>CM038673.1:43987682-46781400 GCA_021605145.1 Aegilops bicornis
CTCCCGTGGTGGTCCATCTATATCGCTATTGGACACCCAAAAGGAGATTGAGCGGCAATGCGCTGATATGCTAGATCAGGAATTGATTAGGCGGATCCATTCCTAATTTTAGTCCCGACCATTTTGGTCAAGAAGCTAAGGTGGCTCATGGAGTTTCTGCATCAACTACCACGCCTAAACAAGTACACCATCAAGCACAAGTTCCTCGTCCCAGTGGTGGACGAGCTTCTCGACAAGCTCAAGGGTGCTTGCTATTTCACTAAATTGGACATCACCAAACCACAATGCATGTCGATGATATCCACAAGGCGATGTCTACGCACCCACAAAGGGCTCTTCACGTTTCTAGCCATGTCTTTGGGCTTGATAAACGTGATGTCGACATTCAAGCCTTAATCAATGTCGTCCTTCAGCCCTTCCTACAAAGATTTGTTCTTGTGTTTTTTATGATATATAGATTTACAGAAAGTCTTGGGTTGACCACCTACGCCATGTACATGATGTATTCCAATTGATGTAGCAGCATCTAATGGCGCTTAAATGGTACAAGTGCATTTTTGGAAGAAGAAAAAACAATGGCATACTTAGGGCACGTCATCTCGGCAAAGGGGGTGGCTATGGATCCCGCCAAGGTTCAGAGTGCGATAGACTCGCCGACATTGTGAATCTTTTGACTGGCAGGCTATTACTGGAAGTTCATTTGCGATTTTGAGGCTATTGCATAACCCTAACGGTGCTCTTAAAAAGATGGCCATCGTTTATCAAATGCATCAAGGACGAGAAGATTAAGCATAGATGGCGGGAGTACTTCGACAAACTGTTCAATTGGGAGAATGAGAGCTCTAGCATTGAGTTGGGCGACTCCTTTGATACACCAGCAGGCGTTTTGTGACGCATCCAAGAGTCTGAGGTCAAGGAGGCTTTAAAAAGGATGAAAGGAGGCAAGGCGATGGGCCCAGATTGTATCCCCATTGAGGTGTGGAGAGGCCTCGGGGACATAGCGATAGCATGGCTAACCAAGCTTTACAACCTCATTTTTGCGCAAACAAGATGCCAGAAGAATGGAGACGGGTATATTAGTACCAATCTTCAAGAACAAGATGTTTAGAGCTGTACTAACTACCGTGGAATTAAGTTGATGAGTCATACAATGAAGCTATGGGACAGAGTCATTGAGCACCGCTTAAGAAGGACAAGCGTGACCAAAAATCAGTTTGGTTTCATGCCTGGGAGGTCGACCATGGAAGTCATTTTCTTAGTCACGACAACTTATGGAAAGATACAAGGAGCAAAAGGACCTACATATGGTATTCATTGACTTGAAGAAGGCCTTTTATAAGATATTATGGAATGTCATGTAGTGGGCCTTGAAGAAACACAAAGTCCTAGCAAAGTACATTACCCTCATCAAGGACATATGCGATAATGTTGTGACAAGTGTTGAACAAGTGATGGCGATACTGATGACTTCGATTAAAATAGGACTGCACCAGGGGTCAGCTTTGAGCCCTTATCTGTTTTGCTTTGGTGATGGATGAGGTCACAAAGGGATATACAAGGAGACATCCCATGATGTATGCTATTTGTGGATGATGTGGTGCTAGTCCACGATAGTCGGATGGAGTCAATAGAAAGTTAGAGCTATGGAGACAAACCTTGGAATCAAAAGATTTTAGGCTTAGTAAGACTAAAACCGAGTACATGAGTCACGGTTTCAGTACTACTAGGCACGAGGAGGAGGTTAGCCTTGATGGCCAAGCGGTGCCTCATAAGGGCGCCTTTCAATATTTGGGTCAATGTTGTAGAAGGATGGAGATATTCATGAAGATGTGAACCATCGAATCAAGGGTAAATGGATGAAGTGCCGCCAAGCTTCTGGCATTCTCTGTGACAAGAGAGTGCCACAAAAGCTAGAAGGCAAGTTCTATAGGACAGTGGTTCGACCCGGAATGTTGTATGGCGCCAAGTGTTGGCCGACTAAAGGGCAACATGTTAAACAGTTAGGTGTGGCGGAGATGCGCATGTTGAGATGGATGTGTGCCCACACAAGGACCTAGTCCGGAATGATGATATACGAGATAGAGTTGGGGTAGCACAAATTGAGGAGAAGCTTGTCCAACATCGTTTGATATGGTTTGGGCATATTCTGCGCAGGCCTCCAGAAGCTCCAGTGCACAGCGTACAGCTAAAGTGTGTTGATAATGTCAAGAGAGGTCGGGGTAGTCCGAACTTGAGATGGAAGGAGTTTGTAAAGAGAGATTAGAAGGACTGGAGTATCACCAAAGACTAGCCATTGACAGGGGTGCGTGGAAGCTTGCTATCCACATGTCAGAACCATGAGTTGGTCGCCAGGTCTTATGGGTTTCACCTCTAGCTTGTTGGCGACGACTGACTTTGACTAACTCAAGCAACACGACGACACCAGTACTACATATGTCGAATTTCTGAAAGCAATTCATCATTGACTATGACGCCTTTGGTTTGGGCTTGTGCTACACCAAGGTGACAGGGTTGTAGCCTTCTTCCGCCACCCTATAGCCCCACGCATAGCCAAGCTCGTTGCCTAAGAATGAGAGTTGATTACCATAGTCCATCTAGTGCGCCATTGGCACCCATATCTCTGGGGCACGCATTTTGAGTGCAAACAGAACACTACAGTCTAAAGTATTTGCGTAACCAACGCTTGTCCATGATCCCTCAACATTACCACGTCAGCAAGCTACTTGCACTATGTAGTGGAATTCAGTTCGGAAAGCTCAATACTAAGATGGCAAGCACCGTGAGGTTACCATTGAGGTTGACCAATGGGTGTGGCCTGATCCAATTGATGAGAACAACCATTGATGTTGAAAGTTGATCTATCAAGCATGAATCAGGAAGGCGCTTCAACTAGCACGTCATTACTTAAATTATTTAACTAGGAATACAAAATTACTTGCTACCGATTATAGGATGTGGGAGATTAGTCTAAGGTGGATTAGAGATTAACTAAACCCGAATGTACTAAAAAAATAAAATGCAGTAAATACACAATATACACACCTCAATTGTAGTAGAAATGTACTTTCCATTAAAGCTTTCAATAACATCACCCTCACGAATTCCAATTTTCTCAGCATGTGATCCTTTAGACACCTATTTTAAATTAGCATTGTTACATCATAATATGCATGTGAGAAAGCGGCTTTAGATGGAACTATTAACAGAAGTGGAAAAAATAAAAGAAAAATAAGCACCATAATATATATACCTGCTCAACAATAAGACCGGACTCGATGTTATGCTTACGAGTCATTCTCTCAATACAGCTAGGATCTAAATGTTTTATTGAAGTAAACGTCATTCCAAGATGGAGGCGAGGCATACAACTACACCAAATAAAGCGGAGATCAAGTAAGTATCACGCAAATGTAAGAAAAACATTATAAGCGCTATTATCCTAAGACATTAGAATCACAAGAGTACTAACACAGAATTGAGGAGAAAATGAGTGAATACATACTCGAATCTTCTCCAAAAATCCAAGCACTTGTGCAATAAGAACGAAGGTATGAATGTTTCCTTAATATGGTTGTTAACTAGACCCACAACTTTCCCTTCTAAATCAATGATGGGTCCTCCATCATCACGAAGCTATATCATTGCAGTAGTGACAAATATTACAATTTGTAATAATAAAATAGCAAGATTGAAATACAAAGCATAAATTGAGATATAACGCACCAGTGAGGGACTAGATGGATCACAAGACAAATACATATAGTGACATCTCTCATACCAGGATGGAATCTTATAAGCCACCATACCATGAGTTGTACTAAGATTCAGACTTTCATCTCTCCAGTCTGAGAACATCTTGACCAGAACGCACACACTCAGTAAAAGTAGCCAACTGAACTGGTTTGTCCACTTGAACCTTATAAATAGCAAATTCATAATGCTCCTGGAGATAGAGGAGGCGGGCAGGCACAGCTGTGTTGTCCAGCAAGTGAACAATGACCTAAAAGCAGCGATGTCAAAAGTTATCACACTTCATTTTTGACAGAACTTATATTGGCAAAAACATTTCTGGGAGATGCACCATTCTGAAAATCAAACGCCAGATACTAGTTCATATTTTCTATTCTAGCAGAGTTGAAGATGATGTCACCTTTTATTAGCAATTAGCCTACATTTGACAACAGATACATTACAAATAATTTAATTTGAGAGGGAAGAAACAAACAAATAAAAAAAGCAATAGTTGAAATGTGTTTTTCCTTGTCCAGTAGTGCAAGGCTCACCACCCAAATCTCAATCAAAAGGAAACTAATGAAAGATGCATTGTGTAGGTCCGGGTAGAATCATTCGGTGACAAGATTATAAAGAGACAAGTGAATGTTGAAAAGGATAAGGAGCACCTCAGCCTGACGATGATAATTGCCTGTCCACTGCACCTTCCACTCGAATGGGTTTTTTGGTTCTTTCTTTTCACGAATGAGCTGAGCGGATGTCAAAACAAGAGGCGGTTTTGCTATGATCGTCCCTTTCAAACCATAAACCAGAACACTTGTTCAGTGGGCCACTCTCTGCAAATGAACCAAAAGTCATAAATATTTGGCCAGTTATGAAATCAGATATTAATTTAGAAGCAATTAGGATGTTAAATACACACCGATAAAAGATGAGAGCAAAATGACACATTTAGCAGCAAGAAGTGTTGCATCCCTTGCTTGTTCAAGAATAGGAAGCAAGCGATGGGTCTTGAACAGGCAAGAGGGTGCTTTATAGCAGTGATGCTCCATAGTGAAGAGGTTAGCTCGACGATCTATGTAATAAGGAAAATTTACATCAGGTTGGAAATTAACGATGAGAAGAAAAGAATAGGGGAGGGAAGAGGGGTTACCCTGTTCTGCGTGGTACTTGGCCTTGGCGTAGTCGAAGGCAGCTAGTATGTCCGGATCATCAACTAGATCGTCAGGAATGTAGGGTTGGTAGATCGGGGGGCTGGGTGGATCGGAGGATTCCTCCGCCACGGACTCGACCACATCGTACACACGATCTACGGAAAGATGGTACAGCACGAACAAGTAAAGACCAATCTGCCGTGAAGATCCAAGGAGGAAAAGAGGTTGGAACATCACCTTGTTTTGCTTCGGATCGGGCTTTGTCGGGCTCGAAGATCGCCAAGGTCATCTCTGGATGGGAAGTCCAACCATGGGATGCACGCGCACCGGAGAAGACCCCCTCCTCCTCCTCTGCTGGTGCAAGGTTTCTCTTCTTCGCTTCCCTCTCCGTATCCGTCTCCGTCTCCGGTGGTCCATCGTCGTCGCCGATCCTCCTGCCAGCCTTGGTCATCTTGTCGACTCGATCGTGCGCCGCCTGCAGCCAAAGATTGTTGAGGGAGCCGAGCGTGGGCAAGCAGCGATCATGACGGAGGCATGGAGCTGGGCTAACGGGCTTTAGTTGCATGCTCAGTGGCTGGGCTTTTTTCTGTTCGGCCTTTCTTCTTTTTTCTTTTCTTGTCCAAAAATCCTGGTGCAAGCTCGGCTGCTATTTTTCTTAGAGAAAAGTAGACTTTGCCCCCCTCAAATGTGGCCAATGGACACAAATCCAGCCCCCAACCCCGAAACTTCAAAACCAGATATTTAGGCCCCACAAATGTGCAAAACTGGACAGATGTCCCCTAGGGTTTTTGTATGCGATTTCGGGTTGCTTTGAGTAAATAATGATGACTGGGCACGCTGACTTTGGCAAAAGAAGAGGCGGCGGCGACGCTGGCGAGTCCAGCCTTTGCGACGACGCGACAAAGAAAACCTGTTTCGCTCCGCCAAGCATCGAGATCCCTGTCGCCGAAGGCGGGCTAGGTAGCGGAGGCGGTGGGTCAATGTCCTTCTACGAGCCGTGGCCGGAGATGACATCGGGAGCGGCAGCAGGCAGGAGCCATCGGAGAAACGCCTCATGTTGTTCGCTCTCCGGCTGGGCCTTCCCGAGAATGCGGTGAGCCGGGTTGGGAAGCTAGGTTCGTGTTTATTTAACATAGTACAGGCATAAGCGGCTCATACATACGTGCATACACTCATCCTTATGAATGCACACACGCACAACTTACCCCTATGAGCACCTCCGAGAGGCTAAGCCGGCATATCATCTTGAGATTCTGAAGTCACCGTAGGTGTCTAAATCGTTAATGAAACGTCTCCTAAAAAATGTGTCTATGTTTACTTGATTAGACCAAATTACAGCATCAGTTTCTTAGACTTCATCTACCTGACTCTGTCTATCGTTAAAGCTAGCTGTCTGGAAAAGGATCGCGCCCGCTTTATATATAAAGCACCGAACAAATTAAGTACATGACCGAACTATACAAGATGACGAGGTAACCCTTTTAAAAGCAGATCCTAGAATACCGGATCACGCAGACACTATGCCACGAAGGAAAACATAGGAAGAAATGAGCACAACAACACACTACACCCTAGTACACATAACCTCCTCGACAATGACCTTAAGAGGGAAAACGGCGCAAAGGGTCGTTGCTGCGTAGCCACACCGAACGAGGGTATTCACCCGGAACTCTGACATGGGGAGGAGAACCACAATGACATCTTCAAGAAGAGAGCGTCGCCGGCGCCCGCGCAAAGGCGTGGAGCTTTCGTCGCCCAGCACCCCACCCATGTCACAACGAGGCTCCCAGAGCAAGCCCGACGAGCTCAGATCCTCATATCTAGATCTGGGCGACATCAAATAGAGGACACGCCCAATTCACCAAGTGCTACCCCTCTCGTCACCCACACGACCAAGAGGGAAGCCTTCGCCGCCGTCATGGTGCCTACCGGAGAGCCAACCATGCGGACCACCATCCAGAGCCGCCACCCCGGCATCCATGTCCGAAACATCACCCGTTACCCACATCACGATGTACCAACCAAGATAGGAGAAGAGAAAGACATCTCCTTTCACTCCTAATTAACCCAGCATCAGGCACGGAGACCGGGACGGCGCCACCACTGTAGGGGCCCCACCCTGTGTCCCGGCCAGTCTCGGTCGACCGTGGGGACACAACCCCATGACTCCTGACGACCGTCGTCAAGCACCCTCGCATGACACGATGACTGTGGCCCTCAGCGCCGCGTTGCCCGACAATGAAGAGATGTCCCGACCACCACCAACGCCCACCCCACCCATAGAGGGAGGGACTTCACCACCCGCGGGCACCATCGGATCGAGCCCAATCTCATCTACCCGGAGTCTCAACTCCAACAGTCCTCGGGTCCCAAAAAAATCCACCCGAGCACGAGCCCCCGATCACCGCCATGTCATCGACATAGACCGAAGAGAAGAAAGACCGCATCCACCACTCCGCACCGCCAGTGAGGCACGACCACAAAAGAGTGGCACCGCCCCCACGGACTGTTTTGGTTTGGCACAGGCTTGTTAAAGAACACGTCCTTCGCTCGTTTGTTGTTGGTTGCTAGTTGACGAAAAAACACGTTTTTAGATGAACTAGGGATTTATTCAACAATCACGGAAGGAAAAAACACGTGAGAAGGGCTCGAGCGGACTGGCGAGTGCCAGACCTATAGCCACCCGCGATTAGCTAGGTTCTCATTGCCTCAAAAAAAAAAAAAGCTAGGTTCTCATGCTTGCCTCAAAAAAAAAAAAAGCTAGGTTCTCATGTTGAGAATAACTTGGTTAATTCAAGTGTGCATGCCATAATTACCCTGGTGCATGCATGCACTCTTCACAGGTAAGAAAAGGCCAGCCTCCTATCTGACCCGTCACGTATCTTTCTTTCTTTTTTTACGAGTACCCTCAAGCGTGTCCCTAAATCAACGCCCTTTAGGCCAGCTTATCCCAATCCCGAACATGCAAAGTGTTCGTGAATTTCAAAATGTTTACATGTTTGAATTTTTTTTCAAACTCACCCTCAACTTGAAAATGATCACATATTTGTTTTTTATTGGATTTCCAAAAAAAGAACAAAAATTCAACAATAACGAAATTTAGAAAATATTTACATACTAATAAACAATCGTGATTTAAAAATAGTTATTTAAAAATGTTAAAAAACTGAAAAATGTTCATAATGAATTTTAAAAATGTTTATAAATTAAAAAAACTTTTGGACTAGTTGCAGGTTGATGGTGAACATGCAATTGAGAGAGAGAAATTCAGGCCCAGATGAACTTGCAACCAAGAAAAAAAAGAGTTGAGGTCGAATTGCAAGTCAAAGATGGACTTGCAACTTGGATAAAAAAGGGCCAGGGCCCGGTTGCAAACGTGGGTCTGACTTTGCAACTTCTGACAAAAAAGGGTTTGGCCTAGCTCGAGCCCGATTCTTGAGTCAATAGTGGACTTGCAACTGGGACCTAAAAAATGGGCTCATTTACGAGTCGATGATGGATTTACAACTGGAAAAGAGTGACCCCATTGTGAGTCGATGGTCGAATTGCAACTGGGACCAAGAAAAGTCGGGCTCAGTTGTGATTATATGGCAGACTTGCAACTTAGGCAAAAAAAGGCAGGCCCATTTGCGAGACATGGGTGGACTTGTAATTGATATAGAAAAAAAAGGTCGAGCCCGGATCCTAGTTTTGAGTCGATGATGAATTTGCAATTGAGAAAAATTTGACCCCCGTTGCGAGTTGAGAGTTGACTTGCAAGTGGGACAAAAAATGATTAGAGCCAATTGCAAGTTAAGACTAACTTTGCAACTACGTAAAAAAAGGTTGGTCCGGGATCAAAGACCAGTTACGAATCAATGATGGACCTGCAACTAAGATGAAAAAGGTCGAGTCCCGGTTTCAAGTCCACGGTGCACTTGCAACTGGGAAGAAAAAAAATGTTGAGCCTAATTGCAAGTTAAGGGTGACTTTGCAAGTAAAGGCAAACAAGGTCGGGCCTCAGATCAACCCTAGTTGCCAGTTGATTGCGGACTTGCAATTACGACAAAACAAAATTTCAGGCCCAGTTATGAGTCGAAGATGGACTTGTAGTTGAAACAAATAAAAAACTCCAGGCCCAATTACGAGTCGAGGGTAGACTTGCATTGAGGGAGAAAAACTGGTTAAGCCTAGATCGAGTCGATTGTGTTTGGTGATAAGTATACAATAGACACAAACATTTTCTGCAAAAAAATGACATTGACAAAAAACTAAACCAAAAATGTTTTTTAATCTAAAATGAATAACTGAAAAAGAATCATGAAAAAATGACTAGGTACATCACAGCCCACACAAACGAGCACATATAACAATTATGGACTTATAATAGGACGAACAAAGGTTGACCTTCATTGCAAGTCGAGGGTAGACATGGAACGGAGGAAAAAGAATCAGAGCCATTTGCATGTCAAACTTGGACTTGCAATTGGGACACAAAAGGCCGGGCCCAGTTGCGAGTCGAGGGTGAACCTGTAACTGCGAAAAATGGGTCAGGGGTTAGTTGCGATTGAGTGGGCTTGCAATCGGAACAAAAAGGATCAGCTCCAGTTGCTTTGCTCCCCTTTTTCCCCCTTTCTTCTTCTTTCCGGTTGATGCAACCAGATGTCGGAGCCCAGGAGCCAGATGCTACCGTCGATGCCTACTACTACATGGAGATCGCCGACGACCAGGAGTAGTTAGGAGGCTCCCAGGCAGGAGGCCTTGCCTTTTCGATCGTTGCTACTTTTGTGCTAGCCTTCTTAAGGCAAACTTGTCTAACTTATGTCTGTACTCAGATATTGTTGCTTCCGCTGACTCTTGTGTATTCAAGCTTTTGTATTCGAGCCCTCGAGGCCCTTGGCTTGTAATATAAAGCTTGTATTATTTTAATTTGTGTCTAGAGTTGTGTTGTGATATCTTCCCGTGAGTCCTTGATCTTGATCGTACACATTTGCGTGTATGATTAGTGTACGATTGAATCAAGGGCGTCACCGGGATCCCCTGCCTAATCCCCCTAGTAGGAGTAAAAATATATGTTTCCTGAGAATTGAATCTCACTTTATACCTCACCGAGTTGGCCTTGCGCCATCATCATATCAATCCAATGCTCATGAAAGCCTAGTTTGTGCATCATATACCTCAGAAAATTCTATTCAACTCGGTCATATGCTTTGTGCATGTCAAGCTTAACCGCACATAATCCCGTTTTGCCTGGCCTCTTGTTTTTGATCTTATGAATACATTCATATGCTATCAAGATGTTATCCGTAATCATTCTACCTGGAACAAAAGCACTTTGGATTTGGGATATAATTTCCGGCAAAATGTTTTTGAAGCGTAGTGCTAACATCTTCGAAACAATTTTATAAAGGACATTGCATAAGCTAATAGGATGAAACTGAGTAACTAGTTCAGGGGATTCAACCTTGGGGATCATGACAATTGTTGTATCATTCCACTCATCCGGAATTTGCCTGGAATTTATTGCATCTAGTACCTCCTGAGTTATTTCCTCTCCAAGAATATGCCAATACTTTTTGAAAAATATAGCATGCAATCCATCAGGCTCAGGTGCCTTCAGATCTCAATACAATAAACAGCCTTGCGAACATCTTATGTGATGAACAGTGCCATCAACATATCATTCATTTGATTTGTGACTTTCGGTTGCACCTTAGCTAGCACTTCCGGACTTGTTTGCTGCACTTCTCGTCGAAAAGGTTAGAAAAATAATTCTGGACATGGGGATTAAGGGCTCTGTTACTTTCTAACCCATTTCCACCTTCACTTTTAAATTTCTTGATGAAATTCCTTTTCCTTCTAGCAGATGCAAACGCCTGAAAGAACGCGGTATTCCGGTAACTCGCTAGTTAGCCAGGTCGTTCGTGAAATCTGCCTTGCTTGGATCTCCTCTAATTCCAATAAGTATTCTAATAGTTCCTCCAGCTCTTCCTTTTTCTCCTCATTATCCACATTCATCGGCCTGGACATTACTTTTTCCATGTCTCGTTGAGCTTTACGCAAACGCTTTTTTTGGTTTTTAAGACCCGCTGGTCCCAATCATGAAACTGGGTGTGCATCATATTGAGCTTTTTATAAAATATTTATAGCCATTGGATCAGAGCCAACCTTCGCCCAAGCCTCTAGTACCGTCTCATTAAACTTCTCTTCCCGTAACCAGCGAGCTTCAAACTTTTTCTGTTGGCCACTTCCACCTGCAACCGGTTGGGAATAATGCTCTGTATTAACTAACAATGGCCGGTGGTCTGAATGGTTAAATTCCAGGTTCTCTAATGTCTGTGGGAACAAACTTGACCAAGCATCATTTACTAATCCTCTATCGAGTCTTTCTCTAATCCTTCCTCTTCGCCAGGTAAATGGGTCTCCCACAAAACCCATATCACACAAATTACAGTCATCAATAACTTGTTGGAAGGCCTACATGTACTACTGGTGTTGGGGACACAACTACTGAGTGTGAACCGCCCTGGAGGGGCCGGTTTACCCTCGTCCATGATCCAGGCCCACGAAGGAGGCCCGGAGCCCAGAGGCGACTTAAGGTCCATTTATGTAAACCGCCTTAGTGTTGTAACTTGTGTTGTAAGACAAGAGAGAAGAGACCGAGCCGGACACTTGTATGAGCCGGATCGGGACTCTGTGGACCGGCCGGGCGTCAACCCGTGTATATAAGGGGACGACCCGGCGGCGGGTTAAGGGGAGAGGATTCGAGGCTAAGGAAAAGCTATTGCTCCCTAGTCGCCGAAATCATATCAATCACATCACAACCGGGCGTAGGCTTTTACCTTCATCGAAGGGGCTGAACCAGTATAATTCCCGTGTCTTGTGTCCGCTTTAACCCCTCTAGGTTAACCCGTACGATGGCCCTACGACTAAGTCCTTTCATGAGGACATCTGCCGTGACAATTCCACGACAGTTGGCGCCCACCGTGGGGCTATCGCCACGATGGTTTGATGATCTTAGAGGGCAAGTTCGAAGGACTCGAAGGTTATCTGATGGGCGGATGACTAAGAGTCGTCGCGGCAAGCTCTACATCGACGATGCGGACTGGGGCCCCGAGGCGGCTCAGTTAATCTGGTACCGGTCCCCTTGGCGGCATACACGTGTTCATCGGCAAGATCGGCGAGCCAGGGCCTGGGCGGACGTCTGACCGACCTCGTCGAGACGGCTCAGCGGGCGAAGAAGAGTCCTGCCACAGCTAAACCGGCGGTCGGGCATGTTTTTCGTGGGAGTCGTCCACGGAGGCTGCGAGGACGGATCAGCATCTGGTGACGAAACTGTTGTCTACTCACGGTGACGAATCGTCGGCCGGAGAAACCGAGTCTCTATACCAGCTGCAAGATGGCGGATCGGGGCTGTTCCGACGGTGAGAGTATTCCGGACCTTGATCTACCCAACGGGTTGGGATCTTCATGGCGATGCGCATGCGGCGCTTCACTCTTCGACCGCGGCGCCCCTGGTCGCCGGTTCAACAGCGGTGATGGCAGCCGGGGAAGGAGGCCCTGTGCGCCCGCCGGCTCAAGTTTTGTCAGAGCTTTTCGACGCGTTGGCTGTGCTCATGGCAGAGGCTAATCCGCTGGATCAGGACCTGCACAACGCGGAGATTGCAAAGGTGAGAGAACAGATCACTAAAGCTAAAGCGGACCTGGCAGCCGCGGACATGAGGATGGCAGCGGAGCGGGCCGCTTTGGATGCGCAGGCTTATAGGCTCATGCTGGATCAGAGCGCATCGCATGAAGTCATGAAAAGGAAGTACATGTCCCGTTTACCTTCGGTTTTCGAGGGAAGAGAGCTTTTCAACACCCCAGGCGGGGACGATAATCCGCTACGGTGGTAAACCGCCGGAAGCACTGGGGCGGCAGCGGTTCAACCCGTGTGATAGATCTACCTCGTCATCACACGGCGCACCCAGGCTGTGCAGACACCTCCGGGTCACTACTCCAACCCGATGGATAACCTTATCGCGGCTGCGGCTTGCGGTTGGAGGCGATTCGATCGAGGGCGATTCACCACAGGCGGTGAAACCCGCCGGGTCAAGGAGCTCCTCGGGGCGGCCTGGCTCGGCAAGAAGCGTATTAAATACGGTCGGGATCGGATCCACTCCACCCCCCGCCCAAGCCGGAGCTATAGCCGACGCGTCGACGAACCGGCCGTGTCAAGCAATGCGCAGCATGGTCCGCCTCGCGGCAACAATCCGACGGGCGGCTTTGAGGATGCCCAAGTGGTAGTGGACCGCGCCAGGGCACGTAGGGAGGCCGAGTTAGCAGCACAAGCAAAGGATCATCCGCTCGCGCGGTTCGTCCGACCATCTTCGAGCCAGGGTCACGTCTGGTTCTTTGGGGTGCCTTGCCTCATCCCGCTTTCACGTAACGTGCGCTTGCCCAAGGACTTCAAGGGCGCGCAAGGTGCCCAATTATACTGCCGATTTGGCTCCAGAAGCATGGATAGAAAGCTATGAGATGGCCATGGAGATGCTAGATGTGGATGAAGCCGCATGTGCGAAATACTTCACAATGATGTTGGAAGGAACGGCCCGGACTTGGTTGAAAAATTTGCCGCCCAGCTCTATCAGTTCGTGGACCCAGTTGCGAACCCGATTCATTCAAAATTTCAAAGACACCTGTAAGCAGCCCATATGCGTGGTGGATTTAGCAGCTTGTGTCCAGACGGAGGGAGAATCCACAACCCATTGGGTGCGCCGCGTTTCGGAAGTTTACATTCTTCGGACCGGATCAACCCTGATTCCGCGATCTTGACCTTGGAAGCCAATTGCCGGTTCGAGCCATTGAAATTGAAGCTGGGCCGCATGAAGCGTTTTTGCCATGACATGGGCACTCTAATGGGCGTTTTGGTAAAGTACGCTGATTACGATAGTACCAAGGATCCCGAATCTGAGAATGATGAAGTGGGGAAGGGAAAAGCGAGCAGCAACCCGAGGGGCCAGCATCATTCGGCAGGCAATGGAGGGAACAAGCGTAAAGCGAACGGCAGCATGGGCTTTGTGGCCAACACCAACAAGCAGGACAAGGGTCAGCGGTGCAGGGGTAGGCAATCAAACCGGGGCGGTCACAATCCGGATCGTTTGAATTTTATGTTGAATCAGCCTTGTCCAAAGCATGGGACGAAGGAGGCACCGGCGAACCACCTTTGGAAGGATTGTTACATTATGCAGGAGTTCAAAAACTCAAACTCTTTCCGGTATGATCAATGGGCCCGGCGGCGGTTCAGGGTCCGCCCGAATTCTGGTGGAGGAAATTCCGGCCCGAGATTCGTGGTAATCCGGGCGGGCAAGGCAATCGAATAATCAAAGTAATCGAACAGTCGAACAATCAGAACCAAGGGGCTACAACCAACAACAGCAGCGATCGGGTTATCAAAGTAACCCAAAGCAGTTGAACGGTGGGCGATACCACGTCTTTACCACCAACTTGGACAGACGAGACCGAAAACTTGAAGCGGGCGGTCAGCGTTGTTGAACCGGGTTGTGCCGCATTACCTACGCTGGTCCGAGCAACCGATCGTGTGGGCAGAGAGGACCATCCTCCCGGGTTTACAATCCGGGTCAGCTAACCCTGGTGGTGGCACCCGGTAGGAGGGTACAAGTTTACCAAGGTTCTTATGGATGAAGGAAGCAGCATCAACATCCTGTACTATGAGACCTTCGGCGTATGGGGTTGTGGATAGGCATCTTAGGCCATCCAAAGACAAAGGTGTTTCACGGAGTGGTGCCTGGCAAGTCGGCGTACCCGGTCGGTAAGATAGCTCTGGAGGTGACCTTTGGGGACGAACATGACTCCAGATTAGAAACATTGACACTTGAGGTGGTGAAAATTCAAAGCCCATACCACGCCCTCTTTGGGCGGCCGGCTTATGCTAAATTTATGGCACGGCCCTGTTATGTTTACTTACAGCTGAAAATGCCGGGTCACAAAGGAACGATAACGGTTCATGGGAGCCGCCGGATCGCTTTGGAGTGCGAGGAAGGTGATGCGGCTTACGCAGAGTCGGTTTGTGCCACTGAGGAGCTAAACTATTATAAAGACAATGTTGATCCGGCGGATATGACCCCTTTGAAGAAGCCAACTACGGAGCATGATCCGGACTTGAAGTTCGAATCGGCGGCTGAGACGAAGCTTGTTGATTTTGTGCCCGGCGATTCGTCCAAGCAGTTCACTATCAGTGCCAACTTGGATCCTAAATAGGAAAGCGCGCTCATCGAGTTCATCCGTGAGAATCGGGGCATTTTCGCATGGAAGCCTTCTGACATGCCAGGTGTGTACCGAGGAACTCGCTGAGCACACTCTTAATGTTGACCCAAAATACAAACCGTAAAGCAGTTTCTTCGGCGGTTTAATGAGGAAAGGTGCAAGGCCATCGGAGAAGAAGTTGCTAGGCTCTTGGCAGCAGGGTTTATCGTCGAAGTCTTTCACCCAGTGGCTTGCCAATCCGGTGTTGGTTCTTAAGAAGAATGGCACTTGGCGCATGTGTAGATTACACAGATCTCAACAAGGCCTGTCCAGCAGATCCTTTCGCCTCCCCGCATTGACCAGATTATTGATGCTACGGCGGGTTGTGAGCGTTTGAGCTTTTTGGATGCATACTCCGGTTATCATCAGATTAAGATGGCAGTTAAGGACCAGGAGAAGACGGCGTTTATCACCCACTTTGGAGCCTTCTGCTATGTATCTATGCCTTTTGGACTCAAGAGCGTAAGCGACTTATCAGCGTTATGTTCAGAGTTGCTTGCACGAACAGATCGGCCGTAACGTGCATGCTTATGTGGATGATATCGTGGTTAAGTCAAGGAAGAAGGAAACCTTGATTGAGGATCTAAAGGAAACCTTTGACAACTTGCGGGTGTACAAGATGATGCTCAACCCGGCCAAGTGCGTTTTGGTGTTCAATGAGCAAGTTATTGGGTTTTCGTGTCCAACAGGGGATCGAAGCTAATCCGGAAAAATTACGGCTATCACCTCCTTGGCTAAGCGAAGTGCATCAATGACGTCCAGCGTTTGGCAGGCGGATTGCTGCGCTAAGCCGGTTTATCGACCGTCTGGCGAGAAGGCCATTCCTTTGTATCGGCTGTTAAAGAAAGCGGATCAGTTTATCCGGAGTTCAGCCGATGAAGCATTGGAGGATTTGAAGCGGCAGTTGGCCAACCCACGGTTCTAGCCGCCCCATTGACAAAGAGCCGCTGCTGCTATATGTTGTCGCTAATGCCGAAGCAGTTAAGCGTGGCTATCGTGGTGGAAGCGGAAGGAGGCAGGAAGGAGTATCCGGTTCAACGGCGGTTTATTACATCAGCGAGGTCCTCATTGAGTCTAAGCGAAGATATCCGCATTGGCGAAGCTGGTATCTGAGGTTTTATGGCAACCCGGAAGCTTAAGCAATATTTCCAAGGGCACCCCATCACGATGGTCGATTCGGCTCCTTGGGCGACATCATCTGAACCGGAAGCGGCTGGCGGATTGCTAAGTGGGCTATAGAACTTGGGCATACGGTTTAAGGTATGTGCCTCGGACGGCCGTAAAATCTCGTGCACTTGTGGATTTCATTAATGATTGGACGGAGTTGCAAGCGCTGAAGAGAAGCCGGATCATACCTATTGGACCATCCACTTTGATGGGTCCAGGCAGTTGGAGGGCTCGGGGGCTGGAGTCGTTTTAACTTCCCCGCGAGGTGACAAGTTCTGTTACGTTCTCCGCCTAATGTTCCCCTGTACTAACAATGCAGCTGAGTATGAAGCTTTGCTCCATGGTCTCCGGATGGCTAAAGAAATGAATCTCAGACGGGTTAAATGCTTTGGTGACTTCGGACTTGGTGGCTCAGCAAGTATCAGGTACTTGGGATTCCAAAGATCCACTCATGGCTGCATATCGTCGGGAGGTGGATGTTGTTGCAGGACATTTTAAAGGATATCAGGTGGACCATGTGGATCGTCGGAAGAATGAAGCGGCTGATGCTTTAAGCCGGCTGGGCTCTCAACGTAAACCGGTCCCACCCAACGCTTTTCCTTGATGTCTTCGCACAATCCGCCGCTTAAGCTTCTGATGAAATTGGTTTGGCTATCCCTGATCCGGAGGCTCAATTGGTGGCGGCCCTGCATGTCATTCCGGATTGGGCGCTCCCTTATTTGGCATACATGAACGGGGTGAGTTACGAGAAGATGAGACGTTGGCCCGGCAGATAGTTCGGGCGGTCTAAGTCTATGACCATTGTTAGTGGCGAGTTGCACCATTGCGGTGTGTCGAGGCGTTTCAGCGTTGTGTGTCCCTGAAGAGGGCCGTGAGATATTGCGAGAGATCCATGAAGGGATTGTGGTCACCACGCCGGTTCAAAGTCCTTGGTGGCCAAAGCGTTCCGCCATGGTTTTTATTGGTTGACTGCCCATCTTGATGCGGAGGATCTGGTCGACGATGTGATGGTTGCCAAAAGTTCTCCAGCGTGCTCATGTGCCAGCCTAAGAATTGAGGATGATTCCAATTACTTGGCCGTTTGCGACTTGGGGGCTGGATATGGTTGGACCTTTCAAAAGGTCCAAGGACAAAAAGACCCACCTGTTGGTGGCGGTTGATAAGTTTACCAAGTGGGTTGAGGCAGAGCACATTAGCAAGTGTGATGCGCCACGGCGGTTCAGTTCATCAAAAGGTGATTTTCGGTTTGGGTTTCCACACGGTATCATCACGGACAATGGCACCAATTTGTCCAAAGGAGCTATGAAGGAATTTTGTGAGCGAGCACATCCGGCTTGATGTTTCTTCCGTAGCCCACCCGCAATCCAATGGTCAAGCGGAACGAGCTAATCAGGAGATCTTGAAAGGTATCAAACCCGACTTATGGTCCCTTTAGAGAGGACGCGGGTTGTTGGGTGGAAGAGCTTCCATCGGTGATATGGAGTATAAATACTACCCCCAACCGATCCACTGGATACACGCCGTTCTTTATGGTCTACGGAGCGGAGGCGGTCCTTCCCAGCGATATCCGTCACGACTCGCCTCGAGTGGCAGCTTATGTTGAGGCAGATAGCGAGGCAGCACGGCAAGACGATTTGGATCGACTAGATGAAGAGCGCGATATGGCAGCTGCTCGTTCGGCGGTTTACCAGCAGGATCTTCGTCGGTATCACAGCCGGCGGGTTAAAACCAGAACCTTTCAGGAAGGAGACTTAGTGCTGCGGCTCATTCAAGACCAGAAAGATATGCACAAGCTATCCCCACCTTGGGAGGGGCCTTTTGTGGTCAGCAAGAATCTATACAACGGGTCCTACTATCGATTGATGTTCGAGAGCAAAAGGACTCACGCACGTCAGAGGAGGAGACCAACAGGCCGTGGAACATAGCTCATCTTCGGCCTTATTATACCTAAGCTATTGGCTCCACTTATGTACATATTAAGACAATGTATATATTATGAATAAAAGCAATAAACCGGATCCTCGGCTAAAGCAGGGTATACATTACGTATCAAAGTCCGGTTTGGGTACATGGAGATCTTGTCGTGAAGCGGCCTCCGGTTTAACCCTTGGCCTTGCTTTTGTGAAATTTTTGTCACTTGGGGGCTTGGTCGGTGTCCGAACCAATGCAACACCTCTTGGCGGCGAAAAGCCACCAGATCATTTGGGGGCTTGGTCGTGTCCGAACCAATGCAACACCTCTTGACAAAGTAAAGCCACCAGATCACTTGGGGACATGGTCACGTCTGAACCGATCACGCCTCTTGGTCGGCCTAAGGCCATAGAATCACTTGGGGCTTGGTCGAACCCGAACCAATGCAATGCCACTTGATCGGCGTAATGCCACGACGTCGATTGGGGACTGGCTGACTTGAACCATCGCTACACCTTATAGGGAGCTTGGTCTGTCCGACCATGGTAACGCCATCCGATCGAGACTCAATAAAGCCTCTTCTTGCAAACAGTCTTTGTTATTGTTTTTGCTTCCATGTGTTTTTTATACATATAATTTGGCTTTTGTTTGTTGTCTTAAACCGACAAACCTTCTTTCAACCGGATTCAAGTTTTCAGAATTTGGTCCCCTTTTTCCGGCGATTGATTATTCTGGTTTGATTTTGCTGTTAACATCCCATTATGGAGTAACAGGGGGCTTATCATACCCGACACGATTTACACGGTAAATCGGTATTATACACACAGGGATTATTCTCCTTTGACGGTGATGGTTTATAAAGCCTCCGCTTTAGGATTGGCTAAAGCCAACTGTGTGCCCGCCACTGGCAGGTATGTTTGTATCACAAAATTTTGATCGTATACCTCGATATTTTCTTATATAAATATATTGGTATCACAATCCGGCTAGAGGCGCAAGCCGCCATGGCGGTTTAAGAATTTGTGATTGCAGGCAAAATAGGTTGCAGGATTCACTACTTCAAAACCAAAGTATCCAGCACCGCCATGCAAAAGTTTACAGACTGAGTTGGTAACGGCATTGTTCAAAACAAAGTACTGACTATCCTATTACAAAGCCTTTTGCGGCCCGGCGTTTCATGTGGGGTTATGCCTTGAAGCTTCGGAGGCGTCACCCGCTTGATTTAATTACGCTGCTTCGCCGGGTTGACGTGAGGTAGAGGCGCTCGACGTCGGTTCAACTTCTTCTTCTTCCTCACCCAAAGCCCGGAAGTCATTGGTAGACCAGTCAATCCGGGTTAAGGCCTAAAAGACAGCTTCTTCACTTATCAGCTCAGCCGGATCAACGTCAGGGGCGTAAGTGTGCTTACGGATTGGGGGAACAAGGCTCTGCACTTCAGGGATGACAAAATCCACCCGCTTGTTGTTGGCATCATAAAAAGAACGGTGAACCGTCAGGTTGGCTTCGTCTGCCAGTTGACTTCGCCCGGTGAACGCATTTCCTTTGTGATCCGTTTGAGCGTCGTTATCAAAGGCTTCACCATTCTCTTGAGCACCGGGAAACCTTTGGCTATGTCCGCCGGATCAAGATCTGCTATCCACGCCTTGGCGCGCGTCAGAGCCAGTAATGTGCCAGCCCGAGCCGCGGATCGCTTCAACTCTTCAAGCTGCCCCGGAACCATGGACAACCGGTCCAGGGTTTCTCCGATCAGGACGGCGCCCGTTTTGTCGTATGATGTAGCATGAGATGACTCATTGGCGCCGGTATACAGCTGCTCAATCAGCGTATAAGCGGCCTTGATTTCTTCCGCACATCGAGCCCATATGTGCAATACGTTTGCCTGCACCGGTTTAAGACAACTCAGGATAAACCGGCGGAAATATCAAAATTAAGATAGTCAGTGCATAGTTTCTTACCAAAGACGGCAGAGGTCATGGCATGCACTTGGCGCTTGAGTCCGGTAAGCTCTTCAGTCACCGGTTTAAGGGCTGCTTCGGCTTCTTCCGCCCGTTTTTTCAAACCGGCCTTCTCGGTGTCCCAGTTGGCTTGTTCGGATTTATACCACTCCTTCAGCTGTTCCATAGTGGCCAAGGCCGTTCTCAATTCGTCCTTGGCCTTAGTGGTTTCTGCTTGCTGAGTCTCCAGATTGGCTCGCAGGTCTTTGAGTTGCACGCCTTGCTGCTCTATTTCATTCTGGTAACAAAGGAAGCATGTTAGGTGTCTCGTTATCAAGTCCCAAGCTCAATATACATATTCACCTTGGCACTTGGGGGCTAATGGCTAATTGATCTCAGTTTGCCATTTGGTATGCAAATCAAGTCCCGGTTTAACTATGCTGAGTTGAACCGACCCTTGGGGGCTACTATACAGCTAAAGTACAGGAAAAGACATAATTCATTACCTCATAGCGGTCCTTCATCCGGTTTACCAGACCAGCTTCAAAGTCACGGCTGGTGTAGAGCCGGTTCAGAAAGCCGGAATGAAGTTCTTGGGCAGAGAAATTGTCGTAGGCCGACAGATCAGTCTTCCCCTTGTCCTTGCTCATAGTAGTGGAACCTACCTTGATGCTGTGCTTTGCTAAAGCGACCGGTCGGCTAGGAGCAGTGTAGCGATGCGGTCACAATAACATCGTCATTTTCAGCGGTCTTCTTTGGGCTTGATGTCGCCTTGCTCGGCTCGGCGGTTCAACAATCACGACCCGCCTGTGGACGGGTTTGATGGAGCAGGCTGCGAAGTTTCCACTTGGACCTCCGGTTCAACTTCTGGTGGGTCAGCAGTATCATCTTTGTACAACTCGCCAGAACTATCTTTGGCGGCTTCAGGATTGTCGTGGGTTTGTTCTGGGGTCTTTTTCGGATCAGCATCCGCAGTAGGGTCAAGGGTTTTTGCTTTCTTGCTCAAGCGAGCCTTGGTGCTGCAATATTCGGAATGGAATAAAGAAAAATTGGACAAAGCAATTGTAAACCGAACGGACGGGACAGCGGTTGCATACCCTGCAGCAACTTTAAGTGGAGGCAGTTGCGTGGTTGATGAACCGCCGGACGAACCGGAAGAGGCCTGATAATTTGGGTCAGATGGATTGAGAGGACATCGAAAGAAACCCTTTAAGGGATAACGCTTTTCAGGAGAGCAAGTCACCTCTGGATGACGCTTCCGGGTTGGTGTGTCCGGTAAACCGGATGAGGTAATACGTTGGCCACTATGCGGGTCGCGGCGCTCTTCAGCTTCTTGTGTCTTCAAAGAAAGGTTTGGATTTAAGTAAGCACAGGAATGATATCTTTTCACTTTCCGGACGGTGCGCGAATTCTTTTAACCGCACAAGGTCGGATTCGGAAGAAAGAAAGATTACCTCAACGGGTCGGCATGGCTGGCTTCACATCATCACAGGAAGTAAAGTTGTCGATAAAAAGGAGTACAAGGGAACAAATCATAAGCAAGAATGAACACAAAGCGGGAAGCCGGTTTATGGCGGCTCCCTCGTAAGAATGTCAAGTGTTACCTCAGCTCCTTCTGATTCTTCGTCCTCTGGCGGATCAGAGGACTCGGCGGTTTTCTTCTTGCCTGCCTTCTTGGTGGCCTTGGCCTTTACACGCGTCGCCCGAACCGGTTTAGTACGTTTCCAGAAGGAGCTGTCAGCCTGAGAAATAACAAGGATTAATACATATCAACAAAGTTTTAAAGACCCAAGAACGGTGAATAGAGCTTTACCGCCGGCGGTTTGTTGGCAACACAGAATGGAGCCAGCCCGGTTAGGCTGCAAACGGAGATTGGTTCATCAAGCATCTTCTTTACAATCTCCGTAACTTCAAGTTCAGTTATGGGCAACTCGTGACGTCTTTGAGGGTCTTTGAGGCTGCCGTGTACTCATGCATCAATCCGGGCCGGCGGCTTAGCGGCAAGACGCCCCATGAAACCCAACACCGCACAAGGTCCACGCCCGGTTAAGCCATTGGCCATTAGAGCCCGGAGCTTGATTATTTGAGGCCAAGTTCTTCCGTTCTGCGGCGGTTAAGCGTGCAGCAGCGGATCTTTGGTTCTTGAGCGGGTGAGGACGATAACCCGGCAAGGGGTTCTCGTTGGCAGGAGCGGTGTTCCGGCAGTAGAACCAGGTTTGGTTCCAATCCTTTGGATGACTGTGGTGTTTGGTGTGAGGAAAATCCACCTCCTTCCTCTTTTGGATTGAAACGCCGCCCAGCTCTGTGTTCGGACCATCAGAAAATTCGGTACGGCGGTTCAAGTGGAAAAAATCCCGGAACAACTCCACAGATGGTTCTTCCTGAAGGTAGACTTCACAGAAGACTTGGAAGTTGCATATGTTTGACACAGAGTTCGGGCCGATATCCTGCGGATGGAGTTTCAAACTTGCAAGGACGTCCCGGAAAAATTTTGAACCGGGCGGGCAGAATCCCCGGTCTAAGTGCTGCATAAACACGATTACTTCACCCTCTTGTGGCTCGGGAGGAAACTCGCCATCATGAACACGCCCGATGGAGGACATTTTGGCGCCAAACCGCCGGTGGTGACATAGCCGTTCAGTTGTGTTTCGGTGATTTTGGACCGGACCCAATTGCAAGCTGCGAATTGAGGCCATTCCGGAAGACTAAGCTGCGAAAGAAAGGAAGAGACGGTTTACCATTAAACGGTTCAGGCATATCATACATTGTTAAACCGGTGATTCAGCATCCGGCTTCCGTTCAGTTTAGCGAGGACTAATGGAGTGACGGATTAGCTGTCGAAAGTTAAACCGCCGAAAATGGCAGAGTTGAAAAGTCTACTAAGTATGGATGTAAACAGTTTTCACATACGAATGGAGGTAATCGAGATCTACCAAGCTCTAGTAAGAAAAACTTTACAACCTATGCAAACCTTCATAAAGAGCAGGAGGGTTCAGATATTCTAAACTCGAGGATCTGAACAAAAGGAAGGGTGCATAAAGAGTTCAATGGACGGGCGGAGCAGTCACTTATACAAGATGCACGGTATGGCTGAGGCGTACGGCCATGGCGGAGCAAGTGAGAAGAAACTGATATGAACTGCGTGATGAACAGGATCTACAGATGGGATCTAGGGCTTGAGAGGAACCTTACCTGACGAGCGGAAACCGCGGAGGAGCGCCGAAAACTCTGATACGGTCAGGTTGATGCAGCGGCCCGGCGATGAAGCGTCGTTCGAAGGTCGGGCGCGACGGCGGAGCTTCAGGGCTAGAGCGTCGCGAGGAAGGAGAAGAGCGGAAGAAGAAGAAGAAGAGAAAGGGGCGACCGGTCTATTTATAAGGGACCGGAGCAAGGAAGAATCAAGGAGTCAAAAGCGGCGGACGGTGCAGCGGCCGCCTCGATTTCCGGGATAGCATTAAATGAAGGGAATCTTACTGTTTGGATTTCTTTATTAAAGATGACGTCAAGGTGCCCTGACATGGAAATCGGAGGATGACGTCACGGCGGTTCAAGCGGATGGCGGTTTACAAAATATGAAAGGAGATCAAAGAGGTTCCTGAAAGTGTTGAAGATTGACTTGAACCGGTTCAGGTCAATCTGGGGCCTAATGTTGGGGACACAACTACTGAGTGTGAACCGCCCTGGAGGGGCCGGTTTACCCTCGTCCATGATCCAAGCCCACGAAGGAGGCCCGGAGCCCAGAGGCGACTTAAGGTCCATTTATGTTGTAACTTGTGTTGTAAGACAAGAGAGAAGAGACCGAGCCGGACACTTGTATGAGCCGGATCGGGACTCTGTGGACCGGCCGGGCGTCAACCCGTGTATATAAGGGGACGACCCGGCGGCGGGTTATGGGGAGAGGATTCGAGGCTAAGGAAAAGCTATTGCTCCCTAGTCGCCGAAATCATATCAATCACATCACAACTGGACGTAGGCTTTTACCTTCATCGAAGGGGCCGAACCAGTATAATTCCCGTGTCTTGTGTCCACTTTAACCCCTCTAGGTTAACCCGTACGATGGCCCTACGACTAAGTCCTTTCATGAGGACATCTGCCGTGACAATTCCACGACAACTGGGGTCTCGGATTACCCCCCTCTTTCTCATGCAAAAATTGTATCTCATTAAGATCACTAATTAGAAGCCACGGCAGATCATAACTATGATGAAGTTGTCTTATGCGGTCCTAAGTTTTATATTTGTTCTCCCATCTAAACTCTTCATACATGCCAGTGAGACGCCATTCTCTAGCATCCGCATCCATTATTCTTACATCAATGAACATATGATCCAAAGCGAGACGATGTATAGACACTTCCTTTTTCCACATCAACAGTAAACCACCTTTCCTCCCATCGCTGATGCACACAAATTTCTGGTCCATATATATAGTTAGTTCCCATATATATAGCTCCACGCCTGCTACACTCTTGTCGCCGCCCATTCTGTTCAGCGCCACCTTCGGGAGTTAGATTATCGTGGCCTACACTTCCATCAGATTTCCACCATCACTTCCTCGGGCATATGTCAAAAGTTGTGGTAGGGAAGCTGGTCGAGCACCGCCTCCCTGGATCTGCTCGTTTTTTTTTAAAAAGGAGGATGACCCTCGGCCTCTGCATCTGAGAGATGCATACGGCCACTTTATTGATTATTTTCGAGGACCTTACAAAGTATTACAACAATATGCCTAAATCCACCATCTTGGCAACATATGCTGTTACTCCTATCCATACGATGAAGGGGTGCTAACTGGGCCACTCAGACCACTCTCTAAGCCTAACATCAAAAGCCGGAAGCCCCCAGCCGAGCCACATACCGGGCCTGGGGCACAATCCGGTCAGACACACTCGTGTGTCGTCGCCGCCATCTTCCACAGGTCCGTCTTCAGATCATACTGAGGCATCTACCTTGTCTGGCCACTCAGCCATCGACGTCATCATGATGCTAGACAGCTACCTGGTCCTGCACGAGTCCATCCCGCGCATCGGACGCAGAGCCTCCACAGCGCCATGGCGCCGATAACTGCCGCCATCAATGTGTGAGATGAAGCACCGGTTCGCCGAGTCCGGCAGGGCTGCTGAAGACCAAGCACCGTGGAAGAAGGACTCCGAGGCTGAGCACATAGGCGGCAGAGGGCCAACGCACTGTCACCAGACGAACTCCGACCACGCCACCAACCGCCGCCAAGCAACCAAAGCATCACATCCACCCCAAGCTCACCACGAATGACACACCCAAGAGGGTGACGACGCCCGGAACGCCGCTGTTGCTCGATCCGGCAAGGATTTGGGCTTTCGCCCGACATACGAGCTGGGTGGAAGGAGGAGGGGAAGGAGGCAACCTGGACGGCGCCTACAAGAAGGGTACGGCACCCTCGGGCGTCGCTGCCGTCATGGCCAGCACTGCTGGCCTCAGATTTCTCCGGAGCCACCTCCCACCTCCAGCCGCCAAACAAGTACAACTCCGGCGACAAAGGCCGCCCAAAGCAGGACCATCGAAGGTAGCCCTGGTTGAAGTAGATGGAGGCCTTCAGATTTGGATCAGGCGCCGCCGAGATGCCCGCACCACAGCCGCCACCTGCCGCCGCCTCGCCGCCCCCGCGGCCGAGGAAGAACGGCCAGCACCAACGAGCACCGGTCACCACAGACCCGGCGTCGATCCACCAGCCGAGGCCGCCGCCACGGATCCAAAGCCACCCGAGGAAGAACGGGGTGGCCAGATCCTCGCCGCCACCTTTACCGGTGGCGACGAGGGAGAGGAGAGGTGGGGGAGAGGGCCGACGGCGGGCTAGGGTTACGTCGCCCGAGTCGCCCCTGCGGGAGCAACGCGGGGGCAAGTCCTATTTGGTGGGGCAACGCAGCTAGCAGTACTACTCGGTGACAGCAGCGAACTCGTGCCTGGTCCAAGTTCAACCTAAACTAAACTAAACCCGTCCCTGGTCCTTTCCCTTTGGTCACTACTTCTAGTACCATGTCATGGACCAGTGAGGTGGCACAATCCAAACTTCTAGTACCATCTTTCTTTCTAATGGTCAAGCCTTGTCTGATGTTCAACATGGGCAACCTGATCTCAACGACATGTATACCTTAGCCAGCTTTTACAAGCAAGCAAAACTATTTATTCTACAAGGATAGCAAGAGGTCCTGGTTCATTAATACATGCACCTCCAAATCAACAAAGTATCAAGCTCTTGGGAATTTGGAAGTTTTATACCAACGCAATCAATATGTTTGTTTGTTCCACAGCAACAAAACAAAAGGACACATGGTGTAACTATCTTCCCTTTTGAGAAAAATAAAAGGACCTAATTAACTATGGCAACGAATTCATCCATCTATCCTGCTACTTCTCTTGAGCAACTGAATTAATGGAGATGATTGTGCTCATGAACAAAACCAAGTGAGTGTTGGCTGCTACTACCAGGGGACGACAAACAACAACAAGCTTTGCACAAGCAAGGATGGACCACCACAACAACATGCTTTGCACAAGCAAGGACGAACGAAACCAAGTCTTAGCAGCATCTCATCTTTGACAAACTCCCTCCATCCACGTGTCGTGGCTGCAATCAAAACAAACAATATCAGAGGAGCACACAGCTAATATAGTTCCAAAAGGAAGGCAATGTACATCACTTTTTTTGGAAGGGCGCGATTTGGTGCCCAGGCCCAGCTGATCCCGATATCATCACCTTCCGCTCGTGGCTGGGAATCTGGAAAAAACGGTCTGACGCATCTGTTGCGGAGTTTAGATAACGGGGAGTGCGGGGAATAAGGTACGAAATAGTGGTCCGTACGCGGGCCCAGAACAAACTGTTGGGACGGCGGATTCGTGTGTGCATTATGGTCCGTGGACCAGAGTGTTAGTGTATCTACTGGGCCTAGGCTCAGATCGGTAGTACAGGACGGTAGGGGCCAGCTGAGCCATCTGTTAGACGTGTGAATGGCAAACCCCACCCGGTTCATTCTGGAAATCCTCGCCGCCCCTCTATTCCACAGATGCTCCCCACCCGTTAATCAATGTTCCAAAAAAATCGTTCTCCGACGGCAGACCTCGTGCTGTTCCGGTGGTCGCTGGTGAAAAACGGATGATGCTGGCATGGAGTTCCTTCTCGATGTTATTGACAGGTTAGTCTCCTTGAGCTGAAGGAGATCTACCTAAATGGTAGACGCTATACTTGGTCGAACGAACTGGAACGGGCGACTCTAGAAAAGGTGGATCATATCTTCTGCACCACTTGCTGGGAGGACTTGTACCCCACTTGTTGCCTCTCGGTGATGGGATTGGGCAATCTCAAACCACTGTCCACTGCTTCTCAACTTGAATGCGGAGCTATGTATGGGGAAGAGGTTTAAGTTTGAAGCTTTCTGGACCAAGGCCGAGGGCTTCATGGAGACGGTTACAGGCATGGGATTCTATCCCTAGAGGCGGCAACCCATATGTAACGCTGGACAAAAAACTCAGGGCCACGGCAAAGCCATTGAAGAAGTGGAGCGATAGATGAATTGAAAACGTTAAACTGCAGATTGCAATTGCACTGGAGGTTATATCCCGCCTGGACACAGCAATGGAGCGGAGAGCCCTCACGACTGCGGAAATAGAGCTACGCAAACTTCAAAAGCACAAACTCCTAGGTCTATGCTCTCTTGAGAGAACCATTGCAAGACAAATATCACGGATTTTATTCCTAAGAGATTGGGGACGCGAATACAAGACTGTTCCATCAAGCTGCTTGCCAACGACAAAGAAGAAATATGATATCTACGCTGTCAAATGGACACGCCATAGCTTCTGGCCACGAAGAGATTGTGAACATGGTAGACACCTACTACGAATGGCTACTGGGATCGGCTCCGCCACGGCAGCAAGCCATTAACCTGCACGAGCTCTAGCTGCCACACATACACATGCAAAACTTGGATGGCGAATTCACAAAGGAGGAAATCTGCAAGGTGGTCAAGTCCATGCCCATGGACAGGGCACCAGGGCCCGACGAATTCACCGGACGCTTCTTTGTGGCGTGTGGGGCATCATCAAGGATGACATCATGGCGGTGATGGAGTTCTTTCGTCGGGGAGATATGCGTGGATTGCCAGCTATCAACAAAGCCATCGTCACACTCCTAGCAAAGAAATATGGGGCAGGGATCTGAAAGACTTTAGACCTATGAGTCTGGTCCATGGCGCGATCAAAATTTCCGACGAGGAGCTCTCAAACAGACTGGCGATGGAGCTCCCAAACATCGTGGGCATACACCAAAGCGCATTCGTCAAAGGCAGGGGCGGAGCCAGGATTTGGACATGAGGGGGGCGATGGGTATAATGATAGAGGACATCAAGGCCTCTCTTTTTTTGCGAGGGGATATAGTCTCAAAAGTAGTCAAAATCACTGATATGAATGGATATATAGCAACAATTGTTTGGTAATAAAAAAGTACATTTCTATTTATTTAAATGTAGCTCGACGAGTAACGGATATGTGGATAATCTCGTCAGATATGAAATAACTATATTGGAAGCGGCGATGGTTTTGCTGTTATTCCATTGTATGGATAATCTCTCAAATATCACTGATAGTAAAATTTGGTTTCTAGATTATAATCTTGTTGATCTAATTAATAAAGTAAACCATTCGTTGCAAAAAACCATTATCTTACATGCAATTCTACTAATTCACCAAGAATTACAATATATATTTTGTGTTTTGTCTAACAAATCTAGTACTCCCACCGTACAGATAAGAATTTTGGGACGGAGGGAGTAGTTTTCTTTTGGATTGTGGCGTACCTTGAGGTTGAGGTATGAATGTATGGTGCCAAGATCAATATGCGAAGCAGCTCACCAGCCATGGATTCAATTGCTCGAGTGGGTTCAATTTTCGCAAAAAGGGGGCGGTGAGACCCGTGAGGCGACGGCGCAGGAACGCACCAAGCCAATGAAAAGGAAACTGAACACTCGATCTCTATGGCTGCATGATGTCTGTTCCTATTTTTCTGATGCGTAAAACCTAATGATTCTTCTATGTCGGGCCTTTGGGCTGAAACGTTGGGCCATATAGCACCAAACTAGCACATTAGGCTGCAATTATACGTATATAAGTACTAATACCTAACGAGATTTCACGCGGGGGGGGGAGGCGATGGGGTGTCTGACCCCTGCTCGCACCCCCCTGTCTCCGCCCCTAGTCAAAGGCCAATCCATTCATGACAACTTCATGCTAGTGCAAGGCACGTCACAACGGTTGCACGCCCTTAGAGAACCGGCGGTGACGCTGAAACTCAAAGGTGTTCGACTCCGTCCAGTGGCCGTGTCATGGTGGAGGTACTAACGCGGATGGGGTTCAGCGCACGATGGACAGATTGGACTTGTGGACTTCTTGCTAGCTTGTCAATGCAGATCATGGTCAATGGGATGCCGGGTAGACCCATCCTAAATCAACAGGGCCTACGACAAGGGGCCCCCCTGTCGCCAATGCTCTTCCTACTCATAATGGAGCCCTTGCAAAAATTGTTCGAACTAGCGGTCGTGAAAGGCATTTTATCACCACTCGCCCCTGCTAGTTTCTCACAATGGATCTCGATGTTTGCGGACGATGTTATGGTGTTCCTCAAGCTGACTACACAGGACCTTCTGTTGGCGCCGCCCTCTCGCAGCGCCGCTTCTTCTTCCTCCTCTCGCACAACTCTCTCTTCTCTCTTTCATGGTGTCTCATAAGAACACACAAGACATGGAGAAACACATACACACACACATGTACGAAGGGAGACCGCAAGAGCTTTGTCGTGAGGCCCTCTTCCTTGCCAACACAAACGCTACATATTTTCTATAGCCCTCACAGCTTCTTTCTCATTGCTTGATATGCAACATATATACAAGGGGTTGGCCTCACGCCCGTACTAACTAGCCGGCAGGTTCGGCCACTAACTCCACGTACCTAACGCCCAGCTAGCTACCCTGGAATCCTTCCGGCTAGCTAACAACTTATCCATGCAGCCTAACTAACCCATGCATGCATGCATTTGACTCGGCTGAACACAATATGTACTGTTGTAGATTGCACGCACACACACGGACACATCTCTACGTGTGCACACTGCCGCAGCTATTACTACCTGCATGACTTGAAGCAAAAACAAATTACCCACTTATACAACAAGGTTAACTCTATCACCTTCTGACTTGTACGGCCATTCTACAACTCTTTGGGGAGGCCTCGGGCTGCATGTCAATCTTGAGAAGTGTGCAGCCTTGCCGATCCGAGGCAGCGCTAACCAAATGGAACAGGTATCACAGATCTTAGGATGCCCAACTGGAACCTTTCCATGTAGATACCTTGGATTTCCATTGACAATTAGGAAGCAAATAGCTCCTCAGCTCTCAGGGCTTGTGGATCATCTGGCAACACGCCTACCAAGATGGAAGGGAGCCAACATGCCCAAGAGTGGCAGGATGATCCTGGTAAAATCAGTTCTTTGTGCAACTCCCGTTCACGCGATGATGGCTCTGGATATACCCAACAAGACGATCACGGCCATGACCAAGATATGCAGAGGGTTTCTTTGAAGCGCAAAAACCCAGGGAAGCGGGTGCCAATGTTCAGTGGCCTGGGATGAAGTGTGCACGCCAAGATAGGCAGGTGGACTGGGTATTCCTAACCTGCAGTGGCTCAACATTGCAATGCAGGCACGGTGGCCTTGGTTAAAACGCACCGATCCGGCGAGGCCGTAGAGCGAGTTTGACATCCAAGTACCTAAGGAACCGACACATCTATGCAGAGCGGCCACATGCCATAAAGTTGGAAACGGCCAGAACACTTTCTTCTCGGAAGACAGAGATGGGTTGGTGGATTCGGAGTGGAGGAACTAGCATCAAACATCTACAGCAAGGGGCATGCGGCACAGGCAACAAGGACGATGGAGCTGGGCTGTCGGGCGAGGCGTGGGCTGCAGATATCGTCCCAGAGCTGTCGAACCAGATGCTTCACGAATACTTGCAATTGTGGGAGAGACTGGCGGATATACAGCTCAATGAAGACCAGGATTCAGTAGCCTGGGCACGGGAGATGAATGGTGAATTATTAGTCCAATCGGCATACAATGCTAGGTTCTGGGGACGGGAGACAACACCGACAGCCCAGTTCACATGGAATTCGAAGGCACCTTTGAGATGTAGGTTCTTTTCGTAGTTGGCACTCAGGAACAGATGTTGGACTTCAGATAGACTAGCTCGTCGTGGACTGGATCACCAGGAGGCTTGCCCGTTCTATGTGTAGGAAGTTTTGGTGTCTTCCAAAACATTATATACTACATTTATTTGATTGATGAATGAAATTATACGGAATTGGTGTATGAATGATTGGTACAAATATTTGCAATTGAACTTGAGGAAATATACTCAAGGAGCTAGGTACAAACTATACTAGAATACAGTGTGTATATGTATACTGGAATTATTTGCCTGGGCACAGTATAGACTTGGAATTGGCTAGGCTATTTACAGGTTCAGCTCTGTAGATTGATAAGTCTACACGTTTAAATAGGACCATACTATTAAACGTGGCATATATCTCACACATATGTGCTTAGGGATAAAAGGAATTTGACTTGGAAAAGTAATCGGTTATGATCGTGGTTGGTTAATTCGATTAGGAGTCTAACTGAATTCTATCTGGATACAGATTTGAACATTCAGGAATATGAGTATAAATATGTCCCTTCCTTCTAGCATCATGAATGCATTGTGAGCTGCACCACGGACTTCGCGGAGAAATTAAAGGGTAGACAAATATGTTGGTGCCGCCTCGCGCGAGGCCGCTCTTCTTCTACCTCTTGCCTCACACAAGGAGAAACTCCACCCACACCCACGCACACATGCACCAAGAAAGAACTCACAAGCTTTGCCAAGAGGCTCCCTTGGTGATCACACAATGGCTACATTATTTCTCCAGCCCTCACGGTTGCTCTTTCTCATTCACCTGATCACTTTAAATACCAGTACAAAAGACTCACACACGCACTGGCCAGCCGCCACACGCGGCTGCTAACTCCTACTAATCCAACTAACTTGCATGCATCCATGCACGCACGATCCGGCCAACACACCGGCCACTACTCCATCGTGGTGGTTATCCTCTAATGACCGAGTCCACTCACAATTTCATGCACAAAGCTAGCCAATAACCTGGACACATCAAGCCAGCCAACCAACTGAATATGGCCCGGCTAACTGACCGTGATCCACGCTCCTGTATGCATGCGGCTAACAACCTATGCATGTCTAGATTACTATTAACATTTTTCCTCCTAATCTTAACTTGCCTTCACCGGAGTTGTCGCAGCTCCTGTCGTCGTCGTCGCCACGACCGTGATCCAGCCCGCATACCTGACCTGGTGCAACAACGCCGGTCTCACCGCCACGGACCTGACCTGGCGCACTGACGCTGGTCCCACCGTGCTCCGTCACGTTTCCGGCGACATACGCCGAGCTCCTCCTCCGACGGCGACACAAGCCTGACGTCCCTCTGCGCTTCGCAGACGCCCTGGCTAAAGACTCGACGCGCTTCGACGAGCCCGACCACAAAGGCGCCCTGCGACGCCCTGCCACAGACTAACGCGCCGACGAGCCCGACGATTGCACCAGTAAGGCCCCTTCAGACGCCCCGCGAATCTGCCGCTACCGACAAGCCCGACCACACACGCCTACACCGTGGTCCGCCTTGCCTGACAAGCCCGGCGCGCGCCCATACACGCGCCCGACGCGTTCGACACTGGCGCCGCGGCTTATTCCAGCCAACAAAATATACTCGTGCTATGTTATTTTCAAAATATTGGCATGGGAGTAGATTGCAACGAGTTTTGACGGCCGTACAATATCTCTTTATTTGAGATAGGAAAAAGGACGTCAAACTCTAGTATTTTCCTGAAAACAAACTTCCGCTGCGTACTCTTGCCATAGTTGGAACCAAGCCACAAAAATCGATCTAGCCTCCACCGCTCACTCGATCTCGCCGCCTCCACCGCAAGCCCACCTTGCTGCCTCCACCGCGACTCCGCCTTGCCGTCCTAGCCGCGGCCGCCGCCTTGCCGTCCTTGCCGCGGCCGCCGTCTCCGCCATAACCGCCGGGTCGCCGTCAACCAGCCGGGACCTCCGACCTGCTGGAATCGCCGCTGCTCCAAGTCCTCTGCCTAGAGAAGTCACCAAGCCACACGAGCTGCTGTTGGGTACTCTGAATCTGCAGGCCACGGCCTTACTTGTTCCTGCTTGCTGCTACAGATTGATTTCTGGAATTTTGCTACGGTAATCATCCTTCCCAATGGCTTCCAACAGTGTGTTTGCTGAATTACTTAGATCTTGTAAATTGGATGGATCGAATTTTACCGTCTGAAAGAGAAAAATTATGTTTCTCCTCACTGCTGAGAACATTGATTATATCATATCTCAAACTAAGCCTACCCGACCGTCAAAGGAGGCTGAAGATGAGGAAAAGGAAAACTACCGTGAGGAAATTACTCAATGGACTAAGGACAACAAAAAGGCTAGAGTGTTTATGCTTGGATCCATGTCTGATTCTCTAGCCGGAGAATATGAACCAGAGGAATCAGCTCGCAAAATAATGAGGAGATTGGAAAAGGACTTTGGGGAAGTCTCACTTATCAAAGTTCTTAGCTTGGTCAATCAATTTTTGACTGCGAAGATGACAGAAACCACTACTGTTAGTGCACATCTGCATAAATTATGTGTGCTAGTAGAGGAACTAAAGAGTGTTGGGTACCCTTTCCCTGAAGAAGTTCAAGTTATGGTTGCTCTTAACTCTTTGCCAAACTCTTGGAAACAATTTAAAATATCCTTTTGTCATACTGAGCGTGTGCTAAACATGAGGACGCTAAGGCATCATCTACTCATGGAAGAAGATAGGAAGTCCACACAAGGGAAAGTAAGAAAGTCTCAACATGATGAACTACACCTTGGTGAGGACAAGTCTTCAAGCAAGATGAATTGGCAAAAGAGGAAATATGGGACAGATTTGAGGGATAAAATAAATCAGAAGCGTGATAGGAATGATTACAATGGAAGAAACTCAAATCAAAAGGTTGACAAGAGGAAATTTAACTGCCATAATTGTGGTGAACAAGGACACTTCAGATCTGAGTGCACTAAGAAGAGGAAGCCAAATGATAAGAAGTATAACAACAACCAGTCCAAGCATCAGGATAATAGAAGGGGAAATTCTTCACCTGATGGTATGTCACATGTTTTTGTATGTTCAGAATCTCTATTTACAACTTCCTTGTCAAATAGTTGGGTGGTTGATTCTGGCTCCACCTCACACATTGCAAGAGATAGGAATTCTTTCTGTTCATTTAAACCAATACAAAAGGGAACTAGATTTATTTATCTAGGAACAACATCAAAGGCAGGTATACTAGGAATTGGGGACTATAATCTGAAACTCCCAAGTGGAGGAATATTACTCCTTAAGAATACTGTATTTTCTCCAGATATGAGGAAAAATCTCATATCGGTATCTAGACTAGAATCTGCAGGTTTTGATGTTAACTTTGGCAATGGGAAGGTTAAAATAAGGAAAATTAATACATTCAGGGAACCGTGTATAAGGCCTCTATTATATTGAAGATATTTCCGATATTGATGCTATGGACAGTTTAGTTGCTGAAAACCACTCCATTGTGAGGAATATAGCCGGAAATGACAATTGTTCCGAATCCTACCTATGGCATTTAAGGCTAGGACATATATCAAAGAACAGGATTAAAAGATTGATTAGTTCTGGAATTCTGAATTTTAAATGGGAAGATTATGGAATTTGTGAAGCCTACATCATGGGAAAAATGACTAGAGCTCCCTTTCCTAAAGCCGAAAGATCTAGTGAGCCCTTAGCCATAATTCATTCCGATATTTGTGGGGAAATGACAACACCCACGACAGGACAGAAGGTGTATTTTATCACATTCATTAATGACTTCTCCCGATATATGTCTACCTCCTAAAACACAAGTCTGAGGGTTTTGACATGTTCAAAACTTTCAAGGCTGAAGTGGAAAACCAATTAAATGGGAAAATTAAAGTCCTTAGGACCGATAGAGGAGGAGAGTACACATCCAGAATTTTGGATGAATTCTGTAAAGAACATGGGATAGTACACCACTACACATTACCCTACACACCCCAACAAAATGGTGTAGCGGAAAGAAAAAAATAGGACGTTGATGGATATGGTTCGATCCATGATGGCTTACTCGGATTTACCTTTAAGTTTATGGGGGAAGCACTGCATACTGCAGTTTATTTATTAAATCATTCACCCTCAAAATCAGTAAAAGTCACTCCCTATGAGCTTTGGAAAGGGAGGAAACCAACACTAAGGCACCTGGCTGTTTGGGGTTGCAATGCTCAAATTAAAATCCCTAGCCAGAAGAACCAAACTGCAACCTAAGACCACTCCAGGAATTTTTGGTTGGTTATTCTACTGGTTCCAATGGTTATAGGTTTTATGATCCCAATAATAAGAAGTTATTGGAAAGCAGAGATGCTATGTTTTTAGATCAGGACACTCCTCGTCGTGATAAGAAAGCTAGAGTGGAATTGATAGAGAGAAAATCTGAGGAAGTAGTAAATGACTCTACCGGTAATCTTTCAAGCCAAATCCCTGACATAAATATGGAAGAAACTCCCTCAACTAGTATGCCTAGAAGAAGTGGGAGGAACACACAAACACCATCTTATCTAGATGATTATTTTGTGTTTCTAGGGGAAGTACACTCTAAAGTGTCTTTAGAGGAAGAACCTAAAACTTACAAATAGATCAATGATTGTGAGGAATCTGGACTATGGTTGGAAGCTACACGGGAAGAACTAAACTACATGGAAAGAAATGGTGTTTGGGAACTTGTTGATTTACCCCAAACAGCTAGGCCATAGGATCTAAATGGATATTCAAAAGGAAACTCAATGTTTCAGGAGGTGTGGAAAAATATAAAGCTCGATTAGTTGCTAAGGGATATATACAAAAGGAAGGAGTAGACTTTGTGGAAACATTTTCTCCTGTTGCAAAGTTCACTTCTATTCGCATCTTATGTGCCTTAACTGCTTATATTGATCTTGATCTCCATCAAATGGATGTCAAGTCTGTGTTTCTAAATGGTTATTTAAAAGAGGGAATCTATATGACACAACCAGATGGTTTTGTGGAAAAAGGGAACCAGAATAAAGTATGTAAGTTAAAAAGATCAATCTATGGTTTGAGGCAGGCTTCTAGGAAATGGAATACCTTATTTGATGCTGCAATCACATCATATGGTTTCTCTATGATGGAAGGAGACCACTATATTTATTTCAAAATAGTGGGAGAAAACTTTGTATTATTATCTTTGTATGTCGATGACATTTTAATTGCTAAAAACCATGAGGGAACCTTAGTGGAAGTGAAATCTTGGTTATCATCCACTTTTAATATAAAGATTTGGGGGAAGCCTCTTATGTTTTGGGGGTGGAAATACATAGGGACCGGAAAAGGGAAGTTTTGGGGCTGTTTCAAAAAGTTTATCTCAAAACTGTTTTGAAACGATTTTCTATGGAAGATTGCAAACCTGCAAATGTACCAATGATAAAAGGAACTAAACTTAGTGAGGAACAATTTCCTAAAACTCCTAAGGAAATAAAGGAAATGAAAAATATACCTTATGCTTCTGCTCTGGGGTCTCTTATGTATGCAATGATGTTTACTAGACCAGATTTGTGTCACACTATTTGAATGTTGAGTAGATTTCAGAAAAATGCTGAGGGAAGCTCATTGGAAGCAAATAAAATATGATATGCGATATATAAAGGGAACGATCAACTTTCTCTTTACTTTAATGGTGATAATCTTCAACTACAGGGATATACTGATGCTTACTGGCAGGGAGACCTTGATAAAAGGAAGTCGACGTCAGGTTGTCTATTTACTTTGGCTGGAGGTGCTATCTCTTGGAAGAGCAAGAAACAAACCTCTGTGGCACAGTCTTCTATGGAAGCAGAGTACATTGCTGCAAATGAAGCTGTAAAAGATGGCGTTTGGTTGAGGAACTTTCTGGTTTCCCTAGAGATAGTTGAAAATGTGTCAGATCCGGCCCCTGTTTATTGTGATAATCAAGCTGCGATGAAACTTTCCAAGGATCCCAAGTTTCATAGCAGGTCTAGACATATTGAGGGAAAATACCATTATATTAGAGATGTAATAAATAGGCTGAAAACTGTTCGGCTTGAGTTTTTTCCTGGTACTGATATGTTGGCAGATCCACCGACTAAACCTCTTAGTCAGGAATTGTTTTGCAAACATGTCAGGAACATGGGCCTTAGGATTTTTGATTGAATGTTTTTCAGACAAGCGGGAGATGTAGGAATTATTTGTGTCTTCCAAAACATTATACATTTATTTGGTTGATGAATGAAATCATACGGAATTGGTGTATGAATGATTGGTACAAATATTTACAATTGAACTTGAGGAAATATACTCAAGGAGCTGGGTACAAACTATACTGGAATACAGTGTGTATATATACACTGGAATTATTTGCCTGGGCACAGTATTGGCTTGGAATTGGCTAGGCTATTTACAGGTTCAGCTATGTAGATTGATAAGTCTACACGTTTAAATAGGACCGTGCTTAGGGATAAAAGGAATTTGACTCGGAAAATAAACGGTTATGATCGTGGTTGGTTAATTCGATTAGGAGTCTAACTGAATTCTATCTGGATACAGATTTGAACATTCAGGAATATAAGTATAAATATGTCTCTACCCTCTAGCCTCATGAACGCATTGTGAGCTGCACCATGGACTTGACGGAGGAATTAGAGGGTAGACAAATATACTTGTGCTATGTTATTTTTGCAACACTATGACCAAGAGGAAGAGAGCATGGACCATCTCATCATCCAGTGTGTCCTAGCCAGAGAGGTGTGGACTAGGATTTGCCACGCGATGAATAGACGAAATTGGCTGCCAACGAGGTACACAAAACTTCTCGATTGGTGTGCAAACAAGAGTGGAAGCGGGACCAACGGCAAGGACAGTAGGGCCATGACCCTACTTGTCATGTGGGAACTTTGGAAGCATCGAAATGCGATTGTCTTCGACGGCGCCACTCCCTCCTTGGATTACGTTATCAAGAGAATAGAAGTGGAATGCAGGTCTTGGAAGATGGCGGGCATCCTCAAAATGAACATATACAGTTTCCTAATGGCGCTAACGGTGGGTGATGACGCGAGGAGTTAGCACTACTTTCTATAGGAGGAGTGGACGTGTAATTGAACGCATGTAAATACTCTTGTAACACAACCATGGATGGGGCTCTTCATCCCTCTTTTTCTTTAATATAAAGTACGCACACTCATGCGTATTAGAAAAAAAGATCTGCAAATTAATTTGAGCATTTGTTTTCCATTCTAACTTACGGGGCTTGGTTGTCGACAAGGCTGTCGTTTGTCATGTTCCCACTGCGAGAGGAGTTCGCCGACAGCCATGAGCACCCAGATTCGGTTTCTCTGGTCTTGCTGGCGAACAGCAGAGCCGGAGTTGCCGTTCCTGAGAACTCAAGTGTTGGGTCTGGCTGCGGTCAGCAGGTCGGCGACGACGACACTGATACGGCACAAGCTGGAGTGCGCCGTCGCCCGGATACATCCCCGACGAGGTCGGGCAGAGTCAATCCACAGACCCTTGGGTGGACAAAAAGGTATGAAGCCAAATCCTGTCGTTGTTGGACTGTATCTTCTACATTGTTAGTGCAAGTTCGTCTGCACTGCACATATTCAGACATGATTGAGACTAATTTGGAGGTCGTTGTGGGTTTTTGCTGAGTTCTTGCGGATGATGGTAGGCCCTGCTCCAAAGACTATTCTGACAGGTGAGCCATATAAAGTTTCACATGTTGTTTTCAATTTTTTGCACGTACATTCAGGTCGAACATAAAATTGAAATTTGCTGGAGCTAAAAGATTCCTCGTACTAGTAGACCAGAACATAGCTATGGAGTTGGCAATCAGCAAAGTTTATCCGGGTACTGTGCATCGGTTGTGCAAATGGCATGTGCTCACGAAGGCCAAAGAGAAATTAGGGCCACTGTACACAAAGAAGTCCGATTTCCAAGCCAAGTTCCATAAGGTTGTCAACCATATGTTAATTGAGGACGAGTTTGAAACGGCTGTGGGGCATGCTGTTAGATAAGTACAATTTGAGGAAGCACCCAGGTATATGAAATCAGGAAAAACTGAGCAAAACAATATTTCACAGGTGTTTTCTGCACAAAGGTGACGAGCACACAACGCGGTGAAAGCGCTAATCACATGTTGAAGACGTACATGCCACCAGCAAGTCCGATGCATGTTTTTGTTAGGCAGTACATGAGGTTACAGTTTGACCTCGAGCGCGAGGAAAGCTATGAAGAGAAGAGGACGATGACAGTAATTTTTCTTTTGGTTTCGCTCAACACATTTAGTTTGTGACAGAGGTGCATTCAAGTTCAATCACAGTGGGCATGATGTTAGTAGCTGCAAGCATAACGACAGCAGGTACGATTGCGAGCGCTTGGGATCCGGAAGCAGCAGCCATGGCGGTGACTGGCCTGAAGACTTGATTCACCAGCGGTCAGCGGGGTGGCTGAATATGCTGCTGGTTGTTGGGAGGAGGGGCCCGTAAAGTCGTCCTGATGACCTGGACACCGAACGGCTGCGCGGATAGGTGACCGCCGGCTTGCTGCTGAGCACGAACGATCTGCAGAGGAGTCATCCTGCGTAGGGACGACAAGGCGGACATACTGGCTGAGATGCAGATGGAGATATTTTGGGCGAGTGGATGAATGTGGGTGGCGAGTGGTGGGAGATGCATTTATGTCGGGGATTTCTCCTAGCCGGACTAGAGAAAGACAAAAACATCTCTGGTGCCTATCTATGCTTGCCCCTGTCCTTTCAGCCTTTCTTTCAACTAGATGACCTGGCCTATCTATGCTTGCCCCTGCCCTTTCAGCCTTTCTTTCAACTAGATGACCTGGTTGCGCCAATGGCGCAAAAAGCGAGTTAGAAGCGATGTTAGTAGTGAGTTAGTAGGAGATGCAGATGGAAAGATAATGCAATGTGGATTACAGATAGTAGGATGACTTCAATTGATTTTCAGACGAAAAGAAGAATGTTTAGAAGAGGAGGTATGCAATTTTGGAAATGATGGCTGATACAATAATAGTGTTAAACTTGGATTTCAGAAAGTATTAATTTCCCTTTTAGGTCTTGTGGGATATTGATTGACGATCATATATAGGGCAATGTAAATGGGTTCCTTTGGTCACAGAAGCAGAAAGTTTTTCCCTAAATATATATAAAAATTGCATTAAACAGCAGGGTTTAGACGCAGTTGGAATATATATATATATATATATATATATATATATATATATATATATATATATATATATTACATGGATCTAACAAAGCATCATGGATTCCAAATTTATACATACCAGAGAGTAATACCAAAAGCAAACAGGTTCTTAGGGTGAGTCCAGTGCCAAAAGCAAACATGTTCTTAGGGTGAAGCTATACACAAAGAACTTCATAGGCTAATTACGTAGTTTAGTAGACTGAACACGATGCTCAGAGGGCGTGCAGGGTGAGACGCAAGCGCTTGTAGTTGCGCTTGAAGGCAAAGGCATATATTTCTATTTCCTTCATATTAGCTGTGGGGAAGAAGCCTGCCCAGCCTCTGGTAATTGTTGCCCTGTTATCGACTCCTTTGATTAGATGGGCTTTGATGCAGGGATTTCCATCTCTAGATTTTATTGGCAAGTCATACAACGGCAGAGATATTTCTGGGTAAAACTGACCGAGAAATACTGCAAATGAAAGGTAACAACACTGAGAAAAGGAATATTGGAAATGAAAGGTAACAACACTGAGAAAAGAAACATTGGAAATGAAAGGTAACAACACTAAGAAGAATTGTATATATAATTGCAGGTGATGTGTATAGGGTCTTGGCATTCTTTGAGTGGCAAACGTGTGAGCCGCTTCATCTATAGCCTTACTTTGTTTCCCCATCTGCACTGACCATCAAAGCTTAGAAAGTAGATAGTGTCGGGTACCCGTATTCATTGGTATATAAAATGGTTGGTGTAAGCATATGCATGTACTGGTATTAATAGAGCAAATGAACACATTGTTTGATCGTACGGGTTCTGTAGGCCTTGTGTTCAGCCTACTTCAGTTTTATGTATTTAGTTGTAGGTGGTGTATGACGATAATCATGAAGAGGGTTTGAAAGATTAGTATGAATAGGAAGGCAAATAAAATTAGTTATAATGGTAGAAGGTTTTGCACCATGCGATGTATGCTCCTTTTTCTTTTTTTTTCTTGGCTTTCATGCAACGGTGTGAGGGTCCTACAGAGCTATAAACAGTAAGAGGTTTAAAGATGAGTATAAGCAGTAGGTTTTAAAAAGTAAATCTGTCGTGGTGTGCTTACCAGCATCATACTGATGTTGATAACAGTTGGTTTGTAGGTTGCGTTGTTAGGCTGAGGAAGCGATTCAGAAGACCCGCTATCATCACCACTGCAAGTAACATTATAGTTTTTCTGCAAGGAAATGTCGCAGTTGTTATTCTGGTTAACTACGGCCTTTCTTAATGCTATGTAATAGTCCTTGACATAAAGACAACTCAAATCAAAAGAAAGCCGGGTAAATACTTTCAAAGCATCCAGATGGTGTGCACAAGGACATCAATACAAAAAGTGATATAAAATGTTAAGAAATTGTAGGTTCATTTATGTTATTCCAAGCAAAAATGTCCCAGCCAAAGAGTAGTTGTACCAACAGAATAAACATACCAGGTTTTTTCTGGAACAAAGCAGTAAAGCGCCCATGGCCAGGAAGCCACAAGAACAAACGGTCGAACACGGTACCAATATTCGTACAGTCGCTATTGCTACAATAGAATGAGAAAATATTTCATAATGTTCTTTCTTTCAATGAAAAAACATCATGTTTGCAATAAGATGAAACGATGATAAATTAATTGTAGCCCAATTGAGCATAGAGATTCATGCATTAGAGGATAGTGGGTTCAGAGGTATTGTGTAGTTTCCAGACCAGCAGGCAGCCAACCACGTGTCCGGTTGTACCTCCTCGATGAATCCAGGCATTGGGCAAGTTGTCAATGGACGCCCTTGGCATATGCTGTTGGTGGCCTCGATCTCAAAAAGTCCAGTGCATTCACCTGTGTCTAGAGAGACACGACATTGCCAGTCAAATGCAACATCGTATAGGAACCAAAGGCATGACAGGGAAAGTTCAACAGACCTCATGCTATAGCGTCAGCTAAGCGACTTTCTACTAAGGAACAAAACTACAAAGTGGTGTTGTAACAACCTGGGTTCTGGTACTGTGGTCCAAATGAATCAGCAAGGGTCCAATCGGAAGCTAACATTCTTTATAAGTTCTGGTACTGACCACACAAAGAAAAACTGGAAATTTTACTTATGCGCAGTGTAGTGCCTGGCCATCAGATTTACCGAGACCAAACATTATGCATATTGAAATAACTAAATTTAGTTTTTCATACAATCCATGAGATTATTCCATTCTGAAACAAGTGAAAATTTGCGGAACACCTCTTTTAGTGAAGAAGCACACTCAAAGTCACTATCCAACCATGATTGCAAATAAATAAAATGAAAGGACAACTAACAAAAATGTTTGCAACAAAAGTATTCCGTTAACATGGGTCATTAATAAAGTACCGGGGTATCATGTATCCCTTGGCCTCTGTGACTGTGAGCACCTGCTAAAGCAGAGTAGAGCATGTGCTAGATAGCTTAGTTTTCTGAGCACAAGAAGATTAGTATGCCTTCTGGAAAGAAATAGTTTTAGCATAAAGGGAGAATGAACAAGCAAGTTGGAAGATCACATTCTTCACATGGAGATTAAAGGTGCCAAAGAATGCATCTAATTTCACAGAGGACTAAGCTTTGCTAACAAATTCATTATGGAGAGTATTTTCATCTAAAATGTTCTACTATATTTAGCTCAGTTTTTGGCAGATATAGCGTGGTATTACATGCAATCCACTGCAAAAAGGCTTCACTACTTTTCTACCAAGATTTTTCATGAAGTAATATGTATGTCCTTTTTAGATGGTACTGCTACATGTAGCATCGTACTGTAATACTGAGTGGTTAACCTGCTTCCTTTCTCCAAATATACAATTGCACTATTAGCGGTAGCACTGCCTGATATATGTCACTTTTCTGTAACCCCTCTCGATGATCAATGCATAAAAATCCTGTTCTGAGCAATACAAAATCATGACTATGGTCTGTTCTGCATACATATATAGTGCATGCTACTGATACTTATCATAGTGGTTGTACGTATTTCTTTCAGGTAATTTTTTTCTCTTGCAACTGCATACACATACAGCGCATGCCACTGATATTTATTATAGTGGCTCTACCTATTTCTTTCAAGTAATTTTCTTGCCTTACTAAATTACATATCCTCACAAAATTGCTCGAGTGCACTGAACCTGAATCTTACTAAATCTACATATAGTGACAAAATTGCTCGAGTACACTGAACCTGAGTCTTGCTAAATCTACATATCCTGACAAAATTGCACGAGTCCACCGAGCATGACAAATTGTATAAATAAAATAAGCAGTATAAGAAACCTAAACACAAAAGTAAAGCATGCAGGCAATACCCAGTTAGTCACCAGAATAAAACAATAAGTAATCAACAGAAACAAAAGAAGAAAAACTAAAAACACATGCATAGAACACTAACCTTAATAGCAAGACGGGGAACCACCGAGGTAACAGTGCGGCAGACGACAAAGAAAGTGAAGGGAACCACAACATGACCTGTAAAACAAAAGGAACCAGGGACCTACATGAGAGGCAGGTCCAAAGAGCAAGCACAAACCTCGGTAGGAAATACAGCAGCCGAGAAGCTGAGCAAAGGATACAAAAAACAAAAAGAACAAAGTCATCATGCTTCAGATAAGAACATAGATGACGATATGAATAAACGGCCAAAAAAGGACCTACTGGACACTGAAATAACAGGCTCATTTTATTGGAGCGTCCACTAATCTGCATGTATTAATGAGCAACAAGAACCATTCTGTGGACATATAATGGGAAGTGGTGCTGCGTCGGATTCTAAAGAACACACACTAAAGCAACAGAAAGAGATGGCCCACTAAATTCCGAAGCACACATATCAACGCAGCAAGCATTGGTCTGTGCACACGCATGCGATAATGCCTATTACACTGGATTCTGCAGCAAGCATCATTAGCAAGGCAGGAACAAAAATTGGTCACATCCTACTTGTAAGGATATGCCCGAAAAGGATCACGCAACAAGCAAATCACCAGCACAAGCATAAGGAAAGACGGCCTAATGCACAATGCAACCATGGATCAAGTAACTTTCATATGTCAACGAGCTGCAACCATGAATCAATTAACTTTCATGTGTCAATGAGCAACAAGAGTAAATCCGTACAAGTGCAAACAACAGGATGTGGCCTGGTAGATCACAAAGTACATATATATAAGCAGCAGCAACTGGATTGGCCTTACACAAACAAGGAGCAACAAACAGCAAGGAGTGTAGAAGAACGGTCAAAAGCTATAACCTGCCCATGCAAGACAGGGTACTGAAAATCGAGTAAACTGCACAAGCATGGACCTGAACCTAAATGAATATACGCCTCCGAAAGCAGCAAGCAGGAACAAAAGAACCAAAGTAATCATAAGCAAGAAAGGATGTGTTTTTTTTCAACAAGATCGGAAGGATAACACCACAAGCAGCAGGATAGGCACACACAACTAATAAAGCAAGCCAAGGAAAGCACGACTAACCTTGCTAGCCAACAACACATACGGTCAGCAAACAAGCAAAGGACCTGGATAGGTAACAAAACGAGAAACAAAGCCATGTCAGTTCACATGCATTTCGTGAAACAGGACACGAGCAAGGAAGAACTCACCTTCTCGAGCAGCAAGGCGAAGGACGAACAACAGAGAGACTGACCCTGCACAAACAACGGAAGGAGGAGACTACCAATTCAACTACCATCGGCCACTCTTGCTCTCCAATTGGACTATCTGGCACTTGTGTTGAGACACAGAAGTTCAACATGCGGAGAAAAGTCTCGTCGCACTCCATCTGCAGAAAATTCGACACAAGTTTCAAATAGCACCACATCATATAGCCTACCTAGCAGCATCAATATCAAAGGAAAATCTTTATATAAGTAGCAGTAGCAACATCAGTAGCACTGAACATATTTAGCAGTACACCATTTGAATAAATTCAGCTCGGTAGCACTGAACATATTCAATTAACCACCTAGCCTGAACATATCCAGCGACAGATACCCCAAAGGCCATCCCAGTCCAGCGACAGAGATCCCATAGGCCATCACCATGCTCCCCGTCCCTGCTGCGCGGCGACTCCTGCTGCTGGAGTCCATCCGCGGCAACCCCGACCACGAGCTCCCGAGGGTCCAGCTGCTCCAGGACACAATTTTGGGTCAAATTAGAAAACCCCATCCATCTCCCCACGATCTGCAAGAACTTTCAGAGCACGGGGCGGGGCGCGGCTGACTGCGCCCGTGCCCCCCGGCGTCCTGCCGAGTCGCCCCTCGGCTCGAGCTCAAGCTAGGTGGCCACGGTGAAGAGATGGAGAAGGGGGCTCAGAGGCCGCTGGTGCGGCGGCGGCGGCAAGAGAGGAGGCGGACGAGGCCGAGGAGGCAGCGGCAGGAGAGGAGGAGGCTGCCAGCTTCTTGTTTCTCTCTAGCGAAAAAGGAGACGTGCTCATCCTTTATATGTTCAATTCAGTGAAGAAGATAGGCCAGTCCTCTGAACAAAGTCTCCCCCTCTTTTCGCAGCCACCAACATAAGGATCACATTAGCATATTGCATTGCGCGACAACACAATCTCTCTGCCTATACACCATATAAGTGAAATGGCAAAAAGCAAAACATGCTACTGTACTAACCAACACTACTAAAAAATAGCAAACAAAAACAGACTTGACACGGCCAATCTCTTCTAAGCCTAAGCAGCAGCAATTCTCATGATACCCAGTAAACATGAGCATAAAAGTGACTCCGGGAGCGACCCAAAGACAACTTGGAACGAAATCATGTTCCTAATCAAATTACCCAAGGAACAACAGGGAAAAAGACTTTCATCGCCTAAAGCATGACAATCCACCATCATAGAGTCAACCACAGCTCGATGACCGGCATACAGAGAGACCTCCCTCACAAACTCAAATTCTTTTAGCCCACCGCTCAGAAGAAAGGTCCTTACAATCAGGACCAAAAGAATAATACAGAAGATACATGCAGGCTGATGATGTAACATGTTTCTGAAACTATGGAGAGTTTTAAACTGGATTAAAAATTCTTGGAAAACCTGCCCTGCACAGTCTAATTTCCTCGAGTAACCCCCATCCCACAAGCTCGGTAGACAGGCAGTGTTTAAATTTGATAGATTTTTTTCTTGGAAGCATGCTTAAAACCCACACATACATATCTATGCATAGATCCCCACGCAACAGAACCTAAATAGCCATGGCTCGATGACCACATGCCCAGAGCAAGGAGGAAAGAGAAGAGGAGAGGTCTCACCTTTAATGTTTGTAGCCGTCGGTGACGGTGGTGAGCTGGACATAGACGACAAGGCTGAGCAGAACCTACATGGCCAGCGACTGCATGTGCCTTTGAGATGCTAGCTAGGTCGCTAGTCCTGGTAGAAGGTGAAAAACTGAACAACCCAAACAGTTGAGTGGTACTATTGACAGGTACAAGTATTGCTTACAGTAATAAAAGTACAACCTTTGTTAAATAAATAAATAAACTAAGCAATTAACAGCAGCACATAGTTAGAGTTCATTTTATTTTCTGAGAAGCAAACAAATCCCCCCAAAAAACATCAAGGTTAACTTATCATCACGCAACTGTAATTTCACTGACCGATGTTCTTTGTTCAGGACAAATAATACACTAGTGTTGGCCTTGAGCCATTAGCTAGCAACACTGCAATAGGTAGTCACATTTGTGCTAACATACATCGCCTCGCCATTCAATAAAAGCGAGAAAGGAGCAAGGTTGCAGCGCACTCAGTAACCGCAAGAACAACTTCACAATTTAACCTGCTATTCACTGCCTTAACTAACAAGGCATGAACCAGTGGTGTTGGCAGTGAGCCATTATCTAGCAAGAATGCAATATGTGGTGTCCTTCCAGGTCAAATAATTAAGTTGTGTTCGCATTGAGCTAGCAACATCGCAATAGGTGATTCTCATTTCTGGTAACACATATATCGCCTCGCCGTTCAATTAGAGCTAGGAAGGAGCACGTGTTGTGGCACGAGTTGTTACCTTTTTGATTGGCACTTGTGTATTCACCTTCTGGATCGCCAATTCCTGGTATTTAGGTGGTGCCATCCTGCTACAGCTTGTGCCAGTCAATTTGTTTGCATCTACTGCATTTGACATTCCTTGTTCCACCTTTGGCTTCAGAACTACCACCTTCCTATGATAGACCAAGGGTGCAGGAACGCTGCAGTTCACAGACAAACAAGCCTAATTGCTATAATCTTCAGAAAATGGAGGCATTTTAATTAGTGATATACTGAAAGACACCAATCTAATCTTGCAATCAAAAGAGAGATAATGTCCTACTGTACAAGCATTAGAACATTAAACATTTCAAGATTTGAAACGCCAGATTGACTAGCTTCCTTTTGCTAGCTAAGTATATTTATTCACGTGCTACAGTATCACAATACACGGAGCAGCGATTTGGTGCCCGAGCCCAGCTGCTCCCGAAATCATCGGCATCGATTCCAGGCTCGGGATCCGAACAATTCACGCTGACACCTCTGACTCGAAATATAGAAAAAGGGATATACGGTACGAAACAATCGCTCTGACGTGGGCCCAAAATCGTATGGGTGGGACGGCGTTTGCGGGCGGGCGCTCTGGTCCGTGGACCAGAACGTCGGCATTTCAACCGAGCCACGGATCAGATAAGGCATTCATTCTGGAAACCCTCGCCACCCCTCTCTTCCTCCCCATAACATCACTATCCCCTTTCATCTAGTGGCGCTCGTTCTGCACCGGCGGCAACTGTTTGAGTTCCTGCTCGATGCAGTCGTCTTGTTCCGGAACGGCGAAGCCGACCATGCCGTTCCTGCGGACTCCAATCCTGGGTCTGGTTGCGGTCAACAGGTCGACGGCGATGGCCAGATGAGATGGTTTTCGCCGGCGTCCGGATCGGTCGGCGCAATCGACTGCCAGAGTCAACCGAGAAGCCCTTGGTTGGACAAAAAGGTGTGAACCCAAGCTCCCCCCCACCCCCCCGCTGTTGAACTGTAATTGTTCCCTGTGACTCTGCTTTCGTCTCCTCTGCACAGTTTTGGACATAAATTAGTTTAATTTGGAAATCGTTATCAAAATAACCATATCAAAATAGATAGCTGAACCATTGTAGCCAGACCTTAGTTACCTTGCTTCACTTAAGTAAACCTACTATACTGAATATGTACGTTTTGAAATACAGGTTACGTCCGGGCAGTGCACCACCGGACCGAATGTCGTGTCCCTCTCGAATGAGTGCATTGGAGCAGTTGATTCGGAAGTACGCAGAGGAACCTACGAAGAGAGTAATACGACCTGCACTTGGGCTGAGTTTCGATTCACTGGGTGAGGCGTACGACTTCTACTATTTGTATTCTGGGGAGATCGGCTTCGGCAAGAGAAGACTAAATGCCGAGAGGACAAAATGCATGCAGAGAGCGTATGTGGTTGCTCTGTTAGTACTGAGTTTTTTTTACGTGCTTACATTTCTGGGAAGGTGTACATCATAATCTGTAGCTTCTTCGGATTGGTTGACAAGGTGCCCTTCACGAAGAGGACTCAGACTTTGGAGGTGTTTGCTGACATTGTTGTAGGTGATCCTGGCTTCACATATAGGGTTTTGGCTGACAGTACAAGCAAGGTGAAGAACCTGATGTGGACTAATGGAAGCAGCCGATTGCACTATTGCAGTACGCGGGCTCCGAAAATGAATATTCCGAAGTTTATGTGTATCTTTCTCTCAAAAGAATTTTGAAACCTTCATATGTTCCAACTTTCTTGGTCACTGCGACACCAAAATGGGCTGATTAGGAGGTTATGATTAGTGTCTATAGCAAGGCTAGAGTGAAACGGTTATTCTGTTTTAGAGATTCTGCTTTGGGAGGCAATATCTGAAAGTCTTCCTAGATATACATGTTTACTTGCTCTGCTTGGCTTTCGAATGTAGAGGTATTTCACATCAACGGGATATGTATTCGCAGAGGCATTGATTATCTTTATTTATGATTATTATTCTTCCTTTGTTGACAAAAACTATTTTCTTGGTAAGAGAATGAATTATTATTTCGGTTTGTTTCAGGTCATATTGATGAATTATTAATATTTTTGCACTGAATACAACTGTATTATCGAGACGCGGCTATTTTCTGTGTGCTCCTCTATAATTGATAATTCAGAACCTCATGTATTGGAAAATTACAAAATATATGCAATATGATTAATCGGTTGTAAATCTGGACAGCTCATATTTAACTCTTCAGAACTTTATTTGCTTATATTTTTACAGAAATACAGGTCATTTCGTTGTTTCTCTTTTTTTCTTCTAAATATACTGGAGTATTATTTTGGAAAGCTAACTGTACTTAGGTTAGTTGTTTTTAAGTGTAGCAATACATCAATTTTAAAATAAAAATTGCTCCAATAGCTACTTTTGTTGTTATATCAGACATAGTTAAGATCAAAATGACTCGCCTGGTTATTTATATTTATGATACCAGAGCCAATTATAATGAAGCTCTTAGTTAGCATGTCATGCTGTAGATTTGGAGATATGATATGATTGTATACAATGTCAGACAGTCGAACTACTGAAAATTAGGCTAGGACAGTTTTCTCGTTTTTAGCTGAAGTGGGTATACCAAAGTTCTTTCTAATCGCCTTTATAACTGAGATACTAACTTGAGTGCTTCCGACAGTACGTGATGGTTGTTCTCAAAGGTTCAGTGCCCATGACATTGGGAGGTACCCAGGAGCCTGCAGCCTACGGTGAGCTGGCGGAGGGCTGAACCCTGATGTGAACAAGAAGCTGAGCACCGACATTGCTTCAATCCTGGAGTCAAAGCTGTCCATCTCCAAGTTCCCGCTTGTACCTCAACTTCCAGGATTCAAAGGCAAGCAGACATTATTTGTCGTCTACTGCTCATTCATGGGTCTTCATCAGGCATCATCATGTTCTCATTGCATTTCTGCTATTTGTTAGGCCCATCCTGCACAAGAACATGCTCAATGTTTGCATGCTTTTGCATCAAGAGTAGATCATGTAAATGTCCATCTGTAATTTGAACTCGTAGTTGTCGTGTTAGCTTCCATAGTGGCTTCCTTTCTATGCTAGATACTTATATGAACTCTAATTAACCTTTTTTCTTTACCATGCAGCAATCGGACTTTGGATGGAACTGATTGACCTTTTAGACGCGTTATATGGCGCGGAATCCTGTAATAACATTGCCTATTTAAGGAGAAACTGCTGCAGTAAGATGTAATGTCAGTTTAATGGCCAGTGTTTATGAGTGCCGGAGTCCTTGTGTGATCTAGTGGGTTTGGTTTCGGACTTGCCATTGCAAGGGAATGTCGCAACTGTTTGGTTTGGTTCGTAATCATGAAGCATTTTTGGTGTCCTCTGTGTTTGTGCTGGCTGTTGAGTTCCAGTGATTTGTTGCACGAACTAAAATTCAGGATTTGCATTTAAGTGTTATTCTGGCTTTTGATTGGATGTTTGTTTTCCATGAAAGAGGTTAAACACTCCAAAACATTCACCTATTTTCCTAGCCTGCATCAATACATACAACCTCCAGAAAGAAAATATTCCCCTCTCCTCTGCCCCTGTTGAGAGTCGTACTTGGGTGTGTGGGCGAGGATGGAAGACGCATTTATGAAGGGCCAGACTGGTGGCTGTTTGTTAGTACGTGAGCGGCTCAGTAGAATGGCTGAGCCGTGCCCGTTTCAGCTAATCCGCGATCGCATTAACTTCTGCCGTTGAAATAAATGCGCCAGCGCAGCTGCCCATATCAGAGAGACGATACACACCGAATACTGACTGTAATACGTTCGAGGGAGCTGCCCATATCAGAGAGACGATACACACCGAATACTGACTGTAATACGTTCGAGGGCGCAGATCTTTATGTGAACGGACGTGTTTGATTTCTGGATCAGCTGAGCACGGTCTCAGTATCGAATATCCGTCTATCTATGGGCTAAAATAAGTACATCATCGACTCAAATGGACGGAGCAGAGCACATTATTGACATAGCTCAAAGCCTCGAAGGATGGATCAAAGAGCAGAAAGAGAAAGGAGAGACCAGGGACTTACCTAAATATAGGTAGCCAGAGAGGCAGTCGTTGGAGCCATAACCAAGGTTAAGGAGCAACAACCTTGCCATCCCCTCAATGCCGGAAGCAAGGTGGCGGACCACCATCGCCAGAGACTAAGACGCCAACCACTAGGTCACGCCGACGAGAGCTGCGGACCCACATGCACATTACTCCAGGACAACCCTACTCATACATCAACAAAATTGATGTCACACAAGTTATAACTAGTTGGAAGAAATTTTAAAGCATACACGGATCTGCAAAACACTGAGCATGTCAAAAGGGAAATCCCAGGAAATGCAATTGCACATGATTAAGAAAGAACCACGCAAACTACATTTACTTGTTTTCAGAAGCAGCAGAAATAATAATTGCATCAGGAACTCAATGCAAGTGGTTTAAACAAGTCAATGCAAACACTAAGGAAACAAAAGTGCTTCAAAGCTACTTTTAGGGCTGAAAGCTTAAGATTACAACATGGAAGTAAGATAAGAAGATCGTTTATATACCAAGTGCAATCGTTGTACAAAATGATCCATACAAGAGCTTAGCAAAATCACAACAACATTGAATTTCTTGGAGCCACAAATTAAGCTATTTAACTATTTAGCTAGCCAATACGGTGCACATCAATTGGCAGCCAAGAATATGATGAACTCGCAGGCAACATGACTGCAAGGATTATTTGTAAGGCTTCTTATTATATAAACTACAACGGGTACTTTTCTTTATGTCAAGGCTACATCGCTTTGTTACTAATTCAAGTTGTGAGCAGTTGGGCTCTAAGAGACTAGAATTTACCACCTGTGTCAATGGTAAGAAAATGTAGCATATTTGACATCTCAAACTCAGTCCATCAATTTGGAAGCAAACAATAATCTTCAGCCACACTGGTATTACACATTAACATACAATAATCTTCAGCCACACCTTGCCCCTAAAGTACCAATGTAACATGATGCAACAGTCACTAAAGAAATAAAATTTTGGAGTATTTTCATCTTAAAAGATGCGAAACTTTAACTTAAAATCCCTAAAGTTCCTCCAGTAGCTGGGTGCTCATAAAAGCAGTTAAAGAATAGAGCTGCGTGTACGAGTAAGCACCTTGTGAGAGTAAGCATACTCAGACTTACTCTAGTAGACTAATGGTCGCCACACACGTCGTCATATCATATATTCCAATAACCTTGAACATGACATACAAAATTGCGATCTTAACAGTAGCTTATGGACAGAATTTCTACCTTGTCCTCCACAAGCAACAACAGGTGGAGGAAGATTTCGAGCGGCTCCGTGTCAGCTAGCTGCCATCACCACGAACTCCGGTATTCCCCAATTAAGAGTCTTGGCCGCTGGGAAAAACAGAAAACACAAATTCAAATCACAGGAACTGAAATTAACATAAGCAACTCAAGTGCACTGCTAAGTATTGATCACCTACAAGTAGAAAGAAGAATTGGACATCCAACTAGTTTTAGTGAAATTTAGAACTAAATGAGTAACGTTCGAAAACAAAATGAAGCATGACTGGGAGAGCACATACAAAGTCTATATTTAACCGAACTGAGAATTTTATGGCCTAAAATTTTAACAATAAATACAGTTGAGAGAACAGCTATTACACTTGTATATCTGAAAAAACAGTATTAGAATAGTGTTAAGTAGTTGGCTACAGTGTCAAATCAACTTAAGACGCACTATATTCTAAACATAATATCTTAGAAGGCGAGAGGCAGAAGAAGACTTTTCCAACGCAACATGATGGGCTTTTAGTGTGTTAACCAAAACAAATCCACCAAAGTCAGCTTAGGGCTGACATGATGTTAAATAGCAAACTAAGTATTAAAATATGAATAGGAGAGGTCGGATATTTGTGTACTAAGACCTCTCATCAGATCAACACTAGGAACATACAGCAAACATGGATGATAGATCCTGCTGACCAAACCAATCAGTCAGCAGCCATTAAACCAGCAAAAAAACAAAATAGAAATCATTAGCATCAAACCATCAAACAAATGGATATGGTTTTGCTAATACATCTTTGTCAAAATAGAAACGAAATAGCCGAGAGATGATAGGGATGACTGTGTGAAATTAAATGTTCCAAAATCTTACAATGGAAATAAACACTGACTACTGCATAAAAATGTGATCAGGTGTGTCTCAGCAAGCAGTTTCATATTCACTGTCACAAAGTAATCAAGGACAAAAGTAAGTACGTAATATTCCTGAAACAAACTTGAAGAAACCAGGAAACAAGGACTTACCCAGGACACCATTCTGATCCCTCTACCGATGGCTTCTGGCTTGGGAAGAATCGCTTCAGCTTCACCCAGGACTTAACCAGGACATCATTCAGATCCCACTACCAATGGCTTCTGACTTGGGAAGAATCGCTTCAGCTTCACCTGTTGTTCGCAATGAGAAACAACAAGCAAAAGCCAAAGAGGCAACACTTTAGGCTTCACCAGACCAGAGGGCAACTATCACAATATGTTCAAGCAAGTAACACGAGTTGCTGGCATGTTTACAAAAAAGACCATATATGCCATCAAAATCAACCCATGGTCCATCTCTTTGTTATATGTTTTGAACCGGATATTTGATTGGATCCATTTTAACCATTGTCCTCATCTTTACAAGATCTTCGGAACAAGACCAATATCAAAGATTTTTGCATTTTTTTAAAGAATGAGAGGAACATTGATTGAATTTGAAATCTGGTTACATTGAGTTTACCAAAAAGTCTTGATTTTATAGTTTTTTATATGTCTCTCAGTTTGGTTTTATAAAGGTTTGTGTTTTACCCGAGTTGCTACCAAACCTCACCTTAACCTTTTAAAACTTTTTTTAAACCTCAACTAAACCTTTCTGAAGCAACAATTAAACCGAAACGAAGATGAGCAAATCTTAATCAAGACTTTGTGGAACTACAGTGAGACCAAAATGTGATACATGAGCCCGCATAGTGACACCGAAATTGCAATGAAACGATAGCGTAAAATAGTAAGCCGGTTGGTTTTGAGAAATATAATATGCCCACACTCAAACTTGTGACCAAATCATGTCCATCCCTTTTTGATCTAGGGGCCAAATAGCCGTGGGTGTATCCAGTGCATAGATTTCTCTATTTCACTAGATCAAACCACTTGAAACGAACAAACTTGAAGGGCCCAGGACTTACCTAGGAGAGCATTTTGATCCGTCTAGCAGTGGCTTTTGACCTGCCAAGAATTGCTTCAACTTCACCTGGTGATCACAATGAGAACTAACAGGCATTAGCCAAAGAGGCAACACTAAGCTTCACCAGGCTAGAGAACAATTATCATAATATGTTCAAGCAAGAAGTACTACAAGGACAAGATTTTGAGTTTGTGAACTAGGACACTGTAAACGAAATAGCTCTTGAAGTGTAGTCTAACAATACTATTTGTGCTAAAATGCAACTTGGTGTTTCTAAAATTCATAATCATATGTGGTGCAGGAAGATTAGAAAGCAAGTGCATTTGGTACTAGTGCTCATAGTGCTGCTCCTAGAGTTGGGGTCAGGCATGACAACATTTGGTACCTCACTGTTAGACTTGGGACATAATTGGGCATGGATTGCTACCTAGCTGCTGTTAAGAGTTGCTACTGCTAGACTTGAAAAAAAAATGAAGTCCATGAGGGTGATGCACCAGCAGGGAGAGGTGTAGACTGCGGTGAGTAAGAAGCCGGCAGCGCCAGTGACGACTCGAATCCTTACAGGGGATCCATGCGCAACCTGCAAGAGTACAAAAATTTTCTTACAGATGAGAAACAAATAAATAGAATAATACAAAAGGACTAACCCAACCATGTTACTATGAGCACGTTTGGTTTGATGCCAAAAATTGGCATGCCAACATTTGAAAAATGCCAAGTATTGGCTAGTGCTTGGTTGGTTACCATGTTTACTTGCCAACCTCAAAAGAAGTTGCCAACTTTTGGCAACTTTTGATATTCCCAATTGTTGGCTTGCCAAGTATGCAATGCCAAATGTTGGCATCAAACCAATTATCCTCTATGTTCTAACTACAGTCATGCCAATGATACTAACATATCTAGCGGAACATGCACGTAAGCAGCACATCACAGGACAAGGAATCCGTAAATGCTAGCACCAACTGAACTGTGAAGTGCATCTCCATTACTAGCATTCCTCCATGCTCCTGTTCATGACTCACAAGAGCTATCAATGAACTCACGCTGCAGCATCTTTGTAGTAGTACATCTCTAAAAAGGAATCAGCTTCCTCTCAGTTACTCCCTCCGTTCCATAATGTAGTGCGTATACATTTTTTGGACAGTCAAACCTTACAAACTTTGACCAAGTTTATATATAAAACTATTTATATCTACAATACCAAATATATAAAATATGAAACTAAATCTTATGATGAATCTAATGATATATGTTTGGCATTCTAAATTGAAGTGTTTCTCCACAAACTTGTGTCTGACTTTAAAAAAAAATGCACTACCTTATAGAACAGAGGATACGCGATCGGGGATACACCTGATATGCCAATTTTCTAAAAACAGGGATACAGGGATACATTTATATATAGATATTACATATATTAATTATTAAAAATATGAAGAAAAAAATTAAGGAGCTTCTAGGTCAAAGCATGTCTCAATAGGATTACCCCATTTCTTTTATTGCACTGGCCCACTTTCATCTATTGGCAGTGGGATTTCCAAAAGTTCATTGTTTTAATCAGTGTATCGATTCTCTCTTGCTCACTTTTCAACTGAACAAGAACATTGACATTCATGTTTTGACATGAACTCATGCTCATGTTGGGAATCTTCAAAAAGGGCGCCTATACTATTGAGGGGATTTCATGTCGAACGAGGGGTTTCAGCTATCCAAAATGTATCGCAGCAGTATCCCAGGAGTATCAAACATTATTTTCAATTTTTTAAATCAAAAAATCGAGGGATACTTACGTTATACGTATCGGGCTGTATCAGGGCAGTATCCGAGTATCGGGGCAGTATCTGGATGGATACGTGTGCTTTCTGAAGTATCCGTGCAACTTAGAACAGCACTGTACATGGTCCATATCAATCTCATTATGAATAAATATAGATATCATCTGAATAAAATGCAAGATGAGCACCGGTCTAGACATTCCATGCATTTAAATTAAAATGAACATAACCGGCGATTGGTGAGCAGGCACTGTACTTTGACATGCAATTCAAAAGGTAACATTCACACAATGCACTATATTTTGATCACGAAAAAATTGATTGTGATCAACAACTCCTTAAGATGGTGAAGTAGAAACACTTTGATTGCAAAGTTACTGCTCTCCTCTCCTACTGGGAAGGGTTACCTTGATCAAACCCAAGCCAGAGGAATCATCCATACATCGCCCCACAGAAACAAACATTGGAAGCAACACTGACCAAAACAAAAACTAACAGCACCACACAAGGGGGCTACCAACAAATAAACTTTGGAGATCTCCTTCTCTACTACCAACACCATTACTCCACTCTGACCCGTGGCCGCTGCATGATCATCACCTCCTGAAGTGTCCCGCTGACCACCGCCATGCATGCCCCCCTCCCACACACACACACACACACAGCACAATCTGTCACACCAAGTGCCTGGAATTGAAAACACCAAATGGGCGAGTTGAGAAGTACACAGAAAAATACATGGTATCAACGGATTCCCAGTTTCCAACTGAAAAACATAAAGTTGGCATTTCAATCCCTATCAATGACTTGGATTATTTATCTAATAACGGAGCATGTACCATTGAATGTGAGAGGAAAAGAAAGCACAGGCAAGAGAGCGTAACACTCGGACCCAAGTACCAGTGTCTGGATGATATGGATTATCCACTCTAATAGAACATCGTAAAAGTCAAATAAGCTAAAAGCTCTAGATCATTGAAGGAATCCAGGACCCCCATTGCCTGGTCCATGCCCTTTTACCAGACCAGGACCCTCATGAATGGTTCACTGCGTAATCATAAAAATCATTAAATAGAGACAGACACATGCATTTCCAGTTTCCAAAGAGTCTTGAACTCTTGATCATAAACAGGTCATCTTCCGACAAGAAAAAGATACTCACACTATTTCCAGGGGAACATGGCTCCCTAAGTGTATCACTTCCACAAATTGAAATTATATAATCTACTATATCAATGTTGAACTTCCTAAAATTTCTATAATCAAACACAAACAATAAACCAATCCTGTTATGTTCTAAGATTGAAATCTATACAGAGCTACTCAAAGAAGGAAATCTGGATTGTACGAGTTATATCACCATTACCTAGACAGGGAATAGATTCTGAGTTCATAGGCAATAAATAGTATTGTAAAACAAGATGCAGATAGACTGCGGCCATATAAACAGGGAACAAGAAACTTTGCGAGCTAAGTTTTTCATTCTATACCTAAAGATAATTGTTAAGGAGATCGTTTTAAATTCTTCAGCACAAAAACTTGGTATTCCTGAAGCATAGCTCGCATAAGCACAGCACAAGCACTAACACGGATAGTACTGACCAGTTACTAACAGACATAGCCATGGCACGATGGCCATGAAACCAAAGCTACTACCATAGCCGTGGATCGACGGCCACAAGCTCAGAGCAATCAGAGGCGATGAGCAGAGGCATGAGAGGAGCTCACCATGGCTAGCCGATGCCAAATAGCACCGTCTCCGCCGCACGGTAGCGGGACCAACGGAAGACGCTGAAGCAGGAGACTGAGCCTACCACCATGCACCTTGCCGCCTGGCACAATGAACCCCTTCTCCTCTCCATCAATGATGATGGTGTACCATATCCTTCACAAGGACAAACCCAGCATCAGTATTTTACTTGAACTACATACTAAGCTGCATAAAAATGCCGTATATGAGAAATATGAAGCTTTGCTCACTGTCGTTTGTTTGGTTTACGAGTAATTTAGACAACCTAATTTGTCTGGGTATTTTTTGCAAAATTAGAAAATGTAGCTGTCATCATACTGCATCTATAAAGTTAACAGTGGCAGTAATATGTATAAGAACACAGAGAGTGAGAAAATTGGAATTTTTAGACTAGGCAGATAATATTATATCAGTGAACACACAAAGCAACAAACTTGATGCAGATTTAAGAACTAACTCTGAATGCAAAAGGATACACTCAAGGAATACAACCAGCAGATGCATAAAAAATATAAAGTACGGCTTGGGCATGCTGAATATTGCTGAACTGAGTCCTGACAACAACGGCAGAAATACTATGATTGTGATGTGGAGTTTAGTCTAGAAACAAAGTGTATGAAAATTGAAATAATTAGACAAGGGCCACAAGGCAGATGATATTAGGCCAGTGCACACAAATTAACCAACTTGATGCAGATTTTGAAGAATTTATGGTGTATGCAGCAACAGCTAGGCTTTCAAGTTGACAAACAAGTGATAAAGTATAACTTTTTTTTCTTATTCATATTACATGAAAAGACATTCCCAAACCGAATTTCCTACAAGAACAACACCACTGGGATGCTACGCTAGCTAGTACTCCCTCCGTCCCATAATATAAGAGTGTTTTTGGACAGGCTGACTTGTACTTTAAGTATAGTTGCTGCTGCAACACATGCACCACAAAGCAACAGCAAGAAAATTAGAGACTGTGCTGTTTTTAGTGCACCACAAAACAGCAGCAAGATAATTAGGATTTCGGCAGTAGCTAGAAATCACCATGGCACTGATGACCAGCGCAAAATTCGCCACGGCACGATGGTAGTGAACACGCAGAGAGAGAGAGAGAGAGAGAGAGAGAGAGAGAGAGAGAGAGAGAGAGAGATAGGGAGGGAGGGAGGGAGGGAGAGAGAGAGAGAGAGAGAGAGAGAGAGCAGAGCAGAGCAGAGGAGGGGAACCCGTGGCTTACCACCAGCTATGCCGGAGTGGAAGAGGAATCGAGACCACCGGAGGGGCAGGGCGGGAGGCCTCGGAGTGGAAGAAGGATCACTGCACCCACCACACGGCGACTCTGTCGTGCACCTGTGTGCGTGAGGAAACCACATCAGGGGACCAAGCCTACCAAATCCAAACAAACAAATACCTATTGCATTAGATAAAAAGTGGCTTGTTAATCAAGGATAAAAGAATGTATAGCTGCGATAGAAAGTGGCAATGTCTTGCCTTAACCATAGGCAACAGTTGACAACAAAAGGAAGCTAGATTATAAGCCTTTTTAATTATCTTAGCACACCTCTGTTTCCAAAGCGTCGACAGGCTAGAGACAACATAAGTTTTCACAATTGGGGGATCACGATTCAGAACAGCAGGAGAGCATTACACAATCTAACATAAGGAGACACATAAACAAAGTTGTAGTAGTAAGCTCCGTCAGCGCCAGATTGATGCGAAACACTGGTGAGCTTACTTGGCACATAAGCTTTGGAACAAACATCATGAAAATGTTCATTAAAAAAACATCATGAAATTGTTTATGTTAATGATAAAGTCTTAAGAGAAGGTGTTTGATGCTACAATGAATGAATCCAAAGAGATATCATATCATGCTTAACCCTATGATACATGTGAGCATTGTGTTCAAATCCTAGCACATGGAACCTACCAAAAAAAACATGGAGCACTACCAGACCCTTTAGCAACAGTTGCATGTGGTAGAGAAGAAGGGCCTAACCAGCACAGATTAACAAGACCAATTTCATTGGCAAGAAAGATGAGCACAATCACAATGGCCGACACCAAATTCAACCATGGCGCGATGGCCAAACCATCTCAAATCGACTTGAGCATAATAAATCCATTCTTATCACGGTGGCATGATTAAAGGATCTACAATGAACATGAGCATAATATTGACTCCAGGAGCAACCCAAAGACAACTAGGAATCATCGAGCATCCTAGAATTGTCAACTATCATATCATGATCTGCTAACAGAGGTACAATGAGAGGACTTCCGCCTCATGTTGCAAAACAGAATCATGATCATCAACAGGGAGCAAATCACTAAGCGTGAGCACATCGGCAGTAACACCACAGCAACATAGGCCAAACCACCACCACAGACCACAAGCACTAGATCAACTCAATGGATGGAGCAGAGCACATTATTGACATAGCTCAAAGTCTGGAAGGATAGATCAAAGAGCAGACATAGGAAGGAGAGACCCGGGACTTACCTAGGTAGCCGGAGAGGCAGTTGTGGGAGACAAAACCAAGGTTAAGGAGCAACAACCCTACCATGCCCTCGGCAGAAAATAGGAACCTTTTCTACCAAAATGCTACAAAAGAATATCATGCACATTGTTTTTAAGGCGTCCGTAAGGCGACGATTAGGTGTCGGGGCGCCCAGCACGCTCAAGGCGTCCAGCTTGCATTAAGTACCTGAGTAAGGCGTCCGCCTTAAGCTTAAGGCGTCTGCAGCACTGCTAAGGTGTCCAGGTTGGCGCCCTGGTCCATATTGGACGCCTTGAGCTTGCCAGACAGGAAGGGAAGCAGTTTTAGGCGGGAAACAATCTTTTGGAGAGAAACAACCCTCAATCCACACACACCTCCTCCTCCTTCTCTGGCTCCTCTCCTCCAGCAGATCTGCTCCCTCCTCTGCAGCAGATCCTCTCCAGTAGCTCCTCCTCCCCTCCTCTCCAGCAGCTCCTCATCCTCCTCTCTAATAGCTCATCCTCATCTGCAGTACAGCAGCAACCAGCAACATGCAACAACAAGGAGCCAACTGCCAAGATATACCTCCCCCATCCTCTACTCCTCTCCCTTCTCCCCCACCCTCCTCTGCTATGTTTCTTCCATGTTCAGTTGTTCATTGCTTGCTGTTTTTCAGTTGTTCATTGCTTCCTGCTTTGCTGGTTGCTCACTGCCTCTTTTATAGTGGTTAGTGGATGCCTGGATAGTTAGACTAATGCATGATTAATGTTGGGGAGAAGAGAAAGTGCAAAGAGGATGGATGCTATATAGGCTCTACAACCAGCAGCAAGTGCAAGATGTGTAGTGTGTATGCCTAGTTGCCTACCAAATTCTACTTCATTCTGCTGCTTAGAACTCTCTAAAGCGTCCGCCTTACCGCTTAGGCGCCCCCCCCCCCCCCCCCAGCGCCTTGCCTTGCCTTAGAAACATTGATCATGCATAATCCTATGGTACAATGTGCAATCAAATCCTAGCACAAGGAACCTACCAAACAAAGCTTGGAACATCAAACCCTGTAGCCACAGTGGCATGTGGTAGAAAATGGGCCTAATCACCACAGATTTACAAGACTAATTTCATTGGCAAGGAAGATGAGCACAATCATAATGGCCGGCACCAAAGTCACCCGTCGCACAATGGTCAGGCCATCTCAGAGGAGAGAGAGAGAGAGAGAGAGAGAGAGAGAGAGAGAGAGAGAGAGAGAGAGAGAGAGAGAGAGATACAGAGAAGGAGACGAAAGGACTCACCGGCACCAAAGGACTCATGAGTTCAACACCACAGTTTGGCGACACCTCCAGCAAAGAAACAAAGAACAAGTCCCAGGTATGAGATGCATCACTTCAGCTTCACAACCAACCACGTGGCCCTTGAGCATGTCAATCAAGATCCCTCATCTTATTACAACGAACCATGACTTCGAGGTTCCTATAATGATATTCAAAAGACCGGGTCAGGTCTCTCCACAAGACAAGGAAAACAATGTTGGCCCAGACCTGACACCGAGTACTTTCCGGCGACGGCAACGACTGACGACGAACGACGACGAAGCGAACCAACACTGATAAACTCGACGAAGTGCTTTATGTCGATTCACACCGTAGTGCAAAGCTAGCTTGTACTAGCTAGGCTACTCCTGATTGATCTTTCCGCAAGCAACGCCAAAATCACACGTACGCACACGGCGGCCAGCCGGCCGGAGACAAACGCACGCACAAGTATTTGATAGCCACAGGAACGTGTCGTTCCTGTTTTGCCTTTGTATTGCTTTTGGTCTCGATGGTTGTTTACAAGGGTACGTGCATATATATACTACTCAGCCAAGCCAACTAGTACTAATCCTATTTCACGTCTAACACTAATCCTACACGGACACAATGCATACACATGTATACGTACAGGATGCGGACACGGACGTTGGGTTTAATTCCAACAATCACCCCCTTAACACGACGCCGTCTCGTCACATCTCAGACGCCGATTCTTCTTTGCATCTTCAAGAACTTCTCGATCCAAAGCCTTAGTTAGGATGTCCGCCAGCTGATCATCGGTGTGAATATAGTTGACCTCCGTTTTACCTTCTTCTATGCCGTCCTTCATGTAGTGATACATCGTATCAATGTGCTTGCTCCTATCATGCCGCACTGGATCCTCACGTAGAAAAAAAATAGACTCACTGTCAACGTTGAGCACCACTGGTTCCAGACCTCGATCCATGAGATCACCGTGTAGCCTCCCTAGCCACACACCTTGATACTCTGCTTCACTTGAAGTCGATGTCACCACTTTATACTTTCGTGATAGCCAACTTACTATGCTTCTTCCAAGGAAATATGCCACGCCCGAGGTACACTTACGGTCGTCAACAATCCTTTCCTTGTCACTATCACTGTAGCCAAGTAGTTTCACCAACTCCTTCTTACTCAACTCAAGACGAGGTTCCATTGAAGCGACAACGTGATTGCAATCTTTCATGCCACGGCTTTCAAGTACCTTCCTTGCATATGCCTCCACGGCATAGTGTGATCCCCTCCAGCTTTTGATGTACCTCTGTCCCGAGGTTGCAACTCAAAAGGCCTAGATCATCCATCTTGAAAAGCTCCTTCATCTGTAGCTTGAACTTTGCAATCACCTCTTCATCTGCTCCAGTAATCAATAGGTCGTCGACGTAGATGCCAACTAGTAGTCGATCCTTTCCTTCACCTCTCTTGTACATTGCATGCTCTAGTGGGGCTTTCTCAAATTCAAGAGAAATCAAAGTCCGATCAAGTTTGATGTTCCACGCCGAGAGCCTTGTCGTAGTCCGTACAAGACTTTGTGTAGCTTCAGTACCATGTGTTCCTCTCCTCTTTGATGAACCCCGTGGCTGATTCACATACACATCTCCTTCTAACTCGCCATTCAAAACGTGGGTTTTACATCCATGTGATGTATCTTCCATGATTCCTGAACCATGAGAGCGATGAGTAATCTCACCGATTCCATCCTTGCAACGGAACGAACACTTCTTGAAGTCCACACTTTCCTCTTGCACATACTCTTTGGCCACTAGCCTTGCATTGTGCTTCACGGACCCATCGGCATCTTTCTTGATCATAAATTCCCACTTGAGATCCATGACTTTTTCATTGTTGGGAAGATCCACAAGCACCCATGCATTATTGTCGTGGATCGACCTCAACTCCTCTTCCATAGCGCGACGCCAACACCACTTCGTATTCGCGTCCTCGAAATCCGCCGGTTCCCCGACGCATGCTAGACACCGTTGCCCACTCCTTTTCTTCTTTACCGGGTCAAGCGTCCGGAGAGTTTTCTCCAGATATGGGTGTAACACCGGTTGTAGCATTACGGGTGTAGGTGATGGTATCTTTTCTTCCTGTACTATCGGAAGCGATGCAGGTGTCAACATGGCATCCTTTCCTGCGCATAAGCATGTAGACAATGGAGATCCTGATGCATGCTCATACATAGAACGTGGGCATGCATGCATGGCCTTTGGTGGGCCTCGTGGCTTGCTTAGACTGTTGCTGGCCAGGTTGCCAGCACTAACCAATGAGCCAAGCCCGTCACCTCCACGGCCTTCAGACACGCCTGCGCTTGAGCCCCCTTCTCCGTGTGGGTCACGCTCAACAGTCTTCACACCCGAGCTGCAGCCTAGTGGAACTTCTCTTGATGAGCCAAATCCATCCGTTCCACCACTTAAGGCTCCTCCACGCAGGCCACCAGCAGCTCCCTCCTGAACTGGGCAGCAGCTGCTGTTCTTCAGCCTTCAGCCAATCTCTTGAGCTGCTGCTTTGGGCCACCCAAATGTAGCACAGGGCCACGGTTGCCACTGCTAGCTGCTGCGCCTGTTTCTACTTTTGCATCAGCATCAATAGGACTACCATCTGTGTCTGTAGCTTTGACACGAGTTTCGGAAATACCCCTCGGGTCTGTAACAAGGCTGCTTCTCCACGGCCAAGCACATGCGGCGATCGCTGCGTCCGCTCCAGCGAAGTTAGCACTTATGCCTGTAACATCGACATAACTTTCAGAATCACCCCCCGCGTCTGTAGCATTGACACGAGTTTCCGAACCACGATTTTGAGAGCAAACTTTTTCTTCACGGAGCGCGACAATTTCTTTAGCCGACACTTGAAGAACTGGATCCTCCTCGTCCACGAGTTCACACATCAACATCATGTCATCTTCATCTCCTAGCTGTGCCATGAGCGCTTTCTCCTTCGGGGGATTCTTACACTCCGACTTGAAGTGTCCGAGCAGATTACAGTTGTGACAACGGATCTTCCTCTTGTCGAACTTTTTCTTCTTTGGCTTCTCCGACGGTTCGTCGGTGTCCTTTGTGGGACGGTACTTTCCGCCGCTACCGGACGCCTTGTCGAAATTGTTCTCCTTGGAAACCAATGCCAGCCACTGAGCACGCGTTAGCATCAGGTACTCATCCTCTTTTGCATCACCGTAACTCAGCTTCATCCGCTCGTCATGGGCCTTGAAGCGACCAACCAGATCATCCAAAGTAAGAGTCTTGAGATCAACACACTGCTCGATCGCTGACATAATCGGCATGTAGCGCGGTGGAGCGGCACGTAGGAAACGCCTGACCACGGAGATGTTCTCCAACTTCTCCCTGAGACCACGAATCCTGTTTACCATCGAGGCAACCCTCGCTGCGAAAGCGTCCACCGTCTCGTCTTCTCCCATCCTCAGATTCTCGTAACTCTTCAGTAAAGTTTACAAGTTCGCCTCGACACGCCGAAGTGCCCTAGATGCAATGTCTTGAGCGTATCCCACGCCTCCTTCGCTGATGTCTTCGAGATTAGATGTTGCTGCACGTCCACCGGCATCACCGAGCAGATGGCCGTGATAGCCTGGCGATCCTTCCGATACAAGGCACCACCCTTCAGGTACTCCTCACCGCCGGGGTCGACGGCTTCCCAGAGTTCATTGGCCTCGAGCGCCCACTCCATCATGGTCGCCCACACCACGAAGTTTCCACGGTCGAATCGTGGATACTCCGATCTCACCGGAGCAGCAATTACTTTAGCCGCACCAGAATACTCCGCCAGCTGCTTGGTCTTCTCGTCGTCCGACATGATCTCCCGTTACTAGAAGATCAACCTTGCTCTAGATACCAATTGTTGGCCCAGACCTGACACCGAGTACTTTCCGGCGACGGCAACGACCGATTTACTTAACGACGAAGCGGTTAACCAACACCGATAAACTCGACGAAGTGCTTTATGTCGATTCACACCGTAGTGCAAAGCTAGCTTGTACTAGCTAGGCTACTCCTGATTGATCTTTCCGCAAGCAACGCCAAAATCACACGTACGCACACGGCGGCCAGCCGGCCGGAGACAAACGCACGCACAAGTATTTGATAGCCACAGGAACGTGTCGTTCCTGTTTTGCCTTTGTATTGCTTTTGGTCTCGATGGTTGTTTACAAGGGTACGTGCATATATATACTACTCAGCCAAGCCAACTAGTACTAATCCTATTTCACGTCTAACACTAATCCTACACGGACACAATGCATACACATGTATACGTACAGGATGCGGACACGGACGTTGGGTTTAATTCCAACAAACAAGACCAACAAACCATTTCTATATTGCAAACGAACACAAGTTTGCTAAAACTAATAGCAGATTGCTCAAAGGTGGATCACATTCCATACAAGCAGACCAAGATAAACATGAAATTCATCTTACGGTGTCAATACAGGGTGACCATCATAGCATGCACAAAGATACACTAAGCAATGCCTGACAACTAGGCATGACTTTGTGTATCATGCAAAGTTACAACCCCGTTTCAAACAGCGCCCCACCCAAACTAAACACAAGGTTTTCACTACAGCTGAATATCAAATACCAAACCACGGAAACTCCAGAAAAGATCATACACATTCAATGGACTCAATTATAGCCTAAATCAAAAAGGCGGCATCATTATTACAAGTTTGACTAAGTTATTTTGTGCCTAGAAATATAAAACCACTGACACAGCCAGTACAAAATACTAGTAACCAAATAACCAGCAGGGGTTATCAACTATCACATCCAGATGACAACTATCAGTTACAACCATATGACATCAAAATCATCCGCTAAGAGAGGGCCATTGCACCTCAGTTGCAAGACAGGATCATGATCATTAATAGCGAGCAAGTCACTATGCCTGAACATGTAGACAATATCAACATAGCTCATCAGCTCGATGGCCAGAACCACCACAGCACCACAAGCACGTAGAAGAGCACGGTATGGCCATAGCTCGGCTAGGTCCCAGTGTAGGAAGGAGAGGCCAGGGACTCACCTAAGTAGTTTTAGCAGAGGAGACAGTCGTGGGATCTGATACCGAGGTTACGGGGCAACAGCCCAGTCGCCTCGTTGGCGCCAGGAGCAAAGCGGCACACCACCGTTGCTGAAGACTGCGACGACAACCAACAGGTCATGCACGACAAATAACAAAGTTTGGCACCAAGTTGCCACTCACATGCATCTGGAACACAACACATGAATCGAGTCAACAACAATTTAGCATATCACAGGTCCTGAAATGTAGAAAGGAAATGTGCACAATAAGGGACTATTTATGCCAAGCAACATTAATTTCCCTCGCTATTTCGAGTTTGGACAACAGCAAGAGCTACGAACACAATGTAGCTAATGAACATGCATGAATCTACTGATACAGAAGCATTGTTTCGCAGTACAACATATATAATTTATTGGTTGAAGTTACATACATACATGCAAGAAGGCAAGCAAGCAGCTAAGACATAGGGACCGATTCAAGTGTGAAGGCCGAGTAAGCAGCGGTGGCCGAAGCACAAAAGTTGGTCCGGCTCAAAAAAATAGTATACAAGCTACACTAGAAAATGAATGAGGAACACCAGAAATCATACAAGTCTACACTAGCTATATATTGTTCCATTATGAGTTCTGACACGGTCGTTCCATCTCATTGGAAGGAACAGGTCCCTTGTTGAGGTTACATACATACAAATAGAGTACAGAAGTAGTAAAAGTCAGTGGGTGTGCAAGCAAGAGCTAAGAACTAGGAATCAGTCTGAGTCAAAGCCAATTAAACAGCGGTTGCTCAAGTACACAAGTTGGTCCAATTCAAAAAAAATAAAGTATACAGGCTAGTGGGAGAAGCAAGACAAAATGGATGGTTAGTGGGAGAAGCAAGATAACATTTGAAGTCATGGACGATGTGAAGCAAGATAGACATTTGAAGTCCTGGCCGATGTGAAGCAAGATGGGTTAGGATGTGCAGCACACACTGGTAACTGAATAGCGGACACCAGAAACCATACATGTCTGTATACGTTAGATAGATATATTGTTCCACTTTAAGTTATATTTCGCAGGGACTGTGTTCAAAATAGTGACACTGTTACAAGCATATGAGCGCTCAAAGTACTGCACATACATTGAAATTAAAAGTACTACCTTTCTTGCATTGTCATTCTTCAAGTGAGATGGAGTCAGTGACATGAGATAGAGCAGAGGAGAGGAACCACTGGTTGCCTATGCCGGAGTGAAAGAAGAAGCGGCCACTGGAGAGGCAGGGTGGAAGGCTTCGGAGTGAGCGCATTCGCTGGTGATGTTCTCCCCAGCGCACAGCCGCACACCACACGGCGGTCTCTAGTGGACATGCGTGAGGGAACCACATCAGCACAAATCGGACCAGAGCAACATCCGGCATCTATACAAGCCTTCTAAATCAAATACACATACATGAAAAACGTATTTTGGGCAAGAAAGCTTGAATAGGTAGAAGGGAAAAGCAGTATTGCTGGTCCACAATGCCCTGAATAAACCTATGGCAATCAATAAATTATCCTCATCGGTTACCATAAGACACTCACACTAAATAAACAATCATTTGAAGGGAAACTACTTCTAACAGCTAGAACATGTTTGTATAAAACAGCTATCCTGGGAGACCTGCATAAAAGCACAGTTAACATATTAAGTAAACAGATATTTTTGGAATACTAGATTCAATGGCTAGAAAAAATTATAATATGAAATAGATATCCTGCAAGAAGATCCGCAGACAAAAGGGGTGTATACAATGCGTAAAGAAATTATTAGCACGATGACGACACATTGACTATTTTTACATATACGAGACAAAAACCCAAATTAATGTGGCAATTGTATTTAATTTTTATGCTAAAGACTGATCAATATGCAAATGCTGATGAACATGAAAAGCAAATAAGATCAGAGTTGTTTAAATTTATGGCTACAAAAAAAACATTTATTGCAGAAGCAAATTGTTGGGCAAGAAATAATTTTTTAACAGAAACCTTACTATTTCAGATTGCCCTTGAGAAAAAAGGCAAACAAAGATCATATAACACTATAAAGAGTGTTGAGTATAATGTTTATTAGGAAAGACGAGATAGACTAGGATTTGTTCTGGCTTGTCTTGTACTCCAAATAGATGAATGTACTCCTATATATATGCCCACGGCTCAAGCAATACAACAACAATTCCACCATACCTCTCTCTCCCTTCTAACATGGTATCTATCGCAAGACGATCCTAAACCCTAACCGCCGCCGCTTTTGCACCTGCGCGCCGCCCCCGGGGCGGTCGGCCTCCATGACCGCCGCTGGGGGCCGCGCCACCCGTACCTAGGGTTCATCCGCCGGTCGTGTTGACCGGCTGCCCTAGAGAGTCTTTTTCCCGAGCCTTGCTCCGGTGTTTTCTCTCTCCTGCCGGTCATCTTGATCGCGCGATTTCTTTTTGGTTTTCCGATCTGATCGGTTTGCGTCGCCCACCGCCGCCGTCGACCATGAGCGCCTCTACTCCGACCCCGGCGCGACCAGCCGGCCTCTCCTCTGACCCGGCAGCCACGCGCCGCGGCCTTCGCCGCCGTTCGCCGCCCGCCGTCGATTCACGCCGGCCGTCACCGCCCTGCTCCGACTGGGACTCCTGCATCACCCGACCCGGCGGCCTCGCGCCATGCTGCAGCCAATCATAGCCGCCCTGCCGCCCGTCGTCGCCGGCTTCATCTCGGACACCGCCGCCACCCTGTCTCCATCGAGCGGCGTCCCCGACCTCGCGCGCGATCGGATTGATCACCCGCCCGCCGCCGCGATCCGCCTCATCTACACCGTGCGACCGACCTGGCCCGTCGGTTGCGCGCGCCTCCGCAGGTCCCGTGAAGATCGTCCCCGAGTTCAACGCGTCCCTCCACCGATCGAGCAACAGGCTGCCGCTACGTCGCCCCGTCGGGCCGCAGTGCCGCCGCCCCGTGGTTCTTCTCCTGGCTGCACCGACCCGCGTCACCGCTGCGTCGGCCCCTCGGGCCGTAGTGTCACGGCCCGCGGTCCTCCGCCGCCCCGAGGATGTCCGCTCCTGGTCGTCCCCGTGGCCGCACCGACCCTCGCTGCGTCACCTCGTCGGGCCGTAGCGAGCGTCGCACGCGGTCCACGCAGCCGTCCCGAGGCCATCCCCGTGGTTGCACCAACCCGCACTCGTCCGCCACGCCGCCCCTTCGGGCTGTCGCACCGCGGCCCACGGTCTTCGCAGTCGCCCCGAGGTCTTACCGCCGTCGCCCCAACCTGCCCGCCGCCGCTGCGTCGCCCCTTCGGGCCGTAGCGCCGCGGCCCGCGGCCCACTCCGCTGTCACCGCGCGATGACCTCCCGTGGTATGCGCCACGCCATCTCCCTTGGCACGGGAACGCCACCGTCCGTGCCGGTCTTCGTCACGTTGTCAGGGTTTTCCGCCTACTTCGAGCACCGCCGCCGCGCTCCTAATCAAGCCGCCGCCGCCATCAGGCCGCCGCCGCCGCTTTTCTTTGGCCGCCGCCGCCGCTACCCCATAGCCGCCGCAGCCGCCCATCCACCTCCTTCATCTTCATCCAGCACCAGCCCGTCGTCATCGTCACCGTCATCTACGCCGACCACTTCGTCTACTCCGACCACCGTTGGTGACATTGGCCCCGCGCCGATGGATGCCGCAACCGTCGTCGAGTTCTTCTCTGCTGGCCCTCCGACTTCTTCAACATGGTGTACAGCTCGTGTAGGTCCTAGCCTCCGCATGCCTGGTGCTGGCAACACGGCCGCGTGCATTCGTCCACGACGTGTCCCCGGTCCTGGCAAGCCTGGTGCGGCGTTTCGTCAACTTCGTCTTCGTCCGTCTACGCATGCCCGGTGCTGGCGACACCGGTGCGTGCCTTCGTCTACAATGTGTCCCCGGGCTTGGCAAACCCGTCGCGACGCGTCGTCAACAACATCACCTCTCCGACGCACGACGCCCCCTTGCGCCCGCGGCTCCACGGCGACTTCCTCGACACCTGCCACCCCGACTCGACATCGACCACGACATTCTTCGCACGGCTACCTCGACCATGGCTCCACCACACACGCTCTCGGCTACATTGACAAACGACAGAAAGGGCTACCGCCTGCTTGAGCAACCTCGTCGGTTTCCACTCCAGTCACGACTTCCGCGAGGAATCGACCGTTACGACTGTGGGGGGTGTCCGTCGGCTTGCCTTCGGATTCTTCTCCACACTCACCGTCTGCGTCGCTACCGTTGTGACTGCGGGGGGATGTTGAGTATAATGTTTATTAGGAAAGACGAGATAGACTAGGATTTGTTCTGCCTTGTCTTGTACTCCAAGTAGATGATTGTACTCCTATATATATGCCCACGGCTCAAGCAATACAACAACAATTCCACCAAACCTCTCTCTCCCTTCTAACAAAGAGTACATGAGAATTTTTTTTGCCAAGAATGTATTTTTCATGTAATCAGCAGCAGCACTGGTTCGAGTCCTGGAAACGGCGGTGAAGCTGTTGCCTTGTAAGCAATATTGTTGGTGCACAATAAGACATAGCCACACCGCACTAAACAAATCATTACCATGATCAGTTGCCATAAAACGTAGCCAGACTAAATGAACAGTCATTTGAGGGGAAACTACCTCTAACACCTAGAACAAGATGTTGAATCAGATAGCTAACCTGAGAGGATGAGAGATTTGCATAAAAAGAAAGTTGACATACTAAGTAAACATCCATCTTTGTGAAACTTGATGACCACATCTCTGCCTCCACGTCCAGCAGAAACTTCCATGGGTTACATTCCTGGATGATGCATATGTTATTGAGGAAAAAATAAAAAAAACTTGAGGAGGAGAAGATGATATTGGAGTTGCATGTTGCGGATGTCGTCGATGATCACAAGATCAAGATGGATGCAATGCGCTTGAAGATTAGAAAGATTAGAAAATATGTCATTCATACCGAGGCTTGGTATCATTATGCCGTTGGATCAGTTGTTACCTTGCTTGCGATTATGATCACATTTGTTTTCGCATTGAAATGTTTTACATAGTTTCAATGCATGGTTTAATTAATTTAGATGCTCTACAGAGCTTTATGTTGTTAGATGAGAACTATGTATGTACTTTGGTTTTTTATGTGATGATGAACTTCTATTAATTTGATCACTTAATTATCTATTCATGATGTTCTGTAATGATTTTTGACACACTTAATTATATATAATGCACGCAGATGAACCGGCAATGGATGTACGGTGACAGACACACCTCCGAGTACACTAAGGGCATGCATGATGTTCTCAAGTGGCTGAGGCAAACAAGCAGAATGGTTTTATGTGTTGTCCATGCCCTATATGTGGGAATACGAAGTCTTACTCTGACCGGAAAATCCTTCACACCCACCTACTTTACAAGGGTTTCATGCCACACTATAATGTTTGGACGAGGCACGGTGAAATAGGGGTTATGATGGAAAACAGCGAAGAAGAAGAGTACGATGACAACTATGTGCCCCCTGAATACGGTGATGCTACTGAACATCAAGAGGAACTAGACGATGTGCCCGATGGTGCTGCAACGGGCGAAGCTGCTGAAGATCAAGAGGAGCCAAACGATGTGCCCGATGATGATGATCTCCGCCGGGTCATTGTCGATGCAAGGACGCAATGCAAAAGTCAAAAGGAGAAGATGAAGTTCGATCGCATGTTAGAGGATCACAAAAAAGGGTTGTACCCCAATTACGAAGATGGCAACACAAAGCTCGGTACCTTACTGGAATTGCTGCAGTGGAAGGCAGAGAATGCTGTGCCTGATAAAGGATTTGAGAAGCTACTGAAAATAATGAAGAAGAAGCTTCCAAAGGATAACGAATTGCCCGACGGTACATACGCAGCAAAGAAGGTCGTATGCCCTCTAGGATTGGAGGTGGAGAAGATACATGCATGCCCTAATGACTGCATCCTCTACCTGGTGCATACAAGGATCTGAACGCATGCCCGGTATGCGGTGCATTGCGGTATAAGATCAGACGAGATGACCCTGGTGATGTTGATGGCGAGCCTCCCAGGAAGAGGGTTCCTGCGGAGGTGATGTGGTATGCTCCTATACCACGGTTGAAACGTCTGTTCAGAAATGGAGAGCATGCCAAGTTGATGCGATGGCACAGTGAGGACCGTAAGAAAGACGGGAAGTTGAGAGCACCCGCTGACGGGTCGCAGTGGAGAAAAATCGAGAGAAAGTACTGGGATGAGTTTGCAAAGGACCCAAGGAACGTGCGGTTTGCTTTAAGCGTGGATGGCATTAATCCTTTCGGGGAGTAGAGCAGCCATCACAACACCTGGCCCGTGACTCTATGTATGTATAACCTTCCTCCTTGGATGTGCATGAAGCGGAAGTTCATTATGATGCTAGTTCTCATCCAAGGCCCTAAGCAACCCGGCAACGACATTGATGTGTACCTAAGGCCATTAGCTGAAGAACTTTTACAGCTGTGGAATGGAAACGGTGTACGTACATGGGATGAGCACAAAAAGGAGGAATTTGACCTAAAGGCGTTAATGTTCGTGACCATCAACGATTGGCCCGCTCTCAGTAACCTTTCAGGAAAGACAAACAAGGGATACGCCGCATGCACGCACTGTTTACTTGACACCGATAGTATATACCTGGGAAGCTGCAGGAAGAATGTGTACCTGGGCCATCGTCGATTTCTTCCGACCAACCATCAATGTAGAAAGAAAGGCAAGCATTTCAAAGGCGAGGCAGATCACCGGAAGGAGCCCGCCATGCGTACAGGTGATCACATACTTGCTATGGTCAATGATTTACACGTAATCTTTGGAAAGGGTCCCGGCGGACTAGCTGTTCCGAATGACGCTGAGAATCACGCACCCATGTGGAAGAAGAAATCTATATTTTGGGACCTACCCTACTAGAAAGACCTAGAGGTCCGCTCTTCGATCGACGTGATGCACGTGACGAAGAACCTTTGCGTAAACCTGCTAGGCTTCTTGGGCGTGTATGGGAAGACAAAAGATACACCGAGGCACGGAGGACCTGCAACGCTGTACGAAAAAGAGGGCATGCCTCCGAAGCGTATGAAGGTCCTGCCAGCTACGCTCTTCTGAAAGAAGAGAAAGAAATCTTCTTTGAATGCCTGCTCGGTATGAAGGTCCCGACCGGCTTCTCGTCGAATATAAAGGGAATAATAAATATGCTAGAGAAAAAGTTCCAGAACCTAAAGTCTCATGACTGCCACGTGATTATGACGCAACTGCTTCCGGTTGCATTGAGGGGGCTTCTACCAGAAAACGTCCGATTAGCCATTGTGAAGCTATGTGCATTCCTCAATGCAATATCTCAGAAGGTGATCGATCCAGAAATCGTACCAACGCTAAGGAGTGATGTGGCACAATGTCTTGTCAGTTTCGAGTTGGTGTTCCCACCATCCTTCTTCAATATCATGACGCACGTCCTAGTTCATCTAGTCGACGAGATTTCCATTCTAGGGCCCGTATTTCTACACAATATGTTCCCCTTTGAGAGGTTCATGGGAGTCCTAAAGAAATATGTCCGCAACCGCGCTAGGCCAGAAGGAAGCATCTGCATGGGCCATCAAACAGAGGTTTTCATCGGGTTTTTGTGTTGACTTCATTCCTGGCCTTAAGTAGATAGGTCTCCCTAAATCGCGGTATGAGGGGAGACTGATTGGAAAAGGCACGCTTGGAAGGGACTCAATAATATGCAGGGACGGATATTCTTGGTCTCAAGCACACTACACAGTTCTCTGAGAACTCTACCTTGGTGACCCGTATGTCGATGAACACAAGAACAGTCTGCGCTCCAAACACCCGGAGCAAAGGCGAGGACTGGATTACATGTGAACACATCGGGACTTTCAGCAGTTGGTTGGAAACACGTCTCAGAGGTGACAACACTGTTTGTGATGAGCTGTACTTGTTGTCCAGGGGACCATCTTCGACTGTAATGATTTGGAAAGGATACGAGATAAATGGGAATACATTTTAGACGATTGACCAAGATCAAAAGAGCACCAACCAAAACAGCGGTGTCTGCTTTGATGCAGCAACCGACACGGGAAAGGACACATATTATGTTTACATAGTGGACATATGGGAACTTGACTACAGAGTATAGTTTAAGGTCCCTTTGTTTAAGTACAAATGGGTCAATCTGTCAGGAAGCGGGGTACAGGTAGACCCATAGTACGGAATGTCAACAGTGGATCTGAAAAATCTTGGGTACACTGACGAACCGTTCGTCCTAGACAATGATGTGGCACATGTTATCTATGTGAAGGACATGTCTACTAGACCGAGGAAAAGAAAAGATAAGGAAGCGAATACATCATACGATGAGCCAAAGCCCACATAGTTCTTTTAGGAAAAAGGGACATCCTGGGAGTGGAGGGCAAGGCAGGACATATGTCAAGCGTATGAAAAGTTTCATGAAATTCCTCCTTCAAAGTCAAGGCTGACCCAAGCATCCTGATAAACGATGAAGATTATCCATGGTTCTGACGCTTAATAAGCAAATGACACAAGCGAAGAAAAAGTGAAGACTTTCTCCCGTAACTATTATGATGATACCATGCCAACTTTGTAACAGACGAGTATGATACCATTGTCCGTTTTGTACATGCACATGCTATGCCAACTTTTTCAGAGTTCATTTGAAAACTATGAATTTAGGTCAAATTTTCTCTATAGGTGCATCTATGTTCATATATTAGTCCCTGCCCCATGCGGCTCGCCCCTGGCCCATGACCATTAGTCCCGGTTTGTGCCACAAACCGGGACTAAAGGGTTGGTCCTCGTTGCGCTCAGAGTTTAGTCCCACCTCGCTAACCGAAGGGCGCTCACACCGGTTTATAAGCCCGTCCCTCTCTGCCTTTTTGAGCTCCTCTCAATGTGAAAATAGATGCCCCTATACAGGGAATTTGACCTAAATTCATAGTGTATTTCTCTAAAATTCATAGAAATTGATTATGAATTTAGGTTTAATTTTCTCTATAGGTGCATCTATGTTCATTTTTTTAGTAAAGTTAATCACAAACTTGTGATTCACACAAATTTCAAAGAATTCAAATTTTAGCTATTCAAATTTGAAAACTAAGCACTAACAGAAAGTTTATAATTTTTCTAAAACTAATGGCACTAACAGAAAGTTTATAATTTTGCTGACCTAAAAGCAAAAAGAATTAAAAAATAAAGCAAAAAACCAAAAGAAAATAAATAATGCAGAAAACAAAACAAAAAAACTGGAAAAAAAATAAAAATAGCAACAATAAGTATTTTGTTGTAAGTAGAAACAAAATAAAATAAATAAAGCAAAACAGAAAACAAAAAAGAGTGTTTTCAAATTTGAAAACTAATGGCACTAACAGAAAGTTTATAATTTTTCTAAAACTAAAGGCAAAAAGAATTGAAAAATAAAGCAAAAAACAAAAGAAAATAAATAATTTAGAAAACAAAACAAAAAAACTGGAAAAAAATAAAAATAGCAACAATAAGTATTTTGTTGTAAGTAGAAACAAAATAAAATAAATAAAGCAAAAAAGAAAACAAAAAAAGTGTTTTCAAATTTGAAAACTAATGGCACTAACAGAAAGTTTATAATTTTTCTAGAACTAAAAGCAAAAAGAATTAAAAAATAAAGCAAAAAAAAGAAAATAAATAATGCAGAAAACAAAACAAAAAAACTGGAAAAAATAAATATAGCAACAATAAGTATTTTGTTGTAAGTAGAAACAAAATAAACTAAATAAAGCAACAAAGAAAACAAAAAAAACAAAAAAGTGCCACCTATTGGGCCCCCACGGCCCGAATACGACTAGAAACCCTACCATGGGCCAGGATTCAGGCCCGCGAGAGGCCCAGTAGGCCCACATGCACACATTGCACGGTTAGGCCTGAAAGCCTACTTTAGAGAGGAGCTCGAGAGGGAAGGCGCACCGCACCTTATAAACAGGTGCGGCTCCCTCTCAATTAGCGAGGTGGGACTAAACATTTGGGCGCGTGGCAGCACAAGGCCTTTGGTCCCGGTTGGTTGCACCAACCGGGACTAAAGGGGGGCATTGGTCCCGGTTGGTTCGACGAACCGGGACCAATGCTTTAGTCCCGGTTGGTGCCACCAACCGGGACCAAACTTCGCCGCTTCCGCCCTTTGGGCTGCCGAAAAGAGACCTTTGGTCGGTTGGTGGCACCAATGGGACTAAAGGCATTAGTCCCGGTTGGTTCCACGAACCGGGACCAATGCTCTGCTATATAAGAAAGCACTTAGGAAATTTCAGATTTCCCTACTTGATTTCCCGACGACGCCGAACACATCGACGCCGCCAGTTGCCCGACGCCGCCCCGTCGTCTCCGTCGCTTGCGCCGTCGTCGCCGTCGCCCGCGCCCTCGCCCGCCGTCACGCCCGCCGTCGCCGTCACGCCGTCGTCGCCGTCATACGCCACGCCCGCCGCGGCCTTATCGCCACGCCTCGCCCGCCGTGCCCGACGCCGACGCCAAGACGCCGCCGCCCGCGCCATCGCCGCCCAGTCCGCGCCTCCCTTTTCTGATGCAGGCGGCCGCCTCCTATATGCATTTTTTCATATATGATGATGTTGATGATATGATGATGTTGATGATATGTTCATGTTAATGATATGATGATGTTTTTTCATATATGCATTTTTCATATATGTATTAATTTTTCAAGTTGTTAGTAGATATCGATTTTAGGTTAGTGCATTTTATCACTGATTTTAGGTTAGTTGATTGATTTAGTGCATTTTATGTTTGTTGCATTTTAGGTTAGTGCATTTTATGTTAGTGGAGAGGAAAAAGTAAAATAAGGAAAAGGAAGAAAAGAGGAAGGAAGAAGAAGGAAGAAGATGAAAAAGAAGGAGAGGGAAAAAGGAAAATAAGTAGAGAAAGAAGTAGAAGAAGAAGGAGAAGACGAGGAGAGGAAGAAGAGGAAGAAGAAGAAAAAAAGAGGAGAAGAAGAAGGAATAGAGGAGCTTCTTCTCCTTTTTTTCTCCTCTTTTTTTTCTTCTTCTTCTTCTTCTTATTTTTTATCGGGAATGAGGGTGTCGAGGATCGCCGAGGGGTCGAGGGTCGGGAACTAGGGTAGAGGGTCGAGGGTCATTAAGGGGTCAAGGGTCGAGGGTTTGAGGGTTCTATAGGGTCGAGGGATCGAGGGTCGAGGGTTCCAGGGTCGTCGAGGGTTCGAGGGGTCGAGGATCGCCGAGGGGTCGAGAGAGGTTTCCTAGTGTCAAACTATTGAAGAAATCCATGGCTTCATCACTAGCCGGAAGTAACCAGGGCATGATGGTACGAAGTCCTCCAAAGTTATACTGGAATGGAGTCCCAGATAGGATAATTTGCCTTTTTGTACGAATTTCAGCAAAGGCCTTCCAAATAACGATATTCGGAAGGTTCTTGCTAAACTTTGTACCAAAAAGCGAATTATCCTATCTGGGACTCCGTTCCAAAATAACTTTGGAGAGCTTCGTACCATCATGCACCTGTTACTTTCGCCTAATGATGAAGACATGGTTTTGTTGAATCCTTTGACACTAGGCAACCTCCCGACCCCTTGGCGATCCTAGACCCCTTGACCCCTAATAGATGTTTGTTCATATATAAAGTAGATGTCTATGTATGTATGGAATGATATCGATGGATGTATGTTATCGGGGTCGAGGGTCGTCGAACATGAGAGGAAGAAGAGGATAAAAAAAGAAGAGGAAGAAAAAAAAAGAGGAGAATAAATAATAGAGGAGTTCTTCTCCTCTATTCTTTCTTCTCCTCTATTTTTCTGCTTCTTCCTCTTTTTTTTATCGGGAACGAGGGTCGTCGAGGGTCACCGAGCGGTAGAGGAATCCCTAATTAAATAGCAAGTATCGTCGGTGTGAGATACATGTGGCTGTCGGTGTCGGACACTACATCCACGTCCCACAAGTGACGCGGGCGTCGATGCCCACGTCACTTGTGGGACATAGATGTAGTGTCGTCGTTGTTGTTGTCGATATAACCCCGCCCGATAGCTTCATGTATTTTTAATAACGAAAAAACAAGCATATTATTTTTCCATGTACGTATGTCGTCGTTGTCGATATACCCCCTCCTGATAGCTTCAACACGTGGGGGGGGGGGGGTCGATATTACCCCCTCCTTGAAGCGTTCTCGACGCCACCCCTAACCCTTGAAGCATTGTCGAGGCCACACGAAACCCTAGAGAAGCAGCGTCGAGGCCACTAATTAATATGATTCCTTATTGTGATTAGCTAGATTGTTCTACGTTTGCCACTAATATATCCATATCTATCATGTTTGAATAATAATTGCCATGTTGTAAATATTTGTAGAAACTATGGACACCCCGCCCCGAGACGAAGCACAAGAAGCGTTGTTGAGGGACATAATCGCAGAAGGAAGTGATGCCGTCTGCTCGTTGATGTTTCTCAACGACACCGATGGTCTGGAAGGAGAGGGTGAAGAAGCAGCTGGCTATGATTATGATGGCTCCGATGACCCAATGCCGGTGCAAGAAGGAGAGAGTGAAGAAGTAGACCGTGAGGACAGCTCCGGTGATCACCGAACCGAGTCCGGCCAGGTATATATATTAGTTAAGCCTGTGCTGACTAGCTAATTGATGCATTCATTGTTTTGGTATGTACACATATTAATTAACTCTCGTCTTTGTTCTTTTTCTAGCCCTCGGATCGAGCACAACCCGGTAAAGAGACGAGGCCGAAGAAAAAGTTGAGCTCGGATGAAAAGTTTGAGATCATAGAAATCATGTGACGGCCAACCGATTGAACCCATCCGGACAAAGAAGGCATTTGTTGCTCGGTGCGGGGTTACGGTTAGGGACAAGATCCCGATTAGCATCCAGCGATGGTATAAGCCTAGAAACGACCACGAGGTGTCTTATGTCTATGATATGCAGAAAAATGATCTTTGGGTGAGCTGAAGTCAAATTTCACCCTACCGCCAGAGGATGATCCGGAGAAGCCAGTTGAACAATTAATCAAGTCTTTTTCTCTTAAGAAGATGGCAGACCTATTCAGGAATTGGAAGAAAGACCTGAATAAGCTTGTCGATAAAAAAGAGACCCTAGAATTCAAGGGCAAATATGAGAAGATCAGAGATGACTGGCCCGCATTTGTGGCCCACAAGACATCGGAAAAGAGTAAAAAGATGTCGGCGACAAACAAGAAAAATGCTGCGAAGAAGAAGCTTCACCATCGCACGGGGTCAGGTGGCTACCTCATAGCCCGGCCTAAGTGGGCCAAGGCTGAGAATGATCTGCTTGATAAAGGGATCGAACCAGAGACAATGAACTGGACAGACCGTTGCCGGACTTGGTTCTTCGGGGCTGGCGGAACCTTGGATCCTGTATTAGGGAAGTGCATTTGGACGGACGAACAATTGGACATACCAGTCAAGAGGCTTCATCAATATATCGAAGCAGCGCAGCAAGGGACGTTCTTTCCAGACAGAGAGAACGACGAGCTCACAATGGCCCTCGGAATCTCGAGCACCCCGGACGGACACGAGGCACGCCAGACTCCGTTTCGTGGAAGGCTGGGTTTCGGACGCAGCGGTTACAAATGCCGGAGAGGAGGAAGAAAGTGCAGCAGACGAACTGCAGCGCTGCATGCAAGGGTACAAGCGATAGAGGAACGAGAAGCAGATCGCAGCAAACGAACGACCGCCAAGCTTCCCCGGCTACCCGCCATCTCAGCGGAGAAGCAGCGTGGCTTCCACCGAGCTGCTTCAGCCGGAGCATGCCTTGACGGCTCCTGACAGCTATCTCGTGGATGATATCACGGATGCTGAAAATTGCCACCTTATGTCGCAATGGATGAATTTGAAGGTCAAGGCGGTTGTTGGCTCTGTTTATCCTACTAAACACGACGCAACTTTTCACTGCCGGCCGATTCCAGAAGGATATGCTAGGGTGATGGTGGATGAAATAATGGATGGATTTGAGGACCTCCCGCTTGACCACCCTACCGGTGAAGGGGAGACTCGGCTGGGTTCTGCTCTGAAGACTCCATGCCTATGGCGGAAGGATCTCATCAACCTTCCGAACTGGATGCCTCCGCCTCCTCCTCCTCCTCCGGCGAGTCAGGGCACTCCGCCTCCTCCACCGCCTCCTCCTCCTCCGTGAGTGACGATCAGGGCACTCGGCCGGCTCCTTCATGCGGCGTGGCGGCACTCCGCCTCCTTCTCCCGCTGCGCCCGGCTTGGCGCTGAGCAGCCAGCCTCCTCCTTCTCCGCCTCGTCGGCAAAGGCGGAAGAGACCCGCCGCGCTCCGGCTGCTCCGGCCGTCGTAGTCCTTCTCCTCCGCCTCGTAAGCAAGGAAAGAAGACATCCGCTCCGTCTGCTCTACGGCGTCTAGCAGTACAGCCAAAGGCGGGAGGACATCTGGTCGGTCCTTCTCTGAAGACTCGGAGAAGTTACCGTACGAGAGGACCGAGGAGGAAAACGCGAAGTTCGCGCGGACCGAAGTGAAGGACTTCTTTGAAGGGTTGAAAGCAAAAAGACATTCACCTCCGGAGGATAAGGTAGATCCGGTGAAAGCGAAGCGCACTCTGGTTGCCCTGACAAAACCACCCAAGTCTCCGCCGAAAGGAAACTATGAGCGCATTATTGGAAAGGCATTTGCCACAGCGAAGAGGTCGGGAAGTACTAAAAGTGATCAAAGGATGAAAGAACAACGAGCTGGGAAACAAATTGCCCAGCTCGGCGAACAAGCGAAGCAATCGTGCCCCCCGCTCAAGGTGCCTGCTAGCGACATCGTCGATCCAAGGATGGTGCCCGGTTATGGCAATCCTGGAGATTAACTGCCCGACGATGTACATTATGATTTCTTGGAGGTGCTGATACAAAGATACGAGTACAGGAAGCCTCTCGTCAAAGATGAAAGATCTCTATCAACGATGATGCGAAGATTGCATGATTGGTATATGAAAACCTGCAGAGAGTTTGAGGGGAGGAGTACTTTGTATGTGAGAGTTAAAAATGAGCATGGCCTCGTTGGAATTGAACTGTTGCCTATTCCATTTGAGGAGTTTTATTAGTTTTTAAATCAATTGGCCCTCGATAAAGCAACGGTCACCTGCTACTGTCTGTAAGTAGTAATACTTCTGTCATTAAGTCTCTCTATATAACACAGCTCTTTCATTGCATGTATTTATAATTATGCTCACTATATTATGCAAATTGAAGATCGCCGAATTGAAGAAAAGACAAGTGGGTGATATTGGGTTCATTAACACATATCTCATAGATACAACTGAGGTTGAATTTCATGCCGAAAATACCGAGGCCAACTTGCTACAATCGTTGGTAATAAATGAACACAAAGATATAATACTCTTTCCTTACAACTTCAAGTGAGTGTTACTGTCTTGTGGCATATTCGGTTTCCCTTTATTAGTCCAGGTTATAGTAATGTAATATTGATGAGTTATGCATGCGTGCGCAGCTTCCACAATATTCTCCTAGAGATTAAGCTTGAGCAGGGAGTAGTAACTGTGTTAGACTCGAGACGAAAAGATCCCCAGGAGTATGTGGACATGACTGAAATGCTCGAGAAGTAAGTTAAATCGATCATTATCCACCATATCGGCAACTTTGTTCATTTCTGATATCAAGTAATTGTTTTCTTTGTATGGCAGGGTTTGGAGAAAATTCACCAAAAAAGCTCCGGGACTGCCGAAGAAGCTGCAATTTAAACACCCGAAAGTAAGTATTATAGTACAATATTCCACGCATCTCCTAGTGATTCAAGCGCTAGTTTCATCAATACCATTTAGCATGCTTGCTAATTATCAGTTTGATCGACCTCTATTTCTTGTAAAGTGGTTGTGGCAGGAACAAGGGAATGATTTATGTGGATACTACATTTGCGAGTCCATCCGCCACACGACCTGTGAGCGGGGCTACTCTGACAAACAATATGAAGTGCGTAAATAATAATATTCACAATTTTATTTTATTACCATCATTTGTGTTGAGTTTCATTCATTCATATATATATATATATATATATATATATATATATATATGTGTGTATATATATATATATGTATTGACCCCCTTCTTAAAATTAGATGTTTCGGATGCGGGATGAACTACTAGCACCAGATCGCATGCGAGCAATTCAAGAGGAATTGGCGGCATTCTTTCTTGACCACGTGATCGCTGAAGACGGAGAATACTATATGAACCACGCGTTCGTATGTTAGGAGATTATATTTGTAAAAGATAATTATTGTATATATGTAGCCGGTAGTGTCGGATAGATATACGAGAACTTGTTGTTCGACCAATCTCTCGGAGAAGGAGAGGTGGTCGATATCACTTCTCCGTATGCATATATGTTCATGACGATCTTACATTTCCTTCGTTTGCTTACTAGCTAGCTAGCGTGTCTTGCTAGTCCTCTCTATACGTATGTATAGTACGTAGCGTCGACCAAGCACGGACAAAAGAGAGGACACTTCTCTCTATTAATTAGCTAGCTAACACAATATACGAAACACCTAAATTAACCCCCCAAAATCCCCAACCCCCCTTTTTAAAAAAAAAACAAAAACCCCAGCCACTGAAATGCTGAAGCGTGGATGCCTATTGGTCCCGGGTGGTGCCACCAACCGGGCCCAAAGGCCTCCTGCTCGGGCTCAAGACAGGCACGTGGAGGCCCATTTGTCCCGGTTCTGGATTGGACCGGGACTAAAGGGCCAGGGCATTAGTACCGACCCTTTAGTCCCGGTTCAGGAACCGGGACTAAAGGCCCTTACCAACCGGGACAATAGGCCCTTTTTCTACTAGTGAACAAGTTTGAGAACACATTCAAATAGCACAATTATTAAGTGAAAGAGATGGAATATTTTTCTGACATAAAAGAAGAAGATTAAACTAGGGAAAATCAAAGACATCCAAGCAAGGATTTAACATCAGCTTGAGCAAGCCGTTTGAAATCAAGCACACAGTAAGTGGAAAATGCTATAAGAATCATGATCACATGACAATAGTATGACATTACACAACGTTTATTCGCAGCTGCACTTGCGACCGTTGACAACCTACCAACTTGAACAGGATCTACATCAAACAAATGTTTCTACTACTGCAAGTAGAAACATAAAAACAGTTTCAGGGTACAGTGTTTCGCCTTGGATTCATTAAAAAAACAGTTTCAGGGGTAGTCAAACTATAGACTTTGGCATCATAAAATAGGGACAATCCTCTCCTGATAGATCCATTTGCCGGGAAAGAAAGAAAGCATGACCTTACATTCTCGTTAACTCGAGCTACCTAGCATTAGGGCGGCTAGTAAATAAGAAGATTCTAAGTCATAGGCCAACTGAAATCTCTTTTCGTCAAGCTCTTTTCGTCAAGCTCCCATGGTCCCACATAACCCGGTTCTTGATTTAAATCAACGCCATGTACACAAAAACACAAGGTACTCACTGCAACTGAATTACCAAAGCACAAAAACACCTGAAAAGATCATATACATTTGATGGACTCAAATATAGCCTAAATCAAAAGGGCAGCTGCATCATTACAAGTTTAAGTAAGTTATTTTGAGCCTGGAAATATAAAAACTCTTACACAATCAGTACAGTATACTAGTGATCAAATTTTACTATTTCAGATTGCACTGGAGAAAAGAAGGCAAACAAAGATCATAACAGTATTAATAGTACATCTGTACATGAGAAAACGTTTTTGGGCAAGAAAGTTTCAATAGATAGAAGGGAAAGCAATATTGCAGGTCCACAATGCCATGAATAAGTATATTCCAAACAGAGAATTACCCTCATGGTTACCATAAGGCATAGTCATACTAAATAAACATCCATTTGAGGGGAAACTACTTCCAACAACTAGAACAAGACTGTAAAAAACAACAACCCTAAGAGACTTGCATAAAAACGACAGTTAACATACTAAGTAAACAAATATTTTTGGGAAACTAGTTTCAATGGCTAGAACAAAATATAATATGAAATAGATATTCTTCAACAAGATCAGCAGACAAAAGGGGTGTATACAATGCGCAAAGAAATTAGTACCACAATGACGACACATGGACTATTTTTAAATGTGAATTAAACCAATCTGACAGCAAATGCATGTAGACATGTCTCGTCAATGGCTAGTACTGTCCCATTGAATTAAACCAAATAAACTTAAGAAGCCTGATCCAACTGACAGCAAATGCACGTCGATACATCTCGTCGATGTGCTGTCCCAAATACGATATAAAGGGTGTCGAGTTGTTAATTACACCTACTGACGACAAGCTCAACCTTTCAGGAACTTTAATGTATATTTCCTTGCTATCTACCAAACAAATTGTATCAACTTATCAAGATATTTAGTCAACCATGCAATCTAGAACAATGGCCGACAATACACACCCAGGCCTAACAATTCAGCCTGCCGAGGTCCAGGATCCAAATAAACCCGCACACCAGAAAAGAAACAAGGTATAATTAACAGGTACAGGTTCAACATTTTCACCTCAATATGCATACTGATATATCACCATCAATCTACTAGTCATGCAGAGATATACAGGTCTAGATATGCTTTCACTCCAGCAACAATAAGGTCTAACGAATTAAACAGAACTAGCATAGTTTCTGTAGTTGATTAATGCATCCAATAATGCAATTGTCGTTACGGAGCAGAATAGACAAGCTCGACCTTCATGAAAGTGAATGCTATTTCCATGCCCGTCTACCAAACAAATTCAGTTAACTGAACAATTAGCAATGCAATGGATCCAAACCAACTTGGGACTTGACTAAGACTTGCAGGAAACTTGAAAATATACATCCAACCTTACAAAATTAGCCATGCAAAGGTCGTATGAATCCAAATGAAGTTGCAATTCAGAAAACTACGGAAACAGTCAACATATATCTAGTTAGTATGCATGCTGATGCCAATATCTTGGTTGTACAGAACCGCATATGGTTTCGCATCAGAAACATCCAAAGTCTCAAAATGAAACTAACATGTAGATGTAGGTGCTGATCAAGGCATCCAATGAATGACGTAACAGTAACTATATGTGTGTATGGTGGAATAAGTAGTAAAGAAAACAGAAAGGCTTGAGCTTTTCTAATTGCCTGTAGATCTCCGCGAACGAGCTGACGTAGGGATGAAATCCGAGTAAGTCGCCAGCCAGCACGAGCTCTGTCATTGGGTCCCACGCGACCACCTCAGCGGCGCCCTTGGGGCAGAGCAGGACCATCTCGTCGTGGTAGCCCATCTTCTCGGCATGGAACTGGCCGCGCGGTTGCCGGGCACCATGTAGAGCACGGCCACCTCCTTGGCGCTGTGGTCGACGATGAGGTTTCCCTCCTTCTTGCTGGTCTCCTCGACCTCCTGCGGCGGGGGGATGAGGTCGACACATCCCACGTGGGGGGTGTAGCAGAGGATGTGCGCCAACCTGATTCGGCTCCGACGATCTCGAGCGCGCAGATGTTCCCATGTCTGGGTGGAGAGCAACCTGGAAGGTGATGACGAGGTTGTGGTTTCTTTAGTACTCGTTAATGCATCCAATAATGCAATTGTCTTTACAGAGCAAAATAGACAAGCTCAACTTTCATGAAAGTGAATGCTATTTCCATGCTCGTCTACCAAACAAATTCAGTCAACTGAACAATTAGCAATGCAATGGATCCAAAGAAAACTTGGGACATGGCTGAGGCTTCCAAGAAACTTGAAAACATACAGCCAACCTTACAAAATTAGTCGTGCAAAGGTCGCTTGAATCCAAATAGTGTAGGAATTCAGAAAACTTCAAAGAGTCAACACATATCTCGTCACTATGCATGCTGATACCAATCAATATCTTGGTTATACAGAACCGGATATTGTTTCACATCAGAAACATCCAAAGTATCAAAATGAAACTAACCTAACATGTATTTGCGATCAAAACATACAATTAATGATGCAACTGTAATTACATTTGTACGGCAGAATAGTAGACAAGGCACAAAGGCGAGCTTTTATAATTACCTGTAGAGCAGATGTCTGCAAATGAGTTGACGTAGGGGATGAAATCCGAGTATTACCAAAGTTTGGCAGCCAGCAAGACCAGTCAGCAGCGCCCTGGGAGCAGAGAGCAGGACTATCTCGTCTAGGTAACCCATCTTTTTGGTGTGGAACTGGCCGACGCGGTCGCCGGGCACCATGTACATCACTGGCACCTCCTTGGCGCTCTGGTCGACGCAACTTGAAAATATACATCCAGAATTACAAAATTAAGGTCTTATGAATTCAAAGAAAGCTCCAAACCAGAGAACTAGAGGAACGGCCAACATGTATCTAATCAATATATGCATGCAAAGTTGGACAGATCCATGATATGGTTCCACATCAGAAACATCCAAGGTCTCACTGCATCTCAAAATGAAACTCAGCATACATGTAGGTGCTGATCAAGGCATCCAATTAATAATACAACTGTAATTATACAGAAGAATAGTCTAGAAGAATAGGCTCGAACTTTGTATTTACCTGTAGAGATGATCTCCGCGTATGAGCTGACGTGGGGGATGAAATCCAAGTAGTTTCTTCCGCCGGAGAGGAGGCCGACGGAGCCTGCCATCGTACGAGTTCAACAGTCGAGTCAATATGCATGCTGATATATCACCATCGATCTACTAGTCATGCAGAGTTGTACGTGTCCGTATATGCTTTCACAGCAGCAACAATAAGGTCTAAAAAATTAAAACAGAACTAACACAGTTGCTGTAGTACTGATTAATGCATCCAATAATGCAGTTGTGGTTATAGATCAGAATTGAGAAGCTCAACTTTCATGAAAGTGAATGCATATTTCCATCCATGCTAGTCTGGCAAACAAATTCAGTCAACTTAACAATTAGCAATGCAATGGATCCAAACAAGCTTGGGATTTGATTGAGACTTTCAGGAAACCTGAAAATACACACCCAACCTTAGCAAATCAGCCGTGCACGTGCAGTTGCAATTCAGAAAAGTAGAGAAACATTCAACACATATCTACGTAGTCAATATGCATGCTGATCCAATATCTTGGTTGTACAAACCCAGACCCGGGTATGGTTTCACAAGAGAAACATCCAAGGTCTCAAAATGAAACATGTTAGGTGCTGATCCAATTAATGATGCAACTGCAATTATATTTCTACGGCAGAATAAGTATTAGAGAAGACACAAAGGCTCGAGCTTTTGTAATTACCTGTAGAGAAGATGTCCCCAATTGAGCTGACTTAGGGGATGAAATCCAAGTATTATCGAAGTCTGGCAGCCAGCACGAGCACCTTAGCGGTGCCCTGGGAGCAGAGCAGGACCATCTTATCTAGGTGGCCCATCTTCTCGACGTGGAACGGGCCGGCGCGGTCGCTGGGCACCACGTAGAGCACGACCACCTTTTTTTCTCCAGAAAACGCAAAAAGGCTTTTGCGATTCATTATATTGAAAAGAGAGATAGTTTATTACATCCTCCTAGGAGGCTCCGGTACAGGCAAAAACACAAAAACATCAGTGGACGTCCCAGGTCTGTGGGAGGATGACACGCAGGCCGCGAGCACCCGCGGTAGCCCAAAGCGCGGCTTCTTCCTTGATCCTTGGCACCAAGATGCTAGTCGATGGAGTTGCAGCATTGAAGACGCAATCGTTGCGATGCTTCCAGATCATCCAAGTGACCAGCAGCGTTGCGGTTGTGAGCCCTTTGTGCATCGGCTTGGGTGTGACCTGCCGTGCCGTGCGCCACCAGACGGAACGGGAGCCTTCACCATTAGGCGCGCTGCAAGGTAGGTGCAGCCAAGACAGGACGTCATGCCAAACCTGCTTGGTGAATGGGCATTCCAGGATCAGGTTGTTCATCGATTTGGGCACCTGATCACAAAGCGGGCAGCGAGGAGGGTGCGGCAATCCGCGACGGGCGAGGCGGTCGGCTGTTCAGCAGCGTCCCAAGTTAGCGAGCCAGTGGAAGAACTTCACACGCGGAGGGGCCCAGCCCTTCCAGGTAAGCTGCCAAGCCGGGCAGGAAGTAGAGCCGTGGAAGGTGGCTAGGTACGCAGACTGCGCGGTGTATGTGCCTGAAGCATTCCACTTCCATTGGAGATGGTCCGGTTCAACAGAGAGGGTGGTGTGCTCGATGGCTCTCCAGGTTAGCAAGTATTGGCCAATCTCTTAGATGCTAAGAGTGCCATGAATGTCCGTTCTGCTCTTGCGGCTGCGCTTGGGGATGAGGGCGTACAGCTGAGGAGCGATCTCAGAGATGGATCGTCGTTGATCCAGCGGTCCTCCCAAAACAGTGCCCGCCATCCATCACCAATGATCATGAAGGTGGACGCGAAGAAGAAAGCACGTTCCTCGCGAGAGAACTGCAGGTCGAGGCCAGCCCATGCTCTGTTTCCATCAGTGCGTGTAAACCAGAGCCATCTGGTGCGCAAGGCGAGGCCCGTGCGCTCCAGGTTGTGGATGCCCAGGCCGCCCAGGCTGGTAGGGCGGCAGACGCGGCGCCAATTCACGTGGCAGTGGCCGCCTTGGGCATCGGCACGGCCAGCCCAAAGAAATCCTCTCTGAATCTTCTCCAGGAGTTTGAGGACTTTCTTCGGCGGCGCTAGCACAAGGAGCTGATGTAGGGGAATGGCACTGAGCACGGACTTGACAAAGGCGAGGCGCCTAGCCTTGTTCATGAGGTGCGCCTTCCATGTTGGCAGCTTCCCGGCAGTCTTGTCGACGACGAGTTGCAGCTGGGCGGCCGTCGGGCGTCGCAAGGTGAGGGGGATGTCGAGGTAGGTGGTGGGGAACTCTGCGAGGGGGCATCCCAGGGTCGCAACTGCCGGGGCGACCTCGTCGTCCGCACAACGGATCATCGTGTCCGTGCTCTTCTGGAAGTTGACGCGCAGGTCTGACGCACGGCCGAAAAGCTGCAGGATCTCTCTGACCGCCAACATGTTGTAGGCGAGGGGTGGCAGAAGAGGATGACGTGTCGGCATAAAGCGAGATGATGGGAATCGCACGACGGGGGTGCAGCTGTTGCAGAACGTTGAGCTCGGCAGCGCGGCAGAACAAGCGCCCCAACGTGTCGACAGCAAGCACAAAGAGCTGCGGTGATACTGGGTCGCCCTGGCGGAGTCCACATCGATACCAGATCGCAGGTCCCGGCGCGCCATTCAGAAGGACTCAGGTGCTGGCTGGCGATAGCAGGATAGCGATCCAGCCAAGGAAGCGGTCGCCGAATCCGTATCGATGCAGAGCCTTGAAGAGAAAGGGCCACGAGACGGAGTCGAAGGCGCGGGTGAGGTCGAGCTTGAGGAGGATGCGCGGGGCTCCCAGCTGGTGGAGGAGGCGCGCCGATTGCAGCAAGAGCACGGTCACCTCCTTGGCGCTCTGGTCGGCGCTGAAGCTGCCCGGCATCTCGCCGGTCTCCCAGTCCCGGCGGCCCTCGACCTCCTGCGGCAGGGTCTACTAGTCACGCAAAGTTGGACAGATCCATGATATGGTTCCACATCAGAAACGTCCAAGGTCTCACTGCATCTCAAAATGAAACTCACCATACATGTAGCCATGTAGATGCTGATCAAGGCATCCAATTGATAATACAACTGAAATTATACAGAAGAATAGGCTCAAACTTTGTAATTACCTGTAGAGATGATCTCCGCGTATGAGCTGACGTAGGGGATGAAATCCAAGTAGTATCTTCCGCCGGAGAGGAGGCCGATGGAGCCTGCGATCGTACGAGTTCAACCGTCGAGTCAGTATGCATGCTGATATATCACCATCGATCTACTAGTCATGCTTCCCCTCCCTCGGCGAGCGCCGCGACCACGACGGAGACGACCAAGGCAACCGCGGCCGGTCCTGGAAGGACGCATTCCTCGGCCGTGGTCGGCAGTCCAACGCCAAGGCCCCGGCCGCGGAAGAGCCGCGTCGGAGGAGCAGGACCCCTGCATCGCGACGCCACCAGGGGTGCCGCGGCCGCTCTATGGAGCGCGCTGCCCTGTCACCTTCCCCGAAGACGGTGCTGCGTGCGACTCCCCCCTGCCGCTGCAGCCACGGGCCCCCCGCTGCCAGAGACAGACCCGATCACCGCTTTCTTCTCCTTCCCGGGACGCGCCTTCTCCCCGCCACCCCGGTCAGACTGCATGCAACTGGAGTTCGAGAATGCAATGCTCGAGGCGCTCGCCACCCCACTCTCCTTCAGCGACAACGAAGAACCGATCGAGCAGAAGTCGAAGGAAGACCACCTGCCGCTTGCCCTGCTGCCTGATGTTCTGCCCTGCATCAACCAGCCCACCCCTGCAGCTGTTCAGTTCCAGGTCGAGGCCATCACGCAGAAGGTCAGCCACCTGCAGCTCCAGACAAGCCCAGAGGGCGATTCAGCACAGCCCCATCCAGCCCCGGAAGACGATGTGCAGCAACTCTTCAAGATGGTCCGAGCTCCTGTCCTCCCCACCCCGAAGCCGGCCCGCACCTCCGCCCCGCCCAAGTCACGAGCTTCTTTTGCTCCTTCAAGACGTAGCGCTTGGCAGGCCTCAACTGCTTCCCCGTGCCGGTCTCGCAGAGGGCGGCGTTGAGGCTGGTGCAAGAGCTCAGCAAGATGGGGCCAAAGGACAAGATGACCCCGGATGCTGCAGCTGCTCTGATCAAGAAGTTCAACGAACCACTGACCGAGGAAGACATAGCCACCATTGCTCGCTTGACAAGTCTGAATGCTGATGCTATGAAGATTGCGGCCGGCATGCTCGGTCCTGATGGTGCGGCCAATGTGGCCCAGTAGTTCTCCATGTGTCATGTCGCTTGTAGGCTTCGTCGATGGATGGCCCTATGCCAGCTCGAGCTAGGTTTCCCATTCATGTGTAGTTCTAGGATCATGTTGCTAGACAGACGACGATGGGGTTTTGGGCCTGTTGGTGGCCGTCGTCGCCCCCCAGACCGACCGGTGGTGTGTTGTATCCCTTGCTTTAGTAATGTTAGTCGACGGAGCAAATCATCGTGTCCAAATGACTAGAAACCATTGCTCCATATTGTCTTGGAATGTTAGAGGGCTAAATGCGCCTGCCAAGCGGGAGGCCGTTCGAGAAACAATCACTGCTCATAGATCTGCCATCCTGATGCTGCAAGAAACAAAAATAGATGTTTGGTGTTCTGAAGTTGCGCGTGAAGTAGGGGGACAGCTCCTGCAGGGTTGTGTGGTTCTCCCGGCCCTGGGGACGAGGGACGGTGCTGCAGTTTTCTAGAACAAAGATGTAGTTAGCATCGAATCATACTCCATTGGTAGATTCACCATCACGGCCAAGGTCACCGAACTTAGCAACAATGTTCAATACTGGCTGACAACGGCATACGGACCAACTGAAGAAGCCATTAGGGAGGAGTTCTTTCTTGAGATGGCCAGCATTGCACCACCAGCTGGAGAGCCGTGGCTGATCGCGGGAGATTTCAACATGATCTATGAAGATAGAGACAAAAGCAACTCAAACCTGAACAGGAGGCTTATGGGAAGGTTCAGAAAAGCTTTAGATTTTGCGGGATTAAAGGAAATCAAATGGCACAACAGAAGATTCACTTGGAGCAACGAAAGAGAGAACCCAACCTTCTGCAGCATCGATAAGTTTTTCTGCAATGTAGATTGGGAGGCTTTGCACAATGGATACATGCTGAATGCAGCATCCACATCTTTTCTCGGATCACTGCCCGCTGCTCCTCTCCCCTTGTGCCAGCCCACCAAGACCAGCAAGATTCAAGTTTGAAAACCACTGGCCCAAGTTTCCACACTTCCAGGAAATAGTGATGCATGCATGGAATAGACCAGTCCCCCATGACTGTCCTTACATCAGACTGAAGGTGAAACTGCAGAGAACTGCAAAGGATTTAAGGACCTGGAGCAAATCTCTTTTTAGCAAGGCCAAGATGCAGTTCCATATAGCAAATGAAGTCATCCTTAGACTAGACATCGCTCAAGAGAACAGGCAACTCACCCAGAAAGAATTTGCATTAAGGAAAATGCTCAAAACCAGAGTGCTCGGGCTTGCGGCAATTGAGAGGGCTAGAAGACGGCAAGCCTCTCGGGTGCTATGGATTAGGGCAGGAGATGCCAGCACAAAATTCTTCCACGCAAAGTGCAACAACAGAAGGAGAAATAACTATATACATTCTCTGCAAAGTGAAGAAGGGGAGGTCCTAACTCAGCATCAGGAGAAGGCCCAAGTGATTTTCAGGCATTTTTCAAATCAGTTGGGCACAAGAACCCGGCCCCTCACAATCAACTGGGATCAGCTTCAGTTGCCTCTTGTGACAGATGTGGGTTTAGATAACCCGTTCTCAGAGGGAGAGGTTTGGGCAGCCATTATGAGCTCTCCGGCAGAAAAAGCCCCATGCCCTGATGGATACACTGGCCAGTTCTTTTGATCGTGTTGGAGCATCATCAAGGACGACATCATGGCTGCCTTCTCCAAGTTCTACAGGGCGATCAACACAAATTTTTCAGAACTGAACAAGGCCTTCATCACGCTGATTCCTAAAAAGAAGGCGCACGGGAAGTGAAGCATTTCAGACCTATCAGTTTGATGGGCTCGGTGGCAAAGCTGGTTGCCAAATTCCTATCTATGCAGCTGACTGCAGTCATCCCTCAGATCATATCCCCTGCACAATCAGCTTTCCAAAGGAAAATGTATTAACGACAGTTATCTCTACGTCCAAGGATGCGTAAAATCTCTCCACAGAAGAAACAAGCCTGCTCTGCTCTTCAAATTAGACATAGAAAAAGCGTTCAACTCCATCTCTTGGGATTATCTTCTTGAGCTACTTCAACGTTTAGGCTTCCCTGCAAGATGGAGAAACTGGACCTCCATTCTCCTCTCCACGACGACATCCTCCTGCCTGTTTAATGGCGATGCAGGGCAGGCCATTGGACACTTGCAGGGCTTGAGACAAGGCGATCCGCTCTCCCCTCTGCTGTTCATCATCGCCATCGACCCCCTCTACCGCCTCCTCGACACTTCTGTAAACCTTGGCATCTTCTCTCCCCTGCCAGGAAGAGGTGCCAGCATGAGGATTAGCCTCTACGCTGACGACGCTGTGATCTTCGCCAACCCAATCAAAGAGGAGGTCGACTCGCTACTGCAACTACTTGATCTTTTCGGGGATGCCTCCGGTCTTTGTTTAAACCAAAGCAAATCCTCGGTGGCCATGACTAGGTGCAATAGTATAGACTTCGCTGACGTGCTACATAGTTTCGGCGGCTCCGTAGTAGGATTCCCTATGACTTATCTAGGCCTCCCGGTCTCCACTGGTAGAATTCGCTTAGTGCATCTCCAATTTCTCCTCGATAGAATTAGGGCTCGCCTCGCAGGATGGAAGGGTAGACTTATGAATCTTGCTGGTCGTAGAATCTTCGTCCGTAGCGTACTGTCAGCACTACCAACATTTGCGATGACGGTACTGCGGCTCCCAAAAAAGCATCTGAAGTATATTGACAAGGCCAGGCGGCGATTTCTCTGGGCGCATGATGAAGATTTGTCAGGCGGAAAGTGCAAAGTTAACTGGAAAACAGTATACTCTCCCATCCAAAAGGGCGGGATTGGCATTCAGGATCTCCACCTTTTCGGCAGAGCACTTCATCTCCGGTGGCTTTGGTTGGAATGGATGCAGCCGGACAGGCCTTGGAAAGCTTTCCCCATCCCGTGCGATAGCAATGACAGGGCCCTCTTCAGTCAAGTCACGAAGATTGCCATCGGAGACGGCAAGATGGCGAAATTTTGGACCGGTCACTGGTTGGGAGATGAACCTCTCTGCCAAACCTTTCCATTGCTGTTCAAAAGATCTAGAAGCAAGCTTAAAACTATGGTTGAGGCTCTGCAAAACGATTGCTGGATCCGCAGCCTTGGCAATGGGCGGTATGAAGAAATTGTTCATGATGTGGTCAGGATGGCCCGCATGATCAGATAACATGGAGGACTGGGCAATGAGCAACGGGAAGATGTGATCACTTGGACAGGAAACGGAAAAGGATCTTACTCCACGAGCTCTGCCTACAATGCCCAGTTCAAAAACCTACCAAACAATGGAATGAAATCGGTCATTTGGAAGGTGTGGGCACCGGGCAAGATCAAAATCTTCTCCTGGCTGATTCATCACGATAGAGTGTGGTGTAATGACCGTCTGCAACGTCGACGATGGCCAAATACATACTTCTGTCAGTTTTGCCTCAAAAACCTTGAGTCCTCTGTGTATCTCTTCTGGAACTGCCCATTCACGAAGGAAACCTGGGCAAAGGTGGCAGAATGGAAAGGATGTTCGTCGCTCGCCCCACCTCTACAAGATCGGCGATGCACACCTTCTGCAGTTAAGGCCATTGTAAACGAAACAAGAGCGGAAAACATGAGGGGTGTGAAGACTATGATCATGGCTACCACCTGGGCAATTTGGATGAAGAGAAACAACTGTACCTTCAGATCAAAGAATGCTGTTTTGAAGGATGTCATCGATGCCATTGGACGCATGATGGAGCACTCGCGGCTAGCCGGAGCAAAATCTATCGAGCCCCCCTTTGGGGATCTAGGTGTGAGATGATCTCTTATGGTTTTTCTTTGCAGGAGTTGCAGGTCAAGCCCCCCCTCTGATGTATCTCTTTCTTGTTTTCCTCTGATCGCTTGATCAAACTCTGTCTTCCATATGCTATCTTCTAAATCAATCAATGCCAGCCTAGCTGGATCTTTCAAAAACAAAATCTACTAGTCATGCAGAGTTCTTCGGATCGAGGCATGCTTTTACACCAGCAACAATAAGGTCTAAAAAATTCAATTGAACTAACATAGTTGCTGCAGTACTTTACTGATTAATGCATCCAATAATGCAATGGACATTATAGAGTAGAATAGAGAAGCTCAACTTTCAGTGAAGTCAATGCATATCCATGCTCATGTACCAAATAAATTGTATCAAGTTAACAATTAGCAATGCAAAGATGCAACGGATCCAAGGCATCACTAAGACTTCCAGGAAACTTTGAAATATAGTGTAATTATATTTGTACGGCAGAATAGTAGAGAATGAGCTGACGTAGGGGATGAAATCTGGGCAGTATCGAAGTCGGCATCCAGCAGGAGCTCTATTGTTGGGTTGGGTCCCACACGACCACCTCAGCGGCGCCGTGGGGGCGGAGCAGGACCATCTCGTCATGGTAGCCCATCTTCTCGGCGTGGAACTGGCCGACGCGGTCGCCGGGCACCAAGTAGATCACGGCCACCTCCTTGGCACTCTGGTCGGCGCTGAAGCTGCCCGGCATCTCGCAGTCCCGGCGGCCCTCAACCTCCTGCGGCAGGGGGTTGAGGTCGATGCATCCCGCTCCCGCATCAGGGTGTAGCAGAGGATGTTAACCAGCCTGATGCGGCTCCGATGATCTCGGGCGCACAGATGTCGGCGCCCGCGCGCCAGTCCCATGTCCGGGTGTAGAGCGACCTGGAAGGTGACGACGAGGTGGTGGAATCCGCCGACGCCAAGCGCGCAGCCGTCGTCCTTGTCCTCAAAGGCGACGACGGTGGCCGGGGAGGAGAAGAGGGCCGATAGAGGGAGAAGGGGATCTTGACGGTGACCATGGCGTCGGCACTAGTGTCGGAGCAGCCGGGCCGCAGGCAGCTTTCTGCTCACGCGGCTTCAGGGGCGCACGGCCGCGTGGTCGCTGGAGAAGAAGCACGCGGGGGCTCCTCTCATGTCGTGCGAGATTGTGGATAATCTGGACCTGGACCATGGCGTCGGCACTAGGGTCGGACGGAGCAGCCGGGCTGCAGGCAGATTTCTCCTCACGCGGAAGAGCGGCGTCAGGGGCGCACGGCCGCGCCGTCGCCGGAGAAGAAGCAGGTGGAGGCTCCTCTCCCGTCGCGCGAGATTGTGGAGGATCTGGAGCTGGAGGAGATCGAGCAGGAACCAGGCGGAGGAGGTGGACCTTGGGGCGCCATGGCCGCCGCTTGACCTACTCGGTCTGGGGCCTAGGGTTAGGGGGAGAGGGCGCAGCTCTCGGTCTCCGGGGGGGGGCGGCGGGGGATACGAGGGGGAGAAATGAGTCGAGGGAGGAAGAGAGTCTTTTTTTTTCCTTTTTTTTGAGCTGGGGGTTGGGTAGGGTTTTTCTCGTTTCGTTTCATTTCATTTGAACTCTGTGACCGCCAGCCGGACCCCAATTTTTCGGCGGGACTTGTTTTGTTTTGGCCCCAAACAAATTTTTTTAGGATCCTCTCGCACAGTAGTGTTTCTGGTCGGTGTTTGAAATATCTTTTGAGAATTTCTTAGATGAAAATTCGGACGGCATGCGAAACCCAATCTAGGGTCACCATCATTCACTATCTCTAGTAACATGCCAGCATACACTCTGATCAAGTCTAAGTTCTACCTGAAGACCATACGTCTAAAGTCGTGATCGGATTTTCATGCGACCGATGGGCATCAGCTCCCCCACCCCACGAGGCGCGTCATCATCGAGTTTGTGCAATTTGGGGTTCGTGGGTTGTGGACTCCATCACTATATCATCACATGTGAACCTAGTCAGCTCGGCCCGTGGCCAAAATCCAGGGCAGAGAATACATGCTTTTTGCACGGCTTGAAGAGCCCCGTCCACATCCCGGCAAGGTCGGTGTGAAAGAAGTGCCGCACTGTGGGGACATCCTCGGGCTTGTAGGCCCACATCGGGCTCGCCCGAAGCTGGAGCGGAAGAATGCGGCGCTGGAGCATGACGTCGATCACGTCCACCTGCTTGACCTTCTTCTTGTCCCTCGTGAACTCGATCTTCTTCTGCAACACTGCTACCTCCTCGGGGTTGCCCCAATCCAGGCCCTTCCTCATCCATGAGATGAGCCTCCTCGAAGGATCGACCGAGAACGCTAGGACCCAGGCCTGGTCTTCGGCAAGCAGCACGGTGATGTAGAACCACTCCCGCTGCAACTCCTTGATTGTCTCCACGAAGATGCCCTCCAGCCATACCCCTTCTGTAGCTTGCTCATCATTGCCCCGTCGCATCCCGCCAGTTGGGCGCCGCTGCTTTTCGGCTTTATGACGAACGTCTTCAGCCACAGGCCAAAGTGCGGCTTGACGCAGAGGAAGGCCTCGCAGATGGTGGTGAATGCCCGCGAGGTGTACGATGAAATTTGAGGCTAGATGGTGAAAATCTAGCTTGTGGTAGAAACGCATGAAAGGGTGCATGGGGAACCCCAGACCTCGAATGAGGTGGTGGGGAAGATTACCCTCTCCCATGGCTTGGGAGTAGGGATTCCGTGGTTGGACTCTGGATTCTAGCACACGGCGTTCGCGGGGACGTACCTCGCGGTTCGGAGCTCCTGGATGACGCCTGATGTCTACTATGCTATTTTATTCTTGTGGAGACGTGTTGGGCCTCCAAGCACACAGTTTTGTAGGATAGTAGCAATTTTCCGTCAAGTGGTTGACTTAAGGTTTATCAATCCATGAGAGGTGTAGGATGAAGATTGGCTCTCTCAAACGACCCTGCAGCCAAATACAAGAAATCTCTTGTGTCCCCAACATACCCAATACAATGGCAAATTGTATAGGTGCACTAGTTCAGCCAAGAGATGATGATAAAAGTGTAATATTGATGGTAGAAATATATTTTTATAAAACCTTAATAAATAAAAACAGCAAGGTAGTAAGTAGTAAACGGGCACAAAAACGATATTGCAATGCTTAAAAATGATGCCTAGGGTCCGTAGTTTCGCTAGTGCAATCTCTCAACAGTGCTAATATAATTGGATCATATAACCGTCCCTTAACGTGCAACGAAGAATCAGTCCAAAGTTCCTAACTAGCGGAGAACATAAGACGGAATTGTTTGTAGAGTATGAAACCACCTCAAAGCTATTCTTCCCGATCAATCTATCCTAGAGTTCGTACTAAAATAACACGAAGCTATTCTTTCCGATCGATCTAACCAAGAGTTCATACTAAAATAACACCAAAGCAAATTCAGATTCATAATATTCAATCCAACAAAAAGAATTTCAAAGAGTGCCCCAAGATTTCTACCGGAGAAACAAAGACAAGAACGTGCATCAACCCTTGAGCAAGTGAATGAACGAGCAGCGAGTGAAGTGCAACAGTCGTAAGTAAGGCTCGCCATGTTCCTAAAAGGAGCGACCATCTTTTCTTCTGCATAGATTACCCCAATGTCACCTCGGGGATCCAAGAGTTGAGTGCCAAAACATATATAGAGTGAATCAATATAATACCCCATTGTCACCACGAGTATTCAATTGCAAGACATATATAAAGTGTTCTCAAATCTATAAAAGTATTCAATCCGATAACAATGAAATCTCAAAGGGAAAAACTCAATTCATCACAACAAGATAGAGAGGAAAAACACCATATGATCCGACTATATTAACAAAGCCCGTGATACATCAAGATCGTGACATCTCAAGAACACGAGAGAGAGAGAGAGAGAGAGAGAGAGAGAGAGAGAGATTAAACACATAGCTGCTGGTTCAAACCCTCAACCCCGAGGGTGGACTACTCCCTCCTCATCGTGGTGCCCGCCGGGATGATGAAGATGGCCACCGGTGATGATTTCCCCCCTCCATCAGGGTGCCGGAAAGGGTCTAGATTGGTTTTCGGTGGCTACAGAGCCTTGCGATGGCGGAACTTCTGATCTAGGTTAACCCTGAGGGAATATTTGTGAATTTATAGGGTAAAATGTAACATCCCAAATTTCCTATTTGGAATGTTTTACAATTATAGCCAAGCATCTATGCATTACTGTTTGAATTGAGTGACATTTGAAGTACTTCTGAGTTTTTTTGAGTTGTTGGAATTTGAATTCAAATTGGCAATTGAAATTTATTTCAAAACTATGCCTGACAAATACTTGAGGAAAAGTATGAGAGGAGTAAACATGACACTCCAAAAATGTCAGATGAAAAACATTGCCAAAAAGTTTGAATTCAAATCTGATTTTATTTGGGATTTTTAGAAAATGTTTTTTTTTAGTTTGAGTTTTTCCCCTGGAAAAATGTTCAAATTATAGTGAATATTCCCCAGAACATTTTGATATATATATATATATATATATATATGTCCTATATAAAAAATATATATTTAAATATATTTTCCCCCTCTCCCTAATTCAAAAAAAAAAGGAAAAGAAACCCAGGCGGCCGAATAGCCAACCCAGCCAGTTGGCGGCCAGCCAATGGGCGAATAGCCAGCCCAGCGCCGAGCCGACCGAGCCGCCGCGCCGAACCCCCTTCTCCCCGGTCGCCCGACCCAAACGCCGCCTCCCTCTCCGGCTGACGCCCCGGACCCACCTCTCCCTTTCCCCTCGCCCACGCCAACCCGCAACACCACCGCGTCGCCGCCGCCGGAATCCCGGGGATCTCGGGATCGCCTCCCAGATCCGCCCCCTCCTCCAAGCCGCCCCCCCCTATAAATACCCCCCCTCGCCCCGTTCCACCCCCTCGCCGCGCCCGAAAGCCTCCCTCTCGCCCGCAATCACTCGCCGGAGTCCGACGCCGCCGCCATTGCCTGCCCGGCCGCCTCGAACCCCCCGAGCTCCCCGACACCACCCCCAAGCTCCCCTCGCTCCGCCGCACCCGCCGGAGGCCTCCGCCGTCTTCCCCGACCACCGGAGCCACCGCGCCATCGTCGCCCGAGCCGCCGTCGACCGTTGCCGCCGTCGCCACCGCGGTGAGTCACCGGAGATGCCCCCACCGTCCGATCTAAAACGTACACTCTAGATTAGAATAGCGAAGGGGTACGATTCTATTTTAAAGATCCAGTTTAGTTACGGGTTTTTATCGGTTTTATTTAGGCTTAGTTAAACCAGCCCGACTCGGTTTATTTTCCTGTGCACGTTTTAGTTATTTAACGCCCGAGCGCTAGATAGGCCCATTAGCGCCCGTTTTTCTTTTTAATTATATTTTCGTTTCTGTTTTTTTTACAGAATAGTTTCAGTTTTGTAAAATCCATATCTTTTAATCTACTTAATATTTTTAATTGATTCTTTTTTTGTTGGTTTGCAAATTTGTTGTAGTCTCTGTAGAAAATATGTTTAGTCATGTTAAAATTATTAGATATTGTTTTATTTTAGTTTTAGACAGATTAGTAATTCTGCTATAAAATGAGTTAGGATTATTTTATTTTAGTGATTCTTTTTGTCACTACTTTGTTTTGACCTTGCATAACCGCAGGAATTTATTTGGGCATTTTAGATTTAATAAAAAAATTATTTTAATCAAAATCATGTGGTTCTTATTTATTTAACTAGCTACTGTTTTCCTATTGTTTTATTTAGCAAATAATTTTATTTTTCCTATGTGATAGTTTATTTTAGGTTAGTTTCTGTAGTTTTGGTACATGAACTTTTATTTACAATAAATAGGATTTTTATTTTAGTTTTTCTCGCTAGGATTGTTATAGGCATAATAGGAGTTCTATAATAGCTTTTGATGTGATTCTTTTTGCTCCTAGTTGCATGATGTTTTCTCTTCTGTTAGTTAGCAAAAACCCATGCTTAGGTTCTGTTAAGAAAAATTTGGTTGTGTAAAACTATTTCTTGGTTGTTGTTTGATGTGGTGAAAACATTGATTTGGATTTCTTCGAAGTTTTCCTTGGGTTTTGGTTCGATTGTTTTGTGTGTTTTATGTTAGCATGTTGTTATGTTAAGTGATTGTATGCTTATACGATTGTTGTTTGTCTCGGTAGAAATTCCGGAGTGCGAAGCTTGCTACCACGAGTCCCTAGCTTTCGAAGATCGTCAACAAGGCAAGTCAATTGATCATTTTTTCTTTTACAATACCTATGATTTTATTGCATTAGAAATTATACCTCCCCACCATGCATTTAAGTTATGTTCTTGAGTAGTATCATGAGGTAGGATGAAACCAATCCCCCTTGTTACCATGACCCGGGACGAAGTAGTTTATTTTGCTATGCTCGTAGACGGGGTTGGTTGAGTGAATCATAAGGGAGATGTGAGAGTCAAGATGATGACAACCCCATGAATTCAAGCTCAAGATGGACTTCAAAATTCACTACTGGGTGGAGGACGGTTGTGGGCACCTGGAGAAAACCGGTGGTTGGCCGGGATGCATGGAGAAGCGCCATGACATCTTGCGGAAAGCTTCACCCAGCCACGAAGAGACGGATGGATACCCCATTGACCGGAAGCTTACCTGTGCAGCCGCAAGCCATTATGGGCTCTGGCTTGGTCAACCCTAGTTGTGACTCTGGCCGGACGGTGCTACGAGATGTAGAAGAACGGTAGGATTGGATGGGTGCCGGCAGTGGCCAGAGGAACTCTTCGGAAGACCCTGTTTAGATTCGTCCGTCTTCAAACACCAGGAAGTGCGAAGACTTAAAAGGAGGAACGATTCTTGCGGGTAAAGTGCGCATAAACCTCTGCTGAGTGAAGATCTAATCGGTTAGCCGTGTCCCGATTACGACAATTTGAGCCTCTGGAACTGGAGTATTTCGGATATCTCAACACCGAACTTAATAAATTAATTGAGGGTTTATACAATAATTGGGAATCAGACATTGGTTCGCGGAACTATCTCAATAAGTACCAACATTTTTTAGTAATTGCAAAAGTCCTTTGTTGTAGGGAAAACTGGCTTTTTCGCAAAACAATGAAACTTAGAGCCCCATAGCCAAATTGCATCTAGTGTTAGTAATTTTATTGTTATTCTCTCTTCATGAGCATATTCAAAAATGCTGACCTACACGGCTGCAACGTCTTATGTTGCAGAGGAGTTTTCCGATCAGGAGTGAGGCTGCGATCCACGCTTGGCGATTGCCCTATGGAGTCGGATGGACTCGCTATTCGTCTACGCCCGCAGCTTTATTTAGTTTATTTCTCATGAGTTGGCCTTGACGAATTTATTCTATTCTAATAAAGAATCGATATGAGAATCGTGTAATAAATTCAGGTGTGATTGAACTTTGATTATTTCATCAATGTACCGTGTGCCAAAGCATGATCTTGGGATGGTACAGCTACGACGAGACTTGACCGTTTTCGGGTCGGGTCGCTACAGAGATGGTATCAGAGCACACGCTGACCGTAGGACGTAACCCCTAGTATCGGAAAGCCATAGGAAGAGACTATTTATTTTATGTCCTTACCATTCCGTAATTCTCCCCTGTTCATTTCTGACTTCTCTCCGATTTTCAACATTCTAGATGGCCGCCGAGTTCACCCAGTTACGCTACCGGAGTTTTGCCAGCCAGATGAGACGATGCCTCTCGGCAAGAAGCTGGTTCAGATCATGAAGAAGCTGAAGATTGCTCTGCCCTCAATCACCGGGAAGCCTACCAATGCACTTCCGACGGATACCCGCTACAGGATTGAGGTGCACATTCTAGGGAGGACCTTCAGAGGACATTCAGAGCCGATTGACTTTGAGTTTACCGATTTCAATTGGATCCTCTAAAGAGACATGGCGATTTATCGTGCACTTGGACATCTCTGAGAAGAATACAGAGCCAAGCTCGACCCATCAGACCTCGCCATGATTTCTCGCAGAGCTAGGAATGGAGATATCATCCGTATCGTAGAGGACGACTCCATTCTCTCATATGTCCAAGACTTGGAGTGTCTCCTCAGGAAACGGGAGATCCAGACTCGCCGTAACTCGAAGGTACACAGGAGGTTGTTGTTCCGTGAACTGGAACTGGAGGAGAAAGCACACGCATACTTCCTTGACCATGAAGAAGAAATCAAGGATTTCATGGAGAGAGTCGACAAGCTGAAGATGGATGTTGCCGCATTAGAAGAGAAGATGGACTTGGGAGAAGACCTTTTTTCGAGTGGAGATGACGGACCTCTCGTGAGCAATGACCAGGAGTATGAAGGGAGCTCCACCGAAGAAAGCCGCAAGAGGAGGCGCCGCATCAGAGGACGCCACACCGGAGGACGCCGCACCAGAGGACGCAAGGATAATTGATGAAGACATTTAGTCGACCGCCATGTTATTTTATTTTTCCGTCGATCAGTTAGGCTGTTATTTTCGATTAGTCGTGAAATTTGTAATCCGAGATTGAACCATGTTTGAGATGATTGAATAAATGATTGGTGTGATTATGATTGTGCGTTCATATGGGTAGTGATATTTTCTCATTAGACCCTTGTTCTATTCTAATTTTCTCACCCACTCCAAAACACCAGATGCCTCCGAGACGTGACCCTGGTCTCAACTTTCCGCCGGAGCTCACCCAGCTGATCCAGCAGCAGAATGCCCTGATGCAGATGCTCATCCAGAACCAGAACAACAACAACAACAACAACAATCCACCGCCACCACCCCCTGTTGACAACTTGACCCGCTTCCTAAGGCTGAATCCGCCAGTGTTCTCTAGCAGCACTGAGCCGATTGTGGCCGATGATTAGCTCATAAGGTCGGAAGGAGTTAGCCACTGCTGGATGCACAGATCACGAAAAGGTGCGCTTTGCAAGACATCAACTTGATGGACCTGCAGCCTCTTGGTGGGAGAACTACACCGCCACTTATCCCTCGCCACCATCATGTGGGATCAGTTCCAAAGGCTTTCCGCACCGCTCATGTCTCGGTGGAGCCATGAGTCTCAAGAAGCGTGAGTTCCGCAACTTACGCCAGGGAACCGTCTTGTGGGGGCAATCGTGGATGAGTTCAACAAGTTAGCTCGCTATGCTCCGGATGATGTGGCCACAGATGCCGCAAAGCAGGAAAAGTTTCTCGAGGGACTCAATGACGAGCTGGGTATGCAGCTAATGGTGGCTACCTTCAACAACTACCAGGAGCTGGTAGACAAGGCCACCATACTTGAAGGCAAGCAGCAGCAGATTGATAGCCGCAAGCGGAAGTATGGCCAGGGGAAGTACAACTCTGGAGCTCAGCAGAAGCCCCGTTATGCCCCATACTCGGGAGGGCATACCCATCACACCCATGGAGGACATAATCATGGAGGACATAACCATGGAGGAAATGGGAACAACCGCAACCAGGACAACAAGACAGGCAATGGAAACGGCAATGGCAACCAGCATCGTCCTGCCCCGGTTCAGAAGGATCTGAGTCACATCACCTGTTTCAAGTGCCAGAAAACAGGGCACTATGCCACCGACTGCCCGGAGGCCAAGCAGAGGAATGGAAACGACAATGGAAGCTTAGCAAAGAAGCCCAACCCTTTTCCTCGTGCTCAAGTGAACCACATTGACGTGGAGGACGTCTATGATCAGCCAGACACTGTGATTGGTAAGTTTCTATTAAATTCACATCCAGTATTGGTACTCTTTGATTCTGGTGCAACGCATTCATTCATATCAAGGGTAGTTGTGGAAAAGTACGGGTTGCCCACTAGAACCCTTAGAAGCCCTCTTCACGTCAGTTCCGCAGGAGGAGAAATGATGGCAGGCTTAGGCTGTCATGCAACCCTCAACATCGGAAACCATAAATTTTCCGAGACCTCATAGTATTGGAAACCCAGGACCTTGGATGTAATCCTAGGCATGGACTGGTCGAAGTTTGAAGGAAACATAGGCTGTGCCCATAAGACAATTCTGCTCACCACTCCGGAGCAGAAGAGGATCAAGTATGTATCGGGCGTATCCCGATGAAGAATCAGGTAAATTCCCTCACGGGAGTTGTTCAGGAGGAAGTGCCAGTAGTGCAAGATTTTCCCGATGTATTTCCGGAGGAGTTACCAGGAATGCCACCGGACGGAGACATTGAATTTCTGATTGAGTTATTGCCCGACACAGCCCCAATATCCAAGAGACCCTATTGGATGCCCCCGAACGATTTGAAAGAGATCAAGAACCAAACTAATGAGCTATTGGAGAAGGGATATATTCGGCCAAGCTTCGTCACCTTGGGAGCCCAGTTCTTTTGGTAGAGAAGAAGGATGGAACCACGAGAATGGTGGTGGATTATCGTTCATTGAGCAGCGTGACCATCAAGAACAAGTACCCTCTGCCAATGATTAATGACCTATTTGATCAGCTAGTTGGAGCCAAGGTATTCTCCAAGATCGATCTTCGATCAGGGTATCATCAGTTGAAGATCCGTGAAAAGGATATACCTAAAACAGCATTTACCATCAGGTATGGTTTATATGAGTATACCGTCATGTCATTCGGATTGACTAATGCCCCTGCATACTTCATGAATTTGATGAACAAGGTATTTATGGAATATTTGGACAAGTTTGTCGTGGTGTTCATCGATGATATACTGATTTTCTCCAAGAGCGAGGAAGAGCATAAGGAACATTTGCGTCTAGTTCTGGAGAAACTCCGAGAACATTAGTTGTATGCCAAGTTCAGCAAATGTGAATTTTGGCTGAAGGAAGTCGGATTCCTCGGACATGTTATTTCAGGAGAAGGAATAGCAGTTGACCCTGCCAAGGTTGAATCAGTCACCGATTGGCAGTCACCCACCTCAGTCAAGGAGATCCGCAGTTTTCTCGGACTCGCAGGATATTGTCGGAGGTTTATTGAGAACTTCTCGAAGATTGCCAAGCCCATGACTGAGCTGTTGAAGAAGGACGCCAGGTACATTTGGACCGAGGATTGTGAAGCCAGTTTCAGAATTGAAGAAACGTTTGGTTACAGCCCAGTGCTGATTTTGCGGACATACACAAGGATTACCAGGTATATTGTGGCGCTTCTCGTCGGGGACTCGGAGGAGTACTCATGCAGGAAGGAAAAGTTGTAGCTTATACCTCCAGACAGCTACGACCTCACGAGATGAATTACGCCACACATGATTTGGAGTTAGCAGCCGTAGTGCATGCACTCAAGACCTGGAGGCATTTCCTTATCGGAAACAGTTGTGATGTTTACACAGATCATAAGAGCTTGAAGTATATTTTCACGCAGAAAGAGTTGAACCTCAGGCAGAGGAGATGGCTAGAGTTAATCAAGGACTATGACATGAAATTGCATTACCACCTAGGAAAGGCTAATGTTGTAGCAGATGCTTTGAGCCGTAAGAGTTATGTGAATACTCTTATAGCAGGAGGATTACCCCAGGAGTTAGTCGATGACCTCAGAGACCTTCGACTGGAGATAGTTCCGAGAGGATATGTTGCAGCTCTGGAAGTTCAGTCCACTTTGGTCGAAAGAATTCGTGAAGCCCAGAAGTCGGACAAGGAAATTGATGAGATAAAGAAAAGGATGAATGAAGGAAAAGCTAAAGGGTTTCGTAAGGATGAATACGGAGCTATATGGTTCGAGGATCGTATTTATGTACCCAATGATCCCGAACTCGAGGAAGCTAATTCTTCAGGAGGCTCACGATTCACCGTACTCGATTCACCCAGTAACACCAAGATGTATCTGGATTTGAAGGAAAGTTTCGGTGGGCGGGTATGAAGAAGGATATTCTTGAGTGCGTAGGCGATGCGATGTTTGCCAACGAGTAAAGGCGGAACATCGAAGCCAGCAGGGGTTACTTCAACCTTTGCCGATTCCCGAGTGGAAATGGGAAAAACTTGGAATGGATTTTATCACAGGATTACCGGGACCCGTTCAGGTTATGATTCCATCTGGGTAGTGGTTGATCGATTGACCAAGGTAGCTCACTTCATTCCGTGAAGACTACCTATACCAGCGCTAAGTTAGCAAAGATATACATGACCAGGATCGTATATGTCGCATGGAGTTCCGAGGAGTATCGTGTCGGATAGAGGAACACAATTTACCTCAAAGTTTTGGAATCGGTTGCATGAAACTTTGGAGTACGAGGTTGGAGTTCGATCAGCTTTTCATCCGCAGATAGATGGACAGACCGAGAGAGTCAACCAGATCCTGGAGGACATGTTGAGAGCTTGTGCGCTAGACTATGGGTCTAGCTGGGATGATAATTTGCCATACGCGGAGTTCTCGTACAACAACAGTTATCAGACCCGGTCTGAAGATGGCCCCTTCGAAGCTCTATCACGGAAGGAGGTGCGAGAACACCGTTGCTGTGGGATGGTGTTGGAGATCGAAAACTTTTCGGTCCCGATCTTATCAGAGATTCCGAAGAGAAAGTCAAGCTGATTCGAGATAGACTCAAGGTAGCTTAGTCGAGGCAGAAGAGTTATGCCGACAGTAAACGCAAGGAAGTAACATACGAAGCGGGAGACCGGGCATATCTTCGTGTGTCCCCGCCGTGGAATCAAGAGGTTCGGTGTTAAAGGAAAGTTAGCACCCGGTTCATTGGCCCCTACAAAATCCTCGAACGTCGTGGAGAAGTTGCTTACAAGTTGGAATTGCCGGAAGGATTGTCCGGAGTTCATGATGTCTTCCATGTTCTCAGCTGAAGAAATGCCATGCCGACATGGCCGATATTCCGTTGAGAGACACAGTGCCCCTAGAGGCCATACAGCTCGACGGTGATCGACTTATGAGGAGAAACCCGTTCGAATTCTCGAGACTGCGAACAGAGTCACCATTGACAAGATCATCAAGTTTTGCAAGGTGCTGTGGAGTCATCACTCCGAGGAGGAAGCCACCTGGGAGCGAGAAGAAGACCTCCGCCGAGACAACCCGCACCTATTTGCTAGCCAACCAGAATCTCGAGGGCGAGATTCATCTTAAGGTGGGTAGGTTTGTAACATCCCAAATTTCCTATTTGGAATGTTTTATAATTATAGTAAGCATCTATGCATTACTGTTTGAATTGATTGACATTTGAAGTACTTCTGAGTTTTTTTGAGTTGTTGGAATTTGAATTCAAATTGGCAATTGAAATTTATTTCAAAACTATGCCTGACAAATACTTGAGGAAAAGTATCAGAGGAGTAAACATGACACTCCAAAAATGTCAGATGAAAAACATTGCCAAAAAGTTTGAATTCAAATCTGATTTTATTTGGGATTTTTAGAAAATGTTTTTTTTTAAGTTTGAGTTTTTCCCCTGGAAAAATGTTCAAATTATAGGGAATATTCCCCTGATCATTTTGATATATATATGTCCTATATAAAATATATATATTTAAATATATTTTCCCCCTCTCCCTAATTCAAAAAAAAAAGGAAAAGAAACCCCAGGCGCCCGGCCAACCCATGCCCGGCAGCCAGCCTTGAGGCTGACCCAGCCAGGCCAGGCCAACCGGCCCAACCGCGCCCGAGCCGACCGAGCCGCGCATGAACCCCTTCTCCCCGGTCGCCCGACCCAAACGCCGCCTCCCTCTCCCGCTGACGACCCGGACCCACCTCTCCCTTTCCCCTCGCCCACGCCAACCCGCAACGCCACCACGTCGCCGCCACCGGAATCCCGGGGATCTCGGGATCGCCTCCCCGATCCGCCCCCTCCTCCAAGTCGCCCCTATAAATACCCCCTCGCCCGTTCCACCCCTACTTGGCCGGAAGCCTCCCTCTCGCCCGCAATCACTCGCCGGAGTCCGACGCCGCCGCCGCGCCATTGCCCTGCCCCGGCCGCCTCCGCTGTCTTCCCCGACCACCGGAGCCACCGCACCATCGTCGCCCGAGCCACTGTCGACCGTTGCCGCCGTCGCCACCGCGGTGAGTCACCGGAGATGCCCCCACCGTCCGATCTAAAATGTACGCTCTAGATTAGAATAGCGAAGGGGTACGGTTCTATTTTAAAGATCGGGTTTAGTTACGGGTTTTTATCGGTTTTATTTAGGCTTAGTTAGACCGGCCCGACTCGGTTTATTTTCCCGGGCATGTTTTAGTTATTTAACGCCCGAGCGCTAGATAGGCCCATTAGCGCCCGTTTTTCTTTTTAATTATATTTTCGTTTCTGTTTTTTTTTACAGAATAGTTTCAGTTTTGTAAAATCCATATCTTTTAATCTACTTAATATTTTTAATTGATTATTTTTTTGTTGGTTTGCAAATTTGTTGTAGTTTCTGTAGAAAATATGTTTAGTCATGTTAAAATTATTAGAAATTGTTTTATTTTAGTTTTAGACAGATTAGTAATTCTGCTATAAAATGAGTTAGGATTATTTTATTTTAGTGATTCTTTTTGTCACTACTTTGTTTTGACCTTGCTTAACCGTAGGAATTTATTTGGGCATTTTAGATTTCATAAAAAAAATAGTTTTAATCAAAATCATGTGGTTCTTATTTATTTAACTAGCTACTGTTTTCCTATTGTTTTATTTAGCAAATAATTTTATTTTTCCTATGTGATAGTTTATTTTAGGTTAGTTTCTGTAGTTTTGGTACATGAACTTTTATTTACAATAAATAGGATTTATTATTTTGGTTTTTCTCGCTAGGATTGTTATAGGCATAATAGGAGTTCTATAATAGCTTTTGATGTGATTCTTTTTGCTCCTAGTTGCATGATGTTTTCTCTTCTGTTAGTTAGCAAAAAACCATGCTTAGGTTCTGTTAAGAAAAATTTGGTTGTGTAAAACTATTTCTTGGTTGTTGTTTGATGTGGTGAAAACATTGATTTGGATTTCTTCGAAGTTTTCCTTGGGTTTTGGTTCGATTGTTTTGTGTGTTTTATGTTAGCATGTTGTTATGTTAAGTGATTGTATGCTTATACGATTGTTGTTTGTCTCAGTAGAATTTCCGGAGTGCGACGCTTGCTACCACGAGTCCCTAGCTTTCGAAGATCGTCAGCAAGGCAAGTCAATTGATCATGTTTTCTTTTACAATACGTATGATTTTATTGCATTAGAAATTATACCTCCCCGCCATGCATGCAGTAGGAGAATTTTTAAGTTATGTTCTTGAGTAGTATCATGAGGTAGGATGAAACCAATCCCCCTTGTTACCATGACCCGGGACGAAGTAGTTTATTTTGCTATGCTCGTAGACGGGTTGGTTGAGTGAATCATAAGGGAGATGTGAGAGTCAATATGATGACAACCCCATGAATTCAAGCTCAAGATGGACTTCAAAATTCACTACTGGGTGGAGGACGGTTGTGACGGCACCTGGAGAAAACCCGGTGGTTGCCGGGATGCATGGAGAAGCGCCATGACATCTTGCGGAAAGCTTCACCCAGCCACGAAGAGACGGATGGATACCCCATTGACCGGAAGCTTACCTGTGCAGCCGCAAGCCATTATGGGCTCTGGCTTGGTCAACCCTAGTTGTGACTCTGGCCGGACGGTGCTATAAGATGTAGAAGAACGATAGGATTAGATGGGTGCCGGCAGTGGCCAGAGGAACTCTTCGGAAGACCCTGTTTCGTTCGTCCCGTCTTCAAACACCAGGAAGTGCGAAGACTTAAAAGGAGGGAACGATTCTTGTGGGTAAAGTACGCAAACCTCTGCAGAGTGAAGATCTAATCGGTTAGCCGTGTCCCCGGTTACGGACAATTTGAGCCTCTGGAACTGGAGTATTTCGGATATCTCAACACCGAACTTAATAAATTAATTGAGGGGTTATTTAATAATTGGGAATGAGACATTGGTTGGCGGAACCATCTCAATAACTACCAACATTTTGTAGTATTTGCAAACAAGTCCATTGTTGTAGGGAAAAACTGGCTTTTTCGCAAAACAATGAAACTTAGAGCCCCACAGCCAAATTGCATATAGTGTTGGTAATTTTTATTGTTATTCTCTCTTCATGACTTGCCAGCATATTCAAAATGCTGACCTACTGCACTGGCGTCTTATGTTGCAGGAGTATTCGATCAGGAGTGAGGCTACGATCCACGCTTGGCGATTGCCCTCGTGAGTCGGATGGACTCGCTATTCTTCTACGCTTCCGCAGCTTTATTTAGTTTATTTCTCATGAGTTGGCCTTCGGCCGAATTTATTCTATTGTAATAAAGACTCGATATGAGAATCGTGTAATAAATTCAGGTGTGATTGAACTTTGATTATTTCATCAATGTACTATGTGTGCTAGCATGATCTTGGGATGGTACAGCTACACAGAGACTTGACCGTTTTCGGGTCGGGTCGCTACATAAAAAGGGGGTGCGGGAGGCCACCGAGGTGGGCACAACCCACGTGGGTGCACTTGGGCCCCTAGGCGCGCCCTGGTGGGTTGTGCCCCCCTCGGGGCACCCCCCAGGTGCTGCTCTGGCCCATCGGGAGTCTTCTGGTCCATAAAAAATCCACAAAAAGTTTCACGGTGTTTGGACTCCATTTGATATTGATTTTCTGCGATGTAAAAAGAAAGCAAAAAACAACAACTAGCATTGGGCACTGGGTCAACAGGTTAGTCCCAAAGAATGATATAAAGTTGCTATAAAATTATTGTAAAATATCCAAGAATGATAATATAACAGCATGAATACTTCATAAATTATAGATACGTTGGAGACGTGTCAGCATCCCCAAGCTTAATTCCTACTCGCCCTCGAGTAGGTAAATGATAAAAGAAATAATTTATGAAGTGTGAATGCTAGCAAAGTGCATAAGTTTGATCAATGATAATTTCAATCACTTTTCCTAGCATCAAAACAACAATTCTTTCTTATAAAACTTCTCATGTTATAGTAGCAACCAATTCACATGTTAAGGTTCAAACAATAACTTCTCTTGAAACTCAACAACCTATGTTCTCAGTCACCAAGCAATTGCAATTCAACTTATTCAACAAAGTCTAAGTAAGAGCTCCACATACTCAACCATCATATAGTCTTATATGATTGCTAACACTCACCGCATACACATGAGCAAAACGTTTCAACTGGACACATAGAAAGATAGGGGCTTATAATTTCGCCTCCCAACGTATTCACCTCAAGGGTGATGTCAACAATAATAACTCATGCTACCCATATCCAACTGGATATATGTGCCTAGATCTTTCCTCACCACATGATGCTCGCCAAAGGAGAAAATTAAAAAGGAAATAGAGAGAAAAACTTTGACTCTTTGCATAAAAGTAAATACTGAAAAGTAAAAGATAGGCCCTTCGTAGAGGGAAGCAGAGGTTTCCATGCGCTTATTTATTTGTATGCTCAACCCCTTAGTGCAAAAGAACGTCACGTTATATTGCCCCTTATGATAGCAACCTTTATTATGCAGTCTGTCGCTTTTATTCTTTGTCATCACAAGTTCGTACAACGCTCAATTTTCTCTTACACTAAATGATCTCACACTTTTAGAAGCAATTTTTATTGCCTTATTGCACCGATGACAACTTACTTGAAGGATCTTGCTCAATCCTTAGGTAGGTATGATGGACTCTTAAAAAGAAGATTTAGGTTTAAGGGTTTTTGGATGCACAAGTAGTATCTCTACTTGGTGCGAAATTTTTGGCTAGCAAAGATGGGGGGCAAGCACCACATGTTGAAGGATCTATGACAATATAACTTTTATGTGAATATGAACAAACATAAACCATTATGCTATCTTCCTTGTCCAACGTCAACAATTTTGGCATGTAATATTTTGATGGGGGCTCACAATCACAAAAGATTTCCATGATAGTGTATTTATATGTGAAAGTTCTCTTCCTTATACTAATTATTCGTGAATTGCTTGTATGACCAATATTGTGATTGTCAATCCTCAAAAGATTTCACTTTCTAAACCACTAGGCATGATATGATTTCAACTTCATGACATTCAATTTATTTACTCATAGGATATAAGTGAAATTCAAGAGTAAATGACAAGCTACTCCAAAAATATATAAGTGAAGATCAAGAGCATAATATTTCTTTCTCTAAAATTAATTGAAGTGAAGAAAGAGATAATCTCTTCAAATATACTAAATTACACCGTGCTCAAAAAGATATAAGTGAAGCACTAGAGCAATTCCATAGAAAAGAGCTTTGTTGATGGGATGTGAATGCTGCTTACTTAGCCTCCCTGGCAACTATTTGAGGACTCTATTTTATTTAAAAACTTTCAGATCTAAGTACTTTATTAAAAAAGCAAGCAAAACAAAATAAAATGACAATCCAAGAATAGCACGCATCATGTGAAGAAGCACAAACTTAGGCTTAGCCGATACTAAATGATAATTGTTGAAGAAAAATGTGGGATGCCTACCGGGGCATCCCCAAGCTTAGATGCTTGAGACTTCTTGAAATATTATCTTGGGGTGCCTTTGGCATCCCCAAGCTTGAGCTTTTGTGTCTCCTTAATTCTTCTCATGTCACGGTTTTCCTAAATCTCAAAAGCTTCATCCACACAAAACTCAACAAGAACTCGTGAGATAAGTTAGTATAAACCAATGCAAAAAACTTATCATTCTCTACTGTAGCAAATCACTAAAATTATTATTCAGCATTTCACACTAAATGCCTCTGCATATTTAATACCCATATCCTCAAATAGAATCATTAAAGAAGAAAACACATGCAAACATAACAGCAATCTGCCAAAACAGTACAGTCTGTAAAGAATGCAAGAATATCAATACTTCCCTAACTCCAAAAATTATGAAAATTTACCAAACTATAGAAAATTTATTAGAGCTTATTTTGCAAAAAGTTTCAATATTTTATCGCATTCTGACTTTTCTAGGGAATTTTTGCAACAGCGGTGAACTTTCTGCTTTTCAAACAGCAACATGTATACTTGTAAAATAAGCATAGTAAAGGCTATCAATGCCACTTTTATTGAAATAAAAGATGCAAAACATTATTCTAAATAACATCAAGCAAATCCTAACAAAATAAATTGATGCTCCAAGTAAAACTCATATCATGTGACGAATGAGAAACATAGCTCCAAGAGAGGTTACCGATAATGTTGAAGACGAAAGAGGGGATGCTTTCCTGGGCATCCCCAAGCTTAGTTGCTTGGATATTCCTTGAATATTACCTTGGGGTGCCTTGGGCATCCCCAAGATTAGGGTCTTGTCACTCCTTATTCTCCTCATATCGACACCTCACCCAAAACTTGAAAACTTCAATCACACAAAACTTAACGGAACTTTGTGAGATAGGTTAGTATAATAAAGAGCAAACCGTTCCACTTTTGGTACTATCAAAGACAAGATTCATAATTGTTTCCACATAGTGCCTACTGTAGCATATCATTTTCACAATTTATATTAAGCAATATAAGCCATGAAAACTAGAAAACAAGCAAACTATGCATTGAAAACAGAATCTGTCAAAAACAAAACAGTCTGTAGTAATTTGTACTCCAACCATACTTCTGCCACTCCCAAAATTCTGAAAAATTAGGAAAACCTGAGCAATTTGTCTATTAATATTCTGCAAAAAGAATCAACATTTTATCACGCTTCTGTTAAAAAGGAGAATTGTTTTCCTGAGCAAAAATGTTTCTGTTTTTCAGCAACATCAAATCAACTATCACCGTAAGCCATCCCAAAGGTCTTACATGGCACTTTATTATAACAAAAGCAATAAAACATGATTACTACAGTAGTCTAATCATGTGAACACACAAAAACAGTAGGTAAAAGTGGGTTGTCTCCCAACAAGCGCTTTTCTTTAATGCCTTTTAGCTAGGCATGATGATTTCAATGATGCTCACATAAAAGATAAGAATTGAAACATAACAAGAGCATCATGAAACACATGGCAAGCACATTTAAGCCTAACCCACTTTCTATGCATAGGGATTTGTGAGCAAACAACTTATGGAAACAAGAATCAGCTAGCATAGGAAGGCAAAACAAGCAAAACTTCAAGATCTTCAACACATGGAGAGGAAACTTGATATTATTGAAATATATATGAGCATATCTTCCCCTCTCATAATAATTTTCAGTAGCATCATGAATGAATTCAACAATATAACTATCACATAAAGCACTCTTTTCATGATGCATAAGCATAGAAATTTTACTACTCTCCACATAAGCAAATTTATTCTCATGAATAGTAGTAGGAGCAAACTCAACAAAATAACTATCATGTGATTGAAAATTAAAATCATGATGACAAGTTTCATGGTTATCATTATTCTTTATAGCATACATGTCATCACCATAATCATCATAAATAACAACTTTGTTCTCATCAGAATCAATTGAAACCTCTTCCAAAATAGTGGATTCATCACTAAATAAAGTCATGACCTCTCCGAATCCACATTCATCATTATAATCATCATAAATAGGAGGCATGCAATGATTATAACAAATTTGCACATCAAATCCTGGGGGACTAAAAGTATCATCTTCATCAAATATAGCATCACCAAGCTTATAGCTTTGCATATTGTTAGCATCATGGATATTCAAAGAGTTCATACCAACAATATTGCAATCATGCTCATCATTCAAAGATTTTTTGTCAAACATTTCATAGAATTCTTCCTCTATCAATTAAGCACAATTTTCCTTTCCATCATTTTCATGAAAGACATTATAAAGATGAACAATATGATGCAACCTCAATTCCATTTTTTGTAGTTTTATTTTTATAAACAAAAAAAGCGATAAAACAAGAAACTAAAAGATTAAATTGCAAGATCTAAAGATATACCTTCAAGCACTCACCTCCTCGGCAACGGCGCCATAAAAGAGCTTGATGTCTACTACACAACTTTATTCTTGTAGACACGTGTTGGGCCTCCAAGCGCAGAGTTATGTAGGATAGTAGCAATTTTCCCTCAAGTGGATGACCTAAGGTTTATCAATCCGTGAGAGGTGTAGGATGAAGATGGTCTCTCTCAAACGACCCTACAACCAAATGCAAGAAATCTGTTGTGTCCCCAACACACCTAATACAATGGCAAATTGTGTAGGTGCACTAGTTCGGCAACGATATGATGATAAACGTGTAATATTTTTATAATCTGAATAAATAAGAACAACAAGGTAGCAAATAGTAAACGGGCACAAGAGCGGTATTGCAATGCTTAAAAATGAGGCCTAGGGTATGTACTTTCGCTAGTGCAATCTCTCAACAGTGCTAATATAATTGGATCATATAACCGTCCCTCAACGTGCAACGAAGAATCACTCGAAAGTTCCTATCTATAGGAGAACATAAGACGGAATTGTTTGTAGGGTGATGTCTACTACGCAACCTTCTTCTTGTAGACGTTGTTGGGCCTCCAAGTGCAGAGGTTTGTAGGACAGTAGCAAATTTCCCTCAAGTGGATGACCTAAGGTTTATCAATCCGTGGGAGGTGTAGGTTGAAGATGGTCTCTCTCAAACAACCCTGCAACCAAATAGCAAAGAGTCTCTTGTGTCCCCAACACTTCCAATACAATGGTAAATTGTATAGGTGCACTAGTTCGGCGAAGAGATGGTGATACAAGTGCAATATGGACGATAGATATGAGTATTTGTAATATGAAAATATAAAAACAGCAAGGTAATTAAAAATAAAAGTGAGCGTAAATGGTATTGCAATGCAAGGAAACAAGGCCTAGGGTTCATACTTTCACTAGTGCAAGTTCTCTCAACAATAATAACATAATTGGATCATATAACTATCCCTCAACATGCAACAAAGAGTCACTCCAAAGAAACTAATAGCGGAGAACAAACGAAGAGATTATGGTAGGGTACGGAACCACCTCAAAGGTATTCTTTCGGATCGATCTATTCAAGAGTTCGTACTAGAATAACACCTTAAGACACATATCAACCAAAACCTAATGTCACCTAGACACTCCAATGTCACCTCAAGTATCCGTGGGTATGATTATACGATATGCATCACACAATCTCAGATTCATCTATTCAAACCAACACAAAGTACTTCAAAGAGTGCCCCAAAGTTTCTACCGGAGAGTCAAGACGAAAACGTGTGCCAACCCCTATGCATACGTTCATGGGTGGAACCCGCAAGTTGATCACCAAAACATGCATCAAGTGGATCACGTGATATCCCACACTACTACAAAAAGGGCTATAGATGGAATGGCTACTAATGGCGCACCTGTGATGTGGTGCGCCATTACTATATTCTAATGGCGCACCATGTCTCGGTGCGCCATTAGTAATATATTACTAATGGCGCACCTGGTGTGTGGTGCGCCATTAGTAGTTTCGAAAAAAAACATAAATTTTTTTTGTTACTAATGGCGCACCGATGCATAGTGCGCCATTACTAATTGACATAGTAATGGCGCACCACATCCGTCGTGCGCCATTAGTAGTTTTGAAAAAAAAGTAAAAAATAAATAATTTTTTTTGTTACTAATGGCGCACCATGTCTCGGTGCGCCATTACTAGTTTTAACTAGTAATGGCGCACTTTCCTCTTGTGCGCCATTACTAAGTTTTTTTCAAAAAAAAATCAAAAAAAAAATCAATTTTTTTTCAAAACTAGTAATGGCGCACCGTGGGAGTGGTGCGTCATTACTAGTTGAACTAGTAATGGCGCACCACCCCACGGTGCGCCATTAGTAACTTGGCCACCACTTCCCCCAAATGCACCCCCACATGGATCGCCTTTTCAGTTTTAAAAAAAATAAAGAAATTGATGAAAATGTGAAAAAATAAAAGAAAATAAGTTTCCCATGTGATATGTGGTCTAGTTGTTGGGAAAATTTGCAAATATGAATTTCGACTTCATTTGCAAAATCTCTAGAATTTGTAAAATGGGCATAACTTTTGCATACTAACTTTCGGATGAAAAAGTTTTTATATGAAAAATCATCTACTCGAAAATTTACATCCAAATTTAACCGGGGAGAACCCCATTAAACATTTTCAAAATCCCCAAAACCTAACAGAAAAAAAAGTTACGGGGCTTTCAAGATCTAGCGGCAAAAAATTCAAAAATTTCAAACTTACTAGTGGCGCACCGTGGATGTGGTGAGCCACTAGTAACAGAAAAAAAATTGGTTTTGAATTTTTTTTGAATTTTTTTCAAAAATGATACGTAATATGACCGGAAGTTTGAAATATTTTTCAAAATTTCATCATAGTCATGAACATGAACAAAGTCCTAGACATCAACAAGGTATAACAGATTGATATGCTAGATATATCAACAAGTGCACGTGAAGTGAGCTGTTCTTTGGGGTTGGATAGAACTCTGAAGATAAGCGTGCTTGGGCTGGAGTAGTGTGAGGATGGGTGACCTTTCGGGAAATTTGACCACGGAGTGTGATTTGACCTGAGATTAAGCATATTGACCCGAGATTAAGCCATAGTGAACTGAGATTAAGAAAAAATTGAAAAAAAAATAAAAAAAATTCTGAAAAAAATTGAAAAAAAAATGTTACTAATGGCGCACTTCTATGTGGTGCGCCATTAGTATACCAGATACTAATGGCGCATCAGTGGGCTATACTACTGGTGCACTGCATGGTGCGCCATTAGTATACCAGATACTAATGGCGCACCAGTGGTGCGCCATTAGTAAAAAATACTAATGGCGTGCTAGTAATGGCGCACCGGTAGTGCGCCATTAGTAGGCAAAACTGGTGCGCCATTAGTAGGCCTTTTTCTAGTAGTGCCATTGTCACCACAGATAAGCACGACAAGACTATCAAGTGTTCTCAAATCCTTAAAGACTCAATCCGATAAGATACCTCAAAAGGGGAAACTCAATCCATTACAAGAGAGTAGAGGGGGAGAAACATCATAAAATCCAACTACAATAGCAAAGCTCGCGATACATCAGGATCGTATCACCTCAAGAACACGAGAGAGAGAGAGAGAGAGAGAGAGAGAGAGAGAGAGAGGGAGAGAGAGAGAGAGATCAAACACATAGTTACTGGTACATACCCTCAGCCCCGAGGGTGAACTTCTCCCTCCTCGTCATGGAGAGCGCCGGGATGATGAAGATGGCCACCGATGAGGGTTCCCCCCCTCCGGCAAGGTGCCGGAGTAGGGTCCCGATTGGGTTTTGGTGGCTACAGAGGCTTGCGGCGGCAGAACTCCCGATCTATTCTGTTCCCCGAAGGTTTTAGGGTATATGGGAATATATAGGTGAAAGAAGTCGGTAAGGGGAGCCACGAGGGGCCCACGAGGGTGGAGGGCGCGCCCAGGGGGTGGGCACGCCCCCTGCCTCGTGCTCTCCTCGTTGATCCCCTGACGTGCACTCCAAGTCTCCTGTATTGCTTTCTTTCCAAAAATAACTTTTCCGAAGGTTTCATTCCATTTGATATTCCTTTTCTGTGAAACACTGAAACAAGGGAAAAAACAGAAACTGGCACTGGGCTCTCGGTCAATAAGTTAGTCCCAAAAATAATATAAAAGTACATAGTAAAGCCCATTAAGCATCCAAGATGGATAATATAATAGGATGAATACTTCATAAATTATAGATACGTTGGAGGCGTATCAGCATCCCCAAGCTTAATTCCTGCTCGTCCTCGAGTAGGTAAATGATAAAAGAAAGAATTTATGAAGTGTGAATGCTAGCAGGTGCACAAGTTTGCTCAACGATAATTTCAATCACCTTTTATAGCATCATTATATGTCATAACAGTAGCTCATATCATAAAACTTTGCATGATCAAGTAACAAACTATTCACATGTTAAAGTATAGATCATAAACTTTCTTGAAAACTAACAAACCATGTTATTAGTCATCAAACAATTATAATTCATCTTATTTTCAGGAAGAGCCTATGTCAGAGCTTTGGTTTAGCAAAATCCACATACTCAACTATCATTTAGTCTTTCACAATTGCTAACACTCACGTGATATTTATGGGTTCAAAGTTTTAATCGGACACAGAGAAATATAGGGGCTTATAGATTTGCCTCCCAACCTTTTGCCTCAAGGGTAATTGAGGGAGTCCTGGATTAGGGGGTGTCCGGATAGCCAGACTACCATCATCAGCCGAACTATCATTTTCCGGACTATCATCATCGACCGGACTCCAAGACTATGAAGATACAAGATTGAAGACTTCTCCCCGTGTCCGGATGGGACTTTCCTTGGCGTGGAAGGCAAGCTTGGCGATATGGATATGTAGATCTCCTACCATTGTAACCGACTCTATGTAACCCTAGCCCTCTCCGGTGTCTATATAAACCGGATGGCTCTAGTCCGTAGGACTATCATCACAACAACCCTTACAATCATACCATAGGCTAGCTTCTAGGGTTTAGCCTCCTTGATCTCGTGGTAGATCCACTCTTGTAAACATCCACAATATCAATAGCAATCGAGCAGGATGTAGGGTTTTACCTCCATTAAGAGGGCCCGAACCTGGGTAAAACATTGTGTCCCTTGTCTCCTGTTACCATCCGCCTAGACGCACAGTTCGGGACCCCCTACCCGAGATCCGCCGGTTTTGACACCGACATTGGTGCTTTCATTGAGAGTTCCTCTATGTCGTCACCGATAGGCTTGATGGCCTCTTCAATCAACAACGACGCAGTCCTGGGTGAGACTTTTCTCCCAGACAGATCTTCAGATTCGGGCGGCCGCCTCGCGGCCAACTCGCTTAGCCATCTGGAGCAGATCGAAAGCTACGCCTGGCCGTCGAGTCAGGTTTGAAGCCTAAACTTCACGGCCGATATCCGCGGGGACTTGATCCTCGATGGATCTGAGCCACGCCGGCGTGCCGCAGACCGTCACGATGGGCATGACCTAACTACGCCGCCGGACAGCGCCTTGAGGCCGCTGCAAGAATCCGCTCCGACCCATAGTCCGGAGCCGATCGCCGGATCGAGGACGGATGGCTGGACACCGCCTCGGAGCGGCAACTTCTACGGTGATGGAGCCGAACACTTACCTTGTCCCGCATAAAGCTCATGATTCCGAGGTGCGGACTCTGCCGGACTCGAACCTCCTGCGCCCGCCACCGAATCCGATTGGCGCCGATCATGGAATTCACCGCTGCGGACATCTTTTCAAAGACTCACCCTTCGGTGATATCATAAATTCACTGAAGCATCTCTCGCTATCCGGAGAGCCCTGGCCGAACTACGGCCAGGACGGTTGGGATGCGGATGACGAAGAAATTCAGAGCCCACCCACCATCCACTTCGTAGCCACCGTCGACGATTCAACCGACGTACTCAATTACATCGACGGTATGGACGACGATGCCGGAGACTACCAAGAACCAGTGCCTACAGGACACTGGAAGACCACCTCGTCATACGACATATACATGGTGGACACCCCAAAGGGAAGCGATAACGAGGAACAATGGGACGCGGCAGAGGATAATCTCGCCGATAAAGAGCCAAAACAGCGACGTAGACGCGGCCCTAAGTCCCGCCTCGATGAAAGCAGCATTCCTAACGACCCAGCGATAGAGTAGGGCAAACCAGCGGACGAGCCGGATAATCAACCCCTTCACGGAGCAATCAACAGTCCGGAAACAACACCGGAGCATAAGAACATACACAAAAAACTCGTCGCCACTGCAAGAAGTTTGAACAAGGCGAAACGGAAGCTCAAAACAGCAGAAGACACGCTCAGAATGAAGTGGAGCAAAGTATTCAAGACTGAGGACAAATATGGCAATGGCCATCAAACTAAGAGCTACCCGAAGCGCAAGTTGCTGCCAGAATTCGACGAGGAAGCCATAGAGCCTTCACAGTCAAAAAATAAAGAGGCCGCCTGGCCGGATAGACGGCCAGATGACAGGCCCAAAGCGACAAGCGGGGCTGCACACAAGCCGAATTATAATCCTGGGAAAATGGACGGCCCAACTAGGTCTATCTACGGGCCAAAAAAGAGGACCCCAGGAAGTAACACACCACGACAAGTGTTCGAAGACAGCGGCACACCCAAATACAGGGGCGCCGCACACCCACTATGTTTTACCGATGAGGTGCTGGATCATGAATTTCCAGCAGGGTTCAAACCCATAAACATAGAGGCATACGATGGCACAACAGACCCCGGAGTCTAGATAGAAGATTACATACTACACATACACATGGCTAGAGGAGATGATCTCCACGCCATAAAATACCTACCCTCAAGCTCAAAGGGCTAGCTCGGCATTGGCTCAAAAGCCTCCCAGAAAATACTGTTGGAAGTTGGGAAGAGCTTGAGGACGCGTTTAGAGCAAATTTTCAAGGGACTTATGTCCGCCCTCCGGATGCAGACGATCTGAGTCATATAACCCTTACAATCATACCATAGGCTAGCTTCTAGGGTTTAGCCTCCTTGATGTCGTGGTAGATCCACTCTTGTAAACATCCACAATATCAATATCAATCGAGCAGGACGTAGGGTTTTACCTCCATTAAGAGGGCCCGAACCTGGGTAAAACATCGTGTCCCTTGTCTCCTGTTACCATCCGCCTAGACGCACAGTTTGGGACCCCCTACCCGAGATCCGCCGGTTTTGACACCGACAGTAATGTCAACAATAATAGTTCATGATGCCTTACATCCAATTGGATATATATATATATATATATATATATATATATATATATATATATTAGATCTTTCCAACATGAGGTGCTTGCCAAAGGATAAAATGAAAAAAGGAAAGGTGAAGATCACCATGACTCTTGCATAAAAGTAAAAGATAGGCCCTTCGCAGAGGGAAGCAGTGGTTGCCATGCGCTTTTATAGTTGGATGCACAAAATCTTAATGCGAGGGAACGCCACTTTATATTGCCACTTGTGATAGGGACCTTTATTATGCAGTCCATCGCTTTTATTTCTTCCATATCACAAGATCGTATAAAGCTTATTTTCTCCACACTAAAAGATCATACATATTTAGAGAGCAATTTTTATTGCATGCACCGATGACAACTTACTTGAAGGATCTTACTCAGTCCATAGGAAGGTATGGTGGACTCTCATGGCAATACTGATTTAAGGGATGTTTGGAAGCACAAGTAGTATCTCTACTTGGTGCAAGGAATTTGGCTAGCATGAGGGGGAAAGGCAAGCTCAACGCGTTGGGCGATCCATGACAATATACTTTATTTTGGATATAGGAAAACATAACCCATTACGTTGTCTTCCTTATCCAACATCAACCTTTTAGCATGTCATATTTTAATGAGTGCTCACAGTTGCAAAAGATCTCCAAGATAGTATATTTATATGTGAAATCTCTCTTCCTTCAATATTCTTTCATGAATTGTTCAAGTGACCAATACAATGTTTGCTAACCTTCAATGAATTTACCACCTCTACTTCTTATATGTAAAGTCATTACTCCCCATGGGATAAGCATATGAAACATATATAATTTCAGATTTATGAATTTCAATTCATTCAACAATTTACTCATAGGATATAAGTGAAGCACACGAGTAAATGACAAACTACTCCAAAAAGATATAGGTGAAGATCAATGAGTAGTTAAATAATTATGTAGCTATGTGAAGAATCTCTCTCATTTAAGAATTTCAGATCTTGGTATTTTATTCAAACAGCAAGAAGAGCTAAAGAAAATAAAACGACGCTCCAAGCAAAACACATATCATGTGGTGAATAAAAATATAGCTCCAAGTAAAGTTACTGATGAACGAAGACGAAAGAGGGGATGCCATCCGGGGCATCCCCAAGCTTAGGCTCTTGGTTGTCCTTGAATATTACCTTGGGGTGCCTTGGGCATCCCCAAGCTTAGGCTCTTGCCACTCCTTATTCCATAGTCCATCAAATCTTTACCCAAAACTTGAGAACTTCACAACACAAAACTTAACAGAAAATCTCGTGAGCTCCGTTAGCGAAAGAAAACAAAACACCACTTCAAGGTACTGTAATGAACTCATTCTTTATTTATATTGGTGTTAAACCTACTGCATTCCAACTTCTCTATGGTTTATAAACTATTTTACTAGCCATAGATTCATCCAAATAAGCAAACAACACATAGAAAACAGAATCTGTCAAAAACAGAACAATCTGTAGTAATCTGTATCAAACGTATACTTTGGAACTCCAAAAATTCTAAAATAAATTGGTGGACCTGAGGAATTTGTCTAGTAATCATCTGCAATAATAATCAACTCAATATCACCCTCCAGTAAAAAGTTTTAGCTAATCACGTGAGCGCTAAAGTTTCTGTTTTTTACAGCATGATCATAAAGACTTCGCCCAAGTCTTCCCAAAGGTTCTACTTGGCACAAACACTAATTAAAACACAAAAACACATCTAAACAGAATCTAGATGGATTATTTATTACTAAAAAGAACCAAAAAGCAAGAAACTAAAATAAAATTGGGTTGCCTCCCAACAAGCGCTAACGTTTAACGCCCCTAGCTAGGCATGATGATTTCAATGATGCTCACATAAGAGATAAGAATTGAAACATAAAGAGAGGACCATGAAGAATATGACTAGAACATTTAAGTCTAACCCACTTCCTGTGCATAGGGATTTTGTGAGCAAACAACTTCTGGGAACAAGAACTAACTTGCATAGGAAGGTAAAACAAGCATAACTTCAAGATTTTAAGCACATAGAGAGGAAACTTGATATTATTGCAACTCCTACAAGCATATGTTCCTCCGTCATAATAATTTTCAGTAGCATCATGAATGAATTCAACAATATAACTATCACATAAAGCACTATTTTCATGATCTACTTGCATAGAAATATTACTACTCTCCACATAAGCAAAATTCTTCTCATTCGGAATAGTGGGAGTATCATAAGAGACTTGAATACTATAAATTGTTTCCACATTAAAAGAGTAATGTTCAGAAAAAGGGTAATCATAATCATGACAAGTTTCATAAATATAATCATCACTACTTTTTATAGCGTAAGTTTCATCACAATAATCAGCATAAGTAGCAACTTTGTTCTCATCATAATCAATTGAAACCTCTTCCGAAATAGTGGATACATCACTAAATAAAGTCATGCCCTCTCCAAATCCACCTTCATAAATATTATAATATTCAACATCCTCCAAAATAGTGGGATCATTACTTCCTAAAGTTGACACTCTTCCAAACCCACTTTCATCAATATAATCATCATAAGTAGGAGGCATGCTATCATCATTATAAATTTGCATATCAAAACTTGGGAGACTAAAAATATCATCTTCATTAAACGTAGCATCCCCAAGCTTGGGACAAACATTAATTGCAGAAAATATATTCTCAAAAACATCATCTTCATCAAACATAGCATCCCCAAGCTTGGGACAAACATTAATTGCAGAAAATATATTCTCAAAAACATCATCTTCATCAAACATAGCATCCCCAAGCTTGGGCCTTTTCATATCATAAGCATAATCACTCTCATCATTAATAGTATGGATAGCACCAATATTATAGCAATTATCATATTCTTCCAAGCAAGTGACAAAAATATTTTCAAGATCATAAGAAGTATCATTATCTTCCCAATCATAATCATCACAACAAGCAATAGGCATAACGAGATCATCATCAAGTGCATCATCTTCCACCGTTATTTTTATTCATTTTCATGAGGCACAACAATAATAGGAGCAACATTATTTGGCAGAGATATCTTTTTACCTCTCTTCCTTTTTCTTTCTTCTTCTTCACCACATCATGTGTGGGTTCAATCCTTTTTTTGGAGCTCCTTATTAATGAAATTGGTTGAATATAGGGCTCCTCCTCGTTACCTGATTCATCATAAGAAATAATAGGAGGATATTGGGAAGTCTCTTCCCTTTCATTAGTATTCTCTTCATCTTCTATTTGTTTTCTTTTCTTTATGTAATTGGCAATATAAGGATTTTCAACGCAATTCACCGCACAATACATATAAATTTCTTCTAGATCAATATCGAGGAATTTCTCGAGGTTATATTCTGGAATAATCTTAGTTTGACGTTTCATTTCTTCACAACCCAAAAGCAAACTAAGTTCACTATAATGTGCAAGGGAAATCAAGTCATCACAATTTTTGGACACGATTCGATCATGAAACAATTTGCATTTGATATTTAAATGACCATGTTCATTGCAAAGTTCACAAGTATGGCTAAGAAATTTTAAATTTTCAGCACTAACATTTAGCCTTTCTTGAAACCATTTAGTTTCTAAAAGCTTATGCCTCCTGCAATATCTATCTTCCCTATTTGGTGTGTACTTGCAAACCCAATGCACTCCACAAAAATTGACATGTTTATAGGAGACATTTTCATCACAACTAGTGCAATCATCATTAGTACTATGGATATTCAAGGAGTTCATACTAACAACATTGCAATCATGCTCATCATTCAAAGATTTAGTGCCAAACATTTTAATGCATTCTTCTTCTAACACTTTGGCACAATTTTCCTTCCCATCATACTCACGAAAGATATTAAAAAGATGAAGCTTATAAGGTAAACTCAATTCCATTTTTTTGTAGTTTTCTTTTATAAACTAAACTAGTGATAAAACAAGAAACTAAAAGATTCGATTGCAAGAGCTAAAGATATACCTTCAAGCACTCACCTCCCCGGCAACGGCGCTAGAAAAGAGCTTAGTTGACGGGGTGTGAGTGCCGCTTACCAAGCCTCCCCGGCAACGGCGCCAGAAAAGAGGTTGATGTCTACTACGCAACCTTCTTCTTGAAGATGTTGTTCGGCCTCCATGTGCGGAGGTTTGTAGGACAGTAGCAAATTTCCCTCAAGTGGATGACCTAAGGTTTGTCTATCCGTGGGAGGTGTAGGTTGAAGATGGTCTCTCTCAAACAACCCTGCAACCAAATAGCAAAGAGTCTCTGTGTCCCCAACACACCCAATACAATGGTAAATTGTATAGGTGCACTAGTTCGGCGAAGAGATGGTGATACAAGTGCAATAAGGATGATAGATATCAGTATTTTGTAATCTGAAAATATAAAAACAGCAAGGTAACTAATGACAAAAGTGAGCGTAAATGGTATTGCAATACTAGGAAACTAGGCCTAGGGTTCATACTTTCACTAGTGCAAGTTCTCTCAACAATAATAACATAATTGGATCATATAACTATCCCTCAACATGCAACAAAGAGTCACTCCAAAGACACTAATAGCGGAGAACAAACGAAGAGATTATGGTAGGGTACAGAACCACCTCAAAGTTATTCTTTCGGATCGATCTATTCAAGAGTTCGTACTAGAATAACACCTTAAGACACATATCAACCAAAACCCTAATGTCACCTAGATACTCAAATGTCAGCTCAAGTATCCGTGGGTATAATTATATGATATGCATCACACAATTTCAGATTCATCTATTCAAACCAACACAAAGTACTTCAAAGAGTGCCCCAAAGTTTCTACTGGAGAGTCAAGACAAAAACGTGTGCCAACCCCTATGCAGGTTCATGGGCGGAACCCGCAAGTTGATCACCAAAACATACATCAAGTGGATCAAGTGATATCCCATTGTCACCACAGATAAGCACGACAAGACATACATCAAGTGTTCTCAAATCCTTAAAGACTCAATCCGATAACATAACTCAAAAGGGGAAACTCAATCCATTACAAGAGAGTAGAGAGAGAGAGAAACATCATAAGATCCAAATACAATAGAAAAGCTCGCGATACATCAGGATCGTATCACCTCAAGAACACGAGAGAGAGAGAGAGAGAGAGAGAGAGAGAGAGAGAGAGAGATAGAGAGAGATCAAACACATAGCTACTGGTACATACCCTCAGCCCCGAGGGTGAACTACTCCCTCCTCGTCATGGAGAGCGCCGGGATGATGAAGATGGCCACCGGTGAGGGTTCCCCCCCGGCAGGGTGCCGGAACAGGGTCCCGATTGGGGTTTGGTGGCTACAGAGGCTTGCGGCGGCGGAACTCCCAATCTATTATGTTCCCCGAAGGTTTTAGGGTATATGGAATAACAAAAGAAGTCGGTAAGGGGAGCCACGTGTTGGGGAACGTAGTAATTTCAAAAAAATTCCTACGCACACGCAAGATCATGGTGATGCATAGCAACAAGAGGGGGAGTGTATCTTCATACCCTTGAAGATCGCTAAGCGGAAACGTTTATCAACGCGGTTGATGTAGTCGTACGTCTTCATGATCCGACCGATCCAAGTACCGAACTCACGGCACCTCCGAGTTCTGCACACGTTCAGCTCGATGACGTCCTCGCCTTCTCGATCCAGCAAGACGGGCGAAGTAGTAGATGAGTTCCGGCAGCACGACGGCGTGGTGACGGTGTTGGTGAAGAACAATCTCCGCAGGGCTTCGCCTAAGCACTACAGAAACTATGACAGAGGATAAACTAGAGGGGACGGGGTTGCCGGCACACGGCTTGGTGTTTCTTGATGTATCTTTGGTGCTAGCCCTGCCCCTCTATTTATATGTTGAGCCTTGGGGTCGAAACTTGGAGCAAAAGCCTCCATAAAGTTGGTTTCACCCGAAAGTCAAGAGTCCTTCTCGGACTTCCAGGGCGACGCCAGGGGTTCCCGGCGTGCGACCTGCACGCCGAGGACTCGGCGTTCGCCTCGGACCCCGCAAAACTTCCTTTTGCGCTTTCCAAAAACCTTGTGGGCGTTCCCCTTTGGCCCAAATAACGTGTTCTCGTACCCAAACATTTCGGGAAACATCCGGAACCCTTCCGGAGATCAAACACTATTATTCCATATATCAAACTTTATCTCCGGACCATTCCGGAGTTCCTCGTCATGTCCATGATCTCATCCGGGACTCCGAACAACATTCGGTTACCAACATACATAACTGATATAATACTATCTCGTCAACAAAACGTTAAGCGTGCGGACCCTACGGGTTCGAGAACTATGTAGACATGACCGAGACACATTTCCGGTCAATAACCAATAGCGGGACCTGGATGCCCATATTGGCTCCCACATATTCTACGAAGATCTTTATCGGTCAAACCGCATAACAACATACGTTGTTCCCTTTGTCATCGGTATGTTACTTGCCCGAGATTCGATCGTCGGTATCTCAATACCTAGTTCAATCTCGTTACTGAGAAGTATCTTTACTCGTTCCGTAATACATCATCTCACAACTAACTCATTAGTTGTAATGCTTGCAAGGCTTAAGTGATGTGTATTACAGAGAGGGCCCAGAGATACCTCTCCGACAATCGGAGTGACAAAACCTAATCTCGAAATACGCCAACCCAACATGTACCTTCGGAGACACCTGTAGAGCTCCTTTATAATCACCCGATTACGTTGTGACGTTTGGTAGCACACAAAGTGTTCCTCCAAAGAACGGAGTTGCATAATCTCATAGTCATAGGAACATGTATAAGTCATGAAGAAAGCAATAGCAACATACTAAACGATCAAGTGCTAAGGCTAACGGAATGGGTCAAGTCAATCACAACATTCTCCTAATGATGTGATCACGTTAATCAAATGACAACTCTTTTGTCCATGGCTAGGAAACATAACCATCTTTGATAAACGAGCTAGTCAAGTAGAGGCATACTAGTGACACTATGTTTGTCTATGTATTCACACATGTATTATGTTTCCGTTTAATACAATTCTAGCATGAATAATAAACATTTATCATGATATAAGGAAATAAATAATAACTTTATGATTTCCTCTAGGGCATATTTCCTTCAGTCTCCCACTTGCACTAGAGTCAATAATCTAGTTGACAATCATCATGTGATTCAACACCAATATTCACATCTGTATGTGATTAACACCCATAGTTCACATCGTCATGTGACCAACACCCAAAGGGTTTACTAGAGTCAATAATCTAGTTCACATCGCTATGTGATTAACACCCAAAGAGTACTAAGGTATGATCATGTTTTGCTTGTGAGAGAGGTTTAGTCAATGGGTCTGTGACTTTCAGAGCCGTATGTATTTTGCAAATATTCTATGTCTTCAATGCTCTTGCACGGAGCTACTCTAGCTAATTGCTCCCACTTTCAATATGTATCCAGATTGAGACTTAGAGTCATCTGGATCAGTGTCAAAACTTGCATCGACGTAACCCTTTACGACGAACCTTTTGTCACCTCCATAATCGAGAAACATATCCTTATTCCACTAAGGATGATTTTGACCAATGTCCAGTGATCTACTCCTAGATCTCTATTGTACTCCCTTGCCAAACCAGGGCAGAGTATACAATAGGTCTGGTCCATAGCATGGCATACTTTTATAGAACCTATGACTAAGGCATAGGGAAATGATTTTCATTCTCTTTCTATTTTCTGCCGTGGTCGGGATTTGAGTCTTACTCAATTTCTCACCTTTGCATCACAGGCAAGAACTCTTTCTTTGACTGTTCCATTTTGAACTACTTCAAAATCTTGTCAAGGTATGTACTCATTGAAAAATCTTATCAAGCGTCTTGATCTATCTCTATAGATCTTGATGCTCAATGTGTAAGCAGCTTCACCGAGGTCTTTCTTTGAAAAACTCCTTTCAAACACTTCTTTATGCTTTCCAGAAAATTCTACATCATTTCCGATCAAAAATATGTCATTCACATATACTTATCAGAAAGGCTGTAGTGCTCCCACTCACTTTCTTGTAAATACAGGCCTTTCCAAAAGTCTGTATGAAACCATATGCTTTGATCAACTCATCAAAGCATATATTCCAACTCCGAGATGCTTGCACCAGTCCATTGATGGATCGCTGGAGCTTACACATTTTGTTAGCACCTTTCGGATCGACAAAACCTTCTGGTTGCATCATATACAACTCTTCTTCCCGAAATCCATTCAGGAACACAGTTTTGATATCCATTTGCCAAATTTCATAAAATGTGGCAATTGCTAATATGATTCGGACAGACTTAAGCATCGCTACAGTTGAGAAAATCTCATTGTATTCAACACCTTGAACTTGTCGAAAACCATTCGCAACAAGTCGAGCTTTGTAGATAGTAACACTACTATCAGTGTCTGTCTTCCTCTTGAAGTTCCATTTATTTTCTATGGCTTGCCGATCATCGGGCAAGACAACCAAAGTCCACACTTTGTTCTTATACATGGATCCCATCTCAGATTTCATGGCCTCAAGCCATTTCGCGGAATCTGGGCTCATCATCGCTTCCTCATAGTTCGTAGGTTCATCATGGTCTAGTAACATGACTTCCAGAACAGGATTACCGTACCACTACAGTGCGGATCTTACTCGTTGACCTCACGAGGTTTCGGTAGTAACTTGATCTGAAGTTTCATGATCATCATCATTAGCTTCCTCACTAATTGGTGTAGGCATCACTTTGGAACTGATTTCGGTGATGAACCAGTTTCCAATTCGGGAGAAGGTACAAATTACCTTATCAAGCTCTACTTTCCTCCCACTCACTTCTTTCGAGAGAAACTCCTTCTCTAGAAAGGATCCATTCTTAGCAACAAAGATTTTGCCTTCGGATCTGTGATAGAAGGTGTACCCAACAGTTTCCTTTGGGTATTCTATGAAGACGCACTTCTCCGATTTGGGTTTGAGCTTATCAGGATGAAACTTTTCACATAAGCATCGCAACCCCAAACTTTAAGAAACGACAACTTGGGTTTCTTGCCAAACCACAGTTCATAAGGTGTCATCTCAACGGATTTAGATGATGCCCTATTTAACGTGAATGCAGCTGTCTCTAATGCATAACCCCAAAACAATATTGGTAAATCGGTAAGAGACATCATTGATCGCACCATATCAAATAAAGTACGGTTACGATGTTCGTACACACCATTACACTGTGGTGTTCCAGGTGGCGTGAGTAGTGAAACTATTTCACGTTGTTTTAAATGAAGGCCAAACTCGTAACTCAAATATTTTACCTCTGCGATCATATCGTCGAAACTTTTATTTTCTTATTACGATGATTCTTCACTTCACTCTGAAATTCTTTGAACTTTTCAAACGTTTCAGACTTATGTTTCATCAAGTAGATATACCCATATCTGCTCAAATCATATGTGAAGGTCAGAAAATAATGATACTTGTTAAGTAGCCTTAATATTCATCGGACCACATACATCAGTATGTATGATTTCCAACAAATCTGTTGCTCGCTCCATTGTTCCGGAGAACGGAGTCTTAGTAATCTTGCCCATGATGCATGGTTCGCAAGCATCAAGTGATTCATAATCAAGTGATTCCAAAATCCCATCAGCATGGAGTTTCTTCATGCTCTTTAGACCAATATGACCTAAACGGAAGTGCCACAAATAAGTTGCACTATCATTATTAACTTTGCATCTTTTGGCTTCAATATTATGAATATGTGTACCACACGATCGAGATCCAACAAATCATTTTCATTGGGTGTATGACCATAGAAGGTTTTATTCATGTAAACAACAACAATTGTTCTCTAACTTAAATGAATAACCGTATTGCAATAAACACGATCAAATCATATTCATGCTCAACGCAAACACCAAATAACATTTATTTAGGTTCAACACTAATCCCGAAAGTATAGGGAGTGTGCAATGATGATCATATCAATCTTGAAACTACTTTCAACACACATCGTCACATCACCCTTAACTATTTTCTGTTTATTCTGCAACTCCTGTTTCGAGTTACTACTCTTAGCAACTGAACCAGTACCAAATACCGAGGGGTTGCTATAAACACTAGTAAAGTACACATCAATAACATGTATATCAAATATACCTTTGTTCACTTTGCCATCCTTCTTATCCGCCAAATACTTGGGGTGGTTCTACTTATAGTGACTAGTCCCTTTGCAGTATAAGCACTTAGTCTCAGGCTTAGGTCCAGACTTGGGCTTCTTCACTTGAGCAGCAACTTGCTTGCCGTTCTTCTTGAAGTTCCCTTCTATCCCTTTGCCCTTTTCATGAAACTAGTGGTCTTGTTAACCATCAACACTTGATGTTTTTCTTGATTTCTACCTTCGTCTATTTCAGCATCATGAAGAGCTTGGGAATTACTTTCATCATCCCTTGCATATTATAGTTCATCACAAAGTTCTACTAACATGGTGGTGGTGACTAGAGAATTCTGTCAATCACTATTTTATCTGGAAGATTAACTCCCACTTGATTCAAGCGATTGTAGTACCCAGACTATCTGAGCACATGCTCACTAGTTGAGCGATTCTCCTCCATCTTTTAGCTATAGAACTTGTTGGAGACTTCATATCTCTCAACTCGGGTATTTGCTTGAAATATTAACTTCAATTCCTGGAACATCTCATATGGTCCATGACGTTCAAAACATCTTTGAAGTCCCGATTCTAAGATGTTAAGCATGGTGCACTAAACTATCAAGTAGTCATCATATTGAGCTAGCCAAACGTTCATAACGTCTGTATCTGCTCCTGCAATAGGTCTTTCACCTAGCGGTGCATCAAGGACATAATTCTTCTGTGCAGCAATGAGGATAAACCTCAGATCACGGATCCAATCCGCATCATTGCTACTAACATCTTTCAACACAATTTTCTCTAGGAACATATCAAAATAAACATATGAAAGCAACAACGCGAGCTATTGATCTACAACATAATTTGCAAAATACTACCAGGACTAAGTTCTTGATAAATTTAAGTTCAATTAATCATATTACTTAAGAACTCCCACTTAGAAAGACATCCTCTAGTCATCTAAGTGATCACGTGATCCAAATCAACTAAACCATAACCGATCATCACGTGAGATGGAGTAGTTTTCAATGGTGAACATCACTATGTTGATCATATCTACTATATGATTCACGCTCGACCTTTCGGTCTCCGTGTTCCGAGGCCATATCTGCATATGCTAGGCTCGTCAAGTTTAACCTGAGTATTCCGCGTGTGCAAAACTGGCTTGGACCCGTTGTAGATGGACGTTGAGCTTATCACACCCGATCATCACGTGGTGTCTGGGCACACGAACTTTGGCAACGGTGCATACTCAGGGAGAACACTTCTTGATAATTTAGTGAGAGATCATCTTAAAATGCTACCGTCAACCAAAGCAAGATAAGATGCATAAAGGATAAACATCACATGCAACCAATATAAGTGATATGATATGGCCACCATCATCTTGTGCTTGTGATCTCCATCTCCGAAGCACCGTCATGATCACCATCGTCATCGGCGCGACACCTTGATCTCCATCGTAGCATCGTTGTCGTCTCGCCAACTATTGCTTCTACGACTATCGCTACCGCTTAGTGATAAAGTAAAAGCAATTACAGGGCGTTGCATTTCATACAATAAAGCGACAACCATATGGCTCCTGCCAGATTGCCGATAACTCGGTTACAAAACATGATCATCTCATACAATAAAATATAGCATCACGTCTTGACCATATCACATCACAACATGCCCTGCAAAAACAAGTTAGACGTCCTCTACTTTGTTGTTGCAAGTTTTACGTGGCTGCTACGGGCTGAGCAAGAACCGTTCTTACCTACGCATCAAAACCACAACGATAGTTCGTCAAGTTAGTGATGTTTTAACCTTCGCAAGGACCGGCGTAGCTACACTCGGTTCAACTAAAGTTGGAGAAAGCGACACCCGCCAACCACCTGTGTGCAAAGCACGTTGGTAGAACCAGTCTCGCGTAAGCGCACGCTGGCGTAATGTCGGTCAGCCGCTTCATCCAACAATACCGCTGAACCAAAGTATGACATGCTGGTAAGCAGTATGACTTGTATCGCCCACAACTCACTTGTGTTCTACTCGTGCATATAACATCAACGCATAAAACCTGGCTCGGATGCAATTGTTGGGGAACGTAGTAATTTCAAAAAAATTCCTACGCACACGCAAGATCATGGTGATGCATAGCAACGAGAGGGGGAGTGTATCTTCATACCCTTGAAGATCGCTAAGCGGAAGCGTTTAGCAACGCGGTTGATGTAGTCGTACGTCTTCACGATCCGACAGATCCAAGTACCGAACGCACGGCAACTCCGAGTTCTGCACACGTTCAGCTCGATGATGTCCTTGCCTTCTCGATCCAGCAAGACGGGCGAAGTAGTAGATGAGTTCCGGCAGCACGACGGCGTGGTGACGGTGTTGGTGAAGAACAATCTCCGCAGGCCTTCGCCTAAGCACTACGGAAACTATGACAGAGGATAAACTAGAGGGGACGGGGTTGCCGGCACACGTCTTGGTGTTTCTTGATGTATCTTTGGTGCTAGCCCTGCCCCTCTATTTACATGTTGAGCCTTGGGGTCGAAACTTGGAGTAAAAGCCTCCACAAAGTCGGTTTCACCCGAAAGGCAAGAGTCCATCTCGGACTCGGGCGAACGCCAGGGTTGCGGCGTCACGGACCCAGACGCCGAGGACCTGGCGTCAGCCTCGACTCATAAAACTTCCTTTGCGCTTTCCAAAACCTTGTGAGCTTTCCCTTTGGCCCAAATAACGTGTTCTCGCACCCAAACATTTCTGAAACATCCGGAACCCCTTCCGTGAATTCGGAACCACTCCGGAGATCAAACACTATTATCCCATATATCAAACTTTATCTCCGGACCATTCCGGAGTTCCTCGTCATGTCCATGATCTCATCCGGGACTCCGAACAACATTCAGTTACCAACATACATAACTCATATAATACTATATCGTCAACAAAACATTAAGCGTGCGGACCCTATGGGTTCGAGAACTATGTAGACATGACCGAGACACATTTCCGGTCAATAACCAATAGCGGGACCTGGATGCCCATATTGGCTCCCACATATTCTACGAAGATCTTTATCGGTCAAACCGCATAACAACATACGTTGTTCCCTTTGTCATCGGTATGTTACTTGCCCGAGATTCGATCGTCGGTATCTCAATACCTAGTTCAATCTCGTTACCGGCAAGTCTCTTTACTCGTTCCGTAATACATCATATCACAACTAACTCATTAGTTGTAATGCTTGCAATGCTTAAGTGATGTGTATTGCCGAGAGGGCCCAGAGATACCTCTCTGACAATCGGAGTGACAAAACCTAATCTCGAAATACGCCAACCCAACATGTACCTTCGGAGACACCTGTAGAGCTCCTTTATAATCACCCAGTTATGTTGTGACGTTTGGTAGCACACAAAGTGTTCCTCCAGTAAACGGGAGTTGCATAATCTCATAGTCATAGGAACATGTATAAGTCATGAAGAAAGCAATAGCAACATACAAAATGATCAAGTGCTAAGGCTAACGGAATGGGTCAAGTCAATCACATCATTCTCCTAATGATGTGATCCCGTTAATCAAATGACAACTATTTTGTCCATGGCTAGGAAACATAACCATCTTTGATAAACGAGCTAGTCAAGTAGAGGCATACTAGTGACACTATGTTTGTCTATGTATTCACACATGTATTATGTTTCCGGTTGATACAATTCTAGCATGAATAATAAACATTTATCATGATATAAGGAAATAAATAATAACTTTTTTATTGCCTCTAGGCATATTTCCTTCACCACAATGGGCCCACGAGGAAGGAGGGCGCGCCCAGGGGGTGGGCGCGCCCCCCCTGCCTCGTGCTCTCCTCGTTGATCCCCTTACGTGCACTCCAAGTCTCCTGTATTGCTTTCTTTCCAAAAATAACTTTTCTGAAGGTTTCATTCCGTTTGGACTCTGTTTGATATTCCTTTTCTGCGAAACACTAAAACAAGGGAAAAAACAGAAACTAGCACTGGGCTCTCGGTCAATAAGTTAGTCCCAAAAATATTATAAAAGTGCATAGTAAAGCCCATTAAACATCCAGGATGGATAATATAATAGCATGAATACTTCATAAATTATAGATACGTTGGAGACGTATCATAGGGTACAAACCACCTCAAAGCTATTCTTCCCGATCAATCTATCCTAGAGCTCGTACTAAAATAACGCGAAGCTATTCTTTCCGATCGATCTAACCAAGAGTTCGTACTAAAATAACACCAAAGAAAATTCAGATTCATAATAATCAATCCAACACAAAGAACTTCAAAGAGTGCCCCAAGATTTCTACCGGAGAAACAATGTCAAGAACGTGCATCAACCCCTATGTATGGATTACCCCAATGTCACCTCGGGAATCCGCGAGTTGAGTGCCAAAACATATATCAAGTGAATCAATATGATACCCCATTGTCCCCACGAGTATTCAATTGCAAGACATATATCAAGTGTTCTAAAATCCATAAAAGTATTCAACCCGATAACAACGAAATCTCAAAGGGAAAAACTTAATTTATCACAACAAGATAGAGAGGGGAAAACACCATATGATCCGACTATATTACCAAAGCCCGCGATAGATCAAGATCGTGACATCTCAACAACACGAGAGAGAGAGAGATTAAACACATAGCTACTGGTACGAACCCTCAACCCCGAGGGTGGACTAGTCCCTCCTCATCGTGGTGGCCGCCGGGATGATGAAGATGGCCACCGGTGATGATTTCCCCCCTCCGGCAGGGTGCCAGAAAGGGTCTAGATTTGTTTTCGATGGCTACAGAGCCTTGCGGTGGCGAAACTTCTGATCTAGGTTAACCTAGAGGGTTTTTGGAATATTTGTGAATTTATAGTCTAAATAGGGGGTGCGGGAGGCCACCGAGGTGGGCACTGTAAGGGAACGCACTAATTTCAAAAAAATTCCTACGCACACGTAAGATCATGGTGATGCATAGCAACGAGAGGGGAGAGTATCGTCTATGTACCCTCGTAGACCGTAAGCTGTAGCGTTATGACAACGCGGTTTATGTAGTCGTACATCTTCACGATCGACCGATCTAGCACCGAAGGTACGACACCTCCACGGTCTGCACACGTTCAGCTCGGTGATGTCCCGCGAACTCACGATCCAGTAGAGTTTCGAGGGAGAGTTTCGTCGGCACGATGGCGTGATGACGGTGATGACGTTGCTACCGGAACAGGGCCTCACCTAAGCACCACTACGATATTACCGAGGTGGATTATGGTGGAGGGGGGAACCGCACATGGGTAAAAGATCAATGATCAACTTGTGTGTCTATGGGGTGCCCCCCTCCCCCGTATATAAAGGAGTGGAGGAGGGGGAGGGCCGGCCCTCCTATGGCGCGCCCCATGGGGAGTCCTACTCCCACCGGGAGAAGGATTCCCCCCTTTCCATGTAGTAGGAGTAGGAGAAGGAAGGAGGAAAAAGGGAGAAGGAAAGGGGGGCGCCGCCCCCCTTCCTAGTCCAATTCGGACCAGAGTGGAAGGGGGGGGGGCGGCCTGCCCTGGCAGCCCCTCCTGTCTTTCCACTAAGGCCCATAAGGCCCATTAAACTCCCCGGGGGGTTCCAGTAACCCTCCGGTACTCCGGTATATGCCTGAACTTCACTCGGAACCCTTCCGATGTCCAAACATAGTCGTCCAATATATCGATCTTTATGTCTTGACCATTTCGACACTCCTCGTCATGTCCTGTGATCGAATCCGGGACTTCGAACTACCTTCGGTACATCAAAACACATAAACTCATAATACCGATCTTCACCGAAAGTTAAGCGTGCGGACCCTACGGGTTCGAGAACTATGTAGACATGACCGAGACATGTCTCCGGTCAATAACCAATAGCGGAACCTGGATGCTCATATTGGTTCCTACATATTCTATGAAGATCTTTATCGGTCAAACCGCATAACGATATACGTTGTTCCCTTTGTCATAGGTATGTTACTTGCGCGAGATTCGATGGTCAGTATCTCAATACCTAGTTCAATCTCGTTACCGACAAGTCTCTTTATTCATTCCGTAATGCTACATCTCGTAACTAACTCATTAGCTACATTGCTTGCAAGGCTTATTGTGATGTACATTACGGAAAGGGCCCAGAGATACCTCTTCGACAATCGGAGTGAAAAATCCTAATCTTGATCCATGCCAACTCAACAAACACCATCGGAAACACCTATAGAGCACCTTTATAATCACCCAGTTATGTTGTGACGTTTGGTAGCACACAAAGTGTTCCTCCGGTACTCGGGAGTTGCATGATCGCATAGTCATAGGAACATGTATAGTTATGGAGAAAGCAACAGCAAGAAACTAAACGATCATCATGCTAAGCTAACAGATGGGTCAAGTCAATCACATCATTCTCTAATGATGTGATCCCATTAATCAAATGACAACTCATGTCTATGGTTAGGAAACATAACCATCATTGATTCAACGAGCTAGTCAAGTAGAGGCAAACTAGTGACACTCTGTTTGTCTATGTATTCACACATGTACTAAGTTTCCGGTTAATACAATTCTAGCATGAATAATAAACATTTATCATGGTATAAGGAAATATAAATACCAACTTTATTATTGCCTCTAGGGCATATTTCCTTCAGTCTCCCACTTGCACTAGAGTCAATAATCTAGATTACACTGTAATGATTCTAACACCCATGGAGTTTTGGTGCTGATCATGTTTTGCTCGTGAGAGAGGCTTAGTCAACGGGCCTGCAACATTCAGATCCGTATGTATCTTGCAAATCACTATGTCTCCCTCGACTTGATCGCGGATGCAATTGAAGCGCCTCTTGATGTGCTTGGTTCTCTTGTTAAATCTGGATTCCTTTGCCAAGGCAATTGCACCAGTATTGTCACAAAAGATTTTCATTGGACCCGATGCACTAGGTATGACACCTAGATCGGATATGAACTCCTTCATTTGCTGCTTCCGAAGCAGCTATGTATTCCGCTTCACACGTAGATCCCGCCACGACGCTCTGCTTGGAACTGCACCAGCTGACAGCTCCACCATTTAATAAAAACACGTATCCGGTTTGTGACTTAGAGTCATCCGGATCAGTGTCAAAGCTTGCATCGACATAACCGTTTACGACGAGCTCTTTGTCACATTCATATACGAGAAATATATCCTTAGTCCTTTTCAGGTATTTCAGGATGTTCTTGACCGTTGTCCAGTGATCCACTCCTGGATTACTTTGGTACCTCCCTGCTAAACTTATAGCAAGGCACACATCATGTCTGGTACACAACATTGCATACATGATAGAGCCTATGGCTGAAGCATAGGGAACATCTTTCATTTTCTCTCTATCTTCTGCAGTGGTCGGGCATTGAGTCGACTCAAATTCACACCTTGTAATACAGTGCAAGAACCCTTTTTTGCACGATCCATTTTGAACTTCTTCAAAACTTTATCAAGGTATGTGCTTTGTGAAAGTCCAATCAAGCGTCTTGATCTATCTCTATAGATCTTGATGCCCAATATATAAGCAGCTTCACCGAGGTCTTTCATTGAAATATTCTTATTCAAGTATCCTTTTATGCTATTCAGAAATTCAGTATCATTTCTGATCAATAATATGTCATCTACATATAATATCAGAAATGCTACGGAGCTCCCACTCACTTTCTTGTAAATACAGGCTTCTCCAAAAGTCTGTATAAACCCATATGCTTTGATCACACTATCAAAGCGTATATTTCAACTCCAAGAGACTTGCACAAGTCCACAAATGGATCGCTGAAGCTTGCACACTTTGTTAGCACCTTTTGGATCGACAAAACCTTCTGGTTGCATCATATACAACTCTTATTTAAGGTATTCATTAAGGAATGCAGTTTTTACATCCATTTGCCAAATTTCATAATCATAAAATGTGGCAATTGCTAACATGATTCGGACGGACTTAAGCATCGCTACAGGTGAGAAGGTCTCATCGTAGTCAACTCCTTAAACTTGTCGAAAACCTTTCGCAACAAGTCGAGCTTTGTAGACAGTAACATTACCGTCAGCGTCAGTCTTCTTCTTGAAGATCCATTTATTCTCTATGGCCTGCCGATCATCAGGCAAGTAAACCAAAGTCCACACTTTGTTCTCATACTTGGATCCCATCTCAGATTTCATGGCTTCAAGCCATTTTGCGGAATCTGGGCTCATCATCGCTTCCTCATAGTTTGTAGGTTCGTCATGGTCAGGTGACATGATTTCCAGAACAGGATTACTGTACCACTCTGGTGCGGATCTTACTCTGGTTGACCTATGAGGTCCGGTAGTAACTTGATCAGAAGTTTGATGATCATCATCATTAGCTTCCTCACTTAATGGTGTAGGAATCACTGGAACTGATTTCAGTGATGAACTACTTTCCAATAAGGGAGAAGGTATAATTACCTCGTCAAGTTCTACTTTCCTCCCACTCACTTGTTTCGAGAGAAACTCCTTCTCTAGAAAGGATCCATTCTTAGCAACGAATATCTTGCCTTCGGATCTGTGATAGAAGGTGTACCCAACAGTCTCCTTTGGGTATCCTATGAAGACACACTTCTCCGATTTGGGTTCGAGCTTATCAGGTTGAAGCTTTTTCACATAAGCATCGCAACCCCAAACTTTAATAAATGACAACTTGGGTTTCTTGCTAAACCACAGTTCATAAGGTATCGTCTCGACAGATTTAGATGGTGCCCTATTTAACGTGAATGCAGCTGTCTCTAAAGCGTAACCCGGAAATGACAGCGGTAAATCAATGAGAGACATCATAGATTGCACCATATCTAGTAAAGTACGATTACGACGTTCAGACACACCATTACGCTGTGGTGTTCCAGGTGGCGTGAGCTGCGAACTATTCCGCATTGTTTCAAATGAAGTCCAAACTCATAACTCAAATATCCGCCTCCATGATCAGATCGTAGAAACTTGATTTTCTTGTTACGATGATTTTCCACTTCACTCTGAAATTCTTTGAACTTTTCAAATGTTTCAGACTTATGTTTCATTAAGTAGATATACCCATATCTGCTCAAATCATCTATAAAGGTGAGAAAATATCGATATCCGCCGCGAGCTTCAATGTTCATTGGACCACATACATCAGTATGTATGATTTCCAATAACTCTGTTGCTCGCTCCAATGTTCCGGAGGACGGAGTTTTAGTCATCTTGCCCATGAGGCATGGTTCGCAAGTACCAAGTGATTCATAATCAAGTGATTCGTAAGTCCATCGAATGGAGTTTCTTCATGCGCTTTACACCAATATGACCTAAACGGCAGTGCCACAAATAAGTTGCACTATCATTATCAACTCTGTATCTTTTGGCTTCAATACTATGAACATGTGTATCACTACTATCAAGATTTAGTAAAAATAGACCACTCATCAGGGGTGCATGACCATAAAAGATATTACTCATGTAAATAGAACAAACATTATTCTCTGATTTAAATGAATAACCGTCTCGCATCAAACAAGATCCAGATATAATGTTCATGCTCAATGCTGGCACCAAATAACAATTATTTAGGTCTAATACTAATCCCGAAGGTAGATGTAGAGGTAGCATGCCGACGGCGATCACATCGACTTTGGAACCATTTCCCACGCGCATCATCACCTCATCCTTAGCAAATCTTTGCTTAATCCGTAGCCCCTGTTTCGAGTTGCAAATGTTAGCAACTGAACCAGTATCAAATACCTAGGCAGTACTGCGAGCATTAGTAAGGTACACATGAATAACATGTATATCAAATATACCTTTCACTTTGCCATCCTTCTTCTCCGCCAAATACTTGGGGCAGTTCCGCTTCCAGAGACCAGTTCCTTTGCAGTAGAAGCACTCAGTCTCAGGCTTAGGTCCAGACTTGGGTTTCTTCACTTGAGCAGCAACTGGCTTGCTGTTTCTCTTGAAGTTCCCCTTCTTCCCTTTACCCTTTTTCTTGAAACTGGTGGTCTTGTTGACCATCAACACTTGATGCTCCTTCTTGATTTCTACCTCCGCAGCCTTTAGCATTGCAAAGAGCTCAGGAATCGTCTTATCCATCCCTTGCATATTATAGTTCATCACGAAGCTCTTGTAGCATGGTGGCAGTGATTGAAGAACTCTGTCAATGACACTATCAACACGAAGATTAACTCCTAGTTGAGTCAAGTGGTTGTGGTACCCAGACATTCTGAGTATATGTTCGCTGCCAGAACTATTATCCTCCATCTTGCAGCTGTAGAACTTATTGGAGACTTCATATCTCATCCGGGCGTTTGCTTGAAATATTAACTTCAACTCCTGGAACATCTCATATGCTCCATGATGTTCAAAATGTCGTTGAAGTCCCGGTTCTAAGCCGTAAAGCATGGCACACTGGACTATTGAGTAGTCATCAGCTTTGCTCTGCCAGGTGTTCATAACATCTGGCGTTGCTCCCGCACCGGGGTTGTCACCTAGCGGTGCTTCCAGGATGTAATTCTTCTGTGCAGCAATGGGGATAATCCTCAAGTTATGGACCCAATCCGTGTAGTTGCTACCATCATATTTCAACTTAGCTTTCTCTAGGAATGCATTAAAATTCAACGGAACAACAGCACGGGCCATCTATCTACAACAACATAGACATGTGAAATACTATCAGGTACTAAGTTCATGATAAAATAAAGTTCAATTAATCAAATTACTTAAGAACTCCCACTTAGATAGACACATCTCTAATCATCTAAGTGGTCACGTGATCCATATCAACTAAACCATGTCCGATCATCACGTGAGATGGAGTAGTTTTCAATGGTGAACATTACTATGTTGATCATATCTACTATATGGTTCACGCTTGACCTTTCAGTCTCCAGTGTTCCGAGGCCATATCTGCATATGCTATGCTCATCAAGTTTAACCCGAGTATTCTGCGTGTGCAAAACTGGTTTGCACCCGTTGTATGTGAACGTAGAGCTTATCACACCCGATCATCACGTGGTGACTCGGCACGACGAACTGTAGCAACGGTGCATACTCAGGGAGAACACTGATACCTTGAAATTTAGTGAGAGATCATCTTATAATGCTACCGCCGAACTAAGCAAAATAAGATGCATAAAGGATAAACATCACATGCAATTAATATAAGTGATATGATATGACCATCATCATTTTCTGCCTTTGATCTCCATCTCCAAATTACCTTCATGATCACCATCGTCACCGGCATGACACCTTGATCTCCATCGACGCATTGTTGTCATCTCGCCAACTATTGCTTCTACAACTATCACTACCGCTTAGTGATAAAGTAAAGCAATTACATGGCGATTGCATTTCATACAATAAAGCGACAACCATATGGCTCCTGCCAGTTGCCGATAACTGTGTTACAAACATGATCATCTCATACAATAAAATTTAGCATCATGTCTTGACCATATCACATCACAACATGCCCTGCCGAAACAAGTTAGACGTCCTCTACTTTGTTGTTGCAAGTTTTACGTGGCTGCTATGGGCTGAGCAAGAACTGTTCTTACCTACGCATCAAAAACCACAACGCGGTATAGTGATTGCTTTTTGATCTTCAGAAAGAACCCTGTTCATTGAATCTGATTCAACTAAAGCTAGAGAAACAGACACCCACTAGCCACCTGTGTGCGAAGCACGTCGGTAGAACCAGTCTCGCATAAGTGTACGCGTAATGTTGGTCTGGGCTGCTTCATCCAACAATGCCGCTGAATCAAGAATGAACTAGTGATGACAAGCAATATGTATATACCTGCTGAGGGAGTCCTGGACTAACGGGTCCTCGGGCGTCCAACCTGTTAGCCATGGGCCGGACTGATGGGTTGTGAAGAATACGAAGACCGAAGACTACCCCGTGTCCGGATGCGACTCTCCTTGGCGTGGAGGGCAAGCTTGGCGACCAAACACGTACATTCCTTTCTTTGTAACCGACCTTGTGTAACCCTAGATCCTCCCGTTTTCTATATAAACCGGAGGACTTAGTCCGGAGAGGGGATATTCGTAATCATAGCTAGACTAGACTTTTAGGGTTTAGTTATTACGATCTCGTGGTAGATCAACTCTTGTAATACTCATATTCATCAAGATAAATCAAGCAGGACGTAGGGTATTACCTCCATAGAGAGGGCCCGAACCTGGGTAAAGATCGTGTCCCCTGTCTCCTGTTACCATCGACCTTAGACGCACAGTTCGGGAGCCCCTACCCGAGATCCGCCGGTTTTGACACCGACATTGGTGCTTTCATTGAGAGTTCCACTGTGCCATCCTGGAAAGGTTCGATGGCCCCTTCAATCGTCAACAATGAAGCCATCCAAGGTGAGACCTTCCTCCTGGGACAGATCTTCGTGTTCGGTGGCTTCGCACTGCGGGCCAACTCGCTTGGCCATCTGGAGCAGATCGATAGCTACGCCCCTGGCCACCAGGTTAGATTTAGAAGCTTGAACTACGTCATGGACATCCGTGGAGACTTGATCTTTGCTGGATTCAAGACCGTGGCAACCGCTCCTGGTCACCCCGATGGACATGACCTAAATCTGTCATCGGATCGCATCCAAGAGATAGCTCCTTTAACCGCTCTGGCTTTAGATCCGGAGCATGCTGCGCCATCCAAGGACCGGAGGCTCAACGCCACCACGGAGGCCATAGATTCCCCGGCGTTGGAGCCGCACATGGATTTAACCTCACATGATATCTGCGTCTCTGGAACTCCAGACTCGTTTCCGGTAGTAATTAAGTTCCGAACTGTGTGAGTTCGCAGACGCCAAACATGATCGTTTAGCGATCTTCGAATTCAGCGCTGCAGACATCTTCCAGCACTTGCCTTTTGGCAACGTGCTAAACTCATTAAAGAACCTGTCCTTGGCGGGGGACTCACAGCCGAACTATATCCGGTTCGAACTAGAAGCTGATGACAGGGAATTTCGCTCCCCACCCGCCACCCACTTTATAGCCACTGTCGAAGACTTAACTGACATGCTCGATTACGGCTCTGATGACATCGACGATATGGACGACAATGACGGAGAAGAAGAGGCCCAGGACCCGCCGTTCATCGAACATTGGACGGCCACTTCCTCGTACGACGTGTACATGGTGGATGCACTAAAGGAGAATAGCGGCAATGACAAAGAAGATCCAGTTGAGGATAAACCTCCTGAGATACAAACGAAATGTCGGCATCAGCGGCGCCGCTCTAAGTCACGCTGCAGTAAAGATAGCAACACCGACACAGGAGAAGATAACACTCCGGAAGGTGCCGAAGACAACGAAGACCCCGTTGACGCAGCTATCGAACGGGATGAACGGGAAGATGGGCAGGTTAGCCCTAGTAAACAGGCCACGCACGAGGACTCGGAGGACAGTAATTATCTTCTACTCTCCAAGGATGAGGCGAGCCTCGGCAACGAGGATTTCATCGTGCGTGAGGAACCTCTTGAGCAGGAGTGATACGTCTCCAACGTATCTATAATTTTTGATTGTTCCATGCTATTATATTATCTGTTTTGGATGTTAATGGGCTTTATTTTACACTTTTATATTATTTATGGGACTAACCTATTAACCGGAGGCCCAGCCCAAATTGTTGTTTTTTTGCCTATTTTAGTGTTTCGCAAAAAAGGAATATAAAACGGAGTCCAAACGGAATGAAACCTTTGGGAGCGTTAATTTTGGAACAAACATGATCCAGGGGACTTGGAGGGTATGTCAAGAAACAATCAAGGAGGCCATGAGGCAGGGGCGCACCTAGCCCATAGGCGCGCCCTCCACCCTCGTGGGCCCCTCGTTGCTCCACCGACCTACTTCTTCCTCCTATATATATCCATATAGCCTGAGAACATCCAGGAGCACCATGAAACCCTATTTCCACCGCCGCAACCTTCTTTACCCAAGAGATCCCATCTTGGGGCCTTTTCCAGAGCTCCGCCGGAGGGGGCATTGATCACGGAGGGCCTCTACATCAACTCCATGGCCCCTCCGATGATGTGTGAGTAGTTTACTTCAGACCTTCGGGTCCATAGCTAGTAGCTAGATGGCTTCTTCTCTCTCTTTGGATCTCAATACAAAGTTCTCCTCGATTCTCTTGCAGATCTATTCGATGTAATCTTCTTTTGCGGTGTGTTTGTCGAGATCCGATGAATTGTGGGTTTCTGATCAAGTCTATCTATGAATAAAATTTGAATCTTCTCTGAATTCTTTTATGTATGATTGGTTTATCTTTGCAAGTCTCTTTGAATTATCAGTTTGGGTTGGCCTACTAGGTTGATCTTTCTTGTAATGGGAGAAGTGCTTAGCTTTGGGTTCAATCTTGTGGTGCTCGATCCCAGTGATAGAAAGGGAAATGACACGTATTATATTGTTGCATCGAGGATAAAAAAGATGGGGTTTATATCATATTGCATGAGTTTATCTCTCTACATCATGTCATCTTGCTTAAGGCGTTACTCTGTTCTTATGAACTTAATACTCTAGATGCATGCTGGATAACGGTCGATGTGTGGAGTAATAGTAGTAGATGCAGGCAGGAGTCGGTCTACTTGTCACGGACGTGATGCCTATATACATGATCATACCTAGATATTCTCATAATTATTCGCTTTTGTATCAATTTCTCGATAGTAATTTGTTCACCCACCGTAATACTTATGCTATCTTGAGAGAAGCCAGTAGAGAAACCTATGTCCCCCGGGTCTGTTCTCCATCATACAAGTTTCCAACTATTTTATTTTCCAATCTTTACTTTCAATCTATATCATGAAAATACCAAAAATATTTATCTTATTATTATTATCTCTATCAGATCTCAGTCTTGCAAGTGGCCGTGAAGGGATTGACAACCCCTTTATCGCGTTGGTTGCGAGGTTCTCACTTGTTTGTGTAGGTACGAGGTGAATCGCGCGTGGTCTCCTACTGGATTGATACCTAGGTTCTAAAAAACCGAGGGAAATACTTACGCTGCTTTACTGCATCACCCTTTTCTCTTCAAGGGAAAACCAACGCAGTGCTAAAGAGGTAGCAAGAAGGATTACTGGCACCGTTGCCGGGGAGATCTATGCCAAGTCAAGACATACCAAGTACCCATCACAACTCTTATCCTTCGCATTACATCATTTGCCATTTGCCTCTCGTTTTCCTCTCCCCCACTTCACCCTTGCCGTTTTATTCGCCCTCTTTTTCTGTTCCCCTTCTCTTTTTCAATTTGCCTCTTTTGCTTGCTTGTCACGATGGCTCAAGATAATAATAAATTGTGTGACTTTGCCAATACCAACAATAATGATTTTATTAGCACTCCGATTGCTCCTCTTACCGATGCTGAATCTTGTGAAATTAATACTGCTTTGCTGAATCTTGTCATGAAAGATCCATTTTCTGGCCTTCCTAGTGAAGATGCAGCTACCCATCTAAACAACTTTGTTGATTTATGTGATATGCAAAAGAAGAAAGATGTGGATAATTATATTGTCAAGCTTAAGCTATTTCCGTTTTCGCTTAGAGATCATGCTAAAGCTTGGTTTTCGTCTTTGCCTAAAAATAGTATTGATTCGTGGAATAAGTGCAAAGATGCTTTTATCTCTAAGTATTTTCCTCCCGCTAAGATCATCTCTCTTAGAAACGATATTATGAATTTTAAGCAACTTGATCATGAGCATGTTGCACAATCTTGGGAGAGGATGAAATTAATGGTACATAATTGCCCTACACATGGTTTAAATTTATGGATGATTATACAAAATTTTTATGCCGGATTGAATTTTGCTTCAAGAAATTTTTTAGATTCGGCCGCGGGAGGCACTTTTATGGAAATCACTTTAGGAGAAGCTACCAAACTCCTAGATAATATTATGGTTAATTATTCTCAATGGCACACGGAAAGATCTACTAGTAAAAAGGTGCATGCAATTGAAGAGATTAATGTTTTGAGTGGAAAGATGGATGAACTTATAAAATTGTTTGCTAACAAGAGTGCTCCTACTGATCCTAATGATATGCCTTTGTCTACTTTAATTGAGAATAATGATTAATCTATGGATGTGAATTTTTTTGGTAGGACCAATTTTGGTAACAACGCGTATAGAGGTAATTTTAATTCTAGGCCGTTTCCTAGTAATTCCTCTAATAATTATGGTAATTCCTACAACAATTCTTATGGAAATTATAATAAGATTCCCTCTGATTTTGAATCTAGTATTAAATAATTTATTACTTCGCAAAAGAGTTTCAATGCTTTGACTGAAGAAAAATTGCTTAAGATTGATGAGTTGGCTAGGAACGTGGATAGAATTTCTCTTGATGTTGATTCTTTGAAACTTAGGTCTACTCCACCTAAGCATGATATAAATGAGTCTCTCAAAGCCATGATAGTTTCCATTGATGAGTGCAAAGAAAAAACCACTAGGATGCGTGCAAAAAGAGATTGCTTTGTGAAAGCGTGTTCTTCTAGTTTTCATGATAATAAGGATGAAGATATAAAAGTGATTGATGTGTCCCCCATTAAATCTTTGTTTTGCAATATGAATCTTGATAATGATGGGACTGGAGATGAGTCAACAGTTAGAAGGCGTCCCAAAAATTCGGAGTGTTTAGATCTTGATGCAAAAATTGATAAAAGTGGGATTGAAGAGGTTAAAAGTTTAGATAGCAACGAACCCACTATCTTGGATTTCAAGGAATTTAATTATGATAATTGCTCTTTGATAGATTGTATTTCCTTGTTGCAATCCGTGCTAAATTCTCCTCATGCTTATAGTCAAAATAAAGCTGTTACTAAACATATTGTTGATGCTTTGATGCAATCTTACAAAGAAAAACTTGAGTTGGAAGTTTCTATCCCTAGAAAACTTTATGATGAGTGGGAACCTACAATTAAAATTAAAATTAAAGATCATGAATGCTATCCTTTGTGTGATTTGGGTGCTAGTGTTTCCACGATCCCAAAAACTTTGTGTGATTTGCTAGGTTTCCGTGAATTTGATGATTGTTCTCTAAACTTGCACCTTGCGGATTCCATTATTAAGAAACCTATGGGAAAGATTAATGATGTTCTTATTGTTGAAAATAGGAATTATGTGCCCGTATATTTCATTGTTCTTGATATAGGTTGCAATCCTTGATGTCCTATTATTCTTGGTAGACCTTCTCTTAGAACGATTGGTCCAATTATTGATATGAAGGAAGGGAATATTAGATTCCAATATCCGTTAAGGAAAGGCATGGAACACTTCCATAAAAATAAAATTAAATTACCATATGAATGTATTATGAGAGCCACTTATGGATTGCCTACCAAAGATGGCAATACCTAGATCTATCTTCGCTTTTATGCCTAGCTAGGGGCGTTAAACGATAGCGCTTGTTGGGAGGCAACCCAATTTCATTTTTATTCCTTGATTTTTGCTCCTGTTTAGTAATAAAAAATTTATCTAGCCTCTGTTTTGGTTGTGTTTTTTTGTGTTTAATTAGTGTTTGTGCCAAGTAGAACCGTTGTGAAGACTTGGGGAAAGTCTTTTTGATCTTGCGGTAAAAACAGAAACTTTAGCGCTCACGAGAATTGCTGCAATTTTTTTATTGGAGACTGCTATTTAGTTAATTACTTTTTCAGATGATTTATAGATAAATCCCTAACGTCCAGCAATTTATTTTAGAATTTTTGGGGTTCCAGAAGTTTGAGTTAGTTACAGATTACTACAGACTGTTCTGTTTTTGACAGATTCTGTTTTTCGTGTGTTGTTTGCTTATTTTGATGAATCTATGGCTAGTAAAAGAGTTTATAAACCATAGAGAACTTGGAATACAGTAGGTTTAACACCAATATAAATAATTAATGAGTTCATTACAGTACCTTGAAGTGGTGTTTTGTTTTCTTTCGCTAACGGAGCTCACGAGATTTTCTGTTAAGTTTTGTGTTGTGAAGTTTTCAAGTTTTGGGTAAAGATTTGATGGATTATGGAACAAGAAGTGTCAAGAGCCTAAGCTTGGGGATGCCCAAGGCACCCCAAGGTAAAATCCAAGGAGACCAAAAAGCCTAAGCTTGGGGATGCCCCGAAAGGCATCCCCTCTTTTGTCTTCGTTCATTGGTAACTTTACTTGGAGCTATATTTTTATTCACCACATGATATGTGTTTTGCTTGGAGCGTATTGTATGATTTGAGTCTTTGCTTTTTAGTTTGCCACAATCATCCTGGATGTAGATACCTTTTGAGAGAGACACACATGAATCGTAATTTATTAGAATACTCTATGTGCTTCACTTATATCTTTTGAGCTATATAGTTTTTGCTCTAGTGCTTCACTTATATCTTTTAGAGCACGGTGCTGGTTTTATTTTATAGAAATAATTGACCTCTCATGCTTCACTTATATTATTTTGAGAGTCCTTTAGAACAACATGGCAATTTGCTTTTAGGCATAATAAAAACTTTCATATAAGTGCATTGAATACTATGAGAAGTTTGATACTTGATAATTGTTTTGAGATATGGAGATGGTGATATTAGAGTCATGCTAGTTGAGTAGTTGTGAATTTGCGAAATACTTGTGTTGAAGTTTGTGATTCCCGTAGCATGCACGTATGGTGAACCGTTATGTGATGAAGTCGGAGCATGATTTATTTATTGATTGCTTTCCTTATGAGTGGCGGTCGGGGACGAGCGATGGTCTTTTTCCTACCAGTCTATCCCCCTAGGAGCATGCGCATAGTACTTTGTTTCAATAACTAATAGATTTTTGCAATAAGTATGCGAGTTCTTTATGACTAATGTTGAGTCCATGGATTATACGCACCCTCACCCTTCCACATTTGCTAGCCTCTCTAGTACCGCGCAACTTTCGCCGGTACCATAAACCCACCATATACCTTCCTCAAAACAGCCACCATACCTACCTATTATGGCATTTCCATAGCCATTCCGAGATATATTGCTATGCAACTTTCCACCGTTCCGTTTGTTATGACACGCTTCATCATTGTCATATTGCCATGCATGATCATGTAGTTGACATCGTATTTGTGGCAAAGCCACCGTTCATAATTTTTTCATACATGTCACTCTTGATTCATTCCCGGTACACCGCCGGAGGCATTCAGATAGAGTCATATTTTGTTCTAAGTATTTAGTTGTAATTCTTGAGTTGTAAGTAAAAAGAGGTGTGATGATCATCATTATTAGAGCATTGTCCCAGTGAGGAAAGGATGATGGAGACTATGATTCCCCCACAAGTCGGGATGAGACTCTGGACGAAAAATAAAAAAATAGAAAAGAGAGAAAAGAGGCCAAAAATAAAAAAAAGAAAGAAGGCCCAAAGAAAATGGGAGAAAAAGAGAGAAGGGACAATGTTACTATCATTTTTCCACACTTGTACTTCAAAGTAGCACCCATAGAGAGTCTCCTATATTGTCACTTTCATAAACTAGTGGGAATTTTACATTATAGAACTTGGCTTGTATATTCAAATGATGGGCTTCCTCAAATTTCCCTAGGTCTTTGTGAGCACGCAAGTTGGATGCACACCCACTTAGTTTCTTTTGTTGAGCTTTCATACACTTATAGCTCTAGTGCATCCGTTGCATGGCAATCCCTACTCACTCACATTGATATCTATTGATGGGCATCTCCATAGCCCATTGATACTCCTAGTTGATGTGAGACTATCTTCTCCTTTTTGTCTTCTCCACAACCACCATTCTATTCCACCTATAGTGCTATATCCATGGCTCACGCTCATATATTGCGTGAAGATTGAAAAAGTTTGAGAACATCAAAAGTATGAAACAATTGCTTGGCTTGTCATCGGGGTTGTGCATGATTTAATATTTTGTGTGATGAAGATAGAGCATAGCCAGACTATATGATTTTGTAGGGATAACTTTCTTTGGCCATGTTATTTTGAGAAGACATGATTGCTTAGTTAGTATGCTTGACGTATTATTATTTCTATGTCAACTAAACTTTTATCTTGAATCTTTCGGATCTGAACATTCGTGCCACAATAAAGAAAAATTACATTGAGAAATATGTTAGGAAGCATTCCACATCAAAAATTCTGTTTTTATCATTTACCTACTCGAGGACAAGCAGGATTAAGCCTGGGGATGCTTGATACGTCTCCAACGTATCTATAATTTTTGATTGTTCCATGCTATTATATTATCTGTTTTGGATGTTAATGGGCTTTATTTTACACTTTTATATTATCTTTGGGACTAACCTATTAACCAGAGGCCCAGCCCAAATTGCTGTTTTTTTGCCTATTTCAGTGTTTCGCAGAGAAGGAATATCAAACGGAATGAAACCTTCGGGAGCGTTATTTTTGGAACAAACGTGATCCAGGGAACTTGGAGTGGACGTCAAGAAACAATCGAGGAGTCCACGAGACAGGGGGCGCGCCTACCCCCTTGGCGCACCCTCCACCCTCGTGGGCCCCTCGTTGCTCCACCGACCTACTTCTTCCTCCTATATATATATCCATATACCCCGAGAATATCCAGGAGCACCATGAAACCCTATTTCCACCGCTGCAACCTTCTGTACCCAAGAGATCCCATCTTGGGGCCTTTTTTGGAGCTCCGCCTGAGGGGGCATGGATCACAGAGGGCCTCTACATCAACTCCATGGCCGCTCTGATGATGTGTGAGTAGTTTACTTCGGATCTTCGGGTCCATAGCTAGTAGCTAGATGGCTTCTTCTCTCACTTTGGATCTCAATACAAAGTTATCCTCGATCTCTTGGAGATCTATTCAATGTAACCTTCTTTTGCGGTGTGTTTGTCGAGATCTGATGAATTGTGGGTTTATGATCAAGTTTATCTATGAATAATATTTGAATCTTCTCTGAATTCTTTTATCTATGATTGGTTTATCTTTGCAAGTCTCTTCGAATTATCAGTTTGGTTCGGCCGACTAGATTGATCTTTCTTGCAATGGGAGAAGTGCTTAGCTTTGGGTTCAATCTTGCGGTGCTCGATCCGGATGTAAAGGGAAACGACACGTATTGTATTGTTTCCATCGAGGATAAAAAGATGGGGTTTATATCATATTGCATGAGTTTATCCCTCTACATCATGTCATGTTGCTTTAGGCGGTACTCTGTTCTTATGAACTTAATACTCTAGATGCATGCTGGATAGCGGTGGATGTGTGGAGTAATAGTAGTAGATGCAGGCAGGAGTCGGTCTATTTGTCACGGACATGATGCCTATATACATGATCATACCTAGATATTCTCATAATTATTCGCTTTTCTATGAATTGCTCGACAGTAATTTGTTCACCCACCGTAATACTTATGCTATCTTGAGAGAAGCCACTAGTGAAACCTATGGCCCCCGGTTCTATTCTCCATCATACAAGTTTCCAATCTATTTTATTTTGCAATCTTTTCTTTCAAAATATATCATAAAAATACCAAAAATATTTATCTTATTATTATTATCTCTATCAGATCTCACTCTTGGAAGTGGCCATGAAGGGATTGACAACCCCTTTATCACGTTGGTTGCGAGGCTATTATTTTGTGTAGGTACAAGGTGACTCACGCATGGTCTCCTACTGGATTGATACCTTGGTTCTCAAAAACCGAGGGAAATACTTACGCTGCTTTACTGCATCACCCTTTCCTCTTCAAGGAAAAACCAATGCAGTGCTCAAGATGTAGAAAGGAGCGCTTCAAGCGCCAACTAATAGCCACTACAATGAGCCTAAAAAAGAAGCAGCAGCAGCTTCAAGCTGACCAAGATCTGCTCAACGATAAATGGACCGACGTCCTAGCAGCCGAAGAATACGGCTTCAAGCGCCCGGCCAAAAGCTACCTGAAGCGTGAATTACTACCTCAGTTCGACGACGAGGCGCCGGAACACATACCACCATCGCGCAATGCGGCTGACCGACCACCACGTGGACAGGACAAAGCGACAACTCAAGCCGAACACCAGCCCGCCCCGCCTCATCGCAAAGGCAGAGGTAAATCAGCTCACGATCATACATATGACCTTCGACATGACCTGAACAATAAAGTAGGACATACCAGATAGATCTACGGATCACGAGGATGTGCCCCGACACGCGACGATGGCTACCTATTCGGACGTGACAAACCTAGTCATGCGCGGGCCGAAAGCCGCAGACGGACCCCATCGGAGCGACGTCGTGATACATCCCGATATAGAGGTGCCGCACACCCTCATTGCTTCACCGACGAAGTCATGGAACATGAATTCCTAGAAGGGTTCAACCCGTGAATATAGAATCATATGATGGCACCACAGACCCCGCGGTATGGATCGAAGACTTCATTCTCCACATTCATATGGCCCGCGGCGATGACCTTCATGACATTAATTACCTCCCGCTAAAACTCAAAGGACCAGCACGACACTGGTTGAACAGCCTGCCGAAAACTCTATCGGCAGCTGGGAGGACTTGGAAGAAGCCTTCCTGGATAACTTCCAAGGTACGTTCGACCTCCGGACACCGATGACTTAAGCCATAAAGTTCGACAGCCCGGAGAGTCCGCCAGGAAATTCTGGACCAGTTTCCTAACTAAAAAGAACCAGATAGTCGACTGTCCGGATGCCGAAGCCCTAGCGGCCTTTAAACACAGCATCCGCGACGAATGGCTCACCCGCCACCTCGGCCAAGAAAAGCCGAAATCTATGGAAGACCTCACGGCACTTATGACCCGCTTTTGTGCGGGTGAGGATAGTTGGCTGGCTCGTAGTAAAAATACGGCCAGCGATGCAGACCCCTCTAAGGCCAAAAACAGCAACGGCAAGCTCCGACATAACAGACACAAAAGCCGAAGCAATGGTAATAATACCGACAACACTACAGTCAATGCCGGATTCAGCGGCTCCAAGTCCAGCCAGCGGAAGAAACCGTACAAGAGAAACAATCAGGAACCATCGAGCCTGGACCGCATACTCAACCGTCCGTGCCAAATCCATGGCACCCCAGACAAACCAGCCAACCATACAAACAGAGATTGTTGGGTTTTTAAGCAAGCCGACAAGTTAAATGCCGAGAACAAGGAAAAGGGATCGCAGAGCAAGGACGATGACGAGGAGCCCCTGCAGCGAAACACAGGGGGACAAAAGAAGTTTCCCCCTCAGGTCAAAATGGTGAACATGATATATGCTACACACATCCCCAAGAGGGAGCGCAAGCGCGCACTCAGGGACGTCTACACGATAGAGCCAGTCGCCCCAAAATTTAATCCATGGTCTTCATGCTCGGTCACTTTTGATTGCCGGGATCATCCGACCAGTATCCGTCACGGCGGTTCAGCCGCACTGGTCCTGAACCCAATAATTGATGGGTTCCACCTAACGCGAGTCTTGATGGACGGTGGCAGTAGCCTCAACTTGCTCTATCAGGATACAGTGTGCAAAATGGGCATTCATCCATCACGGATCAAACCCACAAAGACTACCTTCATGTTGGGGAAAGTAGTAATTTCAAAAAATTTCCTACGCACACGCAAGGATCATGGTGATGCATAGCAACGAGAGGGGAGAGTATTGTCCACGTACCCTCGTAGACTGTAAGCGGAAGCATTAGAACAACACGGTTGATGTAGTCGTACGTCTTCATGGCCCGACCGATCAAGCACCGAAACTACGGCACCTCCGAGTTCTAGCACACGTTCAGCTCGACGACGTCCCTCGAACTCCGATCCAGCCGAGTGTCGAGGGAGAGTTCCACAAGACCTGACGGGCGTGGTGACGATCTTGATGTTCTATCCGCAGGCTTCGCCTAAGCACCGCTACAATATTATCGAGGATGACTATGGTGGAGGGGGCACCAGACACGGCTAATAGATCTCAAGGATCAATTGTTGTTGTAAATTGGGTGCCCCCCTGCCCCCATATATATAGGAGCAAGGGGGGAGGCGGCCGGCCTATGGAGGAGGCGCGCCAAGGGGGGAGTCCTACTCCCACCGGGAGTAGGATTCCTCCTTTCCTTGTAGGAGAAGGAAAGAGGAGAAGTAGGACTCCTCCTTTCCTTGTTGGAGAAGGAAAGAGGAGGAGAGGGAGAAGGAAAAGTGGGCTGCCCCCCTTGTCCAATTCGGACCACAGGGTGGGCGCAGGCCTCCTTTCTTTTGGCCTCTCTCCTCTATTCCCGTATGGCCCAATAAGGCCCATATACTCCTCGGCGAATTCCCGTAATTCTCCGGTACTCCAAAAAATACACGAATCACTCGGAACCTTTCCGAAGTCCGAATATAGTCGTCCAATATATCGATCTTTACGTCTCGACCATTTCGAGACTCCTCGTCATGTCCCCGATCTCATCCGGGACTCCGAACTCCTTCGGTCCATCAAAAATCATAAACTCATAATATAACTGTCATCGAAACCTTAAGCATGCGGACCCTACGGGTTCGAGAACAATGTAGACATGACCGAGACACGTCTCCGGTCAATAACCAATAGCGGAACCTGGATGCTCATATTGGCTCCCACATATTCTACGAAGATCTTTATCGGTCAAACTGCATAACAACATACGTTGTTCCCTTTGCCATCGGTATGTTACTTGCCCGAGATTCGATCGTCGGTATCTCAATACCTAGTTCAATCTCGTTACCGGCAAGTCTCTTTACTCGTTCTGTAATACATCATCCCGCAACTAACTCATTAGTTGCAATGTTTGCAAGGCTTATAGTGATGTGCATTATCGAGTGGGCCCAGAGATACCTCTCCGACTATCGGAGTGACAAATCCTAATCTCAAAATATGCCAACCCAACATGTACCTTTGGAGACACCTGTAGTACTCATTTATAATCACCCAGTTACGTTGTGACGTTTGGTAGCACCCAAAGTGTTCCTCCAGTAAACGGGAGTTGCATAATCTCAGTCATAGGAACATGTATAAGTCATGAAGAAATCAATAGCAACATACTAAACGATCAAGTGCTAAGCTAACGGAATGGGTCGAGTCAATCACATCATTCTCCTAATGATGTGATCCCGTTAATCAAATGACAACTCATGTCTATGGCTAGGAAACTTAACCATCTTTGATTCACGAGCTAGTCAAGTAGAGGCATACTAGTGACACTATGTTTGTCTATGTATTCACACATGTATTATGTTTCCGGTTAATACAATTCTAGCATGAATAATAAAAATTTATCATGAAATAAGGAAATAAATAATAACTTTATTATTGCCTCGAGGGCATATTCCTTCAGTCTCCCACTTGCACTAGAGTCAATAATCTAGTTCACATCATCATGTGATTCAACACTTATATTCACATCTATATGTGATTAACACCCATAGTTCACATCGTCATGTGACCAACACCCAAAGGGTTTACTAGAGTCAATAATCTAGTTCACATCACTATGTGATTAACACCCAAAGAGTACTAAGGTATGATCATGTTTTGCTCATGAGAGAAGCTTAGTCAACGGGTCTCATCACATTGAGCCATATGTATTTTGCAAATATTCTATGTCTACAATGCTCGCACGGAGCTGCTCTAGCTAATTGCTCCCACTTTCAATATGTATCCAGATTGAGACTTAGAGTCATCTCGGATCAGTGTAAAAAGCTTGCATCGATGTAACTCTTTACGACGGGCTCTTTTATCACCTCCATAATCGAGAAATATTTCATTAGTCCTCACTAAGGATGTTCTGGACCAATGTCCAGTGATCTACTCCTAGATCACTATTGTACTCCCTTCCCAAATTCAGAGCAAGGTATACAATAGGTCTGGTACATAGCATAACATACTTTATAGAACCTATGACTGAGGTATAGGGAATGACTTTCATTCTCTTTTCTATTTTCTGCCGTGGTCGGGATTTGAGTCTTTACTCAATTTCACACCTTTACAACATAGACAAGAACTTTTCTTTGACTGTTCCATTTTGAACTACTTCAAAATCTTGACAAGGTATGTACTTATTGAAAAAACTTATCAAGCGTCTTGATCTATCTCAATAGATCTTGATGCTCAATATGTAAGTAGTTTTACTGAGGTCTTTCTTTGAAAAACTCCTTTCAAATACTCCTTTATGCTTTGCAGAATAATTCTACATTATTTCCGATCAACAATATGTCATTCACATATACTTATAAAAAATGCTGTAGTGCTCCCACTCACTTTCTTGTAAATACAGGCTTCTCCAAAAGTCTGTATAAAACCATATGCTTTGATCACACTATCAAAGCGTTTATTCCAACTCCGAGATGCTTGCACCAGTCCATAGATGGATCGCTGAAGCTTGCACATTTTGTTAGCTCCTTTAGGATTGACAAAACCTTCTGGTTGCATCATATACAACTCTTTTTAATAAATCCATTAAAGAATGTAGTTTTGACATCCATTTGCCAGATTTCATAAAATGTGGCAATTGCTAACATGATTCGGACAAACTTAAGCATCGCTACAGTTGAGAAAATCTCATTGTAGTCAACACCTTGAACTTGTCGAAAACCTTTTTGTGACAAGTCGAGCTTTGTAGATAGTAACACTACTATCAGTGTCCGTCTTCCTCTTGAAGATCCATTTATTTAACATGGCTTGCTGATCATCGAGCAAGTCAATCAAAGTCCATACTTTGTTCTCATACATGGATCCTATCTCAGATTTCATGGCCTCAAGCCATTTCACGGAATCTGGGCTGATCATCGCTTCCTCATAGTTCGTAGGTTCATCATGGTCTAGTAACATGACTTCCAGAACATGATTACCGTACCACTCTGGTGCGGATCTTACTCTAGAAGACCTACGAGTTTCGTTAGTAACTTGATGTGAAGTTACATGATCATCATCATTAGCTTCCTCACTAATTGGTGTAGGAATCACTGGAACTGATTTCTGTTATGAACTACTTTCCAATTCGGGAGAAGGTACAAATTACCTTATCAAGCTCTACTTTCCTCCCACTCACTTCTTTCGAGAGAAACTTCTTCTCTAGGAAGGATCCATCTTAGCAACGAATAACTTGCCTTCGGATCTGTCATAGAAGGTGTACCCAATAGTTACCTTTGGGTATTCTATGAAGACGCACTTCTCCGATTTGGGTTCGAGCTTATCAGGTGAAAACTTTTTTCACATAAGCATCACAACTCCAAACTTTAAGAAACGACAACTTAGGTTTAGTGTTAAACCATAGTTCATACGGTGTCGTCTCAACGGGTTTAGATGGTGCCCTATTAAACGTGAATGCAGCTGTCTCTAATGCATAACCCGAAAACGATAGCGGTAAATCAGTAAGAGACATCATAGATCGCACCATATCTAGTAAAGTACGATTATGACGTCCGGACACACCATTACATTGGGGTGTTCCAGGTGGCGTGAGTTTCGAAACTATTTCACATTGTTTCAAATGAAGACCAAACTCATAACTCAAATATTCGTCTCCATGATCAGAGCGTAGAAACTTTATTTTTCTTGTTACGATGATTTTCCACTTCACTCTGAAATTCTTTGAACTTTTCAAATGTTTCAGACTTATGTTTCATCAAGTAGATATACCCATATCTGCTCAAATCAGCTGTGAAGGTCAGAAAATAATGATACTTGCTGCGAGCCTTCACACTCATCGGACCGCATACATCGGTATGTATTATTTCCAATAAGTCAGTAGCTCGCTCCATTGTTCCGGAGAACGGAGTCTTCGTCATCTTGCCCATGAGGCATGGTTACGCAAGCATCAAGTGATTCATAATCAAGTGATTCCAAAATCCCATCAGCATGGAGTTTCTTCATGCGCTTTACACCAATATGACCTAAACGGCGGTGCCACAAATAAGTTGCACTATCATTATTAACTTTGCATCTTTTGGCTTCAATATTATGAATATGTGTATCACACGATCGAGATCCAACAAATCATTTTCATTGGGTGTATGACCATAGAAGGTTTTATTCATGTAAATGAACAACAATTGTTCTCTAACTTAAATGAATAACCGTATTGCAATAAACATGATCAAATCATATTCATGCTCAACACAAACACCAAATAACACTTATTTAGGTTCAACACTAATCCCGAAATTATAGGGAGCGTGCGATGATGATCATATCAATCTTGGAACTATTTCCAACACACATCGTCACCTTGCCCTTAACTAGTTTCTGTTTATTCTGCAGCTCCCGTTTCGAGTTACTACTCTTAGCAACTGAACCAGTATCAAATGCCGAGGGGTTGCTATAAACACTAGTAAAGCACACATCAATAACATATATATCCAATATATCTTTGTTCACTTTGCCATCCTTCTTATCCGCCAAATACTTGGGGCAGTTCCACTTCCAGTGACCAGTCCCTTTGCAGTAGAAGCACTTAGTCTCAGGCTTAGGACCAGACTTGGGCTTCTTCACATGAGCAGCAACTTGCTTGCCGTTCTTCTTGAAGTTCCCTTCTATCCCTTTGCCCTTTTTCTTGAAACTAGTGGTCTTGTTAACCATCAACACTTGATGTTTTTGTTGATTTCTACCTTCGTCGATTTCAGCATCACGAAGAGCTTGGGAATTACTTTCATCATCCCTTGCATATTATAGTTCATCACAAAGTTCTACTAACTTGGTGATGGTGACTAGAGAATTCTGTCAATCACTATTTTATCACGGAAGATTAACTCCCACTTGATTCAAGCGATTGTAGTACCCAGACTATCTGAGCACATGCTCACTAGTTGAGCGATTCTCCTCCATCTTTTAGCTATAGAACTTGTTGGAGACTTCATATCTCTCAACTCGGGTATTTGCTTGAAATATTAACTTCAATTCCTGGAACATCTCATATGGTCCATGACGTTCAAAACGTCTTTGAAGTCCAGATTCTATGCCGTTAAGCATGGTGCACTAAACTATCAAGTAGTCATCATATTGAGCTAGCCAAACGTTCATAACGTTTGTATCTGCTCTTGCAATAGGTCTTTCACCTAGCGGTGCATTAAGGACATAATTCTTCTGTGCAGCGATGAGGATAAACCTCAGATCACGGATCCAATCCGCATCATTGCTACTAACATCTTTCAACACAATTTTCTCTAGGAACATATCAAAATAAACATATGAAAGCAACAACGTGAGCTATTGATCTACAACATAATTTGCAATATACTACCAGGACTAAGTTCATGATAAATTAAAGTTCAATTAATCATATTACTTAAGAACTCCCACTTAGATAGACATCCCTCTAATCCTCTAAGTGATTACGTGATCCATATCAACTACACCATGTCCGATCATCATGTGAGATGGAGTAGTTTCAACGGTGAACATCAATATGTTGATCATATCTACTATATGATTCATGCTCGACCTTTCGGTCTCCGTGTTCCGAGGCCATATCTGTTATATGCTAGGCTCGTCAAGTTTAACCTAAGTATTCCGCGTGTGCAACTGTTTTGCACCCATTGTATTAGAACGTAGAGCCTATCACACCCGATCATCACGTGGTGTCTCAGCACGAAGAACTTTCATAACGGTGCATACTCAGGGAGAACACTTCTTGATAATTTGTGAGAGATCATCTTAAAATGCTACCATCAAACAAAGCAGAATAAGATGTATAACAGATAAACATCATATGCAATCAAAATACGTGACATGATATGGCCATGATCATCTTGCGCCTTTGATCTCCATCTCCAAAGTACTGTTATGATCTCTATCGTCACCGGCACGACACCATGATCTTCATCATCTTGATCTATATCAATGTATCGTCACATGGTCGTCTCGCCAACTATTTCTCTTGCAACTATTGCTATCGCATAGCGATAAGGTAAAGCAATTATTTGGCACTTGCATCTTTATGCAACAAAGAGACAACCATAGGGCTTCTGCCAGTTGCCGATAAGTTCAACAAAACATGATCATCTCATACAACAACTTATATCTCATCACGTCTTGACCATATCACATCACAACATGCCCTGCAAAAACAAGTTAGACGTCCTCTACTTTGTTGTTGCAAGTTTTAGGTGGCTGCTACGGGCTTAGCAAGAACCGTTCTTACCTACGCATCAAAACCACAACGATAGTTTGTCAAGTTGCTGCAGTTTTAACCTTCGCAAGGACCGGACGTAGCCACACTCGGTTCAACTAAAGTTGGAGAAAATGACACCCGCTAGTCACCTGTGTGCAAAGCACGGCGGTAAAACCAGTCTCACGTAAGCGTACACGTAATGTCGGTCCGGGCCGCTTCATCCAACAATACCGCCGAACCAAAGTATGACATGCTGGTAAGCAGTATGACTTATATCGCCCACAACTCACTTGTGTTCTACTCGTGCATATAACATCAACGCATAAAACCTAGGCTCGGATGCCACTGTTGGGGAACGTAGTAATTTCAAAAATTTCCTACGCACACGCAAGGATCATGGTGATGCATAGCAACGAGAGGGGAGAGTATTGTCCACGTACCCTTGTAGACCATAAGCTGAAGCGTTAGAACAACGCGGTTGATGTAGTCGTACGTCTTCACGGCCCGACCGATCAAGCACCGAAACTACGACACCTCCGAGTTCTAGCACACGTTCAGCTCGATGACGTCCCTCGAACTCCGATCCAGCCCAGTGTCGAGGGAGAGTTCCGTCAGCACGACGGTGTGGTGACGATCTTGATGTTCTACCGTCGCAGGGCTTCGCCTAAGAACCGCTACAATATTATCAAGGATGACTATATTGGAGGGGGGCACCACACACGGCTAATAGAGATCTTAAGGATCAATTGTTGTTGTGTCTGGGGTGCCCCCCTGCCCCTATATATATAGGAGCAAGGGGGGAGGCGGCCGGCCTATGGAGGAGGCGCGCCAAGGTGGAGTCCTACTTCCACCGGGAGTAGGACTCCTCCTTTCCTTGTAGGGGAAGGAAAGAGGAGTAGGACTCCTCCTTTCCTTGTTGGAGAAGGAAAGAGGAGGAGAGGGAGAAGGAAAAGTGGGCTGCCCCCCTTGTCCAATTCGGACCAGAGGGTGGGCGCAGGCCTCCTTCCTTTTGGCCTCTCTCCTCTATTCCCGTATGACCCAATAAGGCCCATATATCCCCGGCGAATTCCCGTAACTCTCCGGTACTCCGAAAAATACCCGAATCACTCGGAACCTTTCCGGAGTCCGAATATAGTCGTCCAATATATCGATCTTTACGTCTCGACCATTTCGAGACTCCTCGTCATGTCCCCGATCTCATCCGGGACTCCGAACTCCTTCGGTACATCAAAAATCATAAACTCGTAATATAACTGTCATCGAAACCTTAAGCGTGCGGACCCTACGGGTTGGAGAACAATGTAGACATGACCGAGAAACATCTCCGGTCAATAACCAATAGCGGAACCTGGATGCTCATATTGGCTCCCACATATTCTACGAAGATCTTTATCGGCCAAACCGCATAACAACATACGTTGTTCCCTTTGTCATCGGTATGTTACTTGCCCGAGATTCGATCGTCGGTATCTCAATACCTAGTTCAATCTCGTTACCGGCAAGTCTCTTTACTCGTTCTGTAATACATCATCCCGCAACTAACTCATTAGTTGCAATGCTTGCAAGGCTTATAGTGATGTGCATTACCGAGTGGGCCCAGAGATACCTCTCCGACTATCGGAGTGACAAATCCTAATCTCGAAATACACCAACCCAACATGTACCTTTGGAGACACCTGTAGTACTTCTTTATAATCACCCAGTTACATTGTGACGTTTGGTAGCACCCAAAGTGTTCCTCCGATAAACGGGAGCTGCATAATCTCATAGTCATAGGAACATGTATAAGTCATGAAGAAAGCAATAGCAACATACTAAACGATCAAGTGCTAAGCTAACGGAATGGGTCGAGTCAATCACATAATTCTCCTAATGATGTGATCCCGTTAATCAAATGACAACTCATGTCTATTTCTAGGAAACTTAACCATCTTTGATTTACGAGCTAGTTAAGTAGAGGCATACTAGTGACACTATGTTTGTCTATGTATTCACACATGTATTACGTTTCCGGTTAATACAATTCTAGCATGAATAACAAACATTTATCATGAAATACGGAAATAAATAATAACTTTATTATTGTTTCTACGGCATATTTCCTTCACTTCAAAGGAGTCATACCAGGTGTAGAGGTCCGCTGTACGGGCTCATTCACGCTCGAGGTTGTCTTCGGATCTCCGGACAATTTCCGAAGCGAGGTGTGAATCTTCGACATAGTCCCCTTTCGCAGTGGCTATCACACACTGCTCGGACGGACATCATTCGCCCGATTCAATGCAGTGCCACACTATGCTTATCTCAAACTCAAGATGCCCGGTCCACGTGGCGTCATAACAGTTAATGGAAATACAGAACGCTCTCTCCGTACAGAAGAGCACACAGCTGCCTTAGCAGCAGAAGTACAGATCGGCCTTCTCAAGCAGAACCTTAATTCGACTGCCGAGCCCACGGACACCGTCAAGAGGGTCCAAACTACCCTGCAGCAAGACAGCTCAGCTCGTTAGGAGCTAGACTAGCAATTCGGCCTCCGTCTCAGTCCCGGTCAAGTAGTGGCATTCGTACAACGCGTACATAACTACGCACTCAAAATTCCATGGGCATCAACGGAGGCATAGCTAGTTTTAGATCCATAGTACGGCTCAACCGACACCGGATACACACATACTTTCACTTTTATTCGTTTCCTTTTCAGGTTTCAATCCTGCAGGCCCCATCAGACGACCTGATTACCAGTCCTCTTGAAGGATAAACACACCAAGACGGCGAGAAACGTAGACGTACGGGGGATTTTCAAGGTGGTTTCGCTAACAATCACTCTACCTGTCTTTCAGGACCCACATGCATCTCTCCCTTGGTTTTTCGCATATTAAATAGCCTGTTTTTTATCGCAGTACTTGTATCAATGCGCCTCGACGTATTAATCAAATTACAATGAAAATAGTTCGCGTCTGGAGCTTTAAAGCCCCAGCTTATCACCTTTCCACCTTTTCTGTTTTCTTTCTTTCCTTTTTTCTTCTTTTTCTTCCTCCCCTATGGGTAACCCTATCAGGTAGCGTCCGTACACTTTGGTACTTTTGATGTTTGCCAGGGGCTTCATAGCACCCCACACTACGGCAACAAAAGTCCAAACACTTTTATAAGTATAGTTTGACACCCCAATTTTAGCATCATATGCATTGGCTCTGAATCATGTCTTTGGTCAATAGTTGGGTTGCCCGGCTCCTGTGCTTGCTACCTTACGTTCCGCTATATCGGCTAAGGCAGTAAAGGGAGAACTACTGCGATTGTGCCTTGGTTTATCCAAAGGAGCACCTCAGTAGAGAAAGCCGAAAACTGACTGTCATGATGCGGCGAGAGCCGGTCAGCTGTTCGGAGGTTGCAAATCATTGGAGATTTCTTCCGCATTACGCAAAGGATCGGTACTTCCCAATCAGACGCTTCTAGCACTCTAGTTCCGATACTAGGGGCTGCGCCCATGTTTTTATTATCGAACTCCTATGGATAAGTGAGGGCGTTAACGCCGCATAGTATGGTTGCCTGGTTCGTTGCGCTAAACAACTCCTTCAAGGACCATATAATTGGATCAATATTGTTTAGATACCATCCCGAACACCCCCGTACTACCTACGTGGGGGCAGAAGCAGATGACTGGCCAACCCTCAGATTTCATACAACACGGCCGCACCAGAGGTAAAATTTAAAAACATAACAAGCATTATATTACAAACCGAGGGAGTCCTGGATTAGGGGGTCCTCGGACAGCCGGACTGTTGGACTATGAAGATACAAGATTGAAGACTTCGTCCCGTGTCCGGATAGAACTCTCCTTGGCGTGAAAGGCAAGCTTGGCAATACGGATATGTAGATCTCCTCCCCTGTAACCGACTCTGTGTAACCCTAGCCCCCTCCGGTGTCTATATAAACCGGAGGGTTTAGTCCGTAGGACAACAGCAATCATACCATAGGCTAGCTTCTAGGGTTTAGCCTCTACGATCTCGTGGTAGATCAACTCGTGTAATACTCATATCATCAAGATCAATCAAGCAGGAAGTAGGGTATTACCTCCATCGAGAGGGCCCGAACCTGGGTAAACATTGTGTCCCCCGCCTCCTGTTACCATCCACCTTAGACGCACAGTTCGGGACCCCCTACCCGAGATCCGCCAATTTTGACACCGACATTGGTGCTTTCATTGAGAGTTCCACTGTGCCGTCATCATAAGGCTGGATGGCTCGCCTCATTGTCAAGGACAACATCACCTCTGGGGGAGCCCTGGCTGTAGGCCAAACTCTCCGACTAGGTGGTTTCGTCATGACCGCCTTTTCAGCCGCTGCGCCAACGATGATTTCTCGGGTCATCGAAAACAGCCTCCACGTCGGGTCGGGACTTGCCGAGCAGTAGGATCCAATAGAGCTCTATTCCTTGAACGAGCTCTTGGATCACATCACTGCCTTGGGAGTCGTATAGACTATGATCAGATCGGGCTTAAACCCGACCAAAGGGAGATTAACTCCCGCCGGTCACCCATCAGATAGCGGTGGTGGAGGAGCAATGCGGCGATTCTTCCTCTATCTTGAGGACAAACTATGTCCGTATTCCCGAGCTCTCCGAGCCGGATACCCGTCTACGGGAGGACATCGCCCAAACCCTGAACCTAGAATCAGGCAGCGGGCCGGACCTATTGGGCAACATCCTGGAGCCCGAAGTTCCAAGATCGGAAACTCCTCCGCCCCTGGGTCTCGGATCGGGTCAAGGTTTGGACTTAAATCCACCCACCCACCCAGATATAAACGATCTTTCCCACATTAGACAAGAGCCCCAGGAGACAGTACACCACTATTGGGCCAGATTCCTCCTTGTAATGAACAAGGTCAAGGACTATCGCGAGGAAGACGCAATTTCATTCTTTTGCAATAATTGCACGGACAAGGGAATCCTCAACGCCATAAGTTGCCGTGACATAGCACAATTCGCTAACTTGGCGGCCATAGTACGGAAGTACTGTGCCATGGAAAGCGCCTGGAAAACCCAAACAAAATTTTGGGATCCTTCGGCTCTGACAAAACCCCTAGTCGAACTAAAATGGTGCACTCTTGTAAGTCGCCCGACCCAATTACAAAGAAGCAAAAGCCCACTACAGGGCGTGGAACCGTATTGGAGGGATGGCTTAATAGGCCATGCAAAATTCACAGTACAGCGGATACCATACCAACACACATCCTTAGAGCATGTTGGGTACTCCTGCAGGTGGCCAAGAGCGGTGACGATCTCCTCATTAACAAACCGTAGAGCACCATCCCGTGGAGAACAACAATACAATATTGACAGTCTTCGAGACCTTCGCCTCAAATAATAGGCGTAAGCGAGCACTCCGCAGCCTTGCCGAAGTCTGCCACGTGGCAGCAATAAATCCATGGAGCGATACGGCTATCACCTTCAATGCCAGTGACGAACCTAAATTCCGAACAGCCCGAGCACCAGCCGCCTTGGTCCTTAGTCCAATTATGGACGGCTTCCGGCTTACTAAAGTGCTCATGGACGGCGGCAGCGGATTAAACCTCATCTATGAGGAGACTCTTCAAAAAATGGAAACAGACAGAAGCCACATTGAGCAAAGCAGCACGACCTTCAGAGGAATCATCCCTAGTCGGGAGGCACGATGTGCTGGGAAAATCACACTAGATGTGGTATTCGGCACGCCGGAGAATTATAGGTCCGAAGAAATCACATTCCAAGTGGCCCCATTCAATAGCGGATACCACGCCCTTCTAGGGCGGGAGGCATTCACGATCTTCCAAGCCATACCCCATTACGGGTACATGAAGCTCAAAATGCCCGGGCCAAGTGGAATCATCACTCTAGCTAGTGATCCGGACATAGCACTCCGCGCCGAAAACAAAACAACCGCACTGGCCCTTGAGGCGTTATCCAAAGCCCTTGCGGCCGAGGAATTAACTGCGCTGCGCTCCACAGTGGACAGGGACGACGTGATACTCAACAAAATATCCAAGTCCACCTCTTTTAAACCAGCGGATGAAATAGTCAAATTCCAGGTCCACCCAACGGACCCTACAAAAACAGCGTCCATCGGGGCACAGTTAAACCCCGCTGTAGACGCCGCACTACGGGAGTTCCTGCGCGAGAATTGGGACATATTCGCCTGGCATCCTTCAGACATGCCAGGAATCCCACGCAGGCTGGCCGAGCATAGCCTTAACATTCTAAAGGGATTCAAGCCGGTCAAGCAGACTCTTCGGCGTTTCTTTGAACCTAAGCGACAAGCCATGGGAGAGGAGCTAGCCAAGTTACTGGAGGCCGGATTCATTAGCGAAATAAAACACCCGGACTGGCTAGCAAACCTGGTGATGGTACCAAAGAAGGATAAATCCTGGCGCCTATGCGCCAATTTCAAGGACCTCAACAAGGCTTGCCCCAAGGATCCCTTCCCCCTCCCCCGCATTGATCAAATTATCGACGCTGCCGCACGACACGACCCATTGTGTTTCCTCGACGCATACTCCGGATACCATCAAATCAAGATGGCGGAGTCCGACCAAGCCACAACGGCATTTATCACCCCATACGGTCCCTTCTGTTTTAACACCATGCCTTTCGGGCTTAAGAACGCCGGTGCAACCTATCAACACATGATTCAGACATGCCTGGAAACACAGATCGGCAAAACAGTGGAGGCATATGTAGATGATGAGGTCGTTAAAACCAGACATGTTGAATCCTTAATAGACGACTTGAGACTCACGTTCGACAATCTCCTAACATACGACATCAAGCTCAATCCGAAAAAATCCGTTTCGGCGTGCCCGCTGGAAAGCTCCTGGGATTCATCATCTCCAGTAGAGGAATCGAAGCCAATCCGGCTAAAATATGAGCTCTGTCACAGTTGGCTATCCCAACAGACCTCAAGCAAATTCAGAAACTAACTGGATGCGTGGCGGCCTTAACCCGCTTTATCTCCCGATTAGGAGAAAAGGCACTACCCCTTTATCGTCTTCTTCCGTGCACTGAACAATTCGAGTGGACGGATGCGGCCACGGACGGATTGGAAGAAATAAAAGCCATCCTGGCCACCAACCCAATCTTGGTCACGCCAAATGTCGGCGAACCAATGCTGCTGTATATAGCGGCAACACACCAAGTTGTAAGCGCAGTGCTCGTCGTCGAACGAGAGATGGACGGACATAAGTTCCCGCTTCAAAAGTCGGTATACTATGTATCCACTGTCCTCACTCCATGCAAATCACGGTACTCACATTATCAAAAGATAGCATACGCGGTCTTCATGGCATCCCGGAAGCTACGACACTACTTTAAAGAATGCTCAATCACGGTGGCCTCCGAAGTACCACTCAAATACATAATAAATAACTGTGATGCCACGGGCCGGATTGCTAAATGGGCTATCGAGCTCCTCCCGTTCGACATAACATATAAACCACGGCGAGCCATTAAGTCGCAAGTACTGGCCGATTTCGTCGCCGAATGGACGGAAGCCGAACTCCCTAAAGAGTACGGCGCGTACTCCAATTGGATCATGCACTTTGACGGTTCAAAGATGCTGGCTGGTCTGGGGGCAGGCGTCGTCCTGACATCCCCCACCGTAGATACAGTCCAGTACGTACTCCAAATATTATAGACAGACTCCAACAATGCGGCAGAATATGAGGCCCTGTTACACGGTCTCCGGATGGCAGTCTCCATGGGCATTCAACGCCTGGAGGTGCGTGGGGACTCAAACCTTGCAATATCTCAGATAATTTGAGACTTTGACGCCAAGGATCCAAAAATGGCGGCTTACCGCAACGCCGTTCTCAAAATGTCAGCTCGGTTCGAGGGGCTCGAATTCCACCATGTGGTCCGAGAAAACAATCAAGCGGCGGACATCCTCGCCCGCATCGGTGCTAAGCGCGACCCTGTCCCACCCAATATCTTCATGGAAAGGCTGTTTAAGCCATCCGTGGTATGGGAAGGAGAGACCGGCAACAACAGTCTGGACTTGGACACAACACCAGATACCGAACACTCTGACGTAATCGGTGGCTCCGCCACCGAAATAACACCTTCCGCCCACGTGATTATGGCTGTCATCACCCCATGGACAGAACCCTTCCTGGCCTACCTAACTAGGCAAGAACTACCTGAGGACCCAAACGAGGCATGTTGCATTGTGCGGCGGTCTAAATCCTACAAGGTCCACGAGGGAGAGCTTTATAAGAAAAGCGCTACCGGAGTCCTTCAAAGGTGCATCTCCGAAGAGGAAGGGCGGAAACTTCTGGGAGAAATTCATGCTGGACTTGGCGGCCACCACGCCGCAGCTCGGGCCCTTGTAAGGAAGGCATTCCGTACAGGTTTCTACTGGCCGACGGCCCGAGCAGACGCACAGGACCTTGTCCAACATTGCGTCGGTTGCCAGCCTTTTGCAAACCAAAGTCATATGCCGCCTACCGCTCTCCAAACAATCCCCATTACTTGGCCCTTTGCGGTCTGGGGGCTTGATATGGTCGGACCCCTCAAAGGGGGAAGCCATAAGAAAAAATACTTATTGGTCATGGTGGATAAATTCACCAAATGGATAGAAGCCAAACCAGTTAAAACGGCCGAATCCGGACCAGTGATAGACTTCATATCTGGGGTTGTACACCGTTATGGCGTCCCCCACAGCATCATCACCGATAACGGCTCGAACTTTACAGCCGACGAGGTAAAACTTTGGTGCAGCAACATGGGCATCAAGCTCGATTATGCTTCTGTCTATCACCCGCAAACTAACGGTCAAGTCGAGCGAGCAAATGGTCTTATCATGAGCAGCATTAAACCCAGATTAGTGTGGTCCTTAAAGGAATCAAACACGCACTGGGTAGAGGAGCTCGACTCCGTACTATGGGGGTTGCGTGCCATGCCGAATTGCACTACCGGATACACACCATTTTTTATGGTGTACGGCGCAGAGGCGGTACTGCCCTGCGACATAATTCATGACTCACCTCGAGTGCGCATGTATGAAGAGAAAGAAGCCGAGCTTGATCGGCAGGATAGTTTGGACGCCCTGGAGGAGGAGCGTGACATGGCAAAAGCCCGTTCCGCATTCTATCAGCAACAGGCTCGAAGGTATCAAAGCAGAGAAGTACGGGCCAAAACCTATAACGTTGGCGAACTCGTTCTACGCCTACCGGAGAAGAAAAAGAACAAGCTCAAGCCCAAATGGGAAGGTCCCTTCATTATTGACCAAGTCTGACCGGTGGAGCGTACCGTTTGCGGGATGCATCGGACAATCGACTCGAGCCAAACCCATGGAACGCAGCCGGACTCCGAAGGTTCTACGTCTAGTGCCGGACTCTATGTTCGTCTCCTTACCTCCGTCAATTTTTTACATATTCGTTATCTGTCTTTTATCTCTTTCTTTTTTCCTTTTTATTCAAGGCCTTAAAAGGCTAAATTGCGTCTTGACTACACAATCTTGACGCGCTAACCACGCTCATTATACCTGGGGGCTTCTTATACAGAAGCTTAATATAACAATTTTCCGGGCTCTATGCCCCACACATGTGTTATTCTTCCACATGTACCTTTTTCGCCATTATATGCATCGATGTGACTTAAGTTTTGGCCAAGCTGGGTTGCCTGGATCTTGTGTTTATGCCCTACGTTCCTGTTAATTCGGCTAGGGCATAAGGGGAGCACCTCTGCGATTGTTACTGCCGGGTCAGCCGGATGTGTACCTCAGACTGGGTGAAGCCGAAAGCTAGCGTTCTTAAGGGAATACTCGGTCGATGAACAAAAGATGACTTTTATTTATTTTAATACATGCCCCCAGATGTTTATAGCCTGCGTCTCTTTTCGCAGTTCGGACATGCACATTAGGGCATGCGTACCCAGGGAAAGGAACCCTTAACGGAACTATTCTCCCTGGAAGATGTTTCTTACTATCCATGTAATATAACATAGCTAGTTGGGTACTTGTCTGTTCAAGCACTTATGACCCCTACGCCTGGTTTCCACGTGTACCCCGGTTTTTACATAACTGAGCGGGTATTCGGATACACTCCGGACTGTCGGGTCCGGAGGTCGAAGCGAAAAGGTCCGCCATGACAAATGATTTACAATCCGGCTAGGGACAATATATGTCACTTGAAGTACACAGTCACTTAGACTGACTAAATTCTTCTTCTATACCATCCAACAGGCTGTCTAGCCTACAATCCTGTTGGGAATAATTTGCGGCTAATTCTATTTGGTCATACACCAAACTGACGGGGATCTCCTTCCCATCAGGCCCCATAGGTCCGACCTCGGCCATGTGGTTAGGGTCAGCCTTGGTATACCGCGTCTTCACCATGGCACAGGCTTCCCTCGCACCCTGTCGGCAGGCTGATATCTTCCATAATCAGAAGCGTCGCCGCGCTCCCTTGAGCTTCTCTACAAGCTCCCCCATGCCTCCTGGCAGGGAGACGGATGGCCACAAGGCTTGGGCAATGCCCTGCATCACCTGCCGAACTTGTTCGTGCAGTTGTGAGAGCTCTGGCAGAAGATCACCCGCAGACCCGGGCATCTCCTCCTCGGGACGACCCATCAGCATACCTGCAGATATAACTCTGTTAGCCGGTTTCTTCGCCGAACTCTTTAAAAGTTCGTTCAAGCACTTACTGAAAATGCCGCGTCGAAGCCTCTTATTCTCCTTTACGGAGTCAGCAAGCTGGGCCCGAACATCTTTCAGTTCCACGCCCAGCTGGATATTGGCATCTTGGAGATTGTTTTTCTCCTTCCTAACCTTTTTAAGCACGCGCTCACTAGCCTTTAGCTGTCGTTGGGCATGCGGCTCATTCCCTATCACAACCTCCGGATTCACTCCGGAGTCATCTGCAGAATCTATTGTTAGATTTGCATGCATGCCACATACTATCTGGTACCTGTCATTCTTTGCAATAGAGACAAGTGTTACCAGAGGTGGCCTTCTCGGACTCCTTTAGTGCGCAACTGCGGCCCGTAGCTGGGCTTTGCACTCTTCCAGCTCTTGAGACAATTGGGTATTCTTCTCTGTAAGAACCTGCACAAATAATGATCCTTAAATTAGTTGTGTCAACTGTTTCAAGTCTCAGGGGCTACTGATATATATAATTATCAGATTTTCTTACCTGTATACACTACAAGAAATATGTCAACTTGTGACCCTCACTATTGGTCCCTGAAAGGTCATAGTTTTTCATTTGCGACCTTTTTGTGACCAAAAACAGAAGGTCAAAAGCTGGCGGTCCTAAACTGAAATTAGTGACCTTCTTTGTGATATGTAAAAGGTCATTGGTTCTTTGACCAAATTTTTGGTCACTAGCAACCCCCCAGTCCACGTAGGCATCCAGCGGGGCAAGCTGATGTGGCACAAGATTCAGCCCGATCCAATTCGGTTTTGTACATGGGCCTAGCCAAAAAAATTTGATATTTCTATTATTATTTTTCCTATGAATTCTATTGGGCTACATGGGCCAAGCCCAATATTTCAGCCTTTTTATTTTTGGGCTTTGGCCTTCTACAATCTATTAATTATATACTTTTGGAAAATATATCTTGGAGCTGGTCCCACTAGTCATGTTAATCTCATATATTGATCCCAAACATCAGAAAGTTACGAACTAGTCATATTATTTCACAAGTGGGTTGCATTGGTCTGGTTACCATCTCACACACTATCAAATCACATTCATAATCAAATATTCCAAACAAATAAGAGAACATGTGAAATTCGTCAAATAACACTAAATTAGTGTATTACTATTTCTGTAGACTATTACAACCCAGGTATACCAGCTATTACAATATTACAATATTACAGTCAAATAGAACAGACAACTCTTTGCTGAGTAGCACTTCACGGCTTCGCGCTTTTCTTCACGTCTTCGCACTTCCAACTTTCTTAGGCGTGGAGCTCCTGTAAAAGAGGAACCAAGTAAAAAAAATCCATTTATAAGCAGCACAGCACAGCACAACACTCCAACAAGGTTACAAAGTCTACACGGCTACAGTAACAGTCTCTGGTCAAACGGCAGGAAGTACTGTATTTGAAGCGGTACAAATGGCAGTACAGGTGTACAGGTACTACCAGTAGGAGCAGAAGCATTTTTTTACCCGTTTAAACCAGGAAAAAGAAGAAGCATTTCTGCAGTGTCAAGTAGTAGTAGACTAGTAGGATAACAATAAATTGATAGAAGAAAAAAGAGGAGGAAGAGTTGGAATATCTCAGTCTTGAGCCTTGAAGTCCATCACTCTATCATGCAGGCATAGGGAAGGGAAGTCCATCAGTTGATAATTCTGCTGGAACTATATTTGCTACAGATCAGCTATCAACTCTTGATATTTATCCAGCGGGCATTGGTATGTGTAGGTACCGATGGAAGGGTGTACCTCGATGTATAGCATGAGAAGGGAGAGCTGGAGCGCCCACCTGAACTGCAGCTTGCCGTAAACCATGTAGGCAAGCACCACCCGACACTTGCACATGCCGAAAAGGAGACCATGTCGTCCAGAACACTCATGTGCACCTGCATCATAAGTGTGGCATCGCATAGCTAAAGAAACCATATAATGTACCATAACATTTGCAAAAATGGAGCTGGTTCTCTCTAGGATTACTAGTCAGCTCACAATTTAAACATAACATTTTTTCATCTTATATAACAAAAAAACTTAGAAATGTCGATCGACTGCTCGAGAAATGCAATATGTAAACCCAGCTGGAATTGATAACTACAAGCTACAGCAGCTCAAAGTGGCAGTAGCTAAAACGCAAGCATTGTTCTCACAAGGGAAAAAGAGTAAAGGTTAACATACAGTGCTTAAGATTTCTGGAAACTATATATACAGTTCGCTTAATAAATTAAAGATTTTGTGCAGGAAATTCATATACCTTATGTCCATGGTTGACCGATGCAAAGCCTCCTGTATGCTTGGGGACAGATCTGAACCATCTTGATCAACAGAGGGTCCAGCACTGTTTTCCGATTCGAAAGGAACAATAGCGTTTTCTATTGGTAGATGTCTTGCCGAATGATTTGTGTCCAAAGAAGGATACAGATCCATATCCTGAAATCTTCCCCGGACCTAAAAACATATGTACATGCATAAATAATTTGATAATGTACTGGTAAGTACAAACCTAGAGAATAGTGCACAAAAAACCCATCAGCAGTCAGCAGATTGTTAATATTGATAGCATATCTCAGTTAGGTTTGGATAATAGCTCGAGCCTACAGAAGTGCTTATGAATGTTAGTGTCACACTGCATATATTACAAACTAATAATCAAGGAGCACAATGTACTGGTTGTGTATAGATCACATATTGCAGCCATAAAATTTAACATGGTTACAGAAGAAGGAAATATCTGCATGCCATTATAGGAAGCAGAAAAAGAGAGTCTTCTGCTAGTTGAATGCCATGCATAATCTACAACACTGGCAAGGCTTTTTTTTAGCCTAAATAAAGGATACTGCCTATTGAATTCTACAGCAAACAGGTCAACTTCTGCAGTTCTAGAATTCCCACGAAATATGTTCGAGTATTCCAGAATATTCAACAACTCTTGTCATCGTATGAAAATAAAGCCAACCACTGTAAAATTCAACTCAGCCCAATTGTTTAAGACACTGCTAGTATCAGCTCAACCTGGATACATATCCAGCAACTGACTGCGTGGAAAATCAGAGGAAGGCGCGTCAGATCGCGTGGTCAGAGGATGAGATTGGGGGCCGGACACCACCACCTCCATCGTCGTCCGTACCTTGGAGAAGGGCGAGAAGGAGAGGCCATAGGGCGCGAGGCCCGTGGGCTCGCCCCCTGAAGACGGCCGCCTGGACGGCCTATGGGCTCCGGTGTCCTCCCCCTCACCGCCGTCTCTCCCTGGCCTGCGCCGGCTCCAAGGGGCAGGGGAGGAAGAGGCCATCCCGCCCATGGTGTCCCGGTGCTCGAACGAGGACGATGTCCTAGATCTGGGAGGGAGAGAACACGAGGTGATTAAGTGAGGGAGGGCTGTAAGGAGGAGGAGGAGGAGATTGAGTGGAGGGACACACCTGAGCCTGCCGTCCGCGATGCCATGGCTGCCATGCTCGATCTGCAGCTTAGCCGGGGCTGGGGGGGGAGAGGGCGCGCTCGATCTGGTCGATGCGCGCAGGATCTGTTTTGAGGGGATGATGGAGCGGAGGTGACGGGGTCGCGGTGGTGTGCTGGGAGCAGCAGATTGCTACCGGAAATCGCTGGGATCGGCCGCCGTAGGTGGCGGCGGCGAGGAGTTGTGAGAAGAGAGAGATGGGGCAATCTGGAAGGGAGGAGTGTGCGGGGAAGAGAGGGCTAGGGTTCGCTGCGCGATGGGTGGCGCGCGGATCTAGCATCGTCGGGCTCGGATGAATGGGCGGCGCGATAGGAGGAGAGGAGAGGAGGGAGTGACGGTGGCGCTGGCGGCACGAGGGAGGGGAAGGAGAGGTGGTGGCGACGATCTGGAAGGGGAGGAGGAGAGCTCTCTCTCTCCGCATCGGGCACAGCGGGTGGGTAGGTGGGACACAACGGGTGGGTGTGGGTGGGTGGGTGGGTGTGTGGATGGATGGATGGATGTTATGGTAGATCAATGGCTTTCAACCCAAATGATCAATCTTATGGCCACATTCATGGCATAGTTTTTTCAAATAATCTCATATTATGCACAAGGGTGCATCTTGGAATTCCAAACAATGTTGCCTAAGGGAGTTTTCATTTTCTTTGCACGGAGAATTCATTTTCCATTTTTTGAGTCCCCGAAATGTGTTTTTTTAAGGACCTACCATATATTTGTTTTAAAATTGGACCAAATCAATTTTCTAAAAATACTAGGCCATATTTAATGCACAATTGACCAAATGGTTGGGTGTCAAAAGTTTTGATCCACCTCTGGTGAAAAAGACAAATTTCCGCCCATTCAGTTGGAAGCGGGTCAAATTTGAACTGCAGATGCCACATATTTTGCTCTATATTTTTTACAAAAATCATTTCTAGGTCCATAAGTATCTATTTAATCAGAGAAACACCAAAAAATTCCAAGATTCAACCACTAGTTAGGAACGGTCATGCCCGCCATTTTGACCGCATTTTGAAACGGGCATAAAAAATTCAAAAAAAATCAAAAAATTGGAAAAACTTCGGATTATCTCATTATATGTGACCAAGTTGCCAGGAAAAATAATAAACTTGTAATACATAAATTATTTGAAAAAAGTGTTCTCAGAAATGAGCTATGATGCGTGAAGATTCATGGCTTTCAAGCCAAATGCTCAATCGTATGGCCACATTCATGGCATAGTTTGTTAAAATGATCTCAAATTGTGCACAAGGGTGCATCTTGGAATTCCAAACAATTTTGCCTAAGGTAGTTTTCATTTTCTTTGCACGGAAAATTCATTTTCCATTTTTTGAGTGCCCGAAATGAGTTTTTTTGTGAAGGACCTACCATATATTTGCTGCAAAATTGGACCAAATCAATTTTCGAAAGACTAGGCCATATTTAATGCATAATTGACCAAATGGTTGGGTGTCAAAAGTTTTGATCCACCTCTGGTGAAAAAGACAAATTTTCGCCGATTCAACTGGAAGCGAGTCAAATTTGAACTGCAGCTGCCTCATAGTTTGCTCTATATTTTTCAGAAAATCATTTCTAGGTACATAAGTATCTATTTAATCAGAGAAACACCAAAAAAGTTCCAAGATTCAACCACTAGCTAGGAACGGTCAAGCCCGCCGTTTTGACCGCATTTTGAAACGTGCATAAAAAATTCAAAAAAAAAAACAAAAAATTAGGAAACCTTCGCATTGTGTCATTATATGTGACCAAGTATCCAGGAAAAATAATAAACTTGTAATACGGCAATTATTTTAAAAAAGTGTTCTCAGAAATGAGCTATCATGCATGAAGATTCATGGCTTTCAAGCCAAATGATCGATTTTATGGCCACATTCATGGCATAGTTTGTTCAGATGATCTCACATTGTGCACAAAGGTGCATCTTGAAATTCCAAACAATGTTGCCTAAGGGAGTTTTCATTTTCTTTGCATGGAAAATTAATTTTCCATTTTCCGAGTGCCCGAAATAAGTTTTTTTTGTGAAGGACCTACCATATATTTGTTGCAAAATTGGACCTAATAAATTTTCTAAAATACTAGGTCATATTTAATGCACAATTGACAAAATGGTTGGGTGTCAAAAGTTTTGATCCACCTCTGGTGAAAACGACAAATTTCCGCCGATTCAGGAGGAAGCGGGTCAAATTTGAACTGCAGCTACCTTATTGTTTGCTCTTCCCCAACTCCAAAGCGCGTAAACTCGCATGCCCGCCGCGTGGTCACCGCCTAGGCATGTCTAGTGGGTTGGTCGCTCCCCAGGTAGGTGCTAGGAAGAAAATTACAACAGAAGAATCTCACGAGGAGAATGACCCATGCTCAAAGATGAATTAGCAACCAAGTGTTTGATTAGCCGTACGGGAAATGCACACGGCCAATGGGCGTGAGTTTTGGCTGAGGATGATCATCTACTAAGAAGAATGTCTTCACAAATTTTCAGCTCAAAAGGAGGATCCTAGGTGGTACTTGCTTTGCAAAGTACCACACTGGACAAAAATATGAATGTTGAAGCTGGGCTCAAAATAATGAATGGATTGAGCTGGAATTTGGTGGAGGATGGTTAATTGGGCATAGGAAAGCACTGTAGAAAATTGATACCGTTTGGACATGCCAAAGTGGTACTTCCTTCACAATGCTCTTCTCTGGACAGAAACTTGGGAAAATTAGCGAGAGAAATTGGATGAATGAAATGAGCTCAAATTTGGTGTAGGTAAGTTACATAGGTAAGGTCATGCGCTGGTAAGTTTTTAGATCATTTGGGTAAGCCTAGCTAGTACTTACTTCACAAAGCTTCTCTCGAGGTAGAAACTTTCAAAATTTCCTGAGAAAGAATTACCAGGAAAATGGAGCTGAATATTATCATCTGGAAATTATTTGGGTATGGAAGGGCGCCCAAAAAGCTTGAGGGTAATAGGAGGGGTCTAGAAAACAATTGCTTTGCAAGGTGCCAATCTGGCCATAAAATATAAATTGAACCTGGGCTCACATAGATGATTTCACCGAGCTGCAATTTGGAGGAGGGTGATAATTTTGGCATATGAAGGAACTGTATAAATTTCATGTCATCTGGATATATAAAAAAGGTACTTCCTTCACAATGCTTCTAGGTGGACAAAAACTTTGAAAATTTGCCGAGGAAGATTTGCTAGGCAAATGGAGTTCAATTTTGTCATGAGGCAATGATTTGGATAGGAAAGAGTGCCCAAAAATTTTGAGGGCAATCAAGAATATATAAATAGCACTTCCTTCACAAAGTGATGTTCTGAATAGAATAGGAAAATGAATATTGTTGAATTAGTTTTGAACTAGTTAAGGAAGGATTTTTACATATTTCACGAAGATATGACCCAAAGAATGTATGAGATTTTTTTTGGGAATTTTGGGAGTGATAGAAATATAGGTTGCTTCACAACCTAGGGCAAAATTGACACAGGGACATGACACACAGGCAAAGCTGATGAGGTGGCGCCTAGTCATAGCAATAAGTACTAATGCATCCACGTTGACAACCTCATGACCATTTATATTAGTCGTAATCAGGTAGAAATAAGGTCATGGACCACTCTTGTCTGCTTTATGACCATTTGGTGTAAGGCAATTCTGGGTTTGAGCCCTTCCAAGTGAAATGCCTGTGGATTTACGACCAATTCAACTAGGGTCACTAAGAGAAGGTCACTAGTTGACATATTTCTTTTAGTGATATCATTTACATACTGGTCTGTGGCTCTCGCAAGACCACTTTGAGCAGCTCGAATGTACGCGTCTCCTGAATTGAAGGCATCGAACGCCTCTTGGGAGAAACAAGCGTCACGAAGTACGGCCCGGCGACGCCTGTGATTCATGGCGTTCTCCACTTTGGAATTTGTAGCGGATAGCCTATCCGCATCCTTTGTAGGAGGAACATGCAGCGTTTGCCCCATGTTAGCGTCCGCCTCTATGTCCGGCCCTGGAGCCCGACCGGTGGAGGCGTGATCGGCAACCTCTCGGGATATAGTCCGACTAGCATTTTTTCTACTAAGAAACAGGCATGTTATTATATTTTAAAATACGACAACCACGGAGCGGAGTTTTGTCTCATACCTATACAACGGCGTCTCAGTCCTGACTGCCTTCGTTTTAAGCCTACCCGGCTTCGGTGCCCCTTGTTGGTAAGTCACTGCGGGTTCGGCATGGCGTCCCGAGGGCCTTCCCTGTAAGACACCATATGTGTGCAATAGGTGAAGTGCAGAAGAGGGGATCCTTCTTGGAAGTTGGGACTCCGGTTTTACTTACATGCGACGCAGGGAGTAGTCCAGGATAATCGGCTATGATGGCCACCATGGCATCATCGCAGCTCAATTGATAGAGCGTCCTGTCAATCAGCTACACAAATATGTCCGGATCCTCTTCGAGTCCGGGGTCGAGGCCCCGGTCAGGGTCCTCTGGTTGTGGAGGCGGGCTGTGGACCTCCCTCACAGCTTTTCGTAGCTCCTGCTATGAAATAGCAAGGTAAATATTAATGACAAAGAATGCGGGAACGTCTGGAGGGAAAAGTGGCGGCTCACCCAGCTTGGAGGGTTGTACATGGAGAATCCATCTTGTGGCTTAATGCGGATGAACTCCTATTCCTCCCCCTTATATAAATCAGTCAGTATCTTCACTAGAGCAGCGACGGAGTCAGGCGCCTTACGACCGCAGCGGGTAGCATCGTCTTCCCCATTGAAGTGCCACATGGGATGTCCTGGTATTGAAGTGGCTGCACCCCCCGCATTATACATATTGACATAACCTTGGTTATTGTCATTCCTGATTGAGCCAGCGTTTTTATCCGGCCCATCAGGTAAAGGACTTCTCCGTTATCTTCCTCCTGGGGGCTCCGAGGGCGCCAGCTGCGGCATTTCTTCAGGGGAGCGTTTGTCGAACTCAGGGAGGCCCATCCGAATAGGGTCCAGAAGGGGGACGTCCTCCATATAAAACCACTCTGAAGGCCAGTCCTCGGATGTATTCTTCGGAGTACCGGACAGGTATCCGGTCCCGGCGATGCGCCATATTTCGGCTCCACCCACTTGGTATGGTGACCCCTGCTGTGTACGGGGTACGAGGCAGAATAGCCTCTTCCATAAGTCAAAATGAGCTTCGCATCCCAGAAACAACTCGCAAAGGGCGACATAGCCAGCAATGTGTAATATGGAGGCGGGAGTGAAATTATGCAGCTGAAGGCCATAGAACTCCAGGAGCCCGCGGAGGAATGGATGAATTGGAAATCCAAGCCCTCTTAATAAGTAAGGTACAAGGCATACCCACTCCCCCATGGATGGGTTGGGAAAGCTTTCTGCTTGCTCCCCGCCATTATAGGTGGCGAGCCCGGCTCGAACGGGGACCATGTATGCTGGAGGGAGAAATCCCTATGTCTGTAAATCTACAGCATAGCTGTGGGGGACGGAACACTTCTTCCAATTGCCGGGCTTAGGGCTACGGGTGCGAGAGGAGGAGCTGCGACGGCCGGCCATGTTGGAATGGATTTTTTCCGGGCGCGCTCCGATGGATACTCGCTATGGGAGGATGGTGTGATCTGGATATGGGGATCCCCGTGTCTTTAATAGACGATTTACTCGCATGGCTAGGGTGGAAAATGTAAAAATGCCCCGACTTCTCGCATTCGCTCGACACGTGGAAGATAGCCATTATTAGGCGCGGAATCCAAGGAGTGCAACATTTAAGGGAAGCTGGACACTACTCAACATGTATTCAAATTTGGAGAAGAACCCGCCTTGCAATGCCGAAGGCAATCTGCGTGCCGGACTCATCGTCATTGAACCCTGGTTCAGGGGCTAATGAGGGAGTCCTAGATTAAGGGGTCCTCGGACAGCCGGACTATATCCTTTGGCTGGATTGTTGGACTATGAAGATACAAGATTGAAGACTTCGTCCCGTGTCTAGATAGAACTCTCCTTGGCGTGGAAGGCAAGCTTGGCAATACGGATATGTAGATCTCCTCCCTTGTAACCGACTCTGTGTAACCCTAGCCCCCTCCTGTGTCTATATAAACCGGAGGGTTTAGTCCGTAGGGCTCCAGTCTAGCACTTGTACCAGTCGCCTACCAGATCACGAAAAAAAAAGTATACCATCCCACCCGGCCTAACCCGGGGGGTTAAGGTTCCTCTCGGAGACTTACAGTCTAAACAACAACAACCATACCATAGGCTAGCTTCTAGGGTTTAGCCTCTACGATCTCGTGGTAGATCAACTCTTGTAATACTCATATCATCAAGATCAATCAAGTAGGAAGTAGGGTATTACCTCCATCGAGAGGGCCCGAACCTGGGTAAACATTGTGTCCCCCGCCTCCTGTTACCATCCGCCTTAGACGCACAGTTCGGGACCCCCTACCCGAGATCTGCCGGTTTTGACACCGACACAAACCCACTTTGTTTAATCATACAAGGTAGAAGGAACTTGAATACATTATTCAAAGATCATGTCTTTCGCACACTGAGCCGCAACAATGCGGGACCCCTCCAAGACATCGCCAAAGTATCGCTCGGGTGTGTGGTGCTCCTTGCACTCAGGTGGCCCCTCCGTCGCCAACTTGACGGCGTCCATCTTCGCCCATCATACCATGACATAGGAGAAGTCCAGACGCGCGCTTTTGATGCAGATGGACCGCTTGATGACGTCCAGCCGAGGGCAGGCATCCACCAGCCTCTTCACGAGGCCCAAGTAACTGCTGGGTATAGCTTCAGCTGGCCACAACCGGATTATTAAATCCTTCATGGCCAGTTCGGCCACCCTGTGCAGGTCGACCAGCTGTTTTAGCTGATCGTTGAAGGGCACCGGATGTTCTGGCGCAAGATATTGCGACCAGAACAACTTCTCTGTGGAGCTCCCTTTTTCGACTCGAAGGAACTCTGTGATGTCCGCCACACTGCATGGCAGATCAACAAAATCCCCTGGAGAACTCTGTCGGATGTGGGGTTCCGGCAAACCCTTAAGGTTCGAACACTAGGTTGCGCACGAAGCCTTTCCCTCCTACCGATCTACGCCCTAGCTCGCTAAGATCTCGCGGGCGAACTCGACGAACTCACAGCACAAAGGGACACGAGATTTTATACTGGATCGGGCCACCATTGTGGTGTAATACCCTACTCCAGTATGGTGGTGGTGGATTGCCTCTTGGGCTGACGATGAACAGTACAGAGGGAAGAACAACCTCCTGAGGTTGAGATGTTCTTGTGCTTGGCGACTTAGCGAGTGAGAGATGGGTGAACTGCTCGATGGGATCAGATGGGATCCAGCCGAGATGAGATGCCCCTACTGTGGAGGCTAGCTCTACTTATATAGGCCCTGGTCCTCTTTCCCAAATATTGAGCGGGAAGGGAGCCAACAACGGCGGGCAAATTTGAAGGGGGACAGCTAGTACAAGCTATCCTGACAAAAGTGGTCTTCGCTTACAAAAGGCTCTGGTGGTGACGCCGTCTTGGGCTCCACGATGACCTCCGTCTTGCCGTCCTCCTGGTCTTGGTCTCGTTGCACCGATATAGCAACCTTTGCCTGATGCCTCGGTACTCCTCGCCTGCACTGGCCTCCTTTGCACCAAAGGGGAAACAAGGACGTTGCGTGTGCTGGAGCCTTCTTGGCGCCCGCCTGGTGTCGATCGTCATGGTGCACGTCACGAGAGTCTCGTGAGGTTGTCCCTGCCTTGATATCTCCACTCCTCGTGAGCCTGCCTGACTAGGCCACTCCTGAGGAGGTGTTGTGTCGTCCGCCTTGCGAGGCTTGGCCCCTCGCGAGGGTCTTGGATGCCTTGTTGATGAAGATGGGCCGTACGGCCTGCTGGCTTAGCCACGCCGTGGGCCGCAGGCAGGCAAGTCTGGGGACCTCCATTCCCAGAACGCCGACACTAGCCCTCGGGCCCAAGGTGCGCTCGGGCTTGGCTTCGCGGCGAAGCCAAAGGTCAAGTACGGAGCACCGCGGGCCCCAAAAGCATGCGGCCTCGGTTGACGCGTGGTGGTGGATTGGATGTGGGCGTCTCCGCTTCCCCATGCTGCCTCGACAACTTCTTGACTTGACAAGTCCCTGCGGCATGCAAGGAAAACCATCTTTACCCGCGATCGTGGGAGGCACTAGTTGGCCTTCTCTTTCTATAAATGGGGAGGGGGCGGAGCCCCCGTCACCCATCTCTTCCTCGCTTGCTTGCTTCTTCCACTTCTAACAACAATGGCGCCTATCAGATGGCTTTCTGCCGGAGAGAAGGGAAAGGCTCCCCGAGATGACCCGGGACCACTTCCGCCGAAGAAGAGGTCGGTCCACCGTCGTGATGAAGCGGCGATGCAGGTGGTGACGAGGCCTTGGTGCGAGCGGCCTCCTCCGGGGTACTCGCTACCCTTGTATGCCTGAGCCGAGGGCTCGGGAGGACGGAGCGACGCGTGGCGTCGCCCCCGGAATCCATGCCGCAGACTACTCGCGTGGGCTAGTGCTCTGGGCGCCGATGCCTCCAAGCTCCTGGATCCGCTTCCCGTGGTTCTTATTCGATGTGATGCCGTCGAGGGGTCTCTCGAGCTCTTGTTGTAGCACGCCGACTGCAACGCCCCAGTGACCGGAGCAGAGATCAAAGCGGTCCCCACCGGCAAGATCTTCATGACTCAGGGGTGGGGCGAGATCGCGTGGGTCTGCCGTGCGAGGGGTGCCCTCGCAATCCACTTTGAGTTCGACGGCGTCTCCACGCTCTTCTTCAAGGTCTTCGATGCTGAGGGCCGCTGCCTGGAGTGCTGCTCCGGAGAGGAGCATGAGGTTGACGCGCGTTCCGTTCGCAGCCACTCCAGCAGCAGCAGGCCTTGGGAGTCTAGCAGCTCTACTGAGCTCTATGAGACTCCGGAGACGAGCGATGATAGCTACGTGCCCCCGAGCTCTCGCCGCGCTCGGAGCAGAGCCGTAGCGTCCAACCGTTGCCGCTGCTGATCTGGATGGGTTTGGCGCCGACCTCCCATGGCCCATTGTTGATGATGGCGTCCGCCATGGGATGGTGTAGATAGGATTCCCCTTAGTTTTAGCTTTTGTTCCCTGTGAAGAATCATGAATTACCCCGTGGGAGCATGTAAGGGTCTGTAATGTCTTTTGTGCTTATCTTCCCGGTTATGAGAATTTAGTGAACACATGCCCGTTAAGGCTCGGTCCCCCTTTTCTTTCCTCGCGATAGCTTGTTGCTCTACACAGATAGGTCCCGGTCCCCAAGCAGGCTACAGCCGTTGCTGGTATGACAGGTCGCGTGCCGTGGTCAAGGCCAGGAGGTGTGCGGCCCGAGCTCCAGTAAGAGCCCCTGAGGCGCGATGCTCAGGAGGTTCCCCTTAGCGCTCAAGCAGCCATGGTAAGGCAAGAAAGGGAGTTGACGTGGCCGCAACGGGGTTGCCGCAAGGCGTGAGTGACCATTAGGCCCAAACATTTAGCCGATCCGAGGGCGGGACTTATCTTGTTGGCTTCATGGAGATTCCTGACGTTGTGCTAGGGCTGCGCGCCAACTTGTGCGGCATAGCTAGGCTGGCTCATACGAGTTTCCCTCCCCCATGCTCTTCTTAGTGCTCTGCATCCTCAGGTCCCGTCCCTCGAGCGAGCTCAGCCTCCGCTGATATGCCAGGTCGCGATGCCGTTGTCAAGGCCAGGGGGTGAGGGCTGCAGAGCCAGTAAGCGCTCCTGAGTCGCGATGCTTAGGATCCCCCTTTTAACGCGCAAGCGAATTGCACGGGAGAGAAGGAGGATCGCGGTGGCATCTGCTATCCTCCCCACGGGGTCCCTGTGAACAGGCACAAGAAGAATATGGTTTGCCGTTACAGCTGTCGGCCTGCTGCTGGTTGCTCTGGGTGAAGTGAAGGCACTGAGGGCCTGGTGAGGTGACGTGCGTGGGGCGTGCCGCGTGCCAGAGCTCGGCCGCTCAGATTTGTCGACGTGGCTGGGACGGACCCATGCACCAGCGCCGTGCCTGTGAGAAAGCCCCATGGGAGGCGATGATCGAGCAGGTGATAGCCGTGGACAGGTTAAACATGGAAAGCAGAACAGCTTAGGTAAATGCAGGAAGATACATGCCACTGGGTCCGGCCTGAGCGGCTTGGGGATGATGCAGGCCGAAGGGTGCCCCCAGCAAGGTAAGCTAAAGACATAAGCAAAGGAATACATGCCACAGGGACGAACCCATGTGGCCTGGGAATGATGCAGCCCGAGGGGCGCTCCCAGCAAGGTAAGCTAAACACATAAGCAAAGGGATACATGCCACATTGACGGACCCATGTGGCCTGGGAATGATGCAGCCCGAGGGGCACTCCCAGCTAAACGAGCTTGGAAGATGTCACTTGTTTCTGTAGACGAAGTAGAGTTGGTGCAGCTGAAGGCATGCATCGAAGGAGTGACTCTTCATGAGCCACCGGATCCCTGAGCCTCATGAGGCTCTGGGGGCTCGGGGGGGTTCCCTGAAGACCGTCTCCATTTCCTCCAGGACGGCGTGGTACCTGGCCTCCTGAGCCGCCAGGACACGCCGCATGTTGCTGTGACAGGCTGACGCCACGCTCGGCAAGCTGAAGGGCATGCAAACATAGCTGTGTGGCGGGCCCTCGCAGCGGCCCACATGCGAAGGCCAGAAGCGCTCCTGAGATGCGGCCCTGTTGAGCCCGGGGATGTCGATGCACACACGCAGCCCAACATCCTCGCCAGGATGGGGAGCTGCGCCTCGTGAGCGGCTGTCGCCGCGCAAGGCTCTTGCGTCTTGCAGTTCCTGAGTGGTCTTGGTGATGAACTCCTTAGTGGTGGGCACTCCTTGCCCTGTGCCCTCCTTAGGGACACATGCCGCGAAGCACGCCTCCATGTCGTGCCCGAACGCCTCCCTCGTGAGGTTGGCAAGTTCTGAGGCCCTCCAGAAGAGAGCCCCGGAGCCCTGTCCGAGGAGGGCGCTGGGTGCGCCTTCCTATGCGATGGAGGGAGGCGTCCCTGGGACGGACGCTGATCCTGATGAGGCTCCTGCCGCATCGCCATCGTCCTGAGGTCCTGCGCGGCGGAACTGCTTCTTCTTGGGGATGGCCTCCAGAGGGCCCTCACTTCTGCTGTCGGGGTCATCGATTGCTGCAGCTTGGAAGGCACGCTCAAGGGAGCACACCGCATCTCTCTCTTCACATGGGACCGTGATGATTCCTCCGCTTCCTGGCATCTTGAGGACGTTGTAGCCGTGATGGGTGACTGCCATGAACTTGGCCAGGGCCGGATACCCGAGGATGGCGTTGTACGGCAGGTGGATGTGCGCGACGTCGAAGTCGATGAGCTCAGTGCGGTAATTCTTGCGCTCTCCGAAGGTGACAGCAGGCGGACCTGCCCTATCTGTGTGGTGGAACCGTCGGTAACTCCTGAGAAAGGTTTGGTAGGCTGGAGCTGCTCATACGACACTTGGAGGTTGTCGAACATGTCGACGGACAGAACATTGAGCCCTGCGCCACCGTCGATGCGGGTCTTGGTAACCTGCACATTGCTGATGACTGGGGAACACAACATTGGGAGGGCGCCAGTGGTGGCCGCGCACTTGGGCTGATCCGCCGAGTTGAAGGTGATGGCGCATTGGGACCACTTGAGCGGGCGCGTGGCCTCAAGCTTGGGGAGCACCATGTTCACCTCGTGAGCGAACTGTTTGAAGAGGCGCTGAGAGGCTGGGGCCTTGTCGCCGCCCAAGATGCATGCGATTGCGCGCGGCTCCTAGAAGGCCCCAGCCCCCTCGTCTTGATGGTGGTCGTCGATCCTTCTTGGCGGCGGCAGCGGGGGAAGACCGGCGTTGCCTTGGGGGCGATCCTCACAAGGCTGGTCCCTACAGACGCCGTCGTGAGGATGGTCCTGCCAGCGGTCCTCACGAGGCCTGTCCCGCCATTCCTGGCGCGGGCCACGGTCGTCCCAGCGTTCGCCTCCACATCCTCCTCCACGGCCATAGCCCCGGTCACTGTGCTCGGGGCATCGACCGAAGTGTCCTTCTCGTGTGGCTCTGAGCTCTTGACAGTCGCTGGTGTTGTGGGTGTTCAGGTTCTGGAAGGCGCAGAACGGTCGGCTGTTCTTAGATGCCTCGGGCTGATCTCTGCCCCGCTTGGTGTCGGGCTCCGCTGCTAGCACTGTTGCTTCCTTGCGCTTCATGTCCTTGGCCTTGGCCTTCTTCTCCTCCACTCCTGCAGCTGGGCCGCTCCAGGAGAGAGAGGCGCCCCTCCTCAACTCTTGCGCACTTGGTCGCAGGTTGAACAGCTCCTGAGATGTGCAGAGCTCCTTGTGGGTAGCGAGCCCTTCCTTCATCTTGACGTCACGGACGCTGTCGGAGAACACGGAGATGATGGCCTCGTCCGTGACCTTGGGGATCTTGAGGCGGGTGTTGTTGAAGCACTAGATGTACTTTTGGAGGGTCTCTCTTGGTTGTTCCTTGATGCGGCGCAGGTCGCCCGCGGCCGCCGGGCGGTCGCGGGTGCCTGGAAGTTGGCGACGAAGCGGTCGTGCATCTCGTCCCAGGAGGAAATCGAGCCGTGCTGCAGGTTCAGGAGCCAGGAGCGGGCTCCATCCTTGAGAGCCATGGGAAACCAGTTCGCCTTGACTTCCTCATCGCCGTTGGCTTCTTCGATTCTCAGCTCATAGAGCTGCAGGAACTCTGTGGGGTCGGCGGTTCCGTCGTAGCGAGGAAGCAGATCCGGCTTGAACTTGCCTGGCAAGGCGACGCTGCGCAGCTCGGGGTGAAGGCATGGCAGCCGGCTGTGGTTGCTGGGGCCCACTTCGGAGGTGGAGCTTGGTCTTGATGAGGTCCGCGTGGCGCCGCCACGTGCGGTGCGCGGTCTTGACGAGGCGGCGCGGGAAGCGCGGGTGTAGCTTCTCGCGGCCGAGGGATTTCTTGGCAGCTTCTCTCTTTGCGCGCGAGCACCGGGCGTGGCGGATCACGCCGTGGGGCCGCGCGCCTTGGTGCCAAGGCACCGTCTTGGGGCAGAGGTGGTGGAGGCGCGCCATGAGCCTCATCGCCCGTGGCTGGCTGAGGGTGAGGTAGAGAGAGGGACGGCGCCGGGGAGCCCCCTGCGGCGCGGACGAGCTCGGCGACGCGGTCAAGCCACTCCTCATAAAGGTCGTCGACTGGGCGGTAGTGCAAGAGTTCGCTTGCGGCGAGGAGTGTGGCCCGCGCCTCCATGGGAGCGCGGCATGCGTGAGATGAGGAACCGGCCGGGGTCAGCGATGGAGTGGCGGTGCGGCCGTCTTGCCGCACCGAAGGATGCAGCGAGGACGCCTGCTGCTCGTTCCCCGCCGGGCCGGTGGCAGCGTTGGCAGCGGGAGACGGAGAACGACGAGGTGGCCCGCCGACGGGCGGTGAGGGCAGCCCGACGCTCAGCTTGAGCACGGCGAGCATCCGCCATGGAGACGACGGAGCGACGGGGCGACGAACTGATGGAAGGGAAACTACGGCGCACCCCTACCTGGCGCGCCAGATGTCGGATGTGGGGTTCCGGCAAACCCTTAAGGTTCGAACACTAGGGTGCGCGCGAAGCCTTTTCCATCCTACTGATCTACGCCCTAGCTCGCTAAGATCTCGCAGGAGAACTCACAACACAAAGGGACATGAGATTTATACTGGTTCGGGCCACCGTTGTGGTGTAATACCCTACTCTACTGTGGTGGTGGTGGATTGCCTCTTGTACAGAGGGAAGAACAGCCTCCTGAGGTTGAGGTGTTCTTGTGCTTGGTGACTTAGTGGGTGAGAGATGGGTGAACTGCTTGATGGGATCAGATGGGATCCAGCCGAGATGAGATGCCCCTACTGTGGCGGCTAGCTCTACTTATATAGGCTCTGGTCCTCTTCCCAAATATTGAGCGGGAAGGGAGCCAATAACGGCGGGCAAATTTGAAGGGGGACAACTAGTACAAGCTAGCTTGACAAAAGTGGTTTTCGCCTGCAAAAGGCTCTGGTGGTGACACCGTCTTGTGCTCCATGATGTCCTCCGTCTTGCCGTCCTCCTGGTCTTCGTCTCGTTGCACCGGTATAGTAACCTTTGCCTGATGCCTCGGTACTCCTTGCCTGCGCTGGCCTCCTTAGCACCAAAGAGGAAACAAGGACTGCGCGCGCTGGTGCCTGCCTGGTGTCGATCGTCGTGGCTCACATCACGAGAGTCTCGTGAGGTTTGCCCCGCCTTGTTATCTCTGCTCCTTGTGAGCCTGCCTGACTAGGCCACTCCTGAGAGGTCTTGCGTCGTCCGCCTCGCGAGGCTTGGCCCCTTGAGAGGGTCTTGGATGCCTTGTTGATGAAGATGGGCCATACGGCCTGCTGGCTTAGCCACGCAGTAGGCCGCAGGCAGGCAAGTCTGGGGACCCCCATTCCCAGAACACCGACAAACTCCGAATCCGGGTCAGTAAAAGATAGTTCCTCTTCACATTCTTGCTTTGCATATTGAATGCCTTTCCCGCCGCGATCTTCCTGGCCTCCTGGATCTCATGGAGGGTGCCCTGGGCTTCACTCCGGGCCGTCTCCGCACTCTTACGAGCCTTGGCGAGTTCAGCCTCTTGAGCCGACGCATTGTGCTCCAAGGTCTCGCACTTCCTCACCGCGTCCTGGAGCTCCTGTTGGACTTGGTTGACCCGGGCCTTGAGCTTATTACGGGCAGCCTGCTCCTTGACAGCCTTCCCCTCGGCTTCAACCAGGGCCTTTCTCAGGGCCTCAACCCCGGTTGTCGCTTCTGTACATATCATGACACTTCGGTCAAATGCATATCATTTTACTTTTTTCGAGTACATAACGGGTTATCACATACCTTATTTTTCTTGGAGCTGCCTCCTCACCTGGCCTAGCTCCTCCTCGGCCTGCTCCAATCTCCGCTTCAGTTTAGAGACCTCGGCAGTATGTGAGGTGGCGGCCAACAGCGACGCCTGTGTATTCATTTCATACAATTTAGTTAGTTTCCTACAATAAAGGATTGATCCTCTGTCCGACTTTTCTTTCTGAACACCGGACAGAGTCTCAGGGGCTACTGTCTATATTGGGATGTTCTCTTTTTACATCGCTTACCTCAAAACCTATCAGCATGTTCCTGCAGGATTCGGTTAGTCCGCTCTTGGCGGACTAAACCCTTTCAATTACCGTGCCCATAAGAACACGGTGCTCATCCACAATGGAAGCGCCTTGTAGCGCTTCCAGCAGATTATCCGGTGGCCCTGGTTGGACAGGGGTCACCGGTGGAATAGGCATACCCCCTTCTTTCGAAGGAGGTTGTGTGCCGGATTCTGGAGCCATGTCGGTCTCCGGAATCGAGTCCGGCTGAGGGCCGAACTGAATACGGCCCCCTCATCACTAGTATCCATGGGGATCGGCTCCCCCTGGTGTCCGGCGATAGAGGCGTCGCCTTCTGGCACCTCCCGAGCCTCTCCCCGGCCCCGGAAAGTCCTTAGGGACAGCACCTCTTTGTCGTCCTTGGCCTTGGGGGAGTGAGCGGCCGGCGGTGACTCGCTGGCCATCGCCTTTGAATCCAACGAACCTCCTGACGAGGATCGCTGGGGGCGGTCGTGGGCCGGACTGTAATAACATAACCAATCATGTCAATACAACAAGGAGGAGAGACTTGGTTTATGGGTAGATATGAGTCTTAGCACATACAATGCAGCCCAAGGCTTAGTGCGGGGGCGTTGCTCCAGACTGCTTTCGATGTCCCATGCGGAGCTGCCCACGAGTGGGCCTTTCGCCTTCTTGGGCACCTTTACCTCCAGAATTGTGGAGGCCGCCCTCTTCTTCCTCCCCCCATCAGGGCGAGAATCACTTTCCTCCTCCTCCTCATTGTCGTCATCTTCGGCGGTGGAGGAGCGGGTCTTGTCTTCGGACGTCGCGTCCGAAGCACGGGGGCCACTCCGGACCCCCTTGGCCTTCCCCGGGGCCTTCTTCTCCGGGGCCTTATAGGGCGCCGGCTCTAGTATCTTTTCTAAACACGGGATGACTGGTTCTTCAGGCAGCGGAGCCGGACACCGGATTTGCTTCGCCCTCTTTCATCCAGTTCTGAAGAAGCAATGATAATAAAAGCTTAGATATCATCCTGGAAACAAGCAAGTAGGGGATGTGTTAAAGATAACATGCCTTGTTGGGGAGGTGGTTAATGTCGTGCCCGCGGTCCGAATCTGTGGCCGGCGGTATCTCGTTGCCCTTGAAGAGCAACTTCTAGGCATCTTCGTGAGTTGTTTCGAAGAGCCTTGATAACCCACAAGTATAGGGGATCGCAACAGTTTTCGAGGGTAGAGTATTCAACCCAAATTTATTGATTCGACACAAGGGGAGCCAAAGAATATTCTCAAGTATTAGCAGTTGAGTTGTCAATTCAACCACACCTGGATAACTTAATATCTACAGCAAGTATTTAGTAGCAAAGTAGTATGGAAGTAACAGTAACGGTAGCAAAAGTAATATTTTTGGGTTTTGTAACAGTAGCAACGGAAAATTAAATAAGCAAAGAACAATATGTCAAAAGCTCGTAGGCATTGGATCGGTGATGGAGAATTGTGCCGGATGCGGTTCATCATGTAACAGTCATAACATATGGTGACACAGAACTAGCTCCAATTCATCAATGTAATGTAGGCATGTATTACGAATATAGTCATACGTGCTTATGGAAAAGAACTTGCATGACATCTTTTGTCCTACCCTCCCGTGGCAGTGGGGTCCTAATGGAAACTAAGGGATATTAAGGCCTCCTTTTAATAGAGAACCGGAACAAAGCATTAACACATAGTGAATACATGAACTCCTCAAACTATGGTCATCACCGGGTGTGGTCCCGATTATTGTCACTTCGGGGTTGCCGTATCATAACACATAGTAGGTGACTATAGACTTGCAAGATATGATCAAGAACTCACATGTATTCATGAAAACATAATAGGTTCAGATCTGAAATCATGGCACACGAGCCCTAGTGACAAGCATTAAGCATACCAAAGTCATAGCAACATCAATCTCAGAACATAGTGGATACTAGGGATCAAACCCTAACAAAACTAACTCGATTACATAATAGATCTCATCCAAACCATCACCGTCCAGCAAGCCTACGATGGAATTACTCACGCACGGCGGTGAGCATCATGAAATTGGTGATGGAGGATGGTTGATGATGACGATGGCGATGGATTCCCCTCTTCGGAGCCCCGAACGGACTCCAAATCAGCCCTCCCGAGAGGTTTTAGGGCTTGGCGGCGGCTCCGTATTGTAAAACGCGATGAGTCCTTCTCTCTGATTTTTTTAATCCCGTAAAGTGAATAAATGGAGTTGGAATTGAGGTCGGTGGAGCGTCAGAGGCCCACGAGGCAGGGGGCGCGCCCCCCACCCTCGTGGACAGGGTGTGGGCCCCGTGACGTAGATTTTTCTTCCAGTATTTTTAATATTTTCCAAAAAGATGTTCCGTGGAGTTTCAGGTCATTCCGAGAACTTTTGTTTCTGCACATAAATAACACCATGGAAAGTCTGCTGAAAATAGCGTCGATCGCGTTAGTTCCATTCAAATCATGCAAGTTAGAGTCCAAAACAAGGGCAAAAGTGTTTGGAAAAGTAGATACGACAGAGACATATCAACTCCCCCAAGCTTAAACCTTTGCTTGTCCTCAAGTAATTCAGTTGATAAATATGTAAAGCCAGCATTCAAGTTTTCAGCAAAGATTATGACTAACCACATTCGCAATAACTCTTAGGTCTCATGTTTACTCATGTCAATGGCATAACCAACTAGCGAGCAATAATAATAAATCTCGGATGACAACACTTCCTCAAAACAATCATGATATGATATAATAAGATGGTATCTCGCTAGCCCTTCCTGAGACCACAAAACATAAATGCGGAGCACCTTTAAAGATCAAGGACTAACTAGACATTGTAATTCATGGTAAAAGAGATCCAATCGTAGTCATACCCAATATAAATTAATAGTAATGGATGCAAATGACAGCAGTGCTCTCCAGCTAGTGCTTTTTAATAAGAGGGTGATGAATCAACATGAAAGTAAATAGATAGGCCCTTCGTAGAGGGAAGCAAGGATTTGTAGAGGTGCCAGAGCTCGGTTTTGAAATAGAGATAAATAATATTTTGAGCGGCATACTTTCATTGTCAACATAACAACCGAGAGATGGCGATACATTCCACGCTACACACATTGTATGCGGTTCCCAAATAGAATGGTAAAGTTTATACTCCCCCTCCACCAACAAGCATCAATCCATGGCATGCTCAAAACAACGAGTGCCTCCAACTAGCAATAGTCCCAGGGGGAGTTTTGTCTGCAATTATTTTGATTTGATTTTCTTAAAGCATGGGAATGGGCATCCCGGTGACCAGCCATTTTCTCGTGAGTGAGGAGCGGAGTCCACTCCTCTTGAGAATAACTCGCCTAGCATGGAAGATATGGACAGCCCTAGTTGATACATGAGCTATTCGAGCATACAAAATAGAATTTCATTTGAAGGTTTAGAGTTTGGCACATACAAATTTATTGGAACGGCAGGTAGATACCGCATATAGGAAGATATAGTGGACTCATATGGAATAACTTTGGGGTTTAAGGGATTGGATGCACAAGCAGTATTCCCGCTTAGTACAAGTGAAGGCTAGCAAAAGACTGAGAAGCGACCAACTAGAGAGTGACAACAGTCATGAACATGCATTAAAATTAATAGACATTGAGTACGAGCATGAGTAGGATATAATCCACCATGAACATAAATATCGTGAAGGCTATGTTGATTTGTTTCAACTACATGTGTGAACATGTGCCAAGTCGAGTCACATAAATCATTCAAAGGAGGATACCACCCCACTATACCACATCACAACCATTTTAATAGCATGTTGGCACGCAAGGTAAACCATTATAACTCATAGCTAATCAAGCATGTCATAAGCAACTATGATATCTAATTGTCATTGCAAACATGTTTATTCATAATAGGCTGAATCAGGAACGATGAACTAATCATATTTACAAAAACAAGAGAGGTCAAGTTCTTTCCAACTTCTCTCATCTCAATCAGTCCATCATATATCGTCATAATTGCCTTTCACTTGCACGACTGAATGATGTGAAAATAATAAGAGTGCACATGCATGGGACTAAGCTGGAATCTACGAGCATTCAATAAACAGGAGAAGACAAGGCAATATGGGCTCTTGGTTAAATCAACAACAATGCATACAAGAGCCACTTCAACATTTTTAATTATGGTCTTCTCCTACCGACCCCGAAAGAAAAGAAAAGAAATAAAACTATTTACACTTGAAAGCTCCCAACAAGCAAAAGAAGAATGGGAAATCTTTTTGGGTTTTCTTTTTAATTATTACTACTACCGCAAGAAAAATAGAATAGCTAAAACTAGTACTAATTTTTTTTTTGTTTTTCTTAAGGTTTATCAAAAACAGAAGAAGAAAGAAGGAAAAAGGAAAATAAACTAGCATGGATAATCCAGTGAAAGAGTGTGAGCACTGACATCTAGCAATGAGTGTGTGAACATAAATGTAATGTGGTTTGAGAGATACGTACTCCCCCAAGCTTAGGCTTTTGGACTAAGTTGGTTTATTGCCACGGATGGCCTGGCGGATATCCATAGTTGTAGCCGGGATCGTACTGCGCTGCGGCAGTTATTGCCTCCTGAGCTGCAGCATGGCGGCGAGGTACCTCCGCCCTCCTCTCGTACTCATCTGCCTCCTCTCTGGTAATAAAATGTCTTCCTTTTGCCTGATAATCAAAGAAGGCAGGAGCAGGGAGAGTAATACGGACATCACGGCGTCTGTCAAAGATTAAGTGATAATGGAGAGGTGATTCATTCCTCTCGATAAACTGGTGGTGAACCATAGTATTAAAGTCTAAATAAGTAGGAGGCAACTTGATATCATCCTCCCGTATGTCTACACCAAGAAAATTAGCTAAGCGGGTTGCATAAATTCCACCAAACAAATCTCCATTAAATCTATTGTGATGCAACCTACGCGCAACAATAGCTCCCAAGTTATAAGATTTGTCTCCTAACACATAACTCCTAAGAATAATGAGGTCGGGGACACACATGTGACATGCTTCATCTTTACCATTTATGCACCTACCTATGAAGAGAGCAAAATAATGTATAGCAGGAAAATGAATGCTCCCTACGGTAACTTGTGCTATATCTCTAGATTCCCCCACAGTTATACTAGCAAAAAAGTTTCTAAATTCAGATTTGCGAGGTTCACTAGCACTACCCCATTGTGGAAGTTTGCAAGCAGTGGTAAAATCCTCTAAGTCCATCGTATAAGATTTTTCATAAAGATCAAACAGGACAGTTGGAGAATTACGTGAAGATGAAAATTCAAACCTCCTCACAAAGGAACTAGTGAGATAGTGGTACTGGCGGCACTTTTCTTCCTCAAAGCTCACAAGATCAGCATTACGCAAATATGCATTAAATTCTTCCTTGATTCCCGCTCGATCCATAAAGTTTTCTGAAGGCCATTCACAAGGCCGCACTGGAGCGTCCCTTGGTGGCTCATCATCGGCATCGCGCATTGCAAGCCTGGGTCCTTGCTTCCTTGAAGGACCACCATGGAACATTTTCCTAAGCATATTTCTTCCTTAAAAAATTTCTGAAATTTTTAGTAACTTCAAATAAAAGTGAACCAAGCTCAACAAAATTGATAGCAACTACTCCTACAAGTGTCTAGAGACTATATCATGCATTAGAACTACTTGGAACCATATAAATTTGACATGCAAGCTCAAGAACATGGTCACCTAGGCAGCACAAATTTGCAATGAGTAAAGCACTAGAACAAAAACTAATTGGACCAATGGAGGTGTCACATACCAAGGAACAATCTCGCCAAGCAGTTTTGTGAGAGGTGCTTTGAGCAAGGAGATCGAAAATCGCCGCAAATGAGCTAGAACTCGTGCTTGAGCTGGATGGGGATTTTTTTGGGAGGAAGAAGAAGTGTGTGGGTGCAGGAATAAGTGGAGGGGAGCCACCATGGGCCCACCAGGTAGGGGGCGCGCCCTAGGCCCTCGTGGCCATGTGCTTGCTCCCCCTGCTGTGTTCTCAGTGCCAGATATTCTCAAATATTCCAGAAAAAATCATATTCCATTTTCAGGGCATTTGGATAACTTTTATTTTCGGGGTATTTTTATATTAATTGCAAGGATAATTCAGAAAACAAATAGAAAAATAGTATTTTTACTTTATTTCAGCTAAATAACAGAAAGTAAAAGGAGGGTGCAGAAGGTTGTGCTTTCTAGTTTCATCCATCTCATGCTCGTCAAAAGGAATCCACTAACAAGGTTGACCAAGTCTTGTTAACAAACTCATTCCGAATAACATGGAGCCGGAGAAATTTAGAATAACACTATGTTACCTCAACGGGGATATGCACATCCCCTATAATAAGAATATCATATTTCTTCTTGACAGTAGGAAGAGGAAATTCAAAACCTCCAAAAATAATCGATGGAACTTTTCCAATAGAATTTATCACTACAAAAAAAGACACATCTGTGACATTTTGGGCCGAACGAAATTTTTTTATGTCATACATATGACACTTCTATGACGATAATTGTGACAGAACCCGGTAACATCATCGATGTGGTGGGCTCCTACTTCTATGACAAAAATCATGATGTAAAATGGGCTTTTCATCCTGGGCGGGCGGAGACGCAGCTGCATGACATTCTTTAGGCGGTCCATTACGGAAAAAACCGTGGTAGAAGCGAGGGGAGGAAAATTTCGGGAGTTGCCGGTTACGGTGGGAGGTCGGGGCCGGCGATGCACGCTTTCTCGTACACGACGCTGCTGCGTGTGCGAGGCGTTGGCTCTAATCGAACCCGGAAGCGAGGCGTTGGGCTCTAATCGAACCCGGCGACAGACCGCAGTTACGCTGCTACATTAAACCCGAGCGATCGATCGATGGCTGTTAACTGAACCCGATCAAGCGATTCCTTCGCTACTGCTGCTAACTGAAGCCGATCGATGCTGCCTCTGGGATGAACAGTGAGCGTTGCGGGGGGGGGGGGGGGGGTTTGGATGAACAGTGAGCGGTGGCGTTTGCCTCTGGATGAACAGGACCCCGTGGTGTGGAGGGCTGGATGAGCGATGAAGCGGGAGGGGTGCCGTGGAGGCTGGATGAGCGATGAAGATGGAGGGGTGGTTGAACAATAGCCGCTGGAGTAGCGCGCGGTGGAGGCTGGATGAACAGGAGCCCGTGGAGGCTGGAGGAGGTCGACGGTAGCCCATGGAGGCTGGAGGAGGTCGATGGTGGAGATGAACAGTATCCCGTGGAGTCCCGTTTTGCGGTACGCCACACCCCTCCCGATGAACAGGACCCCGTTTCGACCGTAGGAGGCCCGTTAGGTCCGTTTTGCGGTACGCCACACCCCTCCCGATCAACAGGACCCCCGTTTCGACCGTAGGAGGTCCGTTTCCTCCGTTTTGCGGTACACCAAACCCCTCCCGATCAACAGGACCCCGTCTCGAACGTGTCCGATCGAACACAAGGACGTTTCCTCCGTTCTGCGGTTCGCCAGGCCTCGTTTCCATCGCATGTTCCGTCCAAGCCGGTTGGCTCCCACGCGTTCCGTTGCCTCCGGATGAACACGACGCATTCCGTTGCCTCCCCATGAACACGACGCATTCCATTGCCTCCCCATGAACACGACGACGACGTTGTTTCTCCGTTCTGACCCAGCCATGTACACGAGCCCTCGCCGTACATATGCGCGAGTAGGCGTTCGAGACCCTGCCCGTATGTACGTACGTGGCCGTATTTTCTTTCTTGCACCCTGGCCGCTGTACGTACGTGTACATGCTACGTGCGCGCCTCTACAACGACCAGTATGTACGTACACGTTCGCGACCAGAATGACAACGCTACATATGCTTCGACCAGGTGGGTCCCGACTGTCAGGCACTTCCTTGCGTGCGAAAATGTAGCTGGTCAGTCCTAGCAGTCAGAGGGGCGAATCGTAATTTTTTTTCCCAGACGCACTTCCTTTGCGTGCGAAGATGTAGCTGGTAGGTCCCAGCAGTCAGGGGGGCGAATCGTGTTTTTTTGCCCAGACGCACTTCCTTGCGTGCGAAGATGTAGCTGGTGGGGGCGAATCGTTTTTTTTGCCCGGACGCACTTCCTTGCGTGCGAAGATGTAGCTTGTGGGTCCCAGAAGTCAGGGGAAACATTTTTTCGTGAAATACGGTGGCCCGTCCGGTGGGCCCCTGATGTCAGGCCGTGTACCCAACTGTCAGCCTCTCCACGTACAGTCCACGTCCGATGGAAGTCGTTCCTTGACCACGTTGACCACGCCGCTCTGAGAGCGCCATGGCCCTGGACGACGGCGAGGCTTAGGAAGGGGACGATTCGGAGCCGAGGAAGACGCAGCAGTGGATGCCCACGCGAAGAGGAGTATGGGGGTTCACTGGTTCGGCTGCGGTGTGAGGCTGCTGTTGCCGCAAAATAATAGGGGGTGTGGAGAGTAGAGGGATGGCCTGGCCAGCAGTGGGAGTAGTAGGGGGCGGTGAGGCCTCCGTGGCAGGAGCATGCGGCACGACCGGCGCTGGTTTGGGCGGCTGGAGCAAGAAGACCAGAGGTTGAAGAAGCACTACGGCCGTTGGATGAACATCGTACGGTAACAGGAGCTAGAATCGTTCATATTGACTAAGTTGACAAAGCCCTCCATCCCCGTCAACTTGGTAGGCCCACAAGTCAGCCTCCACTATGCTGGGTTCCAGCTGGCAGGGGGAGTATTTATTTTTTTGTGCGTAATAAGGAGGCACTTCCTTGCGTGCGAAGATAGCTGGTGGGTCCGATATGTCAGCGGGGGGCACGTTTTTTTCGCGAAATACAGAGGCCCTTCCGGTGGGTCCCAGATGTCAGGTGGAGGAATCATTATTTTGCGCGTAATAAGGAGGCATTTCCTTCTGTGCGGCTGTCGACCCAGCTGTCAGCCTCTCCACGCACAGTCTACTTCTGATGGTGTCATTCGTTGACCACGTTGACCATGCCGCACCGAGCGCATCCAAGGTGGTGGACGACGGCGAGGCCCCGACCGGACAGCAACGAGCCGGAGATGGGAAGACGTGGGAGTAGAGTCGCAGACGGAGAGGTGTACGAGGGTTAACTAGTTCTAGTGTGGTGTGGTTCGGCAGTCGGTGGAGAAGAACATGAGGTTTGGAGGGGTGGAGGGATGTCCTGGCCAACGGTGGAGTAGCGCTTCATAGCGAAGTGTGCTAAGCAGAGCTGCTAGTAGCAGGAGGTGGGAGGTGGTCCCGGCGGTGCTGGATGAAGAAGACGAGAGATTGAAGATGGATGCCGGTCGTTGGATGTAAATCCAACGGCTAACATGTCAGAATCATTTGTTGACTAAATTGACAACGACTTGCGTTGGCTTCGACCTAATGGCCCACATTTCGGTCTCCAAAAATGTGGCACGTATTCAACCCATTTTTTCAGAATCTATAGTCTTTTTTTTGCGTGGTAGAATTTACAGTCAATTTGATCTTTTTTTTTGAATTACAACCATTAGCTGGGCTGGGTGAACAAATAATGTAGCGTCCATGCGGCCCTTTTATTTTATTTCCTAAAAAATTACAGGCCATTTGCACTTTCTCGAAATACACGATTTTTCTGGGCTGATTCTAATTATAATGTTGGGTTGGGCTAGCAATGTTATCAAAAAATAAAAAGGGGCTGAGCATTTTGTTATAAATATATTTAAATAATTAGTGGTATTCTTACATTCGTCCTTAAATCTTACCAAGCTTTTGTACACAATCACTAGGATTTTCGTGCCAAAACAATCCAGGATTTTATTTGTTAAGAAATTATTTTTGGAAGTTAATAAGATGCGGGATATTGTTTTCTTACATAAGTATCTGTTAGACCTTGGAATATATATAATATAGTTAAATATATGATGACAATAAAAATAATATATAATAACATATAAAATAATTTAAATATATATAATATAGTTAGAAGGGAAACATAAGTTAGACCTGGGGTTCCTATTTTTATATAGAAGAATAGAACAGACCTACATGTTTTCTTCAAAAAATACATAAATTGGGCTGCCAAAAATAAAACCTCGGATGGGAGGTCCATAGGCCGGTCGATACATGACGGCCCTAAGAAAATACAAACAGGCCTATGGACCTCCCATCCGAGGTCGTGGGTTGCGCATGTTAAAAATGAAAGCCTACACGGGGCAGCCCAAAACCACGCCCAACACTTGCCAAAACTTCGTCCCTTGTTTTCTCTGTGTTTCGCTTTACTCGACATTGTGTGGGCATTTTGACTGTGCATCATATGAAGATGTGCTATGCATGAATGTTGATCTGCATGATGTTAACTGGCTGGTAGTTCCATTTTTGACCATGAATAAAACTTCCAACATGATGTTAACTCTGTTTGAAAAGGCAGTGTTAATATAAATGCTCTGCCTCTGAAAGTTGCAGTTTCTTATCTGAAACTAGACTCGCAGTTTCTTATCTGAAACTGAAACTTGCAGTTTCTTCTCTGAGAATCACATTGTCTGCACTTTTATACTCCTATGAAACTACATTTTTTTAAGTGCTGAAAATAGATCTCTAGAATGCATAAAATACTTCATATGCTCAATACTGCAAATCGGAAATTCAAAAGACATTCATATCTGAAAATACTCTCAAAATACACAACACAAAACACAGTTCACAACCTGCAAATACTGACAACCCTAAGCTCGTCCTTACAATTCACAACCTGCCCGACTCTTTGGCGGGGGCAGCCCTCCTATTCCTCGGTGGCGCATACCGCCCGTGAGACAATGTGAACGGTGAGGGAGACAATGGCGGGGAAGCGTCGTCGGGCCAACTGCTTTTCTCCTCTTGTAGTTGGGTTCGGTCGACGAAGACACCACCGGCTCGCTCTGGCAAGACACCCTCACAAACGGCACCAGAGATGCTCGATCCTTCAATCTACGGTGGATGCTCCATCCGGGATCGATACTCCCACCACCGCTCCCTCACGATCGGATTCGGTGAATCTGTTTGCTCCATGGCCCGGAGGAGCAGCTCTATGTACTCGGCGCGACTCCCTCGGGAGTATCGCCGCCTTTTCGCTTCTGCTGCAGATATTTGGCCATGGATGTCGCCGTCGCCGCTTAGTTGGTCCTTGTTGTCAAACCAAGACTGTATCTCCAACATCCTAGCTAGCTTCACAGGTGGTCGTCTGCGATCCTCACGTATCGTTGTACTCCTCCATCGATCTACTTCTCCACGCACCTTCACTACCGGGCGGTGGTTTTTGAATGGAAGAGGAGAGGAGCAGCGCTGGTTTTGGATTAGAACAGGAGAGGAGCGACGCTGGTTTTGGACTGGAACAGGAGAGGAGGGGCGGTGGTTTTGAAATGGACGAGGAGAGGAGCGGCGCTGGATTTAGATTGGAACATGAGAGGAGCGGCGGTGGTTTAAGAGGAGAAGAGCGGAAGAGCGGCGCTGGTCTTGGAAGTATTTTTTTGTTGTTTTGCGTATTTTGGGTCAAAGTTTGACCACGTACTGTATTTGACAAGAAAAATGTGAATGCATGTCACCAAAAATGTATCGTCTGGTTCATATCTGAATGTACTTTCAAATTATATTATTTTTGCAACGTATAACATATATTTTATGTGCAAAAATCATGGTCAATTATGACCCAGAATAAAAGGGAGACTAGTTAATGTGGGGTCGCTTTCTTAATTGAAGGGTAAATTGATTTTGATTTTGATCCAGTCACAGCGCGCCGACCCTCTCGCCCAATCGTAAATCGCTGCTGCACGCTCCTCCCCCTCTTCTCCATTGCAAAACCACCTCCTCTCCTCTCCATCATCTCCATTCCAAAACCACCGTCTCGCCTCTCCCTCTTCTAATCTTCTCCATTGCAAAACCACCTCCTCTCCTCTCCATCATCTCCATTCCAAAACCACCGTCTCGCCACTACCACTTCTGATCTTCTCCATTGCAAAACCACCTCCTCTCCTCTCCATCATCTCCATTCCAAAACCACCGTCTCGCCTCTCCCTCTTCTCTATTGCAAGACCACCGTATCTCCTCCCATCTTCCAAAGCTAGCACCGGACCACTCAGAAGGACATCTATGGAGAGGATGCAGCAGCGAATTAGGCAGATCGGCGGCGGCGACCAGGCAAAGTTAGCCAGGTTGAAGGAGATCCTTAGTTGGTTTGACAAGGAGTGGGAGATTTCGAGGACGGTGCGGGCCATGTGGCAATGTATGCGAAAGAACGAGACGGCGGTGATGAGGGAGGCGATGTACATGTACTCATCGGCGGCAGTCACACCGCAGTCCTCCGAGTTCATCGAGTATCTCCTCTGGGGGATGGAGCAGACAGATTCGCTCGAGGCGACAGTCAGGCGGAGGTGGTGGGCGTACAGGTCGAAGGTCGAGCACCCAGAGGATAACGAATCGATTGAGTATGGTGTGCCGTTCTTGAGGGTGCAGAGCCAGCCGGAGCCACAGGAGTATTCGTTCTCCCACCGCAAGAGGTGGCCAGATGGCGTGACGTCGCTTCCCGGCCGTTCTCCACGGTTCCCTCGACGCTCACCTCGTTTCAACGGCGGCGGTAGGGTTTAAGGTAAGCTTCTCACTAACCTAATCTTCCACCTGCTCATGCTTACAATCAGTGTGACAGCTAATGAAAATCATGCTTACAATCAGTCTCCGAGTACTACGCCAATCACCCTAAAATAGCTCTGTACCTTTGGTTCAAAGTTGTGACACAGTGTACAAATAAAGAAAAATAGATTGTTGCTTCTTTCAGAAAAGAGTACTCCCTAGAAAACTGCCAATATAAGCTACTAGTATTTGGTTAGGGGATTTGCTGCCGAGAAAGATCCGTCCACAGAGAGCGCCACACATCCCACTGGTGGTGGTGGATGCCAATGCGTGCGTGCAGCATGGTTGGTGTCGGTAAGTTTTACTTGGCACACCTCGCACTCTGCATATATATCGGTTCCATACGTACATTTGTGCAGTTCCACCAAAATGCAGCTGAATAACCCTGTTTGCACAGATAATGAAAAAGCATGATTACATTATAGTGGCACTAGTTGATGAAACACACAAAATAAATAGAAGAAAATATTGCGATAGTATCATAGTATGTCATGCTGCGAGGGCGAGATGGGCCTCATGACGCCTCATCTGATGCACGCCTCATCGGACATCGTCCCAAGTCTCCCAGATACATTTCTGCCAGTGATGAACATCAGTGTACAACGGTAGTACAAGGAGGCGCCTTGAGACATTCAGATCTCTATTTTTGTACATATTAACTAAAATTAAGCACCCCAGTTTACAGAAACGCTTAAACATTAACAATGGGACTAGTTGATGAAACATACTTTAACAAAGAGAAGCACTTTCTTTATCTACATTGGAAATGAAATGATAGAGATGACACTCTCTCTATTTTAACTGTATTATTACTTCATTTTATCAGTGACACTAGGGTCGAGCAGGTGGCAAACGAGGTGTACCGTAAGGCCGCAAGGATGGAGGCCGGGGTGCTTAGATCGGGATGTCAAGCTGGCCCTTTCAGTCACCAACATGGATGATTCAATTCATGGGACCTTTTGGTGCAGTTCACCTAAAATGAAGCAATGTCCCGTGAGCTAGCAACTTCTTCTTCAATTTTTTTTAAGAAAAGGGCTCCAGCCCCGGTTCCATTTCCATTAGAAAATGAAACCCACGGAGCTTCTTCTTCATTAGTTGCAATAAAATTGAGCAACATGAAGGTTGGTTGTGAAGCTCCTGGAATGCTCAACTATATTTTGGATATCATTTGTGCAGTTCAACTAAGATCGAGCGTGAAATGTATATCTATGTTTGCACAAAAAAGGTGGAAAGGAGGGTGGCTAACAAGTGATGAAACATGCATCAAATGAAAAGAAGCATGTTCCTTATCTGAATGGCAATCCTACAAGGACAGTAGCAATTTCTAAAGCAGTAGCATTGCTAGATATTAGTGTGGGCATTAGGATTAACTATGACAACCGTTAAATACGACATTACTTTGGGCACGGGAGAGTAGGCGGACTAGGACAGTTGCATTTCTAATGAAAAGAACCAAGTTATCTTAATGGGAAATTTTAGCAGGACATGTAAAGAAGTGCCATTAATTCATATTACTGGAGGCATTACATTGAAAACAACATTGGTTTAACGTGTCCTTACTTTTAACAGTGCGACTGCTACATTTTAGCAGTGGTATTACATAAGAGTGGCTCGGGGCAACAAACATCAGAACAGGATAGCTGGGTTGGTCCCATTTTTGTTCGGTATAGCCACCTTATACTGTGTGAGGCTAGCAAATTCTAGTGATGTACTTACTCTGTTGACTTGTCCCCCAGTCCCCACTTTCTTTCCTTTTTCAACCAATAGATCGGGTTTATATTGAGTTTGTACTGCGTTTCACTTTATTTCCCTATTAGACCTAGACACCAGTTGGATAGCTACCGCTACTTTTCACCCCCATTATTTCCTCTTTCGACCAAGTCCTAGATTCAAGTAACAAATCCTCCCCACCCCACCCCTTTCTTCCTTGTTTGAACCAAGTAGTACTAGATTCAAGTGCATGAACTAGTTTTACCTCTTAAACGTAAAAAAATTATGTGGTTTTCGAACAGCCGATCGATCCTATATACGAGGGGGCTTCAGAAATAGTAAAAGATACAAATGCAGCGACGTCAGGAGCTCGGGAAGTAGAGCAAGGCTGGTTTCGAAGGAAGTTATACCTGATGGTCGCCGGAATGTCGCTACGTGGGCGGCGGGAGGCCGGATCTGCCCACACTACGGCAGCGAGGAAGAAGGGGTCGGAGGCCCTCCCTCGCCAACGGTGCTTGGAAGAGAACGGTAAGGCAGGCTGATCGTGACGCGCCCGACAGTGGGTAAGAGCTGTCGCCAAGGACGACCGCGTGAACTTTGCACCTTCTCACCTTCCCCGGCGGAGAGGATCCGGCTGGATCTGTGACTAGCGGTGAGCAGAGAGAGAGAGAGAGAGAGAGAGAGAGAGAGAGAGAGAGAGAGAGAGAGAGAGAGAGAGAAAGAGACAGAGAGTGGCCACCGCTGTCGTGTTTAGATCTGGAGAGGCCGAGACAGTGTGAAGAGAGCAACACTAGTAAGCAAGCGCGGAGGCTCCTGCCTATATAGTGGAGTAGTACTAGTTTTCTTTTGTCTACCGGAGCTGGCTTGACCTCGTCAATGACTGTCGACTAGTCTTCATGCACGTGGCCCGGAGGCGCAGTTGTCTTCATTTTGATCTGTAGCACCGGATTATAACAAATAACACGAAAAAATGCTACATGACAAGAAATCAACCTCACTGCCCAAAGGAGACAACATGAATCCAGACGGACAAACTAGACGAGGAACAAAGCTCAAATTAAAGATAAACTCATAGAGAAGGGCTCCGTAGGTAGATGTCCTAATTAACATAGCCGGCTTGACCTAGATGACAGCCGAGTAGTCACTGTTCGTGCATGTGCCCCCAATGACTAGCCCAACTCAGTTGTCTATGTTTAACTCTCGCAGTGATCCGAAGCACATGACACCTGATTTTGCAAGATGACAAGAAACCTTTTTTTAGATTTCTCACCACAACTACAGCCATGTACAACACAACATGCACGATATGTAGATGATAGCCAATCCAGCCGTGTCTGCTGGAGTTTGGTCACATGCATGGACGAACTGATCTTTCGTGTCTTGCAGGGATCGTCCACGCACCAATGTAGTACTACAACACTTCTCTAGTACTATCGCTCGTCTCCCTCTTCTATTAAGTCACCCAACTTGCGGGGTCGGGGAGTGTGCCTATGGTCGGTTCTCAATTGCCGTCCCACATGTGTGTGCGAACGCAATATGACGCGCATTCCATTCGGAGAGCAGCGTGCGCTGCATCGACCGACTGGTTCGGGTGCGACGCGAACGCGACGGGCGTGCTGTATACTCCGTACATGTGTACCGCCGTTTTCTAGACGCATTGCTCCATGGCGCGGGCGCAATCCATGGATACAAAATTAGTATACTGTATACTATTTAAAAGTCGAGGGTGGGGCTTTTCCTGCGCGGTAGGCGGCGAGGCAGTTTCGCGTAGTCGGTTCGATAGAGACGCAAGAAGACGAGGGAGTAGGCTGCTGCACACGTAGGGTTGTGTGATTTGACAGCGAGTTACTGCTAGATAGGTGGGGCCCCGTGATTTGACTTGCCATTATCATTTTAACCGCGGCACTACGACCGGCGTGAGTCTCCCGATTCCTGACCACCTCCATACAGGTGCCTCTCCCAATGCTCCACCATGTAGTAGAGGCTGGCTCTTGCATGAGAGCCCACTTCTCCACTTTTTCCTTGCCTCTCTTTCCTCCACGTATGCAAAAATGCCATGTAAAGCGCACTATTGTACTTACTTGCTCCTACAGGTGCTTAAGCTTGCCACATAGGCATAATGTCTGATGTGGCAAGTTAATCAAGAAGAGAGAGACTAGTTTGGTGAACCAAGGAAGTAACGGTGCTAAGCGCATGTACCTAGGTGAAAAGACAATTTTGAGTCTATAGCTAATTAAATGAAGCAAACATAGGAACACCATTTCATTGGAAGAGGTCACTCCTTGGCAAATGCAATAAATACTAGTACTCAGAAACCCATAATATAAGAACGTTTTTGGCACTACACTAGTGTCAAAAACGTTCTTATATTATGGGACGGAGGGAGTACGAAGAAATAGATAGAGAGGAGTAAAAAAAATATACACTTATAGCCAACCTTATAGCTAACCTTGTTGTAGTATGAGTGACTATGTGATGACTATGTATGACATGCCAACATCAGATAGCCTAACGCACCATGTTAAATCTCCAAGGCGCGACCGCGCGTGCGACTCGACGGTCGTGGTAGGTGCGACCATGATACAGGGTGTTGGCAGCCCCTGGATCTGAGATTAAACGGTCGCATGCTAAGTTGCTGAAAATTTGCAGAATAACCCTCCCGCGGCAACCGACAAATTTCCTCCCGCGGGCCGGACTAGGTTTCTCGGTTTGCATGCGGGTTTAATGGAGGCGAGGAGGCGTGTTCAGCCGGCGCAAAGTGGATGGGCGCAAAGTACTATTCGATTTGACAACTACAACTAGTATATTATAAAAACAAAGAAGAGTAGTAGAGATAGAGATAAGAATAGAGACTAGGGAGGAGCACCATCTACTGCTTCGTGGGCTACTCCTGCGCTCCATTCGGCGGCCGCAACGTCCCCTACAGCCACTCCCTCCTGCGCTCCATTTGGCAGGTGCTGTTGACATTTGGGGAGCGCACTCTCGCGACTGCTAGCAGCCACGATTTCACCGACGATGACTTCTTCCCCGACCTCGGCAACCTCTTCCTCAACGACATGGGCGACAACCTCAACGCCAATGGTGCTGCTCTGCTGCACCGTATGTGTTTCTGTCCTTCCTGTTCGAAATCATGGTAGAATTCATGTTTCTACTCTGTGTCCTAGACTTGATCTGTTCATCTACTATGCTAGTCTGCATGATTAGTTTAATCTCTGTTATAGCCGCCATGATTTATTTTGTAGTAAATCTCGTAGTAACTTGCTCATATATTCAACGGGTGGAACATCCCCTACAACCACTCCCATTTCATGGACAGCCTGGTCGATGCCTCCAAGGAGCCCTTCGTCTACTCCTATGAGTGCCCGGTGCCGTTTTGGGGCTCGCCGGCGGACATCGTGCATCACCTGACGAAGGCGTGCGGTGATCACTAATGGCCCTTGGCGAAGAACATCAAGTACGAGACGTGATACCCGTTCACCGTGCCGGAGTCGCTGGAAGATCAGCGCCGCCTGCTAGTCTCGAAGGAGGATGGCAACGTCTTCCTCTTGATCGTGGCCACCGGCGAGGCCCGCGCAGGCCGCCGCCACATCTCTGTAGTGTGCGTCAGGGGTGACGCCGCTGACGTTGACACTGACACGAGGCCGATGTACGGGTGCGTGCTCACTATTACTACCCCTCGGAGGTCCGTGGGCGGCAACACTGGCTACGTCAAGCTAACTTGGACTCTGCCGAGCTGGGACCTTCCCGCCGATGTGGACATGGAAGACGCATGGTATTATTTGACTCCCGACAATGTGCATGGGGACTTCAAGGAGGTTCACCTGGACATATGCATTACTAAGTTAAATGTTGATCATTAGTCTTCGCTCAATGTAATCTGCTGTCTAAGCATGTGGAGACTTCCATGCATGATCTTGCTCTATTGGAGTATCGCGCATGAATAAAAGTGTATCCATTTATGGTTTAGTCTAGAATCTTCCATGTATGAATTTTTACTACAGTACCAGTGAAGGACTTATGATGAACCATTTCCTGCAAAGCACAATAAGAGTTATTTCTTCACTAGTTTTGGATGCAGGTTGAACAGTTGAACGCTTTTGTTTGCAAAAGATACTTTTTTATCTATTTCACCCGGATGTTTTTGAGCTCTAGAGATGAAATAATATCCGAAGAAACCTATCGATACCTCTTAAACATCAAATGACCCCCACATACTTTATCAAAATACACAACACCCCGATCAATGCATTTCACTCTTCCGTGCAACGGACGGGCACTACACTAGTGTCAAAAACGTTCTTATATTATGGGACAGAGGGAGTACGAAGAAATAGATAGAGAGGAGTAAAAAAATATACTTATAGCCAACCTTATAGCCAACCTTGTTGTAGTATGAGTGACTAAGTGATGACTATGTATGACGTGCCAACATCAGATAGCCTAACGCACCGTGTTAAATCTCCAAGGGCGCGACCGCGCGAGCGACGCGACAGTCGTGGTAGGCGCGACCATGATACGGGCTGCTGGCAGCCCTTGGATCTGAGATCAAACGGTCGCATGCTAAGTTGCTGAAAATTTGCAGAATAACCCTCCAGGATAGGATATTCACCCATAGGTCTAGAATCACGCCATGCAACCGTTCGATCTCAGATCCAAAGGCTCTCGGAAGCCCGTATCATGGGAGAATGGAAAGCCACTACCCTGCCGTTCCCACAGTGGCAGTTTTCTCCTACTCGGCCCCGCACGTCCTTTAATACTACGGCGGTTCGCTCCTAGTCATCCCGTCCATTCACATTACGGCAGTTCCACTAATCCTAACCCTCCTCCCAAATCCATGGCGCCCCAAATCTCCCCGATCGGCGGTGAGTACAAGGCCAGAACCATCACCGGCGATGAGTATGACGTCATCTACACCCGTTCTTCCACGACGGTGCAAGGATGCCTTTCTCGCTTCAGACGCATGTTCGAAGACTCAGATCATGAGTGGGTCGCTGGGCTAGATGTTGAGTACACCACAGTCCTGGGACGAGAGAAGGATCTAAAAGACGAAGAGAGGAAGAAGCCCGCCGTGATCCAGGTTTGCATGCATGACTTATTCTTGGTCTACCACATATGCCATGCCGACGTTGAGTGCAAGGATTTTAAGGACTTCCTCGAGAGCAACCTAGTCAAATTCGTTACTACAGACTTTGGTAACGATAAAGAAGTCCTACGTCGGATAGGCCTCGTTTTAGGAAACACCTTCGACCTCCAAAAGACTTGGTTGGTGTCCTCTTGTCAGCCTTCAATGCTGACCCTGGCAGGAGCCATGGTTCATCCTTCGTATGGTAAACTGGAGAAACCTCCATACACGTTTCATCGTCATGCATTGCAGTGGAATGTACTAGATATAGACCACATCCACTACGTCGCAATGGATGGCTACCTTTGTTACAATATCTACAAGGGTTGGATGAAGAGCAACAGCCAAGTTGGCGGTTCAAGCAAAGAAGTATCGGCCAAGAGGAAGAGGAACAAGGCCGAAGTCGAGGACGTGGATGAGGACTCCGAGTAAGGTGGCAGTGTCGTTGCTCCTGTTGGTTCTAATGCAGTGTTTACCGGGATAGTTGCAAAGTTTATTTTCAGGTTTGCTTAATTTAATTTGAGGGCTGTGTTGTGCTGAGCCCCTAGCAGAACTATGTTATGTTTCTTCTTGTTACTTTAACTCTTCAGTACGTACATACTAGTATTTCTTACATTTCATCTTTTAGTTGGTATAGTACTACCACTGCTTTCTTCACATTATATAATGCATTACAATATATATGGCCAACATCATATAGCCAGCAGTTTAATTGTCAAAGAATTTCAGGGTGCTTAGTTTTGTCAAAAAATTCCAGGGTGCTTAGTTTTATTTGAGGGGTGGGTTGTGCTAGAAACCATTATTGTGACTAGTCTTTTTAATAGTACTATATGCATAATTTGGCGACCAGCGCTCTTTATATGTACCACCTTTTTTTTAATTTCAAGTTTTGCTCCATGGCGCAATCCATCGATACTACTGTTGTACAAAAGTATACAGTTTTAAAAAGGCTAGAGGGCGGGGCAGTCTAGCTTGGTCGGTTTCATGAGAGGCGAGGGCCTTTGTGATTTGACGGCTCATTACTACTGGAAGGCGGGGCCTTGTGATTTGACTGCTCGTATAAATGCGCCAACGACCTGATCGAGGAGGAGCAAAGAACCGTGCGGTATACTCAAGTTTTCCACTCGAGTAGTACTATGACGGAGGAGCACGAGACACGGCAGCCCAGTGCCATATGGCGATAAAAATGATCTAATTTGCTAGTCATCTCATTGTTAGCATTGTTCTATTCATTCCCTCAAAAAAGACCATTGTACTATTCATGCCTCGCAGAGAACGTGACATGTGCGGCGAAACACCCGAAGCAGAAGATGAAACACAGCAGCAAAAGAAGAAGGAAGATTATCACCCCAAATGATCTAATTTGCCCCGGAGTCATAACTGCTTCTTTATCGCCTCCATGACCCTCATCTCCTTGCGCGTCTCCTCCGCCATCTTCTTCATTCTGTCCATGACGCGGGATTTCTCGACGTGAGCCTTCATCATCTGTTCCACGGCCGCATTACGTACCTTGACAACAGCCGGGTGCTCGATGCGGAGCTTCGCCAACTCCTCCTTCTGTTCCATGATGAGGGCCTGCAGCATATTCATCGAGGAACTACTATTCTCATGCAGCTTCTTCCAGCCGGCATTCTTCTCCTTCAACAGGTCGATCTTGTGGCAGAGCTTCGCCTTGTCCTCCTGAAGTCGCAGGATTTCGCCAGTCGCCTTCTTTTCCGAGGCAATGCTCTTCTTCAGCAGCATCACCAAGCCGGCGGTCAACTCCACCTGCTGATTGAGCTCAGCGGGCATGTCGTCGAGGCTCTCCTTCAGCAACTCCATCAAGCCTTGGATGAACTCCTTCTGCTTATTGAAGTGCTTATTGAGCTGATCGGGCATGCCGTCGAGGGATAACGACTCCAGCTCCGCCGGCTCGGCATGGTCGCCTCCGCGGCTAGGGCGCTCCTAGGAGCCATCTCCTGCCCGTGAGAGATCTTTCGAGGTCTCTGCGTGGCGGCGAGCCCTCTTTTTTTTCCGCAGCCTTGGTTGCCACTCCTTTGTTACTAGTAGTTCTCGACCTAGAGCTCTGCTCACCGGCCATGGCAACGACGGATAAAGAAGAAGCACTTATGAGGAGGAAAGGTAGAGTAATTTTTCGTTAGGTAGTTCCCCTTTTTATAACCTAAGTACTAGCACTAGTACTAATACCTGCATAGTGGGGACACGTTCAGGTTTGGTATGCATTACTAGTAGGTGTGAGCAGGCTTCGAATGTGATGAGAACAAGGTAAAGATTAATTGATGGTTTTGGTTTCGAGGCCCGAAACGGCTCCCGATGAGTTTAGCGGAACATAAATTTCAAGTACTACACTGCTCAAATGCGTAAACATTATGTTACTGTCGAAAATTGGCACAAAATACGAAGGAGACCAATGGAAGTACTACTTAGCAACCCACGATTTAACAACTTGCATGCGTGCAGTGGATTAATAATGTCTTTCTTCCACCCTCACGTCCACTCAATTTGCATGCCCTGTATTAATTGACCATCAATGAAGTGAACGACTTTACACGCGTCAAATTATCACATGGGGTGGATCTTGGTACAAAATTGCGTTCGCCCGTGTACCCGCGTGTGCGTGCGAGGGAATGAGTGCGTGTGGCGTGCGTGCACATCTTCGCTTCGTGCATGTACCGCCAGTATGGCTCAGGGAGGACGAGTACATTCTTCTGGAACCAGCAGCACGTCACTGTGATCAATCCATGCAAGGAGGTCGCGACAACGCCTCCACATGTGCCACGTGGCTTCATGAACTGTAAGAGAGACACTGTGTAGCGTGCCATAGTTATTCTAATTTACGTGTTTTGCACATACTCGAAGTACTAGTAAGGTACACGTGCATTGCACGCATCAGATTTTGCTACCAAATTATGAATAAATACCACACTATAGCATGTAAGCTCTGAGTCATATATGCCTGATGTAGCCCTTCATTTAATTCTTATAGTTCATCTCATTCAAAATCAATTAGAGGGCGCTTGGATACGTTTTAGTCCCATGACTAAAAGTAGTGAGACTAAAACATGCTAGCCTCATCCATGCTTGGATCCAAATACTCAGGAGACTAAAATCAAGTTAATGAGCATTTTTTATCCTCCAAACCCTCCAATCCAGAACTCGCTCGTGTTAAAGGAGAGGAGTTAAATGAGGAGCGAGAGGAATAATCCACATTTTAGTAGGGGTACCCCTAACTAAAAAAAATTAGTCTCAAGACTAGTTTTAGCCCCTCTTTAGTCAGGGGTGCTTGGAAATTTAATCTCTTAAAGAGACTATTTTTAGTCAGACTAAAATAAGTCCCTTCGATCCAAGCACCCTCTTAGTTTTTATAAAAAAGCTAAGAACGCGGGAATAGGAAAAAGATGGGATTATAGTGGAATGTCGCCTTGAATGCTACAGGATTGTACGAGTGTTTGATTGTGCATGGAAAAAACGCAGAATTCTTTAAAAGAGGATTGAGTGGATGGGATGTTTCCTATGAAATCTAGTGCAAATGAATCATATGGAAAAATTCCTATGGTTTACAATCCTATGAATCAAACAACCAAGATAGGAAAAATTCCTAATGATTAGGATCCACCAAAATTCCTTTGAGAATCCTTTGAATCAAAGAAGCCCTTAATCTATTTTATGATTCATGGAATTTTGCGTTGTAAAGCATAAAGTAAAAACAAATAATGGCAATTCAACTAGAAAAAAAGTTTGGGCAGTTATGATACGGAAGATTATAGAACAAAAGAGAACCACTGTTGTTTTTAGGTTTGTGCATTATGCTTAAGTTCAACCATAGAGTCTGCTAGATTGTACATGTGGCAAAATACGGTGGGGGCTAGAAGATGGTGCAAGGGGCCAAGTGGAGGGAGACTATGAAGGAATGCACAAGTGCGAGATCGATATTTAGAGAGAGGGGGCGAACACGTGCGCCATTGCACGCAGTGGCGGAGCCATGAAAAATAAATGAGCTAGGGGTCCAAGCATTGCTAATCCTTTACGAGGAGGGTCAATTCATGAAATTAAACCTTTTTTAGCAGCAATTGTCTAATGATCACATTCATATTAGCCTCGATATATAGTGATGTTAGGGGCAGGGCCCTTATCGCCTGTCTTCGCCATTGTGCATGCGTCTGAGAGATGAAGCGGAAGGCATGGATGATGAGAGGAGGACGTTGGATATATAATTAATGTGGGTGTATTAGCTATATATGTTAATCCTATATAGAGAGGTATAGATTGATCGATGTGGACGTGGGAAAGAGGGTGAGACCTCACTGGATATATCGATTGATCGGTTTGTGTGGAAAACTATGAAAGACCTAACTATATACAGACATACATAGAGGAACATCGATCGTTGCGCATGCACGCGTGAGAGATAAAGAATGCCCGATATGATGGAGAGGGGGATGTGTGTGGGTGTGTGCCTTCATGGGAGACTGACCTGAAGAAAAAGATTGCATGCGTGCGATGGATAATGCCGACTGGTAATGTGTGTGCATGCATGCACGAGAGAAAGTTAGTGGTACAATTATAAAGATAAGACTACTATGTGGGTGTAAAAGAATAGGTGAGGTCATAATCAATGTAAAGTTGAATTCAAATATTTGAATAAGAGATCATGATGTTTGAAGACCATGCATGCGTGAATATAACGGAGATGTACGCGGTGTGGTTTGGAAACGAGCATGTTGTAATGTATACACATTGAACAAGGTCAGACTGATTTGAATTTGAGATACTGATGGCAGACATCATTTGGCCACGTCGCATCCGTGCATGGACACACTATTCTAATTGGAGATGATGGTGACTTCACATCCCATATCTATATCTATACCCCTATATATATTATATTATATATTTTTTATATTGTGTGCGGGTAACTTTAACTTTGAAAGATGGTCGTTGGATGAGGCGAATCCGATGGTCCAAAGATGGCAAATTTGAGCACTATTGGCCGTTGGATATCATCTAGATTTCACCAGATTTCGCCACATGTATAATCTAGAAGACTCCATGGTTGAACTTAAGAATAATGCACAAACATCAAAACACAAGCACTTCTTATTTGTTCTAGAATCTTCCGTATCAGAATTGCCCAAATGTTTTCTACATGATTTGCCATTATTTGTTTTTACTTTATGTCTTACAACGCACAATTCCATGAATCTTAAAATAGATTAGCTTTCTTATAAAAAATAGATGATTTTGAATGAAATGAACTATAAGAATTAAACGAACATCTACATCATGCATATATGACTCAAAGCTTGCATGCTATAATTTGGTATTTATTCATAATTTGGTTGCCAAATCTCATGCGTGCAATGCACGTGTACCTTACTCTAGTCTAAATGGTGTTTGTGTGTGTGTTGTGCGTGTTGAGGTGCAAATAGTTTTTTTTGGGTACACGTTAAGCTTGTTCTTCTGAAATTTCAAGACGCGCCTTGTTATGCCAAAAATTCAAGCTAGCGTCTCTATCTATCATGCTGCGAAACTCCCGCCTCTTCAACCCGCACCTTGTTAGCCCGAAATATTTAAGATATATCTTTGTCTCGTTGTGCTCCGACAATTCCCTCCATCTCAACCCGCCCCTTGCTATTCCGAAATTACAACGTGCACGAAAACTCCCACCTCCTGTGAAATCCCGACACACAAAATGCCCGTGGTACCCCTGAACCGAAAGAACCGCCTCAAATCCGTGGGGGGGGGGTACTTTCTTAACTTACCCCACATTTCGAACAAGCGCGTTTCTAAGCCATGGTTCCCCACTGCCATCCCATCCGCCCACCCATTCGTACACCGAGGCCGCGAAAACCCGCGACGAAACCCCACACCCTGCTCCGTCCGCCACCCAGCCGGAGCCTCTTCCCCGACGACGCCGTCCACAGCAACACCTCGGCGTCCCTCATCCACCGTAACGGATGAGGATCCGTCGTCGATCTCATCGTCCCGCCGGTTCAGCCACCCCGTCCTCCACCTCCAAGGAGCTGCCCCGACATTCCCCTCGTCTTTCGCGCCACCTCCATTCCCACACCGCTGTCTTCACCTGCACCACCGGAAGAGCATCATCATCACCGTTTCCTCGGTTGAAGCTGTGGCCTCGGCGCCACCAAAGAGGTTGTACACTAATCGCCGTATTTTCTTCCTGATTCAATCTCACGGTGCTGCCGGCGCTCGGTCCCGAGCCGACGCGGCGCGGCTCCATCCACGGCGGCGTCGCGACCACTTCCTCCACGGCGTCGCTCCGTCGGCGGCGACGTCCACATCCTTACACTACAGGAAACAGGTAATTTGCCGTTTGTGGATTACAGACGGCAAATACCTAAATCTAGACGGCAAAGTTTTTGCTGTCAGGAAGCAGACGGCAAAGTCAGACGACAAAGATAAGTCGGCAAAGAATACTTTGCCGTCAGATTTTCATCGGCCAGACGGCAAAGAATTTTCCGTCAGCTGAATCTTCTTTGCCGTCAGCCTTATAAATCACAGACGGCAAAGAAATGTAGTTTTGCCGTCAGCCAAACTACAGGTTTGCCGTCAGCTATTCGCGTCTTTGCGTCAGCCTCGTATATCACAGACGGCAAAGAAAAGGATCATTTTTAAATAAAAAACACACCAGCGTTGCTCCCGAGCGATGCGGTCAACTCATGCGAGTGCACTGCTTATCTTTCTTCTTTTTTAACAGGGAAAGGCCCATCCGTGTGTAGTTCCTTCCACTGAACGTTAGTGAAATACAAAATGCAAATATGACCCAAAAAAACCTGAAGTTACAGAGTAGTCCTAGAAATGAATACAAATGACCCTAACAAGTAAGACCGAAAAGCAATCGGGTCCTTCTTTTCTACTGCGGGTCTCTCCCCGCCCCGCCGTGCAGTCCGACGCTCGCCTCGCCGCTCTGCCGTTCTTCTCCCCGCGCCCTTGCCCGACCCTGCTCAGCCGCGCAACTCCGGCCAAGCCGCTCTCGGGAGCTGACTCGCTCCAGCGCCCCGGGGAGGCACGCGAGAGAGGTCGGGATGGCCCTGCTCAGCCGCACAACTCCGGTGCAGCCGCGCTCGGGAGCTGTCTCGCTTCGGCGCCGCGGGGAGGCACGCGAGGGAGGTCATGGATGGCGAGGCGGAGCTCGCAAGGCGGCGCACGGGACCGGCGGGTGAGGAGGAGCTCAGGGTGTGGACGGGCTCCGCTGCGCGGCCGGAGGACCTGGGGTGCGCATGGCCGGCCGGTGAGGACGAGCTCGCGAGGGGTGAACCTTCACGCGGCGCTGGACGGGGCATGGGGCTGCTCTAGGATGAGCGGGCACTGGTCGGGGGCGCCGGACGGGCGGGCGGCGTTGGCCGGCGGCGTGTGGCTGCTCAGGAGAGGAGGGAGGAGGGCGCTGGCTGGCGTGCTAATGCTCTGGAGATGGAGAGATGAGGCATCGAGGCAGCACGGGGGAGAAGGAGGGAATCGTGGGTGGGGCAGGTACGGGCGTGGGGTCGTGGGTTGGGGCGTGTGCGTCGTGGGGTGGGTTGGGGCGCGTGCGCCGTGGGGTGGGTTGGGGCGTTCGTATGCCGGTCGTGAGTGGGTGGGATGTGCGTCTCAGATGCTGCCAAGTCATCAATCTGTGTAATGAATCCGCGTGATGTGCTTCTTCTTTGCCGTCTGTGAAAACAAATACAGACGACAAAGAACTTAATTTGCTGTCTGCCAAAAAAATACACACGGCAAAGATTTTTTGCTGTCTACCAAAACAAACACAGACGGTATAGATTCTTTGCCGTCTATGATTTTTGTCGGAGACGGCAAAGTAAGCTCTTTGCCGTCTGTATTTTTATTTGCAGACGGCAAAGTTTATTTTGCCGTCAGTTTTTCTGTGCCGTCTGCTAATGACGGTAAATCCTTTCTTTGTCGTCCGCCCGACAAAAAGATGACGGCAAAGACGTCTCCTGACGGAAAATTAGCTGTTTCCCATAGTGTTAGGAGCTGCTGCTGCTTTGCTCTTGCTCTCGGTCCCCTGTCTGGTCTGCTCTTGCTCGCGCTGCTGCTCTTGCTCTTGCTCTTGCTTGCTATGCTGCTCCGATTTAGCTACACTTCAGTTGATTGAATCGACTTTTGGGTCAGTCGGTTTTCAGGGGGTGGGGGCGGGTTGGGGGCTCACGGAGAGGTACCCCATTATCTATCTTAGGGTTCAGGTTGGGGGCGGTGTTCGCCGGCGGTAGCGGGGCATTGGCGGGGCGGTGGCGTGGGGATCGCCGGAGAAAAAGCAAGGCACGGGGGGGGGGGGGGGCGAGAGGGATGGCCGGGGCGGCGGTGGCCCGGTGGTGGGGAGTGTTTTCGGGGCGGGCGGGGCGGTGCATCGCCGGCCGCGAGCGGCGGGGGGCTGCTGTTTGGCCGGTGGTGGCTGGCGGCTCAGGGGGGTGGAGGTTGAAGATGAACTGCAAGCCCTTGATGAAAAAGTCAGTCGACCATTGTGTAGCCTCACCTTGCTAGTGCGTTCAGTTTCGATAGCAAAATTTAGTTTCGACAGTAAAATTCAGTTTCGACAGTTAAGTTCAGTTTCGACAGTTAAGTTCAGTTTCGACAGTTAAGTTCAGTTTCGACAGTTAAGTTCAGAGATTAGCGGCTGATGTATTTTACATCTAGCACTTTGTGGTTATGTATTTTACGCCATGTATTGGAGATGCTATTAGAATTCCACTCAGGTTAACGTTGTTCATTGTCTCTCTTGTCCTGCTTCACCCTCGGCGTCGTCCAACTCACCGGAGCTGCTCCAACGATGAAACCCTCCATCACAGTGGAGCAGTACCTCGGGCTCCATCTCCAGACGCCTAAGGTCTTCTTCCCCTCCTCCGACAACAAAGTCAGCCGGAGCATCCTCACTGGCCAACCCAATCATGCTGAGATCGACATGGCTTCGCCAAAGAGGTTGTACACTTGTTGCATCTCCTTTTTACTCTACATGTTATATATATTATCCACTGAGCACTCGTAGTAATGGGAAATACGATTATTTTACCCTACTATATGACAAGTTGTGAGGTACCAGGCAACTTAGCTATCCGTGATGGACTCTCTTGAATGTCGTCATTATTTATCTTTGCGCGTTTGAGCTGTGCATTTGTCGATGGGCCTGGGAGTTGAGCTAGTATGGCAGTGGCCTGGGTCCAAAGTAATAGAAGTAGCACAAAAACATTTTCTTTGTGTAGGATTTTCCTTGCTCAAGCCTGCCTACTAGAATCGCCAGTGCTTGGAAGGAAAAGTGAATGAAAAACATAGGAATTGGAAAGTTTCCTATGGTACTACTTTTCATGAATTTGGTGCAAAGGAATGGAGCAAAGGAAAACTGTAGGATTTGTTCCTTTAGTGTCTCCTTGAAAGAAAAATCGTAGGAATTCTAATTTCCACTTCTCCTCCTTTTCATATTCCTATTCATCAAGCAGAAGACTAAAAGATAGTAGCATAATAACATTATAATCATACATTTTCTTGTGGTTTGACTTAATCTCATCATGCTTTTTTGCATCCTGTGATCTTTCAATTGTTGTGAATCAAACACCCAGATTGGCAGAAATCCTGGTTTTTTAAATTTTCTGTTTTGCACGTGCATTCCTATCCTATTCATGTCTATTTCCTATCCCTGCATTGTTAGAATCGTCAAATTCAAACAAGCCCTTACTCAATTACTTCTGTTACAGATATGTGTCAAAGAAAACCTTGTGTGGTTTGTCCTGCTCCTTCGGCACTGTGTTCCACCCCAGCTCAGCTGCTCCAATGACCGAAGGGTTCACTACAGCAGGGATCCGCTCTCCAGACTGTCCTTCGCTGCCTCAGATCTTCTTCCCCGCCGCCGGCAGCCACGACAACTGCATTACCATCATCAGCTGAGCAGATGACCTTGAGGACTACACAGGTCCGCAAGAGAGGTCACACTCTTCCGTGTCTGCTTACGTTATGCGTCGCTTAATATAATGACATGCTACATTATCATCGTGTTCACCTATTAGACTCCGAGTCAGGTCTAAACTAATGCTGAAACTTGAGTTTTTAAATGGTTGTTTGGTACATATTGGGGCAACAATCAGTACTATTTGTCTACTATCTGGTTAATCTCCGGTGTCTACTATGAGTTTCATGTTGGGTGCAAACAAACATTAAAGGAGCCATTATCTGTATTTTTTAACTAAAGCTATTATCTCACCGCTATCATTGGTTTTGGGTATATCCACAGTTTGCTACCATCACTTTGGATTTGTGCATGCACTCCTTACATAATCTCACTATGTTTTATTCCTATGCATGCCAGTTATTGTACACAATGGAACTGATCATGTAGAGCAAAAGAGATGAGCCCTACGTGGCAATAAAATTTCATGCAGACGTCATTCCATGGTGGGCGCAAAGGCCGCCCCCTCCACCCATTTCGGATCGTAATCAAGAGGAAGATAACTATTCTGAGGGGGATTCAGAAGGAGAAGACCACTCCTATTTACCCCATGAGGTCTTCGCTCTAACTTGGCATGCTGATGTTGGTAATATCGTGCATATGTTGCCTTGCATTGCTTACTGTATACATTAAAGATGTCATCTGCTTAGTTTAGACATGCTTTGTGTCAATGACATCGGTTTAGTTTCTTTATTGTATATGTGAATCATGCAATGACATCTTGTCTAGCCAGGCATCATATATGTGAATTTTGCAATGCCACCTAGTTAGCCACCATCTTATATGTGAATTATATCATGTCATCTTTTTTTATTACGTGTTAAATTTGTCTAAAATTTTAGTACATTCAATTACTCTTCCTGTGCATCAGCCATTCGGCACGGTCATGGAAAAATCTAGAGTGGAAACAAGGTCTTCAGAGCAGACAATGCTATCTGACGAAGCGCATGTCTTGCTGGTTACCGATAGCTCCTCAGAGGAGGATTCAGAGACAGATGACCAGTCATATCACCCCCCCGAGGTGCATGCCCTAACTTGGCAGGGTTATGTTGCTCATATCGTGCGTATGGTATCTTAAATTGCTATGTCATTTGCTTAGTTTAGACATGTTTTGTGTGAATGCCACCTGTTTAATGTCTAATTACCATATATGTGAATTATGCAATGCCTCTTGTTGCAAGACATTATATATGTGAATTATGCAATGTTATCTTGTTGCAAGGCATTATGTATGTGAATTATGCAATGCCATGCTGTTTAGGCAAGCGTCATATATGTGAATTATATCATGCCGTCCTTTTTTTGTATTTCTCATTGCTTTTGTCGACAATGTTTGTATATTCAACTGCTCTTCCTGTGCATCAACCATTTGAATTGGTGATGGTGAAATCTAGAGTGAAAACAAGGTCTTCAGAGCAGACAATGCTACTTGCTGAAGCAGATATCTTTCTGGTTACAAATAGCTCTTCAGAGGAGGATTCAGAGGCAGATGACCATTCCTATTATCCCCCTGAGGTGTATGCTCAAACTTGGCAGGGTTATATTACTCATATAATGCATACGTTGTATTGCAATGCTTAGTTTTTACGTCATATACACAATATTGAATGCCATCTCCTTAGTTGACACATCATATATGCGATTGCCCTCAGCTCACTTCCTTAGTATATAAATCATATATTTGAATTATATCATGCCATGATGTTTACATAGACAGCATGTATCTGAATTATGGCATGCCAACCCATTTTCTAAAGACATAATATAGTTATATCATCTCATCCTGTTTACATAGTCATCATATTTTAAATTATGTCATTCTATCCGTGAATTATATCATTCCATCATGTTTCCAACGACGGCATGTTTGTGATTTATGGAATGCCAACCACTTTAATAGACACATCGTATAGTTATATCATGTCATCCTGTTTACATAGTCATCATATTTTGAAGTATGTCCTTTTATCCTGTTTAGTTAGCCATCATACATATGAAATTGTGTCATGCTATCCTGTTTAATTAGCCATCATATATGTGAAATTATGTCCTGCTATTCTGTTTGCTTACACAACATAAATGTGAATTATTTCATGCCCTGTTTTCTTCCCTACTATCCATTGCACCTGTCTATCTTAGAATGTATGTACATTCAATTACTTTTCTTGTTTATCAGCCATTTCTATTGGAGGGAGTGATGGCAGTATCTGTTGGAGTAAAAACACGGTCTTCAGAAAAGATCGTGCTACCTGTCGATGCAGATAGAACCACGGTTGTACTTGCCCAAGAACCAGCCCCACCACACATAACCCACACTCATGCAAATTGTACCCCTACCCAGTTGGACAGAGAACCAGCTACACCCCTTCAAACCCCAACCCCAGCAGATAGACACCCAGTTCCCGTTGACACAGCACCGTCTCCACCACAGATTACCCAAACACGAGCAGTTAGTAAGGTAACTGCAGTGCCCAAATCACGAGGACCACCACTCCAAACCCAAAGTCAACACTTAAAGCAGAAGAAGAATTGTTCTCAGGTCAGGTTCCGTAGCTATGGTTCATACTACTTTGCTCTTGCATCATCAGTATTCTTCGATACCAACCAATTTCAAATTTGAAGGATGCAATTGAAACTCCAATGGCGCAATGTATGTTTTAAACCTGTTTCTTCAATGTGTTTGGTTGTTTGCTGTTGTAAGTTCCTCTATGTTGATTTCAGTTTCAATTGAATAAACAGTTATGTTCTCATGCCATGCACATTACAAGTGTTGTTATTGTTGTGTAGTTTCCCACATTTATATTCTGTCTATGCTGCTTTGTCTTAAATCGATATGATTCAAACTGTATCTATCTTGATTTGGAAACATAAACTAGAATGATATAGACCATACAGTGACCATACTACATAGATATATGTTTGTTTCATGTTGTTATCCTGTCCACCTTACTACTGAACTGGTTTACCAAAATGAGTTTCATATACTACATTGTAAACCTGAGATGTGTTTGTTTGTTTCTCTTTTAGAACGCGGATAAAATATTAGAGAAGAGTACCCAAGTAATGCAGATAAGGTTCAAGATAGTGAGACATCCCTGTTGGTCTCCAAGAAAGCTGATAAAAACTATATTGAAGACACTGAGACAACCCCAAAGTCCTGTCTTGATGTAGTGTTCGAAGTTCTTGGCTACCACTTCGGCACCACTCTTGAACTCGTTGCACGAATCAGTTCGGCTTCTTGAGTCTCAACTTCAAGTTGAAAGACATCGATCGAGATGTTATGCGACAGAAGTCAAGGACCGAGGAAGTCCTGCAGAATTAAGATGCATACTTTCCGTGCAACAAAGAAGCTATTTGGAGGACTTAAGCACCAAACAAGAGAAAGTTAATAAGCTTGCTAAGCATCCTGCCAGCATTATGGGTACCCAGGATATTGTTTCTTGAGCTCTTCTGAAGTGGTTTCAGTTCTGGACTTTTTTTGCTCCGGCGTTTATATGCTGCTGTGTTCCCTATATTTGCACTGATGGCGAACTTTGATGCCCAGTGGATGTAATATGTGTAATAGCCGTAATAGCCTAGTGTAAGTTGCTTGCTTATTTATTTCCTTGTTGTCTTGTTTACTTGTTTCCTTGTAGTCAGTGCAGTTCTTTTTCTGCGGTTTGCTAGTGGCTGCAATAACCTATTTTTTAAAACTAGGCCACAATAAACGCCACAGTAGTGACACTGGGCCTACGGACCATAGAAACAGTGGGCCTTCTATGGGCCATAGAAAAAGTGGGCCTTCTACGGGCCATAGAAATAGTGGGCCTTCTATGGGCTGTAGAAACACTGGGCCTTCTACAGGCCGTAGAAACAATGGGCCTTCTACGGGCCGTAGAAATAATGGGCCTTCTACGGGCCGTATCATCAATGGGCCTTATACGGGCAGTATGATCGATTGGCCACACATGGGCCAAACAGACCGCATTCTGGCCGTAAACAGGCTAGAGTTGGAATCGTCTGTTCATGGGCCGACCATAACGGGCCATCATTAATAGGCCGTATTTGATGACGCTATGAAAACGGCCCAACGTATTAATGGACCACAAACGGGCCGACTGTAACCACGGGCTAAATTTGGCCCACAAGCAGAAAATGACAGTAACGGGCCGTAAGTAAACGAATGTTGGAAGTGAGCCCAAGAATAAATGGGCTTTGAGAAGGCCGAAAGATAACTTGGGCTAGAAACGGCCCAACGGAATAATGGGTCGTTAATGGGTATAAAGTGATACACTGTTCTATACGGGCCAGTTTCACCACGGGCCGTTAATGGGTGTAAAGTGATACACTGTTCATTACGGGCTAGTTTCACCACGGGTCGTTAATAGGCCAAGAGTTACATAGGGCCTCATATGGGCCGAAAGATTTCAAGGGCCATACATGGGCCAGAAGTGAAAACGGGCTGGAAGATGCCCAGATGACGCTACTGGGCCTAATTCGAATAGGGCGTAACGGGCTTTGGGTTAGCGAGCTGTAAATGGGCTATATGCGAATAGGCCGTTAACAGGCTTTCCATGGGCCGCCCGCCACCTGACCAAGTCAAACGGGCGGCCTTTCCACAACAATGGACCTCTGTTTGGGCCGTGCCACGGTCGACGTATCATAGGCGCCTTCGTCCAATGAGTGGATGACATCTGTCCCACGGTGAGCCGACACGCAGTTTCTCCAGCCAATGATGATTTTACACGTGGAAAATCCCCATTGGTCGGGGCTGTTAACGGGTTATCGGATCCAAAACTCGACCCGATAGCTTAACGGCGTTCCATTACGGTGGATGCCACGTGTCAGTCACCCTTGACGAAAGCACTTCTGTGACGCGCGATTTATCGTCATGGAAGTGGACACTTCCGTGATGATAATTTTTGTAATGTCATGGAACACTTCTACGACAGCATAGGTATGACTATCTTGATTTTGTCATAAATTTGTCATGGATGTACACGCATGACAAAAAACGCAACCTACTGTGAAAAACATGTATCATCACGGAAGTGTATTTTTTTGTAGTGTATACTATGAACTTGAGGTTATTTCCTTGGAAAGTGTACCATATGCTCATTGCCATTAACATGAAAAGTGACATTGGCTTTGTTGCAATCAATAACAGCCCCTGCAGTATTCAGAAAAGGTCTTCCAAGAATAATAGAAATACTATCATCCTCAGGAATACCAAGAATAACCAAGTCCGTTAAAATAGTAACGTTTGCAACCACAACAGGCACATCCTCACAAATACCGACAGGTATAGCAGTAGATTTATCAGCCATTTGCAAAGATATTTCAGTAGGTGTCAACTTATTCAAATCAAGTCCACGATATAAAGAGAGAGGCATAACACTAACCCAGGCTCCAAGATCACATAAAGCAGTTTTAACATAGTTTCTTTTAATGGAGGATGGTATAGTTGGTACTCCTGGATCTCCTAGTTTCTTAGGTATTCCACCCTTAAAAGTATAATTAGCAAGCATGGTGGAAATTTCATCTTCCAGTATCTTTCTTTATTAGTGACAATTTCTTTCATATACTTAGCATACACACTCATTTTGAGCATATCAGTTAATCGCATACGCAAAAAGATAGGTCTAATCATTTCAGCAAAGCGCTCAAAATCCTCATCATCCTTTTTCTTGGATGGTTTGGGAGGAAAAGGCATGGGTTTCTGAACCCAAGGTTCTCTTTCTTTACCATGTTTCCTAGCAACAAAGTCTCTCTTATCATAACGTTGATTCTTTGATTATGGGTTATCAAGATCAACAGCAGGTTCAATTTTTAAATCATTATCGTTACTAGGTTGAGCATCATCATGAACATCATTAACATTTTCATTAGGTTCATGTTCATTACTAGATTGTGTTTTAGCATTAGAAATAGAAATATCATTTGGATTCTCAGGTGTTTCAGCAATAGGTTCACTAGAATCATGCAAAGTCCTATCATTTTTCTTTTTCTTCTTTTTAGAAAGAATAGGTGCATCAATATTATTTTCTCTGAGAATCCTGCTCAATTCTCTTAGGGTGTCCTTCAAGATACAAAGGTTCCTGAGTCATTTTACCAGTTCTAGTAGCCACTCTAACAGCAAAATCATTATTCTTACTATTTAATTCATTGAGCAAATCATTCTGAGCTTTAAGTACTTGTTCTACTTGAGTGGTGACCATTGATGCATGTTTACTAATGAGTTTAAGTTCAGCTTTAACATTAGCCATGTAATTACTCAAGTGTTCAATTATATAAGCATTTTGTTTTAATTTTATACCAAAATAAGCATTGAAGTCTTCTTGCTTAACCATAAAGTTATCAAACTCATCCGGACAATGACTAGCAAACTTAGTAGGAGGGATTTCAGGTTTATCGTACCTATAGAGAGAATTTACCTTTACTACCTGTGTCAGGTTATCAAGACCATCTGTTTCTTCAATAGGTGATGGATTAAGATCATATGTTTCTTCAACAGGCGGTAAATTCAGACCATGTATTTCTTCAATAGAAGGTAAATTCTTAACATCTTCAGCTTTAATACCTTTTTCTTTCATATATTTCTTTGCCACTTGTATATCTTCAGGACTGAGAAATAGAACACCTCTTTTCTTCGGAGTTGGTTTAGGAATAGGCTCAGGAAGTGTCCAATTATTTTCACTTGTCAACATATTATTCAATAAAATTTCAGCTTCATCTGGTGTTCTTTCCCTGAGAACAGTACCAGCACAACGATCCAGGTAATCTCTGGAAGCATCGGTTAGTCCATTATAAAAGATATCAAGTATTTCATTTTTCTTAAGAGGATGATCAGGCAAAGCATTAAGTAATTGGAGAAGCCTCCACTACAAAAAAAATACACTTCCATAATGATATGTGTTTGTCACAGTAGGTCGCGTTTTTTGTCATGCATGTACATCCATGATAGAATCAAGATAGTCATACCTGTGCTGTCGTAGAAGTGTTCCATGACATTACCAAAATTATCATCATGGAAGTGTCCACTTCCATGACTATAAATCGCGCGTCACAGAACTGCTTTCGTCAAGGGTGACCGACATATGGCATCCACCGTAACGGAACGCCGTTAAGCTATCGGGTCGGGTTTTGGATCCGATAACCCGTTAACAGCCCCGACCAATGGGGATTTTCCACGTGTAAAATCATCATTGGCTGGAGGAAACACGTGTCGGCTCACTGTTGGGACATATGTCATCCACTCATTGGACCGAAGGTGCCTATGATACGGCGACACATGGCACAGCCCAACAAAGGCCCATTCCTGTGAAAAGGCCAGCCCGTTTGACTAGGTCAAAAGGTGGCGGGCCGGCTCATGGAAAGCCTGTTAACGGCCTGTTCGCATATAGCCCATTTATAGCCCGCTAACCCAGGGCCCGTTACGCCCTATCCGAATTAGGCCCAGTAGCGTCATCTGGGCCGTACAATATGATTCAGCCCGTTTTAACTTCCGGCCCTGTGGCCTATGACTTCTTTCGCCCATATGAGGACCTTTGTAACTCTTGGCCCATTAATGCCCGTGGTGAAATCGGCCCGTAATGAACAAAGTGTATCACTTTATACCCATGAATGGCCCGTTATTCCATTGGGCGTTTACTAAGTTATCTTTCGCCTTCTCAGGGCCCATTGATTCTTGGGCTCATTTGCGACATTCGGTTACATACGGCCCGTTCTTGTCATTTTACGCTAGGGCCAAATTCAGCCCGTCGTTACAGTCGGCCTGTTTGCGGACCGTTAATACGTTGGGCCGTTTTCATGTAAAAAAAACCCGTTGGGCTGTTTTCATAGAGTAATCAAATACGACCTATTATCGGCCCGTTATGGTCCATGAATAGTACGGCCCATGATTGGCGAAATGATGATACGCCCCGTAGAAGGCCCATGGATCCTACGGCCCGTATGAGGCCCATGGATAGTACGGCCCGTAGAAGGCCCATGGACCCTACGGCCCGTAGAAGGCCCATTGATCCCTAAGGCCCGTATAGAAGGCCGATGGATCCTACGGCCCGTATAGAAGGCCAATGCTCCTACGGCCAAACGAAGGCCCATGGATCATATGGCCTGCAGGAGGCCCATGGTTACAACAGTCCGTGTGTTGCCATGATTATTTTGGCCTATTTACCAAAAATAGGCTATTGCGGCCACTAGAAAAACACAGAAAAAGAACTCCAGTGACTACAAGCAAACAACTAAACAAGACAATAAGGAAATACATACATAAGCAATTAAGGCTAGCCTATTACCTCTATTACATATATTACATCCACTGGGCATCAAAGTTCGCCACCTGTGCAAATATAGGGAACAAAGCAGCATATTACATACACTTGGTCGTCAAAATTGGCCACCAAAGGTAAATAAACACGGCAGCAAAACAAGAGCATAACTGAAACAACTTCGTAAGAGCTCAAGAACGTTATCCCGGTATCCACCATGCTGGCAATAAGCTTAGCAAGCCGATTAGCTTTGTCCTGTTTGGCGCTAAAATCCTCCAACGCTTGCCGTTGCACCAGAAAGTATGCATCTGAATGCTCCAGGGACTTCCGCAGTGAAACTCATGAAACCGAACTGATTCAGACAGTGAGTTTGAATAGCTTGTGCATGCAGTAGTGGCCAGTAACTCAAACAGTAAACCAAGACAGGACTTTGGGGTTGTCTCGCTGTCTTCAAGATAGTCTTCCTTAGCTGTTTTATCAGCTTTGTTGGAGACCAACAAGGACGTGTCACTATCCTAAACCTTATCTGCATTACTTCCTTTACCGTTGCTTAATAAGGCACTCTTCCCCCATATTCTGTCAGTATTCTAAGAGAAGAAACAAGCAGACAACTAACAAGTTTAGCATGTATTAGTATATGAAACTCATTTCGGTGAACTAGTTCATTAGTAAGGTGGACAGGATTAAACTACCAAGTCTTCTATTGCCAAGTACTAGTACATAATAAAAGCATCAAACAAACATATATCTATGTCCTATGGTCACTGCATTGTCTTGCCAAATCAAAATAGAGACACGATTCAAATCATATCAGTTCAAGACAAAGCAGCAGTGAAAGAATACAAAGCGTGGGAAACTACACGACACAACAAGATTTCAGATGGGTACCACGGGTCTACATGTACAACAACACTATTGGCTCTGTTGTGATGCTAGTAATGTGCATGATATGAAAGTCAACTGTATAAACAATTGAAATTGAAATCAAAATAGCTATTGATAAGAGCAAACCTGTTAAGAAACATGCGTGAACATACCTGCCGTGCCATTGGAGTTTCGATTGGATCCTTCAATTTAAAAATAAGTTTGTATGAGTAAATACAATGATACAAGAGCAAAGCAATCATAGTTAAATAAGGCGGCGCTTAAGCGGCGCTTAAGCGCGCCTAGGCTCTAGGCGTTGGCAAAACGCATTGCGCATAACTACGCTTAATCTGTGCATAACTGCGCATAAGCATGCACTTTGGTCAGTAAAGTGCAAGGCGGTGGCAAGACGCACAATTAATGCCTAGCGCTTTTTTTGAACTATGATAGCAATGGAATCTTAAATTAGAACAGTTGTTCTTCAGGTTTAGGCACTTGTTCTACATGAACAGAGTACAGTAAGACGCACGAATATAATACTTAAAAATAGAAAATGAGCTCATAGACCTTACCACATTCTTGGTTCGAACCAAAGATGTAACAAGGCGTTCCCAAATCATCGTCCAAAGAAATGTGTCTCAGGAGAACGTAAGGGAATTTGATGAGTTTCTTTGCCGGTGAAGTACGCTTTTCTTCGTGTAATTCTGACATCGCCACCAAGCATTCTTGAAGATAGCAGAGGTATTAGCACAGGTTACCTCATCCTGAGTTTCCAAATCGGTCCTTCTCTATAGAGAAAAATGGGAAAATTTGCTGTATTATAACCATCATGGAGGTAGGATGTATGGGACGAAGCAAAGTAATTGCCATGAATAACATTACTTACACATAACTCCTGGACAAACACCTGCAACTGACATTTTCCTTCATCTTCATTATAATATTTCCAAGATGGGAAGATACGCACATACGATTTAACAACATCAAATGCGATAGATGCTAAACTACGATCGGCTGGTTGTGCTTCCTCCACGGGAATATGCGTATTAACCGGTGGAGCTGGGGTTCGCCAGGATAGTATTGGCCCTTTGGGCAATCGGAGCTGCCTTACTAACTACTCTTGTTTGGGAGCTCTGTGGTGGACATGGTGCTGTGTCTACAGGAACTGGGTTACTATCGGCTGGGGTTGGGGTTAGATTAGGTGAAGCTGGTTCTCTGTCCATCGCAGTAGGGGTACAATCTGCGAGAATCTGGGTTATGTGTGGTAGGGCTGGTTCTTTTGCATGTACAACCGGGGTGCTATCTCCACCAATAGGTAGCACTAGTTTATGTGAAGACCGTGTTTTTATTCCGCTAGATACTGGCATCACCCGCTCCAATTCAAATGGCTGATAAACAGGAAACATAGTTGAATGTACAAACATTGTATGAGAGATAGATGCAATCGATAGTGTGGAAAAAAGAGGGCATGAAATAGTTGACATGTATATTGTTTAACTAAAATGGATAGCATGACATAATTTCACATATATGATGTCTATCTAAACTGGATAGCATAGCATAACATCATTCAAAGATATGATGAATAACAAAACATGATCGCATGACATAATTCACCTACATGTTATCTAAGTAATCAGGATCACATCATTTAATTCACATATGTGATTTATATGCTAAACAGAGGGCATTCGATATGATGTCTGAACTAAGAACATGGTGTTGAATATTGTGTATATGATGTCTAAAATATACAATGCAAGACACCGTATGCATGATATGAGTAGTATAACCATGCCAAGTTAGAGCATACACCTCAGTAGGGGAATAGGACTGGTCATCTGTCTCTGAATCCGTCTCTGAGGAGCTATCGGGACCCAACAAGAGATCTGCTTCGATAGGTAGCACTGCCTCGCTCAAGGCCTTGTTTTCACTCCAGATTTTTTCATCTCCCACCCAAATGGCTGATTCACAGGAAGAGTAGTTTAATGTACAAACATTGTTAACAAATGGAAATGTAATGAAGAAAAGGATGGGCAAGATATCATTCAAATATATGATGCCTGGTTAAACAGGATGGCATTGCACATTCAACATATATTATGGCTGGCTAGAAGACATGAGACTGCATAATTCCCATATATAATATATAAACTAAACAGGTGGCATTACAGAACATGTCTAAACTAAGCAGATGACATATATGATGTCAAAAGTAGGCACTGCAAGGCAACATATGCATGATATGACTAACATCATCATACCAAGGTAGAGCAAACACCTTGGGGGGTAAATAGGAGTGGTCAGCAGCGTCTGAATCCGCCTCAGAACAGATATCTTCCTCTGGATTATAGTCTGGAGAGGGGTGGGGAGGATTTGCCATTGAACCCACCATGGAGCGATGTCTTCATGACATTGTATTGCTGTGCAAAACTCTTCTCTTTTTCTCTACATGTTCAGCATGACTGTGTACACTATCTGCCATGCATACGAAATAATATGGTGAGATTATGTAAGGAGAGCATGCAGAAATTTAGAGTGATGGTAACAGCTAGTGGATGGATCCAAAAATAATGATAGCAGGCTTATGATTGCTTTGAATTAATAAAAAGACAGATGATGATTGCTTTACTATTTGTTTCCCACCCAAGATGAACAACATAGGCATACCCTAGGTGAACCAGATATTAGATGACATACTATTCATTGCTGCCTCGATATGTGCCCCACAACTAATTTAGAACTCAAGTTTGAACATGAATTTGGACCTGAGTTGGGAGTCCAAGAGCTGAACAGGACGATAAAGTAGCATGTAAGTTTAAGCAATGCATAACATAAGCAGAAACAAAAGAGTGCGACCTCTCTTGTGAACCCATGTACTCCTTAGGTTCATCTGCTGAGTCAATGATGGTGATGCCGTTGGGGTGCGTGCCGGCGGCAGGGAAGGAGATCTGAGGCAGCGAAAGACGGTCAGGAGTCATGATATCTGGTTTGGTGGATGCTTCTGTCGATGGAGCAGCTCAGGTGAGGTGGACGACGTCACGGCGGGAGCAGGACAAACCACACAAAGTTTCCTTCGACACGTACCTGTAACTGAAGTAATTCTGTAAGGGCTCATTTGGCTTCCATGTGACGCCCCCGATTCAATCGTACACTAATCATGCACGCAAATGTGCACGATCAAGATCAGGGACTGACGGGAAGATATCACAACACAACTCTAAAACATAAATAAGTCATACAAGCATCATAATACAAGCCAGGGGCCTCGAGGGCTCGAATACAAGTGCTCGATCATAGACGAAGTCATGGAAGCAACAATATCTGAGTACGCATATAAGTTAAACAAGTTTGCCTTAAGAAGGCTAGCACAAACTGGTATACAGATCGAAGAGGCGCAGGCCTCCGCCTCGGGATCCTCCTAACTACTCTCGTCGCCGCCGGCTGCACGTAGTAGGGCACCTCCGGTGTAGAAGTCGTCATCGACGGTGGCGTCTGGCTCCTGGGCTCCATCGCCTGGTCGCAACAATCGAAGAGATAGGGGGAAAAGGGGGAACAAGGCAATCGTGAGTACTCATCCAAAGTACTCGCAAGCAAGGAGCTACACTACATATGCATGGATATATGTGTAAAGGGCCATATCAGTGGACTGAATCGCAGAATGCCGTAATAAGAGGGGGATAGCTAGTCTTATCGAAGACTACGCTCGGTGACCTCCGTCTTGCAACAGGTAGAAGAGGGTAGGTTGAAGTCCTCCAAGTAACATCACATAGCAATAATCCTACCCAGCGATCCCCTCCTCATATCCCTGAGAGAGAGCGACCACCGGTTGTATCTGGCACTTGGAAGGGTGTGTTTTATTAAGTATCCGGTTCTAGTTGTCATAAGGTCAAGGACAACTCCAAGTCGCCCTGTTATCAAGATCACGGCTATTCAATAGATTAACTTCCCCGCAGGGGCACCAACTTACCCAACACGCTTTGATCCCATTTGGCGGACACACTTTCCTCGGGTCATGCCCGGCTGAAGATCAACACGCCGCAGCCCCACCTAGGCACAACAGAGAGGCTACCACGCCGGTCTAAACCTAAGCGCACAGGGTCCGGGCCCATCGCCCATAGCACACCAAGACGCTAAGTAGGGCGGCCGGAAGCGCACTCCAGCCTAGCGTGCTGCTCCAGTCAATTCGTGGCGCGCTCCGTCAGCCGACGTCTCAAGTGCTTCGGTGATACCACGATGCCGAAAGTGCCCATATCTTTCCCACGTAGTTGGTTAGTGCGTATAGGCCCGTGAGCCAACTCAGATCAAATACCAAGACCTTGTTAAGCGTGTTAAGTATCCGCTAACGCCGAACAGGGCCAGTGCCCACCTCTCTCCTAGGCGGTCTAAACCTGCCTGCCGCCTCCGCCACAAAGATCCACTCATGGTGCTCCACCAAATTAATTCGACTTTTAGTCTCCACATGTATCATGTATAAAGTATAGAGTATATACCCGTGATCACCTCCCGAGTTATCACGGCCCGATAGTATAGCACTATTGCATTTGACAAGAATGTAGGGCCACAGATGAAAATACTAGCATCCTATACTAAGCATATAGGATTGCGGTAAAGGTAACAACAAGAGTAACAAGGATGACTATGCATCGTGATAGGTATAACGAAAGCAAGAATATGTTACACTACTCTAATGCAAGCAGTATAGAGTAGAATAGGCGATATCTGGTGGTCAAGGGCGGGGCTTGCCTGGTTGCTCTGGCAAGAGAGAGGGGTCGTCAACTCCGTAGTCGAACTGGGCAGCAGCAGCGTCGGTATCGTAGTCTACCGGATGGAAGAGGGGGAAGAAACAATGAATACCATGTAAACAGATGCATATCGATGCATGACATGACAAGTAACAATGCTAGGCGTGCCCTAACGTGGTATGAGGTGGTACCGGTTAAGGGGGGAAACATCCGGGACAATATCCCCGGTTTCGAAGTTTTCGTGAGGAGCCGGAGGGGAAAGTTGCGGGTTCGATAGGTTAGGGGTGTGGCGGACGAACGGACTGCGATCCGGATTCGCCTCGGCTGCTCGAGCAACTTTCATGTTGAAAATATATTAATCCGAGTTACGGATTAAAAGATATGATTTTCTAAAGAATTTATTAATTTCTGGAATTTAATTAATTATTTAATCCAACATTATCCAGAATAGTAAATGCTGATGTCAGCAGTCAACTTTGACCGTTGACCTGGTCAACCTGACGTGTGGGTCCAGTGGGACCCACCTGTCATTCTCTGGTTAGGTTAATTACAGATTAGTTAATTTAATTAGTGATTATGTTAATCTAATCAGGATTAATTAACTTAATTAATTACTTAATTAATTAATTAATTAATAATTAATTTTATTAAATCATTTTTATTTTTATTTATTATTAATAATTTTTTTAATTCTTTTTTTCCTTTTTCTTCCCAAAAACGTTATGGGCATGGGGCCCATCTGTCATAGGCCCTAGGGGCCATAGCGGGTCGGGCGTTGCGGGCACAGGGCGCGGCACGCCCGAGTGGGACGAGGCCACCGGGCGCCGCGGCCAACCGTGAAGGGGAGCAGGCGTCGGCGCGATGCCGGCGAGGCCACGTCGAGGCGGGGCCGTGGCGAAGCGGGCAGTCGCCGAAGGAGGACGTCGGGGTCGTGGATGGTGCGGCCATGGAGGAGTGAAGGGCGGAGACGAGGCGACCGACGCACGCGGCGGTGGCCGCGGCGACGAAGCGCCGGGCGCGCTGTGGTGCATCGAGCAGGGAGGGGAGGTGAGGTCGGGCGGGACGGCCCGGGCGGGGGAAGAGGCCCCGGCCGAACGGACGAGGCGCGAGGGGAGGGGGCACGCGGGCGCGGCCGTGCGGAACGAGGCCGGCACGGACACGGCCGCCCGGGGAGGGACCGATGATGACTAGCGCGAGCGCGCGAGGGAGAGGAAGGGAAGGAGGCGGGGCTCACTGAGGCCGTAGGGGGAATGGCAGCGGGCTCGGGGACGGTCGGGGAGGACCGGCGAGGAGGAGGTCGAGGAGGCGGCGCCCAATCGGCGAGGGGCGGCGCGGATCGACCCGGCGGCCTCAGGGTTGGTGACGGGACGACGCGACGGGCGGCGACAGGGTGGGGCTTGAGCGCCAAGCGCTGGGTGGTTCGGGACGGCCTTGGTCTCCTCCCGATCCAGATCGGGGAGAGGAGGGGGCGAGTGGGTAGAGTGGGGTGTCGGTGGGGAGTGGGGGTGAGTGGATAAGGGAGGAAGTGGGGCCGACTGGCCGGCCTGGTTGGATGGCGATGGCCGACATGTCCAGCAGGGGGGCTTCTCTTTCTTTCTTTTTTGTTAGTTTAGTTTTTCTCTTTTGTATTTTCTTTTCTTTTATTTATTTTCTTTTCTGTTTTAACTCATTTTAAATTTCTTAGACATTTTATAAAAATGTGTTTACTCCACCATAATTATCGATGTAATATTTGACAACCAATCAACTTTTTAGTTTTAATTTTTGAAAACTTTTATTGTCATCATAAATTTGAATTTGAATTTTGAAACAGTTTTGAATTAACCCGTGATTAACTATAAAGGATGAGGTGACGTGGCACCATCAACGTGAGATTACTGTAGCATGATTATCCCAAGCGTTACAAATCTCCTCCAATACAAGAAATCTCGTCCCGAGATTTAGGAGGTAGAAGGAAACAATGCGGGGTATTCATCACGAAGACGATCCTCGCTTTCCCAGGTGGCTTCGTCTTCAGAGTGATTCGACCACAGGACTTTGAGGAACTTGATCGCGCCGACGCGTGTGAGGCGCTCAGCTTGGTCGAGAATGCGGACCGGATGCTCTTTATAGGAGAGATCCTGTTGCAATTCGAGCATTTCATGGTCCATCGCTCGGATTGGGTCCTTGAAGGCCGACGGAGCTGTGACACGTGGAACACATCGTGAACCTGAGAAAGGTTCGACGGAAGCTCCAGTTGATATGCCACTTATCCACGCCTTTCCAGAATAGTTAATGGGCCAATATAGCGAGGAGCTAGCTTGCCCTTGATCCCGAAGCGGTGAGCACCCTTCATTGGTGTAACGCGAAGATAGGCCTTTTCGCCAGGTTGATAGACCATGTCCTTATGATGACGGTCATATTTACTCTTTTGACGTGGATCGAGCAGTCTTGAGATTCTCGCGAATAATGCGGACTTGTTCTTCGCATGTTGGATAATATCCGGACCAAGAGTGGACGTTCCCAGCTTCGACCAGTTCAGAGGGGTTCGCAATTTCGGCCCATATAACACTTGAAGGGGGCCATCCGCAGACTAGCTTGATAGCTATTATTATAAGAGAACTCAGCATACGGGAGAGATTCCTCCCATTTCTTGTCAAGGAAATAACACAAGCTCGAAGCATGTCTTCGAGAACTTGGTTGACACGCTCAACTTGCCCCTGGATCGCGGATGAAACGCAAAGATCGAAAGATAAGTGAGTCCCCATAGCTTCTTGGAAACTTGCCCAGAATCTTGAGGTGAATAAGCTGCCACGGTCCAAGCTGATAACCAGTGGAATACCGTGAAGTGAAACAATTCTGGACATATAGAGAGCTGCAAGATGACTAGCAGTGATCGTTTCTTTGACCGCCAGAAAATGTGCAACTTTAGAAAGCCGGTCAATGACAACAAGAATAACATCATTACCTTTCTGCGACTTGGGAAATCCAGTGACGAAGTCCATTTCAACATGGTCCCATTTCCATTCAGGAATAGAGATAGGTTGTAGAGTTCCAGCAGGCCTTTGATGTTCTGCTTTGATACGACAGCAAACTTTACATTCAGCAACATAACGAGCAATGTCTCGCTTCATATTAGACCACTGTAATCTCTCGATTAATGTCTTGGTACATCTTGGTGCTACCGGGATGAATAGACAAAGGCGTATCATGAGCTTCTTTCATAACCTTTGGAGTCAGATTCAGGTTTGCCCTCTTACTCGGTACCACTAGGCGACCTTTGAAGAATAGGGTGCCTGCGTCGTCCACAGTGAAGAATGAGGGCTTTCCTTCTGCGAGATAAAGTTTAATCCTCTCGACTTCATCGTCACATTTCTGTATCCATTTGATGGTGTCCACAAGATCTGGTTTCGCAACCAGGGTATTGAGAGAACCCCTGGAAACAACATGGAGGTTCATCTTGCGAAGCTTCGGAGGAGGGGGAGCGAGGGCACCCGGAGGAACAATATGGAGGTTCAGCTTCTCGAACTCTTCAACGAAAGTGAGGGCTGAACTTTGTGAACCCGGAGGTGGTTGCAAAGAAGACTTGCGGCTCAAGGCATCAGCCATTACATTAGCCTTGCTCGGTGTATAGGAAATACCCAAATCAAAATCTGCAACAGTCTCCATCCATCTCTCACGACGGAGGTTCGTGTCTGGCTGAGTAAACAGTACTTCAGACTTTGGTGGTCGGTGAAGATCTCGCAACGATTACCGTGGAAGGTAATGTCGCCATCGCTTCAAAGGCATGAATGACAAAGAAGAAGCTCGAGGTCGTGAATCGGGTAGTTCTCTTCGTGAGGGCGTAATTGTCGAGTGGCATAAGCAACCACTTTGCGCTCTTGCATTAGGACACATCCTAGTCCTTGACGGGAAGCGTCGCAGTAAATGACGAAGTCCTTCTTAGTATCCGGAGGAGCTAGTACTGGGGCAGAAGTCAACTTGTCTTTGAGTGCCTGGAAACTTTCCTGACATTTATCTCGCCCATTGGAACTTGACGCCTTATGCAAAGTGTTAGTCGAGAGGCTCGGGAATCTTGGAGAAGTTCTCGATTTAATCGACAAAGAATAGCTGGCGAGACCGAGAAAACTTCTGACTTGCTTGACATTCTTCGGAGGAGTCCAATCAAGAATAGCCTGAACTCGTTCAGGGTTGACGGCAATACCATCCTTAGAGATGACATGCCCGAGATAGGTCACTTCGGGAAGCCAGAATTCACACTTGGAGAACTTGGCATATAGCTGATGCTCTCGTAGCTTTTCCAAAGACAAGACGAAGATGTTCAGCATGTTCTTCTTCATTCTAGGAAAATATCAAGATATCATCCAGATAAACCACGACGAACTTGTAGAGGTAATCCATGAATATATAGTTCATCAGGCGAGAGAAGGTGGCTGGAGCATTGGTTAAGCCGAAAGACATGACGGTGTACTCGTATGAACCATAACGAGTCACAAAGGCGGTCTTGGGGATATCCTCTTCGCGAACACGGATCTAGTGGTAACCCAACGTCAAGTCGAGTTTAGAGAACACTGATGAACCAGCAAGTTGATCATACAGATCATTGATCCGTGGAAGAGGGTACTTATTCTGAATGGTAGCTTGGTTTATAGGACGGTAGTCTTGGACCAATCGGTTTGTCCCATCCTTCTTCTTGACAAAGAGAGAAGGTGCTCCTGTGGAGAGCAACTTGGGCGAATGAAACCACTTCGAAGAGATTTGTCGATTTCCTCCTTGAGCTCAAGGAGTTCATGCGGCGACATCTTGTAGGGTCGCTTGGCTATAGGAGTGGTGCCTGGTTTCAAGTCAATGACGAATTCGAAAGCTCTAGCAGGGGGAATCCCTGGAAGTTCTTCAGGAAAGACGTCGAGGAATTCACGCACGACAGGAATGTTTTCAATACCCTCGACTGGTGCAGTGTTCAATGCATTCAATGCATAGAGCCTTGCCTCGGCATTTTGCACCAAATGAGCTTGGTAAGTGACTATTTCATCCAAAGGGTGTAGCAGATGGACGGTCTTCGTGGCGCAAACTATGGAAGCAGTATGCGCCTTTAACCAATTCATTCCCAGAATGAGGTCAATGCTACAAGACTTCAAAGACGATGGGTGAGACAAGGAATTCCAGTCCTTCGATTTCAACGGGGACGTCGTTGCAAATCATGGAGGTTTGACATTGGCCCGCGGGGGTGTGTACTAATAGTGAAGCATTCATGTCTTCACTTTTAATGCCATGCATGAATGCAAAATCTTCAGACATGAATGAATGCGATACCCCTGTATCAAATAAAACGCATGCTGGTACTGAATTTACGAGGAGTGTACCCATCACAGTAGCAGGTTGGTCTTGAGCTTCGTTCAGATCAACGTGGTTGGCATGAACTCGACCATAAGGCTTGGCATTGTTGTTGCGGGCCTGGTTGCTTCCACGGCCAGTCGCTGGAAGGGCCAGCTGATTCTGGTTCTGGTTGCATTCTCTAGCACGGTGCCCTGGTTGACCACACCTGAAGCACAAACCATTATTGGGAGTGGGAACAGGAGCTTGGGGTGGTGGAGCTGGAAGCTTTGGCTGCCTAGTTGGAGTAGGCAGACGAGGTGCAGCATAGCTCTGCCTTGGGGCAGGTGCATTCGGCTGGTACATGCTGTTGGGAATCCATATCTTGCGCTTCTGCGAGGACGGGCCCGAAGATGAGCCCGTGTCACGGTTGCGCTTGTTAGAGCTCTGGTATTCCTGCACACCAGTTTCGACATTGATAGCCTTGTTCACCAAGGTGGCGAAATCAGCAAAGTCGTGCACTAGAAGTGCGAGCTTGATGTCAGCTTGAAGGCCGTCACGGAACTTCTCTTGTCTGCGTGCATCAGTTGCAATATCCTCTTCAGCATATCGGGACAAGTCCAGGAACTCATGCTGATAAGCTTCAACAGTCTTGTTGCCTTGGGTGTGGTTGCGGAACTCACGCTTCTTCCGGTCCATGACTCCTTGAGGGATGAAGCGGGCACGGAAAGCAGCTTGGAAGTCTGGCCAGGTGATGATTGTTCCAACTGGCAGAGTACGCCTGTGGCTGGCCCACCATTGAGCTGCGGGTCCCTTCAGGAAGAAGGAAGCAAAAGTGACATAGCTGGCAGGGGCTACATCAGCAGACTCCATCTCATAGGTGATGTCACGGAGCTACCATCGACATCCGGGCTGGGTTGAGCTGCGGTACACACTTGTGTTGAGGCGTATGAAATCCTGCAGAGTTGTTGTGTTTGGCTGCTGGTTCATATTGGGGCGAGGAAACTGAGCCATCATGTTCTCCATGAACTAGCGATTCATCTCAAGCTGTTGGATCATACCAGCCATGTACTCAGGCGGTGGTGGGAAGTTGCCACCACGACCACGACCAGCTGGTCTAACCATCCTGCTAATATATAACAGGGGTAGTTCAGCATTTGAGAAATTATGCAAAGGACAAGAATCATTCATGATGGAACATGCATAATGAAAGTAGCACGACAGAAACTACATAGTAGTTGGCATATCTTACAAAAGGGATCATGCATAGAGTTCGGTACACAGAGTTCAGTACATAGACTAAGACATCATAGGCGGCACGCAGGCTCGCGGCGGATGCATCTAACATTAACAAGCAATACTACATCAGTCCCACGCGGTCTGCTGGAGGTAGTCAGCTCGAAAGCTGGTAGTGTGGCGGTGGATAGTCCTCCACGCCATCGACACGGGGCCGCGGATACTGCAGTGCAGAACCCGATGCCCAAGTGGCAGAAGAGGACCAAGTGCGGGAGAGTAGCCTCCCACCTCTGGCCAACCGACACCCTGGGGCATCACGGTCCAGGCTGGGTAGATCGCAGATCGCGGTAGCTCTCTGGATCGGACAAAGGGGTGCAACATCATCAGAGCACGGTAAAGGTGCTGACGGGTGATGTACAACTCGTGGAGAAGAGCTCGGTTAGCTCGATCCAGCCCATCAGCATGCAGAACAAAGTTCTGATGGTAGAAGGGCTCTCTGGTGACAGTGGAGTAGGCAGCAGTGTAGTATCCCTCCGCACCAACATCAGAGGCGATAGCAATGTGCCTGAAGGGGGAGGTGTCCAACTCCCGATACTCTCCACGAAGACGTGTCAGAGCAGCATAAGCAGCATCGTGGACTGCCATATCTTGAGTCACTCCAACTCCTTGTGCGTTGTGCAGCACAGTTGTGGAGTCGTACTCCCGAGATTAGTGGTGGATGATGGCTCGCATCGCTCTCGTTAAAGTCCCGGTACTCCTCAAAGATGGTGTACTCAGTGGTGACAAATGATAACCCAGATAGGTCATCATCTCCGCTAGCACCGCAGGTGATCCCGAGGCATCAATGGTCGCCGTGTGGCGCATTTACCTGCCTCGTGGGTTCCATCTGAAAACAAAGATGTTTCAAAGGAGTCAAATGACAAAGGTGGAAATTGATCAAAATACAATTCCAAGGAATAACTATGGCTTTATCCAACTTTGGGGTGAATGTGGCCACGGGATCCTAGTGTTAGTTAGTAAATCTGCTTAACCCGAGTAGAAGAGAGTTCGAGTCCCAGTAAAGGTCGAGGAGTAAAAGATCCTAGTACCACCCGATGGCGACGTGGGCCCGTAAGGCACACAACCAAGTTAGTAAAAGTTTTTGCAATGTCTAGACTCGACTTCGCCAAGGAGTGTGGAAGGGGATTCCTACAGCAAATGGCTCGATACAAACTTGTGACGCCACTAATTCAATCATACACTAATCATGCACGCAAACGTGTACGATCAAGATCAGGGACTCAGGGAAGATATCACAACACAACTCTAAAACATAAATAAGTCATACAAGCATCATAATACAAGCCAGGGCCTCGAGGGCTTGAATACAAGTGCTCGATCATAGACGAAGTCGTGAAGCAACAATATCTGAGTACGGACATAAGTTAAACAAGTTTGCCTTAAGAAGGCTAGCACAAACTGGGATACAGATCGAAGAGGCGCAGGCCTCCTTCCCGGGATCCTCCTAACTACTCCCGGTCGCCGCCGGGCTGCACGTAGTAGTAGGCACCTCCAAAGATAGTAGTCGGCATCGACGGTGGCGTCACAGCTCACAGGGCTCCATCGTGCGGGTCGCAACAACCGAGTAGAGATAGGGGAAAAGGGGAACAAGGCAACCGTGAGTACTCATCCAAAGTACTCGCAAGCAAGGAGCTACACTACATATGCATGGATATATGTGTAAAGGGCCATATCAAGGACTGAATCGCAGAATGACAGAATAAGAGGGGATAGCTAGTCTTACCGAAGACTACGCTTCGGGTCACCTCCGTCTTGCAACAGTAGAAGAGGGTAGGTTGAAGTCCTCCAAGTAACATCACATAGCAATAATCCTACCCGCGATCCCTCCTCGTATCCCCGAGAGAGAGCGACCACCGTTGTATCCGGCACTTGGAAGGGTGTGTTTTATTAAGTATCCGGTTCTAGTTGTCATAAGGTCAAGGTACAACTCCAAGTCGTCCTGTTACCCAAGATCACGACTATTCGAATAGATTAACTTCCCTGCAGGGGTGCACCAACTTACCCAACACGTTTGATCCCATTTGGCCGGACACACTTTCCTGGGTCATGCCCGGCCGCGGAAGATCAACACGTCGCAGCCCCACCTAGGCACAACAGAAAAGGCCAGACGCCGTTCAAACCTAAGCGACAGGGGTCTGGGCCCATCGCCCATAGCACACCAAGACGCTAAGTAGGGCGGCCGAAGCGCACCTAGCCTAGCAGCGTTTCCCACCAATCCGCGCGCACCGCCTCCGTCACGATGTTGAAGTGCTTGGCCGATACCACGACGCCGAGTGCCCATATCTTTCCCACGTAGTTGGTTAGTGCGTATAGGCCCGTGAGCCAACTCAGATCAAATACCAAGATCTCGTTAAGTGTGTTAAGTATCCGCGAACGCGAACAGGCCAGGCCCACCTCTCTCCTAGGCGGTCTCAACCTGCCCTGTCGCCTCCGCCACAAAGATCCACTCATGGTGCTCCACCGGCCGACCCGACTTTAGTCTCCACATGTATCATGTATAAAGTATAGAGTATATACCCGTGATCACCTCCCGAGTGATCACGGCCCGATAGTATAGCACGGCAGACGGAGAAGAATGTAGGGCCACAGATGAAAATACTAGCATCCTATACTAAGCATATAGGATTGCGGTAAAGGTAACAACTTGAGTAACAAGGACAAAGGCTATGCATCGGGATAGGTATAACTAAAGCGATAACATGCTACACTACTCTAATGCAAGCGGTATAGAGTAGAATAGGCGATATCTAGTGGTCAAGGGGGGCTTGCCTGGTTGCTCTGGCAAGAGAGAGGTCGTCAACTCCGTAGTCGAACTAGGGCAAAGAAGCAGCTGGGCTTGGTCTCGTAGTCTACCGGAGAGAAGAGGGGGAAGAAACAATAAATACCATGTAAAATGATGCATATCGATGCATGACATGACAAGTAACGATGCTAGGCGTGCCCTAACGTGGTTTGAGGTGGTACCGGTTAAGGGGGGAAACATCCGGGGTTTCGGGTTTTCGGGCAGAGGAGCCGGAGGGGGAAAGTTGCGGGTTCGATAGCTTAGGGGGGTGTGGCGGACGAACGGACTGCTTATCCGGATTCGTCTCGTCGTTCTGAGCAACTTTCATGTTGAAAATATATTAATCCGGGTTACGGATTAAAAGATATGATTTTCTAAAGAATTTATTAATTTCTGGAATTTAATTAATTATTTAATCCAACATTATCCAGAATAGTAAATGCTGATGTCGTGAGTCAACTTTGACCGCTGACTGGTCAATTCCGACGTGTGGGTCGATGGGACCCACCTGTCATTCTCTGTTTAGATTAATTACAGATTAGTTAATTTAATTAGTGATTATGTTAATCTAATCAGGATTAATTAACTTAATTAATTACTTAATTAATTAATTAATTAATAATTAATTTTATTAAATCATTTTTATTTTCATTTATTATTAATATTTTTTTAATTCTTTTTTTCTTTTTTTCCCAAAAACGTTATGGGCATGGGGCCCATCTGTCATAGGCCCTAGGGGCCATAGCGGCTCTGGGCGTTGGCATTGTGGCGCTGCACGCCTGAAAGTGGGACGAGGCCACCGCGCTGCCAACCGTGAAGGGGAGCGGGCGTCGCTGACGCCGGGCGAGGCCACGCCGAGGCGGGTGCATGGCGGGCCGTCCGCCGAAGGAGGACGTCGGGCCGTGGATGGTGCGGCCGGGAGGAGGGAAGGGCGGAGACGAGGCGACCGGGACGACGCATGCGGTGGTCATGGGCGACGAGCGCCGGGCGGTGCGCGCCGAGCGAGGAGGGGAGGTTAGGTCGGGGGCGGGACGGCCCGGTGCGGTAGGGGGGAAGAGGCCCCGGCCGAACGGAGGAGGCGCGAGGGGAGGGGGCACGTGGGCGCGGCCGTGCGGAACGAGGCCGGCACGGGCACGGCCGCCCGGGGAGGGACCGGCGACGACTAGCGCGAGCGCGCGAGGGAGAGGGAGGGAGCGAGGCGGGGCTCACTGAGGCCGTAGGGGGAATGGCAGCGGGCTCGGGGACGGTCGGGGAGGACCGACGAGGAGGAGGTCGAGGAGGCGGCGTTCGCGGCGGCTATGCTGGCTTGGGCGGCGACGCAGCATAACGCCTAATCGGCGAGGGCGGCGCGGATCGACCCGGCTGCCTCGTGGTTGGTGACGGACGAGGCGACGGGCGGGCGGTGGGGGCTGAGCGCCGGCGTTGGGTCGCCTGGGACGGCAGTGGTCTCCTCCCGATCCAGATCGGGGGAGAGGAGGGGGGGCGAGTGGGTGGAGTGGGGTGTCGGTGGGGAGTGGGGGGTGAGTGGATAAGGGAGGGGAAGTGGGGGCCGACCTGGGCCGGCCTGGTTGGCCCGATGGCCAGCTGGGCCGCGGTCCAGCAGGGGGGGGGGCTTCTCTTTCTTTCTTTTTTTTGTTAGTTTAGTTTTTCTCTTTTGTATTTTCTTTTCTTTTATTTATTTTCTTTTCTGTTTTAACTCATTTTAAATTTCTTAGACATTTTATAAAAATGTGTTTACTCCACCATAATTACCGATGTGATATTTGACAACCAATTTAACTTTTTAGTTTTAATTTTTGAAAACTTTTATTGTCATCATAAATTTGAATTTGAATTTCGAAACAGTTTTGAATTAACCCGTGATTAACTACAGTGACAGAGGTGACGTGGCACCATCAACGTGAGATTACTATAGCATGATTATCCGGGCGTTACATTGCATGATTCTTAAAACGCAGGGATAGGAAAAACACCGGAATAGGATAGGAAAATGCACATGGCAAACAGAGCATTTCTAAACACATGATTTCTATCAACTTGGGTGTTTGGTTTACAGGAATTGGAAGAGCAGAGGAATGCAAAGAAACATGGCCAAAATAAAGAGAAACCATATGAAAGCATGTACAGTTAGAATGTTATTCTGGCACTAATGCACTTGGTCTTGTTTTCATGCATAGGATTTTGAAAAGTAGGTCTAGGTGGATGTTTTGAATAGTAGAGTGCCATTGGAAAATTCCCTATTGCTATGTTTTTCCGTTGAACCAAAATAGCCCTAATGGATCGACGTGAATGTATAGTAATAGGTGACGCAACAAGTGTACAACCTCTTTGTCGTAGCCGTGTCGACCTCAGCATCATTGGGTTGGTCGTTGAAGCAGTTGAGGCAGAGGTGGCTGTCGGAGGTGTGGAGGAAGATCTGAGGAATCAGAGAGCGGCGCCCGTGGCAATCGCTCTATTGTGATGGATCATTCTGTCGTTGGAGCAGCTCCGGTGAGCCATAAGACGTCAAGGCTGAAGCAGCACAAGACATACATCGTCAATCTCAAGTGGGATTCTAATAGCATCTCCAATAGATGATGAAAAATGGATGTAAAATTAACATCACCAAAAACCACCGACTACAACAGATGAGGTAAAACGGTTGACTTTGAACTTAATCGTCGAAACTGAAATTAATGTGGAATCTGAATGCTACTGTCGAAACTGAAAGCAATGGTAGCAGAGAGACACTTGACATGTAGTTTAGGGAGGGCCTGCAGTTCGTCTTCAACCTGCACACCCCTGAGCCACCTGCCACCACCGGCCGAACCGCCAGCCCAAGCGCCGCCTCGCCGCCCCGAAACAACTCGCCACCGCCGCCCCGACCAGCCCTCTAGGCCCCCCGCCCCCACCCTGAACCCTAAGATAGATAGTGGGGTACCTCTCCAGCGAGCCCCCCGCCCTCATTGCGGTGGTTCTTCCTTAACTCCGTGAGCCCCCCAACCCCTGAAAATCGATCACCCAAAAGTCGATTTAGTCGATCAAGTGTGGCTTAATCGGAGCAGAGCTGCAGCACGAAGCGAGGGGAGAGCAGCAATGCACTGGGCGAAGCGAAGCGATCGACCGAGAGCCGAGCAAGAAAAGAAGAAGGAGCGAGAGCCGGAGCAGCAGTAGCAGATCCGGCTGGTATGGACGCCGCCGCCGAAGGGGCCTCGCACTGGGGGAGAGCCGCCAAGGAGATGTTGCCCGCGGCGCCGGCTTCAGGTAGCCGCTCGATGGCGGTGCGGGATGGAGCACCGTCGGCGCCGGGAGGTCGAGTTAAGGAGAAGGTGCGATGCGATGAGTGTACAACCTCTTTGGTGGCGCTGAGTAGGCCTTGGCTTCGTCCGAGGAGTCGGTGAGGATGCTGCGGTTCCGGTGGAGCAGGGGGGATGGAGCAGCCGCGATAGACGAGGCGATCGTCGGAGCAGCTCCTTGGAGGTGGAGGACGGGGCGGCTGAACCGGCGGGACAGCGAGATGGACGACGGATCCTCATCCCGGGAGGTGGACGAGACGCCGAGCTGTTGCGGTGGGACGACATCGTCGGGGAAGAGGCTCGGTGGGCAGCGGTGACGTGACGGGCGGAGGAGGGTGGGGTTTCGCGGCTGGAGCGGAGAGGTTATGGCGGCCTAGGATTTTGAATGGCGAAAAGGGGGCGATGGGAGGGGGTGAAGCATGACTTAGGGACGCGCTTGTCCAAAATGTAGGGAGTGTTACAAAAGTACCCCCCACCGATTTGAACTAGCGGCCCTTTCGGCTCAGGGTTAGAAGGGGATTTCGCGTGTCGGGATTTGGCAGCTGGAGGGAGTTTTCGCGCGCGTTGTAATTTCGGGATAGCAAGGCGCGGGTTGTGAAGGCGCCAGTCTTGGGAGCACGATATCTGAATTTTCAGGATATAACAAGATGCGGGTTGAATTTTAGGGACAAGCCTAACGTGTAGTAATATTGTACTTGTACGTACCAAATCAATTCGCACTTCCCTCAGCCAAAAAGAAAACGAAAAAATAAAACTATTCACACCACACAAAGAGAGAGTCTTGCCCCGTTTTACTATACAAATGCTATTCAAAGCTACTCCCTCCTTCCATCTATATAGGGCCTAATGCGTTTTTTGATGCTAACTTTGACCAGATATTAGAGCAACAATATATGACATGCAACTTACACAAAGCACACCGTTAACTTCGTCTGTGAAAGGTTCTTTCAATGATATAATTTTCACATTGTGCATGTCATGTACTATTAATCTTGTCAATAGTCAAAGGCGGTCTTAAAAATCTCATTAAGCCCTATATAGATGGAAGGAGGGACTATGAATCCATGTTATGTCCGATAAATGTTTTTCGCTTTGCTGTATAATGCATGTAACCTACTCATACCAACATTTTAGTGCATTCCAAATGTCTATACTACCGCTGCAATTCGAACTAAATTTGAATTCGTTTCTCTATTTCAATAAGAATCTACAATCATGATTGTTGCCAACTTCAACCATCATTCGTGGTATTACCTTAATAACACACCACATGATTACTATAGAGATAGATATGAACTATGTGTACTACATGAACTCGAATTCTATTTTTTGAATACACTTGATGATGATTCCAAATAATAGTACATTTGATGTACTAACTATATATTGATAATCTAAACCATGTTCCATACGTACATCGTGCTTATCACACAAAGTATAGTGCCCCGCCCCCTACATTATGGCAAGTATTTAGACCTGAGTTGCAAAAGCCACACATTAGCCAAAATTATAATCAATGTTGTACATTATGATATCTTCTTCAAGTATCCGTATCCACCTTTTTATAATGAATTATGATCTTTGTTCGTCTTTTACACCTTCACGATCCTCTTCTATTTGTAGCTAGCTAGCGCTAACTTCCTATCGTGCATGCACACGCCCGCCCCCCTCACACACCCTTAGCGTCCCCTCCATCGATGTAGGATCTTGAGAAGAGGTGTCTAGAGGGGGGGTGATTAGACACTAAGTACCAAAGTTGCAGTTTTTAACTTCTTTTAGGTTTAAGTGGAGTATAGGCACAAGTTTAACATTCTCAATACATAACAAGCAAGCGTGCAAATAGTATATAGGCAGCGGAAAATAAAGCATGCAACTTGCAAGAATGTAAAGGGAAGGGTTTGGAGAATTCGAACGCAATTGGAGACACGGATGTTTTTGTCGTGGTTCCGATAGGTGGTGCTATCGTACATCCACGTTGATGGAGACTTCAACCCACGAAGGGTAACGGTTGCGCGAGTCAACGGAGGGCTCCACCCATGAAGGGTCCACGAAGAAGCAACCTTGTCAATCCCACAATGGCCGTCGCCCATGAAGGACTTGCCTCACTAGCGGTAGATCTTCACGAAGTAGGCGATCTCCTTGCCCTTACAAACTCCTTGGTTCAACTCCACAATCTTGTCGGAGTCTCCCAAGTGACACCTAGCCAATCTAGGAGACACCACTCTCCAAGAAGTAACAAATGGTGTGTTGATGATGAACTCCTTGCTCTTGTGCTTCAAATGATAGTCTCCCCAACACTCGACTCTCTCTCATAGGATTTGGATCTGGTGGAAAGAAGATTTGAGTGGCAAGCAACTTGGGGAAGGCTAGAGATCAAGATTCATATGGTAGGAATGGAATATCTAGGCCTCAACACATGAGTAGGTGGTTCTCTCTTAGAACTGGTAAGTTTGAAGTGTAGGTTTGTTCTGATGGCTCTCTCCACGAATGAAGAGGAGGTGGAGGGGTATATATAGCCTCCACACAAAATCTAACCATTACACACAATTTACCAAACTCGGTGGGACCGAATCATAAAACTCAGTCACACCGATTTAGTAAACCTAGTGACCGTTAGGGTTTTCGGTGGGAATGACATGCAACTCGGTAGGACCGATATGGTTAGGGTTAGGGCATAACGTAATCTTGGTGAGACCGAATACACAAACTCGGTGAGACCGATTTTGGTAATTAGCTAACCAAAGAGTTGGTCAGGCAAACTCGGTGGGACCGATTTTGGTAATAAGTTAACCAGAGAGTTTGCATTGTAATCTCGGTTGTACCGATTACATGAACTCAGTGAGACCGATTTTGGTAATGGACACACACAGAGAGATTACAATCCCATCTCGGTGAGACCGGGATCCCTATCGGTGAAACCGATTTGCCTAGGGTTTGTGGCAGGGGCTATGACATCTGAACTCGGTGGCGCCGGATAGAAAGAATCGATAGGGCCGAGTTTGACTTTAGGTTTAGGTCATATGTGTGTGGAAGTGGGAAAGTAGTTGAGGGTTTTGGAGCATATCACTAAGCACATGAAGCAAGAGTCTCATTAAGCAACACCTCATCCCTCCTTAATAGTATTGGCTTTTCCTATAGACTCAATGTGATCTTGGATCACTAAAATGTAAAATGAAGAGTCTTGAGCTTGAAGCTTGATCCACTCATTTGTCTTTAGCATCTTGAAGGAGTTCCCACGTCCTTTAGTCCATGCCACTCCATTGTTGAACTTATCTGAAACATACTAGATAAAAGTATTAGTCCAACAAGAGATATGTTGACATTAATTACCAAAACCACCTAGGGAGAACTTGTGCTTTCAATCTCCCCCTTTTTGGTAATTTATGACAACATACATCAAAGCTTTAGATAAAGATACAAAGAATAGCAAGTAAAGCTTCGGAAAGACATGTAACAAGCATAGCCTCCCCCCTATATGTATGCAATCATGTGAATATGGAATATAGAAACATGTGAGAGCATAACCATGATAGAGTAGGCAATGTGTTACATGTATCTTGGCCATATGCATCAGAGCAAAGAATATTAAAGACGGTACCTTCATGCTCATGAGTCCTTCTTGCAAACATTATGTACATCAGCAGGAATTCCTCATACACATGAGTGTGATGCATATACTTACCTTGTAGTCTGGAGTTGGCTTAGGGTGGAATGAACCTGCACAAACAAGGTTAGATAACACAGGTACATCTACTAGCCAGAGCAAATGTAAGAAACCACAAGAATACCAAGACTGGGATGACATGTAAAGAGTGAGTACTAAGTACCACATTGGATTAGACATGTCCCCAAGAGTAAAGATATGCAACGAATTTGAATGATTCCTTTCCCTTAGATGTCTTGCTCCCCCTGAATCTAGCATGAGATATTGGGAGAAGATAGGGAACAGAAATTCAGAGATGAAAAGATATAAAAGAACAGAGCTTAATGCAAGTAAGCACACATGAACATGTCTTTCCCCCAAAAAGACATGTGGCATCTCTCCTCTTGAACACCAAGCATCTGGGATCCTTGAGAAATACTTCTACTTGAGTATTCTCTCCCCGGAGATCTCTTTCTCCCCTTAATACTCTCTCTCTCTCTGATGTGATCTCTCTAAGTGATAAGCTTTGATGTGATCTCTCTCTCCCCCTTTGACATCAATTTCCAAGAAGGGTCTTCTGGAATTTGTTGTGTATGGGTTTGGTCCTTGAGTCACAACACAAAGCACTGGATAAAATTTGTGATGCTTGTAGAGGACAAGATTCATTGAGTGGAGCTGGATCACAAGAAACACAGAATAAGTGGCAGACTGTTTTTCCTGTTGTGAAATCGGTGGCACCGAGTGGTATGCTTCGGTGTACCGAAATGATTCAGTTGGACCGAAAACAACAAATCGGTGAAACCGAGTTCATCACAGAGAAAACTCTTGTCACCTCAGATCACTAGACTAGGAAGATCTCACAAATATTTGCAAGGAATTAACTGAATGATGTGCAATGAATTGGATGAAGGAAATGCAGAGCAAATAGAAAGAAATAAATAAATGTAGATGAAGTTTTTTTTAAAGGGGAAACAAATATGCATGAGTCAAATGCAAAAACACATAAAAGAACACGAGAGAACTTCATCTAGAGATGGTCGGCGACAAAGTCACCTATGTTAGAGTATATTGACTTAGGAGTCAAGTGAGATCACTTGATCATAGGTCATACTCATCGCTTAAGCTCAAAATGGGGTTACCATTTTCGTTTAAGCATCTTGATGTATTCACATCTTGTCGAGTTGCTTTAGCTCATGACTCGTGAGTAAAGCTTCTCTAAGATGGAATAACATACCTTGGTTGGTGGTGTTGACCATGAAGTTGAACTTGTGTGGGTTGCTCAAGGTTGATGTAGCTCATCAAGAGTTGGGAGCACCACTTGGAATTTGAGTCCATCTACCTACATGGGTTAGTTCTTGCAAGGAAGAGCACTTGTGTATCCAAATATGATAATCATGAAGCTCAACAAAGAGTTTGTCAAAGGATATGTTTGAATGATTCCGTGCTTCCTTTTATTCAGCCACCATAGTGTAGAGACTTGGTGATGTAGAGATGTGAGTAGATTACAATCTCATGGAATTCGATTTCACCAAGTACCTACATGGGTTACATAACATGCAAGATGCAAATATATCCAAGATATAATATTTTCAACATAAGAGAAATATCATGGATTAGTCATAAGCTCATGTCTTGCATGTATCCAATGGAGTATCTACTCCAAGTTTGAAGCATCTATGATGTTCAATTCTCCTCTCAACCTGCAAAACACTTTCTCATCAACGGGTTTAGTAAATATATCCGCTAATTGCTTTTCAAAAGTAACATGCTTAAGATTAATGTCACCCTTAGCAACATGATCTCGAATGAAGTGATGTCGAACTTCAATATGCTTAGTTCGAGAATGTTGTACGGGATTATGACCAATTTTGATAGCACTTTCATTGTCACAAAGCAGTGGAACATGTTTCACATATATCCCATAATCTTTAAGAGTTTGGGTCATCAAAAGTAATTGAGCACAACATGAACCAGCGGCAATGTATTCCGCTTCGGCTGTAGATAAGGATAATGAGTTTTGTTTCTTGGAGGACCAAGACACAAGAGATCTACCAAGAAATTGACAGGTACCTGAAGTGGACTTTCTATCAACCTTGTTTCCGGCATAGTCTGAGTCGGAGTAGCCAACAAGATCGAAAGAGGACCTATTAGGATACCAAATGCCAAGATTTGGTGTATGAATTAAGTATCTCACTATCCTTTTCACGGCCTTAAGATGACATTCTTTAGGAGCAGCTTTGTATCTTGCACACATGCACGCACTTAGCATAATATCGGGACGTGAAGCACATAGGTATAACAGTGGTCCAATCATAGAGCGATAAACCTTTTGATCAACCGGTTTACCATCTTTGGTCAAGTCAAGATGTCCACTAGTAGGCATGGGTGTAGACATACCTTTGCACTCTTGCATATTGAACTTCTTGAATAAGTCCTTAGTGTACTTCGTTTGAGAGACAAAAGTACCTTCCTTAGTTTGCTTGATTTACAACCCAAGAAAAAATTTGAGTTCACTCATCATTGACATCTCAAACTTCTCAGACATTAGCTTCCCAAACTTTTCACAAAAATGAGGGTTAGTTGATCCAAATATAATATCATCAACATAGATTTGGCACACAAATAGTTCTCCATTATCTCTTTTAGTAAAAAGTGTGGAATCAATTTTCCCAATTTCAAAGCCTTTTTGAAGAAGGAACTTGGTCAAGCATTTATACCAAGATCTAGGAGCTTGTTTAAGACCATAAAGGGCTTTGTGAAGTTTGTAAACATGGTTTGGTTTCTTAGGATTAACAAAGCCGGGAGGTTGTTTAACATAAACTTCCTCCTCTATTTCACCATTTAGAAAAAGCACTTTTAATGTCCATTTGGTACAAAGTGATATTATGGTGATTAGCATAGGCAAGTAAGATGCGAATAGACTCAAGTCTAGCAACGGGAGCATAAGTATCACCATAGTCCATTCATTCGACTTGTGTGTAGCCTTGGGCGACGAGACGTGCTTTGTTGCGAACTACTTGTCCATATTCATCTTGCTTGTTGCGAAATACCCATTTGGTGCGGATGATGTTGTGGTTGTTGTCGGGCTTCTCAACCAATGTCCAAACTTGGTTTCTCTCAAAGTTGTGTAGCTCTTCATGCATAACATTAATCCAATACAGATCTTCCAATGCTTCTTCGACCTTCATAGGTTCAATGCTAGAGATGAAATAATAGTTTTCACAGAAGTTAGCTAAGCGAGTTTTAGGGCGAGTGATTCTCCCGGTTGGGATATCATTGTAGATTTGCTCGACGGATGGTCTTTAGCAATTCTTGCTCGAACTCGTGAAAGCTTTTGCTTGGGTCTCGGTTGAACATCTTCTTCATCTTGTTCTTCTTCTTCTTGATCATCTTCATTGTTAGCGTTGTCGTTTTCTTGTCGAGGTAGAGAAGGAGGTTGTTGACGTTCATGATGTTCTTCCTTGTTTTCTTCATCTTGGTGTGTTCCACTTGTGGATACTTCCGTATCAACTCTTGGTTCACCTTGTCGTGAAGTAGAAGCTTCCACTTGGACAGACGAGGTACTCTCCTTCGCCTCCGTTGGACGGACCATGCCAATAGACAAGTCTTGGATGGCTTCCGGAGGGTCTTTGTCTCCTACATCAATTGGCAATTGCTCTACTTGCGAGCCGTTAGATTCATCAAACTTCACATCTACCGTCTCTTCAACCTTTCGGGTGAAATTGTTGTAGACACGATAAGTGTGAGAGTTTGAGCCATAACCTAGTAGGAATCCTTCATGAGACTTAGGAGCAAACTTTGAATGATGATGCTTATCAAGAATGTAGCACTTTGAGCGAATACCGAAAGTATCCAACTTGGGGTTTGTTACCGGTGAGGAGCTCGTATGCCAGTCTTGCCGAGTAGCTTGTGAAGATACAAGCGATTTGTTGCATGACAAGCTGTCTCAACCGCTTCGCCCAAAAAGTGCTTGGCCTCTTGTACTCATCAAGCATCGTTCTCGCCATTTCGATGAGCGTCCGGTTCTTCCTCTCAACAACTCCATTTTGTTGAGGTGTGTACGTAGCCGAGAACTCGTGTGAAACCCCTTCTTCATCAAGAAAGGTGTCCACATTTGCGTTCTTGAACTCCATTTCGTTGTCGCTGCGAACCTTCTTCATCTTCTCTTCAAACTGATTTTGGGCCTTCCTAGCAAAGTTTTTGAAGATTTTGGACCTGCGATTTATCATCAAGAAAGAACACCCACCTAGATCTTGAAAAATCATCAACTATAACTAGACCAAAATAATTTCCACCGAGACTTTTGTAAGCATTGGGACGAAAGAGATCCATATGAAGTAGCTCGAGTGGCCTCTTTGTGGTCATGATGTTCTTCACGGGATGCCTTCCTCCAACCTGTTTACCTGCTTGACAAGCACTGCACAGTCTATCCTTATCAAATATGACATCGTTAACTCCAAGGATATGATTTCCTTTAAAAAGCTTGTCAAGATTTCTCATGCCAACGTGACCTAGTCGTCTATGCCATAACCAACCTTTTGAGGATTTAGCAATGACGCAAGTTTTAGGTTGTGCCTTTTTAGAGAAATCAACAATGTAAAGATCACCTCTACGTATACCGGTAAAGACCATTTTATGATTGTCTCGACGAAACACTTGACAATCTACTTCAGTAAATAGGACATTGAAACCGAAATCAGCAAGTCTAGATACTGAAAGTAAGTTGTAGCCAAGAGATTCAACGAGCATGACATTTTCAATGGAGCTATCAAGTGAGATGGCCACCTTACCAAGGCCAACCACCTTACCCTTTGAGTTGTCACCGAAAGTGACATACTTTCGAGGACTATCATTTTCAGCAAGCTCACGAAACATGTATTTATCTCCGGTCATGTGATCGGTACATCCACTGTCAAGAACCCATTCCTTTCCTCCTGACACATATCCCCGAAGATTTGCCATAAGACCAAAATTTCTCATTGCATCATCAAGATCGAATTCACTATCATCATCCTCATCATAGTATCCATGTTCAACATCGTCATGTGGTGGATCAAGCCCTAGAGAGGGTAATTCATTAGAGTGACTTTGACAATGATCTTGCTTATGAATTCTTATAGCTTCGGAAATAATATCACCAATAATTCCAACAACTCCTTTGGCACGCATAAGTTCGGTAAGTTCAAATAGACGATCACCAAACATAGGATCACTAGTATTCATCTTACTCAAAGCAATAGACTTATAGAGAATTTCATCTAGATTTTTCAAGGAATAATTTGGAAAGTGTTCCTCAAGAAATTTCCATATAGTGTAGGCACACTCAAAAGTAGGCAAGATTCTAATTAAGTTTCTAGGCAAGCCTCTAGTGATAAGAATAATAGTTCTAAGATTTCTAGTCATGTCAATAGATTCATCAAGGGTAGGATGCATAGGATCAGCATGAGGTGCACAAGGACTAGCAATGTACTTGTTGAAATGATATTGATTGAAAATTACAAGCATCTCATTTTTCCACTCATGAAAATACTCTCCATTAAGAATAGGCACTCTATGACTAAGACTCCCCAAAGTAGACTCATCCATCTTCCTCCAATGGTGATTAAACCAAGGCAATGGAGACCAATGCTCTGATACCACTTGTAGGATCTTGAGAAGAGGTGTCTAGAGGGGGGGAGTTTAGACACTAAGTACCAAAGTTGCAGCTTTTAACTTCTTTTAGGTTTAAGTGGAGTATAGGCACAAGTTTAACATTCTCAATACATAACAAGCAAGCATGCAAAGAGTATATAGGCAGCGGAAAATAGAGCATGCAACTTGCAAGAATGTAAAGGGACGGGTTTGGAGAATTCAAACGCAATTGGAAACACGGATGTTTTTGTCGTGGTTCCCATAGGTGGTGCTATCGTACATCCACGTTGATGGAGACTTCAAACCACGAAGGGTAATGGTTGCGCGAGTCCACGGAGGGCTCCACCCACGAAGGGTCCACGAAGAAGCAACCTTGTCTATCCCACCATGGCCGTCGCCAATGAAGGAATTGCCTCACTAGCGGTAGATCTACACGAAGTAGGCGATCTCCTTGCCCTTACAAACTCCTTGGTTCAACTCCACAATCTTGTCAGAGGCTCCCAAGTGACACCTAGCCAATCTAGGAGACACCACTCTCCAAGAAGTAACAAATGGTGTGTTGATGATGAACTCCTTGCTCTTGTGCTTCAAATGATAGTCTCCCCAACACTCAACTCTCTCTCATAGGATTTGGATCTGGTGGAAAGAAGATTTGAGTGGAAAGCAACTTGGGGAAGGCTAGAGATCAAGATTCATATGGTAGGAATGGAATATCTTGGCCTCAACACATGAGTAGGTGGTTCTCTCTCAAAACTGGTAAGTTTGAAGTGTAGGTTTGTTCTCATGGCTCTCTCCACGAATGAAGAGGAGGAGGAGGGGTATATATAGCCTCCACACAAAATCTAACTGTTCACACAATTTACCAAACTCGGTGGGACCGAATCATAAAACTCGGTCAGACCGATTTAGTAAATCTAGTGACCCTTAGGGTTTTCGGTGGGACTGACATGCAACTCGGTAGGACCGATATGGTTAGGGTTAGGGCATAACGTAATCTCGGTGAGACCGACATACAAACTCGGTGAGACCGATTTTGGTAATTAGCTAACCAGAGAGTTGGTCAGGCAAACTCGGTGAGACCGATTACTCAAACTCGGTGGGACCGATTTTGGTAATAAGTTAACCAGCGAGTTTGCATTGTAATCTCGGTAGTACCGGTTACACGAACTCGGTGAGACCGATTTTGGTAATGGACATACACAGAGAGATTACAATCCCATCTCGGTGAGACCGGGATCCCTATCGGTGAAACCGATTTGCCTAGGGTTTGTGGCAGGGGCTATGACATCTGAACTCGGTGGCGCCGTATAGAAAGAATCGGTAGGGCCGAGTTTGACTTTAGGTTTAGGTCATATGTGTGTGGAAGTGGGAAAGTAGTTGAGGGTTTTGGAGCATATCACTAAGCACATGAAGCAAGAGGCTCATTAAGCAACACCTCATCCCTCTAAAAGTGTTAGTCCAACAAGAGATATGTTGACATTAATTACCAAAACCACCTAGGGAGCACTTGTCACTACTAGGAAAAGGCATGCTAGTGGCGCACCACTTTTGCCTTCTAATGGCGCACTACTGGTGCGCCACTAGCATCACGCCATTAGAATTTCTTTCTAATGGTGCACCACATGTGCGCCATTAGAATCTGGTGTTCTAATGGCGCACCACGTAGTGCGCCATTATTATTGCCCACCGTGCGCCACTATTATGTGCTATACTAATAGCGCTCCACATGGTAGTGCGCCATTAGTAACATTTTTTTTAATTTTTTCGTTTTTTCTTAATCTAAGGTCACTATTTCACATATGAGATATCCAGCACATATATATACAACAAGCATCCATATAACAATCATATCCAACACACAAGTTTCATCATATATACATACATAGCCAACACATAGTTCCATCGTTACATATTACAAAAGTTTCACATTGTTCATCCAACACCGTTATCCATCAATTCACAAAAGTTTCACATTGATACAAAATAAAAACATAAATGGAAAAGAAGCACTCCGTCCATGCAAGCTTCCGTGAATTAAATCAAATGTGCAAAATGATAAACAAGAAGTTAGAAGAAGAAGAAGAAGAAGAGAAGAAGAAGAAGAAGACTAGAAGAATACTAGAAGAAGAATAAGAAGAAGAATAAGAAGAATAAGAAGAAGACTATAAGCTTATTATGTAAACTTGATCATTTTGTGCTAACATAAGTTATTTTGGAGCTAACCTATAGGAAACTAAACATATAAGCTCTAAGTTAGCATATTAGAGCCAACTTAGGTAAAATGAAGCTAACCTATGTCATTTTGGAAAAGAAGAAGAATAAGAAGAAGACTATAAGCTTATTATGTAAACTTGATCATTTTATGCTAACATAAGTAATTTTGGAGCTAACCTATAGGAAACTAAGCATATAAGCTCTAAGTTAGCATATTAGTGCCAACTTAGGTAAAATGAAGGTAACCTATGTCATTTTGGAAAAGAAGAAGAATAAGAAGAAGACTATAAGCTTATTATGTAAACTTGATCATTTTGTGCTAACATAAGTTATTTTGGAGCTAACCTATAGGAAACTAAGCATATAAGCTCTAAGTTAGCATATTAGAGCCAACTTAGGTAAAATGAAACTAACCTATAGGAAACTAAGCATATTAAAGATAACATAGGTAACTAAGTATATATATCATTTTGGAGATCTGACATACCTGACATCGTTCAGTTCTCATTGTTCTTCTCCTTCTCCTTCCTCAGCCTGATGCGCTAAGAGCGGCGAGGCGGTGGAGGTAGTGGAGGCAGTGGGATGTAGTCTTCTACCACAATTGGCGTGGTCATGTCGCCCAGCTGTGGGAACGCCGGCGCCACCACCGGTGCGTGGTCATTGTCAGGCACCACCACCATCGCGAGGCCACCTTCAGGCAGGACGGGCACGACCATCTCTAGGTCATCCTCAGCCACCTCCATCTCTTGACCATGGTCAGCCACCACCATCTCTTGCCCATGGTTAGCCACCACCATCTCTTGCCCTTGGCCAACCACCACCAGCGCTAGGCCATCCTCAGCCTGGAGCGCCTTATCCCCACTCTGCTCCTCTTCTCCCGCACTCCAGTCCGGATCATCCTTCTTGTTGTCTTTGCTGCTGCCAGAATCGTTGCTGCTGTCGCTAAAGCCAGAATTGCTGTTGCTTTTGCTACAGCCATAGTCGCTGCTGATTTGGCTGTAGCCAGTGTTGCTGCTGCTGCTCCCATTACCTGTACAAATGCAACAATGACCGTTAACAATCGATGTGAGACAAAGCCAAATGTAGAGGAATAAGAAGAGGCAGAACATACTGGCATCATCATCATTAGCGTAGCGCATGCGACACATAGTCGTGTTGAACACCTTCACGATGAGCATGGTGGCGCTGCCGTCAGACCAAGAGAAGGAAGTACCCCAGCCGCAGGTCGCATTTAACGGAAGAACTTCTCCCACCCACGATACAAGTACATGTGGCCCTCCTTGATCACCAACTCCACACCCCACAGCCTGTGTAACCTGGCCGGCGCCTCGCAGACTTCACATTATTTGGCGGATCTTCACCCAAAGATGTTCAGAAACTTGTGCAGCCTCTGCAGTTTGGGAGAATGAGTGATGTAGCAAACAATAGATATAATAATGAGATGGGTGAAGGGGAGATCTCTCGTTTTATATACCTGCGTCATGGTTGATACTGAAGTCCCAAGTATGCACCTAGTACACATTAGCAAAACAAAAAGGTACCACGCTTAAAAGGAAAGACCACTTGGCTCTATTGCCACCTATGGTTTAATGCAGCAAGAATGGCGGGGTTGTTGATCCTTCTTAACTAAGTACTAAGATACCTGCCCATGCATTAGTCATAAGTACCCCATATGTCCTATTTTTAGCAAAGTCATGCTAAAATTCACGGAAAATTTCAGCATGACCTTTGCTGAAAATAGGACATATGGAGTACCAATTTTCTCCGGAACAGTTAATCGACATTCCGCAAACTCAAGGGCCTCTCGGGTACCTGCAAAATCATTATCCTCAGCGTAATGAAGTCGCCAATGGGTCATTTCAGAACTTCACAAGTAGCATCATCACAAGTACAACATCATCAAGTACAAAGAGCAGCAGCAGTGAATACAGCATAACAAAGACAGCATCAAGAGGTTTATTCTTCTTCTTCATAAACATTAATTGGTGTGGGTGACTCTATCTGCCTCTAATGACTCACTCAACTTAACAGGACAACCCACAAGCATTGTTTTGATTCCAACAACTGCTGTAAAATACATCCAGCAAAGGTGCTCTAAAATCAGAAATACTACCCACCAAATCTTTAGCTCAATTCTGAAAACACATGGTCTTCTAGTTACAATCACTACTAGAAAAACCCCTACTAATGGCGCACCTAGTATGGCTATTAATGACGCATCTGTGGTGCGCCACTAATAGCACGCCATTAGTAATTTTTACTAATGGCGCACCACCTGGTGCGCCATTAGTATCTGAGTACTAATGGCGCACCATGTAGTGCGCCATTAGTATAGCCCACGGTGCGCCATTAGTATCTAGTATAGTAATGGCGCACTACATAGAGGTGTGCCATTAGTATCTGGTATACTAATGGCGCACCACATAGAAGTGCGCCATTAGTAACATTTTTTTTCAAATTTTTTTTTAAAATTTTTCCAGTTTTTTTTTTAATTTTTTCTTAATCTCACTTCACTATGGCTTAATCTCGGGTCAATATGCTTAATCTCAGGTCAAATCTCACTCCGTGGTCAAACTTCCCGAAAGGTCACCCATCCTCACACTACTCCAGCCCAAGCACGCTTAACTTCAGAGTTATATCCAACCCCAGCAACAGCTCACTTCACAGGCACTTGTTGATATATCTAGCATATCAATCCTGTTATACCTTATGATGAAATCTAGGACTTTGTTCATGTTAATGACTATGATGAAATTTTGAAAAATATTTCAAACTTCTCGATCATATTACGTATCATTTTTTGAAAAAAAAATCAAAATTTTTTTTTGAAATTAGTAATTTTTTACATTACTAGTGGCGCACCACATCCACGGTGCGCCACTATTAAGTTTGAAATTTTTGAATTTTTTGCCGCTAGATCTTGAAAGCCCCGTAACTTTTTTTTCTGTTAGGTTTTGGGGATTTTGAAAATGTTTAACGGGGTTCCCCGTTAAATTCGGATGTAACTTTTCGAGTAGATGATTTTTCATATAAAAACTTTTTCATCCGAGTTAGTATGCAAAAGTTATGCCCATTTTACAAATTTCGAGAGATTTTGCAAATGAAGTCGAAATTCATATTTGCAAATTTTCCCAACAACTAGACCACATATCACATGGGAAACTTATTTTCTTTTATTTTTTTGACATTTTCATCATTTTCTTTTATTTTTTTTAAACTGAAAAGGCGATCCAGGGGGGGTGCATTCGGAGGAAGGTGGCCAAGTTACTAATGGCGCACCGTGGGAGTGGTGCGCCATTAGTAGTTGAACTACATAATGGCGAGCACCCCACGGGCGCCATTAGTAACTTGGTTACCTTCCACCTTCCACGGCACGCCGTCGGTGGAAGGTGGCCAGTTACTAATGGCGCACCGTGGGGTGGTGCGCCATTACTAGTTCAACTACTAATGGCGCACCACTCCCACGGTGCGCCATTAGTAGTTTTGAAAAAAATGATATTTTTTTGATTTTTTTTAAAAAACTTAGTAATGGCGCACCAGTGGAAAGTGCGCCATTACTAGTTAAATTAGTAATGGCGCACCACCCAAGGTGCGCCATTAGTAACAATTTTTTTTTACATTTTTTTCAAAACTACTAATGGCGCACGACGGATGTGGTGCGCCATTACTATGTCAATTAGTAATGGCGCACTATGCACCGGTGCGCCATTAGTAACAAATTTTTTTTTTATGTTTTTTTCCAAACTACTAACTTAGTAATATATTACTAATGGCGCACCGAGACATGGTGCGCCATTAGAATATAGTAATGGCGCACCACATCACAGGTGCGCCATTAGTAGCCATTCCATCTATAGCCCTTTTTGTAGTAGTGAATACTACCCCCCAACAGCCAAAATTTCAAACCACACACTTACAGTCAAAATTTCAAACCACACACTTACTTTCAACTATAAACTAAAGATTATGATAGCTTGCAAACACAGGACCATGTCATTATCATGGCAGTCCACTATATACTTTTATGACAAAATACATCATTATCAGGGCACATTATGGCCGTTTTCTTACATGATGCTAACTGTACCTAATTGAACATATTTCTCACCTTGGAGGTGTTGCTGCTGCTGCACTGTCTGAACTTCACTTCCTTTACCTCCTTGGAAACCTGAAATATGCAGATGTTAGAAAGGTTATAATTTGTATATGATGATTCTAAGAAAAGGAAAAGGTGTATCAAGAACAGATTCACATGTCTGGCTGTTAGCCATTACAAACTTAAGTTTATCTATTTCTGTATCTCACAAACTATCATAAATGAATAATAGTACACTTAGGAGCTCACTGAAAAGCAATGACATATTCATGATCTAGTTTAGCAGCATGTTGCAAATACTTAACTGTCTAGAACATCACAACATGCACAGTAATAAGAATAATGTAAACATTTGGCTTAGTTATAAGCATAATTTACTTCTTATAAACTGAAAGTGGAACTACTCACAATGAAGAAGTATTAGAAGATAGTTCGTCAACACATGAAATAACATTTTCTTTCAGCCCAAAATGGATGCCATTATATAACATTGCATAGAATTAGTCAGACAGAGCTGAGCCTTTCACCACTATATAATATTGCCATATAAAATTACAAATTTATGTAACCTGGATTTTTTTGTATGAAAATTAGTCAATGTGACAATATATAAACTACTGATCTACTAGTTATCAAGTTGAGAAATTGACCGCATATAAGCAAAAGCCATATCCTACTGATCCTACTTAACTAACTACTGGTCTACTGATCTACTAGTTACCTCCTCCACAAGTTGAGAAATTGAACACTTGAACCCTAGTAAGCAAAAGCAATGAACACTTGAACACTTGAACCCTAAAATTTTGACTGTAGGAGATCTTATGAACCCTAGAACACTTGTTGTTCAAAACTGACTTACTAGATAACGACAGCAAAAACTAAACAACAGCAACAACAGTTGAAGAGAGGCTCACTAGATAACAGCAGGCTGCCGTAGGAGGGCGCCGGCATCGAGGAGGCGGTGGGCCGCGGAGCGTCGAGGAGGAGGCGACGCGTCGAGGAGGAGGCGACACGTCGAGGGGGAGGCGACGCGTTGAGGAGGAGGCGCGTCGAGGAGGAGGCGGCGCGTCGAGGAGGAGGCGGTGTGTCGACGGACGTGCAGGCGCGGCGGACGGAGGGGACGGAGGGGATGACGCTCGTGGGGGAGGCGGGCTCGGGGAGGCGGCGCCGAGGGGAGGAAGGGGTGAGGGAGGCGGCGGGCGCTGGGCATGGGGCGGATGGAGGCGGCGACGGCAGGGGTATGGGCTGGGCAAGGCGGGCGCATGCTTGGGGTCGATCAAGGGGAATCTAGCGAGGGAGGGAGGGAGGCCACATTGCGAGGGCAGTAGATGGGGGGGGGAGGTTTCTAATGGTGCACCTCCCCGTAGTGCACCATAAGTACGACTATTCTAATGGCGCACCTTCCCCCGGTGCACCATTAGAATTTTGTTTTAATCTAGCCCGACTGGTTAGGTTATATACCACCTAACCCTATCTACATCAGAACCCGCCCACTAGCCCGGCTGGTCAGCACGCAGCACACACACCAGGAGGTCCTGGGTTCGATTCCTGTGCTCCCAATTTTTATTTTTATGCATTTAAAATGTTGTTTGATATTTATTTGTGTTTAGATATGTTCAAACTTGTTTAAATCATAACAGTAATATTTTTATAAAAACAGTAATAATTTTTTAAAAATATGTTCAAATTTGTTATTTGAAAATATTTATGAATATGAAAAAATATTCATATGGGGGAAGGATGCGGTGGTCGCTGGCCGTGGCGGTGGAGTGGGGAGGTGCGGGCTGGGGTCGGCGGTGGCGGTGGAGCGGGGAGCGTGGGGGTCGGCGGCGGGCGGTGGAGCGGGATGGTGCGGTTGGTCGTCGGCGGTGGAGTTGGGAGGGTGCGGGGGTCGGGCGCGGCAGTGGAGCGGGGAGATGGTGCGAGGGGTGCTCGGCGGCGAGGGGGACCGGATCTGGCAAGGTGGGATAACGATCGAGATGGAGGGGGATCGAGATCGAGTGTCCATGAAATTTGAAAACATTCATGAGTTCAAAAAGTGCCCATGAAATACAATCGAGAAATGAAGGCTACAATTTAAATACAATCGATCTTAGCTAGCTATCTGTTCACAATCTTCTTGCCCTTATTTTTCGTAAATGGAGTTTTTCTCTTGAGCGGACGTCCTTTAGGTAGGGTGGTCCTGCTTCTTCTTGTGGTGTATGCTGATACTTCATCGTCGTCGTCATGTTCCATCTTCGGGTCGCCGTACTTGTCAAAGTCTTGCTCATTGGCGACTCCATCCATTCCGATGATCTTCCTTTTGCCTCTCCTCACGACAACACGACTAGGCTTTGGCGGGTCGGTAATGAAGAAGCATTGGTCCACTTGGGAAGCCAGTACCCATGGCTCATTTTTCGGGTGACGCTTTGCGCCATGATCCTGGATTTGGCTTCGGGTATAACCATGGTGGTGAAATACCGGTCTTCTTTTATGACGCTCTTGGCCCATCTGACACGGAACATCGGGACCTTCTCTCCAGCGTAGCTCAGCTCCCAGATCTCCTGGATCCTTCCGTAGTATCTGTCCTTGTCGTTATCGGTGTAGGATGCCATCGTTACCCCAGAGTTCTGATAACCATCGCTCTTCATGTCCTTGTCCTCGGTGTAGAATGTGTAGCCGTTGATATCATACGCCTGATAGGTCATCAGGTTGTGCTCGGCGCCCTGTGCCAAGGCGAATATGAGTTGTTCTTCCGCGGAAGAATCCTCATGTAAAGGGTACGATAGAAGCTTCTTCTTGAACCAACGCGTGAAACATGAGTTGTGCTCTTTGATTATATCTCCGTCCGTCCTCTGTTGTCCTCGGTCATTGTACGTCTTCTCAATAAAGGTTTTGTGCTCTACCACCCAAGGATCAACCACGTCTATGTGTTGTAGAGTCGACCCTCGAGTCGACCCTCGAAGTCGACATGCATTTCACGACCCTCGAAGTCGACATGCATTTCACGACGACCCTCACGGTGACTGACGGTGTCCTGGACTAGGGGGTACCCACCACGTCATCTCCCGATCAGTTGGATTGGGCCGAGGATCCCCATGGCCGTATACTCATGGGCCAGTCCGGACAGGTGCCGCATACAAGGAAGATTCCACAAGACTTGGTGATCAAGACAAGGACTCCTCCCCACCGGCGATTCGGCTAGGACTCTTGTTATCCTAGGCCTCACGGTGCATTATATAAACCAGGGCCAGGCTAGTCGACATATATACAATACACAACAATCATACCATAGGCTAGCTTCTAGGGTTTAGCCTCTCTGATCTCGTGGTAGATCTACTCTTGTACTACCCATATCATCAATATTAATCAAGCAGGAGTAGGGTATTACCTCCATCGAGAGGGCCCGAACCTGGGTAAAAACATCGTGTCCCTTGTCTCCTGTTACCATCCGCCTAGACGCACAGTTCGGGACCCCCTACCCGAGATCCGCCAGTTTTGACACCGACATTGTGCTTTCATTGAGAGTTCCGCTGTGTGTTTGGCAAAAGGTCGATGGCTCTCCTGCAGATCAACTGCGACTTCGGCATCTTCGTCACCAGCTCGACTGGTCCCCTTGGTTTGACCAAGGACTACGCCCTACCTCCGATCATCATGTTAGGATGAGGGCCTTCATCAACATCAACTCCGATCTCTATCAAGATCATAGAGGAATCATCTAGGGAGCCCGGGGGCTCAACGTCAACATTGCCCTCGGGCGCATCAGATTGTTTTTCTGGACAGCGGACTTGTGTCCGCCGCCACCGCCTCCTCAAGCGTCGTTTTAACGATTGCTTCGGTGGAACTGTGCGGAATTGAGTCTACCACAACCCTGGAAAATTTCGTCGAGTTCCGATGGAGGAATCTCTGGCAATCTCCGATATACCGGGGCCGCATTGAATCTGGACGAGAATCTGGACGAGTTTAGGGCGTGGTGTCCAGCTTATATCTTGGACTTCCTTTGGAAGATCCAACCGTTGATCGGCTGCGGAATTCCTATATCTACAACCCCTCAAAATTTCATCTCGATCCGACCGTCCAAACTCCGGGAACCTTCCGATTAGTGCATCACTTTTCGGATCTGTTTTCTGCGCGAAAACGAATCCGACCCGAGTTCGTCTTTTTTATGAACGGGATTTTGGACATCCTTTTTGAAGGAAGTTCTGTATGGGGTATTGTGTTTTGTTTCGAACACATCCCACTAACTTTAAGATCTTTTGAACATGATCTTCAACATCATGCTGGTGTCAAACCAGTCCGGCAATATTGCTCCACGGCTGCCGACCCGCGCTAGACACGTCGTCACTTTGTTGAGCCGAGCTCAACTTCTTCGGATCATCATCTCGGCAAGCCGAACAAGAGTCCGGCATCGTGAAGGATAAATCATCACCAACATCGCCGCCCCGCGGATTACACGGAGCGGGCATATCGGCATCGCCGCACGGTCGCTTCATCAAGCCGGCACAACCACGTCACGACCTGCATCGGCAGGGCCGCACTATTGCTTCTTCAAGCTGGTGTCCATCACGCCGACCTACTTCGACATCTCGGCTGGACCGGGGGCTTCGCCATCTCTTCATCAACCTACTCCGGACACTTCGGCGTCACTAGCCGACCAGGCAATGGGTGCGCGGATCGAGTACCAATTTCGGGAATCACCTTCCTTCGGATTGCTACAACAAATAAACCAGGTGCTATTAATCCTAGTATTTCTTTTTGGTTGTTTGGGTTAATTTTTCCATTAGATGGCCATTAGATGAAGTATACATAGAGTCCATGCCTTTTGTCCCACAATTCTTACATGGGCCATCTAAAAAAATAAATTTACGGGCCACCAAAGGAAATATTGACGTGACCTCCCTGTTGTCCTCCTCTCACATCCCCAACACATGTGTCACACTTCCGCATGTACCTTTTATTCACCATTATATGCATCGATATGACTTAAGTTTTGGCCAAGCTGGGTTGTCTGGCTCCTGTGCTTACCCCTACGTTCCCGATTGTTCGGCTAGGTGGTAAAGGGAGCACCTCTGCGATTGTTACTGCCGGGTCAGCCGGATGTGTACCTCAGACTGGGTGAAGCCGAAAGCTAGCGTTCTTAAGGGAATACTTGGTCGGTGAACCAAAATATGATTTCTTACCTATTCATTTACCTGCCCCCAGATGTTTTTCTGCTCTTTTCGCAGTCCGGACATGCACTTTAGGGCATGCCTCCCAGGGAAAGGAACCCCTAACGGAACTATTCTCCGTGGAAGATGTTTATTACTAACCATCTTATATTTAATAATCGGAAGCACTAACGGAAGCTCCACGTTAATTCTCAGAGAAAATAATTACTGTCCATCTGATCTCCATGCAAGTTATGTATGGCCGTTAGATGAAGCACCAACGGAAGCTCCACGTTAATTCTCAGAGAAAATAATTACTGTCCATCTAATCTCCATGCAAGTTATGTATGGTCGTTAGATGAAGTATACATAGAGTCCATGCCTTTTGTCCCACAATTCTTCCATGGGCCATCTAAAAAAATAAATTTACGGGCCACCAAAGGAAATATTGACGTGACCTCCCTGTTGTCCTCCTCTCACATCCCCACGCCGTTCTAAATTAGCACGCTACAATTAAGCCTTCGTGATTCCCTTCTCTCCAACTATTCAATCTTCCGTGCCCCCAACACACTGCAATCCATGTTGGTTGATGCAGCGACGGAACATGTCCTTTGATAAGTTTTAATCGGAAACCATTCTCTTGATGCATCTCAGATTTGATGATAGTCGTGGCTGTCTCCCATGGCTGTGATCTCCTCTTTTGAGCTAGTTTCATTGGTGCTCTGATCTGAAACAGGTAACGAAAGTAGTTTTATACATTCTTGGTCTGCCTACTCGATGCTTGGACCTTCCTTAATATTTGTCCACCAGCTCTCTTTTCTTCCCGCCGTTATCCAGTCTCCAACGAGATCATGCCCAGCCATCACCATGTCATGTAACTACTGATTGTGCATGCAGACGTGCCGACCTCCGTTGACGATCCAGATGGCCGGCCGTAAAACACACACATATGCGATAGAAGGTCAGTTATCACCAATCCACCTCACAGTGCCCCGGCGGCCGTTCACGACAAGTCCCAGGACCAGCAAGCAATACCGCAGGTGGCCCAACGCCAAACCTGGACTGTTGTTCCGTTCAGATCAAGAGGCCAGACAAATAAGGATTTGTATACATAGGTATGCAATTATCTTGGCACCAACGGAAGCTCCACGTTAATTCTCAGAGAAAATAATTAGTGTCCATCTGATCTCCATGCAAGTTATGTATGGCCATTAGATGAAGTATACATAGAGTCCATGCCTTTTGTCCCACAATTCTTACATGGGCCATCTAAAAAAATAAATTTACGGGCCACCAAAGGAAATATTGACGTGACCTCCCTGTTGTCCTCCTCTCACATCCCCAACACATGTGTCACACTTCCGCATGTACCTTTTATTCACCATTATATGCATCGATATGACTTAAGTTTTGGCCAAGCTGGGTTGCCTGGCTCCTGTGCTTACCCCTACGTTTCCGATTGTTCGGCTAGGTGGTAAAGGGAGCACCTCTGCGATTGTTACTGCCGGGTCAGCCGGATGTGTACCTCAGACTGGGTGAAGCCGAAAGCTAGCGTTCTTAAGGGAATACTCGGTCGGTGAACTAAAAGATGATTTCTTACCTATTCATTTACCTGCCCCCAGATGTTTTTCTGCTCTTTTCGCAGTCCGGACATGCACTTTAGGGCATGCCTCCCAGGGAAAGGAACCCCTAACGGAACTATTCTCCCTGGAAGATGTTTCTTACTAACCATCTTATATTTACTAATCGGAAGCACCAACGGAAGATCCACGTTAATTCTCAGAGAAAATAATTACTGTCCATCTAATCTCCATGCAAGTTATGTATGGCCGTTAGATGAAGCAACAATTGAAGCTCCACGTTAATTCTCAGAGAAAATAATTACTGTCCATCTAATCTCCATGCAAGTTATGTATGGTCGTTAGATGAAGTATACATAGAGTCCATGCCTTTTGTCCCACAATTCTTCCATGGGCCATCTAAAAAAATAAATTTACGGGCCACCAAAGGAAATATTGACGTGACCTCCCTGTTGTCCTCCTCTCACATCCCCACGCCGTTCTAAATTAGCACGCTACAATTAAGCCTTCGTGATTCCCTTCTCTCCAACTATTCAATCTTCCGTGCCCCCAACACACTGCAATCCATGTTGGTTGATGCAGCGACGGAACATGTCCTTTGATAAGTTTTAATCGGAAACCATTCTCTTGATGCATCTCAGATTTGATGATAGTCGTGGCTGTCTCCCATGGCTGTGATCTCCTCTTTTGAGCTAGTTTCATTGGTGCTCTGATCTGAAACAGGTAACGAAAGTAGTTTTATACATTCTTGGTCTGCCTACTCGATGCTTGGACCTTCCTTAATATTTGTCCACCAGCTCTCTTTTCTTCCCGCCGTTATCCAGTCTCCAACGAGATCATGCCCAGCCATCACCATGTCATGTAACTACTGATTGTGCATGCAGACGTGCCGACCTCCGTTGACGATCCAGATGGCCGGCCGTAAAACACACACATATGCGATAGAAGGTCAGTTATCACCAATCCACCTCACAGTGCCCCGACGGCCGGCCGTTGCGACAAGTCCCAGGACCAGCAAGCAATACCGCAGGTGGCCCAACGCCAAACCTGGACTGTTGTTCCGTTCAGGTCAAGAGGCCAGACAAATAAGGATTTGTATACATAGGTATGCAATTATCTTGAATATGCATAATGATTCTTAATCAGGTGCTCATAGCCAGTTTTGGCTGCGATGATAGAGCACATGGGCATCATATCATGGTGTGGTTGAGACTTCAGGCCTGTCCTCCTCCCATGAAGTGGTACAATTCTTCTCTGTAGTTTTGAGATGAAACTGGAGACCAGCGTATTATTACCAGCAGGCCTCACAACTATGTCCAATCTTTATGCATGTAAGGTGTACCTCTGATGGTTTCTTACAGTACTACTTGCTTAAATATAGTTTAGTAAGTCGGTCAGATCTTTTCTCTCTCCGTGATAAGTGATGTAGTTGATTTCTGGACTAAAGAGTTAATTAATTTAATTGATTAAATGTGAATTAGGTGTTGTGCACGCCGTAACTTCTGAATTTGTGTTCAAGTTCAGTATTTTCTAGCTGAGACTAATTGTTTATATCTGTACAATTGCTACCTCTGCACATATATATGCTAAAAGTGCATCATGTTGTACTCCAACGAAAGGCTTAAGACAATATTTTCAGAGTGTAAATCTCTGCATATAATAACACTAGAACATGTATTATAATATTTTAATAGTCTTTAAAAAAAATTCTAATATATTATCTACACGATAATAAATACAAATATAGTTCCATGGATATAACTAATAAATATTAATGAAACGATATGCAGCATCTAAAAAATGGAGTATTAAAATGGAGTTCAAGTTATTTCTAAATCATCTAAATACATATTATTTATATCTGAATCTCCTCCTGTGTACTTGAATTTTCTATTCCACTTAATCACATTTTTTCCGCATTTCCTATATAAACGAACTATGTTTTGTGTTAAACATACTACACTATGTTTTCATCTGTAACAAAAGACCAAGTGTATAAGCACTTAATTAATAGGTCTTGGGAATACACTGGGTCAGAGCGATATATATTTTTAGAACAAACGTACCAGCAGCATTAAGTGCTCCTACATGTACAAAGTAATGTATTAGCTGTCCATCGCCAAGTGAAATATGGTTTTGATCCCTATTATTAAATTAACATCCTTATATTTGGCTGATCAGGACTGTCCACGATGGCTTCACTAATGTCTACATTCTCTCTTCACTGATCAATATTTGATGTGGTGTTCATATAGTGGTTTTCTAACTGATTGCAACCAAGTTCGTAGGCGCCATAAAGTTAATGTTGTGGCTTCCAGTTCTAAGGAAAATTATTTGATCTGTTCACGCTGAATAATATTTTTTGGTGGTGATGAAGATGATATCTTATTTCTTAGCTATCTTTCAGTAAGAGAAAAGGCAATGTTTCAAAAAATTCTGTAAATCAGATTTCAATATGTAAGTTACGACATTATATGATTTTTTGTAGCACTCGGAATACAACTAATTTTATAGTTTGGATACTGAAACTATATAATTTGCTCCATGTTACTGAAGGTACACTGATAGAGGAAGCACCAATTCGCTATCATTTCATGCCTTGCATCACTAAATCGAGGTATTTTCCAAACATGCTCTGCATCTTTCCAAGTTATGGAACTTTATCTTTCCGATGCAGTGTTGAAAGCTCATTGTGCTTCATAAAAACAGCATGCGGGTGTAACATAATGCATGATGAATCAATTTGGATCCTAACCTGCATGTTATTGTCAGTTCTTTGACCATCCGACTACTGTTTCTTTATACCTTGCTGTTGTATTGCTACACCCATGAGCTGTAGCGACCCGACCTCAGACGGTCAAGCCTCTGTGTATCTGTGCCATCCCTGGATCAGTATGCTGGCACACACAGTACATCAATGTATATATCAAAGTGCAATCACATGTATAATTAACGTAAAACTGATATATACCTCATAAGTCACAGCGGAAACAAATAGTCGGGTGTGGAGTCCCATCAACGCCATCGGCAGGTTGAGTGTAGACCGTAACCCTGTACCGTACTCTTACTCGTCGGAAGAAAGTATCTGCAACATGATACGTTGCAGCCGTGTAGGTCAGTACATTGAATGTACCGGCAAGATCACAACATGAGAAAACAGATGATAAAACTATACTATATGCAATATGGCTTTGTGGCTCTGTGTCTGAGTTTTGTTTGCGTAAAAGCTGATTTATTTTCCCTACATCAAAGGAATAAATGGAGTCTGTACTATGGAGTTTTCTATCATGACATGGTTCTGCCAACCGATGTCTCATAGCCCAAATTCATCATAAGTTGCCCACAATTAAGTTATCAATCCGGTGTTGAGAGTTCCGAGATAGATCCAAGTCCAGATGCTCAAATTGTCCGTAACTGGGGACACGGCTAATCGATTAGGTTATAACCCTCTGCAATGGTTTGTACACTTTACCCGCAAGATTCGATCCCTCTTTTTACGTTCTCGCACTTCAGGGTGTTTGAGAACAAGACGACCGAAACATGGTCTTCCGAAGAGTTCCTCTGACCACTGTCCGGTGCTCATCCAATCCTACCGTAGTTCTACATCTGCTAGCACCGTCCCAGCCAGAGTCACAACTAAGGTCAACCAAGCCAGAGCCCATAGTGTCTTGCGGTTGCATAGGTAAGCTTCCGGGCATGAAGTATTCTTCAGTCTCTTTGAGTCTGGGTGAAGCTTTCCGCAAGATGTCATGGCGCTTCTCCATGCATCCCGTCCATCCACTGGTTTCTCCAGGGTGCCCGTCAACCATCCTTCACCCAGTAGTGTGTATTGAATTCTTGTCTCGAGTCTTGAAGTCTTGAGGCCTTGAAGATGCAGTCCTTGCAGATGCCACCATGGAGTTGTCGTCATTGACGTAGAGTCATCCTTCTTCACATCACTCTCGTGCACTCATACCAAACCCTGTCTACTATTGCGTAGCATTAAAATAAAATATCGTCCCGGGCTTGGTAACAGGGTGATGGGTTCCTACCTCATGCATACTACTCAACTACAAGAATTCAATATCACTACTGGGGGGTTTGTCGCAAAGATGTCACTAAATGCAATAAAACATAGGTATGAAAGCATGGTCAAAGTGAACTTGCCTGGTATTATGAAGATAACAACGCTGTCAGAAAATGACTTGGTAGAACTAATCGTCACTCCGTTGAAAATAGTCAAACATAGCATTCACATAAGCAAACATACAAGCAAACAATTCCAACACTCATAAAAAAACCAACAAATAAATTGCAAAACAACAAGGGACACCAAATAAGAACAACAAAGGAAAACTACACAACAAAACTACTAAAGAAAACTCTAAGACATAACAACAAAAAAACAGTTTTGTCCTCAGTAAAAACTTAACAACAATTAAAACATTAAACTAAAAAATTAACAGAAAATAAAAATGTAAAATAACTAAGTTAACATAAAGTATTTTTCATAAAATATTATTTGCAAAAAGAAACAAATAAAAAGCTTTTATGAAACACTAACTATGACCTAAACAAGTTTTCATACAAAACTAAATAAAATAATTTTTTTGAAAATAAAAATAAAATTTTCCTTGGTTGACTGACAGAAACAAGACTAAATTCTGCCAAAGTGACAAAAAGAAATAATTTAAAACTAATAAAAAATAAAGAAAAGACTAAAACTGAACTATAACTAAACTGTAGTATTTTGCTAAAAACCTAAATTAAAATAAACTAAAAATAAATAACTCTATGCTACTGGATAGACAAAGCCATAACAAAACCGTAGCAAAAAGAATCAATCAAAAATACTTTGTAAAACTCAAAATATGACCAAATTAGTGACTTGAACAAATTTCTTCAAATTCAAATCTAAACTATTCAAATTTGAAACCTAAGTACACAAACAGAAACTTAAGCAAATTTGTGACACAATGCAAAAAGAATCACTCAATTTGGATCTAAAATATAAAAGTTATAAGAAATCTAAAATTGAAACATTTTCTGTTTTAAAACAGAAACGAAAAAAAAAACTAAAAAAAAACTAGCGCGCTAACGGGCCGAACAGTGAGCGCTCTAAAACTATCTAACGCGCGAGCGATCTTTAACTGAAACTTATACGGGCTCAGCAGAAATAAACCAATCGGGCCGGTCTAACTAAACCAGGAACTAAACCGGACATATACCGTATAAAAACCATAACTAAACCGATCTAATCAAAAAAAACCTACCAGTTCATTACATCTAATCTACACCGTTGAAGGGAGATCGGACAGTCGAGGGCTTACCGCGGCAACGACAAACTCCGGCGAGGTGCTCCGGCTTCGCTGGTCGACGGTGGCGAGGCTCCGGCGGGCGTCGGCGTCGGGGAAGGTCACCAGCGACAGCAGGTCGAGGCGATCCCAACGGTGGTCGGCAGCGGGCTTGGGGACGACGGAGAAGGACGACAGCGAGCTCGGGGCGGCGGTGACATTCGGTGGTTGCCGGCGATGGCGCTCCGGCGGTGCTGGGGCTCGGGTGAGGGGTTGGAGTGGTGCGGGTGAGCGAGGAGGGGTCGGTGGTGGGTTCGGACGACGACGAGGTGGTCGGGGTGGAGCGCTGCAGCAGCAATGGCGGGCGGCGGAGCTCTGGCTCCGGCGAGAAATGGCAGTGAGCAGAGAGGGGTTCGGCGAGGGGAAAGGAGGGGAACGGGTCGAGGAGGCGGGGTACTTATAGGGGCGGGGTCGACTTGGAGGAGGGGGCGAATCGGGGAGAGGATCGCGGGATTCGGCGGTGGCGTAGTCGTTGCGCCGACCGAGCTCGTGGCTTGCGGGAGGAGGAGGAAAGAGCGGGCCCCGCTGTCAGCGAGCCCCGCTGTCAGCGAGACACGGTGAGCGTGAGGGATCGAGTGAGGCGGTCTGAAGGGGTTTGGTGGTGAGCTCTTTGGGCCACTGGCGCGTAGGTGGGCCGAGGGAGAGAGAGAGAGTTGGGCCTCGGTGGCTTCGTCCTGTTTTTTTTTTAAGATAGCAGAGAAGATTAAAAGCAAGAACTAAATTAAAATATAAATATAATATATACATATTATATATCAAAACGTTCATAAAAAGATTTTCTACAACATGAACTATTTTTCAAGTTCAAATAAAATACTCCAAAATTCACAAAAATCATACTGTGCTGCTGAATCAATAAAACGGAAGAAAAATCATTCTTAGAATAACAAAATGATCTTAAATTTATTTTTCTCCATTTTTATGCTGTAGGGAATCATTTTTCCCTAATTTCCATATATTTTTATTTTGGAGAAAAATATTTTGGGTAAAACCCAAATAACTCAAAATTAAAAGTGGGTTACGAAATACCTTCAAAGGGACTTTCAATAAACTTCCAACTCATATTTCTTAAAATTTGAAGAAGTCATTTTATCTTCTCTCATGAAAATCATTGAGTTGCACAAAGTTTCTAAATTTGAAATATTCTTAAATGGAATTCAAATCTTTTCAAAACCCTTTTCATTTATTCATATGGAAGAAGTCATATCATCTTCACTCTAGGGTTTTGTGATAAAAAGGATTTGAATTCATGGAGATCAAAAAGCAAAGTGAAAAGTTTGGGAAAGTCATTTCATTCCCTCTCATTAAACTTTCAAAAAGTTTCAAATTTCACTCAATTTCACACAATCAGTCACACAAGAATCAAGCAAACAAGCATAAATATTTACTTAATATAACATTCCAAAATTTAGAATTTTGGGATGTTACAAACCTACCACACTTAAAATGAATCTCGTCCTCGAGATTCAAAGAGGCTACCAAGAAAAGGTTAGGGTTTGGGGGTCTTCCAACAATCCATTGACCAGAATGGTCTAGTGTGCTACCACACTTAAAAGCAAGGTTACAGTTCCAATAAACTCAGATACTTCCTCTGGAGTGCCGACAGCATCTGTCTCTTCACATATCTTACAATAGCTCCTTCATTAACGCTCTTCAGAAGCATATCGTTTTCCTCAAAATCTTGGGTCACTTCGTCAAAGATGAAGTTCGTCCAAGACTGGATCTTAGCTAATAGGTCTGCGTCCATTCTAGACAACTATAGAAATACTCATGGTGGTCTACCATTAATGGTTTCTGCATAAAAAGGGCCTTGGCTTCATTCTCACCGTATAATCTACGATTGGCAACAGCTGCCATGTACATGGGTTTATCATCATACCATTCTAAGGCTTAAGCAAGGCTTCAACAAGCGTCGTCACTTTACTATGGGTAAGTCTCTCGGATTTACCATTCCAAATATCAAGAGCGAATGATAAGAGTAAGTCGGTAGGGTGATCAATACATTCCGCACCCAGATCATTACCCTGTATAAGGTTTAGCGAATCTCGTATTTCTAACATTTGGGCATACTCTGAAGCATTGAAGAATTTCTCTTGTTCTCGAACTGGGTTTGAGTAAATCCTTTGGTTCAGCAAGCCAAACAAAACATCTATCGTTCTTCACAACTCTTGGGTTTTTCGTAACCTCCTAAGAAACGTCTGCTGATCAAATCGCTGTTTCTTCCAGAATTTCTTCTTCTAGGGAGTACTTGATCCTTATTTATTCTTGGGCCTGTGGGTTATGGGCCCACCTGAACACTTGTACAACTTTAACTCATCCTTAGAGTAACTCTTGTTCCATATTACACCTCCTTTAAATCCAATAGTACTCCGTTTTTTTTCATAACCATCGTATCAAAAGCATAACTCCAACTATTTTTTTCGTCCCAACTCCAGTATGGGGAATATATTTTTCCTATCCCTTGGTCTAGTGTTCTTCACAGGGTACTACCACCCTTAAATGAAATTCACAAATCCATCCATAGACCATATTTCTCATATCCTCGAAAATGGTCAAAATCTTTGTTCATAGAGTAACAACTCAAAAAAAATTCCATGTGTGAAATCATGACACATTAACTTTATTGATTTCACGAATTCATTACAATCCCTGAGCACCCATTACATAACTCAACTCTTTGTGCTCATGAAAATAAGTCCACTTCCTAGTATATTTATTACCAAAATTCCAACTACTCAGCTCGAGCTTTCATCTTGTCGGGACATTTGGTAGCATAATGTCCTGCTTCCCTGCAACGAAAACAAATAACTTCCGATAAGTCTTTGCGCTTCTTGGGGATGGTGTCTGCTCATTGGGTTCTTGGCTTATTCTCTGGACATTTATTGGCATAGTGTCCTAAGGTCTTGCATTTGAAACATGTGACATAACTCAGGACCTTCTCTACAGAAATTGAGTTGTTCTGGGGATGCCTTCGTTTTCTCTTCCTTGATTTCTCCGTAATGATCAGAGCTTCTATTTCCTGAGGGTCAAACTTCATTTCTGTTGTCGGGAAGTCTCTGAGATACTCTTGGCTTTCCTTCGTGCAATACTCTAAAAAATGTCCTTCTTCTCCACATGAATAGCAGGCTTGGGCGTTAAATCTGTTTAGGCCTTCTCCGTCAAGGTATTCACCATCTTCCTGCATCACACGTTCTTCAAAACTTTCCCCGAGGGCTTCTTTCTGTTGCTTGGTAATTTCTTGTACCTTGGGGTAAAAGTGACATTGAGCAGGGTAGTGCCTGGTTCCTTCACACAGGAAACAAGTAACCTGCCCAGTCGGGCATTCTTCCTCTGGGTGATTTTCCTCACAATAAGGGCATCCATCCTTGTGTTCTTCATTGGTGTGTCCTATTTCTCCGCAAATCTTGCAGGCACAAGGTTTCTTCTTCGGGTTATCATAGTGCTTCCGGATGAGACGTGATCTCAACAGGGTCTTCTTGAATTCCTCCCAAGTTCTTGCTCCATTAAATCCTTGTATGGCTTGATGCATTTTCCACCAGGTTGCAGCACTTTATGTAAAAGCAATCAAGAGCGTATTGAACCTCATACTTCCTTGGAATCAAATTTTTCTAAATTGATCCTCCATGTTTTGAATCCATAGCTCTGCCTCCAACTGAGTCATCGGTCCAGAGAATAGCAGACCATCTTCCTTTATCATCTATTGGGTCCAAGGGTTTTGGGATGAGATAGGAGAGAAGAAAAGGGAGAGATACACACAATACAAACAATAGTTTTGAAGAAACGAGTTTTATTTTGGGGCTGTCGGAAAGCATCAAACAATGACATCTCACAAATCATCGCATCTAACGTAGGTGTATAACAGGGGTTTGGTCTTCTAAAGGTCAAATAATTCTTCAGGAACTTCAAATTCTTCAAGTCTTCAGAGTCTTCAATTGTTGCAGCTTCAACTCTTCTAATGCATGGTGAAATCCTGGTTACTTTGAAGAGGTCATCACTGTCCGATATCTTTCTTGGAGCGGCTTGATTGATCCTTCATGTGGTCAAAAGGAAAAGGGTATATTCTAACTATTTGAGGTGAGAGTGTCTATTTGATAAAATCAGAAAAGATGAGAAGTAAGAGTCTTTTGAAATTAAAGTTTTAGAAATTTCCTGTCCTAGGGCTTTCCGGTTTCTAGGGTCACGCCCCATACCAACCTGTGCTCGATACCATATATCAGAGCGACCCGACCTCAGACGGTCAAGCCTTCCGTGTTTCTGTGCCATCCTCGGATCAAGATATTTGGCACACACAAGACATCAATGTATATATCAAAGTGCAATCACATGTATAATTAACGTAAAACTGATATATACCTCATAAGTCACGCCGAAACAAATAGTCGGGTGTGGAGTCCCATCAACGCCATCGGCAGGTTGAGTGTAGACCGTAACCTCAGACTGCACTCTTACTGCTTGAAGAAAGTATCTGCAACATGATACGTTGCAGCCGTGTAGGTCAGTACATTGAATGTATCGGCAAGATCATAACATGAGAAAATAGATGATAAAACTATACTATATGCAATATGGCTTTGTGGCTCTCTGTCTGAGTTTTGTTTGCGTAAAAGCTGATTTATTTTCCCTACATCAAAGGAATAAATGGAGTCTGTACTATGGAGTTTTCTATCATGACATGGTTCTGCCAACCGATGTCTCATAGCCCAAATTCATCATAAGTTGCCCACAATTAAGTTATCAATCCGGTGTTGAGAGTTCCGAGATAGATCCAAGTCCAGATGCTCAAATTGTCCGTAACTGGGGACACGGCTAATCGATTAGGTTATAACCCTCTGCAATGGTTTGTACACTTTACCCGCAAGATTCGATCCTTCTTTTTACGCTCGCACTTCGTGGTGTTTGAGAACAAGACGCATCAAACATGGTCTTCAAGAGTTCCTCGACCACCGTCCGGTGCTCATCCAATCCTACCGTAGTTCTACATCTGCTAGCACCGTCCCACCAGAGTCACAACTAAGGTCAACCAAGCCGAGCCCATAGTGACTTGCGGTTGCACGTAAGCTTCCGGGCATGAAGTATTCTTCCGTCTCTTTGAGTCTGGGTGAAGCTTTCCGCAAGATGTCATGGCGCTTCTCCATGCATCCCAGCCATCCACCGGTTTCTCCAGGTGCCCGTCAACCATCCTTCACCCAAAGAGTGTGTATTGAATTCTTGTCTCGAGTCTTGAAGTCTTGAGGCCTTGAAGATGCAGTCCTTGCAGATGCCACCATGGAGTTGTCGTCATTGACGTAGAGTCCTCCTTCTTCACACCACTCTCGTGCACTTATACCAAACCCTGTCTACTATAGCGTAGCATTAAAATAAAATATCGTCCCGGGCTTGGTAACAGGGTGATGGGTTCCTACCTCATGCATACTACTCAACTACAAGAATTCAATATCACTACTGGAGGGTTTGTCGCAAAGATGTCACTAAATGCAATAAAACATAGGTATGAATGCATGGTCAAATTGAACTTGCCTGGTATTATGAAGATAACAACGCTGTCAGAAAATGACTTGGTAGAACTAATCGTCACTCCGTTGAAAATCTATATAGTCAAACATAGCATTCACATAAGCAAACATACAAGCAAACAATTCCAACACTCATAAAAAAACCAACAAATAAATTGCAAAACAACAAGGGACACCAAATAAGAACAACAAAGGAAAACTACACAACAAAACTACTAAAGAAAACTCTAAGACATAACAAAAAACCAGTTTTGTCCTAAGTAAAAACTTAACAACAATTAAAACATTAAACTAAAAAATTAACAGAAAAAAAAAGTAAAATAACTAAGTTAACATAAACTATTTTTCATAAAATTTTATTTGCAAAAAGAAACAAATAAAAAGCTTTTATGAAACACTAACTATGACCTAAACAAGTTTTCATACAAAACTAAATAAAATAATTTTTTTGAAAATAAAAATAAAATTTTCCTTGGTTGACTAACAGGAACAAAACTAAATTCTTCCAAAGTGAAAAAAAGAAATAATTTAAAACTAATAAAAAATAAAGAAAAGACTAAAACAGAACTATAACTAAATAGTAGTATTTTGCTAAAAACCTAAATTAAAATAAACTAAAAATAAATAGCTATATGCTACTAGATAGACAAAACCATAACAAAACCATAGCAAAAAGAATCAATCAAAAATACTTTGTAAAACACAAAATATGACCAAATTAGTGCAAATTTCATCAAATTCAAATCTAAACTATTCAAATTTGAAACCTAAGTACACAAACAGAAACTTAAGCAAATTTGTGACACAATGCAAAAAGAATCACTCAATTTGGATCTAAAATATAAAAGTTATAAGAAACATTTTCTGTTTTTAAAACAGAAACGAAAAAAAAAACTAAAGAAAAAAAAACTAACGCGCTAACGGGCCGAACAGTGAGCGCTCTAAAACTATCTAACGCGCGAGCGATCTTTAACTGAAACTTATACGGGCTCAGCAGAAATAAACCAATCGGGCCGGTCTAACTAAACCAGGAACTTAACCGGACATACACCGTATAAAAACCGGAACTAAACCGATCTAATAAAAAAAAACCTACCCGTTCATTAGATCTAATCTACACCGTCGATGGGAGATCGGACGGTCAAGGGCTTACCGCGGCAACGACAAACTCCGGCGAGGTGCTCCGGCTTCGCTGGTCGACGGTGGCGAGGCTCCGGCGGGCGTCGGTGTCGGGGAAGGTCACCAGGCGACGCAGCAGGTCGAGGCAATCCCAACGGTGGTCGGCATGGGCTTGGGGACGACGGAGACGGACGACAATGAGCTCGGGCGGCGGTGACATTCGGTGGTTGCCGGGCGATGGCGCCCGGGCGTGCTGGGGCTCGGGTGAGGTTGGAGTGGTGCGGGTGAGCGAGGAGGGTCGGTGGTGGGTTCGGACGACGACGAGGTGGTCGGGGTGGAGCGCTGCAACAGCAATGGCGGGCGGCGGAGCTCTGGCTCCGGCGAGAAATGGCGGTCAGCGGAGAGGGGTTCGGCGAGGGGAAAGGAGGGGAACGGGTCGAGGAGGCGGGGTACTTATATGGGCGGGGTCGACTTGGAGGAGGGGGCGAATCGGGGAGAGGATCCCGTGGATCACGGGATTCGGCAGTGGCGTAGTCGTTGCGCCGACCGAACTCGTGGCTTGCAGGAGGAGGAAGAAACAGCGGGCCCCGTTGTCAGTGAGACAGGGTGAGCGCGAGGGATCGGGCGGGCGGTGCGAAGGGGTTTCGGCGCGGGTGAGCTGCTGGGCCAGCCTGGCGCATAGGTGGGCCGAGGGAGAGAGAGAGAGTTGGGCCTCGGTGGCTTCGTCCTGTTTTTTTTGAAGATAGCAGAGAAGATTAAAAGCAAGAACTAAATTAAAATATAAATATAATATATACATATTATATATCAAAACGTTCAGAAAAAGATTTTCTACAACATGAACTATTTTTCAAGTTCAAATAAAATCCTCCAAAATTCACAAAAATCATACAGTGCTGCTGAATCAATAAAACGTAAGAAAAATCATTCTTAGAATAACAAAATGATCTTAAATTTATTTTTCTCCATTTTTATGCTGTAGGGAATCATTTTTCCCTAATTTCCATATATTTTTATTTTGGAGAAAAATATTTTGGGTAAAACCCAAATAACTCAAAATTAAAAGTGGGTTTCAAAATACCTTCAAAGGGACTTTCAATAAACTTCCAACTCATATTTCTTAAATTTTGAAGAAGTCATTTTATCTTCTCTCATGAAAATCATTGAGTTGCACAAAGTTTCTAAATTTGAAATATTCTCAAATGGAATTCAAATCTTTTCAAAACCCTTTTCATTTATTCATATAGAAGAAGTCATATCATCTTCACTCTAGGGTTTTGTGATAAAAAGGATTTGAATTCATGGAGATCAAAACGCAAAGTGAAAAGTTTGGGAAAGTCATTTCATTCCCTCTCATTAAACTTTCAAAAAGTTTCAAATTTCACTCAATTTCACACAATCAGTCACACAACAATCAAGCAAACAAGCATAAATATTTACTTAATATAACATTCCAAAATTTAGAATTTTGGGATGTTACATGAGCATAGACATGTAAGCTCAGTTAGACAATGGAGCCATTAGAAGTCTAATTGTATCCCTTTTTTGGAACCCTTGGAAGCGTGTTTGGTTTCCTTCATCTAAATAGGAATTTGTGTGTATATATTACTTCTTCATTTTCCATTTCGATTTTGTTCGGGATATTTGTAAGGTAATTTCAAGAAGTTACAAACCTCGCACGGACTATTGATACCATGAAGCCATTGTCACCACCACCAAGATTCGGTACCGCTGTAGCCAACGGATATGCCTTCTTCGGTCACTAATTGACCTGGGCATAGCTGGAGGTGTACATAACTTATGTTGACAGGTTACTTCTTGATCCGGTTTTTTAGGCTTCCAGTAGGCATTTCATGAACTTGCGATGGGAACAACGCTATGTAGTGTTTTGAAGGTTTGAGGTGTTGCAAAGATGAAAAAACCCTTCACTTGGTTTCATGGAGGGGGCGTGAATATATTCGATACTTTGTGTCTTTATCAAGATGGAGGGGACAAGGATTAATACCTCACATAGTTCTAAATCCTTTTCGAGATGCAATATTGTATGTGGTCATTTCACTTGAAGGATACTTAGTTTTGATTAAAGTTACACATATGTAGATATATATATATATTGATGTTAGAGTTGGTTGAATGTTGCGATGTTGAATATGAATGAATTGCAGCTTATGAAATAAAAACTATTTGCACTTATTTCCTTAATATTGTGTTTTGTTTGTATAATAATAGGGACTACATCATTCCATGATACCATTTTAACTGTGTGACTACAAAAATATTATTAGCACAAAAAACAATAATAAAAAATCTAGACCGTGCAGGTGCACGGGTTGACGACTAGTGTAATATAACATAACTAGTTGGGCACTTGTCTGATAAAGAACTAATGACCCCTATGCCTGGTCTCCACGCATGCCCCGGTTTTTATAACCGCGAGGGTATTCGGACACACTCCAGACTATTGGGTCCAGAGGTTGAAGCGAAAAGGTCCGCTACGACAAACGATCTACAATCCGGCTAGAAGGCATTTTACATGTCACCTTACATTATATAGTCAACTTTTACCCAAGTCACTTGGGGGCTCTTATGTTTATTTGAGCCGTTTTATACTAAGTGTTTTTCTTCTTCGGCGTTGCAAAGTGTTTATTATATGTCACTCCTTTTTTCGACACAAGTGTGCGGTCACTAGCCGGGGAGCCTAATTTCTCTCTCAAAACCGCTAGAGTTTAGTTTTCTAAACTAGGCTAATGAGAAGTACTAGATGGGAGACTGAAGCCCTATGTTAAAGCACGGCAGAAGCACTTTTTTTCTAAAGTCCAATTTTTGGATTGGCACCGAACACTTGATCTTGTTCGGACGTCATGTTTTTACTGACGCTTTTTGGTTTTCCAAGATTTTGGCACATTTAAACTATTTGTGTGTTTTCAGCACAAGTCTCGCAGTGCAATGCCGGACACCTTTAGACATTCGGCAAAAACATTCTCGGATATTGCTATATATGCATCGGTTTCGAATTGTGTCTTCGGTCAATAGTTGGGTTGCCCGGCTCCCGCGCTTGCCTCCCATGTTCCGCTTTGTTCGGCTAGGTGTGCAAAGGGAGAACCACTGCGATTGTGCTTCCAGCTTGCATGGTCAAGCACCTCAGTGGAGAAAGCCGAAAACTGACTGTCACAATAGGTGTAAACTGGTCAGCGATCCGATGACTATATTAAATGATGGGCCATTCATAAAATTGGCCGAAGTGTTTCCGGCTTGACCTCGACTGTCGCCGAACACTACCGGGGGCTAGTAACTGGCCTCCCAAACTAAATCCTCGATCTTTCGCTCTTACATTGGAGCTGAGGTTTCATGATCATGCTTAGCATGACAACCCAAAGAAAGGAACCGCTAGCGGGACTATTTTCTTTGGAAGACATTTCTTCTGTTAAACAGTAATATAACATATCTCTCTGCGTAACTTTATTTCTAAAACCGTATGGCCAGATTGCCTTGTTTGTCGTAAATCTTTGCTCTCATAAAGGCTTTATAAAGTAGGACAAAGACTCCTCGGCTACTTGCCGAGGAGGTTGAAGCCGATGGTCGGTCAACAAAGTTTTGTACAATGCGGATCTGAGCATTAATGACATAAAGTACTTGGATACATTGAGTCATTACACATAATTTGTGATTTTACTATGGATATTGATCCTTAATTCGGCCACTCGTGCCCGCATTAAGGCTCTGGGGCTACTAGGCTTCGGGCTTATTATTTACAAATATTAAAGGGGCACATCAATCCACTGATCTGGTGTTGCCACACGACCAGTGTCTCGGGGGCTACTGCATTGCCTGTTCTATGCAGAAAATTTTAAGTGCAATACAGTTTTCGAGGAGATTTTGATCCTCAGGTTGGTCGGCCGCACCCAACCCGAGCCTCGAGGACTGAGCACGCCACTGATCTGAGGACTTGATCCTCAGACCGATTTTGCAAATAAAACCCGAGTCTCAGCGGCAATGGGGATCAGCGGTCTTATGTCATCCTTCATGTGCATCTCAGGTTTTAGACCGATACCCACCTTGAGGGCTACTGGCTATGTATCTAGGAAGAGAATAAATTGCACCAATCAAAAATATTGACAAAAATCGGCCCACATTCGGGGTGGTGCACCACCTCGGAAGCAGTCCGGCATAAAGCTCGGGCGCTAGTGGCTGGCTCCATAGAGGGCATTTCCGGCATTAAGCTCGGCTAAACTCCTTCAAACATCTTAGAACCAAGGTGATTTACGACACCTCGGATACAGTCCGGCGTTGGAGCTCCGATACATAGTCCGGCGTTGGAGCTCGGATACAGTCCGGCGTTGGAGCTCGGATACATATTCCGGCGTTAGAGCTGGGAAGCAATCCGGCATTGGTGCTTGGCTGCAAAAGATACCTCGAATGCGGTCCGGTGTTGGAGCTTGGACACAAGAGGACGCTGCCGCCCGGGAACAACTTCAAACCCGAGGTGTGGCATAAAAATAACAAGGCATTGATAAAGGCCGTAAACTTAACGGGGCTCCTCGGATACCCGACGTGTAAACTCGTCGAATGCATTTCGGCGATCCTCAAGATCAAAGATGAGAAGATTTGTTGAACCAGTTTTCAAGACCGGCAACCGAAGATGAAGAACAGTTCGGAAGAATCGAGGAGCGTCCCCAACTTGAAGACCGGTTCAGGGGGCTACTGACGGTGTCCTGGAGTAGTGGGTACCCACCACGTCGTCTCCCGATCAGTTGGATTGGGCCGAGGATCCTCATGGCCGTATACTCATGGGCCAGTCCTGACAGGTGCCGCATACAAGGAAGATTCCACAAGACTTGGTGATCAAGACAAGGACTCCTCCCCCACCGACGTATTCGGCTAGGACTCTTGTTATCCTAGGCCTCTGGTGCATTATATAAACCAGGGCCAGGCTAGTCGACATATATACAATACACAACAATCATACCATAGGCTAGCTTCTAGGGTTTAGCCTCTCTGATCTCGTGGTAGATCTACTCTTGTACTACCCATATCATCAATATTAATCAAGCAGGAGTAGGGTATTACCTCCATCGAGAGGGCCCGAACCTGGGTAAAAACATCGTGTCCCTTGTCTCCTGTTACCATCCGCCTAGACGCACAGTTCGGGACCCCCTACCCGAGATCCGCCGGTTTTGACACCGACAGTGACCCCATCCAGCGAGCCTGCCTAGGTGCCTGTTGACGGGCAGACCAACGGGGTCCTCGATGCCTAGATAATTCGTGCAGTAGGAGATGCACTCTTCGGTCAGAAAGCCCCTGGCCATGCTTCCTTCTGGACGTGACATGTTGCGAACGTATCCTTTGATGACACCATTCATCCTTTCGAACGGCATCATGCTAGGCAGGAACGTCGGCCCGAGTTGGATGATATCCTCCACGATATGGACCAGCAGATGCACCATAACGTCGAAGAATGCGGGCGGGAAGTACATCTCAAGCTCGCATAGTATGACCACGATCTCTTCCTGTAGCCTTCTGAGTTGCCTCACGCCAACCGACTTCCGAGAGATGACGTCGAAAAAGTTGCATAGGACAAATAGCGTTTCACGGACGTGCACGTCCATGATACCATGGATTGCAACTAGAAGTATCTGCATCATCAGCACGTGACAGTCGTGAGACTTCATCCGCTGAACTTCTGCTTCGCTGGGTCTAGGTATCTGCTTATCTTCCCCAAGTAACGTAAGGAAGTTTTACTCCTACGAGGCAGGTGAAAAACTGATCGATCTCCTCCTGACTTAGAGTGAAGCATGCGGGAGGGTAGTCATTTCCGGTCTTCTTGGCCTTTTTGCCTTTGCGACGACTTTCCGTGTCCTGCTTCGCCTTATCATCATCATGATCATTAGTGTGAAGCTCCTCCCTGATGCCCATTGATTTCAAGTCTGCCCTTGCTTTCGGCCCATCTTTGGTCCTCTCTGGCATGTTGAGCAGGGTACCAAGTAGACTCTCGCACACATTCTTCGTGATATGCATGACATCAAGGCTGTGAGGCACACAGTGGATCTTCCAGTACGGCAAGTCCCAGAAAACAGACCTCGTTTTCCATACCTTCAGCAGCAGCTCTGGCGCCTTTTGCTTCTTTCCCGGCTCTGGGCCTTTTGCTTCTTTCCCGGCAGTGGGCAATCTTTCCAATTTTTCAACAGCTGGTCTATTTCCTCGCTGCTCCTCGTACACGGGCGTCTTCGGGGTTCGGTTTCACCATTGAACAGATCCTTGTGTTTCCTCCACGGGTCATCATCGCGAAGCCACCTTTGATGTCCCATGAACACAGTTTTCGAAGACCGGGGATCTCTATCTAGCTGGCAATACGTTGTGTCATCCATGCACCTGACGCATCCAGAAAATCCGTGGACCACCTGCCCCGCGAGATATCCGTGAATCGAGATAGTCGTGGCACCATCGTGAGCAGTGCGGCTCTCATAGGGAACTATTCTTCATGCGGCGTCCCCACGTATTGGCTGGCGTTTTCCACAGCGTGTCTAGCTCCTCTTCAAAGAGCCCCAGAGCATGATTGATGTCATTCCCTGGTTGTTTCGCCCTTCAATTAGCATACTCATGTGAATGTACTTCCTCTTCATGCACAACTGTGGGGGAAGGTTGTACATCCACACAAACACAGGCCAGGTGCTATGTGTGCTTCTCACGGCTGCCAAACGGATTGACTCCATCGGTGCTCGCGCCAAAGACGATGTTCCTTGGATCCTTCCCAAATTCAGGTGTTCAAGTTCAACGCTTGCCACTAGCTCCCATCCCTAGGGTGACTCAGCATCTTGTCTTTTTATTTATCTCCGGATCATTTGCGTCATCTTCTCGCTTCTTCTCCTCCCTATCCGCGTGCCAACGCAGGAGCTTTGCTACCTTAGGGTCCGCGAAATACCGCTGCAGACGAGGAGTGATCGGAAAGTACCACACCACTTTTCGAGGAGCTTTCTTCCTCTTCTTGTATCGAGTGACGCCAAGACACCGGACATATGGTAGACTCCGCGTGCTCGTCCCGATAAATGATGCAATTGTTCATGCATACAAGGTATTTCATGTGCGGTAAATCCAGAGGACACACGATTTTCTTCGCCTCCTCGAAACTGGTCGGGCACTTGTTCCCCTTGGGAAGACGTCACGCGCTGTAATGACATGTTCTCGCCGAAGCTACGCGCCGGTCATTTTGTGTTTTACCTTCATCTCCAGAGCCATGAGCGTTACTTTCGTGCAGGTATCCTCGGCCTGCATCCTTCATACAATGGAGTAACCGCGTCTATCTCCAGCTTGATCCAGCTTGGCTTTCTCTCGGGCGGCAGCTCTTGCGTTACCCCTCTGCTTGAGAAGCAGCTCTTGAACATGAGGGTCCTGCACCCAGCCCATCGATGGTCCATCGTCGTCTACTCCGCCGGCATCTTCATCTTCATGATCATGCCCTTCGTCTGCTCCGGCATCTTCCTCATCATCATGTCCTGCATCTTCTACATGATGACTGTGTATAGCATCACCATCATGATCATGTCCTGGAGATTCTTCGTCTTCTCGCCCGCCCGAGTCTTGCTCATTTCTTGCCGCCCGACCCCCATGGATGACTTCATAGTCATCTTCATCAACTTGCCACCGATAGCCATCCATGAAACCACGCAAGAGTAGGTGGTCCCGCACCTGCCCACAATCCGGGTCCGCAATAAGGCTCTTTAGCTTGCATCTTCGACACGGACACCTTATCTCCGTCTCGTTCCTTTGAAGCATCTCGGCCTTCGCGGAGCTCAAAAACCTATTCACGATGCCTTCGGTCATCGTGCGGACCATGGTCGCCTGCGGGGTAGAGCAAAACGATATTTTAGAACCAAAAAAAAATTTGGCATGACTTTCCCTAAAAATAGGACCAAAAATAATGCATAGTGCCAAAATTCTCTCCGAAACGGAAATGAATCAACATTCCTGCAAAATATTGGCAACTATCCCATTTCAAATACCGGTACCTGCAAACACAAACATATATGCAACACCACAAACATATGCAACACCACGAACATACATAGATCTAGCTATAGGCCACAAAAAGTGCATGTGCACGTTGTTGGACAGGGAGAACAACATAAAGATAGCTCCCCCTTACTTACCTATCAAAAAAAGGTAATTTAACCACTTAATTTGGATGAATCTATGGTGCAAATGAGGTGAGGAGGAGGAGGCAGCCGAGACAAGCTTGGAGGAGGAGGTGGAGGGAATGAAGTGGGGAAAGTGAGTGGGTAGGTGGGCTGTCCAAAATATCTTGTTGGTCCCAGGTTACTAATGGCGCACCACCCGCAAATGCGCCATCAGTAACCCTGGTTACTAATGGCACACCTGCTGCGGGTGCGCCATTAGAAGTTTTGCAAAAAAATAAAAAAAGTATATATTCTAATGGCAAGACGGTGGCACAAAGGCGCCATTACTAGTTTAAACTAGTAATGGCACACCCTGCCATGATGCGCCATTAGAATCTTTGGAAAAATAAGAAAAAATTTTACTAGTGGTGCTCCGTGTGCATGGTGCGCCATTAGTGTCTTCTACACTAATGGCGGACCTACACATGGTGCGCCACTGCTATATAGTAGTGGCGCACCACATGACAGGTGCGCCATTAGTGGCCATCCCATCTATAGCCATTTTTGTAGTAGTGTGTGCTTTCAATCGCGCACGTTCATTATTTCTCTTTAGGTCATCCACCAGCGGTGTGTGTAGGCCCCCGGCTCCTTTCTGGCACACACTGGTCGATATACCTCTCTAGCCAAGTGTGCCTACAACAAACACATATATACTTCCCCTCTTCTCATCTCACCGTCCATGCCCCCATATGTCCAATACGATTCCACGCAGGTGCACACTCCCGCCCCTCTTTTCATTAGTCACATACTTGCACACTCCTCCCCCCTCGACATGGTAGGCCTCTCGCACCACCACCTAGCCACACACTCCCCCTGCCCCGCCTCCGGACCTTATTTGCTTCTAACACATGCAAAGGCAGTATATGAACTGATCTCTCTACATATAGCCAGGTCGACTATAATTGCTTTCACCAAGCACCGATACACTTACCTCGCTAGTTATGTCTCTCCTTTTCTCGGACACATGACGGTTGATCTTCCTATGTAGTTACGCATGCTTACCACAACCATATCTTCTCCCCTCATCATCCTTGAATACCTCCCGACCCGTCTCTCACACGCACGTGCATAGACAGACAGACATCCCCCACCCTCTCTTATTGATATTGCACTCATACCCTCCGATTGTCTAGCAGGCCTCACCCACCATTTGTGAGACGCCACTCCACCACCAACCCACCGACGCGCTCCCTTTGTCTTTTTCCCAACCTTATTCCTCTGCTACACATATCCATGGATGTCGATCGATCTCCCTCAATACATAGCTAGGTCTCTCTCCTTCCTGCATATATACTAGTTGACCAGTCTCTACCCCCCCCCCACACACACACCGATAGTCGAACGTTGTAGGTAGGTATCCATGCCACGGAGAAGAACTGCACCTCTGCCCTCTCAAATTCCAGTAGGCCAGCTGCCCTGTATCTTTGACGTGGGCAAACACAAATTCGATGGCACTCTTTATCGATTGCGCAGCCACACACTTCATCCTTGTTTTCAATTCTATCGATATCTCACGTCCATGACTCCGTTTCACACACATTGCATATGTTACGTTTTTCTGATTGAGATATCAACAACACATTGCCTCTGTTTGACACAAACCATCTCTCTCACACCCACCCAATGCACGCACTGCACCTAAATAAGAAGTGCACGCAGACGCATGTACTCACGCCTCGCTCCCGCCACACCCGTGCGGGTACATGGTGGAGTTCGTTTCTGTATGAAAAGGCAGCCCACGTGATAATTTGATGCGTGTAGCGGTTGTTTACTCGAAGGAGGGTCGGGTACCACGCCTAGAATATAAAATGATTACCGTGGGGAAAAGGGAAAAATGGGTTTGTCTCTCGTGAGTCTCGTTACACAATCTCACACAAGGCCGCTGTGGCCTCTCTCTCAGCGTTGGTCAGTGATCCGGACGCATCCCGTCCGCCGGTGAAAAGGGAGGATGTGCATCGTCTCTCCGTTCGACGGCGTTGAGGCAGCTCGTCCCGATCTGCGGTACCCGCCGTTTTCTCTGACCAAGCTCCGGCGCGGTAGGTCCTTCGCCACTTACTCGCTGCCGCAGTATGGGCAGATCCCGGCCGCCGGCGCCCTCCTAGTAACATCCCGACGACCCTCAGGTACATCTTCCTCCGGCCTTGCTCCACTGCCCATCTTCCCACGTTGCTGCATGTGGATCTTCTTTAGTTGTTGGCTTAAATCAGATCTCGCCGGGCGTTTTCCATCTTGCAATCTCGTCCTCAAACCATTTTTGATAAACCACCATGTGCTATCTTTCCCTTTTTACATGGAACATGCTTCTTTTTGTCGGCGATGTGTCTTCAACTCGTGTTATTGGGCAGTAATTGTTTCCTTTCGACCTCCTTTTGCAAACAGGGCTATCCATTTTCACCTCGTTGCTATTGCGACCTTTTGGTGAACTGCACAAATCACTTTTCTGAAGAGTGTTTTGTGCAGTTCCGCCAAAATGTCACACAGGCAACGTTTTTACATTTCTGTGGGACTGGGAAAGGGAGATTGGTTTTGCTATCCTCCTCATCCAACTCCGTGCCTAATCTTCTCCGACAAGAAGTTAGTCCTAAAGAGAGATCGTAGAGGTCATCCGCTTCTATTTATGTGTGTTATGTTTCATCATCTAGTTCCACTATTATTGTAATCACACTGACTGGATATCTTTGCAAACAGGGATGGTCCGCCTGATTTTAGTGGAGCTGCACAAAATGATCGGATTGTGGTGTCCTTCATACACCTCTTTTTTGGCTATAGAGCTGGGTGAAACTAGCTACCAAGCAATGAACACTGTGCCAAGGAAATGGAGCCATGCCTACGAACAACATCGATCAATTATATTTTTTTCTTTATTTGTACACCTTCTCACAACTTTGTCTTCAGTTGTGATGTGAATATTGGCGCTGATCTGTGAACCATTGAGATGCATTAGCCATGGTAGTTTCATTTGTATTTGATGGAATGTTGTAACGAGATAATCTCGAGGCAAGACACATGAATCCTAAGTTGAAACCTTTTTTCCTCAAGGGAACCAGAGTTGAAACCTTCATAGCATCACAGTACAATATCATCAAAATTATGCGTACATATAAACAAATCTTGAAGGATTGATAGCAATGCCAGAAACAATTCAACTTCGTTTCACCGACATGTTGGACATCCTTCATCTGGCTCCACCTGCCATGCAGCAATATTGAGTGCACAACACAACTTCAGGGAAAGATTCACCCTGGTCGTTTTTTTGACCATGAAGACTGCAGGGCTTACACCCCACAACATTTATTAATAAAGGACAGGAAGTAATTACAAAGTTCCTCAAGAGGGGGAACAAAACAAAAGGAGGAAACACTAAAATGAAAAGAACTCTAATAAAGAAAGCTACAAAACTAAGAGAGGAAAGATGTTACAACTGGTGTGAAACCTCAAGGCGGCAAAAAATCAATCCATTTTAGTAGATCATCCTTGTATCTGGCCTTGATCCTGTGTGAAAGTAGAGTGATATCATGAATGAACCCATTTCTCCATTGCCTAAAAGTTGGATGGACGTGTCTGAAAACCTTGTCATTGCGCACTTTCCGGATATATTCCACCGTGCAAGAAAAACCACCTCTGCAAAAAATGGTTTATCAAATTCCTTCCTAGCATGTAAGGCAATTTGCACCATATCATTGCTATTCAACCAGGGTATTTGCAGGAAGTTCCATGTCCTCATACTGAAATTGCACTGGAAGAATAGATGGTTTCTATCTTCCTGCACTCCAGTGGGGCAGAGGACACAACTAGGCCCATCATTAATTTTCTACTGTCTTCGCTGAATCATATCCTTGGTGTTTACTCGATCCATAATAACCAACCATGCAAACATTTTAACTGTCATTGTACAACAGCTTTTCCAAACCCAGCTCAGTATTGGGTTGGCAATGACAGTTGGTGTACAAACTCATAGAACTTCTTTGCAGTATACTCACCCTTTTTCCCATGTCTCCAAGTCCACATATCATCACAAGCATCGTCCAAGTGTCTGCCAGATAACATAGTAGTAAGCTGATTGAACTCCATAAAACCAGCTCAGACAAAGGCAAAGAGAACATTTGTTGCAAATTTCCTGCCTGTAGCACTTCCTTCACAGAGAGGTTCTTCTGTGGGCAAAAAGAATGAAGTCGTGGAAATCTTTCCTGCAGAGGGGTACAAGAATGTCCAATCTCCCAATGATCAGACCAAAAAATCACAGCATCTCCTTTGCCAACAGTTACAGATGTTACAGTTCGATATTTGTCCACTAACTTACAGATGTCCCTCCACCAAAAAGATCCACATAATGTAGTGTCATGTGGAACTCTTTGATAGTAGTAGGAATCCCACACCAGGCTGACCCATGGCACATCAGCTTTGTTATAGAATTTATTCAGGTACTTAAGCAACAGAGCATCATTTTGCAATCCCAAATTCATAATTCCAAGTCCCCCCGTCTTCTTGGGTCTGCAGACTAGGGGCCAAGCAGCCAAAGAATGACCCTTTTCCTGACCATATTTCCTCCATAGGCATTGCCTTTGAATCGTTTCTAACTGCTTTAGAATGCCCTTTGGTAAAGATAGGCTGCAAAGAAAGAATATGGGCAAATAGGATATCACTGAATTTACCAACTGTAGTCTGCTACCTTGAGGCAAAAACCAGGAACTAGCAGTTAGCCTTCTTTCCATGCAATCCACCAAAGGGAGCAAGTCAACAATTTTTGGCCTAGTGGTCCCAACAGGCAGACCCAAATAAGTGAAAGGCATAGAGCCTAACTGACAACCAAAAAAAGCAGCATGTGCAGAAGCAACTGAGGCTTCTACATTGACGGGGTACATTGAAGATTTATGAAAGTTGATTTGCAACCCAGTTGCCAGTGAAAAGGAATTGAGTACTGTTTTAAGAGCCTCCAACTGAGCTAGTTCAGCATTTACAAACAACAAGGTGTCATCAGCATACTGAACCACAGGATAAAAAGGATCATGTGTTGGCAAAGGTAAATCCAGCTGCCCCCTAAGCAGCAAATCATTGATCATGGTTTGCAAAAGATCAGCTGTAATAACAAAAAGCAAAGGAGAGATAGGATCTCCTTGCTTAACACCACATTTGCACTTGAAATGACTTCTGTGCACACCATTTAACAGGATTGAGGATGTTGCAGAAGTTAACAATTGTTGAATCCATGTGATCCATTTGCTATCAAACCCCTTGGCCACAAGAATTCTCAAGATTGCCTCATGCTGAATTGAGTCAAAAGCTTTTTCAAAATCAAGCTTAAGCAAAAAAATTGGCTTCCTTGACTGATTGCATTGATGAATATACTCAAAAGTCCATGCAATACAATCTTGAATTGTCCTTGATTTAATGAAGCCATACTGATTCTTATACACACATTTGGTGATTTCCTCCTGAAACCTATTGGCAGCCAGTTTAGTCAAGAACTTTAGTCCAACACTTGTCAAAGAGATAGGCCTAAAATCTCCCACACCCTCAGGCGATTGCTTTTTTGGGACTAAAGTTATAAACGCTTCATTTAGATTTTCCAAAATTACAGTTCCAGCATGAAACTCATTGACCAACTGAATAAAGTCAGATGAGATAATTGGCCAGCATTTCTTCATAAACAGACCATTAAAACCATCTGGTCCAGGTGCTTTGTCAATTGGCATTTCCTTTATGACCTTTTCAAGCTCATTCAGATGAAAGGGCTTTGAGAGCACCTCAAGACCTTGAATTCTTGGAATCATAGATAGGATGTCATTCCCCAGAACAATTGGCTTAATGGTTCCCATTCTTCCTTTGAAAGTCACCAAGAATTCCTTAGCAATCTCCCCATGATCTGAAGAGACTGTCCCCATCGGACAAATGCAGGCTAGCAATAGAATTTTTTCTATATCTCTCTGTTGCCATGGCCTGAAAGAATTTTGAATTCTCTTCTCCCACCTTGACATATCTGATAGTACACCTTTTTCTCTAGTATAAAAACTGCAAATGCAAAAGATGCGCATGATGCAACTTACATAACTTCCTGAAGTTGTTCTCTGGTATGGACAGAGGCCTCCAATCCTCTAAATCATCCAGCCATAGAATTACCCAATTGCACTTTTCAATTAAAGATTTAATGTGTGAGAGCCCCTTCTGCCATTTCTTCAGAGCAAACCTCAATGATTTCAATTTGTCCATAATAACTGCAGAGATATGGTGTTTATGTGAAGGCTTGCTCCAAACCTCCCTCACATAATCCATGATACCAGGCTGATGCACCCAATAGTTTTCAAACCTGAAAATATGTGCTTTAGGAATTGAGGTGCTGATAGAGATAACACATGGAACATGATCAGACGCTGTTCTGGCAAGAGGAGCCACTTGTGTCATGGGATAATGATTTATCTAGCTAGCAGAAGTAAAAAACCAGTCCAGTTGTTCCAAAAGAGGGAAATCCTGCATGTTGGACCAGGTGAATCGTCTACCTTTTAGTGGTAGCTCAAGCAGTACTAAATGACCAATGATCTCGTTAAAGATAAAAATATCATTAACATCCCCTCCTGGTAAATTTCTATTTTCCATGGATCTGATGAAATTGAAGTCTCCCACTACCAACCATTTTTGTTCAGGTTCCACTTGCAGATTATATAACCAGTTAACAAATTCATCCCTCATCTCGCCCTGGCAGGGCCCATATACATTAACTAAGAACCATTGCTCGTTATTATGCACCGAGGTAAAACTGATGACAATACCAAAAGGCTTAACTTCAATTAACACACCCTTAAAGACATCAGAACGCCAAACTGTTAGAATCCCACCTGAGGCCCCTCTCGAAGGTGATTCAATAAATTGATCAAAGCCCATAGGACATACACCCTTAACTAAGGAACGGGAACAATTAGTTAACTTAGTTTCTTGCAAGCAGGCAATTGCACACTGACTTTTAGAAATCTTCTCTCTGACAGAACGTTGTCGTGGTTCGGAATTGAGGCCACGAACATTCCAACAAAGAACCTTCCAATTACGCCTAGACCTTTGATTCATAATAAAACTAGTACCAAAGTAACAGCCATTGCATGACATACAATGTCACACAAACCACGCCATAATAGACAAAAGTCAACCAGACCATAGTGCAGAGCATAAAGTTCAGAAGTAACAGAACTACAACAAATTTAACAGGCTCGCTACACCTATCGAAAGAGATAAACAAAAACATTTAAACACCACTGGAGGAGGAATAATCCTTGGGATTAGCCATAAGCTTCTCCTTGGACAGAAGGTTAGGGTCGATCTCCAGCTCCGCTCCGATTGCTTGCAGCACATTGATTGGCGTGGGCGGTGGAGCATCTTCAGTGGTGCTGGCAGTAGCACCAACATCTTCAGGCTTGGACTGGGCCTTCTCAGGGATGGGCTTGGACCTTGGATGCCGCTTGGTGAGCTGGAAAGAAAGCTGCTCAAAACTAACAGGTTTAAACCCATCAAGTTTTGCCGCGCTTCTTGTACATCTTCTAACAGAAATATCCACCAAAGGGGCCAAAGGTTTCTTTCTTCTTGCCTTCTTCTTGTCCTTGACCTGCGTAGAAGCAAAAACCACAGCAGAAGAAGAGATCTCCTCCAGGCCAGTAGGCACTACATTTTCTGTTTGCAAATCGCCAGACACATCCATCTCCACACCAACAGTGACATCATCAGAGTTAACTTTTTCAGGAGAACTTCTAAAGAGAGCTCGGGCAACAGGGCATTTGGCCACAAAAGGTCTCCGCAAAACTAGACTGTTAGGAAAAGTTGGAATCAGAGAAGAGCTCCTTTGGAAATCATCAAAGGCAATGGTCCATGAGCGCTTGGAGTAAGTCACTACCCCAAGAGTCTTGAAGAAGATTGGCCTTGGGACCTTCATGACAACAAACTCAGGCAGAAGATTCTCGAAAGATCTCTTCGGATCATCTCTCGAGGTAGAGGTGGCCCAGCCACAATCCTTGCCATACCAATTATTAACCGATCTTTCCGAACAACAGGTGGAAGATAAGGGACAATTGCTAATGGATTGTCCTCAACGAGCTGGTGCACATTATGTCAGATTTGGTGATCTTGCTGCATCTCATGATGTTCCGCCATCAGATTTTCCACATGTTGCTCCACAGAAACAGAGCCCTCTGGCTGATCGATGACAATTGAAATTTGATCCTGTTCTGGCAGTGCAGGTTGAGGCTGTTGTGGGAGCTCCTCATCATTGTATTCCCAATTTGCATGGCCCCAACCATACCCAGCAGCGTCATTGTTGTGATCCAATGGAGGAGGAACAGGCGCATCATTCCAGCCAATCATCGGATATGGTGGAAGAACAAACATCAAGTTATCATTCACAAGGTTTCCAGGCAACGGGTGCGGATTTCCATCCAGAGGCATTGGATCCTCGTCATTGGGCATCTGATCAGCAAAATCAGCTCCCAACACATAGCAAGCAACAGTCCATGAAACTTGAGCTCCCCCCATTCAGCATAATCTCCAAAAACCACATCACGTGCTACTAATGGCGTATCAGGAAAACTTGCCTCCACTAGAGTGTGGAACAAATAAGGATCTTCACTGTCCCAGGAGTGAAATTTCCCAAAGGTGCCAACCGCCTGAGATATGAACACTAGTAGAAAAGGGGGCAATGGCCCAGGCCAGTTCAGCCCATTAGTCCCGGTTCAATCCAGAACCGGGACCAATGGAGCTATTTGCCCCGGTTCGTGAGCCAGGGCCGGCCGGGCCACGTGGGCCATTGGTCCCGGTTCGTCCGGACCTTTTGGTCCCGGTTGGTGGGGACGAACCGGGACCAATGGGCCTGGCCTGGCCCACCACTATTGGTCCCGATTGGTGGCATGAATCGGGACCAAAGGCTTTTTTAGTCCCGGTTCATGCCACGAACCGGGACCAATAGTGCTGTTTATATATACCCTCGCTCATGAAAGCAGAGCACTCCGGTGCTCGCTTTTCTCTTGCCGTCGAGGGGGCTTTGTGGTGTTCTAGCTCACCTCCTATGCACATGAGGTGTTCGATGAAATGCCCGAGCCACACTACTTAAGCTTTCTCCTCTCAAGCTCGACCTCCAACCTCCATTTTCCTCAATATTTGTCTAGGTTTAGCGGTCCGTCACGCCCGTCCCGTCTTCACCGCCGTCCGATCACCCGCGCCGATCTCATCGCCAAAGACCACCGTGGTGAGCCTCTTGTTCTTATCTTTTTCCTAAAAGGAAAAATATTCTTACTTGTATTATTTTCTTACTTTTATTATTGCATCTTATATAGTGCGATGGTTTTGGTATCCGCCTCACGGCCCTCGCCCTGTCTATGATTCGGATGTGGTATATATTATCTTTTCATAACTATTGGTTCATTTATTGTTTATGAAAATTATGCCGACCAAAGTGACATAGATTTTATTTATCTAGGAGGTTGTTGAACCGGAAATTCCAACCGACCCTATTGTCGAGAGGTTAAATTTAGTTGAAGAAGAAAACAATTTCTTGAATGAAAAATAAAAAACTTGAGGAGGGAAGATGATATTGGAGTTGCATGTTATGGATGTCGTCGATGATCACAAGATCAAGATGGATGCAATGCGCTTGAAGATGAGAAAGATTAGAAAATATGCCATTCATACCGAGGCTTGGTATCATTATGCCGTTGGATCAGTTGTTACCTTGGTTGCGATTATGATCGCATTTGTTTTCGCATTGAAATGTTTTACATAGTTTCAATGTATGGTTTAATTAATTTAGATGCTCTGCAGAGCTTTATGTTGTGAGATGAGAACTATGTATGTACTTTGGTTTTTATGTGATGATGAACTTCTATTAATTTGGTCCCTTAATTATCTATTCATGATGTTCTATAATGATTTTTGACACACTTAATTATATATAATGCACGCAGATGAACCGGCAATAGATGTATGGTGACAGACACACCTCTGAGTACATTAAGGGCTTGCATGATTTTCTCGAAGTGGCTGAGGCAAACAAGCAGAATGGTTTTATGTGTTGTCCATGCCCTATATGTGGGAATACGAAGTCTTACTCTGACCGGAAAATCCTTCACACCCACCTGCTTTACAAGGGTTTCATGCCACACTATAATGTTTGGACGAGGCACGGAGAAATAGGGGTTATGATGGAAGACGGCGAGGAAGAAGAGTACGATGACAACTATGTGCCCCCTGAATACGGTGATGCTACTGAACATCAAGATGCACTAGACGATGTGCATTATGGTGCTGCAACGAGCGAAGCTGCTGAAGATCAAGAGGAACCAGACGATGTGCCCGATGATGATGATCTCCGCCGGGTCATTGTCGATGCAAGGACACAATGCGAAAGTCAAAAGGAGAAGCTGAAGTTCGATCGCATGTTATAGGATCACAAAAAAGGGTTGTACCCCAATTGCGAAGATGGCAACACAAAGCTCGGTACCGTACTGGAATTGCTGCAGTGGAAGGCAGAGAATGCTGTGCGTGATAAAGGATTTTAGAAGCTACTGAAAATAACGAAGAAGAAGCTTCCAAAGGATAACGAATTGGCCGACAAAGACATACGCAAACAAAGAAGGTCGTATGCCCTCTAGGATTGGAGGTGGAGAAGATACATGCATGCCCTAATGAATGCATCCTCTACCGTGGTGCCTACAAGGATCTGAACACATGCCCGGTATGCGGTGCATTGCGGTATAAGATCAGACGAGATGACCCTGGTGATGTTGACGGCGAGCCTCCCAGGAAGAGGGTTCCTGCGAAGGTGATGTAGTATGCTCCTATAATACCACGGTTGAAACGTCTGTTCAGAAACGGAGAGCATGCCAAGTTGATGCGATGGCACAGTGAGGACCGTAAGAAAGACGGGAAGTTGAGAGCACCTGCTGACGGGTCGCAGTGGAGAAAAATCGAGAGAAAGTACTGGGATGAGTTTGCAAAGGACCCAAGGAACGTATGGTTTGCTTTAAGCGCGGATGGCATTAATCCTTTCTGTGGAGCAGAGCAGCAATCACAGCACCTGGCCCGTGACTCTATGTATGTATAACCTTCCTCCTTGGATGTGCATGAAGCGGAAGTTCATTATGATGCCAGTTCTCATCCAAGGCCCTAAGCAACCCAACAACGACATTGATGTGTACCTAAGGCCATTAGTTGAAGAACTTTTACAACTGTGGAATGGAAACGGTGTACGTACATGGGATGAGCACAAAAAGGAGTAATTTGACCTAAAGCCGTTGCTATTCGTGAACATCAACGATTGGTCCGCTCTCAGTAACCTTTCAGGACAGACAAACAAGGGATACCACGCATGGACGCACTATTTACTTGACACCGATAGTATATACCTGGGAAGCTGCAGGAAGAATGTGTACTGGGTTATCGCCGATTTCTTCCGACCAACCATCAATGTCGAAAGAAAGGCAAGCATTTCAAAGGCGAGGCAGATCACCGGAAGAAGCCCGCCATGCGTACCGGTGATCACGTACTTTCTATGGTAAATGATTTACACGTAATCTTTGTAAAGGGTCCCGGCGGACTAGCTATTCCGAATGACGCTGAGAATCACGCACCCATGTGGAAGAAGAAATCTATATTTTGGGACCTACCCTACTGGAAAGACCTAGAGGTCTGCTCTTCGATCGACGTGATGCACGTGACAAAAGATTGCATGATTGGTACATGAAAACCTGCAAAGAGTCTGAGGGGAGGAGTACTTTGTATGTGAGAGTTAAAAAGGAGCATGACCTCCTTGAAATTGAACTGTTGCCTATTCCATTTGAGGAGTTCTATCAGTTTTTCAATCAATTGGTCATCGATAAAGCAACGGTCACCTGCCATCGTCTGTAAGTAGTACTACTTCATCATTAAGTCTCTATATAACTCAGCCCTTTCATTGCATGTATTTATAATTATCCTCACTATATTATGCAGATTGAAGATCGCGAATTGAAGAAAAGACAAGTGGGTGATATTGGGTTCATTAACACATATCTCATAGATAAAACTGAGGTTGAATTTACGTAAAGAAAATACCGAGGCCAACTTGCTACAATCGTTGGTAATAAATGAACACAAAGATATAATACTCTTTCCTTACAACTTTAAGTGAGTGTTACTGTCTTGTGGCATATTCGGTTTCCTTATTAGTCCAGGTTATAGTAATGTAATATTGATGAGTTATGCATGTAAAGCAGCTACCACTATATTCTCCTAGAGATTAAGCTTGAGAAGGGAGTAGTAACTGTCTTAGACTCCAAGCTTAAAAGATCCCAAGGAGTATGCGGACATGACTGAAATGCTCGAGAAGTAAGTTAAATCGATCATTATCCACCATATCAGCAACTTTGTTCATTTCTGATATCAAGTAATTGTTTTCTTTGTATGGCAGGGCTTGGAGAAAATTCACCAAAAAAGCTCCGGGACTACCGAAGAAGCTGCAATTTAGACAGCCGAAAGTAAGTACTATATAGTAGCATATTCCACGCATCTCCTAGTGATTCAAGCGATAGTTTCATCAATACCATTTAGCATGCTTGCTAATTATCATCTTGATTGACCTCTATTTCTTGTAAAGTGGTTGTGGCAGGAACAAGGGAATGATTTCTGTGGATACTACATTTGCGAGTCCATCCGCCACCACGACACTGTGAGCGGGGCTACTCCGACAAACAATATGAAGTGCGTAAATAAAAATGTTCACAATTTTATTTTTATTACCATCATTTGTGTTGAGTTTCATTCATTCATATATATATATATATATATATATATATATATATATATATATTTGTGTGTGTGTGTGTGTGTGTGTACTGACCCCTTCTTAAAATTAGATGTTTCGGATGCGGATGAACTCCTAGCACCAGATCGCATGCAGCAATTCAAGAGGAATTGGCGGCATTCTTTTTGACCACATGATCGCTGAAGACGGAGAATACTATGTGGACCACGCGTCCGTATGTTAGGAGATTATATATTTGTAAAAGATAATTATTGTATATATGTAGCCGGTAGTGTCGGATAGATATACGAGAACTTGTTGTTCGACCAATCTCTCGGAGAAGGAGAGGTGGTCGATATCACTTCTCTCTGTATGCATATATGTTCATGACGATCTTCTGTTTGCTTAATTACTAGCTAGCTAGCGTGTCTAGCTAGTCCTCTCTATACGTATGTATAGTACGAAGGCGTCGACCAAGCACGGACAAAAGAGAGGACACTTTTCTCTATTAATTAGCTAGCTATAGCACAATATATGAAACACCTAAATTAACCCCCAAACCCCCCTTTAAAAAACACAAACCACAGCCAAAGAAATGCCGACGCGTGGATGCCTATTGGTCCCGGTTGGTGCCACCAACCGGGACCACAGGCCCTCCTGCCTGGGCTCAGCGGACAGGCCACGCGGAGGCCCATCTGCCCCGGTTCTGGATTGAACCGGGACTAAAGGGTCAGGGCATTAGTACCGACCCTTTAGTCCCGGTTCATGAACCGGGACTAAAGGCCCTCACTAACCGGGACTTGTCGGTGTCAAAACCGGCGGATCTCGGGTAGGGGGTCCCGAACTGTGCGTCTAGGCGGATGGTAACAGGAGACAAGGGACACGATGTTTTACCCAGGTTCGGGCCCTCTTGATGGAGGTAAAACCTTACGTCCTGCTCGATTGATATTGATATTGTGGATGTTTACAAGAGTGGATCTACCACGAGATCAAGGAGGCTAAACCCTAGAAGCTAGCCTATGGTATGATTGTAAGGGTTGTTGATGTTGTCCTACGGACTAGAGCCATCCGGTTTATATAGACACTGGAGAGGGCTAGGGTTACATAGAGTCGGTTACAACGGTAGGAGATCTACATATCCACGCCAAGGAAAGTCCCATCCGGACACGGGGCGAAGTCTTCAATCTTGTATCTTCATAGTCTTGGAGTCCGGTCGATGATGATAGTCCGGTCGATGATGATAGTCCGGCCGATGATAGTCCGGCCGATGATGGTAGTCCGGCCATCCGGACACCCCCTAATCCAGGACTCCCTCAGTAGCCCCCGAACCAGGCTTCAATGACGATAAGTCCAGCATGCGTGTAGTCTTCGGCGTTGCAAGGCGGGTTCTCCTTCAAGTTCTACGTACCTGCCGAACAGTGTCCAGCTTCCTCATCAATGTTGCGCGTCTTGGCTTCCACGCCCAATAATGGCCTTCCTCCACGCGTCGCGCGAATGTGAAAAGCCAGGGTGTCTTTTATGTTTTACCCCCTAGTTGTGCGAGCAATCTGCCTATAAAGGAGGCATGGATCCAGATCCAAATCACCATCTTCCTCTCGCGAATACTCATCGGAGCGCTTTCGACCAAGAATCCATTCCATCATGGACCGTCAACGCGGCTCCTCTTCTCGTGCTCCCGGCCCTTTGCCAGGATATTGGAGGAGATGCTCTGTTCCGCACAACGAGCTGGTGAAGCTCCAAATGGGGGGATATCTCCCTCCGGCCTTCATGGTTCCGGTTCGAGCCGGGCTGGCCACCTACAAAGGTGGGAAGCAAGCGGAGGTTACCCCAAATCCCAACAAAGGGGAGCGGGTATGCCGTCCCCTATCTCGATAAGGGGCTCGGATTTCTGTACATCCATTCCTCCGCGGGCTCCTGGAGTTCTACGGACTCCAGCTTCATCACCTCACGCCCGCCTCAATCCTGCATATAGCGGGGTATGTAGCACTTTGAGAGCTTTTCCTGGGCGTCGTGCCCCACTGCGCGTTGGGGAAGAGGTTGTTCGCCTTGTACCCCGCTCTCACGAGGGGTCCATATATCAAGTGGGCGGCGCCAAATATGGCGCATTGCCGGATCGGATATCCATCCGGAACCCCTAAGAAGGCGCTCAAGACTGGCCTTGAATGGTTTTACATAGAAGACGCCCGCTTCGACCCTGTTCGGATCGGCCTCCGGAGTTCAGCAATGCTCCTCTCGAAGAAACGCCTTAGTTGGCGTCCCGGGAGCCCCATCCGGAGGAAGACAAGAGCGTCCATTATTTGATGGGCTGAATAAGGTTACTGGCCCATGCCGGGTTGACCATGATCGGAATCATGGCAACATGCATTACGCGGGGGTGCAGCCACTACAATACAGGGGCCACCCCATGTGGGATTTCAACGGGGAGGACGATGCCACCCGTCATGGCATAGCGGGCGGATTCGGCCAAGATCCGTGACGATCTTGTCCGCCTGTATAAGGGGAGAATGAGGATTTCCTTCGGACGAACCCGTTAAATGGGTTTTCCATGAATAACCCCCGGCCTTGGGTAAGCGAACACTCAGCGTGTCCGACCCGTGCCTTTTGAAACTTAAGTTTCTTATATTGTGTTCTTCTTTCGACGCAGGAACTGCGCCGGACCGTGGAGGGCATGCTGAGTCCGGCTCCGCAGCCCAAGGATCCGAAGAGATCCCGGGATCCGGCCTCCGAAGAGGATACGGACATAAAGGTGGAGCTAATCGACGGGGTGTTCCACCAGCTCAGCATGGACAATGCTTTAGTCGCCATCACGGCCGACTATCCCGGACTATATCCGGCTTCCCAGGTGATTGCGGCCGAAGCCCTGACACCGTCATTCCTTCCTTGCTTATCTGACCACCGTATATGATGGCATCAGGTGAGGCGCCCTAGGGCGAGAAGCCGAGCTCATGTGGCTGACCAACAAGGCCAGTTCGGACCAAGAGGGCGGAAGAGGAGCGCGCGCGGACCAAACGTCGCCGCAAAGGTGTAGCTCACAATTCAGTATTTAGAGCAACGTTCCTAGGAAGCGTTTGAGTGTTGATGACTTTTATAGGGAAAAAAGCGTCTGCCGGACTGCGGGCGTGGAAGTTGCCAATCCAACCTCTACCAGGCGGGCTCCCGCACCTGGTCAGGAGGGGGAGGCGAGCGCAAGGCGCGAGCTGGACGTTCCTCCGACGGAGGATGCCGACAGACTCTCCGCCACCAAGTCTGAGGTGGAGAGTGCTCAATCACAGCGCCACGGACAGTATTTCGTGACGCGTGCTTCTCCCCTGAGGCGTTGAGTGCCTTTAACACAGGGGACGCGCACCTTCGTGCTGCTCAAGATGGTTTTATCCGAGCCACGGAGCAGTATGTAAAAGACATACAGGTAAGAGAATTTAATAGTTATATATGCCAGTAGCCCCCGAGACTTAAAGTAGTTATATTAAACTGATTTAAGGATCATATGAAACGTAGGATCTTACCGAGAAGAATACCCAACTGTCTCAGGAGCTGCAAGAGTGCAAGGCCCAACTTGAGGCTGCACTCGCTGGCGCAGGAGGAAACGCAAGGACCTCTCCTGGTAATGCATTATTTTAGAAAGATAAGTAGCGTTTGGCCTTGGCGCAAGCCTGAAAGAAAAAACGACGTTGCAGGTGCTGCCGAACAAGATCCGGACAGGCAAGAACTTCTGCGCCAACTAAAGGCTGGTGAGAGGGTGCTGCATAAGGTGCAGCATGAAAGGAACAAGCTCCAAGATGCCCATGCCCAGCTTGGAGAAGAGCTGAAAGGCGTTCGGGCCGAGCTGTCAGGCTTCGTTAAGGAGAATCAGCGGCTTCGTCGTAGCATATATAGTAAGTGCTTGAGCGAACTCCTTTGAAAAGAAGAGTTCGGCGAGGAAGTCAATTTGACAGAATATGTCTGCAGGTATGCTCACAGGTCGCCATGCGGAGGAGATGCCCGTATCAACGGGTGATCAACTTCCCGAATTGTTGCAACTGATCAAACGAGTTCGGCAGGCAATGAGCGGCGTTATCCAGGCGTTGTGGCCAGCCTTCTCCGTACCCGAGGGTCTTGGGGAGCTTGCGGAGAAGCTGCAGGGAGTGCGGCAGCGCTTCCATTTATGGAAGATTTCGGCCTGCCGCCAAGGTGCCAGGGAGGCCTGGGCCATGGTAACACTGGTAGAAAAAAGGCCTTTAGTCCCGGTTCGCAAAGGCCTTTAGTCCCGGCTGTGCAACCGGGACTAAATATGCGCGACTAAAGACCCCCCCCCCTTTAGTCGCGCCTCTTACGAACCGCGACTAAAGGTTTTAGTCCCGGTTCTCGTGGCCAACGGGACTAAAGGCAATCCTTTAGTCCCGGTTCTTGTGGCTAACCGGGACTAAAGGCCTCCTCCGCAGGTTTTTATGCGATTTTTTTAAATTTTTTATTTTCAAATTTCTGAATTATTTTAACCTCTAATCTCTAATCACCACCCCTCATCACCGCTCAATTTAACCTCTAATCTCTAATCACCCTCATCATTCCAAATCATCTAACTTCCAGACGGTCACCCATCCTCTCACTACTCCAAACCGAGCACGCTTAACTTCCGGATTCTATTCTCCCTCGTTTCCAAGTCTGCACTTGTTGTTTTCACGACAATAGTAGGATGTCAATTCTATTAACCCTCGTGAATTTAGCTTGAGCATGAAGTGACACATTTCACTTGTTTGAGTTTGAAACTATTGTTTTAAAAACAATAATTATTTAGTAACACTAATATTTCGGAATAATTAGTTTGACCATTGTTTGACCCTTTGTTTGACCAGATTTGACCAAAATTTAAAAAAACTGAAATAATTATTTAGTAACACTAATATTCTAGAATAATTAGTTTGACCATTGTTTGACCACAGTTTGACCACAATTTGAATTTTTTTGCCTCTCCAAATCTTAAAAGCCCCGTATCTTTTTTTCTGTTAGGTTTTTGAGGATTTTGAAAATGTTAAATTCGGATGTAACTTTTCGAGTAGATGATTTTTCATATAATTTTTTTTTTCATCCGAGTTCGTATGCAAAAGTTATGCCCATTTTGAAAATGAGGCCTCAAATCCCTTTAGTCGCGGTTGGCCAGACCAACCGGGACTAAAGGTCTAAGCTTTAGTCCCGGTTGGTGCAGCCGGCGACTAAAAGTTCGGGCCATTAATCGCGGTTGGCGGACCAACCGGGACTAAAGGTCTAACCTTTAGTCCCGGTTGGCTGGCCTATCATGACTAAAGGCCTTCGGCCAGCTCGAGGACCTTTAGTCCCGGTTGGCTGCCAACCGGGACTAAAGCCCCACCCGTCCGCCCGGTGCACGCTGGGCCCAGATAGTTGGTCGCGGGTCTCCTCCCGAATCAGCGACTAAAGACCCCTTTGGTCGCGGTTCGATTATTTTGGGGACTAATGGGGGCGTATGGAAGCCTCTTTTTCTACTAGTGTAAAGACGCGGTACAAGAAGGCGGATCCCAACCACATGGCCGAAGTCGGACCTGTGGGGCCCGATGGGAAGGAGATCCCTGTGAGTTTAGTATATGGCCAAGTGGAGTTGGCCGCTAAATTTTCCCAACAGAATGTAAATTAGACAACCTGTTAGATGGGATTGAGGAAGAATACAATCAGTCGATTTGGCAATGTATTATAAAATGACATACAAAATGCCTTCTAGCCGGATTGTAGATCGTTTGTCTTTGCCAACCTTTTTGCTTCGACCTCGGGACCCTAGAGTCTGGAGTGTGTCCGAATACCTTCTCGGTTATGAAACAACCGGGGTATGCATGGAGACCAGGCGTAGGGGTCATCAGTGCTTTATCAGACAAGTGCCCAACTAGTTATGTTATATTACATGGGTAGTAAGAAACATCTTCCAGGGAGAATAGTTCCGTTAAGGGTTCCTTTCCTCTAGGGGTGGCATGCCCTAAAGTGCATGTCCGGACTGCGAAAAAAGCAGAAAAACATCTGGGGGCAGATAAATAAGTTAACAAAAAAAATCATCTTTTAAGTCACCGACCGAATATTCCCTTAAGAACGCTAGCTTTCGGCTTCACCTACCGAGGTACACAACCGCTGACCCGGCAGTAATAATCGTAGAGGTGCTCCTTTACCTCCTAGCCGAACAATCGGGAATGTAGGGGTAAGCACAGGAGCCAGGCAACCCATCTTGGCCAAAACTTAAGTCATATCGATGCATATAATGGTGAATAAAAGGTACATGTGGAGGCTTGACACATGTGCTGGGCATGAATCCCGTATAATTAAGCTTCTGATAAAGAAGCCCCCAGGTATAATGAGTGTGAATAGCACATCAATTGCACGTGAACGTTGCGCTAGTAGGCCCTTTTAAGGCTTGGATGAATAGGGTTGAGAAGAAAAAGATAAACAAAAGGCAGCTGAAGTAAAAAAAAATTGGACGGGGGGAAAGGGACGAACTCTTAGTCCGGCGCTAGGCATAGAATCGTCGGAGGCGGGCTGCGTTCCATGGGTTCGGCTCGAGTCGGTTATCCGATGCATTTCGTAGACGGTACGCTCCGCCGGTCAGGACTTGATCGATGATGAAGGGGCCTTCCCATTTGGGCTTGAGCATGTCCTTTTTCTTTTCCGGCAGGCGTAGAACCAGTTCGCCAACGTTGTAAGTCTTGGCCCGTACTTCTCTGCTTTGATATCTTCGAGCTTGCTGTTGATAGAATGCGGAACGAGCCTTGGCGACGTCGCGCTCTTCCTCCAATGTGTCCAAGCTGTCCCACCGATCCAGCTCGGCTTCTCTTTCTTCGTACATGCGCACTCGAGGTGAGTCATGAATGATGTCGCAGGGCAAAACTGCTTCCGCGCCGTATACCATAAAAATGGAGTGAATCCGGTAGTACGGTTAGGCGTTGTCCGCAGCCCCCAGAGTACGGAGTCGAGCTCCTCTACCCGGTCGTGTCGATTTCGTAAGGGACCGCACTAGTCCGGGTTTGATGCCGCTCATTATTAGACCATTTGCTCGTTCCACTTGACCGTTGGTTTGAGGATGATAGACTGAAGCGTAATCGAGCTTGATGCCCATATTTTTGCACCATGATTTAACCTCATCGGCGGTGAAGTTTGTGCCGTTATCGGTGATGATGCTGTGGGGGACACCATAACGGTGTACTACCCCGGATATAAAGTCTATCACTGGTCCGGACTCTGCCGTTTTAACTGGCTTGGCCTCTATCCATTTGGTGAATTTATCCACCATGACCAATAGGTACCTTTGCTTCCGGGTTCCCCCTTTAAGTGGTCCAACCATGTCAAGCCCCGGACCATGAACGGCCGTGTAATGGGTATAGTTTTGAGGGCGGTGGGTGGCATATGGCTCTGATTAGCAAAGAGCTGACAACCGACGCATCTTTGGACTAAGTCCTGAGCATCTGCCCGGGCCGTCGGCCAGTAAAATCCTGTACGGAATGCCTTTCCTACAAGGGCCCGAGCTACGGCGTGGTGTCCGCCTAGTCCGGCATGAATTTCAGCCAGGAGGTTTCGCACTTCCTCTTCGGAGATACACCTTTGAAGGACTCCGGTTGTACTTTTCTTATAAAGTTCTCCCTCATAGACCTTGTAGGCTTTAGATCACCGGACAATGCAGCGGGCTTCATTTTGGTCTTCGGGAAGCTCTTGCCTAAGCAAGTAGGCGAGGAGTGGTTCTGTCCACGAGGCGATTACTGCCATTATGTCGTGGGCGGAAGGTGTTATGTCATCGGCTGAATCGCCGGTTGGTGCGGCTTGTTCCGGTTTGTTAGTTCCGGACTCCTCTTCCCATAGTACGGATGGCTTGAAGAGCCGTTCCAGGAAGATGTTAGGAGGGACAGCGTCGCGTTTTGCGCCAATACGTGCCAGTACGTTGGCTGCTTGGTTATTATTCCGGGCTACATGATGGAATTCAAGTCCTTCGAACCGGGCTGACATTTTTAGGACAACGTTGCGATATGCTGCTATTTTCGGATCTTTGGCGTCAAAGTCTTCGTTTATTTGGGATATTGCGAGGTTTGAATCCCCGCGCACCTCTAGGCGTTGAATGCCCATGGAGATTGCCATTCGGAGACCGTGTAAAAGGGCCTCGTATTCGGCTGCGTTGTTGGAGTCCGTGTACATTATTTGAAGTATGTATTGGACCGTGTCTCCGGTCGGGGACGTCAATACGACGCCAGCCCCCAGTCCGGCTAACATTTTAGAGCCGTCGAAGTGCATAATCCAATTGGAGTATGCGCCGTATTCTTTAGGGAGTTCGGCTTCGGTCCATTCAGCGACAAAATCAGCCAAAACTTGTGACTTTATGCTCGCCGAGGTTTGTAAGATATATCAAATGGTAAGAGCTCAATGGCCCATTTTGCAATCCTACCCGTCGCGTCGCGGTTGTTTATAATGTCGTTAAGTGGTACTTCAGAGGCCACTGTTATCGAACACTCTTGAAAGTAGTGTCGGAGCTTCCGGGATGCCATGAACACCGCGTATGCTATCTTCTCGATAGTGCGGTAACGGGACTTGCGGGGTTAACACGGTGGATACGTAGTATACTAGTTTTGAAGAGGGAATTTATGCCCTTCGCTTTCTCGTTCGACGACGAGTACCGCGCTTACAACTTGATGCGTAGCTGGGATGTATAACAACATTGGTTCGCCCAGGTTGGGCGCAGCCAGGACCGGATTTGTTGCCAATATGGCCTTTATTTCTTCGAGTCCTGCGGTGGCAGCATCCGTCCACTCGAAGTGTCTGGTGCGCCTAAGGAGGCGATAGAGGGGTAATGCCTTTTCTCCTAGGCGGAAGATAAAGCGGCTTAGAGCCGCCACGCATCCAGTCAATTTTTGTATTTGCTTGAGTTCTTTTGGGATATCTAGCTGTGACAGAGCTCGGATTTTGGCTGGGTTTGCTTCGATTCCTCTACCGGATACGATGAAGCCTAGCAGCTTTCCAAATTGCACGCCAAAACGCACTTTTCTCGGATTCAGCTTGATGTCATATGCACCGAGGTTGTCGAATGTGAGCCTCAAGTCGCCTACTAGAGTTTCGACGTGTTTAGTTTTGACGACTACGTCGCTCACGTATGCCTCTACTGTTTTGCCGATCCGGGTAGCGGACATGTCTGAATCATGCGCTGATATGTTGCGCCGGCGTTTTTAAGTCCGAAGGGCATCGTATTGAAGCAGAATGGTCCGTATGGAGTAATGAATGCCGTTGCAGCTTGGTCCGCTTCTGCCATCTTGATTTGATGATAGCCGGAGTATGCGTCCAGGAAGCACAATGAATCGTGCCCTGAAGTGGCATCGATGATTTGGTCGATGCGTTGGAGGGGGAAGGGATCCTTTGGGCATGCTTTATTTAGGTCTTTGAAATCGACACATAGGCGCCAGGATTTATCCTTCTTTGGTACCATTACCAGGTTTGCTAGCCAATCCGGGTGCTTGATGTCTCTGATGAATCCGGCTTTCAATAGTTTGGCTAGCTCTTCTCCCATTGCCTGTCTTTTGGGTTCGGAAAATCGTCGAAGAGCCTGTTTGACTGGCTTGAATCCTTTTAGGATGTTTAGGCTGTTCTCGCCAATCTGCGTGGGATTCGGGCATATCCGAGGGGTGCCAAAGTGAAAATGTCCCAATTTTCCCGAAGGAATTCTCGTAGTGCGGCGTCTACATCAGGGTTCAATTGTGCCCCGATGGAGGCCGTCTTTGTCGGGTCCGTTGGGTGGACCTGGAATTTTACTATTTCATTTGCTGGTTTAAAGGAGGTGGACTTGGATCTCTTATCGACTATCACATCGTCCCTATTCACCGTAGAGCGCAGCGTGGTGAGTTCTTCTGCCGCTAGGGCTTCGGATAGTGCCTCTAAGGCTAATGCGGCTGTCTTGTTTTCGGCGCGGAGTGCTATGTCCGGATCACTAACGAGAGTGATTATTCCGCCGGGCCCAGGCATTTTGAGCTTCATGTACCCATAATGGGGTACGGCTCGAAAAATTGTGAATGCCTCTCGTCCTAGTATAGCGTGATATCCGCTGTTGAACGGGGCCACTTGGAACGTGACTTCTTCGGATCTGTAATTGTCCGGCGAGCCGAATACCACATCGAGTGTGATTTTTCCTGTGCAGCGCGCCTCCCGGCTAGGGATTATTCCTCTAAAGGTTGTGCTGCTTCGCTCAATGCGGCTCCAGTCTATTTCCATTTTTGAAGGGTTTCCTCGTAGATGAGGTTTAATCCGCTATCACCATCCATGAGGACTTTTGTAAGTCGAAAGCCGTCCACTATTGGACTAAGTACCAGTGCGGCTGGAGCTCGGGCTGTCCGGAATTTAGGTTCGTCGCTGGCGTTGAAGGTGATGGCTGTGTCGCTCCATGGATTGGTTGTTGCTACTTGGTAGACTTCGGCGAGGCCGCGGATTGTTCGTTTCCGCATATTATTTGATGCGAAAGTCTTGAAGACTGTTGATACCGTACCGATGTTGTTGGAGTGGTTTTCCGGGGCTAGAAGATCCTCCCCACTTTTGGCCACCTGCCGTAATATCCAACATGCTCGAAGGTTATGTGTTGGGACGGCGCCTTCTGTACTGTGAATTTCACAGGGTCCGCTAAGCCATCCCTCTAGTACGGTTCCGTGCCCTTTATGGGGTCTTTGCTTTTGGGTTTTTGTATCTGGTGCCTGAGTGTAATGCACCCTTTCGTTGCGGACTAGGGTTGTATTCGGGCGGATTGTCCCAAAAATTATTTTCAGCTTGTCCGGAAACTCTCCATCGCACAAGATTTTCGTACTATGGACGCCAGGTCGGCGAGGCGTGTAATTTCACGATGGCTGACGGCGTTCAAGAGTCCCTCGTCCGTGCAATTATTGCAAAAAATTGAGATTGCGTTTTCCTCTCGGCAGTCCTTTATCCTATCCATAACCAGGAGGAATCTGGCCCAGTAGTGCTGTACTGTCTCAGCGGGCTCTTGCCGGATTAGAGATAGATCGCATATGTCTGGGCGGGTGGGTGGAATTGAGTCCGGAACCCTACCCGTCTCAAGGCTCGAAGGACGAGAAGTTTCCAAATTTGGAAGCTTGGATTGCTGGACGTTGTCCAATGAGTGCAGTGCGATGCCCGACTTTAAGTTGATGCTTGATCGAAGTCCGTCCCTCCGCGGGAATCCGACATGGGGGGTTCGGAAGCCCGAACATGACTAGTTTTTAATATAGGAGAAGCGTCGCCGCATTGTTCCTCTACCATTGCAACGTGGTGGGTGACCTGGGGAGAGTTAATCTCTCTCAGATCGGTTTTAAGCCCAATCTGTTTGTAGTCTGTAGCGACTCCCAGGGCGGCGATGCGATCCAAGAGCTCGTTTACGGACGAGAGCTCTATTGGATCCAGCCGCTCGGCGAATTCCGAGCTCACGTGAAAATTGCTTTTGACGACTTGAGAGGTCATTGTCGAAGCGGTGGCCGGACAGGCGGTCATAAGAAAACCACCTAGCCGGATAGTTTGGCCGGCGGCCAGGGCTCCTTTGGTGAAAATACCATCCTTGAAGACGGGAGGAGGCATCCTTCCTATCGGTGACGGCACAGAGGAACTCTCAATGAAAGCACCAATGTCGGTGTCAAAACCGGCGGACCTCGGGTAGGGGGTCCCGAACTGTGCGTCTAGGCGGATGGTTACAGGAGACAAGGGACACGATGTTCTACCCAGGTTCGGGCCCTCTTGATGGAGGTAAAACCCTACGTCCTGCTCGATTGATATTGATATTGTGGATGTTTACAAGAGTGGATCTACCACGAGATCAAGGAGGCTAAACCCTAGAAGCTAGCCTATGGTATGATTGTAAGGGTTGTTGATGTTGTCCTACGGACTAGAGCCATCCGGTTTATATAGACACCAGAGAGGGCTAGGGTTACATAGAGTCGTTTACAATTACAATGGTAGGAGATCTACATATCCGTGTCGCCAAGCTTGCCTTCCACGCCAAGGAACGTCCCATCCGGACACGGGGTGAAGTCTTCAATCTTGTATCTTCATAGTCTTGGAGTCCGGTCGATGATGATAGTCCGGCCGATGATAGTCCGGCCGATGATGGTAGTCCGGCCATCCAGACACCCCCTAATCCGGGACTCCCTCAGGACTATAGGCCCTTTTTCTACTAGTGGAACTCAGTGTTGCGATAGTCCAGAGGAATTCCAATAAACATGATCCAACCCTTACGGAACCCATGACTTCCCTTAAAATTTTCCCCTTCATCATGCTTCATGAATCTCACAAAACGATCATTGCCCAGAGGGAAAGGAGGGTGCTGAATCAAAGAGTATCGAACCGAAGGATCCCTGACTTGAAATAGACCTACTCCATGAAACCAAGGCTGAGCAGAACGAACCAGAGTACCTCTATCTTGCAGGAACTGCACAACCTCCTCTCTGATAGACCCGATTGGACCCTCCGGAGCAGGCATAACTTCAGCCACCATGTACTCCTCATGACGGCGGGGTGGGCGAGCCGCCGGCGTGATGAAGGTGCGGGGAAGTCGCCTTTCAACCCCATCAATGATGTGATGGCCAGTCGGGACGAAGCGCTGCGGATCAAGCTCATAGTTCGCCATTGTTGGCGGCTTGGAGGAAGGGAGGGGGTTTTCAGAGGATGGAACAGGGAGAGATTGGTGCAATGTGGGCTGCGATGATGCGACGGGGCAAGCTATCCCAATAACTCTGGCACTATTCCCCTGACCGTCAGGATTTCCTGAGATATGCGTGTGTTGCTGCAGAGGAATTTTTTTTCCAAACCAATCCATTGGAGTGCCCGAAATCATTACAGTCCCTGGTAAAATGACCCGTGTGCGAGCAAGCCGAGCAGACCGCTCGCATTCCACAAGAGGCTGCTTGTTGGCCCCTGAGAGAGCAGACAGTACAAGTTAAAACCCAGTCCACCATGTCATTGACCATGGTGTCAAATTGCTGCGCTGTTTCTTGCGAAGACGGTATATCCAGAGGGGGCTCTGATGGGCTTGAGTTAGCAGAGGTATTGGGCAAGACAGAAACTGGGGTATTCTGTGCCGAGACAGGCCCTTTAACCAAAGACCCAGCAAATGGCCCAACAGATAAATCCGGAGACACTGGGCCAGGCATGTGGGCTTCCAGCGAAGAAGAACTAGAATCCTGGTTTCCATTTTGAACTGGAGAGAATCCCGCCTCCGCAAATTGTGCATCGAGATTACCAGAAACCACGGGCCGCGGATCCACCGTGACCAAATCGAGAGGGGACGGCGCAATCGATCGGTGCAACTCCGGCAATGGCTGAACAGTACCAAACACGATCGGAGGTCGAGCTACCGTCCAATGCAAGTCAAGGGGAGGCGCTTGTCTAATAACAACACGCTCATGAGCAGAAAGAGAATAACCTCCATCCATGATCGTATCAATGCAATTTTGAGTAGCAGGATATCTATAACCTTTGCAAGCAGAGTACTGCTCAAAAGTGGCAAAGGTCAATTTCTTTCGAACTATGGAGGCAGACTTAAGGGAAGATCTAACCGGAGGCCTATGCATCGCCAGAAGACCCAAAGAGGATCGTCGCTTAGTAGGACTAATCAGAATCCATTCTGCATCACATTCCTTACGCCAGATCTTAAGTTCCCGAACCCAATTGGGCCCTCCATTACCCCAGAGATTGAAATAACATTTGAACAGATCACAAGCAAAATAGCGCAGATCCATAATAATGAAACCAACTTGCTTGCATGAAACTTGGAAATAAAAAACCTTGTCTTTGACGAGAAGAACCCGAAGATCAATGGCCGATCCTCCGATGGCAGCCTCCAAAGCCGCCGCCACCGAGTCCTCCGACAACCGGAATGCATGGCGGCTAAAGGACACAATCAACATGAAAGCCCTTCGTCCCATTGGGTGGATCGTGTGACCAGTGGATTTGAAAACCTCATCAGAGAAAGCTCTGCCCTTGGAGAAATCCAAGCCAAGGGTAGATCCACCAGAAGAACCCATTAGAGATGGGTATTGCCTTGATCAGGATGAGACGCTGGAGAATATGATTGGAAGGGATCCACAGATTAGTGGAAGAGGGTGGAGATCGTCGGCGGTGCGGTCAGCGCCGAGGTGGGAGGTGGGAGCGCCCCATCTAGCGCCGAAGGACTGTAATTGATGAAACCAGCCATTCACCCTGGTCGTTGCACCGCAGTAGTAATGACTAGTGAGCAGTCAAATCACAGAGCCCCACCTTCGCCACAGTAAGTTGCTCGGACGAAGCAACCATCATTTCTCTGTTCCTTGAATCATTGGTACTCCCATATTCCCACATAAAGTTGCTCGGGCGAATCAACCATCACTATATCCGCTCACGTGTGATGACCACAGGAGCTATCCATTCATATTGCATGTTAAAAAAATAAAGGTCGATAACTAATGCGGCAAACTTTCAAAAAAGAACTAATGCGGCACTTCGGGCCAACGCGGCCAGATCGCATTTTGCACGAGAAATTACACACCATGTTTCGTTGCCATGTGGTCCCGTTCCAACATATCAGTGAGACGACGGCGAGTAGTAGGAGTATTTCCGAACCGACGTGTAGGCCAGTGCTACGTCTTGAGCTTGCGTTGGTTTTCCCCGAAGTGGAGAGGATGATGCAGCACAGTAGCATAAGTATTTCCCTCAGTTTTTGAGAACCAAGGTATCAATCCAGTAGGAGGCCACGCGCAAGTCCCTCATACCTGCACAAAACGATAGCTACTCGCAACCAACGCGGTTAGGGGTTGTCAATGCGTTCACGGTCACTTACGAGAGTGAGATCTGATAGAGATAATATTTTTGGTATTTTTGGTATAAATATGCAAAGTAAAAAGTAAAAGCAAAGTAAAAACAAAGCAAGTATAAAAGTGATGGAGATTGATATGATGAGAATAGACCCGGGGGCCATAGGTTTCACTAGTGGCTTCTCTCAAGAGCATAGATATTCTACGGTGGGTGAACAAATTACTGTTGAGCAATTGACAAAATTGAGCATATTATGAGGTTATCTAGGTATGATCATGTATATAGGCATCACGTCCGAGACAAGTAGATCGAAACGATTCTGCATCTACTACTATTACTCCACTCAAAGAACCGCTATCCAAAGATGCATCTAGAGTATTAAGTTAAAAACAGAGTAACGCCTTAAGCAAGATGACATGATGTAGAGGAATAAATTCATGTAATATGATAAATACCCCATCTTGTTATCCTCGATGGCAACAATACAATACGTGCCATGCAACCCTTTCTGTCACTGGGTAAGGACACCGCAAGGTTCAACCCAAAGCCAAGCACTTCTCCCATTGCAAGAACTACCAATCTAGTTGGCCAAACTAAACGGATAATTCGAAGAGACTTGCAAAGATAACTCAATCATACATAAAAGAATACAGAGAAGATTCAAATATTATTCATAGATAAGCTGGATCATAAACCCACAATTCATTGGTCTCAACAAACACACCGCAAAAATAAGATTACATCGAATAGATCTCCACGAGAAAGGGGGAGAACATTGTATTGAGATCCAAAAAGAGAGAAGAAGCCATCTAGCTACTAGCTATGGACCCGAAGGTCTGAAGCAAACTACTCAGACTTAATCGGAGGGGCTATGGTGTTGATGTAGAAGCCCTCCGTGGTGGATGCCCCCTCCGGCGGAGCTCCGGAACAGGCCCCAAGATGGGATCTCGTGGATACAGGAAGGTACGGCGGTGGAATTAGGTTTTTGGCTCCTCTTCTGATCGTTTGGGGATACGTAGGTATATATAGGAGGAAGGAGTACGTCGGCGGAGCGTCAGGGGGCCCATGAGGTAAGGGGGCGCACCCAGGGGGCGACCTCCACCCTCGTGACCGCCTCTGGCACTTCTTGGAGTAGGGTCCAAGTCTCCTGGATTACGTTCGGTGAGAAGATCATGTTCCCGAAGGTTTCATTCCGTTTGGACTCGGTTTGATATTCCGTTTCTTCGAAACACTGAAATAGGCAAAAAACAACAATTCTGGGCTGGGCCTCCGGTTAATAGGTTAGTCCCAAAAGTAATATAAAAGTTGGAAAATAAAGCCCAATATAGTCCAAAACAGTAGATCAAGTAGCATGGAGCAATAAAAAATTATAGATACGTTGGAGACGTATCAGGCATCCCCAAGCTTAATTCCTGCTCGTCCTCGAGTAGGTAAATGATTAAAAGAGAATTTTTGATGCGGAGTGATACTTTGGCATAATTTTAATATAAATCTTCTTACTTGTGATATGAATATTCAGATCCGAAAGATTTAAGACAAATGTTCATATTGACATAAAAATAATAATACTTCAAGCATACTAATCAAAGCAATCATGTCTTCTCAAAATAACATGGCAAAAGAAAGTTCATCCCTACAAAATCATATAGTTAGGCTATGCTTCATTTTCGTCACACAAAGATGTTCCCAACTTCTATACCCCGATGACAAGCCAAGCAATTGTTTCATACTCAAATAATCTCAAACTCTTTCAACCTTTACGCAATACATGAGCGCGAGCCATGGGTATAGCACTATGGGTGGAATAGAATATGACGATGGGATTGTGTGGAGAAGACAAAAAAGGAGAAAATCTCATATCGACGAGGATAATCAACGGGCTATGGAGATGCCCATCAATTGATGTCAACATGAGGAGTAGGGATTGCCATGCAACGGATGCACTAGACCTATAAGTATATGAAAGCTCTACAAAAGAAACTAAGTGGGTGTGCATCCAACTTGCTTTCTCATGAATACCTAGGGCACTTTGAGGAAGCCCATCATTGGAATATACAAGCCAAGTTCTATAATGAAAAATTCCCACTAGTATATGAAAGTGACAAAATGAGAGACTCTCTATCATGAAGATCTTAGTGCTACTTTGAAGCACAATATATGAGACTCACTACATGTCAGGACCCCGATTCCAAGTCACATCGATCTAGCCGGTAACACCTCATATCACTTTGCGGCCTCACGCACGGTATTCCCACGGGTGTCGCCTTACCATGGCCCGGGACCGTTTATGCCTTTTTGGCTCACGTATATGATAGTGTCGCTAGCATCCATATGACAAAGAACCCAAGCCGACATGGCTAGTCGTGAACCCAAAGCGGCACTAACCCATGGGGACAGGCATACATGAATCGCATCGAGCATGTCGGTCATCAACGTATGAATTCAAGCTGTAGCACTGGGCTAACAGGACTCCGGTATCCCGGGCTGTAGCAGGCTAGGCAGGACTCCGAATATCACCGCGTGAAATTTCCCCGAAGGGACAGACATAGGAACGAAGTGAAACACATGCCGGCCAGTCAAGTGTCAAAGCAGTAGTGCTGGGCTAGCAGGACTCCGGTGAACCGGGCTGTAGCGGACTACTATCGCTCAGAAGCACGAGACTACATTTCCCCATATGAGAGGCTGCCAAGGATAAACAACTAGTTTGTCGGATCCCACACATACCAAGCATTTCAAACATACATAAAATATGCTCAATATGTGTAAATACAACATGGCATCACGACATAACTCTACGACTCAAATATTTATTCATTAGGCTCCGAGGAGCGAGATATTACAAACATGGGTCTCATGACCCAACATTCAGAGCATACAAGTCAAAGCACAAGCGGAAGCTTAACATGTCTGAGTACAGACAACTATAAATGAAAAAGGTTGAGAAGCCTGACTATCTACCAGATCCTGCCGAGGGCACAAGATCGTAGCTGAGGTAACAAGCTAAACGTCGAAGTCCAAGCGGAACTAGTAGCGAGATCGACGTCTCCCTGCAAAACTTTAAATAGGCAAACGTGAGTACAATTGTACTCAGCAAGACTTACATCAGAACTAACTACATATGCATCATTATCAAAAGGGGGTGGTGGAGTTTGACTGCAGCAAGCCAGCTTTGACTCGGTGGCTATCCTGAACTACGACAGCAAGTAACTCTTTTGAGGTGGCGCACGAGTCCACATATTCACCATATCAATACACCACTATGGATCCGCTCCCGTCTCCCTACGAGAACGCCATCCGTAGCACTCACGCTTATCTTGCGCATTTTAGAGTATCCACTTTCACTTGTCTATGAACTGATATAGGCAACCCAGAAGTCCTTCTCCGTGGACACGGCTATTCGAATAGATCATATTAACCCTGCAGGTACTTCTTCACACACGCTCTCAGCACTTACCGCCGTTTACACGACATGTACTCGGCAACCTTCAAGCGGAAGCCCAACGTGGGTGTCGGCCTCAGCCTACCTAAACACTCAAGTCCCTAGTCCAGGTTTATCGCCTATTCGGGTTCCATCCGCAGGGAGTCCGGCCGAGGTTTCCCATACAGCCCCGAACGATGTCTGCAGGGTTCCCGAGACACCAAATGGGCGAATCGGTACCCCGGGCCACGTGCCTACCACAACACAACCCACCCCTAAGGTCAGCGTTGCGTGCGGCCGCCAGCATGCTACAAACACCAGAAACTACTTGCAACTCCCGGACTGAGGACAAGGGTGGTTAAGAAGCCGAGAGGGTCCATTGGTTTCGGGCCCAATGCGTGGTAGTAACTGTTTCATGGATCACAAACACAGAACTCAGTTCCTGAGGACGGCTGCAATGAGACAACCCACCATGTACTCCTACATGGCCTCTCACCGCTACCTTTACCAAATCGTGTTCACACACTTAGCTCACACAAAGTAGGACATGTTCACACAACCATTCCAATTCATTCCCGATGAATCAGACCTGACTCAACTCTAAGCAGTAGCAGGCATGACAAACAAGCATGAATGAGTAGGCACAACATGGCTCAAACAACTCCTACTCATGCTAGTGGGTTTCATCTAATTACTGTGGAATGACAGGTCATGCAGAGGATAAAGGGGTTCAGCTACCGCAGCAGGTAACACATGAGTCGTTGTTGTCCAAATGCAATAAAATAGAGCAGGAGCGAGAGAGTGGGATTGTATCGGAATGAACAAGGGGGTTTTGCTTGCCTGGCACTTCTGAAGATAATATAGTTCTTCATCGGTGTCATCGAACAATCGTCGTGATATGCCTACCGAGAGGGGAAAAACACCGGCAACTGAGAAAGAACACAATCAATGCAATGCACATTCACATGAATGACATGTCATGTTAAGGTACTGAATTCACCTAATGCAATATCTAGCCAAGTTAATTGAAGTGGAATTCAAACAAGGTTAAACTCCAACTCCAAATGCTAGTTCATAAGTTACCCTAATCATGATTCATCCTATTCAGTGAGGTTAAATTGTTCAAACATGCATGATCGTGGCATAAACAGATTCTTCATATTTTTCTGATCATTTTTCATATATAAATTATTTAATTTGGAGCTACGGTTGAATTTCTATGAATTTTAGAAGTTTTAGCTATTTTCTGGAATTTCCTGAATTATAATAAATCCAGAAAAGGTATTCTTGCATCAGCCTGACGTCAGTGACATCAGCGGGTCAACGGGACACGGTCCGGGTCAAACCTGACAGTGGGTCCCGCGTGTCAGTATAATTAGTTTAACTTAATTTAATTAAAACTAATCCTAAATAGTTAACAGGGCTGGGCCCCACCTCTCATTGACTCAGGAGAGTCAACCAGGGCCCACCCGTGGTCAAATGAGAGGTTAGCGGGGTCAACTCACCGGCGTTTAGCCGCCGGCGAGGCCGAACGCGGCGGTGAGAGTGGGTTTGGCCACTCCGGCGACCAAATGGGCCGCGGAGGGCATCTAGGTGGAGCTGGGAACGAGCCGAAGCTCTTGGTGGAGTCAGTTGAGCTCGGGGCGGCCGGAATCGGTGTCGGCGACGACCTAGGCGGCTGCCGGAGTTCGGCGAGGTCGAACACGGCGCTAGGGAGCACGGCGAGGCGCGTGGGGTGGTCTTTTGCGCTCCTGCGAGTGCGGTGAGGGCGGTGGTGTGCTCGGAAGCGAGCTTGCGCGGTTGTGGCCACGGCTACGCCATGGCCGGCGGCGAGGAGCAATCGGCTCCGGTGATTAGGGCGGCTAGAGGGTGCGTTCCGCAGCGAGAAGAGAGGGGAAAGACGGCAGGGCTCACGTAGATCACGAAGCGATGCTCGGGGTAGCCGGGGGCGTGCTGAGGATGACGAATCGTCGAGGGCGATCGCCGGCGACCGAAGCTTGAAGACGGAGTCGAGGCGGTCGTCTTGAGGCGTCCGGCGCTCGGGGCTTGCTCCAGGAGGTGTAATGGATGGTGGCGGAGCTTTCAGGCGACACGGGGAGGCGAGGGGAGCATGGTAGGCGTGGCTACGACGAGCGGCGGCGACGAGCTCCGCTCGGTGGTGAGTGAGAGAGCCAGAGAAGAGAGAAGAAGGCACGGGGAAGAGTGAGGGCGGTCCAGGGGGGTGCGTGGCATCCTCAGGGCGACGGGGAGACAGGCAGAGAGGCAGGAGGTGGCCTGGGCGTGTGCCCGCGCGCTCCGGCCACGCGCCTGCGTCCTACTGTCCGAGGAGGAAGACGACAGGGATGGCTGCGGTGGTGGGCTGGGCTGCTACAGTAGAGGGCCAGGTAAGTGGGCTGCCAGGTGAGCGCCAGGTAGTCCTTCTCTCTCTCTCTCTTTTATTTTCTGTTTTCTATTTTTCTGCAACTTTGTGGAGTTTTTAAAAATACTTAAACAGTTCCAAAATTCACCAAACTGCTCCTGGTCCATAGTTGGAATATTTCCAACATGAAACATTTTAGTTTGGGAATATTTGGACATTTGAAATATTATATATAATTTAAATGCCCAAAATCAAATACTTAAAGAATTAATCCAGTGACCAAATATGTCATGAAAAATGTGCAGCACCTCTGGTTATGGTTTATAGCATTTTTCCAGATATGATGAACATTTTCTAAAGCCATTTGGACTCACTGAAAAATATTTCTTAGCTGAGCCTATTTGAATTGCTTTGGTGCTAGGGCTTGGTCATCCCCATTTCAAATTTCATGAAAATTAAACATGATGCATGGATGTAATGCCACTCGTTACAAGCAAGCTCTAGGGCTGTGACAACTCACCCCCACTAAACAAGAATCTCGCCCCGAGATTCAAGTCGTGAGGTAAGAGGAAAAGGGGGGTCGCAAAACTATCCCAATCTTCATGATCCATTTTCCCTTCTCGAGGATGTTGATTCATTCCATCATCTTGGTCTTGACGTCTTTGCTTTCGAGATCTACATCCAACACGATGGCGACAGAAAGAGACTCTATAGGAGACGATCTCCTTGAAGATCTAGCACTCAAGATCAACTCGTGGAATGAGATGTTGAAACATCTCGAGTTGAGGCACAAAACACATCGAGAGGGATGGAAGAACAAACAACGAGGTTTGATTAGTGGGCAACAATTCCACGCTTAGAAAGATGGTGGATGGTGTCAAGGTGGCGAGGAAATAATTGCCATGATTCAATAACGGGGCACCTCAGGGGAGGTGACGCGAGGAACTATTCCCTTAAGTGGGAAAAAGAATTACTTTTGATTCAGAGATCATTGAAACTCTTCATACCAGCCTAAGGCAATTCACAAGGATCGTTTGGCGGAGTGCAAAAGAATGGCATACCCAGACTAGAATGGATGATGTGGACTACCTTGTTGAAGACAACGCAATGGATGATTTGCTTATCATCGGAAATGGATGGGACCCATGGTAAGTACACCTTTGAAGATGAACCTAGACAAGAATTACTAAGAATGCAGCCCATAGTGAGATGGCACAAGGACGGTGCAAGCTGGGAACGAAATGCAACTGTTCGAATGTTCCAACCATCATATCTGCCTGAGATTTAGATCCGATTGGTGATAGGGCACTTCAAACTCAGCATGTCTAAAAAGAAGGGTTGCAACACAAACCGACGAGATGACGTTGCGAGATTCTCGGGGAGTGAACTATGATAGCAAGCTCCAAGACATGAGCTGGTTCTGCTACAAACCCGTGGACACGCTGTCCAATACAAGCATGACCACGTAGTAGTTTTATAATAAAACACTACCGAGTTCTTGTTGGGAACCATCATCGAGGATAGCGGAGTCTTGTGCACGACCTAGGATTTACACAACAACTCCTTTTCCTTGAACAAATCAATCAGTGGCTTGGTGTGCTATGGAATTCATATAGAATGAAGATGATCAGTCTATCAGACCATAGAATACTTCGCACGTGCATGACTGACTTGGGATGATTCCAAAGGAAACAAAACAAACCTTTCTCAAATTCATGGCGGCAACTTACACCTAAGGCACATGAATTCGAGGAAGTCACTCTTTCCATCCAAGCATAAGCTTCATGAACGGGACACGAAGAAATGCTTACACAAGTTTCCAACACTAGGTTGATGTTCAACATGACTCATGGGGGAGACAAAATGCTGCTGATGGGTTCAACAACAACTCATCGGAATTTCCATATCACTGGACTTCCACCATCATGTGAACACGGTGATAGCATTGGTCAGACCAAAGAATATAATGGTGTATTCTCGAGGGATTAACCACGAGTAAGACAACATTACGAACATCGTTGGTTCTGATTTGACTTGACGATGGCCCATACTCAAGTCAAAGTTTTGATAAGACAATAGGTCCAGCAACTGATCACAGGGACCAATCGATGAAGATATCATCTTTCTTCAACACACACTACACAAGAATATCCCTTCGGAACGAACTAAGTTAGGCAAGCTTTTATCTTCCAACTCTCCAAGTTGTTGTCTAGCTTAACCAACTAGCTTAGGGATATCCAACACAGATTCTTGGAGAAAGGGTGGTTCACAAGAAACCACTTGATCACAAGCTCAACATAACAGTCAGGAAACAACCTGGTAACACTTCCAAGAAGATATTTGGAAAGTCACGAACCATCGGTATGTTACTAAGCTCGAGAACAATCTTGCTTTTCAGGGCAAGATGATATGATCAAGGGAGTGAGGGATTGACACAATCCTAACTCATTGATCGAAGAGTGCACTAGAAATAAGGACTAGGTAGCACGATCAATCTTAGGATGATGATTTAATAACCAACATGCTAAGAATGAGGATATTGTCCATTTGCTACCAAGCAACGAGTTGATCGGAGTATTGATTTCACACATCACGGTACACTTGTCGGCATTCCGGTTGCAACAACACGGGACCGAGGAATGAACGATGATGGCGAGAAGTATTACTGCGTCAAGAGTTCATAAGAGTTGGTGCAGTTCTCATGACACTTCTGACATAAAGGGGGTAATACTCCAAGGTAGAACAGAACAAAGCTGAATTGGCATTTTGATCTGCGGGATACAACTACTTTGACCCAATCCTAGAAATTGATGAGGTACTGGAGTTTGTTTCTCCTAGTCATTCCAGAATAGAATGGCTCGACGGACCATAATGATAATAGGCATCGATAAACACGATCGCACACATACCCTTGACTATCAATTGATAGACGGGGGTCAGAATACAACTAAAGAGGAACAACATCGAGGAACATATAACTTTTCGAGTTGTGGAGGCATGGATTAGTATATCGAGCAAAGCTCAACATTTCTCCCGGATAACCCATGCAGAGAGGTAGAATTGGCAGATTCACAATTATGAATGGAGAACTCCTCAAGAGTACTCTGATTGTAATCCTTTAGTTCAGCGGGGAACTTCTGCCATAAGTGGTTCATAGCATTTGGAAGAAGGAAATACCACGGACCTCGAGGACTAATGCAAGGTTACTAATATCCTAAAGGAACTAGCAAATACTAGCAACATGAGATAGGGTGAATCTCGGGTTCAAGAACCCAGGAATAGAATGCCTACTACTAAATGGCATCACGGAATGCTTTCAAGAATAATGGCCAGAATCATCACACTGGGGATACAAAAGCATTGCTAAATTGCTAGGTGACTTCCTAAACACCTAGGGTCATAATACTAGTTCCAACATATATGTCAAGGCAATTAATTACCTCAACGCACCGGTTGGTGTGCTTATTCTGACCAAAGGGACATCAAAATGAGAGGAATGAATTTTGCAAATGCTTCATATTGTTTTAGAAACCTGGGATGACTCGGACAGCATAATGGCTGTAAATGCTCAAAAAGATTTGAGACATCATGCAAAATGGTGGCATAGCCACTCAACAACATCATATCAAGGTTTCGAAATCAACAGTTAACATACAGAAATAGTAGGAACTGAACTGGGGCTTAAAACCAACAATCTTAAAGGTCTATGGTTTAGTAACACGTCATCCTGATAGATAGATGAGAGGGCCTAGTTCTTAACCCCGTAGAAGAGGAGAGGATGACTCAGATTAGAAGGTCATGAGGTATAAGGAGTAAAAAGATCCTTACGTTCCCTTCCACAATCAATTCCCTTACATAACTAAAGCATTTCTAGACACAACTTCGACCGGTTTGGCTTGGTAATCCTCTGAGGCAGTTAGGCTCGATACCAACGCTGTCGGGACCCGAGTCCAAGTCACATCGATCTAGCCGGTAACACCTCATATCACTTTGCGGCCTCACGCACGGTATTCTACCGGGTGTCGCCTTACCATGGCCCGGGACCGTTTGCGTCTTTTGGCTCACGTATATGATAGTGTCGCTAGCATCCATATGACAAAGAACCCAGGCCGACATGGCTAGTCGTGAACCCAAAGCGGCACTAACCCATGGGGACAGGCATACATGAATCGCATCGAGCATGTCGGTCATCAACGTATGAATTCGAGCTGTAGCACTGGGCTAACAGGACTCTGGTATCCCGGGCTGTAGCAGGCTAGGCAGGACTCCGAATATCACCGCGTGAAATTTCCCCGAAGGGACGGACATAGGAACGAAGTGAAACACATGCCGGCCAGTCAAGTGTCCAAGCAGTAGTGCTTTGGGCTAGCAGGACTTCGTGAACCGGCTGTAGCGGACTACTATCGCTCGAAGCACGAGACTACATTTCCCCATATGAGAGGCTGCCAAGGATAAACAACTAGTTTGTCGGATCCCACACATACCAAGCATTTCAAACATACACGCAATATGCTCAATATGTGTAAATACAACATGGCATGACAACATAACTCTACGACTCAAACATTTATTCTTTAGGCTACGAGGAGCGAGATATTACAAACATGGGTCTCATGACCCAATACTCACAGCATACAAGTCAAAGCACAAGCGGAAGCTAAACATGTCTGAGTACAGACAACTATAAATGAAAAAGGTTGAGAAGCCTGACTATCTACCAGATCCTCCCGAGGGCACAAGATCGTAGCTGAGCTAACAAGCTAAACGTCGAAGTCCAAGCGGAACTACTAGCGAGATCGACGTCTCTCTGCAAAACATAAAATAGGCAAACGCGAGTACAATTGTACTCAGCAAGACTTACATCAGAACTAACTACATATGCATCATTATCAAAAGGGGGTGGTGGAGTTTGACTGCAGCAAGCCAGCTTTGACTCGGTGGCTATCTGAACTCGCATTTGCAAGTAACTCTTTTGAGGTGGCGCACGAGTCCACATGTTCACCATATCAATACACCACTATGGATCCGCTCCCGTCTCCCTACGAGAACGCCATCCGTAGCACTCACGCTTATCTTGCGCATTTTAGAGTATCCACTTTCACTTGTCTATGAACTAATATAGGCAACCCAGAAGTCCTTCTCCGTGGACACGGCTATTCGAATAGATCATATTAACCCTGCAGGGGTGTACTTCTTCACACACGCTCTCACCACTTACCGCCGTTTACACGACATGTACTCGGCAACCTTCAAGCGGAAGCCCAACGTGGGTGTCGGCCTCAGCCTACCTAAACACTCAAGTCCCTAGTCCAGGTTTATCGCCTATTCGGGTTCCATCCGCAGGGAGTCCGGCCGAGGTTTCCCATACAGCCCCGAACGATGTCTGCAGGGTTCCCGAGACACCAAGCAGGCGAATCGGTACATCAGACCCGCGTGCCTACCGCAACACAACCCACCCCTAAGGTCAGCGTTGCGTGCGGCCCCCAGCATGCTACAAACACCAGAAACTAGTTGCAACTCCCGGACTGAGGACAAGGGTGGTTAAGAAGCCGAGAGGGTCCATTGGTTTCGGGCCCAATGCGTGGTTGTAACTGTTTCATGGATCACAAACATAGAACTCAGTTCCTGAGGACGGCTGCAATGAGACAACCCACCACGTACTCCTACATGGCCTCTCACCGCTACCTTTACCAAATCGTGTTCACACACTTAGCTCACACACAGTAGGACATGTTCACACAACCATTCCAATTCATTCCCGATGAATCAGACCTGACTCAACTCTAAGCAGTAGCAGGCATGACAAGCAAGCATGAATGAGTAGGCACAACAGGGCTCAAACAACTCCTACTCATGCTAGTGGGTTTCATCTAATTACTGTGGAATGACAGGTCATGCAGAGGATAAAGGGGTTCAGCTACATGGCAGGTAACACATGAGTCGTTGTTGTCCTAATGCAATAAAATAGAGCAGGAGCGAGAGAGTGGGATTATATTGGAATGAACAAGGGGGTTTTGCTTGCCTGGCACTTCTGAAGGTAATATAGTTCTTCATCGGTGTCATCGAAAAATCGTCGTGATATGCCTACCGAGAGGGGACAAACACCGACAACTAAGAAAGAACAAAATCAATGCAATGCACATTCACATGAATGACATGTCATGTTAAGGTACTGAATTCACCTAATGCAATATCTAGCCAATTTTATTGAAGTGGAATTCAAACAAGGTTAAACTCCAACTCCAAATGCTAGTTCAAAAGTTACCCTAATCATGATTCATCCTATTCAGTGAGGTTAACTTGTTCAAATATGCATGATCATGGCATAAACAGATTCTTCATATTTTTCTGATCATTTTTCATATATAAATTATTTAATTTGGAGCTACGGTTGAATTTCTATGAATTTTAGAAGTTTTAGCTATTTTCTGGAATTTCCTGAATTATAATAAATCCAGAAAAGGTATTACTGCATCAGCCTGACGTCAGTGTGACATCAGCGGGTCAACGGGACACGGTCCGGGTCAAACCTGACAGTGGGTCCCGCGTGTCAGTATAATTAGTTTAACTTAATTTAATTAAAACTAATCCTAAATAGTTAACAGGGCTGGGCCCCACCTGTCATTGACTCAGGAGAGTCAACAAGGGCCCACCCGTGGTCAAATGAGAGGTTAGCGGGGTCAACTCGCCGGTGTTTAGCCGCCGGCGAGGCCGAACGCGGCGGTGAGAGTGGGTTTGGCCGCTCCGGCGACCAAATGGGCCGCGGAGGGCATCTAGGTGGAGCTGGGAACGAGCCGAAGCTCTTGGTGGAGTCAGTTGAGCTCGGGGCGGCCGGAATCGGCGCCGGCGACGACCTAGGCGGCCGCCGGAGTTTGGCCGGGGTCGAACACGGCGCTAGGGAGCACGGCGAGGCGCGTGGGGTGGCGTTTTGCGCTCCTGCGAGTGCGGTGAGGGCGGTGGTGTGCTCGGAAGCGAGCTTGCGCGGTTGTGGCCACGGCTACGCCATGGCCGGCGGCGAGGAGCAATCGGCTCCGGTGATTAGGGTGGCTAGAGGGTGCGTTCCGCAGCGAGAAGAGAGGGGAAAAACGGCAGGGCTCACGTAGATCACGAAGCGATGCTCGGGGTAGCCGGGGGCGTGCTGAGGATGACGAATCGTCGAGGGCTATCGCCGGCGACCGAAGCTTGAAGACGGAGTCGAGGCGGTCGTCTTGGGGTGTCCGGCGCTCGGGGCTTGCTCCAGGAGGTGTAATGGATGGTGGCGGAGCTTTCAGGCGACACGGGGAGGCGAGGGGAGCACGGTGGGCGTGGCTACGGCGAGCGGCGGCGACGAGCTCCGCTCGGTGGTGAGTGAGAGAGCTAGAGAAGAGAGAAGAAGGCACGGGGAAGAGTGAGGGCGGTCCAGGGGGTGCGTGGCATCCTCAGGGCGACGGGGAGACAGGCAAAGAGGCAGGAGGTGGCCTGGGCGTGTGCTCAAGGCTGGCCACGCTACCAAGGCCCCACTGTCCGAGGAGGAAGGCAGCGAGGATGGATGCGGTGGTGGGCTGGGCTGCTACAGTAGAGGGCCAGGTAAGTGGGCTGCCGGGTGAGCGCCAGGTAGTCCTTCTCTCTCTCTCTCTCTTTTATTTTCTTTTTTCTATTTTTCTGCAACTTTGTGGAGTTTTTAAAAATACTTAAACAGTTCCAAAATTCACCAAACTGCTCCTGGTCCATAGTTGGAATATTTCCAGCATGAAACATTTTAGTTTGGGAATATTTGGACATTTTAAATATTATATATAATTTAAATGCCCAAACTCAAATACTTTATGAATTAATCCAGTGACCAAATATGTCATGAAAAATGTGCAGCACCTCTGGTTATGGTTTATAGCATTTTTCCAGAAATGACGAACATTTACTGAAGCCATTTGGATTCACTGAAAAATATTTCTTAGCTGAGCCTATTTGAATTGCTTTGGTGCTAGGGCTTGGTCATCCCCATTTCAAATTTCATGAAAATTAAACATGATGCATGGATGCAATGCCACTAGTTACAAGCAAGCTCTAGCGCTGTGACACTACATGAAGAACAAGGTGCTACTTTGAAGCACAAGTGTGGTAAAAGGATAGTAGCATTGTCCCTTCTCTCTTTTTCTCTCATTTTTTTGGGCCTTTTCTCCTTTTTTTTGGCCTCTTCTCTTTTTTTTTCGTCCGGAGTCTCATCCCGACTTATGGGGGAATCATAGTCTCCATCATCCTTTCCTCACTTGGGACAATGCTCTAATAATGATGATCATCACACTTTTATTTCTATTACAACTCAACAATTACAACTCGAAACTTAGAACAAAATATGACTCTATATGAATGCCTCCGGCGATGTACCGGGATGCTGCAATGAATCAAGAGTGACATGTATGGAAAATAATGCATGGTGGCTTTGCCACAAATACAATGTCAACTACATGATCATTCAATGGCAATATGACAAAAGTAATGTATGTCATAATAATGATGATGGAAGTTGCATGGCAATATATCTCGGAATGGCTATGGAAATGCCATGATAGGTAGGTATGGTGGCTGTTTTGAGGAATATATAAGGAGGTTTATGTGTGAAAGAGCTATCATATCACAGGGTTTGGATGCACTGGCGAAGTTTGCACCAACTCTCAAGGTGAGAATGGGCAATGCACGGTACCGAAGAGGCTAGCAAATGCGGAAAGGTAAAAGTGCGTATAATCCACGGACTCAACATTAGTCAAAAGAACTCATATACTTATTGCAAAAATTTAGAAGCCATCAAAAATCAAGTACTACGCGCAATGCTCCTAGGGGGATAGATTGGTAGAAAAAGACCATCGCTCGTCCCCGACCGTCATTAATAAGGATGCACAAGCCAGGTACACTTCATGTTTCAAATTTGTTACACAACTTTACCCATACGTGCATGCTACGGGACTTGCAAACTTCAACACAAGTATTTCTCAAATTCACAATTATCAACTAGCACGACTTTGATATTATTACCTCCATATCTCAAAACAATTATTAAGCATTAAATTTATCTTAGTATTCAATTCACTCAAAAGAAAGTTTCACATATCTTGAACACCAAGTATATTAACATTAAGCAAATTACCATGGTATTAATGACTCTCAAAATAATCTAAGTGAAGCATGAGAGATCAAGTTTCTTTAAAACAAATCCACCACCATGCTCTAACAGATCTAAGTGAAGCACTGGAGCAAAAATTATCACGCTCAAAAGATATAAGTGAAGCACTATGAGCAAAGCTATCAAGCTCAAAAGATATAAGTGAAACACATAGAGTATTCTAACAAATTCCAAATCATGTATGGCTCTCTCAAAAGGTGTGTACAGCAAGGATGATTGTGGTAAACTAACAAGCAAAGACTCAAATAATACAAGACGCTCCAAGCAAAACACATATCATGTTGGTGAATAAAAATATAGCTCCAAGTAAATTACCGATGGAAGTAGCCGAAAGAGGGGATGCCTTCCGGGGCATCCCCAAGTTTTGACTTTTTGGTGTCCTTGGATTATCTTGGGGGTGCCATGGGCATCCCCAAGCTTAGGCTCTTGCCACTCCTTGTTCCATAATCCATCAAAAGAATTCACCCAAAACTTGAAAACTTCACAAGACAAAACTCAATAGAAATCTCGTGAGCTCCGTTAGAGAAAGAAAACAAAAGAATACTTTAAGGTACTTTAATGAACTCATTCTTTATTTATATTAGTGTTAAACCTACTGTATTCCAACTTCTCTATGGATTATAAACTATTTTACTAGCCATAGATTCATCAAAATAAGCAAACAACACACGCAAAATAGAATCTGTCAAAAACAGAACAGTCTGTAGTAATCTGTAACTAACGCAAACTTCTGGAACTCAAAAACTTCTACCAAAATTAGACGACCTGGCCAATTTGCTTATTGATTAGCATCAATTCGAATCACTATTTTATCACGTTCTAGTGATTTTTAACAATTCAGGCACTGAGCGCAAAGATTCTGGAAATTACAGCAAGATCAAATAACTATCTCCCAAGAAGATCTAATAGGTTTAACTTGGCACAAACACTAATTAAAAGATAAAACCACTTCTAAATAGAGGCTATATGGATTATTTATTCCTAAACAGAAGCAAAAAACAAAAACCTAAAAATAAAATTGGGTTGCCTCCCAACAAGCGCTATCGTTTAACGCCCCTAGCTAGGCATTGATAATTCTAACGATGCTCACATGAAAGATAAGAATCGAAGCGCATATAGAGCATCATAAAACACATGACAAACACATATAATTCTAACATACTTCCTATTCATAGGCATCTTATAGGAAAACAAATTGTCATAGCAAGCAAAAACTAGCATATGCAAGGAAGCGGAGAGAAACAATAGCAATCTCAACATAACGAGAGGTAATTTATTATCATGAAAATCTCTACGACCATGTTTTCCTCTCTCATAATAATTACATGTGGGATCATAAGCAAATTCAACAAAATAGCTATCACATAAAATATTGTCAACACGATCCACATGCATGCAAGTTGACACTCTTCCGAAATAGTGGGATTAATATTAACTAAAGTAATGACCTCTCCAAACCCACTTTTATCAAAAACTTCATAAGATTGAACATTATCCAAATATGTGGGATCTAAAGTTGTCACTCTTCCAAACCCACTTTCAATATTATTGCAAATACTATTATCAATCTGATATTCATCATGGGGATTAAATAAATTTTCATGATCATAAGAAGAATCACCCCAATCATGATCATTGCAACAAGTAGTAGACATAGAGAAACTAGCATCCCCAAGCTTAGGGTTTTGCATATTATTAGCACAATTGACATAAAGAGAATTTATAGTAAAATCATTGCAATCATGCTTTTCATCGAAGGAACTACCAAGTATGGGTGCAATAGCAACGATCTCATGTTTAACATAAGGAACTATAGCAAATTCATCTTCATAAATATTGGCATGATGGCCACAAGAATAGCAAGCATCATGTTCATCAAGGGATATTTCAATCAAATCATCGGAATCATCATTATCTATAGATACATGCATATCATTATTTCCTTTCCAAAGCAATGGTCATTCTTTCAATAAATTCTTGGACATAGACATTATGAGCAAGGTTTTCATTGCAATATTTAAGTATGACGGAATTTTCAGATTTGTTGTGAGTAAAATCATACTTTTCAATCAAAGAAGCAACTTCATGAGCACCCTTAAAAATGAAAAATTCTTCAATTTGTTCGATATCATAGTAACTATAAACACCCCTTGCATAAGAAGATAAGATTTCATTATCATTGAACTCACATAGGTAGGGAAGGTGTTTTTTAGGCTTCTTAGAGCAACAAGTAAAATCACACATTTCACAATGATTCCCAGCATAGCATAGCAAACTATTTATATGATACCATAACAGTCTCCCTTTTTCAGAAAAACGATGACGCACAAAATGAGCGTGCTCATCTAAAGATTTCCCATCAACTAGGCTAGTTGGGGTTTCAGCACGAGCGCATAAGGATCGAAGATGATCCAAGTAGAACACTTTAAGTGGATCCATAATAATAGACTTTTAGCAAGCAAAGATGCAAGCAAATATAAGGCACATGGTAACACAAGCAAATAAGAAGCAAGCGGAAAAGAGAGGGCGAATAAAACGGCAAGGGTGAAGTGGGGGAGAGGAAAACGAGAGGCAAATGGCAAATAATGTTATGTGAGAGATTGGGATTGTGATGGGTACTTGGTATGTTGACTTTTGCGTAGACCTCCCCAGCAACGGCGTTAGAAATCCTTCTTGCTACGTCTTGAGCTTGCGTTGGTTTTCCCCGAAGAGGAGACGATGATGCAGCACAGTAGCGTAAGTATTTCCCTCAGTTTTTGAGAACCAAGGTATCAATCCAGTAGGAGGCCACGCGTAAGTCCCTCGTACCTGCACAAAACGATAGCTACTCGCAACCAACGAGATTAGGGGTTGTCAATCCCTTCACGGTCACTTACGAGAGTGAGATCTGATAGAGATAATATTTTTGGTCTTTTTTGTATAAACATGCAAATTAAAAAGTAAAAGCAAAGTAAAAACAAAGCAAGTATAAAAGTGATGGACATTGATATGATGAGAATAGACTCGGGGACCATAGGTTTCACTAGTGCCTTCTCTCAAGAGCATAAATATTCTACGGTGGGTGAACAAATTACTGTTGAGCAATTGACAGAATTGAGCATAGTTATGAGGTTATCTAGGTATGATCATGTATATAGGCATCACGTCCGATACAAGTAGATCGAAATGATTCTGCATCTACTACTATTACTCCACTCATCGACCGCTATCCAGCATGCATCTAGAGTATTAAGTTAAAACAGAGTAACGCCTTAAGCAAGATGACATGATGTAGAGGAATAAATTCATGCAATATGATAAATACCCCATCTTGTTATCCTTGATGGCAACAATACAATACGTGCCTTGCAACCCTTTCTGTCACTTTATAAGGACACCGCAAGATTGAACCCAAAGCCAAGCACTTCTCCCATTGCAAGAACTACCAATCTAGTTGGCCAAACCAAATGGATAATTCGAAGAGACTTGCAAAGATAACTCAGTCATACATAAAAGAATTCAGAGAAGATTCAAATATTATTCATATATAAGCTGGATCATAAACCCACAATTCATTGGTCTCAACAAACACACCGCAAAAAGAAGATTACATCGAATAGATCTCCACGAGAGAGGGGGAGAACATTGTATTGAGATCCAATAAGAGAGAAGAAGCCATCTAGCTACTAGCTGTGGACCCGAAGGTCTGAATTAAACTACTCACACTTCATCGGAGGGGCTATGGTGTTGATGTAGAAGCCCTCCGTGGTGGATGCCCCCTCCGGCGGAGCTCCGGAACAGGCCCCAAGATGGGATCTCGTGGATACAGGAAGGTACGGCAGTGGAATTAGGTTTTTGGCTCCTCTTCTGATCGTTTGGGGATACGTAGGTATATATAGGAGGAAGGAGTACGTCGGTGGAGCGTCAGGGGGCCCACGAGGTAGGGGGGCGCGCCCAAGGGGGGCGCCCTCCACCCTCGTGACCGCCTCTGGCACTTCTTGGAGTATGTCAAAGTCTCTTGGATCACGTTCAGTGAGAAGATCACGTTCCCGAAGGTTTCATTCCGTTTGGACTCCGTTTGGTATTCCGTTTCTTTGAAACACTGAAATAGGCAGAAAATAGCAATTCTGGGCTGGGCCTCCGGTTAACAGGTTAGTCCCAAAAGTAATATAAAAGTGGAAAATAAAGCCCAATATAGTCCAAAACAGTAGATAAAGTGGCATGGAGCAATAAAAAATTATAGATACGTTGGAGACGTATCAGCCGGGACGCCCCTTCATGAACCGTGGCAAACTGGCAACCGTCCATCGACGCTTCGCCTTTCCCTCTCGATTTGGAACTGCTATCGCACGCTCTTCCTCTCCCTCCTCCATTTTCCTTCAACCCTTCATGCTTTCTTCTGCCATTGTTCGATCATCTTCTCCATGGAGGGAACAGGACGGAAACGACCCCGTTATTCTTGCCCCGATCTGAAAGATGACGTGGTGGAGGAACTCATTGATCGGTGCGACGTCATCACCTCGGCTAGCATGGCAGGTTCATTCAAGCCCATTCTTGACTCAACTAATAGCATCATTACAAGGAACCCCAAGAGTCAAGGAACGGTTTGATCTCCCCTATCTTCTTCCCCGTGACCCTGATGACCGGCGCCGTCACAAGGAAGGCTCGCCCTGTGCAAGTTGATGCCGCTTGATAATGATACGTATGATGTTAAGATGCCATCACTTGAGGGCAAGGCCTGGGCAGGCGAAAATGGAGATTGGGTTGTTTACATTGGGTCCAACTGTGAGTGGGAACTTGTGAATGTGTACACTTCTGACCGGGTTCCACTTCCAAAAATCTCAGCAAACTGCCCAGAGGTTCAGCACACCGGTATTGTATGCACGTTCAAATACAATCATGGTGACTCTCTTCTATGGAAGATAGCAAATTCTCAAGTTCCCACCCGCTCTTGGAATTACAACAACTATGAAGTTGTTGCTATCTTCGACAAGCTTGTTGCCGTCGTTGCTGGTTTGACTCGATGGACATTGCTCAAAAATCAGTTTCTGTACACAGATGAGTACTGTGATGCAATTGAATACGAGGGCCTTGTGTTTGCTGCCACCACTCGTGGCACTGTTTTTGCATGGAATCGTTATGATTTCGGTACGTTTGTCTTCCACCGTAATTATAATTGTTTCATCCACATGCATGCGGGTTAGCAAGTTTCCCTTTACTAATTAACCTTCTTCTTGTGTTTCCAAGGTCCTGTGAAAATTCCACCACCTATACTTGAAAAATTTTATAGCCAAGGGGGAGATGACAATGGTGATCATCACGAGCATGAGGACGAGCAGTGCCCATATACTCGTTGGTGACTGGCAACTAATTCCGATGGATCACCTCTTCTCGTGTGTATACAGCCCACTGATGATGTTACTGCTAAGGAAGCAGGTGTAGTCTCCCATGGTCGCACTCTCCGGACCTATTCCAACACCCGTTGCATGGTATTCGGGATGGATACTAGTGTGCTACCGCCAACACCTTCTCCCTGGTACAGAATTGATAGTCTTGGAGAAAACTCGCTCTTCCTTGGACAAAACTATCCGATGATGGTGAAAGGCGATCCAACTGCTGTTGACACAACGTTACTAGCACCATTTATGAGAAGCAACTGTGTTTATACCTCGGACATTAGCGTGGTTCCCTACCCTGGTACTGATATAGTAGGCCGCTTCAGCCTGGATGATCAGTCATGCGTTGGTCTCGAGATCGACAATAGATGCCCCGTCCCAGAGAATCACTTGTGGTTCAAAGAAAGCGTTTCCAATGCCGAGGAATGGTTGAGTTGAAGTTGATTTCATTGCTTGTTATTTGTTGTGTGGTGAAAACTTTAGTATTTATAATGTATCCTCATTGTCGATGTGGGTTGATGACCTGTTGTATGTAATAAAATCATATGCCTATGATAAACTTACTAAATTTATGAATGGCTTTCGAGTTGCTCCTGTGAGTGAGTGGTGCGACGAGGCAAAAAAATATTTTCCGAATACATAATTGTACGTGCATTGCAATAGGTTATCGGATGAGGCCAATCATCAATAATAGTAGTACACTATTTGTACTAGCTTCACATGCTTCGCGCGACATGCTGGTGTTTTTACTGTAGCCATATTGTACTATGTAACTAGCACCTCGAATCCTCGATACTAGTAGTACTATATAGTAAGTAGTAGTAGGAGTAGTAGGGTGGCATGGGCCAGAACAAGCATTCACGTCCAGGAGTACGGCACACACCACCAAAGACGACTTCCATCGACACCATATTTCTTGGAGTCCGTGCTAGAGCAATCTCTTCAACCTCATCGTTTCTCTAACTCAGCCATCACGCCAGGGCGAGGTGGGGGTTTGCCGATAGTCGGTTTCCTCAAGCTGCGGTCCCACTTGTAAGGCCAACTCAACGCTCTATCAATATATGGATGTACTCTTCTTCCCAATACAAAAACTTGCATCCATTCTACTCCCTCCGTTCTACTACCTCCGTCACGGTTTATGGGTCCACTTTGTAGTTTGTGTCAAATTTTGACTAAAGATTTAACTAACAAAATGTTAATGCATGTCAAGAAAAATTATCTCATTGGATTCGTATTTGAACATAGTTTTCAAAAATATAATGTTTGGTGACATGCGTAAACATTTTGTTAGTTTAATCTATGGTCAAAATTTGGCACGTAAATATAATGGGGACCAATAAACCCAGACGGAGATAGTATTTGTCAAAATATATATGTATCTAGACATGTTTTAGTATATAGGCACATCCATTTTTGGACAAATGGAAGTCAAGTATTTTGGAACGGAGGGAGTACACAATAAATTTTTTAAGTTAGCACAACTAGTCTAATCCAAGAGCACAACCGAAGATTTGGTCGGGTTCTTCCTCCTTTTGCCGACACGTGGGACATCCAGCATCGAGGTCGTGTCATGAAAGAAAATAGACTGGTAGTTGATAAGTTGAAGCCACGAGATGTGCATCTTGGGTTCAACTGTAAATAGAATCTTACTACTCTTGAGTAACTCCAAAAGCGGCCACCGAAGATCTTTCTTGGATTTGTTTTTCATCACCAAAGACGTCGAGGTGAAATATGTGCAGGTTCAGTGGGGCCTCTTGCGTTTTCACTGACATGTGGGGCCGCATGTGAGCAAACAGACGATGGGCTCCGCGCGTCTGCTAGCTGGCTGAGAAGAGAGATAGAGGAGTGCTGAGCACAGACTGCAGGAAATTTGTTCTACGTAACTAGCACCTTGATATTCGCATGTGGTTGTTTCTAGAATGAAAAAAAGGAGGTACTTATACTTATGTTACTCCCACTACGCCTAGCCTAAGGTTAGTAGGTGACCTTGCGCTTGGCTCTTCGCCTCTTCCGGAAGTCGATGGTTCTCAAAGAGTGCTTTCCGCAATCTGACACCAAATGAACTGCTGCACGTCCACTGCTTGTAAGCAAAAGTTTCTCCTCGTGCTGCGAGCCACCGCGCACGCATTGGCGAGGGAGAAGGCGTAATCAAGCTTCTTGTCATTCTGCGAGTTGACGGGACACATCAAAGTTATTTACTAGTAGTACGTACTCTCTCCAAAAAAGGGCTGACCATGTCATTGCTACCATCCCGTGCTCCGTCGTTGAGTACGTGCACTATTCACGTGCCATTCACGTGCCATCGAGGAGAAAAAAATATTGCGTAGGTGCCATCGAAGTGCACGACTCACTTACGGAAAAGGGTTTCCCCAGCTTTCCCACCCGCACGACTCACTTACGCACTGCTTATCTGATTATCTCCATTTTCTTGCATGACACGTGCATCTTGATGCTAGATGTCTCGCGTGTTGGGAAAAGGATGAACAAAGCTCACGTAAAAGAAAAGAGTTGAAGAGCATAGATTCCCGACGACCGAGGGGGATCAAGGAACCTCGCGGTGGAGCGTCTGCAAGGAATCTTGCGCGTTTTCCCCTGTTTTTTGCCGCCTGCCAACCTATAAACTACTAAAAGAACATGTTGCCTCTCGGGCACATGTCCTTCAGTCTCCCACTTGCACTAGAGTCAATAATCTAGATCGCATCACCATGTGATTAACACCAATAGTTCACATCACTAGTAGAAAAAGGGCCTATTGTCCCGGTTGGTAAGGGCCTTTAGTCCCGGTTGGTGAACCGGGACTAAAGGGTCGGTACTAATGCCTCCCCCCTTTAGTCATCCAGAACCGGGACTAAAGGCCGCGGCCACATGGAGCTCCACCTTTAGTCACCTAACTTCCCGAACGGTCACCCATCCTCCCACTCACCCAGCCTGAGCACGCTTAACTTCCGGGTTCTATTCTCCCTCGTTTCCAAGTCTGCACTTGTTGTTTTCCTGACAATAGTAAGATGTCAATCCTATTAACCCTCAGAATTTTGCTTGAGCATGAATTGACACATTTCACTGTTTGAGTTTCAAACTATTGTTTTCAAAAAACAATAATTATTTAGAAAACAATAGTTATTTTGAATAATTAGTTTGACCATGGTTTGACCATAGTTTGACCACAGCTTGACCAGATTTGACCAAAATTCAAAATAACTGAATAAATTAGTTAGTAACACTAATATTCTAGAATAATTATTTTGACCATGGTTTGACCATTGTTTGACCACAGTTTGAAATTTTTTCGATTTTTTCCACTCTAGATATTAAAAGCCCCGTAAATTTTTTTCTATTAGGTTTTTGAGGATTTTGAAAATGTTTAACGGGGTTCCCACTAGTATATGAAAGTGACAACATAGGAGACTCTCTGTCATGAAGAACATGGTGCTAATTTGAAGAACAAGTGTGGAAAAAGGATAGTACCATTGTCCCTTCTCTCTTTTTCTCTCATTTATTTATTTATTTTTTTGGGCCTTCTCTTTTTTTGCCTCTTTATTTTTATTTTTATTTTTCTCGTCCGGAGTGTCATCCTGACTTGTTGGGGAATCATAGTCTCCATCATCCTTTCCTCACTGGGACAATGGTCTAATAATGAAGATCATCACACTTTTATTTACTTACAACTCAAGAATTACAACTCTATACTTAGAACAAAATATGACTCTATATGAATGCCTCCGGTGGTGTACCGGGATGTGCAATGAATCAAGAGTGACATGTATGAAAGAATTATGAACGGTGGCTTTGCCACAAATACGATGTCAACTACATGATCATGCAAAGCAATATGACAATGATGAAGCGTATCATAGTAGATGGAACGGTGGAAAGTTGCATGGCAATATATCTCGGAATGGCTATGGAAATGCCATAATACATAGGTACTGTGGCTGTTTTGTGGAAGGTATATGGTGGGTGTATGGTATCGGCGAAATTTGCACAACACAAGAGAGGCTAGCAATGGTGGAAGGGTGAGAGTGTGTATAATCCATGGACTCAACATTATTCATAAAGAACTCACATACTTATTGCAAAAATCTATTAGTTATCGAAACGAAGTACTACAAGCATGCTCCTAGGGGGATAGATTGGTAGAAAAAGACCATCGCTCATCCCCGACCGCCACTCATAAGGAAGACAATCAATAAATAAATCATGCTCCAACTTCATCACATAACGGTTCACCATACGTGCATGCTATGGGAATCACAAACTTTAACACAAGTATCTCTAAAATTCACAACTACTGTACTATCATGACTCTAATATCACCATCTTCATATCTCAAAACAATCATAGAGAATCAAATTTCTCATAGTATTCAATGCACTTTATATGAAAGTTTTTATTTTATCCCTCTTGGATGCCCATCATATTAGGACCAAAGCAAATTACCATGCTGTTCTAAAAGACTCTCAAAACAATATAAGTGAAGCATGCGAGTTCATCTATTTCTTCAACATAAAACCACCATCGTGCTCTAAAAAGATATAAGTGAAGCACTAGAGCAAATGACAAACTACTCCAAAAGATATAAGTGAAGATCAGTGAGTAGTTGAATAATTATGTAACTATGTGAAGACTCTATAACATTTAAGAATTTCAGATCTTTGGATATTATTCAGACAGCAAGCAAAACAAAATAAAATAAAATGACTCTTCAAGCAAAACACATATCATGTGGTGAATAAAAATATAGCTCCAAGTAAAGTTACCAATGAGCGAAGATTTAAAGTGGGGATGCCATCCGGGCATCCCCAAGCTTAAACTCTTGTTTGTCCTTGAATATTACCTTGGGGTGCCTTGGGAATCCCCAAGATTAGGCTCTTGCCACTCCTTATTCCGTAGTCCATCGAATCTTTACCCAAAAATTGAAAACTTCACAACACAAAACTCAATGTAAAACTTGTAAGCTCCGTTAGTATAAGAAAATAAAATCACCACTTTGGTACTGTTGTGAACTCATTATAAATTCATATTTGTGTAATATCTACTGTATTCCAACTTCTATATAGTTCATACCCTCCGATACTACTCATAGATTCATCAAAATAAGCAAACAACACAATGAAAACAGAATATGTCAAAAATAGAACAGTCTGTAGTAATCTGTAACTTTCAAATATTCTGTAACTCCAAAAATTCTGAAATAAATTGGTGGACGTGAGGAATTTGTCCATTAATCTTCTGCACAAAAAATCAACTTAAAATCACTCTTCTGTTAAAAACGAAAATTATTCTCGTGAGCACAAAGTTTCTGTTTTTTACAGCAAGATCGCATTAACTTTCACCCAAGTCTTCCCAAAGGTCTTACTTAGCACGTTATTGAAACAAAAGCTATAAAACATGCACTAAGTTTCCGGTTAATACAATTCTAGCATGAATAATAATCAATCATCATGATATAAGGAAATATAAATAACAACTTTATTATTGCCTCCCGGGCACATTTCCTTCAGTCTCCGACTTGCACTAGAGTCAATAATCTAGATCGCATCACCATGTGATTAACACCAATAGTTCACATCAGTAGTAGAAAAAGGGCCTATTGTCCCGGTTGGTAAGGGCCTTTAGTCCCGGTAGGTGAACCGGGACTAAAGGGTCGGTACTAATGCCTCCCCCCTTTAGTCCCGGTTCAATCCAGAACCGGGACTAAAGGCCGCGCCACGTGGAGCTCCACCTTTAGTCACCTAACTTCCCGAACGGTCACCCATCCTCCCACTCACCTGCATCGAGCACGCTTAACTTCCGGGTTCTATTCTCCCTCGTTTCCAAGTCTGCACTTGTTGTTTTCACGACAATAGTAAGATGTCAATCCTATTAACCCTCAGGAATTTTGCTTGAGCATGAATTGACACATTTCACTGTTTGAGTTTCAAACTATTGTTTTCAAAAACAATAATTATTTAGAAAACAATAGTTATTTTGAATAATTAGTTTGACCATGGCTTGACCATAGTTTGACCACAGTTTGACTACAGTTTGACCAGATTTGACCAAAATTCAAAATAACTGAACAAATTAGTTAGTAACACTAATATTCTAGAATAATTAGTTTGACCATGGTTTGACCATTGTTTGACCACAGTTTGAAATTTTTTCGATTTTTCCACTCTAGATATTAAAAGCCCGTAACTTTTTTACATTAGTTTTTGAGGATTTTGAAAATGTTTAACGGGGTTCCCACTAGTATATGAAAGTGACAACATAGGAGACTCTCTATCATGAAGATCATGGTGCTAATTTGAAGAACAAGTGTGGAAAAAGGATAGTACCATTGTCCCTTCTCTCTTTTCCCTCATTTATTTATTTATTTTTTTGGGCCTTCTCTTTTTTTGCCTCTTTATTTTTATTTTTATTTTTTTCGTCCGGAGTCTCATCCCGACTTGTGGGGGAATCATAGTCTCCATCATCCTTTCCTCACTGGGACAATGGTCTAATAATGAAGATCATCACACTTTTATTTACTTTACAACTCAAGAATTACAACTCAATACTTAGAACAAAATATGACTCTATATGAATGCCTCCGGTGGTGTCTTAGGGATGTGCAATGAATCAAGAGTGACATGTATGAAAGAATTATGAGCGGTGGCTTTGCCACAAATACGATGTCAACTACATGATCATGCAAAGCAATATGACAATGATGAAGCGTATCATAGTAGATGGAACGGTGGAAAGTTGCATGGCAATATATCTCGGAATGGCTATGGAAATGCCATAATAGGTAGGTATTGTGGCTGTTTTGTGGAAGGTATATGGTGGGTGTATGGTATCGGTGAAATTTGCGCAACACAAGAGAGGCTAGCAATGGTGGAAGGGTGAGAGTGCGTATAATCCATGGACTCAACATTATTCATAAAGAACTCACATACTTATTGCAAAAATCTATTAGTTATCTAAGCGAAGTACTACAAGCATGCTCCTAGGGGGATATATTGATAGGAAAAGACCATCGCTCGTCCCCGACCGCCACTCATAAGGAAGACAATCAATAAATAAATCATGCTCCAACTTCATCACATAACGGTTCACCATACGTGCATGCTACGGGAATCACAAACTTTAACACAAGTATCTCTAAAATTCACAACTACTCTACTATCATGACTCTAATATCACCATCTTCATATCTCAAAACAATCATAAAGAATCAAACTTCTCATAGTATTCAATGCACTTTATATGAAAGATTTTATTGTATCCCTCTTGGATGCCCATCATATTAGGACCAAAGCAAATTACCATGCTGTTCTAAAAGACTCTCAAAAAAATATAAGTGAAGCATGAGAGTTCATCTATTTCTTCAACGTAAAACCACCGTCATGCTCTAAAAAGATATAAGTGAAGCACTAGAGCAAATGACAAACTACTCCAAAAGATATAAGTGAAGATCAATGAGTAGTTGAATAATTATGTAACTATGTGAAGACTCTATAACATTTAAGAATTTCAGATCTTTGGATATTATTCAGACAGCAGGCAAAACAAAATAAAATAAAATGACTCTTCAAGCAAAACACATATCATGTTCTGAATAAAAATATAGCTCCAAATAAAGTTACCAATGAACGAAGACGAAAGAGGGGATGCCATCCGGGGCATCCCCAAGCTTAGGCTCTTGGTTGTCCTTGAATATTACCTTGGGGTGCCTTGGGAATCCCCAAGATTAGGCTCTTGCCACTCCTTATTCCGTAGTCCATCGAATCTTTACCCAAAAATTGAAAACTTCACAACACAAAACTCAACAGAAAACTTGTAAGCTCCGTTAGTATAAGAAAATAAAATCACCACTTTGGTACTGTTGTGAACTCATTATAAATTCATATTTGTGTAATATCTACTGTATTCCAACTTCTATATAGTTCATACCCTCGATACTACTCATAGATTCATCAAAATAAGCAAACAACACAATGAAAACAGAATATGTCAAAAATAGAACAGTCTGTAGTAATCTGTAACTTTCAAATATTCTGTAACTCCAAAAATTCTGAAATAAATTGGTGGACGTGAGGAATTTGTCCATTAATCTACTGCACAAAAAATCAACTCAAAATCACTCTTCTGTTAAAAACGAAAATTATTCTCGTGAGCACAAAGTTTCTGTTTTTTACAGCAAGATCGCATTAACTTTCACCCAAGTCTTCCCAAAGGTCTTACTTAGCACGTTATTGAAACAAAAGCTATAAAACATACACTAAGTTTCCGGTTAATGCAATTCTAGCATGAATAATAAACAATCATCATGATATAAGGAAATATAAATAACAACTTTATTATTGCCTCTCGGGCACATTTCCTTGATCTCCCACTTGCACTAGAGTCAATAATCTAGATCGCATCACCATGTGATTAACACCAATAGTTCACATCACTAGTAGAAAAAGGGCCTATTGTCCCGGTTGGTAAGGGCCTTTAGTCGGTTGGTGAACCGGGACTAAAGGGTCGATACTAATGCCTCCCCTTTAGTCCGGTTCAATCCAGAACCGGGACTAAAGGTCATGCCACGTGGAGCTCCACCTTTAGTCACCTAACTTCCCGAACGGTCACCCATCCTCCCACTCACCCAGCCTGAGCACGCTTAACTTCCGGGTTCTATTCTCCCTCGTTTCCAAGTCTGCACTTGTTGTTTTCCTGACAATAGTAAGATGTCAATCCTATTAACCGTCAGGAATTTTGCTTGAGCATGAATTGACACATTTCACTGTTTGAGTTTCAAACTATTGTTTTGAAAAAACAATAATTATTTAGGAAACAATAGTTATTTTGAATAATTAGTTTGACCATGGTTTGACCATAGTTTGACCACAGTTTGACTACAGTTTGACCAGATTTGACCAAAATTCAAAATAACTGAACAAATTAGTTAGTAACACTAATATTCTAGAATAATTAGTTTGACCATGGTTTGACCATTGTTTGACCACAGTTTGAAATTTTTTCGATTTTTTCCACTCTAGATATTAAAAGCCCCGTAACTTTTTTTCTGTTAGGTTTTTGAGGATTTTGAAAATGTTTAACGGGGTTCCCCCTAGTATATGAAAGTGACAACATAGGAGACTCTCTATCATGAAGATCATGGTGCTAATTTGAAGAACAAGTGTGGAAAAAGGATAGTACCATTGTGGCTGCTCTCTTTTTCTCTCATTTATTTATTTATTTATTTGGGCCTTCTCTTTTTGTGCCTCGTTATTTTTATTTTTATTTTTTCGTCTGGAGTCTCATCCCGACTTGTGGGGAATCATAGTCTCCATCATCCTTTCCTCACCGGGACAATGGTCTAATAATGAAGATCATCACACTTTTATTTACTTACAACTCAAGAATTACAACTCAATACTTAGAACAAAATATGACACTATATGAATGCCTCCGTGGTGTACCGGGATGTGCAATGAATCAAGAGTGACATGTATGAAAGAATTATGAACGGTGGCTTTGCCACAAATACGATGTCAACTACATGATCATGCAAAGCAATATGACAATGATGAAGCGTATCATAGTAGATGGAACGGTGGAAAGTTGCATGGCAATATATCTCGGAATGGCTATGGAAATGCCATAATAGGTAGGTATTGTGGCTGTTTTGTGGAAGGTATATGGTGGGTGTATGGTAACAGCGAAATTTGCGCAACACAAGAGAGGCTAGCAATGGTGGAAGGGTGAGAGTGTGTATAATCCATGGACTCAACATTATTCATAAAGAACTCACATACTTATTGCAAAAATCTATTAGTTATCGAAACGAAGTACTACAAGCATGCTCCTAGGGGGATATATTGATAGGAAAAGACCATCGCTCGTCCCCGACCGCCACTCATAAGGAAGACAATCAATAAATAAATCATGCTCCAACTTCATCACATAACGGTTCACCATACGTGCATGCTACGGAATCACAAACTTTAACACAAGTATCTCTAAAATTCACAACTACTCTACTATCATGACTCTAATATCACCATCTTCATATCTCAAAACAATCATAAAGAATCAAACTTCTCATAGTATTCAATGCACTTTATATGAAAAGATTTTATGGTATCCCTCTTGGATGCCCATCATATTAGGACGAAAGCAAATTACCATGCTGTTCTAAAAGACTCTCAAAACAATATAAGTGAAGCATGAGAGTTCATCTATTTCTTCAACATAAAACCACCGTCGTGCTCTAAAAAGATATAAGTGAAGCACTAGAGCAAATGACAAACTACTCCAAAAGATATAAGTGAAGATCAATGAGTAGTTGAATAATTATGTAACTATGTGAAGACTCTATAACATTTAAGAATTTCAGATCTTTGGATATTATTCAGACAGCAGGCAAAACAAAATAAAATAAAATGACTCTTCAAGCAAAACACATATCATGTTCTGAATAAAAATATAGCTCCAAATAAAGTTACCAATGAGCGAAGATTTAAAGAGGGGATGCCATCCGGGCATCCCCAAGCTTAGGCTCTTGGTTGTCCTTGAATATTACCTTGGGGTGCCTTGGGAATCCCCAAGATTAGGCTCTTGCCACTCCTTATTCCGTAGTCCATCGAATCTTTACCCAAAACTTGAAAACTTCGAAACACAAAACTCAACAGAAAACTTGTAAGCTCCGTTAGTATAAGAAAATAAAATCACCACTTTGGTACTGTTGTGAACTCATTATAAATTCATATTTGTGTAATATCTACTGTATTCCAACTTCTATATAGTTCATACCCTCCGATACTACTCATATATTCATCAAAATAAGCAAACAACACAATGAAAACAAAATATGTCAAAAACAGAATATGTCAAAAACAGAACAGTCTGTAGTAATCTGTAACTTTCAAATACTTCTGTAACTCCAAAAATTCTGAAATAAATTGGTGGACGTGAGGAATTTGTCCATTAATCTTCTGCACAAAAAATCAACTTAAAATCACTCTTCTGTTAAAATCGAAAATTATTCTCGTGAGCACAAAGTTTCTGTTTTTTACAGCAAGATCGCATTAACTTTCACCCAAGTCTTCCCAAAGGTCTTACTTAGCACGTTATTGAAACAAAAGCTATAAAACATGCACTAAGTTTCCGGTTATTCTAGCATGAATAATAAACAATCATCATTATATAAGGAAATATAAATAACAACTTTATTATTGCCTCTCGGGCACATTTCCTTCAGTCTCCCACTTGCACTAGAGTCAATAATCTAGATCGCATCACCATGTGATTAACACCAATAGTTCACATCACTAGTAGAAAAAGGGCCTATTGTCCCGGTTGGTAAGGGCCTTTAGTGCCGGTTGGTGAACCGGGACTAAAGGGTCGGTACTAATGCCTCCCCCCTTTAGTCCCGGTTCAATCCAGAACCGGGACTAAAGGTCATGACCACGTGGAGCTCCACCTCTAGTCACCTAACTTCCCGAACGGTCACCCATCCTCCCACTCACCCAGCCTGAGCACGCTTAACTTCCGGGTTCTATTCTCCCTCGTTTCCAAGTCTGCACTTGTTGTTTTCCTGACAATAGTAAGATGTCAATCCTATTAACCCTCGGGAATTTTGCTTGAGCATGAATTGACACATTTCACTGTTTGAGTTTCAAACTATTGTTTTCAAAAACAATAATTATTTAGAAAACAATAGTTATTTTGAATAATTAGTTTGACCATGGTTTGACCATAGTTTGACCATAGTTTGACTATAGTTTGACTATAGTTTGACCAGATTTGACCAAAATTCAAAATAACTGAACAAATTAGTTAGTAACACTAATATTCTAGAATAATTAGTTTGACCATGGTTTGACCATTGTTTGACCACAGTTTGAAATTTTTTCGATTTTTTCCACTCTAGATATTAAAAGCCCCCTAACTTCTTTTCTGTTAGGTTTTTGAGGATTTTGAAAATGTTTAACGGGGTTCCCACTAGTATATGAAAGTGACAACATAGGAGACTCTCTATCATGAAGATCATGGTGCTAATTTGAAGAACAAGTGTGGAAAAAGGATAGTACCATTGTCCCTTCTCTCTTTTTCTCTCATTTTTTTGGGCCTTCTCTTTTTTTGCCTCTTTATTTTTATTTTTATTTTTTTTCGTCCGGAGTCTCATCCCGACTTGTGGGGGAATCATAGTCTCCATCATCCATTCCTCCTGGGACAATGCTCTAGTAATGAAGATCATCACACTTTTATTTACTTACAACTCAAGAATTACAACTCGATACTTAGAACAAAATATGACTCTATATGAATGCCTCTGGCAGTGTACCGGGATGTGCAATGAATCAAGAGTGACATGTCTGAAAGAATTATTAAGGTGGCTTTGCCACAAATACGATGTCAACTACATGATCATGCAAAGCAATATGACAATGATGAAGCGTATCATAGTAGATGGAACGGTGGAAAGTTGCATGGCTATATATCTCGGAATGGCTATGGAAATGCCATAATAGGTAGGTATTGTGGCTGTTTTGTGGAAGGTATATGGTGGGTGTATGGTATCGGCGAAATTTATGCAACACAAGAGAGGCTAGCAATGGTGGAAGGGTGAGAGTGCGTATAATCCATGGACTCAACATTATTCATAAAGAACTCACATACTTATTGCAAAAATCTATTAGTTATCTAAGCGAAGTACTACAAGCATGCTCCTAGGGGATATATTGATAGTAAAAGACCATCGTCATTCCCCGACCGCCACTCGTAAGGAAGACAATCAATAAATAAATCATGCTCCAACTTCATCACATAACGGTTCACCATAATGCATGCTACGGAATCACAAACTTTAACACAAGTATCTCTAAAATTCACAACTACTCTACTATCATGACTCTAATATCACCATCTTCATATCTCAAAACAATCATAAAGAATCAAACTTCTCATAGTATTCAATGCACTTTATATGAAAGATTTTATTGTATCCCTCTTGGATGCCCATCATATTAGGACCAAAGCAAATTACCATGCTGTTCTACAAGACTCTCAAAACAATATAAGTGAAGCATGAGAGTTCATCTATTTCTTCAACATAAAACCACCTTCGTGCTCTAAAAAGATATAAGTGAAGCACTAGAGCAAATGACAAACTACTCCAAAAGATATAAGTGAAGATCAATGAGTAGTTGAATAATTATGAAACTATGTGAAGACTCTATAACATTTAAGAATTTCAGATCTTTGGATATTATTCAGACAGCAGGCAAAACAAAATAAAATAAAATGACTCTTCAAGCAAAACACATATCATGTGGTGAATAAAAATATAGCTCCAAGTAAAGTTACCAATGAATGAAGATTTAAAGAGGGGATGCCATCCGGGGCATCCCCAAGCTTAAACTCTTGGTTGTCCTTGAATATTACCTTGGGGTGCCTTGGGAATCCCCAAGATTAGGCTCTTGCCACTCCTTATTCCGTAGTCCATCGAATCTTTACCCAAAACTTGAAAACTTCACAACACAAAACTCAATGAAAACTTGTAAGCTCCGTTAGTATAAGAAAATAAAATCACCACTTTGGTACTGTTGTGAACTCATTATAAATTCATATTTGTGAAATATCTACTGTATTCCAACTTCTATATAGTTCATACCCTCCGATACTACTCATAGATTCATCAAAATAAGCAAACAACACAATGAAAACAGAATATGTCAAAAACAGAATATGTCGAAAACAGAACAGTCTGTAGTAATCTGTAACTTTCAAATACTTCTGTAACTCCAAAAATTCTGAAATAAATTGGTGGACGTGAGGAATTTGTCCATTAATCTTCTGCACAAAAAATCAACTTAAAATCACTCTTCTGTTAAAAACGAAAATTATTCTCGTGAGCACAAAGTTTCTGTTTTTACAAGAAGATCAGATTAACTTTCACCCAAGTCTTCCCAAAGGTCTTACTTAGCACGTTATTGAAACAAAAGCTATAAAACATGCACTAAGTTTCCGGTTAATACAATTCTAGCATGAATAATAAACAATCATCATGATATAAGGAAATATAAATAACAACTTTATTATTGCCTCTCGGGCACATTTCCTTGAGTCTCCCACTTGCACTAGAGTCAATAATCTAGATCGCATCACCATGTGATTAACACCAATAGTTCACATCACTAGTAGAAAAAGGGCCTATTGTCCCGGTTGGTAAGGGCCTTTAGTCCCGGTTGGTGAACCGGGACTAAAGGGTCGGTACTAATGCCTCCCCCCTTTAGTCCCGGTTCAATCCAGAACCGGGACTAAAGGCCGCGGCCACGTGGAGCTCCACCTTTAGTCACCTAACTTCCCGAACGGTCACCCATCCTCCCACTCACCCAGCCTGAGCACGCTTAACTTCGGGGTTCTATTCTCCCTCGTTTCCAAGTCTGCACTTGTTGTTTTCCTGACAATAGTAAGATGTCAATACTATTAACCATCATGAATTTTGCTTTATCATGAATTGACACATTTCACTGTTTGAGTTTCAAACTATTGTTTTCAAAAACAATTATTATTTAGAAAACAATAGTTATTTTGAATAATTAGTTTGACCATGGCTTGACCATAGTTTGACCATAGTTTGACTACAGTTTGACCAGATTTGACCAAAATTCAAAATAACTGAACAAATTAGTTAGTAACACTAATATTCTAGAATAATTAGTTTGACCATGGTTTGACCATTGTTTGACCACAGTTTGAAATTTTTTCGATTTTTTCCACTCTAGATATTAAAAGCCCCGTAACTTTTTTTCTGTTAGGTTTTTGAGGATTTTGAAAATGTTTAACAGGGTTCCCACTAGTATATGAAAGTGACAACATAGGAGACTCTCTATCATGGAGATCATGGTGCTAATTTGAAGAACAAGTGTGGAAAAAGGATAGTACCATTGTCCCTTCTCTCTTTTTCTCTCATTTTTTTGGGCCTTCTCTTTTTTTGCCTCTTTATTTTTATTTTTATTTTTTTTCGTCCGGAGACTCATCCCGACTTGTGGGGGAATCATAGTCTCCATCATCCATTCCTCACTGGGACAATGGTCTAATAATGAAGATCATCACACTTTTATTTACTTACAACTCAAGAATTACAACTCAATACTTAGAACAAAATATGACTCTATATGAATGCCTCCGGTGGTGTACCGGGATGTGCAATGAATCAAGAGTGACATGTATGAAAGAATTATGAACGGTGGCTTTGCCACAAATACAATGTCAACTACAAGATCATGCAAAGCAATATGACAATGATGAAGCGTATCATAGTAGATGGAACGGTGGAAAGTTGCATGGCAATATATCTCGGAATGGCTATGGAAATGCCATAATAGGTAGGTATTGTGGCTGTTTTGTGGAAGGTATATGGTGGGTGTATGGTATCGGTAAATTTGCAACACAAGAGAGGCTAGCAATGGTGGAAGGGTGAGAGTGCGTATAATCCATGGACTCAACATTATTCATAAAGAACTCACATACTTATTGCAAAAATCTATTAGTTATCTAAACGAAGTACTACAAGCATGCTCCTAGGGGGATATATTGATAGGAAAAGACCATCGCTCGTCCCCGACCGCCACTCATAAGGAAGACAATCAATAAATAAATCATGCTCCAACTTCATCACATAACGGTTCACCATACGTGCATGCTACGGGAATCACAAACTTTAACACAAGTATCTCTAAAATTCACAACTACTCTACTATCATGACTCTAATATCACCATCTTCATATCTCAAAACAATCATAAAGAATCAAACTTCTCATAGTATTCAATGCACTTTATATGAAAGATTTTATGGTATCCCTCTTGGATGCCCATCATATTAGGACCAAAGCAAATTACCATGCTGTTCTAAAAGACTCTCAAAACAATATAAGTGAAGCATGAGAGTTCATCTATTTCTTCAACATAAAACCACCGTCGTGCTCTAAAAAGATATAAGTGAAGCACTAGAGCAAATGACAAACTACTCCAAAAGATATAAGTGAAGATCAATGAGTAGTTGAATAATTATGTAACTATGTGAAGACTCTATAACATTTAAGAATTTCAGATCTTTGGATATTATTCAGACAGCAGGCAAAACAAAATAAAATAAAATGACTCTTCAAGCAAAACACATATCATGTGGTGAATAAAAATATAGCTCCAAGTAAAGTTACCAATGAACGAAGACGAAAGAGGGGATGCCATCCGGGGCATCCCCAAGCTTAGGCTCTTGGTTGTCCTTGAATATTACCTTGGGGTGCCTTGGGAATCCCCAAGATTAGGCTCTTGCCACTCCTTATTCCATAGTCCATCGAATCTTTACCCAAACTTGAAAACTTCACAACACAAAACTCAACAGAAAACTTGTAAGCTCCGTTAGTATAAGAAAATAAAATCACCACTTTGGTACTGTTGTGAACTCATTATAAATTCATATTTGTGTAATATCTAATGTACTCCAACTTCTATATAGTTCATACCCTCCGATACTACTCATAGATTCATCAAAATAAGCAAACAACACAATGAAAACAGAATATGTCAAAAACAGAATATGTCGAAAACAGAACAGTCTGTAGTAATCTGTAACTTTCAAATACTTCTGTAACTCCAAAAATTCTGAAATAAATTGGTGGACGTGAGGAATTTGTCCATTAATCTTCTGCACAAAAAATCAACTTAAAATCACTCTTCTGTTAAAAACGAAAATTATTCTTGTAAGCACAAAGTTTCTGTTTTTTACAGCAAGATCGCATTAACTTTCACCCAAGTCTTCCCAAAGGTCTTACTTAGCACGTTATTGAAACAAAAGCTATAAAACATGCACTAAGTTTCCGGTTAATACAATTCTAGCATGAATAATAAACAATCATCATGATATAAGGAAATATAAATAACAACTTTATTATTGCCTCTCGGGCACATTTCCTTGATCTCCCACTTGCACTAGAGTCAATAATCTAGATCGCATCACCATGTGATTAACACCAATAGTTCACATCACTAGTAGAAAAAGGGCCTATTGTCCCGGTGGGTTTGGGCGTTTAGTCCGGGTTGGTGAACCGGGACTAAAGGGTCAGCACTAATGCCTCCCCCCTTTAGTCCCGGTTCAAGCCAGAACCGGGACTAAAGGCCGCGGCCACGTGGAGCTCCACCTTTAGTCACCTAACTTCCCGAACGGTCACCCATCCTCCCACTCACCCAGCCTGAGCACGCTAAACTTCCGGGTTCTATTCTCCCTCGTTTCCAAGTCTGCACTTGTTGTTTTCCTAACAATAGTAAGATGTCAATCCTATTAACCCTCAGGAATTTTGCTTGAGCATGAATTGACACATTTCACTGTTTGAGTTTCAAACTATTGTTTTCAAAAACAATAATTCTTTGGAAAACAATAGTTATTTTGAATAATGAGTTTGACCATGGTTTGACCATAGTTTGACCATAGTTTGACTACAGTTTGACCAGATTTGACCAAAATTCAAAATAACTGAACAAATTAGTTAGTAACACTAATATTCTAGAATAATTAGTTTGACCATGGTTTGACCATTGTTTGACCACAGTTTGAAATTTTTCGATTTTTCCACTCTAGATATTAAAAGCCCGTACCTTTTTTTTGTTAGGTTTTTGAGGATTTTGAAAATGTTTAACGGGGTTCCCACTAGTATATGAAAGTGACAACATAGGAGACTCTCTATCATGAAGATCATGGTGCTAATTTGAAGAACAAGTGTGGAAAAAGGATAGTACCATTGTCCCTTCTCTCTTTTTCTCTCATTTTTTTGGGCCTTCTCTTTTTTTGCCTCTTTATTTTTATTTTTATTTTTTTCGTCCGGAGTCTCATCCCGACTTGTGGGGGAATCATAGTCTCCATCATCCTTTCCTCACTGGGACAATGGTCTAATAATGAAGATCATCACACTTTTATTTACTTACAACTCAAGAATTACAACTCAATACTTAGAACAAAATATGACTCTATATGAATGCCTCCGTGGTGTACCGGGATGTGCAATGAATCAAGAGTGACATGTATGAAAGAATTATGAACGGTGGCTTTGCCACAAATACGATGTCAACTACATGATCATGCAAAGCAATATGACAATGATGAAGCGTATCATAGTAGATGGAACGGTGGAAAGTTGCATGTCAATATATCTCGGAATGGCTATGGAAATGCCATAATAGGTAGGTATTGTGGCTGTTTTGTGGAAGGTATATGGTGGGTGTATGGTATCGGCGAAATTTGCGCAACACAAGAGAGGCTAGCAATGGTGGAAGGGTGAGAGTGCGTATAATCCATGGACTCAACATTATTCATAAAGAACTCACATACTTATTGCAAAAATCTATTAGTTATCTAAACGAAGTACTACAAGCATGCTCCTAGGGGGATATATTGATAGGAAAAGACCATCGTCATTCCCCGACCGCCACTCATAAGGAAGACAATCAATAAATAAATCATGCTCCAACTTCATCACATAACGGTTCACCATACGTGCATGCTACGGGAATCACAAACTTTAACACAAGTATCTCTAAAATTCACAACTACTCTACTATCATGACTCTAATATCACCATCTTCATATCTCAAAACAATCATAAAGAATCAAACTTCTCATAGTATTCAATGCACTTTATATGAAAGATTTTATGGTATCCCTCTTGGATGCCCATCATATTAGGACCAAAGCAAATTACCATGCTGTTCTAAAAGACTCTCAAAACAATATAAGTGAAGCATGAGAGTTCATCTATTTCTTCAACATAAAACCACCGTCGTGCTCTAAAAAGATATAAGTGAAGCACTAGAGCAAATGACAAACTACTCCAAAAGATATAAGTGAAGATCAATGAGTAGTTGATAATTATGTAACTATGTGAAGACTCTATAACATTTAAGAATTTCAGATCTTTGGATATTATTCAGACAGCAGGCAAAACAAAATAAAATAAAATGACTCTTCAAGCAAAACACATATCATGTGGTGAATAAAAATATAGCTCCAAGTAAAGTTACCAATGAACTAAGATTTAAAGAGGGGATGCCATCCGGGGCATCCCCAAGCTTAGGCTCTTGGTTGTCCTTGAATATTACCTTGGGGTGCCTTGGGAATCCCCAAGATTAGGCTCTTGCCACTCCTTATTCGGTTGTCCATCGAATCTTTACCCAAAACTTGAAAACTTCACAACACAAAACGCAACAGAAAACTTGTAAGCTCCGATAATATAAGAAAATAAAATCACCACATTGGTACTGTTGTGAACTCATTATAAATTCATATTTGTGTAATATCTACTGTATTCCAACTTCTATATAGTTCATACCCTCCAATACTACTCATAGATTCATCAAAATAAGCTAACAACACAATGAAAACATAATATGTCAAAAACAGAATATGTCAAAAACAGAACAGTCTGTAGTAATCTGTAACTTTCAAATACTTCTGTAACTCCAAAAATTCTGAAATAAATTGGTGGACGTAAGGAATTTGTCCATTAATCTTCTGCACAAAAAATCAACTTAAAATCACTCTTCTGTTAAAAACGAAAATTATTCTCGTGAGCACAAAGTTTCTGTTTTTTACAGCAAGATCGCATTAACTTTCACCCAAGTCTTCCCAAAGGTCTTACTTAGCACGTTATTGAAACAAAAGCTATAAAACATGCACTAAGTTTCCGGTTAATACAATTCTAGCATGAACAATAAACAATCATCATGATATAAGGAAATATAAATAACAACTTTATTATTGCCTCTCGGGCACATTTCCTTCAGTTTCCCACTTGCACTAGAGTCAATAATCTAGATTGCATCACCATGTGATTAACACCAATAGTTCACATCACTAGTAGAAAAAGGGCCTATTGTCCCGGTTGGTAAGGGCCTTTAGTCCCGGTTGGTGAACCGGGACTAAAGGGTCAAGATTAATGCCTCCCCCTTTAGTCGGTTCAATCCAATCGGGACTAAAGCATGCCACGTGGAGCTCCACCTTTAGTCACCTAACTTCCCGAACGGTCACCATCCTCCCACTCACCCAGCCTGAGCACGCTTAACTTCCGGGTTCTATTCTCCCTCGCTTCCAAGTCTGCACTTGTTGTTTTCCTGACAATAGTAAGATGTCAATCCTATTAACCCTCAGGAATTTTGCTTGAGCATGAATTGACACATTTCACTGTTTGAGTTTCAAATTATTGTTTTCAAAAACAATAATTATTTAGAAAACAATAGTTATTTTGAATAATTAGTTTGACCATGGTTTGACCATAGTTTGACCATAGTTTGACTACAGTTTGACCAGATTTGACCAAAATTCGAAATAACTGAACAAATTAGTTAGTAACACTAATATTCTAGAATAATTAGTTTGACCATGGTTTGACCATTGTTTGACCACAGTTTGAATTTTTTTCGATTTTTTCCACTCTAGATATTAAAAGCCCCGTAACTTTTTTTCTGTTAGGTTTTTGAGGATTTTAAAAATGTTTAACGGGGTTCCCACTAGTATATGAAAGTGACAACATAGGAGACTCTCTATCATGAAGATCATGGTGCTAATTTGAAGAACAACTGTGGAAAAAGGATAGTACCATTGTCCCTTCTCTCTTTTTCTCTCATTTTTTTTGGGCCTTCTCTTTTTTTGTCTCTTTATTTTTATATTTATTTTTTTCGTCCGGAGTCTCATCCCGACTTGTGGGGGAATCATAGTCTCCGTCATCCTTTCCTCACTGGGACAATGGTCTAATAATGAAGATCATCACACTTTTATTTACTTACAACTCAAGAATTACAACTCAATACTTAGAACAAAATATGACTCTATATGAATGCCTCCGGTGGTGTACCGGGATGTGCAATGAATCAAGAGTGACATGTATGAAAGAATTATGAACGGTGGCTTTGCCACAAATACGATGTCAACTACATGATCATGCAAAGCAATATGACAATGATGAAGCGTATCATAGTAGATGGAACGGTGGAAAGTTGCATGGCAATATATCTCGAATGGCTATGGAAATGCCATAATAGGTAGGTATTGTGGCTGTTTTGTGGAAGGTATATGGTGGGTGTATGGTATCGGTAAATTTGCGCAACACAAGAGAGGCTAGCAATGGTGGAAGGGTGAGAGTGCGTATAATCCATGGACTCAACATTATTCATAAAGAACTCACATACTTATTGCAAAAATCTATTAGTTATCTAAACGAAGTACTACAAGCATGCTCCTAGGGGGATATATTGATAGGAAAAGACCATCGCTCGTCCCCGACCGCCACTCATAAGGAAGACAATCAATAAATAAATCATGCTCCAACTTCATCACATAACGGTTCACCATACGTGCATGCTACGGGAATCACAAACTTTAACACAAGTATCTCTAAAATTCACAACTACTCTACTATCATGACTCTAATATCACCATCTTCATATCTCAAAACAATCATAAAGAATCAAACTTCTCATAGTATTCAATGCACTTTATATGAAAGTTTTTATTGTATCCCTCTTGGATGCCCATCATATTAGGACCAAAGCAAATTACCATGCTGTTCTAAAAGACTCTCAAAACAATATAAGTGAAGCATGAGAGTTCATCTATTTCTTCAACATAAAACCACCGTCGTGCTCTAAAAAGATATAAGTGAAGCACTAGAGCAAATGACAAACTACTCCAACAGATATAAGTGAAGATCAATGAGTAGTTGAATAATTATGCAACTATGTGAAGACTCTATAACATATAAGAATTTCAGATCTTTGGATATTATTCAGACAGCAGGCAAAACAAAATAAAATAAAATGACTCTTCAAGCAAAACACATATCATGTGGTGAATAAAAATATAGCTCCAAGTAAAGTTACCAATGAACGAAGGCGAAAAGAGGGGATGCCATCCGGGGCATCCCCAAGCTTAGGCTCTTGGTTGTCCTTGAATATTACCTTGGGGTGCCTTGGGAAGCCCCAAGATTAGGCTCTTGCCACTCATTATTCCGTAGTCCATCGAATCTTTACCCAAAACTTGAAAACTTCACAACACAAAACTCAATGTAAAACTTGTAAGCTCCGTTAGTATAAGAAAATAAATTCACCACTTTGGTACTGTTGTGAACTCATTATAAATTCATATTTGTGTAATATCTACTGTATTCCAACTTCTATATAGTTCATACCCTCCGATACTACTCATAGATTCATCAAAATAAGCAAACAACACAATGAAAACAGAATATGTCAAAAACAGAAGAGTCTGTAGTAATCTATAACTTTCAAATACTTCTGTAACTCCAAAAATTCTGAAATAAATTGGTGGACGTGAGGAATTTGTCCATTAATCTTCTGCACAAAAAAACAACTTAAAATCACTCTTCTGTTAAAAACGAAAAGTATTCTCGTGAGCACAAAGTTTCTGTTTTTTTACAGCAAGATCGCATTAACTTTCACCCAAGTCTTCCCAAAGGTCTTACTTAGCACGTTATTGAAACAAAAGCTGTAAAACATGCATTAAGTTTTTGGTTAATACAATTCTAGCATGAATAATAAACAATAATCATGATATAAGGAAATATATATAACAACTTTATTATTGCCTCTCGGGCACATTTCCTTCAGTCTCCCACTTGCACTAGAGTCAATAATCTAGATCGCATCACCATGTGATTAACACCAATAGTTCACATCACTAGTAGAAAAAGGGCCTATTGTCCCGGTTGGTAAGGGCCTTTAGTCCCGGTTGGTGAACCGGGACTAAAGGGTCGGTACTAATGCCTCCCCCCTTTAGTCCCGGTTCAATCCAGAACCGGGACTAAAGGCCGCGGCCACGTGGAGCTCCACCTTTAGTCCCGGTTGGTAACACCAACCGGGACTATTGGGAATTTTATGATTTTTTTTTGAAATTTTTTTTAGTTTTTTTGTAATTTTATTTGAATAATTTTTTATTTTAAAATTTCTGAATTATTTTAACCCCTAATCTCTAATCAGCACCCCTCATCACTGCTCAATTTATCCTCTTCTCTAATCACCCTCATCATTCCAAATCACCTAACTTCCTGAACGGTCACCCATCCTCCCACTCACCCAGCCTGAGCACGCTTAACTTTCAGGTTCTATTCTCCCTCGCTTCCAAGTCAGCACTTGTTGTTTTCCAGACAATAGTAAGATGTCAATCCTATTAACCCTCAGGAATTTTGCTTGAGCATGAATTGACACATTTCACTGTTTGAGTTTCAAACTATTGTTTTCAAAAAAAATAATTATTTAGAAAACAATAGTTATTTTGAATAATTAGTTTGACCATGGTTTGACCATAGTTTGGCCACCGTTTGACTACAGTTTGACCAGATTTGACCAAAATTCAAAATAACTGAACAAATTAGTTAGTAACACTAATATTCTAGAATAATTAGTTTGACCATGGTTTGACCATTGTTTGACCACAGTTTGAAATTTTTTAGATTTTTACACTATATATTTTAAAAGCCCCGTAACATTTTTTACATTAGGGTTTTTGAGGATTTTGAAAATGTTTAACGGGGTTCCCACTAGTATATGAAAGTGACAACATAGGAGACTCTCTATCATGAAGATCATGGTGCTAATTTGAAGAACAAGTGTGGAAAAAGGATAGTACCATTGTCCCTTCTCTCTTTTTCTCTCATTTATTTATTTATTTATTTGGGCCTTCTCTTTTTTTGCCTCTTTATTTTTATTTTTATTTTTTTCGTCCGGAGTCTCATCCTGACTTGTGGGGGAATCATAGTCTCCATCATCCTTTCCTCACTGGGACAATGGTCTAATAATGAAGATCATCACACTTTTATTTATTTACAACTCAAGAATTACAACTCAATACTTAGAACAAAATATGACTCTATATGAATGCCTCCGTGGTGTACCGGGATGTGCAATGAATCAAGAGTGACATGTATGAAAGAATTATGAACGGTGGCTTTGCCACAAATACGATGTCAACTACATGATCATGCAAAGCAATATGACAATGATGAAGCGTATCATAGTAGATGGAACGGTGGAAAGTTGCATGGCAATATATCTCGAATGGCTATGGAAATGCCATAATAGGTAGGTATTGTGGCTGTTTTGTGGAAGGTATATGGTGGGTGTATGGTATCGGTGAAATTTGCGCAACACAAGAGAGGCTAGCAATGGTGGAAGGGTGAGAGTGCGTATAATCCATGGACTCAACATTATTCATAAAGAACTCAGATACTTATTGCAAAAATCTATTAGTTATCTAAACGAAGTACTACAAGCATGCTCCTAGGGGGATATATTGATAGGAAAAGACCACCGCTCGTCCCCGACCGCCACTCATAAGGAAGACAATCAATAAATAAATCATGCTCCAACTTCATCACATAACGGTTCACCATACGTGCATGCTACGGGAATCACAAACTTTAACACAAGTATCTCTAAAATTCACAACTACTCTACTATCATGACTCTAATATCACCATCTTCATATCTCAAAACAATCATAAAGAATCAAACTTCTCATAGTATTCAGTGCACTTTATATGAAAGATTTTATTGTATCCCTCTTGGATGCCCATCATATTAGGACCAAAGCAAATTACCATGCTGTTCTACAAGACTCTCAAACCAATATAAGTGAAGCATGAGAGTTCATCTATTTCTTCAACATAAAACCACCGTCAGGTTTCTAAAAGATATAAGTGAAGCACTAGAGCAAATGACAAACAACTCCAAAAGATATAAGTGAAGATCAATGAGTAGTTGAATAATTATGTAACTATGTGAAGACTCTATAACATTTAAGAATTTCAGATCTTTGGATATTATTCAGACAGCAGGCAAAACAAAATAAAATAAAATGACTCTTCAAGCAAAACACATATCATGTGGTGAATAAAAATATAGCTCCAAGTAAAGTTACCAATGAACGAAGATTTAAAGAGGGATGCCATCCGGGCATCCCCAAGCTTAGGCTCTTGGTTGTCCTTGAATATTACCTTGGGGTGCCTTGGGAATCCCCAAGATTAGGCTCTTGCCACTCCTTATTCCGTAGTCCATCGAATCTTTACCCAAAACTTGAAAACTTCACAACACAAAACTCAACAGAAAACTTGTAAGCTCCGTTAGTATAAGAAAATAAAATCACCACTTTGGTACTGTTGTGAACTCATTATAAATTCATATTTGTGTAATATCTACTGTATTCCAACTTCTATATAGTTCATACCCTCCGATACTACTCATAGATTCATCAAAATAAGCAAACAACACAATGAAAACAGAATATGTCAAAAACAGAATATGTCGAAAATGTAATGTCTGTAGTAATCTGTAACTTTCAAATACTTCTATAACTCCAAAAATTCTGAAATAAATTGGTGGACGTGAGGACTTTGTCCATTAATCTTCTGCACAAAAAATCAACTTAAAATCACTCTTCTGTTAAAAACGAAAATTATTCTCGTGAGCACAAAGTTTCTGTTTTTACAGCAAGATCGCATTAACTTTCACACAAGTCTTCCCAAAGGTCTTACTTAGCACGTTATTGAAACAAAAGCTATAAAACATGCACTAAGTTTCCGGTTAATACAATTCTAGCATGAATAACAAACAATCATCATGATATAAGGAAATATAAATAACAACTTTATTATTGTCTCTCGGGCACATTTCCTTCAGTCTCCCACTTGCACTAGAGTCAATAATCTAGATCGCATCACCATGTGATTAACACCAATAGTTCACATCACTAGTAGAAAAAGGGCCTATTGTCCCGGTTGGTAAGGGCCTTTAGTCCCGGTTGGTGAACCGGGACTAAAGGGTCGACTAATGCCTCCCCCTTTAGTCCCGCTCAATCCAACCGGGACTAAAGGCCGCGCCACGTGGAGCTCCACCTTTAGTCACCTAACTTCCTAACGGTCACCCATCCTCCCACTCACCCAACCTGAGCACGCTTAACTTCCGGGTTCTATTCTCCTCGCTTCCAAGTCTGCACTTGTTGTTTTCTCGACAATAGTAAGATGTCAATCCTATTAACCCTCATGAATTTTGCTTGAGCATGAATTGACACATTTCACTGTTTGAGTTTCAAACTATTGTTTTCAAAAACAATAATTATTTAGAAAACAATAGTTATTTTGAATAATTAGTTTGACCATGGTTTGACCATAGTTTGACCATAGTTTGACTACAGTTTGACCAGATTTGACCAAAATTCAAAATAACTGAACAAATTAGTTAGTAACACTAATATTCTAGAATAATTAGGTTGACCATGGTTTGACCATTGTTTGACCACAGTTTGATGTTTTTTCGATTTTTTCCACTCTAGATATTAAAAGCCCCGTAACTTTTTTTTCTGTTAGGTTTTTGAGGATTTTGAAAATGTTTAACGGGGTTCCCACTAGTATATGAAAGTGACAACATAGGAGACTCTCTATCATGAAGATCATGGTGCTAATTTGAAGAACAAGTGTGGAAAAAGGATAGTACCATTGTCCCTTCTCTCTTTTCTCTCATTTATTTATTTATTTTTTCGGCCTTCTCTTTTTGCCTCTTTATTTTTATTTTTATTTTTTCGTCCGAGTCTCATCCCGACTTGTGGGGGAATCATAGTCTCCATCATCCTTTCCTCACTGGGACAATGGTCTAATAATGAAGATCATCACACTTTTATTTACTTACAACTCAAGAATTACAACTCAATACTTAGAACAAAATATGACTCTATACGAATGCCTCCGGTGGTGTACCGGGATGTGCAATGAATCTAGAGTGACATGTATAAAAGAATTATGAACGGTGGCTTTGCCACAAATACGATGTCAACTACATGATCACGCAAAGCAATATGACAATGATGAAGCGTATCATAGTAGATGGAATGGTGGAAAGTTGCATGGCAATATATCTCGGAATGGCTATGGAAATGCCATAATAGGTAGGTATTGTGGCTGTTTTGTGGAAGGTATATGGTGGGTGTATGGTATCGGGCGTAAATTTATGCAACACAAGAGAGGCTAGCAATGGTGGAAGGGTGAGAGTACGTATAATCCATGGACTCAACATTATTCATAAAGAACTCACATACTTATTGCAAAAATCTATTAGTTATCGAAAGGAAGTACTACAAGCATGCTCCTAGGGGGATAGATTGGTAGGAAAAGACCATCGCTCGCCCCCGACCGCCACTCATAAGGAAGACAATCAATAAATAAATCATGCTCGAACTTCATCACATAACGGTTCACCATACGTGCATGCTACGGGAATCACAAACTTTAACACAAGTATCTCTAAAATTCACAACTACTCTACTATCATGACTCTAATATCACCATCTTCATATCTCAAAACAATCATAAAGAATCAAACTTCTCATAGTATTCAGTGCACTTTATATGAAAGATTTTATTGTATCCCTCTTGGATGCCCATCATATTAGGACCAAAGCAAATTACCATGCTGTTCTACAAGACTCTCAAAACGATATAAGTGAAGCATGAGAGTTCATCTATTTCTTCAACATAAAACCACCGTCGTGCTCTAAAAAGATATAAGTGAAGCACTAGAGCAAATGACAAACAACTCCAAAAGATATAAGTGAAGATCAATGAGTAGTTGAATAATTATGTAACTATGTGAAGACTCTATAACATTTAAGAATTTAAGATCTTTGGATATTATTCAGACAGAAGGCAAAACAAAATAAAATAAAATGACTCTTCAAGCAAAACACATATCATGTGGTGAATAAAAATATAGCTCCAAGTAAAGTTACCAATGAACGAAGACGAAAGAGGGGATGCCATCCGGGGCATCCCCAAGCTTAGGCTCTTGGTTGTCCTTGAATATTACCTTGGGGTGCCTTGGGAATCCCCAAGATTAGGCTCTTGCCACTCCTTATTCCGTAGTCCATCGAATCTTTACCCAAAACTTGAAAACTTCACAACACAAAACTCAACGAGAAAACTTGTAAGTCTCCGTTAGTATAAGAAAATAAAATCACCACTTTGGTACTGTTGTGAACTCATTATAAATTCATATTTGTGTAATATCTACTGTATTCCAACTTCTATATAGTTCATACCCTCCGATACTACTCATAGATTCATCAAAATAAGCAAACAACACAATGAAAACAGAATATGTCAAAAACAGAATATGTCGAAAACAGAACAGTCTGTAGTAATCTGTAACTTTCAAATACTTCTGTAACTCCAAAAATTCTGAAATAAATTGGTGGACGTGAGGACTTTGTCCATTAATCTTCTGCACAAAAATCAACTTAAAATCACTCTTCTGTTAAAACGAAAATTATTCTCGTGAGCACAAAGTTTCTGTTTTACGGCAAGATCGCATTAACTTTCACACAAGTCTTCCGAAAGGTCTTACTTAGCACGTTATTGAAACAAAAGCTATAAAACATGCACTAAGTTTCCGGTTAATACAATTCTAGCATGAATAATAAACAATCATCATGATATAAGGAAATATAAATAACAACTTTATTATTGCCTCTCGGGCACATTTCCTTGGCCTCCCACTTGCACTAGAGTCAATAATCTAGATCGCATCACCATGTGATTAACACCAATAGTTCACATCACTAGTAGAAAAAGGGCATTTTGGCCCGGTTGTTACGGGCCTTTTGTCCGGTTTGGTTAACCGGGACTAATGGGTCGGTACTAATGCCTCCCCCCTTTAGTCCCGGTTCAATCCAGAACCGGGACTAAAGGCCGCGGCCACGTGGAGCTCCACCTTTAGTCACCTAACTTCCCGAACGGTCACCCATCCTCCCACTCACCCAGCCTGAGCACGCTTAACTTCCGGGTTCTATTCTCCCTCGTTTCCAAGTCTGCACTTGTTGTTTTCCTGACAATAGTAAGATGTCAATCCTATTAACCCTCGTGAATTTTGCTTGAGCATGAATTGATACATTTCACTGTTTGAGTTTCAAACTATTGTTTTCAAAAACAATAATTATTTAGAAAACAATAGTTATTTTGAATAATTAGTTTGACCATGGTTTGACCATAGTTTGACCATAGTTTGACCATAGTTTGACTACAGTTTGACCAGATTTGACCAAAATTCAAAATAACTGAACAAATTAGTTAGTAACACTAATATTCTAGAATAATTAGGTTGACCATGGTTTGACCATTGTTTGACCACAGTTTGAAATTTTTTCGATTTTTTCCACTCTAGATATTAAAAGCCCCGTAACTTTTTTTCTGTTAGGTTTTTGAGGATTTTGAAAATGTTTAACGGGGTTCCCACTAGTATATGAAAGTGACAACATAGGAGACTCTCTATCATGAAGATCATGGTGCTAATTTGAAGAACAAGTGTGGAAAAAGGATAGTACCATTGTCCCTTCTCTCTTTTCTCTCATTTATTTATTTATTTTTCGGCCTTCTTTTTTTGCCTCTTTATTTTTATTTTTATTTTTTCGTCCGGAGTCTCATCCCGACTTGTGGGGGAATCATAGTCTCCGTCATCCTTTCCTCACCGGGACAATGGTCTAATAATGAAGATCATCACACTTTTATTTACTTACAACTCAAGAATTACAACTCAATACTTAGAACAAAATATGACTCTATATGAATGCCTCCGGTGGTGTACCGGGATGTGCAATGAATCAAGAGTGACATGTATAAAAGAATTATGAACGGTGGCTTTGCCACAAATACGATGTCAACTACATGATCATGCAAAGCAATATGACAATGATGAAGCGTATCATAGTAGATGGAATGGTGGAAAGTTGCATGGCAATATATCTCGAATGGCTATGGAAATGCCATAATAGGTAGGTATTGTGGCTGTTTTGTGGAAGGTATATGGTGGGTGTATGGTATCGTGAAATTATGCAACACAAGAGAGGCTAGCAATGGTGGAAGGGTGAGAGTGCGATAATCCATGGACTCAACATTATTCATAAAGAACTCACATACTTATTGCAAAAATCTATTAGTTATCGAAAGGAAGTACTACAAGCATGCTCCTAGGGGGATAGATTGGTAGGAAAAGACCATCGCTCGCCCCCGACCGCCACTCATAAGGAAGACAATCAATAAATAAATCATGCTCGAACTTCATCACATAACGGTTCACCATAATGCATGCTACGGGAATCACAAACTTTAACACAAGTATCTCTAAAATTCACAACTACTCTACTATCATGACTCTAATATCACCATCTTCATATCTCAAAACAATCATAAAGAATCAAACTTCTCATAGTATTCAATGCACTTTATATGAAAGTTTTATTGTATCCCTCTTGGATGCCCATCATATTAGGACCAAAGCAAATTACCATGCTGTTCTAAAAGACTCTCAAAACAATATAAGTGAAGCATGAGAGTTCATCTATTTCTTCAACATAAAACCACCATCGTGCTCTAAAAAGATATAAGTGAAGCACTAGAGCAAATGACAAACTACTCCAAAAGATATATGTGAAGATCAATGAGTAGTTGAATAATTATGTAACTATGTGAAGACTCTATAACATTTAAGAATTTCAGATCTATGGATATTATTCTGACAGCAAGCAAAACAAAATAAAATAAAATGACTCTTCAAGCAAAACACATATCATGTGGTGAATAAAAATATAGCTCCAAGTAAAGTTACCAATGAACGAAGACGAAAGAGGGGATGCCATCCGGGGCATCCCCAAGCTTAGGCTCTTGGTTGTCCTTGAATATTACCTTGGGGTGCCTTGGGAATCCCCAAGATTAGGCTCCTGCCACTCCTTATTCCGTAGTCCATCGAATCTTTACCCAAAACTTGAAAACTTCACAACACAAAACTCAACAGAAAACTTGTAAGCTCCGTTAGTATAAGAAAATAAAATCTCACTTTGGTACTGTTGTGAACTCATTATAAATTCATATTTTTGTAATATCTACTATATTCCAACTTCTATATAGTTCATACCCTCCGATACTACTCATAGAGTCATCAAAATAATGAAACAACACAATGAAAACAGAATATGTCAAAAACAGAACAGTCTGTAGTAATCTGTAACTTTCAAATACTTCTGTAACTCCAAAAATTCTGAAATAAATTGGTGGACGTGAGGAATTTTTCCATCAATCTTCTGCACAAAAAATCAACTTAAAATCACTCTTCTGTTAAAAACGAAAATTATTCTTGTGAGCACAAAGTTTCTGTTTTTTACAGCAAGATCGCATTAACTTTCACCCAAGTCTTCCCAAAGGTCTTACTTAGCACGTTATTGAAACAAAAGCTATAAAACATGCACTAAGTTTCCGGTTAATACAATTCTAGCATGAATAATAAACAATCATCATGATATAAGGAAATATAAATAACAACTTTATTATTGCCTCTCGGGCACATTTCCTTCAGTCTCCCACTTGCACTAGAGACAATAATCTAGATCGCATCACCATGTGATTAACACCAATAGTTCACATCACTAGTAGAAAAAGGGCCTATTGTCCCGGTTGGTAAGGGCCTTTAGTCCCGGTTGGTGAACCGGGACTAAAGGGTCGATTAATGCCTTCCCCCTTTAGTCCCGGTTCAATCCGTAACCGGGACTAAAGGTCATGCCACATGGAGCTCCACCTTTAGTCACTTAACTTCCCGAACGGTCACCCATCCTCCCACTCACCCAGCCTGAGCACGCTTAACTTCCGGGTTCTATTCTCCCTCGTTTCCAAGTCTTCACTTGTTGTTTTCCTGACAATAGTAAGATGTCAATCCTATTAACCCTCAGGAATTTTGCTTGAGCATGAATTGACACATTTCACTGTTTGAGTTTCAAACTATTGTTTTAAAAAACAATAATTATTTAGAAAACAATAGTTATTTTCAATAATTAGTTTGACCATGGTTTGACCATTGTTTGACCACAGTTTGAAGTTTTTTCGATTTTTTCCACTCTAGATACTAAAAGCCCCGTAACTTTTTTTCTGTTAGGTTTTTGAGGATTTTGAAAATGTTTAACGGGGTTCCCACTAGTATATGAAAGTGACAACATAGGAGACTCTATCATGAAGATCATGGTGCTAATTTGAAGAACAAGTGTGGAAAAAGGATAGTACCATTGTCCCTTCTCTTTTTCTCTCATTTATTTATTTATTTTTTGGGCCTTCTCTTTTTTGCCTCTTTATTTTTATTTTTATTTTTTCGTCCGAGTCTCATCCCGAATTGTGGGGAATCATAGTCTCCATCATCCTTTCCTCACTGGGACAATGGTCTAATAATGAAGATCATCACACTTTTATTTACTTACAACTCAAGAATTACAACTCAATACTTAGAACAAAATATGACTCTATATGAATGCCTCCTTGGTGTGCGGGATGTGCAATGAATCAAGAGTGACATGTATGAAAGAATTATGAACGGTGGCTTTGCCACAAATACGATGTCAACTACATGATCATGCAAAGCAATATGAAAATGATGAAGCGTATCATAGTAGATGGAACGGTGGAAAGTTGCATGGCAATATATCTCGGAATGGCTATGGAAATGCCATAATAGGTAGGTATTGTGGCTGTTTTGTGGAAGGTATATGGTGGGTGTATGGTATCGGCGAAATTTGCGCAACACAAGAGAGGCTAGCAATGGTGGAAGGGTGAGAGTGCGTATAATCCATGGACTCAACATTATTCATAAAGAACTCACATACTTATTGCAAAAATCTATTAGTTATCGAAACGAAGTACTACAAGCATGCTCCTAGGGGATAGATTGGTAGGAAAAGACCTTCGTCGTCCCGACCGCCACTCATAAGGAAGACAATCAATAAATAAATCATGCTCCAACTTCATCACATAACGGTTCACCATAATGCATGCTACGGGAATCACAAACTTTAACACAAGTATCTCTAAAATTCACAACTACTCTACTATCATGACTCTAATATCACCATCTTCATATCTCAAAACAATCATAAAGAATCAAACTTCTCATAGTATTCAATGCACTTTATATGAAAGTTTTTATTGTATCCCTCTTGGATGCCCATCATATTAGGACCAAAGCAAATTACCATGCTGTTCTAAAAGACTCTCAAAACAATATAAGTGAAGCATGAGAGTTCATCTATTTCTTCAACATAAAACCACCATCGTTTCTAAAAAGATATAAGTGAAGCACTAGAGCAAATGACAAACTACTCCAAAAGATATAAGTGAAGATCAATGAGTAGTTGAATAATTATGTAACTATGTGAAGACTCTATAACATTTAATAATTTCAGATCTTTGGATATTATTCAGACAGCAAGCAAAACAAAATAAAATAAAATGACTCTTCAAGCAAAACACATATCATGTGGTGAATAAAAATATAGCTCCAAGTAAAGTTACCAATGAACGAAGATTTAAAGAGGGATGCCATCCGGGCATCCCCAAGCTTAGGCTCTTGGTTGTCATTGAATATTACCTTGGGGTGCCTTGGGAATCCCCAAGATTAGGCACTTGCCACTCCTTATTCCGTAGTCCATCGAATCTTTACCCAAAACTTGAAAACTTCACAACACAAAACTCAATGTAAAACTTGTAAGCGCCGTTAGTATAAGAAAATAAAATCACCACTTTGGTACTGTTGTGAACTCATTATAAATTCATATTTGTGTAATATCTACTGTATTCCAACTTCTATATAGTTCATACCCTCCGAAACTACTCATAGATTCATCAAAATAAGCAAACAACACAATGAAAACAGAATATGTCAAAAATAAAACAGTCTGTAGTAATCTGTAACTTTCAAATACTTCTGTAACTCCAAAAATGCTGAAATAAATTGGTGGACGTGAGGAATTTGTCCATTAATCTTCTGCACAAAATATCAACTTAAAATCACTCTTCTGTTAAAAACGAAGATTATTCTCGTGAGCACAAAGTTTCTGTTTTTTACAGCAAGATCGCATTAACTTTCACCCAAGTCTTCCCAAAGGTCTTACTTAGCACGTTATTGAAAAAAACGCTATAAAACATGCACTAAGTTTCCGGTTAATACAATTCTAGCATGAATAATAAACAATCATCATGATATAAGGAAATAGAAATAACAACTTTATTATTGCCTCTCGGGCACATTTCCTTCAGTCTCCCAATTGCACTAGAGTCAATAATCTAGATCGCATCACCATGTGATTAACACCAATAGTTCACATCACTAGTAGAAAAAGGGCCTATTGTCCCGGTTGGTAAGGGCCTTTAGTCCCGGTTGGTGAACCGGGACTAAAGGGTCGGTACTAATGCCTCCCCCCTTTAGTCCCGGTTCAATCCAGAACCGGGACTAAAGGCCGCGGCCACGTGGAGCTCCACCTTTAGTCACCTAACTTCCCGAACGGTCACCCATCCTCCCACTCACCCAGCCTGAGCACGCTTAACTTCCGGGTTCTATTCTCCCTCGTTTCCAAGTCTGCACTTGTTGTTTTCTCGACAATAGTAAGATGTCAATCCTATTAACCCTCAGGAATTTTGCTTGAGCATGAATTGACACATTTCACTGTTTGAGTTTCAAACTATTGTTTTCAAAAACAATAATTATTTAGAAAACAGTAGTTATTTTGAATAATTAGTTTGACCATGGTTTGACCATGGTTTGACCATAGTTTGACTATAGTTTGACCAGATTTGACCAAAATTCAAAATAATTGAACAAATTAGTTATTAACACTAATATTCTAGAATAAATAGTTTGACCATGGTTTGAACATTGTTTGACCACAGTTTGAAATTTTTTCGATTTTTCCACTCTAGATATTAAAAGCCCCGTAACTTTTTTTCTGTTAGGTTTTTGAGGATTTTGAAAATGTTTAACGGGGTTCCCACTAGTATATGAAAGTGACAACATAGGAGACTCTCTATCATGAAGATCATGGTGCTAATTTGAAGAACAAGTGTGGAAAAAGGATAGTACCATTCTCCCTTCTCTTTTTCTCTCATTTATTTATTTATTTTTTTGGGCCTTCTCTTTTTTTGCCTCTTTATTTTTATTTTTATTTTTTTCGTCCGGAGTCTCATCCCGACTTGTGGGGGAATCATAGTCTCCATCATCCTTTCCTCACTGGGACAATGGTCTAATAATGAAGATCATCACACTTTTATTTACTTACAACTCAAGAATTACAACTCAATACTTAGAACAAAATATGACTCTATATGAATGCCTCCGGTGGTGTACCGGGATGTGCAATGAATCAAGAGTGACATGTATGAAAGAATTATGAACGGTGGCTTTGCCACAAATACGATGTCAACTACATGATCATGGAAAGCAATATGACAATGATGAAGCGTATCATAGTAGATGGAACGGTGGAAAGTTGCATGGCAATATATCTCGGAATGGCTATGGAAATGCCATAATAGGTAGGTATTGTGGCTGTTTTGTGGAAGGTATATGGTGGGTGTATGGTATCGGTAAATTTATGCAACACAAGAGAGGCTAGCAATGGTGGAAGGGTGAGAGTGCGTATAATCCATGGACTCAACATTATTCATAAAGAACTCACATACTTATTGCAAAAATCTATTAGTTATCTAAATGAAGTACTACAAGCATGCTCCTAGGGGGATATATTGATAGGAAAAGACCATCGCTCGTCCCCGACCGCCACTCATAAGGAAGACAATCAATAAATAAATCATGCTCCAACTTCATCACATAACGGTTCACCATACGTGCATGCTACGGAATCACAAACTTTAACACAAGTATCTCTAAAATTCACAACTACTCTACTATCATGACTCTAATATCACCATCTTCATATCTCAAAACAATCATAAAGAATCAAACTTCTCATAGTATTTATTGCACTTTATATGAAAGTTTTTATTGTATCCCTCTTGGATGCCCATCATATTAGGACCAAAGCAAATTACCATGCTGTTCTAAAAGACTCTCAAAATAATATAAGTGAAGCATGAGAGTTCATCTATTTCTTCAACATAAAACCACCATCGTGCTCTAAATAGATATAAGTGAAGCACTAGAGCAAATGACAAATTACTCCAAAAGATATAAGTGAAGATCAATGAGTAGTTGAATAATTATGTAACTATGTGAAGACTCTATAACATTTAAGAATTTTAGATCTTTGAATATTATTCAGACAGCAAGCAAAACAAAATAAAATAAAATGATTCTTCAAGCAAAACACATATCATGTGGTGAATAAAAATATAGCTCCAAGTAAAGTTACCAATGAACGAAGATGAAAGAGGGGATGCCATCCGGGGCATCCCCAAGCTTAGGCTCTTGGTTGTCCTTGAATATTACCTTGGGGTGCCTTGGGAATCCCCAAGATTAGGCTCTTTCCACTCCTTATTCCGTAGTCCATCGAATCTTTACCCAAAACTTGAAAACTTCACAACACAAAACTCAACAGAAAACTTGTAAGCTCCGTTAGTATAAGAAAATAAAATCACCACTTTGGTACTGTTGTGAACTCATTATAAATTCATATTTGTGTAATATCTACTGTACTCCAACTTCTATATAGTTCATACCCTCCGATACTACTCATAGATTCATCAAAATAAGCAAACAACACAATGAAAACAGAATATGTCAAAAACAGAACAGTCTGTAGTAATTTGTAACTTTCAAATACTTCTGTAACTCCAAAAATTCTGAAATAAATTGGTGGACTTGAGGAATTTGTCCATTAATCTTCTGCACAAAATATCAACCTAAAATCACTCTTCTGTTAAAAACGAAAATTATTCTCGTGAGCACAAAGTTTCTGTTTTTTACAGCAAGATCGCAGTAACTTTCACCCAAGTCTTCCCAAAGGTCGTACTTAGCACGTTATTGAAACAAACGCTATAAAACATGCACTAAGTTTCCGGGTAATACAATTCTAGCATGAATAATAAACAATCATCATGATATAAGGAAATATAAATAACAACTTTATTATTACCTCTCGGGCACATTTCCTTCAGTCTCCCACTTGCACTAGAGTCAATAATCTAGATCGCATCACCATGTGATTAACACCAATAGTTCACATCACTAGTAGAAAAAGGGCCTATTGTCCCGGTTGGTAAGGGCCTTTAGTCCCGGTTGGTGAACCGGGACTAAAGGGTCGGTACTAATGCCTCCCCCCTTTAGTCCCGGTTCAATCCATAACCGGGACTAAAGGCCGCGGCCACGTGGAGCTCCACCTTTAGTCACCTAACTTCCCGAACGGTCACCCATCCTCCCACTCACCCAGCCTGAGCACGCTTAACTTCCGGGTTCTATTCTCCCTCGTTTTCCAAGTCTGCACTTGTTGTTTTCCTGACAATAGTAAGATGTCAATCCTATTACCCCTCAGGAATTTTGCTTGAGCATGAATTGACACATTTCACTGTTTGAGTTTCAAACTATTGTTTTCAAAAACAATAATTATTTAGAAAACAATAGTTATTTTGAATAATTAGTTTGACCATGGTTTGACCATAGTTTGACCATAGTTTGACTATAGTTTGACCAGATTTGACCAAAATTCAAAATAATTGAACAAATTAGTTAGTAACACTAATATTCTAGAATAATTAGTTTGACCATGGTTTGAACATTGTTTGACCACAATTTGAATTTTTTTCGATTTTTCCACTCTAGATATTAAAAGCCCCGTAACTTTTTTTTCATTAGGGTTTTTGAGGATTTTGAAAATGTTTAACGGGGTTCCCACTAGTATATGAAAGTGACAACATAGGAGACTCTCTATAATGAAGATCATGGTGCTAATTTGAAGAACCAGTGTGGAAAAAGGATAGTACCATTCTCCCTTCTCTCTTTTTCTCTCATTTATTTATTTATTTTTTTGGGCCTTCTCTTTTTTTGCCTCTTTATTTTTATTTTTATTTTTTTCGTCCGGAGTCTCATCCCGACTTGTGGGGGAATCATATTCTCCATCATCCTATCCTCCTTTGGGACAATGGTCTAATAATGAAGATCATCACACTTTTATTTACTTACAACTCAAGAATTACAACTCAATACTTAGAACGAAATATGACTCTATATGAATGCCTCCGTGGTGTACCGGGATGTGCAATGAATCAAGAGTGACATGTATGAAAGAATTATGAACGGTGGCTTTGCCACAAATACGATGTCAACTACATGATCATGGAAAGCAATATGACAATGATGAAGCGTATCATAGTAGATGGAACGGTGGAAAGTTGCATGGCAATATATCTCGGAATGGCTATGGAAATGCCATAATAGGTAGGTATTGTGGCTGTTTTGTGGAAGGTATATGGTGGGTGTATGGTATCGGCGAAATTTGCTTAACACAAGAGAGGCTAGCAATGGTGGAAGGGTGAGAGTGCGTATAATCCATGGACTCAACATTATTCATAAAGAACTCACATACTTATTGCAAAAATCTATTAGTTATCTAAACGAAGTACTACAAGCATGCTCCTAGGGGGATATATTGATAGGAAAAGACCATCGCTCGTCCCCGACCGCCACTCATAAGGAAGACAATCAATAAATAAATCATGCTCCAACTTCATCACATAACGGTTCACCATACGTGCATGCTACGAGAATCACAAACTTTAACACAAGTATCTCTAAAATTCACAACTACTCTACTATCATGACTCTAATATCACCATCTTCATATCTCAAAACAATCATAAAGAATCAAACTTCTCATAGTATTCAATGCACTTTATATGAAAGTTTTATTGTATCCCTCTTGGATGCCCATCATATTAGGACCAAAGCAAATTACCATGTTGTTCTAAAAGACTCTCAAAACAATATAAGTGAAGCATGAGAGTTCATCTATTTCTTCAACATAAAACCACCATCGTGCTCTAAAAAGATATAAGTGAAGCACTAGAGCAAATGACAAACTACTCCAAAAGATATAAGTGAAGATCAATGAGTAGTTGGATAATTATGTAACTATGTGAAGACTCTATAACATTTAAGAATTTCAGATCTTTGGATATTATTCAGACAGCAAGCAAAACAAAATAAAATAAAATGACTCTTCAAGCAAAACACATATCATGTGGTGAATAAAAATATAGCTCCAAGTAAAGTTACCAATGAACGAAGACGAAAGAGGGGATGCCATTCGGGGCATCCCCAAGCTTAGGCTCTTTGTTGTCCTTCAATATTACCTTGGGGTGCCTTGGGAATCCCCAAGATTAGGCTCTTGCCACTCCTTATTCCGTAGACCATCGAATCTTTACCCAAAACTTGAAAACTTCACAACACAAAACTCAACAGAAAACTTGTAAGCTCCGTTAGTATAAGAAAATAAAATCACCACTTTGGTACTGTTGTGAACTCATTATAAATTCATATTTGTGTAATATCTACTGTATTCCAACTTCTATATATTTCATACCCTCCGATACTACTCGTAGATTCATCAAAATAAGCAAACAACACAATGAAAACAGAATATGTCAAAAACAGAACAGTCTGTAGTAATCTGTAACTTTCAAATACTTCTGTAACTCCAAAAATTCTGAAATAAATTGGTGGACGTGAGGAATTTGTCCATTAATCTTCAGCACAAAAAAACAACTTAAAATCACTCTTCTGTTAAAAACGAAAATTATTCTCGTGAGCACAAAGTTTCTGTTTTTTACAGCAAGATCGCATTAACTTTCACCCAAGTCTTCCCAAAGGTCTTACTTAGCACGTTATTGAAACAAAAGCTATAAAACATGCACTAAGTTTCCGGTTAATACAATTCTAGCATGAATAATCAACAATCATCATGATATAAGGAAATATAAATAACAACTTTATTATTGCCTCTCGGGCACATTTCCTTCAGTCTCCCACTTGCACTAGTGTCAATAATCTAGATCGCATCACCATGTGATTAACACCAATAGTTCACATCACTAGTAGAAAAAGGGCCTATTGTCCCGGTTGGTAAGGGCCTTTAGTCCCGGTTGGTGAACCGGGACTAAAGGGTCAGTACTAATGCCTCCCCCCTTTAGTCCCGGTTCAAGCGTAACCGGGACTAAAGGTCATGCCACGTGGAGCTCCACCTTTAGTCACCTAACTTCCCGAACGGTCACCCATCCTCCCACTCACCCAGCCTGAGCACACTTAACTTCCGGGTTCTATTCTCCCTCGTTTCCAAGTCTGCACTTGTTGTTTTCCTGACAATAGTAAGATGTCAACCCTATTAACCCTCACGAATTTTGCTTGAGCATGAATTGACACATTTCACTGTTTGAGTTTCAAACTATTGTTTTCAAAAACAATAATTATTTAGAAAACAATAGTTATTTTGAATAATTAGTTTGACCATGGTTTGACCATAGTTTGACCACAGTTTGACTACAGTTTGACCAGATTTGACCAAAATTCAAAATAACTGAACAAATTAGTTAGTAACACTAATATTCTAGAATAATTAGTTTGACCATGGTTTGACCATTGTTTGACCACAGTTTGAAATTTTTTCGATTTTTTCCACTCTAGATATTAAAAGCCCCGTAACTTCTTTTCGGTTAGGTTTTTGAGGATTTTGAAAATGTTTAACGGGGTTCCCACTAGTATATGAAAGTGACAACATAGGAGACTCTCTATCATGAAGATCATGGTACTAATTTGAAGAACAAGTGTGGAAAAAGGATAGTACCATTGTCCCTTCTCACTTTGTCTCTCATTTATTTATTTATTTTTTTGGGCCTTCTCATTTTTTGCCTCTTTATTTTTATTTTTATATTTTTCGTCCGGAGTCTCATCCCGACTTGTGGGGCAATCATAGTCTCCATCATCCTTTCCTCACTGGGACAATGGTCTAATAATGAAGATCATCACACTTTTATTTACTTACAACTCAAGAATTACAACTCAATACTTAGAACAAAATATGACTCTATATGAATGCCTCCGGTGGTGTACCGGGATGTGCAATGAATCAAGAGTGACATGTATGAAAGAATTATGAACGGTGGCTTCGCCACAAATACGGTGTCAACTACATGATCATGCAAAGCAATATGACAACGATGAAGCGTATCATAGTAGATGGAACGGTGGAAAGTTGCATGGCAATATATCTCGGAATGGCTATGGAAATGCCATAATAGGTAGGTATTGTGGCTGTTTTGTGGAAGGTATATGGTGGGTGTATGGTATCGGCGAAATTTATGCAACACAAGAGAGGCTAGCAATGGTGAAAGGGTGAGAGTGCGTATAATCCATGGACTCAACATTATTCATAAAGAACTCACATACTTATTGCAAAAATCTATTAGTTATCGAAACGAAGTACTACAAGCATGCTCCTAGGGGGATAGATTGGTAGGAAAATACCATCGTCATTCCCCGACCGCCACTCATAAGGAAGACAATCAATAAATAAATCATGCTCCAACTTCATCACATAACGGTTCACCATAATGCATGCTACGGGAATCACAAACTTTAACACAAGTATCTCTAAAATTCACAACTACTCTACTATCATGACTCTAATATCACCATCTTCATATCTCAAAACAATCATAAAGAATCAAACTTCTCATAGTATTCAATGCACTTTATATGAAAGTTTTATTGTATCCCTCTTGGATGCCCATTATATTAGGACCAAAGCAAATTACCATGCTGTTCTAAAAGACTCTCAAAACAATATAAGTGAAGCATGAGAGTTCATCTATTTCTTCAACATAAAACCACCATCGTGCTCTAAAAAGATATAAGTGAAGCACTAGAGCAAATGACAAACTACTCCAAAAGATATAAGTGAAGATCAATGAGTAGTTGAATAATTATGTAACTATGTGAAGACTCTATAACATTTAAGAATTTCAGATCTTTGGATATTATTCAGACAGCAAGCAAAACAAAATAAAATAAAATGATTCTTCAAGCAAAACACATATCATGTGGTGAATAAAAATATAGCTCCAAGTAAAGTTACCAATGAACGAAGACGAAAGAGGGGATGCCATCCGGGGCATCCCCAAGCTTAGGCTCTTTGTTGTCCTTGAATATTACCTTGGGGTGCCTTGGGAATCCCCAAGATTAGTCTCTTGCCACTCCTTATTCCGTAGTCCATCGAATCTTTACCCAAAACTTGAAAACTTCACAACACAAAACTCAACAGAAAACTTGTAAGCTCCATTAGTATAAGAAAATAAAATCACCACTTTGGTACTGTTGTGAACTCATTATAAATTCATATTTGTGTAATATCTACTGTATTCCAACTTCTATATACTTCATACCCTCCGATACTACTCATAGATTCATCAAAATAAGTAAACAACACAATGAAAACAGAATATGTCAAAAACAGAACAGTCTGTAGTAATCTGTAACTTTCAAATACTTCTGTAACTCCAAAAATTCTGAAATAAATTGGTGGACATGAGGAATTTGTCCATTAATCTTCTGCACAAAAAATCAACTTAAAATCACTCTTCTGTTAAAAACGAAAATTATTCTCGTGAGCACAAAGTTTCTGTTTTTTACAACAAGATCGCATTAACTTTCACCCAAGTCTTCCCAAAGGTCTTACTTAGCACGTTATTGAAACAAAAGCTATAAAACATGCACTAAGTTTCTGGTTAATACAATTCTAGCATGAATAATAAACAATCATCATGATATAAGGAAATATAAATAACAACTTTATTATTGCCTCTCGGGCACATTTCCTTCAGTCTCCCACTTGCACTAGAGTCAATAATCTAGATCGCATCACCATGTAATTAACACCAATAGTTCACATCACTAGTAGAAAAAGGGCCTATTGTCCCGGTTGGTAAGGGCCTTTAGTCCCGGTTGGTGAACCGGGACTAAAGGGTCGGTACTCATGCCTCCCCCCTTTAGTCCCGGTTCAATCCAGAACCGGGACTACAGGCCGCGGCCACGTGGAGCGCCACCTTTAGTCACCTAACTTCCCGACGGTCACACATCCTCCCACTCACCCAGCCTGAGCACGCTTAACTTCCGGGTTCTATTCTCCCTCGCTTCCAAGTCTGCACTTGTTGTTTTCCTGACAATAGTAAGATGTCAACCCTATTAACCCTCACGAATTTTGCTTGAGCATGAATTGACACATTTCACTGTTTGAGTTTCAAACTATTGTTTTCAAAAACAATAATTATTTAGAAAACAATAGTTATTTTGAATAATTAGGTTGACCATGGTTTGACCATAGTTTGACCACAGTTTGACTACAGTTTGACCAAATTTGACCAAAATTCAAAATAACTGAACAAATTAGTTAGTAACACTAATATTCTAGAATAATTAGTTTGACCATGGTTTGACCATTGTTTGACCACAGTTTGAAATTTTTTCGATTTTTCCACTCTAGATATTAAAAGCCCCTAACTTCTTTTACATTAGGTTTTTGAGGATTTTGAAAATGTTTAACGGGGTTCCCACTAGTATATGAAAGTGACAACATAGGAGACTCTCTATCATGAAGATCATGGTACTAATTTGAAGAACAAGTGTGGAAAAAGGATAGTACCATTGTCCGTTCTCTCTTTTTCTCTCATTTATTTATTTATTTTTTTGGGCCTTCTCTTTTTTGCCTCTTTATTTTATTTTTATTTTTTTCGTCCGGAGTCTCATCCCGACTTGTGGGGCAATCATAGTCGCCATCATCCTTTCCTCACTGGGACAATGGTCTAATAATGTAGATCATCACACTTTTATTTACTTACAACTCAAGAATTACAACTCAATACTTAGAACAAAATATGACTCTATATGAATGCCTCCGGTGGTGTACCGGGATGTGCAATGAATCAAGAGTGACATGTATGAAAGAATTATGAACGGTGGCTTTGCCACAAATACGATGTCAACTACATGATCATGCAAAGCAATATGACAATGATGAAGCGTATCATAGTAGATGGAACGGTGGAAAGTTGCATGGCAATATATCTCGGAATGGCTATGGAAATGCCATAATAGGTATGTATTGTGGCTGTTTTGTGGAAGGTATATGGTGGGTGTATGGTATCGGCGAAATTTGCGAAACACAAGAGAGGCTAGCAATGGTTGAAGGGTTAGAGTGCGTATAATCCATGGACTCAACATTATTCATAAAGAACTCACATACTTATTGCAAAAATCTATTAGTTATCGAGACGAAGTACTACAAGCATGCTCCTAGGGGGATAGATTGGTAGGAAAATACCATCGCTCGTCCCCGACCGCCACTCATAAGGAAGACAATCAATAAATAAATCATGCTCCAACTTCATCACATAACGGTTCACCATACGTGCATGCTACGGGAATCACAAACTTTAACACAAGTATCTCTAAAATTCACAACTACTCTACTATCATGACTCTAATATCACCATCTTCATATCTCAAAACAATCATAAAGAATCAAACTTCTCATAGTATTCAATGCACTTTATATGAAAGTTTTATTGTATCCCTCTTGGATGCCCATCATATTAGGACCAAAGCAAATTACCATGTTGTTCTAAAAGACTCTCAAAACAATATAAGTGAAGCATGAGAGTTCATCTATTTCTTCAACATAAAACCATCATCGTGCTCTAAAAAGATATAAGTGAAGCACTAGAGCAAATGACAAACTACTCCAAAAGATATAAGTGAAGATCAATGAGTAGTTGAATAATTATGTAACTATGTGAAGACTCTATAACATTTAAGAATTTCAGATCTTTGGATATTATTCAGACAGCAAGCAAAACAAAATAAAATAAAATGACTCTTCAAGCAAAACACATATCATGTGGTGAATAAAAATATAGCTCCAAGTAAAGTTACCAATGAACGAAGACGAAAGAGGGGATGCTATCCGGGGCATCCCCAAGCTTAGGCTCTTGGTTGTCCTTGAATATTACCTTGGGGTGCCTTGGGAATCCCCAAGATTAGGCTCTTGCCACTCCTTATTCCGTAGTCCGTCGAATCTTTACCCAAAACTTGAAAACTTCACAACACAAAACTCAACAGAAAACTTGTAAGCTCCATTAGTATAAGAAAATAAAATCACCACTTTGGTACTGTTGTGAACTCATTATAAATTCATATTTGTGTAATATCTACTGTATTCCAACTTCTATATACTTCATACCCTCCGATACTACTCATAGATTCATCAAAATAAGCAAACAACACAATGAAAACAGAATATGTCAAAAACAGAACAGTCTGTAGTAATCTGTAACTTTCAAATACTTCTGTAACTCCAAAAATTCTGAAATAAATTGGTGGACGTGAGGAATTTCTCCATTAATCTTCTGCACAGAAAATCAACTTAAAATCGCTCTATTGTTAAAAACGAAAATTATTCTCGTGAGCACAAAGTTTCTGTTTTTTACAACAAGATCGCATTAACTTTCACCCAAGTCTTCCCAAAGGTCTTACTTAGCACGTTATTGAAACAAAAGCTATAAAACATGCACTAAGTTTCTGGTTAATACAATTCTAGCATGAATAATAAACAATCATCATGATATAAGGAAATATAAATAACAACTTTATTATTGCCTCTCGGGCACATTTCCTTCAGTCTCCCACTTGCACTAGAGTCAATAATCTAGATCGCATCACCATGTAATTAACACCAATAGTTCACATCACTAGTAGAAAAAGGGCCTATTGTCCCGGTTGGTAAGGGCCTTTAGTCCCGGTTGGTGAACCGGGACTAAAGGGTCGGTACTAATGCCTCCCCCGTTTAGTCCCGGTTCAATCCAGAACCTGGACTAAAGGCCGCGGCCACGTGGAGCACCACCTTTAGTCACCTAACTTCCCGAACGGTCACACATCCTCCCACTCACCCAGCCTGAGCACGCTTAACTTCCGGGTTCTATTCTCCCTCGTTTCCAAGTCTGCACTTGTTGTTTTCCTGACAATAGTAAGATGTCAACCCTATTAACCCTCACGAATTTTGCTTGAGCATGAATTGACACATTTCACTGTTTGAGTTTCAAACTATTGTTTTCAAAAACAATAATTATTTAGAAAACAATAGTTATTTTGAATAATTAGGTTGACCATGGTTTGACCATAGTTTGACCACAGTTTGACTACTGATTTGACCAAATTTGACCAAAATTCAAAATAACTGAACAAATTAGTTAGTAACACTAATATTCTAGAATAATTAGTTTGACCATGGTTTGACCATTGTTTGACCACAGTTTGAAATTTTTTCGATTTTTCCACTCTAGATATTAAAGCCCCTAACTTCTTTTACATTAGGTTTTTGAGGATTTTGAAAATGTTTAACGGGTTCCCACTAGTATATGAAAGTGACAACATAGGAGACTCTCTATCATGAAGATCATGGTACTAATTTGAAGAACAAGTGTGGAAAAAGGATAGTACCATTGTCCGTTCTCTCTTTTTCTCTCATTTATTTATTTATTTTTTTGGGCCTTCTCTTTTTTTGCCTCTTTATTTTTATTTTTATTTTTTTCGTCCGGAGTCTCATCCCGACTTGTGGGGCAATCATAGTCGCCATCATCCTTTCCTCACTGGGACAATGGTCTAATAATGTAGATCATCACACTTTTATTTACTTACAACTCAAGAATTACAACTCAATACTTAGAACAAAATATGACTCTATATGAATGCCTCCGGTGGTGTGCGGGATGTGCAATGAATCAAGAGTGACATGTATGAAAGAATTATGAACGGTGGCTTTGCCACAAATACGATGTCAACTACATGATCATGCAAAGCAATATGACAATGATGAAGCGTATCATAGTAGATGGAACGGTGGAAAGTTGCATGGCAATATATCTCGGAATGGCTATGGAAATGCCATAATAGGTATGTATTGTGGCTGTTTTGTGGAAGGTATATGGTGGGTGTATGGTATCGTGAAATTTGGCGCAACACAAGAGAGGCTAGCAATGGTGGAAGGGTGAGAGTGCGTATAATCCATGGACTCAACATTATTCATAAAGAACTCACATACTTATTGCAAAAATCTATTAGTTATCGAGACGAAGTACTACAAGCATGCTCCTAGGGGGATAGATTGGTAGGAAAATACCATCGCTCGTCCCCGACCGCCACTCATAAGGAAGACAATCAATAAATAAATCATGCTCCAACTTCATCACATAACGGTTCACCATACGTGCATGCTACGGGAATCACAAACTTTAACACAAGTATCTCTAAAATTCACAACTACTCTACTATCATGACTCTAATATCACCATCTTCATATCTCAAAACAATCATAAAGAATCAAACTTCTCATAGTATTCAATGCACTTTATATGAAAGTTTTATTGTATCCCTCTTGGATGCCCATCATATTAGGACCAAAGCAAATTACCATGTTGTTCTAAAAGACTCTCAAAACAATATAAGTGAAGCATGAGAGTTCATCTATTTCTTCAACATAAAACCATCATCGTGCTCTAAAAAGATATAAGTGAAGCACTAGAGCAAATGACAAACTACTCCAAAAGATATAAGTGAAGATCAATGAGTAGTTGAATAATTATGTAACTATGTGAAGACTCTATAACATTTAAGAATTTCAGATCTTTGGATATTATTCAGACAGCAAGCAAAACAAAATAAAATAAAATGACTCTTCAAGCAAAACACATATCATGTGGTGAATAAAAATATAGCTCCAAGTAAAGTTACCAATGAACGAAGACGAAAGAGGGGATGCCATCCGGGGCATCCCCAAGCTTAAACTCTTGGTTGTCCTTGAATATTACCTTGGGGTGCCTTGGGAATCCCCAAGATTAGGCTCTTGCCACTCCTTATTCCGTAGTCCATCGAATCTTTACCCAAAACTTGAAAACTTCACAACACAAAACTCAACAGAAAACTTGTAAGCTCCATTAGTATAAGAAAATAAAATCACCACTTTGGTACTGTTGTGAACTCATTATAAATTCATATTTGTGTAATATCTACTGTATTCCAACTTCTATATAGTTCATACCCTCCGATACTACTCATAGATTCATCAAAATAAGCAAACAACACAATGAAAACAGAATATGTCAAAAACAGAACAGTCTGTAGTAATCTGTAACTTTCAAATACTTCTGTAACTCCAAAAATTCTGAAATAAATTGGTGGACGTGAGGAATTTTTCCATCAATCTTCTGCACAAAAAATCAACTTAAAATCACTCTTCTGTTAAAAACGAAAATTATTCTTGTGAGCACAAAGTTTCTGTTTTTTACAGCAAGATCGCATTAACTTTCACCCAAGTCTTCCCAAAGGTCTTACTTAGCACGTTATTGAAACAAAAGCTATAAAACATGCACTAAGTTTCCGGTTAATACAATTCTAGCATGAATAATAAACAATCATCATGATATAAGGAAATATAAATAACAACTTTATTATTGCCTCTCGGGCACAGTCCCTTCAGTCTCCCACTTGCACTAGAGTCAATAATCTAGATCGCATCACCATGTGATTAACACCAATAGTTCACATCACTAGTAGAAAAAGGGCCTATTGTCCCGGTTGGTAAGGGCCTTTAGTCCCGGTTGGTGAACCGGGACTAAAGGGTCGGTACTAATGCCTCCCCCCTTTAGTCCCGGTTCAATCCAGAACCGGGACTAAAGGCCGCGGCCACGTGGAGCTCCACCTTTAGTCACCTAACTTCCCGAACGGTCACCCATCCTCCCACTCACCCAGCCTGAGCACGCTTAACTTCCGGGTTCTATTCTCCCTCGTTTCCAAGTCTGCACTTGTTGTTTTCCTGACAATAGTAAGATGTCAATCCTATTAACCCTCAGGAATTTTGCTTTTCATGAATTGACACATTTCACTGTTTGAGTTTCAAACTATTGTTTTCAAAAACAATAATTATTTAGAAAACAATAGTTATTTTGAATAATTAGTTTGACCATGGTTTGACCATAGTTTGGCCATCGTTTGACTACAGTTTGACCAGATTTGACCAAAATTCAAAATAACTGAACAAATTAGTTAGTAACACTAATATTCTAGAATAATTAGTTTGACCATTGTTTGACCACAGTTTGAAATTTTTTCGATTTTTTTCTCTCTAGATATTAAAAGCCCCGTAACATTTTTTCTGTTAGGTTTTTGAGGATTTTGAAAATGTTTAACGGGGTTCCCACTAGTATATGAAAATGACAACATAGGAGACTCTCTATCATGAAGATCATGGTGCTAATTTGAAGAACAAGTGTGGAAAAAGGATAGTACCATTGTCCCTTCTCTCTTTTTCTCTCATTTATTTATTTATTTATTTGGGCCTTCTCTTTTTTTGCCTCTTTATTTTTATTTTTATTTTTTTCGTCCGGAGTCTCATCCCGACTTGTGGGGGAATCATAGTCTCCATCATCCTTTCCTCACTGGGACAATGGTCTAATAATGAAGATCATCACACTTTTATTTACTTACAACTCAAGAATTACAACTCAATACTTAGAACAAAATATGACTCTATATGAATGCCTCCGGTGGTGTACCGGGTTGTGCAATGAATCAAGAGTGACATGTATGAAAGAATTATGAACGGTGGCTTTGCCACAAATATGATGTCAACTACATGATCATGCAAAGCAATATGACAATGATGAAGCGTATCATAGTAGATGGAACGGTGCAAAGTTGCATGGCAATATATCTCGGAATGGCTATGGAAATGCCATAATAGGTAGGTATTGTGGCTGTTTTGTGGAAGGTATATGGTGGGTGTATGGTATCGGCGAAATTTGCGCAACACAAGAGAGGCTAGCAATGGTGGAAGGGTGAGAGTGCGTATAATCCATGGACTCAACATTATTCATAAAGAACTCACATAATTATTGCAAAAATCTATTAGTTATCGAAACGAAGTACTACAAGCATGCTCCTAGGGGGATAGATTGGTAGGAAAAGACCATCGCTCGTCCCCGACCGCCACTCATAAGGAAGACAATCAATAAATAAATCATGCTCCAACTTCATCACATAACGGTTCACCATACGTGCATGCTACGGGAATCACAAACTTTAACACAAGTATCTCTAAAATTCACAACTACTCTACTATCATGACTCTAATATCACCATCTTCATATCTCAAAACAATCATAGAGAATCAAACTTCTCATAGTATTCAATGCACTTTATATGAAAGTTTTTATTGTATCCCTCTTGGATGCCCATCATATTAGGACCAAAGCAAATTACCATGCTGTTCTAAAAGACTCTCAAAACAATATAAGTGAAGCATGAGAGTTCATCTATTTCTTCAACATAAAACCACCATCGTGCTCTAAAAAGATATAAGTGAAGCACTAGAGTAAATGACAAACTACTCCAAAAGATATAAGTGAAGATCAATGAGTAGTTGAATAATTATGTAACTATGTGAAGACTCTATAACATTTAAGAATTTCAGATCTTTGGATATTATTCAGACAGCAAGCAAAACAAAATAAAATAAGATGACTCTTCAAGAAAAACACATATCATGTGGTGAATAAAAATATAGCTCCAAGTAAAGTTACCAATGAACGAAGACGAAAGAGGGGATACCATCCGGGGCATCCCCAAGCTTAGGCTCTTCGTTGTCCTTGAATATTACCTTGGGGTGCCTTGGGAATCCCCAAGATTAGGCTCTTGCCACTCCTTATTCCGTAGTCCATCGAATCTTTACCCAAAACTTGAAAACTTCACAACACAAAACTCAACAGAAAACTTGTAAGCTCCGTTAGTATAAGAAAATAAAATCACCACTTTGGTACTGTTGTGAACTCATTATAAATTCATATTTGTGTAATATCTACTGTATTCCAACTTCCCTCCGATACTGTCGGGGCAAATCTGTCCCACCACGGACACCTATGGGACCGGAGCCCCTTTTCGGTTCGGCAGGGGGCGGAGGATGCACAAAGAGCAGATCGAGGCGATCACACGAGAGATTTACCCAGCTTCGGAGCTCTCCGGAGAGATAATACTCCTACTGCTGCTTCTCTTGTTGTATTGTGTTCTTGGTAGGGAGCAATGAGAGCTACAAAACCTAGCTTGAGAGTCTGTGGCCTCGTACGAGCTGAACCGAATGAGCCGAACCCTTTCTACGTTGCACTCGGGCCTCCTTTTATAGGCACAAGGGGTCACCACAGGTGGCAAGTAGACATGGGTGGAATAAGAAAAACAGAGGTTGGTACACCGCTTTGTACAGTGTACAGTGGTCTATACCTAACTCTGACGGCAAGGGACAAGAGCCATAAATGCCCGCCCCATGCCTTTGAAAAGTGCAACAGGGACCGTCAAGTGCGCCGTCGTTTGCCATGACGACAGCTTGTCAGCGGCGCTTGTCGCCGCTCCCCGCTGGCTGCACAGCCCGTCGACACGCGCGCCTGGGGAAGCCCCATGGCGACACGTTGGTGGATGAGCTGGAGCGGAGAGGAAGAGAGGTTACCTGCCGCTGCTTGTCGTGCTTGGGAGCTTGTCGTTCACCAAGCCTTCCCGGCAAGCTCCTCTTGCCGGGGCCTTGTTTCCTTCATGCCTCAAGTGGCCTTCCCGGCAAGCTCCTCTTGCCGGGGGCTTGTCTCTTTGACTGAGAACACTTTGTTCTTGAATGGCTCCAAAGGAGCCACTAAGAGCCTTGGTGATCATCTGGCAAGCCTTACCGCGGGGTGCTGCGACTTCCCGTGCACGAGTTCGGGATACTAGGGTACCCCTACTTTAGTACACCGACAGGAGCCCCCGGGCCTGGGCCATACATGGTGCCGAGCGCTGTTGGGCCAGGCCCAAAACAGTGCACGGGCGCGCGCGGCCTGAATCACACCGTTACTCACCCTGGACCCACCACGTCCCCCACTAACGGCACGCGTCGAGCGCGGCGTTATGGGAGAAATCGTGGGCGAGATCGTGGGGGAATCCTTTGCTAGGAAGCGCGAAACGTCCGCCCCCTCCCTCTTTATAAGCAGAGGATATCGGGGCAGAACGCCTACTCGCCATAGCTGTCACATCAGAAAACCCCGCTGCTTCCCGCTTTCTTCTCGAGCCCAAAGAGAGCGACGCGCCGTCCCCTCCATCGCCACCGGCACCATCAACACCGTCGACCTCCTCCACCACCTCTCCTCATGGCTCCGAAGGCCGACAAGGGAAGAGGCGTGAAATCGGCCGAGGCGCAAGGAACGGGCCCTCTTCGACCCCGAGCTCGACGCAAAGGCGTTGCGGAGGGAGTTCTACCTCTTCTGGGCGACAGAGACGCGGGCACACCCGCGCACAAGGGTGATCTCCGCCGCTACATCCGAGAAGGTCTCCGTCGGGTATCCCTTCTTCGCGCTTTTCTTCTACTGCGGGCTCTGCCCGCCCTTCTCTGAATTCTTTTGTGATATCATGAACACCTATGGCTTCCACCTCCTTGATTTCACCCCCAACGCCGTCCTCACCATGGCGGTTTTCGCCCATCTTTGTGAGAATTTTGTCGGGGTCCACCCAAATGTCGCCCTCTTCCGTCACTTCTTCATGCCTCGCGCCGAGAGAGGAGAGCCACTTGCCGGAGGAGTAGCTTGGGTCTCTAGGATCGGCAAGAAAGACGCTTACTTGGAAGGGGAGTTCCATAGTAAGTGGGATGAGTGGAGAGCAAACTGGTGGTGGATCATTGAGGAGAACCCGCAGCCCTTCACTGTCGTGCGCCGAACCCCAATAGTGCGCGGCAATGACTGGAGTAACTTGGCGCCGGAGGACGAGAGGCTGCAGATTGCTGTGACCCGGATTTTGCGCCTTAGGCTTGCCGGACTGACCGTAGGCGCAGTTGGCGCAGACTTCCTCCGCCGTTGCATCGCACCCTTGCAGGAGAGGGAAGACATCCTTGGGAATGCAAGAACGGCGAGACATCATGAGGTTGCGCCTGGGCCTCAATTGGAACTTCACGGTCTTGGAGCTGATGGCGTCTTGCAGGAGCTGTTCAAGCATGATCCCGAGCACCCCGAGTGGTTCATGTTGCCGGAAGGAGTCGTCCCCTTGTGCAACAATTCATCGCTGGACCGCATCCGCGCCATGATGCCGGTGTGCGATTCCCACGGAATCGTTCCGACTTGGCAGGAGCCTCCAGAAGACGTCGTGCGGCGGTTTTTCGACGGCTTGGAGGAAGTCGCGGTCCGCGCCGACGAGAAGAAGTGGCTCACCCACGACAGCACCGACCAGGAGATGGCGCGGATCGCCACAAGGTTGGAGGAGGCGGCAGCAGCCGCAGCCGCTGGTGCCTTCGGGTTTACCGTGGAAAAGGCAGAGGCAGCCGAGGCGGCGAGCCTTGCCGACCGAGAAGAGTTCGCCGGCGAAGAGGAGCAGGTCGAGCCCGAAGCCGAGCCCAGCGAGCCAGCCGAGGACGCTGCTGCCCCGTCATCCAGCACCTTGCCGCAGCCGGAGCCCCTGGCTCCGCCAAGGAGGCGTCTTCGGAGGGCCGGAGACGAGGCGAGACGGCAGACGCGCCAACAGCCGCGGCGCCGTGCGACAAGCTCTACTGCGGCAAGTACGGTTGCCGCGGGAGCGTCCCACACGGTTCCGGCAACTGAGGCGGAATCTTCCCGGGCCGCCGCTGCTCCCGCCAAGCGCTCAAGGGAGCCCACCCCTCCACCTCTTTGCACTGGAGGCGAGCCGGAGTTTGATCTCTCCGCGCTCAGCTCCGACGAGGAGGAAGAAGAAGAGTGAGTTCCCACTTTGCGTTTGTATTTCTTCAATTCCATTGCTTCATTTTAAATCTGATTTGCTTCATTCTGATTTCTTCCTTATTCAGGACGCTGGCTCAAAGGGCGTCGAAGAGGGCCAAGACTCCATTGGTTGTCGTCGGAGACGATTCCCCTGTGGCGACAGGAGGGACGTCTGAGGCTCCTTTGTCGGATCCTGCAACCCTTCAACGCGGCAGCCCCCAGCACAACCCCCAGTGTAAGTGTTTGGACTATCTCTTACGATTCGGTGTGCTTGGGTGCTTCTTTACTGATATCTGACTTGTTGATTTGTGTAGGAGTAGAGCAGCCTCATCAGGAGGCCCCGGAGGTCACTCCCGAAGTCCAGCCTGCTTCAACTACGCCGCCAAGGGAGAGATCTCCGCCAAGGGAGGACTCTCCGGCAAGGGAGGCCTCTCCGACAAGGGGAGCTTCTCCGGCAAAGGGCAGCGCCGACAATCCCCCGGTGGTGGAGACCGCGGCTACAGATCCCATTGCCGGTAATCTTCTTTCTTGAGAATTTCCCTTGGGTTATTTTCTTCTGTTCTTCTTCTCGAACACTTGCTTGACTTGTTCTTTTCTTTGATCTTCAGACCCATCTGCCGGAGAGCCGATGGAGACTGAGGCCGCCGGCGAGGAGGACGCTCGCGGCAACAACGACGCCGACACCATCATGGAAGAGGGAGCCGGCGCCGACGGGTCTGCCGGCGAAGAGTCCGCCAAGACTGCTGGCGCCGAGGCTGGGGAGGGATCTGGTGATCATACTGACGGCCCTGGGGCCGCAGGAGCGCCAGGCGCTGCACCAACCACAGATCCCTCCGCCACCGATACGGCGCCAGGCTCCGAAGAGCCCCAGTCCGGCGCCTATCTGAAGGCCGGTGACGGGGTCTTCATCAAGCTTCCGTGGGCGTCAAGCTCTGTGGCTCGGCCGAAGGGGAGATCTTCGACGGAGAGCTTCGCCGCTGGGCTGTCATCGGTTGACACGCCAAGCAGCAGTGGCGATTCTGAGGAGGAGCAGCTATTGAAGAAGTTGGTGTCGCTCTATCGCGCCCGACAAGCTAAACTGGATTCCAGGGAAGCGCTTGTCGTGAAGGCAGGAACTGACATGGAGAAGCGCACAGAAGAGCTCCGGCGCGCCAACAAGGAAACCCTCCGGGACATAGCGGAGGCGCGGGAGCAGCTTGCTGAGGAGCGCACGGCCTTCATCTTGGAGAAGGCCGAGGTCGACGAGCAGCAAAGGCTTGCCGGGCGAAGCTCTTCGCACAAGAAGGAGAGCTGGCGAACGGAAGATCAACCTCGACAGCTATGAGGAAGATCTTGCCGCGCGCGAGCAATCACTTGGCGGGGCACTCCAGGAGGCAAAGGACGCCGCCGCGGCTGCCGAGGCCGCCAAGGAGGAATTGGAAACGAGGGTGGCGCAACTGGAGGCCACCCTCCAGATGAGCGGCGAGGAGGTCACCGCGCTGAAGCACGAGCGCAAGAAGGACGCCTACACTCTTGGCGAGTTGCAGGGTCGCCTCGCTGAGAGGATCAAAGAGATCGACGCCGCCAAGGATGTCAAAGCGGACCTGGAGCTGAAACTGACCACCCTGACGGAGACGCTAGACGGCGCCAGGGAGCGGGAAGCGGGCCTGTTGGAGAAGATCAAGGCCAACGAGGAGCTGCTGGCGACCGCCACAAACGCCCATAACACCCTCAAAGAAAGCGTGATGCACTGGACAGAGGGTCTTGTGGACATCGCCGCCACCATCGACAAGGAGCTGACGGAAATTGGGATGGAAGATCTCGGATACTCCTCCGACGAGCACCTCCAGCCCAGCGCCAAGCTCAGCTTATTCTTCAATGGCGTGTTGACGGCTCTCCGGCGACTCGGCGGCGATCCCGGCGGCCCGGCGATGAGTCGCGCCAAATCTGCTCGGAAGTTCTCCAGAAGGTGCTGATGAAGGTGGCCTACCGCAACCCAGGCCTCGACCTCACCAACGTCCTCAAATCCTTGCCACCGGATGCCGACGTAGAGGCGCTCAAGGCCTTTGTCGCCCCATTCGTGAACAGGGTCCAGAAGGTCAAGAGGGTTGAGGGCGACCGTGTAGACTAGGCCGCCAAGTTTATCTTTCCCTTGTCGCTGCAGATCATATTTAGGAAAACATTTTATTAGATCCGCGACAAGTTATTTTGTAATATACACTATCTTAGGCAATCGAATGCAATGTTATTTCCTCTACTTGATTTCTTCCTTTGTATGTTCGTACCCTACGCTTTTAGGGAACTTGTCGGTGCAGGCACCCTTGCCGCGAGCGCTGAGTGCGGAACTTCAGGAGCCTGCTGGCGATGCCGCCTCCGACAAGCAACCTTATCGCAACTAGTTGCAGCTCACTTAAGTTGTTGAGCGGACTCGAAACAAAGTAAGGGCGCAAACTAGCTACGAGTTGGTTCCTCCGCGCACAGGTTTTCCATAAAAAGTACTTATTGTTCGAGGAAGATAACTTAGAAATTTTAAAAACTGATTGCACAAATTCTGGCAACTTAGCTTTTTCTGTCGTTTGCTTCCCGGCAAGGCATTATCTCCTCGAGCGACGCTTGGCGGTCCACGTCATTATCTTCTCCTTCCCCCCGGTTAACTTGTGAGTGGATGAACCTTCCTCATTCCTTTTGAGAAGAAAGAAGAGAAAATAAAGTTATGGAGCCTAGTGACTCGATATTGCTTACCGGGTGTTGATGCTGCACAAAAATGTCAGGTAATACATGCAAATAGGTTATGAAAGCATGAATTTGACGATCTTTGCGCAACACATAGGCTTTACTGATGCACGGGGTCTGCGCCCGGCTTTGTACAAAGGATTACATGCAACAGCGGCAAGACTTGTACAAAAGGGTGGTTGCCGGAACGGGTTCCGGCAACCGCGCCTTATGGGTAAAACTTACGAAGATGCTCTATATTCCAGGAGTTGCTCACCGGAACGCCATCTTCAGTCTCAAGGCGGACAGCGCTGGGCCTTGTGACTCGTTTCACCCGATAAGGGCCTTCCCACTTCGGTGTCAACTTGTTGGAATTCTTAGCGGATTGAACGCACCGAAGAACAAGGTCGCCTTCCTCGAAGCTTCTGGCATTAACTTTGCGGCTATGGTAGCGACGCAAAGCTTGCTGGTAACGAGCAGCTCGTACAGCAGCCTGAAGACGATCCTCCTCAAGGAGCAGCGTCATCTTGTCGCAGCTGCTCTTGCTCAAGCTCATCATAAGCGAGCACTCGAGGCGACCCATTATCACGAGTTCCATGGGGAGAACTGCCTCTGCTCCATAGACTAGAGCGAAAGGTGTCCGCGGCGATGGCTCGATTTGGCGTCGTCTGATCGACCAAAGAACCACCGGCAGCTCCTCGATCCAGTTTCTTCCGCACTTGTGCAGCCTGTCGAAAGTCCTGGTCTTGAGTCCACGCAGCACTTCAGCATTTGCCCTCTCCGCTTGACCGTTGCTTCTCGGGTGAGCAACAGAAGCGAAGCAGACCTTGGGCGTAGTGCATGAAGGTGCGGCTCGTGAATTGTGTGCCGTTGTCGGTAATGATCCTGTTAGGTATCCCAAAACGGCAAACAATTGACCTGAAGAACTTGACTGCTGACTGTGTTGTCACCTTCCTCATCGCCTCCGATTCCGGCCACTTTGTGAACTTGTCGATTGCTACGTACAAGTACTCAAAGCCCCGACAGCTCGGGGGAAGGGGCCGAGGATATCGAGCCCCAGACCGAAAAGCGCCAGGATAAAGGGATCGTCTGGAGAGCTTGAGCTGGCTGGTGTATCTGTTTGGAATGGAACTGGCACGCTTCACACTTGGTTACTCGTGCAGTTGCATCCTGGAGGGCTTCTGGCCAGAAGAAACCTTGCCGGAAAGCTTTTCCGGCAAGAGCTCTTGCGCCAATGTGGTGACCACATATGCCTCCGTGTATCTCTGCCAACCGCTTCTGTCCATCTTCCCGGCAAATGCACTTCAATTTCACACCGTTGAGTCTTCTTCTGTACAAGATGTTGTCAACAAACTGGTACATACTTGACTGCCGGGCTACTCTTTCCGCTGTTTCTTGCTCTTCGGGAAGTTCTCCTGTCTGAAGGAAATGAACAATCTGCTGTGCCCATGCTGGAGCCTGCGGCTCGACAACAAGGACTAAAGGCGCATCTATCGCTGCGGGAACATCAGCTTCTACGGCATGCACTTGAGTTTCTGCCGGAGCTTGACATTCCCCGGCAAGCTTGCCGGAGCAAAACTTGTCGGGAACATTTGCTTCAACGAAACAAACCCTAGGGCTTGTCGGAGCAGACTGCTCCTCAGCACTCTTGGCGTTGATCTTGGGGACCTTCTTGGCGGCGGCTTCGGGAAGCTCTGCCAGAGAGTAGTCGTCAGAAATCAACTTCCTCTTCTTATTCTGCCCTGTTGATGGTGTTACGGTTGGTTGAGACAGCTTGAGCACAAAGATCCCTGGTTCCACAGGTAGCTTGAGTGCGGCGCACTTTGACAGCCATCGGCAATATCATTACGAGCTCTTGGAACATGTTCCATTTGCAGGCCTTCAAAGTGCTCTTCTAGCTTCCTCACTTCATCAACGTAGGCTTCCATCAACGGACTCGATAATCTTTATTTACTTGGCGGGGCGACAAGTTGCGAGTCGCCCCTGAAAATGAGTTTCTTGATCCCAAGGTCCACCGCGATCCTGAGACCGGCAAGCAAACCTTCATACTCTGCAGTATTGTTTGTTGCTTGCTCCTTGGGAAAGTGCATCTGGAGGCAGCAGCGGCGGCCCGGGAAGATTCCGCCTCAGTTGCCGGAACCGTGTGGGACGCTCCCGCGGCAACCGTACTTGCCGCGGTAGAGCTTGTCGCACGGCGCCGCGGCTGTTGGCCCGTCTGCCGTCTCGCCTCGTCTCCGGCCCTCCGAAGACGCCTCCTTGGCGGAGCCGGGGGCTCCGGCTGCGGCAAGGTGCTGGATGACGGGGCAGCAGCGTCCTCGGCTGGCTCGCTGGGCTCGGCTTCGGGCTCGACCTGCTCCTCCTCGCCGGCGAACTCTTCTTGGTCGGCAAGGCTCGCTGCCTCGGCTGCCTCTGCCTCTTCCACGGTAAACCCGAAGGCACCAGCGGCCGCGGCTGCTGCCGCCTCCTCCAACCTTGTGGCGATCCGCGCCATCTCCTGGTCGGTGGTGTCGCGGGTGAGCCACTTCTTCTCGTCGGCGCGGACCGCGACTTCCTCCAAGCCGTCGAAAAACCGCCGCACGACGTCTTCTGGAGGCTCCTGCCAAGTCGGAACGATTCCATGGGAATCGTGACGCCCGGCATCATGGAGCGGATGCGGTCCAGCGATGAATTGTTGCACAAGGGGACGACTCCTTCCGGCAACATGAACCACTCGGGGTGCTCGGGATCATGCTTGAACAGCTCCTGCAGCATCGCCGTTAGCTCCAAGACTGTGAAGTTCCAATTGAGGCCCGGGCGCAACCTCATGATGTCTGCCGCGTTCTTGAATTCCCAAGCAGGTCTCCCCCTCTCCTGCAAGGGTGCGATGCGGCGGCGGAGGAAGTCTGCGTCAACTGCGCCTACGGTCAGTCCGGCAAGCCTAAGGCGCAAAATCCGGGTCACAGCAATCTGCAGCCTCTCGTCCTCCGGCGCCAAGTTACTCCAGTCATTGTCGCGCACTATTGGGGTTCGGCGCACGGCAGTGAAGGGCTGCGGGTTCTCCTCAATGATCCAACACCAGTTGCCTCTCCACTCATCCCACTTACTACGGAACTCCCCTTCCAAGTAAGCGTCTTTCTTGCCGATCCTAGAGACCCAAGCTACTCCTCCGGCAAGTGGCTCTCCTCTCTTGGCGCGAGGCATGAAGAAGTGACAGAAGAGGGCGAGATTTGGGTGGACCCCGACCAAATTCTCACAAATATGGGCGAAAACCGCCATGGTGAGGACGGCGTTGGGGGTGAAATCAAGGAGGTGGAAGCCATAGGTGTTCATGATATCACAAAAGAATTCAGAGAAGGGCGGGCAGAGCCCGCAGTAGAAGAAAAGCGCGAAGAAGGGATACCCGACGGAGACCTTCTCGGATGTAGCGGCGGAGATCACCCTTGTGCGCGGGTGTGCCCGTGTCTCGCCGGAAGAGGTAGAACTCCCTCCGCAACGCCTTTGCGTCGAGCTCGGGGTCGAAGAGGGCCCGTTCCTTGCACAGCGCGGCGAGCCGCTGCGCCCCGGCCGATTTCACGCCTCTTCCCTTGTAGGCCTTCGGAGCCATGAGGAGAGGTGGTGGAGGAGGTCGACAGCGTTGATGGTGCCGGTGGCGATGGAGGGGACGGCGCGTCGCTCTCTTTGGGCTCGAGAAGAAAGGGGGAAGCAGCGGGGGTTTCTGATGTGACAGCAATGGCGAGTAGGCGTTCTGCCCCGATATCCTCTGCTTAAAAAGAGGGAGGCGGACGTTCAGCGCCTCCTAGCAAAGGATTCCCCACGATCTCGCCCACGATTTCTCCCATAACGCCGCGCTCGACGCGTGCCGTTAGTGGGGGACGTGTTGGGTCCGGGGTGAGTAATGGTGTGATTCAGGCCGCGCGCGCGCCCGTGCACTGTTTTGGGCCCGGCCCAACAGCGCTCGGCACCGTGTATGGCCCAGGCCCGGGGGCTCCTGTCGGTGTACTAAAGTAGGGGTACCCTAGTATCCCGCACTCGTGCACGGGCAGTCGCAGCACCCCGCGGTAAGGCTTGCCAGATGATCACCAAGGCTCTTAGTGGCTCCTTTGGAGCCATTCAAGAACAAAGTGTTCTCAGTCAAAGAGACAAGCCCCCGGCAAGAGGAGCTTTCCGGGAAGGCCACCCTAGGCACGAAGAAGGCCCCGGCAAGAGGAGTTTGCCGGGAAGGCCACTTGAGGCATGAAGGAAACAAGGCCCCGACAAGAGGAGCTTGCCGGGAAGGCTTGGTGAACGACAAGCTCCCAAGCACGACAAGAACCTTGCCGCGGCAAGGCGCTTGCCGTGGCAGGTAACCTCTCTTCCTCTCCGCTCCAGCTCATCCACCAACGTGTCGCCATGGGGCTTCCCCAGGCGCGCGTGTCGACGGGCTGTGCAGCTGGGGAAGCGGCGACAAGCGGCGCCGACAAGCTGTCGTCGTGGCAAACGAAGCGCGCACTTGACGGTCCGTGTTGCACTTTTCAGCGAGGTGGACGGGCATTTATGGCTCTTGTCCCTTGCCGTCGAGTTAGGTATAGACCATCAGACACCTTTGTACAAAGCGGTGTACCAACCTCTGTTTTTCCTATTCTACCCCTGTCTACTTGCCACCTGTGGTGACCCCTTGTGCCTATAAAAGGAGGCCCAAGTGCAACGTAGAAAGGGTTCGACTCGTTCGGTTCAGCTCGTACGAGGCCACAGACTCTCAAGCTAGGTTTTGTAGCTCTCATTGCTCCCTAGCCAGAACACAATACAACCAGACAAGCAGCAGTAGGAGTATTATCTCTCCGTAGAGCTCCGAAGCTGGGTAAATCTCTCGTGTGATCGCCTCGATCTGCTCTTTGTGCATCCTCCGCCCCTGCCGAACCGAAAAGGGCTCCGGTCCCATAGGTGTCCGTGGTGGGACAGATTTCCCCCGACATCTTTGGCGCGCCAGGTAGGGGGTGCGTCGAGTTTGTGTGTACCTGATCCGGCGTTCACACGAGCTGCATCTTCATCGTCTTCATCGACATGGGGCCGAAGAAGAAGACTTCGGCGGCAGGAGAACCGTCCGCGTCGATCCTACCACCTCCGGAGCAAACGGGTGGTGGGGTAGATGCCGGCGGAGGAATGGACGTGGACGAGGGAGCGCACAACGCTGCCAGGTCCAAGGACAAGGCCGCGCAAACCTCGGCGTCAAGACACTCACCACGACCATCTTTGGAAGCGCGGGACCGACAGCGTCCTGGCGTTCACAGCGCCATACGCTCGTTGGGCCCCGACCGAGATGGTGGGTCACGCGACGCTCGAGACCAGTATGCATGCCAGCATGTTGGCCCGAGCGAGGCACGGTCGCCCGGACGGGGGACTGCTCCTTCTAATATAAACAGAAGTCCGAGCATATCCCGCTCCTCGCACCAATCGCCGCTGCCGCCCACCACTCGAGACGAAGCTCTAAGCGAGCTCAGCTGCTCTTGGATTACCCTCCGGCGTCCGACAAGGTCGATGAATGGAGGGCCACCATCCAGAGCCTCATTGGCTTTGCCAACGGCGACGTTCCGCGGCAAGCAACCGCATCGCTGCCGCGGCAACACGACAAGGCACGAGCCGGTGGCGACGAGACCTGTGGAGGTGCAACTACCATGCACTCTCCACCCCGAAGGCCAAGATCGCCGGCTCGTCGGATCAACATCGACAGCGACACCACTACGTCGTCAGATCCGCGAGCACGTCGCGATCAGCGCCAGGTTCTGCAAGAACGACAGCAAGAAGATGCTCGAACTCGCATCGAGCGTCGAAGAGAAGCGCGACGTCAATCAGACCAGCGCGCTGGGCCCTCTGTTGATATGCATGCGCCAAGGGAACCAGGCGGCTTACCGTACGCGGTAGGTTGTCCTGCGTTTACCCGTGAGCTGCGGCAAGTCCAGTGGCCCAAAGACCAAGAACTTTAAACCGGACGTACAGAGAAGTACGATGGCGGACACATCCGTCGAATTCCTTAGCATCTACACCATCGCGGTGCAGGCTGCGGGGGCGACGACAAGATCCTAGCCAACTACTTCCCGTTGGTACTCAAGCCCAACGTCGAGATCTTGGCTCATGCACTTGCCGGACAACTCCATATCTTCTTGGGCTGACCTGTGCCATCAGTTTGTTGGCGCCTTCACCGGCGGCCACAAGCCACATGGCCAGGAGAGCGATCTCCATCTGCTCGCCCAAAAGGAAGGAGAGTCCCTGCGCAAGTATATCCAGAGGTTCAGCCGTGTACAGCGCACCATCCCAGACATTCACCCCGCTGCGGTGATTAGCGCGTTCCATCAGAACGTGCGAAACCGTAGGATGCGGGAGGAGATGGCGATGTGCAAGATCAGAGATGTCAGTGAGCTCTACGCCCTGGCCGACAAGTGTGCACGCGCTGAGGAAGGGAGAAGATTCCCAGGAGAGAAGGCAGAAGCAGAATCTGACAGTGAGGAGACCGCTCCGGCAAAGAAAGGCCGGAGGCGGAATAACAGAAAAAAGAAGGGCAAAGATGTGCTAGTTGTCGAGCAGTCCGGCAACGGAGGTGCCGCCAAGGTTGTCGGCTCCGGCAAGGAGGTTGCCGGGGGCGCCAACAACCAGGCAGTGGCGGTTGCCGACAAGCAGGACAGCTCCAACAAACAGTATTGCAAGATCCACCGCACCAAGGGCCACGACCTCCAGAGCTGTAAGAAAGTCGAGTAGCTTGTAGAACAGCAGAGAGCTGAATACGAGCGGCGAGACAAGGAGAAAGCCCAGGAAGGTGCTGGAGGAGCTGGCAAGAAGTGCCCTGGCCGGGGGGGACGCCGCGGCAAGGCCAAGCAGCGGCAAGGAGACAGACCTCCCCGTGGCCGCGACAAGGATGAAGACGAAGACAGCGACGAAGACATAGATGACGATGAAGCCGACGACCAGGAGTTTCAGAAAGCCACAGAGGTCCTTTGCGTTGACGGTGGTGCTTCTCTGCATACTTCGCACCGCCAACTCAAGCAGTGGATGCGGGAGGTTAATGCAGCAGAACCATCCGTAGAGTCACGCAAGCCTCTGAAATGGTCCAGCACGCCTATCATCTTTGATATTGAGGACCATCCTGATCGCATAACTGCGGTCGGGTGCTTGCCGATGTTGGTCTCACCAACTATCCGCAACCTCAAAGTCACCAAGATGTTAGTAGACGGCGGGGCCGGCTTGAATCTGATCTCGTCTGCAGTGCTCCAAAAGCTACAGATCCTTGACAGCGAGCTCGAAGAGACCGGCACATTCCAAGGAATCAACCCGGTAAGGAGCAAGCCGAAGGGGAAGATCATGCTGCCGGTGACATTTGGCAGCGAGCTAAACTTTAGAACTGAGAAGGTTACGTTCGACGTTGCTGATTTCCCGTTGCCTTATAATGGGATACTTGGTCGTCCAGCGCTCGCCAAGTTCATGGCAGCCTCTCACTACGCTTACAATGTGCTCAAGGTGCCAGGCCCGATAAGTGTCATCTCTGTCCCTGGCGACAAGAAGGACGCACTTATCTGTGCCGACAAGATCTACCGGGAAGCAGCAGCCGTGGCAGACAGCAAGACACTTGCCGCTGAAGCTCCTGGGGGGAAGAAGAAGACCAAGTCCGGCAAGAGCTCTGATGCCCACTCCGGCAAGCGCACCTCTTCGGAGTGCTGCGCTACCGTCGAGGACGCACCATCGAGCTCCACCGGCAAGTGCAAGAAGAAGACAATGGCAGCTCCGCCGGCAACCAAGAAGGTGTCCGCCAAGGAGGACGGCACTGGTGGTACCTTCACCATCAGTGCCACGCTTGACCCTAAATAGGAAAGCGCGCTCGTTGCTTTCCTACGGGCGAATGTCGACGTGTTTGCATGGCAACCGTCTGACATCCCCGGTGTTCCCAGGAAAGTAATTGAGCACCACCTTGCCGTCAGTCCTCACGCGCGACCCGTCAAGCAAAAGGTTCGGAAGCAAGCGGTGGGCGCCAAGAATTCATAGCGAAGAGATCAAGAAACCGGAAGCAGCAGGCCTTGTCGAGGAGTGCTCCATCCCACGTGGTTGGCCAATCCTGTAGTAGTGCGCCAAAGCAAATGGGAAATGGAGGCTTTGTATAGACTTCACCGATGTCAATAAAGCTTGTCCCAAAGACCCATTTCCCTTGCCGCGCATTGACCTGATTGTTGACTCCACGGCGGATGTGACCTGCTTTCATTTCTTGGCGCATACTCGAGGATATCATCAGATCTTCATGGCGTAAGAGGATGAAGGGAAAACCGCATTCATAACTCCATGTGGCATGTACTTTGTTTCATCTGGATGCCTTCGGATTAAAGAATGCTGGTTCAACATTTGCAAGGGCAGTCCACTACGCTTTTGAGCCGCAGATGCACAGAAATGTAGAAGCTTACATGGATGACATAGTGGTCAAAAGCAAAGATAAAGCAACTCTGATCCAAGATTTGGACGAGACCTTTGCAAATCTGCGCAAGATCAACCTCAAGCTTAACCCCGAGAAGTGTGTGTTTGGAGTCCCTTCCGCAAGCTTCTCGGGTTCTTTGTGTCTCTGGGAATCGAAGCCAATCCCGACAAGATCAAGGCCATTGAGCAGATCGAAGCACCAAAGCGTGTCAACGATGTGTGAAGACTTGCCGGTTGCGTAGCTGCTCTCAGCAGGTTTATCTCTAAGTCAGCTGAGCGCGCCCTTCCATTTTTCAAAATCTTGAAAAAGGCGGGTCCAATGAAATGGACTCCGGAAGCGGAGGCTGCGCTGCAAGACTTGAAGAGGTACCTATCCTCCCCTCCAACACTTGTCGCACCTAAACCACAAGAGAAGTTGTTGTTATATTTAGCGGCAACCAATCAAGTGGTTAGTGTTGCGTTAGTAGCGGAGAGGGAGGCGGATGATGAGCTAACAACCATGGCAAGTACGTCCAGCGACAAGCAGGGGGCTTCTCCGACAAGCTCTGGTCCCGACAAGGATAGATCCGCGCAGGATTGCGACAAGATTCAGAAAAGGATGGTGCAGCGCCCAGTCTACTTTGTTAGTTCCCTTTTGCAGGGAGCTAGATCAAGGTACTCTGGTGTGCAGAAGCTGCTTTTCGGCCTCCTCATGGCCTCGAGAAAGCTGCGCCATTACTTCCAAGCGCATGAGATAACAGTTGTCACTCGCTTTCCGCTGAAGAGGATATTGCAAAATCCAGAAGCGACAGGCAGGATAGTCGAGTGGGCACTGGAACTGTCCAGCTTTGGTCTCAAGTTTGAAAGCACTTCAACTATCCAAAGCAGAGCATTGGCGGAGTTCATAGCAGAATGGACGCCGACACTGCATTTAAGAGATTCGAGACGAGCATCCCGTCAAGGAAGCAAGTAAAGAGTGGCTGATGTACTTTGATGGTGCCTTCGCTGCAAAGGCGCGGTGCCGGTGTGCTGCTTATCGCACCCACCGGAGAGCACCTGAAGTACATAGTCCAGATGCACTTTCCCAAGGAGCAAGCAACAAACAATACTGCAGAGTATGAAGGTTTGCTTGCCGGTCTCAGGATCGCGGTGGACCTTGGGATCAAGAAACTCATTGTCAGGGGCGACTCGCAACTTGTCGTCCGCCAAGTAAATAAAGATTATCAGAGTCCGTTGATGGAAGCCTACGTTGATGAAGTGAGGAAGCTAGAAGAGCACTTTGAAGGCCTGCAAATGGAACATGTTCCAAGAGCTCAGAATGATATTGCTGATGGCCTGTCAAAGTGCGCCGCACTCAAGCTACCTGTGGAACCAGGGATCTTTGTGCTCAAGCTGACTCAACCAACCGTAACACCATCAACAGGGCAGAATAAGAAGAGGAAGTTGATTTCTGACGACTACTTTCCGGCAGAGCTTCCCGACGCCGCCAAGAAGGTCCCCAAGATCAACGCCAAGAGTCTTTGAGGAAGCGATCTGCTCCGACAAGCCCTAGGGTTTGTTTCGTTGCAGCAAGCGTTCCCGACAAGTCTTGCTCCGGCAAGCTTGCCGGGATTATCAAGCTCGGCAGAAACTCAGGTTCATGCCGTAGAAGCTGATGTTCCCTTGGCGATAGATGCGCCTTTAGTCCTTGTTGTCGAGCCGAGCTCCGGCCTTAAGCGCAGCAGATTGTTCATTTCCTTCAGACAGGAGAACTTCCCGAAGAGCAAGAAGCAGCGGAAAGAGTAGCCCGGCAGTCAAGTATGTACCAGTTTGTTGACAACATCTTGTACAGAAGAAGACCAACATCGGCAAGCACCCGACCGCAGTTATGCGATCAGGGTGGTCCTCAATATCGAAGATGATAGGCATGCTGGACCATTTCAGAGGCTTGCGTGACTCTATGGATGGTTCTGCTGCATTAACCTCCCGCATCCACTGCTTGAGTTGGCGGTGCGAAGTATGCAGAGAAGCACCACCGTCAACGCAAAGGACCTCTGTGGCTTTCTGAAACTCCTGGTCGTCGGCTTCATCGTCATCTATGTCTTCGTCGCTGTCTTCGTCTTCATCCTTGTCGCGGCCACGGGGAGGTCTGTCTCCTTGCCAGGGCGCTTCTTGCCAGCTCCTCCAGCACCTTCCTGGGCTTTCTCCTTGTCTCGCCGCTCGTATTCAGCTCTCTGCTGTTCTACAAGCTGCTCAACTTTCTTACAGCTCTGGAGGTCGTGGCCCTTGGTGCGGTGGATCTTGCAATACTGTTTGTTGGAGCTGTCCTGCTTGTCGGCAACCGCCATCGCTCGGTTGTTGGCGCCCCGGCAACCTCCTTGCGGAGCCGACAACCTTGGCGGCACCTCCTCCGTTGCCGGACTGCTCGACAACCAGCACATCTTTGCCCTTCTTTTTTCTGTTATTCCGCCTCCGGCCTTTCTTTGCCGGAGCGGTCTCCTCACTGTCAGATTCTGCTTCTGCCTTCTCTCCTGGGAATCTTCTCCCTTCCTCAGCGCGTGCACACTTGTCGGCCAGGGCGTAGAGCTCACTGACATCTCTGATCTTGCACATCGCCATCTCCTCCCGCATCCTACGGTTTCGCACGTTCTGATGGAACGCGCTAATCACCGCAGCGGGGTGAATGTCTGGGATGGTGCGCTGTACACGGCTGAACCTCTGGATATACTTGCGCAGGGACTCTCCTTCCTTTTGGGCGAGCAGATGGAGATCGCTCTCCTGGCCATGTGGCTTGTGGCCGCCGGTGAAGGCGCCAACAAACTGATGGCACAGGTCAGCCCAAGAAGATATGGAGTTGTCCGGCAAGTGCATGAGCCAAGATCTGACGTTGGGCTTGAGTACCAACGGGAAGTAGTTAGCTAGGATCTTGTCGTCTCGTCCCCCGGCAGCCTGCACCGCGATGGTGTAGATGCTAAGGAATTCTGACGGATGTGTCTGGCCATCGTACTTCTCTGGTACGTCCGGTTTAAAGTTCTTGGTGTTGGGCCACTGGACTTGCCGCAGCTCACGGGTAAAGGCAGGAGCGCGCTGGTCTGATTGACGTCGCGCTTCTCTTCGACGCTTGATGCGAGTTCGAGCATCTTCTTGCTGTCGTTCTTGGAGACCTTGGCGCTGATCGCGGCGCGCTCGCGGCGCGCTCGCGGATCTGACGACACAGTGGAGTCGCTATCGATGTTGATCCGACGAGTCGGTGATCTTAGCCTTCGGGGTGGAGAGTGCATGGTAGTTGCACCTCCACAGGTCTCGTCGCCACCGGCTCGTGCCTTGTCGTGTTGCCGCGGCAGCGATGCGGTTGCTTGCCGCGGAACGTCGCCGTTGGCAAAGCCAATGAGGCTCTGGATGGTGGCCCTCCATTCGTCGACCTTGTCGGACGCCGGAGGGTAATCCAAGAGCAGCTGAGCTCGCGCTAGAGCTTCTTCTCGAGTGGTGGGCGGCAGTGGCGAACGGTGCGAGGAGCGGGATATGCTCGGACTTCTGTTTATATTAGAAGGAGCAGTCCCCCGTCCGGGCGACCGTGCCTCGCTCGGGCCAACATCTTGGCGACGCATACTGGTCTCGGCGTCGCGTGACCCACCATCTCGGTCAGGGCCCAACGAGCGTATGGCGCTGTGAACGCCAGGACGCTGTCGGTCCCGCGCTTCCAAAGATGGTCGTGGTGAGTGTCTTGACGCCGAGGTTTGCGCGGCCTTGTCCTTGGACCTGGCAGCGTTGTGCGCTCCCTCGTCCACGTCCATTCCTCCGCCGGCATCTACCCCACCACCCGTTTGCTCCGGAGGTGGTGGGATCGACGTGGACGGTTCTCCTGCCGCCGAAGTCTTCTTCTTCGGCGCCATGTCGATGAAGACGATGAAGATGCAGCTCGTGTGAACGCCGGATCAGGTACACACAAACTCGACGCACCCCCTACCTGGCGCGCCAAAGATGTCGGGGGAAATCTGTCCCACCACGGACACCTATGGGACCGGAGCCCCTTTTCGGTTCGGCAGGGGGCGGAGGATGCACAAAGAGCAGATCAGGCGATCACACGAGAGATTTACCCAGCTTCGGAGCTCTCCGGAGAGATAATACTCCTACTGCTACTTGTCTGGTTGTATTGTGTTCCTTGTAGGGAGCAATGAGAGCTACAAAACCTAGCTTGAGAGTCTGTGGCCTCGTACGAGCTGAACAGAACGAGCCGAACCCTTTCTACGTTGCACTCGGGCCTCCTTTTATAGGCACAAGGGGTCACCACAGGTGGCAAGTAGACAGGGGTAGAATAGGAAAAACAGAGGTTGGTACACCGCTTTGTATAGTGTACAGTGGTCTATACCTAACTCTGACGGCAAGGGACAAGAGCCATAAATGCCCGTCCCTGTCACCTGAAAAGTGCAACAGGGACCGTCAAGTGCGCCTCCGTTTGCCACGACGACAGCTTGTCAGCATCGCTTGTCGCCGCTCCCCACTGGCTGCACAGCCCGTCGACACGCGCGCCTGGGGAAGCCCCATGGCGACACGTTGGTGGATGAGCTGGAGCAGAGAGGAAGAGAGGTTACCTGCTGCGGCAAGCGCCTTGCCGCGGCAAGGTTCTTGTCGTGCTTGGGAGCTTGTCGTTCACCAAGCCTTCCTGGCAAGCTCCTCTTGCCGGGGCCTTGTTTCCTTCATGCCTCAAGTGGCCTTCCCGGCAAGCTCCTCTTGCCGGGGCCTTCTTTGTGCCTAGGGTGGCCTTCCCGGCAAGCTCCTCTTGCCGGGGGCTTGTCTCTTTGACTGAGAACACTTTGTTCTTGAATGGCTCCAAAGGAGCCACTAAGAGCCTTGGTGATCATCTGGCAAGCCTTACCGCGGGGTGCTGCGACTGCCCGTGCACGAGTTCGGGATACTAGGGTACCCCTACTTTAGTACACTGATAGGTACTACTCATAGATTCATCAAAATAAGCAAACAACACAATGAAAACAGAATATGTCAAAAACAGAACAGTCTGTAGTAATCTGTAACTTTCAAATACTTCTGTAACTCCAAAAATTCTGAACTAAATTGGTGGATGTGAGGAATTTGTCCATTAATCTTCTGCACAAAAAATCAACTTAAAATCACTCTTCTGTTAAAAACGAAAATTATTCTCGTGAGCACAAAGTTTCTGTTTTTTACAGCAAGATCGCATTAACTTTCACCCAAGTCTTCCCAAAGGTCTTACTTAGCACGTTATTGAAACAAAAGCTATAAAACATGCACTAAGTTTCCGGTTAATACAATTCTAGCATGAATAATAAACAATAATCATGATATAAGGAAATATATATAACAACTTTATTATTGCCTCTCGGGCACATTTCCTTCAGTCTCCCACTTGCACTAGAGTCAATAATCTAGATCGCATCACCATGTGATTAACACCAATAGTTCACATCACTAGTAGAAAAAGGGCCTATTGTCCTGGTTGGTAAGGGCCTTTAGTCCCGGTTGGTGAACCGGGACTAAAGGGTCGGTACTAATGCCTCCCCTCTTTAGTCCCGGTTCAATCCAGAACCGGGACTAAAGGCCGCGGCCACGTGGAGCTCCACCTTTAGTCCCGGTTGGTAACACCAACCGGGACTATTGGGAATTTTATGATTTTTTTTATTTTTTTTGATTTTTTTTTAAATTTTATTTGAATAATTTTTTATTTTCAAATTTCTGAATTATTTTAACCCCTAATCTCTAATCAGCACCCCTCATCACTTCTCAATTTATCCTCTTCTCTAATCACCCTCATCATTCCAACTCACCAAACTTCCCGAACGGTCACCCATCCTCCCACTCACCCAGCCTGAGCACGCTTAACTTCCGGGTTCTATTCTCCCTCGTTTCCAAGTCTGCACTTGTTGTTTTCCTGACAATAGTAAGATGTCAATCCTATTAACCCTCAGAAATTTGCTTGAGCATGAATTGACACATTTCACTGTTTGAGTTTCAAACTATTGTTTTCAAAAACAATAATTATTTAGAAAACAATAGTTATTTTGAATAATTAGTTTGACCATGGTTTGACCATAGTTTGACCACAGTTTGACTACAGTTTGACCAGATTTGACCAAAATTCAAAATAACTGAACAAATTAGTTAGTAACACTAATATTCTAGAATAATTAGTTTGACCATGGTTTGACCATTGTTTGACCACAGTTTGAAATTTTTTCGATTTTTTCCACTCTAGATATTAAAAGCCCCGTACCTTTTTTTCTGTTAGGTTTTTGAGGATTTTGAAAATGTTTAAAGGGGTTCCCACTAGTATATGAAAGTGACAACATAGGAGACTCTCTATCATGAAGATCATGGTGCTAATTTGAAGAACAAGTGTGGAAAAAGGATAGTACCATTGTCCCTTCTCTCTTTTTCTCTCATTTATTTACTTATTTTTTTGGGCCTTCTCTTTTTTTGCCTCTTTATTTTTATTTTTATTTTTTTCGTCCGGAGTCTCATACCGACTTGTGGGGGAATCATAGTCTCCATCATCCTTTCCTCACTGGGACAATGGTCTAATAATGAAGATCATCACACTTTTATTTACTTACAACTCAAGAATTACAACTCAATACTTAGAACAAAATATGACTCTATATGAATGCCTCCGGTGGTGTGCGGGATGTGCAATGAATCAAGAGTGACATGTATGAAAGAATTATGAGCGGTGGCTTTGCCACAAATACGATGTCAACTACATGATCATGCAAAGCAATATGACAATGATGAAGCGTATCATAGTAGATGGAACGGTGGAAAGTTGCATGGCAATATATCTCGGAATGGCTATGGAAATGCCATAATAGGTAGGTATTGTGGCTGTTTTGTGGAAGGTATATGGTGGGTGTATGGTATCGGTAAATTTATGCAACACAAGAGAGGCTAGCAATGGTGGAAGGGTGAGAGTGCGTATAATCCATGGACTCAACATTATTCATAAAGAACTCACATACTTATTGCAAAAATCTATTAGTTATCTAAACGAAGTACTACAAGCATGCTCCTAGGGGGATAGATTGATAGGAGAAGACCATCGCTCGTCCCCGACCGCCACTCATAAGGAAGAAAATCAATAAATAAATCTTGCTCCAACTTCATCACATAACGGTTCACCATACGTGCATGCTACGGGAATCACAAACTTTAACACGAGTATCTCTAAAATTCACAACTACTCTACTATCATGACTCTAATATCACCATCTTCATATCTCAAAACAATCATAAATAAGCAAACTTCTCATAGTATTCAATGCACTTTATATGAAAGTTTTTATTGTATCCCTCTTGGATGCCCATCATATTAGGACCAAAGCAAATTACCATGCTGTTCTAAAAGACTCTCAAAACAATATAAGTGAAGCATGAGAGTTCATCTATTTCTTCAACATAAAACCACCATCGTGCTCTAAAAAGATATAAGTGAAGCCCTAGAGCAAATGACAAACTACTCCAAAAGATATAAGTGAAGATCAATGAGTAGTTGAATAATTATGTAACTATGTGAAGACTCTATAACATTTAAGAATTTCAGATCTTTGGATATTATTCAGACAGCAAGCAAAACAAAATGAAATAAAATGACTCTTCAAGCAAAACACATATCATGTGGTGAATAAAAATATATCTCCAAGTAAAGTTACCAATGAACGAAGACGAAAGAGGGGATGCCATCTGGGGCATCCCCAAGCTTAGGCTCTTGGTTGTCCTTGAATATTACCTTGGGGTGCCTTGGGAATCCCCAAGATTAGGCTCTTGCCACTCCTTATTCCATAGTCCATCGAATCTTTACCCAAAACTTGAAAACTTCACAACACAAAACTCAACAGAAAACTTGTAAGCTCCGTTAGTATAAGAAAATAAAATCACCACGTTGGTACTGTTGTGAACTCATTATAAATTCATATTTGTGTAATATCTACTGTATTCCAACTTCTATATAGTTCATACCCTCCGATACTACTCATAGATTCGTCAAAATAAGCAAACAACACAATGAAAACAGAATATGTCAAAAAACAGAACAGTCTGTAGTAATCTGTAACTTTCAAATACTTCTGTAACTCCAAAAATTCTGAAATAAATTGGTGGACGTGAGGAATTTGTCCATTAATCTTCTGCACAAAAAATCAACTTAAAATCACTCTTCTGTTAAAAACGAAAATTATTCTCATGAGCACAAAGTTTCTGTTTTTTACAGCAAGATCGCATTAACTTTCACCCAAGTCTTCCCAAAGGTCTTACTTAGCACGTTATTGAAACAAAAGCTATAAAACATGCACTAAGTTTCCGGTTAATACAATTCTAGCATGAATAATAAAAAATCATCATGATATAAGGAAATATAAATAACAACTTTATTATTGCCTCTCGGGCACATGTCCTTCAGTCTCCCACTTGCACTAGAGTCAATAATCTAGATCGCATCACCATGTGATTAAAATCAATAGTTCACATCACTAGTAGAAAAAGGGCCTATTGTCCCGGTTGGTAAGGGCCTTTAGTCCCGGTTGGTGAACCGGGACTAAAGGGTCGGTACTAATGCCTCCCCCCTTTAGTCCCGGTTCAATCTGTAACCGAGACTAAAGGTCATGCCACGTGGAGCTCCACCTTTAGTCACCTAACTTCCCGACGGTCACCCATCCTCCCACTCACCCAGCCTGAGCATGCTTAACTTCCGGGTTCTATTCTCCCTCGTTTCCAAGTCTGCACTTGTTGTTTTCCTGACAATAGTAAGATGTCAATCCTATTAACCCTCAGGAATTTTGCTTGAGCATGAATTGACACATTTCACTGTTTGAGTTTCAAACTATTGTTCTCAAAAACAATAATTATTTAGAAAACAGTAGTTATTTTGAATAATTAGTTTGAGCATGGTTTGACCATAGTTTGACCACAGTTTGACTACAGTTTGACCAGATTTGACCAAAATTCAAAATAACTGAACAAATTAGTTAGTAACACTAATATTCTAGAATAATTAGGTTGACCATGGTTTGACCATTGTTTGACCACAGTTTGAAATTTTTTCGATTTTTCCACTCTAGATATTAAAAGCCCGTAACTTTTTTTTCGTTAGGTTTTTGAGGATTTTGAAAATGTTTAACGGGGTTCCCACTAGTATATGAAAGTGACAACATAGGAGACTCTCTATCATGAAGATCATGGTGCTAATTTGAAGAACAAGTGTGGAAAAAGGATAGTACCATTGTCCCTTCTCTCTTTTCTCTCATTTATTTATTTATTTTTTGGGCCTTCTCTTTTTTGCCTCTTTATTTTTATTTTTATTTTTTTCGTCCGGAGTCTCATCCCGACTTGTGGGGGAATCATAGTCTCCATCATCCTTTCCTCACTGGGAAGGGTCTAATAATGAAGATCATCACACTTTTATTTACTTACAACTCAAGAATTACAACTCAATACTTAGAACAAAATATGACTCTATATGAATGCCTCCGGTGGTATGCCGGATGTGCAATGAATCAAGAGTGACATGTATGAAAGAATTATGAACGGTGGCTTTGCCACAAATACGATGTCAACTACATGATCATGCAAAGCAATATGACAATGATGAAGCGTATCATAGTAGATGGAACGGTGGAAAGTTGCATGGCAATATATCTCGGAATGGCTATGGAAATGCCATAATAGGTAGGTATTGTGGCTGTTTTGTGAAAGGTATATGGTGGGTGTATGGTATCGGCGAAATTTGGCGCAACACAAGAGAGGCTAGCAATGGTGGAAGGGTGAGAGTGCGTATAATCCATGGACTCAACATTATTCATAAAGAACTCACATACTTATTGCAAAAATCTATTAGTTATCTAAACGAAGTACCACAAGCATGCTCCTAGGGGGATAGATTGATAGGAAAAGACCATCGCTCGTCCCCGACCGCCACTCATAAGGAAGAAAATCAATAAATAAATCATGCTCCAACTTCATCACATAACGGTTCACCATACGTGCATGCTACGGGAATCACAAACTTTAAAACAAGTATCTCTAAAATTCACAACTAATCTACTATCATGACTCTAATATCACCATCTTCATATCTCAAAACAATCATAAATAATCAAACTTCTCATAGTATTCAATGCACTTTATATGAAAGTTTTTATTGTATCCCTCTTGGATGCCCATCATATTAGGACCAAATCAAATTACCATGCTGTTCTAAAAGACTCTCAAAACAATATAAGTGAAGCATGAGAGTTCATCTATTTCTTCAGCATAAAACCACCATCGTGCTCTAAAAAGATATAAGTGAAGCACTAGAGCAAATGACAAACTACTCCAAAAGATATAAGTGAAGATCAATGAGTAGTTGAATAATTATGTAACTATGTGAAGACTCTATAACATTTAAGAATTTCAGATCTTTGGATATTATTCAGACAGCAAGCAAAACAAAATGAAATAAAATGACTCTTCAAGCAAAACACATATCATGTGGTGAATAAAAATATAGCTCCAAGTAAAGTTACCAATGAACAAAGACGAAAGAGGGGATGCCATCCGGGGCATCCCCAAGCTTAGGCTCTTGGTTGTCCTTGAATATTACCTTGGGGTGCCTTGGGAATCCCCAAGATTAGGCTCTTGCCACTCCTTATTCCATAGTCCATCGAATCTTTACCCAAAACTTGAAAACTTCACAACACAAAACTCAATGTAAAACTTGTAAGCTCCGTTAGTATAAGAAAATAAAATCACCACGTTGGTACTGTTGTGAACTCATTATAAATTCATATTTGTGTAATATCTACTGTATTCCAACTTCTATATAGTTCATACCCTCCGATACTACTCATAGATTCATCAAAATAAGCAAACAACACAATGAAAACAGAATATGTCAAAACAGAACAGTCTGTAGTAATCTGTAACTTTCAAATACTTCGTAACTCCAAAAATTCTGAAATAAATTGGTGGACGTGAGGAATTTGTCCATTAATCTTCTGCACAAAAATCAACTTAAAATCACTCTTCTGTTAAAAACGAAAATTATTCTCGTGAGCACAAAGTTTCTGTTTTTTACAGCAAGATCGCATTAACTTTCACCCAAGTCTTCCCAAAGGTCTTACTTAGCACGTTATTGAAACAAAAGCTATAAAACATGCACTAAGTTTCCGGTTAATACAATTCTAGCATGAATAATAAAAAATCATCATGATATAAGGAAATATAAATAACAACTTCATTATTGCCTCTCGGGCACATTTCCTTCAGTCTCCCGCTTGCACTAGAGTCAATAATCTAGATCGCATCACCATGTGATTAACACCAATAGTTCACATCACTAGTAGAAAAAGGGCCTATTTTCCCGGTTGGTAAGGGCCTTTAGTCCCGGTTGGTGAACCTTTCGAGAAAGATATCGTCCGATTCTCCTTCTATTGATTCTTTTCCCGGGACTAAAGGGTCGGTACTAATGCCTCCTACCTTTAGTCCCGGTTCAATCCAGAACCGGGACTAAAGGCCGCAGCCAAGTGGAGCTCCACCTTTAGTCACCTAACTTCCCGAACGGTCACCCATCCTCCCACTCACCCAGCCTGAGCACGCTTAACTTCCAGGTTCTATTCTCCCTCGTTTCCAAGTCTGCACTTGTTGTTTTCCTGACAATAGTAAGATGTCAATCCTATTAACCCTCAGGAATTTTGCTTGAGCATGAATTGACACATTTCACTGTTTGAGTTTCAAACTATTGTTTTAAAAAACAATAATTATTTAGAAAACAATAGTTATTTTCAATAATTAGTTTGACCATGGTTTGACCATTGTTTGACCACAGTTTGAAGTTTTTTCGATTTTTTCCACTCTAGATACTAAAAAGCCCGTAACTTTTTTTTCTGTTAGGTTTTTGAGGATTTTGAAAATGTTTAACGGGGTTCCCACTAGTATATGATAGTGACAACATAGGAGACTCTATCATGAAGATCATGGTGCTAATTTGAAGAACAAGTGTGGAAAAAGGATAGTACCATTGTCCCTTTTCTCTTTTTCTCTCATTTATTTATTTATTTTTTGGGCCTTCTCTTTTTTGCCTCTTTATTTTTATTTTTATTTTTTCGTCCGAGTCTCATCTCGACTTGTGGGGAATCATAGTCTCCATCATCCTTTCCTCACTGGGACAATGGTCTAATAATGAAGATCATCATACTTTTATTTACTTACAACTCAAGAATTACAACTCAATACTTAGAACAAAATATGACTCTACATGAATGCCTCCGGTGGTGTACCGGGATGTGCAATGAATCAAGAGTGACATGTATGAAAGAATTATGAACGGTGGCTTTGCCACAAATACGATTTCAACTACATGATCATGCAAAGCAATATGACAATGATGAAGCGTATCATAGTAGATGGAACGGTGGAAAGTTGCATGGCAATATATCTCGGAATGGCTATGGAAATGCCATAATAGGTAGGTATTGTGGCTGTTTTGTGGAAGGTATATGGTGGGTGTATGGTATCGGCGAAATTTATGCAACACAAGAGAGGCTAGCAATGGTGGAAGGGTGAGAGTGCGTATAATCCATGGACTCAACATTATTCATAAAGAACTCACATACTTATTGCAAAAATCTATTAGTTATCGAAACGAAGTACTACAAGCATGCTCCTAGGGGATAGATTGGTAGGAAAAAGACCATCGCCGTCCCCGACCGCCACTCATAAGGAAGACAATCAATAAATAAATCATGCTCCAACTTCATCACATAACGGTTCACCATACGTGCATGCTACGGGAATCACAAACTTTAACACAAGTATCTCTAAAATTCACAACTACTCTACTATCACGACTCTAATATCACCATCTTCATATCTCAAAACAATCATAAAGAATCAAACTTCTCATAGTATTCAATGCACGTTATATGAAAGTTTTTTTTGTATCCCTCTTGGATGCCCATCATATTAGGACCAAAGCAAATTACCATGCTGTTCTAAAAGACTCTCAAAACAATATAAGTGAAGCATGAGAGTTCATCTATTTCTTCAACATAAAACCACCATCGTGCTCTAAAAAGATATAAGTGAAGCACTAGAGCAAATGACAAACTACTCCAAAAGATATAAGTGAAGATCAATGAGTAGTTGAATAATTATGTAACTATGTGAAGACTCTATAACATTTAAGAATTTTAGATCTTTGGATATTATTCAGACAGCAAGCAAAACAAAATAAAATAAAATGACTCTTCAAGCAAAACACATATCATGTGGTGAATAAAAATAAAGCTCCAAGTAAAGTAACCAATGAACGAAGACGAAAGAGGGGATGCCATTCGGGACATCCCCAAGCTTAGGCTCTTGGTTGTCCTTGAATATTACCTTGGGGTGCCTTGGGAATCCCCAAGATTAGGCTCTTTCCACTCCTTATTTCGTAGTCCATCGAATCTTTACCCAAAACTTAAAAACTTCATAACACAAAACTCAACAGAAAACTTGTAAGCTCCGTTAGTATAAGAAAATAAAATCACCACTTTGGTACTGTTGTGAACTCATTATAAATTTATATTTGTCTAATATCTACTGTTTTCCAACTTCTATATAGTTCATACCCTCCGATACTACTCATAGATTCATCAAAATAAGCAAACAACTGAATGAAAACAGAATATGTTAAAAACAGAACAGTCTGTAGTAATCTGTAACTTTCAAATACTTCTGTAACTCCAAAAATTCTGAAATAAATTGGTGGACGTGAGGAATTTGTCCATTAATCTTCTGCACAAAAAATCAACTTAAAATCACTCTTCTGTTAAAAATGAAAATTATTCTCGTGAGCACAAAGTTTCTGTTTTTTACAGCAAGATCGCATTAACTTTCACCCAAGTCTTCCCAAAGGTCTTACTTAGCACGTTATTGAAACAAAAGCTATAAAACATGCACTAAGTTTCCGGTTAATACAATTCTAGCATGAATAATAAACAATCATCATGATATAAGGAAATATAAATAACAACTTTGTTATTGCCTCTCGGCACATTTCCTTGATCTCCCACTTGCGCTTAGAGTCAATAATCTAGATCGCATCACCATGTGATTAACACCAATAGTTCACATCACTAGTATAAAAAGGGCCTATTGTCCCGGTAGGTAAGTGACTAAAGTACCGGTTTGTGAACCGGGACTAAATGGTCGGTACTAATGCCTCCCCCCTTTAGTCCCGGTTCAATCCAGAACCGGGACTAAAGGCCGCGGCCACGTGGAGCTCCACCTTTAGTCACCTAACTTCCCGAATGGTCACCCATCCTCCCACTCACCCAGCCTGAGCACGCTTAACTTCCGGGTTCTATTCTCCCTCGTTTCCAAGTCTGCACTTGTTGTTTTCCTGACAATAGTAAGATGTCAATCCTATTAACCCTCAGGAATTTTGCTTGAGCATGAATTGACACATTTCACTGTTTGAGTTTCAAACTATTGTTTTCAAAAACAATAATTATTTAGAAAACAATAGTTATTTTGAATAATTAGTTTGACCATGGTTTGACCATAGTTTGACCACAGTTTGACTACAGTTTGACCAGATTTGACCAAAATTCAAAATAATTGAACAAATTAGTTAGTAACACTAATATTCTAGAATAATTAGTTTGACCATGGTTTGACCATTGTTTGACCACAGTTTGAAATTTTTTCGATTTTTTCCACTCTAGATATTAAAAGCCTCGTATCTTTTTTCTGTTAGGTTTTTGAGGATTTTAAAAATGTTTAACGGGGTTCCCACTAGTATATGAAAGTGACAACATAGGAGACTCTCTATCATGAAGATCATGGTACTAATGTGAAGAACAAGTGTGGAAAAAGGATAGTACCATTGTGCCTTCTCTCTGTTTGTCTCATTTATTTATTTTTTTGGGCCTTCTCTTTTTTGCCTCTTTATTTTTATTTTTATTTTTTCGTCAGGAGTCTCATCCCGACTTGTGGGGAATCATAGTCTCCATCATCCTTTCCTCACTGGGACAATGGTCTAATAATGAAGATCATCACACTTTTATTTACTTACAACTCAAGAATTACAACTCGATACTTAGAACAAAATATGACTCTATATGAATGCCTCCGGCGGTGTAACGGGATGTGCAATGAATCAAGAGTGACATGTATGAAAGAATTATGAACGGTGGCTTTGCCACAAATACGATGTCAACTACATGATCATGCAAAGCAATATGACAATGATGAAGCGTATCATAGTAGATGGAACGGTGGAAAGTTGCATGGCAATATATCTCGGAATGGCTATGGAAATGCCATAATAGGTAGGTATTGTGGCTGTTTTGTGGAAGGTATATGGTGGGTGTATGGTATCGTGAAATTTATGCAACACAAGAGAGGCTAGCAATGGTGGAAGGGTGAGAGTGCGTATAATCCATGGACTCAACATTATTCATAAAGAACTCACATACTTATTGCAAAAATCTATTAGTTATCGAAACGAAGTACTACAAGCATGCTCCTAGGGGGATAGATTGGTAGGAAAAGACCATCGCTCATCCCCGACCGCCACTCAGAAGGAAGACAATCAATAAATAAATCCTGCTCCAACTTCATCACATAACGGTTCACCATACGTGCATGCTACGGGAATCACAAACTTTAACACAAGTATCTCTAAAATTCACAACTACTCTACTATCATGACTCTAATATCACCATCTTCATATCTCAAAACAATCATAAAGAATCAAACTTCTCATAGTATTCATTGCACTTTATATGAAAGTTTTATTTTATCCCTCTTGGATGCCCATCATATTAGGACCAAAGCAAATTACCATGCTGTTCTAAAAGACTCTCAAAACAATATAAGTGAAGCATGAGAGTTCATCTATTTCTTCAACATAAAACCACCATCGTGCTCTAAAAAGATATAAGTGAAGCACTAGAGCAAATGACAAACTACTCCAAAAGATATAAGTGAAGATCAATGAGTAGTTGAATAATTATGTAACTATGTGAAGATTCTATAACATTTAAGAATTTTAGATCTTTGGATATTATTCAGACAGCAAGCAAAACAAAATAAAATAAAATGATTCTTCAAGCAAAACACATATCATGTGGTGAATAAAAATATAGCTCCAAGTAAAGTTACCAATGAACGAAGAAGAAAGAGGGGATGCCATCCGGGGCATCCCCAAGCTTAGGCTCTTGGTTGTCCTTGAATATTACCTTGGGGTGCCTTGGGAATCCCCAAGATTAGGCTCTTGCCACTCCTTATTCCGTAGTCCATCGAATCTTTACCCAAAACTTGAAAACTTCACAACACAAAACTCAACAGAAAACTTGTAAGCTCCGTTAGTATAAGTAAATAAAATCACCACTTTGGTACTGTTGTGAACTCATTATAAATTCATATTTGTGTAATATCTACTGTACTCCAACTTCTATATAGTTCATACCCTCCGATACTACTCATAGATTCATCAAAATAAGCAAACAACACAATGAAAACAGAATATGTCAAAAACAGAACAGTCTGTAGTAATTTGTAACTTTCAAATACTTCTGTAACTCCAAAAATTCTGAAATAAATTGGTGGACGTGAGGAATTTGTCCATTAATCTTCTGCACAAAAATCAACTTAAAATCACTCTTCTGTTAAAACGAAAATTATTCTCGTGAGCACAAAGTTTCTGTTTTTTACAGCAAGATCGCATTAACTTTCACCCAAGTCTTCCCAAAGGTCTTACTTAGCACGTTATTGAAACAAAAGCTATAAAAACATGCACTAAGTTTCCGGTTAATACAATTCCAGCATGAATAATAAACAATCATCATGATATAAGGAAATATAAATAACAACTTTATTATTGCCTCTCGGGCACATTTCCTTGATCTCCCACTTGCACTAGAGTCAATAATCTAGATCGCATCACCATGTGATTAACACCAATAGTTCACATCACTAGTAGAAAAAGGGCCTATTGTCCCGGTTGGTAAGGGCCTTTAGTCCCGGTTGGTGAACAGGGACTAAAGGGTCGGTACTAATGCCTCCCTCCTTTAGTCCCGGTTCAATCCAGAACCGGGACTAAAGGCCGCGGCCACGTGGAGCTCCACCTTCAGTCACCTAACTTCCCGAACGGTCACCCATCCTCCCACTCACCCAGCCTGAGCATGCATAACTTCCGGGTTCTATTCTCCCTCGTTTCCAACTCTGCACTTATTGTTTTCCTCACAATAGTAAGATGTCAATCCTATTAACCCTCAGGAATTTTGCTTGAGCATGAATTGACACATTTCACTGTTTGAGTTTCAAACTATTGTTTTCAAAAACAATAATTATTTAGAAAACAATAGTTATTTTGAATAATTAGTTTGACCATGGTTTGACCATAGTTTGACCACAGTTTGACTACAGTTTGACCAGATTTGACCAAAATTCAAAATAACTGAACAAATTAGTTAGTAACACTACTATTCTAGAATAATTAGTTTGACCATGGTTTGACCATTGTTTGACCACAGTTTGAAATTTTTTCGATTTTTTCCACTCTAGATATTAAAAGCCCCGTAACTTTTTTTCTGTTAGGTTTTTTAGGATTTTGAAAATGTTTAACGGGTTCCCACTAGTATATGAAAGTGACAACATAGGAGACTCTCTATCATGAAGATCATGGTACTAATTTGAAGAACAAGTGTGGAAAAAGGATAGTACCATTGTCCCGTGTGTCTGTTTCTCTGATTTATTTATTTATTTTTTTGGGCCTTCTCTTTTTTTGCCTCTTTATTTTTATTTTTATTTTTTTCGTCCGGACTCTCATCCCGACTTGTGGGGGAATCATAGTCTCCATCATCCTATCCTCACTGGGACAATGGTCTAATAATGAAGATCATCACACTTTTATTTACTTACAACTCAAGAATTACAACTCAATACTTAGAAGAAAATATGACTCTATATGAATGCCTCCGGTGGTGTACCGGGATGTGCAATGAATCTAGAGTGACATGTATGAAAGATTTATGAACGGTGGCTTTGCCACAAATACGATGTCAACTACATGATCATGCAAAGCAACATGACAATGATGACGCGTATCATAGTAGATGGAACGGTGGAAAGTTGCATGGCAATATATCTCGGAATGGCTATGGAAATTCCATAATAGGTAGGTATTGTGGCTGTTTTGTGGAAGGTATATGGTATCGGCGAAATCTGCGCAACACAAGAGAGGCTAGCAATGGTGGAAGGGTGAGAGTGCGTATAATCCATGGACTCAACATTATTCATAAAGAACTCACATACTTATTGCAAAAATCTATTAGTTATCGAAACGAAGTACTACAAGCATGCTCCTAGGGGATAGATTGGTAGGAAAAAGACCATCGCCGTCCCCGACCGCCACTCATAAGGAAGACAATCAATAAATAAATCATGCTCCAACTTCATCACATAACGGTTCACCATACGTGCATGCTACGGGAATCACAAACTTTAACACAAGTATCTCTAAAATTCACAACTACTCTACTATCATGACTCTAATATCACCATCTTCATATCTCAAAACAATCATAAAGAATCAAACTTCTCATAGTATTCATTGCACTTTATATGAAAGTTTTTATTGTATCCCTCTTGGATGCCCATCATATTAGGACCAAAGCAAATTACCATGCTGTTCTAAAAGACTCTCAAAACAATATAAGTGAAGCATGAGAGTTCATCTATTTCTTCAACATAAAACCACCATCGTGCTCTAAAAAGATATAAGTGAAGCACTAGAGCAAATGACAAACTACTCCAAAAGATATAAGTGAAGATCAATGAGTAGTTGAATAATTATGTAACTATGTGAAGACTCTATAACATTTAAGAATTTTAGATCTTTGGATATTATTCAGACAGCAAGCAAAACAAAATAAAATAAAATGATTCTTCAAGCAAAACACATATCATGTGGTGAATAAAAATATAGCTCCAAGTAAAGTTACCAATGAACGAAGATGAAAGAGGGGATGCCATCCGGGGCATCCCCAAGCTTAGGCTCTTGGTTGTCCTTGAATATTACCTTGGGGTGCCTTGGGAATCCCCAAGATTAGGCTCTTGCCACTCCTTATTCCGTAGTCCATCGAATCTTTACCCAAAACTTGAAAACTTCACAACACAAAACTCAACAGAAAACTTGTAAGCTCCGTTAGTATAAGAAAATAAAATCACCACTTTGGTACTGTTGTGAACTCATTATAAATTCATATTTGTGTAATATATACTGTACTCCAACTTCTATATAGTTCATACCCTCCGATACTATTCATAGATTCATCAAAATAAGCAAACAACACAATGAAAACAGAATATGTCAAAAACAGAACAGTCTGTAGTAATATGTAACTTTCAAATACTTCTGTAACTCCAAAAATTCTGAAATAAATTGGTGGACGTGAGGAATTTGTCCATTAATCTTCTGCACAAAAAATCAACTTAAAATCACTCTTCTGTTGAAAACGAAAATTATTCTCGTGAGCACAAAGTTTCTGTTTTTTACAGCAAGATCGCATTAACTTTCACCCAAGTCTTCCCAAAGGACTTACTTAGCACGTTATTGAAACAAAAGCTATAAAAACATGCACTAAGTTTCCGGTTAATACAATTCCAGCATGAATAATAAACAATCATCATGATATAAGGAAATATAAATAACAACTTTATTATTGCCTCTCGGGCACATTTCCTTGATCTCCCACTTGCACTAGAGTCAATAATCTAGATCGCATCACCATGTGATTAACACCAATAGTTCACATCACTAGTAGAAAAAGGGCCTATTGTCCCGGTTGGTAAGGGCCTTTAGTCCCGGTTGGTGAACAGGGACTAAAGCGTCGGTACTAATGCCTCCCCTTTAGTCCCGGTTCAATCGTAACCGGGACTAAAGGTCATGCCACGTGGAGCTCCACCTTTAGTCACCTAACTTCCCGAACGGTCACCCATCCTCCCACTCACCCAGCCTGAGCACGCTTAACTTCCGGGTTCTATTCTCCCTCGTTTCCAAGTCTGCCCTTATTGTTTTCCTGACAATAGTAAGATGTCAATCCTATTAACCCTCAGGAATTTTGCTTGAGCATGAATTGACACATTTCACTGTTTGAGTTTCAAACTATTGTTTTCAAAAACAATAATTATTTAGAAAACAATAGTTATTTTGAATAATTAGTTTGACCATGGTTTGACCATAGTTTGACCACTGTTTGACTACAGTTTGACCAGATTTGACCAAAATTCAAAATAACTGAACAAATTAGTTAGTAACACTACTATTCTAGAATAATTAGTTTGACCATGGTTTGACCATTGTTTGACCACAGTTTGAAATTTTTTCGATTTTTTCCACTCTAGATATTAAAAGCCCCGTAACTTTTTTTCTGTTAGGTTTTTCAGGATTTTGAAAATGTTTAACGGGGTTCCCACTAGTATATGAAAGTGACAACATAGGAGACTCTCTATCATGAAGATCATGGTACTAATTTGAAGAACAAGTGTGGAAAAAGGATAGTACCATTGTCCCTTCTCTCTTTTTCTCTCATTTATTTATTTATTTTTTTGGGCCTTCTCTTTTTTTGCCTCTTTATTTTTATTTTTATTTTTTTCGTCCGGAGTCTCATCCCGACTTGTGGGGGAATCATAGTCTCCATCATCCTTTCCTCACTGGGACAATGGTCTAATAATGAAGATCATCACACTTTTATTTACTTACAACTCAAGAATTACAACTCAATACTTAGAACAAAATATGATCAGTATATGAATGCCCCCGGTGGTGTACCGGGATGTGCAATGAATCTAGAGTGACATGTATGAAAGATTTATGAACGGTGGCTTTGCCACAAATACGATGTCAACTACATGATCATGCAAAGCAATATGACAATGATGAAGCATAGTAGATGGAACGGTGGAAAGTTGCATGGCAATATATCTCGGAATGGCTATGGAAATGCCATAATAGGTAGGTATTGTGGATGTTTTGTGGAAGGTATATGGTGGGTGTATGGTATCGGCGAAATTTGCGCAACACAAGAGAGGCTAGCAATGGTGGAAGGGTGAGAGTGCGTATAATCCATGGACTCAACATTATTCATAAAGAACTCACATACTTATTGCAAAAATCTATTAGTTATCGAAACGAAGTACTACAAGCATGCTCCTAGGGGATAGATTGGTAGGAAAAGACCATCGCCGTCCCCGACCGCCACTCGTAAGGAAGACAATCAATAAATAAATCATGCTCCAACTTCATCACATAACGGTTCACCATACGTGCATGCTACGGAATCACAAACTTTAACACAAGTATCTCTAAAATTCACAACTACTCTACTATCATGACTCTAATATCACCATCTTCATATCTCAAAACAATCATAAAGAATCAAACTTCTCATAGTATTCATTGCACTTTATATGAAAGTTTTTATTGTATCCCTCTTGGATGCCCATCATATTAGGACCAAAGCAAATTACCATGCTGTTCTAAAAGACTCTCAAAACAATATAAGTGAAGCATGAGAGTTCATCTATTTCTTCAACATAAAACCACCATCGTGCTCTAAATAGATATAAGTGAAGCACTAGAGCAAATGACAAACTACTCCAAAAGATATAAGTGAAGATCAATGAGTAGTTGAATAATTATGTAACTATGTGAAGACTCTATAACATTTAAGAATTTTAGATCTTTGAATATTATTCAGACAGCAAGCAAAACAAAATAAAATAAAATGATTCTTCAAGCAAAACACATATCATGTGGTGAATAAAAATATAGCTCCAAGTAAAGTAACCAATGAGCGAAGGCGAAGAGGGGATGCCATCCGGCATCCCCAAGCTTAGGCTCTTGGTTGTCCTTGAATATTACCTTGGGGTGCCTTGGGAATCCCCAAGATTAGGCTCTTTCCACTCCTTATTCCGTAGTCCATCGAATCTTTACCCAAAACTTGAAAACTTCACAACACAAAACTCAATAGAAAACTTGTAAGCTCCGTTAGTATAAGAAAATAAAATCACCACTTTGGTACTGTTATGAACTCAGTATAAATTCATATTTGTGTAATATCTACTGTACTCCAACTTCTATATAGTTCATACCCTCCGATACTACTCATAGATTCATCAAAATAAGCAAACAACACAATGAAAACAGAATATGTCAAAAACAGAACAGTCTGTAGTAATTTGTAACTTTCAAATACTTCTGTAACTCCAAAAATTCTGAAATAAATTGGTGGACGTGAGGAATTTGTCCATTAATCTTCTGCACAAAAAATCAACTTAAAATCACTCTTCTGTTAAAAACAAAAATTATTCTCGTGAGCACAAAGTTTCTGTTTTTTACAGCAAGATCGCATTAACTTTCACCCAAGTCTTCCCAAAGGTCTTACTTAGCACGTTATTGAAACAAAAGCTATAAAAACATGCACTAAGTTTCCGGTTAATACAATTCCAGCATGAATAATAAACAATCATCATGATATAAGGAAATATAAATAACAACTTTATTATTGCCTCTCGGGCACATTTCCTTCAGTCTCCCACTTGCACTAGAGTCAATAATCTAGATCGCATCACCATGTGATTAACACCAATAGTTCACATCACTAGTAGAAAAAGGGCCTATTGTCCCGGTTGGTAAGGGCCTTTAGTCCCGGTTGGTGAACAGGGACTAAAGGGTCGGTACTAATGCCTCCCCCCTTTAGTTCCGGTTCAATCCAGAACCGGGACTAAAGGCCGCGACCACATGGAGCTCCACCTTTAGTCACCTAACTTCCCGAACGGTCACCCATCCTCCCACTCACCCAGCCTGAGCACGCTTAACTTCCGGGTTCTATTCTCCCTCGTTTCCAAGTCTGCACTTATTGTTTTCCTCACAATAGTAAGATGTCAATCCTATTAACCCTCAGGAATTTTGTTTGAGCATGAATTGACACATTTCACTGTTTGAGTTTCAAACTATTGTTTTCAAAAACAATAATTATTTAGAAAACAATAGTTATTTTGAATAATTAGTTTGACCATGGTTTGACCATAGTTTGACCACAGTTTGACCAGATTTGACCAAAATTCAATATAACTGAACAAATTAGTTAGTAACACTACTATTCTAGAATAATTAGTTTGACCATGGTTTGACCATTGTTTGACCACAGTTTGAAATTTTTTTGATTTTTTCCACTCTAGATATTAAAAGCCCCGTAACTTTTTTTACATTAGGTTTTTGAGGATTTTGAAAATGTTTAACGGGGTTCCCACTAGTATATGAAAGTGACAACATAGGAGACTCTCTATCATGAAGATCATGGTACTAATTTGAAGAACAAGTGTGGAAAAAGGATAGTACCATTGTCCCTTCTCTCTTTTTCTCTCATTTATTTATTTATTTTTTTGGGCCTTCTCTTTTTTGCCTCTTTATTTTTATTTTTATTTTTTAAATGCGGAGTCTCATCCCGATTTGTGGGGGAATCATAGTCTCCATCATCCTTTCCTCACTGGGACAATGGTCTAATAATGAAGATCATCACACTTTTATTTACTTACAACTCAAGAATTACAACTCAATACTTAGAACAAAATATGACTCTATATGAATGCCTCCGGTGGTGTACCGGGATGTGCAATGAATCTAGAGTGACATGTATGAAAGATTTATGAACGGTGGCTTTGCCACAAATACGATGTCAACTACATGATCATGCAAAGCAATATGACAATGATGAAGCGTATCATAGTAGATGGAACGGTGGAAAGTTGCATGGCAATATATCTCGGAATGGCTATGGAAATGCCATAATAGGTAGGTATTGTGGCTGTTTTGTGGAAGGTATATGGTGGGTGTATGGTATCGGCGAAATTTGCGCAAAACAAGAGAGGCTAGCAATGGTGGAAGGGTGAGAGTGCGTATAATCCATGGACTCAACATTATTCATAAAGAACTCAAATACTTATTGCAAAAATCTATTAGTTATCGAAACGAAGTACTACAAGCATGCTCCTAGGGGGATAGATTGGTAGGAAAAGACCATCGCTCGTCCCCGACCGCCACTCATAAGGAAGACAATCAATAAATAAATCATGCTCCAACTTCATCACATAACGGTTCACCATACGTGCATGCTACGGGAATCACAAACTTTAACACAAGTATCTCTAAAATTCACAACTACTCTACTATCATGACTCTAATATCACCATCTTCATATCTCAAAACAATCATAAAGAATCAAACTTCTGATAGTATTCATTGCACTTTATATCAAAGTTTTTATTGTATCCCTCTTGGATGCCCATCATATTAGGACCAAAGCAAATTACCATGCTGTTCTAAAAGACTCTCAAAACAATATAAGTGAAGCATGAGAGTTCATCTATTTCTTCAACATAAAACCACCATCGTGCTCTAAAAAGATATAAGTGAAGCACTAGAGGAAATGACAAACTACTCCAAAAGATATAAGTGAAGATCAATGAGTAGTTGAATAATTATGTAACTATGTGAAGACTCTATAACATTTAAGAATTTTAGATCTTTGGATAATATTCAGACAGCAAGCAAAACAAAATAAAATAAAATGATTCTTCAAGCAAAACACATATCATGTGGTGAATAAAAACATAGCTCCAAGTAAAGTTACCAATGAACGAAGATGAAAGAGGGGATGCCATCCGGGGCATCCCCAAGCTTAGGCTCTTGGTTGTCATTGAATATTACCTTGGGGTGCCTTGGGAATCCCCAAGATTAGGCACTTGCCACTCCTTATTCCGTAGTCCATCGAATCTTTACCCAAAACTTGAAAACTTCACAACACAAAACTCAACAGAAAACTTGTAAGCTCCGTTAGTATAAGAAAATAAAATCACCACATTGGTACTGTTGTGAACTCATTATAAATTCATATTTGTGTAATATCTACTGTACTCCAACTTCTATATAGTTCATACCCTCCGATACTACTCATAGATTCATCAAATAAGCAAACAACACAATGAAAACAGAATATGTCAAAAACAGAACAGTCCGTAGTAATTTGTAACTTTCAAATACTTCTGTAACTCCAAAAATTCTGAAATAAATTTGTGGACGTGAGGAATTTGTCCATTAATCTTCTGCACAAAATATCAACTTAAAATCACTCTTCTGTTAAAAACGAAAATTATTCTCGTGAGCACAAAGTTTCTGTTTTTTATAGCAAGATCGCATTAACTTTCACCCAAGTCTTCCCAAAGGTCTTACTTAGCACGTTATTGAAACAAAAGCTATAAAACATGCACTAAGTTTCCGGTTAATACAATTCTAGCACTAATAATAAACAATCATCATGATATATGGAAATATAAATAACAAGTTTATTATTGCCTCTCGGGCACATTTCCTTCAGTCTCCCACTTGCACTAGAGTCAATAATCTAGATCGCATCACCATGTGATTAACACCAATAGTTCACATCACTAGTAGAAAAGGGCCTATTGTCCCGGTTGGTAAGGGCCTTTAGTCCCGGTTGGTGAACCGGGACTAAAGGGTCGGTACTAATGCCTCCCCCCTTTAGTCCCGGTTCAATCTGTAATCGGGACTAAAGGCCGCCACGTGGAGCTCCACCTTTAGTCACCTAACTTCCCGAACGGTCACCCATCCTCCCACTCACCCAGCTGAGCACGCTTAACTTCCGGGTTCTATTCTCCCTCGCTTTTCCAAGTCTGCACTTGTTGTTTTCACGACAATAGTAAGATGTCAATCCTATTAACCCTCGTGAATTTTGCTTGAGCATGAATTGACACATTTCACTGTTTGAGTTTCAAACTATTGTTTTCAAAAACAATAATTATTTAGAAAACAATAGTTATTTTGAATAATTAGTTTGACCATGGTTTGACCATAGTTTGACCATAGTTTGACTACAGTTTGACCAGATTTGACCAAAATTCAAAATAAGCGAACAAATTAGTTAGTAACACTAATATTCTAGAATAATTAGTTTGACCATGGTTTGACCATTGTTTGACCACAGTTTGAAATTTTTTCGATTTTTCCACTCTAGATATTAAAAGCCACGTAACTTTTTTACATTAGGTTTTTGATGATTTTGAAAATGTTTAACGGGGTTCCCACTAGTATATGAAAGTGACAACATAGGAGACTCTCTATCATGAAGATCATGGTGCTAATTTGAAGAACAAGTGTGGAAAAAGGATAGTACCATTGTCCCTTCTCTCTTTTTCTCGCATTTTTTTGGCCTTCTCTTTTTTTGCCTCTTTATTTTTATTTTTATTTTTTTCGTCCGGGGTCTCATCCCGACTTGTGGGGGAATCATAGTCTCCATCATCCTTTCCTCACTGGGACAATGGTCTAATAATGAAGATCATCAAACTTTTATTTACTTACAACTCAAGAATTACAAATCAATACTTAGAACAAAATATGACTCTATATGAATGCCTCCGGTGGTGTACCGGGATGTGCAATGAATCAAGAGTGACATGTATGAAAGAATTATGAACGGTGGCTTTGCCACAAATACGATGTCAACTACATGATCATGCAAAGCAACATGACAATGATGACGCGTATCATAGTAGATGGAACGGTGGAAAGTTGCATGGCAATATATCTCGGAATGGCTATGGAAATTCCATAATAGGTAGGTATTGTGGCTGTTTTGTGGAAGGTATATGGTATCGGCGAAATCTGCGCAACACAAGAGAGGCTAACAATGGTGGAAGGGTGAGAGTGCGTATAATCCATGGACTCAACATTATTCATAAAGAACTCACATACTTATTGCAAAAATCTATTAGTTATCGAAACGAAGTACTACAAGCATGCTCCTAGGGGGATAGATTGGTAGGAAAAGACCATCGCTCGTCCCCGACCGCCACTCATAAGGAAGACAATCAATAAATAAATCATGCTCCAACTTCATCACATAACGGTTCACCATACGTGCATGCTACGGGAATCACAAACTTTAACACAAGTATCTCTAAAATTCACAACTACTCTACTATCATGACTCTAATATCACCATCTTCATATCTCAAAACAATCATAAAGAATCAAACTTCTCATAGTATTCAATGCACTTTATATCAAAGTTTTTATTGTATCCGTCTTGGATGCCCATCATATTAGGACCAAAGCAAATTACCATGCTGTTCTAAAAGACTCTCAAAACAATATAAGTGAAGCATGAGAGTTCATCTATTTCTTCAACATAAAACCACCATCATGCTCTAAAAAGATATAAGTGAAGCACTAGAGCAAATGACAAACTACTCCAAAAGATATAAGTGAAGATCAATGAGTAGTTGAATAATTATGTAACTATGTGAAGACTCTATAACATTTAAGAATTTCAGATCTTTGGATATTATTCAGACAGCAAGCAAAACAAAATAAAATAAAATGACTCTTCAAGCAAAACACATATCATGTGGTGAATAAAAATATAGCTCCAAGTAAAGTAACCAATCAACGAAGATTTAAAGAGGGGATGCCATCCGGGCATCCCCAAGCTTAGGCTCTTGGTTGTCCTTGAATATTACCTTGGGGTGCCTTGGGAATCCCCAAGATTAGGCTCTTGCCACTCCTTATTCCGTAGTCCATCGAATCTTTACCCAAAACTTGAAAACTTCACAACACAAAACTCAACAGAAAACTTGTAAGCTCCGTTAGTATAAGAAAATAAAATCACCACTTTGGTACTGTTGTGAACTCATTATAAATTCATATTTGTGTAATATCTACTGTATTCCAACTTCTATATAGTTCATACCCTCCGATACTACTCATAGATTCATCAAAATAAGCAAACAACACAATGAAAACAGAATATGTCAAAAACAGAACAGTAAGTAGTAATATGTAACTTTCAAATACTTCTGTAACTCCAAAAATTCTGAAATAAATTGGTGTACGTGAGGAATTTGTCCATTAATCTTCTGCACAAAAAATCAACTTAAAATCACTCTTCTGTTAAAAACGAAAATTATTCTCGTGAGCACAAAGTTTCTGTTTTTTACAGCAAGATCGCATTAACTTTCACCCAAGTCTTCCCAAAGGTCTTACTTAGCAAGTTATTGAAACAAAAGCTATAAAAACATGCACTAAGTTTCCGGTTAATACAATTTCAGCATGAATAATAAACAATCATCATGATATAAGGAAATATAAATAACAAGTTTATTATTGCCTCTCGGGCACATTTCCTTCAGTCTCCCACTTGCACTAGAGTCAATAATCTAGATCGCATCACCATGTGATTAACACCAATAGTTCACATCACTAGTAGAAAAAGGGCCTATTGTCCCGGTTGGTAAGGGCCTTTAGTCCCGGTTGGTGAACCGGGACTAAAGGGTCGGTACTAATACCTCCCCCCTTTAGTCCCGGTTCAATCCAGAACCGGGACTAAAGGCCGTGGCCACATGGGGCTCCACCTTTAGTCACCTAACTTCCCGAACGGTCACCCATCCTCCCACTCACCCAGCCTGAGCACGCTTAACTTCCGGGTTCTATTCTCCCTCGTTTCCAAGTCTGCACTTATTGTTTTCCTCACAATAGTAAGATGTCAATCCTATTAACCCTCAGGAATTTTGCTTGAGCATGAATTCACACATTTCACTGTTTGAGTTTCAAACTATTGTTTTCAAAAACAATAATTATTTAGAAAACAATAGTTATTTTGAATAATTAGTTTGACCATGGTTTGACCATAGTTTGACCACAGTTTGACTACAGTTTGACCAGATTTGACCAAAATTCGAAATAACTGAACAAATTAGTTAGTAACACTAATATTCTAGAATAATTAGTTTGACCATGGTTTGACCACAGTTTGAAATTTTTTCGATTTTTTCCACTCTAGATATTGAAAGCCCCGTAACTTTTTTTCTGTTAGGTTTTTGAGGATTTTGAAAATGTTTAACGGGGTTCCCACTAGTATATGAAAGTGACAACATAGGAGACTCTCTATCATGAAGATCATGGTACTAATTTGAAGAACAAGTGTGGAAAAAGGATAGTACCATTGTCCCTTCTCTCTTTTTCTCTCATTTATTTATTTATTTTTTTGGGCCTTCTCTTTTTTTGCCTCTTTATTTTTATTTTTATTTTTTCGTCCGGAGTCTCATCCCGACTTGTGGGGGAATCATAGTCTCCATCATCCTTTCCTCACTTTGGGACAATGGTCTAATAATGAAGATCATCACACTTTAATTTACTTACAACTCATGAACTACAACTCAATACTTAGAACAAAATATGACTCTATATGAATGCCTCCGGTGGTGTACCGGGATGTGCAATGAATCAAGAGTGACATGTATGAAAGAATTATGAACGGTGGCTTTGCCACAAATACGATGTCAACTACATGATCATGCAAAGCAATATGACAATGATGAAGCGTATCATAGTAGATGGAACGGTGGAAAGTTGCATGGCAATATATCTCGGAATGGCTATTGAAATTCCATAATAGGTAGGTATTGTGGCTGTTTTGTGGAAGGTATATGGTATCGGCGAAATCTGCAAACACAAGAGAGGCTAGCAATGGTGGAAGGGTGAGAGTGCGTATAATCCATGGACTCAACATTATTCATAAAGAACTCACATACTTATTGCAAAAATCTATTAGTTATCGAAGCGAAGTACTACAAGCATGCTCCTAGGGGGATAGATTGGTAGGAAAAGACCATCGCTCGTCCCCGACCGCCACTCATAAGGAAGACAATCAATAAATAAATCATGCTCCAACTTCATCACATAACGGTTCACCATACGTGCATGCTACGGGAATCACAAACTTTAACACAAGTATCTCTAAAATTCACAACTACTCTACTATCATGACTCTAATATCACCATCTTCATATCTCAAAACAATCATAAAGAATCAAACTTCTCATAGTATTCAATGCACTTTATATCAAAGTTTTTATTGTATCCGTCTTGGATGCCCATCATATTAGGACCAAAGCAAATTACCATGCTGTTCTAAAAGACTCTCAAAACAATATAAGTGAAGCATGAGAGTTCATCTATTTCTTCAACATAAAACCACCATCATGCTCTAAAAAGATATAAGTGAAGCACTAGAGCAAATGACAAACTACTCCAAAAGATATAAGTGAAGATCAATGAGTAGTTGAATAATTATGTAACTATGTGAAGACTCTATAACATTTAAGAATTTCAGATCTTTGGATATTATTCAGACAGCAAGCAAAACAAAATAAAATAAAATGACTCTTCAAGCAAAACACATATCATGTGGTGAATAAAAATATAGCTCCAAGTAAAGTAACCAATCAACGAAGACGAAAGAGGGGATGCCATCCGGGGCATCCCCAAGCTTAGGCTCTTGGTTGTCCTTGAATATTACCTTGGGGTGCCTTGGGAATCCCCAAGATTAGGCTCTTGCCACTCCTTATTCCGTAGTCCATCGAATCTTTACCCAAAACTTGAAAACTTCACAACACAAAACTCAACAGAAAACTTGTAAGCTCCGTTAGTATAAGAAAATAAAATCACCACTTTGGTACTGTTGTGAACTCATTATAAATTCATATTTGTGTAATATCTACTGTATTCCAACTTCTATATAGTTCATACCCTCCGATACTACTCATAGATTCATCAAAATAAGCAAACAACACAATGAAAACAGAATATGTCAAAAACAGAACAGTAAGTAGTAATATGTAACTTTCAAATACTTCTGTAACTCCAAAATTCTGAAATAAATTGGTGGACGTGAGGAATTTGTCCATTAATCTTCTGCACAAAAATCAACTTAAAATCACTCTTCTGTTAAAAACGAAAATTATTCTCGTGAGCACAAAGTTTCTGTTTTTACAGCAAGATCGCATTAACTTTCACCCAAGTCTTCCCAAAGGTCTTACTTAGCAAGTTATTGAAACAAAAGCTATAAAAACATGCACTAAGTTTCCGGTTAATACAATTCCAGCATGAATAATAAACAATCATCATGATATAAGGAAATATAAATAACAAGTTTATTATTGCCTCTCGGGCACATTTCCTTGATCTCCCACTTGCACTAGAGTCAATAATCTAGATCGCATCACCATGTGATTAACACCAATAGTTCACATCACTAGTAGAAAAGGGCCTATTGTCCCGGTTGGTAAGGGCCTTTAGTCCCGGTTGGTGAACCGGGACTAAAGGGTCGGTACTAATGCCTCCCCCCTTTAGTCCCGGTTCAATCCAGAACCGGGACTAAAGGCCGCGGCCACGTGGAGCTCCACCTTTAGTCACCTAACTTCCCGAACGGTCACCCATCCTCCCACTCACCCAGCCTGAGCATGCTTAACTTCCGGGTTCTATTCTCCCTCGTTTTCCAAGTCTGCACTTGTTGTTTTCACGACAATAGTAAGATGTCAATCCTATTAACCCTCGTGAATTTTGCTTGAGCATGAATTGACACATTTCACTGTTTGAGTTTCAAACTATTGTTTTCAAAAACAATAATTATTTAGAAAACAATAGTTATTTTGAATAATTAGTTTGACCATGGTTTGACCATAGTTTGACCATAGTTTGACTACAGTTTGACCAGATTTGACCAAAATTCAAAATAACTGAACAAATTAGTTAGTAACACTAATATTCTAGAATAATTAGTTTGACCATGGTTTGACCATTGTTTGACCACAGTTTGAAATTTTTTCGATTTTTTCCACTCTAGATATTAAAAGCCACGTAACTTTTTTTCTGTTAGGTTTTTGATGATTTTGAAAATGTTTAACGGGGTTCCCACTAGTATATGAAAGTGACAACATAGGAGACTCTCTATCATGAAGATCATGGTGCTAATTTGAAGAACAAGTGTGGAAAAAGGATAGTACCATTGTCCCTTCTCTCTTTTCTCGCATTTTTTGGCCTTCTCTTTTTTTGCCTCTTTATTTTTATTTTTATTTTTTTCGTCCGGGGTCTCATCCCGACTTGTGGGGGAATCATAGTCTCCATCATCCTTTCCTCACTGGGACAATGGTCTAATAATGAAGATCATCAAACTTTTATTTACTTACAACTCAAGAATTACAAATCAATACTTAGAACAAAATATGACTCTATATGAATGCCTCCGGTGGTGTACCGGGATGTGCAATGAATCAAGAGTGACATGTATGAAAGAATTATGAACGGTGGCTTTGCCACAAATACGATGTCAACTACATGATCATGCAAAGCAACATGACAATGATGACGCGTATCATAGTAGATGGAACGTGGAAAGTTGCATGGCAATATATCTCGGAATGGCTATTGAAATTCCATAATAGGTAGGTATTGTGGCTGTTTTGTGGAAGGTATATGGTATCGGCGAAATCTGCGCAACACAAGAGAGGCTAGCAATGGTGGAAGGGTGAGAGTGCGTATAATCCATGGACTCAACATTATTCATAAAGAACTCACATACTTATTGCAAAAATCTATTAGTTATCGAAACGAAGTACTACGCGCATGCTCCTAGGGTATAGATTGGTAGGAAAAGACCATCGCTCGTCCCCGACCGCCACTCATAAGGAAGACAATCAATAAATAAATCATGCTCCAACTTCATCACATAACGGTTCACCATACGTGCATGCTACGGGAATCACAAACTTTAACACAAGTATCTCTAAAATTCACAACTACTCTACTATCATGACTCTAATATCACCATCTTCATATCTGAAAACAATCATAAAGAATCAAACTTCTCATAGTATTCAATGCACTTTATATGAAAGTTTTTATTGTATCCCTCTTGGATGCCCATCATATTAGGACCAAAGCAAATTACCATGCTGTTCTAAAAGACTCTCAAAACAATATAAGTGAAGCATGAGAGTTCATCTATTTCTTCAACATAAAACCACCATCGTGCTCTAAAAAGATATAAGTGAAGCACTAGAGCAAATGACAAACTACTCCAAAAGATATAAGTGAAGATCAATGAGTAGTTGAATAATTATGTAACTATGTGAAGACTCTATAACATTTAAGAATTTCAGATCTTTGGATATTATTCAGACAGCAAGCAAAACAAAATAAAATAAAATGACTCTTCAAGAAAAACACATATCATGTGGTGAATAAAAATATAGCTCCAAGTAAAGTTACCAATGAACGAAGACGGAAGAGGGGATGCCATCCGGGGCATCCCCAAGCTTAGGCTCTTGTTTGTCCTTGAATATTACCTTGGGGTGCCTTGGGAATCCCCAAGATTAGGCTCTTGCCACTCCTTATTCCATAGTCCATCGAATCTTTACCCAAAACTTGAAAACTTCACAACACAAAACTCAACAGAAAACTTGTAAGCTCCGTTAGTATAAGAAAATAAAATCACCACTTTGGTACTGTTGTGAACTCATTATAAATTCATATTTGTGTAATATCTACTGTATTCCAACTTCTATATAGTTCATACCCTCCGATACTACTCATAGATTCATCAAAATAAGCAAACAACACAATGAAAACAGAATATGTCAAAAACAGAACAGTAAGTAGTAATATGTAACTTTCAAATACTTCTGTAACTCCAAAAATTCTGAAATAAATTGGTGTACGTGAGGAATTTGTCCATTAATCTTCTGCACAAAAAATCAACTTAAAATCACTCTTCTGTTAAAAACGAAAATTATTCTCGTGAACACAAAGTTTATGTTTTTACAAAGAAGATCGCATTAACTTTCACCCAAGTCTTCCCAAAGGTCTTACTTAGCACGTTAATGAAACAAAAGCTATAAAACATGCACTAAGTTTCCGGTTAATACAATTCTAGCATGAATAATAAACAATCATCATGATATAAGGAAATATAAATAACAACTTTATTATTGCCTCTCGGGCACATTTCCTTCAGTCTCCCACTTGCACTAGAGTCAATAATCTAGATCGCATCACCATGTGATTAACACCAATAGTTCACATCACTAGTAGAAAAAGGGCCTATTGTCCCGGTTGGTAAGGGCCTTTAGTCCCGGTTGGTGAACCCGGACTAAAGGGTCGGTACTAATGCCTCCCCCCTTTAGTCCCGGTTCAATCCAGAACCGGGACTAAAGGTTGCGGCCACGTGGAGCTCCACCTTTAGTCACCTAACTTCCCGAACGGTCACCCATCCTCCCACTCACCCAGCCTGAGCACGCTTAACTTCCGGGTTCTATTCTCCCTCGTTTCCAAGTCTGCACTTGTTGTTTTCCTGACAATAGTAAGATGTCAATCCTATTAACCCTCAGGAATTTTGCTTGAGCATGAATTGACACATTTCACTGTTTGAGTTTCAAACTATTGTTTTCAAAAACAATAATTATTTAGAAAACAATAGTTATTTTGAATAATTAGTTTGACCATGGTTTGACCATAGTTTGACCATCGTTTGACTACAGTTTGACCAGATTTGACCAAAATTCAAAATAACTGAACAAATTAGTTAGTAACACTACTATTCTAGAATAATTAGTTTGACCATTGTTTAACCACAGTTTGAAATTTTTTCGATTTTTTCCACTCTAGATATTAAAAGCCCCATAACATTTTTTCTGTTAGGTTTTTGAGGATTTTGAAAATGTTTAACGGGGTTCCCACTAGTATATGAAAGTGACAACATAGGAGACTCTCTATCATGAAGATCATGGTGCTAATTTGAAGAACAAGTGTGGAAAAAGGATAGTACCATTGTCCCTTCTCTCTTTTTCTCTCATTTATTTATTTATTTTTTTGGGCCTTCTCTTTTTTTGCCTCTTTATTTTTATTTTTATTTTTTTCGTCCGGAGTCTCATCCCGACTTGTGGGGGAATCATAGTCTCCATCATCCTTTCCTCACTGGGACAATGGTCTAATAATGAAGATCATCACACTTTTATTTACTTACAACTCAAGAATTACAACTCAATACTTAGAACAAAATATGACTCTATATGAATGCCTCCGGCGGTGTACCGGATGTGCAATGAATCAAGAGTGACATGTATGAAAGAATTATGAACGGTGGCTTTGCCACAAATACGATGTCAACTACATGATCATGCAAAGCAATATGACAATGATGAAGCGTATCATAGTAGATGGAACGGTGGAAAGTTGCATGGCAATATATCTCGGAATGGCTATGGAAATGCCATAATAGGTAGGTATTGTGGCTGTTTTGTGGAAGGTATATGGTGGGTGTATGGTATCGTGAAATTTGCGCAACACAAGAGAGGCTAGCAATGGTGGAAGGGTGAGAGTGCGATAATCCATGGACTCAACATTATTCATAAAGAACTCACATACTTATTGCAAAAATCTATTAGTTATCGAAACGAAGTACTACAAGCATGCTCCTAGGGGGATAGATTGGTAGGAAAAGACCATCGCTCGTCCCCGACCGCCACTCGTAAGGAAGACAATCAATAAATAAATCATGCTCCAACTTCATCGCATAACGGTTCACCATACGTGCATGCTACGGGAATCACAAACTTTAACACAAGTATCTCTAAAATTCACAACTACTCTACTATCATGACTCTCATATCACCATCTTCATATCTCAAAACAATCATAAAGAATCAAACTTCTCATAGTATTCAATGCACTTTATATGAAAGTTTTTATTGTATCCCTCTTGGATGCCCATCATATTAGGACCAAAGCAAATTAACATGCTGTTCTAAAAGACTCTCAAAACAATATAAGTGAAGCATGAGAGTTCATCTATTTCTTCAACATAAAACCACCATCGTGCTCTAAAAAGATATAAGTGAAGCACTAGAGCAAATGACAAACTACTCCAAAAGATATAAGTGAAGATCAATGAGTAGTTGAATAATTATGTAACTATGTGAAGACTCTATAACATTTAAGAATTTCAGATCTTTGGATATTATTCAGACAGCAAGCAAAACAAAATAAAATAAAATGACTCTTCAAGCAAAACACATATCATGTGGTGAATAAAAATATAGCTCCAAGTAAAGTAACCAATGAACGAAGACGAAAGAGGGGATGCCATCCGGGGCATCCCCAAGCTTAGGCTCTCGGTTGTCCTTGAATATTACCTTGGGGTGCCTTGGGAATCCCCAAGATTAGGCTCTTGCCACTCCTTATTCCGTAGTCCATCGAATCTTTACCCAAAACTTGAAAACTTCACAACACAAAACTCAACAGAAAACTTGTAAGCTCCGTTAGTATAAGAAAATAAAATCACCACTTTGGTACTGTTGTGAACTCATTATAAATTCATATTTGTGTAATATCTACTGTATTCCAACTTCTATATAGTTCATACCCTCCGATACTACTCATAGATTCATCAAAATAAGCAAACAACACAATGAAAACAGAATATGACAAAAACAGAACAGTCTGTAGTAATCTGTAACTTTCAAATACTTCTGTAACTCCAAAAATTCTGAAATAAATTGGTGGACGTGAGGAATTTGTCCATTAATCTTCTGCACAAAAGATCAACTTAAAATCACTCTTCTGTTAAAAACTAAAATTATTCTCGTGAGCACAAAGTTTATGTTTTTTACAGCAAGATCGCATTAACTTTCACCCAAGTCTTCCCAAAGGTCTTACTTAGCACGTTATTGAAACAAAAGCTATAAAACATGCACTAAGTTTCCGGTTAATACAATTCTAGCATGAATAATAAACAATCATCATGATATAAGGAAATATAAATAACAACTTTATTATTGCCTCTCGGGCACATTTCCTTGATCTCCCACTTGCACTAGAGTGAATAATCTAGATCGCATCACCTTGTGATTAACACCAATAGTTCACATCACTAGTAGAAAAAGGGCCTATTGTCCCGGTTGGTAAGGGCCTTTAGTCCCGGTTGGTGAACCGGGACTAAATGGTCGGTACTAATGCCTTCCCCCTTTAGTCCCGGTTCAATCCAGAACCGGGACTAAAGGCCGCGGCCACGTGGAGCTCCACCTTTAGTCACCTAACTTCCCGAACGGTCACCCATCCTCCCACTCACCCAGCCTGAGCACGCTTAACTTCCGGGTTCTGTTCTCCCTCGTTTCCAAGTCTGCACTTGTTGTTTTCCTGACAATAGTAAGATGTCAATCCTATTAACCATCAGGAATTTTGCTTGAGCATGAATTGACACAATTTCACTGTTTGAGTTTCAAACTATTGTTTTCAAAAACAATAATCATTTAGAAAACAATAGTTATTTTGAATAATTAGTTTGACCATGGTTTGACCATAGTTTGACCACAGTTTGACTATGATTTGACCAGATTTGACCAAAATTCAAAATAACTCGAACAAATTAGTTAGTAACGCTAATATTCTAGAATAATTAGTTTGACCATGGTTTGACCATTGTTTGACCACAGTTTGAAATTTTTTCGATTTTTCCACTCTAGATATTAAAAGCCCCGTAACTTTTTTTCTGTTAGGTTTTTGAGGATTTTGAAAATGTTTAACGGGGTTCCCACTAGTATATGAAAGTGACAACATAGGAGACTCTCTATCATGAAGATCATGGTGCTAATTTGAAGAACAAGTGTGGAAAAAGGATAGTACCATTGTCCCTTCGCTGTTTTCCTCTCATTTATTTATTTATTTTTTTGGGCCTTCTCTTTTTTTGCCTCTTTATTTTTATTTTTATTTTTTTCGTCCGGAGTCTCATCCCGACTTGTGGGGGAATCATAGTCTCCATCATCCTTTCCTCACTGGGACAATGGTCTAATAATGAAGATCATCACACTTTTATTTACTTACAACTCAAGAATTACAACTCAATACTTAGAACAAAATATTACTCTATATGAATGCCTCCGGTGGTGTACCGGGATGTGCAATGAATCAAGAGTGACATGTATGAAAGAATTATGAATGGTGGCTTTGCCACAAATACGATATTTTCCACTCTAGATATTAAAAGCCCCGTAACTTTTTTTCCACTCTAGATATTAGAAGCCCCGTAACTTTTTTCTGTTAGGTTTTTGAGGATTTTGAAAATGTTTAACGGGGTTCCCCCTGGATGTAACTTTTCGAGTAGATGATTTTTCATATAAAAAACTTTTTCATCCGAGTTAGTATGCAAAAGTTGTGCCCATATTATAAATTCCAGAGAGATTTTGCAAATAAAGTCGAAATTCACATTTGCAAATTTTCCCAACAACTAGACCACATATCACATGGGAAACTTATTTTCTTTTATTTTTTTGACATTTCCATCATTTTCTTTTATTTTTTTAAAATTGAAAAGGCGATCCACGGGGGTGTAGAGTTTGAAAATGGGACCTTTAGTACCGGTTCGTGGCACGAACCGACTAAAGGTCTCAACTCATTAGTCCCGGTTCGTGCCTCAAACCGGGACTAAAGGTCTACTCTTTAGTCCCGGTTTGAGGCATGAACCGACTATCGGCATCGCACCCTTTAGTACCGGTTTGAGTCACAAAACGGGAATAAAGGGCACATGTTAACCCGGACTAATGCCTTAGCCGCACGAACCGGGATAAATGCTCACATTAGTCCCGGTTCTGGATTGAACCGGGACTAATGGGCTAAACTGGCCTGGACGAAAGCCCTGTTTTCTACTAGTGCATCACCATGTGATTAACACCCAAAGTTCACATCGCCATGTGAACAATACCCAAAGGGTTCACTAGAGCCAATAATCTAGTTCACATCGCTATGTGATTAACACCCAAAGGGTACTTAGGTGTGATCATGTTTTGCTTGTGAGAGAAGTATAGTCAACGGGTCTGCCATATTCAGATCCGTAAGTATTTTGCAAATTTCTATATCTACAATGCTCTGCACGGAGCTACTCTAGCTAATAGCTCCCACTTGCAATATGTATCTATATCGAGACTTAGAGTCATCCAGATCGGTGTCAAAGCTTGCATCGACGTAACTCTTTACGACGAACTCTTTATCACCTCCATAACCGAGAAATATTTCCTTATTCCACTAAGGATAATTTTGACCGCTGTCCAGTGATCTACTCCTAGATCACTATTGTACTCCCTTGCCAAACTCAGTGTAGGGTATACAATAGATCTGGTACACAACATGGCTTACTTTATAGAACCTATGGCTGAGGCATAGGGAATGACTTTCATTCTCTTTCTATCTTCTGCTGTGGTCGGGCTTTGAGTCTTACTCAATTTCACACCTTGTAACACAGGCAAGAACTCTTACTTTGACTGTTCCATTTTGAACTACTTCAAAATCTTGTCAAGGTATGTACTCATTAAAAAAACTTATGAAGCTTCTTGATCTATCTCAATAGATCTTGATGCTCAATATGTAAGTAGCTTTACTGAGGTCTTTCTTTGAAGAACTCCTTTCAAACACTCCTTTATGCTTTCCAGAAAATTCTACATCATTTCTGATCAACAATATGTCACTCACATATACTTATCAGAAAGGCTATAGTGCTCCCACTCACTTTCTTGTAAATACATGCTTCACCACATGTCCATATAAAACTATATGCTTTGATCAACTTATGAAAGCGTATATTCCAACTCCAAGATGCTTTCACCAGTCCACAGATGTATTGCTGGAGCTTGCACACTTTGTTAGCATCTTTAGGATCGACAAAACCTTCTGGTTGCATCATATACAACTCTTCTTTGAGATATCCATTAAGAAATGCAGTTTTGACATCCATTTGCCAAATTTCATAATATGCGGCAATTGCTAACATGATTCGTACAGACTTTTAAGCATCAATACAAGTGAGAAAATCTCATTGTAGTCAACACCTTCAACTTGTCAAAAACATTTTGTGACAATTCGAGTAGATAGTAATACTACTATCAGCGTCCATCTTCCTCTTGAAGATCCATTTATTTTCTATGGCTTGCCGATCATCGGGCATGTCGGGGCGGCTGATCGTACCCACGGACACCTATGGGGCCCGGCGGAGCGGGTCCCTTTGTGGTTCGGAGGGGGGCGGAGGTCGCACGAAGAGCGGATCGAGGCGATGCACACGAGCGGTTTACCCAGCTTCGGAGCTCTCCGGAGAGATAAAACTCCTACTGCTGCCTGTTTGATCTATTGTGTTCTTGCTAGGGAGCAATGCCCGCTACAAAACCTAGCGTGAGTGTATCTAGTCTATGGCCAGTCGAATGAACTGAACCTTGCGAAAGACGCGAACCGAACCCTGGCCAACCGCAGAACCCCTTCTACGTTGCACTCGGGCCTCATTTTATATGCTCAAGGGGCCTCCGACAGGTGGCAACATAGGCGGGGGTACAAACGTAAAAACAGGGGTTGGTACACCTACTTGAACAGTGTATAGTGCAAAAATACCTAACTCGGCGGCAAGGGACAAAAGCAATAAATGCCTCGCCGTTGTCGCCAAACAAAGGTAACAGAGACCGTCAGTGCGCCTCCGCCGCCACGATGGCGAAGCCTGTCAGCGCCGCTTATCGCTGCTCTCCGCTGGCTGCGCTGCTCGACACGCGCCCATGGAACGGTCCCGTGGCGACACGTCGCCGGGTGAGCTGGAGCGAGACGGAGAGGAGCTGCATGCCGCAAGCGCCTTTGCCGCGGCCGGATCCTTGTCGCGCCCGGAGACTTGTCGCGCTCCGGGCCTTCCCGGCAAGCTCCTCTTGCCGGGGCCTTGTCTTCTGCGTGCCTGGAGTGGCCTTCCCGATAAGCTCCTCTTGTCGGGGCCTTGTTTTCTGAATGGCCGTGGAGGGTCTTGGTGGACGCCCGGCGAGGCTTGTCGCAGGGACGCTGCGACTGCCCGTGCACAAGTTCGGGGTACTAAGGTACCCCTACTTTAGAACACCGACAGTGAGCCCTGGTCTGGCCATACAGTGCCGAGCGCTGTTGGGCCAGTGCCCAAAACAGGCACGGCACGCTGCTGCCTGGGTCCAAACCAAACCCACTCCGTATCCGCCGCGTCCCCCCGTAACGGCATGCGTCGATTGCGGCGTCGTGGGGGAAGTGGGCGGCGTGCGGGGTCGCTCCACCCGTCGGCCCCGCTCTGCCTCCCCGCCACGTGGTTCCCATGCTCTTGGTGTCTTCTGGCACCCGTAGCTCGTCTAGGCGTTTCTTTTGCCCTTCCCGCCTCCTTGACCTACCTCCTGGAAAGAGGGACAGGAAAAGGATTACGGGCATCTTATCTTTTTAATTTGTAAGCCTTTGGCCCTTATCCGTATTTAAAGCTTGTAATCCTCTCTTTCATGTTTTTCATTCCCCACGGACTGTATCCGACTAGAATGTTTTTAATGAAAAAGGGATGTTTGAGAAAGGGCGAAGGGCTTATCTGATATCTCAGCCTCGCAACTCCGGGCTTGTCATGCGGCCCCTGCAACTCCTCGGCTTGTCAGAGCTCCCGCAACTCGGCTTGTAGCAAGACCCGCAACCCTCGCTTGCCGCAGCCTCCAAAGAACTTGGCTTGCCGCAGCCCGCAACCTCGGCTTGCCGCAGCCCCTGCAACTTCCGCTTGCCGGGCTTGGGTGCCAGCGCCCTTCTTCTCCTCTTCGCTGTTATTTCAGTTCTGAGGACGATTTAGCCAGTGCCGCAATAAGTTATCTTTGTAACATAACTTTATTCTGGGCAACATCTGCTACGTTACTTCCTTTACTCGACCCTTGGCTTTGTATGTTATTACAATATGCTTTTCAGGGAAACTTGCCGGCGCAGGCACCCTTGTCGCGAGCGCCGAAAAGGGACTTCAGCAGCTTCTTTGGCGGGGTCGCTACCGACAAGCAACCTTGTCGCGGACTAGTCGCAGCTCACTTAAGTTGTTGAGCGGACTCGAAACAAAGTAAGGGCGACCCGATCCACGATTTGGTTCCTCCGCAAGACGGGTGTCTCATACAAAGCGCGGTCGTTCAAGGAAGATAACTTTACCAATTTATTATTGATCTGAATCGATCGATGCAATGTTATTTCCTCTACTTGATTTCTTCCTTTATGCGTTTACGCCTGCGCATTTAGGGAAACTTGCCGATGCAGCACCCTTGTCGGCGCCGAAAAGTGCGGAACTTCAAAGAGCTCGTCAAGGGGTCGCTACCGACAAGCAACCTTGTCGCGGACTAGCCGCAGCTCACTTAAGTTGTTGAGCGGACTCGAAACAAAGTAAGGGCGCGACCGATCACGGTTTGGTTCCTCTCACAAGACAGGTTTTCCATACAAAGTACTATCGTTCGAGGAAGATAACGAAAATTTAAAAATTGATTGCTCAAACTTTGGCAACTTAGCTTTTCTAATTCTTGCTTCCCGATGAGGCGAAACTTCCTCGAGCGGTGCCTGGTCCATAGCATTATCTCCTCCTCCCCCCTGGTTAACTTGTGCACGAGGGAGCCTCCCTTTCTTTGCGACAAGAGAAAGAAGAGGAAATAACGTTATAGAGCCCAGTGGCTCGATTCTGCTTACCGGGTGTGGTTGCTGCACAAAGTGTTAGCCAAAACATGCAATAACTTGATGAAAGCATGAACTTGACGGGTTGTGCGCAACACATGGTCTTTATCGATGGACGGGTCTGCGCTCGCTTTGTCTGAAGGATTACATGCAACAGCGGCAAGACTTGTACAAAAGGTGGTTGCCGAGCAGGTTCCGACAACCGCGCTTTATGGGTAAAACTTACGAAGATGCTCAATGTTCCAGGAGTTGCTCACGGAATGCCATCTTCGGTCTCAAAGCGGACAGCGCTTGAGCCTAGTGACTCGTTTCACCCGATAAGGGCCTTCCCACTTCGGCGTCAACTTGTTTGAATTCTTGGCGGATTGAACGCGCCGAAGAACAAGGTCGCCTTCCTCGAGACTTCTGGCATTAACCCTTTGGCCATGGTAGCGACGCAGGGCCTGCTGGTAGCGAGCGGCTCGCACAGCAGCCTGAAGACGATCCTCCTCAAGGAGCAGCGCGTCATCTTGTCGCAGCTGCTCTTGCTCAAACTCATCATAAGCAAGCACTCGAGGCGACCCGTATACGAGTTCCGTGGGGAGAACTGCCTCTGCTCCATAGACTAGAGCAAAGGGTGCCTGGCCAGTGGCTCGATTTGGCATCATTCTGATCGACCAAAGAACCATCGGCAGCTCCTCGATCCAGTTTCTTCCGCACTTGTGCAGCCTGTCGAAAGTTCTGGTCTTGAGTCCGCGCAGCACTTCAGAATTCGCCCTTTCTGCTTGACCGTTGCTTCTCGGGTGAGCAACGGAAGCGAAGCAGACCTTGGCGCCAAGGTCTTGGACGTACTGCATGAAGGTGCAACTCGTGAATTGTGTGCCGTTGTCGGTGATGATCCTGTTAGGGATTTCGAAACGGCAAACAATCGACCTGAAGAACTTGACCGCCGATCGTGGCTGTCACCTTCCTCACTGCTTCCACTTCAGTGCCACTTTGTGAACTTGTCGATGGCGACGCACAAGTACTCAAAGCCCCGACAGCTCGGGGAAGGGGCCGAGGATGTCGAGCCCCTGCAACCGAAAATGGCCGTGATAAAGGGATCGCCCGGAGAGCTTGAGCCGGCAGGTGTATCTGTTTGGAATGGAACTGCACGCTTCACACTCGGTTACTTGTGCAGTTGCATCCCGGAGGGCTGTCGGCCAGAAGAAACCTTGCCGGAAAGCTTTGCTTGGCAAGTGCTCTTGCGCCAATGTGGTGACCACATATGCCTCCATGTATCTCTCGCCAACAGCTTCATCCATCTTCCCCGGAATACACTTCAATTTCACACCGTTGAGTCTTCTTCAGTATAGTATGCTGTCGACAAACCGGTACATACTTGATCGCCGGGCTACTCTTTCCGCTTCTTCCCGCTTCTTCGGAAGTTCTCATGTCTGAAGGAAATGGACAATCTACTGCACCCATCTTTGGAGCTTGTGGCTCGACAACAAGGACTAAAGGCTCATTCACATCGCGGGAGCATCACTTTCTACGGCAAGAGCTGGTGGCTCTGCCGAGTTAGATGCTCCCGGCTGCTTGCCGGAGCAAGACTTGTCGGGAGCGCTTTGCTTCAACGAAACAAACTCAGGGTATGTCGGAGCAGCATCGCTCCTCAAAGACTGCTGGTGTTGATCTTGGGGACTTTTGCAACGACGGCTTCGGGAAGCTCTGTCGGAAAGTAGTCACCAGAGGCCAACTTCCTCTTCTTGCTTTGTCCGGCCGATGGTGTTACGGTTGGCTGAGTCAGCTTGAGCACGAAAGTCCCTGGTTCCACAGGTAGCTTAAGCGCAGCGCACTTTGATAGGGCGTCAGCAATATCATTCTGAGCTCTTGGAACATGTTCCATTTGCAGGCCGTCAAAGTGCTCTTCTAGCTTCCTCACTTCATCATCGTAGGCTTCCATCAACGGACTCTGGTAATCTTTGTTGACTTGGCGGACGACGAGTTGCGAGTCACCCGACAATAAGCTTCTTGATCCCAAGGTCCACGGCGATCCCGAGACCGCAAGCAAACCTTCATACTCTGCGGTATTGTTTGTCACTTGCTCCTTGGGAAAGTGCATCCGGACGACGACTTGAGGTGCTCTCCGGTGGGTGCGATAAGCAGACGCCGCACCGGGCGCCTTTGCAGCGAGAAGGCACCATCAAAGTACATCATCCACTCTTTGCTTGCTTCTTTGACGGGAATGCTCGTCTCCGGAATCTCTTCATCTGGCGTTGGGGTCCATTCTGCTATGAACTCTGCCAAGGCTCTGCTTTGGATAGTTGATGTGCTTTCAAACTTAAGACCAAAGCTTAACAGCTCCAAAGGCCCACTCGACAATCCTGCCGCCAAACCACGGATTCTGCAGTATCCTCTTCAGGGGAAAGCGAGTGACAACTGTGATCTCATGTGCTTGGAAGTAGTGGCGCAGCTTTCTCGAGGCCATGAGGAGGCCGAAAAGCAGTTTTTGCACACCAGTAGTACCTTGACCTAGCCCCTGCAGGAGGGAACCGACAAAGTAAACTGGGCGCTGCACCATCCTTTCTCAGATCTGTTCTTGTGTCTTCGGGCTCGTCCTTGTCGGGACCAGAGCTTGTCGGCGAAGCCTCGCTTGTCGCTGGATGTGCTTGCCGCTGATTGTCGGCTCGTCATCCGCCTCCCTCTCCGCCACTAACGCAGCGCTAACCACTTGATTGGTTGCCGCTATATATAGTAGCAACTTCTCTTGTGGCCTAGGTGCGACAAGTCTTGGAGTAGAGGACAGGTATCTCTTTAAGTCCTGCAGCGCAGCCTCCGCCTCGGGAGTCCATTTTACTGGACCCGCCTTTTTCAAAATCTTGAAAAATGGCAGGGTGCGCTCAGCAGACCTAGAAATAAACCTGCTGAGAGCAGCCACGCAACCAGCAAGTCTTCGTACATCCTTGACGCGCTTTGGTGCTTCAATCTACTCAATGGCCTTGATCTTGTCGGATTTGCCTCAATCCTCATGAGACACGAAGAACCCGAGAAGCTTGCGGAAGGGACTCCATACACGCACTTCTCGGGGTTGAGCTTGAGGTTTATCTTGCGCAGATTTGCAAAGGTCTCGCCCAGATCTTGAACCAGAGTTGCTTTGTCCCTGCTAATGACCACTATGTCATCCATGTAGGCTTCTACATTTATGTGCATTTGCGGCTCAAAAGCGTCATGGACTACCCTTGCAAATGTTGAACCAGCAATCATCAAACAGAAAGGCATACGTATGAAGCAAAGTATGTGCCACATGGTGTGATGAATGCGGTCTTCTCCTCATCTTCTTCAGCCATGAAGATCTGATGGTATCTCGAGTAGGCGTCAAGAAACGAGAGCAAATCACATCCGCCGTGGAGTCAACAATCTGGTCAATGCGCCGCAAGGGAAATGGATCTTTGGGACAAGCTTTATTAACATCCGTGAAGTCAATACAAAGCCTCCATTTCCCATTTGCTTTGGCGCACGACTACAGGATTGGCCAACCACGAGGGATGGAGTACTCTCCGACGAGGCCTGCTGCTTCCAGCTTCTTGATCTCTTCAGCTATGAATTCTTGGCGCTCCACCGCTTGCTTCGACTCTTTGCTTGACGGGCCGCGCATGAGGAAAAACGGCCAGCGGTGCTCAATCACTTTCACGGGAACACCGGGATATCGACGGTTGTTATGCAAACACGCCGACATTCGCTTCGCCGAAAAGCGACGAGCCGCCTTCCTATTTGGGGTCGAGAGAGGCGCGATGGTGAAGGTACCACCAGCGCCGTCCCTCCTTGGCGGCACCTTCTTGGTCTTCAGCGGAGCCACCATCTTCTTGCACTTGTCGGTGGAGCTCGATGGTGCGTCCTCGACGGTAGCGCAGCACTCCGAAGAGGTGCGCTTGCCGGAGTGAGCATCAGAGCCCTTGCCGGACCTGGACTTGGTCTTCTTCCCCCCGGGAGCTTCAGCGGCAAGACTCTGGCAATCTGTTGCGGCTGCTGCGTCCCGGAAGATCTTGTCGGCACAGATAAGGGCATCCTTCTTGTCGCCATGGACAGAGATGACGCTTATCGGGCCTGGCATCTTGAGAAGGTTGTAGGCGTAGTGAGAGGCCGCCATGAACTTGGCGAGTGCCGGACGGCCAAGGATCCCATTGTAAGGCAATGGGAAATTGGCAACGTCAAATGTAACCCTCTCAGTCCTGAAGTTCAGCTCGCTGCCAAATCTGACCGGCAACGTAATCTTCCCCTTCGGCTTGCTCCTTCCCGGATTGATTCCTTGGAAGGTTCCGGTCTCTTCGAGCTCGCTGTCAGGGATTTGAAGCTTCTGGAGCACCGCGGAGGAGATCAGATTCAAGCCGGCCCCACCGTCAACTAACATTTTTGTGACCTTGAGGTTGCGGATGGTTGGACAGACCAACATCGGCAAGCACACGACCGCAGTTATGCGATCAGGGTGGTCCTCAATATCAAAAATGATAGGCGTCTTCGGACCACTTCAGAGGCTGCGTGACTCTATGGATGGTTCCGCTGCATTGACCTCCCGTGATCCATTGCTTGAGTTGGCGGTGGGAGGTATGCAGGAAGCACCTCCGTCAACGCAGAACCTCTGTGGCTTTCTCGAAACTCCTGCTCGTCGGCGCCGCTGCCTTCCATATCTTCGCCGTCGTCATCATCTTCATCCTTGTCGCGGCCGCGGGAGGTCGATCTCCTTGTCGCTGCTTGACTTTTGCGGCGTCCTCCCGGCCGGACGTTTCTTGCTTGTTCCCACACACCTTCTGGGCCTTCTCCTTGTCGCGTCGCCAGACTCAGCTCTCGCTGCTCGACAAGCTACTCGACCTTCTTGCAGCTCTGGAGATCGTGGCCCTTGGTGCGGTGGATCTTGCAGTACTGCTTGCCGGAGCTGTCCTGCTTGTCGGCGGCCGCCACCGACTGGTGGTTGGCGTCAGCGGCAACCTCCTTGCCGGAGCCAACAGCCTTGGCGTTCTTGTCGCCGCCTCCGTTGCCGGACTGCTCGACAGCTAGCACTTCTCTGCTTTTCTTCTTCCTGTTGCCTCGCCGCCGGCCCTTCTTTGCCGGGGCGGTGTCATCACTGTCAGATCCTGCTTCTGCATTCTCTCACGGAGCCTCCTCCTTCCTCGGTAGCGTGCACACTTGTCGGCCAAGGCGTACAGCTCATCGACGTCCTTGATTTTGCTCATCGCCATCTCCTCCCTCATCCTGCGGTTCCGCACATTACGATGAAATGCGCTGATCACCGCGGCAGGGTGGACGTCACGGGATGTTGTAGTGCACACGGCTGAATCTCTGAATGAATTTGCGCAGGACTCTCCTTCCTTACAGGCGAGCAAGTGAAGGTCCCACACTTGGCCATGAGGTTTTTGGCCACCAGTGAAGGCGCCAACAAACTGATGGCACAGATCTGCCCAAGAGGATATGGAGCTGTCCGGCAAATGCATGAGCCAAGATCTGACGTTGGGCTTGAGAACGAGCGGGAAGTAGTTGGCAAGGATCTTGTCGTCCCGTCCCCCTGCAGCCTGCACCGCGATGGTGTAGATGCTAAGGAACTCCGATGGATGCGTCCTGCCGTCGTACTTCTCCGGCACGTCTGGTTTGAAGTTTTTCTGGCTAGGCCACTGGACTTGCCGCAGCTCACGAGAGAACGCAGGGCAACCAACCGCGTACGTCAAGTCGCCTGGCCCATCCGGCGCGTGCATGTCAATAGAAGGCCCAGCCGCTTGTCGGATTGACGTCGCGCTTCTCTTCGGTGCTCGGCGCGAGTTCGGCGTCCTCTTGCTGTCATCGATGAAGAACTTGGCGCTGATCGCGGTGGGTTCATGGATCCGACGACGCAGTGGAGTCATTGTCGAGGTGGATCCGGTGAGTCGGCGATCTTGGCCTTCTTGGCAGAGAATGCACGGTGGTTGCACCTCCGGCGGTGTCGTCGCCACCGGCTCGTGCCTTGTCGCCTTCGCCGGCGGCAACGATGGCGTTGGTTGTCGCGAGCATCGCTGCTGGCAAAGCCGATGAGGCTCGGATAGTGGCCCTCCACTCGTCGACCTTGTCGGCTGTTGGAGGGTAGTCGAGGAGCAGTTGAGCTCTCGCCAGAGCTTCTGCTGGAGTAGTAGGTGGCATTGGAGAACGGTGCGAGGAGCGGGACGCGCTCGGACTTCTAACCTCGTTAGAAGGAGCAGCGCCCCGTCCGGGCGGCCGTATCTCACTCGTGCCAACATGTTGGCGCGTATGCTGGTCTTGAGGGTCTCGATCCATCGAACGTATGGCGTTGTGAACGCCATGACGTTGTTGGTCCCGCGTCTCTTGAGATGGGCGCGGGGGATGCACGGACGCCGAGGTTTGCGGTGCCTTATCCTTGGACTTGGCAACGTCGCGAGCACCTTCGTCGGCGCCCGTTCCTCCGCCAGCGCTCGCACCGCCACCCGCTTTGTTGCGGTGAGGGTGGATACGACGCTGACGGTTTCGCTGCCGCCAAGCCTTCTTCTTCGGTGGCATGTTGAGGAAGATGTTGATGATGCTGCCCGCGTGAACGCCGGAATCGGATTCACACGGCCTCGACGCCCCCTACCTAGCGCGCCAGAGATGTCGGGGCGGCTGATCGTACCCACGGACACCTATGGGGCCCGGCGGAGCGGGTCCCTTTGTGGTTCGGAGGGGGGCGGAGGTCGCACGAAGAGCGGATCGAGGCGATGCACACGGGCGGTTTACCCAGCTTTGAAGCTCTCCGGAGAGATAAAACTCCTACTGCTACCTGTTTGATCTATTGTGTTCTTGCTAGGGAGCAATGCCCGCTACAAAACCTAGCGTGAGTGTATCTAGTCTATGGCCAGTCGAATGAACTGAACCTTGCGAAAGACGCGGACCGAACCCTGGCCAACCGCGGAACCCCCTCTACGTTGCACTCGGGCCTCCTTTTATATGCTAAAGGGGTCTCCGACAGGTGGCAACATAGGAGGGGGTACAAACGTAAAAACAAGGGTTGGTACACCTACTTGAACAGTGTACGGTAAAAAATACCTAACTCGACAGCAAGGGACAAAAGCAATAAATGTCTGTCGTTGTCGCCAAACAGTGTAACAGAGACCGTCAGTGCGCCTCCGCCGCCACGATGGCGAGCCTGTCAGGCCGCTCGCCGCTGCTCTCCGGCTGCTGCATTTGCTCGACAGCGCCCATGGAACGGTCCGTGGCGACACGTATCGCTGGGTGAGCTGGAGCGGAGACGGAGAGAGCTGCATGCCGGCAAGCGCCTTGCCGCGTCGAATCCTTGTCCCGCCCGGGAGACTTGTCGCGCTCGGGCCTTCCCGGCAAGCTCCTCTTGCCGGGCCTTGTCTTCTGCGTGCTCGAGGGCCTTCCCGACAAGCTCCTCTTGTCGGGGCCTTGTTTTCTGAATGGCCGTGGAGGGTCTTGGTGGACGCCCGGCGAGGCTTGTCACGGGGACGCTGCGACTGCCCGTGCACAAGTTCGGGGTACTAAGGTACCCCTACTTTAGTACACCGACAGGGCAAGTCAACCAAAGTCCACACTTTGTTCTCATACATGGATCCCATCTCAGATTTCATGGCCTCAAGCCATTTCACGGAATCTGGGCTCATCATCGCTTCTTCATAGTTCGTAGGTTCGTCATGGTCAAGTAACATGACCTCCAGAACAGGATTACCGTACCACTCTGGTGCGGATCTCACTCTGGTTGACCTACGAGGTTTGGTAGTAACTTGATCTGAAGTTACATGATCATCATCATTATCTTCCTCACTAATTGGTGTAGGAGTCATAGGAACAAATTTCTGTGATGAACTACTTTCCAATAAGGGAGTAGGTACAGTTACCTCATCAAGTTCCACTTTTCTCCCACTCACTTCTTTCGAGAGAAACTCCTTCTCCAGAAAGGATCCATTCTTAGCAACGAATATCTTGCCTCCGGATCTATGATAGAATGTGTACCCAACAGTTTCCTTTGGGTATTCTATGAAGGCGTATTTCTCCGATTTGGGTTTGAGCTTATCAGGTTGAAACCTTTTCACATAAGCATCACAACCCCAAACTTTAAGAAACTACAGCGTAGGTTTCTTGCTAAACGATAGTTCATATGGTGTCGTCTCAATGGATTTATATGGTGCCCTTTTTAACGTGAATGCAGCTGTCTCTAATGCATAACCCCAAAATGATAGTGGTAAATCGGTAAGAGACATCATAGATCGCACCATATCTAATAAAGTGCGATTCTGACGTTCGGACACACCATTACACCGTGGTGTTCCGGTGGCATGAGTTGCGTAAACTATTCCGCATTGTTTCAAATGAAGGCCAAACTCGCAACTCAAATATTCTCCTCCATGATCAGATCGTAGAAAATTTATTTTCTTGTTACGATGATTTTCCACTTCACTCTGAAATTCTTTGAACTTTTCAAACGTTTCAGACTTATGTTTCATCAAGTAGATATACCCATATCTGCTCAAATCATCTGTGAAGGTCAGAAAATAACGATACCCGCCGCGAGCCTCAACACTCATCGGATCGCATACATCAGTATGTATTATTTCCAATAAGTCAGTTGCTTGCTCCATTGTTCCGGAGAACGGAGTCTTAGTCATCTTGCCCATAAGGCATGGTTCGCAAGCATCAAGTGATTCCAAAATTCCATCAGCATGGAGTTTCTTCATGCGCTTTACACCAATATGACCTAAACGGCAGTGCCACAAATAAGTTGCACTATCATTATTAACTTTGCATCTTTTGACTTCAATATTATGAATATGTGTATCACTACGATCGAGATCCAACAAACCATTTTCATTGGGTGTATGACCATAGAAGGTTTTATTCATGTAAACAGAACAACAATTATTCTCTAACTTAAATGAATAGTCGTATTGCAATAAACATGATCAAATCATATTCATGCTCAACGCAAACACCAAATAACACTTATTTAGGTTCAACCTAATCTCGGAAGTATAGGGAGTGTGCGATGATGATGATCATATCAATCTTGGAACCACTTCCAACACACATCGTCACTTCACCCTTAACTAGTCTATGTTCATTCTGCAACTCCCGTTTCGAGTTACTATTCTTAGCAACTGAACTAGTATCAAATACCGAGGGGTTACTATGAACACTAGTAAAGTACACATCAAAAATCTGTATATCAAATATACATTTGTTTACTTTGCCATCCTTCTTACCCGCCAAATGTTTGGGGTAGTTCCGCTTACAGTGACCATTCCCTTTGTAGTAGAAGCACTTAGTTCCAGGCTTGGGTCTAGCTTTGGGTTTCTTCATTGGAGCAAAAACTTTCTTGCTATTCTTCTTGAAGTTCCCTTTCTTTCCCTTTGCCCTTTTACATGAAACTAGTGGTCTTGTCAACCATCAACACTCGATGCTTTTCTTGATTTCTACCTTCGCCGATTTCATCATCGCTAAGAGCTTGGGAATTTTTTCGTTATCCCTTGCATATTATAGTTCATCACAAAGTTCTAGTAACTTGGTGGTAGTGACTAGAGAATTCTGTCAATCACTATCTTATCTGGAAGATTAACTCCCACTTGATTCAAGCGATTTTAGTACCCACACAATATGAGTATATGCTCACTGGTTGAGCTATTCTCCTCAATCTTGTAGGCAAAGTATTGTCAGAGGTCTCATACCTCTCAACACGGGCATGAGTATGAAATACCAATTTCAACTCTTGGAACATCTTATATGCTCCGTGGCGTTCAAAACATTTTTGAAGTCCCGGTTCTAAGCCGTAAAGCATGGTGCAAAAAAACTATCAAGTAGTCATCACACCGAGCTTTGCCAAACGTTCATAACGTTTGTATCTGCTCCTGCAATAGGTCCATCACCTAGTGGTGTATCAAGGACATAATTCTTCTGTGCAGCAATGAGGATAATCCTCAGATCACGGATCCAATCCGCATCATTGCTACTAACATGTTTCAACTTAGTTTTCTCTAGGAACATATCAAAAATAAAACAAGGGAGCTAAACACGAGCTATTATATTGATCTACAACATAGATTTGCAAAATACTATCAGGACTAAGTTCATGATAAATTAAAGTTCAATTAATCATATTACTTAAGAACTCCCACTTAAATAGACATCCCTCTAGTCATCTAAATGATCACGTGATCCAAATTAACTAAACCATGTCCGATCACCACGTGAGATGCATTAGTTTTCAATGGTGAACATCACTATGTTGATCATATCTACAATATGATTCACACTCGACCTTTCAGTATCCAGTGTTTCGAGGCCATACCTGCATATGCTAGGCTCATCAAGTTTAACCCGAGTATTTCTGCGTGTGCAAAACTGGCTTGCACCCGTTGTAAGTGAACATTGAGCTTATCACACCCGATCATCATGTGGTGTCTCGGCACGACGAACTTTGGCAATGGTGCATACTCAGGGAGAACACTTTTACCTTGAAATTTAGTGAGAGATCATCTTATAATGCTACTGTCAATCAAAGCAGAATAAGATGTATAAAAATAAACATCACATGCAATCAAAATATGTGACATGATATGGCCATCATCATCTTGTGCCTTTGATCTCCATCTCCAAAGCATCGCTATGATCTCCATCGTCACCGGCATGACACCATGATCTCCATCATCTTGATCTATATCAATGTGTCGTCACATGGTCGTCTCGCCAACTATTGCTATTGCAACTATTGATATCACATAACGATAAAGTAAAGCAATTATTTGGCGCTTGCATCTTATGCAATAAAAAGACAACCATAAGGCTTCTGCCAGTTGCCGATAACTTCAACAAAACATGATCATCTCATACAACAACTTATATCTCATCACGTCTTGACCATATCACATCACAACAAGCCCTCCAAAAACAAGTTTGACGTCCTCTACTTTGTTGTTGAAAGTTTTACGTGGCTGCTACGGGCTGAGCAAGAACCGTTCTTACCTACGCATCAAAACCACAACGATATTTCGTCAAGTTAGTGTTGTTTTAACCTTCAACAAGGAACGGGTGTAGCCACACTCGATTCAACTAAAGTTGGAGAAACTGACACCCGCCAGCCACCTGTGTGCGAAGCACGTCGGTAGAACCAGTCTCGCATAAGCGTACGCGTAATGTCGATCCGAGCCGCTTCATCCAACAATACTGCCGAATCAAAGTATGACATGATGGTAAGCAGTTTGACTAGTATCGCCCACAACTCACTTGTGTTTTACTCGTGCATAAAACATCTACGCATAAACCTGGCTCGGATGCCACTGTTGGCGAACGTAGTAATTTCAAAAAAATTCCTACGCACACGCAAGATCATGGTGATGCATATCAACGAGAGGGGAGAGTGTCATCCACGTTCCCTTGTAGACCGTAAGCGGAAGTGTCGGGGAAGCTGATCGTGACCCACGAACACCTATGGGACCGGCGGACCGAGCCCCTTTCAGTTCGGCGGGGGGCGGAGGTTGCACGAAGAGCAGATCGAGGCGAAGCACACGAGCAGTTTACCCAGCTTCGGAGCTCTCCGGAGAGATAATACTCCTACTGCTGCTTGTCTGATTGTATTGTGTTCTTGCTAGGGAGCACAGAGAGCTACAAAACCTAGCGTGAGTGTCTCTAGTTTCGAATGAGTCGAACCGACCCTCCCTCTACGTTGCGCATGGGCCTCCTTTTATAGGCTCAAGGGGTCACCAACAGGTGGCAACGTAGACAAGGGCAAAATGGGAAAATGAGTTGCGGTTGGTACAGCTACTTTGTACAGTGTATTCTACCTAACTCTGACGGCAAGGGACAAAAGCATTAAATGCCCGTCCATGTCGCCTAAACAGTGCAGAAAGGGACCGTTAGGGGCGCCACCGCTTGCCACGATGGCACTCCTATAAGCGCCGCTTACCGCTGCTCTCCGCTGGCCGCACAGCCTCTTGACACGCCCGCTTGGAATGGTCCCATGGCGACACGTTGGTGCGTGAGCTGGAGCGGAGATGAAGAGTGGTTGCCTGCCGCGGCAAGTGCCTTGCCGTGGCTGAATCCTTGTCGCGTCCGGGAGCTTGTCGCTCACCGAGCCTTCGCGGCAAGCTCCTCTTGCCGGGGTCTTGTCTTCTGCGTGCCTTCAGTGGCCTTCCCGGCAAGCTCCTCTTGCCGGGGCCTTGTCTCCTTGGCTTAAATACTTTGTTCTTGAATGGCTCCAAAGGAACCATGGAGGACCTTGGCGGTCACCAGGCAAGCCTTGCCGCTGGGTCTTTGAACTGCCCGTTCTGCGAGTTCGGGGTACTAGGGTATCCCTACTCTAGTACACCGACAGAGCCTCGGCCTGGGCCACCTGCGGTGCCCGGCGCTGTTGGGCCAGGCCCAAAAAAGGCACGGGCACGCTGCCTAGATCACGTCGTAACTTGCTTCGGACCCACCACATCTCCCACGAACAGACGCTGCCGAGCGTGCCGTCGCGTGGGAGAGATCGTGGGGTTTCTTTAATTGAAAAGCGAACGTCCGCCTCTCTCCCTCCTTATAAACAGGGGAAACAGGGGCAGGTCGCCCACCTCGCCATTTGCTGTCCCATCTTGAAAACCACCGTCGCTCCCCCCTTCTTCTCTAGTCTGAAGAGAGCAACGCTCCGCCCCGCATCGCCATCAGCGCCATCAACGCCATCGGTCTCCTCCACCACCTTACCATGGCTCCGAAAGCCGACAAGGGGAAGGGCGTGAAGTCGGCCGAGGCGCAGCGGCTCGCGGTGCTGCGAAAGCAGCGGGCCGTCTTCCCCCCCCCCCCCCCAGCTCGACGCAAAGGAGCTGAGGGAGGGCTACTACCTCTTCTGGTCGACGGAGACGCGAAGATCCAAAGACGAAGGTACTCTCCGCCGCATCCGAGTTGGGTCCGAGCGGGTACCCCTTCTTTGCGCTCTTCTTCTATTGCGGGCTCTGCCCACCCTTCTCTGAATTCTTCTGCGATATCATGAACACCTACGGGCTTCGCCTCCTTGATTTCACCCCCAATGCTGTCCTGACCATGGCAGTTTTCGCACACCTATGCGAAAACTTTGTCAGAGTCCACCCAAACATAGCCCTCTTCCGCCACTTCTTCATGCCCCACGTCGAGAGAGGAGAGCCACTTGCCGGAGGGATTGCTTGGATCTCCAAGATCGGCAAGAAAGAAGCCTATCTGGAAGGAGAGCTCCATAGAAAGTGGGAGGAGTGGAGAGCCGATTGCTGTTGGATCGTTGAGGAGAACCCGCAGCCCTTCACTGCCCAGCGCCAAACTTGGAGAAACTTGGCGCCGGAGGATGCTAGGTTGAAGATTGTTGTGACCCGGATCTTGCGCTTCCGGCTTGCCGGACTCATCAGAGGCGCCCGTTGGCGAGATTTCCTTCGCCGCGCAGATCGCTCCCTTGCAGGAGAGGAGGAGACCTGCTTGGGAGTTCCAAAATGCGGCGGACATCATGAGGCTGCGCCCGGGCCTCAACTGGAATTTCACTGTCTTGGAGTTGGATGCGATGCTGCTGGAGCTGTTCAAGCACGACCCCGATCACCCCGAGTGGTTTAGGTTGCCGAGGGGAGTCGTCGCATTGTGCAACAACTCTTCGCTCGACCGCATCCGCGCCATGATGCCGTTGTGCGATTCGCATGGGATCGTTCCAACCTGGCAAGAGCCTGCAGACGACGTCGTGCGGCAGTTCTTCGATAGCTTGGAAGAAGTGCCGATCCGCCCCGACGAGCAGAAGTGGCTCACCCGCGACACCACCGTTGCCGAGATGCAGCGCATCGCCACCAGGCTGGAGGAGGCGGCAGCAGCTATCTTGGCGGTCGGGTTCACCGTGGAGGAGGCAGAGGCAGCAGAGGCGGCAAGCCTTGCCGATCGAGAGGAGCTTGCCGGCGAGGAGGAGCAGGCCGAGCCCGAAGTTGAGCCGAGCGAGTCTGCCGAGGGCGCCTCCTCCACACCTTCAAGTAGCTTGCCGCGAGCAGAGCCCACAGCTCCACGAAGAAGGCGTCTCCGCAAGGCCGGGGAAGTGACGGGGCGGCAGACGGGCCACCAGCCGAAGCACCGCGAAGGCCGGCAAGGGAGACTTCTCCGGCGAAGGACAGCACCAGTGATCCTCCGGTGGTCGAGACCATGGCTGCAGATCCCATTGCAGGTAACCCTCTTGCGTGACAATTTCCCTTGGGTTCTTTTTCTTCTGTTCTTCTTTTCGAACATTTGCTTGACTGTTCTTTCTTTTTCTGATCGTCAGATCCATCTGTCGGAGAGCCGATGGAGACTGAGGTCGCCGGCGAGGAGGACGCGCGCGGCAACACTGACGACGTCGCCACCATGGAGGAAGAGGCTAGCGCCGATGGGTCCGCCAGCGAGGAGGCCGCCAAGGCTGCCGCTGCAAAGGCTGGCGAGGGGTCTGGCGATCGTACTGACGACCCTGAGGCCGCAGGAGCGCCAGGCGCTACGCCGACCGCCGATCCCTCTGCCACCGTGCAAAGCATCGAGCTCCGAGGAGCCCCAGCCCGCTTATCTGAAGGCCGGCGATGGCGTCTTCATCAAGCTCCCCTGGGCATCGAGCTCCAGGGCGCCGGTCGAAGGAGAGACCTTTGACGAAGAGCTGCTCGCCTCCGCTGGGCTGTCGCTGGTTGACGCGCCAAGCAGCAGCAGCGGCGAGTCTGAGGAGGAGCAGCTGCTGAAGAAGCTGTTGTCGCTCTACCACGCCCGACAAGCCAAGTTGGAGTCCCGGGAAGCACTTGTCGCGAGGGCGGGAGCAGACATGGCGAAGCGCGCAGAAGAGCTCTGGGGCGCCAACCAAGAAGCTCTCCGGAACGTAGCAGAAGAGCGGGAGCGACTCGCTAAAGAGCGCACAGCCTTCATCCTTGAGAAGGCTGAGGTCGAGGAGCAGCAACGGCTCGCCGTCGAGAAGCTATCTGCGCAAGAAGGCGAGTTGGCGCAGCGGAAGATCAACCTTGACAGCTATGAAGAAGAGCTTGCCGCGTGCGAGCAATCAATTGGCGGAGCTCTCAAGGAAGCAAAGGACACTGCCGCAGCTGCCAAGGCCGCCAAGAAGGAGTTGGAGACGAAGGTGACGCAGCTGGAGGCCAACCTCCAGAAGAGCGGCGAGGAGCTTGCTGTGCTAAAGCACGAGCGCGAGAAGGACGCCTACACTCTTGGCGAGTTGCAGGGCCGTCTCGCTGAGAGGATCAAAGAGCTCGACGCCGCCAAGGACTCCAAGGCAGATCTTGAGCTGAAGCTGACCACCTTGAAGCAGACGCTGGACGGGGCCAAGGAGCGGGAGGTGGCCTTGTTGGAGAAGATCAAGACCGACGAGGAGCTGCTGACGAGTGCCACAACCGCCCAGAACACCTTCAGAGAGAACGTGATGCACTGGACGGAGGGTCTTGTAGATACTGCCGCCGCCATCGACAAGGAACTGATGGAGCTGGGGATGGTGGATCTCGGGTACTCCTCCGACGAGCGCCTCCAACCCAGCGCCAAGCTCAGCTTGTTCCTCAAGGGCGTGGTGACGGTTCTCCAGCGACTCCGGGAAGAGATCCCAAAGCAGCTGGCCGAGGAATCGCGTCAGATCTGTGCGGGAGCTCTCCAGAAGGTGTTGATGAAGGTGGACTTCCGCAATCCAGGCCTCAACCTCAACGGCGTCCTCAGATCCTTGCAGCCAGATGCCGATGTGGAGGCGCTCAAAGCCCTTGTCGCACCCATTGTGGACAAGGTGGGCAAGATCAAGCGGGTTGATGGCGACCGCGTAGATTAGGCCGCCAATTTTATCTTTCCCTTGTCGCTGCTGATCATGTTTAGGAGAACAATTCATTAGATCTGTGACAAGCTATTTTGTAATATAACTCTATCTTAGGCAATGATTGCAATGTTATTTCCTTTACTTGATTCCTTCCTTTGTATGTTTGTGCCCTACTCTTTTAGGGAACTTGTCGCTGAGCACCTTTTGTCATGAAGGCCGAGTGCGGAACGTCAAGGCCTTTGGCGGTGCCGCCTCCGACAAGCAACCTTGTCGCAACTAGTTGTAGCTCACTTAAGTTGTTGAGCGGACTCGAAACAAAGTAAGGGCGCGACTAGCTACGAGTTGGTTCCTCCATGCACCGGTTTTCCATACAAAGTACTATCGTTCGAGGAAGATAACTTCAAAATTTAAAAAATGATTGCTCAAACTTTGGCAACTTAGCTTTTCGTTGCTTGCTTCCCGGTAATGAAACTTCCTCGAGCGACGCTTGGTGGCCCACACCATTATCTTCTCCTCCCGGCTATCTTGTGGGCGAAGGAACCTTCCTTTCTTTGAGAAAGAGAAAGAAGAGAAAATAAAGTTATGGAGCCTTGTGGCTCGTTATTGCTTACCGGGTGTGGATGCTGCACAAAATGTCAGATAACGCATGCAAAAATGATGATGAAAGCATGAAATTGACAAGTTGTGCGCAACACAAGAGTTTTACTGATACACGGGGTCTGCGCCCGGCTTTGTACAAAGGATTACATGCAACATGGGCAAGACTTGTACAAAAGGTGGTTGCCGAAACAGGTTCCGGCAACCGCGCCCTATGGGTAAAACTTACGAAGATGCTCAATATTCCAGGAGTTGCTCACCGGAATGCCATCTTCGGTCTCAAGGCATGACAGCGCCATGCCTAGTGACTCGCTTCACCCGATAAGGGCCTTCCCACTTTGGCGTCAACTTGTTGGAATTCTTGACGGACTGAACGCAGCCCGAAGAACAAGGTCGCCTTCCTCGAGACTTACGGCATTAACTTTGCAGCTATGGTAGCGGCGCAGAGCTTCTCGGTAACGAGCAGCTCGTCTGACAGCAGCTGAAGACGGTCCTCCTCAAGGAGCAGCGTCATCTTGTCGCAGCTGCTCTTGCTCAAGCTCATCATAGCGAGCACTCGAGGTGACCCATATACGAGTTCCGTGGGGAGAACTGCCTCTGCTCCATAGACTAGAGCGAAAGGTGTCCGCCGATGGCTCGATTTGGCGTCGTCTGATCGACCAAAGAACCACCGCAGCTCCTCAATCCAGTTTCTTCCGTGACTTGTGCAGCCTGTCGAAAGTTCTGGTCTTGAGCCCACGCAGCACTTCAGCATTTGCCCTCTCCGCTTGACCGTTGCTTCTCGGATGAGCAACAGAAGCGAAGCAGACCTTGGCGCCAAGATCTTGGACGTATTGCATGAAGGTGCGACTCGTGAATTGTGTTCCGTTGTCGGTGATGATCCTGTTAGGAATTCCAAAACGGCAAACAATCGACTGAAGAAGAACTTGATCGCCGACCGTGCTGTCACCTTCCTCATCGCTTCCACTTCCGCCACTTTGTGAACTTGTCGATTGCAACGTATAAGTACTCAAAACCCCCGACAGCTCGGGGAAAGGGGCCGAGGATGTCGAGCCCCCAGACTGAAAATGGCCAGGATAAAGGGATCGTCTGGAGAGCTTGAGCTGGCTGGTGTATCTGCTTGGAATGGAACTGGCATGCTTCACACTTGGTTACTTGTGCAGTTGCATCACGGAGTCTTTGTCGGCCAGAAGAAACCTTGCCGGAAAGCTTTGCCGGCAAGTGCTCTTGCACCAATGTGGTGACCACATATGCCTCCGTGTATCTCTGCCAACAGCTTCTGTCCATCTTCCCGGTGAATACACTTCAATTTCACACCGTTGAGCCTTCTTCTGTACAGCATGCTGTCGACAAACTGGTACATACTTGACTGTCGGGCTACTCTTTCCGCTTCTTCTTGCTCTTTGGGAAGTTCTCCTCTCTGAAGGAAATGGACAATCTGCTGTGCCCATGTTGGAGCTTGCGGCTCGACAACAAGGACTAAAGGCACATCTTCCGCTGCGGGAACTTCCGCTTCTACGGCGAGAACCTGCGGCTCAGCCGGAGCTTGATGTTCCCCGGCAAGCTTGGCGGAGCAAAACTTGTCGGGAGCGTCTGCTTCAACGAAACAAACCCTAGGGCTTGTCGGAGCAGACTGCTCCTCAGCGCTCTTGGTGTTGATCTTGGGGACCTTTTTGGTGGCGGCTTCGGGAAGCTCTGCCGGAAAATAGTCGCCAGAAATCAACTTCCTCTTCTTGATCTGTCCAGTTGACGGCGTTACAGTCGGCTGAGTCAGCTTGAGCACAAAAATCCTGGTTCCATTGAGTAACTTGAGTCTGGCGCACTTTGACGAAGCCATCGGCAATATCATTACTCGAGCTCTTGGAACATGTTCCATCTGCAGGCCGTCAAAGTGCTCTTCTAGCTTTCTCACTTCATCAACGTAGGCTTCCATCAACGGACTCTGATAATCTTTGTTCACTTGGCGGACGACAAGCTGCGAGTCACCCCTGACAATGAGTTTCTTGATCCCAAGGTCTACCGCGATTCTGAGACCGGCAAGCAAACCTTCATACTCTGCTGTATTGTTTGTTGCTTGCTCCTTGGGAAAGTGCATCTGGACTATGTACTTGAGGTGCTCTCCGGTGGGCGCGACTAGCAAAGACGCCCAAGCACCGGCGCCTTGCAGCGAGAAGGCACCATCAAAGTACATCAGCCATTCTTTTCCTGCTTCCTTGACGGGGATGCTCGTCTCTGGGATTTCTTCATCTTGTGTTGGCGTCCATTCTGCTATGAACTCTGCCAATGCTCTGCTTTGAATAGTTGAAGTGCTTTCAAACTTCAGGCCAAAGCTTGACAGTTCCAGTGCCCACTCGACAATCCTGCCTGTTGCTTCTGGATTTTGCAGTATCCTCTTCAGCGGAAAGAGAGTGACAACTGTGATCTCATGTGCTTGGAAGTAATGGCGCAGCTTTCTCGAGGCCATGAGGAGGCCGAAAAGCAATTTCTGCACACCAGAGTACCTTGACCTAGCCCCCTGCAGAAGGGAACTGACAAAGTAAACTGGGCGCTGCACCATCCTTTTCTGTATCTTCTCGCGAGCCTGCGTAGATCGGTCCTTGTCGGGACCAGAGCTTGTCGGTGAAGCCCCCTGCTTGTCGCTGGATGCATCTGCCTTGGTTGCCGGCTCATCATCTGCCTCCCTTTCCACTACTAACGCAGCACTAACCACTTGATTTGTTGCCGCTATGTATAGCAACAACTTCTCTTGTGGCCTAGGTGCGACAAGTATTGGAGTAGAGGACAGGTACCTCTTTAAGTCCTGCAGCGCCGCCTCCGCTTCGGGAGTCCATTTCATTGGACTTGCCTTTTTCAAAATCTTGAAAAATGGCAGGCACGCCAGATGAACCTAGAGATAAACTCCGCTGAGAGCAGCCACGCGAACCGCAAGTCTTCGTACATCCTTGACGCGCTTTGGTGCTTCAATCTGCTCAATGGCCTTGATCTTGTCGGGATTTGCCTCAATCCCTCGTTGAGACACAAAGAACCGAGAAGCTTGCGGAAGGGACTCCAAACACGCACTTCTCGGGGTTGAGCTTGAGGTTTATCTTGCGCAGATTTGCAAAGGTCTCGTCCAGATCTTGAACCAGAGTTGCTTTGTCCCTACTCTTGACCACTATGTCATCCATGTAGGCTTCTACATTTCTGTGCATTTGCGGCTCAAAAGCGTCATGGACTACCCTTGCAAATGTTGAACCAGCATTCTTTAGCCCAAAAGGCATCCGTACAAAACAGTATGTGCCACATGGGTTGATGAATGCGGTTTTCTCCTCATCCTCTTCTGCCATGAAGATCTGATGATATCCTGAGTATGCATCAAGAAATGAAAGCAAATCACATACAGCCGTGGAGTCAACAATCTGGTCGATGCGCGGCAAGGGAAATGGGTCTTTGGGACAAGCTTTATTAACATGTGTGAAGTCGATACAAAGTCTCCATTTCCCATTTTCCTTGCGTACAACTACAGGATTGGCCAACCACGTGGAATGAAGCACTCCTCTGACAAGGCCTGCTGCTTCCAATTTCTTGATCTCTTCTGCTATGAATTCTTGGCGCTCCACTGCCTGTTTCCTGACTTTCTGCTTGACGGGCCGCGCATGAGGACAGACAGCTAGATGGTGCTCAATTACTTTCCTGGGAACACCGGGGATGTCAGACGGTTGCCATGCAAACACGTCGACGTTCGCCCGCAGGAAAGCAACGAGCGCGCCTTCCTATTTAGGGTCGAGAGTGGCACTGATGGTGAAGGTACCACCAGTGCCATCCTCCTTGGCCGGCACCTTCTTGGTCTTCGGTAGAGCTGCCATCGTCTTCTTGCACTTGCCGGTGGAGCTCGATGGTGCGTCCTCGACGGTAGCGCAGCACTCCGAGCAGGTGCGCTTGCCGGAGTGGGCATCAGAGCTCTTGCCGGACTTTGTCTTCTTCTTTCCTCCGGGAGCTTCAGCGGCAAGTGACTCACTATCTGTTGCGGCTGCTGCCTCCCGGTAAATCTTGTCGGCGCAGATAAGAGCATCCTTCTTGTCGCCATGGACAGAAATGACACTTATCGGGCCTGGCATCTTGAGCAAGTTGTATGCATAATGAGAGGCCGCCATGAACTTGGCGAGCGCTGGACGGCCGAGTATCCCATTGTAAGGTAACGGAAAATAAGCAACGTCGAACGTAACCCTCTCAGTCCTGAAGTTTAGCTCGCTGCCAAACGTGACCGGCAATGTGATCTTCCCTTTCGGCTTGCTCCTTCCCGGATTGATTCCTTGGAATCTACCAGTCTCTTCGAGCTCGCTGTCAGGGATCTGAAGATTCTGGAGCACCGCAAAGGAGATCAGGTTTAAGCCGGCCCCGCTGTCAACTAGCATCTTGGTGACCTTCAGGTTGCGGATAGTTGGTGAGACCAACATCGGCAAGCACCCGACCGCAATTATGCGATCAGGGTGGTCCTCAATATCAAAGATGATAGGCGTGCTGGACCATTTCAGAGGCTTGCGTGACTCTACGGATGGTTCTGCTGCATTAACTTCCCGCATCCACTGCTTGAGTTGGCGGTGTGAAGTATGCAGAGAAGCACCACCGTCAACGCAAAGGACCTCTGTGGCTTTCTGAAACTCCTGCTCATCGGTTTCGTCGTCTTCCATATCTTCATCATCGTCGTCGTCTTCATCCTTGTCGCGGCCACGGGGAGGTCTGTCTCCTTGCCGCTGCTTGGCCTTGCCGCGGCATCCTCCCCAGCCGGGTCGCTTCTTGCTAGCTCCCCCAGCGCCTTCACGGGCCCTCTCCTTGTCGCGCCGCTCGTTCTCAGCCTTCTGCTGTTCAACAAGCTGCTCGACCTTCTTGCAGCTCTGGAGGTCATGGCCCTTGGTATGGTGGATCTTGCGATCTTGTTTGTTGGAGCTGTCACGCTTGTCGTGGCCGCCACAGCTTGGCGGTCGGTGTCAGCGGCAACCTCCTTGCCGGAGCCACCAACTTTGGCTTTCTTGGCGGCACCACCGTTGCCGGACTGCTCGACAACTAGCACCTCTTTGCCCTTCTTCCTTCTGTTGTTCCGTCGCCGGCTCTTCTTCGCCGGGGCGGTCTCCTCACTATCAGATCCTGCTTCCGCATTCTCTCCTGGGAGTCTCCTCCCTTCCTTAGCACGTGCACACTTGTCGGCCCGGGCATACAGCTCACTGACGTCCTTGACTTTGCACATCGCCATCTCCTCCCTCATCCTGCGGTTCCGCGACGTTCGATGAAACTTCGCTGATCACCGCGGCAGGGTGGACATCTGGGATGTTGTAGAGCACACGGCTGAATCTCTGAATGAACTTGCGCAGGGACTCTCCTTCCTTCTGGGCGAGCAGGTGAAGGTCACTCTCTTGGCCATGAGGTTTGTGGCCGCATGTGAAGGCGCCGACAAACTGATGGCATAGATCTGCCCAAGAAGATATGGATCCGTCCGGCAAGTGCATGAGCCAAGATCTGACATTGGGCTTGAGTACCAGTGGGAAGTAGTTGGCGAGGATCTTGTCGTCGCCCCCGCAGCCTGCACCGCGATGGTGTAGATGCTGAGGAACTCCGACGGATGCATCCTGCCATCGTACTTCTCTGGTACGTCTGGCTTGAAATTCTTCTTGCTGGACCACTGGACTTGCCGCAGCTCACGAGTGAACGCAGGACAACCTCCCGCGTACGGCAAGTCGCCTGGTTCCCCTGGCGCATGCATATCGACAGAGGGCCCAGCGCGCTGGTCGGATTGACGTCGCGCTTCTCTTCGGCGCTCGATGCGAGTTCGAGCGTCTTCTTGTTGCCGTTCTTGAAGAACTTGGCGCTGATCGCGGCGAGCTCGTGGATCCGATGACGCGGTGGAGTCGCTGTCGAGGTGGATCCGTCGAGTTGGTGATCTTGGCCTTCTGGGTGGAGAGTGCATGGTGGTTGCACCCCCACAGGTTTCGTCGCCACCGGCTCATGCCTTGTCGTCTTGCCACGGCAGCGATGCAGTTGGTTGCCGCGGAGCGTCGCCGTTGGCAAAGCCGATGAGACTCTGGATGGTGGCCCTCCATTCGTCGACCTTGTCGGCTGTTGGAGGGTAGTCTAGAAGCAGTTGAGCTCTCGCTAAGGCTTCCGCTGGAGTGGCGGGCGGCAGTGGTGAACGGTGCGAGGAGCGGGATATGCTCGGACTTCTAGCTATGTTAGAAGGAGTAGCATCCCGTCCAGGCGACCGTACCCCGCTCGCGCCAGCATGCTGGCGTGCACGCTGGTCTTGAGGGCCTCGCGATCCTCTAGATCGGTCTTGATCCAACGAGCGTATGGTACTATGAATACCATGACGCTGTCGGTCCCGCACCTCCTGAGATGGGCGCGGTGTGTGTACGGACGCCGAGGTCTGCGCGGCCTTGTCCTTGGACTTGGCAGCGTCATGAGCTCCCTCGTCGGCGCATGTTCTTCCGCCGGTGTCTACCCCGCCATCTGTTTGCTCCGGTGGTGGCGGGATCGACGTGGACGGCTCCGCTGCCGCCGAAGCCTTCTTCTTTGGTGGCATGTCGATGAAGATGATGAAGATGTTGCTCGTGTGAACGTCGGATCAGCTTCACACAGTCTCGACGCCCCCTACCTGGCGCGCCAAAGATGTCGGGGAAGCTGATCGTGACCCACGAACACCTATGGGACCGGCGGACCGAGCCGCTTTCGGTTCGGTGGGGGGCGGAGGTTGCACGAAGAGCAGATCGAGGCGAAGCACACGAGCAGTTTACCCGGTTTTGGAGCTCTCCGGAGAGATAATACTCCTACTGCTGCTTGTCTGATTGTATTGTGTTCTTGCTAGGGAGCACAGAGCTACAAAACCTAGCGTGAGTGTCTCTAGTTTGAATGAGTCGAACCGACCCTCCCTCTACGTTGCGCATGGGCCTCCTTTTATAGGCTCAAGGGGTCACCAACAGGTGGCAAAGTAGACAAGGGCAAAATGGGAAAATGAGTTGCGGTTGGTACAGCTACTTTGTAAAGTGTATTATACCTAACTCTAACGGCAAGGGATAAAAGCATTAAATGCCCGTCCATGTCGCCTAAACAGTGCAGAAAGGGACCGTCAGGGGCGCCACCGCTTGCCACGATGGCACTTCCCCACCGCCGCTATCCGCTGCTCTCACCGTGGCCGCACAGCCTCTTGACACGCGCGCTTGGAATGGTCCCATGGCGACACGTTGGAGGGTGAGCTGGAGCGGAGATGAAGGGTGGTTGCCTGCCGCGGCAAGTGCCTTGCCGCGGCTGAATCCTTGTCGAGTCCGGGAGCTTTTCGCTCACCGAGCCTTCCCGGCAAGCTCCTCTTGCCGGGGTCTTGTCTTCTGCGTGCCTTGAGTGGCCTTCCCGGCAAGCTCCTCTTGCCGGGGCCTTGTCTCCTTGGCTTAAATACTTTGTTCTTGAATGGCTCCAAAGGAACCATGGAGGACCTTGGCGGTCACCAGGCAAGCCTTGCCGCGGGGTGCTGCAACTGCCCGTGCACGAGTTCGGGATACTAGGGTATCCCTACTCTAGTACACCGACAGGAAGTGTTATGACAACGCGGTTGATGTAGTCGTACGTCTTCACGATCGTTCGATCCAAGTACCGAATGTGCGGCACCTCCGCGATCTGCACACGTTTAGCTCGGTGACGTCCCACGAACTCATGATCCAGTAGATCTTGGAGGGAGAGTTCTGTCAGCACGATGGCATGATGATGGTGTTGATGAAGCTATCGACGCAGGGCTTCTCCTAAGCACCGCTATGATATGACCGAGGTGGATTATGGTGGAGGGGGGCACCGCACATGTCTAAAGATCAATGATGAACTTGTGTGTCCATGGGGTGCCCCCTCCCCATATATAAAGAAGTGGAGGAGGGGAGGGGCCGGCCCTCTCTATGGCACGCCCTGGGGAGTCCTACTCCCACCGGGAGTAGGATTCCCCCCCTTCCAAGTAGTAGGAGCAGGAGAGAAGGAAGAGGAAGAGAGAAGAGAAGGATGGAGGGGGCGCCGCGCCTCCCCCTAGTCCAATTCAGACTAGGCCTTTGGGGGGCGCGCGACCTCCCCTAGGTAGCCCCTCTCTCTCTCCCCTAAAGCCCAATAAGGCCCATATACTCCCCGGCGAATTCCCGTAACTCTCCGGTACTCCGATAAATACCCGAATCACTAGGAACCATTCCGATGTCCGAATATAGTCGTCCAATATATCGATCTTTACGTCTCGACCATTTCGAGACTCCTCGTCATGTCCCCGATCTCATACGGAACTCCGAACTACCTTAGGTACATCAAAACATATAAACTCGTAATACGGATCGTCACCGAACGTTAAGCGTGCAGACCCTACGGGTTCGAGAACTATGTAGACATGACCGAGTCTCATTTCTGGTTAATAACCAATAGCGGAACCTGGATGCTCATATTGGCTCCTACATATTCTACGAAAATCTTTATCGATCAAACCGCATAACAACATACATTATTCCCTTTGTCATCGGTATGTTACTTGCCCGAGATTCGATCGTCGGTATCTCAATACCTAGCTCAATCTCGTTACCGGCAAGTCTCTTAACTCGTTCCATAATACATCATCTCGCAACTAACTCATTAGTCACATTGCTTGCAAGGCTTATAGTGATGTGCATTACCGAGAGGGCCTAGAGATACCTCTCCGACAATCGGAGTGACAAATCCTAATCTCGATCTATGCCAAACAAGTATCATCGGAGACACCTGTAGAGCACCTTTATAATCACCCAGTTACGTTGCGACATTTGGTAACACACAAAGTGTTCCTCCGGTATTCGGGAGTTTCATAATCTCATAGTCATAGGAACATGTATAAGTCATGAAGAAAGTAATAGCAATATACTAAACTATCAAATGCTAAGCTAACGGAATGGGTCAAGTCAATCACATCATTCTCTAATGATGTGATCCCGTTAATCAAATGACAACTCATGTCTATGGCTACGAAACTTAATAATCTTTGATTCAATGAGCTAGTCCAGGAGAGGCATACTAGTGACACTTAGTTTGTCTATGTATTCACACATGTACTAAGTTTCTGGTTAATACAATTCTAGCATGAATAATAAACATTCATCATGATATATGGAAATATAAATAACAACTTTATTATTGCCTCTAGGGCACATTTCCTTCAAAGATATTCTTTCCGATCAATCCATTGGGCTATTCCTATAAGTGTCACAAACAACCCTAGAGTTCGTAGTAAAATAACACCTTCAGACATAAATCAACCAAAACCCTAATGTCACCTAGATACTCCAATGTCACCACAAGTATCCATGGGTATGATTATACGATATGCATCACACAATCTCATATTCATCTATTCAACTAACACAAAGTACTTCATAGAGTGCCCCAAAGTTTCTACCGGAGAATCAAGACAAAAACATGCGCCAACCCCTATGCATAGATTCCCAAGGTCACGGGACCCGCAAGTTGATCACCGAAACATACATCAAGTGAATCAATAGAATACCGCATTGTCACCACGGGTATCCCACGCAAGACATACATCAAGTGTTCTCAAATCCTTAAAGACTCAATCCGATAAGATAACTTCAAAGGGAAAACTCAATCCATTACAAGAAGGTAGAGGGGGAGAAACATCATAAGATCCAACTATAATAGCAAAGCTCGCGGTACATCAAGATCGTGCCATATCAAGAACACGAGAGAGAGAGAGAGAGAGAGAGAGAGATCAAACACGTAGCTACTGGTACATACCCTCAGCCCCGAGGGAGAACTACTCCCTCCTCGTCATGGAGAGTGCCGGGATGATGAAGATGGCCACCGGTGATGGATCCCCCCTCCGGCAGGGTTCCGGAACAGGGCCCCGATTGGTTTTTGGTGGCTACAGAGGCTTGTGGCGGCGGAACTCCCAATCTAGGTTTCTTTTAGGGGGTTCTGTATTTATAGTATTTTTGGCATCAGACTCACGTCAGGGGGGTCTCCGAATCATTCACAAGATAGGGGGCGCGCCCAGGGTGTAGGGCGCGCCCTCCACTCTCGTGGATAGCTTGGGACTCTTCTGGCCCAACTCTTTTACTTCGGGGGCTTCTTTTGGTCCATAAAAAATCCACAAAAATTGGCAGGTCAATTGGACTTTGTTCGGTATTCCTTTTCTGTAAAACTCAAAAACAAATAAAAAACAGAAACTGGCACTGGGCTCTAGGTTAATAGCTTAGTCCCAAAAATCATATAAAGTAGCATATAAAACATCCAAGATGGATAATATAATAGCATGGAACACTAAAAAATTATAGATACGTTGGAGACGTATCAGCGCTTGGATTGGATCTTCCGCGATTTTAATCGCGCGAGTACGACCCCATCAACCGCGTTCCTGTAACGCTTCCCTTAGCAATCTTCAAGGGTATGAAGATGCACCCCCTCTCTCTCGTTGCTAGCATCTCCAAGATTGATCTTGGTAACACGTAGGAATTTTTTTGAATTATTACTACGTTCCCCACATATTGGAAGTGGGTTTTGGAAGAGTGTCAACTTTAGATCCCACATATTTGGAGAATGTTCAATCTTATGAAATTTTTGAAAAAGTGGGTTTGGAGAGATCATGACTTTATTTAATGTTAATCCCACTATTTTGAAAGAGTGTCATCTTCTCATGCATGTGGATTGTGTTGAGAATATGTTATGTGATAGCTATTTTGTTGAATTTGCTTATGATCCTACATGTAATTATTACGAGAAAGGAAAATATGGTTGTAGAAATTTTCGTGTTACTAAATTACCTCTCTTCATATTGAGATTGCTATCGTTTATTTCTTCTTCCTTGCATATGCTAGTTTTTGCTTTCCTTGAAGTATGTTAGAGTTAGATGTGTTTGTCATGTGTCGTATTATGCTCTCTTTGAGCTTCAATTCTTGTCTTTCATGTGAGCATCATTAAAATTATCAATACCTAGCTAAAAGGCTTTAAAGAAAAGTGCTTGTTGGGAGACAACCCAATATTTTCCTTGCTGTTTAGTAATAAATAATTCATCTAGCCTCTGGTTAGATGTGGTTTTATGTTTTAGTTAGTGTTTGTGCCAAGTTAAACCTTTAGGATACCTTACGGTGATAGTTGTGTTGATCCTGCTGAAAATCAGGAACTTTTGCACCCAGGAAAATAATTTTCATAATTCACAGAAATGTGATTTTGATCTGATTGTTTTTTCTCTGGATTGGTACACAAATTGGTCAGGGTTTCCTAATTTTTCTGAATTTTCGGAGTTACAAAAGTATTCGAGAGTTACAGATTGCTACAAACTGTTCTGTTTTTCACACATTCTTTTTTTTGCGTGTTGTTTTCTTATTTTTATTAAATCTATGGGTAGTATCGGGGGGTTTGAACCATGGAAAAGTTGGAAAACAGTACATATTACAGCAATATAAATAAGGAATGAGTTTGCAACAGTACCTTAAAGTGTTGGTTTATTTTCTTATACTAACGGAGCTCATGAGATTTTCTGTTGAGTTTTGTGTTGTGAAGTTTTCAAGTTTTGGGTAAGGATTTGATGGACTATGGAATAAGGAGTGGCAAGAGCCTAAGCTTGGGGATGCCCAAGGCACCGCAAGTTAATATTCAAGGACAAGCAAAAGCCAATGCTTGGGGATTCACCGGAAGGCATCCCCTCTTTCGTCTTCATCTATTGGTAACTTTACTTGAGGCTATATTTTTATTCACAACATGATATGTGTTTTGCTTGGAGCGTCTTGTATGATTTGAGTCTTTGATTTTTAGTTTACCACAATCATCCTTGATGTACACACCTTTTAGGAGAGACACGCATGAATCGTGATTTATTGGAATACTCTATGTGCTTCACTTATATCTTTTGAGCTAGACAATATTGCTCTAGTACTTCACTTATATCTTTTTAGAGCAGGGCGGTGGATTTATTTTATAGAAATTGTTAAAATCTCATGCTTCACTTATATTATTTTGAGAGTCTTTTAGAACAGCATGGTAATTGATTTGATTATAAATTTAGTCCTAATATGATGGGCATCCAAGAGGGATATAATAAAAAATAAATATAAAGTGCATTGAATACTATGAGAAGCTTGATTCTTTATGATTGTTTTGAGATATGAAAATGGTGATATTAGAGTCATGCTAGTGGAGTAGTTGTGAATTTGAGAGATACTTGTGTTAAAGTTTGTGATTTCCGTAGCATGCACGTATGGTGAACCGTTATGTGATGAAGTTGGAGCATGATTTATTTTTTGATTTTCTTCCTTATGAGTGGCGGTCGGGGACGAGCGATGGTCTTTTCCTTCCAATCTATTCCCCTAGGAGCATGCGCGTAGTACTTCGTTTCGATAACTAATAGATTTTTGCAATAAGTATGTGAGTTCTTTATGACTAATGTTGAGTCCATGGATTATACACACTCTCACACCCTTCCACCATTGCTAGCCTCTCTAGTACCGCGCAACTTTCTCCGGTACCATACACCCACCATATACCTTCCTCAAAACAGCCACCATACCTACCTATTATGCCATTTCCATAGCCATTCCGAGATATATTGCCATGCAACTTTCCACCATTCCATTTATTATGACACGCTTCATTATTGTCATATTGCTTTGCATGATCATGTAGTTGGCATCGTATTTGTGGCAAAGCCACCTTTCATAATTCTTTCATACATGTCACTCTTGATTCATTGCACATCCTGGTACACTGCCGGAGTCATTCACATAGTCATATTTTGTTCTAAGCATTGAGTTGTAATTCTTGAGTTGTAAGTAAATAAAAGTGTGATGATCTTCATTATTAGAGCATTGTCCCATGTGAAGAAAGGTGGTGGAGGCTATGATTCCCCCACAAGTCGGGATGGGACTCTAGACAAAAAACAAAGAAGAAAAAAAGGATAAAAAAAGAGAAAGAGAAAAAGAAAAAAGCAAGAAGAAAAAATGAGAGAAAAAGAGAGAAGGGGCAATGTTACTATCCCTTTTCCACACTTGTTCTTCAAAGTAGCACCATGATCTTCATGATAGACCTATTTTGTCACTTTCATATACTAGTGGGATTTTTTCATTATAGAACTTGGCTTGTATATTCCAATGATGGGCTTCTTCAAATTGCCCTAGGTCTTCGTGAGAAAGCAACACTACAAAAAAAAGACACATCCGTGACATTTTGGGCCGAACAAAATTTTTTCCTGTCATACTTATGACACTTCTATGACGATAATTGTGACAAAACCCGGTATCATCATAGATGTGGTGGGCTCCTACTTCTATGACAAAAAATCATGACAGAAAATGGGCTTTTCGTCCTGGGCGGGCCGGAGACGCAGCTGCATGACATTCTTTGGGCCGTCCATGACGGAAAAAACCGTGGTAGAAGCGAGGGCGAGGGAAATTTCAGGGAGTTCCCGGTTACGGTGGGTAGTCGGGGGCCAAGCGATGCGTGTTTCTCTCGTACACGTACGCGCGTGTGTGCGAGGTGTTGGCTCTAACTGAACCCGAGCGAGGCGTTGGGCTCGAATCGAACTGGCGATTACGCAGGCTACGCGTTCATCGAACTCGAGCGATCGATTGATGGCTGTTAATCAACCCGATCAAGCGATTCCTTCGCTAGTGCTGCTAATCGAAGCCGATCGATGCTGCCTCTACGGGATGAGCGATGGCGTTGCGGGGGGGTGTTTGGATGGACAGTGAGTGGTGGCGTTGCCTCTGGATGAACAGGACCCCTATCAATCGAGCCGGTTGGGGCTGGATGAACAGGACCCTGTGGAGGGCTGAATGAATAGGACGACCCCGTGGACGGCTGGATGTACAGTAGACGGTGGAGGGGTGCCGGTGGAGGGGTGGTTGAACAGTAGCCGGTGGAGTAGCGCGCGGTCGAGGCTGGATGAACAGGAGCTCGTGGAGGCTGGAGGAGGTCGACGGTAGCCCGTGGAGGCTGGAGGAGGTCGACGGTGGAGATGAAAAATATCCCGTGGAGTCCCGTTTTGTGGTACGCCACAACCCTCCCGATGAATAGGACCCCCGTTTCGACCGTAGCGCTCCAACACAAGTCTGTTTCGTCCGTTTTGCGGTACGCCACACCCATCTCGATCAACAGGACCCCCGTTTCGACCATAGGAGGCCCGTTTCCTCCATTTTGCGGTACGCCAGACCCCTCCCGATGAACAGGATCCTATTTCGAACGTGGCCGGTCGAACACAAGGCCATTTCCTCCGTTCTGCGGTACGCCAGGCCTTGTTTCCATTGCATGTTCCGTCCAAGCCCTCCTGATGAACACGGCGACGCATTCCGTTACGACCCAGCCGGTTGGGCCCCCATGAACACGACAACAACGCTGTTTCTCCATTCCGACCCAGCCATATACACGAGCCCTGGCCGTACGTATGCGCGAGTAGGCGTTCAAGACCCCGCCCGTATGTACACATACGTGGCCGTATTTTCTTTCTTGCACACTGGCCGTTGTACATACGTGTACATGTTACGTGCGCGCCTCTACTACGACAAGTACGCACCTCTACTACGCCACGTGCGCACCTCTACTACGACACGTGTGTGCCTCTACATCCACCAGTATGTATGTACACGTTCGCGACCAGAATGGCAACGCTACGGACGCTTCGACCAAGTGGGTCCCGACTGTCAGGCACTTCCTTGCGTGCGAAGATGTAGCTAGTGGGTCCCAGCAGTCAGGGGGGCGAACCTTTTTTTTCCAAACGCACTTCTTTGCGTGCGAAGATATAGCTAGTGGGTCCCAGCAGTCAGGGGGGAAACATTTTTTTCGTGAAATACAGTGGCCCGTCCGGTGGGTCCCTGCTGTCAGGTGGAGGTATCATTATTTTCCATGTAATAAGGAGGCACTTCCTTGCTGCGGGCATGAACCCAGCTGTCAGCCTCTCCACGTACAATCCACGTCCGATGGAAGTCGTTCCTTGACCACGTTGACCACGCCGCGCCGAGAGCACCAGGGCGGTGGACGACGACGAGGCCTAGGAAGGGGACGACGCGGAGCCGGGGAAGACGCGGCTGTGGATGCACACACGGAGAGGAGTACGAGGGTCCACTGGTCCGACTGCGGTGTGAGGCTGCCGTCGCTGCAGAGAAACAGGGGGTGTGGGTGAGTGGAGGGATGGCCTGGCCAGCGGTGGGAGTAGTAGGAGGCGGTGAGGCCTCCGCGGCATCACAGCCGGCCACGGGAGGCAGGAGCAGGCGGCACGACCGACGCTTCTTTGGGCGGCTGGAGCAAGAAGACCAGAGGTTGAAGAAGCACTACGGCCATTGGATGGACATCATACGATCACTGGAGCTAGAATCGTTTATATTGACTAAAGTTGACAAAGGCCCCAGTCCCACTCAACTTAGTAGGCCCACAAGTCAGCCTCCCACCATGATGGGTCCCAGCTAGCACGGGGAGTATTCATTTTTTTGTGCGTAATAAGGAGGCACTTCCGGTGGGTCCGAGCTGACAGCGGGGGGAACATTTTTTTTGCAAAATACGGTGGTCCGTCCGGTGGGTCCCAGCAGTCAGGGGGAAACGTTTTTTTCATGAAATATGGTGGCCCGTCCAGTGGGTCCCAGCAGTCAGGGGGGAATCGTTTTTTTCACAAAATACTGGTGGCCCGTCCAGTGAGTCCCTGCTGTCAAGTGGAGGAATAATTATTTTCCGTGTAATAAGGAGGCACTTCCTTGCGGCTTCCGTGGACCCATCTGTTAGCCTCTCCACGTATAACACTCTTCCGATGGAATTAGGTTGTTGACCAGATTGACCAAGCCGCGCCGAGAGCACCACGGCGGTGGACGACGGTGAGGCCTAGGAAGGGGACGACGCGGAGCCGGGGAAGACGCGGCAGTGGATGCCCACGCGGAGAGGAGTACGAGGGTTCACTAGTTCGGCTGCGCTGCCATCGCCGCAGAATAGCAGGGGGTGTGGGTGAGTGGAGTGGAGGGATGGCCTGGCCAGCAATGGGAGTAGTATGGGGGCAGTGAGGCCTCCGCCGCAGCACAGCCGGACACGGGAGGCAGGAGCAGGCGGCACGACCGGCGCTGCTTTGGGCGGCTGGAGCAAGAAGACCAGATGTTGAAGAAGCACTACGGTCGTTGGATGGACATCATACGGTCAGTCGAGCTAGAATCGTGCATATTGACTAAGTTGACAAAGCCCTCCGTCCCCGTCAACTTAGTAGGCCCACTATACTGGGTCCCAGCTAGTAGGGGGAGTATTCATTTTTTTATGTGTAATAAGGAGGCACTTCCTTGCGTGTGAAGATATAGCTGGTGGGTCTGAGCTGTCAGCGGCGGTAACGTCTTTTTCACGAAATATAGAGGTCCTTTCGGTGGGTCCCAGATGTCAGGTGGAGGAATCATTATTTTACGCGTAATAAGGAGGCATTTCCTTGAGTGCGGCCGTGGACCCAGCTGTCAGCCTCTCCACGTACAGTCCACTTCAGATGCATGTCGGTCGTTGACCATGTTGACCACGCCACGCCGAGAGCACCAGGGCGGTGGATGACGGCGAGGCCTAGGAAGGGAACGACACGGAGCCAGAGAAGAATCGGCAGTTGTTTCCCACACGGAGGGAGTACGATTGTACGAGGATTTATTGGTTCGTCTGCCGTCACCGGAGAATAACAGCAGGTGTGGGTGAGCAGAGGGATGGCTAGGCCAGCGAGTGGAGTACGGTGGGGTGGTGAAGTCGCTGGCAGCAGCCCGGCCATGGGGAGGAGGGAGCAGGCAGTCCCGCCGGCGCTTGTCTGAGCGGCTGGAGCAGGAAGAGCAGAGATTGAAGAAGCACGGCAGCCGTTGGATGGACATCCAACAGTCACTACTTGTGCGTCAACCTTTTTTTAGGAAAGCCTCAAATATGTGGAAAATAACATACACGCCATCTGCCATTATTTCAAATAATTTACAGCCCATTTGCTAATTCTTACGGGTTTTTTTGGAGCCCATATTCTTTTTGTTAGTATTACAGTCCATATTGTGGCCACGGTTAAAAAATTATACAAAATTTTGCATATGTCGGTGCGGTCTGAGCTGTTTTTAATCCCGAAATTTCGAGTCACATTCAGACTGATTTTAAAAATAAATGTATATCAATATATATCCAATAAAATTGTCCACGCATAAAAATCAATGCAATTTAAAATCTCGAAATGAAAAAAAGATATTTGAAACTAATTGTCGGTTTGATGTGTTTAAAAAATGTACAACCCATTTCTCATTACTGATAGGCCATTTTCTCGGTCAGCCGAATGAAGCTCTCCTCGTCTTGAAAGATTTGCAGCCCAACATGCTTGATAAAGCGACTTACTTGACAAATCACGAAAAAACTGGGGTGGCCATTTTCAGAAAGAAAAAAACTACTGGGCTGGTCTGTGGTAAACATAAAAGAAAAGGCTGTCTAGACAGGCCAGAGTGTCCTGCACAGCCCAGTTGACACCCTGCTTCCGTCTCAAAAACAAATTAGATAAATGTCACTCCAATTATGGCGATTCATAAAAATGCCTTTGCAATTTGCGAACTTTGAAAAATGCCACTGCGATTTTTGCAATCTTTGAAAAACGCCACTGCAGTTTGCAAACTTTGAACAACGCCACACAAGACTTCGAAAAATGCCACTAGAAATGGCATGAAATGGCATTTTGCAAAGTTTGGAAATTGCAGTGGCATTTCTCAGAAACACCATATTTGGAGTGGCATTTATCAAATTAACCCAAAACAAAAATAACTGGGTGAGCTGTTGGGTCCCTGGTGTCAGCCGCTCGTTGTGCATTTCTCTCGTTTATTGACTATGTTGACAATGGCATGGGACCCAGATGTCAGAAATCCACTAGGAGGAGCCATTTTTTCATTGGCTTGAAATGAGGAGGCACTTGCTTGCGTACTGCCATGACCTTGGTGGGTCCCTGCTATCATCCTCTCCACGTACAATCATCTCTTGATTGTGTACGCGTCAACTTGGTAGGCCCACAAGCCAGCATCTAAATCTGTGGAGGACAAATACAACCCATTTAAAAAAAATAACAGGCCATTCCATACGTTCAAACGGAAAGTTCAACGTTCAGAGCAACGTAACAGGTCTGATCCACATATAGAGTACTGAACTTCCACGTTGACAACCATCATAGCTAAGTTAACTATCTACTCCCACTAATACTCTAGTAGCGTACAAGTACTAACTTACTCTTAGCTAACTAGACGATGCCGACCGCCAACTGTGGAACACGCTAAACGCCGGCACCGGTGTCCTGCGCCTCGCCACGTACTTGCAAGAGGTGCGATAGGGTGCGTTGCTCGTGCACGTTGGCCCTTTCCATGCCGGTGTGGTCCACCGAAGCTTCGGCTTCCAAGCAGGAAACCCACTTGACGAGCTGGTAGTGAAAATCAGCGTCGCGAACGCGTGCGTGCCCGACATCCTCCAGGGCTACTTGCCGGGCGCCGGCCTCCATGTAGTCGGCCCAGTTGCGAGCGCTCTGCTAGCGACTCAGAGCGTAGGTGCGCTGCTGCTCCATGTCCCGCTGGCGGCGCAAATCGGCGATACGCTGCTCCTCCGCCAGGCGGTCGCGCTCCAACAACTCCTTCTCCTCTGCCATGCAGTCGCGCTCCAACAATTCCTCGATCTCCGCATTGCCATCTAAAGACAGATAGAATGCCTCCTCCCTCCGTCTGCCTTCCGGTGAAAAACAGAACACTAGTTCCGGCGGTGACCGCCCCCAATGTCGCCTACCGCAGACGGGCGGGGGCATGGCGGACGTGGCGAGCAACGTCGGGCCGGTGGGGGCTTATGAGGATATGGCGAGTTGGGTCACGGTGCCAACGGAGAAGGCCGGGAAACAATACTTATAGGCGGAAGGTAGCGTGGCGGTCATCAGAATTCAATGCATAATGGCTTAGCGCGCCATCTTGCCGTGGAAAACTAGAGAAACTGAAATTATGACTGTGCCGTCCCGTCCCGTCTGGGTCGCACACCGGCATGGCGGTCAAACGAGTGCACTCGAATCAACTCCCTCCTTGTCAATAATGATTCCACGGATTTAAAAAGCATGCAATAATTAAAGCACATCTTTTTCGCATGAGTTAGCTGCCTTAATTACGGCCGGCTGCATGCAGGCACTCAGAATCGCTCGCAGCCAGTACGCGTAGTAGCATGCAACGAGTCGCAGCCGTGGGCACGCATGCAGCCACTTAAATCATCGGAATTAATTAGGCTTAAACTTCTGCATGCCGTTAATTATTGCCATGCCTTGCTCTTGCTGCTTTGCTCACGGGACTAATAAACCCGGACGAAGGGAGTACCTTGGTTGGTGAGAGAATTGAATTAAGCCCTGCAAACCAGAAAGGAGGTACTAGTACGTGCGTGATCCGCTATTTATTCATGTAGGATCGAGTAGGTCGTTTCTTGAATTGAGCCCTGCAAACTGGAAAGTGTGACACTCCAAAAAAAATTATTTGGTTTTCAGCAAACCCTTTGTTTGATTTGAAGGAGGCTATTTAAAACCTTCCCAAAAGCCCCTCCTTCTCAAAAAAATTTCTCCTATGACAAGTATTTTATTTTTATGTCTTCCTCGACCTTGGGGTTTGATTTTAGAAACTTTCCTTCTAATGTTAAATCATCACAATAAATTTTTTTTGGAGATTATTTTTTTATTAAAAAGTAATCCTACGGGTTTTGGGGATTATTCCCTTTATTGCAACCACCCATTTTTACCATGCCTCATATCAAAAATTCTCCCAAAACCCCTCCCTCCACTTTGGGTCAAGCCAAATATTCTATTCCAACAAGTTCAACCCATTTCTGATCTTTTATTCCATTTGTTTTAACCCCAAAACTATTTCTGCCATTATTTTTGGACCTAGGTGGTTTACAAAGGAAGTACCAAATTTACTTTGAGTTTTGATTCCAAATCAACTCCTCTAACTAGTCCTTAGCACCCCCAACCTAGATCCATCAAGATCCACTCCTCCACAGTTCAAAATTTTCAAGTTTTATTCAATGCAAGTTTGGACCAGATTTGTCAAATTTGGTGAAATTCATATTTTTCCTTTTCCAAAAATTCTGGCAAAAATCAGGTAGCCCCCAGATGCATTGAGAGATCACCTCACCAAAGATCAGCTCCAGATAAATTCCTCACATGCCAAAAACATTTCATCAAGCACCTGGCGTGCACTGTTGCTGTCACAATTTCAGAAAAATTCAGGTTCAGAGTTGGATCTGCAGACGGTTGTCGTTTTCTTCAGAGATCGGCGTCCATCTCACCAGTGCTCGCGCTGGCCTCTTGCGCACTCCTCCCCCTCCTTATCCAGAGCGCCGCAAGGTCGCTTGGCAGAGCCACCCGTGGCGACCAACAACGGCCGCCCCGACTTTCAGCGCCGACCAGCGCCGCCCGAACCACCCCAGGCCTCCGCCTGGCCCTCTCCTCCTCTGTGCACGCTGCGGCACCGTCGCCGTGGCCTGGCAAGCACAGGGCATGCTCTCTGCCGCCGGGCTCATGAGGCGCCGTTCGCCGAGACCATGGCATGTGCCAAACCAGCCGATATTAGCGTTTGGCGTAACCTGCACCCTCGCGTTGATGCCCAACCACCTAATCCCCGTCTGCCACCGCCAGTAATCGCCGCCGGAGTTATCCCGTTCGCGGGAACCGCCTCGGGCCGGCTATAAATAGCCACCCCGAGCTCGCCTTCGACCAGCACCACTTACCTCACCTCGCCAGAGCTGCGACCGACCCCTAGGAGGACCCCGAGGAGGCCTTCTCCTCCGTCTCCAGCCGCCCCGATCCGCTTCGGGCTCCAGCGCGATCCACTCCGGTGAGGGCACCCCCCTCGTCCCAAATCATGCCCGTAGCCTCCTAGGGCACCCAATCACCTAACCCGCGCGTTGATTTGGCCTTTGCAGCCTTCCCCGACGAGACCCAACATCACCCGAGCCGTCGTCCGCCGGAGTAAGGGCCGCCGTCGACGTGGTGCTCGCCGACGACCACCTCCACCACCCACAGACACGGGACAGCACCCTGAGCCCGTAGGTAACCCCCGCTCCTCCCAACTCGCCGTGGATCGTCGCCGGCGACCACCGCAAGCTTCGGGCGCCGGCGCGCTCTGTTCCCCTCTCGAATTTTCAAACCTGACGAGTGGGACCCCCTCGTCAGCCTCTCTTTTCTATTCGAACCGTTTTTTTTCTGGAAAGCGCATTCGGGCAAATACGCTTTCAATCTGAAACGTTTTCCTGTCCTTTTCTGTTCAGCCCCCTGGAAACTTTCTGTTTCATTACAGACAAGTCCCTGGACTAAAACTCTAATAACTCTTAAACCGAAAATGATTTTTGATTGATTCTTTTTCTGTCCTATTTATTTTTCTGTCTATTTGTTTATCATATTTATTTAAAAAATATTTGGAATACTTTTTGTGCACCCACGGTATTCACGTTAGTACACGTTTTCTTTGTACCGTAGAATCTGGGAAGAGGTGACGGAACCATGAACTTCACCGAGCTAGACTCCGACTACTCCGAACCAGGCAAGCATGTTTGAACCTTTGATATGACGAGTGTTTTGCGTGTTTGCTTAAGTAGTTACTTCATGACATGATTACATGAACACCCGTGAATGTTATGTTGCATGCAAAGCCATCGCGAGTGAGGTTCGAAAACTCGATGTGTGATTCGATGTGAGTTTACATGATCATGTGGTGACATGATGGGTGGTAAGATGGTATTGTTGTAGCATGCCGGTCTTATGCCAAACTATTTAACTCCAGTGTCAACGTGAGTCAAGTCACGTTACCATCCGTTCCTTTTCCTGTACTACCACATGTTTTCTTTGTGGAATACGGTTTAGTAAGTTGCACACCTCTTTCCTGGTACACACCAAACAGAGGGGCCGGGATGAGGGTTCCATGGCCCTGGATTAAAACCCGTCATCCGGTCAGGGAGCATGGGTGTTTCCGGTTGGGACCGAGAGGGGGGCACCCCTTAGAGCGCCCGACATAAATTTGATCCCATGCTATTCGAGGTTGTGACCTCCCCGTCTTAGAGTTTTTCTTGAACGTTGCCTAGGGTGATTCCTGGCAGCGGAATGTGGAATTGGGTGTGTACTGGTTAGATGTGTTTCTTCTAAAAAACCGTAAACGGAACTAGTCCCTTGCGACTACTGAAATCCGTTGGCTGTGGTTAAATAGTATAAACTCTGTAGAGTCATACTCATTCAAGTAACTGTATCTATGGTCAAAGTCTGTGTCCAACTTATCCTTGTCAGCCTCAGTGTCAGTCTCCCTGACAACCCCCGGTGAACATACATGAGTGGTAAACTCGGCTATATGATTAATCCTGTGGATGGGTTGACCCGTTTATTATTATGTGATGAGTATCTTTCCTTGGAATGGTCTATACTGCCTGAATGTGAAAATGAAATATAAGCCCTTTATGTGATGTCGCTCAGACGTCCGACTGTGGCACTCTTGTATTTACTTTCAATATAAGCCCTTTATGTGATGTCGCTCAGACGTCCGACTGTGGCACTCTTGTATTTACTTTCAATATAAGCACTTTATGTGATGTCGCTCAGACGTTCGACTGTGGCACTCTTGTTATTTATTTTCAATATGAGCCCTTTATGTGATGTCGCTCAGACGTCCGACTGTGGCACTCTTGTTATTTACTTTCAATATAAGCCCTGTATGCGATATCGCTCAGACGTCCGACTGTGGCACTCTTGTTATTTACTTTTGATATAAGCCCTTTATGTGATGTCGCTTTGACGTCTGACTGTGGCACGCACTGTCATTTATTTTCCAATATAAGCCCTTTACGTGGTGTCGCTTAGACGCCCGACTGCGGCATGTTAATTTATTTGTCCAACATTTGATGTGTCGCTTTAGACACTTGATCGGCTTTCGGTTGTTTTTGTTGGGATTTCGGGAGGACTACCACCTGACTTCCTTTTATTTAACATGTCGTGCAAGTTTATCATTTGAGTGTGCATTGCCAATTGCTCATGATGCATCATGCTTACATTTGTTATATCTTATGTCCGAACTGTCTTGCGAGTACATTCAAAGTACTCACCTGGCTTATTGATTTGGCCAGATGTTGACGAAGGCGATCTTATGGATGAAGAGCTCAATAGCGAGTCCGACGCCTAGAGGAGTCCCGGTCAGTCCCGTGCGATCCTGGAATTTGTCACTTGTACCATATCCGCTTCCGCTACCCGAATAAATCATCGACCCTCACTTCGACGCTCGATGAGCTGCAAGAGTAGGAGTCATGTCACCCCCACTTCACTATGACATATCCACCACCACTTTTAAATACGAGTCAGTAGTATGCCACCACACCCTTGTGCCATATCCACCTTTATGTATATTATTGGCGTGCTTGTAATAAATTGTTGACCAACCTCAGCTCAACCCTGTAATATATTTAGTACTTACGATTTACTGTATCAAGAATTTGTCTACAAGTAAGGAGGACTCTCCTATACTGGAAATAAAAGGATTGGTTTCTCAATAAGTATTTTATTGAAAAACCGGTCGTGACAAACTTGGTATCAGAGCCAGGCTGACTGTAGGAAACCACTAGGTGTGATCGCTAATCGGTTATTAGCGTCTTAGTGTGATTTTAGCATTTTTGCAAAATGTAGCAATTTTCTGTTAGTCATTATAAATTTATGATCTGACTATTCGGAATTTTTGTCTACTTTTGTAGATGGCTAGCAGTGATCGTGAGTCATGTGTTCGCCAATGTACCGAGGGGTTTGTCAAGCTCCTCACCTACATCGTCAAGATCGCGATTGGGCCATCAGTTCGCCTGATGTTCACACTCTACCAAAGACAAGATCAGCGACAGTCCGTCTATGCACCAAAGCCGCTGTGCAGTTCAAGGGAGGCGTTGAGTCACGCCAATTCCGATTTGTTGGTGGCCATGCCTACGGAGAGGCATGCCATGCAGATGGCTGCCCGGGAGGCGATAGCTCGTCTCCGGATGTTCTTCCTTCGATGAAGACTCGCTGCCATCGCTACCTCCCATGCCACGTGCCATACACTTGTCACTATGCATTCGCTTGCCCCAGGGGAGAGCGAGATGAGGCTATTGAGATGCTTGTTGAATACCTCCAGGCACTTGAGGCAGCTTTCGATAACCTTGTGGACGACCTTGTGGCTGCTCGTATGGACTCAGTCCATGGCCGTGCCGCCAACAGGAGGGAGCTCCTCCACACAGTACCACCACTGACCTTCGTCTCGTCCTCAGCCTCGTATTCACCTACCATCCTCGCCACCGCTCGTCGCCTGCCTACCACTGAGGAGTTCGACCAAGTCATCGCGCCCACTCCAGTCCATGTTGCACCACCTATGGTGCCCACTCCAGTCCGTGTTGCACCAACTATTGCGCCCACTCCAGTCCGTGTTGCACCACCTCTCGCGCCCGCTCCAGCTTCTCAGTGCAGCACTTCATGCCTGGAGCCTATTAGTGAGGAGGAGGTTGAGTCCCCAGCATCACTGGGCCTCACCCTCCGTAGGCCAAGGGAAATCCTTACCATCTCCGACTGAGTGCGCCTAGCAGCCCTGCGATGTATCAGCTTGTATGATATGTTTATATGTATATAGGTTGTGAGAAGTAGTTTGTATGCACATCATGTAGGAACTGGGAGAAGTGCACTAGCCTAAATAACATGTCAGGAATGTGTACGCGCATCCTGAGTGATGTATTGTATAATTACTTCTTACGTGTAAGATATGTACTAAGCGGTCCTTCTCCATGCTCAATCAAATATTTTCTTGAAAAATCTTGGAGTGTTTAAAAAATTTCGCCTTTGAGTATTTTTGCGGCCCAATTCCTTTTCTTATGGATTTTACAAAATATATCCCCAGAGTGGAAAATGTCTCGTCCCTGGACTCGTTCCATGCCAAACCCGCCAGAAGAGAATTATGGCACCCAAACAAGCAACAATTTCACGCAGGGACAATCAAGTCAACAGGGCAGTGAGACAGCTTTTTCTCAAGTGTGCCGCCTTTATGAGCAAAGCCAGCAACAGCACCAGGAAATGATGAACCATGTCATCAATATGGGAAATCACCGTGGACCGTATCAGCAGCAATCCAAATTGTCAGAACTACAAAAGACGCGTCCCCCAACTTTCTCGCACACTGACAAACCTCTTGAGGCCGATGACTGGCTTCGAGACATTGAAAGGAAATTGATCATTGCGCAATGTTCAGACCATGAGAAGGTACTATATGCACCTCACTACCTCACAGGAGCAGCTGCATCATGGTGGGAAAATTTCCTACACATGCACCCCAATGAGAATAACATCACCTGGGAAGAATTTAAAGAAGGTTTTCGTGGGGCGCATATCCCCAGAAGCGTTATGAAGATCAAGAAGAGGGAGTTTGATGACCTCAAGCAAAGAGGCATGACGGTGACTGAGTACAACAACCAGTTTACTCAGTTATCTCGTTACGCCAATGAAGAGCACATGACAGAAAGTAAGAAGATGGAATAGTTTCTGGACGGTCTTGCACCAGCACTTAAATGCCAGCTGGTTGTACACACCTTTCCAGATTTCAAAACACTTGTGGACAAGGCCATTACCCTAGAAAATGAGCGCCGCAGTTTGGAAGATTTTTGCAAGTGCAAGAGGGACCAAACTACTCAAGCTCGCAACAATCGAAGCAAGACTGACTTTCAGAAAAGTGGAGCAAACAAGTCCACAACCAATATCCCACGTTCGATCAAGAATTTCCATGCAAGGGACAAGGATTTTACATATCGCCCAGGTGTTACTTGCTACGCTTGTGGAGAAGAAGGGCACTATGCTAAACAGTGCCCAAAGCCAAGAAACTCGGCTCCCAAGACAAACAACGGTAGGGATAATTCAGCACCAGAGTAACAACTTCAACCCCAATAATAATGACAAGAAGGGTCACTTGAACCATCTGACCAAGGAGGAAGCACAAAATGCCCCGGATATCGTGACTCAGACGTTCCTGTCAACACAATACCTGCCACGGTTTTGTTTGATTCTCGAGCTTCTCACTCGTTCATTTCAAAGAAATTTGCTTTGCAAAATGATTTTCGATGCTTCCTGGAAAAGTCCATGATCATCAAGTCCCCGGATTAAGCAAGTTACTCGAGTTACCGCCTAGGTGTGGTTATTGAGTTTGAGGGATTAAAGTTTCACGCCAACCTTATTGTATTGGAAAATAAGGGACTAGATGTCATCCTAGGAATGGATTGGTTAACCACCAACAAAGGATTTATTGACTGCTTCAACCGGACAGTAATTCTTACCCACCATCACCGGAAGCCAATAAAAGTTTCAGCTCAAGAAACACAAATATCACGACAACCAAGATTGAACAAGGTGGACGTTTCAAATTAAGCAAAGTCCCAGTAGTGTGTGAGTTCCCCGACGTATTTCCCGAAGAACTACCAGGCATGCCACTAGACCAGGAGATAGAATTCAGCATGGAGCTAGCACCTGGAACCACCCCCATTTACAAGAAACCATACAGAATGGCACCCTCAGACTTGGTGGAATTAAAGAAGCAAATAAAAGAATTACTAGACAAAGGATTTATTCGAGCCAGCTCTTCACCTTGGGCTCACCAGTTTTATTTGCCAAGAAAAAGGATGGGACACTGAGATTGTGTATAGACTATCGGGCACTCAACATGGTCACAATCAAGAACAAATATCCGATGCCACGGATAAATGATTTATTTGACCAGCTCGCCCGAGCCAAGGTTTTCTCAAAAATTAACTTAAGGTCGGGATACCATCAATTAAAAGTACGGACAGAAGATATCCCCAAGACAGCCTTCACCTCCAGATACGGGTTGTATGAGTTTACAGTAATGCCGTTTGGACTGACCAACGCCCCCGCATATTTTGTCCACCTCATGAACAAAGTGTTTATGAAATTTATGGACAAATTTGTTGTGGTGTTCATCGATGATATTCTGGTATACTCCAAGACACCAGAAGAGCATGCCGAACATCTCAGAATTGTACTGGGAGAATTAAGGAAACATCAACTATACGCCAAGTTCAGCAAATGTGAATTTTGGTTAAGACAAGTTGGTTTCCTAGGCCATGTGCTAACCCAAGAGGGTGTTGCCGTAGACCTGGAAAAAGTCAAGGCCAGATTTGGTTGGAAACCACCAGCCGGTAGAACGGATGTAAGAAGTTTCTTGGGAATGGCAGGGTATTACCGAAGGTTCATTGAAGGGTTCTCCACCATAGCAAAACCAATGACGCAGTTGCTCAAGAAGGACAAGAAATTTGTTTGGATGGAAGGTTGCGAGAAAAGTTTCCAAGATCTCAAAAGAAAATTAACAACAGCACCAGTATTGGTTGTGCCAGACATACACAAAAGTTTTGAGGTGTATTGTGATGCATCCAGGAAGGGCCTCGGATGCGTATTAATGCAAGAAGGCAAGGTAGTTGCGTATGCCTCCAGGAAACTACGCAAGCATGAAGAAAATTATCCTACGCATGACTTGGAACTGGCAGCAGTCATTCATAGACTCAAGGAGTGGAGGCACTTTTTACTCGGAAACCGTTGTGAAATATACACGGACCATAAAAGCCTCAAGTATATTTTCACGCAACCAGAACTCAACTTACAACAACGACGCTGGTTGGAATTAGTAAAAGATTATGATGTCGGTATTCACTACCATCCAGGAAAGGCGAATGTAGTGGCCGATACTCTTAGTCGAAACCCCAGTTCGGGCAATGACAGTCTGCCAAACTTGAGACCTGAATTTCAGCAAGAGTTCGCCAAACTCAACATGATAATGGTCGCTGAGGGTGATGTGTCAAATTTGGAATTACAGCCTACCTTAATGGGGAAAATTAAGGAGGCTCAGCATGCACACCCCAGCATCGAAGGCATAAAAAGGAAAGTGAGTTCGGGCAAGGCCTCTGAATTTATCATAGACGATAAGGGAATACTATGGTACGGAGATAAACTTTGCGTACCGAATATAGAAGACCTCAAACAGCAAATCCTAGCCGAACGCCACACCGCTCCGTATTCAATCCACCCGGGAGGAACCAAAATGTACAAAGACATTCAGGAAAAGTGTTGGTGGCACGGTATGAAGAGGGATATAGCCACCTTCATTGCATGTTGTGATTCGTGTCAATGCATTAAGACCGAGCATCAAAAACCAGCAGGGTTATTACAGCCAAAATCAGGATACCTGAGTGGAAATGGGATGAGATTGGGATGGACTTTATTGTTGGACTACCTCGGTCACAACACGGAAATGATGCCATATGGGTCATCACAGACAGATTAACCAAGGTGGCACATTTCATTCCCATAAAGACAACCTACACCACTCAGAAGCTTGCTGAGCTTTATCTCTCTCGCATAGTTTGCCTGCATGGAGTCCCAAAGACTATAATATCTGACCGAGGCACTCAATTCGTCTCTAGATTTTGGGATCACTTACAGCAAGCTCTGGGGACTCAAGCGGCATTCAAGACAAAGCATACCACCCCTGCATCGATGGACAAACCGAACGCGAAACCAAATACTAGAGGACATGCTGAGAGCGTGTGTCCTCACCTATGGGGCCAGCTTGGGAAGAAAGCTTGCCATATGCCGAAGTTTGCATACAACAACAGTTACTAAGCCAGCCTGCAAATGGCACCCTTGAAGCCTTGTATGGACGGAGATGTCAGACTCCATTGAATTGGTCGAGACAAAGGCGACACCGTATCTTCGCCCCAGATATGCTCAAGGAAGCCGAGGAGAAAGTTAAGCTAATCAGTGGACCGACTCAAGATAGCTCAAAGCCGACAGAAGAGTTATTACGATCGAAAGCATCGGGGAGTCAGTTTTGAACCCGGTGAGTATGTATACCTCCGAGTATCTCCTATGAGAGGCCTGCAGCGATTCAAAGTTAAAGGAAAGCTAGCACCAAGATTTATCAGACCCATCTGTGTAGTTGCGCGAAGAGGCATGGTGGCCTACCATCTAGACCTACCCGAAGAGCTGTCCGACGTCCACGACGTGTTCCACATCTCATAGTTGAGGAAATGTGTGAGCAACCCAGAAAAGCTGGTATCTCATGAGGACATTGATGTACAGCCAGACCTCACCTACAGGGAACGCCCAATAAAAATATTAGAGAAGTCTGAAAGGAGAACCCTTCAGAAGGCAATTAAGTTTTTCAAAGTACATGGGAAAGAGAGGATTTTCTTCGATCAGAACATCCACACCTATTTGAGGATTAGCTGAAATCTTGGGGACGAGATTTTTCCTAAGGGGGTAGGTGTTGTGACACTCCAAAAAAATTTATTTGGTTTTTAACAAACCTTTCCAGAAGCCCCTCCTTCTCAAAAAAATTTCTCCTATGACATGTATTTTATTTTTATGTCTTCCTCAACCTTGGTGTTTGGTTTTAAAAACTTTCCTTCTGATGTTAACTCATCACAATAATTTTTTTTGGAGATTATTTTTTTATTAAAAAGTAATCCTATGGGTTTTGGGGATTATTCCTTTTATTGCAACCACCCATTTTTACCATGCCTCATATCAAAATTTCTCCCAAAACCCCTCCCTCCACTTTGGGTCAAGCCAAATATTCTATTCCAACAAGTTCAACCCATTTCTGATCTTTTATTCCATTTATTTTAACCCCAAAACTATTTCTGCCATTATTTTTGGACCTAGGTGGTTTACAAAGGAAGTACCAAATTTACTTTGAGTTTTGATTCCAAATCAACTCCTCTGACTAGTCCTTAGCACCCCCAACCTAGATCCATCAAGATCCACTCCTCCATGGTTCAAAATTTTCAAGTTTTACTCACTGCAAGTTTGGACCATATTTGTCAAATTTGGTGAAATTCATATTTTTCCTTTTCCAAAAAATTTGGCAAAAATCAGGAAGCCCCCAGATGCATTAAGAGATCATCTCACCAAAGATCAGCTCCAGATAAATTCCTCACATGCCAAAAACATTTCATCGAGCACCTGGCGTGCACTGTTGCTGTCACAGTTTCAGAAAAATTCAGGTTCAGAGTTGGATTCAGACGACAGTGTCGTTTTCTTCAGAGATCGGCGTCCATCTCACCAGTGCTCGCGCTGGCCTCTTGCGCACTGCTCCCCCTCCTTATCCAGAGCGCCGCAAGGTCGCTTGGCCGGGCGCGGGCGTCGGTGGCGACGTGGCTCGCCAGCTCCGGCAGCTTCTGCGGTGGCAGAGCCACCCGTGGCGACCAACAGCGGCCGACGTCGCCCTCACGCTCCCCGTCGCCCCCGAGTCCCGCTAGCGCCCAGGTCCTCCGCCGCGTTCCGCTGCGTCGTCTGTGACGAAGAACACGAGCCAGGAACCCGCCTTCTTTGCCGGATCCGTGCCACCTTCATCCGCCTTGGTCGCCGCCGACCACCATCGCCTCGAACACGCTGCTGCTACTAAGCTCTCGCAGGGCCTCCTTGAGCCTCCCCGGTGAGCTCCGCCTCCTCTCCCCTCTTCCTTCTTGACTTGCCGCGCCCGTAGCCATCATGCTCGTCGGGACCGAACTCGTCGCTATAGACGTGCTCGTCGCCGTCGATGTCGTCGCCATCAAGTTCGATTGAGCTCGTAGGCATGCTCAGCGCAGCCGTAGGACCCCAATGCGCTAGCCCATGCGCCTCGCCGTGCCCGCAAACGCCGGATCCGTCGAGCTCCCGTACGGGTCGCCGTTCGCGCTCTGGCCGACCCTGGCCACGACCGGCCCTTTACCTCGCGCGCGTCGCCCGTGACCCTGTCTCGCCCCTGGCCGCGCCCACCAGCGCCCTGCCGCGCACGGCGTTCTCTTATCGTGCCCAGGTGCGCCCCCGCGGCCGGGCTGCCCTACTCTTCTCGCCGCTGCTCTGCCTGCACTACGTGCTACAGTAAACTGATGGTTACTGTAGCGCTTGCTAGCTTCTGCCACTTCAACCTGACTAACCCACTGGACAGCCCCTGAACAGCCACTAAACGAACGTTAATATGAGTAAAAATTATATGGACAGACAGTACACTTGACAAAATCCATTTTATTCCATTGGAACAAATCCATTTGAGGCACGGATTAAATCCCATGAAAATAACAAAAGTCTATGTTCTGTTAACAGAGAAGACTGAAAACAGAATTATTATGGTAGCTACTTTAGAGCAGAAAATAAACAGGTTACAGGGATCTAACAGAGATGCAATTGATACCATCTTGTAGAGCATAGGAAAGTGATCAGTATTGATATAAGACACTATTCCGTAGGATGAACAGAATAATAGTTATAGCCTTTGGAAAACAGCTAGCTGATGTTTAAAACTAAGCAATTCTCAGACTTAAGTCAATTTTCAGGATTTCCAAATAATTGTTTAAATCTTTGGAAATTCGTAGAAATTAAACCGTAGCTCAGATGAAAATGTTTCCTACATGAAAGTTTCTCAGAACGACGAGACGAACCCGGATACGCATCCTGTTCGTCTGCCACGCATCCCTAACCTATCGAACTCGCAACTTTCCCACTCCGGCTCCTCTGCCCGAAAACGCGAAACACCGGGGATACTTTCCCGGTTGTTTTCCCCCTTCACCGGTATCACCTCATACCGCATTAGGGCATGCCTAGCATCACGCTTTGCTTTGTCATGCATCTGTTTGCATTGTATTCATTGTTTCTTCCCCCTCTTCTTCCGCTAGACACCGAGACCGACGCCATTGCCGCTACTCAAAGACGACTACACGGAGTCGACGACTTCTCTCTCTTGCCAGAGCAACCAGGCAAGCCCCCCTTTGATCACCAGATATCGCCTAATCTTCTCTATACCGCTTGCATTAGAGTAGTGTAGCATGTTACCGCTTTCGCTTAATCCTATATCGCCGCATGATAGCTCGTCCTTGCTACCATCGTTGTTACCTTTACCGCTATCCCATCGCTTAGTATAGGATGCTAGTGTTCCATCAAGGGCCCTACACTCTTGTCCGCCCCGCCATGCTATACTATCGGGTTGTGATCACTTCGTGAGGTGATCACGCATATACTACATACTTTACACTATTACATTACCCGTGATATCGTTCGGAGATGGGGGCCGAAAGGATGTGGCTCCATCCCTAGAGAGGTGGGCCCGGTTGCCGACGGCCCCGACCGTTAGTTTGTGGCGGAGCGACAGGCAGGTTGAGACCACCTAGGAGAGAGGTGGGCCTCGGCCCGGTCGGCGTGTCATGGATACTTAACACGCTTAACGAGATCTTGGTATTTGATCCGAGTCCGCCATTTGGTCTATACGCACTAACCAACTACGCTGAACAGCTTATGGTCACTCGACGTCGTGGTATCAGCCGGCACTTCGTGACGCCGCCGATCGAGCGGCGCGCCCGGTTTGGAACGTAAGCCCGCTTCTTGTATTAAGGGGGCTAGTTCGCTTCCTACGCCCACGCAACGCGTGTGTGCTAAGGGCGATGGGGCCTGCACTGCGGCGCTTAGGTTTAAACCGGCGTGCAGACCTCTCTGCTTGAGCCTAGCGGGGCTACGACGTGTTGATCTTCCGCGTCGCATGACCCAGAAAGTGTGTCCGCCAAATGGGATCAAGCGTGTTGGGTTATGTGGTGCACCCTCCGTGGAAGTTAATCTATTCGAATAGCCGTGATCTTCAAGAATGAGGATGACTTGGAGTTGTACCTTGACCTTATGACAACTAGAACCGGATACTTAATAAAACACACCCTTCCAAGTGCGGATACAACCCGTGGTCGCTCTCTATCGTGGTTACGAGGAGGGATCGCCGGGTAGGATTATGCTATGCGATGCTACTTGGAGGACTTCTGCCTACTCTCTTCTTCATGCTTTGCAAGACGGTGGCTGCGAGCGTAGTCTTGACGGTGATTAGCTATCCCCTCTTATTCTCGCATTCTCGCAGCTCACCCATCGATATCGCCTTTACACATATATCCATGCATATGTAGTGTAGCTCCTTGCTTTAAGTAGTACTTTGGATGAGTACTCACGGTTGCCTTGTTCCCCTTTCCCCCTTTCTTTACCCGGTTGCTGCGACCAGCGATGGAGCCCGGGAGCCGACGCCACCATCGATGATTTACTACTACAATCGGAGGTGCCTACTACTACGCATTTCAATGACGACAACCAGTGAGTAGTTAGGAGGATCCTGTGCAGGAGGCTGCGCTTCTTCGATTTGTATCCCGCTTTGTGCTAGCCTTCTTAAGGCAAACTTGTTTAACTTATGTCCGTACTCAGATATTGTTGCTTCAATGACTCGCCTATGATCGAGCACTTGTATTCGAGCCCTCGAGGCCCTCGGCTTGTATTATGATGCTTGTATGACTTATTTATATTTTAGAGTTGTGTTGTGATATCTTCCCGTGAGTCCCTGATCTTGATCGTACACATTTGCGTGCATGATTAGTGTATGATTGAATCGGGGGCGTCACAAGCAGCGACTAAGCATATATGGTGGCTAACATACGCAAATAAGAGCGAGAAGAGAGCAAGCGGAACGGTCGTGAAGCTAGCAATGATCAAGAAGTGATCCTGAACTCCTACTTACGTCAAACATAACCCAAAACCGTGTTCTCCTCTCGATCAACCCCGAAAAGAGACATCACGGTTACGCACACGGTTGGTGTATTTTAGAAGAGTTTACTTCAAGTTTGCTACAACCGGATATTAACAAATTCCCATCTGCCACATAACCGCGGGCACGACTCTCGAAAGTTTAAACTCGCAGGGTGTCCCAACTTAGTCCATCATAAGCTCTCGCGATCAACGAAGGATATTCCTTCTCCCGGAATAACCCGATCAGACTCGGAATCCCGGTTACAACACATTTCGACAATGGTAAAACAAGACCAGCAAGACCTCCGGCGTCGACACCTCGATAGTAGCCGCCAGATCTCGTCTCAGGCCACGACCGGATGAGCACTACGTACAACTAGAACCAGCCCTCAAGTTTCCCCGAGGTGGCGCTGCAAGTGGCTCTAGTTTGGACCAACACTTAGACAAGCATTGGCCCGGGGGGCTAAAACTGTTGGAAATATGCCCTAGAGGCAATAATAAAAGCATTATTATTATATTTCCTTGTTCATGATAATTGTCTTTTATTCATGCTATAATTGTATTATCCGGAAATCGTAATACATGTGTGAATACATAGACTACAATACGTCCCTAGTAAGCCTCTAGTTGACTAGCTCGTTGGTCAACAGATAGTCATGGTTTCACGACTATGGACATCGATGTCATTGATTAACGGGATCACGCCATTAGGAGAATGACGTGATGGACAAGACCCAATCCTAAGCATAGCACAAAGATCGTGGTAGTTCGCTTTTGCTAGAGCTTTTCCAATGTCAAGTATCTCTTCCTTAGACCGTGAGATCGTGTAACTCCCGGATACCGTAGGAATGCTTTGGGTGTACCAAACGCCACAACGTAACTGGGTGACTATAAAGGTGCATTACAGGTATCTCCGAAAATGTCTGTTGGGTTGACACGGATCGAGATGAGGATTTGTCACTCCAGACACGGAGAGGTATCACCGGGCCCACTCGGTAGTGCATCATCATAATGAGCTCAAAGTGACCAAGTGTCTCGGTCACGGGATCATGCATTACGCAGACGAGTAAAGTGACTTGCCGGGTAACGAGACTGAACGAGGTATTGGGATACCGACGATCGAAGTCTCGTGCAAGTAACATACCGTCGACAAAGGGAATAGTATACGGGTTGCTTGAATCCTCGACATCGTGGGTTCATCCGATGACATCATCGAGGAGCATGTGGGAGCCAACATGGGTATCCAGATCCTGTTGGTTATTGACTGAGAGCGCCTCGGTCATGTTCGCATGTCTCCCGAACCCGTAGGGTCTACACACTTAAGGTTCGGTGATGCTAGGGTTACTAGGAAGACTTGTATGTGATTACCGAATGTTGTTCGAGTCCTGATGAGATCCCGGACGTCACGAGGAGTTCCGAAAGGGTCCGGAGGTAAAGATTTATATATGGGAAGTTGTCAAACGGACACCGGAAAAGTTTCGGGTCATATCGGTATTGTGGAGGGGCCACCGGAAGGTTCCGCAGACCACGGAGGGGCCACCTCCCGGGGCCACTTGGGCTGCGTGGGAGGCAGCCAGCCTGGTGGGCTGGGCGCACCCTCCCTTGGGCCCATGCGCCTAGGGGTTGAGGGAACCCTAAGGGGCGCCTTGCTTGGGGGCAAGCCCTCCCTTGGCCGCCGCCCCCTCTAGATGCATCTAGAGGGGCCGGCTCCTCCTCCCTTCCCTATAAATAGAGGGGTGAGGGGAGGGCTGCAGACACAACTTGATGGCGCAGCCCCTCCCCTCCCCAACACCTCTCCTCCTCCGCGTGAGCTTGGCGAAGCCCTGCCGGAGAACTGTCACTCCACCATCATCACGCCGTCGTGCTGCCGTTGGAGCCATCTTCCTCAACCTCTCATTCCTCCTTGCTGGATCAAGACGGAGGAGACGTCCGTCTGCACGTGCGTGTGTTGAACACGGAGGTGCTGTCCGTTCAACACTTGGTCATCGGTGATCCGAGTACGACTCCATCATCACCATCCCCTTGAACTCTTCCGCTCTCGATCTACAAGTGGTATGTAGATGCAAACTCACTCCCTTGACTCGTTGCTTAGATGAACTCATAGATGGATCTTGGTGAAACCGTAGGGAAAAATTTTAATTTTCTGCAACGTTCCCCAACAGTGGCATCATGAGCTAGGTCTATGCGTAGTTCTCTATTGCACGAGTAGAACACAATTTTGTTGTGGGCGTAGAACTTCTCAACTTGCTTGCCGCTACTAGTATTATCGTGCTTCCGCGGTATTGTGGGATGAAGCGGCCCGGACCAACCTTACACGTACGCTTACCTGAGACCGGTTCCACCGACTAACATGCACTAGTTGCATAAGGTGGCTGGCGGGTGTCTGTCTCTCCCACTTTAGTTGGAGCGAATTTGATGAAAAGGGTCCTTACGAAGGGTAAATAGAAGTTGACAAGATCACATTGTGGTTATTCGTAGGTAAGAAAACGTTCTTGCTAGAACCCAATTGCAGCCACGTAAAAGATGCAACAACAATTAGAGGACGTCTAACTTGTTTTTGCAGCAATTGACATGTGATGTGATATGGCCAAGTTGTGATGAATGATGAATGACATATTGTGATGTATGAGATCATGTTCTTGTAATAGGAATCACGACTTGCATGTCGATGAGTATGACAACCGGCAGGAGCCATAGGAGTTGTCTTTATTTTTGTATGACCTGCGTGTCATTGAAGAACGCCATGTAACTTACTTTACTTTGTTGCTAAACACGTTAGCCATAGAAGTAGAAGTAGTCGTTGGCGTGACAACTTCATGGAGGCACAATGATGGAGATCATGATGATGGAGATCATGGTGTCATGCCGGTGACAAGGTGATCATGGAGCCCCGAAGATGGAGATCAATGGAGCTATATGATATTGGCCATATCATGTCACTACTATATAATTGCATGTGATGTTTATTATGTTATATGCATCTTGTTTACTTAGAACGACGGTAGTAAATAAGATGATCCCATACAAAATATCAAGAGGTGTTCTTCCCTAACTGTGCACCGTTGCTAAAGTTCGTCGTTTCGAAGCACCACGTGATGATCGGGTGTGATCGATCCTCACGTTCACATACAACGAGTGTAAGACAGTTTTACACATGCAAAACACTTAGGGTTATCTTGACGAGCCTAGCATGTACAGACATGGCCTCGGAACATGGAGACCGAAAGGTCGAACACGAGTCGTATGGAAGATACGATCAACATGAGAATGTTCATCGACGATGACTAGTCCGTCTCACGTGATGATCGGACACGGCCTAGTCGACTCGGATCGTGTAACACTTAGATGACTAGAGGGATGTCTAATCTGAGTGGGAGTTCATTTGAATAATTTGATTATATGAACTTAATTATCATGAACTTAGTCTAAAAACTTTTGCATAATATGTCTTGTAGATCAAATGGCCAACGCTCATGTCAACTCGAACTTCAACGCGTTCCTAGAGAAAACCAAGCTGAAAGATGACGGCAAAGAATTATACGGACCGGGTCCGGAACTTGAGGATCATCCTCATAGCTGCTGTGAAACAATATGTCCTAGAAGGACCACTAGGTGACGCTCCCGTCCCTGCAGAGAACCAAGACATTATGAATGCTTGGCAGTCTCGTCGATGATTACTCCCTCGTTCAGTGCGGCATGCTTTACTTAGAACCGGGCTCCAAAAGCGCTTTTGAGCATCACGGAGCATAGGAGATGTTCAAGAGCTGAAACTAGTTTTCCAAGCTCACGCCGGGTCGAGAGATATGACATCTCCGACAAGTTCTATAGTTGTAAGATGGAGGAAAATAGTTACTCGGTGAGCACATACTCAAGATGTCCGGGTTGCACAACCTTATGACCCAGCTGAATATTAACCTCCACGATGAGGCGGTCATTGATAGAATCCTTCATCGCTCCCACCAAGCTACAAGAGCTTTGTGATGAACTACAATATGCGGGGGATGGTAAAGACCATTCTGAAGTATTCTCTATGTCAAGTCACCGAGGTTGAAATCTAGAAAGGACATCAAGTGTTGATGGTCAATAAGACCACTAAGTTCAAGAAGGGCAAGGGCAAGAAGAACTTCAAGAAGGACGGCAAGGAGGTTGCCGCGCCCGGTAAGCAAGTTGCCGGGAAGAAGTCAAAGAATGGACCAAAGCCTGAGACCGAAAGTGCTTTTATTGCAAGGGAAGGGTAATCGAAGCGGAACTGCCCCAAATACTTAGCGGATAAGAAGGCCGGCAACACCAAAGGTATATTTGATATACATGTAATTGATGTGTACCTTACCAAGATTGTAGTAACTCCTGGGTATTTGATACCGTGTCGTTGCTCATATTTGTAACACACAGCAGGAGCTGCGGAATAAGCGGAGACTGGTGAAGGACGAGGTGACGATGCGCGTCGGGAACGGTTCCAGAGTCGATGTGATCGCCGTCGGCACGCTACCTCTACATTTACCTACAGGATTAGTTTTGAACCTTAATAATTGTTATTTGGTGCCAAGTTTGAGCATGAACATTGTATCTGTATCTCGTTTAATGCGAGATGGCTACTCATTTAAATCCGAGAATAATGGTTGTTCTATTTATATGAGAGATATGTATTATGGTCATGCTCCGATGGTCAATGGTTTATTCTTAATGAATCTCGAGCGTAATGTTACACATGTTCATAGCGTGAATACCAAAAGATGTAAAGTTGATAACGATAGTCTCACATACTTGTGGTAATCGCCGCCTTTGGTCACATTGGTGTCAAGCGCATGAAGAAGCTCCATGTCGATGGACTTTGGAGTCTCTAGATTATGAATCATTTGACACATGCGAACCATGCCTCATGGGCAAGATGACCAAGACTCCGTTCTCCGGAACAATGGAGCGAGCAACCAACTTGTTGGAAATCATACATACCGATGTGTGCGGTCCAATGAGTGTTGAGGCTCGTGGAGGATATCGTTATGTTCTCACTCTCACAGATGACTTGAGTAGATATGGGTATGTCTACTTGATGAAACACAAGTCTGAGACCTTTGAAAAGTTCAAGGAATTTCAGAATGAAGTAGAGAATCAACGTGACCGAAAGATAAAATTCTTACGATCAGATCGTGGAGGAGAATATTTAAGTCACGAATTTGGTACACACTTAAGAAAATGTGGAATCGTTTCACAACTCACGCCGCTGGAACACCTCAAATAACGGTGTGTCCGAACGTCGTAATCGCACTCTATTGGATATGGTGCGGTCTATGATGTCTCTTATCTGATTTACGCTATCATTTTGGGGATACGCTCTAGAGACAGCTACATTCACTTTAAATAGGGCACCGCCTAAATCCGCTGAGACGACACCGTATGAATTATGGTTTGGGAAGAAGCCTAAGCTGTCGCTTTCTAAAAGTTTGGGGATGCGATGCTTATGTCAAGAAACTTCAACCTGAAAAGCTCGAACCCAAGTCGGAAAAATGCGTCTTCATAGGATACCCTAAAGAAACCATTGGGTATACCTTCTACTTAAGATCCGAGGGCAAGATCTTTGTTGCCAAGAACGGATCCTTTCTGGAAAAGGAGTTTCTCTCGAAAGAAGTAAGTGGGAGGAAAGTAGAACTCGATGAAGTACTACCTCTTGAACGGGATAGTAGTGCAGCTCAGGAAAATGTTCCTGTGATGCCTACACCAACTGAAGAGGAAAATAATGATGATGATCAAGGTACTTTGGATCAAGTTGCTCTTGAACTTCAGAGGTCCACAAGGACACGTTCCGCACTGCAGTGGTAATGGAAACCCTGTCCTGGAAATCATGTTGTTAGACAACGGTGAACCTTCGAACTATGAAGAAGCGATGGCGGGCCCAGATTCCATGTATGAAAACAAAGTATGGACTTTGACAGACTTGCCCGATGATCGGCGAGCGATAGAAAACAAATGGATCTTTAAGAAGAAGACGGACGCGGATGGTAATATTACCGTCTATAAAGCTCGACTTGTCGCTAAGGGTTATCGGCAAGTTCAAGGGATTGACTACGATGAGACTTTCTCTCCCGTAGCGAAGCTTAAGTCCGTCTGAATCATGTTAGCAATTGTCGCATACTATGATTATGAGATATAGCAGACGGACGTCAAAACAGCGTTCCTTCACGGTTATCTTAAGGAAGAGCTGTATATGATGCAGCCGGAAGGTTTTGTCGATCCTAAGAATGCTGACAAAGTATGCAAGCTCCAGCGATCCATTTATGGGCTGGTGCAAGCATCTCGGAGTTGGAACATTCGCTTTGATGAGATGATCAAAACGTTTAGTTTATGCAGACTTATGGAGAAGCCTGCGTTTACAAGAAAGTGAGTGGGAGCTCAGTAGCATTTCTCATATTATATGTAGATGACATACTTTTGATGGGAAATGATATAGAATTCTTGGACAGCATTAAGGCCTACTTGAATAAGTGTTTTTCAATGAAGGACCTTGGAGAAGCTGCTTATATATTAGGCATCAAGATCTATAGAGATAGATCGAGACGCCTCATAGGTCTTTCACAAAGCACATACCTTGATAAGATTTTGAAGAAGTTCAATATGGATCAGTCCAAGAAGGGGTTCTTGCCTGTATTGCAAGGTGTGAGATTGAGCTCGGCTCAATGCCCGACCACGGCAAAAGATAAAGAAGAGATGAGTGTCATCCCCTATGCTTCAGCCATAGGATCTATTATGTATGCCATGCTGTGTACTAGACCTGATGTAAACCTTGCCGTAAGTTTGGTAGGAAGGTACCAAAGTAATCCCGGCAAGGAACACTGGACAGCGGTCAAGAATATCCTGAAGTAGCTGAAAAGGACAAAGGACATGTTTCTCATTTATGGAGGTGACGAAGAGCTTGTCGTAAAGGGTTACGCCGATGCTAGCTTCGGCACAGATCTGGATGACTCTTAAGTCGCAAACCGGATACGTGTATATGTTGAATGGTGGAGCAGTAAGCTGGTGCAGCCGCAAGCAGAGCGTCGTGGCGGGATCTACATGGGAAGCGGAGTACAAGGCTGCCTCGGAGGCAGCGCATGAAGCAATTTGGGTGAAGGAGTTCATCACCGACCTAGGAGTCATAACCAATGCGTCGGGGCCGATCAAACTCTTCTGTGACAACACTGGAGCTATTGCACTTGCCAAGGAGCCCAGGTTTCACAAGAAGACCAGGCACATCAAGCGTCGCTTCAAATCCATCCGTGAAAATGTTCAAGATGGAGACATAGAAATTTGCAAAGTGCATACGGATCTGAATGTCGAGATCTGCTGACTAAACCTCTTCCATGGGCAAAACATGATCAACACAATACCTCTATGGGTGTTCGATTCATCACAATGTAACTAGATTATTGACTCTAGTGCAAGTGGGAGACTGTTGGAAATATGCCCTAGAGGCAATAATAATAGCATTATTATTATATTTCCTTGTTCATGATAATTGTCTTTATTCATGCTATAACTGTATTATCCGGAAATCGTAATACACGTGTGAATACATAGACTACAATACGTCCCTAGTAAGCCTCTAGTTGACTAGCTCGTTGTTCAACAGATAGTCATGGTTTCCTCGACTATGGACATCGATGTCATTGATAACGGGATCACGTCATTAGGAGAATGACGTGATGGACAAGACCCAATCCTAAGCATAGCACAAAGATCGTGTAGTTCGTTTTGCTAGAGCTTTTCCAATGTCAAGTATCTCTTCCTTAGACCGTGAGATCGTGTAACTCCCGGATACCGTAGGAGTGCTTTGGGTGTACCAAACGTCACAACATAACAGGGTGACTATAAAGGTGCATTACAGGTATCTCCGAAAGTGTCTGCTGAGTTGACACGGATCGAGACAGGATTTGTCACTCCGTATTACGGAGAGGTATCACCGGGCCCACTCGGTAGTGCATCATCATAATGAGCTCAAAGTGACCAAGTGTCCGGTCACGGGATCATGCATTACGGTATGAGTAAAGTGACTTGCCGTAACGAGACCGAACGAGGTATTGGGATACCGACGATCGAAGTCTCGGGCAAGTAACATACCGTCTGACAAAGGGAATAGTATACGGGGTTGCTTGAATCCTCGACATCGTGGTTCATCCGATGACATCATCGAGGAGCATGTGGGAGCCAACATGGGTATCCAGATCCCGCTGTTGGTTATTGACCTAAGAGCGTCTCGGTCATGTCTGCATGTCTCCCGAACCCGTAGGGTCTACACACTTAAGGTTCGGTGACGCTAGGGTTACTAGGAAGACTTGTATGTGATTACTGAATGTTGTTCGGAGTCCCGGATGAGATCCCGGACGTCACGAGGAGTTCCGAAAGGGTCCGGAGGTAAAGATTTATATATGGGAAGTTGTCAAACGGACACCGGAAAAGTTTCGGGTCATATCGGTATTGTGGAGGGGCCACCGGAAAGGTTCCGGAGGACCACCGGGAGGGGCCACCCCTCCTGGGGGCCACTTGGGCTGCGTGGGAGGCAGCCAGCCCTGGTGGGCTGGGCGCACCCTCCCTTGGGCCTATGCGCCTAGGGGTTGAGGGGGAACCCTAAGGGGCGCCTGCTTGGGGGCAAGCCCCTCCCTTGGTCGCCGCCTCTAGATGCATCTAGAGGGGGCCGGCCCCCCTCCTCCCTTCCCCTATAAATAGAGGGGTGAGCGGAGGGCTGCATACACAACTTGAAGGCGGAGCCCCTCCCCTCCCCAACACCTCTCCTCCTCCGCGTGAGCTTGGCGAAGCCCTGCCGGAGAACTGTCACTCCACCATCATCACGTCGTCGTGCTGCCGTTGGAGCCATCTTCCTCAACCTCTCCTTCCTCCTTGCTGGATCAAGACGGAGGAGACGCCGTCTGCACTGCACGCGGTGTTGAACACGGAGGTGCTGTCCGTTCAGCACTTGGTCATCGGTGATCCGAGTACGACTCCATCATCAACATCCCCTTGAACGCTTCCGCTCTCGATCTACAAGTGGTATGTAGATGCAAACTCACTCCCTTGACTCGCTGCTTAGATGAACTCATAGATGGATCTTGGTGAAACCGTAGGAAAAATTTTAATTTTCTGCAACGTTCCCCAACAAAAATAAAGATGACCCTCGGGATGCGCGACTCCCAAGGGAAAAGGTAACAGGCTGAGGCAAATGTAAAACCAATGTTGGGCCTTGCTGGAAGAGCTTTATTCAAAGCGAACTGTCAAGGGGGTCCCATAAATCACCCAACCGCGTTAGGGACGCAAAATCCGGGAACATAATACCGATATGACGGAAATTAGGGCGGAAAGAGTGGAACAAAACACCAGGCATAAGGCCGAGCCTTCCACCCTTTACCAAGTATATAGATGCATTAATAATATATATAAGAGATATTGTGATATCCCAACATGAACATAATCCAACATGGAGCAATCTTCATCTTCACCGCAGCTAGCAACGCTATAAGAGGGGCTGAGCAAAAGCGGTAACATAGCCAAACAACGGTTTGCTAGGAGGGGTGACAAAGGTTAGAGGTTCATGGCAAATTGGGAGGCTTGAGCAGCAAGTGGTAGGTAACGCAGAATAGCGATAGAATGAAGCAACTAGCATAGCAATGATAGTAATGAGATCCAAGGTGACGGTCATCTTGCCTGAAATCCCGCTAGGAAGAAGAACGAGTCCATGAAGAAGACGAACGGAAGTAGTCGAACGAATCCTCACAATCGCAACATTACCGGAACTAAGAAGCAACACCAGAAAGAAACAAACAACATGGTAAATGCACAAGCATAAACATGGCATGATGCACAAACAAGTATGATGCATGTCCGGTTTAATGATTCATGGCATGGCAAAGTGCAACAAACAATACTACAAGTTAAGTGGAGCTCAATATGCAATGGGTTGCATATTGAAGAAACACCACATTCATTTATTTAGTTCTCTCCCGTTTAGGTACTCAACAATATTAAATGTTGTTAAACATGGCAAGAGGTGAGTCATAATTAAACTAACTATCTAGGCAAGTTTAAATGAGGCCGGAACAACAAACAACAATTCCGGAAAATCCCCATATGCATATTTAGAATTTGGTACTGTTCAGCCCTAAAAAATATTTTAATATTGTTAAACAGGAAAATTAAGTCCACCATGTTAAACTAAGCATTTTTCCACCCCATTTACATAGAAAGTTTATTTAATTCGGAGCTATGGTTATTTAGTTACGAAATAAAACATTTTAGCATGGCATTTAAGCAAATTTAAACAAACAGCATTTTAAACATTTTAACATGGATGAAAGTGGCATAAAGTGAAACTAGATTAAATTCTAAGCATTTTACATGTTTAAATCATTTTAATCCGATGCACGGTTGTTGAGTTATTAAATGCAATGAACATGGAGGGTTTTCTCAGAAAAGCTGTAAATCCCGGGATAATTAGTAAATTCGCAGAACTGAAAAAAAACATGAACGGGCCGAATCGTAGGCTGGCCCAACAATGCATGGGCGGGCTGCTCACTGTGCCTCATGGGCCGGCTCGGTGGGGAGGCTGGACGCAGGTGGGTTTTGGCGCAGGCTGCGTAGACGTTTCAGCCTAGCTGGCACGAGGAGGCCGGATCGGGTCAAAGCAGCGACCAGAGGCGCGGGACGAGCGAGCGTTCTCTGCTCGACAGGAAGCAGAGCTGCGGCGGCGGGGGCAACTCAGCGGGAGGACGGAGCGATGGGAACGGGAGGAGATCGCCGGATCTGACGGCAAGCTCCTGGGACGGCGCCGGATCAGAAGAAGAGGACGACCCGGGCATGGGCTCTTCGGCGAGGTGGCGTCAAGCGGAGCTGAAGAAGGTGGCGCCTGTCCTCTGTTCAACGAGGAGACAATTTCAGAGAGAAACAAGTCGGGGAAGGGAAAGGAGAGGCCGAGAGGGGCATCGACTCACCGGCGGCGGCGCCACGGCAAGGCGCAGAACCAGCGCGGGGGCGAGGACTCGGCGAAACAGGGGAGGTCCGGACGAAGCGGACGGGGCCGGGCAGCGGCGGGGCATGGCAGCATGGCGCAGGGCGCCAACGGAACGGGGTTGCGCCAGTGGAAGATCAGGGGTACTGCGGCGGCGTTTCGCCGAGGTCCTCCGCGAAGAAGATGGCGACGCTGGCTACAGAGAAAAGAGAGGGAGTCCAGTGAGACAGAGAGCTTCAGCGAAGGAGGGAAAAGGGGAAGGGCGGTGAGGACGGCCTGCTGGTTCGTGCGTGGAACGGAGCAGCTCCGGCGGTGGCTCTCGCCGGCGCAGGGAGGTGGATCGAGGAGGGGGGTGGATTTGGGTTGGCTGGATTTTTGGATCGGGATGCATCCCTAGGAAGATGGAGGCTCGTCGGGGAAGGATCCCGAGGGAGGATTTGGGAGAGAGTGGCGGCGGCGGCTACGAGGATTCCTAGAAATTAAGGATTTGGTCTCGGTTTAGACTAGTATATATAGTGGGTAGGTTAGGCTAGGGGCTATCTCGTCCCTCTGATCATAATTGGACGGACGGAAAAATAGGATAGGGAGAATTCAACAAAGAAACGAAGATACTTTCAGGATGTTTGGGGATGATCCCGATCCATCGGTAACGACAGAGCTGGTCTGGTTCGGAGCAGTTTCGAACACGCACACGAATGGTCTGAGAGAGGTCAACGGGGACAAGAGCTTGACAAAATGACAATGGAGGCAAAGAGAGAAGGGGCAACTACGAACGGCTACGAGTTTTATGAAAATATGCAAATGCAATGTGAATGATGCTATGAGATGAGATGCATGACATGAACAAAATGCAAAACAAAAGACAAAAACCAAACCTCGAAGGAAATAATATATCGCATCTCCGGAAAAGGCAAGAGTTGGAGTTACGAATATGGAAAGTTGTATCCGGGGCGTTACAACACTCCACCACTACGGGAGGATCTCGTCCCGAGATCTAGGATGGCACCGGAGAGAAAACGGAAGAGGAAGATAAGAGGTAAAACTAAGTTGCTTCTTCAACAAACGAGTGAAACCATGAACCTTGAGATGTTGAGCAAAATGAAAGAAAGAAAACAACGAAGATGAGCAAAGCTGAAAACACTCTGTTAGAAAAGAGGAACAAGGGATACGACGAGAACCAAGAGTTTTAGTGATAAGATAGATATTGAAACCACTCCGGTTAAAACTAGATAGAGAAGGAATAAGATTGATATAATTTGGGCAGCACTCATTTGAAAGAAGAAGGAAAACTTGATAAGATGAAAAGAACTTGAAGAGATGACACAACACTCCGGTTAAATGGATAAGCATGAAAAGAACACGGTCCTCACAATTCGAGATGACGAGTGAAGAGAGCAACATCACCATGCCTCCGGAAGAAAGAAAAGAAGATAGATAATTGGAATAACAGAATGGAGTAGAGAATGCCAACTTCTGCCACAAATGAGCTTGAAAAGCACCCTTCCAAGAAGGTTATAACAGAGTTGTTGGAAAACCAACAATGAAAATAATAAGCTTGTAGTGGGCTTATGGAAACATCTCAAGACTATGAGGTGACAACCGGCCACTAATGGAAACCATTGGTTTGATTGAGAGCACCAAAGAGATGAAAAACTTCTTCACCGAGATGAGAAGGAGAAAATTGGATCATTGATAAGCACCACAAATAGCTACATTCCTTAGGGAAGGTTGTAGGTGAAATATAACCCAAGATAACTCCAATGAAGAGATTGATGGATTTAAATACCTCATTCTTGACAACATGTGAATCATGAAGCACGAGGAGAAATTGCCAAGGATGACATAACACCATCTCAAAAGATAAGGTAGAAAGAATCGCACTTCGGAATGCAAGATGAAGAATGCTTGAACTCCTCAAAACAAAACATGTGTTGAGCACCATGTTTATTTTGAAGTATGGCTTGACGGATCATAACTTCGAGAGAAATCTTGAAGAACAATTGAATAATGAAAAGAATCCTTGACAAACCATCATGTAGAGCCTCCATGAAGAACTCCGGTAATAAAAGGATGATAAAAAGAAAGGGAAGTTGAAGACACAAGGTGAAACCTTGCAATGATTTAGATGGAGCTTCACGATTATATAACCGAGAGGACTTGGAACTCCGGAAAAGAAAAGACGAAAACACTTAACTAGAATTATTTCATCATGAACAATCTCCGGAAGAAAAGAATTAATCAACTCGAGGAAATAAGAATAAGATTTATTGTATTCATCAAATTAAATTGATGACAAGCAATCGATTTGGCATACTACTTATTCCCGTAGAAAGGATTAAGAGAGATATAGCGCAAACTTGAGAAGGTATTGATGGAACCACCGGTGGAATTTGGAAACAACGAATGAATTAATATGATAACAAAGGAAGTGAAATCTTGAACGAACCACCATAAGAATTGAAAATGAACATAGCAAAGGCACAATTCACAGGGAAGAATTGGAAAACGAATGAAGCTGCTTGAGAGAATTTAGATACAAGAGAATGAAGAGATCATGAACTGATTAGAGGATATTTGAACGATTCACCGGTAAGATTTGGGGAATGATAGCTACACGCTGAGAATGAAGAATTATGACATGATGGCCTTCGGAGGAAAGTAATGGAAACAACTCATGAAATGCTCCGGATGGGTGAAAAGAATTCCCACAATCGAAAACAATTATGAGAGAATGGCATCAAGCTAGAACCATGAATCTTGAAGAGAATGGAGCAAGATTTAAGAGAAACTCTTCTTCGGTCTTCAAATGTTGAGAATGACGATGAGAAACATCACCATGAATTGTTGAGGCACTCCGGAATGAAAATTGGAAAGGTTGGACCAACGATGAAAAGAATTTGAAAGATCTTGGAGAAAGACATATGACTGAAGAAAATTCATTCTTACGTCAAACTTTGAAAAGAATTTGGGAATAGCTCCTGATAATTAGAAGAGTTAGGTAAGATCCTGGGAAAAGACCTATGGGTTAGGGCCCACTCAAAAGAAACACCTATGAACGATTGCTTGAAATAAAGATTGCACCGGTAGAATTAAATGGCTTGAATGAGATAACAACCTCAAAATAACTTGAACGGATCTGGAATGAAAAGACGAGCCTTCCGAGATATCTTCAACACTCCAGAACAAATGAATAGCGAGAAGTGAATGATTAAGAGGTGCATCGGCAAGAGAAAGCATTAGAAACAAGAAAAGGAATATGATGAATATCAAAAGCTTGAATTGGGTCCACCGGAGAAGAAACAACAAAGAAGGATGATGAACTTGAAACTGTTGAGCATCTTCATGGGAAATCACCGGATAAGAACATTGATTGAAAAGAGTGAAGAGGCTTCACATGCATAAATGGATACTTGATTAAAATATATAAATCCTTGCAGAAAAGGGTGGGAGGCGGAAAACAAAGACAACTTGGGACGGATGAAACAAACACCATCGAGAAAACTAAGAATTGATCTCGCAAATGTTGAAATGATCGGATCCACTTAAAGAGAAGCACGCCGGTTTGGAAAGAATTGACATCACAATCTCGATAAACAAGAAGGATTAGCACTCTCATAGAAATATGAGAACACCGCTTGAAAAGTATGGAATCAACACTTGACATCGAAGCAACTCGAATACCACAAATAAAACAAAACAAAGGATTTGGCTTGCAGAATAAGCCGGAACAAATACATATGATAGAGATTTACCCAATCCCATATCATGCATCTGTCGGAAAGATATTCTAGGAGCTACTTGAATTCCCACCTATAAACTCCCGAAACATTCTGGTTATGCAATCTGGTGTTGGGGATACAGGGGACACAAAATATATCACCCAAACTAACAATACCTAGATCCAGCTGTATCCATCCTTCAACACATAACCAAGAAAACTTCGGAAATCGTGTACCTCAACCTTCGAAAAGCATCCGTTATACGAGCTATGGCAATACTCCCGAACTCCCCAGTACTGGGTGGCGTCGAGGTTATCTCACCAACAACTGCATAAAAGAGATTTTCGATGTCGGCATAACTCAGGTATTCCAGAACTGCAACGATAAAATTGTGACGACAACACCTCGGAGCTCAACTCCCCGGGACACTGCCACAACCCCTAAATGTCAGGAGGCACCAAGAACAATGTTCTCGTCACAAGAATATCGGAACGATCCCAAGATACCCGCGTGATCCTAAAAAAATTTCGTGAAATTTGAGGAGAGGAAAGACAAAACATCTACGTCAGGAGGCCTCACCAGAGCGACGAAGGGACTGAGGAGTAAAAAGAATCCTACTCTCCGATATATATAATCCTAAGACTCAAAATAGTTTTCTTCTAGACTCAACAACGGCCAACAAACAAGGGGGCTCCTATGGTCGGTCGAGGCTATGATACCAACTTGTCACGCCCAAGATGCGGCCCTATCCTAAAGGAACTCGAAGGTCCCACCAAGGATAGAAGTGCATCTTGAAGACGCTTTTGCAAGGTGGATATCATTACATCAACATTACATAATAGTGGGGATACAGCCAAGATATACAAAGGCACATGAATACAACAATACATCATACATAAGATCAACAGCCGACTACGGATGAAACAGAAACTCAAACAATATCCACCCTGCTAGCCCAGGCTGCCGACCTGGAACCTATCCCCTGATCGAAGAAGAAGCAGAAGGAGAACTCCAAAACAAGCAAACATCGCTCTCGCGTCATGGTCATCGCGTAACCTGTACCTGCAACTGTTGTTGTAGTAATCTGTGAGCCACGAGGACTCACCAATCCCATTACCATGGGTATCAAGACTAGCAAAGCTTAATGGGAAAGGAAGGGGTAAAGTGGTGAGGTTGCAGCAGCGACTAAGCATATATGGTGGCTAACATACGCAAATAAGAGCGAGAAGAGAGCAAGCGGAACGGTCGTTAAGATAGCAATGATCAAGAAGTGATCCTGAACTCCTACTTACGTCAAACATAACCCAAAACCGTGTTCTCCTCTCGATCAACCGCGAAAAGAGACACTCACGGTTACGCACACGATTGGTGTATTTTAGAAGAGTTTACTTCAAGTTTGCTACAACCGGATATTAACAAATTCCCATCTGCCATATAACCGCGGGCACGGCTCTCGAAAGTTTAAACCCTGCAGGGGTGTCCCAACTTAGCCCATGATAAGCTCTCGCGATCAACGAAGGATATTCCTTCTCCCAGGAAGACCCGATCAGACTCGGAATTCCGTATACAAGACATTTCGACAATGGTAAAACAAGACCAGCAAGACCTCCCGGCGTGTCGACACCCTGATAGTAGCCGCGCGTATCTCGTCTCAGGCCACGACCGGATGAGCACTACGTACAACTAGAACCAGCCCTCAAGTTTCCCCGAGGTGGCGCTGCAAGTGGCTCTAGTTTGGACCAACACTTAGCCAAGCATTGGCCCGGGGGGCTAAAATAAAGATGACCCTCGGGATTCGCGACTCCCAAGGAAAAAGGTAATAGGCTGAGGCAAATGTAAAACCAATGTTGGGCCTTGCTGGAAGAGCTTTATTCAAAGCAAACTGTCAAGGGGGTCCCATAAATCACCCAACCGCGTTAGGGACGCAAAATTCGGGAACATAATACCGATATGACGGAAACTAGGGCGGCAAGAGTGGAACAAAACACTGTGCATAAGGCCGAGCCTTCCACCCTTTACCAAGTATATAGATGCATTAATAATATATATAAGAGATATTGTGATATCCCAACATGAACATAATCCAACATGGAGCAATCTTCATCTTCACCGCAGCTAGCAACGCTATAAGATGGGCTGAGCAAAAGCGGTAACATAGCCAAACAACGGTTTGCTAGGAGGGTGACAAAGGTTAGAGGTTCATGGCAATTTGGGAGGCTTGAGCAGCAAGTGGTAGGTAACGCAGCATAGCGATAGAATGAAGCAACTAGCATAGCAATGATAGTAATGAGATCCAAGGTGACGGTCATCTTGCCTGAAATCCCGCTAGGAAGAAGAACGAGTCCATGAAGAAGACGAACGGAAGTAGTCGAACGAATCCTCACAATCGCAACATTACCGGAACTAAGAAGCAACACCGGAAAGAAACAAACAACATGGTAAATGCACAAGCATAAACATGGCATGATGCACAAACAAGTATGATGCATGTTCGGTTTAATGATTCATGGCATGGCAAAGTGCAACAAACAATACTACAAGTTAAGTGGAGCTCAATATGCAACGGGTTGCATATTGAAGAAACACCACATTCATTTATTTAGTTCTCTCCCGTTTAGATACTCAATAATATTAAATGTTGTTAAACATGGCAATAGGTGAGGCATAAGTAAAATAACTATCTAGGCAAGTTTAAATGAGGCCGGAACAACAAACAACAATTTCGGAAAATCCCCATATGCATATTTAGAACTTGGTACTGTTCAGCCATAAAACATATTTTAATATTGTTAAACAGGAAAATTAAGTCAACCATGTTAAACTAGGCATTTTTCCACCCCGTTTACATATAAAGTTTATTTAATTCAGAGCTATGGTTATTTAGTTACGAAATAAAACATTTTAGCATGGCATTTAAGCAAATTTAAACAAACAGCATTTTAAACATTTTAACATGGATGAAAGTGGCATAAAGTGAAACTAGATTAAATTCTAAGCATTTTACATGTTTAAATCATTTTAATCCGATGCACGGTTGTTGAGTTATTAAATGCAATGAACATGGAGGGTTTTCTGTAAAACTGTAAATCCTGGGATAATTAGTAAATTCGCAGAACTGAAAAAAAACATGAACGGGCCGAATCAGAGGCTGGCCCAACAATCCACAGGGGCGGGGCTCCTCACCAGGCCTCATGGGCCGGCTCGGTGGGGAGGCTGGACGCAGGCTGGCCTTGGCGCAGCGCGGCTGCGAGACGCGGCCTAGCCGCGGGCACGAGGAGGCCGGATCGGGTCAATGCAGCGACCAGAGGCGCGGGACGAGCGAGCGTTCTCTGCTCGATAGGAAGCAGAGCTGCGGCGGCGCGGGGCAACTCAGCGGGAGGACGGAGCGACGGGAACGGGAGGAGATCGCCGGATCTGATGGCAAGCTCCTGGGACGGTGCCGGATCAGAAGAAGAGGACGACCCTGGCATGGGCTCTTCGGCGAGGTGGCGTTCGGGCGGAGCTGAGGAAGGTGGCGCCTGTCCTCTGTTCAACGAGGAGACAATTTCAGAGAGAAACAAGTCCGGGAAGGGAAAGGAGAGGCCGAGAGGGGCATCGACTCACCGGCGACGGCGCCACGGCAAGGCGCAGAACCAGCGCGGGGGCGAGGACTCGGCGAAACAGGGGAGGTCCGAGACGAGCGGGACGCGTCCGCCGGCAGCGGCGGGGCATGGCAGCATGGCGCAGGGGCGTCAGCGGAACGGGGTTGCGTCGGGGAAGATCGGGGGTACAGCGGGCGGTGTTCTCGTCGAGGTCCTCCGCGAAGAAGATGGCGGCGTCGCTGTTACAGAGAAAAGAGAGGGAGTCCAAAGGAGATGAGAGCTTCATGAAGGAGGGAAAAGGGAAGGGCGGTGAGGACGCCCCGCTGGTTCGGCGAGGAATCGAGCAGCTCTTGATGGCTCTCACGGCGCACGGAGGTGGATCGAGGAGGGGGTGGATTTGGGTTGGCTGGATTTTGGATCGGGATGTATCCCTAGGAAGATGGAGGCTGGTCGGGAAGGATCCCGAGGGAGGATTTGGGAGAGAGTGGCGGCGGCTAGGAGGATTCCTAGAAATTAAGGATTTGGTCTCGGTTTAGACTAGTATATATAGTGGGTAGGTTAGGCTAGGGGCTATCTCGTCCCTCCGATCATAATTGGACGGACGGAAAAATAGGATAGGGAGAATTCAACAAAGAAACGAAGATACTTTCAGGATGTTTGGGGATGATCCGGATCCATCGGTAGCGACAGAGCGGGTCTGGTTCGGAGCAGTTTCGAACACGCACATGAGTGGTCTGAGAGAGGTCAACGGGGACAAGAGCTTGACAAAATAACAACGGAGGCAAAGAGAGAAGGGGCAACTATGAACGGCTAGGAGTTTTATGAAAATATGCAAATGCAATGTGAATGATGCTATGAGATGAGATGCATGACATGAACAAAATGCAAAACAAAAGACAAAAACCCAACCACGAAGGAAATAATATATCGCATCTCTGGAAAAGGCAAGAGTTGGAGTTACGAATATGGAAAGTTGTATCCGGGGCGTTACAGAACATACCTTGACAAGTTTTCTGAAGTAGTTCAAAATGGAACAGTCAAAGAAGGAGTTCTTGCCTGTATTGCAAGGTGTAAAGTTGAGTAAGACTCAAAACACGACCGCGGCAGAAAATAGAAAGAGAATGAAAGTCATTCCCTATGCCTCAGCCATAGGTTCTATAAAGTATGCTATGCTGTGTACCAAACCCATTGTGTACCTTGCCATGAGTTTGGCAAGGGGGTACAATATTGATCCAGGAGTGGATGACTTGACAGCGGTCAAAATTATCCTTAGAAGACTAAGGAGATATTTCTCGGTTATGGAGGTGACAAAGAGTTCGTCGTAAAGAGTTACACTGATGAAAGCTTTTACACCGATCCGGATGACTTTGAGCCTCAATCTGGATACATATTGAAAGTGGGAGCAATTAGCTAGAGTAGCTCCATGCAGAGCATTGTAGACATAGAAAATTTGCAAAATACATACGGCTCTGAATGTGACAGACCCTTGACTAAGCTTCTCTCACAAGCAAAACATGATCACACCTTAGTACTCTTTGGGTGTTAATCACATAGCGATGTGAACTAGATTATTGACTCTAGTAAAACCCTTTGGGTATTAGTCACATGGCGATGTGAACTAATCACATGGTATTAGATTATTGACTCTAGTGAAAGTGGGAGACTGAAGGAAATATGCCCTAGAGGCAATAATAAAGTTGTTATTTATATTTCCTTATATCATGATAAATGTTTATTATTCATGCTAGAATTGTATTAAACCGGAAACTTAGTTCATGTGTGAATACATAGACAAAACAAAGTGTCCATAGTATGCCTCTACTTGACTAGCTCGTTAATCAAAGATGGTTATGTTTCTTGACCATAGACATGTGTTGTCATTTGATGAAAGGGATCACATCATTAAAGAATGATGTGATGGACAAGACCCATCCGTTAGCTTAGTATAATGATCGTTTAGTTTTATTGCTATTGCTTTCATCATGACTTATACATGTTCCTCTGACTATGAGATTATGCAACTCCCGAATACCGGAGGAACACCTTGTGTGCTATCAAACGTCACAACGTAACTGTGTGATTATAAAGATGCTCTACAAATGTCTCTGAAGGTGTTTGTTGGTTGGCATAGATCGAGATTAGGATTTGTCACTCCGTGTATCAGAGAGGTATCTCTGGGCCCTCTCGGTAATGCACATCACTATAAGCCTTGCAAGCAATGTGACTAATGAGTTAGTCACGGGATGATGCATTACGGAACGAATCTCGGGCAAGTAACATACCGATGACAAAGGGAACAACATATGTTGTTATGCGGTTTGACCGATAAAGATCTTCGTAGAATATGTAGGAACCAATATGAGCATCCAGGTTCTGCTATTGGTTATTGACCGGAGAGGTGTCTCGGTCATGTCTACATAGTTCTTGAACCCGTAGGGTCCGCACGCTTAACGTTCGATGACGATTTGTATTATGAGTTATGTGATTTGATGACCGAAGTTTGTTCGGAGTCCCGGATGAGATCACGGACACGACGAAGTGTCTCAAAATGGTCGAGAGGTAAAGATTGATATATTGGAAGGTAGTATTCGGACACCGGAAGGGTTCAGGAGTGCATCGGGTACATACCGGAGTACCGGAGGGGTTACCGGAACCCCCCGGGGAAAGATATGGGCCTTATGGGCCATAAGAGGGAGGCTAACCAGCCCACAAGGGGCTGGTGCACCCCCCACAAGGGAGGAGGCCGAATTGGACTTGGGAAGGGGTTGCCTCCCCCCTTTCCTTCTCCTACTCCCTCTCCTTCCCCTTTTCCCCCTCCGGTAGAAGGAGAAAAGGGTGGGGCCGAATCCTGCCAGGACTGGAGTCCTAGTAGGACTCCCCTCTCCCTGGCGCGCCCCTTGTTGGTCGGCCTCCTCCTCCCCTCCTTTATATACGGGGGCAGGGGGCACCCCAAAGACACAACATACAATCTCTTAGCCGTGTGTGGTGCCCCCCTCCACAGTTATACACCTCGGTCGTATCGTCGTAGTGCTTAGGCGAAGCCCTGCGCCGGTAATTTCATCATCACCGTCACCACACCGTCGTGCTGATGAAACTCTCCCTCGGCTTTAACTGGATCAAGAGTTCGAGGGACGTCACCAAGCTGAAGGTGTGCAGATCGCGGAGGTGCCGTATGTTCGGTACTTGGATCGGTTGGATCGCGAAGACGTTCGACTACATCAACCGCGTTACTAAATGCTTCCGCTTTTGGTCTACGAGGGTACATAGACACACTCTTCCTGCTCGTTGCTATGCTTCTCCTAGATAGATCTTGCGTGATCGTAGGATTTTCTTTTTTGAAATACTACGTTCCCCAACAGTATCATCACAATCTCTTTGCTAACTCCTCTCGCCAGGTAGACGAGGAGGCATCAATTAGCTCCAAGTTATAGGTTCAACCACCATGGGCGTAAGAAGGTGCATTGATCAATGACTTTTTTTAGTCTAACATTCTTTTTTAAATGGAGTCTAACATTAACCAATGATTAAACTACATTCTAAAATATGTCTATATACATCCTTATATAGTCCACGTTGAAATCTCTAAAAAGACTTATATTTAGGAACGGGGGAAGTAGAAGATGAGGTAAAAAACAGGATGCCATCGACAACAACTTTCAACAGATAAATGGAAGACAATACATCACCACATCGTAAAAGGCCCTGAAATTTGCTACCTAGAGATTATATGCTAGGAAGAACATTAAGAATGGCAAGTGATATGTTTGAAGAAGGTGAAGATCATGGCATGAAATTGAAACTACCAATAAGCGACAGAGAGATGGCGAAAAATATACCATTTCATCATCATCTAAAATTGGTAGCCCATATTGTCAATGATGCAGGGCCGGCCCTAGGTAGGGGCAAGAAGTGTGACGCCCTAGGGGCCCAGCCTGATGAAGGGCCCCTCCTTTCCTGTATTTTTTTTTAGAAAAGGAGGAGGACCCCCGGCCTCTGCATCTGGGCGATGCATACGGCCACTTTATTAATTATTCTCACAAGACCTTACAAAGTCATACAACAGGAAGACTAAAGCCACCATCTAAGCAACAACCGGTGCTACTCCTATCCAATTGATGAAGGGGCGCTGATAGTCTGGGCCTAATACCAAACAGACATCGCAGCCAAACCTAAACATCTAAGACCTGAGGTCCCAACCAGGACGCCTGCCGGGTATGGGGCACCTACCAGTCCGGCGCACTCCTCAACCAGGACGCCTGCCGGGTATGAGGCAGCCGCAGCCACCTGCCACCAATCCATCTTCAGTGCTATACTGCTGCACCACCTTGCCCGGCCTCTCTGCCATCGACGCCATCACGACGCCTAATAATGTCACCCTCCTGCGCGAGTCCCACGCCACACATCGGGCGCCGAGTCTCCACTGCGCCATGCCGCCGAGAATCACCACCATTAATGTGCAGGCTGAATCGCCGCTCCACCAATTATTCCGTCCACTGGTCCCTCGAGCCCGTGTACACCTTCAAGAATGACGCCACAAGAGGGAAACGACACAATAATGCCGCCGTCATCCGATCTACTGATCTAGGGTTTTCCCTGGAGGTGCAGATAGTGGCCTGGAACTTTCAACAGTGATGCCTTCAACAAGGGAACGACACCGAATAGCGCCGCCATCGCCGGCCTCGGCAGCAGCCGCGAGCAGGTCTTCACCCAGATCTGTTCCAGTGGCCTCCATCAAGCGTCTTGTGCACGGATCGTCCACCACCGCAGCCGCCGCGTCGCCCGTCGCGAGATCGGACCGGGACGCCGCCGGCCACGACCAGGCCCCGACCAGATCTGGGAAGAGGAATCACCCTCCACCGCAGCATCTAGGCACGCGCCGGAGCGTCCAAGCGCCACCAGCCCCCGGCCATCACCCGCCACGGAGCCCCGCACCCCTAGGTCGCCGCGCCCGCAAGTCCAGATCGAAGCTCCCGCGGCCCTCCTCCAGCCGCTAGATGCTCCCAAGACGAGAGGGAAGAAGAGACCTTAGGGCAAACGCCCCGCCGTCGCCGTCACTGGAGCCCGCCCGGGCTTTGCCGGCGGCGCCTCAGGCGGCGGCGCGACAAGGGAGGAGAAGTGGAGGGCGGTGGGTGTCGCTCGGAGTCGCCCCCCATGTTGCCAGAGGAGGGCGACGCGGGGGTTACGCCTCCTCCTTTCCTGTATACTATATACTATAACCTAAAATGCTTTGATGGTTGTTTACATTATCTCTTACCATGTCCATGGTGTATTATGAGATCGTATTTGCTAATGAATTCTGGCTACCATTGTTTAGTTACATGTATGAAGTCGGATAAAATTTTGTGATATATATCAGTATGAATGAAATTATTCACTATGTCTGTCTTCATGGGCCGCACTTTTCAAGTTCACCTCGGGCCTCAGGAAAGTCACAGGACCAGCCCTGCAATGATGCAACGGAAGACTCCAACAAATGTGACATATCATTGTCCAGTACAAAACCAAGATGAATATCTACTAACCATACAAAGTTAATGGCTATGCAATATCCATTACTATTTCCCTATGGAGAACATATGTTTAGAGACAAAAATAGCATGCGTATTGAAATAAAGTACAATTTTCAAGAGAAAGCATGTTAAAATGCTTGGGTAGTACTCCCTCCGTTCCTAAATAATTGTCTTTTTAGAGATTTCAATAAATGACTACATACGGAGCAAAATGAGTGAATCTACACTCTAAAACATGTCTACATACATCCGTATGTTGTAGTCCATTTGAGATGGCTAGAAAGACAATTATTTGGGAACGGAGGGAGTACCATGCATATCGGATACAACACCACATTGGCTAATCCATGCATTTGTTGTCCTATGAATGCCCTTTGGACTGGATCAGAAAACAGCAAGGAGATCTAACAACATATCTAAACATCAGGATGCAGTTGAAACAGAACATACAAGAGCTAACCAAGTAGGAAATAGAAAACTACCATCGTGCTGTTTCATTTCACTATTCAGGGTAAGAAGTCGTGTTAGAATGCCTGCCTTACTCTCGAGAGCGTGACACAACTTTAATTTATTTTTTAGAAAAAACATATTAATATATTCATGATATATATAAATAAAAAGATGTTGCCTATGTAACTTAACGTTATTAAATTCTGACCACATAAAATCATAGTTCTTCAACAATTAGTTAAATATTCTGAAACTCTATTTCAAACTTAGTAAACAATAATAAGATGTTTCAAGATCCATTAATCTACTCCCTCCGTTCCTAAATATACGATGTTTTGGTTGTTCAATAATATATTTAGGAACGGAGGGAGTAACTATTTTGATGTACAAATATAGTTTACGTAATTTTCTAGATTTGTACTTCTATAAACTATAAACTAGTAAGCTTGCACGTGCAACGCACGTCTCAACTACAATACATTAATTCTAGGCAAACGATTCTACCCGGCCAACCGACAAAGTCAGCCGGTCGCGCGCGGGGTCGTTGGATAGGAGAGATCGTGTGTCTCCCGACGTGTCCTGATTCACCATATCTCTTGTCCTCTTGTTTTGCTCGCTCTCACCATCTCATCCTCCCTTGTTCACCCGTTCCCCTCCCCTGGCTCCACACCTCCCCTCTAGAGCTGCAAGCAGGCAGGGGCGAGGTATACACAGGCGGAGGCAAAGGCAGGGGACGCATGGGGAAGCGGAACACGGAGGCAGGGGCAGAGTCAATCCCGTGCGCGGGGGAGGTGGGCGGAATAGGGACGCGAAATCTATGGTTGCAATCGCTGAAATCGGGCGGCTGCACGGTGACCTGCCCAAATTTGGGCCTATCGGCCCTTAGTTCTATCATTAAATAGACCTACTTTTTTGAAAATTTTAAATCTCATAAAAAGTACTTATAATACCTAATTTTGGAGTCATAAAAATGACTGGAAATGGGGTGTTTAGGAATTAAGATGCCCACGTCCACTGCTTAGCAACTATGAAGAGCATTGACTAACTCGTACTCCCTCCGTCCCATAATATAAGAACGTTTTTCAAGCTAACATAGGCTGAAAAACGTTCTTATATTGTGGGACAGAGGGAGTAGAATATCAATTCTATGTTTATGCAGGCAGTATATGACATCATAAATCTATGAGCCAGTCTATCTAGATCCCAAACTAAAATTCAAGTGCATACAAATGTTTTACATAGGCAGATCAAGGAACAAATCCGTAGATGAGTGCTCGTTATGCTCGAGCTATAAACTGTACAGCTAAAAGTATATGATCTACATGTCAAAAAATGTACTACTACGTGATCTGAACAGATGGACTACAAACTGATTGAGAACGACAATTGAACAAAGACAGACTGGAACCGAAGGGTTTACCTGATGGAAAAGGGAATCAAAGAACATGAATCTGGTTGAGCGCAAGATGGTTCCTGGCCTTGACAAGAAGAAATCAAAGGAGAAAAAAATGTGTTTTCTCGGCTGAGCTATCCATCTAAAGTTTATCTCACTTTTGTAAGTGTTGCATCTAAAATACGTGAAGGTGGCTAAGATTGGGAAGCAAACCTTTTGATAGCTATCGACAAACCAATATCACTCCACAGATGAGAGGTTTACCAATTCTGCAATTGATAGAGATAGACTGGGCATTTAGTCGTTCACCAGAATCATCACCAAAATCCTTTACAGCCACTGACTCTGTTAACCTGACCAGGTAGCTGACGTGGAGAAAAGCAGAGTGTTTATGAAACAAGATGTTAAGTGTGTAGGGTAAAAGATAATTAAATCATGATTTGCATCATCACAACAAAAACTTTTGTAGTACCTCATGAATACGCAATGCATAAAAATATGAAACACGTGAGAATACAGTTGCAAGTAATTTGATTTGAACAGAAATAAAGATCCCCAACTTACACTATTGTTCCAAACATAGAAGTCCGAAAGAGGAAGATTTTGGCCCAATCCTCCACCTCTTATGCCAAACTGATTCGAGCAGGAACTGGAGTACTGTATCTCTAGCACAATCAACAGCTAATAAAAAAATTGAACTACAGAGTCAGAGAGTTAAATCACAAATTAGTGCATGTCTGCAGCTGCACAATTTCCAAAAAAATATATGGTGGAGAGATGAGTTACCTTCTTGCTTCTTAACTACTGAGCATTGTGCCAACTTTCTGTCTCAGTGGTGCTTCCCAAGCCCCAGCTTGAGGTATGTACATGGAGGAGAAGCATGGAAAGTGAAGGGAAGAACTGGAGGTAAAGAAATCAAAAGGATAAATAGTTCACCTAGGCTTGGGGCGACGATGGCATGGCCATGGAGAAGAGATCGAGCAATAGGCCCTAAAAAATCCCATATATTTACATGACAACAGGACCTGGCTAGATCCATCTCCTCTTGGAAAAGATCTCTTGGTTCGTTGAAGCAATGAAACTGACACCATAATATTTTGAATTAAAATCAGAAATCTTTTTCCTCTCTTGGCTAAGTAAAAGGAAGCTTGTATGTAAAACAATTATTTGGTAACTGATATCATCAAGAAACCTTTGTTTCTATCATGTTTTCACCTGCATACGTGATGCATAGCAGTACACCATTACATAAGAACCAGAGCTTGAATTTACATGAGTCCATTACTCTCCAGATCTAGCAATGGCTCCTATAAGTATGCAATTCCTACAATGCAGTTATATTCTAGACAAGGTCCTGATAAAGAACTTGATTACTACCAGGATAAGAAGGTGCTAATGATTAAAAATAGAAGGTGCCAGTGAACTAAAATAATAGAAGGTGCTAATGATTTCATGTTTCTGAACTAAAATGCAAAAGTTAAAACAACCGTTTTCAGTCAAGCATTGACGCAAACACTCTTTTTTTGCGGGGAGGCGCAAACACTTGTTGGGCACACATACACATCTGATTACCTGAGTCAACACGCACGCACAACACACATGTCTGTCGGTCGACCGGCCGCACGTGCCCTTAGTCATCCATCCAACATGCATACCATGTCGGCAGCATCATGCACGCACAAGCCAGAATTTGTAGGGGGCATTGGACACTGAGGCGGCCATTACAACGACGATCGAATGATTACAGTCAGCCTGCTATAATGTGCCCCAGAAATCAGGCTTGCTCTACAAATTGTACAGTGAGTCATGCATGAACAAAATCCCATGCGCAGAACCCTAATGTATATGACTGAGAACCGTAAGGCATGAACAAAATCCCCTGTATAGTTCAGCAATAGGAAATCCCCTGCACAAAATCCCCTGCCCTTTGGTTGGAAGTGCAAAAGAAACTCGGTTTGGTATGTCACACACTATGGCAATACTTTTACTCAGTTTCTTCAGTTATCAAATCTTACTTGAAAGAACACCTAAATTTATACTCCTTCATCTTCTTCATGCAAGGCATATTTTGATTGCTCAAATCCAAGTACTGACTAACAGTACAGTGGGGTTCATTTAACACAACGGTGAACATTTTCATGCCCCGGTGATATGATACTTCTATCTCCGCTACAGTTTTACTGTGATTCAAATAGGACCTGGAGGCATTAGGCATTACCAAAAAAAAACGACAGAGAACTGCCATAATTTACAACATGCTTTTGGTTTCTGAAACTCTATTGCATTAAGTGGGTTCCAAAAAAGAAACAAAGAAGAGTTTACTAACTTTGAGTTGTAGATCAAGAGTGCAGACCAAAGTGTAGTTGTCATGCACGTAGTATTAAGTTCACTTGTCAGGGACTGCCAGCCAGGTAATGATTATCAAATCAACTGATCTCCAATTTCATAAGTTAGTTCGCCGATGCATCGATCCACCCAAATTTAACAGAAGTTAAAAGCCTGAAAACAAAAAAACATTTTAGAGTCCTGAAACAAGTGAATCTTCTAACCATACAAGTAAATCTTAAATTATGCTACACACTTGGTTTTGACACCATAAACAAAGTTTCAGACAGCTACATGGAAATATTCTTTCTCTTTCAATAGCCATGATCTATGAAATATACAATTGTTACAAATACTATCAGTATTAGCTTACTTATAATTACTACTGTAGCCTTGACAACCCATAGCTCATAGTCATAGATGAATCCATTGGTGACACTCTACTACCATTAATGAATCCATTAGGAGTGTGCCTGCTGAATCAGCACATCTTGCCATGATCGTCCAGTTCTCTGCTAACATAGATTCCAATGCTTGTAGTAGGTTGAGTTCTTCCTAGAGGCATCTTGCAAAAAGAAACTTACTTGCGACGGAGGCGGAGTGCTAGCGTGGCGGAGGACAAGCTGCGGCTCTGGAGGCGGCGAAGGACGCGGCGGGGTGGCTCAGGCGGCGACCCGCAGCGGGGCGGCTCCCGCGGCTCGGAGGCGGCGACACGCGGCGCCGCGGGAGGCGGCGAAGGGCGCGACGGGGCGGCTCCCGCGGGTGGGGAGGCGGCGACCCGCGGCGGCTCCCGTGGCTCCGTCGGTGCGAGGCGACAGTGAAGTTCGCGGCTTCCCGTGGCTCGGTGCGAGCCTGCGGCCAAGGGCGCGGTTGCGGGAGGCGAACGGCGCATGAGGAGGAGGAGGAGGTCGTGCGGGAGGAGAAGGAGGAGGTCGTGCGAGCGAACGGTTCTTTTTTTTTTTTACTGCGGGGCAGATTAGCGACCGATCGATTGTGGCTTGTTTCGTGATTGATAGCGTTAAACACAGAATGATTAAGAGCCATTAGATTTTAATGATGAATAGATGTGATTGTTTGGATCTGCCCGTCTGCCCCTCTCTTTCTTTTATAATGAAATAGTAGATACCTTTTCAAAAAACTAAAAATAAAACCACAATAAAAAACAATACAGTGCCAAACTTATACCAATTTGTATTATTTAGAATATGATTGATTTTAAGTACTACTACTAATAATGAAATACAAAAAACTTATTGATCGTTGAAATTAATGTGAAATAATAAAATATGTCAGAATCTTAAAATTCTAGCCCGTGCATTGAGTGGGCCACTTTGCTACTTCAATCCAAAAGGTAACGACTATTAATCCCGACTCTAACCGCAACTTCTCGGACCGCTAGGTATTAATAAACTGGACGGGCCCAAAGCACAGAGAGAAAGCGATCGAACCAAACTATGAGGAGGCGGCACCTCTTGACTCGCGTGACAACCGAACCGATCGATGCGAACCACAACCAGGTGGACGACCACGATCGAGACCTACGAGGGGTCTTGTGGAAAGAGACCGGCACGGATGCCGAGGAGACTGGCGGGCAAAGGTGCGTGTATTTGATCAAGCTCGCACGCATCCTGTGTGACGATGACCAGAGATCTGTTTTCCATCACCATTTGCTAGAGCTTGCATGCGTCCTGGTGTGATGATGAACGTAGATCTGCTTTGCATCGCCGTTTGATAGGGCTTGCATGCGTCCATTGTTTGTTGTCTATCTGTTTCACCTTTGCAATTAATGTGATCAATTTTTCAGGTTGTTTATGGAGATTTTCAACTTTGAACCTCGCAAAATTAATGTAATTTGTAGGCAACAGCTGTCGGCGTTCTGGGAACGGGGGACCCCGGACTTGCCTGCTTGTGGCCTGCGGCGTGGCTCAAGTGGTGGCCCAGTGCGGCCCATCTTCATCAGCACAAGACTCAAGACCCTCGCGAGGGGCCAAGCCTCGCGGGGCGGACGACACAAGACTTCCTCAGGAGCGGCCTCGCCAGGCAGGCTCGCGAGGAGGCGGAGAGATCAAGGCAGGGTACCTCGCGAGGTGCTCGTGACGCAAGCCATGACGATCGAGACCAGGCGGGCGCCGGCCCGCGCAGTGTTCTTGTTTCCTCTTGGGTGCAAAGGGGGCAAGCACAGACGTGGAGTACCGAGGCATCCGGCACAGGTTGCCATTTCAGTGCAACGAGACCAAGACCGGCGGAGCGGCAGGATGAAGGTCACCGTGGAGCCCAAGACGGCGTCATCGCCAGCGCTTTTGGCAGCCGAAGACCAAATTTAGTCAAGATAACTTGTACTAGATGTTCCCCTTCAAAATGACCGTTCTTGGCACCCTTCCCGCTCAATATTTGAAAAGAGGACCAGGGCCTCTATAAATAGAGCTAGCCACCACCGTAGAAGAGGAGGATCTAGGAGAGCCCTAGCCAGAAGAGAGAGACGATCGAACTCACCCAAGCAGTTCGTCGCACCAGCTCAAGAACACCTCTCGCGAGGTTGTTCTTCCCCTGTACAATTTATCATCAGTCCCTGAGGCAATCCACCACACCATACACTTGAGTAGGGTATTACACCACAACGGTGGCCCGAACCAATATAAATCTTGCGTCCCTTGTGTTGCTCATCGTTTTCAGCTTAGATCTCACGAGGCGATCAGACGTAGATCGGTAGGGGAGAGATCTTCGTGCACACCCCAGAGTTGGAATCTTAAGGGTCTGCCGGAACCCCACATCCGACATTTGGCGCGCCAGGTAGGGGTGCGCCGGAGCTCTCCCTTCCGTCGACCCGTTCTCCATCGGCACCGCGCTCCGCCCTCATGGCGAGCAACGCACCGCCCGCTCCAGCTGTCGACGCCGGCGCGGGAACCAGGGGGCTCCGAGCCCTGGCCCCCGCCTTGCGACAGGTGCGGTGGCCGAACAAGTTCAAGCCGGACATGCCGCCGCGCTACGACGGCGCGGCCGACCCGCTGGCCTTCCTACTGGCGTATGAAGAAGCCGTCCTCAAGGCCGGAGGCGATGACAAGGTCATGGCGAACTGGCTGCCCATGGCCCTCACCGGCGTCCTGCGCATGTGGCTGCTCCACCTGTCGGCGGCTTCTGTGGCCTCCTGGAAGGAGTTGCGCAATCTCTTCCTCGCCCATCATGCCGCGCCGGCACCCCCAGTCATCGCAGCCATCCTAGGCGGATCGCAGGCACCACCTGCGAGCCGCCACGTCAAGCCGTTCGTCCGCTAGCTCGGCGCCGTCCGCAAGCGCCGTGAAACCCCCCCAGGCTGGGTGGTACCCAAGGCTGATCTGACGTTCAGCTCGGATGATCACCCCTCCAACACCGCCTGTTAGGGCGCACTCCCGATGCTATGCACCCCCACCATCTGCCAGGTGGCCGTCACCAGGACCCTTATCGAAGGTGGTGCCGGCCTCAACGTGCACTCGGTGGAGGCCTTCAGCCTCCTCCATGTACCGCTAGGGCGGCTTTAACCCAGCAGGCCCTTCTCGGGCGTTGGAGGCGGTTCCACCGGCTCCCTGGGGCAGATCCGCCTCCTGGTGACCTTCGGCACCCATGACAACTTCCGCACGGAGCTGATCGACATCGGCATCGCCCCCATCGGCCTCCCGTACAACGCCATCCTCGGCTACCCAGCCTTGGCCCAGTTCATGGCAGCGACTCACCCGGCGTACAACCTCATGAAGATGCCCGGGAGCAGCGGCGTCCTTACCGTGTCCGGAGACACACGGGATGCGCTGCAGGCGCTAAAGCTTGCTTTCAAGACGGCCGCGGTGGCGCAGCCCGCCAGCGCAGATGCCCTCGAGCCCAAGGGGGCTGCGCCGGCTAAGAAGAAGCAGCTATTCACCCAAGACAAGGCGGAGACCAAGCAGGTACCGGTCGACGAGGATGGATCCGCGTGCGCCGCCTTCACTATAGGCGCCAACCTCGACCCTGAGCAGGAGGAGGCCTTGGTGAAGTTCCTGCGCGCAAACAAGGAGGTGTTTGCGTGGGAACCTGATCAGCTGGCAGGGGTCCCAAGGGATGTGATTGAGCATCATCTCAACGTGTGCCCCAACGTGCGCCCCGTGAAGCAGAAGGCAAGGCGGCCCTCCACTGAGAAGCAGGCCTTCATCGTCCAAGAAACCCCCAAACTAGAGGCAGCGGGCGTCATTCGCGAGGTCCGCTATCCTGAATGGCTGGCCAACCCTGTTGTTGTGCCAAAAAAGGGAGGAAAGGAACGCATGTGCGTCGACTTCACCAACCTCAACAAGGCCTGCCCGCTGGATCCATTCCCGCTCCTTCGCATCGACCAGTTCGTCGACTCTACCGCCGAGTGTGACCTATTGTGCTTCCTGGATGCCTTCTCGGGCTATCACCAGATCAAGATGGCGGTAGAAGACGTGGAGAAAACGGCCTTCCTGACCCCGTGTGGAGTGCACTGCTATACCTACATGCCGTTTGGGTTGCACAACGTAGGCGTGACCTTTCAGCGGCTGATGCACATCGCCTTGGGCCGGCAGCTCGGGAGAAACGCTGAAGCTTACGTCGATGACATTGTGGTGAAGTCTCGGGAGGCAAAAACCTTGATACAGGACCTGGAAGAAACCTTCGCGAGCCTCCGTGAAGTGGATCTGCGGCTCAATCCGGAGAAGTGCGTATTCGGAGTCCCCTCGGGCAAGCTCTTGGGCTTCCTCGTGTCTCACAGGGGCATCGAGGCTAACCCAGAGAAGGTCAAGGCAGTCGAAGACATGAGTCCGCCGAAGACCCTCAGAGAAATGCAGAAGCTCACCGGGCGTGTAACCGCGCTGGGACGCTTCATCTCCAAGCTGGGGGAGCGGGCACTGCCCTTCTTCAAGCTGATGAAGAAGAAGGGCCCATTTGAATGGACTGAAGAGGCCTACAAGGCATTCCAAGACCTCAAGAAATACCTTACCAGCCCTCCGGTGATGGTAGCTTGATAACCCACAAGTATAGGGGATCGCAACAGCTTTCGAGGGTAGAGTATTCAACCCAAATTTATTGATTCGACACAAGGGGAGCCAAAGAATATTCTTGAGTATTAGCAGTTGAGTTGTCAATTCAACCACACCTGGATAACTTAGTATCTGCAGCAAAGTGTTTAGTAGCAAAAGTGGTATGATAATAAAGGTAACGGTAGCAAAAGTAACGATAAATGTTTTTGGGTTTTTGTAGTAGTTGTAACAGTAGCAACGGAAAAGTAAATAAGCGAAGAACAATACGTGAAAAGTTCGTAGGCAATGGATCAGTGATGGATAATTATGCCGGATGCCATCCCTCATGCAATAGTTATAACATAGGGTGATATAGAACTAGCTCCAATTCATCGATGCAATGTAGGCATGTATTCCGTAAATAGTCATACGTGCTTATGGAAAAGAACTTGCATGACATCTTTTGTCCTACCCTCCCGTGGCAGCGGGGTCCTAGCGGAAACTAAGGGATATTAAGGCCTGCTTTTAATAGAGAACCGGAACAAAGCATTAGCACATAGTGAATACATGAACTCCTCAAACTACGGTCATCACCGAGAAGTATCCCGATTATTGTCACTTCGGGTTGTCGGATCATAACACATAATAGGTGACTATAGACTTGCAAGATAGGATCAAGAACACACTTATATTCATGAAAACATAATAGGTTCAGATCTGAAATCATGGCACTCGGGCCCTAATGACAAGCATTAAGCATAGCAAAGTCATAACAACATCAATCTCAGAACATAGTGGATACTAGGGATCAAACCCTAACAAAACTAACTTGATTACATGGTAAATCTCATCCAACCCATCACCGTCCAGCAAGCCTACGATGGAATTAATCACGCACGGCGGTGAGCATCATGAAATTGGTGATGGAGGATGGTTGATGATGACGACGGCGACGAATCCCCCTCTCCGGAGCGCCGAACGGACTCCAGATCAGCCCTCCAGAGAGAGATTAGGGCTTGGCGACAGCTCCGTGTCGTGAAACGCGATGAAACTTTCTCTCTGATTTTTTTCTCCCCGAGACGGAATATATGGAGTTGGAGTTGAGGTCGGAGGAGGTCCAAGGGGCCCACGAGATAGGGGGGCGCGCCCCCCTGTCTCGTGGACAAGCCCTGGGCCCCCTGATGTATTTCTTTCACCCAATAATTCTTATAAATTCCAAAAAGTGCCTCCGTGGATTTTCAGGACATTCCGAGAACTTTTCTTTTCTACACATAAAACAACATCATGGTAGTTCTGCTGAAAACAGCGTCAGTCCGAGTTAGTTTCATTCAAATCATGCAAGTTAGAGTCCAAAACAAGGGCAAAAGTGTTTGGAAAAGTAGATACGTCTGAGACGTATCAACTCCCCCAAGCTTAAACATTTGCTTGTCCAAAGGCAATTCAGTTGATAAACTGAAAGTGATAAAGAAAAACTTTTACAAACTCTGTTTGCTCTTGTTGTTGTAAACATGAAAAGCCAGCATTCAAGTTTCAGCAAATATTATGAACTAACCATACTCACAATAAAACATAGGTCTCACAATTACTCATATCAATAACATAATCAGCTAGCGAGCCATAATAATAAAAATCGGATGACAATACTTTCTCAAAATAATCATAACATGATATAACAAAATGGTATCTCGCTAGCCCTTTCTGAGACTGCGAAACATAAATGCAGAGCACCTTTAAAGATCAAGGACTAACTAAACATTGTAATTCATGGTAAAAGAGATCCAGTCAAGTCATACCCAATATAAACCAATAATAATGAATGCAAATGACAGTGTGCTCTCCAGCGGGTGCTTTTTAATAAGAAGGGTGATGACTCAACATAAAAGTAATAAGATAGGCCCTTCGCAAAGGGAAGCAGGGATTTGTAGAGGTGCCAGAGCTCGATTTTAAAATAGAGATTGAATAACATTTTGAGCGGCATACTTTCGCTGTCAGCATAACAACTATGAGATGGATGTATCTTCCATACTACATGCATTATAGGCAGTTCCCAAACAGAATGGTAAAGGTTTATACTCCCCCAACCACCAACAAGCATCAATCCATGGCTTGCTCGAAACAACGGGTGCCTCCAACATACAACAGCCCTGGGGGAGTTTTGTTCAATTATTTTGATTTACTTTGATCTTTTTGGATCATGGGACTGGGCATCCCGGTTACCGACACTTTCTCGTGAATGAGGAGCGGAGTCCACTCCTCTTGAGAATAACCCACCTAGCATGGAAGATATAGGCAGCCCTAGTTGAAACATGAGCTGCTCGAGCATACAAAACAGAATTTCATTTGAAGGTTTAGAGTTTGGCACATACAAATTTACTTGGAACGGCAGGTAGATACCGCATATAGGAAGGTATAGTGGACTCATATGGAACAACTTTGGGGTTTAAGGAGTTTGGATGCACTAGTAGTATTCCCGCTTAGTACAAGTGAAGGCTAGCAAAAGACTGGGAAGCTACCAACTGAGAGAGCGACAACAGTCGTAAACATGCATTAAAATTAATTCACACCGAGAACAAGCATGAGTATGATATAATCTACCATGAACATAAATATCATGAAGGCTATGTTGATTTGATTCAACTACATGTGTGAACATGTGCCAAGTCGAGTCACTCAATTCATTCAAAGGAGGATACCATCCCATCATACCACATCATAATCATTCTAATAGCATGTTGGCACGCAAGGTAAACCATTATAACTCATAGCTAATCAAGCATGTAACAAGCAACTATAATCTCTAAATGTCATTGCAAATATGTTTACTTCATAATAAGCTGACTCAGAAACGATGAACTCATCATATTTACAAAAACAAAAGAGGTCGAGTTCATACCAGCTTTTCTCATTCCAATAAGTTCATCATATATCATCATTATTGCCTTTCACTCGCACGACCGAATGATGTGTATAATAATAAGAGTGCACGTGCATTGGACTAAGCTGGAATCTGCAAGCATTCAACTCAAGAGAGAAGACAAGTAATATGGGCTATAAATTAAATAAACAATCATGCATATGAGAGCCACTAAGCATTTTTAATATGGTCTTCTCGACCCCCAAAAGAAAGAAAAGAAAATAAAACTATTTACACGGGAAAACTCCCAACAAGCAAGAAGAAGAATTAGAAATCTTTTTGGGTTTTCATTTTAATTTCTACTACAAGCATGGAAATTAAACTAACTAATTGTTTTTGGTTTTTCTTAATGTTTATCAAACACACAAGAAGAAAACTAGAAAAAGAAATTTAAACTAGCATGGATAATACAATGAAAGAGTATGAGCACCGACGACTAGTGTGTGAACATGAATGTAAAGTCAGTGAGAAATACGTACTCCCCCAAGCTTAGGGTTTTGGCCTAAGTTGGTCTAGTACCAAGGACCGCCTGGCTGATATCCGTAAGTGAAACTGGGGTTGTACTGAGATGGAGAGGCAACAGCCTCCTGAGCAGCAGCGTGTTGGCGAGCTTCCTCCATTCCACTCTCATATTCAGTGGCCTCTTCCCTGGTGACAACATATCTTCCTTTTGCCTGATAATGAAAAAGGTAGGGAGCAGGAAGAGTGACAGGGACGACGTTGCGTCTGTCATAGATTAGTCGATAATGGAGGAATTGTTCATTCCTCTCAAGAAAATGATGATGGAACATAGCTTCTTTATCCAAATAAACAGGAGGTAAAATCATATCCCCCTCTCGTGGGGCTATATTAAGAAAGTTAGCCACACGGGTTGCATAAATTCCTCCAAATAAATCTCCCTTTCTACTATTATTCTGCAACCTACGTGCAACTATTGCCCCCAAGTTATAACCTTTATAACCTGACACAGCACTCTTGAGGACACAAAGATCAGGGGCACACATGTGACATACCTCGTCCTTACTGTTAATGCATCTACCAATAAAGAGAGCAAAGTAATGTATAGCAGGAAAATGAATGCTCCCTATGGTAGCTTGTGCTACGTCCCTAGATTCTCCTATAGTAATACTAGCAAGAAAATCTCTAAATTCAGATTTGGGAGGATCATTAATATTACCCCACTTGCGGGGAGTTTGCAAGCAGTTGTGAAATCCTCTAAATCCATGGTATAAGATGTATCATAAATATCAAACATGACACTAGGAGAATTACGCGCACAGTTGTATCTAAACCTCCGCACAAAAGAATTAGTCAAGTGATAGTACTGCGGACACTTATCTTGTAAGAAGTCCTCCAGCTCGGCATTACGCACATATGAGTCAAATTCCTCCTTGAAGCCTGCTTCGACCATAAAATCATCGGATGGCCACTCACAAGCCCGTAAATTTGCGTCCCTCGGCAGTTCAACATCTTGCTCACGTATAGCAATCCTTGGCCCTTTCTTTGCCGAGGAACCTCCTTGGTACATTCTTCTAAGCATATTTCTTTTTCTGAAAATTTCTGAAATTTTAGTAACTTCAAAATAAAAGTGAATAAAACTAAACAAGATTGATAGCAACTACTCCTACAAGTGCCTAGAGCCTATATCATGCATTGGAATGGCTTGGGACCTCAAAAATTTAACATGCAAGCTCAAGAACATGGTCACCTATGCAGTAAAAAATTGCAATGAATAAAGCACTAGAACAAAAACTAATTGGCCCAAAGGAGGAGTCACATACCAAGCAACAATCTCTGAAAGCAGTTTTGTGAATGGAGCTTTGAGCAAGGAGATCGAAAATCGCAGCAAAACGAGCTAGAACTCGTGCTTGAGCTGGATGGGGATTTTTTTGGGTAGAAGAAGAAGTGTGTGGGTGCTGGAATAAGTGGAGGGGGGCCACCAGGGACCCACGAGACAGGGGGGCGCGCCCTACAGGGGGGGCGCCCTTCTCTCTCGTGGCCTGGTGCTTGGCCCTCCTGCAGTGTTTTCAGTGCCTAAAATCCTCAAATATTCCAGAAAAAATCATACTAAATTTGCAGGGCATTTGGAGCACTTTTATTTTCGGACTATTTTTTAATGCACGGATAATTCAGAAAACAGACGGATAATACAATTTTGCTTTATTTATTCTAAATAATAGAAAGTAAAAAGAGGGTACAGAAGGTTGTGCGTTCTAGTTTCATCCATCTCGTGATTATCAAAATGAACCCACTAACAAGGTTGATCAAGTCTTGTTAACGAACTCATTCCGAATAACACGGAACCGGAGAAATTTCGAATAACACTAAGTTACCTCAATGGGGATATGAAAATCCCCAACAATAAGAATATCATACTTTTCTTGACAGTAAGGAGAGGAAATTTAAAACCTCCAAAAATAATAGTTGGAACTTTTTCAATAGAATTGATGCTATGGACTTGAGATTGTTTCCTCGGAAAATGTATCGTATGCTCATTACCATTAACATGAAAAGTGGCATTGCCTTTGTTGCAATCAATAACAACCCCTGCAGTATTAAGAAAAGGTCTACCAAGGATAATAGACATACTATCATCCTCGGGAATATCAAGAATAACAAAGTCCATTAAGATAGTGACATTTGCAACCACAAAAGGCACATCCTCACAAATACCGACAGGTATAGCAATTGATTTATCAGCCATTTGCAAAGATATTTTAGTAGGTGTCAACTTATTCAATTCAAGTCTACGATATAAAGAGAGAGGCATAACACTAACACCGGCTCCAAGATCACATAATGCAGTTCTAACATAATTTCTTTTAATAGAGCAAGGTATAGTTGGAACACCCAGATCTCCAAGTTTCTTTGGTATTCCATCCTTAAAAGTGTAATTGGCAAGCATGGTGGAAATTTCAGCTTCCCGTATCTTTCTTTTATTTGTGATGATATCCTTCATATACTTAGCATAAGGATTTACTTTAAGCATATCAGTTAAGCGCATACATAAGAAAATAGGTCTAACCATTTCAGCAAAGCGCTCAAAATCCTCATCCTCCTTTGACTTGGATGGTTTAGGAGGAAAGGGCATGGGTTTCTGAACCCATGGTTCTCTTTCTTTAACGTGCTTCCTAGCAACAAAATCTCTCTTATCGTAACATTGATTCTTTGATTGTGGGTTATCAAGATCAACAGCAGGTTCAATCTCTACACCATTGTCTTTGCTAGGTTGAGCATCAACATGAACATTATCGTTAACATTATCACTAGGTTCATGTTCATCACCTGATTGAGTTTCAGCATCAGAAATAGAAATATTATTAGGATTCTCAGGTTTGTCTACAGTAGGTTCACTAGAAGCATGCAAAGTTCTATCGTTTTTCTTTTTCTTCTTTTTAGAAGAACTAGGTGCCTCTAAATTATTTCTCTGAGAATCTTGCTCAATTCTCTTAGGGTGGCCTTCAGGATACAAAGGTTCCTGAGTCATTCTACCAGTTCTAGTAGCCACTCTAACACGAAAGTCATTTTTATTATTTAATTCCTCAAGCAAATCATTTTGAGCTTAAGGTACTTGCTTAGCTTGAGTAGCAACCATAGAAGCATATTTGCTAACGCGGTGAAGTTCATCTTTAACTCTAGCCAGATTATCACCTACGCGTCCTATCTCGAAAGCATTATTCTTTAACTCTCTACCAACATAAGCATTAAAACTTTCTTGCCTAGCCATAAACTCATCAAATTCATCTAAGCATGGGCTACGAAATTTAGTAGAGGGTATTTCAACTTTATCATATCTATAGAGAGAATTTTCCTTTACTACCTGTGTCGGGTTATCAAGACAATGTAGTTCTTCAGGCGGTAAATTAAGACCATGTATTTCTTCAATAGGTGGTAAATTCTTAACATCTTCAGCTTTAATACCTTTTTCTTTCATTGATATCTTTGCCTCTTGCATATCTTCAGGACTGAGAAATAAAACACCTATCTTCTTTGGAGTGGGTTTAGGAATAGGCTCAGGAGATGGCTCAATTGGTTCAGGAATTACTTCAGGAACTGGCTCGGGAAGAGTCCAATTATTTTCATTAGTCAACATATTATTCAATAATATTTCAGCTTCGTCGACTGTTCTTTCCTTGAAAACACAACCAGCACAACTATCCAAGTAGTCCTTGGAAGCATCGTTTAGTCCATTATAAAATATATCAAGTATTTCATTTTTCTTAAGAGGATGATCAGGCAAAGCATTAAGTAACCGGAGAAGCCTCCCCCAAGCTTGTGGGAGACTCTCTTCTTTGGTTTGCACAAAATTATATATTTCCCGCATGGCAGCTTGTTTCTTATGAGTAGGGAAATATTTAGCAGAGAAGTAATAAATCATATCCACAGGGACTACGCACACAACCAGGAGCAAGAGAATTATACCAAGTCTTAGCATCACCCTTTAATGAAAACGGAAATATCTTAAGGATATATAAATAGCGAGACTTCTCATCATGAGTAAATAGGGTGGCTATATCATTCAACTTGTTAAGATGTGGCACAACAGTTTCAGATTCAAGGCCATAAAAAGGATCAGATTCAACTAGAGTAATAATATCAGGATCAACAGAGAATTCATAATCCTTATCAGTAACACAGATAGGTGAAGTAGCAAATACAGAATCGGGTTTCATTCTAGCATTAAGAGACTGCTGCTTCCCTTTAGCTAATAATTTCTTAAGATCACTTCTATCATTGCAAGCAAGGATTTCAAGAGCAGCTTTTTCATTCATAACATAACCGTTAGGAACAATAGGTAAAACATAATCATTGGGGGAACCTTCATCATCACTATCATCAATAATAGGTTCTTCAATATTTTCATTCCCCCTAACTCTAGCAAGTTGTTCATCTAGAAATTCACCTAATGGCAAAGTAGTATCACGCACAGAAGTAGTTTCATCATGCATAGCAGAAGTGGCATCATCAATAACATGCGACATATCAGAATTCATAGCAGTAGCAGGTTTAGGTGTAGCAAGCCTACTAATAACGGAAGGAGAATCTAGTGCAGAGCTAGATGGCAATTCCTTACCTCCCCTCGTAGTTGAGGGATAAATTGTTGTCTTAGCGTCTTTCAAGTTCTTCATAGTGATCAATAGATATAAATCCCAAGTGACTCAGAGAATAGAGCTATGCTCCCCGGCAACGGCGCCAGATATTGGACTTGATAACCCACAAGTATAGGGGATCGCAACAGCTTTCGAGGGTAGAGTATTCAACCCAAATTTATTGATTCGACACAAGGGGAGCCAAAGAATATTCTTGAGTATTAGCAGTTGAGTTGTCAATTCAGCCACACCTGGATAACTTAGTATCTGCAGCAAAGTGTTTAGTAGCAAAAGTGGTATTATAATAAAGGTAACGGTACCAAAAGTAAAGATAAATGTTTTTGGGTTTTTGTAGTAGTTGTAACAAAGAGTAACGGAAAAGTAAATAAGCGAAGAACAATATGTGAAAAGCTCGTAGGCAATAGATCAGTGATGGATAATTATGCCGGATGCGATTCCTCATGCAATAGTTATAACATAGGGTGATATAGAACTAGCTCCAATTCATCGATGCAATGTAGACATGTATTCCGTAAATAGTCATACGTGCTTATGGAAAAGAACTTGCATGACATCTTTTGTCCTACCCTCCCGTGGCAGCGGGGTCCTAGCGGAAACTAAGGGATATTAAGGCCTCCTTTTAAGAGAGAACCGGAACAAAGCATTAGCACATAGTGAATACATGAACTCCTCAAACTACGGTCATCACCGAGAAGTATCCCGATTATTGTCACTTCGGGGTTGTCGGATCATAACACATAATAGGTGACTATAGACTTGCAACATAGGATCAAGAACACACTTATATTCATGAAAATATAATAGGTTCAGATCTGAAATCATGGCACTCGGGCCCTAGTGACAAGCATTAAGCATAGCAAAGTCATAGCAACATCAATCTCAGAACATAGTGGATACTAGGGATCAAAACCTAACAAAACTAACTTGATTACATGGTAAATCTCATCCAACCCATCACCGTCCAGCAAGCCTACGATGGAATTACTCACGCACGGCGGTGAGCATCATGAAATTGGTGATGGAGGATGGTTAATGATGACGACGGCGACGAATCCCCCTCTCCGGAGCCCCGAACGGACTCCAGATCAGCCCTCCCGAGAGAGATTAGGGCTTGGTGGCGGCTCCGTGTAGTGAAACGCGATGAAACTTTCTCTCTGATTTTTTTGTCCCCGAGACGGAATATATGGAGTTGGAGTTGAGGTCGGAGGATTTCCAGGGGGCCACGAGATAGGGGGGCGCGCCCTACAGGGGGGGCGTGCCCCCCTGTCTCGTGGACAGGCCCTGGGCCCCCTGATGTATTTATTTCGCCCAATAATTCTTATAAATTCCAAAAAGTGCCTCTGTGGATTTTTAGGACATTCCGAGAACTTTTCTTTTCTACACATAAAACAACATCATGGTAGTTCTGCTGAAAACAGCGTCAATCCGTGTTAGTTTCATTCAAATCATGCAAGTTAGAGTCCAAAACAAGGGCAAAAGTGTTTGGAAAAGTAGATACGTAGGAGACGTATCATAGCTCTGCGCCCTCGGGAGCCCTTTGTGCTTTACCTTGCGGCCACCCCCTACCCCGCCAGGGCAGCCCTGGTGGCGGTTAGAGAGGAGCGCCGGGCCAAGGCCGTGCCAGCCGCCACCCCGGCCGAAGCAGAGCAAAGCCAAGAAAGCCTCGCGAAGACCGCGGCTGCAGCAGATAAGGATCAGCATCAGCAGGGGGACGCACCCGGAGCACAGGAAGCCTCGCCAGGCGACCAAGCGCTGGGGCCTCCATCGTCTCAGGAGGCGCCTCAACCTCCGGAAGACGCGGGTTGCGCCAGCACCCTCAGCCTCGTTCAGCACCCTGTGTACTTCGTCAGCACGGTGCTACGGGACATGAGGGCGCGGTACTTCATGCCCCAAAAGCTCCTCCTCGCGCTATTAGTGGCCTCACGCAAGCTGCGACACTACTTCCAAGGCCATCCCATCAAGGTCGCCTCAGCATACCCCTTGGAAAGGGTACTCAGGAGCCCCAACTCAGCTGGAAGAGTTGTTGAATGGAACATCGAGTTGCAAGTGTTTCAGCTGGAGTTCAGCACGACTAGAGTCATCAAAGGAGCCGCGCTTGCAGATTTCGTGGCAGAGTGGGCGGAGGCGCCGGGGCTCAAAGCGGGCGAGGACCGGTCGCTTTCCCCTGGTAGCGAAGCACCGGACGGCTGGGTCATGTACTTCGACGGGGCATTCTCCCGACAAGGCGCGGGGGCTGGCACAGTGCTCATATCTCCTACTCAGGACAAGCTCTACTATGCTGTCCAACTTTGCTTCCAGCATGGAGAAAAGGTCTCTAACAACGTAGCAGAATACGAGGGCCTGATAGCGGGCTTAAAGCCGCAGTCGCCTTGGGGGTAAAGCGCCTCACCATCAAGGGTGATTCACAACTCCTCGTCAACTTCTCCAACAAGGTATACGAGCTTAAGGATGAACACATGGAAGCATATCTCGCGGAGGTCCGCAGGATGGAGAAATAGTTTTGGGGGCTGGAGCTGCAGCATGTGCCTCGCGGCACCAATCAAGAGGATGATGACATCGCCAAAAGGGCGTCCAGGCGGTTGCCCCAGGAGCCTGGCGTCTTCGAAGAATGACTCTTTAAACCTTCAGCGGCACCATCATTATCAAGCACAGCACAGCCTCGGGAGGAGCTCCCTCAACCGCCTGCCTCGGGAGCCCTGGCCTGTGGCCCGACCTCAGGAGCACGCCTGCTCCTGGTGTTGGACCCTCAGGAGGGGTGTTGGACCGCAGAGTTCAAGGATTACTTGGTGCAGGGGACCCTGCCGAAAAAGGAGGAGGACACGGAACACGTGGCGCGGCAGGCCACGGCCTACTGCATCCAAGACGGAGAGCTCTACCGGAAGCGGCCGAATGACGTTACTCTATGTTGCATCTCCAGGGAGCAAGGAAAAGAGCTATTGGTAGACATTCACGGCGGAGACTACGGGCACCACTCGTCTTCACGCACACTCGTCGGCAAGGCGTTTCGCAGCGGTTTCTATTGGCCAACAGCACTCAACGACGCAATCGAGCTGGTGAAGGCTTGTGAAGCCTGTCAATTCCACGCCAAGCAGATTCACCAGCCAGCTCAGGGCCTTCAGACCATTCCCCTCTCGTGGCCGTTCGCTGTTTGGGGACTGGACATCCTTGGCCCGTTTCCTCGGGCGCCAGGGGACTACCGCTACCTTTACGTCGCCATCGACAAATTCACCAAGTGGGCAGAAGTGGAAGCTGTCCGCACCATCCCTGTTGGCTCAGCAGTCAAGTTCATCAGGGGCCTCGTGAGTTGGTTTGGGGTACCCAATCGCATCATCACCGACAACGATTCGCAGTTCACCGGCAATCTCTTCAAAACATATTGTGCTAACCTTGGAACGAAGATATGCTACGCTTAGGTGGCACACCCTCGGAGCAACGACCAAGCTGAGCGCGCCAACACGGAGGTCCTGAAAGGCCTCAAAACTCGAACCTTGAAGAAGAAACTGGAGGCCCGCGGCAGGGGCTGGCACGACGAACTTCAGTCCGTGCTATCGTCCATCCGTACTACCGCTACCAAGTCGACCGGCGAAACCCCATTCTTCCTCGTCTATGGTGCTGAGGCGGTCCTTCCTCACGAGGTCAGGCATCGCTCCGCGCGGGTCCTGGCTTTCGACGAAGCACAACAGGACGCCATGCGGGGGGTGGACCTCGTGCTTGGGGAGGAACGCCGTCGGGAGGCTGCGCTTCGGGCTGCGAGATACCAGCAAGCACTGCGGCGGTACCATTGCTGCAGCATCCGCCCCAGGACCCTCGAGGTAGGTGACCTCGTGCTCAGACGGGTGCTCTCCCGGGAGGGGCTGCACAAGCTCTCGCCCATGTGGGAGGGCCCGTTCAAGGTTGTACATGTATCTAGGCCTGGCGCCGCATGCTTGGAGACTTAGGAGGGGGTGCTCATCCTGAACGCGTGGAACATCCAGCACCTCCGGAAGTTCTACCCTTGAAGAAAGGCCCAGAGCCTGTAAAGAAGGCCCGGCGCCTGTGAAGCTAGATGGAACAAAAAAGGCCCGGTGCCTGCGAAGAAGGCCAATGCCTGTGAAGCTCATTTCCATGAGAAAGGCCCGGAGCCTGTAAAGAAGGCCCGGCGCCTGTGAAGCTAGACAAACCAAAAAAGGCCCGGTGCCTGTGAAGAAGGCAATGCCTGTGAAGCTCATTTCCATGAGAAAGGCCCGGAGCCTGTGAAGAAGGCCAATGCCTGTGAAGCTCGCCGCCCGTGACACTCTCACGTAATAATGAGTTGCGGCTGTACACGCCCAGGAGTCCACGGAGAGCCGCCCTCGGGCTTCGGGGGCTCCCGCCCACACCCAGTGGCATCACTTAGCTCCGCGCTGGTGAGAAGACGTCGAAGACTAGATTAGGTGCCGGACGCGGCTTTTTCATTTGCTTTCTGCAGTTGGCTTGTTCGTCCCTATTTGAAGTTTTATTGGAATTGTTGTCGTCCTTGACTTGTGACTCTCTGTCTTTTTCGCCTACTTGCCTCGTTTTCTCTCGCACAAGTATCGCGAGGGGGCTATGATACGTCTCCAGCGTATCTATAATTTTTTATTGTTCCATGCTATTATATTACCCCTTTTGGATGTTTACGGGCTTTATTTTACACATTTATATCATTTTTGGGACTAACCTACTAACCGGAGGCCCAACCCATATTGCTGTTTTTTTGCCTATTTTAGTATTTCGAAGAAAAGGAATATCAAACGGAGTCCAAACGGAATGAAACCTTCAGGAGTGTGACTTTTGGAACGATCGTGATCCAGAGGACTTGGAGTGCAAGTCAAGAAGCAGTCGAGGTCTCCACGAGATAGGAGGGCGCACCCCCTATAGGGCGCGCCCCCCTGTCTCGTGGGCCCCTCGGGCGGCCACCGACGTACTTCTTCCTCCTATATATACCGACGCACTCGAAAACATCCAGGGGCACCATTTAAACACAATTTCCACCGCCGTAACCTTCTCAGTATCCATGAGATCCCATCTTGGCGCCTTTCACACTCTCACGGAGGGGGAATCAAGCACGGAGGGCCTCTACATCAACATCCTTGCCCCTCCGATGAGTTGGAGTAGTTTACCACAGACCTACGGATCCATAGTTATTAGCTAGATGGCTTCTTATCTCTTTTTGGATCTCAATACAATGTTCTCCCCCTCTCTTGTGGCGATCTATTTGATGTAATCTCTTTTTGCGGTGTGTTTGTCGAGATCCAATGAATTGTGAGTTTATGATCAAGTTTATCTATGAATAATATTTGAATCATCTCTGAATTCTTTTATGTATGATTGAGTTATCTTTGCAAGTCTCTTCGAATTATCAGTTTATTTTGGCCTACTAGATTGGTCTTTCTTGCCATGGGAGAAGTGCTTAGCTTTGGGTTCAATCTTGCGGTGTCCTTCCCCAGTGACAGAAAAGGTTGCAAGGCACGTATTGTATTGTTGCCATCGAGGATAACAAGATGGGGTTTATATCTTATTGCATGAGTTTATCCCTCTACATCATGTCATCTTTCTTAATGCGTTACTCTGTTCTGATGAACTTAATACTCTAGATGCATGCTGGATAGCGGTCGATGTGTGGAGTAATAGTAGTAGATGCAGGAAGGAGTCGGTCTACTTGTTATGGACGTGATGCCTATATACATGATCATGCCTAGATAATCTCATAACTATGCGCTTTTCTATCAATTGCTCGACAGTAATTTGTTCACCCACCGTAATACTTATGCTATCTTGAGAGAAGCCACTAGTGAAACCTATGGCCCCCGGGTCTATCTCTTATCATATTTGCTTCCAATCTACTTTTATTTGCATCTTTAATTTTTGCATCTATATTATAAAATACCAAAAATATATTTATCTTATCATATCTTTATTAGATCTCACTTTTGCAAGTGGCCGTGAAGGGATTGACAACCCCTTTATTGCGTTGGTTGCGAGTTCTCAGTTTGTTTGTGTAGGTGCGTGGGACTTGTGAGGAGCCTCCTACTGGATTGATACCTTGGTTCTCAAAACTGAGGGAAATACTTACGCTACACTTGCTGCATCACCCTCTCCTCTTCGAGGAAAACCAACGCAAGCTCAAGACGTAGCAAGAAGGATTTCTGGCGCCGTTGCCGGGGAGGTCTTTGCTCAAGTCAAGACATACCAAGTACCCATCACAAACCCATCTCCCTCGCATTTACATTATTTGCCATTTGCCTCTCGTTTTCCTCTCCCCCACTTCACCCTTGCCGTGTTATTCGCCCTCTCTTTTCCAGTCTCCTCCTCTCTTTTTCGCTTGCCGTTTTTCTGTTTGCTCGTGTGTTAGTTCGCTTGCTTGTTGTTATGTCTAGTTCCTTATCCGCTCCTATGTCTCCCGAGTTTGAAGTTCTTCACTTCAAGCAGAGGCAAGGAGAAAACTTAAAAGATGCTTGGTCTAGGATGATGGAATCTTATCGCAAGTGCACCCTAGAGGTGAACTTTAGAATTCTTCTTCGTAATTTTTATGTTGGGTTAAATATGACGCATAGACAACTCTTGGATTGCATTGCCAAGGGAAATTTCACTGAGATTGATCCCAGTATTGCGCATGAAATTATAGAGGGAATAGTGGTAACACTACCCCAAAAGGGAGGATCACATCCTACCCAAGAAGAAACCCAAGTGTTTGGAAAGATTTGCGAAGTAACAATTTTTTTACAAAAGTCTTTTGAGCCTCTTAAAAGTGTTAGCGGAAATCTTCACCGCATGAATATGTTGATTACTCTTTGCAATAAGCGGTTGGATTCTTTAAATCTAAAAATTTCTGAGTATGAAGGGAAGCGGAAAGAACCTCCCGGATTAGAGAATGACTCTGCTAAAAAACTGAAAATTAAAGACGGCACCACTTAGATTATCCTCGCTTTTATGCCTAGCTAGGGGCGTTAAACGATAGTGCTAGTTGGGAGGAAACCCAATTTTCTTTATGTTTTTTGTTTTTGTTTCTGTTTAGGAATAAATAATCCATCTACCTTCTGTTTAGATGTGGTTTTATCTTTTAATAAGTGTTTGTGCCAAGTTAAACCTATAGGATCTTCTTGGATGATAGTTGATTTGATCTTGCTGTAATTTCCAGAAACTTTGGGCTCACGAAAACAATGTTTAAAAATCACCAGAACGTGATAAAATAGTGATTCCAATTGCTTCTGATCAATAAACAAATTGCCTAGGTCTTCCTATTTTTTCTGAATTTTTTAAGTTCCATAAGTTTGCGTTAGATACAGATTACTACAGACTGTTCTGTTTTTGACAGATTCTGTTTTTCGTGTGTTGTTTGCTTATTTTGATGAATCTATGGCCAATAAAATAGTTTATAATCCATAGAGAAGTTGGAATACAGTAGGTTTAACACCAAATTAAATAAATAATGAGTTCATTGCAGTACCTTATGTGGTGGTTTTGTTTTCTTTCACTAACGGAGCTTATAAGATTTCCTGTTGAGTTTTGTGTTGTGAAGTTTTCAAGTTTTGGGTAAAGCTTTTATGGACTATGGAATAAGGAGTGGTAAGATCCTAAGCTTGGGGATGCTTATGGCACCCCAATATATTCAAGAATAGCCAAAAGCCTAAGCTTGGGGATGCCCCGGGAAGACATCCCCTCTTTCGTCTTCGTTCATTGGTAACTTTACTTGGAGTTATATTTTTATTCACCACATGATAAGTGTTTTGCTTGGAGTGTCGTGTATTATATTAGTCTTTGCTTTTTAGTTTACCACAATCATCCTTGCTGTACACACCTTTTGGGAGAAGCCTATTTGATTAGAATTTGCTAGAATACTCTATGTGCTTCACTTATATCTTTTGAACTTAATAGTTTTTGCTCTAGTGCTTCACTTATATCTTTTAGAGCACGGTGGTGTCTTAATTTTGAAGAAATTGCTAGTCTATCATGCTTCACTTTTATTATTTTGAGAGTCTTTTAGAACAGCATGGTATTTTCTATGGTCATAAAGTTGGTCCTAGAATGGTAGGCATCCAAGTTGGGTATAATAAAAACTATCATAGGAAGTGAATTGGATGCTATGATCAACTTGATACTTGATAATTGTTTTGAGATATGGAGGTAGTGATATTAAAGTCATGCTAGTTGGGTGATTATGAATTTAAAGAATGCTTGTGTTGAAGTTAGCAAGTCCCATAGCATGCACGTATGGTTAAAGTTGTGTAACAAATTTGAAACATAAAGTGTACCTGGCTTGTGCATCCTTATGAGTGGCGGTCGGGGACGAGCGATGGTCTTTTCCTACCAATCTATCCCCCTAGGAGCATGTGCGTAGTACTTGATTTTTGATGACTTCCAAATTTTTGCAATAAGTATATGAGTTCTTTTGACTAATGTTGAGTCCATGGATTATACACACTTTTACATTTCTGCCTTTGCTAGCCTCTTGATGCACTGCATTGCCCTTTCTCACCTTGAGAGTTGGTGCAAACTTCGCCGGTGCATCCAAACCCCGTGATACGATACACTCTATCACACATAAACCTCCCTATATCTTCCTCAAAACAACCACCATACCTACCTATTATGACATTTCCATAGCCATTCCGAGATATATTGCCATGCAACTTTCCACCGTTCCGTTCATCATCATCATGACATACTTTACTTTTGTCATATTGCCATTGCATGATCATGTAGTTGACATCGTATTTGTGGCAAAGCCACCATGCATTATTTTTCATACATGTCACTCTTGATTCATTGCACCATCCCGGTACACGGCCGGAGGCATTCATATAGAGTCATATCTTTTTCTAGTTTTGAGTTGTAATCCTTATGTTGTAATCAATAGAAGTGTGATGATCATCATTATTAGAGCATTTCCCAATAAAAAAAGAAAAAAAGAAAGGCCCAAAAAAAGAAAATAAATAAAAAGGGCAATGTTACTATCTCTTTTTCCACACTTGTGCTTCAAAGTAGCACCTTGTTCTACATGTAGTGAGTCTCATATATTGCGCTTCAAAGTAGCACCATGTTTTTCATATAGTGAGTCTCATAAGTTGCCTTTTTCATACTAGTGGGAATTTTTCATTATAGAACTTGGCTTGTATATTCCTACGATGGGCTTCCTCAAATGCCCTAGGTCTTCGTGAGCAAGCAAGTTGGATGCACACCCACTAGTTTTCTTTTGTTGAGCATTTATTTATAGCTCTAGTGCATCCGTTGCATGGCAATCCCTACTCCTCATGTTGACATCAATTGATGGGCATCTCCATAGCCCGTTGATTATCCTCGTCAATATGAGACTTTCTCCTTTTTGTCTTCTCCACACAATCCCCATCATCATATTCTATTCCACCCATAGTGCTATATCCATGGCTCACGCTCATGTATTGCGTGAAGGTTGAAAAAGTTTGAGATTATTTAAGTATGAAACAATTGCTTGGCTTGTCATCGGGGGTATAGAAGTTGGGAACATCTTTCTGTGACGAAAATGAAGCATAGCCTAACTTTATGATTATGTAGGGATGAACTTTCTTTTGCCATGCTATTTTGAGAAGACATGATTACTTTGATTAGTATGCTTGAAGTATTACTATTTCTTTTATCAATATGAACTTTTATTTTGTATTCATTTGGATCTGAACATTCATGCCGCAATAAAGAAAATTACATTATGAATTATGCTAGGTAGCATTCCACATCAAAAATTCTCTTTTTATCATTTACCTACTCGAGGACGAGCAGGAATTAAGCTTGGGGATGCTTCATACGTCTCCAACGTATCTATAATTTTTTATTGTTCCATGCTATTATGTTACCGCTTTTGGATGTTTATGGGCTTTATTTTACACATTTATATCATTTTTGGGACTAACCTACTAACCAGAGGCCCAACCCATATTGCTGTTTTTTTTTGCCTATTTCAATATTTCGAAGAAAAGCAATATCAAACGGAGTCCAAACGGAATGAAACCTTCAGGAGCGTGATTTTTGGAACGAACGTGATCCAGAGGACTTGGAGTGCAAGTCAAGAAGCAGCCGAGGCCTCCACGAGATAGGAGGGCGCGCCCCCCTATAGGGCATGCCCCCTGTCTTGTGGGCCCCTCGGGCAGCCACCGACGTACTTCTTCCTCCTATATATACCTACGTACCCCGAAAACATCCAGGGGCACCACGAAACACAATTTCCACCGCCGTAACCTTCTGTATCCGCGAGATCCCATCTTGGAGCCTTCGCCGGCACTCTGCCGGAGGGGGAATCAAGCACGGAGGGCCTCTACATCAACATCCTTGCCCCTCCGATGAGTTGTGAGTAGTTTACCACAGACCTACGGGTCCATAGTTATTAGCTAGATGGCTTATTCTCTTTTTTGGATCTCAATACAATGTTCTCCCCCTCTCTTGTGGAGATCTATTCGATGTAATCTCTTTTTGCGGTGTGTTTGTCGAGATCCGATGAATTGTGGGTTTATGATCAAGTTTATCGATGAATAATATTTGAATCTTCTCTGAATTATTTTATGTATGATAGAGTTATCTTTGCAAGTCTCTTCGAATTATCAGTTTAGTTTGGCCTACTAGATTGGTATTTCTTGCCATGGGAGAAGTGCTTAGCTTTGGGTTCAATATTGCGGTGGCCTTACCCAGTGACAGAAAGGGTTGCAAGGCACGTATTGTATTGTTGCCATCGAGGATAACAAGATGGGGTTTATATCATATTGCATGAGTTTATCCCTCTACATCATGTCATCTTTCTTAATGCGTTACTCTGTTCTTATGAACTTAATACTCTAGATGCATGCTGGATAACGGTCGATGTGTGGAGTAATAATAGTAGATGCAGGCAGGAGTCTGTCTACTTGTTATGGACGTGATGCCTATATACATGATCATGCCTAGATAATCTCATAACTATGCGCTTTTCTATCAATTGCTCGACAATAATTTGTTCACCTACCGTAATACTTATGCTATCTTGAGAGAAGCCACAAGTGAAACCTATGGCCCCCGGGTCTATCTCTTATCATATTTGCTTCCAATCTACTTTTATTTACATCTTACTTTTTGCATCTATATTATAAAATACCAAAAATATATTTATCTTATCATACTATCCTTATTAGATCTCACTTTCGCAAGTGGCCATGAAGGGATTGACAACCCCTTTATTGCGTTGGTTGCGAGTTCTCAGTTTGTTTGTGTAGGTGCGTGGGAATTTTGAGGAGCCTCCTACTGGATTGATACCTTGGTTCTCAAAACTGAGGAAAATACTTACGCTACACTTGCTGCATCACCCTCTCCTCTTCGAGGAAAACCAACGCAAGCTCAAGACGCAGCACACTTGCTGCATCACCCTCTCCTCTTCAAGGAAAACCAACGCAAGCTCAAGACGTAGCAGGCTACGCGGGCGCCCTCGCGAGTGTTTTCTGCCCCAGTTGTGTGAGGTTTTCCTATCCAAGTCCACTATGGGAGCACCCCTCCCAGTCCATGCCCCACGGGCATCGCGACACGAACACAGGACCTGAGTCGGTCGCCTTCACGACCGAGACCGGAAGTTACCACTCCTGACTAATCCTTGCAGGACATGAAGCGCACAGCGAGGCCTCAGCCTCGGGAAGCGAAGACTGCGGCAAGTTCCCCCGAGCTAAGTAATTCCTGCACGCGGGCATGCGGTGTCAAAACACAGCACAGAAATAGCGGAAACAACATGATAATTAACAGCAACAGTACAACACGTCCCCACGGGGCCCTACGCTACTTTCTCTTTGCGAAGGGAAGGGAGAAAAGCAAAATAGGCACGGCTTGCTCGGCACCAACTCGCGGCTAGGGCTCGTACTGCCTCCAGAGCTCAGTCGGACTCCTCCTCGCGCTTCACCGAGGCGCGACGGCGGACTGACCCGCTGCCTCCCTCAAGGTGAGCGTGACGGCGCGGAGGCTGGTCGCGGCCACCGCTGGAGGAGCTGCTGTTCGAAGGAGAGCCGCTGAAGCTTGGCGAGCCACGAACGCCGCCGACCACGCGCCCGCCATCGTCTTCATCCCGATCGTCGCCTTCGGGGCAGCACCCAGCGCGGCGACCGTCTTCTCCGAACACACTCACGTAGAGGGTGGCGTCGCCATCGAACTTGAAGTGCAGGGTGGACCGCTAGCTCAGGCCACGCGCACGGGCAAACGTTTGCCAGCCGCGGGTCAGGGCCACATTCCCGGCGACGGAGACCTCCAGCGAAGCCCAGGAGGCCCTGCTGCAGCAACCGTCCGCTTGAAGCCAGAGGCCGCCCGGAGCGCCGGCCGGAAGTTCACCTGCAAAGAAGCGAGGAAGCTGGAGCCAGGTGCTGGTTGGGTCCGCCGACCACACGACGTACTCCGGCAGCACCTCCGCCGAGTGGAAGCGCGGCCTGGGAGGCCGCGCAGCCATGTCGTGCCTTCCCTCTATAACCAGGCGCCCATCGTCGTGTAGGGGATCACCGCTGCGACCGCGGGAAGCCACTGTGGAGGCCACAGGATGCTTGCGTGGACGACCTCGAACGCGTTTGGGCGGGGGAGAGTCGGGCCCTTCCCGACAGGCCTTCCCCTTCTCTGCGACCGAGAACCTCTTTGGTGGCGCCATGGGAGATGGCGAGTAGCTGGGATGGGGAGAAAGAAAGAGGCAAGGAGGGAGATGTACAGCGGGGGCTTGCGCCCTTCCGTATTTATAGCCAGGAGGAAGCTAACCGTCGGCCTCCACGATCGCAGGTAATCATGACCCATTTCAGCATGCAGGGACTTGTCCAGTCGAGCAGTTGCCGAGGCAACGTGGGGAAGCGGAGACGCCCACGTCCAATCAACCGCCACGTGGCGCCCATGGCCGCAGGCTGATGGGGCCCGCGGCGCTCCGCACTTGCCCCTTCGCTTCTCCGCTAAGCCAAGTCCGAGCGCGCCTTGGGCCCGGGGGCTGCTGTCAGCGTTCTAGGAACGTGGGTCCCCAGACTTGCCTGCCTGCGGCCTGCGGCGTGGCTCAAGTGGTGGCCCAGTGCGGCCCATCTTCATCAGCACAAGACTCAAGACCCTCGCGAGGGGCCAAGCCTCGCGGGGGTGGACAACACAAGACTTCCTCAGGAGCGGACTCGCCAGGCAGGCTCGCAGGAGGCGGAGAGATCAAGGCAGGGTACGTCGCGAGGTGCTCGTGACGCAAGCCATGACGATCGAGACCATGCGGGCGCCAGCGGGCGCTGGCCCGCGCAGTGTCCTTGTTTCCTCTTTGGTGCAAAGGGGGCAAGCACAAACGTGGAGTACCGAGGCATCAGGCAAAGGTTGCCATTTCAGTGCAACGAGACCAAGACTGGCGGAGTGGTAGGATGAAGGTCGCCGTGGAGCCCAAGGCGGCGTCATCGCCGGCGCTTTTGGCAGCCGAAGACCAACTTTAGTCAGGATCAAAATGGCCGTTGTTGGCGCCCTTCCTGCTCAATATTTGGAAAGAGGACCAGGGCCTCTATAAATAGAGCTAGCCACCACCGTAGAAGAGGAGGATCTAGGAGAGCCCTAGCCAGAAGAGAGAGACGATAGAACTCACCCAAGCAGTTCGTCGCACCAGCTCAAGAACACCTCTCGCGAGGCTGTTCTTCCCCTGTACAATTCATCATCAGCCCCTGAGGCAATCCACCACACCACACACTGGAGTAGGGTATTACACCACAACGGTGGCCCGAACCAGTATAAATCTTGCGTCCCTTGTGTTGCTCATCGTTTTCAGCTTAGATCTCATGAGGCGATCGGACGTAGATCGGTAGGGAAGAGATCTTCGTGCGCACCCCAGAGGTCGAACCTTAAGGGTCTGCCGGAACCCCACATCCAACAACAGCTGGCATGGCGGGACCACTGAACTGATACTCATTGATTTTGGTGGTGGAGCCATCGTTTCAAATTTGCGTTTACATAGCTCATATAGCTCCAATTTTATTTCTTCAAGTCAACATCCTCTTTAGATATACATATTTACAGTACTAACAATTATAAATTTTTTCATTAATTATTTGGCATACTTTTTTTGCAGGAATTATTTGGCTATTTGGCATACTTAACAATATAACAAAGTTAAATATTTTGCTAGTATTTTTTTTATATTTATAATATATATCATTGAAAAATACTCATGCATTGCACTAAATTCAATTTTTACCTTGTACTGAAAATTATTTTTAAATTAGATTTTCATACTTGTGTAAATTGTATAATTTATACGTATTTATGTTTAATACCTCTAAAACATATGGTTAAAAAAATATCGTAATAGTGGTTATACTATATGATTAGAAAAACATATTGTAGAAAATTCTAGAGTACAATTAACCATATGTGAGGGATTGCTTTAGATACTCATTTTTGGAGCACCCATGTACTAATTTAACATATTAAACTGCAAAAATGTCTTATATTCAATTACAGAGAAAGTATTTGCTAAACCATCATGGTTTAACATATGTACGTATATACTCTTTTTAAACAGAAATAATGGATTGTACACCCATGTACTCATCTAGCTCCCTCCATGATTGATTTTGGCAGCCAAGCCCTCAATATTGTTTGTCGTCATGAGGCCGAGAGGGGAAGAGGAAAGCAAGATGATCAAAGATCTGGCCCGTACTGCACAAAGCAAGGAAGGTAAAAGCTTGCGGCTGCTCTTAAAGCGGATGTCATGCATCATGCCACCGGGTTTGCAGTTGGGACTGTTGGACATGCAGCTAGCAGAGTCAAAATCGTAGTTTTCACGATCGCTCACCTGATATAGCATGTCTAACACGGCGGCTGGCCACTAATAGACGCAGAGACCGTTAATCGCATGTATGAAATTGAGCTCCACTACCCGCACTCAGAGCTGGACTAGCTTGCCAGAGGCCAGCGAGGATTCAGGGCCTCCTTCGACGCGTGGGCTTATTCGATAAATTGCATCATCAACTGCATGGTGCTGACTGCATATCTCAGTCACTAAGACGCATCCTGTGGGGGCAGGGATACACTCGGAGTGGCAGATCGTGTTGTGCTCAGCGCCACATCCCCAACTGCACTTCAGTGATGTGTTTAAGCTGTGCGGGCCGTGCATGATGGTTTCATCTTTCATGGACGAGTGACCTGATCCATTTCTACCAGGGCACCCTATGCAAACTCAGAGTGGCTGATGACTTCAACGCCAATGTGGCCGGCTACAACGTGACCATGCTCGAGGCCCAAATCGGGAACACGGACGTCGAATCCGGAGCGCCATTGTTCAACCTCGCCGGAGACGTCACCGGCGTCCTACACGGCAAGATGCTTGAGGATCACTCCTATTTCATCTCCCCTCAGCAGCTTCTGGCGTTCATGGATATTATGTGTGACAAGGACACCGCCACCACCCTCATGGCTGCCGCCGGCAAAGCAGCTTCACGTTGCGCAACATGCTCGGTGTGGCTTGCACCGTCAGTGTAGTTGCTCCCCTCGTCATCCATGCTATCCGCGTCATCCTCCCAGTCCCCGCCCTCGTCATAGGCATCCTCAGAGGTGAATGTGCCGAAAGCAAGTGCTTTGTAGCTGAGCTTTGAAAAGACTGGCGCATGACAAGATAGATCAAATTGTTCTTCCTGTGTGCGATATAAGTGAGTTGTGCACAAATCATAGGATCTACTTTTAGTTCCTTATTCACCGAAGTCAGCATCCTCCTTATATATATACATATTTTATACTAAAAATTTATACTTATCATACTACCGTATTAAGGATTATATTTTTCATTAATTATTTGGCATAATTAACAATGTAAGAAAGTTAAATAATTATTGTATTATTTATCTATTATATATTTGTAATGTATATCATTAGAAAATATTCATGCATTGCGTTGAATTCAATTTGTATCTTGTAATAAAAATTATTTTAAAATTAGCTTTTCATACTTGTGTAAATTAAATAGTTCATATACAAATCTATGTTAGATACCTCTAAAACATATGGTTTAACAAATATCATAATAGAGGCTATATTATATTATTAGGAAAGCATGCTTTTAGAAAATTCTAGAGTACAATTAACCATATGCGAGGGATTGATTCAGATATACTCGTTTTTGGAGCACCCATGTACCAATTTAATCATATTGAACTTGAAAAATGTCTTATATTTAGTTACAGAGAAAGTATTTGCTAAACCATCATGGTTTAACAAATGTACATCTATAATATTTTTAAACAGAAATAATGGATTGTACACCCATGTACTCATCTAGCTCCCTCCATGATTCATTCTGGCAGCCAAACCCTCAATATTGTTTGTGGTCATGAGGCCGAAATGGGAATAGGAAAGTAAGGAGATCAAGGATCTGCTGGTACTGCGCAAAGCAAGGAAGGTAAAGAGCCCACCGCTGCTCTTAAAGCAGGCGTCATGCATCACGCCACCGGCTTTGCGGTTGGGACTATTGGACAAGTATCCAACATGCAGGGTCAAGATCCTAGTCTTCACGATCGCTCACCTGATTGAGCATGTCTACTACAGCGGCTGGCAGCCAATAGATGTAGAGACCGCCAGCCGCTTGTATGAGATCGAGCTCCACTTCCTGCATTCAGAGGTGGACTAGCTCGCCAGAGGCCGACGAGGATTCAGGGTCTCCTTTCACGCGTGGGACTGTTCGATAGATTGCAGGATCGACTGCATGGTGCTCACCACATATGTGAGCGAAATTGCATTGAGAACGTAGACCGTGGGAGCAGGGATATAGAGGAAGTGGCAAACCATGCGGTGCTCAGCACCACAGCCTGACCTACACATCAGTGATGTTCTCGAGCCGAGCTAGCCCTGGACGATGCTTTCATGGCCGAGTGACCTGATCCAACTATTCTACCAGGGCACCCAACATGAACTCAGAGTGACAACCCACTTCAACACCAATGCGGACGACTACAATCGACCGTGCTCGAGGTCCATCGGGAGCATGGACGGCGCATCCGGCGCCCCACTCTTCAACCTTACCGGAGATGTCATCGGCGTCCTACACGGCAAGATGCTCGAGGATCACTGCTATTTCACCGCCCCCTCAGCATCTTCTGGTATTCCTGGCTACCGCGCCTGACGAGGCTGCCTCAGCCGCTACAGCTGAACAGGCCACAGACGCCGCCCTCGTGGGCAATGCCGCGGAGCAGCTTTATGCTGCGCATCATGATTGGTGTGGCTTGCTGCTACTTGTGAGCTGCGTTGGGATTTTCCTCGAAGAGGAAGGGTGAAGCAATATAATAGCAAATAGTATTGCCCTCAGTGAGAACCAAGGTTATCAAACCAATGGGAGAAGCACACAAATGCCTAATAAGCGGCACGTACACACAAGAGCAAATACTTGCACCCAACACAAGCAAGAGGGTTGTCAATCCCCTTGAACTCGTTACTTGTAAGGATTAAATCTAATGGTGATAGATAGATAACTTGAAAAGTAAAATAAAAAGAGTAAAATTACAGCAAGGTAATCTTGGTTTTAGCAATATGATAAAAGTAGACCCTGGGGCCATAGTTTTTTCACTAGAGCCTTCTCTCTCGAAACATAGCATACGGTGGGTAGACAAATTACTGTTGGGCAACTGATAGAAAAGCGCATAGTTATGACGATATTCATGGCAATGATCATGTATATAGGCATCATGTCAGTCACAAGTAGACCAAAACTATTCTGTATCTACTACTATTACTCCACCAATCAATTGACGCATGCCTGCATCTATGGTATTAAGTTCATGACAAACAGAGTAACACTTTAAGCAAGATGACATGACGTAGACAGAATAAAGTCAAGCAATATGAGTAAACCCCTTCATTTTACCCTTAATGGCAGCAATACAATATGTGCCTCGCTACCCGTACTGTCACTGGGTGAGGACACCGCAAGATTGAACCCACTACGAAGTATCTCTTCGCTGAAGATAAATCAATCTAGTTGGCCAAACCAAACGGATAGATCGGAGAGAAATACGAAGATATAACAACCATGCATAATAAAGTTCAGAAAAGACTCAATTACTTTCAGTGAATAATCTGATCATAAACCCACAATTCATTGGATCACAACAAGCATACCACAAAAGAAGATTACATCGAATTGATCTCCCAAGAGAACATTGTATTGAAGATCAAAGATAGAGAAGAAGTCATCTAGCTACTAGCTATGGACCTGTAGGTCTGTGGTGAACTACTCACACATCATCAGGAGGGCAATAAGGTTGATGTAGAAGCTCTCCATGATCGACTACCCCTCCAACAGAGTACCGAAAAAGGCCACCAGATGTGATTGTGGAAGAACTGAGACTTGTCGTGGCGGAAAAATTGTTTCGGATGGCTCTCTGTTGGCAAATCTTAGTCCCTCAACTCTTCAAACCGGATAAGTTTAGTCCCTCGTCTCAGCCCACAAAGTCCTCACCCTATTCACCTTAACATACATCCAATCCGGGTGAAGGGCCGCATTGCCAACACGAGACCTCCAGATCTAGATGAGGGAGCCGCCACCACTGAAGCCACGACAATGCCAGGATCACTTGCCACCCCTCCCCTTGCTACCCCCATAGCCCAGAGATGGCGCCACCGCCACTGACGCATTGCTCGCCGTAGAGCCAAGCGCACAGCCTCACCATCCAGGACCACCGCCCCGGCATCCAACTAAAGGAATATTTAAATAAACTTTTTTTGAGCAATGAATATTTAAACAGATGTGAATAACTTAAAGGAAGGATTGTGTGGGCTCAGTAGAATATTTAAACAGGTGGGCTCATTAAAAAAGCAAGATTGTGGGCTCTATTATGGTGTGGGGCCTACTAATTAATAGGTTGATTGTGGGCTGAATGTGTAAATGTGTGACGCCCTAGATTCAATCGTACACTAGTCATACACGCAAATGTGTACGATCAAGATTAAGGACTCACGGGAAGATATCACAACACAACTCTTGACACAAATTAAAAAAATACAAGCTTTATATTACAAGCCAAGGGCCTCGAGGGCTCGAATACATAAGCTCGAATACACAAGAGTCAGCGGAAGCAATAAGTTAGACAAGTTTGCCTTAAGAAGGATAGCACAAAAGCATCTACGATCGAAAAGGCAAGGCCTCCTGCCTGGGAGCCTCCTAACTACTCCTGGTCGTCGGCAGTCTCCACATAGTAGTAGGCATCGGCAGTGGCATCTGGCTCCTGGGCTCCGACATCTGGTTGCATCAACCGGAAAGAAGAAGAAAGGGGGAAAGGGGCAGCAAAGCAACCGTGAGTACTCATCCAAAGTACTTGCAAGCAAGGATCTACACTACATATGCATCGGTATCAATAAAATGGGCTGTATATGTGGACTGAACTGCAGAATGCCAGAAGAGAAGGGGAAAGCCTAGCCTATCGAATACTAGCATCTTCAAGCAGCTCCAAGCATCTTGCAGCATCAGAAGAGATAAGAGAAGCATAAAGTATAGTAGTAGTGTTATCAACCTTGGCCAGAGATCCTTTCTCGACTCCCTGCGAGAAAGCAATCCCAGAGCCATACTATCCAGTTATCACCTCTAGTATCCAGTCCTAGTTGTATCGATCGAGAAACAACTCCAAGTGTCTGTTACCATAGGACAGGCTATCGATAGATGTTTTCTTCCCTGCAGGGGTGCACCAACTTACCCACCACGCTCGATTAAATTCGGCCGGACACACTTTCCTGGGTCATGCTTAGCCTCAGCCAAACAATACGCTGAAACCCGACCTAGACTTAATAGAGAGGTCAACCACGCCGGACTAAACCGATGCCCCCAGGGGTCATGGGCCATCGCCCCGTGAACTCCTGCATGTTGCGAGGGCCGCCGGTGAGCAGACCTAGCTACCTCCTTCAAAAACGCAGGTGCTTACGCAGTCCAACCCGGCGCGCGCCGCTCAGTCGCAGACGTCTATTAAGCTTCGGCTGATGTATACGATGCTGAACGCCCATACTATGCCCACATGATGGTTAGTGCTATCAGGCCAGAGGCCCCTTGGATCAAATATCCAAATCATGGTGGATTAGGAACGAGCGGCAACAAGCAGAGACTCACGAAAGATGTGACCCCGTCGCCCTGTCTCGAGGACTTGCGGCAAGGGCTAAGAATGCCCGGCCACGCCTCGTAATTATCTCGCAGGCACCCTCCAGGTCAACCCGTCTCCACACCACTCACGGGTACCCCTCAAGGTCGATCCGCCTTTCCAAGTAACAGTGGTAAAGTCCAAGTATCCGTGTGTCCAAACATCAAGGGGAAAACCCGAAGAATCACCCCCGGTGAATTCCACTCGATGTAATCATCAAGGTGAACGTAAGAGGAACCACCCCCGAGCTCCACACTTGAGGGGTTGCACGACAGAATCATATCGGAAGTGGTTAAGGCAGAATCACCCTGATGACCACGACCAAATAGCTACACTACAGGGTTAACATCATATGTTATGTAGAGGTCTCACCCTCTGCAATCGATATTAACCCAGTAGTTTCGAGCAACTAAGGGGAAATTGATGTTCGGTGCCGGGGCCTGGTCTTCGATCCCATTGATCGGATCTTCAATGATGAAGCAGGGGCAACAAGGACAAGGTGGGGGTCACTGACGTGTCTCTACCCAACCTATAGTAAACAGTTTAGGTTAAGCAGGTAGGTAACAACAACATGTTACAATAAACAGGCTATGCATCAGGATAGGAGTAAACAATAACAGTAGCAAATCTAATGCAAGCATGAGAGAATGGAATGGGCGATATCGGGATGATCAAAGTGGGGGCTTTCCTGGTTGGTCTGGTAAGGAGGGGTCGTCGTCGACGTAGTTGATCACAACGGCATCATCAGCGGTCTCGGGGTCTATCGGAGAGAAGAGGGGGAAGAAACAATAAATAAAAAGCAAACAAAGCATCATAAAGCATAACGTGGTAATACGCGGTGTTAGGGTGAACTAACGCTGTGCTAGACGTTGCAGACAGAGAGGGAAAACATCCGAAGGATGAATTCCCGGCGTTAGGCGGATTCCGGAAAGAGGAAAAGAGGGGGAAAGTTCCATGTTTAGCATGCTAGGGGCATGTGACAGATGACCCTGTTTTCGCATTCATTTGATTTTTCTGAGCAACATTCATGTATAAAGTTTTTCCATCCGAGCTACGGTTAATTTTCTATGATTTTTCAAAGATTTAAACATTTTCTAGAATTTCCTAGATTTACTATTAAATCGAATTAAAAACAGAATATACATTTTAAACTCAGCAGGGGCTAGCCACCGTCAATGACATGTGGGGCCAGGGGGCTGGGTTGACCCAGTTAATTAGTCCAGTCACAGTTGACTAGTCAACTGTTGACTGGTCAAACCTGGTAGTGGGGCCCATGTGTCATTCTCACAGATTTAGTATTTTCTTTTTAAAGAGATAATTAGAAGTGGGGTCTGCCGGTCATTGGGGGGTACTTAAATTAGTTTATATCTAATCTAAGTTAATGTCCTTGGGCCCACGGGTCAAGAGTGATGGGGGTTAGTTTAGGGGGGGTTAGCCCCACTAACCAAAACAGGGAGGGCTCATTAGCGCTAGCTGATTGCTACAAAGGTGCGCCGACGACGGCCAATCCGTAGCTCGCCGGGGGCGGTTCGCTGTGGCGGCACGCCGCCGTGAGGGGGCAGCAGCTGGCACGACGGCGCTGCCGGACGCCGGCCGTAGCAGCAGCAACTCGGCAGTAGGAGGGTTGCATGGGCGGCGAGCGGTCTGGGAGGCAGCGGGCGAGCTGGGTGGGGCTTGGCGCGCGCGCGGACTACACCGACTGGCGCAGGCGGGCGCAAGGCAGCAGCAGGTAGCGAGCAAGGCAGGAGTTAGCGGCAACCGAAGGTAGAGCAACAGCGGCTGCGCCTAGGAGCAGCAGCAGCGCTGCAGCAGAAGCAGAACAAGCAGCAGCAGATCGCGGCAGCAGCATGTCGCGGCAGATGCGGCGAAGCTATGCGCGGGCGGCAGCGGGCGTGCACAGGGCAGCCAAAGGCGCGGCAGGGCGTAGCCGAACGCGAGGCAGTGCGGTAGAGCGCACAGACAGAGCTTCGGCCATGGCGGCCGAGCTCGCGGGGACACTGCTACGGCGACGGATCGAGGCGGAAAGAATGGGGGATTCGGCAGAGATGCTCACCGGGGAGCACATGTAGGCTCGTTGGGGGCTTAGTAGCTGCAGGGGGAGACGAATTTGACGATGATGGCCGGCGGGGACCGAGGAAGAAGATGATGCAGGCGATGGCTACGTGGATCCCCCCACCTCGATATGCTGGTGTAGACAACGAATACGGCTACGGCGGAGCGGATGAACACCTCCCTATGGCGCGGGGACGTCGGCGGTCATGGCACCGGCGGCTCGCTGTAGCGAGGGGAGGAGAGGAGCTGCCCGGGAAAGGGGGAAAACAAGGCAAGTGTGGGCTAGGGTTTGCCGTCGAGGTCGGGTGCGGTTTTGTTGGCGTCGGGGACCTCGGGATGGCCTGCACGTGGCCGATCCACGGCGTGGACGGCCGCACAATGGCCACCGAGCCTCCTGTGAACAGGAGGTTGAAGAAGAGGTGGAGCTGGGCTGGGCCAGTGCACTCTTGTAGTACAACCCATGTGCACAACAGGCTTTTACTCTCCTTCTTTTCCTATTTTCTTTCTTCTTTCAACTGTTAGGCACTATTTTAAAAATCTATAGTCCATCTTAGCTTGGAGGTGATGTTGTATTCCTAAACAAATAAATGTTATGAAATTTTGGGTAAAAGATGAACTATTGTGCACCAACTTTTGCACAACTCCAAATTTCACCTGCAAATTGAACTTGATTTGAAAGTGGAAATTTTAAACGATATTTGAATCAAAGGTGATCAAGCACTGTTTAGTGAGATGATTAGCCTAATCACGGAGGGTTACTGTAGCATGACGCTGGGGGTGTTACAAATCTCCTCCACTACAAGAAATCTCGTCCCGAGATTTAAGAGCTGGAGTAAGGGGAAAGACTCGGGAAGGACGGAGCCCAACGCAAGATTGGTACGTGGGGACTATGTTAGTGAACGTGGCATAGAGGCATCTCTCGAGTTGAAATTCAAGAAAATCATCGAGGGCAAGGTGAGGTGCAATAAGAAGCTTCAGCCCGGTAGACAATCGTTTGTTGCCTGAAACAAGGGGTGAAAGGGGTTCAGAGCAAATGTGAATAAGTATTGCGTCTGATACAAGAATAGATCGCCTCTCGGAGGGCGGCTCGGGATTTTCATATGAAGCCAAGCGTGAGAAATAACCTTAGAAACAAGGGTGTACAGGACAGTCCGGTTTCGATCTTGTGGAACTGTGGGTTATGGGCCCACCGTGTGGGTTAAAAGCAAGAAGGCGCTAACATCTTGAACGGTCATGATAGCAAGGCAGGTCAGAGGATAGCCTGTCTCTTATGTTGGCAACAAAGTTTGGTACGAAGGGCGTGGGACAAAGAGAACCATTTTCCTGCTCATAAGACGAGGCAGACCAATAGGCAAAGTTCTCGTCCATCGGTGGTTACCGAAATGTCATCAACATTAGTAATGTGGTCAGCATCTTGACCGAATTGTACCTTGAGACGTTTTTATAAGAAGGGAATTATTTCTGCTTAGATCATATAGATCACAAGAAAGGTTAAACCAAACAATGGAAAGGAAAACGTGGTTACTAGTTAAACCAGCCCAATGGAAAGGAAAAGGTGCTTATACAAAAGTATTAGAGTATATGCTTCCCAAGAACAAATAGAGCACGATATACATGACAGGACATCAAGTACTTATCCATTTAATTAATGGGGTAAGGAGAATCATGATTTTTACCCATACGGCGGTGTTTGAATAATTGATCAAGAAACATTCGACAATGTGCTTCCAATGTTCTTATTGATATTCAAATACCTCAGTCATGCTTCGAGGTAGCATTAACATGGTGTTCCAAGTAGGGGTTGGAGTTGAAGGTCACAAGAAATACTCAAAGAACAAGTGAAGGAATAGCAAGGAGTCCAAGGTATAACCAAGACATGATCAAACATGTGTTGAAAAGAAGACAAGGGGGTTGTCGATGATAACGCAAATCACCGAAGGTCAAGGATGGTATTTCTCACCATGAATTCAATTGTCATCTCAATAGAAGTCAAAATATTGATGCTGATCACGACACATTTGTCGAGAGGCTCTACGAAGATGCCATCGAGGAGCGATGACATCAAGCAACAGGAAGGATGAAGCGAAAGGCTATTGGAACCCCGGATACGACACAAGCTCAAAATCAAGCTTGTTGTTCGAGGTGAAATGATAAAATGAGGAAGATTGGCGTAAGTTTCGCTCATCGCCGAAAAGTTGTGCTTCGGGAATAAGGACCAGGTAGCACAGTTAAAATTAGCACGATAATGATATAGCCGATCAGGCTAGGAATGATGTGACGGAGTATCATTCCAATGAGAATTCACAAGAGGTAGTCAATGACACAATATCCTCGAGATAACATGAGGCAATACTTGTAGGTAGATCAAATTAGAGGTTGGACAGGTGATATGACTTGCAGGAGACAAGTATTTTAACTTGTCCGGGAAATGAATTAAGGAGAAACTATGGTCGGAACCATGATTATGAATGAACAAACCAACGATACAAGATGAACTTATAACAAGGGGTAATTATTTTAATGAGCAACTTCCATGATAAGTTCTACACCGGGTCCATGGGCATGAACACAAAGGTTCAAGGTCGACTCCCACTTCTGCAATGCATAACCTTTCATTCACTCCTTGTTTTCAAAGAATTTGTAGTGCGAAAGATTTATCTGGTGAAGCACCAGAAGAGTATGACTCACATGTCTTTCGAGTTCACACGGATTAGGGAAGGCATAGGTTCAACCCGTAGGGGTATCTTAGGAACATATACCACTGACTTCCAGAGCATATAACATCAGCTCAATAGCAGAGCATGGTTGACAATAAGCAGAGGATACAATTTATCGAAGGCAATATGTATCAGGGGAAGAGCACACGAGATTCTGAATATGAAGGACATTGTCGGATAATATATAATCCAACAAAGGATTCAGCGGTCCTCAATGGATCTGATGTGAGTATCAGTACTCAATCAGAAGAGGGAAAGAATTCAAAGGCATCATGTTATAAAAATATCTGAATAATTCGACGTTAAAGTTGAAGGGAACTAGGTGGACAATCAATTACAACTTGATTGGCCGAGATCCAACTCATGTCCAGAATGACATATGAGCAGGAAGGTCCAATTGCAGGGTTCGACTGATGATTGCGAGCAATCGCAAGAAAATGAATCAATAGGCTCAGGATGACAATGACAAAGGATATTAATGAATATTGCTGGACATATGGATTTAACCATAATGCAGATAGACAAGACTTTCGGGAGAACTAGGCTGCAAAGGATCTTTGGGAGATCGAATTGCCTTTGAAGAATTTTGTGAGACATATGATCAACTTGGGATGAACGAGTCCCCGGTAAGTGTGAGGAATTATTCATAGGGTTATTCAGGCGAAAAAGAGCTGCAAGGCAGTCAGAAAAAGGATTCTCGAAAGTCAGAGAATACTTTCGGGTATCATGTAATAATAAGAACAACTAGGGATGAAAGTATGAACGGCGAGGTACGCAGTTATCCATAAGGATTCAACAGTGTTAAGAGATTGCAAAAGAAATGAACACAAGTTCTCGGGAGTAGATTGGAGAGTATCTTCGAAGTCTCCTCGTGAAGCAGGCAACCATCCGGAATGAAGGGGCTCTCCGGGGAAAGTCGTTACGAGAACCTAATATTAGATTTTTGCAAAATCATTTAAACCAAATAGAAAAGACATCAGAATCCCAGAGTATAGACGAGGAGTAAAAGATCCTAATACCACCCAATGGCGACGTGGGCCCGTAAGACACACAACCAATGTTAGTAAAAGTTTTTGTAGTGACTAGACTCAACTTCGGCCAAGGAGTTGGAAAGGGGGCTACCTGCAGGCAGTCGGCTATAATACCAACTTGTGACGCCCTCGATTCAATCATACACTAATCATACACGCAAATGTGTACGATCAAGATCAAGGACTCACGGGAAGATATCACAACACAACTCTAGACACAAATTAAAAAAATACAAGCTTTATATTACAAGCCAGGGGCCTCGAAGGCTCCAATACACAAGAGTCAGCGGAAGCAATAAGTTAGACAAGTTTGCCTTAATAAGGCTAGCACAAAAGCATCTACGATCGAAAAGGCAAGGCCTCCTGCCTGGGAGCCTGCTAACTACTCCTGGTCGTCGGCGGGCTCCACATAGTAGTAGGCATCGGCGGTGGCATCTGGCTCCTGGGCTCTGACATCTGGTTGCATCAACCGGAAAGAAGAAGAAAGGGGGAAAAGGGGGAGTGATAACCCACAAGTATAGGGGATCGCAATAGCTTTCGAGGGTAGAGTATTCAACCCAAATTTATTGATTCGACACAAGGGGAGCCAAAGAATATTCTTGAGTATTAGCAGTTGAGTTGTCAATTCAACCACACCTGGATAACTTAGTATCTGCAGCAAAGTGTTTAGTAGCAAAAGTGGTATGATAATAAAGGTAACGGTAGCAAAAGCAAAGTTAAATGCTTTTGGGTTTTTGTAGTAGTTGTAACAGTAGCAACGGAAAAGTAAATAAGCGAAGAACAATATATGAAAAGCTCGTAGGCAATGGATCAATGATGGATAATTATGCCGGATGCGATTCCTCATGCAATAGTTATAACATAGGGTGATATAGAACTAGCTCCAGTTCATCAATATAATGTAGGCATGTATTCCGTAAATAGTCATACGTGCTTATGGAAAAGAACTTGCATGACATCTTTTGTCCTACCCTCCCGTGGCAGTGGGGTCCTTACGCAAACTAAGGGATATTAAGGCCTCCTTTTAGTAGAGAACCGGAACAAAGCATTAGCACATATTGAATACATGAACTCCTCAAACTACGATCATCACCGAGAAGTGTCCCGATTATCGTCACTTCGGGGTTGTCGGATCATAACACATAATAGGTGACTATAGACTTGCAAGATAGGATCAAGAACACACATATATTCATGAAAACATAATAGGTTCAGATCAGAAATCATGGCACTCGGGCCCTAGTGACAAGCATTAAGCATAGCAAAGTCATAGCAACATCAATCTCAGAACATAGTGGATACTAGGGATCAATCCCCTAACAAAATTAACTTGATTACATGGTAAATCTCATCCAAACCATCACCGTCCAGCAAGCCTACGATGGAATTACTCACGCACGGCGGTGAGCATCATGAAATTGGTGATGGAGGATGGTTGATGATGACGATGGCGACGGATCCCCCTCTCCGGAGCCCTGAACGGACTCTAGATCAGCCCTCCCGAGAGAGACTAGGGCTTGGCGGCAGCTCCGTGTCGTGAAACGCGATGAAACTTTCTCTCTGATTTTTTTCTCCCCGAGACGGAATATATGGAGTTGGAGTTGAGGTCGGAGGAGGTCCAGGGGCCCACGAGATAGGGGGGCGCGCCCTAGGGGGGGCCCCTGTCTCGTGGACAGGCCCCGGCCCCCGATGTATTTCTTTTCGCCCAACATTCTTATAAATTCCAAAAAGTGCCTCCGTGTATTTCCGTGACATTACGAGAACTTTTCTTTTCTACACATAAAACAACATCATGGTAGTTCTGCTGAAAATAGCGTCAGTCCGGGTTAGTTTCATTCAAATCATGCAAGTTGGAGTCCAAAACAAGGGCAAAAGTGTTTGGAAAAGTAGATACGTTGGATACGTATCAACTCCCCCAAGCTTAAACCTTTGCTTGTCCTCAAGCAATTCAGTTGATAAACTGAAAGTGATAAAGAAAAACTTTTACAAACTCTGTTTGCTCTTGTTGTTGTAAACATGAAAAGCCAGCATTCAAGTTTCAGCAAATATTATGAACTAACCATACTCACAATAACACATAGGTCTCACAATTACTCATATCAATAACATAATCAGCTAGCGAGCCATAATAATAAAACTCAGATGACAAGACTTTCTCAAAATAATCATAACATGATATAACAAAATGGTATCTCGCTAGCCCTTCCTGAGACCGCAAACATTAATGCAGAGCACCTTTAAAGATCAAGGACTCACTAAACATCGTAATTCATGGTAAAAGAGATCCAGTCAAGTCATACCCAATATAAACTAATAATGATGAATGCAAATGACAGTGTGCTCTCGAGCGGGTGCTTTTTAATAAGAAGGGTGATGACTCAACATAAAAGTAAATAGATAGGCCCTTCGCAGAGGGAAGCAGGGATTTGTAGAGGTGCCAGAGCTCGATTTTAAAATAGAGACTGAATAACATTTTGAGCGACATACTTTCGCTGTCAACGCAACAACTATGAGATGGTTGTATCTTCCATACTACATGCATTATAGGCAGTTCCCAAACAGAATGTTAAAGGTTTATACTCCCCCTCCACCAACAAGCATCAATCCACGGCTTGCTCGAAACAACGAGTGCCTCCAACATACATCAGGTCCCAGGGGGAGTTTTGTTCAATTATTTTGATTTATTTTGATCTTTTTGGATCATGGGACTGGTCATCCCGGTTACCGGCCCTTTCTCGTGAATGAGGAGCGGAGTCCACTCCTCTTGAGAATAACCCACCTAGCATGGAAGATATAGGCAGCCCTAGTTGAAACATGAGCTGCTCGAGCATATAAAACAGAATTTCATTTGAAGGTTTAGAGTTTGGCAAATACAAATTTACTTGGAACGGCAGGTAGATACCGCATATAGGAAGGTATAGTGGACTCAAATGGAATAACTTTGGGGTTTAAGGAGTTTGGATGCACAAGCAATATTCCCGCTTAGTACAAGTGAAGACTAGCAAAAGACTGGGAAGCGACCAACTGAGAGAGCGACAACAGCCATAAACATGCATTAAAATTAATTCACACCGAATACAAGCATGATTAGGATATAATCTACCATGAACATAAATATCATGAAGGCTATGTTGATTTGATTCAACTACATGTGTGAACATGTGCCAAGTCGAGTCACTCAATTCATTCAAAGGAGGATACCATCCCATCATACCACATCATAATCATTCTAATAGCATGTTGGGACGCATAAGGTAAAACCATTATAACTCATAGCTAATCAAACATGGCACAAGCAACTATAATCTCTAAAATGTCATTGCAAATATGTTTACTTCATAATAGCTGACTCAGGAACGATGAACTCATCATATTTACAAAAACAAAAGAGGTCGAGTTCATACCCGCTTTTCTCATCCCAATAAGTCCATCATATATCGTCATTATTGCCTTTCACTCGCATGATCGAACGATGTGTATAATAATAAGAGTGCACGTGCATTGGACTAAGCTGGAATCTGCAAGCATTCAACTCAAGAGAGAAGACAAGTAATATGGGCTCTAAATTAAATAAACAATCATGCATATAAGAGCCACTAAGCATTTTCAATATGGTCTTCTCGACCCCCAAAAGAAAGAGAAGAAAATAAAACTATTTACACGGAAAGCTCCCAACAAGTAAGAAGAAGAACTAGAAATCTTTTTGGGTTTTCATTTTAATTTCTACTACAAGCATGGAAATTAAACTAACTAATTTTTTTGGTTTTTCTTAAGGTTTATCGAACACACAAGAAGAAAACTAGAAAAAAGAAATTTAAACTAGCATGGATAATACAATGAAAGAGTATGAGCACCGACGACTAGTGTGTGAACATGAATGTAAACTCGGTGAGAAATACATACTCCCCCAAGCTTAGGCTTTTGGCCTAAGTTGGTCTAGTACCAAGGACCGCCGCTACTCTCCCCGGTATAATGGGAGGTGTAATCAGGATACCACTGGCTGGTCATCTCCGGATCCCACTGGACAGATGATGCACGATAAGGGTCTAGCTCAGGTTCTAGCTCAAGTTCAGGTTCTGGAGTAAAAGCTTTTAACTCGATGATTGTTCACCGCTTCCAGCGTGACAAGAAAATTATCTGCAGTCAAATCAAACAACAGAGGGGTAGGCAAAATAATAGTCTCATTGTATTTCTTATTAAATCTAAGTTTATACAAGAGCATCTTTTCTTGGTTGTCAACAATAAACTTGTGTGCTACCATGCTCTTGTAATCTAAAATGTGAGGAGGTAATTTTGTCTCCTCCTCCTCATGGTGCCCAATGGGTATCTGAAAATGTTCAGCAAGACGTGCATCATAGATACCTTCAAATATGGGGCCTTTTGTACGATTCAGGGCTAGCCGTTTAGCAACGACGGCACCCATACTGAAAATATTGTCTCCTAGCAAAGCATGTTGAAGAATAATAATATCTGGAACGCTCAAATTTCCACTATTTCCACGACCAATCAAGCATCTACTAGAAAATATGGCAAAGTAGCATAAAACAGGAAAGTGTATGCTAGAGACTTTTGCCTCAGAGCCATTCTTTGGCTCTTCTACAACAATAGTTTTAACAAAGCCGTCCACATCTTCACGATGAGGTTCATGTAATTCTCCCTCATAAGGTATCCTACATACATCGCAAAAATGACGTAAAGACATTTCTTTGAATTCATCATATAAATGAAATGATACTGCAGGCGGTGATTTCTTAGGATAATAATAAAAGTTTTGCACGAAAGTACTGGTGAGTAAGAGATACTAATCAATTCGGTCGTTGATGAAACCGGTGAGGCCTGCAGTCTCGATTAAAGCATAAAAATCTTCATGAATTCCGGCTTCTTTCAAGAAATCCTCGCATGGCCATTCACACGACTGCATTTCCGCTAAGCGAGGAAGATTATACTTGGGTTTTTCCTTCTCTTTGTCTTGTTTTTCCTTACAGCTTTGGCTAGAAGAGCCTTTAAAGAGCCTCCTTAACATTTTCCGAAAATTTCTAAAATTTTAGTAACTCCAAAAAAAAGTGAATAAAACTAAAAAAGATTGATAGCAACTACTCCTACAAGTGCCTAAAGCCTATATCATGCATTGGAATTGCTTGGGACCTCAAAAATTTGACATGCAAGCTCAAGAACATGGTCACCTATGCAGCAAAAATTTGCAATGAATAAAGCACTAGAACAAAAACTAATTGGACCAATGGAGGAGTCACATACCAAGCAACAATCTCCCAAAGCAGTTTTGTGAATGGAGCTTTGAGCAAGGAGATCGAAAATCGCAGCAAAACGAGCTAGAACTCGTGCTTGAGCTGGATGGCGATTTTTTTGGGTAGAAGATGAAGTGTGTGGGTGCTGGAATAAGTGGAGGGGGCCACCAGGGGCCCACAAGACAGGGGCGCGCCCTACAGGGGGGGCGCCCTCCTCTCTCGTGGCCTGGTGCTTGGCCCTCCTACAGTGTTTTCAGTGCCTAAAATCCTTAGATATTCCAGAAAAAATCGTAGTAGATTTGTAGGGCATTTGGAGCACTTTTATTTTTAGACTATTTTTTAATGCACTGGTAATTCAGAAAACAGACGGATAATACTAATTTTGCTTTATTTATTCTAAATAACAGAAAGTAAACAGAGAATTACGTAAGGTTGTGCCTTCTAGTTTCATCCATCTCGTGATCATCAAAATGAACCCACTAACAAGGTTGATCAAGTCTTGTTAACGAACTCATTCGAATAACACGGAACCGAGAAATTTCGAATAACACTAAGTTACCTCAACGGGGATATGAAAATCCCCTACAATAAGAATATCATACTTTTTCTTGACAGTAGGAAGAGGAAATTCAAAGCCTCCAAAAATGATAGTTGGAACTTTTTCAATATAATTGATGCTATGGACTTGAGATTGTTTCCTCAGAAAATGTACCGTATGCTCATTACCATTAACATGAAAAGTGACATTGCCTTTGTTGCAATCAATAACAGCCCCTGCAGTATTAAGAAAAGGTCTACCAAGGATAATAGACATACTATCGTCCTCGGAATATCAAGAATAACAAAGTCCGTTAAGATAGTGACATTTGCTACCACAACAGGCACATCCTCACAAATACCGGTGGTATAGCAGTTGATTTATCAGCTATTTGCAAAGATATTTCAGTAGGTGTCAACTTATTCAATTCAAGTCTACGATATAAAGAGAGAGGCATAACACTAACACCGGCTCCAAGATCACATAAGGCAGTTCTAACATAATTTCTTTTAATAGAGCAAGGTATAGTTGGGACACCCGGATCTCCAAGTTTCTTTGGTATTCCACCTTTAAAGTGTAATTAGCAAGCATGGTGGAAATTTCGGCTTCCGGTATCTTTCTTTTATTTGTGATGATATCCTTCATATACTTAGCATAAGGATTTACTTTAAGCATATCAGTTAAGCGCATACGTAACAAAATAGGTCCAATCATTTCAGCAAAGCGCTCAAAATCCTCATCATCCTTTGACTTGGATGGTTTAGGAGGAAAGGGCATGGGTTTCTGAACCCATGGTTCTCTTTATTTACCGTGCTTTCTAGCAACAAAATCTCTCTTATCACAACGTTGATTCTTTGATTGTGGGTTATCAAGATCAACAACAGGTTCAATCTCTACATCATTGTCTTTGCTAGGTTGAGCATCAACATGAACATTATCATTAACATTATCACTAGGTTCATGTTCATCACCTGATTGAGTTTTAGCATCAGAAATAGAAATATTATTAGGATTCTCAGGTGTGTCTACAGTAGGTTCACTAGAAGCATGCAAAGTTCTATCATTTTTCTTTTTCTTCTTTTTAGAAGAACTAGGTGCCTCTAAATTATTTCTCTGAGAATCTTGTTCGATTCTCTTAGGGTGGCCTTCAGGATACAAAGGTTCCTGAGTCATTCTACCAGTTCTAGTAGCCACTCTAACAGCAAAGTCATTTTTATTATTTAATTCCTCAAGCAAATCATTTTGAGCTTTAAGTACTTGCTCAGCTTGAGTAGCAACCATAGAAGCATATTTTCTAACGCGGTAAAGTTCATCTTTAACTCTAGCCAGATTATCACCTACGCGTCCTATCTCGAAAGCATTATTCTTTAACTCTCTACCAACATAAGCATTAAAACTTTCTTTCCTAGCCATAAAGTCATCAAATTCATCTAAGCATGGGCTATGAAATTTAGTAGAGGGTATTTCAACTTTATCATATCTATAGAGAGAATTTACCTTTACTACCTGTGTCGGGTTATCAAGACAACGTAGTTCTTCAGGCAGTATATTAAGACCATGTATTTCTTCAATAGGAGGTAAATTCTTAACATCTTCAACTTTAATACCTTTTTCTTTCATTGATTTCTTCGCCTCTTGCATTTCTTCAGGACTGAGAAATAAAACACCTCTCTTCTTCGGAGTGGGTTTAGGAATAGGCTCAGGAGTTGGCTCAATTGGTTCAGGAATTACTTCAGGAATTGGCTCGGGAAGAGTCCAATTATTTTCATTAGTCAACATATTATTCAATAGTATTTCAGCTTCGTCGACTATTCTTTCCCTGAAAACACAACCAGCACAACTATCCAAGTAGTCCTTGGAAGCATCGGTTAGTCCATTATAAAAGATATCAAGTATTTCATTTTTCTTAAGAGGATGATCAGGCAAAGCATTAAGTAACCGGAGAAGCCTCCCCAAGCTTGTGGGAGACTCTCTTCTTTGATTTGCACAAAATTATATATTTCCAGCAAGGCAGCTTGTTTCTTATGAGCAGGGAAATATTTAGCAGAGAAGTAATAAACCATATCTTGACTACACACACAACCAGGAGCAAGAGAATTATACCAAGTCTTAGCATCACCCTCTAATGAAAATGGAAATATCAAGGGGAAAACCCGAAGAATCACCCCCGGTGAATTCCACTCGATGTAATCATCAAGGTGAACGTAAGAGGAACCACCCCCGAGCTCCACACTTGAGGGGTTGCACGACAGAATCATATCGGAAGTGGTTAAGGCGGAATCACCCTGATGACCACGACCAAATAGCTACACTACAGGGTTAACATCAGAAGTGCTGTAGAGGTCTCACCCTCGGCACTCGATAGTAACCCAGTAGTGTCGAGCAACTAAGGGGAAAGTGATGTGCGGTGCCGGGGCCTGGTCTTCGATCCCATTGATCGGATCTTCAATGATGAAGCAGGGGCAACAAGGACAAGGTGGGGGTCACTGATGTGTCTCTACCCAACCTATAGTAAACAGTTTAGGTTAAGCAGGTAGGTAACAACAACATGTTACAATAAACAGGCTATGCATAAGGATAGGAGGAAACAATAACAGTAGCAAAATCTAATGCAAGCATGAGAGAATGGAATGGGCGATATCGGGATGATCAAAGTGGGGGCTTTCCTGGTTGGTCTGGTAAGGAGGGGTCGTCGTCGACGTAGTTGATCACAACGGCATCATCAGCGGTCTCGGGGTCTATCGGAGAGAAGAGGGGGAAGAAACAATAAATAAAAAGCAAACAAAGCATCATAAAGCATAACGTAGTAATACGCGGTGTTAGGGTGAACTAACGTTGTGCTAGACGTTGCAAACAGAGAGGGAAAACATCCGAAGGATGAATTCCCCGCGTTAGGCGGATTCCGGAACGAGGAAAAGAGGGGGAAAGTTCCATGTTTAGCATGCTAGGGGCATGTGAGAGATTACCCTGTTTTCGCATTCATTTGATTTTTCTGAGCAACTTTCATGTATAAAGTTTTTCCATCCGAGCTACGGTTAATTTTCTATGATTTTTCAAAGATTTAAACATTTTCTAGAATTTCCTAGATTTACTATTAAATCGAATTAAAAACAGAATATACATTTTAAACTCAGCAGGGCTAGCCACCGTCAATGACATGTGGGGCCAGGGGCTGGGTTGACCCGATTAATTAGTCGATCATAGTTGACTAGTCAACTGGTTGTCAAACCTATAGTGGGGCCCATGTGTCATTCTCACAGATTTAGTATTTCTTTTTAAAGAGATAATTAGAAGTGGGGTCTGCCGGTCATTGGGGGGTACTTAAATTAGTTTATATCTAATCTAAGTTAATGTCCTTGGGCCCACGGGTCAGTAGCAGTGGGGGGTTAGCCCCACTAACCAAAACAGGGGAGGGCCGGCTGGGCTAGCGCCTGATTGCTCCAAAGGTGCCATGACGGCCAATCCGTAGCTTCGGGGGCGGCCTGGTTGCGGGCGGTGTGCCGCCAGGGGCTGCTGGCATGGCGCGACTGCCGGACGCCGGCCGTGGCAGCAACTCGGGCGGTAGGAGGGTTGCGTGGCGTGAGCGGTGCGGGAGGCAGCCAGGCGAGCTGGCGGGCTTAGCGCCGACTACACTCGGCGCAGCGGGCGCAAGGCAGCAGCGAGTAGCAAGGCAGGAGTTAGCGGCAACCGAAGGTAGAGCAACAGCGGCTGCGCCTAGGAGCAGCAGCAGCGCTGCAGCAGAAGCAGAACAAGCAGCAGCAGATCGCGACAGCAGCATGTCGCGACAGATGCGACAAAGCTATGCACGGGCGGCAGCGGGCATGCACAGGGCATCCAAAGGCGCGACAGGGCGTAGCCGGACGCGAGGCAGTGCGGTAGAGCACACAGACAGTGCTTCGGCCACGGCGGCCGAGCTCGCGGGGACACTGCTACGGCGACGAATCGAGGCGGAAAGAATGGGGGATTCGGCAGAGATGCTCACCGGGGAGCACATGTAGGCTCGTTGGGGGCTTAGTAGCTGCAGGGGGAGACGAATTTGATGATGATGGCCGCGGGGACCGAGGAAGAAGATGATGCTGGCGATGGCTACGTGGATCCCCCAACTCGATATCGGGTGTAGACAACGAATCTGGCTACTGGCGGAGGCGGATGAACACCTCCTATGGCGCGGGGACGTCGGCGGTCATGGCACCGGCGGCTCGCTGTAGCGAGGGGAGGAGAGGAGCTGCCCGGGAAAGGGGGAAAGCAAGGCAAGTGTGGGCTAGGGTTTGCCGTCGAGGTCGGGTGCGGTTTTGTTGGCGTCGGGGGACCTCGGGATGGCCTGCGTGGCCGATCCGGGCGTGGACTGACGCACAATGGCCACCGAGCCTCCTGTGAACAGGAGGTTGAAGAAGAGGTGGAGGCTGGCTGGGCAGTGCACTCTTGTAGTACAACCCATGTGCACAACAGGCTTTTACTCTCCTTCTTTTCCTATTTTCTTTCTTCTTTCAACTGTTAGGCACTATTTTAAAAATCTATAGTCCATCTTAGCTTGGAGGTGATGTTGTATTCCTAAACAAATAAATGTTATGAAATTTTGGGTAAAAGATGAACTATTGTGCAGCAACTTTTGCACAACTCCAAATTTCACCTGCAAATTGAATTTGATTTGAAAGTGGAAATTTTAAACGATATTTGAATCAAAGGTGATCAAGCACTGTTTAGTGAGATGATTAGCCTAATCACGGAGGGTTCTTTGTAGCATGACGCTGGGGTGTTACAAATCTCCTCCACTACAAGAAATCTCGTCCCGAGATTTAAGAGCTGGAGTAAGGGGAAAGACTCGGGAAGGACGGAGCCCAACGCAAGATTGGTACGTGGGGACTATGTTAGTGAACGTGGCATAGAGGCATCTCTCGAGTTGAAATTCAAGAAAATCATCGAGGGCAAGGTGAGGTGCAATAAGAAGCTTCAGCCCGGTAGACAATCGTTTGTTGCACAAACAACAAGGGGTGAAAGGGGTTCGAGCAAATGTGAATAAGTATTAAATGCGATACAAGAATAGATCGCCTCTCGGAGGGCGGCTCGGGATTTTCATATGAAGCCAAGCATGAGAAATAACCTTAGAAACAAGGGTGTACAGGACAGTCCGGTCTCGATCTTGTGGAACTGTGGGTTATGGGCCCACCATGAGGGTTAAAAGCAGGAAGGCGCTAACATCTTGAACGGTCATGATAGCAAGACAGGTCAGAGGATAGCCTGTCTCTTATGTTGGCAACAAAGTTTGGTACGAAGGGCGTGGGACAAAGAGAACCATTTTCCTGCTCATAAGACGAGGCAGACCAATAGGCAAAGTTCTCGTCCATCGGTGGTTACCGAAATGTCATCAACATTAGTAACAGGGTCGTACTGACCGAATTGTACCTTGAGACGTTTTTATAAGAAGGGAATTATTTCTGCTTAGATCATATAGATCACAAGAAAGGTTAAACCAAACAATGGAAAGGAAAATGTGGTTATTAGTTAAACCAGCCCAATGGAAAGGAAAAGGTACTTATACAAAAGTATTAGAGTATATGCTTCCCAAGAACAAACAGAGCACGATATACATGACAGGACATCAAGTACTTATCCATTTAATTAATGGGGTAAGGAGAATCATGATTTTTACCCATACGGCGGTGTTTGGATAATTGATCAAGAAACATTCGACAATGTGCTTCCAATGTTCTTGTTGATATTCAAATACCTCAGTCATGCTTCGAGGTAGCATTAACATGGTGTTCCAAGTAGGGGTTGGAGTTGAAGGTCACAAGAAATACTCAAAGAACAAGTGAAGGAATAGCAAGGAGTCCAAGGTATAACCAAGACATGATCAAACATGTGTTGAAAAGAAGACAAGGGGGTTGTCGATGATAACGCAAATCACCGAAGGTCAAGGATGGTATTTCTCACCATGAATTCAATTGTCATCTCAATAGAAGTCAAAATATTGATGCTGATCACGACACATTTGTCGAGAGGCTCTACGAAGATGCCATCGAGGAGCGATGACATCAAGCAACAGGAAGGATGAAGCGAAAGGCTATTGGAACCCCGGATATGACACAAGCTCAAAATCAAGCTTGTTGTTCGAGGTGAAATGATAAAATGATGAAGATTGGCGTAAGCTTCGCTCATCGCCGAAAAGTTGTGCTTCGGGAATAAGGACCAGGTAGCACAGTTAAAATTAGCACGATAATGATATAGCCGATCAGGCTAGGAATGATGTGACGGAGTATCATTCCAATGAGAATTCACAAGAGGTAGTGCAATGACACAATATCCTCGAGATAACATGAGGCAATACTTGTAGGTAGATCAAATTAGAGGTTGGACAGGTGATATGACTTGCAGGAGACAAGTATTTTAACTTGTCCGGGAAATGAATTAAGGAGAAACTATGGTCGGAACCATGATTATGAATGATCAAACCACCGATACAAGATGAACTTATAACAAGGGGTAATTATTTTAATGAGCAGCTTCCATGATAAGTTCTACACCAGGTCCATGGGCATGAACACAAAGGTTCAAGGTCGACTCCCACTTCTGCAATGCATAACCTTTCATTCACTCCTCGTTTTCAAAGAATTTGTAGTGCGAAAGATTTATCTGGTGAAGCACCAGAAGAGTATGACTCACATGTCTTTCGAGTTCACACGGATTAGGGAAGGCATAGGTTCAACCCGTAGGGGTATCTTAGGAACATATACCACTGACTTCCAGAGCATATAACATCAGCTCAATAGCAGAGCATGGTTGATAATAAGCGAGAGGATACAATTTATCGAAGGCAATATGTATCAGGGGAAGAGCACACGAGATTCTGAATATGAAGGACATTGTCGGATAATATATAATCCAACAAAGGATTCAGCGGTCCTCAATGAATCTGATGTGAGTATCAGTACTCAATCAGAAGAGCGAAAGAATTCAAAGGCATCATGTTATAGAAATATCTGAATAATTCGACGTTCAAGTTGAAGGGAACTAGGTGGACAATCAATTACAACTTGATTGGCCGAGATCCAACTCATGTCCAGAATGACATATGAGCAGGAAGGTCCAATTGCAGGGTTCGACTGATGATTGCGAGCAATCGCAAGAAAATGAATCAATAGGCTCAGGATGACAATGACAAAGGATATTAATGAATATTGCTGGTCATATGGATTTAACCATAATGCAGATAGACAAGACTTTCGGGAGAACTAGGCTGCAAAGGATCTTTGGGAGATCGAATTGCCTTTGAAGAATTTTGTGAGACATATGATCAACTTGGGATGAACAAATCCCCGGTAAGTGTGAGGAATTATTCATAGGGTTATTCAGGCGAAAAAGAGCTGCAAGGCAGTCAGAAAAAGGATTCTCGAAAGTCAGAGAATACTTTCGGGTATCATGTAATAATAAGAACAACTACGGATGAAATTATGAACGGCGAGGTACGCAGTTATCCATAAGGATTCAACAGTGTTAAGAGATTGCAAAAGAAATGAACACAATTTCTCGGGAGTAGATTGGAGAGTATCTTCGAAGTCTCCTCGTGAAGCAGGCAACCATCCAGAATGAAGGGGCTCTCCGGGGAAAGTCGTTACGAGAACCTAATATTAGATTTTTGCAAAATCATTTAAACCGAATAGAAAAGACATCAGAATCCCAGAGTATAGACGAGGAGTAAAAGATCCTAATACCACCCAATGGCGACGTGAGCCCGTAAGACACACAACCAATGTTAGTAAAAGTTTTTGTAGTGACTAGACTCAACTTCGGCCAAGGAGTTGGAAAGGGGGCTACCTACAGGCAGTCGGCTCTAATACCAACTTGTGACGCCCTTGATTCAATCATACACTAATCATACACGCAAATGTGTACGATCAAGATCAAGGACTCACGGGAAGATATCACAACACAACTCTAGACACAAATTAAAAAAATACAAGCTTTATATTACAAGCCAGGGGCCTCGAGGGCTCCAATACACAAGAGTCAGCAGAAGCAATAAGTTAGACAAGCTTGCCTTAATAAGGCTAGCACAAAAGCATCTACGATCAAAAAGGCAAGGCCTCCTGCCTAGGAGCCTCCTAACTACTCCTGGTCGTCGGCGGGCTCCACATAGTAGTAGGCATCGGCGGTGGCATCTGGCTCCTGGGCTCTGACATCTGGTTGCATCAACCGGAAAGAAGAAGAAAGGGGGAAAAGGGGGAGTGATAACCCACAAGTATAGGGGATCGCAACAGCTTTCGAGGGTAGAGTATTCAACCCAAATTTATTGATTCGACACAAGGGGAGCCAAAGAATATTCTTGAGTATTAGCAGTTGAGTTGTCAATTCAACCACACCTGGATAACTTAGTATCTGCAGCAAAGTGTTTAGTAGCAAAAGTGGTATGATAATAAAGGTAACGGTAGCAAAAGCAAAGATAAATGCTTTTGGGTTTTTGTAGTAGTTGTACTTGATAGCAACGGAAAAGTAAATAAGCGAAGAACAATATATGAAAAGCTCGTGAGGCAATTGATCAGTGATGGATAATTATGCAGGATGCGATTCCTCATGTAATAGTTATAACATAGGGTGATATAGAACTAGCTCCAGTTCATCAATATAATGTAGGCATGTATTCCGTAAATAGTCATACGTGCTTATGGAAAAGAACTTGCATGACATCTTTTGTCCTACCCTCCGTGGCAGTGGGGTCCTTACATAAACTAAGGGATATTAAGGCCTCCTTTTAGTAGAGAACCGGAACAAAGCATTAGCACATATTGAATACATGAACTCCTCAAACTACGATCATCACCGAGAAGTGTCCCGATTATCGTCACTTCGGGGTTGTCGGATCATAACACATAATAGGTGACTATAGACTTGCAAGATAGGATCAAGAACACACATATATTCATGAAAACATAATAGGTTCAGATCAGAAATCATGGCACTCGGGCCCTAGTGACAAGCATTAAGCATAGCGAAGTCATAGCAACATCAATCTCAGAACATAGTGGATACTAGGGATCAATCCCCTAACAAAATTAACTTGATTACATGGTAAATCTCATCCAAACCATGACCGTCCAGCAAGCCTACGATGGAATTACTCACGCACGGCGGTGAGCATCATGAAATTGGTGATGGAGGATGGTTGATGATGACGATGGCGACGGATCCCTCTCTCGGAGCCCTGAACGGACTCTAGATCAGCCCTCCAGAGAGACTAGGGCTTGGCGGCGGCTCCGTGTCGTGAAACGCGATGAAACTTTCTCTCTGATTTTTTCTCCCGAGACGGAATATATGGAGTTGGAGTTGAGGTCGGAGGAGGTCGAGGGGCCCACGAGATGAGGGGCGTGCCTAGAGTGCGCCCCACATCTCGTGGACAGGCCCTGGGCCCCCTGATGTATTTCTTTCGCCCAACATTCTTATAAATTCCAAAAAGTGCCTCCGTGGATTTCCAGGACATTCTGAGAACTTTTCTTTTCTACACATAAAACAACATCATGGTAGTTCTGCTGAAAATAGCGTCACTCCGGGTTAGTTTCATTCAAATCATGCAAGGTAGAGTCCAAAACAAGGGCAAAAGTGTTTGGAAAAGTAGATACGTTGGATACGTATCAACTCCCCCAAGCTTAAACCTTTGCTTGTCCTCAAGCAATTCAGTTGATAAACTGAAAGTGATAAAGAAAAACTTTTACAAACTCTATTTGCTCTTGTTGTTGTAAACATGAAAAGCCAGCATTCAAGTTTCATCAAATATTATGAACTAACCATACTCACAATAACACATAGGTCTCACAATTACTCATATCAATAACATAATCAGCTAGCGAGCCATAATAATAAAACTCAGATGACAAGACTTTCTCAAAATAATCATAACATGATATAACAAAATAGTATCTCGCTAGCCCTTCCTGAGACCGCAAAACATAAATGCAGAGCACCTTTAAAGATCAAGGACTCACTAAACATTGTAATTCATGGTAAAAGAGATCCTGTCAAGTCATACCCAATATAAACTAATAATGATGAATGCAAATGACAGTGTGCTCTCGAGCGGGTGCTTTTTAATAAGAAGGGTGATGACTCAACATAAAAGTAAATAGATAGGCCCTTCGCAGAGGGAAGCGAGGATTTGTAGAGGTGCCAGAGCTCGATTTTAAAATAGAGATTGAATAACATTTTGAGCGGCATACTTTCGCTGTCAATGCAACAACTATGAGATGGTTGTATCTTCCATACTACATGCATTATAGGCAGTTCCCAAACAGAATGGTAAAGGTTTATACTCCCCCTCCACCAACAAGCATCAATCCACGGCTTGCTCGAAACAACGAGTGCCTCCAACATACATCAGGTCCCAGGGGGAGTTTTGTTCAATTATTTTGATTTACTTTGATCTTTTTGGATCATGGGACTGGTCATCCCGGTTACTGCCCTTTCTCGTGAATGAGGAGCGGAGTCCACTCCTCTTGAGAATAACCCACGGCATGGAAGATATAGGCAGCCCTAGTTGAAACATGAGCTGCTCGAGCATACAAAACAGAATTTCATTTGAAGGTTTAGAGTTTGGCACATACAAATTTACTTGGAACGGCAGGTAGATACCGCATATAGGAAGGTATAGTGGACTCACATGGAATAACTTTGGGGTTTAAGGAGTTTGGATGCACAAGCAGTATTCCCGCTTAGTACAAGTGAAGACTAGCAAAAAGGCAGGAAGCGACCAACTGAGAGAGCGACAACAGCCATAAACATGCATTAAAATTAATTCACACCGAATACAAGCATGATTAGGATATAATCTACCATGAACATAAATATCATGAAGGCTATGTTGATTTGATTCAACTACATGTGTGAACATGTGCCAAGTCGAGTCACTCAATTCATTCAAAGGAGGATACCATCCCATCATACCACATCATAATCATTCTAATAGCATGTTGGCACGCAAGGTAAACCATTATAACTCATAGCTAATCAAACATGGCACAAGCAACTATAATCTCTAAATGTCATTGCAAATATGTTTACTTCATAATAGCTGACTCAGGAACGATGAACTCATCATATTTACAAAAACAAAAGAGGTCGAGTTCATACCCGCTTTTCTCATCCCAATAAGTCCATCATATATCGTCATTATTGCCTTTCACTTTCGCATGACCCGAACGATGTGTATAATAATAAGAGTGCACGTGCATTGGACTAAGCTGGAATCGCAAGCATTCAACTCAAGAGAGAAGTCAAGTAATATGGGCTCTAAATTAAATAAACAATCATGCATATAAGAGCCACTAAGCATTTTCAATATGGTCTTCTCGACCCCCAAAAGAAAGAGAAGAAAATAAAACTATTTACACGGGAAAGCTCCCAACAAGTAAGAAGAAGAACTAGAAATCTTTTTGGGTTTTCATTTTAATTTCTACTGCAAGCATGGAAATTAAACTAACTAACTTTTTGGTTTTTCTTAAGGTTTATCGAACACACAAGAAGAAAACTAGAAAAAGAAATTTAAACTAGCATGGATAATACAATGAAAGAGTATGAGCACCGACGACTAGTGTGTGAACATGAATGTAAAGTCGGTGAAATACGTACTCCCCAAGCTTAGGCTTTTGGCCTAAGTTGGTCTAGTACCAAGGACCGCCGCTACTCTCCCGGTATAATGGGAGGTGTAATCAGGATACCACTGGCTGGTCATCTCCGGATCCCAATCGGATGAGATGATGCACGATAAGGGTCTAGCTCAGGTTCTAGCTCAAGTTCAGGTTACGAGTAAAAGCTTTTAACTCGATGATTGTTCACCGCTTCCAGCGTGACAAGAAAATTATCTGCAGTCAAATCAAACAATAGAGGCGTAGGCAAAATAATAGTCTCATTGTATTTCTTATTAAATCTAAGTTTATACAAGAGCATCTTTTCTTCGTTGTCAACAATAAACTTGTGTGCTACCATGCTCTTGTAATCTAAAATGTGAGGAGGTAATTTTGTCTCCTCCTCCTCATGGTGCCCAATGGGTATCTGAAAATGTTCAGCAAGACGTGCATCATAGATACCTTCAAATATGGGGCCTTTTGTATTTATTCAGGGCTAGCCGCTTAGCAACGCATTTACACCCATACTAAAAGTATTGTCTCCTAGCAAAGCATGTTGAAGAATAATAATATCTGGAACGCTCAAATTTCCACTATTTCCACGACCAATCAAGCATCTACTAGCAAATATGGCAAAGTAGCATAAAACAGGAAAGTGTATGCTAGAGACTTTTGCCTCAGAGCCATTCTTTGGCTCTTCTACAGCAATAGTTTTAACAAAGCCGTCCACATCTTCACGATGAGGTTCATGTAATTCTCCCTCATAAGGTATCCTACATACCGCGCAAAAATGACGTAAAGACATTTCTTTGAATTCATCATATAAATGAAATGATACTGCAGGCGGTGATTTCTTAGGATAATAATAAAAGTATTGGTGAGTAAGAGATACTAATCAATTCGGTCGTTGATGAAACCGGTGAGGCCTACAGTCTCGATTAAAGAATAAAAATCTTCATGAATTCCGGCTTCTTTCAAGAAATCCTCGCATGGCCATTCACACGACCGTACTTCCGCTAAGCGAGGAAGATTATACTTGGGTTTTTCCTTCTCTTTGTCTTGTTTTTCCTTACAGCTTTGGCTAGAAGAGCCTTTAAAGAGCCTCCTTAACATTTTCTGAAAATTTCTAAAATTTTAGTAACTCCAAAACAAAAGTGAATAAAACTAAAAAAGATTGATAGCAACTACTCCAACAAGTGCCTAAAGCCTATATCATGCATTGGAATTGCTTGGGACCTAAAAAATTTGACATGCAAGCTCAAGAACATGGTCACCTATGCAGCAAAAATTTGCAATGAATAAAGCACTAGAACAAAAACTAATTGGACAAATGGAGGAGTCACATACCAAGCAACTATCTCCCAAAGCAGTTTTGTGAATGGAGCTTTGAGCAAGGAGATCGAAAATCGCAGCAAAACGAGCTAGAACTCGTGCTTGAGCTGGATGGGGATTTTTTTGGGTAGAAGATGAAGTGTGTGGGTGCTGGAATAAGTGGAGGGGGCCATCAGGGGCCCATAAGACAGGGGCGCGCCCTACAGGGGGGGCGCCCTCCTCTCTCGTGGCCTGGTGCTTGGCCCTCCTGCAGTGTTTTCAGTGCCTAAAATCCTCAGATATTCCAGAAAAAATCATACTAGATTTGTAGGGCATTTGGAGCACTTTTATTTTCAGACTATTTTTTAATGCACTGGTAATTCAGAAAACAGACGGATAATACTAATTTTGCTTTATTTATTCTAAATAACAGAAAGTAAAAAGAGGGTACAGAAGGTTGTGCCTTCTAGTTTCATCCATCTCGTGATCATCAAAATGAACCCACTAACAAGGTTGATCAAGTCTTGTTAACGAACTCATTCCGAATAACACGGAACCTGAGAAATTTCGAATAACACCAAGTTACCTCAACGGGGATATGAAAATCCCCAACAATAAGAATATCATACTTTTTCTTGACAGTAGGAAGAGGAAATTCAAAGCCTCCAAAAATGATAGTTGGAACTTTTTCAATATAATTGATGCTATGGACTTGAGATTGTTTCCTCAGAAAATGTACCGTATGCTCATTACCATTAACATGAAAAGTGACATTGCCTTTGTTGCAATCAATAACAGCCCCTGCAGTATTAAGAAAAGGTCTACCAAGGATAATAGACATACTATCGTCCTCGGGAATATCAAGAATAACAAAGTCCGTTAAGATAGTGACATTTGCTACCACAACAGGCACATCCTCACAAATACTGACAGGTATAGCAGTTGATTTATCAGCTATTTGCAAAGATATTTCAGTAGGTGTCAACTTATTCAATTCAAGTCTACGATATAAAGAGAGAGGCATAACACTAACACCGGCTCCAAGATCACATAAGGCAGTTCTAACATAATTTCTTTTAATAGAGCAAGGTATAGTTGGGACACCCGGATCTCCAAGTTTCTTTGGTATTCCACCTTTAAAGTGTAATTAGCAAGCATGGTGGAAATTTAAACTTCGGTATCTTTCTTTTATTTGTGATGATATCCTTCATATACTTAGCATAAGGATTTACTTTAAGCATATCAGTTAAGCGCATACGTAACAAAATAGGTCCAATCATTTCAGCAAAGCGCTCAAAATCCTTATCATCCTTTGACTTGGATGGTTTAGGAGGAAAGGGCATGGGTTTCTGAACCCATGGTTCTCTTTATTTACCATGCTTTCTAGCAACAAAATCTCTCTTATCACAACGTTGATTCTTTGATTGTGGGTTATCAAGATCAACAACAGGTTCAATCTCTACATCATTGTCTTTGCTAGGTTGAGCATCAACATGAACATTATCATTAACATTATCACTAGGTTCATGTTCATCACCTGATTGAGTTTCAGCATCAGAAATAGAAATATTATTGGGATTCTCAGGTGTGTCTACAGTAGGTTCACTAGAAGCATGCAAAGTTCTATCATTTTTCTTTTTCTTCTTTTTAGAAGAACTAGGTGCCTCTAAATTATTTCTCTGAGAATCTTGCTCGATTCTCTTAGGGTGGCCTTCAGGATACAAAGGTTCTGAGTCATTCTACCAGTTCTAGTAGCCACTCTAACAACAAAGTCATTTTTATTATTTAATTCCTCAAGCAAATCATTTTGAGCTTTAAGTACTTGCTCAGCTTGAGTAGCAACCATAGAAGCATATTTTCTAACGGTAAAGTTCATCTTTGACTCTAGCCAGATTATCACCTACGTCCTAGTTCGAAAGCATTATTCTTTAACTCTCTACCAACATAAGCATTAAAACTTTCTTTCCTAGCCATAAAGTCATCAAATTCATCTAAGCATGGGCTATGAAATTTAGTAGAGGGTATTTCAACTTTATCATATCTATAGAGAGAATTTACCTTTACTACCTGTGTCGGGTTATCAAGACAACGTAGTTCTTCAGGCAGTATATTAAGACCATGTATTTCTTCAATAGGAGGTAAATTCCTAACATCTTCAACTTTAATACCTTTTTCTTTCATTGATTTCTTCGCCTCTTGCATTTCATCAGGACTGAGAAATAAAACACCTCTCTTCTTCGAAGTGGGTTTAGGAATAGGCTCAGGAGTTGGCTCAATTGGTTCAGGAATTGGCTCGGGAAGAGTCCAATTATTTTCATTAGTCAACATATTATTCAATAGTATTTCAACTTCGTCGACTATTCTTGCCCTGAAAACACAACCAGCACAACTATCCAAGTAGTCCTCGGAAGCATCGGTTAGTCCATTATAAAAGATATCAAGTATTTCATTTTTCTTAAGAGGATGATCAGGCAAAGCATTAAGTAACCGGAGAAGCCTCCCCAAGCTTGTGGGAGACTCTCTTCTTTGATTTGCACAAAATTATATATTTCCCGCAAGGCAGCTTGTTTCTTATGAGTAGGGAAATATTTAGCAGAGAAGTAATAAATCATATCTTGACTACACACACAACCAGGAGCAAGAGAATTATACCAAGTCTTAGCATCACCCTTAATGAGAACGGAAATATCTTAAGGATATATAAATAGCGAGACTTCTCATCATGAGTAAACAAGGTGGCTATATCATTCAACTTGGTAAGATGTGCCACAACAGTTTTAGATTTGAGGCCATAAAAAGGATCAGATTCAACTAAAGTAATAATATCAGGATCAACAGAGAATTCATCATCCTTATCAATAACACAGATAAGTGAAGTAGCGAATGCAGGATCGGGTTTCATTCTAGCATTAAGAGACTGCTGCTTCCATTTAGCTAATAATTTATTAAGATCACTTCTATCATTGCAAGCAAGGATTTCAAGAGCAGCTTTTTCATTCATAACATAACCCTTAGGAACAACAGGTAAAACATAATCATTGGGGGAACCTTCATCATCACTATCATCAATAATAGGTTCTTCAATATTTTCATTCCCCTAACTCTAGCAAGTTGTTCATCTAGAAATTCACCTAATGGCAAAGTAGTATCACGCACAAAAGTAGTTTCATCATGCATAGCGAAGTGGCATCATCAATAACATCGACATATCAGAATTCATAGCGAGCAGGTTTAGGTGTAGCGCTTACTAATAACGGAAGGAGAATCTAGTGCAGAGCTAGATGGCAGTTCCTTACCTCCCCTCGTAGTTGAGAGATAAATTGTTGTCTTAGCGTCTTTCAAGTTCTTCATAGTGATCAACAGATATAAATCCCAAGTGACTCAGAGAACAGAGCTATGCTCCCCGGCAACGGCGCCAGAAATTGGTCTTGATAACCCACAAGTATAGGGGATCGCAACAACTTTCGAGGGTAGAGTATTCAACCCAAATTTATTGATTCGACACAAGGGGAGCCAAAGAATATTCTTGAGTATTAGCAGTTGAGTTGTCAATTCAACCACACCTGGATAACTTAGTATTTGCAGCGAAGTGTTTAGTAGCAAAAGTGGTATGATAATAAAGGTAACGGTAGCAAAAAGAAAGATAAAATTTTTGGGTTTTTGTAGTAGTTGTAACAGTAGCAACGGAAAAGTAAATAAGCGAAGAACAATATATGAAAAGCTCGTAGGCAATGGATCAATGATGGATAATTATGCCGGATGCGATTCCTCATGCAATAGTTATAACATAGGGTGATATAGAACTTGCTCCAGTTCATCAATGTAATGTAGGCATGTATTCCGTAAATAGTCATACGTGCTTATGGAAAAGAACTTGCATGACATCTTTTGTCCTACTCTCCTGTGGTAGTGGGGTCCTTACGGAAACTAAGGGATATTAAGGCCTCCTTTTAATAGAGAACCGGAACAAAGCATTAGCACCTAGTGAATACATGAACTCCTCAAACTACGGTCATCACCGAGAAGTGTCCCGATTATTGTCACTTCGGGGTGGTCGGATCATAACACATAATAGGTGACTATAGACTTGCAAGATAGGATCAAGAACACACATATATTCATGAAAACATAATAGGTTCAGATCTGAAATCATGGCACTCGGGCCCTAGTGACAAGCATTAAGCATAGCAAAGTCATAGCAACATCAATCTCGAGAACATAGTGGATACTAGGGATCAAACCCTAACAAAACTAACTTGATTACATGGTAAATCTCATCCAACCCATCACCGTCCAGCAAGCCTACGATGGAATTACTCACGCACGGCGGTGAGCATCATGAAATTGGTGATGGAGGATGGTTGATGATGACGACGGCGACGAATCCCCCTCTCCGGAGCCCTGAACGGACTCCAGATCAGCCCTCCCGAGAGAGATTAGGGCTTGGCGGTGGCTCCGTGTTGTGAAACGCGATGAAACTTTCTCTCTGATTTTTTTCTCCCCGAGACGTAATATATGGAGTTGGAGTTGAGGTCAGAGAAGGTCCAGGGGGCCCACGAGATAGGGGGCGCGCCCTAGGGGGGGCGCCCCCCTCTCTCTTGGACAGGCCCTGGGCCCCCTGATGTATTTCTTTCGCCCAATAATTCTTATAAATTCCAAAAAGTGCCTCCGTGGATTTCCAGGACATTTCGAGAACTTTTATTTTCTACACATAAAACAACATCATGGTAGTTCTGCTGAAAACAGCGTCAGTCCGGGTTAGTTTCATTCAAATCATGCAAGTTAGAGTCCAAAACAAGGGCAAAAGTGTTTGGAAAAGTAGATACGTTGGAGACGTATCAGGGAGCAAAGCAACCGTGAGTACTCATCCAAAGTACTCGCAAGCAAGGATCTACACTACATATGCATCGGTATCAATAAAATGGGCTGTATATGTGGACTGAACTGCAGAATGCCAAAAGAGAAGTGGAAAGCCTAGCCTATCGAAGACTAGCATCTTCAAGCAGCTCCAAGCATCTTGCAGCATCAGAAGAGCTAAGAGAAGCATAAAGTATAGTAGTAGTGTAATCAACCTCGGCCAGAGATCCTTTCTCGACTCCCTGCGAGAAAGCAATCCCAGAGTCATACTATCCAGTTATCACCTCAAATATCCAGTTCTAGTTGTATCGATCGGGATACAACTCCAAGTGTCCGTTACCGTAGGACAGGCTATCGATAGATGTTTTCTTCCCTGCAGCGGTGCACCAGCTTACCCACCATGCTCGATTAACTCCGGCCGGACACACTTTCCTGGGTCATGCCCGGCCTCGACCAAACAATACGCCACAACCCGACCTAGGCTTAATAGAGAGGTCAAGCACGCCGGACTAAACATATGCCCCCAGGGGTCATGGGCCATCGCCCCGGGAACTCCTGCACGTTGCGAGGGCGGCCGGTGAGCAGACCTAGCTACCTCCTTCAAAAAGGCAGGTGCTTACGCAGTCCAACCCGGCGCACGCCGCTCAGTCGCTGACGTCTATTAAGCTTCGGCTGATGTATACGACGCAGAACGCCCATACTATGCCCACGTGATGGTTAGTGCTATCAGGCCAGAGGCCCCTCAGATCAAATATCCAAATCATGGTGGATTAGGAATGTGCGGTAAAAAGCAGAGACTCACGAAAGACGTGACCCCGTCGCCCCGTCTCGAGGACTTGCGGCAAGGGCTAAGACGAATGCCCGGCCACGCCTCGTAATTATCTCGCGGGCACCCTCCAGGTCAACCCGTCTCCACACCACTCGCGGGTACCCCTCAAGGTTGACCCGCCTTTCCAAGTAACAGTGGTAAAGTCCAAGTATCCGTGTGTCCAAACATCAAGGGGAAAACCCGAGGAATCACCCGGTAAATTCCACTCGATGTAATCATCAAGGTGAGCGTAAGAGGAACCACCCCGAGGTTCACACTTGAGGGTTGCACGACGTAGTCAGACGGAAGTGGTTAAGGCGGAATCACCCTCGATGACCACGACCTAATAGCTACACTACAGGTTAACATCGGAAGTCTTGTAGATGTCTCACCCTCGGCACTTTCGATAGTAACCCAAAGAGTGTCGAGCAACTAAGGGGAAAGTGATGTGCGGTGCCGGGGCCTGGTCTTCGATCCCGTTGATCGGGTCTTCAATGATGAAGCAGGGGCAACAAGGACAAGGTGGGGGTCATTGATGGGTCTCTACCCAACCTATACTAAACAGTTTAGGTTAAGCAGGTAGGTAACAACAACATGTTACAATAAACAGGCTATGCATCAGGATAGGAGCGAACAATAACAGTAGCAAAATCTAATGCAAGCATGAGAGAATGGAATGGGCGATATCGGGATGATCAAAGTGGGGGCTTGCCTGGTTGCTCTGGCAAGGAAGGGTCGTTGTCGACGTAGTTGATCGCAACGGCATCATCAGCGGTCTCGGGGTCTACCAGAGAGAAGAGGGGGAAGAAACAATAAATAAAAAGCAAACAAAGCATCATAAAACATAACGTAGTAATACGCGGCGTTAGGGTGAACTAACGCAGTGCTAGACGTTGCAGACGGAGAGGGAAAACATCCAGAGGATGAATTCCCGGCGTTAGGCGGATTCTAGAAAGAGGAAAAGAGGGGGAAAGTTCCATGTTTAGCATGCTAGGGAATGTGACATATGAACGGACCCTGTACTCGGATTCATTGGATTTTTCTGAGCAACTTTCATGTATAAAGTTTTTCCATCCGAGCTACGGTTAATTTTCTATGAATTTTCAAAGATTTAAACATTTTCTAGAATTTCCTAGATTTACTGTTAGATCGAATTAAAAACAGAATATACATTTTAAACTCAGCAGGGGCTAGCCACCGTAAATGACATGTGGGGCCAGGTGGCTGGGTTGACCCAGTCAATTAGTCCAGTCACAGTTGACTAGTCAACTGTTGACTGGTCAAACCTGGGTAGTGGGGCCCATGCGTCATTCTCACAGATTTAGCATTTTCTTTTTAAAGAGATAATTATAAGTGGCGTATGCCGGTCATTGAGGAGGGGGGGGGGGGTACTTAAATTAGTTTATATCTAATCTAAGTTAATGGCCTTGGGCCCACGGGTCAGTACCAGTGGGGGGTTAGTTTAGGGGGGTTAGCCCCACTAACCAAAAAACAGGGGAGGGCCAAGCGCCAAGACAAATACCCAGAGAGGAGCGCCACGACGGCCAAACCTTAGCTCGTCGGGGGTAGCAGGCTGCGGTTGGCGGCGGGCGCTGGCGAGGGCAAGCAGCGGCGTGGCGCTACGGACACCGTCAGACAGCAGCAGCTCGGGCGGCGGAGGGTTGCTGGCGGCGAGTGGTCTGGGAGGCAGCGGGTGAGCTGGGCGGGGCTTGGCGCGCGCGCGGACGATACCGACTGGCGCAGGCGGGCGCAAGGCAGCAGCAGGTAGCGAGCAAGGCAGGAGTTAGCGGCAACAGAAGGTAGAGCAGCAGTTGTTGTGCCTAGGAACAGTAGCAGCGCTGCAGCAGAAGCAGAACAAGCAGCAGCAGATCGCGGCAGCAGCATGTCGCGGCAGATGCGGCGAAGCTATCTTGTGGCGGCAGCGGAGTGCATGGGCAGCCAAAGGCGCGGCGTATGCGAACGCGAGGCGGCGGTAGAGCGCACAGACAGAGCTTCGGCCATGGCGGCCGAGCTCGCGGGGACACTGCTACGGAGACGGATCGAGGCAGAAAGAATGGGGGATTCGGCAGAGATGCTCACCGGGGAGCACATGTAGGCTCGTTGGGGGCTTAGTAGCTGCAGGGGGAGACGAATTTGACGATGATGGCCGGCGTGGACCGAGGAAGAAGATGATGCAGGCGATGGCTACGTGGATCCCCCCACCTCGATCTGCTGGTGTAGACGACGAATATGGCTACGGCGGAGCAGATGAACACCTCCCTATGGCGCGGGGACGACGGAGTGCGCGGGAACGACGGCGGTCATGGCGCCGGCGGCTCGGTGTAGCGAGGGGAGAAGAGGAGCTGCCCGGGTAAGGGGGGAAAACAAGGCAAGTGTGGGCTAGGATTTGCCGTCGAGGTCGGGTGCGGTTTTGTAGGCGTCGGGGACTTCGGGATGGCCTGCACGTGGCCGATCCACGGCGTGGACGGCCGCACGATGGCCAGCGTGCCTCCTGTGAACACGAGGTTGAAGAAGAGGTGGAGCTGGGCTGGGCCAGTGCACTCTTGTAGTATAGCCCATGTGCACAACAAGCTTTTACTCTCCTTCTTTTCCTATTTTTCTTTCTGCTTTCAACTGTTAGGCACTATTTTAAAAAGCTATAGTCCATCTTAGCTTGGAGGTGATGTTGTATTCCTTAACAAATAAATGTTATGAAATTTTGGGTAAAAGATGAACTATTTTGCAGCAACTTTTGCGCAACTCCAAATTTCACCTGCAAATTGAATTTTATTTGAAAGTGGAAATTTTAAACGATATTTGAATCAAAGGTGATCAAGCACTGTTTAGTGAGATGATTAGCCTAATCATGGAGGGTTACTGTAGCATGACACTGGGGGTGTTACAAAATGGTTCAGGATTGTGGGCTGTTTGAATTACAGGACCAAATGCCTGAAATGATTATGTGAATATGATGATGACCTTATGGGTGATTTGGAAGGCTAGGAGGGATGCGGTTCATGAAAACATTTCCAGTCACCCTTTGCGACTAGCAGTTTCATCTCAAAGATTTATGGAACTGGAGGCGGACACCATAAGGACTGTGAGTCAACCAACGGTCCAGCCGCCACGACAGCGAATAGGCTGGATTCCTCCTCCTAGGGGCGATGCGAAGGGCAATGTTGACGGGGCCATTTCTGAGATGCACCGGAGGAGTGCTGTTGCAGCAATTGTTCGGTCAGATGATGGTAAGTTCTTAGGGGCTTCGGTGCTGGTCATGGCTGGGATCCTAGACCCTGGAACCGCTGAAGCAATTGCCAGTAGAGAAGCTCTTTGTCTGGCACAAGATGTACGTCCGAATTCTATGACTATTGAATCCGACTGTGCTGGAGTTGTCCAAAGCATTGAAGAAGGAACACTGAGAATGCTATGATCATAAGGAAGAGAATGTAATGGGGATGCCCATAACATTGTTATAAATTCGTTAAATCTAGAGGTTGGACTTCATGTCTAGCTTTTGGAGCCCCCAAGTTAAGTTAAACTTTCTGTCATTGATTAATAAAGTCCGGTGGTGTTTCGCTAAAAAAAAGGTAATCAAAGGGACGTAGTTTGCGATGGATAAAATATCCACATCCTATTTATTTTTAATGTGAACGGTTTTTCCTAGCTCTGCCTACATGATACTCCTTATCACAACCATTCATTTTTACCTCTGGGTTCATGTGGATGTGTGTACCCAATGTGCCCTCGGTTGGTTTGCAGCCACCCTGAACTCAGTTAGCAGTGTTTGTCTCCTTAGTAATTAGATGGGGTAGGCCCTGGCGAGGCTACTCTGTACGGGTGTAGCTTGCTTTTGCAGATTCTGGCACTGTTCCTCGGCAGTTTGTGCTACTGTTCATGAGAGGTACGGTGTGTGAGAGAGAGATGTGGACAGAGGGAAAACGTAGTTTTCTAGTAAGTTTTTTCCTGTGATTTAAGTGAGAGAGGGAGAAAAGTGAGAACAGAGAAAGAGAGAGAGGGTGAACAGAGAGAAACAATTTTCTGTACGTTGAGAGGTGCTGTGAGAGATATACTATAACAAGCAGAACATTTCAGAACTTGCAAGCAAAATGTCAAGACAAAGTAGAGCTAGCTGCCCCGTGCAAAGTTTTCCGACAATTTTTTTTGAGATGTTTTCTTACAAGATGAATGCATGTTAAATGAGAGAAAGAGAGAGCATGCAAAGTTTTAGGAAAAAGAGAGAGACGTTGAGCTGTTCTACAGAATTCTAGAGTTGACAGGTGAGAGGATTGGCCTGACGCCCATGTCGGCAACAGTAGCCTGCTATCTATGCCTGTAGATAGCACAAAATATATGCTAGCACATGAGGGTCAAATCACTCTGCTAAATAGCACTGCTAACCTCTGCTGCGGCACTGCTAGTGGCACACATCTCATGGAACATGAACGGCTAAGATAGTGGGTACCGTGTAGCTCGGCCTCCACAACAACTTTCCGTTATTTTTAATGCGTGCATTTCTTTAAGAGCATTGATTTATGGTTATGCTTGCCTATTTGAAATGTCAATTGATACTAGGATCATTACAAGTCTGCAAAAGTATGACTAGGTGGGGGAAGGGAGACTCATGAAGCGGTGTGAGTATGATGATCAAATTTGTCGCTGTGATTTAATCATGTTTGTCATGAATAGGTGGACAGAGTGACCACCATTGATGATTGTGACAAAAAGGAGAATTAGCAACAACAAAATACAAGAATTTGTTTCTCCGGGTTTCAATGCACGGCCACATGTTGTACGGGCGCTAACAACAAAATTGTTTGAAAATATAGGACCTCTAGAGTTTGCTACTGGCCTTTTTGTTTTCTAGAATTATTTGTTTAAATGCCAAGATTTCCATATTATTGTTTTCTATTTTGTTAATATTGTGTGACAACGGCACGGATTGATGACAACTAGCGCTCGCCCGACCAACTAACACATGCCAGCACCAGCTCTGCTACCATCATGAAATATATTTCAAGCTGGGATAAAAAATAACCATTTCTGTTTTTACTTAAATATAATGATGAATTATAGATGTATTTAAACACATTTTAAGTCCATCTGTAATCAGTATATAACTTGCTTTTCTGTGGGTCCACGGATCTTGGTAAGCAGTACTTCGCATGAACCATCATTGTGTTTTGCCCATATAATTCTGACTAAATTTAAATACACATCAATTCTGTGTCTCCTGTTGCAACGCACGGGCATTTGTGCTAGTATAACGCAATGGAAAGTAATTTTTAGGGTGATAGTATACATTGCAACATGCTATTCTTGTTCTCTTTTACCCTTCATAGAGATTCTTTTTTGCAAATACATATACAAGGCAAATTTACAATGTAAATATATCAATCTAGTTCCAAGCATTTCACTCTAGCATAATTAACCAGTTGAATTGATCATCCACAGTACATGCATGATATAAGTCCCACAAAAATTCAAAATAGATAGCCAATAGCAGGTTCTGCTCTATGGTCCATGAACTACATTTAAAGAGGCATGGTAATTTGAAGTTCTTGTCTGAGGACACACACACACACACAAATCTATAGAACATCGGTTAATTCTGTTGGCTCCATGCATTAATCAGTTGTTAGAATGAATTTGTCAGTAGACTCATCTTCAAAGGCTAGTAGTGATTGGGTAAGTGCCTACAAGAATAAAAACATCAAGCTTCAGTTAGATACATTTTTGCTCCTGTAGAAATATGGCAACATAAACAAAAACAAGAATGACTATTTGTGTGCAGAAAATGCGTTAGAGGGAATGGGGGAAAAGTACAACCTAAAATGGTAGTAAGAGGTATGAGTTTTACATATCTTCAATTATTTAGTATTCCTATATGCTCGGAAAACACGTATGGAGATTGATGACAAACCAAAATGTTTGTGTGATACAAATTTAATGAGTGCTAAAAAGAAAGGAGCAGTTCGCATGTTTGTGAAGGGCGCTACAACGATGAAAATTGGATTAACTAAACGTATAGGTGAGACGCCAGCCCTAAAAATTATATCTAACAAATAAAGTACGGGACAAGTCAAAAAGACCTACAAGTAGTAGGCGTGGCTGCCGGCCGAGCACAGAAGTGGAGGCCTAACACCACGCCTAGTACTATATTATGATATGTTTTCTATAATTACATTTTCCTCTATATAGGCGTAATTTAAGATTCCACATCGGGCCCAAAATTTCCTCTACAACCTTCGAATTTGAGTTAAAGCATACTGGATTTTACACAAGAGAGAAATGTGATAACTTGGGATTTACAGCAAAAATCAACCACTATGTTAAAAGAAGAGATGTTTACCTTCTATGATGTCCTCTCCACAATCCGATATAATTACAATCAAGTTTCTAGTTCTTCGGCAAAGTTTCGTGGCACGAAATATTTGAATCTGTAAAGTCAACAATATAATTTCAAAGTGACATTGTTGGCATAAATTATACAATCAATAGTAAAAAACACAATAACAACTTACTTGAACATTTATTTCGGCATTTAAGCGTTTTGCTTGTTCAAAATGGTCGTTGCCTATGTCCAACAACATCTTCTCTAGCTGACAAGTTAGAACATTCAATAGCATAAAAAAATTACATCAATAAATTATACATACGCAGGCACGACACATACACAATCTCTTTTAATTTTAAAACACCTACCTCAATTGTACTAGAAATGTATTCTCCATTGAAGCGTTCAATAATATCACCCTTCCTGATTCCAAGTTTCTCAGCATTCGATTCTTTTGACACCTAATGTTTAATTGAACATGATTACTCCATAATATGCATGTGAGTAACAGTTTAGAGACAACTAAAAATAAATGTTAAAATAAAAATGGTTAAGCACCACCATATACCTCTTCAACAATAAGACCATACTCAATGTTATGCTTACGCCTCATCCTCTCAACACCAATTGGATCTAGAAGCTTGATGGAAGTAAAGGTCATTCCAAGGTGGGGTCGAGGGATGCACCTATACCAAATATAATCATTAAGATTGTAACCGTTTTACAGACTTGTTTTAAAATAAAACAACATATTTCATTAGAATCAATACCAAATGAGTAATACACAAACTTAATCAATAACATTATAGAATTAATACCATAACAAGACATTAGTTCACGCCCTTCTCAAAAGAGGATTAAACTAGAAAAATAACTCACCAAGTTAAAAAGAAAATAAAAATGTTTACACCAAGTTAAGTTCCTATACCCTGCATAGGAATAGTTTGGAAAACACGCGGAATTCGATAAGGTGACCAACACACATTTTCTCTATAATGTTAGACACATTTTGTAGCACCTAGGCCTCCCGTAATGATTTTTCTGAATCATACTTTAGCAATTCATTTAAACATAGAGTAGTAATTATTAAGCAACCACAATCCGAACATAATTTTGTAGTTATTCAATTGTATTGCATGAGTTACATTATATAACATAATGCATTAGCTTAATTAACAACACTAAAAACGAATTGGGAATAAAGGTCGTACTTTAACTTTCTCCATGAATCCAAGCACTTGTGCAATATAGAAGAAGGTAAAAAGGTCTCATTGATTTGATTGTTAACCATTCCCACAACCTTCCCTTCCAAGTCAATGATAGGGCCTCCATCATCACGCAACTACAACATAGCGATGATAATAATATTATAATTTATCATTTGTACTAATAAAATAGCAACATTAATTAAAATAGAAAACATAAAGTTAGGATTAGATCATAGTACGTACGATATGTTCATTGTTGGAAAAATACATGTAGTGACATCTCTCGTAAGGGACAGGAATCATGTATTCCACCCTACCATGGGTTATCCTTAGATCAAGACTTTCATCCCTTCCAAGTCGGAACACATCTTGACCAGAGTGCACATTGTCATTAAAAGTGGACAGTTGAACCGGTTTGTTCACTACAACCTCGTAAAGAGCAAATTCATAGTGCTCCTGGAGGTAGAGGAGACTGGCTACTGCAGTTGTGTCGTCAAGCAAGTGAACAATGACCTGCAAAAGACAACCACAAAGATTATGACACTGCAATAGAATTTTCGTAGTATTTGAGGAAACCATTTTCGAGAGATTGACTATCAGAAAAACCGAACGCCACACCGAATCAAGTATATTATTTCAAGTACACAGTGTGCATACATAGTAAATTGAAGAGAAGGCACATCTAATTGGTAAACGGGTGTCGATGAGGCACATTGCAAATGATTAATTTTTGATACGAAAAAAAAAGGAAAACAAACAAGCACCAGTGAGTGGAGAAGATAAATAATTAGAATAGTGAATTAATGTTAAGAAGCTCACCTCAGCGTCGCGATGATATTCGCCCGTCCACTCATCCATCCACTGGTCGGGATCCTTTGCGCGAATGAGATGCGCGGACGTCAAAACCACGGCGATATTGTTCTTGTCGTCCTGTTGGATCCACAAACCACAACACCTATTCAGCGGCTCATCATCTGCAATTAAAGCAAACCAAATGTCACAACACTCGGTCGAGCAAAGTAACTTATATGTTCTAGGCGGGTGATATCCTTGGATGAAGTGTTCAGTCACGTACCAAGATAGGACGAGAGGGTGATGATAGAGTTGGCGGCAAAAAGCACCGCATCCTTTGCAGGCTCACGGATATGGAGAAGGTGTTGCTCGTGAGACAGGCACGAAAGAGAAGAGCCGCGATCCAAGGTGAAGACAAGCCGACAAGCTACATACATGCAGATAGAAAAAATTAAGCTAGGTTAGTAGTGTCTTGGTAACGACGATGATGGCCACGACGAGGAAAAGAGAGATCAAGACCTAAATCTGCTTGGTATTCGGCCTTGGCGTGCTTGAAGGCAGCGCGTATGTCCGGCCTGTGAGCTAGCTCGTCGGGGATGTAGGGTCTGTGGAGCAGAGGGCTGGGTGGATACGAGGATTCGACCACATCTTCGTCGTACACACGATCTACATACATACATAGAGGAAAAATGAGCACCAATACTACTACTACTGTTAGTCATGTCGGGATTGGGAAGGGAATCAAGCGGAGGGGGGGTTGGGTACCTAATTTTGGTCGGGGTTGGGCTTTTTCACTCTCGAAGGCCGCCAACATCAATCCTCGATCCTCTGCAAGGCTTCTCGCCGTCGTCGTCTTCTTCTTCTTCTTCGCTTCCCGCTCCGTCTCCGGATTTCCCCTTCTGCGCCGCCTGCCGGCCTTCGGCATCCTCGAAAGGTTTGGGGACAGGAGAAGAGGAGCGACTCGCGTCCGCGTCGTGCGGTGTGTGGCGTCTGGCGTGCGTGTTGTGTTACTTTTTCTCTTTCTTTCTACGCCTGATGCATCTTATAGAAAACGGCCGCACGAGGAGCGGTGCTCCGGATTCTCGGGGAGGGATCATTCCGTCACGGACTCGGCCTGGGCTGCCCATGGGCCGTGGCCACTGGGTACGTTTTTCCACGGAAGTCAGAGGCCCAGCCCACGGAGATAACCCCGCTCAGGAAAGTAGGCAAGTTTGTCTCAAAAAAAAAAAAGTAGGCAAGTATACATCTTTTCTCAAAAAAAAAAGGAAAGTATATATCTCCCACTGCCCCCCTAAAAAAAATCCCTCTAACTGGATCAAATTCCCACCCAAGTCTAAAACCGGTTAAATCACCCCCTCAACTCTGCAATACCGGATCAATTAGGCCCTTAAATGGTTTTGCTCCAAAATGTAGGCGGTTTTGATCTGATCTTCTATCTCCTCACTTGCGACGTCAGATAGTTTGTTACTTTTTTTTGCTCATTGTCTCTCCGACATTTCCGGCGACCGGCAGAGGCGTAACGCCTTGTCACCCCCCACGCATCCTATGGAGACACCTGCGCTTAATGGCCCTTTCTTCTAAGCGTGCAAATCCCATGGGCGACGTGCGCTGCTATTCCTCACCTCCCCACCACTGCACGGCCATTGTGGACGACTCCTCGTCAAATGACAAGTCAACATGTCCAATCATCTTTCCGCAAAAAAAAAACATGTCCAATCATCTTTCCAAAAAAAGAAGACTTAAATACACCTATGGTACATGAACTTGCATGGTGGGTATAGTTTCATACAATAACTTGAAAACGACACAAATTGGTCACATAACTTATGTTTCGAGTACATTTAGGTACATTTTTTGTCTATTGCCAGTAACGCCTTGTCACCCCCCACGCATCCCATGGAGACACCTGCGCTTGATGGCCCTTTCTTCTAAGCGTGCAAATCCCATGGGCGACGTGCGCTGCTATTCCTCACCTCCCCACCACTGCACGGCCATTGTGGACGACTCCTCGTCAAATGACAAGTCAACATGTCCAATCATCTTTCCGCAAAAAAAAAAACATGTCCAATCATCTTTCCAAAAAAAAGAAGACTTAAATACACCTATGGTACATGAACTTGCATGGTGGGTATAGTTTCATACAAAAACTTGAAAACGACACAAATTGGTCACATAACTTATGTTTCGAGTACATTTAGGTACATTTCTGTCTATTGCCAGTAACGCCTTGTCACCCCCAGGCATCCCATGGAGACACCTGCGCTTGATGGCCCTTTCTTCTAAGCGTGCAAATCCCATGGGCGACGTGCGCTGCTATTCCTCACCTCCCCACCACTGCACGGCCATTGTGGACGACTCCTCGTCAAATGACAAGTCAACATGTCCAATCATCTTTCCGCAAAAAAAAAAACATGTCCAATCATCTTTCAAAAAAAGAAGACTTAAATACACCTATGGTACAGGAACTTCCATGGTGGGTATAGTTTCATACAAAAACTTGAAAACGACACAAATTGGTCACATAACTTATGTTTCGAGTACATTTAGGTACATTTCTGTCTATTGCCAGTAATGCCTTGTCACCCCCCACGCATCCCATGGAGACACCTGCGCTTGATGGCCCTTTCTTCTAAGCGTGCAAATCCCATGGGCGACGTGCGCTGCTATTCCTCACCTCCCCACCACTGCACGGCCATTGTGGACGACTCCTCGTCAAATGACAAGTCAACATGTCCAATCATCTTTCCGCAAAAAAAAAAACATGTCCAATCATCTTTGCAAAAAAAGAAGACTTAAATACACCTATGGTACATGAACTTGCATGGTGGGTATAGTTTCATACAAAAACTTGAAAACGACACAAATTGGTCACATAACTTATGTTTCGAGTACATTTAGGTACATTTCTGTCTATTGCCAGTAACGCCTTGTCACCCCCCACGCATCCCATGGAGACACCTGCGCTTGATGGCCCTTTCTCCTAAGCGTGCAAATCCCATGGGCGACGTGCGCTGCTATTCCTCACCTCCCCACCACTGCACGGCCATTGTGGACGACTCCTCGTCAAATGACAAGTCAACATGTCCAATCATCTTTCCACAAAAAAAAAACTGGTCCAATCATCTTTCCACAAAAAAAGAATAGTTAAATACACCTATGGTACATGAACTTGCATGGTGGGTACAATTTCATACAAAAACTTGAAAACGACACAATTTGGTCACATAACTTGTGTTTCGAGTACATTTAGGTACATTTCTGTCTATTGCCAGTAACGCCTTGTCACCCCCCACGCATCCCATGGAGACACCTGCGCTTGATGGCCCTTTCTCCTAAGCGTGCAAATCCCATGGGCGACGTGCGCTGCTATTCCTCACCTCCCCACCACTGCACGGCCATTGTGGACGACTCCTCGTCAAATGACAAGTCAACATGTCCAATCATCTTTCCACAAAAAAAAAACTGGTCCAATCATCTTTCCACAAAAAAAGAATAGTTAAATACACCTATGGTACATGAACTTGCATGGTGGGTACAATTTCATACAAAAACTTGAAAACGACACAATTTGGTCACATAACTTGTGTTTCGAGTACATTTAGGTACATTTCTGTCTATTGCCAGTCACGCACCGTTAACTCTGCCTACATGGCACATCATGGCAAAGTGGGCCCGTGCTTTACGTCACTCAGCCTCACTTAATTGTGTAGGTCCCACCTGTCAGATACCAGGGGAAATTAATTGTTTTTACAAAAAATGGAGCAACTAGGGTTTGAACCTGCGATCTGTTACCTTTGAATTCAAATGGTGCTAACCACTAAGGACTTGCTACTTCTTGATCAAATAGTCTGCACAAATGCTAATATCTGGACAAAAGAACTCTAAAAAAATCTGAATGAAAGGACAACCCATAAAGTCGACTTGTGGCTATACAGGCAACTGGACTGGGATCACCATCATTTGTCCCCGGCATTGACGAGCTAAGTCTGGCACCTCCCACGTTTGCAGACCCCCGGAACAGATATAATATTAAGCAGGGTTTAGAGAAACTATGGTGAGTGGGTACGATGCTTTTGTTGTGGTCTGTTGTGGATGAATGTGGAGTGAGCAGATGGTGTTGATTTTTTTTTCTCGTGTAGCCAATTTTTAAAAATATTTGTTGTAGTATATCTGAGAATTGGATCCCGATGCATACAAACAAGATATGTGAGTTACCTGATACTGATTTTGTTATTGAGGACATGTGAAAAATTGTAAATTTGCATCCAATGTAAGAGCATCTACAACCACATATGACAAATATCGCTCCTCAAATGCCCGCGGACGCGCCCGACCGAACACGCCTCAAATTTCACTTATTGTATCCGGAAATCTCATACTCGATTCTTATATCCATACAAAGACATGCAAAAAGAAGTAGAACCTACGTACTACTTCGATCCTAGCTACTCCAGAGGATGGCCTGCTGCTCGGCCATCTGGTTGGACTGGGCGACGGTGGACTCCACCTCCGCCTGCTCCATGTTGAAGGCCGACACCTACTGGTCCGGCTCCTCCACCTCCTCCGCCTTCATCGGAGCCATCTCCTCCTCCTCCTCTTCCCCCGGCTGCTCCTCCTCCTCCGGCTCCGGCGAGTCCGGAGGCAGCCCGACAGCGATGCAGGCATTCCCGCGTGGGGCCCCGCTGTCTGACCGACGTGGCGGGCGTGCCCGGGCGCCCTCATATCCGCCCTGAATTTGGGCTGGATATGAAGGGTGTCGTTCAGCCCAGGCGTTTGAGGCCCGTTTAAGGAGCCCGTTTGGGTCAAAAAAATGTGACCGGACAGTGACCAGGCGGCTCGCCCGAGCGTATGAGGCGGGTTTGAGAGGTCCGGGTATAGATGCTCTAGGGTTTTTAGATATGCTTCTATCCATGCATTGGCCAAATGATAAGTCCTATTTTGTTTTATATCTCACCTGCTGACAAGTGGGTCATGCATAGATGGTCCACAGGATAGAAACAAATCTATCTCAACAAAGTACATAGTAGTACTCTCTCCATTTCAAAATAGATAACTCAACTTTGTACTAACTTTAGTATAAAGTTAGTACAAAGTTGAGTCATCTATTTGAAACCGAGGGAGTAGTTTGGATTGGTTGGTAGTGGAAGCACCTAAAAAGTTTTCCCCGAAAAACCAGGAGCCTTCGTCTGAAGGCGATTAGGTTTTCGGTGGCGACCGGCGCTCGTTGACATCTCATCGGCGGGGCGATCCGATCTGAGCCGGGAAGGATGGCGTCCGCGTCGTCCCCCACGGCGCACAACGCGAACCCAGACGAGCCGCTATCGCCTCGTGCGGCAAGGGCGAGGCTGGAAGAAGCCATGGGCAAGCTAGATCTCATCGAAGAGGAGGCTACCCCCTTGGATGACCTAGAAGAAGGAGGCTAGGAGAAGCGGCTGATCGCAGGCAAGGTCCTTCATCGTAAAGTCTTGCATATCCAGACCATTGCTAATGCGTTGAGGCCGGCATGGGGAAATCCTAGAGGCTTGTCTTTCAAGCCGGGGGGAGAAAACATATTCGTGGCGGAGTTCGAGAATTGTCGTGATCGTGATCGCATGCGAGATGGTTCTCCGTGGCACGTGAGCCGGCATGCTGTGATCCTATCAGAATTCCAAGACTGCATGAGGCCGTCAGAGCTGAAGTTTGATAAAATTCAACTTTGGGCTAGGGTTCTAAATTTGCCTTTCAATCTGCACAACAATACTTGGGGAAAAGCAATTGATGAACAGATTGATAAAGAGGCCACCTCTGTCCAGTTTGACCCTGTTGGTGGATTTCTAAGAGCTAGGGTTACCCTAGATGTGAGTAAACCTTTACGGCGGTGGATCTTAATCGACTCTGCCAAGAGGAAGTCCAGGGATTGGTACGACATCCAATATGAACAAGTTCCAAACTTTTGTTTCTTGTGTGGCCTTCTAGGTCACTCTGATCTGTTTTGTCCCACCCCGAGTACAAGGGATGAGCATGGAGATCTTCCCTTCACCACAAACCTACGTGCACCTGATGAACGCAAGGGGGCGGCGTCGAGTGACGACTCATCCAGAGGGCCTCAGAAGACGGCGGCAAGCAGGAAAGATGCCTCCTCCTCCAACACGAATGCGGCCGCCACAGCTGAGGTAACTTCTCCCCCGAAAAGAAGGAATAAACCCAAGAGGAAGGGGGGGGGGCTCAGATGGAGAAAGTATACCGTAGAGTCGAACCGTTGGCCATTACCAGCAATGCGATGGTGGAAGGCAATGGTGTCGCTACGGATATGGTGGTGTTCAACGCTCAAGCAAAGACAAACTCCGGTGATGGCAGTGGGAAAGAGGAGGGAGAAACCTCGGAGCCAGACCCAAAGAATAAGAAACCTACCCCACCCTCATCGGAGAACACATCGGCGGCGACTGCCAGTTAGCCCCGCGGTGAGCAATGAAACACCTCAGCTGGAACTGCCCGGGGCTTGGGAACCCCGAGGCAGTTTGCGAGCTTCGAAAAATTACGAAGCAGGAAGGGCCCAGCCTAATCTTTGTGATGGAAACGAAGATTAGGGCAAAGAGAGTTGAAATTATGAAGCATACACTTGGGTTTTCGGGCTGTTTTGCTGTTGACAGCGCGGGGCTTAGTGACGGCCTCGGCTTGTTCTGGTCAAGTGATATTTCGGTCGATCTTAAGAGTTATAGTTTCGGCCACATCGATGTGGTGGCGCGGAAAGTTGGTTCTCCCTCGCATGAATGGAGATACACAGGGTTCTACGGAGCCCCGAGGAGCGAGGATCGGCACAACAGTTGGACTTGTTTGAGAAGGCTACATGCAATACCGCATCAAGCATGGCTATGTCTTGGTGACTTCAACGAAACGATGCATGCCACAGAACACTGCAGCAGAGCTCAGAGGGCGGAGTGGCAGATGCGCGCGTTTTGGGACGTTTTAGATGATTGCTCCCTGCAGGACTTTGGTTTCTCAGGGGTGCCATATACATGGGATAATGGTCAGGCCTGCGAGATGAACGTGAAAGCCCGTCTGGACAGAGGGGTGGCCAATGCAGCTTTTCTTCAGAGCTTTGAAGTTGCCCGGGTGAGACACATTAGCTCAGTGGAGTCGGACCACTGTTTTGTTTTGGTTGAGACACAAGATTTACAACACACGAGAGGATCAAAGTAGTTTCGGTACGAAGATGTTTGGCAGTCTCAAGCTGAGTATGATCAGATTGTTGCGGAAGCGTGGCGACAGAATCATGCCGGTCAAGATCTTGCCGCTATTCAACATACTTTGCAACAAATCCAAGTTGAGCTTGGGGCGTGGGGTGCAAGAGAGTTTGGTTGCCTCCCTAAGAGGGTCCGGAAATTACAAAAAAAGCTTGAAATCTTGAGGAGTAGATCCATCGGACGAGGGCCTTCTGACGAGGAAAAAGCAATTGTACTGCAATTGAGAGAAGCATTGTGACAAGAGGAGGTTTGGATTCGGCAACTGAGGGAGTTCCGGACTAGGGGGTGTCCGGATAGCCGAACGATCATCATCGGCCGGACTCCAAGACTATGAAGATAGAAGATTGAAGACTTCGTCCCGTGTCCGGATGGGACTTTCCTTGGCGTGGAAGGCAAACTTGGCGATACGGATAAGTAGATCTCCTACCTTTGTAACCGACTTTGTGTAACCCTAGCCCTCTCCGGTGTCTATATAAACCGGACGGCTTTAGTCCATAGGACGAACAACAATCATACCATAGGCTAGCTTATAGGGTTTAGCCTCTTTGATCTCGTGGTAGATCCACTCTTGTAACACACATCATCAATATTAATCAAGCAGGACGTAGGGTTTTACCTCCATCAAGAGGGCCCGAACCTGGGTAAAACATCGTGTCCCTTGTCTCCTGTTACCATCCGCCTAGGCATACGATTCGGGACCCCCTACCCGAGATCCGCCGGTTTTGACACCGACATTGGTGCTTTCATTGAGAGTTCCTATGTGCCGTCACCATCAGGAAGGATGCCTTTTCCCGTCTTTAAAGACGGCGCCGTCGTCAAGGGAGCTTTGGCCGCCGGCCAAACTATCTGGCTAGGCGGTTTTCTCATGACCGCCTGTTCGGCCACCGCCCCGACAATGACCTCTCAAGTCATTAAAAGCGATCTTCACGTCAGCTCGGAATTCACCGAGCAACTAGATCCGATTGAGCTCTCCTCCAGAACGAGCTCTTGGATTGCATCGCCGCCGGGAGTCGCTCATCGACTACGATCAGATTGGGCTTAAAACCGATCTGAGAGAAATTAACTCTCCCGTGTTACCCACCATGTTGTCGTGGTAGAGGAACAATGCGGCGACTCTTCTTCTATGTTAAAATCCAACTATGTCCGGATTCCGGATCCCTCCATGCCGGATTCCCGCGGAGGGACGGACGCTAATCAAATACTGAACCTAAAGTCAGGCATCGGACCAGATTTGTTGGAAAGCGCTCAGCAAACCAAGCTTCCGAATCCGGAAGCTTCTTGGCCTTTGAGCCTCGCATCAAGGCGGGGTTCGAACTTAATTCCACCCGCCCACCCAAACATAAGCGATCTATCTCAAATACGGCAAGAGCCCGATGAAACAAGACATCATTATTGGGCGATTCCTCCTGGTTATGAACAAGATAAAGGACTGCTGTGAAGAAAGCGCGATTTCAATCTTCTGCAACAATTGCACGGACAAGGGAATCATAAATGCCATCAGTCGTCGCGAAGTTTCACGCCTCGCTGACCTAGCGACCATCGTACAAAAATACTGCGCGATGGAGAGTGCCCGAAAACCGAAACTAGGTTCTGGGACAATCCGCCCACGAATACAAACCCAGTCCGAAATAAAAGGGTGCTTCATACTCAAGCACCTGGGTTAAAACCCAAAAAGCAAAAACCCCCTAAGGGGTACGAAACCGTACTGGAGGGATGGCTCAACGGACCCTGCAAAATCCACAGTACGGAGGGCGCCACTCCAACACACAGCCTTCGTGTCACGCCCAAGATGCGACCCTATCCTAACGGAACTCGAAGGTCCCACCAAGGATAGAAGCGCATCTTGAAGACGCTTTTGCAAGGTGGATATCATTACATCAACATTACATAATAGTGGGGATACATCCAATACGTACAATGTCACATGAATACAACAATACAACATTACAACATAGAAGATCAACATCCGACTACGGATGAATCATAAACAGAAACTCAAACGACATCCACCCTGCTAGCCCAGGCTGCCGACCTGGAACCTATCCCCTGATCGAAGAAGAAGCAGAAGAAGAACTCCAAAATAAGCAAACATCGCTCTCACGTCATGATCATCGCATAACCTGTACCTGCAACTGTTGTTGTAGTAAACTGTGAGCCACCAGGACTCAGCAATCCCATTACCATGGGTATCAAGACTAGCAAAGCTTAAAGGGGTAAGGAAGGGGTAAAGTGGTGAGGTTGCAGCAGCGACTAAGCATGATATGGTGGCTAACATACGCAAATAAGAGCGAGAAGAGAAGCAAATGGAACGGTCGTGAAGCTATCAATGATCAATAAGTGATCCTGAACTCCTACTTACGTCAGACATAACCCAGAAACCGTGTTCTCCTCTCGATCAATCCCGAAAAGAGACACTCACGGTTACGCACACGTTTAGAAGAGTTTACTTCAAGTTTACTACAACCGGATATTAACAAATTCCCATCTGCCACATAACCGCGGGCACGGCTCTCGAAAGTTCATACCCTGCAGGGGTGTCCCAACTTAGCCCATGATAAGCTCTCGCGATCAACGAAGGATATTCCTTCTTCCCGGGAAGACCCGATCAGTCTCGGAATCCCGGCTACAAGACATTTCGACAGTAATAAAACAAGACCAGCAAAGCCGCCCGATGCGCCGACAATCCCGATAGGAGCTGCACATATCTCGTTCTCAGGGCAACACCGGATGAGCACACCGTACAACTAAAACCAGCCCTCGAGTTTCCCCAAGGTGGCGCTGCAAAGGACTCTAGTTTGGACCAACACTTAGACAAGCATTGGCCCGGGGGGGCTGAATAAAGATGACCCTTGGGTTGGCCGACCCAAGGGAAGGGTATAGGTGGTGGTGAGGCAAATGGTAAAACCAAGGTTGGGCCTTGCTGGACAAGTTTTATTCAAAGCGAACTGTCAAGGGGGTCCCATAAATCACCCAACCGTGTTAGGGACGCAAAATCCAGGAACATAATACCGATATGACGGAAACTAGGGCGGAAAGAGTGGAACAAAACACCAGGCATAAGGCCGAGCCTTCCATCCTTTACCAAGTATATAGATGCATTAATAATATAAGAGATATTGTGATATCCCAACAATAAACATAATCCAACCTGGAGCAATCTTCATCTTCACCTGCAACTAGCAACGCTATAAGAGGGGCTGAGCAAAGCGGTAACATAGCCAAACAACGGTTTGCTAGGAAGGGTAACAAAGGTTAGAGGCTGACATGGCAAATTGAGAGGCTTGAGCAGCAAGTGGTAGGTAAGGCAGCATAGCAATAGAACGAAGCAACTAGCATAGCAATGATAGTAGTGAGATCCAAGGTGACGGTCATCTTGCCTGAAATCCCGCTAGGAAGAAGAACGAGTCCATGAAGAAGACGAACGGATGAAGCCGAACCAAGCGTAGACGAACGAATCCTCACGATCTCATAGAAACAGTAACTAACAAGAAGAAGCACACAACATAGTAAACACACCACACATAGACAAGACATGATGCACAACCAAGAATGATGCATGACAAAGCTACATGAAGCTACTAATGGCAAGAGATGATGCAAACAAGAGCAACACATCAAAGCAAGTTTAAATGAGGCCGGAAACAACATAGAGCAATTCCGGTAAGTCCTCATATGCAAATTTCGAAATTGGTCCAGATCTGAATAAACCTTATGTTCAAGTTGTTAAACAGCAAGTTAAGATGCACCACGATGATCTACACGAAATTATAGTCAAATTACATATAAAGTTCATTTAATTCGGAGCTACGGCCTACAAGATATGAGCAAAACAAGTTAAACATGGCAATGATGCAAAATGCATACAAATATCAAGCAAACACCTTAAAACAAGGATTCAACATGATAATATGAAACTACATGCAAAATCAAGCAAGTTTCATATAGAGCACACTCAAAACGGAGCAACGGTTCAACACATACACCCTATACAAGTTTAAAGGACAAGCTGTCCAAAACAGCAACTAGGCATATTGCAAGCACCAAAACAACATGCTACGGCACCTCAACATAAAAACAAAAGGCATGGGCATGATGTACAGATAAAGCATTACAAAACATTAACACTGAGCTAACTCCAGAAATCACTAGAACATGCTCAAACACACATGACAAGATTGCAATTAATGACAGTTTCAGACTTTAGCAGAAATAACATCAGGTTGCAATGTTTAGAGCTATCAAACAACATGTTACAGGAAGTTATCATGGCACAAAAAGGAATGGCATGAATCCACTAATTGCATAGAACAAAAGTCCTTCAGTGAACATGAGCCAAAAGGGCACAGAAAATATGATGGCACCCATGTAAACATAGCAAGTTATATTACAGATTTAAACATGGCAGGAACAACGATAAGTAGGCATGTTGGTGAGCTTGAACCGCTCACCACAGAGCAATACATGGCATGGAAAGGCAACTCACAGTAAGAAGACATGTTTAAGAAGCTAGGAATGCCAAGAGCAAGTCAAAAGGGGGCATGGATCACTAACAACAAGCATGGCAACAACTGAACTTAATGTTAACAGGCTGACAGAAACATTATTTAGCAACTTTGGAGCAAGATTACGACAAGGTAAAGCAAGCTATAAATGCAACAAGGGGCATGGATGGATAGAGCATGACATATATAACAAACCATCCTCAGTGAACATCTCCAAATTATGCATAGAATGACTTGTAGCAGCAGGTTTACATAGCAACAAAATATAACAGAATCTGTCAGGAAAACAGCAACAGCAAGTACCCTACTTAACAAGCTTTATGCACTCACTACACAACTCACAAAACTACATGGCAAGCACCCCTGTAAATATGGAATGGCATAGATCAAAACATATGTATAGCTCATGCTCATAGGATGCACACATCAAACATGGCAAAAATGACAAATCATCAAGTTATAACAGTTTCAGCAGGTTAACATCATATAGCACTCTTGCAACGAAGATTCAGGCATCAAGATGAGCTCAAATGAAAATGATGCAATGTAACGAAATGAAGTACTTGTTGAGGCAAACAATTTGACATATTACACGCACGAAACGGAGCAGTATGCAGCAAGTTATGATGCAATGAACATGGCATGATAATGTTAAACCCTCGCGGAGAAACGGGACGGAGGCGTTCCGGGACGGAGGGATCCGGGATGGGGAGGCCGTTTGGATCGTGGGACGGGTGGATCTCATCCACCCCGGCTCCGGCGACGGCGAGACGGCTCCGGCGAGGAGCTCCGGCGAGGAGGAGGCCGGTGGGGGCGCGGATCCGGTCGCTCCCGACCCGATCCGGCCGGATCTGGCGGCGGGGCGGCGAGCTCGGCAGGTGGAGGCGCAGGACGGGGCACGGGAGAGCACAGGGGACCGGCGGCGAGCTCGCGCTCGGGCTCGGGCGCCCATGGCTAGCGGCGGCGAGGCGCCCGAGGCGGGTCGGTGGCTGGCGAGGCGCCAAGCGGCGGCGAAGACGGCGGCGGGCGGCGAAGCGCGACGGCAGGGCGGCGAGACGGCGGCGGGATGCCGCGGGCGGCGACGGGCGGCGGACGGGCGCGGGACCAGCGGCGGCGGCGGGGTGCCATGGGCCGGGCGCGGCGGGCGACGGGCAGCGGCCCATTGGCTCGTGGCTGGGCGGCGGCGGCGGGTGGCCGGGTGGCTATGTGGCGGACACCGATTCGACGGGGCGAAGGCGGGCGTGTCCGGCGTGGCGACAGCGTCCGGCGGCAGCGAGGGAAAAAGTTAGGGTTAGGGGGGATTAGACCGCGAATTTCGGGGGAGGTCTAGTTTTATAGGTAGAGGGAGCTAGGAGAGTCCAAATGAGGAGCGGTTTTCGCCCACACGATCGTGATCGAACGACCGAGAGCATAGAGGGGAGTTTGCTGGGCTTTGGGCCACTTTGGAAGGGGTGTTGGGCTGCACACAAAAGAGGCTTTTACGGTTACCCGGTTAACCGTTGAAGTATCAAACGACCTCCGAATGGCACGAAACTTGACAGGCGGTCTACCGGTGGTATACCAAGGCCGCTTGACAAACCTCGGTCCATTCTGAGAACGTTTAATGCCCGCACAAAAGAAGAGGCAAAAAGGGGGCGCCGGGAGACATAGGAGTGCCGGATTGCAAAACGGACAACGGGGAAAATGCTCGGATGCATGAGACGAACACGTATGCAAAAAGAAATGCACATGATGACATGATATGAAATGCAGATGATGACATGGCAAAGTGCAACACGCAAGGACATGACATGACAACGACGGCAAATAACTGGCGGACACCTGGCGCATCGAATCCGGGGCGTTACACTTCGAGCGTGTTGGATACTACGACAGGTGGCCAAAAGTGGCTTAGGCTTTTTAGCCCCGGGCAACCAAACCAGCAGTACCAGTACGGTATTAACAGTCTTCGAGACTTTCGCATCAAATAACATGTGGAAACGGACAATCCGCAGCCTCGCCGAAGTCTACCAAGTAGCAACAACAAATCCATGGAGCGACACGGCTATCACCTTCAACGCCAGCGACGAACCTAAATTCCGAACAGCTAGAGCACCAGCCGCATTGGTCCTCAGTCAGATAGTGGACGTTTTCCATCTTACTAAGGTACTCATGGATGGCGGCATGATTAAACCTCATCTATGAGGAAACCCTTCAAAAATGGAAATTGACTGGAGCCGCATTGAGCGAAGCAGCACAACCTTCAGAGGGATAATCCCTAGTCGAGAAGTACGCTGCAGGAAAAATCACACTAGATGTAGTGTTCGGCTCCTTCGGACAATTACAGGTCCGAGGAGGTCACGTTCAAGGGGCCCCATTCGGCAGCGGATATCACGCTTTGTTAGGGCGAGAGGCATTCACAATCTTCCAAGCAATACCCCACTACGGGTACATGAGGCTCAAAATGCGGACCCAATGGGATAATCACTCTACTTGATGATCCGGATCTGACACTCGGCGCTGAAAATAAGACAGCCAAGACCGGCCCTAGAGGCATTGTCCGAAGCCCTAGCGGCAGAGGAACTAACTACGCTGCGCTCCACGGTGGATAGGGACGATGTGATACTCAATAAGAGGTCCAAGTCCACCTCTTTTAAACCAGCAGACGAAATAGTCAAATTTCAGGTCCATCCAACGGACCCCACAAAGACGGCCTCCATTGGGGCACAATTAAGTCCTGATGTCGAAGCCGCACTACGAGAATTCCTTCGGAAAAATTGGGACATTTTTGCCTGGTACCCTTCAGTCATACCAGGAATCCCACGCAGGCTGGCAGAGCACAGCCTAAATATCCTAAAAGGATTCAAGCTAGTCAAACAAGCTCTTAGGCGATTTTACGAACCCAAAAGACAGGCAATGGGAGAGGAGCTAGCCAAACTCTTAGAATCCGGATTCATCGAGATATAAAACATCCGGACTGGCTAGCCAATCTAGTAATGGTACCAAAAAGGACAAATCACAGGCGCCTCTGCGTCGATTTTAAAGACCTTAACAAGGCATGTCCAAAGGACCCTTTCCCCTCCCTTGCATCGACCAAATCATCGATGCTACCTCAGAACACGATTCATTGTGCTTCCTCGACGCATACTCGGATACCATCAAATCAAGATGGCGGAGAAAGATCAGCCATAGCGGCATTCATTACTCCATATGGGCCATTCTGCTTCAACACAATGCCCTTCGGACTCAAAAAAGCCGGCGCAAATATCAGCGCATGATTCAAACATGTCTGGCTACCCAGATAGGCAAAACAGTAGAGGCATACGTAGATGATGTGGTCGTCAAGACCAAACACGTCGGAACTCTAGTAGAAGACTTGAGGGTGACATTCGACAACCTCCGAGCATATGACATTAAGCTCAATCCGGAAAAATGCGTCTTCGGCGTACCAGCCGGAAAGCTCATGGGCTTCATCGTATCCGGTTGACGAATTGAAGCAAAACCGGCCAAAATCCGAGCTCTGTCACAATTGGATATTTCAAAAGACCTCAAGCAGATACAAAAACTAACCGGATGCGTTGCGGCCTTAAGTTGCTTCATCTCCCGTTTGGGAGAAAAGGCTACGCCCTCTACCGCCTCCTCCGGTGCGCGAACATTTCGAATGGACGGATGCTGCCACACCGGACTTCGAAGAAATAAAGGCCATCGGCAACAAATCCGGTTACGGCGCGCCCAACCTGGGCGAACCTATGTTATTATATATCGCAGCAACACATCAAGTTGTCAGCGGTACTCATTGTTGAACGAGAAGCGAAGGCACAGATTCCCTCTTCAAAAACCGATTGTACTACGTATCCATGTTCTAACTCCATGCAAATCCGGTACCCACATTATCAAAAGATAGCGTGTCACGGTGTTCATGGCATCCGGAAGCTGCGACACTACTTTCAAGAGTGTTCAATAACGGTGGCCTCTGAAGTACCTCTCAACGATATTATAAACAATCACGGCCTTAACGGGCAGGATTGCAAAATGGGCTATCGAGCTCTTACCATTTGACATAACCTACAAACCACGGCGAGCTATAAAGTTGCAGGTTACGGCTGACTTCGTCGCCGAATGGACCGACCGAACTCCCTAAAGAGTATGCGGCGTACTCTAACTGGATCATGCATTTCGACGGATCCAAAATGTTGGCTGGCTTGGGGCTGGCATCGTCTGGCGTCCCCAACCGGAGACACAATCCAATACGTACTTCAAATAATGTACATGGACTCCAACAACGCAGCGAATACGAGGTCCTTCTACATGGCCTCCGGATGGCAATCTCCATGGGCATTCAACGCCTAGAGGTGCTGTGAGGATTCAAACCTCGCAATATCCCAAGTAAATGGAGACTTTGACGCCAAAGATCCAAAAATGGCAGCTTACCGCAACGCCGTCCTAAAGATGTCAGCTCGGTTGAAGGACTCGAATTCCACCATGTAGCAGGGATAATAACCACGCAGCGGGGCGTGTTAGCATGCATCGGTTGAAAGCAACGCCGTCCCTCCAAACATCTTCACTGGAACGGCTCTTTAAGCCATCCGTTATTATGGGAAGAGGAGTCCGGAAATAACAATCCGGAGCCAGCTGCATCACCGAACTCAGACCATTCCGACACAATCGGCGGCTCAGCCAATGAAATAACACCTTCAGCTCACGAAATAATGGCAGTAATTGCCCCGTGGACAGAACCATTTCTAGCCTACTTAATGCGGCAGGAACTTCCCGAAGACCAAAATGAGGCCCGCTGCATTGTTCTGCGATCTAAAGCCTACAAGGTCCATGAGGGAGAACTTTATAAGAAAAGCACAACCGGAGTCCTTCAAAGGTGTATCTCCGAAGAGGAAGGGCTAAATGTCCTGGCTGAAATTCACGCCGGACTCAGCGGGCACCACGCTGCAGCCCGGGCCCTTGTAGGCAAGGCCTTCCGTACAGGATTTTATTGGCCGACAGCCCGGGCAGATGCTCAGGACTTAGTCCAACGATGCGTCGGTTGCCAGCTCTTTGCTAATCGAGCCACATGCCACCCACCGCCCTAAAAATATACCCATTACCTGGCCGTTCGCGGTGCAGGGCTTGACATGGTTGGACCCCTTAAAGGGGAACCCACAAGCACAAATACTTATTGGTCATGGTGGACAAATTCACCAAATGGATTGAGGCCAAGCCGGTTAAAACGGCAGAATCCGGACCGGTCATAGACTTCATATCCGGGGTAGTACACCGTTTTGGCGTCCCCCACAGCATCATCACTGATAATGGCACGAACTTCACGGCCGACGAGGTTAAAATCTGGTGCAAAAACATGGGCATCAAGCTCGCTTACGCTTTAGTCTATCACCCCCAAACTAACGGTCAAGTCGAGCGAGCAAATGGTCTAATCATGAGCGGCATCAAACCCAGACTAGTGCGGTCCCTCAAGGAATCTAACACGACCTTTGGGTAGAGGAGCTCGACTCCGTACTGGGGCTGCGGACCACGCCAAACCGAACTACTGGATTCACACCATTTTTCATGGTATACGGCCCAGAGGCAGTTCGGCCCTGCGATATAATTCATGACTCACCTCGTGTGCGCATGTACGAAGAAAGAGAAGCCGAGTTGGATCGCCAGGACAGTTTGGACGCCTTAGAGGAGGAGCGGGATGTGGCAAAGGCTCGTTCCGCATTTTATCACCGCAGGCTCGAAGATATCAAAGCGAGAAGTACGGGCCAAAACTTACAATGTTGGCGAACTTGTTCTACGCTGCCGGACAAGAAAAAGGACAAACTTAAGCCCAAGTGGGAAGGTCCTTCATCATCGACCAAGTCGACCGGCGGAGCATACCGTCTACGTAACGCATCTGACAACTGACTCGAGCCGAACCCATGGAACGCAGCCCGTCTCCGAAGATTCTACGCCTAACGCCGGACTCCGAGTTCGTCTCACTCCCCCGTCCACCTTTTTATATTTTTTACTGTCTCTTGTCCCCCTCCTTCTTCCCACCTTTTTTTTTCAATACCTTTTATAGGCTGATTTGCGCTTTGTTCGCACACACTTGATGTGCTCCTGGCACTCATTATACCTGGGGGCTTCTTTAATGAAGCTTATTGATCTGGGCTTCATGCCCAATACATGTGTCATACTTCCGCATGTACCTTTTATTCACCATTGTATGCATCGATATGACTTAAGTTTTGGCCAAGCTGGGTTGCTGGCTCTGTGCTTACCCCTACGTTCCCGATTGTTCGGCTAGGAGGTAAAGGGAGCACCTCTGCGATTACTCTTGTCGGGTCAGCGGATGTGTACCTCAGACCGGGTGAAGCCGAAAGCTAGCGTTCTTAAGAGAATATTCGGTCGGTGACTTGAAAGATGATTTATTACTTACCTATTTATCTGCCCCGGATGCTTTTTCTGCTATTTTCGCGATCCGGCATTGCACTTTAGGGCATGCCTCCCGAGAAAGGAACCCTTAACGGAACTATTCTCCTGGAAGATGTTTCTTACTAACCATGTAATATAACATAACTAGTTGGGCACTTATGCGATAAAGCAATTATGACCCCAACGCCTTGTCTCCATGCATGCCCAGGTTCTTTTATAACCGTAAGGGTATTCGGACACACTCCGGACTGTTGGGTCCCGAGGTTGAAGCGAAACGGTCCGCAAAGACAAACAATCTACAATCCGGCTAGAAGGCATTTTACATGTCATTTCAAATTACATCGTCAAACCGACTGATTGTACTCCTCCTCAATCCCATCTAACAGGCTGTCTAATTTACAGTCCTATTGGGAATATTTCACGGCCAGTTCTACTTGGCCGTACATCAAGCTCACATGGATCTCCTTCCCATCAGGCCCCGCAGGTCCGACCTCGGCCATGTGGTTTGGGTCAGCCTTGATGCGCATCTTCACCATGGCCCGAGGCCTCCTGGCGCCTGACGGCAGGCCGATATCTTCCACAAGCGGAGGCGTCGCCGTGCTCTCAAGCTTCTCAACAAGCTCACCAAAGCCCTCGGGTAGGGAGGCGGACGGCCATAAAGCATGAACAGCGCCACTCGCCGCTGCCGAACACGTTCGAGCAATTGCACCAGCTCGGGAAGTTGGTCACCCGTTGACCAGACATTTCCTCCATGAGGCGACCTGTGAGCACACCTAAAGACATATTTCTGTCAATCGACTTCCTCGCCGAATTCTTCTTTTCAAAGGAATTTGTTCAAGCACTTACTATAAATGTCGCGACGAAGCCGCTGATTCTCCTTCACGGAGCCAGACAGCTGGGCCCGAACACCTTTCAGCTCTTCTCCTCGCTGGGTGTGGGCATCTTGGAGCTTGTTTCTCTCTGCTGCACCTTCATAAGCACCCTCTCTTGGCCTTTAGGCTGTGCAGTAGTTGTTTCTTGTCCGGATCTAGTCTGGCGCCCTCTGCAATATTATTGTCAGATTCACGCCGCACTTTGTTAAATAATTATCTTTTCAAAGTACGTCTTACCGGTGGGGGTCTCTGTGGCTCCCCCTGTGGCGGCCAGTGCGGCCTCAAGTTGGGCCTTGCACTCTTGGAGCTCCTGGGACAGATGGATATTCTTCTCCGTAAGATCCTGCATAATAATTGATCCTTAAATCAGTTCAACTATTTTAAGTCTCGGGGGCTACTGGCATATATAACTCTTAAAATTACTTACATGTATGTCTTTCACATACTGCTCCGTGGCTCTGGTTAACCCATCTTGAGCGGCACGGAGGTGCGCGTTTCCCGCATCAAAGGCATTTAACGCCTCCGGGGAGATACACGCGTCACGAAGAACTGTCCGGCGACGCCTGTGATTCATGGCGCTCTCCACCTCAGACCGGGTGGCGGACAGCCTGTTGGCATCCTCCGTCGGAGGAGCGTCCGGCTCATGCCTTGTATTCGCCTCCCCTCCCGGACCATGCGTTGGAGCATGGCTGGCAGAGGCTTGATTGGCAACCTCTCTGGACACTGTCTGGCGAGCGCTCTTTCTGGAAAAGTTATGAGCATTAATATACCTCCTGGGGATCCTTCCCCTAAAAATAGCGGTGCTCCGTACCGTTGCGGCGACGTTTTGGTTCGCGTCGCACTCCTCTTCCGCCTTGGGCGGATCGACCCTTGTTGGTCGGCCGCGCGGTTTCGCTTCCCGCCTTAAAGGCACCTCTGCGATGCACATCGGTATGGGATGGTCAGAATTGGCGTGGATCAAATGATGGTGTCATGACCTCGGTCGTAGTCACACGGGAGGCCGGAAACAAACCGGGGTAGTCACCGTGATGGCGACTAGGGCATTGTCCATGCTAAGTTGGTGGAACACCCTGTCAATCAGCTCCACCTTTATGTCCGGATCCTCTTCGGAGGTCGGATCAAGGGATCGTTCCGGATCCTCAGGCTGTGGAGTTAGGCTTCGTATGCCCTCCACGTCCCGGTGCAGCTCCTGCGTCGAAATCACAGAGTAAGATACTTGACTTTAAAAGTATGGATCGGGTAGATGAACATCCGCTTACCCAGCTCCGAGGGTTATTCATAGAGAATCCATTCAACGGATTCGTGCGGTGGAAGTCCTCCTCCTCTCCCTTGTACAAGCCGGACAGGATCTTTGCCAGATCGGCTGCCGAGCCTGGCCCTTTGCGGCCATGACGGGTGGCATCATCTTCCCCGTTGAAATCCCACATATGGTGGCCCCTATATTGGAGTGGCTGCACCCTCGCATAATGCACGTGGCCATGACTCCAATCATGGTCAATTCGGAGTGGGCGATAACCTAATCCGGCCCATCGGATAATGGGCGCTCCTATCATCTTCCCGTTGAGGGCTCATGGCGCCAACTCAGGCGTTTCTTCAAGGGAGCATTGCTGAACTCCGGAGACCGATCCGAACTGGATCCGTGAGGCGTCCTCCATGTAGAACCATTCCGAAGGCCAGTCTTCGGACGCCTTCTTCGGGGTGCCGGATAGATATCCGTTCCTGGCGATGCGCCATATTTCGGCTCCGCCCACTTGATATATCGACCCCTCACGAGAACGGGGTACGAGACAAAACAATCTCTTCCACAGCGCAAAATGGGGCTCGATGCCCAAGAACAGCTCGCAAAGAGCTACGAAGCCCGTGATGTGCAAAATGGAGGCGGGCGTGAGGTGGTGAAGCTGGAGTCCGTAGAACTCTAGGAGCCACCGGAGAAACGGATGTATGGGAAATCCGAGTCCCCTTATTAGATAGGGGACAAAGCATACCCGCTCCCCTTTGGAAGGGTTGGGGACACTCTCCGCCTGCTTTCCACCCTTGTAGGTGGCTAGTCCGGCTCGAACCGGAACCATGAAAGCTGGGGGAAGATATCCCTCGGTTTGGAGTGCCACTAGCTCATTGTGTGGGAATCGAGCATCTCCCCAATCTCCTGGCTTAGGGCTGGGAGCGCGAGAGGAGGAGCAGCGTCGGCTATCCATGATGAATGGATTTTTTGTCGAGGCGCCGATGAGAACTTGCGGATGGAGGATGGTGTGAGCTGGATCTAGATCCTCGCCTCTCTTATAGGCGGCTCGTTACACGGCTAGGGGGTAAAATGTAAAAATACCCCAGCCTTTCGCATTAAATCACGACACGTGGAAGAAGGCCATTATTGGGCGTAGAAGCCAAGGAGCGCAACACTTATAAGGAAGCCGGACACTATTCGGCGGGAACATAAAGTTTGAAGGAGAACCCGCCTTGCAACGCCGAAGACAATATCTGGCGCCCGGACTCGTCAGCTGAAGCCCGGTTCGGGGCTACCGAGGGAGTTCCGGACTAGGGGGTGTCCGGATAGCGAACTATCATCATCGGCGGACTCCAAGATTATGAAGATAGAAGATTGAAGACTTCGTCCCGTGTCGAATGGGACTTTCCTTGGCGTGGAAGGCAAGCTTGGCGTCTGGATATGTAGATCTCCTACCTTTGTAACCGACTTTGTGTAACCCTAGCCCTCTCCGGTGTCTATATAAACCGGACGGCTGTAGTCCATAGGACGAACAACAATCATACCATAGGCTAGCTTCTAGGGTTTAGCCTATTTGATCTCGTGGTAGATCCACTCTTGTAACACACATCATCAATATTAATCAAACAGGACGTAGGGTTTTACCTCCATCAAGAGGGCCCAAACCTGGGTAAAACATCGTGTCCCTTGTCTCCTGTTACCATCCGCCTAGACGCACAGTTCGGGACCCCCTACCCGAGATCCGCCGGTTTTGACACCGACAGCAACGCTCACGCGTGCCATGGCTACGGAAGGGCGACCGAAACACGGCATACTATCACGCCCTAGCAGCGCAGCGGAAGCGTGTGAACCGCATTGCCCATCTTCAGCGGTCGGACGGATCCATATGTGCGACTGAGGCTGAAGACAAGGTGGAGGTGCAATCATTCTATCAAGACGTGTATTCTTCCCAAGGTTTTAATGATATGAATGAGTTGCTTCAATTTGTCCCGTCACGTGTAACTGAGGACATGAATATCTCCTTGGATAAACCCTTCGAGCCGGACGAGGTTCGCGATGCCCTTGTTCAAATGTCTCCATCCAAAGAACCAGGCGTTGATGGGTTTACCGCAGGGTTTTTTCAACGACACTGGGATCTCATCAAGGATGACCTAGTGCCGGCGATTCTTGGTTTTTTGAATGGGGGTGATCTACCCTATGGCTTCAACGATACGACTATCACTCTTATTCCTAAGGTACGGAATCCCCAGTCCATTACTCAGTACCGGCCGATCTCTTTGTGTCATGTACCTTACAAAATTGCTGCTAAGATGATAACTAACCGTTTGAAAGAGCTCATGGACACAGTGGTTAGCCAGGAACAGAGTGCTTTTGTCTCTGGTCGCCTAATCACTGATAACGTGGTGATTGCGTTTGAGAGTGTTCACACAATGAGGCGAAGGAAGAAGGGAAAGAACTACTCGTGTGCTGTCAAATTAGACATGATGAAGGCCTACGATAGACTGGAATGGCATTATCTTGAGGCGATCATGGTCAAACTTGGTTTTAGTGCTCAGTTCGTGAACCTGGTACTGAAGTGTGTCTCTTCTGTTCGGTTCTCGGTGAGGGTGAATGGGGAGTTGCTGCCATTCTTCACCCCTTCCAGGGGGCTGCGGCAGGGCTGTCCTATGTCGCCTTTTCTTTTCTTACTCTGTGCTGGAGGACTCACATCTTTGCTCAAATTTTATGGGGGTATTCATGTTGACAGGGGCATTCGTGTATCCTTTCGAGCACCTTGGGTGAGTCATCTACTTTTTGTCGATGATAGCCTTATCTTCATCAGTGCAACCCAGGAGAGTGCGTACCGACTCAATTCAATATTATTGATCTATGCTACTTGCTCGGGACAGGCAGTCAATCATGCTAAGAGTGCAATCTTTTTCTCGCCCAACACACCACATGCAAGACGGCAAGCAGTCAAACTGGTCCTTGGTGTTCATGTTGAAGCTTTCAGTGACAGATATTTGGGCTTACCCACAGCGGTTGGAAGAATCACTAGTGAGACTTTTGACCATATTGGGGACAGATCCAGGAGCAAAATGAATGGATGGGTAGAGCGGCTACTAGCTTGTGTTGGGAGGGAAACACTTATTAAATCAGTAATTCAGGCCATCCCAACCTTCAGTATGAGTTGTTTCCGTCTGACTAAGAAAGTATGCAATTGCCTTATCACTAGTATGGCCAAATTCCGATGGAGTGGATCTCTTGATCGACGATCTATGCATTGGCTATCTTGGGAAAAACTTGCATCACCGAAGTGTCAGGGTGGAATGGGCTTTCGAGATCTTGAGTTATTTAACCTGGCACTACTGGGTAAGCATGGTTGGAGATTTATTACTAATCCTAACTCCTTATGTGCCCAAGTGATGAAGGGGCGCTATTTTCCGGACTATGGTTTCATGGAGGCTTCAGTACCATACACATCATCGGCTATCTGGCGAGCGATCATCGCCGGGAGGGAAGCTCTCCATGTTAGCCTCATCAAGAGGGTGGGGGACGGCAGCACTATCTCCATTTGGGGAGATAAGTGGATCCCGGGCCTCCCCTCCCTGTCTCCTACGGTGATGCCGGGGGGACGACACTTGCCATCGTAGATGAGCTCATTGATCATGAAAACGGGACTTGGCGGCGGGAACTGATCACCAATATCTTCATTCGACCAGACGCCGATGCTATCATGAATATCCCCTTACGTCGAAGTGGGGGTGATGATTTTAGAGCTTGGGCTTTTGAAAGAAGTGGCATCTACTCTGTAAAATCTGCGTACCGTGCTCTCGTGACTCGGAAAGATCGTGTAGCTCAAGAGGAAGGGGCGGTTACAAACTCCTCATAGACCGACGAACGGATGTGGAAGTCGCTTTGGAAGCTTAAGGTATTGCCGAAGGTACGTGTATTCTGGTGGCGGGTCATTCGTCGTATTCTTCCAGATGAATGCACGCTTCGGTATCGTCATATCAAACCTATAAGCAGATGTAATGTCTGCCATGCAATGGATGAGGATCTCATGCACGCCTTAGTGCATTGCTCTCATGCCAAACTTTTCTGGGAGCAGGCTCACGGCCTCTTTGGCATTCGACGACCGCGGCTGAATCCGGATACTTGGCCTCGTGATATCATATGTGATGATCAATTCACGGACACTGAAAGGGCCCAAATGATCTCTGTTATGTGGGCAATTTGGCACTCGAGGAATCGAGTGACTCATGATGATGACCAGCTCGATCCCTTCATTTCGGTGAGGCGGATTAGGGAGGACTTGGCACTGCTGGATATCCCGCACTCTCATGCTGTTCTGCTACTAGGTCATGGTTGGAGACCGCCGGACTCAGGGGTGGTCAAGATCAACACAGATGGAGCATTGAGTATGGACTCCGACAAGGTGGGCATGGGTGGCGTAGCACGTTCAAACACAACCTTGTTGGGTGCTTGGAGTAAACCTCATATTGGGGTCACGGATCCATTCATCGGTGAGACGCTCGCGCTCCGAGAAGGTGTTATGTTCGCAAATCTTCGAGGTTTCTCACATGTGATAATGGAGACGGATTGCCTGGAGATTGTTAATCTCTGGAACACTCGCCACAACAGCCTTTCTGTGGTGGCACCTTTACTTGTAGAAATTGGAGAGCTAGCTGCTACTTTTTCTTCTTTTGTTATTCAACATGTAATGCGAGCAGCCAATGTCCCAGCCCACCTTTGTGCAAAATATGCATGTACACTGGTGGACACCGAGTGTTGGACTGACTCGAGACCATCTTTCCTGCTCACCAGCCTGTTGGCTGATGATGCCAGGACCTCGTTCGTTGAATAAAAGCTTTCAGGTTTGAACGCAAAAAAAAAGTTTGGATTGGTTGGTCTCGTAACATGTATATGCGATATGGTGCTAATTTTTTTAAAATAATATATTTTTTATTAATTTGCACAAATATTATGCGTAAAAAATTATTTTCAAAAATAATACCCCGTCGGCCCATAGCAGGCCGACTAGTCCTAGTCGGCCCACAGCAGGCCGACTGGGTTCCTATCGGCTTGCTGCAGGCCGATTGGGCTGTCGGCCACCATTTCAAGTGCCGATTGGGCTGTCGGCCACCATTAGTTCCAGTCGGCCTGCTGTGGGCGGCGAGGACTAATTGGCCTCTTGTAGGCCGGCGGTGCATGTAAATTTTTTTTGCCCGTCACGATTTTTCTTTCAAAACTATGACATATTTTCCGCCAACTCGTTCCGCCACCCGTTCTCATCCACCCGTTTCCGCCATATGTTCCCCCAACTCTTTCCCGCCACTCGTTTCCCGCCATTTGTTCCCGCCAACTCTTACCCGCCCCTCGTTTCCCGCCATATGTTCCCGCCAACTCTTTCCCGCCACTCGTTTCCCGCCACTCGTTTCCCGCCATATGCTGTCGTTCTTTCCGCCATTTTCTCCTCTCTACCTATAAAACCCCTTGAGACGGAGGTGGATAAGCATTCGATCAAATTTAGTTGAGATGTCCCATTATCCTTTCGATCGTAGTTTTCACCACAGGATGAGCAGGACTCTTGAGCCTAGCTACCGATTTCAGGATGGACAATAGGTAGTTCCATGGGACGAACTCACCGTAGTGACACCATAATGAATGAGTTGGCTCACCAATTACTTAGGTGCAGGTGGCACGAAAGGACCTATGAAGAGATGCGTAAAGAACTTCTTAGGTTGCATGAAAGGTGGGAGAAGGTAGTAGTGCCGAAGAGTGAAACTTTCGGAAGGATTGCAGCAAATAATCCATGTTTATGGACTGAGGAGAGCGAGGGGCGAAGATGATATCTTCATGTCGCCGCTTCGGGTTACGCATACTTGAAGGGCAAGAGTTCTTCATCATCGAAGGGCAAGGTTTCTGCATCGTCGAAGGTCAAGGTTTCTGCATCGTCGAAGGGCAAGAGTTCTTCATCGTTGAAGGGCAAGAGTTCTTCATCGTCGAAGGGCAAGAGTTCTGCATCCATCGAGGATGACGATGATGACTTCATGTAATTTTTATGCTGTATTTTGTGAGTTCAGTCGTACGTACCGTTTAATTTAGATTTAGTTCTATCTAGTTGTTTGTAATGTCTTGTTGTATGAGCATTATGTTCTATCAGAATATGATCTTGTAGTTCAAATAACATAGTACTAAAATAGAGTAGGCATATGTCTCACACATAAGTACATAGTCATTTGTCTCATACATAGAATAGACATAAGTCTCACACACAAATAGATGGTAATGTCTCTCTTGATAGATGGAAGCGTCGGTGATTGACGTCTGGCTTTGGCGGGGAGGCGGATCTCGAAGGCGGCGACCATCCCCACCTGTCGGGTGCCCTAATGTGACGAGGAGGAATCTCAGACTCTTCCTGGTCATGCTGTGTATCCTGTGTGGGGCCTGGTGGAGGAGTCGAAAACATGTTCATCCACTGGGTGTGCTGCGACATCTGAGCCTGTATGTTCTCCTTGGGATGTTGATCACTCCCCACGTATCATGTGATGCCGGCATAGACGCCTGATATCCGTAGGCTCCTGCGCGATGAAATGTTTCATCGTGAAGAATGAGGTCGCGTCAATTAATATAAAAAACAATAAATATGAAGACGCATACCTGCTGGCTGTGACGGCTGCTCTGACTCAAGCTGCCCGCAAGCAGCAAGTACATGTGAGCAAGGTAGGTGAAGCAATTTGGGTTTGTTGCATGTGCACTCACACGTTGGCCAGGCTTCATTGCCAATTGTCACCTCATGCGTCCTCAACTCGTTTGCACATCCGAATTTGTTGTTGGCTAAGCGGACCTCAAACCTTCTTTCTTGATTACCGATGGCGACTACAGTGTGTGACCTAGCTTTTTGCATCTTGTTGTCCATATACTTCGTGACTCTTTCACAATACCGTGTATTTGGGTTGTTGAAGATATGCTGCGCTGCTTTTTGACGTCTATCTCTGAAATACTTGACGGTGCCATAGAAAATACCCTCAACAATGGCTGTAAGTGGCAATGCCCGGTTTCCTCTTAGGACAAAGTTGTATGTTTCCGTGAGGTTCGTTGTCATGACACCGTACCTTGCTGCATGTGTGTCAAGTAGCAAAGACCACCTCTCCAGGCTCATGCTCTATCCACTTTGCTCGAAGGTTTTAATCGACCTCCGAGCCTTCTCCTAGTACCAGGTGGATCAAAGCCTGGCAGGTCACATAGCCCAACAGGCTCATCCTCCACCGCCATTCTGTTGCCAAGCTGTGCAGCTCTTGCTTCAACATGTGCCCTCACCGCTGCATCTCTTGCAGCTTTCACATCCCTCACGTGTCTTTGCGTGCACACATTAAGTCTGCTATGTATCAAATTGTACTTCCATAACTGATTACGCTTGCGAGTTTTTTGAACAGATTCATCAGTTCTTATTTCTAAACTGCGAGAAGAAATTAGCCCCGGATGTCGCATGCACCAACGGCTCTGCAAGTCCTGCCATGGAACTTGTTCCTCGATTACTGGGTTTGTCGGTGTCCTTATCGCACCGAGTATACCTGCATGCTGTCATGAAGGATGCACACATTGGGCTTCTCCTTCACACAAGATATTTTCAACTGCACGAAGAACCATGTCCAACTTTCAATGTTCTCACTCTCCACAAAAGCAAATGCGAGTGGGACGACTTGATTTTGGCCGTCTTGACCTATGGCTGTCAGGATCTGGCCCTTGTACTTGCCTGTGAGAAAAGTACCGTCAACACATATCACCGGTCGGCAATGCCTGAAAGCTTGATGCATACACGAAGAGAAGAAGAGACGATGCAGCACCCTCACAGCTTGGGAACTCTGGCATGAACATGTCTTGGATATCGATATAGGTGCACGGATTCCGCTGCTGCGGGGTGTGGAGGAGCTGGACAACAGAGTCATATGCATCAAAATAAGAACCAAATCTCCTCTCAAGCGCGCATGCTTAGCCCTCCAAGCCTTGCCATAAGAAATTCTGTACTTGAACTGGCGAAGACTTTTGTCCGGACTGCCTTCACTTCCATAGCTTTGCCCTGCACTATCTCATCGTGAAAACAACCGAGCAATAAGCGTGGATGAAAGGTTGGCATGATCTTGAGGGATGCAGGAATAAGACAAGTGTGATTAACTAAGTCACTTATCACCCAACTTGTGCCATACTTAGGGAGAAAGCCGTGCACCCTCATGGGACAATCTGCGTTCTTGCATACCATTGTCGGGAATTTCTTCTTGGACACCGAGCTGTGAAAACCCTTTGCGTGGACATTGCCCAATTAATTATTGCATCCTTGAGGGCTTGTTTGGTGGGATACATAGCACCCGTCGCAATATTGTTACGGTGATATTGCCAGGCTGAATCATGTCCATCATTCACGGTCATTGCGGATGAGAAGTCATGATTCCACGATGCAGGATTCGGGACCTCCACTTCATTTTCTTCTTCATCGACTCGTCGGAATCATCGGCATGACCCCTTTCAACATCGGTGTCTTCTTCTTCCATCATGTCCTGCATGTGCCCATCTACCTCGTCGGCGTCCACCTCGCCATTGTAATCACCATCGGCATTTCCTCCTTCTACCGACCGCTTCTCTGTCCTTGTTCGTAACCATAAACATTTCCTCCTTCAACCTGACTTTCTGTCCTTGTTCGTAACCATCATCTCCAGCATTTGACATAGATAACTGCCTCCCTACACTGCTATGACCAGGATCGTAGCCACCCTCGCCTTCATGTGCACTGACCTCCTTCACAACGGAAGCACTAAAGCAATAGGATTGCATCCCTTCGTTCACAACCTTGTAACCACCGCACCCAATCGGAGTCTTGCTCTATCGGCCTCAAATAAAAGTAAATTATTGTACTTGACCGTGTCCATAATGCATGAACACCGACGGTGTGTGTTTGATATCAAGACCTAAACTTGCCGCAATCCATTCTTTCAACTCGATCCGACTGACCATGTTTGAGGTGCGCTCATTGGCACCTCTATGTGAGTAAATTCACTCATATCAGCTCCCATCTCAGTTGTTTGGACAGTACCAGGACCGTAGTAAAATCTGAACTTCACTACATCAGACATCTCGGCTCACCTATTTTTTTTCAACAACGAAATACAATTCACTAACAAATATTAGACATGTTTATATATATATATATATATTATAGAATATTTATGGCGCAACTAATACAATTCACACACCTATAAGTATATTACAAATATTTGCCGGAGCAACTACAAATATTTACAGATTTTAATATTTGACTGCCTACAACTACAACTATATTACGGATTTTACCGGAGCTACTCCAAATATATTACGGATTTTACCGGAGCTACTCCAAAGACTGACACTAATAAATACGGATTTTACCAGAGCTACTGCAAATACTGACAGTCTTAAATACTTCACATGCACATATAGTACGGAATATCACCGGAGCAACTACACATTTTTACACAAATAATTAGTTGACATCTAAATATATTTAAGTATACTACGGGGCAAATAACAATAATCGCACACCTAATTTATTTCAAATCGAAACATATTAACAAATACTACCGGGGCACCTACGAAAAATAAAATATTTGCTGAAATATACCCTTGAAGCATGCGAATGAAGAACGACGAACGGCGGCCAACGAACTGCCGGTGCTCCGCCTCCAACGACGAACGACGAACGACGAGCTTCACCTCCACCACAATGCCCCAACTTCACCACCACCACCTCCACCACCTCCACCAAAATGCTCACCACAACCACCACGAGCTACCCCATCAGTAGATCGACACCTCTTTTGGCTGCCCTAACTAAGTTGAATCCATTCACGGTGCCAAAACCGCAAAATACTGGCTCATTTAGGTGTAGAAATTGGTGCCTTTTTTACAGAGAGAGGAGAAACTAAGAAAGAAGAAGAACAGAAGAAGAGCAGCAGCAGCTTGAGGATAAGGGCGAAGGGCGCGAGGAGCCGGGCCAGCTGAGGTGGGAAGACCTGTCGGCCAGCCAGCAAGCCGATCGGCCCGCGGTCGACAGGGTGCGCCTGCGCCGACAGCTCCCTCTCCCCCTCGCGACGTGGCCTGCCCAATGCGAGGCCGACACGTGCCAAGCAGTGCCACCGTCGGCTTGCTAGTGGCTAACTGCAGCCACTCAGCTTGCTGCGGGCCGACTAGAGCCTGTCGGCCACCTGCGGGCCGACGGTGTATTAGTTTTGAAAATAATTTTTTCCGCGTAATATTTGTGCAAATTAATAAAAAAAATGTATTATTTTAAAGAAATTAGCCGATATGGTTGCAGTGTCTACTGTTTCTGTTTTTTACTCTCTGCACCAAAGGTATAGAAAAAAGAAACAATCTCTTTTTTTTGAAACTAAAAAGAAACAATCTCATAGTTGAACAGGAATTAGTATGTGCTTAGTTGTTGGCACAGCTTCACCGAGGGGGGTGGTGGCGAGTTCGAGTCCATGTAGGCAGAGTTAACGGTGCGTTAACGGCAATAGACGGGAATGCACCTAGCTGACAGGTGGGGGACACACAATAAATTGAGGTAGAGCACGGGCCCACTGCCACGTTTGATGTGCCATGTCGGCAGAGTTAACGGTGCGTTAACGGCAATAGACAGAAATGCATCTAAATGTACTCGAAACATAAGTTACGGGATGCGAATTTTTGCGACATGATGCCACGCGATACCGTTATCTTGGCCATCCACTTGCGCTTTGATATTACTAATTAATATAGGACTTTTTTAATACCATGACAGCTGCACAATAATACATAGGAATATACGGCTGTGAGTGGGCAATGAAGCTTTAAATTTGTATGCATGCAGCTTTGTCAGGTGGTTGGGTTTTGGCACTCCCGTACATTCGCAGATGTGTTGGATTTAATAGTTGTTGGGTGTCTTGATGGCCTGCATGCAATTTAGAACGGTCTTTGCAGCAAATTAACGTAGGCAAGAGAAGGTGAATGCACATGTTTCTGTTCCATGACACATTCTTAAGAAACTTTTTGTGGGAAATGACACATTCTTAGTGATAGCAAAGGCATTGGGGTATCACATCTTAATGTGTCAATTAATGTGAGTGTGTGCATCTTTACGTTGGGGTACCATTCATTCAAATGTGATTGCTTAGGGAAATGCTAATTAAAATTTATAGATAACATATACACAATCATATGGGGAAACAATTTGGCCATTTTCCTCATAGTTAGCACTATCATAATATTATTATGAAATAATGGCAAAATTAAACGACTTATTGGACAAAGCATAGATTAACATATTACACTAGGGTGAGACTACATGTATTACATATTATATATAGTATAGATACAGCACCAATGGAGATTTCCTGTTTATCATGTTATCTAGTCGTGTACGACTCCATGTTTGGATGTGTTCTAATTTTGTTCTGTCAGCCATTTACTACAAAATTTGCTGCTCCCAAATGGATGTGGCCAGGCTGAAACATTTCTGCTGGTTGGCTTGTGGGCGGGGACCGGTAGATTTATTCAATGCTTCACCACGTGGGCTCTGCACTTGCGCCAACGTTATCAATACAAGAAATATGTAAATGTTGATACGGTGTAAATGAATTAATATACGATGCCCTTGTACACAAAGTGCACAAATTACGTGGCAATGGACGGGGCTGATAACATCCTCGCGTGGCACCAGGTCCACTCGTGATTTATCGTAAGTTACGTGATCAATTTGTGTCATTTTTTAAGTATTTGTATGAAACTGTATCCACCGTGCAAGTTCATGTACCATAGGTGTATTTAATTAATTCAAAAAAAACATGTCCAATCATCTGTACGCAAAAAAAAAAAACATGTCCAATCATCAACCTTTAGTCAAAACCGGCTTAAATCCTCCCCAAAAGCACTCAAGGGCCTAATTGATCCGGTATTGCATAGTTGAGAAGGTGATTTAACCTCTTTTACACTTTGTGGGGAATTTGATCCAGCGGGAGGGATTTGAGGGGGAAAAGTATACTTTACTGGTTAGGGAATAACTGCGGCCCATTCCTTTACGTTCTTTCGGCTAAGCCCCTTATTATGGGACGCGGAGTATGTGCTCGCGAGCTCACGAATCACACCCGTCCAGGATTGCTGTGAGATTCGCTGCATTCAATGCTAGATGGGGTAGGCGGCTCCATAGCGACGAAGCGAAAAATAGATATACGTCAATATACTCTTCTGACAGCTAGGTGTAGGTGGAGGGAGGAATGCACGCCGTCGCCTGAGCGCGGTTGAGCCGTGGCTCAAGCCTGTCGCCAGCGTCCTGATCCGTGGATCAGGTCCGGTTCTTTCCGGTAGCACCGGCAGAGCCCACACTTATTGCAGTAGTTGGGGCAGTGGCCGCTTAGAGGAGGGAGGTTGGATTTGGCTATCATCCCCACCGGACTCGAGGTGGAGATATTGACTCCGGCGGCGGGAAGTGGGCGGAGCAGCCACCTGGGAGAGGCTCCGGCGAGCATGGAGTTCCTACTGCAGCCTATAAACAGGTACGCATCTGCTGCTTAGCCAAACATTTGCAATGCTTTTGACTCTGTCTTTGGGGACTGATCTGGATCCGGTCTTTTAAATTTGCTTGTTGATTGACAAGAACGCTCCTGGAAGAGGTGAATGATAACAACGGGGCCATGGAGCCCGTGCGGTTCCCAGTTCCCGCGGTGGCCGAGGTTCAGGATGCAGCCCCTGCGGCTTCCAGTGCTGACGAGCAGATCTGCCCGGCGGAGGCAGGATGCGCAGATATCGGGCAGTGCTCGGAGCACTCAATTGAACAAATTGACCCCAAAACACCAGGGTGGACGCAAAGGTACTACTAATTCCCATTTGTAAATTACTTCATATTTGGGTATGCAAAAATGTTTGTACTGTCAGATATGATGCCTGTAACTGTCGAAGAGACAGTGGAACAGAGTAGATAAGCTCTGCTTAAATTGATATCTGATTATATTGCTAGGTTGCATAATTTTTTTAATGCAGAAATACATTGAACAGCTGATTCGTAAGATGAAAATTAATGACATAATTGTATGGGTTGTAATTTTAAAACGATGTGATGTAACTGAAACTCACATGTCATTCATTTTCTGATGTGACTGGACAGAGTGCGAGTTGGTGTTGCTGCTCCAGGAAGGCCTCCGTGTGTAGACAGGATAACGGCGCTTGAGAAGACTGTCAGGGAATTTGCGGAGCATCCAGGAGACGTGGTTATCGTGCCAAAGATTGGAACTAGTTTTGACACACTCGGAGAAGTTTATGACTTTTATAATCTGTATTCGTGGGAGAAGGATTTGGAATACGATATAGAAAGAGCAGGCTAAATGTTAGCAGGATTAAGTGCATGCAAGAGATAGTTTGCGGATGCGCCGTACGGAGAATCATATACCTGAAGATCTGTACCATCTTTTCATAAAAATCGGTAATGAAAATCCTTGAGTACATATTCTGACTTGTTTGTTTGTTGTATCAAGGGAAGCCAATTGTCGAAAATACTCGTTCCTGCCGGTGTGAATGCCCAGCCCTAATAAGATTACTTCGGTCAAAGGACAATGGATGGTACATAGCAGAGCATCGAGATGGGCACAACCATGCACTATCCCAAACCTATGGACAGACAATACACTGGCCGTCGCACAAGCATATTGATGCTTACAGCAGGGACCTAGTGAAGCAGCTGCGGCAAAATAATGTCAACCTTGCGAAGGTGTACAGCATAATAGGCAGTTTCTTCGGGAAGATGGAGAATGTGTCATTTAGTAAAAGAGCATTGAGAAATCTGTGTGGCAAGATTAGTCGCGAGCAATCGGAAGACGATGTGAGGAAAACAATGGAGGTCTTCCATGATCTGTGCTCAAAGGATCCACAGTTTACCTATCGGGTTCAAGCAAACAGTGAGGGTCGAATCAGCAACCTGATGTGGGCTACCGGTAACAGCAGCTTGCAGTATAACTTCTTTGGGGATGTCGTCACCTTTGACACGACTTACAGGACAAACCTGTATGACATGCCCTTTGGGTTATTTGTTGGCGTCAACAACCATTTCCATAGCATCAAATTAGCTGGTGTGCTTGTGAGGCAGGAGACAGTTGAAACTTTTGAGTGGGTCTTCTCAGAGTTTGTTAGGATAATGGGGGGCAGTGCACCACAGACAATCCTCACTGGTAAGATGGTGTGGCAGGTATTTATTTTTCTATGCAGAACTGCTGTGAATGAGAAAGCCGGAAATTAATGAACATCGAATGTATGGTTTGCAGATCAAAACAGGGCAATGGAAGTTGCCATAAAAAATGTGATGCCAGACACGGCTCACCGATGGTGCAAGTGGCATGTGCTAAAGAAGGCAAAGGAGTCACTAGGCCCTTTGTACTCAAAGAAGAGTGATTTTCGACCAGAGTTCCATAAGGTTGTCAACCACATGCTAACAATAGATGAGTTCGAGGAAGGATGGAAGTACCTAATAGAGAAATACAACTTGAAAAGTCATGACTACATGACTAATTTGTACGAGATACGACACAAATGGGCAAAGCCGTATTTCAAGGGCGTATTTTGTGCAAAGATGACAAGTACGCAACGGAGTGAAAGCGCAAATCACATGTTGAAGAACTATGTGCCGCCTGGCTGTCCAATGCATATATTCGTGAGGAAATACATGAGTTTGATTTTTGACAGGGAATCTGGAGAGAATTACGAGGAGAAGCGGACAGCAATTGTAAGGGGGGGATGAAATACAAATTTTTGAGATTATCATTTCAGGTTTTCCATACGATGAACTAACTAATTACTTAATGATGCCTTGTTTTTTTCAGGGGAGGCCCCTTATGCGAGCAAATCTGGCAACTGAGAGACATGCTGGGAAGATTTACACGAGGGCGATGTTTGAGCAATTTGGCCACATATTATATGAGTGTGGTGCATATCAAGTGGAAGAGATTGAGAAGGGCAAAGAGTACGTGGCAATACTGGCAATACATACGGATGCTGCAAGGAGGGAGAAATGGTGCCGAACCTCATACAAGGTCACAGTGGTTGAAGACGGGGAGGAGTTTGACTATGAGTGCGGGCAACTTGCACACATGGGCCTGCTGTGCAGCCATATCCTGAAGGTAATGCACATGTCCTGGATACAGGGAATGGAGTTTGGTCTTGTAGGCATGACACATTATTTATATGAAAACATGGCTATATGATTTGCGTTTTCGTTAATACAGGTGCTCGACTTCATTCGTGTGACAGAAATCCCAAAGAAGCACATTGTGAAAAGGTGGACAAGGGACGCGAGAGATATACTTCCAGCACACCTGATGCAGTACCAGAGAGACAATGCCCGGGAAAACCCATTTAGTTTCCGGCACTTCAACATGTATATGCAAGCCATGGAGCTTGTTCGGATGGGAGACTCTAGTGTGGCGGCATACGAGCGATTGACTGCGCTATTCAAACAATGTGCAGCTGAACTGAAGCCACTGACAGAGGACAGAGATGGCCTAGGCTTGGAAGACAGGTTGCCAGGTAATACTATGGTTCCGAGCAGGGTTGAAGCAGAAGCCGATGCATTCGAGGCAGTAGAAGGTACACAAATTATCATCGGAAACGATGACAACATTTCAGCTAATGAGTCTGTGACTAAGCTGGATAACCTGCTAGCACCGTCAAAACGGAAGCAAGTGGGAAGGCCAACGACCAGTAGGGAGAAGGCTCCATATGAGGGTTTAAGTAAGAGAACTAGATTTTGCGGCATATGCAGGAAGCAAGGACATAAGAGGACAACCTGCCCTGAACGTGGGGATGTACCAAAGCAACCACGTAAGCCGGCGAGATGCAAGAACTGTGGTGTTGAAGGACACCGCAGAAATAACTGTCGTAAGGCGGTTGAACTTAGGCTGGGATAATGTACTTCATCCTATGTGCTGCGATAATTTATAAATTAGCCATGAGTGTGTTTCATATGGAGGAACTATAAATAAACCAGTAGTTGCTTTGGTTTTAAGTGTAACTGATATCTATTTGTGTGTCTGTAGTGCAGAGAACTGAATTTTCCTGCATATGCACTGAGGATGTCCTGTGTGACTGTTGTCTCTTCAAACTGAGATGATGGTTTAGTTGTTGGGCTAAACATGGTTGTGTATGAACATGATTCCGTGCAAAAATGAGGTGGCTTCGATTCATGATCGAATATTTAATATTGCTGCTGCCAATGTTTGTGGCATGCAAATTTGTGTGCATTCCACGTGTAATGATGCAATCCCTTTGCTGCTACCTGTACAAGGTACATGAGTAAATGGGGTTGGCAAACTGCTGGAGTCGGAATTGAAGCCAACTGAGCGGGCTTGCGTTTCAAATTCAAAACACACGGGCAGGATGAGTCCGGTGGCTGTCTACAAATGGGCGATGCTGCTAGCGCATGGGGCAGCTAAGGCCATTCAGGGTTAGGAGTTGCAGCATGGGAGCCTCAGTTCTTTCCCCCCATGGATCCTCAGTGACAGCTAGTGAAGAATTCTCAAGGGGTTGCGGCCTCTCGATGCAGGTGCGTTACCTTTTCTTACTATACAGCCAACATAGAAATCTGCTGACACTGATTATTAGTCGATTGACCGTAAAATGCAGGTGGCGGCTGAATTGGAAGCATCGATTAACCAGGGGGACGAACCTCTGGTTGTGATAAGCGAGAGTTCAGGGATATCCGCATTGTCTTTGCAGGTGGGCATGGTAAACAAGGTAATGCTAGAATGTAGTTTACATGCATGGCTAATCTGTTCGCACTCACAGCAGGTAAGTGGTGAACTGGTGAAGGAAGAAAACCCATCAGAGGAGATCAGTGTACAGGGGGTACAAGGGGATCCTGCTACATCAGAAGGGTTCGGCGAGCACAATCCCGCTGCTTATCAAGTGCGGTTCGAGGTGGATCAAGGCGTGGAGCTGTACTTACCAGATGATGACGATGTGGAGGAGAGCACTTTGCACATCACCAAACGATCTAGACTAAATGTGTGATTTACTGTACTGCTAAGTTGAGTCAGAGTAGGCAATGACGCCTTTGCCTTTTACCTGGCTTATGTATGGAATAATTAGCGCTGTGTACTATGTAGCAAGTAGATCATTAGGTGCTAAAGTTGTTTGTCGCCAAGTACAGACATATGTACTGAAATATATGCCTCTGTCGTATGTTTCTTGTAGTATTAATTTAGTTGGTTTGAGAGTAATCGCATGACCATGATGTAGCGCGTGGTTAATTATGTAGTTGGGGGGACAGAGATTAGGTACGATCATAATTTAAGAGCACGCATGGGAGGTGTGGCCTCGTACGCGAGGCATGTTTTTTTTGCTGGTGCCGACCAGGTGGGATGGGTGCATAAACAACATGTATGCACTGATTAGCAGAGTGCATGCATTGGGTTAGCCAGAAGTAAGTGTATGATACAAATATAGTAATGTGATGGACAGCAGTAGTTGCATGTGCATGCATTTGTCCTTACGTGATTTGTGCCGGAAGGAAAGGTTAACATGAGTGCGCATGAGGGGGGGACTAGAAAACATCCTCTGTCGTTGTCATTTTGCAAAATTCGAGTTGGAACACCCCCCAAGTTAGGAACTTCTATAGGGTGTCTGCTGGTTCTAAAATATACACGGCGGACAAATAAAGCGCGTATGTGCAAAAGTACGGTTAGCATGGTTCCAATATATGCATGATTGCTGCATGCAACTGCACATCCACGTAAATATTTTTACTGGGGAGGGTGATTTGGGATAAAGCATGGCATTGAAAACATGTTCCCGAGTACCAAACAGTTGGAACGGTGATGTTCTGTGGCTCAGCATGGCTTGGCGGGGGTAATTCCCGCCTGTGAATTCTGAAACGAGTGGTGCTGAGAGGCTTCCAAATTTTTACGTAATCAAAAATGCCCATGTACAGCAGTAAATACGAAGTGGGAGAGCAGATGGAACAGTGGAGGCGGTGCAGACTGGCTTTAACCCCACCCCCCGTGCACTCCTCTGCTCATTTCCCCCTTGAAGCACAGTGTAGCTCTGTTCTAGGTTTGGAGGTTAGCAAGTAGAAAGGGGAAAAGACCTGATCTGATCTGAGCTCGGGTGGCCAGATAAAGCAGCCAGCCCTTTCTGGTAAGCTTGGACCGGCCCTCCTTTCTTCGTGCTACTACGCGGACGGATGTGCTCTGGCCTGCATTTTACTTGTCGCATCGTCTCTAACCGCCGTAGTTTTCTCTGGTGTGATCCGCCCTCTCTTTCTGCTGGCTAATCTAGGTGGCCGTCTTACTCTGGTTGAAGTTTTTTGCGGCGTCAACCAACTAGATTAGCTAGGGTTCGTTCTGTATGGTCGGCGTTGCATTTTTGGCAATAGTAGTATTATCTTACTGGAAGCATGAGCTCACAAGATTTGCCTGCGTCTTTTATGTGTGCAGCTCGGGCGGCGGGGATGGCTAGGCCGTCGGGGACGCCGAAGCGACCACAGGCAGGCAGCCGCACCAGGGGGCATCCGAAGAAGAAGAGCAGGCGACGGGGGAGCGACGAGATGACACTAACCAATGCAAGCAGGAGGGATCAAGCTTACAAATCCACCTTCGCAATGGGGCCTTTCCTAGGTTTAGGAACATTGTTCTACCATGCAATGGAGCCAACCGGCCTCGCCGGCTTGCCGACGAACATATATGTTGGGCCAGTAGATAGGGTTTTCACAGCTGACCTTATGGGTAGGGTTAACACTAGAACTAGGACGTTACGAATGCCAGATGGACAAGTCAGAACCATCACAGATGAAGATGGCGTGAGGATCTTGGGCGTACGTGGTCATGGTAGGATCGTGCAATTTGGAACGCGCATGTATAGAATTAGCCTGGTTAAGAGAATCAGGGGGATGCTTGGACTGGGTGGTAGAGAGGCTTGAAGGTGTCAGACCTTGAGGAAATCATTAGTAGACTAAACCCTTGTTGCATGAATGAGGCAAAGACTATAGCATTGACGGTTGCATCCACCCTGCTGGCTGTGTCAACCTTGTTGGGCCCAAGGCAATCAGGTGCTGCAATACCAGAAGAAATACTGCCCATTGTTCAAGATCCATGGGCTATAGGCGATTACAACATTGCACGATACACTGTCGACCTAATCATGATTTCTGCCGATAGATACCAAGAAAATGTGGCTAGTAGATCAGATCTGCTTATGCTAGGTGGCCATTCGCTGTTCTTGCAGGCAAGTAAATTGATATCATTTTGCATTTACATTGCAAGGTGTGCTCATTCATATGATCTCTGAAGCACTGACTGACTGAAATAATACGGGTTCTTTTTACAGTATGTTCAGCTGGATTGGGTGGACTATGGGCCTGCAAGCTTGCAGTCAAATCTGCTGCCAAGAATTTGTGCTTACTCAAGTCCAATAGTGAGGAAGTTAATCCAGCTAGAAAGAGACAACCCAGGATATTACCCGGTAATTGAAATAGTACACTAAAATGAGAGTAAATATTACAATATTGTCTGACATACTTGCTCACATTGTTGTCAAAATGAAAACGGGTCTTGTAGACAGGCCTGCAGGGTACATGGTGCGGCGAATATGGATGTGGCACCCTCTAATGGATGCAACGGCTAGTGCAGTAAGATATAAAAAATGTTGAATACATTTTGACCCCGTTGGTTACTTGAGGATGGAAGAACTGAAATCCTATATTGCCAAACTTTCAGTTGTTTGTAGGTGACAGTGAAGATGCGTTGGTTGGACCTGAAGATGGCAAGGTACGCCTTGTGAGCCACATCATTGACAGAGTCATTGAAGATGGTGAAAGAGCACAAGGGGAAGCCACGCTGACTGGGCAGGAACATGCCATGGTCTATGGGTCTGAAGTTGGAAATAATGATACCTCAGCGCATCAATCAGACAAATTGCAAATTGCTATCTTGAATCATGGATATGTTATTGAAGAGGTTGGAAGCGACTGCAGTGAACCAACAAGTTAGGAAAAATAGCAAAACTAATGCATGAGTATGAGAATACATAGTATGTTTGACGGATTGCGTTTGATCTTTGCATCAAATACCTTTCCAATTCCACAGGATGACACATATGATGAGGCGGGATAGGAACCAAATGATAGTATTGCAGAACAGACTGCCATAATTGTTGTTAGCAGAGATGTCGATGTGCAGAACCAGGCCAATGTTTCAACAGCACCACTTGAGGGCGAAACAATCTTCACACAGTCCAGGTCAAGAAGCCAACAAAGTGGTAAGTTTACAGTAAAAAGTTGGTGAACTACACTTGCTATTGATCCTTGCATGACATACATCATAAAGTAGGCATTTCATTTGAACTGAAAAATTGTCGCTCTGTGGCTTTCACAGACTGCAGTGAATATAGTACTGGTTCTGGAACTGAAGGAGAGGTCAATCGGGTTGCGGTGATTCCGGAAGGTGGTCTGTTATACACAAGCTAACAAGCATCAATATGTATGTAGTGCTTAGATTGGATGCTGAACTAACTCGGAACTGATGTTTTGTAGACACACAAGTGGAAGCCATCAGGGAGCGCGAGGTACCAGCTGTTATCAATGAAGGGGTATATGAAGCACGGAGGCAGAGCCGCATGCTGCGAATTGATGCAAACGATCGTGGGAAAGCAATATTGGAGGAAGAGAGTGAATTTGAATCTTCAGATAGTGATGAACATGTGAAGACACAATATGAACGAGTAGGACGGAATGCTGCAAGGATTCTGGATCGGCAAGGTAAATTTAGTCATTTATAACACGGACGAACGCCATTTCATGTCGGTAGATTGATAACTAATTAAAAACAACATTTGTTTACAAATGTGCAGAGAAATGAGGTAAGAAGGTAGGGGTCCAGCGGCCCCTAGAGATTAGCATGCCAGGTAAACAACTGGAGTTCAATGATAATTCATGTGAAATTTATTATATTCTGAATGTTCGGTTGGGAGAGAAACTAATCACATTTAAATCAATTGGCAGCTCCTCCGGTAATTGCATGTGACGCCCCCAATTCAATCGTACACTAATCATACACGCAAACGTATACGATCAAGATCAGGGACTCACGGGAAGATATCACAACACAACTCTAAAACATAAATAAGTCATACAAGCATCATAATACAAGCCAGGGGCCTCGAGGGCTCGAATACAAGTGCTCGATCATAGATGAGTCAGCGGAAGCAACAATATCTGAGTACAGACATAAGTTAAACAAGTCTGCCTTAAGAAGGCTAGCACAAACTGGGATACAGATCGAAAGAGGCGCATGCCTCCTGCCTGGGATCCTCCTAACTACTCCTGGTCGTCGTCAGCGGGCTGCACGTAGTAGTAGGCGCCTCCAGTGTAGTCGCCATCGACGGTGGCGTCGCCTCGGGTTCCATCGTCGCAGCAACCGGGTAAAGAAAGGGGAAAAGGGGAACAAGGCAACCGTGAGTACTCATCCAAAGTACTGCAAGCAAGGAGCTACACTATATATGCATGGATATATGTGTAAAGGGCCATATCGGTGGACTGAACTGCAGAATGCCGTAATAAGAGGGGATAGCTAATCCCGCCGAAGACTACGCTCGGCAGCCTCCGCCTTGGCAAAGATGTAGCGTAGAGTAGTCTGAAGTCCTCCAAGTATCATCGCATAGCAATAATCCTACCCGGCGATCCCCTCCTCATTGCCCTGATAAAGAGCGATCACCGGGTTATATCTGGCACTTGGAAGGGTGTGTTTTATTAAGTATCCAGTTCTAGTTGTCATAAGGTCAAGGTACAACTCCAAGTCGCCCTGTTACTGAAGATCACGGCTATTCGAATAGATTAACTTCCCTGCAGGGGTGCACCACATTACCCAACACGCTTGATCCCATTTGGCGGACACACTTTTCTCGCTCATGCCCGGCCGCGGAAGATCAACACGCCGCAGCCCCACCTAGGCACAACAGAGAGGTCAAGACGCCGCGGTCTAAACCTAAGCGACAGGGTCTGGGCCCATCGCCCTTAGCACTCCTGCACGTTGTGAGGGCGGCCGGAAGCAGACCTAGCCTAGCGGCGTTCCAAATTCAATCGGCGCTACCGCCGGGCCGACGACGCCACGAAGTGCCGGCCGATACCACGACGCCGAGTGCCCATAACTGTTCCTCGTGGCTGGTTAGTGCGTATAGACCAAATGGCCAGACTTAGATCAAATACCAAGATCTCGTTAAGCGTGTTAAGTATCCGCGAACGCCGAACAGGGCTAGGCCCACCTCTCTCCTAGGTGGTCTCAACCTGCCCTGTCGCTCCGCCACAAAGTAACAGTTGGGGGCCGTCGAACCTGTGCCCACCTCTACCGGGATGGAGCCACCTGTCCTTTCAAATTTCATCTCCTAACAGTATCACGGTGTAATGTAACAGTGTAAAGTATATAGTATATGCCCGTGATCACTTCCCAAGTGATCACAGCCCGATAGTATAGCACAGCAGACGGACAAGAATGTAGGGCCACTGATGGAATACTAGCATCCTAGACTAAGCAGTAGGATAGCAGGTAAAGGTAACAACAGTAGTAGCAAGGACAGGCTATGCAAAGAAGATAGGATTAATCGAAAGCAAGAACATGCTACACTACTCTAATGCAAGCAGTATAGAGAAGAATAGGCGATATCCGGTGATCAAGGTGGGGGGCCTGCCTGGTTGCTCGGGCAAGGAGGGATCGTCAACACCGTAGTCGAGGGGTCGCCAGCGGTCTCGGGGTCTCTAGGAAGGAGTAACGGAAGGGAACACAATAAATAACAGAGCAATCAAAGTATCACAAAGCGTAACATGGAAATACGCGATGCTAGAGGTGACCTAATGCTGTAGGAGGTGATACTGGTGAAGGGGGGAAACATCCGGGAAAGTATCCCCGGTGTTTCGCGTTTTCAGGCAGAGGAGTCGGAGGGGGAAAGTTGTGAGTTTGATATGTTAGGGGTGTGTGGCGGACGAACGGGCTGCGTATCCGGATTTGTCTCGTCGTTCTGAGCAACTTTCATGTACAAAGTATTTTCATCCGAGCTACGATTTATTTTCTATTAATTTATAAAGTTTTAAATCATTTTTAGAATTTATTTAGATAATTTAATTCAACATTATCCAGAACAGTGCATACTGACATCATCATGATGTCAGCATGACGTCTGCAGTCAACAGAGGTTGAACTAGGTCAATCTGATGTGTGGGTCCTGCATGTCATTGACTGTTAACTAACCTAACAGATTAATTAACTAAACTAGGTGATTAGGTTATACTAATCAGGATTAATTAAGTTAATTAATTTAATTAATTAATTAATTAAATTTATTATTAATATTATTATTTTAATTCTCTCTTTTTTTCTATAAAACCGTTCTGGGGCATGGGCCCCAATTGTCATTGGGCCAGGGGGCCTGGGCGGGTTTGGTCGCTAGCTAAGTGCTAACGGGCACCACCGAATGAGGGCATGCCGAGGGGCTGGGCACGACAACAAGACGCCGGGCGCCTGCCAGTGGCCAAGGGAGGCGGCAGAGGGGCAGGGCCACGACGGGCAGTGGGCGCGGGCGAAGGCACATGGATGGCAGCGGGGGCGTGCCGCGCTCGGTCGGGCGAGTAGCAAGGACGGCGAGAAGGCCCTAGGTGGGAGCCTTGAGCGGCCACAGCTGCTGGCCTTGAGGCGAGGCCAGGCGAGGCAGTGGAAGCGACGACGGAGCAGGTGGCGGGAAGGAAGGAGGAGTGGAGGCCGAGGTGGCCTCACCGGCGTTGGAGAGAAGCGGGCGGCGAGGCTCGGGGCGACTGCCAGGAGGAGGACGGGACGAGGAGGCCACAAGGCCGGGGAGGCGGGCGCAGTCCGGTGAGGTGTTGGACGGGGACGCGGCGACGGCGGGGCAGCGTCAGGCAGCTACGGGTCCTCGTGCGACGGCGGTGGTCGACGATGGCGGGTGGCGATGGTGAAGCGGTCCTCGGCGACGGCGGGCGGCCACAGAGCCCGATCCCGATCCGCACTGGATCGGGGAGGAAGCAGCGAGTGGGTGGGGAAGTGGGGCGTCGGTTAGGGTTTGTGGGAGTGGGGAAGGCCTTTGTAGGCGGAGGCATGGGCAGCCTGGGCTGGGCCATGGCCCAGTTGGGCCAAGGGGTCCAGTGGGGGGGTCCTGTGGGGGAGGGGGGTCTTTGTCTCCCCCCGTTTTATTTGTTTTTGGATTTTGTTTTATTTCTTTTCTTTTCTGTTTAAACTTGAAATTTTAATACATTAGTTTTATAAACTACATTAGTTGTACCGAAATTAGTATTAACAAATATGCCACCACCACAATTAACTTGGCACCTAAAATAATTTAGTTTGTAATTGTTTATTATTTTAAAAGCATTGTGCATTTAAACACTTTATAAAAGTGTGGTTTCTCCACCAATATTAATATGATTTATTTGTCACATTAGAACATTTTAGTTTTGACATTTGAATACTTTTATTGTTTGCCGTTAATTAAAATTTTGAACTTGTTTCGGTTTTGAACTATTGGGATTTTATCAACAGTAACCGAGGTGACGTGACATCATTAGCGGGGGATCACTGTAGCTTAACTATCCGGGCGTCACAATTCTTCTCCACTGCAAGAAATCTCGTCCCGAGATTTAAGCGGTGGAGTAAGGGGGGAAAGGTGTTGGTAGCGAAAAACCTAACGAGTCTTCTCGGTCTTGGTTGCTCTTCTCGAAGAAGTTGATCCATTACATTGATGTCTTCAGTTCTCTGCTTAAGGTCATCATGATGAAGTTGTCGTCCTTCCTTCAGGATCTTCATCGTATTTACGAATAGGTAACGGGGTAGATCGGAAACAACAGAATGCTATAAGGGTAATAACCTGGGATTAACCCATGAATGAGCATATGAGTACCTCTCGAGTCAAACAAATAGAACACATCGAGAATAAAGTTGGAAGGTCCAACAAGAAGTTTCAGGCAGCCAGGCAATCGTTCAATGCCTAGTCAGAAGGTGAAAGGGGTTTCAAGCAACGGAATAATTATTGTTTCCGATGCCAGAATTGATGATCTCATCGGAAGGTGGCTCATGAATTACATACGAGCCCACGCGGGAGGAATAACTTTGGGAACAGGGGGTGTATAGGAGAGTCGGGTTTCGATCCTGTGGAACTGTGGGTTATGGGCCCACCATGTGGGTTAAAGGTAGGAATAGGGGGGGGCTGACATCTTGCACGGTCACAATAGCAAGGCATGCCAGAGGGTAGCCTGTTAGTTATGTCGGCAACAACATCGATACCAAGGGCGAGGGACGAAGAGAACCATTTTCCTGCTCGTTGAAACGAGGCGGACCAGTAGGCAAAGTTCGCGTCCATCGGTGGTTACCGGAATGTCACCAACAAAAGTAACAGGGTCTTACTGACAGAATTGTATACCGAGGTGTTTACATAAGCAGGGAATAGTACTGCTTAGAACATATAGATCACAAGAAAGGTTAAACAAACCAATGGAAAGAAAGATGTGATCATCAAATTGAATAGAACAATGGAAAGGAAAATGTGTTTAAACACATTATTCAAGGGTATATCCTTCCCAAGGACAAGCAGAGCAAGATATCCATGGCAGGATATAATGTAGTAAACTCTTTAGGTAAGGGGAGAGAAATTTCATGACATTACCCATACAATGGTGTTTGGGTAGTTTCAACAAGAAACATTTAGCATGGTGCTTCAAATGTTCTTATTGAAAATCGGAGTACCATAGACATGCTTCGATATAGCACTGACATGGTCTTCAAGCAAAGGTCAGACTTTGGATACACAAAGGATTCATCAGGAACAACTTATATAATAAGTCTTACAATTTCCTCTTGGAAGAATGGGTAACCTTGCTAAAAAGGAACTATAACAATAGGTCCTTCAGCCAGGTGTGTTAGGCATGACATCACATTACCGTGTCATATAAAGACCAACATTATAACTCTTGGAAATATGTTCCAACCATCATATCTGACCGAGATTCAGATCTGATTGGTGTCACGATACCTTAGACTTAGGATGCTTGAGAAGAAAAGGTGCGACACAATTTGACGAGATGACATTGTAGGATTCTCAGGAAATGAACTATGGGAGCGGGTTCCTGAAACAATAGTTCATCATTAAACCAAGGAGAGGACGAGGAGGTGGCTGATGGACTCAGCGACAATTCATTGAGATTAACTAAAGATGGATTTCCTGTTGGGGAACGTAGCAGAAATTCAAAATTTTCCTACGTGTCACCAAGATCTATCTATGGAGAAACCAGCAACGAGGGGAAGGAGAGTGCATCTACATACCCTTGTAGATCGCTAAGCGAAAGCGTTCAAGAGAACGGGGTTGAAGGAGTCAGACTTCGTCGTGATCCAAATCACCGGAGATCCTAGTGCCGAACGGACGGCACCTCCGCATTCAACACACGTACAGCCGGTGACGTCTCCCACGCCTTGATCCAGCAAGGAGAGAGGGAGAGGTTGAGGAAGACTCCATCCAGCAGCAGCACAACGGCGTGGTGGTGGAGGAGCATGGCAATCCAGCAGGGCTTCGCCAAGCACCACGGGAGAGGAGGAGGAGGAGAGGCAGGGCTGCACCAATAGAGGGAGAAAACTCATATGTTGGGCAGCCCCCAGGGCTCAAGTATTTATAGGGGAGAGGGAGGTGGCTGCGCCCCCATCTAGGGTTCCCACCCAAGGGGTGCGGCAGCCCTAGATGGGACTTGGGGGGGCGGCCAAGGGGGGGGGGGGGAGGAGTGCCTCCCAAGTCAAGTGGAGGCCCTCCCCCTTAGGGTTTCCCCCCTCCCATGCGCATGGGCCTTGGGGGGGCTGGTGCCCCTGGCCCATTAAGGCTAGGGCGCCCCCTACAGCCCATGCTACTGTATTGGACGTGGTGGAACAATTTCCGGACCTCCGGACCCCTCCGGAATCCTCCAGAACCTTCTGGAAGCTTCCCGGTACAATACCGAAAAAACCCGAACTTATCCGGAACCCGAACAACAAATTTCCATATATAAATCTTTACCTCCGGACCATTCCGGAACTCCTCGTGACGTCCGAGATCTCATCCGGACTCAACAACATTCGGTAACCACATACAAACTTCCTTTATAACCATAGCGCCATCGAACCTTATGTGTAGACCCTACGGGTTCGGGAACCATGCGAGACATGACCGAGACGTTCTCCGGTCAATAACCAACAGCGGATCTGGATACCCATGTTGGCTCCCACATGTTCCACGATGATCTCATCGGATGAACCACGATGTCAAGGACTCAATCGATCCCGTATACAATTCCCTTTGTCTAGCGGTATTGTACTTGCCCGAGATTCGATCGTCGGTATCCGATACCTTGTTCAATCTCGTTACTGGCAAGTCTCTTTACTCGTTCCATAACATATCATCCCGTGATCAACTCCTTCATCACATTGTGCACATTATGATGATGTCCTACCGAGTGGGCCCAGAGATACCTCTCCGTCACACGGAGTGACAAATCCCAGTCTCGATTCGTGCCAACCCAACAGACACTTTCGGAGATACCTGTAGTGCACCTTTATAGCCACCCGATTACGTTGCCAGGACGCTTTGGTACACCCAAAGCATTCCTACGGTATCCGGGAGTTGCACAATCTCATGGTCTAAGGAAATGATACTTGACATTAGAAAAGCTTTAGCATACGAACTACGATCTTTGTGCTAGGCTTAGGATTGGGTCTTGTCCATCACATCATTCTCCTAATGATGTGATCCGTTATCAACGACATCCAATGTCCATGGTCAGAAACCGTAACCATCTATTGATCAACGAGCTAGTCAACTAGAGGCTTACTAGGGACATGGTGTTGTCTATGTATCCACACATGTATTGCAATTTCCGGTCAATACAATTATAGCATGAATAATAAACGATTATCATGAACAAGGAAATATAATAATAACTAATTTATTATTGCCTCTAGGGCATATTTCCAACAGTCTCCCACTTGCACTAGAGTCAATAATCTAGTTCACATCGTCATGTGATTAACGCTGATGGGTCACATCGCCATGTGACCAACATCCAAAGAGTTTACTAGTGTACGTAAACTAGTTCACATCATCATGTGATTAAGACTCAATGAGTTCTCGTGTTTGATCATGTTTTGCTTGTGAGAGAGGTTTTAGTCAACGGGTCTGCAACATTCAGATCCGTATGTATTTCGCAAATCTCTATGTCATATTGTAAATGCTGCTTCCACGCTCCACTTGGAGCTATTCCAAATGGTTGCTCCACTACACGCATCCGGTTTGCTACTCAGAGTCACTCGGATAGGTGTTAAAGCTTGCATCGACGTAACCCTTTACGCTGAACTCTTTATCACCTCCATAATCGAGAAACATGTCCTTATTCCTCTAAGGATAATTTTGACCGCTATCTGGTGATCCACTCCTTGATCACCTTTGTACTCGCTTGCCAGATATGTAGCAAGGCACACATCAGGTGCGGTACACAGCATAGCATACTGTAGAGCCTATGTCTAAGGCATAGGGGACGACCTTCGTCCTTTCTCTCTCTTCTGCCGTGGTCGAGCTTTAACTCTTAACTTCATACCTTACAACTCAGGCAAGAACTCCTTCTTTGACTGATCCATCTTGAACACCTTCAAGATCATGTCAAGGTATGTGCTCATTTGAAAGTATTAGCGTTTTCGATCTATCCTCATAGATCTTGATGCTCAATGTTTAAGCAGCTTATTCCAGGTTTTTTATTGAAAAACACTTTTCAAATAACCCTATATGCTTTCCAGAAATTCTACATCATTTCTGATCATCAATATGTCAACAACATATACTCATCAGAAATTCTATAGTGCTCCCACTCACTTCTTTGGAAATACAAGTTTCTCATAAACTTTGTATAAACCCAAAATCTTTGATCATCCTATCAAAGTGCATATTCCAACTCCGAGATGCTTACTCCAGTCCTTAGAAGGATTGCTGGAGCTAGCATACCTTTTAGCATCCTTAGGATTGACAAAACTTTTCTGATTGTATCACATACAACCTTTCCTTACGAAGACTGGTAAGGAAACTCGTTTTGACATCCATCTACCAGATTTCATAAATGCAGCTTATGCTAACATGATTCCGACGGACTTAAGCATCGCTACGGATGAGAAAATCTCATCATAGTCAACACCTTGAACTTGTGAAAAACTCTTTGCCACAAGTCGAGCTTCATAGACGGTGACATTACCGTCCACGTCCGTCTTCTTCTTAAAGATCCATTTATCTCAATGGCTTGCCGATCATCGGGCAAGTCCACCAAAGTCCATGCTTTGTTCTGATACATGGATCCTATCTCGGATTTCATGGCTTTTAACCATTTGTCGGAATATGAGCCCACCATCGCTTCCCCATAGCTCGTATGTTCATTGTTGTCTAGCAACATGACCTTCAAGACAGGATCACCGTACCACTCTGATGCAGTCCGCATCCTTGTCACCCTACGAGGTACGGTAGTGACTTGATCCAAAACTTCATGATCACTATCATAAGCTTCGACTTCAATTGGTGTAGGTGCCACAGGAACAACTTCCTGTGCCCTGCTACACACTTGTTGAAGTGACGGTTCAATAACCTCATCAAGTCTCAACCATCCTCCCACTCAACTCTCCGAGACAAACTTTTCCTCGAGAAAGGACCCGATTCAAGAAACAATCCCTATTACTTTCGGATCTGAATTAGGAGGTATACCCAACTGTTTTGGGTGTCCTATGAAGATGCATTTTATCCGCGTTGGGTTCGAGCTTATCAACCTGAAACTTTTCCACATAAGCGTCGCAGCCCCAAACTTTCAAGAAACGACAACTTAGGTTTCTCCAAACGGTGTCGTCTCAACGGAATTACGTGGTGCCCTATTAAAGTGAGTGCGGTTGTCTCTAATGCCTAACCCATAAACGATAGTGGTAATTCGATAAGAGACATCATGGTACGCACCATATCCAATAGGGTGCAACTATGATGTTCGGACACACCATCACACTATGGTGTTCCAGGCGGTATTAATTGTGAAACAATTTCCACAGTGTCTTAATTGCGTGCCAAAGCTCGTAACTCAGACACTCATCTCTATGATCATATCATAGACACTTTATCCTCTTGTCACGATGATCTTCACTCTGAAATTACTTGAACCATTCAATAATTCAGACTTGTGTTTCATCAAGTAAATATACTCAACATCTACTCGAATCATACGTGAAGTAAGAACATAACGATATTCACTTTGCATGCCTCGGCACTCATTGGACTGCACATATCAAAATGTGTTACTTCAAACAAGTTGCTATCTTGTTCCATCTTCTTTGAAACCGAGGCTTTTCGGTCATCTTGCCCATGTGGTATGTTTTGCATATCTCAAGTTATTCAAAATCAAGTCAGTCCAAAAAATCCATATGAATGGAGTTTATTCATGCGTACACACCAATAGACATGGTTAGCATGACTCAAATTTTTCAAATAGAGTAAGTCAAAAGTTCCATCAAAATGTAGCTTCTTCATGCTTTTACACCAATATGACTTACATGGCAGTGCCACAAGCAAGTGGTACTATCATTACTATCTTATACTTTTGGCATGAAAATGTGTATCACTACGATCGAGATTCAATAAAAACCATTCTTTTAGGTGCAAGACCATTGAAGGTATTATTCAAATAAATAGAGTAACCATTATTCTCCTTAAATGAATAACCGTATTGCGATAGACATAATCCTAATCATGTCTATGCTCAACGTAAACACCAAATGACAATTATTCTGGTTTAATACTAATCTTGATGGTAAAGGGAGCGTGCGATGTTTGATCACATCAAAATTGGAAACACTTCCAACACATATCGTCAGCTCTCCTTTAGCTAGTCTCCGTTTATTCCGTAGCCTTTTATTTCGAGTTACTAACACTTAGCAACCGAACCGGTATCTAATACCCTGGTGCTACTAGGAGTACTAGTAAAATACACAATAACTTAATGTATATCCAATATACTTCTATCGACCTTGCCAGCCTTCTTATCTACCAAGTATCTAGGGTAATTCCGTTCCAGTGGTTGTTCCCCTTATTGCAGAAGCACTTAGTCTCGGGTTTGGGTTCAACCTTGGGTTTCTTCATCGAGCAAAGAATCGATTTCCGCTTCATGAAGTGTCCCTTCTTTCCCTTGCCCTTCTTGAAACTAGTGGTTTCACCAACCATCAACAATTGATGCTCCTTCTTGATTTCTACTTTCGCGGTGTCAAACATCGCGAACACTTCAAGGATCATCATATCTATCCCTGATATGTTATAGTTCATCACGAAGCTTCAGCAGCTTAGTGGCAATGACTTTGGAGAAACATCACTATCTCATCTGGAAGATCAAATCCCACTCGATTCAAGTGATTGTTGCACTTTCGAGACAATCTGAGCACAAGCTCAACGATTGAGCTTTTCTCCCTTAGTTTGTAGGCTAAGAAAATTGTCGGAGGTCTCATACCTCTTGACGTGGGCACGAGCCTGAAATCCTAATTTCAGCCCTCGAAACATCTCATATGTTCCGCGACATTTCAAAAACGTCTTTGGTGCCTCAACTCTAAACCGTTTAACTGAACTATCACGTAGTTATCAAAACGTGTATGTCCGATGTTCGCAACATCCACGCACGATTGGGGTTCAGCTCACTAAGCGGTGCATTAGGGACATAAGCTTTCTACTGTTCGCATAATCGCTACTTTCAACTTTCAACTATATTTTCTCTAGGAACATATCTAAACAGTGGAACTAAAGCGCGAGCTTACGACATAAATTGCAAAGATCTTTTGACTATGTTCAGGATAATTAAGTTCATCTAATGAACTCCCACTCAGATAGAAAACCCTCTAGTCATCTAAGTGATTACATGATCCGAGTCAACTAGGCAGTGTCCGATCATCACGTGAGACGGACTAGTCATCATCGGTGAACATCTTCATGTTGATCGTATCTACCATACGACTCATGCTCGACCTTTCGGTCTTCCGTGTTCCGGGGCCATGTCTGTACATGCTAGGCTCGTCAAGTCAAACCTAAGTGTATTGCGTGTGTTCCGAGGCCATGTCTGTACATGCTAGGCTCGTCAACACCCGTTGTATGTGAACGTAAGAATCTATCACACCCGATCATCACGTGGCGCTTAGAAGCTGACGAACTTTAGCAACGGTGCACGCAGTTAGGGGAGAACACTTCTTGAAATTGTTGTAAGGGATCATCTTATTTACTACCGTCGTTCTAAGTAAACAAGATGCATAAACATAATAAACATCACATGCAATTATATAGTAGTGACATGATATGGCCAATATCATATAGCTCCATTGATCTCCATCTTCGGGCTCCATAATCATCATCGTCACCGCATGACACCATGATCTCCATCATCATGATCTCCATCATCGTGTCTTCATGAAGTTGTCTCGCCAACTATTACTTCTACTACTATGGCTACGGTTAGCAATAAAGTAAAGTAATTACATGGCGTTGTTTAATGACACGCAGGTCATACAATAAATAAAGACAACTCCTATGGCTCCTGCCGGTTGTCATACTCATCGACATGCGGTCGTGATTCCTATTACAAGAACATGATCAATCTCATACATCACATATCATTCATCGCATTCTTCTTGGCCATATCACATCACATAGCATACCCTGCAAAAACAAGTTAGACGTCCTCTAATTGTTGTTTGCATGTTTTACGTGGCTGCTATGGGTTTCTAGCAAGAACGTTTCTTACCTACGCAAAACCACAACGTGATATGCCAATTGCTATTTACCCTTCATAAGGACCCTTTTCATCGAATCCGTTCCGACTAAAGTGGGAGAGACCGGCACCCGCTAGCCACCTTTTGCACCAAGTGCATGTCGACGGTGGAACCTGTCTCACGTAAGAGCACGTAAGGTCGGTCCGGGCCGCTTCATCCCACAATACCATCGAAACAAGATTGGACTAGTAACTGTAAGCATATTGAACAAAATCAACGCCCACAACTACTTTGTGTTCTACTCGTGCAAAGAATCTACGCAATAGACCTAGCTCATGATGCCCTTTGTTGGGGAACGAAAGAAATTCAAAATTTTTCTACGTGTCACCAAGATCTATCTATGGAGAAACCAGCAACGAGGGAAGGAGAGTGCATCTACATACCCTTGTAGATCGCTAAGCGGAAGCGTTCAAGAGAACGGGGTTGAAGGAGTCGTACTCGTCGTGATCCAAATCACCGGAGATCCTAGTGCCGAACGGACGGCACCTCCGCGTTCAACACACGTACAGCCCGGTGACGTCTCCCACGCCTTGATCCAGCAAGGGGAGAGGGAGAGGTTGAGGAAGACTCCATCCAGCAGCAGCTCAACAGCGTGGTGGTGGTGGAGGAGCATGGCAATCCAGCAGGGCTTCGCCAAGCACCACGGGAGAGGAGGAGGAGGAGAGGCAGGGCTGCACCAATAGAGGGAGAAAACTCATATGTTGGGCAGCCCCCAGGGCTCAAGTATTTATAGGGGAGAGGGAGGTGGCTGCGCCCCCATCTAGGGTTCCCACCCAAGGGGTGCGGCAGCCCTAGATGGGACTTGGGGGGCGGCCAAGGGGGGGAGGAGTGCCTCCCAAGTCAAGTGGAGGCCCTCCCCCTTAGGGTTTCCCCCTTCCCATGCGCATGGGCCTTGGGGGGGCTGGTGCCCCTGGCCCATTAAGGCTAGGGCGCCCCCCTACAGCCCATGCTGCTGTAATGGACGTGGTGGAACAATTACCGGACCTCGGACCCCTCCGAATCCTCCGGAACATTCAGAAGCTTCCTGGTACAATACCGGAAAAACCCGAACTTTTCCCGGAACCCGATCAACAACTTTCCATATATAAATCTTTACCTCCGGACCATTCCGGAACTCCTCGTGACATCCGGGATCTCATCCGGACTCGAACAACATTCAGTAACCACATACAAACTTCCTTTATAACCCTAAGCGCCATCGAACCTTATGTGTAGACCCTACGGGTTCGGGAACCATGGAGACATGACCGAGACGTTCTCCGGTCAATAACCAACAGCGGGATCTGGATACCCATGTTGGCTCCCACATGTTCCACGATGATCTCATCGGATGAACCACGATGTCAAGGACTCAATCGATCCCGTATACAATTCCCTTTGTCTAGCGGTATTGTACTTGCCCGAGATTCGATCGTCGGTATCCGATACCTTGTTCAATCTCGTTGCCGGCAAGTCTCTTTACTCGTTCCGTAACACATCATCCCGTGATCAACTCCTTGATCACATTCTGCACATTATGATGATGTCCTACCGAGTGGGCCCAGAGATACCTCTCCGTCACACGGAGTGACAAATCGCAGTCTCCATTCGTGCCAACCCAACAGACACTTTCAGAGATACCCGTAGTGCACCTTTATAGCCACCGAGTTATGTTGTGACGCTTGGTACACCCAAAGCATTCCTACGGTATCCGGGAGTTGCACAATCTCATGGTCTGAGGAAATGATACTTGACATTAGAAAAGCTTTAGCATACCTAACTACGATCTTTGTGCTAGGCTTAGGATTGGGTCTTGTCCATCACATCATTCTCCTAATGATGTGATCCCGTTATCAACGACATCCAATGTCCATGGTCAGGAAACCGTAACCATCTATTGATCAACGAGCTAGTCAACAAGAGGCTTACTAGGGACATGGTGTTGTCTATGTATCCACACATGTATTGCAGTTTCCGGTCAATACAATTATAGCATGAATAATAAACGATTATCATGAACAAGGAAATATAATAATAACTAATTTATTATTGCCTCTAGGGCATATTTCCAACATTTCCACAGTTATGTGAACAAGGAGATAACATTTGTCAGAGCAAATGATATAATGATGTATGTTCGAGGAATACATCCACAGTTAAACATTGGTTGACAGGTGCACCCGAAATATGGGTTGGGCTGCACGACCAATGTCAGAATGGTGATTCAATAATCAATAGTCTAAGAATGAATGGCCGACCATTAACTTCAAAGCAATAGGGTTGCTAGAAAGGCAGAATCCAAATAGCACCGTTCACTTGTTGGTACCCCGGTTGGGATCAACGCGAGGACCGGGAAAGAATGGTGATGGTGAGAAGTATCACTATACCAAGAATTCTTAAGAGGTGGTTTAATTCTCACAACATTGATGACATACGAGATTGTAATGTTCCGAGTAAAGAAGAACAGTTGCTGGATGGCAGGGAACTCAAGATATAACACCAAACACGAACAAGTTGTGTTGGTGGGAAGGCAATAAAGTGGTCGATGATGATAAAATTCATCGAGGGCAAGGATGTTATTTCTCATCATGAATTCAATTGATATCCTGGAAGAGCTCAGAATGCTGATGATGATCATGACGCATTTGTCGGGAGATTTCATGGAGATGTAATCGATCGGCAATGACACCAAGTCAAAGGAAGGATGAAGCGAAAGGTTATTTGAACCACGAGTACAACACAAACTTGAAATCAAGCTTGTTGTTCGTGGTGGGACGATAAGACGAGGAAATCAACGCTAGCTTAGCTCATCATCGAAGGTTGTGCTCCGAGATTAAGGACCAGGTAGCACAGTTAAAATTAGCACGATATGATGTAGCTGATCAGGCTAGGAATGACATGATGGAGTATTAAACTACTCAACAACAAAGTACTGGGAGTACTGAATCTCAGTGTTGATTCGATTCACAAATCGGTGTTCTAGGTTGACGACAACCCAGAACCCGTGGAGTGACTATGACAGGGGAAGGAACTACTTCATCAGAAATTCATAAGATGAAGTGCAATGAGTTGCTATCCTCGAGATACCAGGGGTTAATACTCGAAGTTGGAACAAAATAAAGGTTGGGCAGGTGTCTTGATCTGCGAGAAGGCAAGTACTTTAACTTGTCCGAGAAATAGAATCAAAGGAACAATCATGGTCGGAACCACGGTTGCAAAGGATCAATTCACATATACCGGATGATATTTATCAAGGAAATAGTTATTATTACAAGAAGCTTCCATGATAGGATCTACATCGTGTCCATGGGCATGAACACAAAGTTCAAGGTCGACTCCCACTTCTCTAATGCATAACCTTTCATTCACTTCTCGCCTTCGTCGAAGTGGTAGTGTAGAAATTTCATCTTGCATAACACCAGTAGAGTATGACCCGTAGAAGTTCCCGGGTTCACACAGATTAGGGAAGGCATTGGTTCGACCCATTGGGGCATCTTAGGAACATATGCTACAAACTTCCAGAGTAAATAACACGAGCTCGAAAGCAGAGCATGGTTGGCCAAATCAGAGAATAGGATTTACCAATGGCATTATATACCCATGGAAAGGCTCTCAAGGTTATTCAATATGAAGGACACTGTCGGATAAAATCCAACAAAGGAACCGATGGTCCACAAGGGATCTAAGGTGAGCATCGGTACTCAACCAGAGGAAGAAGAATGCAAGGAGATCAGATTATATAAACAACTGACTAACTCAATTGTCAAATGTAAAGGAATTATGATTTCCAAATCAAGGGATCAGAAGCAATGTTCTGATTAGGGATGGATAAGTTGAATAGCATTAGGGTACAATCAACGACAATTGGATTGGTCGAGAACCAATTCCAGTTAAAAGAATGGCAGCTCAGCCAGAAAGTTAATTTATAAGGATCAATGATGATTGCGTATTCAAGAAACATATTGAGTCAACAGACTCAAAATGATAATGACAAGGAATGTCAATAAGACTACGAGACTTATGGGATTAACCATAATGCAAGCAAGCAAGAATTTCAAGAACAAAAGGCTCCAGAGGATTTTCGGAAGATCGAATAGTATTTTGAAGACTTTTGTGAAACACATGAACAACTGGGGATGAGCGGATACTCGACAAGTGCGAGGATTTATTTGAAGGGGGTATTCATGTGGCAAAGAACTGCTAGGCAGTAGGCACAAAGTATTCTCGGAACAATAGAGAAAACTTCGGGTATCTTGTAATAACAAGATCAATGGGGGATGATTGTATGAATGGCAACTGTAAGTAGTTATCCATAAGGATTTATCGGTGGTCGGGAATAGCAAAAGTGATGGCACAAATCTCGACAGAACATCTTAGAGTATCCTCGGAATCTTCTGGTGCAGCAGACGATCATTGATAACAAGGTGCTCTCCGGGTGAAAGTGATCACAAGATCCTAATGTTAGATTTAGCAAAATTTATTTAACCCGAATAGAAGAGATATTAGAGTCCCAGAGTATAGAGGAGGAATAAAAGATCCTAATATCACCCAATGGCGACGTGTGCCCGTAAGACACACAACCATGTTAGTAAAAGTTTTGCAATGTCTAGACTCAACTTCGGCCAAGGAGTTGGAAAGGGGGATTCCTACAGGCGGTCGGCTCTGATACCAACTTGTGACGCCCCCGATTCAATCATACACTAATCATACACGCAAACGTGTACGATCAAGATCAGGGACTCACGGAAGATATCACAACACAACTCTAAAACATAAATAAGTCATATAAGCATCATAATACAAGCCGGGGGCCTCGAGGGCTCGAATACAAGTGCTCGATCATAGGCGTGTCAGTGAAGCAACAATATCTGAGTACAGACATAAGTTAAACAAGCCTGCCTTAAGAAGGCTAGCACAAACTGGGATACAGATCGAAAGAGGCGCAGGCCTCCTGCCTGGGATCCTCCTAACTACTCCTGGTCGTCGTCAGCGGGCTGTACGTAGTAGTAGGCGCCTCCAGTGTAGTAGTCGTCATCGACGGTGGCGTCTGGCTCCTGGTCTCCATCGTCTGGTCGCAGCAACCGGGTAAAAAAAGGGGGAAAAGGGGGAACAAGGCAACCGTGAGTACTCATCCAAAGTATTCGCAAGCAAGGAGCTACACTATAAATGCATGGATATATGTGTAAAGGGCCATATCAGTGGACTGAACTGCAGAATGCCAGAATAAGAGGGGGATAGCTAATCCTGTTGAAGACTACGCTTCTGGCAGCCTCCGCCTTGCAGCATTTAGCAGAGAGAAGTCTCAAGTCCTCCAAGTAGCAACGCATAGCAATAATCCTACCCGCGATCCCTCCTCATTGCCCTCGATAGAGAGCGATCACGGGTTATATCTCGCACTTGGAAGGGTGTGTTTTATTAAGTATCCGGTTCTAGTTGTCATAAGGTCAAGGTACAACTCCAAGTCATCCTGTTATCAAGATCACGGCTATTCGAATAGATTAACTTCCCTGCAGGGGTGCATCACATAACCCAACACGCTTGATCCCATTTGGCAGGACACACTTTTCTGGGTCATGCCCGGCCGCGGAAGATCAACACGTCGCAGCCCCACCTAGGCACAACAGAGAGGTCAGCACGCCGGTCTAAACCTAAGCGCACAGGGGTCTGGGCCCATCGCCCATAGCACACTTGCATGTTGCGAGGGCGGCCGGAAGCAGACCCTAGCCTAGCGAGCGTTCGATCCAATCCGGCGCAAGGCCGGGCCGGCCGACGTCACGAAGTGCTTCGGATGATACCACGACGTCGAGTGCCCATAACTGTTCCCGCATAGTTGGTTAGTGCGTATAGACCAAATGGCCGGACTCAGATCAAATACCAAGATCTCGTTAAACGTGTTAAGTATCCGCGAACGCCGAACAGGGCCAGTCCCACCTCTCTCCTAGGTGGTCTCAACGTGCCATGTCGCTCCGCCACAAAGTAACAGTCGGGGGCCGTCGGGAACCCAGGCCCACCTCTACCAGGATGGAGCCAGCTGTCCTTTCAGCCCCCATCTCCGAACAGGGTCACAGGTAATGTAACAGTGTAAAGTATATAGTATATGCCCGTGATCACTTCCCAAGTGATCACAGCCCGATAGTATAGCACAGCAGACGGACAAGAATGTAGGGCCACTGATGGAATACTAGCATCCTAGACTAAGCAGTAGGATAGCAGGTAAAGGTAACAACAGTAGTAGCAAGGACAGACTATGCAGCAATATAGGATTAATCGAAAGCGGAACATGCTACACTACTCTAATGCAAGCAGATAGAGAAGAATAGGCGATATCCGGTGATCGGGGGGGCTTGCCTGTTGCTCGGGCAAGGAGGGATCGCCAACACCGTAGTCGAATCGGGGGTCACGGCAGTCTCTGGTTCACCTAAGGAGTAACGGAGGGGGAACGCAATAAATAACAGAGCAATCAAAGTATCACAAAGCGTAACATGGCAATACGTGGTGCTAGAGGTGACCTAATGTTGTAGGAGGTGATACTGGTGAAGGGGGGAAACATCCGGGAAAGTATCCCCGGTGTTTCGCGTTTTCAGGAAGAGGAGTCGGAGGGGGAAAGTTGCGAGTTTGATATGTTAGGGGTGTGTGGCGGATTTAACGGGCTGCGATCCGGATTCGCCTCGCTGCTCGAGCAACTTTCATGTACAAAGTATTTTCATCCGAGCTACGATTTATTTTCTATTAATTTATAAAGTTTTAAATCATTTTTAGAATTTATTTAGTTAATTTAATTCAACATTATCCAGAATAGTGCATACTGACATCATCATGACGTCAGCATGACTTCAGCAGTCAACAGAGGTTGACTAGGTTAATCTGACGTGTGGGTCCCGCATGTCATTGACTGTTAATTAACCTAACAGATTAATTAACTAAACTAGGCGATTAGGTTATACTTATCAGGATTAATTAAGTTAATTAATTTAATTAATTAATTATTTAAATTTATTATTATTATTATTTTCTATAAAACCGTTCTGGGGCATGGGCCCCAATTGTCATTGGGCCAGGGGGCCTTGGCGGGTTTGGTCGCTAACGGGTGCGGGCTAACGGGCACCACCCGAATGAGGGCATGCCCGAGGGGCGCTGGGCATGCACAAGACGCCGGCGCCGACGGCCAGGCCAAGGGAGGCGGCAGAGGGGCAGGCCACGACGGGCAAAGGGCGGGCGAAGGCACATGGATGGCGGGCAAGGCCGCGCCTCGGGCGAAAGTAGCGAGGACGGCGACAAGGCCTGGGTGGGCGCGGCGGCCTCAACCTGAGGCGCTGGAGCGGTCGGGGCGAGGCCGATGTGGAAGCGACGACCGAGCGGGGTGGCATGGGAAGGAAGGAGGGAGTGGAGGCCGGAGGTGGCCTCACCGGCGTTGGAGAGAAGCGGGGCGGCGAGGCTCGGGGGCGACCATTGTGGAGGAGGACGGGGACGAGGTGTCGCCGCGGCGTCGGGGAGGTGGGCGCAGTCCGGCGAGGTGGAGGACGGGGACTCTGCGACGGCGGGGCAGCGTCAGGCAGCTTCGGGTCCTCGTGCGACGGCGGTGGTCGACGATGGCGGGTGGCGATGGTGAAGTGGTCCTCGGTGACGGCGGGCGGCCACAGAGCCCGATCCCGATCCAGAATTGGATCGGGGGGGAGGGAAGCGAGGGAGTGGGTGGGGGAAGTGGGGGCGTCAGTTAGGGTTTGTGGGAGTGGGGGGAAGGCCTTTGTAGGCCAGAGGCATGGGCCGGCATGGCTGGGCCATGGCCTAGTTGGGCTAAGGGGTCTAGTGGGGGTTCCTGTGGGGGAGGGGGGTCTTTGTCTGCCCCCGTTTTATTTATTTTTGGATTTTGTTTTATTTCTTTTCTTTTCTGTTTAAACTTTAAATTTTAAATACATTAGTTTTATAAACTACATTAGTTGTACCTAAATTAGTATTAACAAATATGCCACCACCACAATTAACTTGGCACCTAAAATAATTTAGTTTGTAATTGTTTATTATTTTAAAAGCATTTGAATAATTGTTTTGTCACAGTTTAATTGTTATGGTGCATTTAAACACTTTATAAAAGTGTGGTTTCTCCACCAATATTAATATGATTTATTTGTCACATTAGAACATTTTAGTTTTGACATTTGAATACTTTTATTGTTTGCCGTTAATTAAAATTTTGAACTTGTTTCAGTTTTGAACTATTGAGAGTTTATCAACAGTAACCGAGGTGACGTGACATCATTAGCGGGGGATCACTGTAGCTTAACTATCCGGGCGTCACATTGCACCACTACAACTAACCGCTATAAGAGGGGCAGAAGCGCGGACACAAGATACTACTGTCCTGCTGCTTGATTATGCAGGATGTGCACCAGGTAGTAAGACAGTTTAATGTAGCTACAAATTTGCCTTAATTGTAATGCGCTGGGATGGTTAGGTTATTGAAAGAAATGTTTGTTTTGCGCAGATCCAACTGTAGAACCACCAAGTGTGTCAGCCAACACACAACAAGAGACCCCTGTCACGCCTGCATATGAAGTGATCGGCAGTGGAGTTCCAGATTCTGCTGAGTACGTGGTACATCCAGATGATAGGGGGGACAACAGCATTCATGCTGGACTCATAACTAGGTTTCTGCAAGCATCAGCCGATATTGAAGGTTAGCCCCTTACACTATGGGAAACTGCTAATTTGCCGTCAGGAGGTGTCTTTGCTGTCAGCTTTTTGTCGGGCCAGACGGCAAAGAGAGAATTTGCCGTCAGCAGCAGACGGCAAAGAAAAACTAACGGCAAAACAGACTTTGCCGTCTGCGAAAAAAATACAGACGGCAAAGATCATACTTTGCCGTCTGTAATAACAAAGAAAGACGGCAAAGATATTTGCCGTCCGCTTTTACATTACAGACGGCAAAGAGCATACTTTGTCGTCTGTAATAGAAAACACAGACGGGTAAAAGATCTTTGCCATCTGCTTTTTTTATTACAGACGGCAAAGCAAAGAAACACAACACGCGGATCGGTCTCCTGGATCGATGAGGTGGCATCATCTACAGCGTCGACTCCCAACCAGCCTCTCTCTCACCGCACGATGCACATACCCACGCGCGTCCCCACTCTCTGGCCCACCCCTCTCTCTGCCCATCCCTCACCTCACCCATCTTATCCACTCCCTCCACGACCCCACGTGCAAAACTCCCCCTAATCCCTCCCTTATCCACTCCCCCACCACGACATCTCTCCCCCACCACGATCTCTCTCTCTCTCGTTTCTTTCCTTATCCACACGCCGTCGCCGGTCACCACTTCTCCATCGGCCACCACATCTCCCGCTAGCCCCCGCCACTTCTCCCTTCGCCTCACCCCCATCCCCGCCGCCTGTGCCACTTCTCCCCATCGCCCCGGCCCCATCCTCGCCGCTCGGCCACGCCACGGCGCGCCAAGCTCTGCCGTCGTCTGCCACCACCTCGCCCGGCGTCCGCCACCACCTCTCGCGCCGACTCGCCACTTCCTCCGCCCCGGCCTCGGCCCGTCGCCCTCGAAGCTCGCAGGATCCACCACGACGTCTTCGTCGCCCCGCCGCTTCTTCCCCTTCGCCACGGGCGCCGCCGCCCCGCTGTTCTAGCCAGCAGGGCGCAGCAGTGGCCGCGCGGCTACGCTGGCGAGCATGGCTGGGTGGCGATTCAAGACCAGGCATGACCGCCGTCCGGAGCCGGCAGTGGCAGCCGGCGTGAGGGTTTCGCGCAAGCGACGCCAGCAGCGGTCGGCGCTAGCGTATGGCGAAGCTGGCCATGCGTCTGTGGCGAGCATGGCTGTGGAGCCGTGCAGAGGATGGGCGGCGGTTGTGCAGAGAGGATGGCCGGGCGGCTGTGGCGGTGGCGGCAAGGCGAGAAGGGCAAGGCGGCGGCAGTGGATCCTCGGCCAGTAGAAGGACGGCCGGCGGTCAAGTCCCTGTTCCTGCAGTGGAGAAGGACTTGATTGCTTTTATTTTTTACTTTCTAGGGTCCTTTGTGTAAATTTTCAGGACAACTGTAACTTCTGTGTAACTCCACCAACAATGAATGAAATGTAACATGGCCATGTCGAAAAAAAATCTACGTGAGCTGAACCTGCTCTCTTCGATTTGATGTTCATGTGTCCGGCGAGATGCTTTGCTCTGACATTATTTAAAAAAAAGAAAAACAGTCTTTGCCGTATCTACTTTAGTCTAGATGACGGCAAAGAAACTCAATCGGCTGACGGCAAAGAAACTCAATCGGCTGACGGCAAAGAAACTCAATCGGCTGACGGCAAACGAGCTTTTCTTTGCCGTCTGTTATTAGATCGTGTGACGACAAAACATCAGTTTGACTGATGGCAAAGTCTTTGCCGTCATCCCGATAAACAGCAGACGGCAAAGTATTCTTTGCCGGCTATTCTTTGCCGTTTGATTTTGCCGTCTGCTTCCAGACGGCAAAGTCTTTGCCGTCTGGAATTCGGTCTTTGCCGTCTGTAATTCACAAACGGCAAATCTCCTGTTTCCCGTAGTGTTATTTTGGTGATGAATGTACTTACCTAGGTTTCTGTAAGCATGGATGTGTCACATATATAAAAAATGAATTGTTCGAGCAGCTGAAGCTGTATTAATGAGAATGGGTGTCCGCGATATGATGGACGCTGTGATGGAGGAAAGTACACATGCCGTTATAGCAACAGCCGCAATTGTTGCAGGGCCATTGTCTCCGGAAAATGAAAGCATTGATGCTTATGATGAGATGCTGGAAAGACACCATGACAGCCTCATAGAGGATGATGCTGCACAAAAGGAGGAAATGACAGCAGATGGACTGTTTGCATCATCCGTGCAAAATTTTTATGATGCGAATGGTTAGTTAAGCCGCCATGTCATTACTGAAGTATATAAAGCCTATATACTAGCAGGTGCATACATAATATATGTATTTGATGCAGAAATGGAGGTTCCATTCATCGACTTGGTGACAAGCGTTGCTGTAACTAACAATGAACTCGTTGATATGGCATCAGGTATATCTGACTTAATGGTAAACTATAGAAATTATGTAAAAAAATAAGAACACTAACATAGTAAAACCATCAGGTGTTGCAATGCCATTGATTGACCTGACCAAAGCAGTCCAGACACCTCGGCCAACACAGTTGCAGAGCAAATGGGTATGAAGTGTAACGATGGTATGTCAAATAGTGAAAAAACGATTTGGAAATTTAATAATGTAACTTTCTTCTGGCAGATCGGGCTGCAAGGGTGGGTTACATGAAGACAGAAGATATTGCGGAGAACCCGGATTGTGAAGGAGCGGAACGGGAAGTACAAGGAGAGGATATGCCGGCAAATAGGACAACAGGTCAGTTGAAAGCCAAGCTGACTTAGCATTGACAGTTGATTACGTATGTTGATACGTAATCAATATGTTGTCTAATTATTCATAGGAAATGAGATCATATCGGACGTTCCTTGCATGAAGTTTCAGACAAATGTAGATGGTGAGTGATGTTAATGGCCGAATAAATTACATGTACTACTTTCGTCGGTCAATTGTATTTACCAAACAGTAGGGATGGCATATGTTGGATCATCACCGCCACACGGGTACCGTATCATGTCATCAGCAATGCAAAGTGGATGTGTGACAACTACCACATCTGGAGCAGGTGATGATGTTGTCGATGTGCATACATAACAAATGTCAATGTTGATAGTAGCTAAAATATAATTTCATGGATGCCTGCGTGCGTAGGGATGGCTGGAGAAGGCATCAGGAGGTGCTGGAAAAGGACCGCAAACTGAGGAAGCCAGAACCGGCGACAGAGGATCAGGCTAGAGATATCTAACACACAAACATCATCAAACGAATGGGCAGACGATGAAGGTAATAATGATAGTGAATCAGACTAGAATGAAAGTGTATCTTTGAATGCTAGCGGAAATAGTGGCAATAATGTAATGCCAGAGCAAAGAAATGATGAGCGTCAGCGAGGTTGGTAAATCTAAACATTGGACTTACAAATATCAAAATTACTAAACAGTTGTGAAACAATTTATATTGCATGGATTTGTAGGGCCGGTACAAACTGAACCAGTGGCAACTAGAAGAGGTGTTCTTCTTGACAGCACAAGATATGCCTTCCCCGGGAGCACAAGTGAGTCAAACAATATGTGCTAGTGATAAAACAATTCAGTCGTGACGAGACTGACGCACTTATTGTATTTGTACCAATCAGTCAGGGCAGTCGGGCAAGGTTCGGCGGCAGCGGGTAATCCTGGAGGTGGTGGTAGTCAAGAGCATAATAGAGGTTAGTAAGATGAACCTTACTATTATTGAAAAAGAAAAACATTTGAAGATATATGACAAATTGTATTAAATGAACTTGCAAGAACCGAACAAAACGAACCAGTTGTAACTGGAAGAGGTGTTCTCCGTATGAACACGGGGGTTGTCTTCCCAGGGATAACAAGTGAGTTAAAACATCAATTAGGGTGGAGAAACTATGTCTATGGTGACACTGATTCATTCACTCATTGAAATTGTTCCAAACAGTCAGGGAAGTCGAAGAAGCACTAGTAGAAAAAGGGTCAAACGTGAAGCACATTAGTGCCGGTTTGTATAAGAGCCGGCACAAATGTATACATTAGTGCCGGTTCCAACGGCTAGCCTTTAGCACCGGTTCATGGCTAACCTTTAGCACCGGTTCGTGCCACGAACCGGTACTAATGAGGGTGGTGGCAGGATGTTGTCAGTCTAGGCCCCCTCCAGCACCTTTAGTACCGGTTCGTGCCACGAACCGGTACTATAGGTCCTCCTGCATATAAACCCTTCGTCCAGCTCGCTCTGTTCTTCCCCCTTTACCCTCTCCTCGCCTCTCTGTTCTTCCTCTTCTCCCCTCGAGCTCATCACACATTTTTCCCAAAATTTGTCAAGATTTGAAGGCCCCCATCCATTCAAGTGATCACAAAGGTTAGCAACTTTGTCCTTTCATCTCTCATTGCTAGATTAGCTCTTGCATTGGTTCATATAGTTATTAATTTGTGAGTTTAGTAATTTGGGAGGAAATATATATATGTGCTAGTATTTGATTTATATGCAATTTGAGGTCAAAATAACACTTAGTTTGCATATGTAGGTGTGGTTTACTTAGTGCCTTCTAAATCTCTGTCAGAATTCACTGCCGATCGCCACTGGTCTCTGTCAGCCGGCACCACCTTGTGGTGAGCCTCTTGTTCATGAAATTTTATATAAAAATTGATGTTTCTGTGATTTGGATATATAGTTACTCGTATAATAATTATCTTACCCGACGTTGTTTGTTATACATAGTGCCATGGTTTTGATATCCGTCCCCGTCGGCCCTCGTCCTTGTTATGATTCGGATGTGGTATATTCTCTTTTAAAACTATTTGTTGCATTTCGTGTTTATGACAAATTATGCCCATCAAGTTGACATAGATATTTTTATCTAGGAGGTATGTGAACCGGAAATTCCAACCGACCCTATTGTCGAGAGGTTAAATTTAGTTGAAAGAGAAAACGAGTACTTGAAAGAAAAATTGAAAAGAATTGAGGGGAGAAGATGGAATTGGAGTTGCATGTTGCCGATGTCGCCGATGATCACAAGATCAAGATGGAGAAAATGCGCTTGAAGATTAGAAAGATTAGAAAATATGCCATCGATAGTGAGGCTTGGTATCATTATGCTGTTGGATCAATTGTTACCTTAGTTGCGATCTTGATCGCATTTGTTGTTGCATTTAAATGCTTTAGCTAGAGAGTTATTTGTTTGTTGCATTTAAGTGTTGTATGAACTTTATGTATGAACTTGTATTAATTTGGTCTATTCGGTGTTGTGTAATGAAGATGAGCGGCAATGGATGTACGATGACCGATGCTCTCCCAGTTCGTTGAGGGCGTGCATACTTGTTCCGCTTGCGGCTGAGGCAAACAAGCGGGCGGATGGTTTTATGCCTTGTCCATGTGCTGGCTGTAAGAATGGTCGCAATTACTCTACGTCAAGAACCATTCACCTCCACCTGTTTGAGTCCGGTTTCATGACCCACTATAATGTTTGGACCAAGCACGGAGAAAGAGGGGTTATGATGGAAGACAATGAAGAAAAAGAGGACGACGACAGCTATCCCGCCATGGGTTCCCTGAATACGATGATACAACAATGGGGAAGAAGCTGAGCCGGTAATGCGGGAAGAAGCTGGGCCGGCAATGCGGGAAGAAGCTGAAGAAGAGGCATCGATGAGCCCGTTGACGATCTAGGTCGGGCCATTGCCGATGCAAAGAGAAATCGCAAAGTGATTTGGAGAAGAAGAAGTTGCAGCGCATGTTAGAGGATCACAAAAATTGTTGTACCCGAATTGCGAGGGTGACAAGAAAAAGCTGGGCACCACTGCTGGAATTGCTGCAATGGAAGGCAGAGAATGGTGTATCTGACAAGGGATTTGGAAAGTTGCTGGTAATGATAAAGGATATGCTTCCAAAGGACAACGAATTGCCCGAGAGTACGTACGAAGCAAAGAAGGCTGTCTGCCCTCTAGGGTTAGAGGTGCGGAAGATACATGCATGCCCTAATGATTGCATCCTCTACCGCGGTGAGTACGAGGATTTGAACGCTTGCCCGGTATGTGGTGCATTGCGCTATAAGATCAGCCACGATGACCCTGGTGATGTCGAGGCGAGCGCCAGGAAGAAGATTCCTGCCAAGGTGATGTGGTATTCTCCTATAATACCACGGTTGAAACGTTGTTCCAAAACAAAGAGCATGCCAAGGCGATGCGATGGCACGAAGAAGACCGTAAGAAAGACGGAAAGTTGAGAGTACCGGTGATGGGTCGAGTGGAGAAAAATCGAAAGAAAGTACGGGAAGGAGTTTGCAGATGACGCAAGGAGCGTATGGTTTGGTCTAAGCGCAGATGGCATTAATCCTTTTGGGGAGCAGAGCAGCAACCATAGCACCTGGTCTGTGACTCTATGTTTGTATAACCTTCCTCCTTGGTTGTGCATGAAGCAGAAGTTCATTATGATGCGGTGCTCATCCAAGGCCCTAAGCAACCCGGCAACGACATTGATGTGTACCTAAGGCCATTAGTTGAAGAACTCTTACAACCGTGGAATGGAACAGGTGTACGGCGTGGGATGAGCACATGGGGAAGAATTTGACCTAAAGGCGTTGTTGTTCGTGACCATCAATGATTGGCCTGCTCTCGGTAACCTTTCGTGACAGACAAACAAGGGATACCGCGGATGCACACACTGTTTGGATGATACCGACGATATATTTGAATAGTTGTATGAAGAATGTGTACTGGACATCGCCGATTTCTTCCAGCAGGCATCCCGTAAGAAAGAAAGGCAAGCATTTCAAAGGTGAGGCGGATCACCGGACGAAGCCTCGCCACCGCATCGGTGCTGATGTACATGATATGGTCAAGGATTTGAAGGTGATATTTGGAAAGGGTCTGGCGGACAACCTGTTCCAAAGGATTGACGACGCGCACCCATGTGGAAGAAGAAATCTATATTTTGGGACCTGCCATATTGGAAAGACCTAGAGGTCCGCTCCGCAATCGACGTGATGCACGTGATGAAGAATCTTTGCGTGACCCTGCTTGGCTTCTTGGGCGTGTATGGGAAGACAAAAGATACACACGAGGCGCAGGGAGGACCAGCAACGTATGCACGGAGAAGACGGCATATATCGGGGTCATGCAAGCTACGCTCTTACCAAAGAAGAGAAGGAAATCTTCTTTGAATGCCTGCTCAAGATTAAGGTACCGTCGGCTTCTCGTCGAATATAAAGGGAATAATAAACATGGCAGAGAAAAAGTTCCGTAACCTAAAGTCTCATGATCGCCACATGATTATGACGCAATCGCTTCCGGTTGCATTGAGGGGCTTCTACCGGAAAACGCTCGATTAGCCATTGTGAAGCTATGTGCATTTCTCAATGCAATCTCTCGAAGGTAATCGCTCCAGAAATCATACCAAGGTTACGAGAATGATTTGGTGCAATGTCTTGTCGATTCGAGTTGGTGTTCCCACCATCCTTCTTCAACATCATGACGCACGCCCTAGTTCACCTATGCGAAGAGATTAACGCTTTTGGGTCCTGTATTTCTACACAATATGTTCCCCTTTGAGAGGTTCATGGGAGTCTTAAAGAAATATGTTCATAACCATGCTAGGCCAGAAGGAAGCATCTCCAAGGGCCATCAAAATGAGGAGGTCATTGAGTTTTGTATTGACTTTATTCCTGACCTTAAGCCGATTGGTGTTCTGAATCATGCATAAGGGCGCATCGGATGGAAAAGGCACGCTAGGAGGGGAACAAATAATATGTATGGACGGACATTCTCTCACTGAAGCACACTACACAGTTCTACAGAATTCTGCCTTGGTGGCTCCGTATATGGATGAACACAAGAATTTGCTACGCTCCAAACACCCGGAGCGGTCTGATGACTGGATTACACGTGAACAAACGAGGAGTTTCGCCAGCTGGTTGCAGACACGTACCATGCATGACACCTCTATTGAAGATGACCTGTACTTGCTGTCCCAGTTACCATCTTCGGATATAATGACTTTCCAAGGGTACGAGATAAATGGTAATACATTTTACACGATCGCCCAAGATAAGAAGAGCACCAACCAAAACAGTGGTGTCCGATTTGATGCATATAACAAGACGGGAAAGGAAACATATTATGGTTATATACAGGACATATGGGAACTTGACTATCGACGTGGTTTAAAGGTCCCTTTGTTTCGGTGCAAATGGGTCAATATGACACGAGGCGGGTAACGGAAGACCCGAAGACGGAATGACAACAGTGGATCTCAGCAATCTTGCGTATGCGAGACGAACCATTCGTCCTAGCCAATGATGTGGCACAGGTTTTCTATGTGAAGGACATGTCTACCAAGCCAAGAAAAAGAAAAGATAAGGAAGCGAATGCATCGTACGATGAGCCAAAGCGGCACATAGTTCTTTCTGGGAAGAGAAACATCATGGGAGTGGATGACAAGATAGACAAGTAAGAAGATTATGAAAAGTTTGATGAAATTTCTCCATTCACAGTGAATATTGACCCGAGCATCCCGTTAAATGATGAAGATTTTCCATGGTTACGGTGCAAAGGGACACACACGAAGAAAAAGTTTCACACCAAAGATCTGGGATGTGATCGGCTTCACTATCATCACTTTCTTCTATGTTTCACACCCAGAGGGGAATCTCTGTAATAGTTAGGGTAGTTATGTGTTTTGGCATTTGAAACGCGAAGAAATTTTATGTGCAAACAAATTCTTTCATGCCTTTACTGATTTTTAAAGTTAAATTATTCACAAACTAGTGATTCACACTAATTTCAAATAATTCAAAATTTAAACTATTCAAATTTGAAAACTACGGGCACTAACAGAAAGTTTGTAATTTTTGTACCTAAAGCAAAAATATTCACAAAGAAACTCTAAATACACAAAAAAACAACACAAAAATAAATAAAGCAAAAAAACCCGCCTACTAGGCCGTAGAGCGGCCTGCATACGACTATAAACCCAACCTGTTGTTGGGCCAGGATGCATGCTCTCAAAGGCCAAGTGGGCAAACAGGTCAGTAAAGAAATCGTAGGCCCAGTAGTCCTGATTTGGAGAGGAGCTCGAGAGAGCGACAGCTTGGGGGTTTTTAATCCAGTGCGGTCGCCCCTCGGCTAGCGAGTGGGACTAAACTTGTCAAGACAAAGACTGCGCCAACAAGATACCGGTTTGTGCCACCACCCGGTACTAAAGGGGTCGCTTCCGCTGCTTGGGCTGGTTAAACAGACCTTTAGTACCGTTGGTGGCTCCAACCGGTACTAAATGTGCCTTCTATATATACAACACTTGAAAAATTTCATTCTCCCTCTGCTTTCTTCCTCTGTTTCCCCATTGAACCGCCCGCCCGATCAATCGACGCCGTCACCGACCCGTCATTGTCGCCGCCCCCGTCGCCGCCCGTCCCGTCCCGTCGCCGCCCTCGTCTCCGTCGCCGCCTGGGCCCTTCCCGTCGCGCCGTCCCTGCGTCGCCGCCTCACAGCCACGCCTGCCCCGTCGCTGCCCCGGCCGTCGCCTCGCCGTCGCCGTCACCCTGTGAGCTCTCCCCTCTAACCCCTCTCCTCGCTTGGCCATGCCACCATGGGCGCCTCCCCGAGCCCATACACACAGACACAAGCATGACGAACACACACACACATACACGTATATATTTAATTAGTTTACATTTTCTATGTTTAATTAGTTTAGATTTTTGAGATTTTTTTTCACTAGTATATATGTATGAATGCATGTTAGATGGATATAATTAGTGTTTAATTAGTATGGAATATTTTTATATAATGTTGTTTTTCTGTTTTTTAATGGATGTATAGAAATTGTTTTTTATGTTTTTAGTGTTAGATGCTTAATTAGTATGAAATAGTATATAGATTTTTGAAATAGTAGAAATGTTAGAAATTTTAGTTATCAAAATCCAATCATTAAAAAAATATTATTATTTGCGGGCATATAGCTAGTATTTGTTATCGACGATGCCCGGCCCATGTCCGGGACTGGCTCACTGGCCGGCAATCGGGAGGTACTGCTGGAGGGGCGCGGGCCGCTTGATGAGGAACCCGCCCAGGGTCCCGTCGTCGATCCTGATCTCGTTTGGTGGCGTCACAGAGCCAGTCTCGGTGCGGAGGGACCCGGCCCCGCCGGAGGAGGTACGTCGCCGTGTCGTGGAGGAGCACGAGCACGCCCATCGCTACATGGTTGCGTTAGAGGGCGGCAGGTTCTCCAATACCGGCAGTATCTTGAGGATCTCACATCAGCTATGATCCCGTGAGGGTTCCTTCTCTTTGGGTGTCCACCGCCATGACGCAGGAACCACGAGTGTCCTAGATTCTTCTGTAGTATTCGATCTTTAATTAGCTAGCCGGTGATGTACTATTCAATATTATATATTATTCGAGACGATGTATTCGAGATTGTATCTATTATTCTAGACAAAGTATTCGAGATTATATCTATTATTCGAGACGATGTAATTTGAATACTAAATTGTTTTATATTTCTTTTGAATTAGTTAAATAAAAGCTATGGCAGACAATACCGACAGAGAGGGAGAACAGACCATGTTCGATATGATATGCGGGCCAGATGATAATCAGAATGAAGAAGATTATGACGGCTCCGAATTTCTAAACAACACCGGAGAGGGTGATATGATATTCGATCGCGACGACCGAATTGATGAAGTCATGAACTACGATTATGACGATGACGAAGAACATGTTGATCCTGAAACAACAAAGACCGGCGAGGTATATATATTTATATAAGCAAGTTTCTGGTGATCATCACATGTTTTAAATGACTTGAAGATATATTAACAAATCGATCTTTGTTCTTTCAGCCATCCGGGTCGAGCAAATCTTCAGGCAAAAGGACGAAACGAGGCCCGAACAAAAAGTTGAAGGAGGGCGTAAAGTACAATATCGAGGCAATCTGACCTAATGGTGAACCATTAGCGCCTAAGAAGATTGCGGACAAGTTCATTCGCTGGGTCGGAGTTCTTGTGAAGGACCAACTCCGATCTCCCTTCAAGAATGGAGAGAGCCAGCAAAAGACAAAGGACAAAGGCAAAGAGGACGCTGCTCCACGCCCGGATGTTACTTTTATCGACAAGAATCAAAAGATCTGCTTTGGGATACTCTCATGGAACATTTCACCCTACCAGATCATTTCACGAAGCAGATGTGCGAGAAAGTCAAGGACGCTGCTCTTAGGAAGATGGCGGTTGCATTCAAGAACCACAAGAATCGTGAATGGGACAAGTACGTCAAGGAGGAAGGAAGACTCCAGATTCGAGGGAACACTAGAGAACCAACGTGCTCATTGGGACGATTTCGTGAAATTCAAGGATTCAGAATTAGCTAAGGAACGGTCGAGAATAAACAAGAAGAATGCCAAAAAAGGATAAGTTCCATAAGCTGGGGCGGTGGCTATGCGCGGTGGCAATGCCTAAGTGGGATAAGTCCGAGAAAGAGATGGAGGATGCAGGTGTCACTCCAGATACTTAAGAGCTGCCCCCCTGTGTGTAGGACTTGGTTCTATGCGCATGGGGGGGAGTTGGACCCGAAGACAGGCAAAGTTTCGACGAAGGTATGTCTGAACGGAGCCGACGATGCGATACTTGTTGCAATAGAAGAGGCACAATCGGGGGTGTTCCAGCCCAACAGAGAGAATGGCGAGCTTACGCGTGCCCTGGGAAATCCTGAACACCCGGGAAGAACACGAGGCAAGGGCGCTATTCCGTGGTATGAGGGGTTTTCAGACTGGAACAACGACTGAGAACCCGTGCGAGAAAGAAGATTGCGGAGGAGAAGAAGAGGAAGATGGAGGAGGAGCAGAGGAAGCGGGACTATGAACGCCTTCCAGGCCTAGAAGGAAGTCAAGCGGAATTGGCAGTCAAATTCCAGCGGCAGCAGAAGCAGATCGACTCACTTAGCCAGCAAAAGGGGTCTCAGCAGCTGCAGCAGCTAGCGGATGATCCAGCATTGGATAGCACCGCCCTATCCATGCAGAAAAAGCAGCGTGGGTTCCACCGGACGACGCAATCTTGGGTAGATACCCGTGGATGACATCACGGAGAACACTAGCTGCGAGCTACACGTCAAAATGAAGAACATATCCATGAAGGTGGCGGACGGAGAAGCTTTTCCGATTACCCCAAAGCAACCTACCATTGCATCCCGATTCCAGAGGGCTATGCTCGTGTCATGGTTGACGAGGTGGTGCAGCCATATTCGGGCTAGAGCTTGACATTCCTGGAGGTGAGGATGAGCGCTTTCTCGGAGACGCCAACCATCGTATCATCCTATGGAAAAAGGATTGCATCATCTTTCGAAGGCCACCGACACCGCGTCATCTGACTCCTCGTCGAAGTCCGCCACCAAGTCAGCAGTCTCCCGCTCCTGCAAGTCCACCAAGTCCGGCAAAGTTTCAGGCCACTCCTCCTCCAAGTCCGGCAAAGTGTCAGGCCACTCCACCTCCTCCAAGTCCGCCACAGCGTGGGCGTCCTCCTCCTCCAAGTCCGGCACAACCTCAGGCCCTCCTCCTCCAAGTCCGGCACATCTTCAGCGGCCACTCCTCCTCGTCCAACTCAGCCCGTCAGCCGGCGTCTCCGCCGCCTCGGCAATCGCAGAAGAGACACCCGCAGCTATGGCGGCGTGGCAAGACGAGTCGAGGTAGTACAGGAAGTACAGGCGGAGGCAAGCGATATAAATATAGTCCAAGCCTCACGCCTCTTCCGCAGAGGTCTTATGACAGGTCCGAGGAGGAAATCGCAGCCATATCGAAGTCCAAGGTGGAAGCCCATTTTGCACTGAAACCGCCACCGCCGCCAAGGGAGAAAGTGCCTAAGGAAACGATTGACCACTTCATTCGTATGGCTCAACCACCAGCTCCCAAGCCTGTTGACACAGACTATGAGCGCCACATCAGGAAGTTAAATCGAGCACGCGTCTACGTAAGGAGGCGAGCTCGGGATCGAGCAAACAAGAAGCAGTTGTCAAAAATGCAGGAAAACCATTCCCAATTTGGGAGAACAGTGGCGCAATCGATCCCTCGCTTGTTGTGCCAACAACACGTGATGACGCACGCCCAATATTATTGTGGGCAAATAGTTTACGTTCCTGAGGTGGGCGATGTGGTAATAACGGAGGACCATATAATGCAGGCTGAAGTTCTCAAAATCACTGTTGGACAACTCCTCGAGATCGAGCCCATGCATGTGCTTAGAGAGGATGAAATAAAACGGAAATATGTCCGGGTCCAACCTTTGGTCCATCCAGACAAGGTCAAGAACCTCCCAACGAGAATGTATGAATTGCATCAATGGTACATGAACATTACCAAGATTTCCGATCGAGTGTCCTTCATGGTGAATGTCAAGGAGGAGCATTACTTCCATGAAAAAGCTTTGTCCGTTGAGTATTCTGAACTGTTTTAGTTATACAATCAAGACGCACTTTTCGATAAATCTATAAATCGGTTGCTATTGTCCGTAAGTGATTTCTTTCTGTAATTTAAGTCTCAAGCTAGCTGTCTTGATCCTTTTGATCAATCATTACCTGTAATTATCCTCACTATATTCTTTTACGTGGTATTATATGCAGGATGAAGATATATGAAATGAGAAAAGGTGGACGCTTTGGCATCGGGTTCATTGACCCAAACACCGTTAATGAATACACATGGAATCTAAATCCACGTTATCAAAAGGACGTAGAGGACAACATGCTAGAGTTCTTGAAGCGCCTCAAATACAATGAAGATATACTACTTCCTTACAACTTCCAGTGAGTCACACTGTCTTATACTACAAATTCTCTGTTTTTGCCTACTAGCTAGCTACATGTTTTTGCTTTACATATGCCCGCTTAATTAAGACATGCAAACGTGTGTGCATGCAGATATCACTGGGTCTTGTGTATCATTAAAGTTGACGCCGGAACAGTTGAAATACTGGACTCACTACTCACAGAAAAAACTGACTATAACATCTTGTTTGGGATAGTCAACAGGTAATTTCAATCATTATTAACTATATATCTCGGCCTATTTAGTTCGTCATTTTTCATGATATGAACTATTTAATAACCCCCTTATTCATTTTCTTTGTCGGCGGGCAGGGCTTGGGCAAGGTTCATCAGCGTCACGGAAGGCGAATGGAAACAAAAGCTTAAATGGTTTCGACCCAAGGTAAGTAATTAAGTAGTACTAGCTAGCTAGCTAACTGCCATCTCTTTAATTATCATGCTTGATTAATTATTATCTGATCAAATTTCATTCTCGTAAAGGCCCTGAAGCAGGCGCAGGGGTCTGATCTGTGTGCATTCTGCGTTTGCGAGAACATTCGCATGATGGCGTCCGAAAGGAGCAAATCTCAAAGACAGGAATGGGTACGCTTGTCAAAACACTATTCACAATTTTTACACCATTATCGATATCTAGTCACACAACTAATACACATGCATATTGATCTCCTTCTTAACAGTTCACAGAGGTGCGGGAGAAGCTCCTAGAAATGGAGCGCGTAGAAGCACTTCAAGAGGAAATAGCGGGATTTTGCTCGACCAGGTCATAAATCCGAAGGGAGAATACTATTACCCGCTACCGCCCCATCGTGCTCAGAAGGCACCAATTAGGCTAATGCCACTGGCTCCGAAGGCAACATGCATATGTAGGAGAAATTGTATATAGCTATACATGTGTGTATGTGTGAATTAATTAATATGATGGTTTGTGAGACATTGATGATATATATATGCATGATTGGTTCTATTAGAAATTCTATATATATGTGTAGTATTGTAAAATACCAGCAAACGAAAAAGAATTAAATTGATAACACAAATTTAATTGAAAAATAAAAAATAAAACAAAACCCACAAACATTTAGTACCGGTTGGTGTTACCAACCGGTACTAAAGGGCTCCCGGCCCCCGGAGCTGGCTCGTGCCACGTGGTTGGCCTTTAGCACCGGTTCGTGCTGAACCGGTACTAAAGGGGGGGGGGGCCTTTAGTGACCACACTTTAGTGCCGGTTGTGGAACCGGCATTAAAGGGCCTTACGAACCGGTGCTATTGCCTGGTTCTGCACTAGTGAAGGTTCAGGAGCAGGTGCTAATTCTATAGTTGATGGACATGAGTTGAACACACTGGCTATAAACTCTGGTCGTGAAGGTTCGTAAGCAAAAAATTTGTTACATCGTAACCAAGAAACAACACCATGCGTCTGACAAATTGTAGCACATGATTTTCCAGGAACGAATCAAGCAGAGCAAGTGCCGGCAGGCATAGGTGTGCTTCATAGAAGCACGGGATATGCATTCCTAGGGATTACAAGTGAGACAATGGAAACTCCTAACATTACTAAAAATTCGGTCATCGATTACATTTCATGGATCACTCATTTGTTGAATTTGCACATGCAGTCAGGGTTGTAGGAGAAACCTCGGCAGCCGTGAATACTGTTGGAACTGATCCACGTGCTACAAACTTAGAGCCAACAGTCTATCCAGGTTAGTTGCTGAGTTGGTTAGAAGACATATTTACATGCGTTAGTCCCGGCAGCATCATGAATGTGGGCTCTGCCTGTAGGGACCTTGGCTGGTGCAGAGAATGTTGTTCTACAGAGGGGTGTGGGAGTGGTTTCAGGTCGAATGAATAGAAACCTAAGGCTACGTGTTGGCATGGTGAGGACCATAGTGAAGATGGAAATGACTGACAAGGGAGACATATTCCCAGGAAAAGCTGGTCTGAAGCATAAAGAGCCCCTTGCAAGGAATGTTGTAGAATTCTGGACAAAATGTGCACCAGCAGCTCCAGGAATCGTAGCTGGTAAAGTGAAAGTTGATTAAAAATACAGTGGAAGAAGAATACATTGGTTTATGGGCTGGCATGTATTGCGTTTTTGTGCTTTCTTACTTGCAGGAAATGGTACAAACACCTGGTGTCGTACCTGATAGTGATGTCAGGTGAGGACTTTGTGAACGAATTTGGTCCTGGTGGGCACCTAACAACAATCGGTTGGATGGCTGTGTCAAGAATGCTTGTGTATAAGGATGATCTGATGTGCAATAACTGGGAAATCAGGTGGCGACATATCTTTGACTAGTGATTTGTGGTGAGTGATTACTTACATGACATCATCCAAGCTGCTCGAATTGAGGCATTGCGGTGCTTGCAATAACTTGCTGCATCTTCCGGCAGCTTGCTCTCATGTACAGGTCGTACGATTTGGACTTCGAAATCATGAATGCAAAGATGAGTTATGAAGCACTCGGCTATCGCCTGCAGTGGACAAAGAAGGTATGAACTTGCAGTGCATATATATGATGTTTTGTACTCAGCAGATGTTTGTACATCATAATTAGCATTTTGGATGCATAAACAAAGCTCACCTATTACTTCGGGTCTACAGCTCATGCTACCAGTTCCAATGATGGAAAGCTACTCACTATATGTCGTGGATGTCGAGGAGAGGACATTGTTGGTCATGGACCCCTGTGAGACTTCAGAGCCAATTGTAGAGATGCAGTACAAGCATGAAGACAATGCAAACTTCATTCTAGCAGGACTTCGGCGCTGCATACATGAGAATATCCCTGGTTGGTACATCCCTGCTCAGGGGTGGACAATCAACTACAATGTGAACATGCATGAAAGCTGCGAGATGTATGGTCAAGATGCAAAGATTCTAAATCTCAATATTTATATACTGTCACTGTTTAACAGTCTGGCCCATTGTAAACTACAATGCAGAGAAGACAGCTGGCTGCACATTGTAAACTACACCAGGAATTACACAAGACTATATCTGCAGAATGTGCTAACCCCGGTGAGAATTATACCACAAGAACCTATTCAAACTTTGGTCGAACTCTGTAAACAGCTAGGCGAGCATGTCTAGTTGTCATGTTCATTATGTGCAGGCACGCCTTAACTACCTGCGGCAGTCAATTGCATATGAAGTTATCTCCATGAGGGGGAACATGGGAGAGCTCCCAGATTTCATGCTTGAGGAAGTCCTGCCATTCTAGGCAGTTAGAGGACGAGAGGAAGCGTTTTGGAACAGTATTTGCGCGACGGGTCAGAAGCCTGTTTGAATATGAGGACAACCTCGAATGTTAGTTGCCTCCTCACATGTATGTGGTGTGGTAATGGTTCGAAGGGTTGTCCGGCTGATGAAAACTGAAGACATGTTGGCGCCGAGAATGGTTGCAATTTAGCTTGCACCCCCGTCACTTGAGGTGTGTAAGTGATTGTGACCACTTGTTGGCTGCCATGTCTAAGTTCGTACCCGAGTGATTGTGAATCAGGTATGTTGGATGGTCGTTTGTTAACTAGCTGACACTATAAGAGTGAAGTCGTCATGGCGTCGAGAATTGGCTCAATTTAGCTTGCGCCCCCCTTATCAAGTGGTGTGTAAGTGATTGTGTTCACTGCCTGTATGCCATGTACTATTTGAAGCCGAACCTGTTTGTGACATTTATGTAAGAAGACAGTCATGTAAAACATGTTTATTGTGTAAGACGTAAGTGGACGCCAACAATTAAGCGTGGACCTTACTGATTTGTGCTAGCAGTTCTATGATGTTTGGCATGTGGGAAAATTGATTGTGTAGTACCATATGCAACGGATGAATTATGATGTTGCATTAGTATGGCATAATGCAATATGGGTATGTCCCTGACATAGCGTGAGTAGATGATGGCGAAACATGGCATGGCAAAGGGTGGTTTCGCGTTAGAATGAATGTGAAAATAGAGAAATAAGTTGTAGATTCAAATGTTACTATCGCGTGATTCATGTTTATTTGGCTCGGGATATTGTTAGCAAGACGGCATAAGTAGAAATTTAAATAGATTGAACAAGGCATGTGCTGAGATATGTGACTTGAATTGTCTCCCGGTGCTTCATGCATGCATAAAAGGTGGTTAGATGGCCAATGGGTCATTCTGTACCGTGAAATTCTGATTGAACTAGCTAGTTGATTCGAGTTTCTAATAACATGAAAAATTGCACACGGCCCGTGTATGTGGGAAGCTGGGCGTGGCATGTGCTCCTCGTCTCAAAGCAGATATCAGAACCGGGGAGGATGGGGGGGGGGGGGGGGGACGCATGATGTGGATATGCAAAAATAAAAGAAGTTGTAGAATTGTTCACACACAACATATCCAATTTAGTAGCAAATAGTGCTTTAGTATATTGTCTGCATGACGATAAAACGGAAAGGACTGGTAGTAACATGACCTTGGTGCATACATTGGCTACGATGACTTAAGAAGACAAATCACTAGGGTGTAAAGTCACATAAGAACATAAGGATAGTTCCATGCCACCCGTTGGAGTTTGCTGATTCAATCTTCCTCAAATATAGGGTCGGATGGTGCAAGAAGGCGCCACAGAGCATCGCGTGGATGGGGTGAGAAATTGCCCTGCAACTTCATGCACTCGTACATCATTTCCCGCTTCACCTGCGATATTGTGTGTTGTGTAGTGGCAGCAGGAGGGGGTGTGGTTAGGGCAAAAATTTGCAAAAAGAATCCAGTGAATCAAGACACCAAAGGCAATTTGGCTCAATGACATCGATAACCAACCTTGGTGAGGGGCATCTTCAGCTTTTTCCCGTCGAAGTGGCAGGCAATATGGACGACACAAGCTCTAGTTTCATTACTGAGCAGAGCAAACAGATTTTCATAAGAACCCACTGATGAAATTACACATAATGAGAAAACTGAACGGGGGATAGGAAACACAATACCGAGAGAAAATGCTATCAGCAAGTGCGGGGAAGGTGACTTTCCATCCATCTTTCCTCACGGGCCAGCCAACATAATACTCATTTAAACAAATGAACAAGGCATAATGTAGTTTCCAAGCTATAATCTCGTCTCTCTGCTGAGTGGTCAGTGGTTGGCTTCTCTTATTGTACATTGGATCAATAACAAACATGAGGCGTGTTACCATGTCCCAGAAAACTACAATCCATCCTTTGGGCCGTGGAACGGGCGTGAAGAACTGCATAGAAGAATTGAAGCATTAGGGGACCAACTAGTTGCCTTATTAGAATAGAAAAATCAAAGGGCCGATACTAGGTTACTCTCATACCAACTGGGCTGATGTGATGTCATATTTGATTGAGTCGGCACGGAATGCTTTCTGGATTGACACCGTATGTAGGTAATCATGATCTGATAGTACCAGCGTCTGCATTCAGTCAAATCCCATCGTCGGTGATTGTATAAAATAATGTATATTGGAAAAAACAAATTGCAGAAAATGTCAATAGCTGTGTAGGACTGACCGAAAATTCAGGTTCAACTGGGTGTCTAATAACCCACAGGTGTAGGGGATCGCAACAGCTTTCGAGGGTAGAGTATTCAATCCAAATTTATTGATTCGACACAAGGGGAGCCAAAGAATATTCTTGAGTATTAGCAGTTGAGTTGTCAATTCAACCACACCTGGATAACTTAGTATCTGCAGCAAAGTGTTTAGTAGCAAAAGTGGTATGATAATAAAGGTAACGATAGTAAAAGCAAAGATAATAGTTTTTGGGTTTTTGTAGTAGTTGTAACAGTAGCAACAGAAAAGTAAATAAGCGAAGAACAATATGTGAAAAGCTCGTAGGCAATGGATCAGTGATGGATAATTATGCCGGATGCGATTCCTCATGTAATAGCTATAACATAGGGTGACACAGAACTAGCTCCAGTTCATCAATGTAATGTAGGCATGTATTCCGTAAATAGTCATACGTGCTTATGGAAAAGAACTTGCATGACATCTTTTGTCCTACCCTCCCGTGGCAGTGGGATCCTAGCGAAAACTAAGGGATATTAAGGCCTCCTTTGAATAGAGAACCGAAACAAAGCATTAGCACATAGTGAATACATGAACTCCTCAAACTACGGTCATCACCGAGAAGTATCCCGATTATTGTCACTTTGGGGTTGTCGGATCATAACACATAATAGGTGACTATAGACTTGCAAGATAGGATCAAGAACACATATATATTCATGAAAACATAATAAGTTCAGATCTGAAATCATGGCACTCGAGCCCTAGTGACAAGCATTAAGCATAGCAAAGTCATAGCAACATCAATCTCAGAACATAGTGGATACTAGGGATCAAACCCTAACAAAACTAATTTCATTACATGGTAAATCTCATCCAACCCATCACCGTCCAGCAAGCCTACGACGAAATTACTCACGCACGGCGGTGAGCATCATGAAATTGGTGATGGAGGATGGTTGATGATGACGACGGCGACGAGTCCCCCTCTCCGGAGCCCCGAACGGACTCCAGATCAGCCCTCCCGAGAGAGATTAGGACTTGGCGGCGGCTCCATCTCGTAAAACGCAATGAAACTTTCTCTTTGATTTTTTTCTCCCCGAACGTGAATATATGGAGTTGGAGTTGAGGTCGGTGGAGGTCCAGGGGGCCCACGAGATAGGGGCGCGCCCTATAGGGGGGGGGCGCCCCCTGTCTCGTGGACAGGCCGTGGGCCCCCTGGTGTATTTCTTTCGCCCAGAAATTCTTATTAATTCCAAAAAGTGCCTCCGTGGATTTTCAGGACATTCCGAGAACTTTTCTTTTCTACACATAAAACAACATCATGGTAGTTCTGCTGAAAACAGCGTCAGTCCGGGTTAGTTTCATTCAAATCATGCAAGTTAGAGTCCAAAACAAGGGCAAAAGTGTTTGGAAAAGTAGATACGTTAGAGACGTATGAGTGTCTCCACGTTAAGTATGGGGATTGTTTATCTGCTTCCTGATCAGACTGACAATACCTTTGGATAATGACTGACATCAACTCATGGTCGATAAGCTCATGTTCAACAAGCTGGCGTTTCAACGCTGAACCCGTTATTCGTAATAACCTCGGATTCTCATGCACAAGAAAGTTCCTGAGTATATGGAAAAGGGATTGTCAGAAACATGTTGAAAAAATGACTACAGAATCAGCAAGATGTACCAGAGCAGTCAGGGTTGACTTAAATCACCTGCATAATTCTTCTGGCGGTGCCGTATCAAAGAACCCTTCTAATTGTTGGCAAACATACGTCAGCGGTGGTAGCGGTACAGCACCCCTGATCCATGGGTCTGTCTGGAATCCAGGTCTAAATACATATTTTCTTCCAGGAAGTCCCTGTGCCTTCTGTCCAAACACTGTGGTGCTGCCATCATCCGGAAGGTCAATAAACATTTCACTGACATCCTGCAGTGTCTGCCTTGCAAACTGAATTATCTGAGATGTCATTGTTGCAATTGCTCCTTCCTCATGACGCGACCTCTTGTTCTGCTGCCGGTCTGACTGGTCATCGCCATGGGAACTCGCTCCAGAGTTGGCATCTGAAACGGGAGTTCTAGTTATCATAGAAAAGGAAATATTGGCACCGGATAAATTCATTGCATATACGCAAATAAACAAAAAACAGGGGATTACAATGTAGAAGAATCGATACCTTTGCATGCAGACATATCGAGCCTGACACCTGGTATTTTCTGGCCAACTGGAGTCCTCAGTGTGTCAACTAGAAATGTAACTACTGCTCTTGCCGGACAGTCAGTAAACCCTCTAGCAATACAGCAGATGCACCTCTTGCTGATTGATGCCATTAGTTTGTCCACGAATTTGATCATGTCTGCCTGCATATTTGCGCGGGCGGTGTTGATTTCACGCTGGCATTTGGCATTCTGCTCCTTCAGTATAAAACTCAACTCATCCCTAACCCGCGACAAACAAATAAATCCACATATTCAGTAAATCCCCAACTCCAATGATGGGAAAATCTCAAAAATATTGAAAAAAAGAAATCAACAGTAGCAGCGAATCATACCAGACTGGGGTATCGGCTCCGCATGTGCTCTATAAAGTCCACTAGGTGTTGGGGCGCGCCCATGGCGCGCCTCTTGAGGGGGAGCTGGGCGGTGCCTTGTAATAGTCGACCCTTTAACACTCTTTTCTATTCTAATTAGCGTGTGTGAGCAATAGAAATAGAAATATATATACAAAGGAACCCCGTTATGGATCTGAACATGAACCATCTGACTGAGAATAATGCACTTTACATAAGCAACGGCATAGGTTTAGCGTCTTCAAAAGCATGTGATAAGAGGGCCCAAAAGCAAACCATAGGTTATCACGGGATAAAGCATGATTAGGAGTACTTAGTGATAGATTATATTGAAATAGGGATTGCAGTGTTTTCGATGGTGCATCTAGAGGCGGTGCATGGTGAGAAGCAGGCGGCGTTTTGAAGTGATCCTGAAATTCGTGAATGTTGGCGCGGCAACGAATCTCAGACCAGTTGGTGGTTATAGTAGCCCTCTTGTCAGTTCCTAGCATGATGTGACATTGGGCGAGCAGACAGCCATTTGCAAGTCTGACCACGAGTGTATCATTGTTTGGATCAATGTAGTCCAGCAGGTTCACTTTAGTATAGTGTACCTGAAAATACTGGTACAAGAAAGCAAGTGATTTGCATGGACAGAAATTGGTGTGTGGTATGGAAGATAAGATTGTGTTCTATGATATTAATGATATTAATGCTGATAGCAAATTACTCTTATTGACTACATGTCTTGAGGACCCAAAATTATGAATGCTCAAGTAAAATGGCTGATGAAAGAGGAAAGAGAAGTCAATATTTCTGGTTTCCAATTGACAATTTGAGTATGTACAATCTAGTGTATGAGCAGAGAACAAACGAATGAAGATATGATGTACCAAAGTTGATATAGTAAGCAAGATAATGGTAAGCTAGAAAAGATCAAGTAGAAAACTTCCAAAGTGGCAGGAGAAAAATAACAACCAACCAGGCCTTGATCTATCTGGTATATAGTGAGAAAGGGAACATAATTAGTATTTTTAAGTTGACTAAACTGCTGAACAGAACAGGGATTTTTTATATCTTAGGCATAGATAGAACAAAAGTATAAATAAGAAAATCTCTAAGCCAACCTTGGTTTGTATCATCACAAACTTACAGCTCTTAAGGTAATTAAAATGCGTAAGAAAACACCATTGTATATTCTGTAAAATGGCTGGTGAAGGATATCAAAAGAGTGAAGCAGTAAAGGAAGATGAAGAACTAAAAATAGATGTGCAGGTAATCGAATGGTCGAGTACAGCAGATTATAGAATTCTAAGAGAAACAAGTAATATTGCAAAAGTGAGTTCATTGAATGTCATTCAGTATAACAAAGTATTAGAGTGGGAAAGAATGTGGACGAAAGAAAATTGGGCTTATAGATAGGCCTAGCAAAGTAAATTTGTCATTTTCACAATAGTGTGGGCATGGCAGTAAAGCATTAGTAGTGGTGTTCAAAACATAAAGTTAAAAGCACATATACTCGGTTAGAATCAATAAGCATGTTTTCTGTTAAAAAATCAATAAAAAGTGGGAGTTCTACAGTATGGAGAGTTTAAGGTCGCCTACCACACCATCTCCAATAGCTCCATGGCCAATACCCATCGCGCCATTTGGCGTGAAAGATGAATTTAAAAAAAGAACTAAAAGGAATTACTTTGCTTAGCTTAGAACATGTGTCTTGACTTAAGAGTTATTTGCTGAAAATTGTGTACCATTATATACAGGGCGAGTTGTAACACCATCCTCGATGTGTGGTACCAAGCTCTCCCATATTTCCTGCAGCAGAAGCACAAAAAGCAACTTTTCCAGGTTTCTCGTATAAATGCACCTTTTAGCTCTATAAACTGTGAAGTGGTTTTACGATCTAATCAGAGAAGCCTGCCGTAGCAGAGAAGGCTATAAATAATCAATAACATGTGAACTTATAGTAAATTCGTAATATAGTGTTCCAAACGAACTTTACACCATTTACTTTTTGAAAAGAAGAGACAATTTGACCTTTGCCAGGCTAAACAAAAAATAAAAGATCATGATAATATTTAGATGACAATTGAAATGGTTAGGTACATATGTTTTTTGATAGGTACGCAAGCACAGAGGAATTATTTCAGTTTTCATGAGAAAGCCGATAACCTCATTATCATCAACCTGCATGCATAATAAGAAGGTCAAAGGCTTCTTGCAAAAGCAAGAAGAAAACATTTGGTATTTGGAAACACATGCAGCTATTCCAAAAGCAAGAAGAAAAATTAGATAGAAAATTTCTTGCTTATAAACCAATTGTAGTTAGCACTTAGCAACATCCAACCAATAGTATGCAATAGAAAGATGATTGTCAACGGAAGGTAGGTGGAGCACAACTATACCTGATGGACCAGAAGGCACACACGAACAATGAAACTGAGAAGTTGGTTGTTAGCTGAATCGAGCACATGACAACATATATTCTGAAATTACAGAACTGGCTAGAGAAGTAAGTAAGTCTTAGACGCTACATCGAAGAAACAATCAAGAAATCAAGATTTGCTCGAGTTGAGCCTTGAATTGGTAGCCTTCACACCTACCTTGCTCTAAATTAATTAAAAGAAATAGGAATATGTGCAACACATAATGCTTTTGGGGAACCATGTGTACTATTCCATACAAATATGAGGAATTGGTAATCTAATGTTCGGATGCAAAAAGTTGCATCATACGTATATATGCAGTCCATATTCCATTCACATAATTTTCTTACAACACATTCTATAATTCAAGCAAGTTTTTTCTTTCTTGCCACTTATCAGTAGAACAAAACACGCCAAAAAAACAAGAAGCTATCTAATAAATGTCTTCACACTTTCAAGAAAAAAAAACATGAATCAACTCTCAAGATCAAACGCCTTCCCTGTCTACTACTGCCAGGCTTAAGCTCAACACCAACTCCACATATCAAGCACATGCTGTCGTCCACAATATGACAACACTCTTCAAAGCAACAAAAAGATTGGGCGTCCACTCACACCTCATTGCCTGACACTAGTAGAAAAACACCTATTAGTCCCTGTTCGTAAGGGCCTTCAGTCCCGGTTCATGAACCGGGACTAATGGGTCGTTACTAATACCTCCCCCCTTTAGTCCCGGTTCTAACACGAACCGGGACAGATGGTCCACCACGTGGCCGGTGCGCCGAGCCCAGGCAGGGGGGCCTTTGGTCCTGGTTGGTGGCACCAACCGGGACCAATCAAACATCCACGTCGACATTCCAGTGGCTGGGGTTTTTGTTTTTTTTGAAAGGGGGGGGGGGGGTTGGGGGTTTTGGGGGTTAATTTAGGTGTTTCATATATTGTGTTAGCTAGCTGATTAATAGAGAGAAGTGTCCTCTCTTTCGTCCGTGCTTGGTCGACGCTACGTACTATATACATATAGCCCTCGACACGCTAGCTAGTAAGAAAATGAAGGGAACCATCGAGTACAGAAGTTCGTCATGCATACCGAGAGAAATGATCGATCGACCTCTCCTTCTCCGAGAGATTGGTTGAACAATTTAAAAAAAAAATTCGTATCATGTACGTCCGACGCTACTGGCTACATACATGTACAATATATAAGATCTCTCAATTACAGTCCCCTAGCATTTGAAATCAACTTCCACATGGTATTCTCCGGCTTTATTGATGACGTGGTCAAGAAAGAATCCCGCCAATTCCTCTTGAATTGCTTTAATGCGATCTGGTTCTAGGAGCTCATTCCGCGTCTGCCACGTCTAATTTGAAGAAGGGGGTTAATTAATACATATATATGAATGAAACTCAACAGAAATAATGGTGTAATAAAATGAAATTGTGAATATATTATTAATTGCTTACGCACTTCATATTGTCTTGGAGAGTAGCCCCGCTTGTTTTTCAAAGTCGCATTGTAGATGAACTCGCACGTAGTATCCACAGAAATCATTCCCTTGTTCCTGCCACAAGCACTTTACGAGAAATAGAGGTCAATCAAACTGATAATGAAGCATTATAAATGGCATTGATGAAAGTATAGCTATAGAATCAACGGGAGATGCGCACAACTAGTTAGCCAGTAGTACTTACTTTCGGGTATATATATCGCAGCTCCTTCGGCAGTCCCGGAGCTTTTGCGGTGAACTGTTTCCAAACCCTGCAAAACAAAGAAAATAATTATTATTACTTGAGATATCAGGAAATGAACAAAAATTTGCCGCTATGGTGCGATAATGATCGGTTAATTGAACTTACTTGCTGAGCATTTCAGTCATGTCCGCATAGGTGCTGGGATCTTTCCGTCTCGAGTCTAAGACGGTTACTAGTCCACCCTCAAGCTTAATCTCTAGAAGAATATAGTAGAAGCTGCGCACGCATGCATAACTCATCAATTACATTACTATAACCTCGCTCGAGTAATAAGGGAAACCGAATATGCAAACGATCAGTAACACTCACTTGCCGTTATAAGGAAAGAGTATGGTATCTTTGTTTTGATTTTTCATCAACGATTGTAGCAAGTTGTCCTTGGCCTCTTTGACGTGCTTTTCAACCAAAAATACATCTATGATATTTGTGTTAATGAACCCAATATCATAGATTTCATTTTTTTTGCACTGATTTATCTTCAATCTGCATAATATATTGAGGATAATTAATTATAAATACATGCAATGAAAGAGCCGAGCTATATATAGAGACTTAATGACAGAAATAGTACTTACAAGCAGTAGCAAAAGACCGTTAATTTATCGATGGCCTTTTGATTGAAGAACGCGAAGAACTCCTCAAATGGAACACACAACAGATCAGTTCCAACGAGGTCATGCTCCTCCTTAATGTTCAGATACAAACAACTCGTCCCCCCAGACTCTCTGCAGGTTTTCATGTACCAAGTATGGAATCTTCGCATCATCGTTGTTAGAGATTTTTCATCTTTGACGAGAGGCTTCCCGTACTCGTATTTGTGTTCGTCCACCTTCATGTATTCAGGAAGTGCATCGTCAGGCAGGTAATCTTGTAGATTGCCATAACCGGCCACCATCCCCGGAACATTAGCGACGATGTTGCCGCTAGACACATTGAGCGGGGGGCACGATTGGTTTGCTTGTTCACCGAGCTGGTCAATTTTTTCTTAGCTGCTCGTTCTTTTGCTCTTTGATGTCTGACAGTACTTCCCGGCCGGTCTTTCACCGGATCCACTTCGATCTGCGCGATCTTCGTGTTTTCCTCCTTGGTCCTCTCGTACGGTAACTTCTTTGGAGTCTTCAGAGAAGGACCGTATCTGTATTTCCTCCCGCCTTTGGTTGTACTGCTAGACGCCGGCAGAGCGGATGTCTTCTTTTTTGCTTGCTTACGAGGCGGAGGAGAAGGACTACGACGCGCCGGAGCAGCCGGAGCGGCGGCGGGTCTCTTCCACCCTTGCTGACGAGGCGGAGAAGGAGGAGGCTGGCTGCTCGGGCGCGCCGGCACAGGCGGAGAAGGAGGAGCCTGGCTGCTCGGGCACGCCGACGCAGGCGGAGAAGGAGGCGGAGTGCTGCCACGCGTGCCCTGATCGTCACTTGCCGGAGGAGGAGGCGGTGGAGGAGGCGGAGTGCCCTGACTCGCCGGAGGAGGAGGAGGAGGCGGAGGCGTCCAGTTGGGAAGGTTGATGAGATCCTTCCGCCATAGGCATGGAGTCTTAAGAGCAGAACCAAGCCTAGTCTCCCCTTCACCTGTAGGGTGGTCAAGCGGGAGGTCCTCAAATCCCTCCGTTATTTCATCCACCATCACCTTAGCATATCCTTCTGGAATCGGCTGGCAGTGATAAGTTGTGCCAGGTCCACTAGGATAAACTTGGCCAACAGCCGCCTTGACCTTCAAAGTCATCCATCGCGCCATAATGTGGCAACTTTGAGACTCCGTGATACCATCCACGGGATAGCCGGCAGGAGCCGTCAAAACATGCTCCGGCTGAAGCAGCTCGGTGGAAGGCAAGCTGCTTCTCCGCCGAGATGGCGGGGTAGCTTGGGGGAAGCTTCGCAGGTCGTTTGCTGCGATCTGCCGCTTCTCGTTCCTCTTCTCGTTCCTCTAGCCCCATTACCCTTTCGATGCAGCGCTGCGGTTGGTCCTGCTCCAGCTTTCTTCCTCCTCTCGTGGGTTTTGTAACCCCGGGCCCGAAAACCAACCTTCCACGGAAGGGAGCCTGGCGTGCCTCGTGTCCGTCTGTGGTGCTCAGGATTCCCAAGGGCCATTGTGAGCTCGTCCTTCTCCTGCTTTGGAAGGAGCGTCCCTCGCTGCGCTGCATCGATATAGTGTCGAAGCTTCGACTGGTATTTGCAGTTGCTCGTCCGGCCCATCGGCACTTCCTCACATAGGTCCAAGGTTCCGCCAGCCCCGAAGAACCAAGTCCGGCAACGGTAGTACATTGTCTCTGGTTCGATCCCTTTATCAAGCAGATCATGCTCAGCCTTGGATCACTTAGTCCGGGCTTTGAGGTAGCCACCTGACCCCGTGCGATGGTGAAGCTTCTTCTTCGCAGCATTTTTCTTGTTTGTCGCCGACATCTTCTTACTCCTTTCCGATGTCTTGTGGGCCACAAGTGCGGGACAGTGATCTGTGATCTTCTCATATTTGCCGATGAATTCTGGTGTCTTATCTTTCTCGACAAACTGGTTCAGCTCTTTCCTCCACCTCCTCATTAGGGTTGCCATCTTCTTAAGAGCACAAGACTTGATTAATTGCTCTTTAACTGGCTTCTCCGGATCCTCCTCTGGCGGTAGGGTGAAATTTGCCTTCAACTCAGTCCAAAGATCTTCTTTCTGCATATCATTGACATAAGACACCTCGTGGTCTTCCTCCTTAGGCTTATACCATTGATGGATGCTGATCGGGATCTTGTCCCTAACAAGAACCCCGTGACCGAGCAGAAAATGCCTTCCTTGTCCGCATGGGTTCAATCGGTTCGCCCGTTAGGCGCGATTTCTATGATCTCAAACTTTTCATCCGAGCTCAACTTTTTTGTTCGGGCCTCGTCTCCTTACCGAAGTTGTGCTCGATCCGGAGGGCTAGAAATTATAAGGAAGAAAGACAAGAGTAATTAATATGTGTACATATACCAAAACAATGGATGCATCAATTAACTAGTCAGCACGGGCTTAACTAATTAATATATACCTGGCCGGACTCGGTTCGGTCAACGGAGCAGTCAGCACGGTCTCCTTCTGCTTGTACCTCCATTGTGTCACCGGAGCCATCATGAACATAGTCCTCTTCTTGTACCGGCATTAATGGGTCGAAGCCATCATGAACATAGCCCTCTTCTTCACCCAGTCCGTGTCGTTGAGAAATGACGCAACTTCATCACTTCCTTGTGCGATTATGTGCCCAACATCGCTTCGCTTTCTTCGTCCTGGAGTGCTCCATAGTTTCGCAAATATTTACAAGATGTCAATTATTATTCAAACATGGTACAGATGGATATATATATATATATATATATATATATATATATATATATATATATATATATATATATATTAGTGGCAAACGAGAACTAGCTAGCTAATCACAATAAGGAATCATGTTAGTTTGGGTGGCCTCGAGAGAGTTAATTTGTCGGGTAGGGGCGCCAAGGGAGGGGTAGGAGACCAACATCGCTTTCTCTCTAGGGTTTGGGGTCACCTCGACACAACGCTTCAAGGGTTAATTTGGGTGGCCTCGAGAGAGTTAATTTGTCGGGTAGGGGCGCGGCGGGAGGGGGTAGGAGCTACCAACATCGTTTTCTCTCTAGGGTTTGGGTGTCCTCGAGAGTTTTGGTCGAGCGAGAGGGCTGAGGGGGGTGTTGCCGTTGTATAAGTTATCACGGTCGAGATGGGGTATATATATCGACCGCCCCTCATGTCGAAGTTATCTCGAGGGGGTTATATCGACAACGACGCGACATACATATACATGGGAAAATAATGTTATCGGGAGGGTATCGCACTTCCCCCCCACTCGTGTTGAAGTTTCTTCTTTCTCCTCTATTCCTTTCTTCTTCTTCTACTCTTCTTTTTCTTTTTCTCGCGAGAAAGGAAAATAAGGAAAAGGAAGAAAAGAGGAAGAAGAAAAAAAAAAGAGGAGAAGAAGAAAGGAATAGAGGAGAATAAGAAAAATAGAAAATTTTCTATTTTTCTTCTTCTCCTCTTCTTTTTCTTCTTATTTCCTCTTCTTATTTATTTCTCCTCTTCTTCCTCTCCTCTTCTTCTCCTTTCTTCCTCTTCTTATTTTCCTTTTTCCTCTCATTCTTTTAGTATTGCTTGTTTTTAAAAAAATGTTCAAATAGAAAATTTTGAAAAAAAACAAAGGTCTTGCCCAATGCATTGTTCATATGAATATACAAACATTTGCATATTTCTACAATAATTAATATCACCAAAAAATCTATGAACAGAAAAAAAAAAACTAACTTTTCTAAAAATATATATTTTTCATATATGAAAACATTAATAGACATATGAACAAAAAATAAATATATGAAGAAAAACATGCTCTGAACAATTTTTATACATTTTGAACATCTACATACACATAGCCACATACATACACATATACAATATATATATATATATATGAACAAAAATTTAAACTAATAAAAGTGAAAAAACAGAGCCGGTGCGTGTGGCGGCTCACAATGGGCGGCTAGATGACGATGGCGACGGTGGGCGGCGAGGGCGCTTGTGGGCGGAACGACGGGCAGGGCTCGGGCGGCGCTGGGCGGACGGGCGCTGGCTCGGGAGGCCGGCGAGGACGGCGCTGGCTCGGGAGGCAGCGACGAGGACGGCGCGGGTTGGGGGGCGACGGCCTTGGCGGCGGTGACGGCGAGGTGGAGCAGCCTGGCGGCGTCGAGGAGGCGGGTCGGCGTCGTCGGGAGGGGGGGCAACTGGCGATGAGATTCTGAATTTTTGCAAAGTGTTTGCTTATATAGCAAAGCCATTGATCCCGATTCGTGAAACCAACCGGGACTAATGCACCCTTTAGTCCCGGTTCGTGCCACCAACCGGGACCAAAGGCCTCTTTTTCGGCAGCCCAAAGGGCGGAAGCGGCGGCCTTTCGTACCGGTTGGTGCCACGAACCGGTACCAATGCCCCATCTTTAGTCCCGGTTGGTGCCACCAACCGGGACCAAAGGCCCATGTGCTGGACGCGTCGGAGCCAAAGTTTAGTCCCACCTTGCTAGTTGAGAGGGGCGCGCAGTGGTTTATAAGCCCCACTGCCGCACCCCTCTCAACCTCCTCTCCATTGCAGGCTTACGGGCCTACTTGTTACTGCTATGCCTGATGAGCCTGCTGGCCTTGCTGCGGTCCTGAATCCTGGCCCATGGATGGGTTTCTAGTCGTATTCAGACTGTGGTGGCCCAGTAGGTGGCTATTTTTTTGTTTTTTGTTTTCTTTACTTATTGTTGCTATTTTTATTTTTTTTCCAGTTTTTTTGTTTTGTTTTCTGTATTATTTATTTTCTTTTGTTTTTTGCTTTATTTTTTAATTCTTTTTGCTTTTAGTTTTAGGAAAATAAGAAACTTTCTGTTAGTGCCATTACTTTTCAAATTTGAAAACACTTTTTTGTTTTTTGTTTTCTTTCTTGCTTTATTTATTTTATTTTGTTTCTACTTACAACAAAAAACTTATTGTTGCTATTTTTAATTATTACGAGGGCCGAACCATAAGACATTAAAGCATTTCGAATGAACTCTGAAAAAGTTGAAAGTCGGCATGGTATCATACTCATCGGTTACAAAGTTGGCATGGTATCATCATAATAGTTGCGGGAGAAAGTCTTCACTTTTTCTTTGCTTGTGTCATTTCCTTATTGCGCCGTAACCATGGATAATCTTCATCGTTTATCAGGATGCTGGGGTCAGCCTTGACTTTGAAGGGAGGAATTTCATGAAACTTATCATAATCTTCAGACATGTCTGTCTTGTCCTCCACTCCCACGATGTCCCTTTTTCCTGAAAGAACTATGTGGCGCTTTGGCTCATCGTATGATTTATTCGCTTCCTTATCTTTTCTCTTTCTCGGTCTGGTAGACATGTCCTTCACATAGATAACCTGTGCCACATCATTGGCTAGGACGAACGGTTCATCAGTGTACCCAAGATTTTTCAGATCCACTGTTGTCATTCCGCATCGTGGGTCTACCTGCATTCCCCGCCTCCTGACAGATTGACCCATTTGCACTTAAACAAAGGGACCTTAAAATCATGTCCATAGTCAAGTTCCCATATGTCCACTATGTAAATATGTGTCCTTTCCCCTCTCGGTTGTTGCATCAAAGCGGACACCGCTGTTTTGGTTGGTGCTCTTTTGATCTTGGTCAATCGTGTAAAATGTATTCCCATTTATCTCGTATCCTTTCCAAATCAATACAGTCAAAGATGGTCCCTGGACAACAAGTACAGCTCATCACAAACAGTGTTGTCACCTACGATACGTGCTTCCAACCAACTGCTGAAAGTCCTGATGTGTTCATATGTAATCCGATCGTCAGACCTTTGCCTCCGGGTGTTTGGAGCGCATCGTTTCTTGTGTTCATCGACATAAGGGGTCACCAAGGTAGAGTTACGTAGAACTGTGTAGTGTGCTTGAGACCAAGAATATCCGTCCCTGCATATTATTGAGTCCCTACCAAGCGTGCCATTTCCAGACAGTCTCCCCTCATACCGCGAGTTAGGGAGACTTATCTTCTTAAGGCCAGCAAAGAAGTCAACACAAAACCCGAAGACATCCTCTCATTTATGGCCCATGGAAATGCTTCCTTCGGCCTAAGCGGTTATGGACATATTTCTTTACGACTCCCATGAACCTCTCAAAGGGGTACATATTGTGTAGAAATACGGGCCCAGAATGACAATCTCGGCCAACTAGATGAACTAGGACGTGTGTCATGATATTGAAGAAGGATGGTGGGAACACCAGCTCGAAACCGACAAGACATTGCACCACATCACTCCTTAGCCTTGGTATGATTTCTGGATCGATCACCTTACGAGAGATTGCATTGAGGAATGCACATAGCTTCACAATGGCTAATCGGACGCTTTCCAAAGAGAAGCCCCCTCAATGCAACCGGAAGCAATTGCGTCATAATCACGTGGCAGTCATGAGACTTTAGGTTCTGGAATATTTATTATTCCCTTTATATTTGACGAGAAGCCAGTCGGGACCTTCATACTGAGCAGGCATTCAAAAAAGATTTCCTTCTCTTCTTTAAGAGAGCGTGGCTGGCGGGACCTTCATATCGCTTCGGAGGCAATGCCCTCTTTTTCGCGGTAAGCGTTGCAGGTCCTCCCGTGCTGTGTATCTTTTGTCTTCCCATACACGCCCAAGAAGCCTAGCAGGTTCACGCAAAGGTTCTTCGTCACGTGCATCACGTCGATCAAGAGCGGACCTCTAGGTCTTTCCAAAGAGGGTAGGTCCCAAAATATAGATTTCTTCTTCCACATGGGTGCGTGATTCTCAGCGTCATTCGGAACAAATAGTCCGCCGGGACCCTTACCAAAGATTACGTGAAAATCATTGACCATAGCAAGTACGTGATCACCGGTACGCATGACGGGCTTCTTCCGGTGATCTGCCTCGCCTTTGAAATGCTTGCCTTTCTTTCGGCGGTGATGGTTGGTCGGAAGAAATCGGCGATGGCACAGTACACATTCTTCCCGCAGCTTGCGGTATATACTATCGGTGTCAAGTAAACAGTGCGTGCATGCGTGGTATCCCTTGTTTGTCTGTCCTGAAAGGTTACTGAGAGCGGGCCAATCGTTGATGGTCACGAACAGCAACGCCTTTAGGTTAAATTCCTCATGTTTGTGCTCATCCCACGTACGTACACCGTTTCCATTCCACAGCTGTAAAAGTTCTTCAACTAATGGCCTTAGGTACACATCAATGTCGTTGCCGGGTTGCTTAGGGACTTGGATGAGAACTGGCATCATAATGAACTTTCGCTTCATGCACATCCAAGGAGGAAGGTTATACATACATAGAATCACGGGGCAGGTGCTGTGATTGCTGCTCTGCTCCCCGAAAGGATTAATGCCATCCGCGCTTAAAGCAAACCATACGTTCCTTGGCTCACTTGCAAACTCATCCCAGTACTTTCTCTCGATTTTTCTCCATCACGACCCGGGCCGGTGCTCTCAACTTCCCGCCTTTCTTACGGTCCTCAACGTGCCATCGCATCAACTTGGCGTGCTCTCCATTTCTGAACAGACGCTTTCAAGCGTGGTATTATAGGAGCATACCACATCACCTTCGCAGGAACCCTATTCCCGGGGGCTCGCCGTCAACATCACTGTGGTCATCTCGTCGATCTTATACCGTAATGCACCGCATACCGGGCATGCGTTCAGATCCTTGTACGCACCGCGGTAGAGGATGCACGATCATTAGGGCATGCATGTATCTTACGCACCTCCAATCCTAGAGGGCATACGACCTTCTTTGCTGCGTATGTACTTGTCGGGCAATTCGTTATCCTTTGGAAGCTTCTTCTTCAATATTTTCAGTAGCTTCTCAAATCCTTTGTCGCACAAGATTCTCCGCCTTCCATCGCAGCAATTCCAAAGACGGTACCGAGCTTTGTGTTGCCATCTTCGCAATTGGGGTACAACCCTTTTTGTGGTCTTCTAACATGCGATCGAACGTCAGCTTCTCCTTTTGACTTTCGCATTGCATCTTTGCATCGACAATGACCCTGCGGAGATCATCATCATCGGGCACATCGTCTGGTTCCTCTTGATCTTCAGCAGCTTCGCCCGTTGCAGCATCGTCGTGCACATCGTCTGGTTCCTCTTGATGTTCAGTAGCATCACCGTATTCAGGGGGCACATAGTTGTCATCATAGTCTTCTTCTTCGCCGTCTTCCATCATAACCCCTATTTCTCCGTGCCTCGTCCAAACATTATAGTGTGGTATGAAACCCTTGTAAAGCAGGTGGGTGTGGAGGATTTTCCGGTCAGAGTAAGACTTCGTATTCCCACATATAGGGCATGGACAACACATAAAACCTTTCTGCTTGTTTGCCTCAGCCACTTCGAGAAAATCATGCACACCCTTAATGTACTCGGAGGTGTGTCTTGAACCGTACATCCATTCCTGGTTCATCTGCGTGCATTATATATAATTAAGTAAGATGGGGGCGGATACCAAAACCATCGCACTATATAAGATGCAATAATAAAAGTAAGAAAATTATACAAGTATCTATATAAACATACAAGTAAGAATTTTTTTCCTTCCGTAAAAAAAGATAAGATAAGAACAAGAGGCTCACCACGGTGGTGCCGGGCGAAGATCAGCAAGGGCTAACGACGGCGGTGAAGACGGGACGGACGTGACGCACCGCTAAACCTAGACAAATATTAAGGAAAATGGAGCTTGGAGGTCGAGCTTGGAGAGGAGAAAGCTTAAGTAGTGTGGCTCGGGCATTCCATCGAACACCTCGTGTGCATAGGAGGTGAGCTAGAGCACCACAAAGCTCTCCCTTGCTCACATTTAAAAAACAGAGCACTGGAGTGCTCTTTCATGGGCGAGGGGTATATATAGGCAAATAATTGGTCCCGGTTGGTGACTTGAACCGGGACTAAAGGGCAGCTTTGGTCCCGGTTCGTCCCACCAACCGGGACCAATGGTGGTGGGCAGAGCAAAGGCCCATTGGTCCCGGTTCGTCCCACCAACCGGGACCAAAAGGTCCAGACGAACCGGGACCAATGGCCCACGTGGCCAGCCGGCCCCGGGCTCATTTAACTGGTTCAATGTTCCCCCATTCGTCCCGGTTCTGGATTGAACCGGGACTAATGGGCTGACCGGGCCTGGACCATTGCCCTGTTTTCTACTAGTGTGAAAAGCATAAAAGAGGGAACGATGTGTGAAGCTCACCTTGATGTGTTGGAATCAGATGCGCTTGTTGTAGCCCGACCCAGCTGCGCCCGTGGTCTTGACCAGTGATCCCGCTGCTTGTACAGTCTGCTGCAGGTTAGAAGACGAGCCCCAGCCTCCTTGTAGGTCTCGATCCAGGAGCGGATCGAGCCGCCACCAACCACAAGGTCGCGCCTAATCTCGGCCGACGAGGGCCGACGCCTTGGTACCCTCTCCCGTCCGACACCATTCCTTCCTCTTCTCTTGCCTCTATCTTTCACCCTCCTCTCCTTTCTTCTCTCTCCATCTCATATTCTCTCTCCTGCAAATCTTGTAAAAACAATAATACTCCACTTATTTCTAGTTCATGTGTATGTTTGCCAAATTCCCAAGGCACAAACCGTATTGTCCAACAGGGAAGCAGAGCATCCCAAAAGTAAGCCATGACATCAAAGTGGCGAAAATGAGCCAAATCAAACATTTCTTTACTCATCCAGTTGGATCATGTACCTGGATTAGAACCTCCAAGCATGGGAGGGAACCAGCGGCAACAACAGACAACAGCGACGTGATACCGTCAACAGTCTCAGTGTTCGGCTATAAGAAGACCTAGCTTGAGTACAGAAGTCAATGAAATCCCAGATAACGAAACTGAATTCATACAGAACAACTAAGAAATTAATTCATGCTAGAGGTTTTTGTTGCTGATAGCTACAAACTTAGGAGTAGGTTATTCAAATCTTAAAGAAGATTCTGGAGAATGATATAACAGCATGTTAGCAATAGCAAGCTTATCCCCTATAACAAGGCTAAGGACACTTGCTGCTTTATTTAATGATCAAAATCACCGCATAGTCAGGAGTGAGAAATTTGGATATTTGCCACTTTTTCAATAAGTGGCGTCTCAAAATTGCCATTTTGATTGACTTCGCAAAATTGCCACTCAGCTCATTGACCCTTTGATTACCTTGCCATCTCCTCCTTTTATTGATTTTATTTTTTGTTTTCTCATTTATAGGCACCCGACAAGGCCAAATTGCCCCTAAGGCTATGTACAGGCACTGAGTATCCGTATCTATTTATGCATATGATATTCTCATTGGATAGAGAAGAACAAGCCTTACAATTTCTGGTCGTGTAAGAATGTCTGCTGACGCAGCCTGCTGGCGCCCGGTCGGCGGTCGCCGTCGTCGCCTGCGCTGCTTGCTGGTCGCTCCGCTCAACCGCCATCGCCGCTTGCCTCGTCAGCCCGCGCGCCATAGCCGCTGAGGCCGCTCGGTGCTCGCGCCGCCTGTCCCAGATCACCTGTCCACTCAGCTGGGAACAGGAGGCGGGAGGGCGCGGCCCCAGGAGGATGGGAGGAGGCGGAGGGAGATGGGCACGTGGTCGCGGAGGAGCTGTTCGGCCGGCATGAGTTCCTCTGGACGCTGGCGCATTTAACGTTGGAAAGTTAAAGAAATTTGTAGTGTTATCCTATATGCAGAGAAGTTTAACCAGGAGATTCTGTTTTGGAGAGTGAAAGAGCGCGTACATGTGCTATTGTAGTACAGAAACAGAGTTGTGTTAGATTCATGAAGGATGGTTTTATATAAAACCATGATTTTGCTATATCATCAGATGTATGATAGTACTATTTTAAAGTTCCCTGTGTGTTGCTTCAGTATCTCTTTTCCTACCTGAATTTTCTTCGAATGCAAGATGATCCTAAATGTGTTGCTGGTTTTATGACTGTAGCTGCTATGCTCTGGTTTTGTTTCAACGATGTGCTCGCTGTGTATGTAGAGTATCCCTGACATCACTTTTTTGCATTCTGGTTATATCTAGTACTGCTCCCCTCGTTCTTAAACTACCTTATGTGATCAGATATCATCAAAGCTAGACAGTAAACATTAGATGTAAATTGGCAGACCATCAATGCCAGATAACACTGACCCTTTCCCTCCCTTTCTTGATTTATATATAGGCTATCAAGAATTAAATTCCTTCCAAATGAGATGGCATATTGCAAATTTGTCCTACAAGCAGTATCAGTAAACCATCACTTTAGAACCAGAGCATGCCTTGTGCACCTAATTTTATCTTTCCCAGGAGATGTTTCTCCAGTACAGATTACCAACTATCATGTGAAATTTGAAAAGTTACACTATACTGCAGTCAAATAATCAGCAAACGAGTCCATCAAACAAAGATCCTCTAGTAGAAGAAACTCTTATTTTTCTATCAGTACTAAGCTACTGAAAATGAGCTCTGAAAATTGATGCAAATGCAAATATTTTCTATACAAATGAAAATAAACCAGAACCCATAGAAGTTCGAAAGTTTGTAGAAATCACAAAGATTAAGGAAGTGGGATCTTATTGATTTCTGGATGGTATGTTGCAAATTTGTCAAAGAAGTATAAAGGCTAAACTATAACATCAGAAGCAGAGGATGCCTTGTGCATCGAATTTTGTCATATCTCGTTTCAGGATTTGTAAGCAAAGAGAGATTGATCGATGTACAGTCTTTAACCGGGGATCAAATGAACAAAGCAATGTCAAAGGAAAATCATATTACCCTCCAGAAAAATCATGCACTCAATAACTGAAAAGTCAGATCAACAAATTGGCAGAGAGAATGCATAGACCAACAACTACCTTAGCATTGTGTTCAAGCAGAAGCTTGAATGCGTCCTGCTGCTGTCCGTGACCAGCAGCCCAAACAAGGGGAGTACCGGACTCACTTTCGGATTCCACATCGACTCCCTTACAAAGCAAAATCTTCATAATCTCTATGTGTCCTGTAACAGGAAAAATAAACACCACATGGTTGTTCAGATAGTCCCTCCACTTCGTCAGCATAAAGAACAACGAGAACCACAGATCCACCAGTGCCAGGAGTCGGTAACCGACACGGCACAGAGCACCACCATTACCTATCCCTGTCGCATGATGTAGTGTCGTGTCTCACATGTTAGACGCAACTGAAGGATCGGCCCTGGGGCCGAGCAGGTACTCCACCGTCTCCAGGCAGCCCTGCCGGGCAGCATGGATGAGCGGAGTTTCACCTGGAAAATTGACTTTAGATAATATGTATCACTACCGTACCAAGTATAAATTAAGTTGCACACGCACATTATAAATCAGAACAACACAAGGAAAAAGTAAGCATCACCGCATCATAAGATGGGGATAGGGACCGAGGGAACCATTACCATCGTCGTCCTTGGGACCGACGGGGAGGCGGAGCTGCTCGACGAGGAACCTGCAGACCTCGGTCTGGCCCTCCCACGCGGCAAAGTGCAGCGCGGTGCGCCTGTTGGAGTCCCACACGCCGGCGGCCACCGCGGCCGCGCCCTTCCCATCCTCGTCGAGCGCGGAGCCAAACTCTGCACCAACGCCAACACCAGCAAAAAAACAAAAGCGAGCAGGTGAGCAAGCCGTGCCGGGGGTAAACGAGGAGGGAGCCGGGGACCTACTCCGGAGGGCCTCGAGGTCGCTAGAGCACGCGAAGCCCTGAACCTTGCTCCGAGCTGCAGCGGCGGGCCAGATTGAGATTGAGCGGGAGATCCTTGCTTACGAGGGATAGGAGATGAGAGCTAGGCGCGCGTATCTGAGAGGGCGTCGGCGGCGTCGGCGATGGGAGCCGGCAGCGGGGGAAGGGGGAGAAGGTTCTAGAAGCTTCTGGAGGCGGCGGGGTTCAGAGCTTGAGAGAAACCTATATGACGATGACGAGGGCGCCGCCCTTTGCCTGCAGGTTGCCGCGGCAGCCCCGTCGCCACCATGTTCTCCTCCTCCGGTCGTAGGAGCTGGGATGTGGCGATGGGGTGGCGGCAGCGGCAACCCTGGGTACCCATCCGGGGAAGAGAAAACGAGGAGATATTTTGGGAGAGAAAGAAAAAGAGATAGGGCTCGAGAAGGTTGCTTCGTGAGAAAGGGAAACCCGCCCGACGAATCGCTACTCTTTGTCGCACATGTGATGATGTGGCACAGGTGTGGAGGCGCCCATACCGCGACTCTTATTGGGTTCAATTGGTCCAAGCATACGTAGTGGTGTTTGTACATCCATTAGGTTCCCGACTGCTGGAGATGATACATGAGCTGAATCATTCCTGTCGTTGGTGAATTTGCAAGCGTCTTCCTCCATAGTGACGCCTAGAACTGGTTGGTTGGAAGTTCTCTCAGTGTAATCAACAATGTTGCAACGAGCATAGCATACATCCGTACCCTGACGAATCTACCATGGATACATACCAAAAACATGCATTATGATGATTGAGAGTCAATAATGAAAAGTCACCTAACCGCAGTAAGCTGCCATGGTTACCATGCATTTGGAGTAGGATGTAGGGCCCTTCCCAATGTTAGTCTGATCGAAGTCACTAATGCGAGGAAGGATATTATGGTTCTTGTTGAAAATTCCAAGATCAACATTGTCGAGGAAGAATATTTGCGTAAAAAGTTTGTTAATATGGCATCGAAGTGAATTAAAACTGTATCACATATAACATTACAAATAATCTCATGAACCATGTCGATGAGCCAGCTGTTGTAGCCTCAGCACAGAAAGAAGACAAACCTGTAAAAACAAGTGGCAACCAACCAGATTGGTGTTCATATTGTTGGCCATCATATCGTTCTTGAGCCACCGGACTGCCTCTAGCAAAAACTCAAGCACAAACTCACACCAATTGAATTCTGATATGTTCTCCGTATTTGCCAGCGCACCCCAGTAATCTATGGTGCCATAATCATGTTTTGTTCTAGGTGACAGCACATGGCCCATAACAAAAATGACGAATGCAATCTGGAAGCAATCCTTCTCCAGCTTGCTGGAAGCCTCGGAAATGTCACGGAGAAGGAATTCCTCGGCCGCATGCAGGCTATGAACACCCGTCCTGTCCATCCCTAGCGTCCTCTTTATGAATGTTACCGCTTCTGGCTTGATGAAACCATCGCGCCCTTTAACTCTTTGGTGTCCACACGGGATGCCAAAAACCTTGTGGATGTCTTCCGCAAAAAACTTTAGTATCTTGGTTTCTGACAGAACAATCGCTCGACGCTCAACACAGACCTTGCTCATAGTCCAGGCGCTGAACTTAAGATTAAACTTCTGGAGCAAGGGTAGCTTTAGCATTCCATCAAACCCAATTTCAGTAATGAGCCACCTCTTGTAATCGTCAAATGTCTGGATTACTTCTAATGCTTTTCTGACTGAAATTCAAGAAGTTGGAGCAGGAGGTGGCTGTTCTTCATTAGCTTGCAATGGCTGCGCATGAGTGTTGTCATCAGCTTCATCCCCAGAGGCTGCGGTCCAATCGCAACTTCCGGCATCAGACATGATGCCTAGAAATGCGAACAATTTGATTGTGAGTGAGCTTTAATGAATTTACGCTGAAAAAAGATAGATGGTGTCCTTTTGCTAAATAACATGGAGCAAAATCATCTGTACATGTGTTGCTCGTCATGCCTGACGACCTATGCTGGACTGAACATGATTACTAGAGATTCAGATTGCCTGCTGCCGGAAGTATCTACTGTTGGGTTAAACCGTACTGTGTCTGAACTTGCTTAATGAATACGGTGAAGACAATGATCACAACCCAAATTAGGACTGGACATTCGCATAAGTTCAAGCGGGATCGGGATGCAGCAGACAAGCAGTTTTGCGGCACCTCGAAATTACAGATTGAATGGCGAGACGGATCCACCTTTTTTGATCTGGCGCAAATTAGCATACCAAATGTGTAGATTTCTCGGGTCATAGGCGTGGGCCGAGGAGGGGAGGATAACAGGGGGAGGGGGGAGGGGATTGAATCATACCTGTGGATCTCCACCGCCGGAATGGATTCGCCGTGGGCCAAATCGCCGGCGACTTCGCTTGGGAGAGGGCTGGTATGAGGCTGGTATGAGGGCTGTTGGGTGGGAACCGGATCCTCTAACATTCTTAAAGGATGTCACGTAAGCTACAGTAACCGTGACATCCCTTCTTCACATCCATATGGTTAAGCCTAAAATGATTATAATTAATTTATAAATTATAAATCTACTGTATAAATTTACAAAAATTACATACAAACAAAATTATGGTGCAATAAAATTATTTTATGATTTATTTTTGTACGTGCTACAGTAAATCCGTACAGTAGTTGCTATAGTACCCTGACATTCCTTCTTTACTTTACACACGCATTTCACTGTAGCTTCGTGATATCCCTTAAGGATGTTAGAGGATCCGCTTCCTGTTGGGTGGGTACGGGCTGGTGGTTCAAGATAAGGTCAGTAAATATCTATATCAGCGGGGTAGGTGGAAGAATTTATTGCGTCCACCGGTCATGCCGCTGACAGCGGCTGCTTGTTCTAATGTATAAATAATAAACAACTGATTTCCCAAGACAACAATTCGATTTATTATCTATAAAAAAAATCTAACATTGTTGCTGCTGCCCAATTGATACTATTTGGGGGGGGGGGGGGGGGCAAAAAAAAATAGCTGAACAAAAATTTATTACACAGTGCATGTCGCATATCTTAACAACGGTCTTACACAAGGACCCACAGACAAATCTCATTACCAACAGACAAATCTCATTGCCAACCACTGGGATACAAAGTACACGGTTCCGATTCTCATTACCAACCAGTGGAATACAAAGGACGCATTACCTGATTCTGATTACCAACTGCTGGGATACAAAAGACACACTTCCTAATAATTCCTCCTAGTCTGGCAACAGGACCACCGTCTACCTGCTAAGGAGTGACACTACTTTGAGCAAAGCAAAGAAAATAATAACACCAACAAACAGTATGGCAGCATCCAAGAACACAAGAACACGGAGCGCGGCGACGGAAGAGCCTGCTTGATTAACCCTGATGGCTTGGGCAACTGCTGGAACAGTGCGCTGCTGATCGACCACATAGACTCTGCGGTTCAGAGCCGACCCGGCCTGGCTGCTTCCGTGTACTGGCTGCTGTGCCGTCCCCAAATACAAGCTTAACTCTGCAAGGTACTCCTCCTTCGTCCTCATGTAGTTGCAGATTCCAGCCTGCAAGAACAAAGCAAATCGGACATTAAAACTCAATGTATTAGCCTATCTGAGTGCAGACAAATACTAAGATGAAGGAATGGCGAATGGATTGTACTCACGTCCTTGTTGACGCACTTGTAGTACCGAACGCCTGCATTCTGCCCCGCCCGAGCAATCCAGGTGAAGACCCGACCGCCGCACTGAGGACAGCTGATAAGCGGGGGGAGTTGCTCGAACCCGCTAGACGATGATGATGCAGACATGCTGTCCGGAAGGATTTGTGGCACTAGTCTGGATTAGTTCGCTCTCAAGGTCTGCCTGGGAGGGGGGGGGGGGGGGGGGGGAATGGGATTGGTACCTGCCACCGGTGCTGCCATAAATGAGCAAAACGGCTCCTTTGAACCAGCTGCCGTGAGAAAACGGTTCCCCACGTCCACTCCCGTCTGATCCGCCGCCCCACTGACTGACGGGGTTACCTGAGTAGTGGGCCATGACCTATTTGGAGTAATTTAATATGTGGAGTACTATACCCACAGCAGCTCAGATCGTGAGGGGAATAAATGGCACAGATAGCGGGCTCCTGTGAGCTCTCGCTCACATAAGTATTTTCGCTTATTATGGCTCTTTCCTCAGCCCAAACCACGGTATGGTGGAAGGAATCACCGCAGATAGCAACTAACTTGAGGTTACCGCTTCCAGAGACCTCTATGGGTCTCTCTGGGTGGCCTCGAAGCACGTCAAGTTGTACTTCCGGCCGCCGACGATTCCTTTGAATTTTATATTTTTTATTTTTCTATATGCATCTTCGGGATTTAGAGGTGGGGGGGGGTTTGGCTTTTCAGTTTTCGCATGGTAGTCCCTATATTTTGGAAGAAAAAAAATTGCACGGTTTTATTTACTTCCACGAGAAGCACATATTTGTTTTCGCAGAGGCACGGAGTTGCTTCCGCGAGAGACACAATTATGCTTCTCAGAAAGGGAAAACTTGTGTTTTCATGGAAAATATAGATTTGCTTCTCGTGTAGGAACGAATTTGATTCTGCGAGATGCACATGTATGCTTCTCCGAAAGAGAAAAAACACGTGCTTCTATGAAAAAGTGATTTTTTTTGAAAAAACGCAAACTTGTTTTCGAGTCTCTGGTTTTAGTTCTTCTGTTTTTGCTATCGGGTCTCTAGTTTTTTTGTCTTCCATTTTTTTCTGTCATTTGTTTTTCTGGATGCCAGTTTTTTGGCCTTTTTTGGTATTTTGTTTTTCTTTTGATTTTTTGTATTTTGTCTTTCTGTGGTTTTTTATTTTTTTATGAAAAAAATTCATCAAAACATATTAACATGGGATCTATTTTGGACGATCTTGACGCGAGAAATTCAATGCTGAAAACGGTTCAGGATTTTGACGCACGGTCAAGAGATAGGACGTTTTGAATAAAACGAACCTATGAAAAAAAGGGAAAAAAAACTATCAGGTTGCGACAAGTAACACATATGCAGTGCGCCACTCGTCAGCCACTGAGATGGTGGGAGTTACCTTTGCAAAGAGTACCCCTTAACTAGTGATTTCGACCAAAGTGACGCTAGCCAAGGCCAACGCCAAATCTTGTCTAAAATAGCGAAGTGCCAAATCTTGCCTAAAATAGCGAAGTCAAATCAATACCTGGTTTGTGAGTTTCCGATCTTGCCTTAAGGATTGTTTGGCGAAATTACTAGTTAAGGGGCATGCTTTGCAAATGTTATTTCACCTTCTCTGATGGTGAGAAATGACCACATTGTATCTGTGCCACTTATCATAATCTAGGAGTTTTGTCTTTTTTTTTTTGTTGATTCATTTTTCTTAAATGTTTTATCTCTTGAACTATGAGTCCAAATCAAGAAATATTTTTATCATTGGATTTCTTGTGTCGAGAACTTTGAAAATAGATATCATGTTAATAGGTTTCAATGAACTTTTTTCACGAAAAAATCGACCCATTAGGGCTAAGCACAACATGGGCTGACCCGTTTCATAAGTGTGTCGTGCTTGGCCCTAAAGGTGAGGCCCACGTGCCAGCACGACACAACCCACTTATAAACGTGCCTAGGCGAGCCGTGTCATGCCTGGCTTTTTAAGCGTGGGCTGGGCCATGCCGGCCCACTTGGCCAGCTTTGGTGACTATACTACTTTTGTTTTTGAGAAAATGGTGACTATACTACGGCGATCCTACTTGGGGAGCAACTAACGAAGGAGTACTCCTTCGGGAGCCCTGGTAACCTGAGGTGGGCTGAGAATGCATCACATGGAGAGCTCTCAACTATTGTCACGTGTCGTGCTCTCGGCGCTCCCTTCGAATGTTTTTGTTTTTCCACACTCGTTTTCAGCTTTTTAGATGATTTTTTCGACTTTTCGGTTTTCCATCGATCTTTCTTATCTTTTGGACAATTTTTTTTGGGCGAAAACACACTTTTTTTTGCTTCCGCGAGAAGCACGGCCGTGCCTTTCAGGAACACAAAAAAAATGTGTTTTTTTTCCTTCCGTGAGAGGCATAGTTTCATTTCCGCAAGAGCAACGGATTTGTTGCAGCGAGAGGCATAGTCGTGCCTCTCGGAAATGAGAAAATGTGTTTTATTTATTTTTCCTTTCGCGAGAGGTATGGTTGTGCTTCTCCGCAAACCAAAAAACGCGTATTTTTTCTTCCGCGAGAGGCATGGTTTTGCTTCCGCGAGAGATATGGCCGTGTCTCTCGAAAACGGAAAAAAAAACGCATTTTCTTTTTTTTCCTTCCGCGAGAGGCACATGTTTACTTCTCGTGGGGGCATGGATTTACTTCTACGAAAGACATAGTCATACCTATTCCGGAAAGGCAAAAAAATGTGCTCCCGTTTCTGGTTTTTTCGTGAAAAAAAGTTTGTCAAATCAACATGGTATCTAGTTTTGAAGATCTCGACACTAACATGAAAATGGTTCGAGATTTGAACACATGATTTAAAAGATAAAACGTTTTGAATAAACGGATCTACGAAAGAAGGGAAAAATCACAGGTTGCGACAAGTGGCGCACATGTGGCAACCTGGGAGGTGGGAGTGACCTTTGTAAAGAGTGGTCCTTAATTAGTGATTTCGTCGTATTTGAGGCGCACGTTTGTCAAGGAGCCGCGGCTTCGCTAAGGCGTCCATTCCCCGTCGCCCAGTTTGGGCTGGCCCACGGTTGAGGTTCACTATTTCTTCATTTTCTTTTCATTTTCTGTTTCTGTTTCTTTTTTTTATTCCTGTTTATTTGTATTTTCTTTTCTTTTTTACTTTTAGTTTTTTCTATGTTTCATTTATTTATTTTTTGGTATTATACAATAGTCCAGTGTGTACAAAAATGTTCAATGTGTATTATGAAATGTTCGTCCTAAATGTTCATGGCATATTACAAAAAGTCCAGCGTGCATTTTAAAGATGTTCATCAATTAAGAGTTTGCTCACCGAAATACTAAAAATGTTCTACATATTTTATTTTTATTCAGCATATATTACACAAAATATTTAATGTGTATTCATGAATTGTTCAACGTACATTCAAAAAAATGTTTAATGTGTATACGAGAATTGTTCAACGCACATTACTAAACGTTTGATATGTGTTTAATAGCATAGCATTATGCCCGAGTTATCGAGCTAATATAAAATGGAGCGAGCTAGTATTGACTCAAGATCAACCCATTTCTTGATCGAACTAGATGAAGTGTTTGTATTCACTTCATTTCTTTCCGAGTCGATCTCGAGCCGAGCCAAAAAACGAGTTGATCTCTGGCAGCTCACGAGTCTGAGCTTTTCTTGCAGCGGGTCTCCTAGACAGTATATGGGCCTGTATATGCTCAGCCCATTACTTCTCTCCAGTCGGAAAGCCCATTCACAAAACCATCTACTCCATTCTCCCACACCTCAAAAAAAAAAAAAAACTACTCCATTCTCCCGTTCCGGCGCCGCCACCTACCTCCAGCCCCCGTCCGACCTCCGCGCCACCACCCACCCCGCCCACTCTCCGCTAGCGCACCGACCTCCGCCGCCCTCTTCTCTACCGGCCGCCTTGCGCTGCAGTCGTCAGACCGGACCATAGGAGGAGGTCGTCGCCCGGTTGAAGGCCTTCTTCAAGCTGGCCGTCTGACCACCCTCTGCCCCGTTCAAGGTCGCCCCTTCCTCTGCCCCGTTCAAGGTCGCCCCTTTCTCTGCCCTGTTCAAGGTCGCCCTCAAGCTCTCCTCTAACTCCCCTCCGCCCCCAGCTCGCCTCCGAGCTAGTGCAAAGGTGATAACTCGCTGCCGCTGTATATATGTATGTATGGTGATGTGCATGCTGTCACAATTCGCATCATAACTCGCTGCCGCTGTATATTTGTATATGTATGTATCATTTGATTTAGCACCCACCATAATTCGTCTTGTTTGGTGCAAGCTGTAGTACTACTAACAGTAGATTGTTTTCCAAAAAAGAACGAGAGTTCAACTGAATTCCTGTTCTCCACATTAGATTCGCGACTGATACTATTCTGTGAAATTACTGTAAAGGCGTCCATGGTTCCGTTGAAATGCACCAGTAGTGGATGAAAGAAATCATATTTTCTCCAAAACTGCTTGATTGTGCTGCTATTATGTTGGTTGCTTGTGTAGTTCTCTGAAGATTGCGTCTGTCTGTCCTTCGTGCAGCACAATCAGAGAATGGCTTGGGGTCAGGGTGCTAGAAGACCCGCAGTAGTGCTTCTTTCTCGTGCTCAACAACTAGCTGCTCAAGGGTATACTTCTGCAATGATCCAAACTCATCCGTTGAGCGATCATTTTCCACAAGATGGCATGTTTTATAGCAGGTTTAGCTATGCGGTGCTTTCTTCAGAGAAAATGAACCTTATTAAGCAACTGCGAGAAAGAAAGTGTGCTCCGATCGAACATGTCAAGGCTTCGCTAGTTTATTGCGACTGGGTTATTGGTTAGCTCTTCTTCATCATTCTTTTTACGCACAACTTGGTTCACACATTTGTTTATGTCCTCTGTTCCTATCCAGGTTTGTTGATTTCTTTCTGAGACTGCTGCCGAAGGTTTGCTTGCTATGGCAGGAAATGATAAAAGGGCTGCTATGGTTGAACTAAACTGTGAGACCGACTTCATGGCAAGAAATGATGTTTTCCAGTATCTAGTTGGTTTAATTCCAGCGACATCATTTGTATTATATCTTATAAATTCTGTTGAACGGTGTTATTGCGCTAGAGGCAATTCTTTTAGATTCATATCCTCAACATAAGTTTTTTTTTTTGGAGAAACACAACATAAGTATATAGAAATTAGCAAAACAGTTTTGTTGCTATTTGGCATAAGCAAGCATTATTTCTTCACGACTTGAAGAGTATCAACTCACGATTTTTGGTAAAAAGAGTCAGTTCTAAAGTAAACACTTCTCTTTCTTGTAATGGTTGTCCTCTAGGGCAGTATGTTGTTTCTATCGTTTGTTTGTGCACTCGTTATGAATGTTTCTCCACACCTCATTTTTAGTTTTGTGTTCAACTTGTCAGAATCATTGCTAGTTTTTCAATATACGATTGTTATCCCCTGATTTTCCAAATCTTGCTTATTGATGTTTTTCAGTTTTTGCGGTAAATTATTGTTTTTTCTTCAAGGAACTTTTGGGCATCTCTTTTGCATTTCTGACCCTTCTTGCTTGGATGTGCTTCACGTAATATGTTGTGTATTTAAGCATGTGCGCATGTTGTGTCGGTTGTGACCTTATGGTATGTCAAACATACATAGAAATGCCAACTTCAAACTCTTGTTTAATTGCATTCTACACGTTGTCTGTTCATGCCATTTTAATTTCTAGGAAGTTAATAACTTTTGGTATTGTATTGGGCACTCACTAGAGTATACTTAGGCGATGTTCGGTATCACTCTCGCTCCACAACTTTGGGAGCGGAGTTGGCGGAGCTACAGTTCAAAATGGCAGAGTTGCAGTTTCCTCGCTCTGCAGATTCCGGGAGCGGGTGATTACCGAACAGGGCCTTAATTAAATGCATCTTTCTTTCACAGGTGCATTTTGATAACTTCCTTTTTTCTTGCAAATTTCATTTGCCATGCAGGCTTCATCCTTGGCAAAGATGGCTCTGTCAGCTCAGGATCCCGGGAAATCAATTTTCCCTTTTGCTCCTGCATATTTGGAGGTGCGACATCTATTCTTTCTATCGTGTTCCTTTTCTGAGCAGTTCCAGTACACGACATATCGCGTATATGAGTATATCTACCAGTGGTGGGTTTGGATTCGATGTTTATGAACTCTGAAGCATTGGTTTTGAAATAGATATTGACTGATATTCAATTTAACCAAGCTTTGTGATCAAACTTGTTTATAGTATTATGTCACGACTTAATAAGATCTAAGCTTTTGGACAAGCAACATCCATGTGAATGGAAACAAAATTACTTTTGGGTTTTTTGGTTGGACTTCCAATTTTGCTTCTGTTGCGTTAGTTTTGGAAAAATTAGATACCTGTTTCTCAATTGTAGTGCCATGTAGTCCCTGGGTCTCTTTGACATGGGCAGGAACTTTATCACGCTAAAATTTTAGGTGAATAATATCTGATGATAAACTGAAGTGACTACAATACGGATGAGCTTATCAAATGGTTTGTCTCCTTTTTGTTCTCTTTTTTTCTACTGTGGGAAACTACTACATTTCTACCAATCTTTGCAGAACATGAGTATTAACCTAGATCATCCTAAACCCAGTGGTGAAACAACTGTTCGGGATGCTGTTACGGAAGTTGCTGACATGGTTATGGAGAACGTAAGACTCAGAAGAGGTTTCATGCTGTACACAACTGCACATGGTCTTGTTTCATCTTATCTGCATATCTATCAAGATTGCATGTTTTGTCATTCTTCATTGCTTTTGGCAAACGGTGCATTTGCGCGTTCACTTAGTTGATGCATTTTCTTGCTTCAGTTCTGAGTCGCGTTGCTGGATTGATCACTTTAGAAGCAGAAGATAGCAGTGCTCCCCTTGACGCTCTCGAGAGAGTTGGGTCGTCTGTCCCAATGCATATTGTTGCAGCAAGGTGCAAGGCCATTATTCTTATCAAAAGAATTAGAGAACTTGTTTCTGCTGCAGCTGTGGAAAATGAACGTGACATGCTCCGAACTCAGGTACCTTATTCTGACATTGTCTAGAACTAGATGGACTTACAGTGATATACTCATATGTGCCCGAGTCGTTGTACATTCATCCACCATGACACAGGAAATAGACACACACTTGTATGCTAAACATGACCAGCACAGGTCATCAGTCCATGAGCTGGCTCTTACGTGATCTACTATCAATACAGAAGAAACAAAAATAAATTTAGAAGTTGGGAATGACTAAGAATAAATGAGACGCAAATGCTTGCAACGCTTTTTGGATTAAATGAAAGAGGAAACATGTGCATCTGAGATGAGAAATATCATGGGAAAGCAGCCTGATCATATCAAAATAGGGTGATTTCTGGATGTAGAGTAATATCAGACGGCTGTTGGTTTCAGTTTTAGAAGTCGATGGCATTTACACTGCTTATTTCCCATTTGCTGACTATATTTTGTAGAATTTCTTTTTCTGTATCTTCTAGAGACATGGTCTATATCCATCCTTAATATGAGGGTGAGCTTGTGCATGCCAACAAGTTGCGTGACAAAGGACATGGCATGCTGTTGTGTAACATGCTAGGCTGAAATATCAGGTAAACCCCAGATGGCCATAGAGAAAATGGTGGAAGGCCAATTGAGGAAGTATTTCGAATAAGCTATGCTTTTGGAGCAAAAATACGTCGTTAATGACAGCACAAAAATTAAGGCAAGCCAAGAAACCTTTTTCTTTGTCGATTGATTTACGGCTGCGTTGTGATCTCTGATTGATAGCTTTTCTTGTTGGCATCATCCTTTTCAGACCCTGCTGTGTGATTTGTCAAAGGAGGTCGGTTGTAAAGTAACGACTGGCAACTTTTAAAGAACGGAAGTTGGCGAAGGAATTGAGAGGTCTGATGTGCGTGTGTATATTTACGACTTGTTTCTTACATATCCTCCCTCGCCGCCGCTAGGGGGCGTCGGCGGTGGCGGGGCCTCTTTGACACTCGTTGGGGGCAACAGCGGCACGGACGCTGAGCTCACGGTGGAGCGGCACGGGTCTCTCGAAAACGAGCTTGTATCTCTGCATGGCTTCAGCCTCAGCTGAGTCGATGCCCAGTTTCTGCATGATGAGCTGTTATGCCCTGGCCATGGGATTCAAAGTTGCCGTTGTCTTTGACACAAGCCTTCCTCTCTGGCGCGGGTTGGACACGGGCGAGCGGTGGCGCCTCGCCGCTCTTGGCTTTGCCGCCGCAGGGCGCGGTAGGAGGGCCGGAGTCAGATCCATGGTGACATCAGCGACCAGCTGGTCGACCGTCAGGAGGGGGCCCACTAGCGCCGCAGGTGGGGGTGCTAACGACGTGAGTGGAGCAGGATGCTGATGTGGCGGCGGCGGGGCTGCGCGTGCCAGGTCAAAGCCCATGGCCGAGTCGTGTCGCGGAGACGGGTGGGTGGACGCAGTGTGTGGTGCCTCGGAGCCGGGGACCGTCAGTGGTTCTGGGGTTGATGCGCCGGAAGCCGCCAAAGTATCCAGCAGGGGGGACAGGTTCAGCCGCCTGGCACCGCAGTCCATGTTGCAGCTCGAGGGAGCAGGCCCATGCATTGTCGCCGCTCTAGATGAATCATGGGGAGAGCAAGGCACAGGCTGCTCCCGCGGAAGGTGCACATCCTGGCTTGCCCGAAGCAGTGGTGCATGCACCGGTGCACCACCCGATGAAGCATCATGCGTGGCCTCTCGGGAGTGGGCACATGGCTCCATCCCATGCACCTCGGGCCGCGTGATAGGGCTCGCCCGTGCCCCGGCGCTCAACGTCGGCGGTGCTTGCAGTCGCTCGCCGCCCGCAGAGAGTCCAAACACCTTGTTCCCGCATATGAGCGCCACCTGACGGCCGTGGAAGGGTTCCCCGCTGTCGGCCAGGCGGGAGAACACCAAAGACCGCCCCGGCGCCACCGAAGCAGAGCGGGAGCCGTCGACGCGGTTGTGCGCCCATGGGAGCGGCGTGGAGCTGATGCAGTCGCCCTCGCGGCCGCTCGAACCGTTCCCCGTGGCGAACTCCTCCAGCTCGTCAAGGTGCACGAGCACCAGGCCGTCATGGATGTGTGGGCATCGACGTTGTGTCACGGCTCGTGGGTGCCGAGGTCGATCCAACGAGGCAGCTTGTCCGGCGACATGATCCGCGTGTAGAGCACAAAGTAGTAGGAGGTGTCGACCTTGTGCAACGACTCTAGCTCAACAGCGTCGATCCGAACCATCTTGAGCATCTCGGCCACCGAATGGACTGACCAGGTTTGTAGCAGGACGCCCTCGAGGATGATCCTGGCCCTGTAGCGCAACGTCTTGAGCTCGGAGTTGGAGCGCCTGGACCAGTCCTAGACACGGAAGGGTGTGCCGTGGTTATCGTGGAAGATGCCGCGCTCGAAAATGATGTCACGCCAGCGTCCGTCGGAGAAGCACGCGGTGAAGGAGTTCCCGAAGAGTGAGACGTGCGCGGTGGCGGGATCTCCTGGAACTCCGCCAGGATGGCCTCCCTAGCCCTGGCAGGCTACATGCCCTCGGCCGCCACATAGACGACTAGCACCGTGGCCCGCTGCCGGAGCTCCTCGTCCGTCATCTCCTGGGTGAAGTCCAGGAGGACCGTGGTGCCCAGTGGGCGCCGGTCCGCATCGCCGGGCAGGAAGGAGGGCCACACCGTGCCCGCAGCAGAGGAGCAAGCCATGCTGATCGGTGGCTGCACAGGGGTGGCGCCGGGCGGCGGGAAGACTAGCTGATCACGCAGCGGAAAGCGAGGGGCAGGGGTGGGTGGTGCCAGCAGTCGAGCAGGGCGGCGGCTAGGAGGGTGAAGTGGCGGCATCGGCTGTCGAGGGAGGTGCTTGGAGCAGCAGCCTTTGCGAAGGTGGCCAAAGCGGACGCAGTGGATGCAGCGCAGGCGGTTAGGGCAGGAGCCAACACGATGGGAAGCTTCAAGGCATCTAAAGCAGCGCCCGACGAGGTCATCTTTATAGGAGTAGTGGAATGGTGGGGGCGGCGGTCTTCGCTGGTGGGGGTGGTATCTGAACCTGGCCGCGCTTGTGGGTGACCAGCTGCCAGCCGGCTTCCGGGGCCCCGCATTGATGGCCGCAGCTAGCCGTTGGGTGGCATCAATGCCCAGCGCATGGGCGGCAGCCAAAGACCCGGCGCTTAAAGGCGCCGCGAAAGGCGCGGCCATGCCCATCCCCTGCGCAGGAGCGGCAGCCGGAGACCCGGCGGTTAAAGGCGCCGCGGATGGTGCGTTCTCACCCAACCCCTGCATGACGGCCCGGGCGTTGGATCTAGGCAGGGAAGGCGAAGGCCCATCCTCAGATCCATTGTCCGAGAGGCAGAGGCGGGCATCGGAGCATGGGGTGCCAAGCGAACATGGGGAATCAGAGGGCGGTGAGGTGCAGCTCATCCTGGCGAGGCGCCGAAGGGCCAGCGGGCTGCGGGTGGGACGCGGCGGCGCGGTGCGCCGTGGCCGAGGTGGCCAGCGGCACAGCGTGGAGGGTGGAGAGTGGAGCGGAGCTAGGTCCTGGCTTTCTTTGTTTTGATTTCTGGTGAAATGGCTTCAAGATCCTTTTGGAGCACAATGCAGATGTACTATTGAAATTCTTTGTTGATATGTTGTCTTTTAACTCCAAATTCTCCCTTTCGCTAGGTTTTGCTACTTTCTCCAATTGTTCCCACCTGTAAAAGTCCTTTTGGTTGGTGACTAACTGTGCCATGCCAATACTTAGGCAAGTTGGTGACTAACCGTGCCATGCAATAGTTATGGTCACCTCCTGCAACTTGGGTCCCTTGTGGCACTGAATCAAAATAGTGTACTAGGATTACTTAGGCTAACAAAGTATGACACTCATTTTCATCATCTAACCTTCGATATGTTAGGCAAAAGAGTGGCAAGTACCGGCAACCTTCATAAAACAACCAAACAGGCCCTGTCTGTAGCTGTAATGAGTGAGCCAAACCAGGCATGGTGGGACCACCGGACCAGTGACCTACACAACAACTCTGAAATATCATTGGGAGCAAAGGTACATATAAGTATGTAACTATATAATCTATACTCCTAAAAAAGAAGTATCAGCTCCTTCTTCCCATACAAATTCCATCATTCTCTTGGAATCTCATATTTTGTCATGAAAATGGAGTTCTTTATTTATTTTCCAGCCCAGCAAGGCTTTTCGTATATTTGGAGCTTTAGGCATGGCATTACACAAATCTGCCGTGTCATGTGTGAAGCTATTTATCAGGTATGGTATCCCCTGTTTATATTGCAGTAGCAGTGTAGAATTTCTACAAAACTGATGTTTGGTTTATTTATCTTTGCATCGACGACCACACAACTGTATGATTGGCTTTTCTTCTGCACTTCCATCTGATAGGGTGGAGCTAATGTGAGTGGTGCTGGTCCTTGTGATAATCCTCTGGTCACGGCTGCAGAAAAGGGCTTAACTGAAGCTATCAAGTGCTTGTTGGAAGCTGGTGCATACCCAAATGTTTTTGACACGGTAACAATGCCCTCTATCACATATTAGTGTGTCTTGCTTGGCAACACATATATGGGTTATGATGTAAAATATGCCTACAGGATGCTATTTCCAACAGAAAAATAAAATGCCCTTGTGCCATGTCTTTAACTTGGTCAGGTATGTATAGATGTGACACATTACCACTACATTGACACAGTATGATGGTAGTTAATCAATAATTCAATATGGTCTGCATGGATCGTCTAGAACAGTGCTTATTTCTTAATGTTGAATACTGCTTTTGTAAAGCTTTTCCTGTTCCTCAACAGTTTGGTAGATTGCCAATTGAGTTGGCTGCTGAGTATGGTACACCGGAAGACGTTGAGATTCTCTTTCCTTCCACCTCTCCTGTTTCAACTGTGGCAAATTGGAGTGTTGATGGAATCATTAGTCATGTGAAGATGGAAATCAAGCAATTTGAGGTATGTCACCTGCAAATTTTTCTTGCACGTATATGGCTGTATTGTCCATGCTAACTCTCTGAACAATGTCAGGGTTAAGTCTGATGTTTAACCAAAACTTCATGTATAAAAAACCGCCCAAATTTAGTTCCTATTCCTGACTTATTAAACGCGCTTGTGTTTTCTTCCATTTGCATCACTATCTAAGCTATGTTGCTGAAAAATCAGTTTATCTAGATGAGGCTTTATTGGAAAACTTGCTTTGCTCAAATGGTAATTGGATTAAATCTGATTTTGTTTTAAAATAACAGGTGAACCAACATTTTTTGAAATAGCTTTCTTACCTCATCCCCTGTCAGCATAGCAAGTGAGAACCGGGACTTTGAAATCATGAATTGATTAACAACGTTCCATGTATTTGACCATTTGATCTAAACATCTTGGTAGAGTACCGTTTATCCTTCACATGCATCAGACTCAAGTCATTATGAGTTGCCAGGATGACAATTTTGTGGAAAACAGGATGTATGAGCTGAAAGGCCCAGTGGATGAAGCATTTAAGAAGCAGGATTATCTAAATGCATCGGTGCTCTACACACAGGTACATCTTCAGACTGCATTTTTTGTTACAGCCATGAAACATGTTTCTCAATTACAGTTTAGTTGATTTATCATTAACATTAATTCATCTTGGCAACGTGTAAATATTGACCAGTCATCTACATATACACCTCTTGAAAGACGAGTCAATGTGCGCATCTCATCGCATATATGGGGATAGAAAATGATGTTTAAAAAATGAGGATGGAAACGCATTCGTCTTTGCCTTCCATTTCACAGGGAGGAATTTCAGGTGGGAGTTGCTCTGATGTCACAGCTTCATTTTTCGGTCCTTGTATGTATGGAACAAATGATAAACTGTTGATCCAAACTGAGCAGCATTTCTGGAATGTGGAAACAGCTATTTTTCACTGTTTTGTTTGCTGATGCAGGGAGTGAATATGGATAACTTCGGTGCCAAGTTGTTGTCAAACAGGAGCCTTTGCTGGCTTCGCATGGGTCGCCCAGGTGAATTTTCATGAAGGTACAATAGGAGAGTTGAGACTGACAATTTCGTTTCTTCTTTCATATCTGCTACCATTTGATTCTGACATGCGCTTGCCTTCCTTAGGACTATGACGCAGCTTATTGCTCACTGTCGGGTGCTTTAGAGTTGGACCCAGAAAACGAGTATATTGAGAAGTTAATTTGGCAAGAGATCCATCTTTCAACTTGTTTCTTATTTGGTAACATTGTCAGCAGCTGCAATTTATAGGCGCTGCCGTAATCGGTAGAGTTGGATCCTTCTTTAACATGGTGTGATCAACTAATGTTACCATGTACTAGACAGCGGATCAATATGTTATGCATTTCAAGGAACATATGTAGAGATCCTCTTTTCTCTTGCCATACGTCCTAGTTACCATGTGCATACAGAGAACAAACAAACAGCTGATGATGAATACAGTAGTATGTTGTGACGACTAGACTATGCTAGATGGTATACACTGATCAGTACACTCTGCACTATCTAAAACAAGACTCAGAGCACTACACTGGTTGCCTGTATATGTGATGCTCTACTGAAAAAAATGTATGCAGGCACCAACAAAGAATCAACTAGGAATCGAATCTGTCCTTGTACACGGGTCGGTCAACCCAGTGGCTGCCAGGTACCCCTGCGGCGCTGTCCGGCAGTCCGGGCACGCCTCGGGGCGGAGAAAACCCTGTCGAGAAACGCCGCCTTGACGGCGGCCGCCTCTCGAGCAGCAACTACGGCAGTGGCCCGCTGGCGTGCAGTGGCAAGCAGGGCCTGCATGTGCCGGGGGACGACGAAGTAGGAGTGGAACGCGCCGGAGCCGGCATGGAGGGTGCCGATGGCCTGGCCGTCCCGGTTGAGCAACGGTGCCCCCGACCAACCAGCACTACTCCCGACCTGCGCCTCCAGGACCTCCATGTCGTATCCGGCGGGGTTCGCGCTGAAGCTTATGTGCCTCGTCTCGCATTGGTGTCCTTGGAGGAAGGCGTGGATCACGTCCTTGGGCCACGCCAGCAGCAGGCACGGACGGGTCGGCTCCAGGACGTCGCTGATCTCCAGGGCCGGGTGGTCCTCCAAGCAAGGCTCCGTCTGCCCATCCACCATCCTCAACGGGATATCACCGGCGTCGGCCATGATGATGAGGAGGTCCGTGCTGCACTGGATGGCACATGCTTTCCCAGCAAATGAGCTGCGCGGCCCGGCTCGGCCTCTTGCGATCCAGTCGAGCTCTGCATGGGAGCAGTAGACGCTGATGTCGTACAGAGAGTTCACCGTCGCCGTGTCCACCGGGCGTCGGGTGGCGTGGTAGATCATCTCGATGATATGAGCGCTCGTGTTGATGAGGATCTTTCTCCACACGCCCTGGCCGACGGTCCCGACGGCAAACCCTGTCGCATAGCTCTCGGCGGCAGCTATGGCTTCCTCAAGCTGGACTCCGATCTTGCTTTTTGCCCTCCTCGCCATGTTATTGATTATCACCCTTTGCCGGGGTCCCTTAGGTCTCATCACGACGAAGAATATCGAAGGCTTGGCTGCTAGCACCACAGGGTACCAGTCAGGGGGCGCCGCCATCGCTGCTGGCCGGGTAGACCTGCCTACACAGGAAGGAAGCAGGCAGAGCATCATAAGTAAGTACTACATAGGAAATGACACACGTATAGCATTTGAGCAACAACATTTACATATGCAGTTCATTCAAGAGAGAGAGAAGCTCTCGCATAAATAGGTTCAGCGCAAGGTTTCAAAATTGAGCCGAGCAACAAATTAATCACACTAACAAAAGCATCTACAACCGGAGTGTCAAATCCATCCCCCTATATGTCCGCGGACAATGAATGGGCAGGCATCCATAGTCCGCGTTTACAACCGGATACATAGTACGGAACCTTCAAATCCAGACTAGTCTCATGCAACGTTAAATTATATTCGTAGTAAAACACATATGCCATCGGACTACCAAAACTTGACATGTTCTACTAACTACGAACGAAACGACAATATGAGAAGTTCATCCTCGGTGGCCCTGGCCGTCTCCTTTCGGCAGTAGCGGTCGAAGACGCAAAACAGATCAAGGCTGATATGCTCGCTGCCGGAGCTATCTGACCCGTCGCCGTCTCTGTCCTAATTCTCCTCCTTGGGGGCAGTTCGGCCATGGCACGAACCACCCTGCTTTGCTCTTTTGCCATGGCACAAACCACCCTCCTTTGCCGCTTCTCGGCGATGCGGGCACTGAGGGCTTCCTCGTCCCAGTCCATGCCAATGTGCGATTCCGTTGGCTCCGCCTTGAGGGCTGCGGCGGCATCCCATGCCCGTTGCCTCACGCGACGGGCACGCCGTGCCTTGTCACAGGTTTGGCCTTAAACCATGGAGGCGGCTATGGCCTCCGTTTTGGCGCCCGGCGCCATGGGGATGGGGTGCCACCTAAATGGTTTCACCGGCAGAGCGGGGGTGCGCGGCCATGCGGTGCTGACCATTTCTGGTGAGGCCGCGGTCACGCACCTTGAGCCACCAGCCTCGGCAGATCCTAGCAATTTGAGCGGAGGCAATGGATTCCCTCCGGAACAATTCTGTTCGCGGGCGGGAGCACTCCTCCTGGGAGCGTCGGAGAGCCGCGGGGACGACCATTTCATCCTTGGGACCGTGAGGGATAAGGTACTAGTTCTTGGATCCGGACTTCTCAGAGTCGGATCCACTGCCAACTATCCCGGAGTACACCGGATTTCGCTGGAGAGGAGCTTCGGGGTGGTGGGGAGTGGAGTGGAATGTGGCTAAGGTCGAATATACACGGGTCGGATGGATCATAGTGTGCGGAGATCCGACATGGCGGGGGCGTCCTCATATCCGTCCCACATATGGGTTGGAAATGGGGGTTGGCAGTCAGCCCGAACGTTTGGGCGACGTTTTGGACATCTGATTGGGTGGCAATTTCGTGTCCGGGCAATGACCGAGCAGGCCGTCCGAGCGTTCGGGATCGATATTGGGGCATCGGGTTGTAGATGCTCTAAGCAACAACTCCCATCGTTTCTATTACTCATCAACAAAACCAAACCAATTTCAGAGCCACCGTTGAGCACAGAACAGAGGAGACACCATTGAACTACAAGGCAGAGGACTGAGAGGAGTCGTGACACCATTGAGCTGCTGGGACGCCGTCCACCATTGAGCCCCCTTGCATCCACCACCACGGACCACATTCGTCAGACCCGCCGGCAGCCCGCACGGCCATGCCGGGTCGCCGGCATCATGAACAGCAAACGCCCCGAAAACAGAGCAGCAGGCTGCCCCATCGACGCCCGGATCGGAGGAACCCGAGCGGTGCCGCCGCGGCAGAGCCGCACCACATTCGTCAGACCCGCCGGCAGCCCGCACGGCCATGCCGGGTCGCCGGCATCATGAACAGCAAACGCCCCGAAAACAGAGCAGCAGGCTGCCCCATCGACGCCCGGATCGGAGGAACCCGAGCGGTGCCGCCGCGGCAGAGCCGCACCACCATGCCCGCGGTAGAGCCGCACCACCGTGCCCGCGTCGCCAGCTCCAGCCGGATCCGCGCCGATCAGCAGACGCCGGGCCGCCGTGCCAAATCCGCAACGCACACGCCACTGCCGCGCGCTCGCTCGCCAGCGCGGCCCCGGCGCACCCGTGCCACCGCAAGCAGCACCTCCGCCACCCACTGACGACGAAGAAATCGAACCAATTCCTTGCTTGAATCCCAACGAGTTTATGCAGAAAAGAACGCGGTGATCATTCAAGAAAACCTAGCTGATATCTCGTTTCATCAAGAACCCGATCGACGAGTTCGATCAGTGAGGAAGAACGGACTGGTCAAGAAACCGAGGGAATGATATCAAGAAACCTAACACGGAATTGTTGAGCGAGGTATTGTTTCTATTTCTAGCATAAGAAGGAACCCATTTGGGATCAAGAACTGGTTGCTAGCAGAAACCAAAAGAAAAGCAAAGGGGTTTCTTGGGTCGGTACCAAGAACACGGGCAAGGCAATGCGGCATGGCAATCAATCGATTCAGCCGAAGAACTGGCACCCGATCAAGAGAGAGGAATTGGAGCGGACATCACGTACCTGATGAGCGGGAGGGATCGATCCTCCTCGCAGCCGCGCGCGCCGCTCTCGATTCGGCCAAGCGGGAGCTCCGGATTCCCCCTTCCCTTGGCACGCGTGATTCTGGATCGCTTCTTCCTCCCTCCCGCTTGCACCCTGCGCCTGAGCAGCTACCCGTTGCTGCGCGCCTGGATTGAAAAATTGAACTGCGACAGGGAGCCCTTCGGCCCACCGCATGACAGACAACAGTTGGTTATATAACCCACGGGTCTCGGGTCCTTCCGGGCCCATCCAAACAACGCGTCCCGGCCCAGCCCAATCCAGCGATCTGCTGCTTCTTCTTCTTCCCCGCACCCCACCCCACCCCACGGCGCATTAAGCGCCGGTACAGGCAACTGGCGCCCACTGTCGCTATCTGGTGGGCCGGCCCAGGAACACGCACAGAAAAAACCTCCCACAAAAGCTGCTCCCAACAGGATTCGATCTCGCACCGTTTAGTTATGATCCAGCGCTTCCTCGGCGGGCTGGAAGGGGGAGAATTTGGACGAGATGCTGCAACATCTGGACTTCCAGGACGACGAGTTAGACGACGTGGTTGTTGGGGCAGAGGAGGTAAAGAAGTTTGAAGCGGATGCAAGATGGTTGGCGATCGGGAAGGTCAATACGTCCCGCATCTTCAGCTCTTCGGCTCTGTTCGAGACGCTGAAGTCGATCTGGGGATTAGCTCATGTGCCAAAGTACAGGGAAGCAGGGGAGAACTTATTTATTTTCCAGATGTTTTGCTTGGGGGAAGAGGGTGGTGCATGGAGGACCATGGTTGTTCAGAGGTATGGGCATGTTGATTGAAGACTATGATGGCAAAAAAGACCCTACTACTTTCGAGTTTGACGGCTTGTATGTATGGGCTCAGATTCACAACATCCCAGAGCTGTATCGGAAAGCAGAAGTGGTGGATCAGCTAGCTCGCCGTATTGGTCGTGTGAAGGAAATCCAACTTGCGCCCCGTCTCTTCTACGAGGGGGATTATGTTAGGGTTCGTGCAAGAGTGCTGGTGAATAAACCTCTCACGAGGGTGACGGCTCTGAATGTTGAGGGCGAAGGAAGACGCCTCCTTCTTGTTAAGTATGAGAAAATTCCCTACTTTTGCAAAATTCTGCGGGTTCATGGGCCACAATCATGAGGAATGTGGTGATGGGGTCTGGGAAGAGAAGGATAAGCAATGGGGCAGCTGGATGCTTGCCCAGAGGAGGGATACAGCTCCTGAACAGCAAAGTGATCGTGCCTCACATGGGGGTCGAACCGGAGGGCGGGGAAGAGGAAGAGCAGGCAGGGGTCCGCCCTATCGCCAGCAAACGCCACCACGCAAGCGCTCATCAGAAGAGGCTGGGTTAGAGACGGGAATGGAAGAAGGAGAAGTTACAAGTCCTCTGAAGCAAGGGTTGGGGGAGAAGCAGGCTCAAGTTACATCTACAGTTCGCAAGAATCTGAACCTGGCACTCAGCTTGGAGAGGGTGGTTAATCCACCAACTATTGACGGCCTGGGGCAAATCAATGGGAGCGGTATATATGGTCGGCGGGGTTGCTCTGGACGCCCCACCTCTGCCTCCACCCTATGTCTCCCCTCGGGACGCAAAGAAAGCAAAGAAGGCAGGGTCACCTTTGAAGAATGAAAAGGAGAAGATGGCATTATTGGCGGGCTCCAGCTCGGAGCGCCGCCAGGCCCAATGAAAATCCTAAGTTGGAATTGTCGTGGGATAGGCGATCCCGCAACAGTTCGCGAACTCCGCGATCTTGTGGAGCTTAGTTCGCCGTCTATTCTTTGTTTAGTAGAAACTCAATTACAGAAGGGTCGTGTTGAAGGTCTTCCCTTTTCGTTAGGTTTTGATTTTAGCTTTGGTGTCGGTAGCAATGGTAGAAGTGGTGGTCTATGTATCTTTTGGAAGAATTCGGTGGATGTTGCAATATTTCTTTTCCAGAGTATCATGTGGATGCCTGGGTGCAAGAGCAGGGAAAGGAACAATGGCGTTTATCTTGTTTCTATGGAGAAGCAACCCGGAGTCTCCGTTATAAAACTTGGAACACAATGAAGAGATTGAGAGGGGAAAGTACTCTCCCCTAGCTATGCATTGGAGATTTCAACAAGATACTGAGACCTGAGGAGCAACATGGTCCCAATGCTCGGGATAGCGCTCAGATAGAGGCTTTTAGAGAGGCCGTTGATGTGTGTGGACTTGCTGATTTGGGCTACCGTGGCCTGGACTGGACATGGGAGAAGAAGGTGGCTGGTGGTTACTTTTGCCGAGTACGTTTGGATCGAGCCTTGGGTTTGGCCTGCTGGTCGGCGCTCTTTCCTTTCGCTTCTCTGGAACACTTAAGTGCGGCAAAGTCTGATCATTGCCCCATACTGCTAGAGACGGAGCTGGTAACGACAAGTGTTCGGGCCACGCAAAAACAGTTCCGGTACGAGTGCATGTGGGAAAGGGAACCCAGCTTTGGGGATATCTTGGCTGAGGCGTGGGACGCTTCGGGCAAAGCCCAAACTATATCTGGACTGTCAGGGAAACTTGCTAACGTCGCTGGTGCGCTACAGAGATGGGGCCGGAACAAATTTGGTGCAGTCCGGGCGGAATTGCGTTCTCTACGCCTTCGGCTTGGTGAGCTGCGTGCATTGCAGGATCGGGTAGGCCCCTCGGCGGAGGAGGAAAGTATTGAAGCTAGGATGGTCGAGCTATGCCTCCGAGAAGAAATCATGTGGCGTCAGAGAGCTAGGGTACAGTGGCTAGCCGAAGGTGACAATAATACAAAGTTTTTCCATCGTAAGGCTAGTGCCCGCAAAGCACGTAATCGCATTACCGAGCTGCAGCGAGGTGATGGAACAGTTTGCATGGACGAGCAAGAAATGGCGAATATGGCCTCCACCTTCTACGGCAATCTGTACGCATCCAAAAATACTGTGGGTATTGAAGAGGTTTTATCCCATATACCACCACGAGTTGACAAGGCCATGAATAACTCTCTGGATGCTCAGTATACGAAATCAGAGATCAAAACTGCATTGTTTCAGATGTTCCCGACAAAAGCACCGGGACCGGATGGCTTTCCTGCACACTTTTTCCAGCGGCATTGGGATCTATGTGGTGACGAGGTAACTGATATGGTGTTGCGTGTTATGAAAGGAGAGGATTCCCCGGAGGAGATCAACAAAACGTTCATAGTTTTAATTCCCAAGATAGCAAGTCCAAAAAATTTAGGACAGTTTCGACCGATTAGCCTCTACAATGTGATCTTCAAGATCGCATCAAAGGTGTTAGCTAACCGGCTCAAGCTCATTCTCCCCGACATCATCTCTGAGGAGCAGTCAGCATTTGTGCCAGGGCGCCTGATCACTGACAACTTTATCTCAGCCTATGAGTGCTTGCACTACATGAAAATAAGGAAGCTGAAGAGCAACAGGTTCTGCGCTTTGAAACTTGACATGATGAAAGCTTACGATAGAATTGAATGGAATTATCTGGAGAAGGTGATGCTAAAATTTGGGATCAGCCCTCGTTTCACTGAGATTGTAATGAGGTGTATCACATCAGTATCCTTCTCGGTTATCTTTAACGGAGGGAAGCAGGAGGAGTTCACACCATCACGCGGACTCCGGCAGGGTGATCCAATATCCCCCTACCTCTTTCTGCTAGCGGCGGAGGGATTATCTTGCTTACTGAAATCTCCTAACCCAGCGGAGAGTGTCAGGGGTATTTCGGTGGCAACAGGAGCTCCTGAGGTAAACCATTTACTGTTTGCAGACGATAGCCTCTTATTCTTTAATGCTACACCTGAGATGGCAGCTCGAGTTGATGCTCTCCTGCAACGTTACTGTGGTGCTTCTGGTCAGCGTATAAACAAGGAAAAGTCCTCGATCTTCTTCAGCAAAGGCTGTGCTGAGTCCCTGCGACAAGAAATCAAAGAAACCCTACAAGTCCAAAATGAGCAATTATCTGATCGATATCTTGGGCTGCCTGCTGATGTGGGGAGAGCCAAGGAAGGATCCTTTAAATTTTTGAAGGATAGGATTTGGAAGCATGTGCAGGGTTGGATGGAGAAGGCCCTGTCTGCAGGTGGAAAGGAGGTACTCATCAAATCCGTAGCTCAAGTCATCCCCACCTACTCTATGACGTGCTTCAAATTGCCACGGGGTTTATGTCAGCATATCAACGATCTTTTGAGGAAGTTTTGGTGGGGATCAGAGAATGGTGAGAGGAAAACAGCATGGGTGTCATGGGAAGTCATGTCACAGCCTAAGTCTATGGGAGGGATGGGCTTCAGAGACATCGAACTTTTCAACTTGGCTTTACTGGCCCGACAAGCGTGGAGGCTCCTTACCGAGCCAAACACTCTCAGTGCCCGGATTTTGAAGGTTGTGTATTATCCTACATCGACAATCCTCGAGGCCGAGATGGGAAAAAATCCATCTCAAGTGTGGAGGTCCATTACTGAAGGCCGAGACTCGCTAAAGCTTGGATTAATCAAGAGGATTGGTCCGGGCAATGACACCAACATATGGACTGATAACTCGATCCCTAGGGATTTCAAACTACGACCTGTATGTCCGAAGACTACAAACCGTCCTGAACGAGTCTCCGATCTCATAAACCCAGTTACAACCTCTTGGAATAGGGCCACCTTGGACGAGCATTTCTACGCAATGGACATAGAGGGAATCCTGAACATCCCTCTAAGCAACAGGGTGCGCGAGGACTTCTGGTCATGGCACTATGAACGCACGGGTACCTTCACGGTGCGGTCAGCCTACCGGCTTATGTCCGTAATCAAACAGCAAAGGACCGACTGGCTTGAGCACAATGAGAGCCTCTCCAATGGCGCAGCAAACAGCAGGTCCTGGGCAAAACTATGGGGCGCTCCGGTCCTCTCCAAGGTCCGTGTTTTTGCTTGGCGGCTAGCTAGAACCTCAATACCCACGGGAGACGTCCGAAAGCACAGGAACATGACGGACTCTGCGGAGTGCTCACATTGCCACGCAGCGGTTGATTCTTGGCGCCATTCTCTTTTCGGTTGCCACATGGCATGCTGCGTTTGGGCTCTTGCGGATGAAGATCTGACGGAAACGGTCATCTCCAACCGGACGGAAGATGCCAAGCTTTGGATGTTTTGGCTGGTGGATACTTTACCTACGACAAAGTTGGCGCGAGTGCTTGTCACGATGTGGGCGATATGGTGGGCGAGACGGAGGGCCATCCACGACAATCAGTTCCAGAGCCCTCTTAGCACTCATGTTTTCATCAATAAATCCATAGCAGAACTTGAACAGATCCCTGAGAAGGCCGCGCGCACGAGGGACCTGCATGCAAGGTCCAAGGACTTGCATGTAAGGAACAGGGACCGACATGCAACTAACGTGCTTGTCGAGGGACGTACCAGCACTACAGGGTGGCTGCCACCTAAAAAGCATGATTATAAAATAAATACAGATGCTGGTTTCTCTAAGATTGGCGACAGTGGGGCTGCTGCTGTGATATGCCGTGACGCGCATGGTAATTACATCGAGGCATCTGTTGGGGAACGTTGCAGAAAATTAAAAATTTTCCTACGGTTTCACCAAGATCCATCTATGAGTTCTACTAAGCAACGAGTCAAGAGAGAGAGTTTGCATCTACATACCACTTGTAGATCGAGTACGGAAGCGTTCGAGGGAGTGGTGATGATGAAGACGTTCCCAACGTGATTCCGATCACCGATGACCAAGTGCTGAACGGACAGCACCTCCGCGTTCAACACACGTACGGGACGACGGCGTCTCCTTCGTCTTGATCCAGCAAGGAGGAAGGAGAGGTTGAGGAAGACAACTCCAATGGCAGCACGATGGCGTGATGCAGATGGAGTGACTGTTCTCCGGCAGGGCTTCGCCAAGCTTACGCGGAGGAGGAGAGGTGTTGGGGAGGGGAGGGGCTGCGCCTTCAATGGTGTGTGCAGCCCTCCCCTTCACCCCTCTATTTATAGGGGAAGGGAGGAGGGCGGCCCCTCTAGATGCATCTAGAGGGGGACCAAGGGAGGGCTTGCCCCCAAGCAAGGCGCCCCTTAGGTTTCCCCCCTCCACCCTAGGCGCATGGGCCCAAGGGGAGGGGTTGCGCCCAGCCCACCAGGGGCTGGCTGCCTCCCACGCAGCCCAAGTGGCCCCCCGAGAGGGGTGACCCTCCCGGTGGTCCTCCGGAACCTTTCCGGTGGACCCTCCATAATACCGATATGACCCGAAACATTTCCGGTGTCCGTTTGACGACTTCCCATATATAAATCTTTACCTCCGGACCATTCCGGAACTCCTCGTGACGTCCGGGATCTCATCCGGACTCGAACAACATTCGGTAATCACATACAAGTCTTCCTATTAACCCTAGCGTCACCGAACCTTAAGTGTGTAGACCCTACGGGTTCGGGAGACATCTTGAACATGACCGGGACGCTCTCAGGTCAATAACCAACAGCGGGATCTGGATACCAATGTTGGCTCCCACATGCTCCTCGATGATGTCATCGGATGAACCATGATGTCTAGGGTTCAAGCAACCCCGTATTCTATTCCCTTTGTCAGACGGTATGTTACTTGCCCGAGACTCGATCGTCGGTATCCCAATACCTCGTTCAGTCTCGTTACCGGCAAGTCACTTTACTGCATCCGTAATGCATGATCCCGTGACCGGACACTTGATCACTTTGAGCTCATTATGATGATGCACTACCGAGTGGGCCCAGTGATACCTCTCCGTCATACGGAGTGACAAATCTGTCTCGATCCGTGTCAACCCAATGACACTTTCGGAGATACCTGTAATGCACCTTTATAGTCACCCGATTCACGTTGTGACGTTTGGTACACCCAAAGCACTCCTACGGTATTCGGGAGTTACACGATCTCACGGTCTAAGGAAGAGATACTTGACATTGGAAAAGCTCTAGCAAAACGAACTACACGATCTTTGTGCTATGCTTAGGATTGGGTCTTGTCCATCACGTCATACTCCTAATGACGTGATCCCGTTGTCAATGACATCTGATGTCCATAGTCAGGAAACCATGACTATCTGTCGACCAACGAGCTAGTCAACTAGAGGCTCACTAGGGACGTATTGTGGTCTATGTGTTCACACGTGTATCATGATTTCCGTATGATACAGTTATAGCATGAATAAAAGATAATTATCATGAACAAGGAAATATAATAATAATGCTTTTATTATTGCCTCTAGGGCATATTTCCAACAGTCTCCCACTTGCACTAGAGTCAATAATCTAGTTTACATTGTGATGAATCGAACACCCATAGAGTTACGGTGTTGATCATGTTTTGCCCATGAAGAGGTTTAGTCAACGGATCTGCGACATTCAGATCCGTATGCACTTTACAAATTTCTATGTCTCCATCCTGAACATTTTCACGGATGGAGTTGAGGCGACGCTTGATGTGCTTGGTCTTCTTGTGAAACCTGGGCTCCTTGGCAAGGGCAATAGCTCCAGTGTTGTCACAGAAGAGTTTGATCGGCCCCGACGCATTGGGTATGACTCCTAGGTCGGTGATGAACTCCTTCACCCAAATTGCTTCATGCGCTGCCTCCGAGGCTGCCATGTACTCCGCTTCACATGTAGATCCCGCCACGACGCTTCTGCTTGCAGCTGCACCATCTTGCTCCACCATTCAACATATACACGTATCCGGTTTGTGACTTAGAGTCATTCAGATCGTGTCGAAGCTAAGCGTCGACGTAACCCGTTCTGACGAGCTCTTCGTCACCTCCATAAACGAAACTTGTCCTTAGTCCTTTTCGGTACTTCAGGATATTCTTGACCGCTGTCCGTGTTCCTTGCCGGGATTACATTGGTACCTTCCTACCAGACTTACGGCAAGGTTTACATCAGGTCTGGTACACAGCTTGGCATACATAATAGATCCTATGGTTGAGGCATAGGGGATGACACTCATCTCTTCTTTATCTTCTGCCGTGGTGGGGCATTGAGCTGAGCTCAATTTCACACCTTGCAATACAGGCAAGAACCCTTTCTTGGACTGATCCATTTTGAACTTCTTCAAAATCTTATCAAGGTATGTGCTTTGTGAAAGACCCATGAGGCGTCTCGATCTATCTCTATAGATCTTGATGCCTAATATATAAGCAGCTTCTCCAAGGTCCTTCATTGAAAAACACTTATTCAAGTAGGCCTTAATGCTGTCCAAGAATTCTATATCATTTTCCATCAAAAGTATGTCATCTACATATAATATGAGAAATGCTACAGAGCTCCCACTCACTTTCTTGTAAACGCAGGCTTCTCCATAAGTGCAAGATAACCCAAACGCTTTGATCATCTCATCAAAGCGAATGTTCCAACTCCGAGATGCTTGCACCAGCCCATAAATGGATCGCTGGAGCTTGCATACTTTGTTAGCGTTCTTAGGATCGACAAAACCTTCCGGCTGCATCATATACAGCTCTTCCTTAAGATAACCGTTAAGGAACGCTGTTTTGACGTCCATCCGCCATATCTCATAATCATAGTATGCGGCAATTGCTAACATGATTCGGACGGACTTAAGCTTCGCTACGGGAGAGAAAGTCTCATCGTAGTCAATCCCTTGAACTTGCCGATAACCCTTAGCGACAAGTCGAGCTTTGTAGATGGTGACATTACCATCCGCGTCCGTCTTCTTCTTAAAGATCCATTTGTTTTCTATCGTCGCCGATCATCGGGCAAGTCACCAAAGTCCACACTTTGTTTTCATACATGGATTCTATCTCGGATTTCATGGCTTCTAGCCATTTGTTGGAATCTGGGCCGCCATCGCTTCTTCATAGTTCGAAGGTTCACCGTTGTCTAACAACATGATTTCCGTGACAGGGTTCCCGTACCACTCAGTGCGGAATGTGTCCTTGTGGACCTCTGAAGTTCAAGAGCAACTTGATCCGAAGTACCTTGATCATCATCATTAATTTCCTCTTCAGTTGGTGTAGGCATCACAGAACATTTTCTGAGCTGCACTACTATCCTGTTCAAGAGGTAGTACTTCATCGAGTTCTACTTTCCTCCCACTTACTTCTTTCGAGAGAAACTCCTTTTCCAGAAAGGATCCGTTCTTGGCAACAAAGATCTTGCCCTCGGATCTTAAGTAGAAGGTATACCCAATGGTTTCTTTAGGGTATCCTATGAAGACGCATTTTTCCGACTTGGGTTCGAGCTTTTCAGGTTGAAGTTTCTTGACATAAGCATCGCATCCCCAAACTTTTAGAAAGCGACATCTTAGGTTTCTTCCCAAACCATAATTCATACGGTGTCGTCTCAACGGACTTAGACGGTGCCCTATTTAAAGTGAATGTAGCTGTCTCTAGAGCGTATCCCCAAAATGATAGCGGTAAATCGGTAAGAGACATCATAGACCGCACCATATCCAATAGAGTGCGACACGACGTTCGGACACACCATTACGCTGAGGTGTTCGGTAGGCGTTAGTTGTGAAACGATTCCACATTTTCTTAAGTGTGTACCAAATTCGTGACTTAAATATTCTCCTCCACGATCCGATCGTAAGAATTTTATCTTTCGGTCACGTTGATTCTCTACTTCATTCTGAAATTCCTTGAAATTTTCAAAGGTCTCAGACTTGTGTTTCATCAAGTAGACATACCCATATCTACTCAAGTCATCTGTGAGAGTGAGAACATAACGATATCCTCCACGAGCCTCAACGCTCATTGGACCGCTTTACATCGGTATGTATGATTTCCAACAAGTTGGTTGCTCGCTCCATTGTTCCGGAGAAGCGAGTCTTGGTCATCTTGCCCATGAGGCATGGTTCGCATGTGTCAAACGATTCATAATCTAGAGACTCCAAAAGTCCATCAGCATGGAGCTTCTTCATGCGCTTGACACCAATGTGACCAAGGCGGCAGTGCCACAAGTATGTGAGACTATCGTTATCAACTTTACATCTTTTGGTATTCACGCTATAAACATGTGTAATACTACGCTCGAGATTCATTAAGAATAAACCAATGACCATCGGAGCATGACCATAAAACATATCTCTCATATAAATAGAACAACCATTATTCTCGGATTTAAATGAGTAGCCATCTCGCATTAAACGAGATCCAGATACAATATTCATGCTCAAACTTGGCACCAAATAACAATTATTAAGGTTCATAACTAATCCCGTAGGTAAATGAAGAGGTAGCGTGTCGACGGCGATCACATCGACTGGAACCATTCCCGGCGCGCATCGTCACCTCGTCCTTTGCCGGTCTCCGCTTATTCCGCAGCTCCTGCTGTGAGTTACAAATATGAGCAACGACACGGTATCAAATACCCAGGAGTTACTACGATCTTGGTAAAGTACACATCAATTACATGTATATCAAATATACCTTTGGTGTTGCCGGCCTTCTTGTCCGCTAAGTATTTGGGGCAGTTCCGCTTCGATGACCCCTCCCTTGCAATAAAAGCACTGGGTCTCGGGTTTGGGTCCATTCTTTGACTTCTTCCGGCAACTTGCTTAAGGCGCGGCAACCTCCTTGCCGTCCTTCTTGAAGTTCTTCTTACCCTTGCCCTTCTTGAACTTAGTGGTCTTATTGACCATCAACACTTGATGTTCTTTCTTGATTTCAACCTCGGTGACTTCAAAGATAGAGAACACTTCAGAATGGTCTTTACCATCCCTGCATGTTGTAGTTCATCACAAAGCTCTTGTAGCTTGGTGGGAGCGACTGGAGGATTCTGTCAATGACCGCCTCATCAGGGAGGTTAATATTCAGTTGGGTCATACGGTTGTGCAACCCAGACATCTTTAGTATGTGCTCACCGATGTAACTGTTTTCCTCCATCTTACAACTATATAACTTGTCGGAGATGTCATATCTCTCGACCCAGGCGTGAGCTTGGAAAACAAGTTTCAGCTCCTCGAACATCTCATACGCTCCATGATGCTCAAAACGCTTTTGGAGCCCCGGTTCTAAGCTGTAAAGCATGCCGCACTGAACGAGGGAGTAATCATCAGCACGAGACTGCCAAGCATTCATAATGTCTTGGTTCTGCAGGACGGAGCGTCACCTAGCGGTCCTTCTAGGACATATTGTTTCTGGCAGCTATGAGGATGATCCTCAAGTTCGGACCCAGTCCGTATAATTCTTTGCCGTCATCTTTCGACTTGGTTTTCTCTAGGAACGCGTTGAAGTTCAAGTTGATATGAGCGTTGGCCATTTGATCTACAAGACATATCATTCAAAAGTTTTTAGACTAAGTTCATGATAATTAAGTTCATCTAATCAAATTATTTAAATGAACTCCCACTCAGATTAGACATCCCTCTAGTCATCTAAGTGTTACACGATCCGAGTCGACTAGGCCGTGTCCGATCATCACGTGAGACGGACTAGTCATCATCGGTGAACATTCTCATGTTGATCGTATCTTCTATACGACTCGTGTTCGACCTTTCGGTCTCCGTGTTCCGAGGCCATGTCTGTACATGCTAGGCTCGTCAAGTAAACCCTAAGTGTTATCGCGTGTAAATCTGTCTTACACCCGTTGTATGTGAACGTAAGAATCCATCACACCCGATCATCACGTGGTGCTTAGAAGCTTATTTAACTTTAGCAACGGTGCACGCTTAGGGAAACACTTCTTGAAATTGTTCTAAGGGATCATCTTATTTACTACCGTCGTTCTAAGTAAACAAGATGTATAAACATAATAAACATCACATGCAATTATATAGTAGTGACATGATATGGCCAATATCATAAAGCTCCATTGATCTCCATCTTCGGGCTCCATGATCATCTTGTCACCGGCATGACACCATGATCTCCATCATCATGATCTCCATCATTGTGCCTCCATGAAGTTGTCACGCCAACGACTACTTCTACTTCTATGGCTAACGTTTAGCAATAAAGTAAAGTAAGTTACATGGCGTTCTTCAATGACACGCAGGTCATACAAAATAAAGACAACTCCTATGGCTCCTGCCGGTTGTCATACTCATCGACATGCAAGTCGTGATTCCTATTACAAGAACATGATCTCATACATCACAATATGTCATTCATCATTCATCACAACTTGGCCATATCACATCACATGACAATTGCTGCAAAAACAAGTTAGACGTCCTCTAATTGTTGTTGCATCTTTTACGTGGCTGCAATTGGGTTCTAGCAAGAACGTTTTCTTACCTACGAATAACCACAACGTGATCTTGTCAACTTCTATTTACCCTTCATAAGGACCCTTTTCATCGAATCCGCTCCAACTAAAGTAGGAGAGACAGGACACCCGCCAGCCACCTAATGCAACTAGTGCATGTTAGTCGGTGGAACCGGTCTCACGTAAGCGCACGTGTAAGGTTGGTCCGGGCCGCTTCATCCCACAATACCTTGGAAGCAAGATAAGACTAGTAGCGGCAAGTAAATTGACAAGATCCACGCCCACAACTAAATTGTGTTCTACTCGTGCAATAGAGAACTACGCATAGACCTAGCTCATGATGCCCTTTGTTGGGGAGCGTTGCAGAAAATTAAAATTTTTCCTACGGTTTCACCAAGATCCATCTATGAGTTCTACTAAGCAACGAGTCAAGAGAGAGTTTGCATCTACATACCACTTGTAGATCGATGCGGAAGCGTTCGAGGAGTGGTGATGATGAAGACGTTCCCAACGTGATTCCGATCACCGATGACCAAGTGCTTTGAACGGACAGCACCTCCGCGTTCAACACACGAGACGGGATTTACGGCGTCTCCTTCGTCTTGATCCAGCAAGGAGGAAGGAGAGGTTGAGGAAGACAACTCCAATGGCAGCCTGACGGCGTGATGCGGATGGAGTGTTGTTCTCCGGCAGGGCTTCGCCAAGCTTACGCGGAGGAGGAGAGGTGTTGGGGAGGGGAGGGGCTGCGCCTTCAATGGTGTGTGCAGCCCTCCCCTTCACCCCTTTATTTATAGGGGAAGGGAGGAGGGGGTCCGGCCCCCTCTAGATGCATCTAGAGGGGGCGAAGGGAGGGGCTTGCCCCCAAGCAAGGCGCCCCCTTAGGTTTCCCCCCTCCACCCTAGGCGCATGTGCCCAAGGGGAGGGGTTGCGCCCAGCCCACCAGGGGCTGGCTGCCTCCCACGCAGCCCAAGTGGCCCCCCGAGAGGGGTGGCCCCTCCCGGTGGTCCTCCGGAACCTTTCCGGTGGACCCTCCATAATACCGATATGACCCGAAACATTTTCGGTGTCCGTTTGACGACTTCCCATATATAAATCTTTACCTCCGGACCATTCCGGAACTCCTCGTGACGTCCGGGATCTCATCCGGGACTCAACAACATTCGGTAATCACATACAAGTCTTCCTATTAACCCTAGCGCCACCGAACCTTAAGTGTGTAGACCCTACGGGTTCGGGAGACATGAACATGACCGAACAGCTCTCGGTCAATAACCAACAGCGGGATCTGGATACCCATGTTGGCTCCCACATGCTCCTCGATGATGTCATCGGATGAACCATGATGTCTAGGGTTCAAGCAACCCCGTATTCTATTCCCTTTGTCAGACGGTATGTTACTTGCCGAGACTTCGATCGTCGGTATCCCAATACCTCGTTCGGTCTCGTTACCGGCAAGTCACTTTACTCGTGCCGTAATGCATGATCCCGTGACCGGACACTTGATCACTTTGAGCTCATTATGATGATGCACTACCGAGTGGGCCCGGTGATACCTCTCCGTCATACGGAGTGACAAATCCTGTCTCGATCCGTGTCAACCCAATGACACTTTCGGAGATACCGTAATGCACCTTTATAGTCACCCGATTACGTTGTGACGTTTGGTACACCCAAAGCACTCCTACGATATCCGGGAGTTACACGATCTCACGGTCTAAGGAAGAGATACTTGACATTGGAAAAGCTCTAGCAAAACGAACTACACGATCTTTGTGCTATGCTTAGGATTGGGTCTTGTCCATCACGTCATTCTCCTAATGGCGTGATCCCGTTGTCAATGACATCGATGTCCATAGTCGAAACCATGACTATCTGTCGACCAACGAGCTAGTCAACTAGAGGCTCACTAGGGACGTATTGTGGTCTATGTGTTCACACGTGTATCACGATTTTCGTATGATACAGTTATAGCATGAATAAAAGACAATTATCATGAACAAGGAAATATAATAATAATGCTTTTATTATTGCCTCTAGGGCATATTTCCAACAGCATCGGCGATCATCTCGGCGGGATTAATGGATCCAACCATCTTGGAGGCTCAGGCGTGTAGCGAGGCACTTTCCCTGGCGAGTGATCTCCACATTCAGTCCGTCTGCGTGGCATCGGATTGCCTGGAAGTCATCAACCGGATTGAGAATGTTTCTCCTTGCAGCTTCTCTCCATCTTGCAAGACATTCAGTACCAGGCAAGGCTTTTCAATGATATCAAATTCATCCATGAGAGTAGAAAGAATAATGGGGAGGCTCATGCTTTGGCCAAGGCAACAGCCTCCCTGCCTCCCGGGCGCCACGTGTGGCTTACTAGTAGGCCCGACATCATCTGTATCCCTATGTGTGTGAACTTCTAATAAAGGATGCAGTTTGCTCCAAAAAAAAGTTAGGATCCAGCGTGCCTAACCAGTACATCTACTACAACCTAGTGATTGATTACAGCACGAGATGGTTAACAACAACACTAACCGCACTATTTCTAGTACAAACAATATAGAAAGACGTGATTTTTTAGAAAAGAAAAAAAATCTGAAATAAATTATAAAAAATCACGAATTAGAAAAAAGTTCATGTATTCAAAAACTTTCACCAAATTATAAAAAAGTTCAAAAATTATAAGAAGGTCATTGATTTTGAAAAAAGTTCATCAATTTTGAAAAAAAAAGTTCATCGATTGTCAAATTTTTTCCCAAATTCGAAAAAGTTCACAAGTCCGGAAAAGTGTTCATCAATTTGAAAAAAAATTCATCAATTTTCAAAAAAAGTTCATGAAATCACAAAAGTTCATCGATTTTCAAAAAGAGTTCACAAATTCGAATAAAAGTTCATCAATTTTGAAAAAAGTTCATTGATTTTCAAAGACTCTAAAAAGAGTTCATCGATTTCAAAAAGAGTTCACAAAAATCGAACAAAAGTTCATGAATTTCGAAAAAAGAGTTCATCAATTTGAAAAAAAATTCATCGGTTTTCAAAAAGAGTTCACAAATTCGAATAAAAGTTCATCAGTTTTGAAAAAAAATCATCGATTTGGAAAAAAGTTCGTTGATTTTCAAAAAAAGTTCATAGACTCGAAAAAGAGTTCATCGATTTCAAAAAGAGTTCACAAAAATCGAATAAAAGTTCATGAATTTCGAAATAGAATTCATCAATTTGAAAAAAAATTCATCGATTTTCAAAAAGAGTTCACAAATTCGAATAAAAGTCCATCAATTTAAAAAATCATCGATTTGGAAAAAAGTTCATTGATTTTCAAAAAAAGTTCACAGACTCGAAAAAGAGTTCATCGATTTCATAAAGAGTTCATAAAAATCAAATAAAAGTTCATGAATTTCGAAAAAAGAGTTCATCAATTTGAAACAAAAATCATCAATTTTCAAAAAGAGTTCACCAATTCGAATAAAAGTTCATCAAATTTTTTTAAAAAATCATCCATTTGGAAAAAAGTTCATTGATTTTCAAAAAAGTTCACAGACTCGAAAAAGAGTTCATCAATTTCAAAAAGAGTTCACAAAAATCGAATAAAAGTTCATGAATCTCGAAAAAAGATTTCATCAATTTTAAAAAAAATCATCAAATTTCAAAAAGAGTTCACAAATTCGAATAAAAGTTCATCAATTTGGAAAAAAAATCATCCATTTGGAAAAAAGTTCATTGATTTTCAAAAAAAGTTCACAGACTCGAAAAAGAGTTCATCAATTTCAAAAAGAGCTCACAAAAATCGAATAAAAGTTCATGAATTTCGAAAAAAGCATCAATTTGGAATAAAGTCGCGGATTCTCAAAAAGTTCACGAAATTAAGAAAAAGGAAAAAGAAATCAAACGGGAAGAGAAAAAGAAAATAAAAAATAAAAATAAGAGATAGAAGAAAAACAAAGAAAGGGAGAAGAAATCACAACAGATGAGGTAATCCGGGTGGTCAAGGCCATTTATCAACTACAGCGAGATCTGAAGTTTGATTTGCTACAAACTCACTTGCGGATGTATATTTGTGCAGTTTGAGACGGGAAAAGAAGACCTAAACGGGCCGGCCCAGATTTGTGCGGCGGTGTGCGCCGGTTTGCAGGTAACACATTAACAGGCACAGCAGGCGCCGTTTAGGAAATGCCTTTGATGCAGTAAGCGTCAAATGGGATTTTCCATAGGAGACGTCCCCTATGTCTCACTTTTTTTTGAGACCTAGGGAAGCCTCACAAATCGAGCGCGAGATGGGTCGGCCCAGGCGCGCGGGAGTCTACAGTCTCATTTTTGGCTTCTTTTTCTATTTTTTGTCTATTTTTTGTCTTTTTTTCATCTGTATACGTCCAAATATTATAAATAAATGTATTAGTGCAATACTTTGTACAAATCATTTGAAGAAAAATTAACCAAGCATTTAACATTGTTAAATATGTATAGAGAAAATGTTTCTCATGTGTACTAAAAATGTACAATGTATGTGAAAAAAGTTGATATAGTATTTAATTTTTTTAATCAAGTATTTATAATTTTATAAAAAATGATTTGCAAAGATGTTTAATCAAGCATCTGAAAAGGTTAAATGTGTATAAAAAATGTTGACCATGTGTTAAAAAAAGTGAATCTTGTATTAGAAATATGTTAATCAAGCATTTAAAAATGTTAAATGTGTATAGAAAAATTGTTGTACATGTATTAAAAAATGTTAATCTTGTATTGAAAAAATAATAAATGTATATTAGAAAATTGTATTAGATATATACCCAGAATGTACAATGTGTATGGAAATTTTCCTTATAAAAAATAAGTTTCATAAAAATGTTAATCATGCACTTTAAAATTTTAAATGTGTATATAAAAAGTATTTATGATGTATATAATAAATGTTGAATGTGTATTGAAAAAACGTTAGCATGTGTTGAACAAAAAGGAAGCCAATGAAAATCGACAAAAACAAACAAAGGAAGAAAAAACCGAAGAAACATGTGCAAAAGAATAGTAACAGCAAAAGCCGAGAGAAAACAATGAAAGCTGATGAAAATGAGAAGAAACAGAAAAAACCAAAAAATTAAAGAAAAGAAAAGGTGTAAACGAAGAAAAGAACGAAGGAAAGCAAAGAAAACCAGTGAAAACAGAGAAAGAAATGAAGAAAAGCAGTGAAAAAAAAAGAGAAAATGAAAAACCTGTTTAAAATCGGCTCTTTTCCCTCAAGTTGGTCGCGCCTTCTATTTTACCACAAACTCGACAGTGCCACAATGGGCTTGCAGCACTACCCAACACCGAGGAAACCTTGGATCGATCCCTGGGTGCTCCCTTTTTCTTCTCTAATTCTTTAAAGTGTGCGCTAAAGGGCCAGCCCATTACTGCAGACGCTTCACGCGTTAAGCAAGATATAGTTCTCACGCTCATGTGCGTTGAGGGGATGATTTTCCTCACCAACTCGATCGACCCGGGTTGTCTATGGGCCTGGCTGCGTCCTTGAATGCAATTTCTGCTTCTCTGTTTTTTCTTTATATTTCCTACTTATATGTAATATAGTATTCTGCTAAAAAATATAGTATAATATAATTTAATATTATCTAAAAATACTATCGGCGGGCCTCAGCTTATGCTCCGAGCCAGACCTTAAGTGGTTGTTTGGATTAAGTATATAAACACCTAGTTTTAGCAAACCTGTTTTACAATTAAGTGGGAAAACTATTTTTTAGAGAAGGCCTTCATGGCTAGTTTTATTAAAATTAAGTAACACTTACATTACCTGCTAAAAAATTTAGTAATAAATCCCGGGGAAGGGGGGGGGGGGGGTGGGGGGTCTTCCAATCACAAAGCCGGAGGGTGAGAACGTCCCCAATGAGCTAGCTCATGCGCCAGTTCCTTATGACAATCATCTAGTATTTGAGGTGCCACCATAGAAAGTACATACATTGGAAAGAAGGGTCGCATAATAAAAACTCGATAACTACTGCACCAGATCTGTCAACGAGGGCTGCATCAACGATTTCCTTATGTAATCCAAGTGCCTACTTGCATGCACGCTCACATTTGAACAGAAAATGTCATATATCTTCAGCTCCAACCTTGCATACCAGACACCGTGCATTAGTTCCAATATGGTGGTTTGCCAGTACACACAAGCATGGGATAGCATTATGCAACTCTTTTTAGATTTTCCCTGGTAGCTTCAAGCTCCACAACTTTTTCAGGCCAGGTGGTGTGATACTGAACCACTAAGTCCTCATGCGTGTAAATTACCAATGACATAATTTTTTCTCCCAGTGCTTGTAATAAGTTGAGCAGCCAACCAGCTAGTGGTTGTAGGGGGCGGCTATTTATAGCCTAGGGAGCGGCCCGACATGATAAGACATAAATGCACTTCAATGATATGACCGTTAGATGGTAGGATATTTTGGACAGCTGACGCGTAGCACAACAACGGATGGATTTGAGGTTCGAATTCCTCAGGGCTATCATGTTCCTCACTGTGTAGGCAATCCGCACTGGCAAATTCCTAACTCCTCAGTCAGAACAAATTCCTCAGAGACCAGAAAATCTTCGTCTCTGTCACTGAAGAAATTGACTGAACTGATATGCGATTTCCAATGGCTTCACTCGAAAGGATTGGGTAGGTGTAGGATTTTGAGATGAGCATCACTTGCAAATCAGTTTCCTTAGGATTACTTCGACCCCTTTAACAGTACGGTGTTTCCTATGACTCAAGAAAGAGAAAATGAAACTACGAAAACAAAAGTCTTCACGCTTCATAATCCTCGCCTGAATATCCAAGTCTTTAAGGTCACACCAATTTCTTCACTTTCAAAGTCTTCAGGAGAACCAAAGTCTTCAGCTGAAGACATTCATTTTTAGGGGTCGACTTTCACTGTAAATATCAAACTCCTCATCGACTTATAGAGCCTGTGTACACTCACAAACATATTAGTCCCTTAACCTATAAGTCTTCAATACACCAAAATCACTAAGGGGCACTAGATGCACTTACAATCTCTCCCTTTTTGGTGATTGATGACAAATAGGTTAAGTTTTCAACGGGGATAAACATATCAATTGAAAGTGCTCAATATTGAGGAATTTGATTGCAATATATAGAAGAACTCCCCCTGAAGATGTGCATAATGAGGAATTTGCTTTTGAAGCAATGCACATTTGAAGAGTAGAATCATGGAGGTCTCCCCCTATATCTTGTAATTCATACACGCATTTAACATATCGAGTGAAGAATTTGAAATGCATGATGAAATATGGTGACTGATGTAATTCAACATGCGTGCATAACATATATGAGGAAATAGCATGCAGAAAAACAGAGTAAAAGTATCAGGTCACCATCGGACTTAAGTTTACAACTCGATCCAATAAACACTTCAGAAGAGCGAGAGTTGCAACTTAACAAAAAAATGCCCATATAGATAGACCCGCTTGAAGACTAACTCAAATTTCTCCCTCTTTGTCATCAAATGACCAAAAGGATGAAAAGTGAGGACTAACGCCCCTGAAGAATATCATCACGAGGTTGATGAAGGAGCGCCAGCGTTGTTGGGGTCGGTTGTTGGAGTAGGGCTTGCCGCAGTGTCGTCCAAATCTTCATTTTCATCAGTCTCGCACGATGAAGAAAATGAGCTGACCACCAAGGAAGGAACATTGACTTTCTTGAATTTCTTCGTCGGCGGCTTGGATCAGTCAAAGTCCTGCTTGAAGCCCATCTGCTTAAGATCTTCTTCACCGTAGAGATGAGTCAGAACAGCCCAGGTGCGATCAAATACTTCATGGAGGTAGTAATGGTTCTTCTTCACTGAATTGTGTGTAGCAGTCATGTTGTGAAGAATTGAACCAAACTGACGCTTGACCCATTTGTGGTTGTGATCGACCTTCTGATGAAGACTGAGGAGAAGCTCACGATCAGTCATCGCCCTTGGAGCTGTGCCTTGAGGATTTTGCTTGGAAGCATTGGCGGCAGAGTCATGAGTGGCAGAGTCATCATTGGTGGAGTAGGATGCAGCTTTGCGAAACTGTCCATCCAATGGACGAATGCCTTCATCAACAATAGTAGTGGCCTTGCCCTTTTCATCAGCTGAGGAAAACGTCTGCTTGAGGACTTCAATGGGGGGCAAGTAGCTGCGATGGTTGAGTGTGTCAGCCTTGTAATTGATTGAAGATCTTGATCTAAGGAATCTCATAATCCAGGGAGCATAAGGCTTCAATTCAAACGGAGACTGCAACATTTGCCATAGTCCTCATGATGAAGTCATGGTAGTTTATTGGAATACCATGCATGATATTGAATAGCAGATTCTTCATGATGCCAACGACTTCTTCTGCATTAGAGTCGTGGCCTTTGATAGGACTCAATGTCTTGGTCAGAATGCGATAGACAGTCCGTGGCACATATAGCAATTCCTTCACGAGGAATTGGGTTATTGGGGCTTGGCCAGGCTTCAGCGACTTCGTCAACACTTGCATGCAGTGATCTGTGAGTTCAGGTTCATGATACATAAGACGCACACTTTCAAGGGAAGGACTGACAGGCAGGGCATGAAGCAATTCAGAGGCCGGTGCTTTGAAGTGAGTGTTCTCTACCATCCAGTCCAAAACCCAAGAATTTACATCATCATAATTTCCTGTGATGTGCAGCGTTGCATAGAATTGAAGAATCAGTTCTTCATTCCAATCACATATATCGGTGCAGAAGTTGAGCATTCCAGCGTCATGAAGAACACTGAGGACTGGTGTGAAGCACGGCAGCGATTCCATATCCACATGAGGAATATGCTCATGGTCAAAGACTTTGTCCTTATCGAAAAGCAGTGAAGAATAGAAGTTTGCTTGGCTGGCGGTCCAGAAATGCTTCCTTCGAAGACGAGCAGAGTCATATGGGTTGTATTCTATGAAGAACACATGCTCGTGAAAGAAGTCATCGACTTTGAACTTCGGCGTCTTCGAGAATGGATTCTTCGGCTTGGGCTGAGATGTGTCAGTCAATGTCTTCACAACCTCGGGAATCACAGCCTCAGAAGCCGCATGCTGAGGAATTTCAGTTTCTGCTCCAGTAGCAGCCTGGGTCTCCTTTTCTTCAGCAGCTTGAGAATAGGCCGTGAGGGCACAAATGAGCTTGGCCATGAGTAGGGGTGGAAACGGATCGGATACGGATTGGATAGTGCTCTTCCCACTTCCATTTCATATATTGTTAAAACGAATATAGATGCGAATACGGATGTTGTTGGATACGAATGCGGATCGGATGCTACTCGAATACAAATGCGGATTGGATTATTTTGAAATTCGGCACGGATACGAATATCCTACAACTGTAGCAACATACTATTTTGAAAAACATAACCTTGGGTGGCTACATGTACATGCACATGATGTAGTAAATTCCGATGGTATATAATGACTGAACGATAGACTGATATGATGACATTATTATGTTCCACATTGATAAGTACTGATAGGAAAGTCGTTCCAATGATATAAAATACTAAAACAAAATAAATAAAATGTCTACAGGAAGCAACCATTTGTTTCCCGTAACACAAATAGATAGATAGAGAAGCAGTAGCCATAATAGAAAATTTAAAGTGACACATCCATAAGAGAATAAATGGCATGAATATTTCTCCAGCCTGCATCAACCAGCTCACACCATCCCTAGCAACGAGGTTAATTATATGAGCAGCACAGCGCACATGAAAGAACTTGCCTTGACATAATAGAGAATCAACATTTTTAAGGGTAGAGATGATGGTGTCAACACAAACATCATTTGAAGCAGCATTGTCTAAGGTCAAAGCAAACAACTTATTCTCAATATTCCATCCAGCCATTTCCCCCATGTATGCAGTACTCAGATTTGCTCCTGTATGCCTTCCTTGAAGATGCATGAAATTAATGATATGCTTTTGAATTTTCCAATCATTGTCAATGAAATGACAAGTGACACATAGATAACCCTTATGTTGATTAGAAGTCCATAAATCCATTGTGCAGCTAAATCGGCAGTTCAAAGAGGACAAATTATCAAAAATCTTGAGCTTCTCTTTACGAAAAATGTCCATTATCCTTGACCTAGTAGTCTTGCGGCACTTTATAGGAAATGAGGGGCACAATGATCTGATGAAGTCATTTGTGTATTCATGCTCAGAGAAGTTGAATGGATATTCATGCATGATAATTGCAATATGATACTTCTCAACACTCGCATCCTCGTCTGCATTTCCAAGTGTTTAAATTAATATCTCCTTCTAATGTGGTCGGATTAAGTTGTGCCTGATTCTTGCTCACTACATGTTTTGCCTTAAAATGATTCCATAAACGTGACGTACCATGCTTACTGCCAGCTTCAAGAACCTTTTTACAGATCTTGCACTCAGCAGTAACATTCTTGACAACCTTGTCACCCACCTTTTCCTCTGTTATAATCTCAGTGAAGTGCGTCCAAACTTTTCAGGTTTTCTTCTTTCCCCCGGCTTTGGCCTTGAGATTTTTCTTTGTTGCAGCTTTCTCTACTATGACAGAAGTAGTGCCACTTATACTTCCATCCTGATCGACACCATTGCTTCCATTTGGTCCACTTGCAATTTCAACTGGAGATGCTCCTGCAATCTACACGAACATAAATTTATCATACAGAGTTACAGACTAAAATCAGCAGCTGTACAAAAAAAAATGAATACTACCTGTGTATTTTGGAGGTTCGTTGAAGAATTAGCAACCATGGCCGATCTTCTTAAACTGATTTACGCAGAACTGAAAGATGGGTTGAAATAGAACAAATCACATATAGCTTTTGATCAATGAACTAGAGTATTGGACTATCAAGTACTGATCGACTCATACTCCCTCCGTCCGAAAATAGTTGTCATCAAAATAAATAGAAGGAGATGTATACTTTACTTCCATCAGATCAACGTCAGATAGTGTAGAGCAGCGGCTAACTTACCTTGGGCAGAGCAAACGAGCGGAGAGCGCCGGCATGGAGAAGGCTGCGCACGAGTCGCGCGGAGGGCGGCGCCGCCGGCGTGAAGAGATCGCCGCTCAGATGTGTCCGCCTTTCTTGAACAAGGCGGCATGCAGACGTACACGTATAGGCCTCCTTCGGTCCTCCCTAGTCTTCTAAGGCATTGTTTAAGGAAAAAGGCTTAAATTCAGCGGTGATTGTACTTGGCTTATTATGCCTTTTTTTTTGGGCAAACTCACAAAGCTTTATTCACCCGTCACAATGTTTACAGGGACGAAAACAAGATCTCTGGGATGGCCTAACCAAGCATGGCGGCCAGTACCCAGCGTTTGTAAGTTTGTGAGCCTCCACATTGGAGGTTCTAAACTCATGACTAATTAAACAGGAAGAAAAAAACCTAGATCGGTCCCTTATTTCACGCACAATTGCGCCATATGAGGCTGACGTGCCTGTCTTGATTGACTCTACCACTTTCTTGCAATCGGAAGCCACCGAAATTTTCTGAATGTACAGATCTTCTGAAAGAGCCAAAGCTTCACGTATAGCCAGCGACTCCAACACCTCAGGGTCATCAATGTTGTTGAAAATCAGTGCAGACGCCCCCTGGAATATGCATGTTCCATCGCGGCACACCGCTGCTACTGCTCCGAGGCCACCGTGCCTTGCTACCGCCGCGTCAACGTTCACTTGTAGATGCTGATCCGGAGGAGGGATCCATGTCGTCGGCCTTGGCTCCGGTCCCGGACGTGCTGCCACTGCCGGCTTCTTTAAAAACTCAATGTCAGATAGATAGCTGGAAATGAAACCATTAATAGCATGAGGAGATTGGAAGATGCCTTCATGAATCAACTTGCGGCGAGCAGACCAAATCGCCCACAAGGTCACGATCAGGACGGTGATCTCGTCTTCCTTTAGAGCTTCTATCATGGAATGAAGCTAGCGTTTTGCATTAGGGTCATGATTGGAAGACAAATGTTGCACCAAGTCATCATTAGACAGAGCCCAAGTACATCTGGATATAGCACAGTCAAGCAGTGAATGGTGCCAACTATCCCGGGCTCCGCAGATAGCACACACATCAGAAGTTGCCATATTTCGGTGCTGCAGAACATCCCCGGTAGGCAAAGAATGTTGTGCAAGCCTCCAAGCAAAAACCTTCAGTTTCGAGGGTATTTCAATTTTCCAAAGATCATTCCACCCTTTCCTCTCCATCTCTATATTTGACAGACTTTCAGCCTCCTCCAGCCATGCCTCTCTCCCCATCTTTATTCTGAAAATCATCTTATAGGTCGTCCTGACAGAAAAACGTCCCCGTGGGTCCTCGGACCATGCCCAAAAATCATCTTGTCGCCTGGAGCATAATGGGATTCGCAAAATTGCCTCGGCATCCACCGGTGTGAAGATCTGCTGAACCAGCTCTTCCTTCCACGAGGCCGACGTAGCATCAATCAATTCAGCAACATGTGACGGTGGGTCTGGCCCCAGCGAAGATACTGGCCTCATCAACCCCGACCTTGGGATCCAGTTATGATCCCATATGCTAGTCGTCCGTCCATTGCCAATTCTTCTGATTATTCCCTGCTTGATGATGTCCCTCCCATCCAATATTGAACGCCAGATCTGAGAGGGGTGCGGTCCCAGACCTGCTTCCAAGACATTGCAATTAGGGTGGTAAGCTGCCTTTGGGATTCTTGCACTTAAAGAGTTTGGATTCTCTAGACACTTCCAAGCTTGTCTCGACAGAAGAGCCAAATTAAAAATCTCAAGATCACGGAAGCCTAGCCCTCCCAAGTTCTTCGGCCTCGTCATAACATCCCAAGAAACCCAACATGGCTTTCTTTTTCCTTGCTTACTTCCCCACCAGAATTGCCTTATGGTTGATGTTATGCTCTCACACAACCCCCTCGGGAGTCTGAAACAAGACATAGAAAAAACAGGAATCGCCTGGGCCACAGATTTTATAAGAACCTCTTTTCCCGCCGCTGATAAGAGTTTCTGCATCCATCCTCTTATTCTTTCCCAAACTCTGTCCCTAAGATACTTGAACGTGCCATTTTTTTGATTGACCAACTTCTGTAGGCATCCCCAAATATTTCTCGCTGAGTGACTCGTTTTGCACTGCCAAGATATCTTTGATCCGCTGCCTGATGCCTTGTGGGCACCCCTTACTGAAAAATATCGAGGACTTGTCATTATTAACCCTCTGTCCTGACGCATTACAATATTGATTCAACAGGTTTGACACCAAATTTGCACCCTCCTCACTAGACTTAAAAAGCAACAGGCTGTCATCTGCGAATAAAAGGTGGTTCACCTCAGGAGCTGTGGGAGCCACCTTAACACCACTTAGAGCTGATGACCGAGAACTGGAATTGAGTAGGCACGAAAGGCCCTCTGCTGCAAGTAAGAATAGATAAGGGGAAATCGGATCTCCCTGTCGAATACCTCTTGTTGGTTTGAAACTCTCAAGCTTTTCTCCACTGAACAGAACTGAGAAAGAAACTGATCTAACCATGCCCATAACAATATCAATCCAGGCCGAAGAGAAACCCAGCTTGACCATAATTGCCTGTAGATAATCCCACTCTACACGGTCATAGGCCTTCATCATATCCAACTTCAGAGCACAGAAACTGTTAGTTTTGGATCCGTTCCTCTTCATGAAATGCAAGCACTCATAAGCACAAATTATATTATCCGTGATCATTCTACCAGGCACGAAAGCTGATTGCTCTTCTGATATAATATCTGGGAGAATTACTTTTAATCTATTGGCCACCACCTTTGAGGCTATTTTGTACAAAACATTGCAAAGACTGATCGGTCTGTATTATGACAAATGAGTAGGATTTGTTACCTTAGGTATGAGGACCAAAACCGTATCATTGACGCTCTCCGGGCTTTCCTCTCCTCTAATGATGCGCATGATTACTGTCGAAACCTCATCACCACAAATATCCCAGTGTCGCTAGTTGGGCTAATACCCAAGCCTCTATTCCAGACAATGTTTTTGCACTTAGATTCAACCACTTGGATGAAAATAACCCCTGGGTAAGTTTGAACATGCCACGTGCTATTTTTTTGGTATATGGCCGTGTACAGTCGTCTGGTGTCCCTGCGTTTTTGTTTTAAATTTTCTCAACGTGTGTAGCTCTTTCATTGGTTCGTCTAGCGTTTTAGGTTGTATGTGGGCCCGCCAGTTTGCTTGACTTCGCAGCCCAAGATTTTGTCTATGGTCCGGTGCTTCTGCGGGTTTCCATTGGCTTCTGCTGTGCGTACATGTTTTTATTGGCTTGATCGGTTGTCTGTCTACACGGTGCCGTCCTATTCCCAGCAACTGCCGTGTCGATTCGATCGTCCTGTCTAGAGCTTACTGTTGGGTTCTGTCGCTGCCGCTTTTATGGTCGATTCAAGAGCCTGCCATTCTTCCTTGTTGGTGCCGCTATTGTAGCGTGTTCTGGAATACTTGCCGTCTACTGCTGTCGTCCTTTCCATGTTAGACTTCTACGTACCATGCTACGGCGCGGGGCTATAAATAGGTTGCCTTCCTTGCCATATTGTTGCGTCAGGTCTTCATCGGTGTCTGATACATTAATTCCATGGTCGCCTCTTCGTGCGGTCGTAATCGACCGCGTCATCCCGGTCGGCCTCCTCGCTAGCGGTGGGCTGTAGTTGGCCGGCACGGTGGTTCGGGCCGTGCTGCTGCTTCCGATGTTCTGCCGGACCGGCGTGTACCTTCGGAAGGTGTTCCGGTCTCACATTCTTGCCTGTCTTCTCGGGGAGGCCTTCGGAGCGGAGGTCTTAGCGAGGTGAGTTTCACCGGCGAGGCCCTCTTCCCTTCTTTCTATTGTGTGCGTCTTCTTCTCTGCCTGGGCGTCGACCTGGGGCAGGAGGCACGTCGCTAGCTGCAAGCGCAACAGCGAATGGAGGTTGCAGTTGCGGGAGGCCTCCGGCCTGTGTGGTCTGAAGTGGTGGCGCTGGCAGACAGCCGTTGGTGAGCTCACGATGGCGCGCGGCGTGGCATCAGAGCTCGCGCTCCCCAGCTAGGGTGACGGCCAGCGCGGGGCACGGCCGCACGGGCGACACTGTGGCGGCAGGGCCGGTCCTGAGATTTTGGGGGCCCTGGACGAAACTATAATCTAGGGCCCATGATATAAATATAAAATATTAATATATGTATATATCAATTGTTACTAATAAACACATGGACAATTTCTACATAATATCTTCTATAGCCCTCGCCCTCTTCATTATTATTTCCATTTCTTTATCTATTATTAAGACATCCCAAATTTTTGGATAATAGATATTCGATAGAAGATGAATTAAGTATTTTCTCATAATCACTTACATTGTTATCATCTTTTGATTGCCCTTGTCTTCTTGATTAACACTAGGGCCCTCATAGGATTGTCATTTCACAGTGCTATACCCATGTAAAATATACACGCCTCCTTCTGTTGTGTGCCCAATGATATACACATGTAAAATAAATACAAGCATATAAAGATACACAGATGCGAAGCAGAGCCTAGTCAATGGGCTAGGAATAAGGGGACGTCTGGACGTGGGCACGTGGCCACATGAAAAGGCCAGCTACACTAACACTATATGTCTATAACGCATCGTCTGATACGGATGTTATCCGAATTCGAATTCGTATCCGAGGCTATTTCCTGTGCCACATCCGCGTCTGCATCCGCCTAGTGACGTCGGATATTATCCGTATCCGGATTTGTTTGCACTCAGATGCGGATTTTTTCTGCCGTATTAACATTTTAACAGATATGAATGTCGGATAATTCGGATTATCCACTGCCAATTTCCACCCGCATTGCTGAGGAATGTGGTTTTCGAGCAGGCTTCGCATAACCTTCTTGCTAGTGGAGGCCTCAGCAGCGGCAGCAGCTGAGTCTTCGTTGAATTTCCTCACTGCTTCTTTGCCATGTTTGGCCAACTTGGCTTGCCGCTTGGCCCATTCATCAGCATAGTCCTCACCGCGCTTGATGCTAGTGGGATCAACAATTTAGCCAGGTGCCAACGAAGGTTATTGGTGTTAATCACATGGTGATGCGATCTAGATTATTGACTCTAGTGCAAGTGGGAGACTGAAGGAAATGTGCACGAGAGGCAATAATAAAGTTGTTACTTATATTTCCTTATATCATGATGATTGTTTATTATTCATGCTAGAATTGTATTAACCGGAAACTTAGTGCATGTTTTATAGCTTTTGTTTCAATAACGTGCTAAGTAAGACCTTTGGAAAGACTTAGGTGAAAGTTAATGCGATCTTGCTATAAAAAACAGAAACTTTGTGCTCACGAGAATAATTTTCGTTTTTAACAGAAGAGTGATTTTAAGTTGATTTTTTGTGCAGAAGATTAATGGACAAATTCCACACGTCCACCAATTTATTTCAGAATTTTTGGAGTTACAGAAGTATTTGAAAGTTACAGATTACTACAGACTGTTCTGTTTTTGACATATTCTGTTTTCATTGTGTTGTTTGCTTATTTTGATGAATCTATGAGTAGTATCGGAGGGTATGAACTATATAGAAGTTGGAATACAGTAGATATTACACAAATATGAATTTATAATGAGTACACAACAGTACCAAAGAGGTGATTTTATTTTCTTATACTAATGGAGCTTACAAGTTTTCTGTTGAGTTTTGTGTTGTGAAGTTTTCAAGTTTTGGGTAAAGATTCGATGGACTACGGAATAAGGAGTGGCAAGAGCCTAATCTTGGGGATTCCCAAGGCACCCCAAGGTAATATTCAAGGACAACCAAGAGTTTAAGCTTGGGGATGCCCCGGATGGCATCCCTCTTTAAATCTTCGTTCATTGGTAACTTTACTTGGAGCTATATTTTTATTCACCACATGATATGTGTTTTGCTTGAAGAGTCATTTTATTTTATTTTGTTTTGCTTGCTGTCTGAATAATATCCAAAGATCTGAAATTCTTAAATGTTATAGAGTCTTCACATAGTTACATAATTATTCAACTACTCATTGATCTTCACATATATCTTTTGGAGTAGTTTGTCATTTGCTCTAGTGCTTCACTTATATCTTTTTAGAGCACGATGGTGGTTTTATGTTGAAGAAATAGATGAACTCTCATGCTTCACTTATATTGTTTTGAGAGTCTTTTAGAACAGCATGGTAATTTGCTTTGGTCCTAATATGATGGGCATCCAAGAGGGATACAATAAAACTTTCATATAAAGTGCATTGAATACTATGAGAAGTTTGATTCTTTATGATTGTTTTGAGATATGAAGATGGTGATATTAGAGTCATGATAGTAGAGTAGTTGTGAATTTTAGAGATACTTGTGTTAAAGTTTGTGATTCCCGTAGCATGCACGTATGGTGAACCCAGCTTTGAGGTTACTACGTTCCCCAATAATCTTTGAGGTGGTTTTGTACCCTACAATAATCTCTTCGTTTGTTCTCCGCTATTAGTGACTTTGGAGTGACTCTTTGTTGCATGTTGAGGGATTGTTATATGATCTAATTATGTTATCCTTGTTGAGAGAACTTGCACTAGTGAAACTATGAACCCTAGGCCTTGTTTCTTAGCATTGCAATACCGTTTTCGCTCACTTTTGTTACTTGCTACCTTGCTGTTTTTATATTTCAGATTACAAAAACCTATATCTACCATCCATATTGCACTTGTATCACCATCTCTTCACTGACCTAGTGCACCTATACAATTTACCATTGTATTGGGTGTGTTGGGGACACAAGAGACTCTTCGTTATTTGGTTGCAGGGTTGTTTGAGAGAGACCATCTTCATCCTACACCTCCCATGGATTGATAAACCTTAGGTCATCCACTTGAGGGAAATTTGCTACTGTCCTACAAACCTCTGCACTTGGAGGCCCAACAACGCCTACAAGAATAAGGTTGTGTAGTAGACATCAAGCTCTTTTTGGCGCAGTTGCTGGGGAGGTTAGTGCTTGAAGGTATATCTTTTGATATTGCAATCAAATATTTTAGTTTCTTGTTTTATCACTAGTTTAGTTTATAAAAGAAAACTACAAAAAATGGAATTGAGGGTGCCACATATGCTTCATCTATTTAATGTCTTTCACGAAAATAAGGATTCCGATAATTGTGCCGAAGTGTTAGAAGAAGAATGCAATAAAATGTTTGGCATACAATCTTTGAATGATGAGCATGATTGCAATGTTGTTAGTATGAATTCATTCAATATCCATGATGCTAATGATATGCAAGGCCACAAGCTTGGGGACGCTATGTTTTATGAAGATGATATTGTTAGTCCCCCAAATTTTGATGAGCAAATTTATTTTGATGATAGCATGCCTCCTATCTATGATGATTATATTGATGAAAGTGGGTTTGGAAGAGTGTCAACTTTAGGAAGTTATGATCCCACTGTTTTGCAGGGTGTTGAATCTTATTGTGATAATTATGAAAGTGGATTTGGAGAGGTCATGACTTTATTTAGTGATGAATCCACTATTTCGGAAGAGGTTCCAATTGATTATGAGAACAAAGTTGCTATCTATGATGATTATTGTGATGACATGTATGCTATAAAGAATAATGATAACCATGAAACTTGCCATTACAATTTTAGTTTTCAATTGGATTATGCCTCACATGATAGTTATTTTGTTGAGTTTGCTCTCACTACTATTCATGAGAAGAAATTTGCTTATGTGGAGAGTAGTCAATTTTCTATGCTTGTAGGTCATGAAAAGAATTCTTTGTGTGATAGTTATATTGTTGAATTCATTCATGATGCTACTGAAATTATTATGAGGGAGGAATATATGCTTGTAGGAATTGCAATAATATCATGTTTCCTCTCTATGTGTTGAAAATCATGAAGCTATGCTTGTTTTGCTTTCCTATGCCAGTTGATTCTTGTTCCCATAAGTTGTTTTCTCACAAAATCCATATTTATAGGAAGTGGGTTAGACTTAAATGTGCTAGTCATAGTCTTCATGATGCTCCCATTATGTTTCAATTCTTATCTTTTATGTGAGCATCATTAAAATCATCATGCCTAGCTAAAAAGGCATTAAAGAAAAGCGCTTGTTGGGAGACAACCCAATATTTACCCCTACTATTTATGTGTGTACACATGATTAAGCTACTGTATTAATCATGTTTTATAGCTTTTGTTTCAATAACGTGCTAAGTAAGACCTTTGGGAAGACTTGGGTGAAAGTTAATGCGATCTTGCTGTAAAAAACAGAAACTTTGTGCTCACGAGAATAATTTTCGTTTTTAACAGAAGAGTGATTTTAAGTTGATTTTTTTTGCAGAAGATTAATGGACAAATTCCTCACGTCCACCAATTTATTTCAGAATTTTTGGAGTTACAGAAGTATTTGAAAGTTACAGATTACTACAGACTGTTCTGTTTTGACATATTCTGTTTTCATTGTGTTGTTTGCTTATTTTGACGAATCTATGAGTAGTATCGGAGGGTATGAACTATATAGAAGTTGGAATACAGTAGATATTACACAAATATGAATTTATAATGAGTTCACAACAGTACCAAAGTGGTGATTTTATTTTCTTATACTAACGGAGCTTACAAGTTTTCTGTTGAGTTTTGTGTTGTGAAGTTTTCAAGTTTTGGGTAAAGATTCGATGGACTACGGAATAAGGAGTGGCAAGAGCCTAATCTTGGGGATTCCCAAGGCACCCCAAGGTAATATTCAAGGACAACCAAGAGCCTAAGCTTGGGGATGCCCCGGATGGCATCCCCTCTTTCGTCTTCGTTCATTGGTAACTTTACTTGGAGCTATATTTTTATTCACCACATGATATGTGTTTTGCTTGAAGAGTCATTTTATTTTATTTTGTTTTGCTTGCTGTCTGAATAATATCCAAAGATCTGAAATTCTTAAATGTTATAGAGTCTTCACATAGTTACATAATTATTCAACTACTCATTGATCTTCACATATATCTTTTGGAGTAGTTTGTCATTTGCTCTAGTGCTTCACTTATATCCTTTTAGAGCACGATGGTGGTTTGATGTTGAAGAAATAGATGAACTCTCATGCTTCACTTATATTGTTTTGAGAGTCTTTTAGAACAGCATGGTAATTTTCTTTGGTCCTAATATGATGGGCATCCAAGAGGGATACAATAAAAACTTTCATATAAAGTGCATTGAATACTATGAGAAGTTTGATTCTTTATGATTGTTTTGAGATATGAAGATGGTGATATTAGAGTCATGATAGTAGAGTAGTTGTGAATTTTAGAGATACTTGTGTTAAAGTTTGTGATTCCCGTAGCATGCACGTATGGTGAACCGTTATGTGATGAAGTTGGAGCATGATTTATTTATTGATCGTCTTCCTTATGAGTGGAGGTCGGGGACGAGCGATGGTATTTTCCTACCAATCTATCCCCCTAGGAGCATGCTTGTAGTACTTCGTTTCGATAACTAATAGATTTTTGCAATAAGTATGTGAGTTCTTTATGAATAATGTTGAGTCCATGGATTATACACACTCTCACCCTTCCACCATTGCTAGCCTCTCTTGTGTTGCATAAATTTACCGATACCATACACCCACCATATACCTTCCACAAAACAGCCACAATACCTACCTATTATGGCATTTCCATAGCCATTCCGAGATATATTGCCATGCAACTTTCCACCGTTCCATCTACTAAGATACGCTTCATCATTGTCATATTGCTTTGCATGATCATGTAGTTGACATCGTATTTGTGGCAAAGCCACCATTCATAATTCTTTCATACATGTCACTCTTGATTCACTGCACATCCCGGTACACCACCGGAGGCATTCATATAGAGTCATATTTTGTTCTAAGTATTGAGTTGTAATTCTTGAGTTGTAAGTAAATAAAAGTGTGATGATCTTCATTATTAGACCATTGTCCCGGTGAGGAAAGGATGATGGAGACTATGATTCCCCCACAAGTCGGGATGAGACTCGGACGAAAAAAATAAAAATAAAAATAAAGAGGCAAAAAAGAGAAGGCCCAAATAAATAAATAAATAAATGAGAGAAAAGAGAGAAGGGACAATGGTACTATCCTTTTTCCACACTTGTTCTTCAAATTAGCACCATGATCTTCATGATAGAGAGTCTCCTATGTTGTCACTTTCATATACTAGTGGGAACCCCGTTAAACATTTTCAAAATCCTCAAAAAACTAATGTAAAAAAAAAGGTTACGCGGCTTTTAATATCTAGAGTGAAAAAAATCGAAAAAATTTCAAACTGTGGTCAAACAATGGTCAAACTAATTATTCTAGAATATTAGTGTTACTAACTAATTTGTTCAGTTATTTTGAATTTTGGTCAAATCTGGTCAAACTGTAGTCAAACTGTGGTCAAAATATGGTCAAACTAATTATTCAAAATAACTATTGTTTTCTAAATAATTATTGTTTCAAACAGTGAAATGTGTCAATTCATGCTCAAGCAAAATTCCTGAGGGTTAATAGGATTGACATCTTACTATTGTCAGGAAAACAACAAGTGCAGACTTGGAAACGAGGGAGAATAGAACTCGGAAGTTAAGCGTGCTCAGGCTGGGTGAGTGGGAGGATGGGTGACCGTTCGGGAAGTTAGGTGATTTGAATGATGAGGGTGATTAGAGAAGAGGATAAATTGAGCAGTGATGAGGGGTGCTGATTAGAGATTAGGGGTTAAAATAATTCAGAAATTTGAAAATAAAAAATTATTCAAAAAAAAATTTCAAAAAAAATCATAAAATTCCCAATAGTCCCGGTTGGTGTTACCAACCGGGACTAAAGGTGGAGCTCCACGTGGCATGGCCTTTTAGTCGGCTACGGATTGAACCGGACTAAAGGGAGGCATTAATCGACCCTTTAGTCGGTTCACCAACCGGACTAAAGGCCCTTACCAACCGGGACAATAGGCCCTTTTTCTACTAGTGATGTGAACTATTGGTGTTAATCACATGGTGATGCGATCTAGATTATTGACTCTAGTGCAAGTGGGAGACTGAAGGAAATGTGCCCGAGAGGCAATAATAAAGTTGTTATTTATATTTCCTTATATCATGATGATTGTTTATTATTCATGCTAGAATTGTATTAACCGGAAAACTTAGTGCATGTGTGAATACATAGACAAACTAAGTGTCACTAGTATGCCTCTACTTGACTAGCTCATTGAATCAAAGATGGTTAAGTTTCCTAGCCATAGACATGAGTTGTCATTTGATTAACGGGATCACATCATTAGAGAATGATGTGATTGACTTGACCCATTACGTTAGCTTAGCTTTTGATCATTTAGTATATTGTTATTGCTTTCTTCATGACTTATACATGTTCCTATAAATATGAGATTATGCAACTCCCGAATACCAGAGGAACACTTTGTGTGCTACCAAACGTCACAACATAACTGGGTGATTATAAAGGTGCTCCACAGGTGTCTCCGATGGTACTTGTTGAGTTGGCATAGATCGAGATTAGGATTTGTCACTCCGATTGTCGGAGAGGTATCTCTAGGCCCTCTCGGTAACGCACATCACTATAAGCCTTGCAAGCAATGTGACTAATGAGTTAGTTGCTGGATGATGTATTACGGAACGATTAAAGAGACTTGTCGGTAACGAGATTGAGCTAGGTTTTGAGATACCGACGATCGAATCTCGGGCAAGTAACATACCGATGACAAAGGGAATAACGTATGTTGTTATGCGGTTTGACCGATAAAGATCTTCGTAGAATATGTAGGAGCCAATATGAGCATCCAGGTTCCGCTATTGGTTATTGACAGGAAATGAGTCTCGGTCATGTCTACATAGTTCTCAAACCCGTAGGGTCCGCACGCTTAACGTTCGGTGGCGATCCGTATTATGAGTTTATATGTTTTGATGTACCAAAGGTAGTTCAGAGTCCCGGATGAGATCGGGGACATGACGAGGAGTCTCGAAATGGTCGAGACGTAAAGCTCGATATATTGGACGACTATATTCGGACATCAGAAAGGTTCCGAGTGATTCGGGTATTGATCAGAGTACCGGAGAGTTACGGGAATTCGCCGGGGAGTATACAGGCCTTATTGGGCTTTAGGGGAGAGAGAGAGGGGCTGCCTAGGGGAGGCCGCGTGCCCCCCAAAGGCCTAGTCCGAATTGGACTAGGGGGGGGGGGGGCGGCGCCCCCTCCTTCCTTCTCTTCTCTCTTCCCATTCCTTCTCTCCTACTCCTACTACATGGAAGGGGGAATCCTACTCCCGGTGGGAGTAGGACTCCCCAGGGCGCGCCATAGAGAGGGCTGGCCCCTCCCCTCCTCCACTCCTTTATATAAGGGGAGGGGGGGCACCCCATGGACACACAAGTTGATCATTGATCTTTAGCCGTGTGTGGTTCCCCCCTTCACCATAATCCACCTCGGTCATATCGTAGCGGTGCTTAGGCGAAGCCCTGCGTCGGTAGCTTCATCAACACCGTCATCACGCCGTCGTGCTGACGGAACTCTCCCTCGAAGCTCTACTGGATCGTGAGTTCGTGGGATGTCACCGAGCTAAATGTGTGCAGATCGCGGAGGTGCCGCACGTTCGGTACTTGGATCGGTCGATCATGAAGACGTACGACTACATCAACCGCATTGTCATAACGCTTCCGCTTACGGTCTACGAGGGTACGTGGACGACACTCTCCCCTCTCGTTGCTATGCATCACCACGATCTTGCATGTGCGTAGGAATTTTTTTGAAATTACTACGTTCCCCAATAATCTTTGAGGTGGTTTTGTACCCTACAATAATCTCTTCGTTTGTTCTCCGCTATTAGTGACTTTGGAGTGACTCTTTGTTGCATGTTGAGGGATTGTTATATGATCAAATTATGTTATCCTTGTTGAGAGAACTTGCACTAGTGAAACTATGAACCCTAGGCCTTGTTTCTTAGCATTGCAATACCGTTTTCGCTCACTTTTGTTACTTGCTACCTTGCTGTTTTTATATTTTCAGATTACAAAAACCTATATCTACCATCCTTATTGCACTTGTATCACCATCTCTTCACCGACCTAGTGCACCTATACAATTTACCATTGTATTTGGTGTGTTGGGGACACAAGAGACTCTTTGTTATTTGGTTGCAGGGTTGTTTGAGAGAGACCATCTTCATCCTACACCTCCCATGGATTGATAAACCTTAGGTCATCCACTTGAGGGAAATTTGCTACTGTCCTACAAACCTCTGCACTTGGAGGCCCAACAACGCCTACAAGAATAAGGTTGTGTAGTAGACATCAAGCTCTTTTGGCGCGATTGCTTTGGGGAGGTTAGTGCTTGAAGGTATATCTTTTGATATTGCAATCAAATATTTTAGTTTCTTGTTTTATCACTAGTTTAATTTATAAAAGAAAACTACAAAAATGGAATTGAGGGTGCCACATATGCTTCATCTATTTAATGTCTTTCACGAAAATAAGGATTCGATAATTGTCTTGAAGTGTTAGAAGAAGAATGCAATAAAATGTTTGGCATACAATCTTTGAATGATGAGCATGATTGCAATGTTGTTAGTATGAATTCCTTCAATATCCATGATGCTAATGATATGCAAGGCCACAAGCTTGGGGATGCTATGTTTTATGAAGATGATATTGTTAGTCCCCCAAATTTTGATGAGCAAATTTATTTTGATGATAGCATGCCTCCTATCTATGATGATTATATTGATGAAAGTGGGTTTGGAAGAGTGTCAACTTTAGGAAGTTATGATCCCACTATTGTGCAGGGTGTTGAATCTTATTGTGATAATTATGAAAGTGGATTTGGAGAGGTCATGACTTTATTTAGTGATGAATCCACTATTTCGGAAGAGGTTCCAATTGATTATGAGAACAAAGTTGCTATCTATGATGATTATTGTGATGACATGTATGCTATAAAGAATAATGATAACCATGAAACTTGCCATTACAATTTTAGTTTTCAATTGGATTATGCCTCACATGATAGTTATTTTGTTGAGTTTGCTCTCACTACTATTCATGAGAAGAAATTTGCTTATGTGGAGAGTAGTCAATTTTCTATGCTTGTAGGTCATGAAAAGAATGCTTTGTGTGATAGTTATATTGTTGAATTCATTCATGATGCTACTGAAATTTTTATGAGGGAGGAATATATGCTTGTAGGAATTGCAATAATATCATGTTTCCTCTCTATGTGTTGAAAATCTTGAAGCTATGCTTGTTTGCTTTCCTATGCCAGTTGATTCTTGTTCCCATAAGTTGTTTTCTCACAAAATCCCTATTCATAGGAAGTGGGTTAGACTTAAATGTGCTAGTCATATTCTTCATGATGCTCCCATTATGTTTCAATTCTTATCTTTTATGTGAGCATCATTGAAATCATCATGCCTAGCTAAAAAGGCATTAAAGAAAAGCGCTTGTTGGGAGACAACCCAATATTTACCCCTACTATTTATGTGTGTACACATGATTAAGCTACTGTATTAATCATGTTTTATAGCTTTTTTTTCAATAACGTGCTAAGTAAGACCTTTGGGAAGACTTGGGTGAAAGTTAATGCGATCTTGCTGTAAAAAACAGAAACTTTGTGCTCACGAGAATAATTTTCGTTTTTAAGAGAAGAGTGATTTTAAGTTGATTTTTTGTGCAGAAGATTAATGGACAAATTCCTCACGTCCACCAATTTATTTCAGAATTTTTGGAGTTACAGAAGTATTTGAAAGTTACAGATTACTACAGACTGTTCTGTTTTTGACATATTCTGTTTTCATTGTGTTGTTTGCTTATTTTGACGAATCTATGAGTAGTATCGGAGGGTATGAACTATATAGAAGTTGGAATACAGTAGATATTACACAAATATGAATTTATAATGAGTTCACAACAGTACCAAAGTGGTGATTTTATTTTCTTATACTAACGGAGCTTACAAGTTTTCTGTTGAGTTTTGTGTTGTGAAGTTTTCAAGTTTTGGGTAAAGATTCGATGGACTACGGAATAAGGAGTGGCAAGAGCCTAATCTTGGGGATTCCCAAGGCACCTCAAGGTAATATTCAAGGACAACCAAGAGCCTAAGCTTGGGGATGCCCGGATGGCATCCCCTCTTTAAATCTTCGTTCATTGGTAACTTTACTTGGAGCTATATTTTTATTCACCACATGATATGTGTTTTGCTTGAAGAGTCATTTTATTTTATTTTGTTTTGCTTGCTGTCTGAATAATATCCAAAGATCTGAAATTCTTAAATGTTATAGAGTCTTCACATAGTTACATAATTATTCAACTACTCATTGATCTTCACATATATCTTTTGGAGTAGTTTGTCATTTGCTCTAGTGCTTCACTTATATCCTTTTAGAGCACGATGGTGGTTTGATGTTGAAGAAATAGATGAACTCTCATGCTTCACTTATATTGTTTTGAGAGTCTTTTAGAACAGCATGGTAATTTGCTTTGGTCCTAATATGATGGGCATCCAAGAGGGATACAATAAAAACTTTCATATAAAGTGCATTGAATACTATGAGAAGTTTGATTCTTTATGATTGTTTTGAGATATGAATATGGTGATATTAGAGTCATGATAGTAGAGTAGTTGTGAATTTTAGTGATACTTGTGTTAAAGTTTGTGATTCCCGTAGCATGCACGTATGGTGAACCGTTATGTGATGAAGTTGGAGCATGATTTATTTATTGATTGTCTTCCTTATGAGTGGTGGTCGGGGACGAGCGATGGTCTTTTCCTACCAATCTATCCCCCTAGGATCATGCTTGTAGTACTTCATTTCGATAACTAATAGATTTTTGCAATAAGTATGTGAGTTCTTTGTGAATAATGTTGAGTCCATGGATTATACACACTCTCACCCTTCCACCATTGCTAGCCTCTCTTGTGTTGCGCAAATTTCACGATACCATACACCCACCATATACCTTCCACAAAACAGCCACAATACCTACCTATTATGGCATTTCCATAGCCATTCCGAGATATATTGCCATGCAACTTTCCACCGTTCCATCTACTATGATACGCTTCATCATTGTCATATTGCTTTGCATGATCATGTAGTTGACATCGTATTTGTGGCAAAGCCACCGTTCATAATTCTTTCATACATGTCACTCTTGATTCATTGCACATCCCGGTACACCACCAGAGGCATTCATATAGAGTCATATTTTGTTCTAAGTATTGAGTTGTAATTCTTGAGTTGTAAGTAAATAAAAGTGTGATGATCTTCATTATTAGACCATTGTCCCATTGAGGAAAGGATGATGGAGACTATGATTCCCCCACCAGTCGGGATGAGACTCGGACGAAAAAATAAAAATAAAAATAAAGAGGCAAAAAAGAGAAGGCCCAAAAAATAAATAAATAAATGAGAGAACAAGAGACCAGCGACAATGGTACTATCCTTTTTCCACACTTGTTCTTCAAATTAGCACCATGATCTTCATGATAGAGAGTCTCCTATGTTGTCACTTTCATATACTAGTGGGAATTCTTCATTATAGAACTTGGCTTGTATATTCCAATGATGGGCTTCATCAAAATGCCCTAGGTCTTCGTGAGCAAGCGAGTTGGATGCACACCCACTTAGTTTCTTTCTGAGCTTTCATACACTTATAGCTCTAGTGCATTTGTTGCATGGCAATCCCTAGTCACTCACATTGATATCTATTGATGGGAATCTCCATAGCCCGTTGATACGCCTAGTTGATCTGAGACTATCTTGTCTTCTCCACAACCACCATATTCTATTCCACCTATAGTGCTATGTCCATGGCTCACGCTCATGTATTGCGTGAAGATTGAAAAAGTTTGAGAACATCGAAAGTATGAAACAATTGCTTGGCTTGTCATCGGGGTTATGCATGATTTAAATATTTTGTGTGATGAAGATAAAGCATAGCCAGAATATATGATTTTGTAGGGATAACTTTCTTTGGACATGTTATTTTGAGAAGATATGATTGCTTTGTTAGTATGCTTGAAGTATTATTGTTTTTATGTCAGTATTAAACTTTTGTTTTTAATCTTATGGGTCTGAATATTCTTGCCACAATAGAGAAAATTGCATTGATAAATATGTTAGGTAGCATTCCACATCAAAAATTCCGTTTTTATCATTTACCTACTCGAGGACGAGCAGGAATTAAGCTTGGGGATGCTTGATATGTCTCCAACGTATCTATCATTTTTTATTGTTCCATGCTATTATATTATCCATCTTGGAATACCAAACGGAGTCCAATTGACCTGCCAATTTTTGTGGATTTTTTATGGACCAAAATAAGCCCCCAAAGTAAAAGAATTGGGCCAGAAGAGTCCCAAGCTATCCACGAGGGTGGAGGGCGCGCCCCCTATCTCGTTGATGACTCAGAGACCCCCCCCCCTGACATGAGACCAACGCCAAAAATTCCTATAAATACAGAAACCCCCAAAAAGAAACTTATATCGGGAGTTCCGCCGCCACAAGCATCTGTAGCCACCAAAAACCAATCGGGACCCTATTCCGGCACCGTGTCGGAGGGGGGATCCATCACCGGTGGCCATCTTCATCATCCCGGCGCTCTCCATGATGAGGAGGGAGTAGTTCACCCTCAAGGGTATGTACCAGTAGCTATGTGTTTGATCTCTCTCTCGCTCATGTTCTTGATATGGCACGATCTTGATGTACCACGAGCTTTGTTATTATAGTTGGATCTTATGATGTTTATCCCCCCTCTACCTTCTTGTAATGGATTGAGTTTTCCCTTTTAAGTTATCTTATCGCATTGAGTCATTAAGGATTTGAGAACACTTGATGTATGTCTTGCGTGGGATACCCGTGGTGACAATGGGGTATTCTATTGATTCACTTGATGTATGTTTTGGTGATCAACTTGCGGGTTCCATGACCTTGGGAATCTATGCATAGGGGTTGGCACACGTTTTTGTCTTGATTCTCCCGTAGAAACTTTAGGGAACTCTATGAAGTACTTTGTGTTGGTTGAATAGATGAATCTGAGATTGTGTGATGCATATCGTATAATCATACCCACAGATACTTGTGGTGACATTGGAGTATCTAGGTGACATTAGGGTTTTGGTTGATTTGTGTCTTAAGGTGTTATTTTACTACGAACTCTAGGGCTGTTTGTGACACTTATAGGAATATCCCAATGGATTGATCGGAATTAATAACTTTGAGGTGGTTTCGTACCCTACAATAATCTCTTCATTTGTTCTGTGCTATTAGTGACTTTGGAGTGACTCTTTGTTGCATGTTGAGGGATTGTTATATGATCTAATTAGGTTATCCTTGTGGAGAGAACTTGCACTAGTGAAAGTATGAACCCTAGGCCTTGTTTCCTAGCATTGCAATACCGTTTTCGCTCACTTTTGGTACTTGCTACCTTGCTGTTTTTATATTTTCAGATTACAAAAACCTATATCTACCATCCATATTGCACTTGTATCACCATCTCTTCGCCGAACTAGTGCACCTATACAATTTACCATTGTATTGGGTGTGTTGGGGACATAAGAGACTCTTAGTTATTTGGTTGCAAGGTTGTTTGAGAGAGACCATCTTCATCCTACACCTCCCACGGATTGATAAACCTTAGGTCATCCACTTGAGGGAAATTTGCTACTGTCCTACAAACCTCTGCACTTGGAGGTCCAACAACGTCTAAAAGAAGAAGGTTGTGTAGCAGACATCAAGCGCCGAACGGACGGCGCCTCCATGCTCAACAGACGTACATCCCGGGGATGTCTCCTCTTTCTTGATCTAGCAAGGGGAGAGTAGAAGTTGAGGGAGAACTCCGGCAGCATGATGGCGTGGTGGTGGAGCTCGTGGTTCTCCGGCAAAGCTTCGCTACGCTCAACGGAGGAGGAGGAGGAGTTGGAGGGGGAGGGCTGCGCCAGGGTCAAGGGGGTGGAGCTCCCATGTGCCTCCCCACTATATATAGGGGTGGAGGGGGCTGGTTTCTTTCCCTCCAAGTCCATTGGGGCGTTGGCAAAGGTGGGAGGAAAGAAATCCCATCCTTTCCCTTCCCCACTGGTTGTTATCCCCCCTTTTTAGGGATCTTGATCTTATCCCTTCGGGATATGATCTTATTCCTTCTAAGGGGGGGGGGGATATTGGTGTGCCTTGACCAGGGGTGTATGGCCTTGCCCCCACTACCCACGTTCATGTGGGTCCCCCCATGCAGGTGGGCCCCACTCCGGAACCTTCTAGAACCTTCTCGGTGCAATACAGAAAAATCCCGAACATTTTCTGGTGGCCAAAATAGGACTTCCCACATATAAATATTTACCTCCGGACCATCCCGAAACTCCTCGTGATGTCCGGGATCTCATCCAAGACTCCGAACAACTTTCGGTAAGCACATACAATTCCCATTACAACTCTAGCGTCACCGAACGTTAAGTGTGTAGACCCTACGGGTTCCGGAACCATGCAGACATGACCGAGATGCCTCTCCGACCAATAACCAATAGCGGGATCTGGATACCCATATTGGCTCCCACATGTTCCACGATGATCTCATCAGATGAACATAGATGTCGGGTATTCAATCAATCCCATATACAATTCCCTTTGTCCATCGGTATGTTACTTGCCCGAGATTCGATCGTTGGTATCCCTATACCTTGTTCAATCTCGTTACCGGCAAGTCTCTTTACTCGTTCCATCACTCATGATCCCGTGGCTAACTCATTAGTCACATTGAGCTCGTTATGATGATGCATTCCTGAGTGGGCCTAGAGATACCTCTCCGTCATACGGAGTGACAAATCACAGTCTCGATTCGTGCCAACCCAACAAACACTTTCAGAGATACCTGTAGTCCACCTTTATAGCCACCCAGTTACGTTGTGACGTTTGATACACCCAAAGCATTCCTACGGTATCTGGGAGTTGCACAATCTCATGGTCTAAGGAAATGATACTTGACATTAGAAAGGCTCTAGCAAACGAACTACTCGATCTTGTGCTATGCTTAGGATTGGGTCTTGTCAATCACATTATTGTCCTAATGATGTGATCCCGTTATCAACGACATCCAATGTCCATGGTCAGGAAACTACAACCATCTATTGATCAACGAGCTAGTCAACTAGAGGCTCACTAGGGACATGTTGTAGTCTATGCATTCACACATGTATTACGGTTTCCGGTTAATACAATTATAGCATGAACAATAGACAATTATCATGAACAAGGAAATATAATAATAACTATTTTATTATTGCCTCTAGGGCATATTTCCAACAGTCTCCCACTTGCACTAGAGTCAATAATCTAGTTACATTCTGATGAATCGAACACCCATAGAGTTCTGGTGATGATCATGTTTTGCTCGTGGAAGAGGTTTAGTCAAAGGATCTACGACATTCAGATCTGTGTGCAGTTTACAAATATCTATGTCTCCATCTTGAATATATTCACGAATGGAGTTGAAGCGACGCTTTATGTGCCTGGTATTCTTGTGAAACCTGGGCTCCTTGGCAAGGGCAATAGCTCCAGTGTTGTCACAGAAGAGAGTCATCGGGCCCGAAGCATTGGGAATCACTCATAGGTCGGCGATAAACTCCTTCATCCAGAATGCTTCTTATGCTGCTTCCGAAGTAGCTATGTACTCTGCTTCACATGTAGATCCCGCCACGACGCTTTGCTTGCAACTGCACCAGCTGACTGCCCCACCATTCAGAATATACACGTATCATGTTTGTGACTTGGAGTCATCCGGATCTATGTCAAAGCTAGCATCGACGTAACACTTTACGACGAGCTATTCGGCACCTCCATAAACGAGAAACATATCCTTAGTCCTTCTTAGGTACTTCAGGATATTCTTGACCGCTGTCCAGTGTTCCATTCCGGGATCACTTTGGTACCTCCCTACCAAACTTATGGCAAGGTTCACATCAGGTCTGGTACACAGCATGGCATACATAATAGAGCCTATGGCTGAGGCATAGGGGATGACACTCATCTTTTCTCTATCTTCTGCCGAGGTCGGGCATTGAGCTGCGCTCAATTTCACACCTTGCAATACAGGCAAGAACCCCTTCTTGGACTGATCCATATTGAACTTCTTCAATATCTTGTCAAGGTATGTACTTTGTGAAAGACCAATGAGGCGTATCAATCTATCTCTATAGATCTTGATGCCTAATATGTAAGCAGCTTCTCCAAGGTCCTTCATTGAAAAACACTTATTCAAGTAGGCCTTTATGCTTTCCAAAAGTTCTATATCATTTCCCATCAATAGTATGCCTTCCACGTATAATATGAGAAATGCTACAGAGCTCCCACTCACTTTCTTGTAAATATAGGATTCTCCATAAGTCTATATAAACCCAAACGCTTTGATCATTTCATCAAAGCAAATGTTCCAAGTCCGAGATGCTTGCACCAGCCCATAGATGGAGCGCTGGAGCTTGCATACTTTGTTAGCATTCTTAGGATCGATAAAACCTTCTGGCTGCATCATATACAATTCTTCCTTAAGGAAACCATTAAGGAATGTCGTTTTGACGTCCATTTGCCAGATCTCATAATCATAGAATGCGGCAATTGCTAACATGATTAGGACAGACTTCAGCTTTGCTACGGGTGAGAAGGTCTTATTATAGTCAACCCCTTGAACTTGTCGATAACCCTTAGCGACAAGCCGAGCCTTATAGACGGTCACATTACCATCCGCGTCAATCTTCTTCTTAATGATCCACTTATTCTCTATGGCCTGCCGATTATCGGGCAAGTCTGTCAAAGTCCGTACTTTGTTTTCATACATGGATCCTATCTCGGATTTCATAGCTTCAAGCCATTTGTTGGAATCCGGGCCTGCCATCTCTTCTTCACAGTTCGGAGGTTCATCATTGTCTAACAACATGATTTCCAGGACAGGGTTGTCGTACCACTCTGGTGCGGAACGCATCATTGTGGACCTACAAAGTTCAGTAGTAACTTGATCCGAAGTTTCATGATCATCATAATTAACTTCCTCTCTAGTCGGTGCAGGCACCACAGAAACAACTTCTTGTGCTGTGCTACTCTCCGGTTCAAGAGGGGGTACCTCATTAAGTTCTACTTTCTTCCCACTTACTTCTTTCGAGAGAAACTCTTTCTCCAGAAAGGATCTGTCGGTGTCAAAACCGGCGGATCTCGGGTAGGGGCTCCCGAACTGTGCGTCTAGGCGGATGGTAACAGGAGACAAGGGACACGATGTTTTACCCAGGTTTGGGCCCTCTTGATGGAGGTAAAACCCTACGTCCTGCTCGATTGATATTGATATTGTGGATGTTTACAAGAGTGGATCTACCACGAGATCAAGGAGGCTAAACCCTAGAAGCTAGCCTATGGTATGATTGTAAGGGTTGTTGATGTTGATGATCGTAGTCCCTACGGACTAGAGCCATCCGGTTTATATAGACACCGGAGAGGGCTAGGGTTACATAGAGTCGGTTACAATGGTAGGAGATCTACATATCCGTATCGCCAAGCTTGCCTTCCACGCCAAGGAAAGTCCCATCCGGACACGGGAGAAGTCTTCAATCTTGTATCTTCATAGACTTGGAGTCCGGTCGATGATGATAGTTCGCCAATGATAGTTCGGTGATGATGGTAGTCCGCTATCCGGACACCCCTAATCCAGGACTCCCTCGGTAGCCCACGAACCAGGGCTTCAATGACGATAAGTCCGCGGCGTGTATTGTTTGGCATTGCAAGGCGGGTTCCTCCTCCGAATGATAGAAGATTGTGAACACCAGGATAGTGTCCGCTACGCAAAATAAATTCCACGTTCCACCGTAGAGAGAATAATAATATATACACAAGTTCAATCTGCTGACGTTTTTTGTGGCATGACGTCACACCACTACCAAGCCATTACTCGAATTGTTTTTTACTTTACCACCTTCGCGCATTTAGCGAAGCGGTTTCCTTGGCACGTCTTTGTCGAAGAAGAGATCGTGTTTCCCCTTAATCCAGGATTCTCATCAATACGGGCGTGGGTAACCCAACCGCGCCATTGATGGTGACGCTTGGGAGATAAGCGAGTTTTACCAGGCCGGTGGGGGACGCATAAGATTTCGCCTACCATATAAGGGATAAGGATTCACCTTCTCACCTACGCCTTCTTCCTCCTTTGCTTATCCATCTCCGCGCACTCGAGCTCCAACGCCCAAGTTCGCGCATCTCGTCTCAACCTTCTCCGACCATGTCCGGAGCGGGAGGTAAATGGTTGGCCTCCACCGTTAAGGAGGAGCACATCGTCAAACTGCGCGGCGCGGATACCTCTCCGGCGACGCCAGCGCACCGGCTGCCCGACGAGGGCAGCTCATCCCACCCCTGTGCCCCATGAGAGGGTTGTCTTTCTTTCCCACTTCCTCCATGGACTGGGCTTTCCACTTCACCCCTTTGTCCGGGGCTCATGTTCTACTACGGCCTGGATTTCCATGATCTGGCGCCTAACTTCATCGTCAACATCTCGGCGTTTATAAATGGGTATGCGAGGCCTTCCTCTGCATCCAGCCCCACTTGACTTGTGGCTCAAGACCTTCAATGTCAAGCGAAGGTAGTGAAGGGCATTCAAGCCGGAGTGCGGAGGGCGCCATGTTGGGCAAGATGCCCAATATCCTTTAGTTGAAGGGCCTTCGTGGAATCCGTCAAGGGGTGGCAATCGGGGTGGTTCTATATCACCGAGCAGCGTGACCCTAAATGGGCGGCGGCCCCGAAGTTTAGATCTGGTATCCCCACGCAGCTCACCTCACGGAAAGAGAAGGGCTTGCTTTGTGGGTAGTTCAAGGAGCCGACGGGACTCCAAGCCTGTATCAAGAAGTCGTGAAGAAGCTCGGGCTGGTTAACGTGGTCCAAGTCATGCTCGTCACGGATACTCCCATGCCAAGAGCGGGCATTCAATACTGTGGAGTTCGATCCGGAACAACACCAGGCTGAGCGAGCTCTTCGACACGACGTCTGAAAGGCGCGCTGGAAGGTGCTGTTCAAGGGCGCCAAGTTTCGCATCCATCGAAGATCGCGGATTTCGCTCGCAGCGCCAGGCCGACGAGGTAAGTGGTTCTACCCCTTTACGGGACACTTATTTTTCATAGTTTGACTCTATGCGGGTTTTGATTTCCCTTTTTCCTTTGACAGGACTGAATGAGGAAGGCGGAGCAGATTACCTGTCCGGCTCCTATGCCGTAAAAATCCGATGAGACGCTCATCTAGCGAGGCTGCTGGTTCCGGCACCGCACGTGGTGCCGGAGAAGAAGGCCAAGAAGGAGGCCACGGGTGCTCGAAAGAGCTCCTGTTTTTAGGTGTCCGACGACTCCGGGGCGGACTCCTCCCCCGAAAATGAGGAGGAGGAAGAGGACTCTCTCCTAGAGGAGGGAGAGAGGAAGAGGAAGGCTTCCCCAACAGGGGAGGCCGAAGGGTCCAAAAGGGGAAGGACTATTCCCCCGGACAGCTCCGCCAACATCGACGTTGGCGAGGAAGAATGGCCTTCAAGGGCCAGGCCTCCGAGATCGTAAGTATCCGGATTCTGAATGATTTATAATTTCTTTTTCTGCGTCACATAGTGTCATTACGATGCCGCATAACGCCTCGTAGTCCGGCCATGATGATCTCCCGCTTCATCGAAAGCGGGTCGTTGGCTCCGTCGGATGTAGACTCCATCCGACCGCCTCCACCCCGCGACACCGAGGACGCCGAGGTGGGATCCCAAGAAGGGACCCATCGGGGAGGCTCGAGGCGCCACAAGGCGTCCTCCGGACTTTGCGTCGGACTCCACATCGTAACCCGCAGTGGTTCCGGAGTCCGCCGGGCGCCCTTCAACGAGCGGGCAAGACTGCGGACGCCGGGCGGCTTCCGTCCAACCGGAGGCGCCGAGTAATTTGTTGGAGGCGCTGCAGAGCGCTTCCATCGAGGAAGAACACCGCACTATTATGAGTGTGGTGATCCAAAAGGTGCAGCTCGCTAAGAGCGGGCTGACCGAAGCCTGCAGTAGCCTTCTATCAGGCTTTGAGGTAAGAAGTTTTAAAAATATGCAATGTAATACCGCATAGACAGTAGCCCCTGATGCTCGGTTCGGTGTTCGGAAAGAGAAGCGGTGAGGATCTGAAAAAAGATATACGCAGGGTTGCTAAAAATTATGTCAATATGGGTTGCAGGCTGCGCTGCTGACCGCCAGACCGATCATGGAGGTCGGTGCTTTGAAGCAGGAGCTTGAGCAGTCCGAGCAAGAGCTCGGCCGCGCCAGAAGCAGCTCGGGACAAAGAAGGTGATTAACACCACTTTGAACTTGTACCTTCTGATGTAAAAGGATTTAGGTTGCAACAAAAAATAACAAGGATAACATGGATGCTGCGGGGGGCCACAAACGAGGTGGCGACCTGAAGGAGGCCATGTCATGGGCCGAACGCATAATGCGCCATGGAACGGGCAGAGCGAGAAAAGCAGGAAGCGCGAGTGGCGGTGGTTCAGCAAGAGCTCCAGGCTCTCATGGAAAAGCATGAGAGGTTGGAGCGTGACTCAAAGACTCGAGAGTCCGAGCTTGCCTCGGCTCTCGAAAGTGCCAAAACTGCCAAGGCCGAGGCCCATAAGTCCCTTCAGGAGATTGAGTTGATGAGGAAGATAGCGGCGGGTAAGGCATTTTTCATGCAAAGCAAGCATGTGAATGTAAATTACGTGTTACTTACCCGAATTCGGAGCTCTGTGGGCGTTTGCAGATCTGCCTGCATGGCGTGTCTCGATGCCGCCGCATTCTACCGAGCCGAGGAGGGAGCTCAATGGAGAAGGTCTTCCGGTCTCAAGATGTTGAGACCGGCCATCCGGTGCCCCTAGCGACCAGTCAAGCAGCTGGTCGAAGCTTCACAAGGTGGCCGAGCAGGCCATGAAGGGCCTCATAGTCCGGCTGTGGCTGGAGAGGCCATGCACAGGAGCTACTTGACCTCGTCTGCGCAATTTGGTGGATGCGTGCCCACAGGTGGAGGTTATCAGCGCTCACTTTGTATTGAAGGTGCTCGTCGGGCCCTTGCCCGCGCAAAGGTGCATTGGGGCAAGCTGGATGCGGAGAAGCTAATCACTGACGCGCCGCCAGCGGGCAAGGAACATCATACGCCCGAAATGTACTATAAGGCTGTCCTGAAGGGTGCCCGCAAGATTGCGGATGAGTGCCCCAGGGATGTAATTTTTGAGTGAATTCGCAATGTGTTATCCCGTGCGCTGAGAACTTTGTTCATATGCGCTAAGCAACGCTTGTTAATTTAAAATATTACCTTCTGTGCGGCCGTTTATTAAATCTGAGAGATGGCAAGTCGTCGGCTTCAGCCCCCATGCCACGAAGTCTTTGGGGTGTTCGGGATAAACATGAACGCTCTAGTTCCCATTTTTGGGTCCATCGAGGGAGGCGCTCAACACAACAAACCAGGCAACCGGACTTATAGTGCTTGAACACTCTCATTTAGCCATAGAATTCTATAATTTTAAATTTCGTGAAGCCCCTAGTATTCGGAGGACCGAATTGGGGCGCTATCCACGCCTTTCGCCGGGACATAATCCGAACTTCGCTCAAGCGGCGTAGGTCTTTAAGGACCCGAAAGGACCTCTCAAACAGCGACCAGTCTCTCGCCTTATCATGACAGTCAGTTTTAGCTTTCTCCACTGAGGCGTTAACCCGGCTCAACCGGGGCGCAATCGCAGTGGTTCTCCCAGTGCTACCTTAACCGATAGAACGGAACATAAGGTGCCAAACATGGGAGCCGGGCAAACCCAACTATTGACCCAAGACATGATTCGGAGCCGATTCATATAATGCTATAAGTTCGGGGTGCCGCACTTGTGAAAGTGTGCGGACTTTATCACACCATAATGCGGAGAACATAAGCCCCTGGTGTATTTGGCCGTACCAGAATGTACGGATGCAACATGTCATAAATGAACATATATGTATATATATAAGGTAATGCAATTATAAGCAAAAAGGTGCTGCATTTTATTCGAGAAGATATGCTATGAGTGCGGAATGATACAAATAGTGCGGAAAGCAAGGGATTGACGAATTAAAGGCGTCTCCCTCCGAGGGGTAGGCCGCGGAATGTTTGTATTTAACAAATTTAATGCTCGTGATGGAGACCACACGAGTGTTCGCCGCGCCTTTGTCCTTCCCTGGCTGTTGCGTCATGAGTTCGGCAGGGTCATCGCCGGACATAGTTCTGTATAAAAAAGAGAAAAATAAAAGAAAAAAGAGCGACACACTTGGGAGCCCCTGGTGTGGTCGAACCGCACTCTAGGTCTGTTGTGGTTGTGCCTTTCCCCCTATGCCCATGGTATCTCCAAGGCGTAATTATGTACGCGGAGAGCTTGTCTTACAATTTTGCGAGGGCTGGGGTTGAGGCCGCATTGCTCTGGCGATGCTCTAACGTGCTGTGGTCTTGGTTGATGTTGCTTCGGGCGCGTTTGGTCGTGTCCGGTCGTTTAACGGCGGACTGAGAATTGCCTTAAAAGGCTGCTCGCATTTCGCCGCGAGAGCCGCTGTATGTTCCTCCGCTCGGAGGGAGCGTTCCTGTTTCCATTGACCGTGATGACTCCACGAGGGCCTGGCATCTTGAGCTTAAGGTATGCATAATGCGGCACCGCGTTGAATTTTGCAAACGCGGTTCGTCCAAAGCGAGCATGATAGCCGCTGCGAACGGGACTATGTCGAAGATTAACTCCTCGCTCGGAAATTATCCGGGATCCAAGACCACTTCGGTAATCGAGCCTGTACAATTGGCCTCGACACCTGGTATGACGCCTTTGAAGGTTGTCTTTGTAGGTTTAATCCTTGAAGGGTCTATGCCCATCTTGCGCCTTTGTATCACGATAAAGCGAGTTCAGGCTACGCCGCCGTCCATCGGGACTCTCGTGAGGTGAAATCCATCGACGATTGGGTCTAAAACCAATGCGCGAATCCGCCATGGCGGATACTGGTCGGATGGTCTCTTCGATCGAAAGTGATCGGGCAAGAGGACCATGGGTTGAATTTTGGGGCGACTGGCTCCATCGCGTAGACGTCCCTTAGTGCACGCTTCCGCTCCCTCTTGGGAATATGTGTTGCGTATATCATGTTTACCGTCCGAACTTGAGGGGGGAATCCCTTTTGTCCTTTGTTGTTCGGCTGCCGGGTCTCTTCCTCGTCATCGCTGTGTAGCCCCTTGTCACTGTTTTCGGCGATTAATTTGCTCGCTTGAATACCCAACAATCTCTGTTGGTGTGGTTAGCTGGCTTTCGGGGTTCCATGTATTTGACAAGAGCGGTCGAGTATTCGGTCCAAATTGGACGGGCCCGGAGTGGTTCTTTTGAATGGCTTCTTCCGTTGACCGGGCTTGGAGCCTCGGAATCCGGCGTTGACTGCCGTATCCTCATTGCTGTCGCCGTTAATGCGGCGTTTGTTTTTGTTTAGACGCAACCTGCCATTGCGGTCCTTGGTATCCTGACCGCGGCGCTTTTTGCTGAGGTTGTTCTTCTTGAGCTAGCCAGCTATCCTCTCCCGCATAGAAGCGGGTCATGAGTGATGTGAGGGCTGCCATGGATTTCGGCTTCTCCTGTCCTAGGTGCCGGGCCAGCCACTCGTCACGGATGTTATGTTTGAAGGCAGCGAGTGCCTCTGCATCCGGACAGTCGACGATTTGATTTTTCTTTGTTAAGAACCATGTCCAGAATTGCCTGGCCGATTCGTCTGGCTGCTGGATTATGTGGCTTAGGTCATCTGCGTCTGGTGGTCGCACATATGTGCCCTGGAAGTTGTCGAGAATGCGGCTTCCGTGTCTTCCCAAAGATCCAATTGACTCTGCGGGAGGCTGTTAAGCCAATGCCGAGCTGGTCCTTTAAGCTTGAGCGGGAGATATTTGATGGCGTGAAGATGCCGTGCGCGGGCCATGTGTATATGGAAAAGATAATCCTCGATCCAAACCGCGGGGTCTGTTGTGCCATCATAGGATTCGATGTTAACGGGTTTGAACCCTTCAGGGATTTGATGATCCATTACTTCGTCAGTGAAGCATAGTGGATGTGCGGCGCCTCTGTATTGAGCAATATCGCGACGTAGCTCGAGAGAGCGTTGTCTGCTGTGTTCGGCCCGGCCGGAGTAGTTATATCCGGCGCGACGGTATTCGTCGTGGGTCTTGGGGCAACTACGTGATCCATAGATAGATCTGGATTGTCTTGCCTTGTCCTCCAATATATCCCGCAAGTCCGGCGCGTTCCCCCGTGGCTTCATGCTTTTTGAGCGATGCCGGGGTACGGTTTTGGTGGAGGGCTTGCACGCCTCTCTGTCGCGGCCACGAGGTGGCCGGTCTGCCGTATTGTGCGCTGGTGATGCAGGTTTGTATGCCTCCTCCTCTAATCGGGGGAGCAACTTGCGTTTTGGGTAACTTTTGGAGGGGCGTTCGAGTTCATACTCTTCGGCCGCGAGGACCTCGGTCCATCTGTCGGCCAGTAGGTCTTGATCAGCTTGAAGCTGTTGCTGCTTTTTCTTTAGGCTGTTTGCCGTGGCCATTAGCCTGCGTCTGAAACGCTCTTGTTTGACGGGATCCTCAGGCACGACGAATTCGTCGTCGCCAAGGCTTGCCTCGACTCCGGAGGGAGGTAAGTAATTGTCATCCTCGACCTCCTCGTCTGCCGCCCTCTCGTGAGGGCTCGCTTCTGCCTCCTCCTGCGCTTTGGATCGTCTTTGGAGGGAGTTGTCTTCGGCACTTTCTCGGGGTGTTATTATCTCCTGTGCGGAATCTCCATTCTTGCCGTGGCGGGATTTAGAGCGGCGCCACTGACGCCGGGCGCTTGGGCTGTTTCTTTAAGGAATCGGCCTCCGCCGCTTCTTTGCCGCCCCCATCTTTTGGGGTGTCCACCATGTATATGTCGTATGACGAGGTGGTCTTCCAGTGCCCTGTAGGCACTGGTTCTTGGTAGTCTCCGGCATCGTCGCCCATACCGTCGATGTCTTCGGAGTCGTAGTCGAGTACGTCGGTTAAATCGTCGACGGTGGCTACGAAGTGGGTGGTGGGTGGGCTCTGAATTTCTTCGTCGTCCGCGTCCCAACCGTCCTGGCCGTAGTTCGGCCAGGGCTCTCCGGATAGCGAGAGATACTTCAGCGAATTTATGATATCGCCGAAGGGCGAGTGCTGAAAGATGTCCGCAGCGGTGAATTCCATGATCGGCGCCCAATCGGATTCGACTGGCAGGGGCGCAGGAGGTTCGGAGTACGGCAGGGAGTCCGGCACCTCGGAGTCATGAGCTTTATGCGGGACAAGGTAAGTGTTCGGCTCCATCGTCGTAGAAGTTGCAGCTCGCGAGGCGGTGTCCAGCCATCCGTCCTCGATCCGAGCGATCGGCTCCGGACTATGGGTCGGAGCGGATTCATGTGCGGCCTCCAAGGTGCTGTCCGGCGGAAGAGTTAGGTCATGCCCATCGTGATAGCTGCAACACGCTTCGGCTGTGGCTCAGATCCATCAAAGATCAAGTCCCCGCGGATATCGGCCGTGAAGTTTAGGCTTCAAACCTGACTCGACGGCCAGGGGCGTAGCTTTCGATCTGCTTCCAGATGGCCAAGCGAAGTTGGCCCGCAGCGCGGCCGCCAAATACGAAGATCTGTCCGGGAGAAAAGTCTCACCCAGGACTGCGTCGTTGTTGATTGAAGAGGCCATCAAGCCTATCGGTGACGCATACGGAGGAACTCTCAATGAAAGCACCAATGTCGGTGTCAAAACCGCGGATCTCGGTAGGGGGTCCCGAACTGCAAGGCGTCTAGGCGGATGGTAACAGAGACAAGGGACACGATGTTTTACCCGAGTTCGGGCCCTCTTGATGGGGGTAAAACCCTACGTCCTGCTCGATTGATATTGATATTGTGGATGTTTACAAGAGTGGATCTACCACGAGATCAAGGAGGCTAAACCCTAGAAGCTAGCCTATGGTATGATTGTAAGGGTTGTTGATGTTGATGATCGTAGTCCTACGGACTAGAGCCATCCGGTTTATATAGACACCGGAGAGGGCTAGGGTTACATAGAGTCGGTTACAATGGTAGGAGATCTACATATCCGTATCGCCAAGCTTGCCTTCCACGCCAAGGAAAGTCCCATCCGGACACGGGGAGAAGTCTTCAATCTTGTATCTTCATAGTCATGGAGTCCGGTCGATGATGATAGTTCGGCCAATGATAGTTCGGCTGATGATGGTAGTCCGGCTATCCGGACACCCCCTAATCCAGGACTCCCTCAGGATCCATTCTTGGCAACAAAGATCTTGCCTTTGGATCTGAGGTAGAAGGTATACCCAATAGTTTCCTTAGGGTATCCTATGAAGATGCATTTTTCCGATTAGGGTTCGAGCTTTTTAGGTTGAAGTTTCTTGACATAAGCATCACGTCCCCAAACTTTCAAAAACGACAACTTAGGTTTCTTCCCAAACCATAATTCATACGGTGTAGTCTCAACGGATTTAGACGGTGCCCTATTTAAAGTGAATGCGGCAGTCTCTAAAGCATAACCCCAAAATGATAGTGGTAGATCGGTAAGAGACGTCATAGATCACACCATATCCAATAGAGTGCGATTACCACGTTCGGACACACCATTACGGTGAGGTGTTCCAGGCGGCGTGAGTTGTGAAGCAATTCCACATCTCCTTAAGTGCGTACCAAACTCGTGACTCAACTATTCTCCTCCACGATCTGATCGTAAGAACTTTATTTTCCTGTCACATTGATTCTCTACCTCGCTCTGAAATTCCTTGAACTTTTCAAAGGTCTCAAACTTGTGTTTCATTAAGTAGACATACCCATATCTACTTAAGTCATCAATGAGGGTGAGAACATAACGATAGCCACCACAAACCTCAACGCTCATTGGACTGCATACATCAGTATGTATTATTTCCAACAAGTTGGTTGCTCGCTCCATTGTTCCGGAGAACGGAGTCTTGGCCACTTTGCCCATGAGGCATGGTTCGCACGTGTCAAATGATTCATAATGAAGAGACACCAAAAGTCCATCTTCATGGAGTTTCTTCATGTGTTTGACACCAATGTGACCAAGGCGGCAGTGCCACAAGTATGTGAGACTATCATTATCAACCTTACATCTTTTGGCATTCACACTATGAATATGCGTAACATCATGTTCAAGATTCAATAAAAATAAACCATTGACCAGTGGGGCATGACCACAAAATATATCTCTCATATAAATAGAACAACCATTATTCTTGGATTTAAATGGGTAGCCATCTCGCATTAAACAAGATCCAGATACAATGCTCATGCTCAAAGTTGGCACTAAATAACAATCATTGAGGTTTAAAACTAATCCCGAAGGTAGATGTAGAGGTAGCGTGCCGACGGCGATCACATCGACCTCGGAACCATTCCCGACGCGCATCCTCACCTCGTCCTTCCCCAGTCTCCGCTTATTCTGCAGCTCCTGCTTTGAGTTACAAATGTGAGCAACCACTTCGGTATCAAATACCTAGGAGCTACTACGAAATCGGTAAGGTACACATCAATAACATGTATATCATATATACCTTTGGCGTTGCCGGCCTTCTTATCCGCTAAGTACTTGGGGCAGTTCCGCTTCCAGTGACCATTTTCCTTGCAATAAAAGCACTCAGTCTCAGGCTTGGGTCCATTCTTTGGCTTATTCTTCCGGCAGAGTCGACTTCAAGGCGTGGCAACTCCCTTGCCGTCCTTCTTGAAGTTCTTCTTTCCCTTGCCTTTCTTGAATTTACTGGTCTTATTCACCATCAACACTGGATGTTCCTTTTTCATTTCCACCTCCGCTGATTTCAGCATTGAATATAACTCAGGAATGGACTTCTCCATCTCTTGCATCTTGTAGTTCATCACAAAGCTATTGTAGCTAGGTGGAAGCGACTGGAGGATTCTGTCAATGACCGAGTCATCTAGAAGTTTAACTCTCAGTTGAGACAAGCAGTTGTGCAACCCAGACATTTTGAGTATATGCTCGCTGACAGAACTATTTTCCTCCATCTTACAACTGTAGAACTTGTCAGAGACTTCATATCTCTCGACCCGGGCATGAGCTTGGAAAACCATTTTCAGCTCTTGGAACATCTCATATGATCCTTGTTGCTCAAAATGCTTTTGGAGCCCCGGTTCTAAGATGTAAAGCATGTCGCACTGAACCAGGGAGTAATCATCACTACGCGACTACCAAGCATTCATAACGTCTTGAGTTGCCGGGAAAATGGGTGCGTCACCTAGCGGTGCTTAAAGTACATATGCTTTCTTGGTAGCTATGAGGATGATCCTCAAGTTACGGACCCAATCCGTATAGTTGCTACCATCGTCTTTCAAATTGGTTTTCTCTAGGAACGCGTTGAAGTTGAGGGCAACATTAGCGTGGTCCATTGGATCTACAGGATAGATTGTAAAGACAATTTCAGACTAAGTTCATGATAATTAAGTTCATCTAATCAAATTATTTAATGAACTCCCACTCAGATAGACATCCCTCTAGTCATCTAAGTGATACATGATCCGAATTGACTAGGCCGTGTCCGATCAACACGTGAGACGGACTAGTCATCAAAGGTGAACATCTCCATGTTAATCGCATCTACTATACGACTCATGTTCGACCTTTCGGTCTCTCGTGTTCTGAGGCCATATCTATACATGCTAGGCTCGTCGAGTCAACCTAAGTGTTTCGCATGTGTAAATCTAGCTTACACCCATTGTATTCGAACGTTAGAATCTATCACACCTAATCATCATGTGGTGCTTCAAAACAACAAACCTTCGCAACGGTGCACACTCAGGGGGAACACATTTCTTGAAATTCTAGTGAGGGGTCATCTTATTTATTCTACCATCGTTCTAAGCAAATAAGATGTAAAAAGGATAAACATCACATGCAAATCATAAAGTGACATGATATGGACAATATCATATTGCGCCTTTGATCTCCATCTTCGAGGCGCGGCATGATCACCATCGTCATCGGCATGGCGCCATGATCTCCATCACATGATCTCCATCATCGTGTCTTCATGAAGTTGTCTCGCCAACTATTACTTCTACTACTATGGCTAATGGTTAGCAAAAAGTAAAGTAATTACATGGCATTTATATTGACTCGCAGGTCATACAATAAATTAAGATAACTCATATGGCTCCTGCCGGTTGTCATACTCATCGACACGCAAGTCGTGATTCCTATTACAAGAACATGATCAATCTCGTACATCACATATACAATTCGTCACATCCTTTTGGCCATATCATATCACATAGCATACCCTGCAAAAACAAGTTAGACGTTATCTAATTGTTGTCGCATGTTTTACATGGCTGCTATGGGTTTCTAGCAAGAACGTTTCTTACCTACGTAAAATCCACAACGGTAATATGCCGATTGCTATTTACCCTTCATAAGGACCCTCTTCATCGAATCTGATCCGACTAAAGTGAGAGAGACAGACACCCGCTAGCCACCTTATGCAACAAGTGCATGTCAATCGGTGGAACCTATCTCACGTAAGCGTATGTGTAAGGTCGGCCCGGTCCGCTTCATCCCACAATGCCACCAAATCAAGATAGGACTAGTAACGGTAAGCAAATTGAACAAATCATCACCCACAACTACTTGTGTTCTACTCATGCATAGAATCTACGCATAGACCTAGCTCTGATACCATTGTTGGGGAACATAGTAATAATTCAAAAAAATTCCTATTTGTCACCAAGATCAATCTAGGAGATGCTAGCAATGAGAGAGAGGGAGTGCATCTTCATACCCTTGAAGATTGCTAAGTGGAAGCGTTACAAGAACGCGGTAGATGGAGTCATACTCGCGGCGATTCAGATCGCAGAAAATCCGATCCAAGCGTCGAACGGATGGCGCCTCCGTGTTCAACACATGTACAGCCCGGGGACGTCTCCTCCTTCTTGATCCAGCAAGGGGAGAGGAGAAGTTGAGGGAGAACTCCGGCAGCACGACGACATGATGGTGGAGCTCATGGTTCTCCGGCAGAGCTTTGCTATGCTCAACGGAGGAGGAGGAGTTGGAGGGGGAGGGCTGCGCCAGGGGCAAGGGGTGAAGCTCCCATCCGCCTCCCCACTATATATAGGTGTGGAGGGGTGTAACATCCCATATTTCCCATTTGGAATGTTTTACAATTATAGCTAAGCATCTATGCATATTGTTTGAATTGAGTGGCATTTGAATTATTTCATAGGCTTTTGAGTTTGTTTGAATTTGGATTCAAATTGGCAAATGAAATTCTTTCAAAATAATGCTTGACAAATACTTGAGCAAAAGTATGAGAGGCGTAAACATGACACTCCAAAAATGTCAGAAAAAAATTGCCAAAGAGTTTGAATTCAAATTTGAATTTTATTTGGGATTTCTAGAAAGTGTTTTTTGTTTGAGTTTTGCCCCTGGAAAAATGTCCAAGTTATAGGATTTATTCTCGTGAGAATTTTGATATATATATATGTACTATATAATATATATATATATATATATATATATATATATATATTCATTCCTCTAAATAATTTTTTCTCCTCTGTGTAAATTCCAAATAAAAGGAAAAGCCCAGCGCTTAGCTGTGCCAGCCAACCAACCGGTAGCCGAGTCATGACTCCACGCCCGAGCCGGCCTGTCCCAGCGCCGACGCCCGAACCCACTCCCCCTCGGCCGTCCGCCCGATCCCCTCTCTCTTTCTCTCACCGACGCGCCGGCCCCACCCCTTCTCCTTCCCCTCGCGCATGCAATGCCGCCCGGAGCGCGTCCAGAGCGCGCCGCGGTTCCGATCATCTCGGGATCGTGATCCCGAGTCGACCCCTCGCCCACGCTTATACCCTATATAAACCCCGCGGCCTCCTCTTCCGAACCCCCCAAAAACCCTAGCTAAAGTCCCACCGTAGCCCACGCTCACCCCGAACCGATCTAGCTCCTGCCGCCGCTGTTCGCCGTCGCCACCATCGCCGGTGAGCCACCACCTGCCCTTCCCTACTACTCCACCCGCACCGCCGTTTCCTCACGCACCTCCCTGACATCCTCTCGTCGCCCAGGAATCGTTGGAGCCATCGCCCCAGAGCTCACCGCCGCTCGGCGGAGCTGCAGCTCACCAGAGAGCCATCGTCGTTGCCCCGATCGCCACCGTCGTCCCCGAGCTCCACCGAGACCACCCCAACGCCGCCCTCGAGTCGCCGCACCTCCCCGACCACTCCACCTTCCTCCCCGATCGCTGGAACCGCCGCGCCGTAGTCACCCGAGTCGCCGTCGCTGCCGACCGCCGCGGTAAGCCACCAGAGCTGTAGCGACCTGACCCAACATCGGTCAAGTCTCTGTGTCTGTACCATCCCAAGATCATGCTGGTACTCACAGTACATCGATAAAGTAATCAAAGTTCAATCACACCTGAATTTTATTACACGATTCTCATATAGAGTCTTTATTACAAGGGAATAAATTCGGCTTAAGGCCAACTCATGAGAAATAAACTACTAATGCTGCGGAAGCGTCGAGGTAAAGCGAGTCCATCCGACTCCAAAGGGCAATCGCCAAGCGCGGAGCGTAGCCTCACTCCTGATCGGAATATATCTCTGCAACATAATACGTTGCAGCCATGTAGGTCAGCTTTTGGAATAAGCTGGCAAGTCATGAAGAATAACAATAATAAAGTTACTACACTATATGCATTTTGGCTGTGGAGCTCTAAGTTTCATCAATTTGCGTAAAGCCAATTTTATCCTACTACAGTGGACTTATTTGCAAATTACTACAAATTGTTGGTAGTTATTGAGATGGTTCCGCCAACCAAAATCTCGTTCCCAAATTATTAAGTCATAAACCCTCAAATTAATTCATTAGTTTTAGTGTTGAGATATCCGAATACTTCCAAGTTCCAGAGGCTCAAATGTCCGTGAATCGGGACACGGCTAATCGATTAGGTTATAACTCTGCAGAGGTTTGCGCACTTTCCCCACAAGAATCATTCCCTCCTTTAAAGTCTTCGCACTTCATGGTGTTTGAAGACGGGACGAATGAAACAGGGTCTTCCAAAGAGTTCTTCTGGCCACTGCCGGTACCCATCCAATCCTACCGTTCGTCTACTTCTCGTAGTACCGAATCCAGCCACGTCACTACTAGGGTCAACCCAGCCAGAGCCCATAATGGCTTGCGGCTGCATGTAAGCTTCCGGTCATGGGGCATCCATCCTTCTCTTCGTGGCTGGGTGAAGCTTTCCGCAGGATGTCATGGCGCTTCTCCATGCATCCCGCCACCACCGGGTGCTCCAGGTGCCCGTCAACCGTCCTCCACCCAGTAGTGATTTTCCAAGTCCATCTTGATCATTGTAGTCCATGGGTTGTCGTCATCATTTACTCTCACATCTTGCTTATGAATTTCACTCATACCAAATCCGTCTCTGAGCATAGCAAAATAACTACTACGTCCCGGGGTCATGGTAACAAGGGGATTGGTTCATCCTACCACATGATACTACTCAAGTTTAATGACTTCAAGATTTCACTACTGCATGCATGGTAGGGTGGTGACAACTACTAATGCACAAAAACATAGGTATAGAAATAACATGATCAAAACTTGCCTTGCTGATGATCCTCGTAAGCTAAAGAGTCATAGTAGCAAGCTTCGCACTCCTGAAACTCTACCGAGACAAACAATGAACACAATAAGCAAAACAATAGGATCACATAACACAACATAACAGAAATAACATAACACAACAAAGCAACCAAAACCAAATCCAAAGGAAAACTCAAAGAAAAAATCACTCAAAGTTTCCTACTTCAACAATAGCTAGAACTAGTTTTTATATAACAAAAATTCCTTAATATAACCTAATCATGGTTTTAGGTTAACTTAACAGAAAAGGATTCACTAAGCAACTAGGAGCAAAAAGAATTAATTAAAAAGCTATTATAAAACTCATTCTAGGCCTAATCCAATTTCTATTAAGAAAATAATTTAAAACTTTTATTAATTATAAATAAAAGTTCATCTACTAGAATGACAGAAACTAACCTAGAATAACTAATCACAAGTTAAAAATAAATTAATTTACTAATTAATTTAATAGGAAAACAGGAACTAGTTAATTAATTGGGATTAATAGGATTCTGCTTAGAACTAATTATTTATTAACCCTAAAATACCAAAGTTAATTTCTAGGGTTTGGCAATGTCAAAATAAAGTGGTGACAAAAAGAATCATGCAAAAATAATTTTTCTAACTAAAATTATAGCAGATTTGCTATTCTGGCTAAAACAATATTAAAAGCATTTTTAATTATTTTTAACATAGCTAAATATATATTTTTCTGAAACTACATAAAATTTGTAATCCAACAAAAAAAAGAATCACTCAAAAATATTAAGCAGAATAAAAGATATACATTTTTGAAAATTGAAACTATTCGGCTAAAACAGAAAATCAAAATAAAAAGAAAAAAAAAGGCCTAATGGGCCTATATCATGCACTAGGCGTAGTTTAGTCTAAACGGGCCCTAGGTTTAAACTAAACGAACCGGCCTAAACAAATAAACCTAAACTAAAACTAAACCGAAAAGAATCGGCCGGTTTTATAAATAAAACCTAACGTTTCGGGGCGTCTAATCGAGGCCGTCGATCTAAGATCGAACGGGGGAGGGGGATGCCGGGGACTTACCGGACTCCGGCGACGGCGGCGGCGGCGGCGAGAGGCTGGAGCGTCAGGCGTCGGGCGAAGCTGAAGTCGTCGGGAGACGCGCACGAGCACGGGAGGGTTCGGTGGTGTTGGGAGGGTCGGGTGGACTGTGGTGGCGTCGGCGGCGACTTTGGCGGCGTGGCAGCCTGGGACTCCGGTGAGCTCGGGAGGAGAGGGAGAGGGGTCCGGCGTTGCTAGGGGGGAATGGGGTGGAGCCTCGGCTTTATAGCCGGGGTCGGGCTTGCCTCGGAAGGGCATCGGGCTGTCGGGGATCCGGATCCTTCGGGATCCGGTGGATCTCCCATGAGCTCGGTGGCGTGGGCGAGGGGAAGGAGACGGGCGGGTCCCACGAGCCGGGAGAGAGAGAGGCGAGGCGTCGGGTGGCCGAGACGGAGGGTTTTCGGGCGAGGGGCGAGGCCGGAGGGCTGGCCTGTTGGCCTAGTGGGCGGGCTGGCTTGGGCCAAAGCGCGGGCTGGAGGGTGCGGCACTGGCTGGGCCTGGGTGGCTGGCCGGCGCCTGGGGTTTTTCTTTATTTTTTTAATTAAAACAAAAACAAAAATAAAACCTTATCTATAAATATTTTATATAGGGTATATATATACCAAAATGATCAGGGGAATATTCCCTTTCATTTGAACATTTTTCCAAAGTAAGAATCCAAACTTCATAAAAATCTATTTTTTTCAAATTCAAATAAAATTCAGATTTGAATTCCAAATCTTTGGCATTGTTTCCTCTGATATTTTGGAGTGTCATGTTTGCTCCTCTCATACTTTTGATCAAGTATTTATCAGGCTTAGTTTTTGAATTGTTTCACATGCCAAAGTTTGAAATTCAAATCTCAACTTGCTCTGAAACTTCAAATGACAATCAAATTCAAATGTAATGCATAGGATGCTTAGCTATAATTGTAAAACATTCCAAATAGGAAATTTGGGATGTTACAAACCTACCCACCTTAAGATGAATCTCGCCCTCGAGATTCGGGTTGGCTAGCAAATAGGTGTGGGTGATCTCGAAGAAGGTCTTCTTCGCGCTCCCAGGTGGCTTCTTCCTCGGTGTGGTGACTCACAAAGACCTTGCAAAACTTGATGACCTTGCTGCGGGTGACTCGCTTGCAGTCTCGAGAATTCGGACGGGTTTCTCCTTGTAAGTCAAATCCTTTGTCAAGCTGTATGGCCTCTAGGGGCACTTGTGTCTCTCAACGGAACATCGGCCATGTCGGCATGACACTTCTTCACCGAGAAACATGGAAAACATCATGAACTCCGGACAATCCTTCCGCAATTCCAACTTGTATGCAACTTCTCCACGACGTTCGAGGATTTTGTAGGGGCCAATGAATCGGGGTGCTAACTTTCCCTTGACTCCAAACCTCTTGATTCATCCAAGGTCTCGGTTTCCAACACTATGAGGTCTGCGGGAAATTTATGGTTCCTGATGTTGAGAGTTGCATGACAGCCTACACCTGCCATCATTTCTCCTCCTGCGGTACTGACGCGAAGGGGGCTTCTAAGGGTTCTAGTGCGCAACCCGTACTTTTCCACAACTACCCTTGATATGAATGAATGCGTTGCACCAGAATCAAAGAGAACCAAAACTGAACGTGAATTCAATAAATACTTACCAACCACGATGTTACGGCTGATCATAGACGTCCTCCACGTCGATGTGGTTCACCTGAGCACGAGGGAACGGATTGGGCTTCTTGGCTGAGCCTCCATTGCCATTACCATTCCTCTGCTTGGCCTCCGGGCAGTCGGTGGCGTAGTGCCACATCTTACGGCACTTGAAGCGGTGATGTGGCTCAGATCCTTCGGAGCCGGGCAGAACGGTGCTGATTGCCATTACCATTTCCATTGCCATTGCCATTACCATGGCACGACTTGTTGTCTGGCTGCGGTTGTTCCCATTTCCTCCATGGTTATGACCTCCATGGTTATGATGGGTGTGCCCTCCCGAGTACGGTGCATAGCGGGCTTCTGCTGAGCTCCCGAGTTGTGCTTCCCTGGCTGTACTTCCGCTATGCTTTCTATCTGCTGCTGCTTGCCTTCCGAATGGTGGCCTTGTCTACCAGCTCCTGGTAGTTGTTGAAAGTAGCCACAATAAGCTGCATGCTCAGTTCATCATTGAGTCCCTCAAGGAACTTCTCCCGCTTGGCGGCATCTGTGGCCACATCATCGGGGCATAGCGAGCAAGCTTGCTGAATTCATCCACGCATCTTGTACACAAGACGATTCCCTGGCGTAAGTTGCGGAACTCACGCTTCTTCGCACTCATGGCTCCGGTGAGACATGAGCAAGCGAAGGCTGCTGGAATTGGTCCCAAGTGATGCCACCCATGGGAAAAGTGGCGGTGTAATTCTCCCACCAAGAAGCTGCAGGTCCATCCGGTTGATGCGCCGCAAAGCGCACCTTCTCAAAGCATCAGTGCATCCAACGGTGACTAGCTCTCTTCCAATCTTGCGGAGCCAATCATCAGCCACAATCGGCTCAGTGCTACTAGAGAACACTGGCGGATTCAACCTCAGAAATCGAGTCAAGTTGTCCACAGTGGGTGGTGGCGGTGGCGGTGGATTGTTGGCGGTGTTGTTACGATTACGAATCAGGAGTTGCATCGATGCATTCTCGCTGCTGGAGCAGCTGGGTGAGCTCAAGGAAACCCGGTGTCACGTCTCGGAGGCATCTGGTGTTTTTGGAGTGGGTGAGAAAATTAGAATAGAACAATGGTCTATGAGAAATACACTACCCATATGAATGCACAATCATAACACACCAATCATTTATTCATTCCACTCAAACATGGTTCAAACTCGATTACAAAAGCTCATGACTAATCAAAGGGAAAAACATCGGCCTAACTGATCGACGAAAAAGTAAAAAGATAACATGGTGGTCGACTAAAAGTCTTCATCGCTGGCGCCTCCTCTTGGGGTTTCCTTCGGTGGTACTCCTTCAAAATCCTGATCATTGCTCACGAGGGTGCTTCGTCTCCACTCGGTAAAGGTCCTCTCCCAAGTCCATCTTCTCCTCAATCGCGGCAAGCTTCATCTTCGTGTCGTCGACTATCTCCATGAAGTCCGTGATTTCTTCCTCATGGCCAAGGAAGTCTGCGTGCCTTCTCCTCCAGCCCAGTTCATGGAACAAAAGCTTCCGTGTGTCTTGAGTTCTGGTGAGTCGAATCTCCCGCTTCACGAGAAGACACTCCAAGTCCTGGATGTAAGAAAGAGTGGAATCGTCCTCGATGGTACGGATGATATCTCCGTTCCTTGCCTGCGAGAAACCATGGCGAGGTCCGAGTGATCGAAGCTCGCCTCAGATTCTCTCGGAGATGTCCAAGTGCTCGATAGATCGCCACGTCCCTTCCGATGATCCAGTTGAACTCGGTGAACTCAAAGTCAATCGGCTCCGTGTGTCCTCCGAAGGTTCTCCCTGGGATATGCACTTCAATCCTGTAGCGGGTGTCCGTCGGAAGTGCATTGGTTGGCTTCCCGGTGATCGAGGGCAGAGCAATCTTCACCGCTTCACCATCCGGACCAGCTTCCTTCCGAAGGGCATCGTCTCATCGGCCGGCAAAACTCCGTAGCAAAACCGGGGTGAACTCGACGGCCATCTAGAATGTTGAAAATAGGAGAAGAGTCGAGAATTGAACAGGGAGAATTACGGAATGAAAAGGATTTAAAGTAAATGGTCTCGCTTATGGCTTTCCGATCCTAGGGGTTACGATCCTCACGGTCATTGCGTGTGCTCGATACCATCTACAGTAGCGACCTGACCCAACATCGGTCAAGTCTACGTGGTTCCGTACCATCCCAAGATCATGCTTTGGTACTCACGGTTACATCGATAAAGTAATCAAAGTTCAATCACACCTGAATTTTATTACACGATTCTCATATAGAGTCTTTATTACAAGGGAATAAATTCGGCTCAAGGCCAACTCATGAGAAATAAACTACTAATGCTGCTTGAGCGTCGAGGTAAAGCGAGTCCATCCGACTCCAAAGGGCAATCGCCAAGCGCGAGCGTAGCCTCACTCTGATCGGAATATATCTACGCAACATAATACGTTGCAGCCATGTAGGTCAGCTTTTGGAATAAGTCGGCAAGTCATGAAGAATAACAATAATAAAGTTACTACACTATATGCATTTTGGCTGTGGAGCTCTAAGTTTCATCAATTTGCGTAAAGCCAATTTTATCCTACTACAGTGGACTTATTTGCAAATTACTACAAATTGTTGGTAGTTATTGAGATGGTTCCGCCAACCAAAATCTCGTTCCCAAATTATTAAGTCATAAACCCTCAAATTAATTCATTAGTTTTAGTGTTGAGATATCCGAATACTTCCAAGTTCCAGAGGCTCAAATGTCCGTGAATCGGGGACACGGCTAATCGATTAGGTTATAACTCTGCAGAGGTTTGCGCACTTTCCCCGCAAGAATCATTCCCTCCTTTAAAGTCTTCGCACTTCATGGTGTTTGAATACGGGATGAATGAAACAGGGTCTTCCAAAGAGTTCTTCTGGCCACTGCCGGTACCCATCCAATCCTACCGTTCGTCTACTTCTCGTAGTACCGTCCAGCCAGCGTCACTACTAGGGTCAACCCAGCCAGAGCCCATAATGGCTTGCGGCTGCATTGTAAGCTTCGGTCATGGGGCATCCATCCTTCTCTTCGTGGCTGGGTGAAGCTTTCGCAGGATGTCATGGCGCTTCTCCATGCATCCCGCCACCACCGGGTGCTCCAGGTGCCCGCCAACCGCCCTCCACCCAGAGTGATTTTCCGAAGTCCATCTTGATCATTGTAGTCCATGGGTTGTCATCATCATTTACTCTCACATCTTGCTTATGAATTTCACTCATACCAAATCCGTCTCTGAGCATAGCAAAATAACTACTACGTCCGGGGTCATTTTAACAAGTGGATTGGTTCATCCTACCACATTATACTACTCAAGTTTAATGACTTCAAGATTTCACTACTGCATGCATGGTGGGGTGGTGACAACTACTAATGCACAAAAACATAGGTATAGAAATAACATGATCAAAACTTGCCTTCTTGATGATCCTCGTAAGCTAAAGAGTCGTAGTAGCAAGCTTCGCACTCCGAAACTCTACCGAGACAAACAATGAACACAATAAGCAAAACAATAGGATCACATAACACAACATAACAGAAATAACATAACACAACAAAGCAACCAAAACCAAATCCAAAGGAAAACTCAAAGAAAAATCACTCAAAGTTTCCTACTTCAACAATAGCTAGAACTAGTTTTTATATAACAAAAATTCCTTAATATAACCTAATCATGGTTTTAGGTTAACTTAACAGAAAAGGATTCACTAAGCAACTAGGAGCAAAAAGAATTAATTAAAAAGCTATTATAAAACTCATTCTAGGCCTAATCCAATTTCTATTAAGAAAAATAATTTAAAACTTTTATTAATTATAAATAAAAGTTCATCTACTAGAATGACAGAAACTAACCTAGAATAACTAATCACAAGTTAAAAATAAATTAATTTACTAATTAATTTAATAGGAAAACAGGAACTAGTTAATTAATTGGGATTAATAGGATTCTGCTTAGAACTAATTATTTATTAACCCTAAAATACCAAAGTTAATTTCTAGGGTTTGGCAATGTCAAAATAAAGTGGTGACAAAAGAATCATGCAAAAATAATTTTCTAACTAAAATTATAGCAGATTTGCTATTCTGGCTAAAACAATATTAAAGCATTTTTAATTATTTTTAACATAGCTAAATATATATTTTTCTGAAACTACATAAAATTTGTAATCCAACAAAAAAAAGAATCACTCAAAAATATTAAGCAGAATAAAAGATATACATTTTTGAAAATTGAAACTATTCGGCTAAAACAGAAAATCAAAATAAAAAGAAAAAAAAAGGCCTAATGGGCCTATACTGTGCACTAGGCGTAGTTTAGTCTAAACGGGCCCTAGGTTTAAACTAAACGAACCGGCCTAAACAAATAAACCTAAACTAAAACTAAACCGAAAAGAATCGGCCGGTTTTATAAATAAAACCTAACGTTTCGGGCGTTTATCGAGGCCGTCGATCTAAGATCGAACGGGAGGGGATGCTGGGACTTACGGACTCGGCGACGGCGGCATGGCGGCGGCGAGAGTGCGCTTGAGCGTCAAGGCGTCGGCGAGCCATGAAGTCGTCGGGGAGACGCAAGACGAGCACTGGAGGGTTCGGTGGTGTTGGGAGGGTCGGTGGACTGTGGTGGCGTCGGCGGCGACTTTGGCGGCGGTGGCGAGCTCGGGACTCCGGTGAGCTCGGGAGGGAGAGGGAGAGGGGGTCCGGCGTTGCTAGGGGGGGGAATGGGGTGCGGAGCCTCTGGCTTTTATAGCCAGGGGGTCGGGCTTGCCTCGGAAGGGCATCGGGGCTGTCGGGGATCCGGATCGCCGGGATCCGGTGGATCTCCCATGAGCTCGGTGGCGCGGGGGGAAGGAGACGGGGCGGGTCCCACGAGTCAGCGGGAGAGAGAGGGGCGAGGGCGTCGGGTGGCCGAGACGGAGGGTTTTCGGGCGAGGGGCGAGGCCGGTCGGGGGCTGGGCTGGCCTGTTGGCCTAGTGGGCCGGCTGGCTTGGGCCAGCGCTGGGCTCTGATGGGTGCGGCACTGGCTGGGCACAGGGGTGGTTCGGTGGCGCCCGGGGTTTTTTCTTTATTTTTAATTAAAACAAAAACAAAAATAAAACCTTATCTATAAATATTTTATATAGGGTATATATATACCAAAATGATCAGGAATATTCCCTTTCATTTGAACATTTTTCCAAAGTAAGAATCCAAACTTCATAAAAATCTATTTTTTCAAATTCAAATAAAATTCAGATTTGAATTCCAAATCTTTTGGCATTGTTTCCTCTGATATTTTTGGAGTGTCATGTTTGCTCCTCTCATACTTTTGATCAAGTATTTATCAGGCTTAGTTTTTGAATTGTTTCCCACATGCCAAAGTTTGAAATTCAAATTCAAATCTCAACTTGCTCTGAAACTTCAAATGACAATCAAATTCAAACAGAATGCATAGGATGCTTATCTATAATTGTAAAACATTCCAAATAGGAAATTTGGGATGTTACAAGAGCCCCTCTGCCGTTAGATCTGAAACCAACGCTGTAGATTAGATCTGCGAAGGGGTGCGTTTTTGTAAAAAAAAATGCCGGATTAGTTATGTTTTTTATGGTTTAGTTACTGGTTTATTTTTTAGATCGAACCGGCTGGTTATTTTCTGTTTAGCCGCGGGCACCTCTAGGTTATATTACGCCTGAGCGTTAGATAGCCTAGTAGCACTAATTTTTTCTTTTTTTTGTTTTATTTTCAGTTTCTGTTTTTAGCAAATAGTTCTGTTTTTGTTTTTGCTATTTCTTTTAGTTGGTTTATTGTTTTTAGTTGATTCTTTTTTTGTTAGTTTGCAAATTTCTTGTAGTTTCTGTAGAAAATATGTTTAGCCATGTTTAAATTATTAGAAATAGTTTTATATTATTTTTAGTCAGATTAGTTTTTCTGCCATAACTTGAGCTAGAATAATTTTAATTTAGTTATTCTTTTTTCTACTGCTTAGTTTAGTCCATGCCTAGCAGTAGGAACTTGTTTGGGTATTTTAGATTTAATTAAAAAAATAGTTTTAGTCGAAATCAAGTTTTCTAGTTTATTTAACTAGCTACTGTTTTCCTACTGTTCTAGTTAGTAAATAATTTTATTTTTACTATGTTATAGTTTATTCTAGATTAGTTTCTGTAGCTACAGAGGATGAACTTTTATTTATAGTAGAATGAAAATTTTATTTTATTTCTTTGCTAGAATTGTTTTGGGCATAATAGGAGTTCTATAATAGCTTTGATGTGATTCTTTGTGCACCTAGTTTGTATGCTGTTTTCCTTTATGCTAGTTAGCAAAACCCATGTTTAGGTTCTGTTAAGAAAAGTTTTAGTAGTATAAAACTATTTTCCTAGTTGTTGCTTGATGTGGTGACAACCTTGTTTTGCTTTTTCCGAGTTTTTCCTTGGTTTTGGTTTGAGTGCTTGGGTGTTTTACTTCAACTTGCTATTATGTTATATTGTTCTATACTTATTTGTGCTATTGTTTGACTCAGTAGAATTCCTGGAGTGCGAGGCCTGCTATTACGAGTCGCTAGCTTTCGAAGACCGTCAGCCAGGCAAGTCATTTGATCATATTTTTACAATACCTATGATTTTATTGCATTAGAATTATACCTCCCCACCATGCATGCAGTAGGAGAATTTTGTTAAGTTATTATCTTGAGTAGTATCATGAGGTAGGATGAACCCTTCTCCCTTGTTACCGATGCCCGGGATGATGTAGTCGATTGCTATGCTTTAGTAGACGGGGTTGGTTGAGTGATTCATAAGGGAGATGTGAGAGTCAAGATGATGACAACCCCATGACTTCAAGCTCAAGATGGACTTCAAAATTCACTACTGGGTGGAGGATAGTTGACGGGCACCCTGGAGAAACCAAAGTGGATGGCCGGGATGCATGGAGAAGCAACATGACATCTTGCGGAAAGCTTCACCCAGCCACGAAGAGACGGATGGATACCCCATTGACGGAAGCTTACTGTGCAGCCGCAAGCCATTATGGGCTCTGGCTTGGTCGACCCGAGGCGTGACTCTGGCCGGACGGTGCTACGAGATGTAGAAGAACGGTAGGATTGGATGGGCACCGGCAGTGGCCCAGAGGAACTCTTCGGAAGAACCTGCTTCGTTCGTCCTGTCTTAAAACACCAGGCAGTGCGAACACTTCAAGGAGGGAACGATTCTTGCGGGTAAAGTGTACAAACCTCTGCAGAGTGAAGACCTAATCGATTAGCCCTGTCCCCGGTTACGGACAATTTGAGCCTCTGGAACTTGGAGTATTTCGGATATCTCAACATTGAACTTAATAAATTAATTGAGGGGGTTATCTAATAATTGGGAATGAGACATTGGTTGGCGGAACAATCTCAATAACTACCAACATTTTGAAGTAATTGCAAACAAGTCCTTTGTTGTAGGGAAAAACTGGCTTTTTGCACAACAATGAAACTTAGAGCCCCACGGCCAAATTGCATATAGTATTAGTAATTTTTATTGTTGTTCTCCCTTCATGACTTGCCGGCATATTCAAAAATGCTGACCTACACGGCTGCAACGTCTTATCTTGCAGAGGAGTTTTCCGATCAGGAGTGAGGATACGATCCACGCTTGGCGATTGCCCTATGGAGTCGGATGGAGTCGCTATTCATCTACTCTTCCGCAGCTTTATTTAGTTTATTTCTCATGAGCTGGCCTTCGGTCGAATTTATTATCTTGTAATAAAGACTCGATATGAGAATCGTGTAATAAATTCAGGTGTGATTGAACTTTGAATCTTTGCATCAATGTACTCTGTGTGCCAGCATGATCTTGGGATGGTACAGCTACACAGAGACTTGACCGATTTTCGGTCGGGTCGCTACAAGGGGGCTGGTTCCATGCCCTCCAAGTCCATTGGGGCGTTGGCAAAGGAGAAATAAATCCTATCCTTTCCCTTCCCCACCGATTTTATCCCCCCTTTTTAGGGATCTTGATCTTATCCCTTCGGGATATGATCTTATTCCTTCTAAGGGGGGATCTTTGTGCGCCTTGACCAGGTGTGTGGGGCCTTGCCCCCACTATCAACGTTCATGTGGGCCCCCCATGCAGGTGGGCCCCACTCCGGAACCTTCTATAACCTTCCCGGTACAATACCGAAAAATCCCGAACATTTTCTGGTGGCCAAAATAGGACTTCCCATATATAAATCTTTACGTCCGAGATCTCATCCGAGACTCCGAACAACTTTGGGTAACCACATACAATTCCCATTACAACTCTAGCGTCACCGAACCTTAAGTGTGTAGACCCTTCGGGTTCGGGAACCATGCAGACATGATCGATATGCTTCTCCGGCCAATAACCAATAGCGGGATCTGGATACCCATATTGGCTCCCACATGTTTCATGATGATCTCATCGGATGAACCGCGATGTTGATCGGGGATTCAATCAATCCCGTATACAATTCCCTTTGTCCATCGGTATGTTACTTCCCCGAGATTCGATCGTCGGTATCCCTATACCTTATTCAATCTCTTTACCGGCAAGTCTCAATACTCGTTCCGTAACGCATGATCCCATGGCTAACTCATTAGTCACATTGAGCTCATTATGATGATGCAGTATCGAGTGGGCCCAGAGAAACCTTTCTGTCATACAGAGTGACAAATCCCAGTCTCGATTCGTGCCAACCCAACAGACACTTTCGGAGATACCTGTAGTGCACCTTTATAGCCACCCAGTTACGTTGTGACGTTTAATACACCCAAAGCATTCCTACGGTACCTGGGAGTTTCACAGTCTCATGGTCTAAGGAAATGATACTTGACATTAGAAAAGCTCTAGCAAATGAACTACGTGATCTTGTGCTATGCTTAGGATTGGGTCTTGTCCATCACATCATTCTCCTAATGATGTAATCCCGTTATCAACGACATCCAATGTCCATGGTCAGGAAACCAGAACCATCTATTGATCAACGAGCTAGTCAACTAGAGGCTCACTAGGGACATGTTGTAGTATATGCATTCACACATGTATTATGGTTTCCGGTTAATACAATTATAGCATGAACAATAGACAATTATCATGAACAAGGAAATATAATAATAACTATTTTAATATTGCATCTAGGGCATATTTCCAACTAGTACTATGTGCATGCTCCTAGGGGGATAGATTGGTAGGAGAAGGCCATCGCTCGTCCCTGACCGCCACTCATAAGGAAGACAATAAAAAAATAAATCATGCTCCAACTTCATCACATAACGGTTCACCATACGTGCATGCTACAAGAATCACAAACTTTAACACAAGTATCTCTTAAATTTACAACTACTCCACTAGCATGACTCTAATATCACCATTTTGATATCTCAAAACAATCATAAAGAATCAAACTTCTCATAGTATTCAATGCACTTTATATGAAAGTTTTATTATATCCCTCTTGGATGCCCATCATATTAGGACTAAATTTATAACCAAAGCAAATTACCATGCTGTTCTAAAAGACTCTCAAAATAATATAAGTGAAGCATGAGAGTTCAACAATTTCTATAAAATAAAGACACCACCGTGCTCTAAAAAGATATAAGTGAAGTACTAGAGCAATATTGTCTAGCTCAAAAGATATAAGTGAAGCACATAGAGTATTCTAATAAATCACGATTCGTGCGTGTCTCTCTCAAAAGGTGTGTACAGCAAGGATGATTGTGGTAAACTAAAAAGCAAAGACTCAAATCATACAAGACGCACCAAGCAAAACACATATCATGTGGTGAATAAAAATATAGCCTCAAGTAAAGTTACCGATAGATGAAGACGGAAGAGGGGATGCCTTCCGGGGAATCCCCAAGCTTAGGCTTTTAGTTGTCCTTGAATATTACCTTGGTGTGCCTTGGGCATCTCCAAGCGTAGGCTCTTGCCACTCCTTATTCCATATTCCATCAAATCCTTACCCAAAACTTGAAAACTTCACAACACAAAACTCAACAGAAAATCTCATGAGCTCCGTTAGTATAAGAAAATAAACCACCACTTTAAGGTACTGTTGCAAACTCATTTTTTATTCATATTGGTGTAATATCTACTGGATTCCAACTTTTCCATGGTTCATACCCCCCGATACTACCCATAGATTCATCAAAATAAGCAAACAACACGCAAAAAAAAAAAGAATCTGTCAAAAACAGAATAGTCCGTAGCAATCTGTAACTCTCGAATACTTCTGTAACTCCAACTATTCTGAAAAATTAGGAAACCCTGAGTTAGTGTACCAATCCAGGGAAATAAGAATCAGATCAAAGCATGTTTCTGTGAATTATTAAAATTATTTTCCTGGGCGCAAAAGTTCCTGATTTTCAGCAGGATCAACACAACTATCACCGTAAGCTACCCTAAAGGTTTAACTTGGCACAAACACTAAATTAAACATAAAACCACATCTAACCAGAGGCTAGATGAATTATTTATTACTAAACAGCAAGGAAAAATATTGGGTTGTCTCCCAACAAGCACTTTTCTTTAAAGCCTTTTAGCTAGGCATTGATAATTTTAATGATGCTCACATGAAAGACAAGAATTGAAGCGCAAATAGAGCATAATACGACATGTGACAAAAACATCTAAGTCTAACATACTTCCTATGCATCGGCATTTTATAAGCAAACAAATTATCAAGGCAAGCAAAAACTAGCATATGCAAGGAAGAAGAAGGAAACTATAGCAATCTCAATATGAAGAGACGTAATTTAGTAACACAAAAATTTCTACAACATATTTTCCTCTCTCATAATAATTACATGTAGGATCATAAGCAAATTCAACAAAATAGCTATCACATACATATTCTCAACACGATCCACATGCATGAGAAGTTGACACTCTTCCAAAATAGTGGGATTAACATTAACTAAAGTCATGATCTCTCCAAACCCACTTTTTCAAAAAATTCATAAGATTGAACATTCTCCAAAATATGTGGAATCTAAAGTGGACACTCTTCCAGACCCACTTTCAATATGATTGCAAACATTATTATCAATCTCATATTCATCATGGGGCTTAAATAAATTTTCAAGATCATAAGAAGAATCACCCCAGTCATGATCATTGCAACAAGTAGTAGAGATAGCAAAACTAGCATCCCCAAGCTTAGGGTTTTGCATATTATTAGCACAATTGACATTAATAGAATTTATAGTAAAATCATTGCAATCATGCTTTTTATTTAAGGAGCTATCGTGAATCTCTTCATAAATTTCTTCATCACAATTTTCAGGTTCACGAATTTCAAGCAAAACTTCATAAAGATAATCTAGTGCACAAAACTCACTAGCAATTGGTTCATCATAATTGGATCTCTTAAAAAGATTAGCAAGTGGATGAGGATCCATAAACTTTTAGCAAGCGAAGATGCAAGAAAAAAGAAGGCACATGGTAACACAAGCGAACAAAAGATCGAACAGAAGAAGGGCAAAGAAAAGGCAAATCTTTTCGAAAATCGTTTTAGAGGTGGGGGAGAGGAAAATGAGAGGCGAATGGCAAATAATGTAATGCAAGATATGAGAGTTTATGATGGGTACTTGGTATGTCTTGACTTGGCGTAGATCTGCCCGGCAACGGCGCTAGAAATTCTTCCTACTACCTCTTGAGCTTGCGTTGGTATTTCCCTTGAAGAGGAAAGGGTGCTGCAGCAAAGTAGAGTAAGTATTTCCCTCAGTTTGAGAACCAACGTATCAATCCAGTAGGAGACAACGCAAAAGTCACTGAATACCTGCACAAACAATCAACAACTTGCACCCAACGCGATAAGGGGTTGTCAATCCCTTCATGGTTACTTGCAAAAGTGAGATCTGATGGATATAGATAAACGGTGAAGTAAATATTTTTGGTATTTTTGGTTTATAGATCGGAGAGTAAAAGATTGCAAAATAGTAGATCGGAAACTAGTATGATGTAAAAGAGAATTTATATGATGGAAAAGAGACCCAAGGGCCATAGTTTTCACTAGTGGCTTCTCTCAATATAACAAATACTACAGTGGGTGAACAAATTACTGCCAAGCAATTGATAGAAAGCGCATAATTATGATGATATCTATGGCAATGATCATGAACATAGGGATCACATCCGTGTCAAGTAGACCGAAACGGTTCTGCATCTACTACTATTATCCACACATCGACCGCTATCCAGCATCCGTCTAGAGTATTAAGTTCATAAAGAACGAAGTAACGCATTAAGTAAGATGACATGATGTAGAGAAATTAACTCAAGCAATATGATGAAAACCCCATCTTTTTATCCTTGATGGCAACAATACAATATGTGCCTTGCTGCCCCTACTTTCACTGGGAAAGGACATCGCGAGATTGAACCCAAAGCTAAGCACTTCTCCTATTGCAAGAAAAACCAATCTAGTAGGCCAAACTAAACTGATAATTCGAAGAGACTTGCAAAGATATCAAATCATGCCTATAAGAATTCAGAGAAGACTCAAATAATATTCATAGATAATCTGATCATAAATCCATAATTCATCGGATCTCGGCAAACACACCACAAAAGAATGTTACATCGAATAGATCTCAAAGAACATCGAGGAGAACATGGTATTGAGGATCAAAGAGAGAGAATAAGCCATCTAGGTACTAGATATGGACCCGTAGGTCTGTGGTAAACTACTCACGCTCATCGAAGGGTAATGGTGTTAATGTAGAAGCCCTCCGTGAACGAATCCTCCTCCAACAGGACACCGGAAAAGGCCCCTAGATGGGATCTCACGGGTACAGAAGGTTGCGGTGGTGGAAAAGTGGTTTCGTGGCTCCCCTAGATGTTTTTTGGGTATAAGAATATATATAGGCGAAGGAACTAGGTCAGGAGACCCATGAGGGGCCCACGAGGCAGGGGGCACGCCCTACTCCCCCCCTCCTGGGCGCGCCCTCCACCCTCGTGGCCGCCTTGTTGCATCTCCGACTTCATCTCCAAGTCTCCTGGTTTGCTTCTGGTCCAAGAAAGATCATCGCAAAAGTTTCTTTCTGTTTGGACTCCGTTTGGTATTCCTTTTCTGCGAAACTCTAAAACAGGAAAAAAAACAGAAACTGGCATTGGGCTCTCGGTTAATAGGTTAGTCCCAAAAATAATATAAAATAGCATATAAATGCCTATTAAGCATCCAAAACAGATAATATAATAGCATGGAACAATCAAAAATTATAGATACGTTGGAGACGTATCACTTGGTTCTCCTACTGGATTGATAATCTTGGTTTCATAACTCAGGGAAATACTTACCGTGGCTGTGCTGCAATCCCTTCCTCTTTGGAGAAATACCGACGCAGTCTCAAGCCACGTCAAAGGAATTTCTGGCGCCGTTGCCGGTCCATCAACATCTATTAGGTTCCTAATCACAAATCTCATCTCCTTGTAATTTACATTATTTGTCACTTGCCTCTAGTTTTCATCTCCCCCACTTCACAAAAATTTGCCAAATTGTGTGATTTTTCCAAAACGAATAATAATGATTTTATTAGCACTCTGATTTCTCCTCCCACCACTAGTGCCGAATCTTGTGATATTAATGCCGCTTTATTGAATCTTTTTATGAACGATCAATTTTTCCGTACTCCTAACGAGGATGCCGCGTCCCATTTAAACACATTCATAGAATTGTGTGATATGCAAAATGAAAAAGATGTGGACAATGATACTGTGAAGTTGAAATTATTTCCTTTCTTCTTGCGGGATCGTGCAAAAATTGGTTTTCTTCTTTGCCTCGCAATAGCATCGATTCTTGGGATAAGTGCAAGGATGCTTTTATTACTAAGTATTTTCCGCTCATGAAAATTATTTTCCTTAGAACTCAAATAATGAATTTTAAGCAACTTGAGCATGAACATGTTGCACAATCTAAGGAAAGAATGAAATTGATGCTAAGAAATTGTCCTACTCATAGTTTAAATCTTTGGATGATCATGAATTTTTTTATGTGGGATTGAATTTTGTTTCTAGAAATCTTTTAGATTCCGCCGTGGGTGGTACTTTTATGGATATTACTTTGGGTGAAGCTACTAAGCTGCTAGATAATATCATGGCAATTTATTCACAATGGCATACCGAAAGAGCACCTAATAGTAAAAAAGTTAATGCGGCACCTAATAGTAATGAACGTGCCAGCGTGTGACACACGCCATTCTTTTTCGGGACTTTTACAATGGTGTCCCTAACTCAAACCCACTACTTAGACTTACCCCTAACTTTGAAGTGTGCTCAAATTTACCCTTGTGCCATTAGGTGCTCTTACAGAAATGCCCTTCCATGTCGTTACCGTTCGGTTAAAGGGTTTTGACCGTCTACGGGGCGTTTGCTGGACATTTTGCCCCTGTCCACATGTGTCACTTACGGGTGGGCCCTGTTATCCATAGATTTTTTTTAAAGAAACAACTCTCTCTCTCTCCTCTCACTTTCACTTACGGGTGGCCCCCCTCATCCATAGGAAAAAAGAACAAGGAAAGTAAAAAACATAGCCATGGTGTATGGCCAGTGGGCCAACAGGGGATTAGGCCCACTTGTCAAAGGCTATTTAGTTTTAGATTAACTATATATCTAAATCTAAGTTAATTGAAAAAACTATACCTAATCTAATAGTTTAATTAAGTTTAATCTAATTTGCTGACGACCTGGGCCCACACGTTTGTGACCCAAGCAGTGTTTGGAACAGTACTCCGGTGACCAAAGCCACGACGGCGACGGCCGGAATTGCAACTCCGGCAACCATTTGGTTGGCGGAGAGTACAGGTCGGACGAGCACGATGGTGCGCGTGCAGTGTTACCAACAGTGCATGCTGGGGTGGGCGGAATCAACCGCAACGACGAGTTGGGCGGCGACCGATGGCGGTGCTCGATGGATTCAAGCAGGCGGGCACAGATTCGGTGCTTTAGGGGTGGCATCTTAGGGGCACTATGAGCACGATGGCAACATTGATTTGTGGTTTAACAGCGTAGGGGCGACGAATCGACGATGACACTCCGGTGGCCGCGGACGAGGAAGACGATCGATTCGGTCGTGTTGGGGAGGCCCTGCTCGAGCTGCTCCTGGGAGGAGACGTATTTAAGGCGTGTACGTCTCCTGGACAAATTTTCAGCCGTCTGTGAGGATGATGGACACGACGACGGCGAAGATCATGGCGACGACCATTCTCGGATGCGGCTAAGGGGAGGATAGCGAGGGAAGGGAAGGAAAGTTGGCTAGGGCTTTCCAAAGGGTTGTGTATGTTGCGGAGTAGCCCTACTGGAGCTATTGTGGCGACAGTTGTCGAACAGTGGCCAACGGTGGCACTCACCGGCACGTGCGTAGTTCACGAGCTGAGGAAGATGATGACTGGGGAAATGGGCTGGGCATTGTGTTGTGTAGTTGGGCCAAAAGGTACTCTCTTCTCTTTTAATTTCTGTTTATTTTTTCTAGGGGTAAAAATGTCCAGCAAACGCTCCGTAGACGGTCAAAGCCTTTTGAACGGACGGTAATAGCACGAAAGGGCATTTCTGTAAGGGCACCTCACGACATAGGGGTAAATTTGAGCACACTTCAAAATTAGGGATAAATCTGAGTAGTGGGTTTGAGTTAGGGACACAAATGTCAAAGACCCTTCTTTTTCCGGGCCAAGATTGATTCGCCTCCTACTAAAATAGACAGATGATGAGGAAAGATCTCATTGCGCTCATTCTTAATCCTTACCTAATAAAAATACGCACCAAAACGGAAGGAAGCAATTAAAAACCTTATTTGAAATATTGGATCGTACGGGTTGATTTATGCTTATACGCGTGACAGGTCGTGGACAGAGAATACCGAACAATACCTCTTTGCCAATCATGAGTTGCCAATTGTTTTAATGCCCAGGCTAGCCTAGCCCAGCGATTCCTCAATCCTCATCATCTTCTCTCGGCTTCTATATAAGCACGTACGACCCTGAGAAGTAGACAAACACAAATCGATACCTACTCTCCTCTTTCTTTCTCTCAGCAAGCAATGGCGCCGTAGCGGAAGGGTGGCAATGGGAGGAAGAAGACCATCATGCGGCGGGTCGAGAAGGATAGCGCCCGGCAGGTGTGCTTCGCCAAGCGCCGGCAGGGTCTGTTTAACAAAGCCAACGAGCTGGCGGTGATGTGCGGCGCCGAGGTAGCCGCCATTGCCTACTCACCCACTGGCAACGCCTTCTCCTTTGGTCACCCTTCTGCTGAGGCCGTCATAGACCGCTTCCTGGCGGGCGGCGCGACGGGAGTCCTGAGCGCCACCGACAATAACAAGCTGAAGAAGTTGCACCTGCAGCATGGTGAGCTGCGCATGCAGCTGAAGGAGGTGAAGATGCGGAAAGAGTGCATGGAGGAGGCCATGGCAAAGAAGCGCGCCATGGGGGACCAGATTGCGGTCTGGCTTAACCCCGAACTAGGTGACATGGGGGAGGAGGAGATGATGGCCTTCGCCGCCAAGCTGATGCCGGTGCGGGTCGCCGTCTCTGAATGCGCAAACCAGGTACTCCTGAACCTAGGGATGGAGAACGTCCTTCGCGCGCTCCAGGTGCCTAGGGTGCCACTGCCGCAACAACTCTTGGATGGAAGTACCTTTGAGTTTGGTAGCACCAGCACCAACACTGGGATGGAGATGCAGCAGATGCATATGGCGATGCCGCCGCCGGAGTTCCCTGCTGATATGGAGATGTCGCCACCCATGGGGATAGCCGCTGGGACAGAGATGGTGCAGCAGGCAACCGGGACGAACATGGGGTTCCCATACTAAGGAGAAGAAGCCAAGATCCATATCGAGTTCTGAGTATAAGTGCGATTCCGAGAGTAAGGGCCTGAGTCAAACCGAGTTAAACTATCCATTGACGCATCGTATGCATGGATGGATGTCGATCTCTTAGTTTATTGCCAATCTAGTTATATTATTCATCGTTCTTGTAGGTGATGATCCATGTACTGTGTGGAAGATTCATTAGCATTGTATTAATGGATTGCAATCTTTGTATTTGTGTACGGTGATAGAAAAGTAAGGAATGAACTACTCTTAAGCCTTTTCTTTGGTTCTCTCTGCTGGCAACAACACTAGGATGAACTGTTATGTAGTCGTGAGTCTTGACTATTTCGGTTTGAGCACGCAAATTCTACACCACTTCAAGCAAAGTCTAGCCATGTCATCTATAAGAGAGTATGTGTCTTAATGTTACGAATTGAGAAACCGAACATAGCTAACCGGTTCACACATTTTTTTCATGCCCGGTATGGAAATCGAAAATAAAACATATTTACATTTTTTAAGTGTAAGTACATTGGATTTTTTTTTAACACAGTACAGACGCAAGCGCTCACATATACGCGCATAGTACGTCGGATTTACTAGATGAACAGATACTGCACTTGATCTTAAACCAAAAAGAAGAGAAGTGTATCAACACTTTTTTTTTTGAGACATAGAAATGTATCAACGCATGACCCGGTTTACTCGGTTCAGAAAATAAACCAACACAGCCCAGCCTTCTTCCTACTTTTGTTTTCTGTTCTGCGCGCGGCCCAGCAGCCCAGCTCTACCCCTCGCGAGTCCCCTCAGGACAGGAGCCCGGCCTCGCCGGCGGCGGCGCGCTCACCGCCTCGCCTCCAGCTTGGTCCCGCCATCAGGCGCCTGGCCTCCTCCCCCTCCTCTGAAGTCCGCCCCCCGCCCGCCCCCGCCTCCCCGACGCCCAACGGCCGCCGGCGCTCCCCACTCCCTGCCCCGCCCAGCAAAGCCACAGGTAATAAATCGACCACCACCACCCCTGACCGATGTATCGCTGACTGCTATCGATGCGCTCAAGCATATCCCGATTGATATCAGTTTTTGGGGGCATTTCTCGACCCGCGGCTAATCTTTGACCAACCATGAAATTTCGTCTTAATCTAAAAGAAGCCACGAAATTGTGTTGCTGTTATGCGTTACATGAATGCGCAGTTCTAGGTGGATTACGTCTAGTCTTCAGCAACCACAGAGAAACAAATTTTTTTGTCTAGCCCCGCGTGTGTGTCATGCACACGTCCTGCTTGCTGTTATGCCGCATAGGTCACCGAGAAGCGAAACTGAAAACCGATTGTGCTGTTATATGCGCAAGAGGTGTGGCGGTCATGCTGAGGCGAGTTCCCTCCGGAACCTTCTCCGTGAAGTCGTGTGCTGTGATGTGCACCGGGCGGCATGCTTTGCTATTAGACACAGCTCTCTACTTCTGTACTGAGCATGCCGTTGCGAGTCGCTTGGTTTAATCTCTGTGGTGTTTGAACCGGGGAGCTCTGCTCCATGGCACCATGGTACTCTATCGTGTCGTGAGAGTTATTGACTCTTGACAGAAACCTGCTCATCACACAGGACGTATTTCTCAAGGACCGAAAATCCATATTCAGAGAGTATAATTGGTATGACGAATTTTAGCCATCAAATATACAAACGGAATTCAAATATTGTTGCCTCAGTTTTCGAGTTCCTGCCAACTCTGGTTAGTTTGGTACATACTGAAACAGTTTATGTGTACCGAAACTTAACTTATTTACCTAAACGAACTGACAGAATTGACCGAATGTTCAGGCCTAATCATATATATGTCCAACACCGTAACCAGTTCTGCAATTCATAGGCGAATTAATACTTCGTAATTTCTGTCGATCTTTTCCCTTTTTTTGTACTATGGTCAGTTCAGGCATCAACCTTTGGAGTCTTCTGGTATCATACACGTTCCTATCCTACGGCATTTATGTTTCGAATAATTTCACTGGTAGGCACCTACCCGCTCACAAAAAACGCTGCATCGAAATCCTCTTCACGTTTCTCCTTTCCTGCAGGTGAACGCGATGCTGCGCAGCTTCCCCCAGGCCCGTCGGCTTCTCAAGTAAGCGAGCACGACGAGCTTCCCATAGCTGGCTCGCCCTCTCTACAGTTCTGTTGGCTTGTGAACAGATTGATTCTTGATGATGTCTCTGTTCTTGTTGATTTGTGGGGTTCAGGAGGCTGGGTTTTGAGAAGGGGGATGCCTACTTCTTTAAGCAGATGGGCAAGGGCATGCTATGCACATACGCGCTTTTTGGCGCCGCGTGGTTCTGGAATGAGACATCACCGCTTGGCTGGTGGACGCTCAAGCCACGGCCCAAGGTATGGCCGGTGGTGACCTTTAATTTATTTCTTGGGTGGGGCAGACATGAATTGCTGAGGCCTTTTGTTTTGCTGCAAGATAATTGTTCAGCACAAATAAGTTCATCCTGCTGTATGTTCTGTTTCTGGAACTATGGTTCAGAGCTGCCAATAGATACTGTCCATATAGTGCATACTGTGACTTGAGACATTAATTGATCCAGCAGTGTTCATTCTATAATTTTGTTGTATGCGACGCTCGCATAATTGCAGCAGTATACATAGACTAAAACTGATTTGCATCTGTGAACTGCCATAACCGGTTCCTAATTAAAGCATAGGCAGCAGCATATTAAACGCTTGTATTATGCTTATGAGATGCAATTCAGACAACCTTTATATGGGGATTATATTTTGTCTGCAAATATTTCATGTCTCGTTAGGCTTTACTGAAATAGTTCACATTTTCGGTCGTCCAATATCATCAACTAATTAGCACTCCTTAAATGTCATGTTGAACACTGAAAACTTGAGACTAATATTAAAAGGAGCTTAAGTTCTATCGGGTTATATTATGCGACACCAAATGTGGCACGCTTGGCGCCATATGATTATCCATAGTGATCACTCAGAGGAGGTGAATCTCTATCCTGCAAGATTGTTCAAAACCGCACGGAGCGCTCTTTTTCGCCAATGCTAATCTTCCTTTAACCTGAGTGTTCAATTTATATACTGTTGCTCAAAGCTCTGTCGAAATCATCTGCCAGGAAGAGAAGGAGATGGCGCATCTGTATGAGCGCAGGGAGTTCCCGTACCCAGGTGACGAGGAGGCGGTGGAGGAGTTCATAAAGAGCGGGGGCGCCCTGGGCACGACGATTGGGCCCAAGGGGTTCGCGGACGCCAACATGGACTCGGACAACATGCAGAAGCAGCTGCAGTCCAAGAAGTTCGACCAGGAGGCGCGCAAGCTGTGGTTCCGGATGCGCAACGAGGTGGTGCAGGAGCTCCAGGAGAAGGGGTTCGACGTCGAATGAAGATTAGTTTTATTCCCATGAAAGAAATGGGGGAAGGCATCGGCTCGATTAAGTATTTTGCATTGACAAAAGTAGAAGAAACATTTTCCTGGGATAAAGTTGGATGCATCCAAGTTCGGTGCGAGCCCCTTTTTCTCGGTGGAGATTAAGTAAATCCGGTTGCATCCAGGCTTGTATTCCTTTCCTCTGTCTTTCTTTGGGATTAAATAAGTTGTTTTCCTCATATATATTGAGACGCTGGTTTAATAATTTCATGTGTACTTTTTTCTTTAAACTGACTGCTGAGCTCATATGCTTGCATCTGCCTTTTTATTTTATCTCTTTTTTTTTAAATGACTCGGATCTATCAACTACTTCCTCCGTCCCACAACGTAAGACCATTTTTAACACATCAGCGAGTATTAATGTTCACAAGAAACACAAACCACACCAAACATAATAAAAATTATCACCAGAAACACAAACCACCCTAAACATAATAAAAATTACATCAAACTTTTAAGGGCAAGTGTCGCACGGATGACAAATGAGATTTGGACCAAGCACGGCACGAGGACACCAACATTATTTTTCTTCCACATCAATCCTTTTCATTCAGTTACGTTGCGTTGGGATTGACAATGGGAAGTGGTTAGGGGATCAGAGATAGTTTAGCTGGCAGATTTCCGGTGAGAAAGCGAGGACTGTTTTTTTTAAAGACCCGGTTTAGGCTGGCTTCATTGATTTAGGAGAAAGCATGCGGTAAACAGGCGTTGATCAAGTGATCATGGTAAAAAGGAGAAAAAGCTCACCGGAGCAAGCGATAAACAGAAAAAGGAGGTAGCGGAAACTTGCTATCTCGCTACAGCATCCCCGAACGGGGGCTCTAGGCATGTGGCTCCAGCTGATCTCCAAGATGCCAGGTCTTGCTTTATGGCTCTAATCACATCATCAGTCCTTGGCGTTTTTCCTCTGAAAACGAAAGCGTTTCGCTCCTTCCAGATGTGCCAAGCGACCAGCATCGCCACTGTCTTGATGCCTCGCCTCTGGTTTACCGGCGCGCTGTTGATCATTGCCAGGCAGTGCTGCAGAGAGCCATGGGCTGGCCGCCTGCAGGAGCCCAGCGATTCGCAGCCCCTCCATGTTGCCACGGAGCTCCAGATCGTCCTAGCGAAGGGACAGTCCCAGATCAGGTGCAGAGATGATTCAAGGCTTCTAAGGCACAAACCGCAGAAATAACCGTTTGGCCACCCCCTCCTTTGCAGCCTGTCATTGCACCATAGCCTGTCATTGTGCATCAGCCAAGTAAAGATCTTGACAGTTCCCGGCGCCCATCCTTTCCAAACGGCTGCGCCGTGGCCCGTGCTCGCCGAGTTCTTGAAGAACATTTTGTACGCTGCCCTTGTCGTGTACGAGTCCCCTCCTCCCGCAGTCCAGATTGCCCGATCCGCAACCTGGCTGTCCAGGCTGATGTGGGCTTGTTGAAGCCGCCGCCAGAGCGCCAGGAAGTCGACCGCAATGGAGGTCGTGTCGCCGTGCCTGAGATCGGTGATCCACTGCTCGTTAGCTAGAGCAGCAGCGACCGATCTGTTTTTGCACCTGGAGTGCTTGAACAAGTTCGGGAAGGTGGCACTCAGCGGCGCAGTGTCAAGCCAGGGGCATGTCCAGAATCCTACCCTTTGGCCGTCGCCGACGACGATCTTTGTGGCGGCAGTGAACAGCTTTCGGTCTGCGTCATCAAGGCAGGGGGAAAGCCGTCCAGGGCCTCATCGGGTGCTGCCAGGACGCCCATAGCCAGCGCAACCTGAGGGCCATGCCGAGCCGGAGCAAGTCTAGCCGCCCTAAGCCACCCTTCTCCGTTGGGGTGCACACCAGTTTCCACGCCACCTTGCACTTTCCTCCCGTCAGAGCCTCGTCTTGCGCCCATAGAAACCGACGGCGCGCCTTGTCAATCTCCTTGAGTATTTTCTTGGGTACCTTGAGCACAGTCATGGCGAAAGTAGGCAGCGCAGAGAGCACCGCCCGCACCAGGACGCGTCGACCTGCCAGCGACATCAACTTGCCCTTCCATCCCGCGAGACGCGACTTGATGCGGTCGATTAGGAACTAGAAGTGCACTAATCGCAGCCTCTTGGGGGAGAGAGGCAACCCTAGGTAGGTTGTGGGGAAGCTTGCAATCGATCCCCCAAAACCCTGCAAAATTTCAGGCAGCAGCAGTTCATCGCCGTTCATCGGGATCATTGAAGATTTCGCCTGGTTTAGCTTAAGCCCTGTGGCTTCACTGAAGGAGTGCATCAGGTTTAGCAGGGTGGTTACTTCCTCCTTGATTGGGTTGGCGAAGATGATCGCGTCGTCCGCATAGAGACTAACCCACAAGCTAGCCCCGCGCCCCGGCAGCGGTGCAATCAGTCCGCTCGTCGTGGCCGCATCCAACAGGCGAAATAAAGGATCGATGGCGAGGATGAAAAGCAGTGGTGACAGCGGGTCTCCCTGCCTGAGACCATAGGCGTGGAAGAAGCTTTGCCCTGGTGATCCGTTTAGCAGGCAGGAGGAGGAAGCAGATGAAAGCAGCTGGGCCACCCAGTTTCTCCATCGCTGAGAAAAACGCATGCGTTGCATTAGCTCAATCAGATAGGCCCAGGAGACCGAGTCGAACGCGCGGGCAAAATCAAGCTTAAACAGCAACGCCTGCTTTTTCTCTCTGTGCAGCATTCGGACGCAACCCTGGACATATTGAAAGCTGTCATGTATGCATTTTCCTTTCTGAAAGGCCGTTTGCGCAGGCGAGATTAGGCCACTGAGAGCAGAGGACAAACGAAGAGCGAGCACTTTGGAGATGAGCTTGGCCATTGAGTGGATCAAGCTTATTGGCCTGAAGTGTCCTAATTCAGAGGCGCCCTCCTACTTCGGCAGCAGGGCAATCAGGGCTGAGTTGAGCTCTGCAAAATTGTTTTCGGCCATTCGATAAAACTTGCTGAAGACAGCCATGACTTCATCCTTGACGATCGGCCAGCATGATCGAAAAAACTGCCCTGTGAAGCCGTCAGGGCCCGGCGCTTTTTCTGTGGGGGACGACAGAATTGCTGCCTAGACCTCAGCCATGGAGAAAGGCCCGTCCAGCTCTGATGAAGCCACCACCGGAAGGTTTAAGTGATCCCAGTTTAGAGTGCAGCCCCGCTGCTTGTTGCGGCCCAGTGCCTCCGAGAAGTGGTCGAGGATGATCTGTTCCTTCTCATCATGATCCACCACAGTCCTGCCATTGCTGCTGATGGCATGGATGTAGTTTTTTCTACGGCGCGATTGCATCTTTGCATGGAAGAACCGCGTGCTCGCATCCCCCGCGCGCAGCCAGCTAACTCTGGAGGCCTGTTTCTTCCTTGCCCGATCAATTGCCGCAAGGCCAAGGGTTTTAAACTTTAGAGCTTTTCTCAGCTGCCGCTCTGCTGCCGTGAGGGCACGGTGCTCCTGCGCCATATCTAACTGAAGGATCACCTCATTTGCGATGTGAAGTTGCTGTCTGACCTTGCCGAAAGTCGCCCTGCTCCAAATCATGAGATCAGCGGCAACTCTTGCCAGCCTTCTTTTCATCCTCATGAAAGGGCAGTCATGAGCAACAGGCCGTTGCCAAGCCCGCAGAACCGTCTCATGGAATCGGGGGAACGCTGGCCAGAAGCTTTCAAACCTGAACCTTGCTTTTCTGACAGGAGAGGAGGCCTTTGCGAGGACGAGCGGGCAGTGATCTGAGAAGGAGGTAGATGCTGCCATTAGCATGTGATCATGGTTTGCTACATCCCAGGAATCGTTGCAGAAAAACTTGTCAATGCTGCTGAGTGTGGGGGTTTCCCTTTCGTTGCTCCATGTGAACTTTCTGTTCCTGCACTTTATCTCCTTCAGCCCCGCCCAGTCCAGCGCTCTTCTGAATCTACCCATCATTCTTCTATTGATGTTGCTATTGCTCTTGTCGCACGCTTGGTAGATCATGTTGAAATCTCCATTTATCATCCAGGGCTCACCAGCCACAGGCGCACCGGCAGCTAGTTCAGCCAGGAATCCTTCCTTTTACGCATCGTCAGTTGGTCCATAGACCGTGGTGAGCCAGAAAGGGTCACCAGCTACCTTTGGCTCCACCCTAACCGTAATGTAGAAACTACCTAGGCGATGCGAAACTACGTCGACTACTAGCTTGTCCCAGAAGATCGTTGTGCCACCTCTCGTCCCGTGCGCCGGCAAAACTACACAACCCTGCAGACTCGCGCCACCAACCTCCATGGCCATGGCAGAAGACCAAAGCTCCACCTTCGTTTCCTGCAGTGCTAAGATAGAGACACGATGAACCTGAACTACATCCCTGACGGCTGTGCGCTTCGCCGGGCAATTCAGACCGCGGACGTTCCAAGACATGAAGATTAGATCATTGTCACTCATTAGGACACCATGCAGTTCTCCGTCGATCGCTTGTACTAATCATGGAAGGGAAAACACCATACAACCTGCCGGGGGGCGACGACGGCCACCAACAGGCCCAAAACCCCGTCGTCGTCGAGCACACCACATACACAGAGAACTACACATGGAAACTAGCCCTAACTCAAGCTGGTTTAAGACCAGCTGCAGACGGAGACTAATCGAAGACCTAACTAACATGATCAGACATGGAGGGACTCCTCAGCGCCGGCCATCCCGGCCATTCCCTCTGCAATCGAGAGAGCTGCCTGATCCAGCCCAGTGAGCTTGGCGATTGCAGATACGTCCCCGTCGGATAGTGGCTCCTTGAAGCGCTTCATGAGCAGGGCTGCCGCCTTCAGGGTCATCCTGTCCTTTGGCCCGAGCGCACCTAGCTCTTGCACCAGGCGAAGCACAGCCCGCTGAGCCACCGGGGTTGTGTTTGCCGCAGCAGCCTGGCGGGCACTGCGACGGGACGGGGTGGAGGGGCTGTTGAACGTGGCGGAGCAGAGGGACGGGGCCGAGCGGGAGGGTCGCTGATGACCGGCGGAGGGACGGGGGCGAACAGCTCAGAGCGCGCGTCGCCGTTCGCCTCCCCAATCCGGATGGTGCCCACCCGCTCCGTGATCGCTATCAGCTGGAAACCAGCAGTGGCCACCACTGGGGATGCGATCCAGGGCAGCAGGCAGGGCAGCATCTCGGGGTTGTCCAGCTCCTGCGGGGATGGGAGCGGGCGAGGCGGGGAGTGGCCGCCATCTTCAAACGCCAGCAGTGTCTGCAGGGCCTCGATCATGGCGTTTTCAATCTCCAGCTGCATGCAGTCAGTACGCGGCAGCGCGGAGAGCGCACGAGCCGAGCCTGCTTGGGTGAAGAAGTGCACGATGGGGTCTTCTGGAGCTGGCGCAGGTGGTGGCGGAGCCTGGCGAAGAGGAAGCGGAGGGGTGGCCCGGAGCGCCGGAGATCTCCTCGGATGGCACGCGCCCGTGCTGCCGGCCGACGGGCGTGCGGCTGCGGCGGCGAAGAGCCCCCGCGACAACATCCGCGTCGCTGCCCTTGGTGTGGCAGCCGCGACCGAGCAAGCGGTCCCTCCAAGACCGGCTGGAGCCACCAGAGTTGTCGCCGTCGTCATGGTGGTGCTCGTGGTGCCTTGAGATGGGGCCACCGCATCCCGCGGCGCGAGAGGCGGGGCGACGCCCCGGGCCTTGGCCATCTTTGACATGGGCCACCCACGTGCCCGGCTCGATGCGCGGCAACGGGCGGTCGTCGTCGTCCGAGGAGGAGGGCAGGCCGCTCTGCCCGGAGCGCAACGAGCACGGCGAGTACGGCGTCCAGTCCTCGACGAGGTCGACGTGCACGAGGAGGTCGAAGCGGAGCGCGCCAGGCGGTGGAGGGACGCGACGGTCGAGAGGAGCGAAGCCGAGCACCTTGTCGGCGCGGTCGGCGCCGCGCTTGAGCACCCAGAGTGCGCACTTCGTCGGGATGTGGGCCACATCCCACACCCACAGCCAGCAGGCGAAGGTCTTGGTATGGCCCCTCTCCAGCGTGCGCGAGTCGAGGCGGTCGACGCGGCCGAAGTCTCCCAGGGCCTCCTCCGCCCCGGCGAGCGATCAGAACTGCATGGGCAGGTCCTCAATGACGACGCGAACATGCAGGTTGTACTTGACGATCGCCGCGTGGTCGGCTTCATTCCAGGCCTTGATGAAGAACTTGCAGCCGTCGACTTTGAGCACACCGTGCCTCACCGCGTTGTCACGGTGCGCCGGGAGGTCGAAGTGGACGAGGAAGGCCTCCGGGTGGTGCGCCGTGACGCGGAGCTGGTGAGGAGGAGTGCAGAGCTGCTCGTGGATGGCTTTGCCCACCGCCATCGGGTTGGTGGAGTGGCGGCGGTCAGCAACGGTGAGGGTGACGGCGTGCTGCCGCAGGATGAACTCGACATGCTCGAGGTCCGGGGACGCGACGACGACCTTGTTGCTGGAGTGAGGGCGCCACGCGGGGTCGCAGTGCAGACAGAGATCCATGGGCGCCGAGGCTTGCGTCGGCGGGAAGGACAGGCGGTCGTGCACCGGCGCTCTAGGAGGCAGCGGCCCCAACCTATCGCGGGCAGCCCCTCCTGGACCTCCATTCCTGGGATTTTGCGGGCACTCTTTGCCAAAGTGCCCCGCTCGCTTGCAGATGATGCAGCGGAGCGGGTCTCTGCAGTCGATGCGGCGGTGGAGCTTACTCAGGCAGCGGAAGCACTTGCCCCGGAATTGGCTTAAGAAGGCCGCGTGGCTGGCGGACGCATTGAAGCCACGGCTCCGGTCCGAGCGCTGCCTCCGGGGGCGCCTGCCGGCACCCGCCGAGGAAGAGGCGGCTCTCCTGTTCTTCCGCGAGGTGACCACCGTCCACGCCCCGTCATCTTCAGCGGTCTGGCCCAAAGAGGAAGGGGCGGCCGAGGGGGAAGGGAAAGACACGACGGATTTGTGTCGGCCGTCCTGCAACCGAGGGGAGCCGCGTAGATGCGGCGGACCGGAGCCCTCCCCCGCCTATAACTGCCCCCCAGGCTGCGGAAAACGCGGCGTCTAGGCCGGATCTGACGCAGAGGCCGTTGACGCAGCCGAGATCGGGGAGGGGCACCTTGATGGACCGCGGGGCGCTGCAACGCAGCGGGCGAACGGGGAGCAGCCCCGGGCAGGGGGCCCCGGCCGGGAGCAGCTGGCGGAGGAGCGGGCCATGCGGCGCAGTGGGTGGCTGCCGTGGCAGGAGTGGCCAGCGGTGGGAGCGGGAGCGGGGGCGTGGCTAGCTAGCGGAGGCAAGCAGTACAACCGGTTTCCGGGCTTCAAGCGAGGACTGTTGAGTTGGCAGATTTATTAGTGACAAGGAGTGACCATTAAGTAACCAAGTGTAGGAGGTTGGGTCAGGAGGAGCAGAGCAGATCACATGACCAGTGTTCTTCACTGCATCTTTGTTTCCACACAAAACACATTTCGGGCGTGTCGAGCGCGCCCACATCCATGCTTGCCATCGGGTTGTGCGTTTGTTTATTTATTTATGATTTGATGATCGTCATTTATAGCTGGAACTAAAACTCCAAACTCGCGAACTAAACGAGTAAAACATGACTCGGCTCGCTATCTTGACAAGCCGAGCCGAGCAGGGCCGGACTTGCTTCTTATCATAACGAGCTCTAGCGAGTCGAATCCAGCTGGCTCGCATTCCAGGCCTATTGTCATTGATTGTTGCTTGCTGCGACTGCCTTATTTTGATATCTGTTCACACACAAACACGTCACTGTGTACCCTTGACGCCGGGGGTGATACACTACAACTCACGTCGAAGGAGACCCGGCTGGAAGCGCGATACGCAAGCAATCCGGCGGACGCTTTTGTAAACTTGAAACCCCACACGCCCGAGAGGGAACCCGTCTGGACGCGCGGCAGCTATGGGCTGCCCTAGTTCAACTTGATTGCCCCTAGTGCCTCGTGGCTCGCTGCCCTCCAAGAAAAAGAACGAATGAAGAACGAGAAGAAAGATACAAGGGAGAGAGATAAAAAGTAGATGAACACGAAAAAAAGTAGTAGATTGATTTGTTCGATTGTGTGTTGTTCAATCGGCCGTCACCACTTAGGTATATAAGAGGCGGCTAGACTTTCCGTGCAAGGAAAAGGCTTAGATTCACGTCCAAAACTCTAGTCAAATTTGGATGGTTTTGTCCGAACTTTCCAAAACTGCACGGTATAAAATTGGCCGCACCTTGCGGGTCATTTTTTGAGGTGGTAAATGATCTCGGATGGAAACGAGCCCAAAAGCAATTTTGATCATTTCAATGAGACGAACAACTTTCATGTTGAACGTTTTTTGAGGGGTATTTGGGCTGTTTTCTAAAGTCTGCAGCAGAGAAATCAGAAATCCGGGTGATTGTCCCCGGAGTGTCCGGCCATCTATTGCAGCCATGCATGTTTGACCTCGGATTAAGACAATTTTTATATCAAAATCGACCGTTTCGACGAGACGAAAACAGTTAATGTAGATTTTTTTATATGAGGCTGTCTTGGAGGCATAATTGGCTAAACAGTACTTTGAGAGCCAAAATCTTATTATTTTGAGCATAGTTTTGACCGTATAGAAGAGATCGAACGTTGATGACCTAGACATCTAAGTTTTTCATTTTGACGATACGGAACTTTCACATGTTGAGAACTTTTCCATTTGAGGCCCTCTTAATTAAGTTTTTGACCATGACAAAATCTCGTGTCAATAATATCCCCACCCCCTAGACAGACACACTTTTTTTTTCTGTTTTTGCTTTGCTTTTCATTTCACTCGCATCATCGCACGGGCTGGGCTGGGAGACTGTCCACGGTCACCAGAAAAGGCCCACAAAACCTAGCTGTCCTCTATCGACTGGGCAGCCACATCTGATCACAGCCCCATCCTGCTGAACCTAGCACCTGCGCAGGGAAAGAAGGGTAATAGGCTGTTTCGCTATGAGGTTATGTGGGATACACATACAGAATTAAAATCGACTGCCTGATCTGCATGGGAGCCCAATGGTCACAATCTAACGGTGAATGATGTTCGCATGAAGCTCGATGCTCTAGCGCAGAATTTGGGCGACTGGTCAAGGGTGACTTTTGGCAGCGTCCGGGGTGAGATCATGAAATTAAAGAAAGAGCTCGAGCGGTTGTGGGGTCAAGCACAAAGAGATGGTCTGTCGCATGTTGAAGTTAAGATAAATGACAGGCTGAGTGAACTTTATATGGGTGAAGAGCTAATGTGGCGTCAAAGGTCTCGTGTGCAATGGCTGTCAGAAGGAGATCGTAACACACATTTTTTTCATATGAGGGCGTCAATGTGAAGAAGAAATCAAAAACCAGACGGCCAGTTGACCGATGATCCTACTGAGATGCAGCAGCTAGCCCTCAAGTTTTATAAAAATCTCTATTCATCAGAGGGCGGCCAAGGGGTGCCCGATGTGCTTGAATACGTCCCTGTCAAAGTTACTCCAGCAATGAATGCAATCTTGTTGGCTCCATATGATGAGAAGTAGGTCAAAGCGACGCTCTTCCAAATGTTCCCAACTAAGGCACCGGGTCTCGACGGTTTTCTGGTGCATTTTTTTCAGCGACACTGGGATGTATGCGGCGATGCTGTGACTAGGGCTGTTCTTGAAATTGTTAGGGGTGATGAAAGCCCAGAATGTTGAATGGCACTTTATTGGTATTGATTCCGAAGGTAACAAACCCCATCTTGCTTTCACAATTCCGTCCTATAAGCTTGTGCAATGTCTTTTACAAGATTACCTCCAAGGTGCTTGCGAATCGTCTCAAGATTGTTCTTCCCGACATCATATATGAAGAGCAGTCTGCCTTTGTGCCGGGTAGGCTAATCACGGATAATATAATTTCAGCTAACGAGTGCCTTCATTTTATGAAGAGTAATAGATCCAAAAATAACAGCTACTGTGCTCTAAAGCTAGACATGATGAAGGCATACGACAGAGTGGAGTGGTCCTATCTTCGAGCTATTATGGAGAAGCTAGGTTTTGCTGGTTAGGGGATTACAGTTATAATGAGCATGATTAGCTCAGTTTCCTTCTCAGTAATGTTCAACAGGGTTAAATCAGAGGTTTTCAAACCCACATGTGGTATTCGACAGGGAGATCCGATCTCAGCGTATCTTTTCTTGTTGGCAGCGGAGGGCCTTTCGTGCCTATTAAAGTCTCATAACGAGTCAGCCCAGCTCAGCAGCATTAAGGTGGCACCATTCGCACCGTCGGTGAACCATCTTTTATTCGCGGATGAAAGCCAGCTATTTTTTAGGGCAAGTATTAACGGAGCAGAATCGGTTTCAAACCTATTGGATACATATTGCATGGCATCGGGACAGAGAATCAATAAGGACAAGTCATCCATCTTTTTCAGTAGAGGATGCCCATAGATAGTCTGAAATGCTGTAAAGGGCTCTTTTGCAAGTCCCCACTGAATCACTGAATGACAGATATCTAGGAATGCCAACTGTTGTGGGGCACTCAAAAAAAGGGACTTTCAAACATTTGAGTGATCGAGTATGGAATAAAGTTAAAGGCTGGATGAGTAAGTGCTTGTCAGCAGGAGGTAAGGAGGTGCTTGATGTCTACTACGCAACTTTATTCTTGTATTGGGCCTCCAAGCGCAGAGTTTTGTAGGACAGTAGCAATTTCCCCTCAAGTGGATGACCTAAGGTTTATCAATCCGTGAGATGTGTAGAATGAAGATGGTCTCTCTCAAACGACCCTGCAACCAAATACAAGAAATCTCTTGTGTCCCCAACACACCCAATACAATGGCAAATTATATAGGTACACTAGTTCGGCGAAGAGATGATGATAAAAGTGTAATATTGATGGTAGAAATATATTTTTATAGTCTGAATAAATAAAAACAGCAAGGTAGCAAATACTAAACGGGCACAAAAATGGTGTTGCAATGCTTGAAAAGGAGGCCTAGGGTCCGTTCTTTCACTAGTGCAATCTCCCAACAGTGCTAACATAGTTGGATCATATGATTATCCCTCAAAGTACAATAAAGAGTCACTCCTAAGTTCTTATTAGCGGAGAATAAAAGATAGGAATTGTTTGTAGGGTGCGAAACCACCTCAAAAGCTATTCTTTCCGATCGATCTATTCAAGAGTTTGTACTAAAATAACACAAAGCTATTGTTTCCGTTCGATCTATCCTAGAGTTCGTACTAGAATAACAGCAAAGCAAATTCATATTCATAATACGCAATCCACACAAAGAACTACAAGGAGACCCCAAAGTTTCTATCGGAGAAAGGATAATAAAAACGTGCATCAAGCCCTATACATAGATTACCCCAATATCACAGCGGGAATCCGGAAGTTGAGTGCCATAACATATATCAAGTGAATCAATAAGATACCCCAATGTCAGCTCAAGTATTCATACCGCAAGACATACATCATGTGATCTCAAATCTGAATATTCAACCCGACATGAAAAAACTTCAAAGGGTAAAGATTCAATTCATCAAAACAGGAGTATAAAAGGGAGAAACATCATATGATCCGACTATATTAACAAAGCCCATGATATATATCACGAGAGAGAGAGATTAAACACATACCTACCGGTACAAACCCTCAGCCCTGAGGGTGGACTACTCCCTCCTCATCATGGTGGCCCCCGGGATGATGAAGATGGCCACCGGAGATGATTCCCCCTCCGGCAGGGTGCCAGAACGAGTCTAGATTGGTTTTCGATGGCTACGAAGCCCTGCGGTGGTGGAACTTCTAATCTAGGTTAACCCCAAGGGGTTTCGGAATATTTGGGAATTTATAGTGCAAAGAAGGGGTACGGGAGGCCACCGAGGTGGGCACAACCCACCTGGGCGCGCCAGGGGGGCCTGGCGCGCCCTGGTGGGTTGTGCCCCCCTCGGGGCACCCCCCCAGGTGCTGCTCTGGCCCATCGGGAGTCTTCTGGCCCATAAAAAATCCACAAAAAGTTTCGCGGTGTTTGGACTCCGTTTGATATTGATTTTCTGCGATGTAAAAAACATGCAAAAAACAGCAACTGGCACTTGGCACTATGTCAATAGGTTAGCCCAAAAAAAAAATGATATAAAATGATTGTAAAACATGTAAGAATGATAAAATAACAACATGAATACTTCATAAATTATAGATACGTTGAAGACGTATCAGTGCGCATAAAATCCGTAGCCTAGGCCATCCCAGTATTTTCTATGTCTTGTTTCAAGTTGCCAAGAGGTTTGTCTGATCACATAAAAACCATCATTAGAAAGTTTTGGTGGGGGTGTGATACGTCTCCGTCCTATCTACTTTTCCAAACACTTTTGCCCTTGTTTTCGACTCTAACTTGCATGATTTGAATGGAACTAACCCGGACTGACACTGTTTTCAGCAGAATTGCCATGGTGTTATTTATGTGCAGAAACGAAAGTTCTCGGAATGACCTGAAACTCCAGGGAGATTATTTTTGGAAATAATAAAAAATATTGGCGAAAGAATCAAGGCCAGGGGCCCCACACCCTGTCCACGAGGGTGGGGGCGCGCCCCCCTGCCTCATGGGCCCCCTGGAGCTCCACCGACCTCAACTCCAACTCTATATATTCGTGTTCGGGGAGAAAAATCAGAGAGAAAGATTCATCGCGTTTTACGATAGGAGCCGCCGCCAAGCCCTAAACTCTCTCGGGAGGACTGATCTGGAGTCCGTTCGGGGCTCCGGAGAGGGGAATCCATCGCCATCGTCATCATCAACCTTCCTCCATCACCAATTTTATGATTCTCACCGCCGTGCGTGAGTAATTCCATTGTAGGCTTGTTGGACGGTGATGGGTTGGATGAGATTTATCATGTAATCGATTTAGATTTGTTAGGGTTTGATCCCTAGTATCCACTTTGTTCTGTGATTGATGTTGCTATGACTTTGCTATGCTTAATGCTTGTCACTAGGGCCCGAGTGCCATGATTTCAGATCTGAACCTATTATGTTTTCATGAATATATGTTAGTTCTTGATCCTATCTTGCAAGTCTATAGTCACCTACTATGTGTTATGATCCGGCAACCCCGAAGTGACAATAGTCGGGACCACTCCCGGTGATGATCGTAGTTTGAGGAGTTCATGTATTCACTATGTGTTAATGCTTTGGTTCGGTACTCTATTAAAAGGAGGCCTTAATATCCCTTAGTTTCCGCTAGGACCCCGCTGCCACGGGAGGGTAGGACAAAAGATGCCATGCAAGTTCTTTTCCATAAGCACGTATGAGTATATTCGAAATACATGCCTACATTACATTGATGAATTGGAGCTAGTTACATGTCACCCTATGTTATGACTGTTACATGATGAACCGCATCCGGCATAATTTTCCATCACCGATCCAATGCCTACGAGCTTTTCACATATTGTTCTTCGCTTATTTACTTTTCCGTTGCTACTGTTACAATCACTACAAAACCCAAAAATATTACTTTTGCTATCCTTACTGTTACTTCCATACTACTTTGCTACTAAATACTTTGCTGCAGATACTAAGTTATCCAGGTGTGGTTGAATTGACAACTCAACTGCTAATACTTGAGAATATTCTTTGGCTCCCCTTGTGTCGAATCAATAAATTTGGTTGAATACTCTACCCTCGAAAACTGTTTCGATCCCCTATACTTGTGGGTTATCAAGACTATTTTCTGGCGCCGTTGCCGGGGAGCATAGCTCTATTCTTTGAGTCACTTGGGATTTATATCTGCTGGTCACTATGAAGAACTTGAAAGACGCGAAAACAAAAATTTATCCCTCAACTACGAGGGGAGGTAAGGAACTGCCATCTAGCTCTGCACTAGATTCACCTTCTATTTTGAGTAAGCTTGCGGCACCTAAACCTGCTTTTGCTATTAATTCTGATATGTCGCATGTTATTCATGAAGCCACTTCTACTATGCATGATACTTATGATGAAACTACTTCTATGCTTGATACTACTGTGCCACTTGGTAAATTTCTTGATGAACAACTTGCTAGGGCTAGAGAGAATGAAATTATTGAAACTGATAATATTGAAGAAAGTGATGATGAAGACTCTCCTAATAAATATGAATTGCTTGTTGTGCCTGAGGACTATGTTATGGATGAAGAGACTAAAAGAGACTTTCTTGCTTGCAATGATAGAAGTGATCTTAAGAAATTATTAGCTAAGCTTAAACAAAAAACTCTGAATGCTAGAATGAAATATGATCCTGCTTACGCTACTTCACCTATCTTTGTTACTGATAAGGATTATGAATTCTCTATTGATCCTGATATAATTACTTTGGTTGAATCTGATCCTTTCTATGGCTATGAATCTGAAACTGTTGTGGCACATCTTACTAAATTAAATGATATAGCAACCCTGTTCACTAATGATGAGAGAACTCACTACTTTTATATCCTTAAAATATTTCCGTTCTCATTAAAGGGTGCGTAGTCCCCAGGATATGATTTATTACTTCTCTGCTAAATATTTCCCTGCTCATAAGAAACAAGCTACTTTAAGGGATATGTATAATTTTGTGCAAATTGAAGAAGAGAGTTTCCCACAAGCTTGGGGGAGGCTTCTCCAATTACTTAATGCTTTGCCTAATCATCCTCTCAAGAAAAATGAAATACTTGATATCTTTTATAATGGACTAATCGATGCTTCCAGAGACCACCTGGATAGTTGTGCTGGTTCTGTTTTCAGGGAAAGAACACCAGATGAAGCTGAAATTCTATTGAATAATATGTTGGCAAATGAAAATAATTGGACACTTCCTGAGCCAGCTCCTAAGCCTATTCCTAAACCAACTCCGAAGAAAAGAGGTGTTCTATTTCTCAGTCTTGAAGATATGCAAGAGGCAAAGAAATCTATGAAAGAAAAAGGTATTAAAGCGGAAGATATTAAGAATTTACCTCCTATTGAAGAAATACATGGTCTTAGTTTACCGCATGTTGAAGAAATACATGATTTTAATCCATCACCTATTGAAGAAACACATGGTCTTGATAACTCGACACAGGTAGTAAAGGTAAATTCTCTCTATAGATTTGATGAAGGTGATATTCCTCACTATAAGTCTGCTAGACAATGCTTAGATGAGTTTGACAATTTTATTGTTAAACAAGAAAACTTTAATGCTTATTTTGGTAGACAATTGAAATACAATTCCGATATGCTTGAACACTTGGGTGATTATATGTCTAGAGTTAAAGGTGAACTTAAACTCATTAGTAAACATGCTTCTATGGTTATCAATCAAGTAGAACAAGTACTTAAAGATCAGAATAATTTGCTCAATGAATTGAACAATAAGAATAATGACTATGCTGTCAGAGTGGCTACTAGAACTGGTAAAATGACTCAGGAACCTTTGTATCCTGAAGGCCATCCTAAGAGAATTGAGCAAGATTCTCAGAGAAATAATATTGATGCACCTAGTCCTTCTAAAAAGAAGAAAAAGAAAATGATAGAACTTTGAATGCTTCTAGTGAACCTGTTGTAGACACACCTGAGAATCCCAATAATATTTCTATTTCTGATGCTGAAACACAATCTGGTAATGAACATGAACCTAGTGATAATATTAATGATGATGTTCATGTTGATGCTCAACCTAGCAATGATAATCAGTACAGGAATCAGCTACTTTGCCGTCCGCCGGGGCGGACAGCAAAGGCAGGAACGGCGGATGGCAAAGACCTTTGCCGTCTGCCGCGGACGGCAAAAGGCTCTGGCAAAGTAAGGATCGACAAAGAGCTACTTTGCCGTCTGCTTCCGGAGGCTGACGGCAAAGGGTCCTTTGCCATAAGCAGCGGACGGCAAAGAAAGCTGACGGCAATAAATACGCTGTTAGTCCGTTAGATGGCTAACGGCAGCCTTTGCCGTCAGCTGCTGACGGCAAAAATTATCTGGCCTTTGCCGTCCGCCGGGTGACGTCAGCTGGACGTCACTGCCCACCTAGGCTTTGCCGTCCGCCACTGTAGGCAAATGTGGTGATCCTTTGCCGTCTGCCACTGTAGGCAAACTGGCCAAATGGGTCAGCTCCCAGGGAGCACAGGTGGCCGCCACGTGTCTTCTTTGCCGTCCACGACGGACGGCAAAGGGTCCTTTGCCATCAGCAGCGGACGGCAAAGATCATGCATTGCCTCTTTTTTATGTTTTTTAATCCAATAATTTTCACAGCAAATATATATGACATATATAGAAATGGGTGTAACTACACCCGGTAGTAGGATGCATTTTCCCTATATATATATATATATATATATATATATATATATATATATATATATATATATATATACAGACGGTCTATTCTGCTAATATTAGCAGAATAACTATTCTGCACACACCACTTCCACACCGCACGATGAACGCAAGTGCCTTTGCATCTTCTTGACGCATTTGAATCGCAATATAGACTAGTGAACTTCGCGTCGGAAAAAACTGCACGCAGTGTTTTTTTGGTACTGTTTTCACTCTAACTTTTTGATTGTTTATTGGAACGAGGCGTATAATATACCATTGAAAAGCTATGGATTAGGCGCAACTTCTCTATGTTGAACACTTTTCGAGATTCTTCGCGGTTTAAGAGCAGTTTCAAAAACGGCGCGGCGGATGACGAGTGGCAGAGAACGTATGTTCGTGATTTTTCTAAACCGCTCATCGGAATAAAGCAAATGATACGCCGTTGGAAAGATATCGCCAAGGCGCATCTTTATCATATCTATTATGTTTTCTAGTTCGTCACAGTTTAAGAGCAGTTTCAAATTTACTTAATCGTGGAACTCTGTTTTTCAAATTTTTTGAAATTTTCGGTACTGTTTTCGCTCCAGTTTTTAAAACGTTTGTCGAAACAAGGCGTGTGATACGCTGTTGGAAAGCTACGGACAAGGCGCAACTTTCATATGTTGAAATGGTTTTGAGATTCCTTACGCGTTTTAGTTAATTTTGAAAATCGTGCGGCTGACTTCGAGAGGCAGCGGCTGTTTTTTCGCGAAATTTTTATGAACGGCTGGTCGAAATGATTCAAATCATACGCCGTTGGAAAGATATCGATGAGACACAACTTTTTCATGTAGAATGCTCTCTCTAATTCCTTGCGGTTTAAGAGCAGTTTTGATTTTACCGAAAAGCGGACACTGTTTTTCGCGACACCCAAATCGACGTGGGTACTTCATCCGACTGGAAACCGCACTGCAACGGACGAAAAAATGCACTGTATCACACGGGTAAGAGAACTGCATGGTTTCTTTTATTCAAACGTGATTTTTTCAAGGACGAGAAAATGGAGTGCACTTCACATCGGGTGTAAATGAACCACAATACTATCAAGAAGTGAACCGCATTACTTTTTTTCGCTTCCGTAACAATTTTTTTGCACTTATGGGATGAACAACATCATACGGCCGACCGCACTGCATCAGAATGAAAACCGCACTGCATCAGTCGGGCAAGCGAGCTACATAATTTTTTTGTCGGACGTAATTTTTCTCAAACGAGTTTTTGTTGTCTTTTTTTCATCTTTTTTTATGGACAAGAGTGGACCGCTGTGACGAGGGCAAAGTGAACCACAACCTTCGTCGGTGTGAGCTACATAATTGTTTTGTCTTCCTTATTTTTTTTGTAAATTCATCTAGACTACTTGGTCAATCTTAGTGAGCTACATGTTCATGTTAGTGAGCTGCATCAATTTTTTCATGTGTTCATCTTCTCCTCCAAAATATAGTTTAACTGAATCGCATGTGTGTAACGCATCGGAGCAACCATGAACTTCATCTCTTTTTTGTTTTGTGGAATGCATCGCCAAGGTTTTCTTAATAAACTGCATCGATGTCCATACAAATTTGCAAAAAAAATTCCAAAAAATAATAAAAAGTGAAATCCTCTGTACATTTTTTTTTACAAAATGAACTCCTTCATACTATGCACTATACTGCAATTCTGTCCATGAAAGAATGCACGTTCAGAGTGCAAAACGCATCAAATTTTCTCCAATCAAAACAACAAAACCAGGTACAACAGAAGAAAAAAAGCACACCAAGGCCATCGCACGCAGCCCATCCGAGCTGCACTCCAAGGCCATCTGAAACTCGCATGTACGTGGCATCTCTGGTCCAGAGTCGCCAGCGAACCACACGACCGCAACGAGCGTACTGCATGGTGCACCGAAGTGCACGTAGAGCACAGAATTGCACTGCTGCGCCAAGCGAACAACATGCAGAGAAAAAGAACAGTTCTGCATCGCCAAGTGAACCGCAGGGGGGTGTGTCTGAGGGAAATATGCCCTAGAGGCAATAATAAAGTTATTATTTATTTCCTTATATCATGATAAATGTTTATTATTCATGCTAGAATTGTATTAACCGGAAACATAATACATGTGTGAATACATAGACAAACAGAGTGTCACTAGTATGCCTCTACTTGACTAGCTCGTTAATCGAAGATGGTTATGTTTCCTAACCATAGACATGAGTTGTCATTTGATTAATGGGATCACCTCATTAGGAGAATGATGTGATTGACATGACCCATTCCATTAGCTTAGCACTTGATCGCTTTAGTATATTGCTATTGCTTTCTTCATGACCTATACATGTTCTGTAACTATGAGATTATGCAACTCCGTTTACGGAGGAACACTTTGGTACTACCAAACGTCACAACGTAATCGGGTGATTATAAAGGAGTACTACAGGTGTCTCCAAAGGTACTTGTTGGGTTGGCGTATTTCGAGATTAGGTTTTGTCACTCCGATTGTCGGAGAGGTATCTCTGGCCTTCTCGGTAATACACATCACATAAGCCTTGCAAGCATTACAACTAATGAGTTAGTTGTGAGATGATGTATTACGGAACGAGTAAAGAGACTTACGATGCGAGATTGAACTAGGTATTGGATACCGACGATCGAATCTCGGGTAAGTAACATACCGATGACAAAGGGAACAACGTATATCGTTATGCGGTTTGACCGATAAAGATCTTCAGAGAATATGTAGGAACCAATATGGGCATCCAGGTTCCGCTATTGGTTATTGACCGAGAATGGTTCTAGGTCATGTCTACATAGTTCTCGAACCCGTAGGGTCCGCACGCTTAAGGTTTCTGGCGATGCTTATATTATGATTTTATGAGTTTTGATGTACGGAAGGAGTTCGGAGTCCCTGATGAGATCGGGGACATGACGAGGAGTCTCGAAATGGTCGAGACGTAAAGATCGATATATTGGACAACTATATTCGGAGTTCGGAAAGGTTCCGAGTGATTTGGGTATTTTTTTGGAGTACCGGTAGTTACGGAGAAGCAATGGGCCTTGATGGGCTTTAGTGGAAAGAGGAGAAAGGGCCAAGGGGCTGCTGCGCCTCCCTCCGGGTCCGAATTGGACTAGGAAAAGGGGCCGCCACCTTTCCTTCTCCTCCACTTCCTTCTCCCTTCCTCCCCTCTTGGTGGACTCCTACTAGGACTTGGAATCCTAGTAGGACTCCACATCTTGGTGCGCCTCCTCCCTTGGCCGGCCACCTCCTCCTTGCTCCTTTATATACGGGGGCAGGGGGCACCCCATAACACACAAGTTGATCTACGGATCGTTCCTTAGCCGTGTGCGGTGCCCCCCTCCACCATATTCCACTTCGGTCATATCGTCGTAGAGCTTAGGCGAAGCCTCGCGCCGAGAAGTCATATCGTCATGGAGCTTAGGCGAAGCCCTGTGTCGGTGGAGCATCATCATCGTCACCACGCCGTCGTCTTGACGGAACTCATCCCGACACTTTGCTGGATCGGAGTCCGGGATCGTCATCGAGCTGAGCGTGTGCAGAACTCGGAGGTGCCGTGCGTTCCGTGCTTGGATCGGTCGGATCGTGAAGACGACGACTACATCAACAGCGTTGTTATAACGCTTCCGCTTTCGGTCTCACGAGGGTACGTGGACGGACACTCTCCCCTCTCGTTGCTATGCCATCACCATGGTCTTGCGTGTTCGTGAGGAAATTTTGAAATTACTACGTTCCCCAACGATGGCATCCGAGCCTGGTTTTATGCGTTGATGTCATGTGCACGAGTAGAACACAAGTGAGTTGTGGACGATACAAGTCATCTTGCCTACCAGCATGTCATACTTTGGTTCAGCGGTATTGTGAGATGAAGCGGCCCGGACCGACATTACGCCAGACGCTTACGCCGAGACTGGTTTCACCGCCCGAGCACTCGTTGCTTAAAGGTGACCGGCGGTGTCTGTCTCTCTCACTTTAGTTGAACCGAGTATGGCTACGCCCGTCCTTGAGAAGGTTAAACGGAGTCTATTTGACAAACTATCGTTGTGGTTTTGATGCGTAGGTAAGAACGGTTCTTGCTCAGCCCGTAGCAGCCACGTAAAACTTGCAACAACAAAGTAGAGGACGTCTAACTTGTTTTTGCAGGGCATGTTGTGTTGTGATATGGTCAAGACGTGATGCTATATTTTATTGTATGAGATGATCATGTTTTGTAACCGAGTTATCGGCAATCGGCAGGAGCCATATGGTTGTCGCTTTATTGTATGAAATGCAACGCCATGTAATTGCTTTACTTTATCACTAAGGAGTAGCGATAGTCGTAGAAGCAATAGTTGGCGACGACAACGATGCTACGATGGAGATCAAGGTGTCGCTACCGGTGACGATGGTGATCATGACGGTGCTTCGGAGATGGAGATCACAAGCACAAGATGATGATGACCATATCATATCACTTATATTGATTGCATGTGATGTTTATCCTTTATGCATCTTATCTTGCTTTGATTGACGGTAGCATTATAAGATGATCTCTCACTAAAATTATCAAGAAGTGTTCTCCTGAGTATGCACCGCTATGAAAGTTCTTCGTCTTTGAGACACCACGTGATGATCGGGTGTGATAGGCTCTACGTTCAAATACAACGGGTGCAAAACAGTTGCACACGGAATACTCGAGTTAAACTTGACGAGCCTAGCATATAACAGATATGGCCTCGGAACACGGAGACCGAAAGGTCGAACGTGAATCATATAGTAGATATGATCAACATAGTGATGTTCACCATTGAAACTACTCCATCTCACGTGATGATCGGACATGGTTTAGTTGATTTGGATCACGTAATCACTTAGATGACTAGAGAGATGTCTATCTAAGTGGGAGTTCTTAAGTAATATGATTAATTGAACTTTAATTTATCATGAACTTAGTCCTGGTAGTATTTTGCAAATTATGTTGTAGATCAATAGCTCGCGTTGTTGCTTCCCTATGTTTTTATATGTGTTCCTAGAGAAAATTGTATTGGAAAATGTTAGTAGCAATGATGCGGATTGGATCCGTGATCTGAGGTTTATCCTCATTGCTGCACAGAAAAATTATGTCCTTAATGCACCGCTAGGTGACAAACCTATTGCAGGAGCAGATGCAGACGTTATGAACGTTTGGCTAGCTCAATATGATGACTACTTGATAGTTTAGTGCACCATGCTTAAAGGCTTAGAATCGGGACTTTAAAGACGTTTTGAACGTCATGGACCATATGAGATGTTCCAGGAATTGAAGTTAATATTTCAAGCAAATACCCGAGTTGAGAGATATGAAGTCTCCAACAAGTTCTATAGCTAAAAGATGGAGGAGAATCGCTCAACTAGTGAGCATGTGCTCAGATTGTCTGGGTACTTCAATCGCTTGAATCAAGTGGGAGTTAATCTTCCAGATAAGATAGTGATTGACAGAATTCTCTAGTCACCATCACCAAGTTAGTAGAACTTCGTGATGAACTATAATATGCAAGGGATGACAAAAAGTAATTCCCAAGCTCTTTCGTGATGCTGAAATCGACGAAGGTAGAAATCAAGAAAAGAGCATCAAGTGTTGATGATTGACAAGACCACTAGTTTCAAGAAAAAGGGCAAAGGGAAGAAGGGGAACTTCAAGAAGAACGGCAAGCAAGTTGTTGTTCGAGTGAAGAAGCCCAAGTCTGGACCTAAGCACGAGACTAAGTGCTTTTGCTGCAATGGAACTGGTCCTTTGGAAGCGGAACTACCCCAAGTATTTGGCGGATAAGAAGGATGGCAAAGTGAACAAAGGTATATTTGATATACAGATTATTGATGTGTATTTTACTAGTGTTCGTAGCAACCCCTCGGTATTTGATACTGGTTCAGTTGCTAAGAGTAGTAACTTGAAACGGGAGTTGCGGAATGAACAGAAACTAGTTGAAGGGGAAGTGACGATGAGTGTTGGAAGTAGTTCCAAGATTGATATGATCATCATCGCACACTCCCTATACTTTCGGGATTAGTGTTAAACCTAAATAAATGTTATTTGGTGTTTGCGTTGAGCATGAATATGATTTGATCATGTTTATTGCAAAACGGTTATTCATTTAAAGTCAAAGAATAATTGTTGTTCTGTTTACATGAATAAAACCTTCAATGGTCATACACCCAATGAAAATAGTTTTCAAAATGGTTATTCATTTATAATCAGAGAATAATTGTTGTTATGTTTAAATGAATAAAACCTTCAATGGTCATACACCCAATGAAAATAGTTTGTTGGATCTCGATAGTAGTGATACACATATTCATAATGTTGATGCCAAGAGATGCAAAGTTAATAATGATAGTGCAATTTATTTGTGGCACTGCCGTTTGGGTCATATCGATGTAAAGCGCATGAAGAAAACTCCATGCTGATGGACTTTTGGAATCACTTGATTATGAATCATTTGATGCTTGCGAACCATGCCTTTTGGGCAAGATGACTGAAACTCCGTTGTTCGGAACAATGGAACGAGATACTGACTTATTGGAAATAATACATACCGATGTATGCGATCCAATGAGTGTTGATGCTCGTGGAAAGTATCGTTATTTTCTGACCTTCACAAGATGATTTGAGCAGATATGGGTATATCTTCTTGATGAAACATAAGTCTGAAATAGTTGAAAAGTTCAAAGAATTTCAGAGTGAAGTAGAAAATCATCGTAACAAGAAAATAAAGTTTCTGCGATCTGATCGTAGAGATGAATATTTGAGTTACGAGTTTGGTCTTCAATTAAAACAAAGTGGAATAGTTTCACAGCTCACGCCACCTGGAACACCACAACGTTATGGTGTGTCCGAACGTCATAACCGTACTTTATTTTGATATGGTGCGATCAATGATGTCTCTTACCGATTTACCAATATCGTTTTGGGGTTATGCATTAGAGATAGCTGCATTCACGTTTAATAGGGCACCATCTAAATCCTTTGAGGCGACACCGTATGAACTATGGTTTAACAGTAAACCTAAGCTGTCGTTTCTTAAAGTTTGGAGCTGCGATGCTTATGTGAAAAAGTTTCATCCTGATAAGCTCGAACCCAAATCGGAGAAGTGCGTCTTCATAGAATACCCAAAGGAAATAGTTGGGTACACCATCTATCACAGATCCGAAGGCAAGATATTCGTTGCTAAAAATGGATCCTTTCTAGAGAAGGAGTTTCTCTCGAAAGAAGTGAGTGGGAGGAAAGTAGAACTTGATGAGGTAACTGTACCTGTATCCTTATTGGAAAGTAGTTCATCACGTAAATCAGTTCCTCGTGACAAATACACCAATTAGTGAGGAAGCTAATGATATTGATCATGAAACTTCAGATCAAGTTACTACAGAACCTCGTAGGTCTTCCAGAGTAAGATCCGCACCAGAGTGGTGTAGTAATCATGTTCTGGAAGCCATGTTACTAGACCATGATGAACCTACGGACTATGAGGAAGCGAAGATGAGCCCAGATTCCGCGAAATGGCTTGAGGCCATGAAATCTGAGATAGGATCCATGTATGAGAACAAAGTATGGACTTTGATTGACTTGCTCGATGATCAGCAAGCCATGTTAAATAAATGGATCTTCAAGAGGAAGACGGACATTGATAGTAGTGTTACTATCTACAAAGCTCGACTTGTCACAAAAAGGTTTTCGACAAGTTCAAGGTGTTGACTACAATGAGATTTTCTCAACTGTAGCGATTCTTAAGTCTGTCCGAATCATGTTAGCAATTGCCACATTTTATGAAATCTGGCAAATGGATGTCAAAACTACATTCTTTAATGGATTTATTAAAGAAGAGTTGTATATGATGCAACCAGAAGGTTTTGTCAATCCTAAAGGAGCTAACAAAATGTGCAAGCTCCAAATGATCCATCTATGGACTGGTGCAAGCATCTCGGAGTTGGAATAAACGCTTTGATAGTGTGATCAAAGCATATGGTTTTATACAGACTTTTGGAGAAGCTTTGTATTTACAAGAAAGTGAGTGGGAGCACTACAACATTTACGATAAGTATATGTGAATGACATATTGTTGATCGGAAATAATGTAGAATTATTCTGCAAAGCATAAAGGAGTATTTGAAAGGAGTTTTTCAAAGAAGGACCTCGGTGAAGCTGCGTACAAATTGAGCATCAAGATCTATTGAGATAGATCAAAAACGCTTGATAAATTTTTCAATAAGTACATACCTTGTCAAGATTTTGAAGAAGTTCAAAATGGAACAATCAAAGAAAAGTTCTTGCCTGTGTTGCAAAGGTGTGAAATTGAGTAAGACTCAAATCCTGACCACACAGAAAATAGAAAAGAGAATGAAAGTCATTCCCTATGCCTCAGTCATAGGTTCTATAAAGTATGCTATGCTATGTACCAGACCTATTGTATACCTTGCTCTGAATTTGGCAAGGGAGTACAATAGTGATCTAGGAGTAGATCACTGGACATTGGTCAAGAACATCCTTAGTGAGGACTAGGAAATATTTCTCGATTATGGAGGTGATAAAAGAGCCCGTCGTAAAGAGTTACATCGGTGCAAGCTTTTACACTAATCCAGATAACTCTAAGTCTCAATCTGGATACATATTGAAACTGGGAGCAATTAGCTAGAGTAGCTCCGTGCAGAGCATTGTAGACATAGAATATTTGCAAAATACATACGGCTCTGAATGTGACAGACCCGTTGACTATGCTTCTCTCACGAGCAAAACATGATCATACCTTAGTACTCTTTGGGTGTTAATCACATAGCGATGTGAACTAGATTACTGACTCTAGTAAACCCTTTGGGTGTTGGTCACATGTCGATGTGAACTATGGGTGTTAACCACATATAGATGTGAACTATTGATGTTAAATCACATGGCGATGTGAACTAGATTATTGACTCTAGTGCAAGTGGGAGACTGAAGGAAATATGCCCTAGAGGCAATAATAAAGTTATTATTTATTTCCTTATATCATGATAAATGTTTATTATTCATGCTAGAATTGTATTAACCGGAAACATAATACATGTGTGAATACATAGACAAACAGAGTGTCACTAGTATGCCTCTACTTGACTAGCTCGTTAATCGAAGATGGTTATGTTTCCTAACCATAGACATGAGTTGTCATTTGATTAATGGGATCACCTCATTAGGAGAATGATGTGATTGACATGACCCATTCCATTAGCTTAGCACTTGATCGTTTAGTATATTGCTATTGCTTTCTTCATGACCTATACATGTTCCTGTAACTATGAGATTATGCAACTCCGTTTATCGGAGGAACACTTTGGGTACTACCAAACGTCACAACGTAACTGGGTGATTATAAAGGAGTACTACAGGTGTCTCCAAAGGTACTTGTTGGGTTGGCGTATTTCGAGATTAGGTTTTGTCACTCCGATTGTCGGAGAGGTATCTCTGGGCCTTCTCGGTAATACACATCACATAAGCCTTGCAAGCATTACAACTAATGAGTTAGTTGTGAGATGATGTATTACGGAACGAGTAAAGAGACTTACCAGAATCTAGATTGAACTAGGTATTGGATACCGACGATCGAATCTCGGGTAAGTAACATACCGATGACAAAGGGAACAACGATATCGTTATGCGGTTTGACCGATAAAGATCTTCAGAGAATATGTAGGAACCAATATGGGCATCCAGGTTCCGCTATTGGTTATTGACCGAGAATGGTTCTAGGTCATGTCTACATAGTTCTCGAACCCGTAGGGTCCGCACGCTTAAGGTTTCGATGGCGGTTATATTATGAGTTTATGAGTTTTGATGTACCGAAGGAGTTCGGAGTCCCGGATGAGATCGGGGACATGACGAGGAGTCTCGAAATGGTCGAGACGTAAAGATCGATATATTGGACGACTATATTCGGAGTTCGGAAAGGTTCCGAGTGATTCGGGTATTTTTCGAGTACCGGGTAGTTACGGGAGAAGCAATGGGCCTTGATGGGCTTTAGTGGAAAGAGGAGAAAGGGCCAAGGGGCTGCTGCGCCCCTCCCTCTGGTCCGAATTGGACTAGGGAAAAGGGGCCGGCCACCTTTCCTTCTCCTCCACTTCCTTCTCCCTTCCTCCCCTCTTGGTGGACTCCTACTAGGACTTGGAATCCTAGTAGGACTCCACATCTTGGTGCGCCTCCTCCCTTGGCCGGCCACCTCCTCCTTGCTCCTTTATATCTGAGGCAGGGGGCACCCCATAACACACAAGTTGATCTACGGATCGTTCCTTAGCCGTGTGCGGTGCCCCTCCACCATATTCCACTTCGGTCATATCGTCATGAGCTTAGGCGAAGCCCTGCGCCAGAGAAGTCATATCGTCATGAGCTTAGGCGAAGCCCTGCGTCGGTGGAGCATCATCATCGCCACCACGCCGTCGTCTTGACGGAACTCATCCCGACACTTTGCTTTGGATCGAGTCCGGGATCGTCATCGAGCTGAACGTGTGCAGAACTCGGAGGTGCCGTGACGTTCGGTGCTTGGATCGGTCGGATCGTGAAGACGTACGACTACATCAACCGCGTTGTTATAACGCTTCCGCTTTCGGTCTACGAGGGTACGTGGACGGACACTCTCCCCTCTCGTTGCTATGCCATCACCATGGTCTTGCGTGTTCGTAGGAAATTTTGAAATTACTACGTTCCCCAACAGTGTCACCCCAGTGAAGTGCAAAAATTGCGCCGGCATCCAACAACTATCATCATTGTGACCATTGTTGATGTCCTGGTAACTGAAAAATGACGCACATCGACCAAAGTGGACCGCACATCTGTCCGCATCACCACCACTGAACTGGTTTGGATCACAAGGAACAGAGTTAACCACATTAGACAGAGGAGCGAACCTCTAAAAGAGTTACATGATTCAGACATGGCAGAAAGAGTGATCTGCATACCAAAGGCAACAAGTGAGTAGCACGATAAAAAGAGAGAACAGCCACCACGATAAAAAAGTGATCCCGGGAGTGACTCAGGCGGCAATCAGAAGCGACCACGCTGACGAACACGCACGGCCGCCCTGCCGCACTGCATCCGCCACCCTGCCACACTGCATTCGTCGTGGGCGTGCTGCGTGCACCCACCTACCGGACTGCACGGCGCCGGCGGGAGTGGTAGCCGGGGAAGTGAGCTCGTCAAGGGAGGTGTCACTGGATCCTGCATCGACGGGGACAAGGAAGCCGCTGGGGGGAATGCGCGGTCGCGCGATGGTGGGGGAATAGACCTGCAGGTGCGTGCTGTGGCTCCTCCTCTTGGGCTCTCGCACCTCCGCACCTACCTCCTCCTCATCCACCACGCCTCGCACCTACCTCCTTCTCATCCTCCAGGAGAAGGTGAGTGTGCGAGGATGAGGATGGCCGGGACGGGCCTGTGGAGGAGCAGGGCGCCAGTGGAGATGCCGTCCAGCAGGAAACTAGAGGAGGTAGCTGACGGTGTGGATGGAGGGAGGGCTATTGCCCTCGGTCTGCTGGCTATTGGTGTTGTGGATCTGGTCGCGAATCCGGTGATTTGGGAGGTGTGTGACCGGGGTGGGGCGTGATCCATGGTGGATGGGCTTGGAGCGTCAAGGGGATGGGTTGGGGTGCCCGGGAGGAAGAAGGTGGAGTATGGGTGACCAGCGGTGAGGGACCTCGTCGTCCATGGAGGAGTAGAGGTGCGCCGCCACCGCTGCGCACTGAGGGACAGCGGTAGCAAGCGGGGAGGCTGGGCCCCGGGAAGAGGTCGAGTGGGGCGGATAGGGACACAGCGCCTTGAAGGAGAAGACGAGGTGATGTCGGCTGGAAGGGAGGGCCTTGGCCGGCGGGAGGAGGAGGAATGGGGTGGAGGTGGTGTGTGGGTTGGGGATTTGACCAGGGAAGAAGGTGGGATGTGGGTGGCGTGGTCGGGGTTGGGGTGGGGATTTGACCGGGGGCCTCGCGCATGGTGATTTAAGCAGGTTCCTCCGTGCACGCCTGCTCGGTGTTGGAGGCCGGGTGTTAGCAGAATAAGCGATTCGGTGTGCAGAATAAGGTCTTAAGGGGTGTTATTAGAATAGACCCACCCTATATATATATATATATTTCACAGGGCTATTTAACAGCAAACATATGACATATCCAACACATAAGTTTCATCGTACATACATATATAGTTCCATCCATTCATACATAGCAAGTTGCACATACACATAAGTTGCAACCATTAGGAAGTTGCACATACATATTACAATGCAAAGTTTCATCAAGATAGCAAGTTCCATCGTAGCAAGCTAGAAGAATACTAGAAGAGAATGAAATAAAAAACAAGCACTCCGTCATAGCAAGCTAGCTTCCGAGAAGTGAATGAAATCTGCAAAATGGCTAATAAGAAAGTTAGGAAAAGGTAACTAGAAGAAGAAGACTAGAAGAAGAAGCACTCCATCGTTTGTGAGGTAACTTAGGTGAAATGGATCGTTTATGAGCTAACTTAGGTAAAATGCATCATTTTAGAGCTAACGTAGGTAAGATGGGTCATTTTGGAGCTAACGTAGGTAAAATGGGTCATTTTGGAGCTAACGAGGTAAAATGGGTCATTTTAGAGCTAACGAGGTAAAATGGATCATTTTGGAGATAATCCAGGTAAAATGGATCATTTTGGAGATAATCTAGGTAAAATGGGTCATTTTAAAGCTAACTTGGGTAAAATGGATCATTTATGAGCTAACTAAGGTAAAATGGGTCATTTTAGAGCTAACTTAGGTAAAATGGATCGTTTATGAGCTAACTAAGCTAATTATGCCGTTTTTACATACGTAAGTTAAGTAGATGTCATTATTGAGTAAACCTAGTTAACTAAGCATATTACAACTAACTTAGGTCATTTTGGAGGAAACAAAGCTAAGTATAGATCGTTTTAGTGCTAACTTAGGTAAAATGGCTGGTTTTGGAGGTCAGTAAGCTTATTAAGTCATTTTAGAGGAAAAGAATCTAACTCTAGGTCATTAAGGTAAGCATATTGGAGGAAATAAAGCTAAGTCTAGGTCTTTATGCATTTGTTAAGCAAAAAACTAGAGAAACTTACCGTGATCATGGAGGTGTAGGAGCGGGCTGGCTCGTGCCATTAGCAGGAGAAGGATCGAGTCAAGCTTCTCAGGAGTTACGCTGCACCAAAGATCATATCCAAAGTTTCTTTAGCGTGATGACACTCAAATGCTAAGACTATCAAGTAACGTCCATTCAAATTAAACTCACCGTGGTCTCAGGAGCAATCTCTGGATCAATGGCTATGGAGCCACGGGACCTCCCGCCACCAGATATCATCACCTGCTCTGGATCAATGGGAATCTGGCTCGGGTTAAAGTCATCCCCTTTCTTCGCCTTCCCCTTGACTTTCTTGTAAGAGGCAGTGTGGGCCATGGCATATAGGTCGTACCCCTCTGGCACCTTATCCGTCTTATTGTAGCATGCCTGAAAGAGAGAAACAAAGTAAAGTAGTAATTAAAGGGCTCAAGCTAGCATGATGAATGAATTGCATTAATCATGAAGCAAACCACATACCCAGTTCCCCCCAAACTGATATAAGCTGGAGCTGCCTTGATGGTGTGGCACACCTTCAATTTGGGCACGTTTGTCCTTGGCCTCAGTCGGCTCCCCTTCAATCTTTCAACACCTGGCATGACAAAGAGTAAACGAAATTAGTACAACATAAAAAAATACTGACATGAATAATAATATGTATATCACTTAAGTGTATCATCATCAAGTACAACATAAAAAATTGAATACCGACACTACTAATAATCTCGATCAAGATCATCAATAAATGCATAATCATCATCATCACTATAATCAATGACGGGCTCATAGGGTTCAGTGGCATCAACATGTGGAAGGCCACCTTGACGTAATTGGTCAAGCATTGACAGGTCATCCGCAGCAGTAACCTCTTCTTGTTCCGGCTCTTCTAGTTCCTCCTCTGGGGTGATGTCGGATACACTGTCGCTGTCTACTTCAATGTTTCGGGGTGAAGTATAGCGGTTCTTGAAATGCTTTTTGGAAAGACGTGTCTCTTGGAAGAATTCTCCTTCATATGTGTCAGGGTTAATGTGAGGTTCATAATCCTCTTCCTTTGGGGGAGATAGTCTAGCACGTGGCGGCACTTCATAAACGACATCCCAACCTTTCAGATTTGGATTAGTTTGGCAGGCCCACGGTAGATAGATACTTGGGTCGCCTGTTGAGCCGTAATATAGACATCAGGAACATCTAAATGGGTGCTTTGGTTGATTTCAACTAGCCCTATATGTTCATGAGTCCTTCTAGTCTCCTTCGGTTGAAACCAATAATATTTGAAGACTACGACATTCGGTGGGTTTTCACCATAGAATAGAAGTTCATAAATTGCTTCAACTCTCCCACAATACTCGGTACCTCCTTCGCCGATAGCAGATACACAACAATTTGTAGACTTTCGGTCGGCCATAGATAGCTCTTTGCCATAGGTACGAAAGCGATACCCGTTGATGTCGTATTTGTCAAATGAACGGACCTTATAGTCAAAACCATTAGCAACTTGTCTCAATTCGGCGTCCATAGACTCTGAATAGCCTACAAGTTTAATATGAAAGGATTGTTGCATTACGCACAAATTAGCGAATGGAATGAAATTGTCTAATAGAAATTACCGTTTGTTTGAACCAAAAGATGAAACCGGGATAGCCACCTCCTTGCTTTGCGAGAATCTCATACTCTTCGACGGATTCCTTTTGGATCACCGCTCCATACGAGAATATGGCGACGTATTGACTGTATGAAATATCCAGGAATAAGAGCAGTTCAAAGGAAATAGAAGTTGCGAAACAATGTCACATTTATTCAAGCAACAGACGAAATATACGAGGCTCAACAAGAGATGGGCTCCTCTCCCACCTCTCTCCTCTCCCACCTGCTGTCCACCAACAATGGAGATCTCTAGATTCCACCACCATGGAAGGCCTTCTACATTGGGATTTTGCTCCTGATTTGTCCCTAGCCGATCAGGTGAGATGTAAGTTTGGTTCTACGGTGCACTTCTCTCCCTCCCGGGACGCCAAGGAGTTCTATTTGGTTGTTTCTTTCTCTTCGGCTTCATTCCCTCTTACGAAATGATTCGGTTGGATTGGCATTGCAATGTTGCCTTGGAGGAATTTGCTCTGGTTTCAAGGTTGTGGCCCTTTCCTCACGATCATTTCGTTTTTCTGTGGCCAACAACAAAGTGGGGAATTTCATCTATGGGTTAAAGGATCGTGTTTGGCCTGACTTTGTATGTCACTTCCATTTGTTCAATGGCCGCTTTGCTAAGCGTTTCTCTGCTTCACATTGGCATGTTGATCAAGAATTGGTCGAGGTTTTGGATCGACAGCCTGTGGCCATCTCTACTTCTCTGGATTTCTAGCGGAAGGGACAATCTCATGATCACTCGTCGGCCAAAGAGCTCAGCAAGTTTAATCTTGTTAATTTGAAGCAATGGCGTTTTTCTAGCTCGAATGATCATGAAGCTTCTACCTCCTCGTTGGTGAAGAACAAAGACAATATTCGAATTCAATTTAGTTCGATCCAACCGCCAATTCAGCAATGCGGCATCAACGCTGTTTCCTCGGACACCATTGATCGCATCGCATTAATGGAGCTTTTCATGTCTGAGGCGGAATTGGAGGCTAAGCAATCACCCAATGGCATTATTCTCGGGGCTTTTAACTGCCCCCTAAATGCTCCGTATCCGCCCTTACCATGCTGTTTTTTGAAATCTGCTCTCAGCTATGCACCGGAACATACTTCGTGGCCACCCTCACTCAGTCCTAAGCAGAAAGCAGATTTGGCCCAAGCCCATTATACGCTACAGGATATTATTACTTTATCCTCTAACTGGGCCTCTCTTTATTCTCGTTGCCTGCAATGGGGCCACTGCAAGATTGCTTGCCAGGCCAGATTGATTTGCATTCAATGCTCGCACCTGATCACAAGGCAAGTCACTGCCCTAGCATTGGTAAGTCTCCTCTAATTGATTAGCTTAATTTGGTGACTAAAAATCTGGGCACCGCGACTGGATCCTCTGCCCCTAACAATCCTATAGCCGCCCCCCCCCCCCAAAGATAACAGACGCACCATCCGATGCACTGCTTGTGGGTTTTATGGACACGTGGCCCGATCTTGTCACAAACGCATCCGCGCCCAAAGATAGAAATGGATTCCCAAATCTGCTCTGCTTTCCAATCCTACCCCTCACGCTCTGTCTCCCTCCTCGAGTTCTCAACTGACGCACCCTGCCCAGTCCCATCACCAGTCTTGCCCACTGGCCAAACCCAGCCGCCCCCGCAGACCTTGGCAATGGCGAACTATCCACTGAATCCAGTGTCGTTCCTTCCTCCGGGGTTCGCCGTCGAGCCTGGTCTGGCGGACCGTGTGGTGCGCAGCGGAATGATTGTTGGACCAATTCCGCCGCTCAGCCATGAGTTCTTGGCCATCGCGGAGGCCAGTGAGTATGTCCCTCTGCATCGCCGTGCTGGCGTTCGCAATGCAATCGCAGGTCAGCTCCATGCCTCTCAGCTCTTTCCTACTGAAGTTAGTGATCATCCGCTTGGCATTGGGATTTTTGGTTTTGCGGATTCTTTCTTGCGTGACACTGCTGTCAACACGCCCATTGAACTTGAGGATGAAGATCTTCTTATCAACTTTGTTCCACACAATGAAGCTCTGAATCGCCGCACCACTACTTTTGGCCCAGCGGTTTGGTTGACGTTCTTTGGTTTTCCATATGACTATCAGACCGATTATTACATTACCAAGGCTCTCGGTGGCTATGGATCTCTTGTGACTTGGTACAATCCTAGGCAAGACCGACGCTACATGCTGATCAAAGCCCGTGTTCTTCGCTTGCGCCTGATTCCGAAGAGCTTCGTTGTCTGGCAGCTTGGGGGAGCCAGAGATTGCTGGACTGTGCAAGTTACCATCCTTCGCAGCAATGACTGGAATGGATTGCTTCCTGAAGTTCAACCTGCTGGTGAAGAACCACCGCCGCCCGATGGCAATCCACATCCTCAGTTTGGCCCTGAACTCACTGCGGAGCAACTGTGTCAACAGCAGGTTCATAACTGGCTTGTGCAGAATGCTGCTCCTGCTGACCCTCAGGAGGCTGTCAACAACGACAACAATGTTGGTGCCAATGCTACCTGGGGTGCGTGGCCGCAGCCGCCTGCACCTCCTCTTCCCCCACTCCCACCGCATTTGGTCAACTACCAAGCATGTCTGGCTGCTCAAGGTCTTACCTTTCAAGATGGCAGTCTCCCTGAAAACAACCTTACTGACAGCCCAACACAAGCCTGGAATGATTCCTTTTCCACTTATGATGAAGACAGCAGCTCTGCTAACACCGATATGATCATTTTCCCACAACAATCTCTGCAGCCTATGGACCCTCCACTGCCAACCGACTCCTTTTCTGTGTCTGTGGTTCTGCATGATCATGGAATTCAGTTTGGTCTTTCGACCCAAGGCTCTGCTCTCCTATCTCTATTGATTGAAGATCCAATTCCCAGGCAGCGGCTCAACACATTCATATTTGATGCTCTCCGGCAATGATTGCATCCATTGGGCCCTGGCGCAATGCTTTTGGTATGAGAAATGCGAGTGCTGAAGTCTCAGTTTTGGTTTCTTCTGATCACACTGGAGTTCACTTCGAGAAGCTGCCTTCCTCGTCTGTGGTCATTCAGGAACAGCAACCTGAAGATACTGTGTCACCAAATGCGCCGCTCGCTTCGCCATCCGCCCACTTTCGCCGTTCGCTTCAAGATGAGACACTCCAAACTGCAGACCCTCACTCTGGTGTTTCTGAACTTCTGTCTGTCACCCAACTGATGACAAAAACAGCCCCTGAGACATGCCATCTGGACCCTGGCTCTTCCTCTTCACAACTGACAGAACTCCCGCATGATGGTTTGGGCCTGGCAACTGTCAACATTGAGATACCTTTTGGACCTTTGGTGACCCGTGGCCGTCGCTCCAAAACTGCTGTGGCGCCAATTTCCACTGTTGAAGTTCGTCGCAGCACCAGGACCAACAAATACAACGGTTTCAAGGTCAACATGCCCACTGATACCCGCACTGCCACTTCCAAGGTTAAGCCCAGAATCATACCTGAGGTGGACTCCTCCTCCTCCACCACAACTGTGCAGGCTTCTGATGATATCCCTCCCCCAACTCCCATTGCTACACTGCAAGTTGTCGGCGTCAACAGGTGCGCTATCCCTGCTGCTGAATTAACTGAAGAAGCTCTCTTGGCAGCACCATCCACTATGACGCCTGTCGTAGACACAGAAGCTGCTCCTGACGTTTCAGCTGCTGGAGGCAGTGGTAATCCAACCTCTGCTTAATCTACCCGCATTACTACGTCTCTTTTGTGCTCTTGGAATGTTCTCTCATGGAATATTCGCGGTGTGAACTCTGAACATAAGCAGTTAGCGCTTCATAATGCTATCGTCACCAGTGATTGTGCGATCGTTTGTTTACAAGAAACCAAAAAGACCTCGTTCGATCTTGCTTTTATCAAATCATGCTGTCCCAGACAATTTGATCGTTTTTCTTTTGTGCCTTCTCGTGGCGCCTCGGGTGGTATTATTACGATCTGGAAGAGCTCAATGTTTACGGGCTCAGTTTTATTCTCCGATCGTTTTGCGCTTGTTGTCCATTTCACCAGTACGCAGTCTCGGCAAACTTGGATGCTAGCTAATATTTGTGGGCCCTGTACTGGGGATGAACGGGTGACATACACGAATTGGCTATATGAGTTAGACATACCTGCCTCACAGGACTGGCTTTTGCTGGGTGATTTCAACTATATTCGCGCACCTAATAATCACAATAAACCTGGCAGTAGTACCACTAACATGTTCAAATTCAATGATATTATCTGTGCGCAAAACCTTCTTGAGCTTCCTGTTAAAAGCCGAGCCTATACGTGGATTAATATGCAACTTGATCCTCTACTCGAGCAGTTAGATTGGTTTTTTACATCACTGCATTGGACCAACGTATACCCCAAAACACTGGTCAAGCCGCTCGGTAAGCCTGTCTCCGACCACATACCCTGCGTTGTCTCAATTGAAACGTGCATACCACGCAGTAAGGTTTTCAAGTTTGAGTTTTATTGGCTTCTACACCCTGGTTTCATGGATGTTGTGCGTGTCTCTTGGAACAAACCGGTTAACTCGTCTAATGCAGCCACTGTCCTTTGTGCTAAATTCAAAAGGCTCAGACACGCCCTCAAGATTTGGAGCAAAAACATCTCTACTTTGACGATCGCCATTGATAATCAGAACCAAACCTTGGCCCATCTTGACGAGCTGGAAAACAAAAGACCCCTTACCATCCCTGAAAGCAACTTTTGTAACATCCTCAAAAAACATATTCTGAGACTCTTACAGTATCAAAAACTCTACTGGAAGAAATGGTGCACAATCCGTTGGATTAAATTCGGTGATGAGAACACGAAGTTTTTTCAGGCTGTGGCCACAGAACGCTATCGTAATAATAATATTGCTAGCTTCATGGATAATAAGGGCAATCAAGTGGAGGATCACACTAGCAAAGAGGCTCTACTCTTTCAGACATACAAAAATTGCCTGGGTTCTACATCACCTGCTGAGATGAAATTTGACTTACCTTCGTTATTACGGCGCTCCAATAATCTTGATCACTTAACAGAACCATTCACACATGAAGAGATAGATACTGTGGTAAAAGAGATGCCTCCCGACCGAGCGCCTGGCCCGGACGGATTTAGTGGAGCATTCCTCAAGGGTTGTTGGCGTCTGACCAAGTATGATTTTTATACCCTATGCTCCCAATTCCACGCAGGTGACCTTGATCTAACAAGCATCAATGATGGTCTTATTACTCTGATCCCAAAGGTTCGCTCGCCTCAGTCAGTCAATGACTACAGCCCGATTACGCTGCTAAACTGTTGCCTCAAACTGATCACCAAACTCTTGGCTAATCGACTACAAAAGATCATCCTGAGTCTAGTCCACCGCAACCAGTACGGTTTCCTAAAGGGTCGGACCATCCAAGATTGCCTGGCTTGGGCCATCCAATACATCCACCAATATCATGCATCAAAAAGAAAAATCATATTGCTCAAGCTGGACTTCGCAAAAGCCTTTGACACTATTGGTCATGATCCTATGATCAACATCATGCGGCATATGGGTTTCTCTGACAAGTGGCTCAACTGGATTCGCTGTATCTTTTCTTCTGGGAGATCATCCATTCTGCTAAATGGCGTACCGGGCTGCCAATTTCATTGTAAGAGTGGGGTACGCCAGGGTGATCCCCTTTCCCCCTGCTCTTTGTCATTGCGGCTGATCTGCTTCAGGCGGCCATCAACAATGTGTTTAGGTAGGGGAGGATCGAGTTGCCTTTCCCTTGCCCTGGTCAATCTGAATATCATGTCATCCAGTATGCCGACGATACCATCCTGGCCCTCCACGCATGCCCACATCAAGCTCAAATTATCAAGCAAATTCTCTCGGACTATGCACTGACCATTGGTCTCAAGATCAACTTCAACAAGTCCACTCTTATCCCTATAAACCTTGATGATACTTCAACTGCTGAGCTCGCTGCCATCTTTGGCTATTCGGTTGGCGCCATGCCTTTTACGTATCTTGGACTTCCCATGGGTACCTCAAAACCTACGGTGCAAGACCTCATGCATCTTGTTTGCAGTGCCGAACGACGCCTCACTGCCACGATCTCCATGATGTCGTATGGGGGGAAGCTTTCATGGCTTAATGTGACCGTCACGTCCCTGCTTATTTATGCCATGTGCATGCTAAAGTTACACCCACAAATAGTTGAGATGTTGGATAAGATCCGTCGCTGCCGCCTTTGGAATAAGAAGACCGAACACGGGGATAAATGCAACTCACTAGCCGCTTGGAACTTGGTCTGCAAGCCCAAGAAAAATGGAGGCCTAGGAGTGATTAATCTGAAACTTCAAAATGAAGCTTTGCTCATGAAATTCCTACACAAGTTCTATAACAAGAAGGATGTCCCGTGGGTGCACCTGCTTTGGGACACCTACTACGCAGGCAAAATTCTGCACGCCTTGGACGCGGTGGGCTCGTTCTGGTGGCGAGACGTGCTTAAACTTGCACCTAAATACCACGGCATTTCGTGTGTCCAAGTGGTTGATGGGACAACTGCTCTCATATGGAAAGATCTATGGCTTGACAACACCTTTGAGACATCGCACCCTCGGGCCTTTTCCTTTGCCTTGCATGAAGATGCGTCCGTCAAGGATTTCTTGGAGAGCACGTCACTGCATGGCCTTTTTCACCTGCCGCTCTCTCCTGAAGCACTTTTGGAAGTCCGTGATATGCAAACCCCAACCACCCACATGCGCCCATCCACGACTACCACGGACGTTTGGCACTATACCTGGGGGCAAACAGAGTTTAAAGCTGTTGATTACTACAAATTCTGCTTTAGACTAGCACCGAGACACCCAACCTTCGGGCTGCTGTGGAAATCTAAAAGCACCATGAAAATCAAAGTCTTTGGATGGCTGGTACTTCTTGACCGCCTGAACACAAGGAACATGCTGAAGCGTCGTCACTACAACATTGGTGAGGTTTTTGACTGCCTTCTCTGTGGACAACACATTGAAGAAACCGTGGACCATATGATCTTCACCTGCCCGTTCAGTAAAGCTTGCTGGGAGAAGATTAACATTGCATGGCCCGAGTTTGACTCCAGGCTTGATCTGATCGCAGAAATCAATGAGTCTGAGCGTAGACATCTCTTCATGGAATTTTTCCTCACAGCAGCTTGGAGTTTGTGGAAGGAATGCAATAACAAACACTTCAGTGGGGTCAACCCCAGCACTGATTCCTGGTTGACACGTTTCAAGGGTGATTTTGGCCTCCTCCAATATAGGGTGAAGGAGGCGCAAAGATCTTTTGTAACTACCTTTTGTGACTCACTAGCCTAAACTCCCTCCCTGATCTTTGTGTAGTGAACACTTGTTTTGGTGCTCATCTATAACTCCACTCCCCCCGGGGTGGAGGGATGGTAGAACACCACCATGTACTTTTCTCTGTAACACACATGTAACTAGTTACAAATGAAGAAATATATACAACCAGTAGGAGCCTCTCCTACTGTCTTTTCAAAAAAAAAGTTGCGAAACAATGTACCGAGAACTTACTCGATGTACGGCTACACTTCTATCAGATTGTTGAAGATATATAACGAAACGGTCCGCCATTCTTCGTTATCCAAAGATACTGGATTTGAAACACTGGCTGGTGCGAGATTCCCTCTGAATAGGCTGAGGTTGGATCCACCCTTTTTAGGGTCGTCAGCATTGTACCGAGGCTTCGGATTATGCAAATGACGATTTTTGGCTTCGTAGTGTGCTGTCATGAAGTTTGTCGCCTCCTCAGTGATGAATGCCTCAGCCATCGATGCTTCAATTCTACGTTTATTTTTACATTTTTCTCGAAGCATCTTATGCATCCTCTCAGTTGGGTAGCACCAACGATTTTGCACGGGCCCCACCAATCTTGCCTCGGTCGGGAGATGCAAAATCAAGTGTTGCATTGGATTAAAGAAGCCCGGTGGAAAGATCTTCTCTAACTTGCAGATCAACTCCGGCGCCAACTCTTCCATTTCTTCTAGCACGCCAGGCAATAGTTCTTTCGCACAAAGAACACGGAAGAAATAGCTGAGTTCTGCCAAGATTACTAGCCATTCATCCTCGTGGATGAAGCCACACAACATCACCGGCATTACCCGCTCAATCCATATGTGCCAATCATGACTCTTGAGACCAAATATCTTCAATTTATCAAGACTCGCTCCCTCTTTAGATTCATTGGATACCCATCGGGGAACATCAACTGCATTTTCACCCACAAGATAATTTCCCTCATAGCTGGCCTTCCAAGATTGAACCATGCCTTCGGCTTCGTCCAGTTCTGCTTTCCTTTCGGTTCTTTCATGTTTTGTAACAGCCTATCACATAGCGCCTCCAGATCGACTCTAGCCTTAGTATTATCCTTTGACTTCCCATCTATGCCGAACTATGTACCAAAAAGTGCCTCGGCGATATTCTTCTCAGTGTGCATCACGTCGATGTTGTGTGGGCAAAGGAGGTCTTTGAAGTAAGGAAGATCCCATAAGCATGTCTTGTGAGTCCAGCGTGCTCGTAATTATACCCTTGAATTACCTCGACGCCTGGATCTGGCTCGAGAGCGTTTAATCGATCCAGGACTGTTGGCTGTCAACGCAGGTGGTGCAGAGTTTTTGACAACTCCTACCTCGATGAAGTTCTTCTTGTCTTTCCTGAACTTATGGCGAGGATCCGTGAACTGTCTATGCATGTCGAAGCAAGAAAACTTGCGACCGGCCTGAAGCCAACGAAACTCAAGAGCTCCCTTGCATGTGGGACACGGACCTTCCATGCACACACCAGCCAACGAATAGCGCATACGCCGGCAAGTCATGCGTCAAGTACATGTACCAGACACGCATTATGAAGTTCCGTTTGCTATAGGCGTCGTATGTCTTGAACCCATTATCCGAGGCTTCTTGCAATTCGTCCTAAGCGGCTGCATGTACACATTCTTTTTCCCGGATAGTTGGGCCTGGAATTATCAACGCCAAGAAAATGTTCTTTCTTTGCATAATCTGTCCGGGGAGATTGAGTGGAAAGACAAATACGGGCCAACAACTGTATTGGGCTGCCGTCATACCAAACACACTGAACCCATCCGTGCTAACGCCGACTCGAGGATGCCTCGGATCTGCCGCTTTGTCAGCATGTAATTCATCAAACTTTTTCCACGCAACATCATCCAATGTATGTACCATCATCAGATTCCCATCTGCATCTAATTCGGTTCTTTTGCCTGTTTTGTGCCATGTCATCTGTCTGGCCGTCTCTTCGACCATGAAAAGACGTTGAAGTCTTGGTACGATTGGCATATACCGAAGAACACTAACGGGGATTTTGGTCTGTGTCTTCTCACCCATACCGTTGTCTACCACAACATACCTGGAAGACTTGCAAATGGGACAATAGTTCAAGTCCGCATAGTCAAGCCTAAATAAGGCACATCCTTTCTCATAGGCATGTATCTTCTCATAGGGCATCTTCAGTGTACGGAGGATTTTGTCCGACTGGTACAGGTTTGCAGGCATTACATGGCCTTTGGGTAGAAAGCGTCCAAATACTGTCATCATTGCGTCGTAGCATTCTCTGCCCAAGTTGAACTGAGCCTTCAGAGCCATTACTTGTGAGATGGCATCCAACTGACAAAGCTCAGTGTGCTCGTGGAGCGGACGTTTTGAAGACCCCAACGTTTCATTGAAGGCCTTTGCAGATTCCTCCATCTCCTCGTTCGAATCCCGAGCATCATCATAGTCTTGCACCATGTTTTCCATCCCGGTACCATGCTCGTCGGTGCGACGACGATCCACCTCAGCTCGGTCACGTTGGGCAGACTCACCATGATATGTCCACACCGTATAATCGGGCGTAAAACCACTCTTCTGCAGGTGTTTGCCCATTTCAGCCTCTGTCCTCTTTTCCCAATTGCTGCACCGGAAACAGGGGCACCAGGTTTTCCTCTGGCCATTTGCAAATGCGGCTTGCACAAACCCCTTGGTTTTTGTGAACCATTCAGCGCTCCATTTGTTCTGACCAATGTGACCGGTATACATCCACGCATAATCACTCATCTTGACTTTCAGAGCTACTGGACACACAAAATATATATATATATATATATATATATATATAATTCACCATGGATATATTCATCAGTTGATCTATTTTGTCAATTTTATTACGTCCATGCAACCTACACTCTAATAGGTAATGATAGGTCCTAATCTCACCCGGTATGTGTAGATTGAGTTCATTTTCCCATGCTATGCACGGATCCGACGTTAAAATTTTGGCAGCACCTCCCGCAGTTCTCCCGATACACGTCCTCGCAATAAACAAGAGGATGTGTACCGGAGAACAACAGGGAGGCAATCGATTTAAATTTATGCGTCGGATCCGGAGCAAAGAATATGGGAAAATGAACCCAATCTACACATACTCGGGCTGTCCATGGATAGCGTTGGACAATTCGAAAGAATCAAGGTTATAAAAATATGCAAATGCATGCATATTTATAACTATAACGCTTTCGAACGGGAGACACATATTGGTTACGCATACTGATGATTCAAGACACATATATAGCTAGCTATCAAGTTTCATCGGCACGAACACCGGAACAGAGAAAATAATTAATGGGGGAGGAGGACATGTCATTTGTGCTCACCCACGAACGAAGGCGAGCTCGTCAAACGCACGGCGAGGTCGTCGAACACCAAACCTCGTAGCGATGAAACAACTGCACATTTAAATCTACCCGATCAACACAATTATATATGATGTTTTTCATAAGAAAATCTAAGAATATATGACCTAACTCATAATTCACAAATATATGACCCCGTCGGCCTCTGGAAGGCCAAAGAGCACCTTTTCGGGGGGTTTCGGGGGTCGAGGTGTCGTGTCGGTGTCGGGGTCGGGGTGCTGTTTCGGGGTCGGGGTGTCGGGGTGTCCTGTCGGGGTCGGGGTGTCGGGGTGTCGTGTCGGGGTCAGGGTGTCGGGGTGTCGTGTCGGGGTCGGGGTGTCGGGATCAGGGGGTCAGGGTGTCGGGGTCGGGGTGTCGGGGTCAGGGGTCGGGGTGTTTCCTTCTATCCTTCTTCTTCTTTCCTTCTGTTCTTCTTCTTTTTTCTTCTTCTTTCCTTTCTTCTTCTTCTTCTATCCTTCTTCTTCTTTCCTTTCTTCTTCTTCTTCTTGCATCTTTTTTCTACTTCTTTTACTTCTTTTCTTTTCTTCTTTTCTTCTTCTTCTACTTCTTCTACTTCTTTTCTTCTACTTCTTCTTTCATCTTTTTTCTACTTCTTTTACTTCTTTTCTTTTCTTCTTTTCTTCTTCTTCTTCTTCTTTTTTCATCTTTTTTCTACTTCTTTTACTTCTTTTCTTTTCTTCTTCTTCTACTTCTTCTACTTCTTTTCTTCTTCTTCTTCTTTTCTTCTACATATGCTTTTTTCTTCTACTTCTTTTGTTCTTTTCTTCTTCTTCTTTTTTCATCTTTTTTCATCTAAAACCCATGCACTAAATCTAACACTAACACATATGTAGCACTAAATCTAACACTAACACTAACACATATCTAGCACTAAATCTAACACTAACAATTAAACCGCAAAAAAAAGAAAAAACAGAAAAAAAAGAATACTCACCGGAGCCGGGGGCGACACTGGGTGGTGGGCGGGTGGGGCGGCGGGGCTCAGGCGTGGGACGGTCGAGGCGGGTGGGAGGCGGTGGTGAGGCGGCCGAGGCGTGGCGGGCGGTGATGGCGAGGCGGCGCCGGGTGGCGGGGCGCCGGGGCGGTGATGTCTACTACGCAACCTTCTCCTTGTAGACGTTGTTGGGCCTGCAAGTGCACAGGTTTGTAGGACAGTAGCAAATTTCCCTCAAGTGGATGACCTATGGTTTATCAATCCGTGGGAGGCGTAGGATGAAGATGGTCTCTCTCAAGCAACCCTGCAACCAAATAACAAAGAGTCTCTTGTGTACCCAATACAATGGTAAATTGTATAGGTGCACTAGTTCGGCGAAGAGATGGTGATACAAGTGCAATATGGATGGTAGATATACGTTTTTGTAATCTGAAATAATAAAAACAGCAAGGTAACTAATGATAAAAGTGAGCACAAACGGTATTGCAATGATAGGAAACAAGGCCTAGGGTTCATACTTTCACTAGTGCAAGTTCTCTCAACAATAATAACATAGATAGATCATATAAAAATCCCTCAACATGAAACAAAGAGTCACTCCAAAGTCACTAATAGCGGAAACAAACGAAGAGATTATGGTATGGTATGAAACCACCTCAAAGTTATTCTTTCCAATAAATCCATTGGGCTATTCCTATAAGTGTCACAAACAGCCCTAGAGTTCGTACTAGAATAACACTTAAAGATACAAATCAACCAAAACCCTAATGTCACCTAGATACTCCAATGTCACCTCAAGTATCCGTGGACATGATTATACGATATGCATCACACAATCTCAATTCATCTATACAAACCAACACATAGAACCTCAAAGAGTGCCCCAAAGTTTCTACCGGAGAATCACGACGAAAACGTGTGCCAACCCCTATGCATAGGTTCATGCGCGGAACCCGCAAGTTGATCACCAAAACATACATCAAGTGGCACGTGATATCCCATTGTCACCACATATATGCACGGCAAGACATACATCAAGTGTTCTCAAATCTTTATAGAATCAATCCGATAAGATTACTTCAAAGGGAAAACTCAATCCATTACAAGAGAGAAGAGGGGGAGAAGAAACATAAGATCCAACTATAATAGCAAAGCTCGCGATACATCAAGATTGTGCCAAATCAAGAACACAAGAGAGAGAGATCAAACACGTGATATCCCATCATCCCAAAAATAATATAAAAGTGGATAATAAAGCCTAATATTGCCTAAAACATTAGATAATATAGCATGGGGCAATCAAAAATTATAGATACGTTGGAGACGTATCAAGCATCCCCAAGCTTAATTCCTGCTCGTCCTCGAGTAGGTAAATGATAAAAAAGATAATTTTTGATGTGGAATGCTAGTTGGGATAATTTCAATGTAATTCTTCTTACTTGTGATATGAATATTCAGATCCGAAAGATTCAAGACAAAAGTTCATATTGACAAAAGAAATAGTAATACTTCAATCATACTAATCAAAGTAATCATGTCTTCTCAAAATAGCATGGCAGAAGAAAGTTCATCCCTACAAAATCATATAGTTAGGATATGCTTCATTTTCATCACACAAAGATGTTCCCAACTTCTATACCCTCGATGACAAGCCAAACAATTGTTTCATACTTAAATAATCTCAAACTTTTTCAACCTTCACGTAATACATGAGCGTGAGCCATGGATATAGCACTATGGGTGGAATAGAATATGATGATGGGGATTGTGTGGAGAAGACAAAAAGGATAAAGTCTCACATTGACGAGGATAATCAACGGGCTATGGAGATGCCCATCAATTGATGTCAACATGAGGAGTAGGGATTGCCATGCAACGGATGCACTAGAGCTATGAATGCTCAACAAAAGAAAACTAGTGGGTGTGCATCCAACTTGCTTGCTCATGAAGACCTAGGGCACTTGAGGAAGCCCATCGTAGGAATATACAAGCCAAGTTCTATAATGAAAATTTCCCACTAGTATGAAAAAGACAACTTATGAGACTCACTATATGAAAAACATGGTGCTACTTTGAAACACAATATATGAGACTCACTACATGAAGAACAAGGTGCTACTTTGAAGCACAAGTGTGGAAAAAGAGAGAGTAGCATTGCCCTTTTTATTTATTTTGTTTTTTTGGGCCTTTCCCTTTTCTTTTTGGCCTTTCTCTTTTTTTGGCAATGCTCTAATAATGATGATCATCACACTTCTATTGATTACAACATAAGGATTACAACTCGAAACTAGAACAAGATATGACTCTATATGAATACCTCCGGCGGTGTACCGGGATGGTGCAATGAATCAAGAGTGACATGTATGAAAAATAATGCATGGTGGCTTTGCCACAAATACGATGTCAACTACATGATCATGCGATGGCAATATGACAAAATTAAAGTATGTCATGATGATGATGAACGGAACGGTGGAAAGTTGCATGGCAATATATGTTGGAATGGCTATGGAAATGCCATAATAGGTAGGTATGGTGGCTGTTTTGAGGAAGATATAAGGAGGTTTATGTGTGATAGAGCGTATCATATCACGGGGTTTGGATGCACCGCTAAGTTTGCACCAACTCTCAAGGTGAGAAAGGGCAATGCACTGCATCAAGAGGCTAGCAAAGGTGGAAAGGTAAAAGTGTGTATAATCCATGGACTCAACATTAGTCAAAGGAACTCATATACTTAATGCAAAAATTTAGAAGTCATCAAAAATCAAGCACTACACGCATGCTCCTAGGGGGATAGATTGGTAGGAAAAGACCATTGCTCGTCCCCGACCGCCACTCATAAGGATGCACAAGCCAGGTACACTTCATGTTTCAAATTTGTTACACAACTTTAACCATACGTGCATGCTATGGGACTTGCAAACTTCAACACAAGCATTTATCAAATTCACAACTACTCAACTAGCACAACTTTAATATCACTACCTCCATATCTCAAAACAATTATCAAGCATCAAACTTTTCTTAGTATCCAACACACTCATAAGAATTCTTACAAATCTTTTATGCTTAGCATATTAGGATTATTTAAGCAAATTACCATGCTATTTAAGACTCTCAAAATAATATAAGTGAAGTATGAGAGTTCATCTACTTCTTCAAAATAAAACTACCACCATGCTCTAAAAGATATAAGTGAAGCACTAGAGCAAATGAAAAACTACTCCGAAAGATATAAGTGAAGATCAATGAGTAGTTGAATAATTGTGCAACTATGTGAAGACTCTCTAACATTTAAGAATTTCAGATCTTGATATTATATTCAAACAGCGAGCAAAAGAAAAGAAAATAAAATGACATTTCAAGGATAGCACACATCATGTGAAGAAGCAAAAACTTAGGTTCAACAGATACTAACCGATAATTGTTGGAGAAGTAAGATGGGATGCCTACAGGGGCATCCCCAAGCTTAGATGCTTGAGACTTCTTGAAATATTATCTTGGGGTGCCTTGGGCATCCCCAAGCTTAAGCTTTTGTGTCTCCTTAATTCCTCTCATATCATGGTTTCCTAAATCTCGAAAGCTTCCTCCACACCAAACTCAACAAGAACTCGTGAGATAGGTAAGTATAAACCAATGCAAAAACTTATCATTTTCTACTGTAACAAATCACTAAAATTATTATTCAACATTGCATTCTAAATGCCTCTGCACATTTAATACTCCTATCCTTAAATATAATCATTAAACAAGCAAACATATGCAAACAATGCAAACATAACAGCAATCTGCCAAAACAGTACAGTCTGTAAAGAATGCAAGAGTATCAATACTTACCTAACTCCAAAAATTATGAACTAAAATGCCCACTGTAATAAATTTATCAGATCTCAATATGCAAAAATATTCAACATTATACCACTGTCTGACTTCTCTAGGGAATTTTTGCAACAGCGGTAAACTTTCTGTTTTCAAACAGCAACATGTATACTTGCAAAATAAGCATGGCAAAGGCCATCCTTGACCTTTTTATTGAAACTAAAGATGCAAAAAATTATTCTAAATAACAGAAAGCAAATACTGACAAAATAAAAGGACGCTCCAAGCAAAACACATATCATGTGGTGAATAAAAATATAGCTCCAAGTAAAGTTACCGATGAACTAAGACGAAAGAGGGGATGCCATCCGGGGCATCCCCAAGCTTAGGCTCTTGGTTGTCCTTTAATATTACCTTGGGGTGCCTTGGGAATCACCAATCTTAGGCTCTTGACACTCCTTATTTCATAGTCCATCGAATCTTTACCCAAAACATGAAAACTTCACAACACAAAACTCAACAGAAAACTCGTAAGCTTCGTTAGCGAAAGAAAACAAAACACCACTTCAAGGTACTGTAATGAACTCATTCTTTATTTATATTGGTGTTAAACCTACTGTATTACAACTTCTATATGGATTATAAACTATTTTACTAGCCATAGATTCATCAAAATAAGCAAACAACACACGAAAAACAGAACCTGTCAAAAACAGAACAGTCTGTCGTAATCTGTAACTAACGCAAACTTCTGGAACTCGAAAAATTCTAATATAAATTGGTGGACCTGAGGAATTTGTCTAGTAATCATTTGGATAAAGAATCAACTAAATAGCACTCTCCAGTAAAAAGTTCTAGCTAATCTCGTGAGCGCTAAAGTTTCTGTTTTTTACAGCATGATCATAAAGACTTCACCCAAGTCTTCCCAAAGGTTCTACTTGGCACAAACACTAATTAAAACACAAAACCACATCTAAACAGAAGCTAGATGGATTATTTATTCCTAAACCGAACCAAAAAGCAAGAAACTAAAATAAATTTGGGTTGCCTCCCAACAAGCGCTATCGTTTAACGCCCCTAGCTAGGCATTATGATTTCAATGATGCTCACATAAGAGATAAGAATTGAAACATAAAGAGAGAATCATGAAGAATATGACTAGCACATTTAACTCTAACCCACTTCCTATGCATAGGGATTTTGTAAACAACTTATGGGAACAATAATCAACTAGCATAGGAAGGTAAAACAAGCATAACTTCAAAACTTTAAGCACATAGAGAGGAAACTTGATATTATTGCAATTCCTACAAGCATATGTTCCTCCCTCATAATAATTTTCATTAGCATCATGAATGAATTCAACAATATAACCAGCACCTAAAGCATTCTTTTCATGATCTACAAGCATAGAAAATTTACTACTCTCCACATAAGCAAAATTCTTCTCATGAATAATAGTGGGAGCAAACTCAACTAAATAACTATCATATGATTGAGAATTAAGATCAAGATGACAAGTTTCATGGTTATCATTTTTCTTTAAAGCATACGTGTCATCACAATAATCATCATAGATAGGAGGCATGCTTTCATCATAGTAAATTTGCTCATCAAAGCTTGGGGAACAAAAAATATCATCTTCATCAAACATAGCTTCCCCAAGCTTGTGGCTTTGCATATCATTAGCATCATGGATATTCAAGGAATTCATACTAACAACACTGCAATCATGCTCATCATTCACATATTTCATGCCAAGCATTCTATGTAATTCTTCTTCTAGCACTTTGGCACAATTTTCCTTTCCATCATTCTCACGAAAGATATTAAAAAGGTGAAGCGTATGAGACAAACTCAATTCCATTTTTTTGTAATTTTATTTTATAAACTAACTAGTGCTAAAACAAGAAACAAAAAGATTCGATTGCAAGATCTAAAGATATACCTTCACTTACCTAGCCTCCCCGGCAACGGCGCCAGAAAAGAGCTTGATGTCTACTACGCAACCTTCTCCTTGTAGACGTTGTTGGGCCTGCAAGTGCACAGGTTTGTAGGACAGTAGAAAAATTCCCTCAAGTGGATGACCTAAGGTTTATCAATCCGTGGGAGGTGTAGGATGAAGATGGTCTCTCTCAAGCAACCATGCAACCAAATAACAAAGAGTCTCTTGTTGTTGGGGAACGTTGCAGAAAATAAAAAAATTCTACGGTTTCACCAAGATCAACCTATGAGTTCATCTAGCAATGAGAGAGAGGAGTGCATCTACATACCCTTGTAGATCGCGAGCGGAAGCGTTCAAGAGAACGGGGTTGAGGGAGTCGTACTGCCGTGATCCAAATCACCGATGATCCTAGTGCTGAACGGACGCACCTCCGCGTTCAACACACGACGGTTGGGAAGACGTCTCCTCCTTCTTGATCCAGCAAGGGGGAAGGAGAGGTTGATGAAGATCCAAAGAAGACAACGGGCGTGGTGGATGCAGCAGCGATCTCGGCAGGGCTTCGCCAAGCGCCTGCAAGAGGGAGAGGTGTAGCAAGGGAGAGGGAGGCGCCTATAGCATGGGTGCGACCGCCTCCCTCCCCCTCTTATATAGGCCCCCTAGGGGGCCGCCTGAGATGGGATCTCCAAGGGGGGCGGCGGCCAGGGGGGTGGCTTCCCCCCCTCCCCCAAGCCAGGTGGAGGCGCCCCCACCCCTAGGGTTTCCCAACCCCAGGCGCAGGGGGGGCCCAAGGGGGGGGCGCACCAGCCCACCAGGGGCTGGTTCCCCTCCCACTTAAGCCCATGGGGCCCTCCAGGATAGGTGGCCCCACCCGGTGGACCCCTGGGACCCTTCCGGTGGTCCCGGTACAATACCGGTGACCCCCGAAACTTTCCCGATGGCCGAAACATGACTTCCTATATATAATTCTTTACCTCTGGACCATTCCGGAACTCCTCGTGACGTCCGGGATCTCATCCGAGACCCCGAATAACTTTCAGGTTACTGCATACTCATATCTCAACAACCCTAGCGTCACCGAACCTTAAGTGTGTAGACCCTACGGGTTCGGGAGACATGCAGACATGACCGAGACGCCTCTCCGGTCAATAAACAACAGCGGATCTGGATACCCATGTTGGCTCCTACATGCTCCTCGATGATCTCATCGGATGAACCACGATGTCGAGGATTCAAGCAACCCCGTATACAATTCCCTTTGTCAATCGCACGTTACTTGCCCGAGATTCAATCGTCGGTATCCCAATACCTCGCTTAATCTCATTACCGGCAAGTCACTTTACTGCACTGCCGTAATGCATGATCCCGTGACTGCAGACACTTGGTCACATTGAGCTCATTATGATGATGCATTACCGAGTGGGCCCAGAGATACCTCTCCGTCATACGGAGTGACAAATCCTGCCTCGATTCGTGCCAACCCAATGACACTTTCGGAGATACCGTAGTGTACCTTTATAGTCACCCAGTTACATTGTGACATTTGGCACACCCAAAGCACTCCTACGGTATCCGGGAGTTGCACAATCTCATGGTCTAAGGAAATGATACTTGACATTTGGAAAAGCTCTAGCTAAATGAACTACACGATCTTTGAGCTATGCTTAGGATTGGGTCTTGTCCATCACATCATTCTCCCAATGATGTGATCCCGTTATCAATGACATCCAATGTCCATAGTCATGAAACCATGACTATCTGTTGATCAACGAGCTAGTCAACTAGAGGCTCACTAGGGACACGTTGTTGTCTATGTATTCACACGTGTATTACGATTTCCGGATAACACAATTATAGCATGAATAATAGACTATTATCATGAACAAAGAAATATAATAATAACCATTTTATTATTGCCTCTAGGGCATATTTCCAACACTTGTGTCCCCAACACATCCAATACAATGGTAAATTGTATAGGTGCACTAGTTCGGCGAAGAGATGGTGATACAAGTGCAATATGGATGGTAGATCACTACAAACAAATACACTTCCGTGATGATACGTGTTTGTCACAGTAGGTCGCGTTTTTTGTCATACATGTACATCCATGACAAATTTATGACAGAATCAAGATAGTCATACCTGTGGCCGTCAGAGAAGTGTTCCATGACATTACCAAAATTATCATCACGGAAGTGTCCACTTCCATGACGATAAATCGCGCATCACAGAAGTGCTTTCGTCAAGGGTGACCGACACGTGGCATCCACCGTAACGGAACGCCGTTAAAATATCGGGTCGGGTTTTGGATCCGATAACCCGTTAACAGCCCCGACCAATGGGGATTTTCCATGTGTAAAATCATCATTGGCTGGAGGAGACACGTGTCAGGTCCGCGCGGGCACACGTGTCACTTATCCAATGGGCGAGACGCGCCTATGATATGTTGACACGTGGACCGGCCCATCAAGTTTAAATGGGCCGGCCCAACTAAAGGCCCACAAGATTTTGCGGACCATAATAGGCCAGCCCAGCTAAAGGCCCACGAGATTTTGCGGGCCATAATGGGCTGGCCCAGCTAACGGCCCACAAGATTTCGCGGGCCATAATGGGCCGGCCCAGGTAAAGGCCCACACGATTTTTGTTTGCCATAATGGGCCGGCCCAAGTAAAGGCCCACAAGATTCTTGCGGATCATAATGGGCCGGCCCGGCAAAAGGCCCACTAGATTTTGCTGACATTAACGGGCCGGCCAGCTGTAGGCCCACAAGAATTTGAGGGCCCTAGTAGGCCGGCCCATTAACTGGCTGCCATGTTTTGGGCCAAATGCCGGCCCATATTTGATCCGGTCCATTAATGGCCTGCCACGTTCCGGCCTAATAGTGGCCCATATGAGATCCGCCCGTTAAAAGCCTACCATGTTCTCGGGCCAAATTACGGCCTGCATCAGCATTTACCTTTAAGAGGCTATGGGCTCAATTATGGCCCATATCGATTCGACCATTAATCGGACACTATGCTTTTGGGCCCACTTGCTAGAGGCCCACTTAGTAATTCGGCCTGACATTAGTTTTGGCCTCTTAAGGACCCGTTTAACATTTCGGCCCTATATTAATTTCGGCCTGTTAAATGCCCGTCATATAGTTGGGCCTAACTACGGCCCGGTTTGCATCCGGCCTGCTCGCAGCCGATATCTGATTGGGCCAAACAAGGACCGAGACAATTTTGGCATGTTAAAAGCCCGTGATTTGATTCGCACAATCATGGGCCGGAGTTCATTTCGGGCTGCTGCCGGCCCGTTAGCTGTTCGGCACGTTTCAGGCCCAACCTACATCGTGATTGCATGACGGCCCGATTATGTACCGTAATTTTACGGTTTGGCCGGTTTACTGCGAAGACAGTAAAATAACTGCAGCATCGTGAATAATAAAAAACCTAGACTATACAATAAAGAAATTACAGCATATTACATCCACAGGGCATCAAAGTTCGCCACTATGATAATAAAGCACAAGCAGACAGCAGATTACATACACTGGGCATCAAAGATCGCCACCAGTGCAAATAAACACGCCGACAAAATAATATACAAAACCGATAGCACTTCAATAGAGTTCAAGAAAGGTTAGCCCTGCTGGGGAGCTGCAGCACAAGCAGCTGAGCAAGATGATGAGACTGCGCTTGTTCAACACTTAATCTTCCTCACTCTGAAAGATAAACAAGTAGACAGATGACAGGTTTTGCACATAAAAGTATCAGTGCTGACAATTCATCACATCTCTTCTTGATTTAATAAAGTGACACGGTTTAAAATTGCATTAACACAATATGGTATTGTTCAGGTCAAGACATGGCAGGAAATGACATTGTGAAGGAGTTGGCAGCTTCACGACACCAATCGGATTACAGATCAAGAACTCATAAGTATCAATGGTTAGTGTGCTGTCAATTTATCCCATTTCAGATTGGTAAATAAAGAGACGGTTTAAATAATACTCTCCGTCGAATTACTTGTCATCAAAATGGATGTGTCTAGAACTAAAATACATCTAGATACATCCATTTCAATGACAAGTATTTTCGACGGAGGGAGTAGTAGAATGATATGACATTGTTCATAGTTTAGACATTGCAGAATATGACATTGTCTTTGTAGTGGGTAGGTTCACCACACCATTGGATTACGGATGAAGAATGTATATACATGCAGTGCAAAAGAAGATCACTTGCTATGTATACTTTAATTTACATGGTATGAATAAGGAACTTGGTTGTACAACTGAAAACTTAAATTGAGAAAGGACAAACTTTTATTTATGAACTACTCCCTCCGTTCTAAAATAGATGACCCAACTTTATACTAACTTTAGTACAAAATTGGGTCATCTATTTTGGAACGGAGGGAGTACATAATAAACTTTAAACATGCAATTTGATGCAAACCCCACAAATAAACAGTTGTTGCAGTCATGCCTAACCAAATATATACAACAAAGTTTGAAGGCTTGAGATGGACAAACTTACATTATTGGTGAAGACATGCTCTATAAAGGCCTTGTCCATGCTGATGAGGGGGCAATTCAAGAAGTTTACCACGTAATCTTCTTCATAAGCATTGCCTTTATTCTACATTTTGTTAAGAGTAAATATAGATGTGATAATATACAAAAAAATGGAGAATATTTAAGATAAGATGAAGAGTGATGCTACATAACCAAGTAGCTATAAATGTAAGTGCAGCGATACAGGCAAAAGGTATAGTCAAGAGCAATGCATGCCTAAACTTCTTCAGTACCAACCTTATGGTAAGAGTAAATATAGATCTGATGTGTAGAAAATGGAGGGCAAAGGAAAATAAGCTGTAGAGTGATGGTACATGAACAACTACCTGTCATTATAAGTACACTGATAAAGGACAACATGTACTTACAAGAATAATGCAGAGCTAAAAAAACATTGGCATTGGATACTGAAGAATTTGTAGCGAACAATTGATAAGCAAGCTATCATGCATACTGCTGTCACATAATGAACCAGGTATGTATGCAAGTACAGTGATATAGGACAACAGGTACTAACGAGAGAAAAGCAGCGGGCAGCATATTTGCGATATCCTGTCGTTCTTTTCAAACTGGAATTCTTCTTCGAGCAGATTTCCTGCAAACAAGATCCGTAAGGCACATGCGGGAAAGTAGAAGTTCAAATTGTCATGTGATTTAATAGACGATTACCTCATCCCGAACGAGACCATTGCATAACAATGTTTTTCCATTCAATATCTTCTAAATTTAGCACAGGAGACTTCACCGGAAATTCATTTATAGATTTGCCACCAAAGTGTGATTTCCTCAGCTAACACCGATATTGCTGCAATGCTTCCTTGAAAAGCACAAGCAAGCTTTCCTCGTCATGACTATCCAGATTGACCCTCGCCTAGTTACAACAATGTAATGTAAATCATTGATGTGTTCAGTCAGCAAAAAACAGGAAAATAATAACCATGAATAATAGCACTTACACGTAAGTTGGACAGGAAGATGTGAAAATGGTGTTTGTCTTCACAATAATCTTCCCATGATGGGAATATATGCACGTAGTCCCTAACAACATTGAAAGCACTGTCTTTTAAACTGGGAATAAATGGAATGGGGTTCCAATTTGCAGGAATTGGCCGTCTCTGCAGTTGGGATAGGTCTTCGGCCGGTGGACTTGCTGTACTTTTTGCTAGAGTGGGATTTTTCTGTGGTACAGCTGGTGCTATGGCAAATGAAATCGGTATACCTTTTGCTGGAGTGCAGGTCCTGTGTGGTGGGGCTAGTGGTATGGCCAGTGAAGTATGGGTACAGTATGCTGGAGTCGGTCCTACGTTTTGTTGTGTCACAGCTCTATCGAACATGGTAAAGAAGAGCAAGCAGATTTTGGATAATAAAGTGTTGGTTGCGCAGTGCCCACACATGATGAACCAGAGCGAATTAAGAATACAACTCCCAGCTGTCTCTCGACCATTTCAGGCGGTTGGATGAAGATCCTACGTCTCCTAACCCTTCTTCTTCCTCGTCTGTGATTCTTCCCATACACAGAACACTGCCGCCGGGCCGGACCACCGGCCCCCACCCCCTGTGTTACCCCGCGAACCCCACCCCCACCCGCGTTGAGTTTTGTTCGTTCGGCGAGGCCCCACAACCACCCGAGCCCCTTGGATCGCACCGGCGAACTCCGGCGAGCTCTGAAAAATCGACTGACCCAATTTTAAAATTTAGTCTACCGTTCTTTAACTAGTGTGGAATATAAAAGGGGAAAACCATAAGCATTGGGAGTATAGTGTTGAGAGTGCCATGGCGGATCTGAAGGTGCAAACCGGACAAAGGCAACTTCGCAACCAAGACAAGAAATCAGAGTAAAGATGTGGCGATCTATTTTCTTGCTGCAATAAATAAGTTGAGCAGATACGAAAGAGTACCGCCTCTGGTGCGGCGCCGGATCTAGGAGGGTAGATGGTGGCGGCGGGGCGCAGTGGACGAGACAGACGTAGGAGCGGCGCCGGCAAGGTGGACGATGGCGGGGATGAAGCGAGAGGACGGGATGCAAGGATCCCGGTCCGAAGGCATGGATGAGAGAGGTCGATCTCCTGTAATGGACGGGCAAGGCGTGGGGTATCAGGTCCGGCATGGTAGAGGAGGACGGCGGTGGATGGGGTGGCGGGCGGCGGACGGAGGAGGGTGGGGTGGAGAGGGTGTTTTGGCGCCCACGGAGTACGAATGGGGAAAATGGAGGTAGAGAGGAAGGGGGGAACCATGTAGTCAGGGCGCGCTTGTCTCAAATGCGAGGAAATTTACAAACTTAGCCCCCGTTTCAAAATTCTACTACATCACAACAACATTAGTCGGTTGGGGATAGGACGGTAATCTCGCATACACCAAATATTTGCCGACGAGAGTTTGTTTTTGGCGCCCACTGTATGAATATGAATCGGGAGGAGTCGATTTCGCCAAGGGCATATCAGTGTTTTCAAGGCTCACCATGTATGAATCCGGGTGAGAGGCGGTTACGTCACGCTTGGGTGAAATTACAAACCTACCCCTATCGAAACCTATAGAAATCCAGCAGACATGTGCTTTGCGCAGTGGATAGGCAGAGTGATTTCCATCTCGCAGATTTTGGTTTCGGTTACATCGCGACTTTCCCCGCTTCGCTCAAATTTTGCACAAAGGCATCGCCATCGTGCCAACTCAATTCGAATCCCGCTTTGTATTCTACTATTTTTTTCGGCGGATCCATTTTCAATTGGAATTACATTCTATATACATCATTTTTTACATATATACTTTCAAAAGCACAACAAAGAATTCTGCTCCCTTATATGTACAATATGATTTACAAATACAACGATCTCGAAATCTTAAGGTTGAATTCGAAAAAATTTAACCAAATTATGTTCTACTAAAATGTATGGATCAGAAATATCTACATATTAAATAACATAGATGTGCGTGAATTCATATGAGTATGCATGTTTGATAGATCAATTTTGGTTCGAGTATGGTTTACATGTATCATCATCTCGAATTCAAATATTTGAATCCCTTTTTTGTTCACTCCTATCACGCCCATCTCTCTCGCATGCATGCTCCTTCAGGTAGCCATCACTCTCTTTTCTCCAGCTCACCTGCACGCTCACTTCATGTTTATCCTATCCTCGCAAACATGGTCTCTCGACGTCTCCCTTGAGAAGTGTCACACTCTCCCTATCATTATACATTACACGGTTTTCATTATCTATCACGTCTCTACTGTTCTCTGGTATCACTCGGTACCTAAGCTTTCTTTTCACCGCCACACACACAGTCTCCACTGCCTTTCACTTTGTTTTTCTCTCTATGGGATTCACTCACACACCCTATATGTCTCTACATATGACTCATACCACTAAAATTACTCTCTCTCTCTCCTGTAGACACAACATTTGTCGCGGTCTCCTTTTCGCCTCCATCCTGCATCGACACCGATCAGACAACCCCGACCACTGCCTCCTCTCTCTCTCTCTCACAGACACACACACACAACTCCTGCTTCCACCCCCCCTTCCCTACTACCGTCTCTCTCTCACACACACAAAACTCTCGCTTTCGCATCCCGACTCATATTTCTCTCACAAGCATTTATCGACTAGCTAGCCTCTAGATAGGTTTATACACCCGCACACTCATGCTTCCACCATCGCATACATGTATCTCTCTCGCTCCTTGTATCTATGTAGCTTTTCTTCCCTTCTTGAGACACGCCCTCTCGATCGTGCACACACACACTATCGCCTCATTTTAAGCTGATACCTATCGCACACACACTACTTGTGTCTTTGTCACACATGTACTCCGTCCTCCTCCACTCTCCCTCTCTCTCACACACACATGGGCTTTTGCAACAACTAGCAAAATGCCATGCTGCACGGAACATCAAGATGCATTTGTATGAGTAGTTTATCTTATGGGGGAAAAGGATGAACGAGGAAGACCTTATTTGCAAATGTGGAGAGGGTGTGGGTATGTTTTGCAAAATTGCCATAGTTTCTTTCCTATCCGTGAGATATAGATCGGACGGCCTATATTGCAGGATGGCAGGCACACGATCATCACCGACAATGCTTTTTATAAGAGTAGGGATAAAAATAGAGTTGGTGATGATGGTGGGCCTGCCATCCTGCAATGTAGGTCGTCCGATTTATATCTGACGGATAGCTAGGAAGGAAAATATGGCAATTTACCCACACTCTTCACCACATTTGCAGATAAGGCCTTCCCTCGTTCATCCTTTTCTCCCACGAGATTTTGATGTTCCATGCAACGCACGGGCATCTTGCTAGTAAGAGTAGAAATTAGACATATACCACTTCTCGAATCTTGAAACCAACAACATGCCTCCCTTATCTCATCAAAACTGCCAAAGGAAGATATTTTGAGTGAAACATAATATACTTTTAGTGATATATGTATTTCAAAACTAGACTTTTTTTCTATCAAATCGGTGAATACGTATTAATCTACTTTGATCGTGTGGCAACGCATTGGCACATTGCTAGTAGTTATTATAATTTTATGGACACCGGACAAACGGTGGAGTACATATACGAAGAGAAGAGGCGCACGCACGCAGTGGGCCTCTCGCTGTCTCGCACACATGAGTGTTACGTAAAGGCGACGTTAATAAATAAACCCTAAAACCCTAGGTGCATGATTGCTGCATTCGCGGGTACCGGGTACGTGGTGGAGCACCTTTGTAGGAGTTGATGGTCGGGACCACAGGTGAACGACTTGGAGCACGGCGGTGGCTCACCGGTTACCTGCATCGAGTAGCCATGTTTAAAATATCGCTTTTTTAGCGGGTTAAGAGTTCCGATTTTAAATGGCACGTTATAAGTAGTAAGTAGTTTTAGAACGATTGGTATGGAGCGAAAATGGAATTCATAGTACTATGTACCTCCTTGGCGTATGGTTGTATGGGTTTATGTTATGAGATGTTGAACCTGGTAGTTCTAGGGCAAATACTATGGTTTAGATTTAGATGCTGGTTTTCAGTAATCGGAAGGGGAAACCCTTCTTTGATTAAAAACTACTACCTCCATTCTGGTTTACTAGTCCCCATCGTACTTTGGGTCAAAGTTTGTCCATGAATTTTACTTGTAAAATGTGAATGGAAAACGAGATTTTTTTATTACCAATCATAAAAGGACTGGAGGGAGTGTTTGCTATGACACGGACGCGACCCCTCATAGCACAGGAATTGAACCGACGCGACGGCCAAGAGGGCCGCACTCGCTGCAGGCCCGGCTGAGCACGCCTCCTCGCCGCGTGCAACCAGCTTAAGACTGCCCCGCCTGCCTTCATTGAATCCGCGCGTGTGCCGGCAACACGTCCTTCCGCGAGCCGGCAGGCATTTTAGAACACAAAAAATGACTAAAATATAATTAATTTACGCATGGTCTTGACTTGTTGTGCTCGCACTGGTAGCAGGAACTAGTAGAGATTTTTCTTTATTTATAACTCTCCTCACATTTTTTTGGCTTTGAAGTGAATCATGGTTGTGGACATTATGTATGAATGTGCAGATATCTGTGAACATGAGTTTGATGTGGAAGTTGGACTTGGAATGTCGGGCTTGTGTGTGAACTATACCATGTCCAATGCTTCGCCTGTTATTGTTTGGAAAGTAATTGCTGTTATTACATGACCCGAAAAAAACATTTTGTGCCACATCAAGAGATGCACGTACATCACAACAGGCATGCCGATCGGATAAACATTTGAACCTAGCTATTATGAAGGAAATTTTGTATTGACAACAGTTTTAGATAGCAGGAGACGCCTAGCCTGCTCTGCCTCTGCTTAGCTTATTTCTGGCTTCTTCCATCTCTTCTTTGGCTTGGGTGAAGAGATCATCTGATTGCTCTTTTCGCTTCTTCGGGAACTCAGCTACATTCTCAAGGGCTGCTGCACGCTTTCTTTCAGCCTTTACTAATGCTACGAGGACACGAACAGCTGACGACTCCACCTGGCTTGTGTGTAATCCAAAGATCATCTCAGAATTTGCACCTTGTGTCTAATCCAGCATCATTAGGGAACTGACCTTGTGTGTAATCCAGCCTCATTTTGGAAACATGATCTCGAGGTTGACCATACTTCCCTCCTCGCAGGAACTGCATCCTGACATGAAGTTACTTCTTTTTTAGATCAATACTCAGAGAAACCTAGATCCATTTAGTAGAAGACAGATAAACAGAACTCTGATACATCTCCAACGTATCTGAAAGATCGAGGATGTCGCCTAGAAGGGGGGTGAATAGGCGCTTTAAAATAATTACGGTTTAGGCTTGAACAAATGCGGAATAAACCTAGCGGTTAATTTGTCAAGCACAAAACCTACAACAACTAGGCTCACCTATGTGCACCAACAACTTATGCTAAGCAAGATAAGCAACTATGTGATAGCAAGATATATGACAAAGAACAATATGGCTATCACAAAGTAAAGTGCATAAGTAAAGGGCTCGGATAATAGATAACCGAGGCACGCGGAGATGACGATGTATCCCAAGTTCACACCCTTGCGGATGCTAATCTCCGCTTGGAGCAGTGTGGAGGCACAATGCTCCCAAGAAGCCACTAGGGCCACTGTAATCTCCTCACGCCCGACAATGCAAGATGCCGTGATTCCACTAAGGGACCCTTGAGGGCGGTCACCGAACCTGCATAAATGGCGACCCTTGGGGCGGTCACCGAACTGCAGACACTTTGGCAACCCTTGGGGCGGTCACTGCCCGTCAAATTGCTCGGGCGATCTCCACAACCTAATTGGAGACCCCGACGCCTGCCCGAGCTTTAAACCACAATGATTGAGCTCCGAACACCACCAACTGCCTAGGGCGCCCAAGCACCCAAGAGGAACAAGCTCAAGGGTACCAAGCACCCAAGAGTAATAAGCTTCTCAACTTGTAACTTCCACGTATCACCGTGGAGAACTCAAACCGATGCACCAAATGCAAAGGCAAGGGCACACGGAGTGCCCAAGTCCTTCTCTCTCAAATCCCACCGAAGGAACTAATGCTAGGGAGGAAAATGAGAGGAAGAACAAGAAGAAGAACACCAAGAACTCCAAGATCTAGATCCAAGGGGTTCCCCTCACATAGAGGAGAAAGTGATTGGTGGAAATGTGGATCTAGATCTCCTCTCTCTTTTCCCTCAAAAACTAGCAAGAATCCATGGAGGGATTGAGAGTTAGCAAGCTCAAGAAGGTCAACAATGGGGGATGAACATGAGCTCAAAGGATAAGGTTCAATGGGAAGAAGACCCCTTTATAGGAGGGGAAAATCCAACCATTATGTGCTCAGCCCAAGACACGAGCGGTACTACCGCTCGGGCGGAAGAAGCAGGGAAAAGGAGCAACAACACATGAACCTTGGGGCAGTAGAAAAGCAGTAGCGGTACCACCGCCCGACCGGAGCGGTACTACCGCTGGGCCAGCTGTACTACCGCTTAATAGCCTAAGCGGTACTACCGCTCCTCCTCAAGGGTACTACCGCCGAGAGCGGTACTACCGCCACTTCGCCAAGGCAGGGACCGTAAAGTCCGACACGAAAAACGAGCCCTCGAATCGAGGCGGCACTAGCACGAAACTGCAGCGGTACTACGGCTGGGGCTACAAGTGGTACTACCGTTGTGGAGCGTTACTGCCGCTTATAGCACCCAAGCGGTACTACCGCTCCGGCCCGCGGTACTACCGCTCAGACCAGAACAGGGAGAAAAGCAGAAATGCCATAACTTCTTCATATGAGCTCCGAATTGAGCAAACTCAAGCTTGTTGGATACAAGACAACGAGTAGCATCAAAACAGCGAAGACTCCAACAGAGAAGAACCGACATTACCCTCCAACATCGAAAACATCATAGAAGATGCAAGTGAACTCCGTTTTCGATGAACTCAAGCTTGTCATAAAAATGACCATAAGCTCCAAATCTCACAAGGAGAAGAACCAAACAAGAACCAATAAAGATGATGCAAGGATGCAATGGTTTGAGCTCTCTACGAACGATACGATCAAGCAACTCATCGAGAGCCCCCCTTGATAGTACGGCAATCGATCCTATAACGCGGTCTCCCACAACTACCATGAGACCGGTAAAATAGAAAGCCTATGAAGGGCAAACCTTTGCCTCGCACAGGATCCACTTGAGCTAGATGATGACGATCTTCTCCTCCTCAAGATGGACCACCTTTCTTGATTGCATTGGCTCGATGAAGACTAGTAGATTGCTCCCCCATACTCCACTATGGGTGAGCCACTCTTCTGCACATCTTCACAAGTCCATTGTCGCCACAATGGATGGCAAGCTTCAAGCACTTGATCTCTTCGTGATGCTACACTTGAACTTGCACATGACAATCTTGATGACGATCACTACTTGATGTCATCCTTTCCATGGGTTGTATGATATCTTCCTCTTGACGCAAGCCCATGGACATGTACCTAACCCCACATAGAACTCTCACATAGACCATGGGTTAGTACACAAAGTGCAATGGACAATGCTTACCACACCATGGGATCACTTGATCCCTCTCGGTACATCTTTTACGCTTTGTGAGTTGATCAACTTGATTCACTCTTGACTTAGTCTTGATCAACCTTGAATCTTTCCAACTCTCTTAGTATGGATGATGTCTTGAAGGTAAACATGAATGATCACACAATCTTCTTCTTCAAGACATGCTTGCAATAAGCTCAACACTCACATGACCAATCTTTGGATAATTCCTTAATAGCACCTTGGTCAACACATAAACTCCTTGAAACCAACACATGGACTTCAAGAAATGCCTATGGACAAATCCTACAAATATAACTCAATCAACCATTAGTCCATAGAGAATGTCATCAATTACCAAAACCACACATCGGGGCACCGCATGTCCTTTCAGTATCTATAATTTGTGATTGCTCCATGCTACTTTATCTACTGTTTTAGGCAATATTGGGCTTTATTATCCACTTTTATATTATTTTTGGGACTAACTTATTAACCGGAGGCCTAGCCCAGATTTGCTATTTTATGCCTATTTCAGTGTTTCGAGGAAAAGGAATATCGCATTTGAGTCAAACGGAACGAAATCAACTGGAAAAGTTATTTTTGGAAGGAAACCCACCGATGGACTTGGACCCCACGCCGAAGATACGGGAGGTGCTCACGAGGGTGGGGGCGCGCCACCCCCGGCGCCCCCTGCCTCGTGGGGCCCCCGAAGCTCCACCGACGTACTTCTTTCACCCATATATACCTACGTACCCTAAAACTTCCAGAACAGAAGATAGATCGGGAGTTCCGCCGCCGCAAGCCTCCAGAGCCACCAAAAACCAATCGGGACCCTGTTCCGGCACCCTGCCGGAGGGGGATCCCATCACCGGTGGCCATCTTCATCATCCCGGTTCTATCCATGACGAGGAGGGAGTAGTTCACCCTCGGGGCTGAGGGTCTGTACCAAAGAGCTATGTGTTTGATCTCTCTCTCTCGTGTTCCCTCTATGGCACGATCTTGATGTATCCCGAGCTTTGCTATTGTAGTTGGATCTTATGATGTTTCTCCCCCTCTACTCTCTTGTGATGAATTGAGTTTCCCCTTTGAAGTTATCTTATGGATTGAGTCTTTTATGAGAACACTTTATGTATGTCTTGCCGTGATTATCAGTGGTGACAATGGGATATCATGTGCCACTTGATGTGTGTTTTGGTGACCAACTTGCGGGGTTCCGCCCATGAACCTATGCATAGGGGTTGGCACACGTTCTTGATTCTCCGGTAGAAACTTTGGGGCACTCTTTGAAGTACTTTCATGTTGGCTGGATAAATCTGAGATTGTGTGATGCATATCGTATAATCATGCCCACGGATACTTGAGGTGACAATGGAGTATCTAGGTGACATTAGGGTTTTGGTTGATTTGTATCTTAAGGTGTTATTCTAGTACGAACTCTGTGGCTGTTTGTGACACTTATAGGAATAGCCCACGGATTGATTGGAAAGAATAACTTTGAGGTGGTTTCGCACCTACCATAATCTCTATGTTTGTTCTCCGCTATTAGTGGCTTTGGAGTGACTCTTTGTTGCATGTTGAGGGATTGTTATATGATCTATCTATGTTATTATTGTTGAGAGAACTTGCACTAGTGAAAGTATGAACCCTAGGCCTTGTTTCCTATCATTGCAATACCATTTTCGCCCACTTTTACCGTTAGTTACCTTGCTGTTTTTATATTTTAAGATTACAAATACCTATATCTACCATCCATATTGCACTTGTATCACCATCTCTTCGCCGAACTAGTGCACATATACAATTTACCATTGTATTGGGTGTGTTGGGGACACAAGAGACTCTTTGTTATTTGGTTGCAGGGTTGCTTGAGAGAGATCATCTTCATCATACGCCTCCCATGGATTGATAAACCTTAGGTCATCCACTTGAGGGAGATTTGCTACTGTCCTACAAACCTGTGCACTTGCAGGCCCAACAACGTCTACAAGAAGAAGGTTGTGTAGTAGACACCAAGCTCTTTTTTGGCGCCGTTGCCGGGGAGGCTAGGTAAGTGAAGGTATATCTTTAGATCTTGCAATCGAATCTTCTTGTTTCTTGTTTTAGCACTAGTCTAGTTTATAAAAGAAAATTACAAAAAAAATGGAAATAAGTTTGTCTCACACGCTTCATCTTTTTAGTATCTTTTGTGAGTATGATGGAAAGGAAAATTGTGCCAAAGTGCTAGAAGAAGAATTACATAGAATTCTTGGCATAAAATATGTGAATGATGAGCATGATTGCAATTTTGTTAGTATGAATTCCTTGAATATCCATGATGCTAATGATATGCAAAGCCACAAGCTTGGGGAAGCTATGTTTTATGAAGATGATATTTTTTGTCCCCAAGCTTTGATGAGCAAATTTACTATGATGAAAGCATGCCTCCTATCTATGATGATTATTGTGATGACACGTATGCTTTAAAGAATAATGATAACCATGAAACTTGTCATCTTGATCTTAATTTTCAATCATATGATAGTTATTTTGTTGAGTTTGCTCCCACTACTATTCATGAGAAGAATTTCGCTTATGAGGAGAGTAGTAAATTTTCTATGCTTGTAGATCATGAAAAGAATGCTTTAGGTGCTGGTTATATTGTTGAATTCATTCATGATGCTACTGAAAATTATTATGAGGGAGGAATATATGCTTGTATGAATTGCAATAATATCAAGTTTCCTCTCTATGTGCTTAAAGTTTTGAAGTTATGCTTGTTTTACCTTCCTATGCAAGTTGATTTTTGTTCCCGTAAGTTGTTTTCTCACAAAATCCCTATGCATAGGAAGTGTGTTAGACTTAAATGTGCTAGTCATATTCTTCATGATGCTCTCTTTATGTTTCAATTCTTATCTTTTATGTGAGCATCATTGAAATCATAATGCCTAGCTAGGGCGTTAAACGATAGCGCTTGTTGGGAGGCAACCCAATTTTATTTTAGTTTCTTGCCTTTTGGTTCTGTTTAGTAATAAATAATCCATCTAGCTTCTGTTTAGATGTGGTTTTGTGTTTTAATTAGTGTTTGTGCCAAGTAGAACCTTTGGGAAGACTTGGGTGAAGTCTTTATGATCATGCTGTAAAAAACAGAAACTTTAGCGCTCACGAAATTAGATAGAAATTTTTACTGGAGAGTGATATTTAGTTGATTATTTTTGCAGATGATTACTATAAAAATTCCTCAGGTCCACCAATTTATTTTAGAATTTTTGGAGTTCCATAAATTTGTGTTAGTTACAGATTACTACAGACTGTTCTGTTTTTGACAGATTCTGTTTTCATTGTGTTGTTTGCTTATTTTGATGAATTTATGGCTAGTAAAATAGTATATAATCCATAGAGAAGTTGGAATACTGTAGGTTTAACACAAATATAAATAAATAATGAGTTAATTACAGTACCTTGAAGTGGTGTTTTGTTTTCTTTCGCTAACGGAGCTCACGAGTTTTCTGTTAAGTATTGTGTTGTGAAGTTTTCAAGTTTTGGGTAAAGATTCGATGGACTATGGAATAAGGAGTGGCAAGAGCCTAAGCTTGGTGATGCCCAAGGCGCCCCAAGGTAAAATTCAAGGACAACCAAGAGCCTAATCTTGGGGATGCCCCGGGTGGCATCCCCTCTTTCGTCTTCGTTCATCGGTAACTTTACTTGGAGCTATATTTTTATTCACCACATGATATGTGTTTTGCTTGGTGCCTCATTTTATTTTCTTTAGCTTTTCTTGCTGTTATTTAGAATAATGTTTTGCATCTTTAGTTTCAATAAAAAGGTCAAGGATAGCCTTTGCCATGCTTATTTTGCTACTATACATGTTGCTGTTTGAAAACAGAAAGTTTACCGCTGTTGCAAAAATTCCCTAGAAACGTCAGAGAGTGGTATAATGTTGAATATTTTTGCATATTGAGCTCTGATAAATTTATTACAGTGGGAATTTTAGTTAATAATTTTTGGAGTTAGGGAAGTATGATGAATCTTGCATTCTTTACAGACTGTACTGTTTTGGCAGATTGCTGTTATGTTTGCATTGTTTGCATATGTTGCTTGTTTAATGATTCTATTTGATGATAGGAGTATTAAATATGCAGAGGCATTTAGTATGCAATGTTGAATAATAATGTTAGTGACTTGTTACAGTAGAAAATGATAAGGTTTTGCATTGGTTTATACTAACCTATCTCACGAGTTCTTGTTGAGTTTGTTGTGGATGAAGCTTTTGATAAAAAGAGAAACCATGATATGAGAGGAATTAAGAAGACACAAAGTTCAAGCTTGGGGATGCCCAAGGCACCCCAAGATAATATTTCAAGAAGTCTCAAGCATCTAAGCTTGGGGATGCCCCGGTAGGCATCCCACCTTTCTTCTTCAACAACTATCGGTTAGTATCGGTTGAGCCTAAGTTTTAGGTTCTTCACATGAGTTGTGCTATCCTTGCAATGTCATTTTATTTTGTTTTGCTTGCTGTTTGGAAACAATACCAAGATCTGAAATTATTATATGGGACAGTCTTCATATAGTTGCATAATTATTCGACTACTCATTGATCTTCACTTATATCTTTCGGAGTAGTTTGTCATTTGCTCTAGTGCTTCACTTATATCTTTTAGAGCACGATGGTAGTTTTATTTTGAAGAAATAGATGAACTCTCATGCTTCACTTAGATTATTTTGAGAGTCGTTAATAGCATGGTAATTTACTTAATGTTAATATACTTAGTGTTCAAGATATGTGAAACTTTCTTTTGAGTGAATTGAATACTAAGATAAGTTTGATGCTTGATAATTGTTTTGAGATATGGAGGTAATAATATCAAAGTCGTGCTAGTTGATAATTGTGAATTTGAGAAATACTTGTGTTGAAGTTTTCAAGTCCCGTAGCATGCACGTATGGTGTCGGGGATATACCCCGCGGCGTAAACCGGCCAGAAGTATAACCCGGCCGGACTTGGCGGTTTATTTGAGACCCCGCTGACTCTTGGCGGTTCACCGGCGACCCGTTTGGACCTGGCGGTTCACGACTCATTGGTAATCCGGCAGGCGGGTGCGAGGAGCGACAAGACCTGGTGGCCCAACGGGCGGTTCATGAAGGCCGGTTCATACTATGGTGGGCCGGTTTAAGAGGAAAGGCATAAGGAATATTTGTCTTACAAGGAGTTAAGACCTGGACTTGTATCCGGTTTGTATTAGAGATAGACTAGTCCTAATCCTAATAGGACTCTACATGTAACCCGCCCCTTCAACATATATAAGGAGGGGCAGGGCTCCCCAAAAGGGGGAGAAGCAAGAAGCAATAATCTCTAGGGCTAGACACAACTAAAGGAGAGCCGGTTTACCGGCGACTCTCTCATGAGCATAATGAGACCTAGCCACAAACAGCATGTAGGGCTATTACCAGATGATGTTTCCCGGGGCCCGAAGCTGTCTAAATCCTTGTATTGTGTGTTGATCCGCCTCGCGTCTCTCGATTCCAACCAACCCCTTCAAGCTACCGCATAGATGCGTTGGCCTCACGACTAAGTCCTCACACTAGGACATCTGCCGTGACAAATCCACGACAGTTGGCGCCCACCGTGAGGCTTGCGCACAGTGATGATGAGTTCTTAAAGGGACCTCTCCTAGGGTTTTGAGAAGATCGCGACCCGTCGGATCAGCAAGTGCCAGTTTTAAAGGATTCATATCAACTACAAGTTCATCTGACAAAGTCAAAGAAGTTTTTAGCGGCAGCATATGCAAAATTCCGGTACAAGAGAAACTAGGGTTCCATCTATGTACGCCGCCGCCACGACATCTTAATCCGCCGAGTCCAAATATAGACCGGTCTAGATTGAAGTCTGCAGATGATCTGATCCGGCGTGTTTGCGTTGCTGCTGCGCGGATGCGTTTTCAAGTCCCGAGGGCATCAACGGGTAACTGCTGCAATCGTTTACCATAAGGCATCACCCAAGCGAAGAGTGATCTGTCGCTGCTATTTTCTGACATGAGGACAAGAACAAATCAAAGGAATCATCAAATAGTGCATCCATTACTATTATGTCACGTGAAGGCCACCCAGCGCAAGTTACTATATGTGCTACTATTTCTTTACAAATCAATCTATGAGCAGTCCGGGCTGGATCAGGGAAAGTAATCAAGGAAAAGGAAAGTCACGGGTGAACGATTCGTCAGTTAAAAAAAGAGAGAAGGGAGGGGATCAGCCAACGACCCGAAAGCAGTTCCCACCATCGAGTCGTTGTCACTCCGTCGTTCTCCGCCCCCGCGGCTTCGAACCGCTGCCCGGCCTTCCGCCACCGAGCTGTCGCAGCCGCGGTCCTGCACCGATGGCTGGTCGCCTCCGCCATAAGACGCTGCGGTGCCGCCTCACCTCCGCTCAGCCTACAAGTCGCGGCGCGCCTCCGCCTCGCCAAGCCCGTGCCGCCTCCGCTCCTTGCTCAGCCGCGAGCCGTCGGGCTACCGCTCCCGCCGTGGCTAGCTATGGTAGCGACCTCGCCGAGCTGACCCATCTCCGCCGCCCGTGCCCCGATGTACCTCCGGGACGGGCCGCCTGCCGCTTATCCCCGCGCCTGTGGCTCCGGTCGCCATCGCGCTGCACCAGTTCGCTCCGAGTCGCCACTGGCCGGCGGGTCGCCTGACTCTCGCTCCGCCTCGCCACCGCATACTCGTCGGCACGTTTTCTGTCAGGCTTTGGGTCCCCCCGTGCCTGCGGACCGCCGCTACCTCGTCACTCCACCCCCGCATCGGTTCACTGCTGCTACTCGGCCATGCACGGTTAAGTCACCGCTACACCACGCCGGTGAGCCTCGGGTCTGCTTCAAGTTGTGGCCTTGCCTCTTCCAAACCGCCGTCGCTCTTGACCGGGTCGTCCATGGGCCGCTTTGCCACAGCCACGTCTCCGCTCAGCCTCCGTTGGTGGTGAGAATCGCCATTCGCCGCAGGTGCCGCCTCGTCGTTTCGCCTCCGTGTTACTCCACCACCAAGCCGGCCACCTCCGCAGTGGTCAGACCGGTTGAGCCGCGTAGTGCCATGAACCGCCCGCCGCTGCGGGTCAAATATCAGCTCCGCCGAGTCGTCTCCGCGCCGGATCACCTTCATCAAACTGTCGTTGTGACTTGCCTTGACCCGTCGTTAATGCGTGGTCCGGTAAGCCGAGCCACGCCTGCGAGCTGCCGCGGATGCTCGTCCCAACGGTGGTCAGGGAGAGATGCCGCTAGCCGCCTCGCTGTCCCTCACCTCAGGCCAGTTTCCGCACAGCTCCCTACAGGAAGCTCACGCTGAAAGAAGAGGAGGGGCAAACTGGATATATGTTTGACTTCCATACATATGCATGAAAGCAAAATTAATTAGTACTGCACGGTACTACTACGGGAACAGAGCAATGAGTCATCATCGCAATGAGTCATCATCTGCTGGTCCGCTCGGATTACATCCAACAATATCTAGCATTAGCATGTGCGTTCATCCGACAAAAACAAAATTAGGTGTTATCCCTCCTTTATACTTTATCAGTACATTTTTCCTCTGAGCACCATTATACTGCCCTATTGGTGTTTTTATATACAGTAAAATACATGGAGGTCGTTGGGATGTAACTAGGTGAGCGGCGGCGGGCGAAATCTGCGAGCAGATGGTGTAGGCCCTGCCGTGCCGGAGCTTGGTCAGAGAGAACGACGTGTCCTGCAGATCAGGACGTGCTGCCTCGGCGCCGTTGAACAGAGAAACGATGCACTTCCTCCCTTTCCCCCGGCGGACGGGATGCGGCCAGATTAGTGACCAACGGTGAGAGAGAGAGAGAGGCCACCGCACTCCCTTTCCCCCGGCGGACGGGATGCGGCCGGATCAGTGACCAACGGTGAGAGAGAGAGCCCACCCCAGCCTTGTGTGAGATACTCTGAAGAGCGACAAACCAGGCAGGCAGGCTCCATTGTATATAGTGAGCGGACTACCTTTTTCTCCATAAAATCGCTTTTATATTCTGTGGTACGTGCCATTGAGCGCTGTAACTTTATTTAAAAATAACGCGACAACGCGTCAAGTCGAACTTTGTTTCGTGCACGCGTGGTACATGACCTCCCTAGGTAAACAACCACTATATGCGTTCAAATTAGCACGTGGGCTGCCATTTCGTAAAGAAATGAGCTCCACCGTGTACCCGCGCGGGTGTGGCTGGGCACGAAGCGTGAGTACGTGCACGGTGCACCTATTCTCTTCTTGTATACGTACACCACCTACGTGGGGTTGTGTGAGAGAGATACAAACCTAGAGAGATATAGTGTGTGGGTTCTTGAGAGTTTTTGGGGGGGGGGGGTCAATCAAAAAATGTAACATATGCGATGTGTGTGAAATAGAGTCCTAGATATAACATATATATAGAGGGGGCGATCCACGAGAAGAGAGTGGAGGTATCATCGGCTTGAGGTGTCCATAGAATCAAAGAGAGGGATGATGCGTGTGTGTGTGCGCGCGCGATCGATAAAGTGTGCCATCGAATTTGTGTGTGCCCACGTCAAAGATATAGAGTGGCTGGCCTACTGGAACGTGAGAGGGGACATGCACAGTTTGTCTCTATGGCATGGATACCTACCTGCAGCGCTCGACTATTGGTGTGTGGTGGGGGAAGAGGGAGGCCTAATTAACTATAGAGGTACAATGGATAGTATATGTGTGGAGGAGGAGAGAGGCCTACCTCATGTATTAAGGAGATCGATCTGCCTCATGTATTAAGGGAGATCGATCAGCATCCATGCATATGTGCAGGAGAGGAATAAGGTTGGGAGAGAGACAGAGCTAGAGTGTTGGAGGGGTGGTAGTGGAGTTGCTTCTAACAAATGGTGGGATAGGCTTGCTAGACAAACGGAGGGCACGCCCACAATATCAACAAGAGAGGAGATGGCTGCTTGTTATTTGTGCACGTGCGTGTGAGAGACGGGTCAGGTGGCATGCACGAATGATGAGGGGGGACGATGTGGCTGTGGTAAGCAGACGTAACTACATAGGAAGATCAATAGCCCTTTGTTAGATAAAGGAGAGACATAACTTGTGAGGTATGTCGTTCGATGGGGGGTAGTTAAAGTCGATCTAGGTATATGTTGGGAGATCGATCGGTATACATGCATGTGTGTGTTAGAAGCAAATGAGGCACGAGGAGAAGGATAGAGAGAGAGGGATGCATGTAGGAGGTGGTATGAGAGGCATACTATATCGAGGGGGAAGGAGGAAGTGCACGAGAACGATGAAAAGAGTGGTGGGAGTGAGGCATGGACGGTGACAAGAGAAGAGGGGAAGCTTGTGTTTGTGCTAGGCACACCTGGCTAGAGAGGCATATCGATCGATGTGTGCCGTAAAGAAGGAGCTGGGGGGTCTACACACACCGTGGGTGAACGACCTAAAGTGAAAAGACGAATTTGCACAATGGAGCTAGAGAATGCTGAGGGAGGGTGAGAGGGATGCGGGCGTGTGCATGCACAAGAGATAGTTAGCGCTAGCTACAAAGATAAGAGGGTTGTGTGGGTGTAAAAGACGAATAGAGATCATATATACTTCATTATAAAAAGCGAATTCGGATATTTGAAGAATTTATCATAGTGTTTTAAACCGACGCATGTGTGAATATATATAACGGTGATACACACGGTGTGGTTATGAACATGTTATACTACATTTAATATATTTTATCTCTACTCTTATAAAAAACGGAGTTGTTGATGATGGTGTGCCTGCCATCCTGCATTATAGGCCGTCCGATTTATATCTGGCGGATAGCAAGGAAACTATGATGGTTGAAGTTGGCAACAATCATGATTGTAGATTCTTATTGAAATAGAGAAACGAATTCAAATTTAGTTCGAATTGCAGCGGTAGTATAGACATTTGGAATGCACTAAAATGTTGGTATGAGTAGGTTACATGCATTATACAGCAAGCGAAAAAATTTAATCGGACATTTCATGGATTCATACTCCCTTCTTCCATCTATATAGGGCGTAATGAGATTGTTAAGACCGCCTTTGACTATTGACAAGATTAATAGTACATGACATGCACAATGTGAAGATTATATCATTGAAAGAACCTTTCACAGACGAATTTAACGGTGTGCTCTGTGTAAGTTGCATGTCATATATCATTTCTCTAATATTTGGTCAAAGTTAGCATCAAAAAATGTATTAGGCCCTATATAGATGGAAGGAGGGAGTAGCTTTGAATAGCATTTGTATAGTAAAACGGGGCAAGACTCTCTCTTTGTGTGGTGTGAATAGTTTTATTTTTTTCGTTTTCTTTTTGGTTGAGGGAAGTGCGAATTGATTTGGTACGTACTAGTATAATATTACTACACGTTACGTTAGGCTTGTCCCTAAAATTCAACCTGCATCTTGTTATATCCCGAAAATTCAGATATTGTGCTCTCAAAACTGGCGCCTTCACAACCCGCACCTTGCTATCCCGAAATTACAACGCGCGGGAAAACTCCCTCCAGCTGCCAAATCCCAACACGCGAAATTCCCCTTCTAACCCTGAGCCGAAAGGGCCGCTAGTTCAAATCGGTGGGGGGTACTTTTGTAACACACCCTACATTTTGGACAAGTGCGTCTCTAAGTCATGCTTCACCCCCTCCCATCTCCCCCTTTTCGCCATTCGAAATCCCAGGCCGCCATAACATCTCCGCTCCAGCCGCGAAACCCCACCCTCCTCCGTCCGCCACATCACCTCTGCCCAGCCGGAGCCTCTTCCCCGACGACGTCGTCCACCGCAACAGCTCGACGTCCCTCGTCCACCTCCCCGGATGAGGATCCATCGTCCATCTCGCCATCCCGATGGTTCAGCCGCCCCGTCCTCCACCTCCAAGGAGCTGCTCCAACAATCGCCTCGTCTATCGCGGCTGCTCCATCCCCACAGCACCGCCTTAACCTGCTCCACCGGAACCGCAGCATCCTCACCGACTCCTCGGACGAAGCCGAGGCCTACTCGACGCCACCAAATAGGTTGTACACTCATCACTTCGCACCTTCTCCTTAACTCGACCTCCCGGCGCCGGCGGTGCTCCATCCCGCACCCCATGGAGCGGCTACCTTGAAGCCGGCACCGCGGGCGACATATCCACGGCGGCTCTCCCCCAGTGCGAGGCCCCTTTGGCGGCAGCGTCCAAACCAGTCGGATCTGCTGCTGCTGCTCCGGCTCTCGCTCGATCGCTCGCTCGCCCAGCTGCTGCTGCTGCTCTCCCCCTTGCTCGTGCTGCTGCTCTGCTCCGATTAAGCCACACTTCAGTCGACTGAATCGACTTTTGGGTCAGTCGATTTTCAGGGGTTGGGGGGCTCGCCGGAGTTAAGGAAGAACCACCCGCAGCGGGGACGGGAGCTCGCCGGAGAGGTACTCCACTATCTATCTTAGGGTTCAGGGTGGGGGCGGGGGGCCTAGAGGGCTGGCCGGGGCGGCGGTGCGGCGCTGGGGCCGGCGGTTCGACCGGTGGTGGCTGGCGGCTCAGGGGGGTGCAGGTTGAAGATGAACTGCAGGCCCTCCGTAAACTACATGTCAAGTGCCTCTCTGCTACCATTGCATTCAGTTTTTACAGTAGCATTCAGATTCCACAGTAAATTTCAGTTTCGACAGTTAAGTTCAGAGTCAATAGTTTTTACCTCATCTGTTGTAGTCAGGTGGTTTTTGGTGATGTTAATTTTACATCCGTTTACATCATCTACTGGAGATGCTATTAGAATCCCACTTGAGATTGACGATGTTTGTCTCGTGCTGCTTCAGCCTTGATGTCTTCTGACTTACGGAGCTGCTCCAACGACGTAATGATCCATCACAACAGTAGCAGTGCTCGGACGCTGTCTAGAGATTCCTCAGATCTTCCTCCACACCTCCGACAGCCACCTCTGCCTCAACCGCTTCAAATGACCAACCCAATGATGCTGAGGTCGACACGGCTACGGCAAACAGGTTGTACACTTGTTGCATCACTTATTACTATACATTCACGTCGATCCATTAGGGCTATTTTGGTTCAACGGAAAAACGTCGAACCACTTGTTATTACCATCACTCTAAATTTCTGCATGCTCTCCTTACATAATCTCACCATATTTTTTTAGTATGCATGTCAGATATTGTACACAGTCATGCTGAACATGTAGAGAAAAAGAGAAGAGTTTTATGCTGGCAATACAATGTCATGCAGACATCGCTCCATGGTGGGTTCAATGGCAAACCCTCCCCACCCCTCTCCAGATTGTAATCCAGAGGAAGATATGTGTTCTGAGGCGGATTCAGACGCTGCTGACCACTCCTATTTACCCCCCAAGGTGTTTGCTCTACCTTGGCATGATGATGTTAGTCATATCATGCATATGTTGCCTTGCAGTGCCTACTTTTGACATCATATATGTCATCTGCTTAGTTGAGAAATGTTCTGTAATGCCACCTGTTTAGTTTCTATATCATATATGGGAATTATGCAGTCTCATGTCTTTTAGCCAGCCATAATATATGCGAAATGTGCAATGCCATCCTGTTTAACCAGGCATCATATATTTGAATGATATCTTGCCCATCCTTTTCTTCATTACATTTCCATTTGTCGACAGTGTTTGTACATTAAACTACTCTTCCTGTGAATCAGCCATTTTGGTGGGAGAGAAAACAAGGCCTTCAGAGCAGACAGTGCTACCTGTCAAAGCAGATCTCTTGTTGGGTCCCGATAGCTCCTCATAGATGGATTCAGAGACAGATGACCAGTCCTATTCCCCCACTGAGGTGTATGCTCTAACTTGGCACGGTTATACTGCTCATATCATGCATACGGTGTCTTGCATTGCATAGTTTAGACATCATATACACAATATTCAACAGCATGTTCTTAGTTCAGACATCATATCGAATGCCCTCTATTTAGCATATAAATCACATATGTGAATTAAATGACGCGATCTTGATTACTTAGGTAACATGTAGGTGAATTATGTCATGCGATCTTGTTTAGTTATTCATCATATCTTTGAATTATGTTATGCTATGCTATCCAGTTTAGATAAACATCATATATGTGAAATTATGTCATGCTATCCGTTTTAGTTAAACAATATACATGTCAATTATTTCATGCCCTCTTTTTTCCACACTATCTATTGCATCTGTCTCTCATACAATGTCTGTACATTCAACTATGTTTCCTGTTTATCAGCCATTTGAATTGGAGCGGGTGATGCCAGTATCTAGCGGACTAAAAACACGGTCTTCAAATAAAACAGTGCTACCTCTTGGTGGAGATAGCACCCCGGTTGTACATGCACAAGAACCAGTCCTACCACACATAACCCAAACTCTCGCAGATTGTACCCCTACTGCGATGGACAAAGAACCAGCTTCACCCAATCTAACCCCAACCCCAGCTGATAGTAACCTAGTTCCTGTTGACACAGCACCATCTCCACCACATAGCTCCCAAACAACAGCAGTTAGTAAGGCAGCTCCAGGTGCCCAAAGGGCCAAGATTACTATCACGGCGAAACCCAACTCCACCAGTTAGTACGCCTATTCCCGTGGAGGAAGCACAACCAGCTAGTCGTAGTTTAGCATCTATCGCATTTGATGTTGTTAAATCGTATGTGCGTATCTTCCCATCTTGGAAATATTATATTGAAGATGAAGGAAAATGCCAGTTGCAGGTGTTTGTTCAGGAGTTATGTGTAAGTAATGTTATTCATGGCAATTACTTTGCTTCGTCTCATACATCCTACCTCCATGATGGTTATAATATAGCAAATTTTCCCATTTTTCTCTATAGAGAAGGACCGATTTGGAAACTCAGCATGAGGTAACCTGTGCTAATACCTCTGCTATCTTCAAGAATGCTTGGTGGCAGTATTAGAATTACCTGAAGAAAACGTACTTCACCGGCAAAGAAACTCTTCAAATTCCCTTACGTTCTCCTGAGACACATTTACTGGATGATGACTGGGAACGCCTTTGTTCAGATCTTGGTCCCGAACCAAGAATGTGGTAGGTCTATGAGCTCATTTTCTATTTTAAGTATTATATTCTTGCATTTCTTGTACTGCTCATGTAGAACAAGTGCCTAAACCTGAAGAACAACTGTTCTAATTTAAGATTCCATTGCTATCATAGTTCAAAAAAGCGCTAAGCGTTAATTGTGCGTCTTGCCACCGCCTTGCGCTTTATTGACCAAAGCGCATGCTTATGCGCAGTTATGCACAGATTATGCGTAGTTGTGCGCAATGCGTTTTGCCAACGCCTAGAGCCTAGGCGCGCCTTTTTTTAACTATGATTGATTTGCTCTTGTATCATTGTATTTACTCATACAAACTTATTTTTAAATTGAAGGATCCAATCGAAACTCCAATGGCCCAGGAGGTATGTTCACGCATGTTTCTTTAACAGGTTTGCTCTTATCAATAGCTCTGTTGATTTCAATTTCAATTGTGTATACAGTTGACTTTCATATCATGCACATTACTAGCATCACAACAGAGCCAATAGTGTTGTTGTACATGTAGACCCATGGTACCCATCTGAAATCTTGTTGTGCCATGTAGTTTCCCACGCTTTGTATTCTTTCACTGCTGCTTTGTCTTGAACTGATATGATTTGAACCGTGTCTCTATTTTGATTTGGCAAGACAATGAAGTGACCATAGGACATAGATATATGTTTGTTTGATACTTTTATTATGTACTAGTACTTGGCAATAGAAGACTTGGTAGTTTAATCCTGTCCACCTTACTACTGAACTGGTTCACCGAAATGAGTTTCATATACTAGTACATGCTAAACTTGTTATGTGTCTGCTTGTTTCTTCTTTTAGAATGTCAGAATATTGGGGAAGAGTGCCTTATTAAGAAATGGTAAAGGAAGTAATGCAGATAAGGTTCAGGATAGTGACACATCCTTGTTGGTCTCCAACAAAGCTGATAAAACAGCTAAGGAAGACTATCTTGAAGACAACGAGACAACCCCAAAGTCATGTCTTGGTTTAGTGTTCGAGTTACTGGCCACTATCGCTTGCACAAGCTATTCAAACTCACTATCTGAATCAGTCGGTTTCTTGAGTCTCAACTACAAGCTGAAAGACATTGATCAGTTGTGCTGCGACAAGAAGCGGAAGGACTGCGGAAGTCCCTGGAGCATTCAGATGCATACTTTCCGTGCAATGTAAAGCGTTGGAGGATTTTAGCGCCAAACAGGACAAAGCTAATCAGCTTGCTAAGCTTATTGCCAAAGATGGTGGATACCCATGATAACGCTTTCTTGAGCTCTTGAAGTTGTTTCAGTTATGCTCTTGTTTTGTCGCCGTTTATTTGCACTGGTGGCCAATTTTGACGGCCAGTGTATGTAATGTGCTGCTTTGTTCCCTATATTTGCACTGGTGGCGAACTTTGATACCCAGTGAATGTAATATGTGTAATAGGGGTAATAGGCTAGCGTTAATTGCTTGCTTATTTATTTCCTTATTGTCTTGTTTAGTTGTTTGCTTGTAGTCACTGCAGTTCTTTTTCTGTTTTTTTAGTGGCCACAATAGCCTATTTTTGGTAACTAGGCCAAAATAATCAGGGCAACACACGGACTATTGTAACCATGGGCCTCCTGCAGGCCGATCCATGGGCCTTCGTCCGGCCGTAGGATCCATTGGCCTTCTATACGGGCCGTAGGATTCATCGACCTTCTATACGGGCCTTAGGGTCCATTGGCCTTCTACGGGTCGTAGGGTCCATGGGCCTTCTACGGGTTGTACGATCCATGGGCATTTGTAGCGACCCGACCCAATTGGATCGAAGTCTCTGTGCTTAAGTGTCATCCCTAGATCGGTATGCTGACACACACTGTAGTCGAGGAATTATAACAGAGTTCAATCACACACTTTATTATATCGAGGTCCTCAAAAGAGTATTTATTACAATAATATGGCAAAAGGCCATCTAAAATAAAATAACTACGGAAGCATCGAAGGTAAATGAGTCCATCCAACTCCACGGCAAACTGAGTGCAGAACAACAACCTACCGCACCTTTAATCCTCGTCGGAAAAGTCTGCAACATGAGACGTTGCAGCCGTGTAGGTCAGCGTATGGAATATGCTGGCAATTTCACACCATAGAATAATAATGAAAAAAAAACTATCTTTGTATGCAAATTTATCTGGTGGAGGCTCTAAATTTAATTTTTGCATAAAGCCAATTTTACCCTACAACAAAGGAATACATTTTTATTTACTACTAAATTAAAATGCCATTATTGAGAAGGTTCTTCCAACTCAATCCCAAAATTTGCAAGTTATTAAGTAACCCAATAATTTCATTAAATAGAGTGATGAGATCAACCAATAATTCACTTCTAGATACTCGAGTTGTCCATAACCGGGGACACGGCTAATCATGATTAGTTTGTACACTCAGAGAGGTTTCATGACTTTTCCCCAGAAGACTCGACCACCTCCATGATCGGAAGATCGAGACATAGCCTTTCAGAAGCGTTTCCCCTTAACCCTGGATAGACCGGTACACCTACTTTCCCCGACATCAGCTAGACTACCACGGAAAGAGGTCACACAACTTACTCAACTATGCCAGAGCCCATAATGGCTTGTGGCTGCACACGGAAGTTTCTAGGCATGAAATATCTTATGATCCCTTTGAGCCTGGGTGGCGGACCTAGGGTAATCACATCTGCACTCTGGGATTCCCTTGGGCAAGCACTGGTTTCTCCAGGTGCCCCAAACAATCCACCCAGATGTGTATTAAAGTTGCCACCTTAGGTTATCCCATAATTATTAACTCTCGCAACTTGCATGGATCACACATACCAATTCCCGTCTACGAGCATGGCTAAGCAATATATGATATAACGAATATTCCCGGGGTGATCAAAGGTCATAGGTTCCTACCACATGAACTACATAGCATAGCCACATGTTCCCAATCCTAATCATGCAATCTTTAAGGGTGAAACTAATGCATAGTAAAAACTGGGTATTGAAAATTATGATCAAAGTGTGAACTTGCCTTGCTGACGATCGTTGAACCCTAAAGATTCGTAGTAGCAAGCCTCGCACTCTGGATGATCTAACTAAGCATGTAATGACACTCATAAGCAATCAAGCAAAAAGAATCAAAAAGAAAACGAATAAAAGACTTTGAAAAACTCCAAAACATCAAAATAAAGTTTCTGTACAGAACGTAATTTTTACAGCAATAAAAATAAATGGTTTTGGTTTTAACAGAAAGTACATGTCACTAGCTTTGATTTGCAAAAAGAATCACCTAAAACGGAGTTCCGAAACTCGAGTTACGGCCTAACGAAGTTTGAATACAGACCTGTTTGAATTCAAATTTTAAAATTTTCAAAAATAGTTTTCGTTTGGTTCTCTGGATAGAGGATATTTTTATGAACTTATAGGAAAAAGAATCAACTAAATCGGATCTATAGATTAAAAGATATACTAGAAAGAAGATTAGGTAAAGAAACTGAATTTGGAAAAAGTTCCTGAAAAAGAAAAAAAATCCGCCAGAGACAAGTGGCGCTCTGTGATTGTATGGCTGGGTGCTCACTGGACTTGTTGCCGGAGATGAGGAAGAAGGCGGCTCCGATGTGCTTCGGCGAAGGATGCGTGAAGGACGGTGTAGAGGACAATGATGTGAACCACTTGAACAAGTTGTGGTTGTAGATTGCTACCTGTACACTCGGTGAGAGGTCGCCGGATTCACGAACTCCGGCGAGCAATTGGCGAGTTTAGGGACGGAGAAAAACTCCAGAAGGAGAGGGCTTCAGAGGAGGGTTGAGAGGGGCTCCAGGGGTGCTTTATATAGGGCTTGGGTAGGTCAGAATCCGAGAAGATTGTGATGTTTAATGGTGGTTGTTTCTCTGCCTCGTAATGGCCACTATGGGCGACTCCCAGGCGCACTAGGAAGGGGAAGGGCTAGAGGGAGGCGAGGGGAACCGATTCAGAGCGGTTTTGGAGCAAGGGAGAGGAGGGGAGAGGGTGGGGCGCTGGGTGGAAGTGCTGCATGCGTACTCTCGGTACATGTTTGTGTAACGCTGAGAGGAAGAAGAAGATAGCGCATGGGCATGGCCCTGCTGGGCTGCGTTTTTTAAACATTCTTTTACAGAAGCAATGAAACACCGAAAATACAAATAAATATAAGTCTAAAATTCCCAGAAAATTTCACATAATTATATGGTCTTATATATGACCTTCTGAACATTTATCCGGCCTAAAATGCAAGTTTTCAAAAATAAACTTTTTGTTAAACTAATAAAATAAATTTCAAATAAAACCCAACAAATATTTTTGACTCCAAATTCAATTTCCAATATTCTTTTTTTAAGAAGTCATTTTATCTTCTCTCTTTATTTTATTTCCGGAATAATGGAAATAATTTTTTGGTGAAATCAAATTTGATCCATATCCCAACTTTGAAATTCTCAAAAATGGTTTTAGGGAAACTTCCAACTCTCTCTTTGGGTCCTTGAGTTGCTCAAAGTTCCTTGGATCAAAATTCAAATAAAACAAATGGGCAAGAAATGCATAAATCATGGATGCATATGAATGATCTATTTATAAACATCCAAATTGAAAATTGGGATGTTACAAACCTACCCCCCTTAAGATGAATCTCGCCCTCGAGATTCGGGTTGGCTAGCAAAAAGGCGTGGGTGGTCCTGTCGGAGATCATCTTCTCGTTCCCAAGTGGCTTCTTCCTCAATATGATGACTCCATTGAACCTTGCAAAACTTGATGACTCTCGGGGTCAAAACCGGCGGATCTCGAGTAGGGGGTCCCGATCTGTGCGTCTAGGCTGATGGTAACAGGAAGCAAGGGACACAGATGATTACCCAGGTTCGGGCCCTCTCGATGGAGGTAAAACCCTAGAAGTGTGCTAAAGATAGCTCATGAGGCCATGATTGCTAAGGTAACATCTAGTGAGCCTCATGTGGATACTAGCACCACTTCTAGTCAAAATACTATATTGCCATGTGCTAGTCCTTGTAATTCATCTACTCACAATGTTGGTACATCTTGTGATGAATTGCTTTCCTTGCCTTGTTGCTCTAACGATGAAGCTTATACTTCCTCTAGTACTTGTGTTGAGACTAACCATGTAGAGGAAATCAAAGAGCTCAAGGCCCAAGTCACTTCTTTGAAGAAAGACTTGGAAAAGAGCCATGAAGGGAAATCCACACTCAACAATATCTTGAGTGTGCAAAAATCCCCCAATGACAAAGGTGTACTTGGATTCAACTCCAATAAGAAGAAGTCCAAGAGCAACAAGAAGAAGGGCCAAAAACAAGTCAAGAATTCGGCCAAGATTATTTGCTTCAAGTGCAACACTGAAGGGCATCATGTTAGATATTGCCCATTGAAGAAGAATGCCATTGGTGACAAGCAACAAGGGAAGAGGCCACAAGTTCAATCTCATGCTCAACCTCAAGTTGAAGAAAGGCCACTTCCCAAGAAGACTCAAGTTAATGCCTCTCTTGTTGAGAAATCAAGTGAGAAGAAAATGAAGAGTAGACGTTGCTACTTATGTCGTGAGAAAGGTCACGTCGCTTCTTCATGCACTAGTGGTAACTTATCCAACCCAATTATTATTGATAATATCTATTCTCTTGGGAAGGATAAGGTTGGCAATGTGTTTGCCAAGTTTGTTGGTACTCAAAGTGGTGTCAAGCAAAGAACCATTTGGGTAGCCAAGCCTATTGTGACTAACCTCTTAGGTCCCAACTTGGTTGGGGACCAACAAGCTCAAACTTGATAAATAGGTGTTTTTGGAGGGCATTGGAGACTTGGCTACATTATGAAGATTTGAGAGGTCTTCATCATTCATATTTTATCAATCCAAGTCATTAGGACTCTCAAGTTTGTATGTTATATCCAATGTTCTTCCTTGCGGTAACTCGTACTTAAATTGTTTACATTGAAAGTTACTTGCCCCTCTGCATGTTTTGGTTTTGTTCCTTGCATGTGTTTGTATATGTTGTGCCTCCAATTGCTTACCTTGAGTAATCAAGTATGTGTGTGTTGGTTTGCACATCATGTACATGTGTGTCGTACGTTGAGCCTTTATGCATCTTGTTTGTATCTTAGTTGGCTCTTGTGAGAGATTAATGGAATATCCCATTATGGGGGAGTGATGTTCTTTGTACACCTCACAATCCTATAAATGTGTGTACATGAGAAATACCATCTAGTATTGATATTACAAGATTATCTAGTCGCTATGTGGTATGTCTTCTCATGAGAAATTAAAATTCTAAATTGTCCATTCATTATTTCTTGTTGGATCGTTATTTTGCCTCTTGTTTATCTTTAATTGGTATCACATTATGGGGGAGTAATATGATATGTGTATATTACTAGCCTAGAAAATGTGTACATTTGAGATATTGTCACCTATAATTGACATTGTAAATTATCTTGTTCCTAGGTGGCATGTTAGCTCTAGAAGTTGCAATTTGCTTGTGTTTGGTGTGAAGATGATGTCGGATATCCTTGCTATCTACCACCGGGAATTATTTCCAAATAATTCTTGTCTTTTGACAATTGGTACTCACTTATGTGTGGTAGAAATTATTGATCATCTTCACTTTGGCGTTTGCTTTTTTTTGCCTTATCTCTTGCCAAGTTTGTGTCAACTCCCATTGCCTTCCGTTCCACTTGAGGATGTTGTTGTTTTCTTGATATTTTCTAGTGCTTTCCTTGATATAGTGAACGCGGTGATCCTACCTTGTGCATTTTGTATTCAAATGCAAATTCTCTATAATTCACAGCTCGTGGGGGAGCTATCCTTTTTTCTATAAAACACTAAACTTGTGATCCATTTTAAGTGTGTGTTGGTGGACGGTAAGCCATTTCTTTTTGGTACTTGTGCCATCATGAAACTTTGTAGAGATCTTGGTTTGTTTGGAACCATCCTCTCTTTTGGGAGTTCGATATCATTTTGTGGGTTCCAATGGATATCTCATTCCTTGATGTATCTCTAATGATATATTCCAAGTGATGATTTCTCCATTTGGTATCCTTTTTCACTTGGCTTTTCCTTGTATTTTAGTATCGGTTCTTGAAAATCTTGAGCATGCATATTAACTTCATGTAGTTTCCTTGGCATGCTTTCTCTCTTTGACCCAATATATAGGGGAAACTCCACCAAGTCTCAGATTGATGAGATGTGCATGAATTTCATTTACATATCTATATGCACATATTTATGTGGAGTTTGTCCTATGTATTGTTGGTGTTTCTAACTCTTTGGTCCCAATGAGTTTGGGTGCCATTTTGTTTGTGTTGTTATAGGAAAATTTTGGAGATGCATTGGATGCTCGGCTCACTCACAAGGAAGGTGTTGTCACCATGTGCATATTGGAGTCAAGCTAGGATGATCAATGAACTACTATCTACCTTCAATTGGTATCTACTACATCCTTCCAATGATATCTCGGTAACAAGTATCTATTCATGCTTTCCTCTCTTGCATTCAACCTTGTGTAGGTTGCATCTTGGCATGATATTCATTTCATATCTTGTGATACTTGTTTCCTTTCTCAAAGCATCCCGACGATGATCTCTTGTTGCTAGTCGTGATGTCTTTGATGGATGTGTGATTGGACTTCATTTATATACAATAAGACCATATCTAGGCAAGTGCTATGCTTTCAAGCAAATATCTTATTGGTATATTTATGACTTCCTTGTGGATATCTTGTTCCTTTGTGTTGTAACTATTTCGGATGTACATCCTTCTTTGTAGATATTGATTTCGTCTATCTAGAACCTTATGCACTTGAGAGAAATTACATCTCTAGTTGATATCCTTTCTTTCACGTCCACCTTGTCTTTCTTATGTTATTTCTTTGGTGGCTCCGTGAAAGCTTTTGCCTTGAGCGCGTGTCCTCTATCGTTGCATCTTGATGCACTCTTGTGTGGTGAAGATTATTTTCCTCTTGCTTATCTTTACGAGGCTTGCCATCTTAATTGGTATCCCTTGTCTTGATGAGCCTCTCATCATCTATCTTCACCATGGGTTGTCACAAGCATAGGTTCTCTATTTGCTTATTAGTAAGCTTGTGAACCCATTTGCTAGTTGTGTGTGGGAATGATAGGCCTTGCACCATGTGCCTCATTCTTTCAAGAATATGTTGATGCTTAATGCTCATCCTAATTTTAGTCTTCTCAAGTGCTTCGCCATGAATCACACACATCATTTTGGTTGAGCCTATTCTTAAGTTGCCTCTTTTACATGTTGCTCAACCTTGTGCTTGTTGCAAGCGCTAGCCTTTGTTTCCTATAGGGTCAATTGCACTGGATGTGAGTTTCTATTGATTTTGGGGGAGCTATGATCCTATCTTGTGCACTTTGTATCCAATACAAATATTCTTATTTGTGCACAAATCATGGGGAGCTTCTCTAGTTTCTTTAGAACACCCTTCTGCTCATATCATAATATCATTTATTCTTGTGGCTCATAGGATCCTTGGTCTAGTTGGTTCAGTTGATATCCTTTGATTGCTTGCTTCAATTGGTATATTTTGACTGCTTCATTGCTTGTGTCTCTCTTTGTTATGTCTTTGTGGCATATCATTCTTTAGCAATCTTTGTGCCTCAATATAGTTGGTGTTCCTCAAAGTATTTACCTTTGGGTATGTGTATTGCATTCCACTTTCTTGTTGAGAAATACACATTTTATGGAGGACCACAATTTATATTGGCCTTCTTAGATTTTTGCCCATTTTGGCAATCGATGCCAATGGGGGAGAAGTTTCAGAGAGTTTTGTGGAGAAGTTTAGAGAGTTATCTCCTCTTGCTTTGGTTTTGTTCCTTAGCATTTGCATCTCATTTGCATGCACTTGGTTGTTGCATTGCATGGTGATGCATAATTCCTTATATAAACTCTCTTGAAAGTGATTGTCATCAATTACCAAAATGGGGGAGATTGAAAGAACATGCGGTGCCCCCATGTTTGGTTTTGATAATTGATGACAATCTCTACGTACTAATGGTTTTCTTGAGTTATATTTGAAGGATTTGTCCATAGGATTCTCTTGAAGCCCATGTGTTGGTTTCAAGGAGTTTATGAGTTGACCAAGGTGCTATTAAGGAATTATCCAAAGATTGGTCATGTGAGTGCTGAGCTTATTGCAAGCATGTCTTGAAGAAGAAGATTGTGTGATCGTTCATGTTTACCTTCAAGACATCATCCAAATGAAGAGAGTTGGAAAGATTCAAGGTCGATTAATACTAAGTCAAGAGTGAATCAAGTTGATCAACTTACAAAGCGTAGAAGATGTACCGAGAGGGATCAAGTGATCCCATGGTATGGTAAGCATTGTCCATTGCACTTTGTGTACTAATCCATGGTCTATGTGAGAGTTCTATGTGGGGTTAGGTACGTGTCCATGGGCTTGCGTCAAGAGGAAGATATCATACAACCCATGGAAAGGATGACATCAAGTGGTGATCGTCAACAAGATTGCCATGTGCAAGTTCAATTGGAGCATCACGAAGAGATCAAGTGCTTGAATCTTGCGATCCATTGTGGTGTCAATGGACTTGTGAAGATGTGCTAAAGAGTGGCTCACCCATAGTGTACTATGAGGGAGCAATCATCTAGTCCTCATCGAGCCAACGCAATCAAGAAAGTTGGTCCAACTTGAGGGAGTCAAGATCGTCATCATCTAGCTCAAGTGGACCATGTGCAAGGCAAAGGTTTGCCCTTGATAGGTTTTCTATTTTACCGGTCTCGTGGTGGTAGTTGGGAGACCGGGTTATAGGATCGTTTGCCGTACTATCAAGGGGGGCTCTCAAGTTCGTAGCTTGATTGTATCGTTAGTAGAGAGCTCAAACCATTGAATCCTTGCATCATGTTTCTTGGTTCTTGTTTGGTTCTCTTTGTGAGTCTTAGAGCTTATGGTCATCTTGATGACAAGCTTGAGTTCATCGAAAACGGAGTTCGCATGCGTCTTCTATGATGTTTTCGGTGTTGGAGGTTTTACCGGTCTTATCCAAGGAAGGGTTCTCGCCTTTTTCTTATGGGACTTTTCTATTTTGCTTCTTACTGATATTTCTTTCAAGATTGTGTTAGCCCTTGTCACTAGCTTTCCAACAAACTTGGTGTCATCGAATTCGGAGTCCGTTTGCAAAAGTTGTGGCAGTTTTGGTGTTCTGAAAAGGCTGCAGCGGTACTAGCGCGAATTGGAGCGGATGTAATTTTTTACTACCGCTCCAGAGCGGTACTACCGCGGCTCCTACAGCGGTAGTACCGATCTAGACCAAAAAACTCGTCCCAAGTCCTGCGGAGGTAGGTACGGAAGTATTTTTTTTGTACCGCTCGAAAGCAGTAGTACCGCTACCATTTGCGGTAGTACCGTGAGGTCGAGCGGTAGTACCGTGAGGACGAGCGGTAGTACCGCTCCGGCGGTTCTACTGGCCTTTTGCCTCCTCGCTGTTGTTTTTAAAAGGGGTACTACTGCCCTAGTGGTAGTACCGCTCTGTGCGGGCTGTGAGCATAACGGTTGGATTTTCCCCCACCAATAAAAGGGGGTCTTCTTCCCCATTGAACCTTATCTCTTAAGCTCGTGTTCTTCCACCATTGTTAACCTTCTTCGAGCTTGCTAACTCTCAATCCCTCCAATGATTCTTGCTAGTTCTTGAGGGAAAAGAGAGAGGAGATCTAGATCCACGTTTCCACCAATCACTTTCTCCTCTAAGTGAGGGGAACCCCTTGGATCTAGATCTTGGAGTTCTTCGTGTTCTTCTTTCATTCTTCCTCTCATTTTCCTCCCTAGCATTAGTTGCTTTGGTGGGATTTGGGGGAGAAGGTCTTGGGCACTCCGTGCGCCCTGGCCATTGCATTTGGTGCATCGGTTTGAGTTCTCCATGTGATACGTGCAAGTTACAAGTTGAGAAGCTTATTACTCTTGGGTGCTTGCACTTTGAGCTTGTTACTCTTGGGTGTTTGGACACCCTAGAGCTTGTTCCTCTTGGGTGCCTTGGCGCCCTAGATGGTTGGTGTTGTTCGGAGCTCAATCATTGTGGTGTAAAGCTCCGGGCAAGCGTCGGTGTCTCCAATTAGGTTGTGGAGATCGCCCCGAGCAATTTGACGGGTACCGTGACCGCCCCCAAGGGTTGCCAAAGTGTACGGGTTCGGTGACCGCCCCCAAGGATTGCCATTTGTATGGGTTCGGTGACCGCCCTCAAGGGTACCTTAGTGGAATCACGACATCTTGCATTGTGTGAGGGCGTGAGAAGATTACGGTGGCCCTAGTGGCTTCTTGGGGAGCATTGTGCCTCCACACTGCTCCAAATGGAGATTAGTATCCGCAAGGGTGTGAACTTCGGGATACATCATCGTCTCCAAGTGCCTCGGTTATCTCTTACCCGAGCCCTTTACTTATGCACTTTACTTTGTGATAGCCATATTGTTCTTTGTCATATATCTTGCTATCACATAGTTGCATATCTTGCTTAGCATAAGTTGTTGGTGCACATAGGTGAGCCCAGTTGTTGTAGGTTTTGTGCTTGACAAATTAACCGTTAGGTTTATTCCGCATTTGTTCAAGCCTCTACCGTGATTATTTTAAAACGCCTATTCACCCCCCCCCCCTCTAGGTGACATCCACGATCTTTCAAAGTGTTCTCCCTGAGTATGCACCGTTGCTACAGTTCATCGTGCCGAGACACCACGTGATGATCGGGTGTGATAAGCTCTACGTTCACATACAACGGGTGCAAGCCAGTTTTGCACACCCAGAATACTCGGGTTAAACTTGACGAGCCTAGCATATGCAGATATGGCCTCGGAACACTGAGACCGAAAGGTCAAACGTGAATCATATAGTAGATATGATCAACATAGTGGTGTTCACCATTGAAAACTACTCCATCTCACATGATGATCGGACATGGTTTAGTTGATTTGGATCACGTGATCACTTAGATGATTAGAGGGATGTCTATCTAAGTGGGAGTTCTTAAGTAATATGATTAATTGAACTTTAATTTATCATGAACTTAGTACCTGATAGTATTTTGCATGTCTATGTTGTTGTAGATCAATGGCCCATGCTACCGTTACTTTGAATTTTAATGTGTTCCTAGAGAAAGCTAAGTTGAAAGATGATGGCAGCAACTACACGGAATGGGTCCATAACTTGAGGATTATCCTCATTGCTGCACAGAAGAATTACGTCCTGGAAGCACCGTTAGGTGTACCACCCGCGCCCTCAACTACAGACATTGTGAATGCTTGATACGTCTCCAACGTATCTATATTTTTGATTGTTCCATGATATTATATTATTTGTTTTGGATGTTTAATGGGCTTTACTATACAATTTTATATTATTTTTGGAAATAACCTATTAACCGGAGGCCCAACCCAAATTGTTGTTTTTTGCCTATTTCAGTGTTTCGAAGAAAAGGAATATCAAACGGAGTCCAAACGGAATGAAACCTTCGGGAGAGTTATTTTTGGAACAAACTCAATCCAGGAGACTTGGAGTGGACGTCAAGAAAGAAACGAGGCGGCCACGAGGCAGGAGGGCGCGCCCAGGGGGTAGGCGCGCCCCCACCCGCATGGGCCCCTCGTGGCTCCCCTGACCGACTTCCTTTGCCTATATATACTCATATACCCTGAAAACATCCAGGAGCACCACGAAACCCTATTTCCACCGCCACAATCTTCTGGACGTGTGAGATCCCATCTTGGGGCCTTTTTTGGCGCTCTGCCGGAGGAGATCACGGAGTGCTTCTACATCAACACCATAGCCTCTCCGATGAAGTGTGAGTAGTTTATCACACATCTTCGGGTCCATAGTTATTAGCTAGATGGATTCTTCTCTCTCTTTGGATCTCAATACAAAGTTCTCCTCGATCTTCTGGGAGATCTATTGGATGTAATTCTTTTTGCGGTGTGTTTGTCGAGATCCGATGAATTGTGGGTATATGATCAAGATTATCTATGAACAATATTTGAATCTCCTCTGAATTCTTTTATGTATGATTTTTTATCTTTGCAAGTCTCTTCGAATTATCAGTTTGGTTTGGCCTACTAGATTGATCTTTCTTGCAATGGGAGAAATGCTTAGCTTTGGGTTCAATCTTGCGGTGTCCTTTACCAATGACAGCAGGGGCAGCAAGGCACGTATATTGTATTGTTGCCATCGAGGATAAAAAGATGGGGTTTATATCATATTGCTTGAGTTTATCCCTCTACATCATGTCATCTTGCCTAATGCGTTACTCTGTTCTTATGAACTTAATACTGTAGATGCATGCTGGATAGCGGTCGATGTGTGGAGTAATAGTAGTAGATGCAGAATCGTTTCGATCTACTTGTCGCGGATGTGATGCCTATATACATGATCATGCCTAGATATTCTCATAACTATGCACTTTTCTATCAATTGCTCGACAGTAATTTGTTCACCCACCGTAATACTTATGCTATCTTGAGAGAAGCCACTAGTGAAACCTATGGCCCCCGGGTCTATTTTCCATCATATAAGTTTCCGATCTATCTTAATTTGCAATTTTTACTTTCCAATCTATATCATAAAAATACCAAAAATATTTATCTTATTATTATCTCTATCAGATCGCAGTTTTGCAAGTGGCCGTGAAGGGATTGACAACCCCTTTATCGCGTTGGTTGCAAGGTTCTTATTTGTTTGTGCAGGTACGAGCGATTTGAGTGTAGCCTCCTACTGGATTGATACCTTGGTTCTCAAGAACCGAGGGAAATCCTTATGCTACTTTGATGCATCACCCTTTCCTCTTCAAGGGAAAACCAACACATGCTCAAGAGGTAGCAAGAAGGATTTCTGGCGCCGTTGTTGGGGAGGTCTACGCACAAGTCAAGACATACCAAGTACCCATCACAAACTCTTATCCCTCGCATTACATTATTTGCCATTTGCCTCTCGTTTTCCTCTCCCCCACTTCACCCTTGCCGTTTTATTCGCCCTCCTTTTTTCCGTTCGCCTCTTTTTTGCTTGCTTCTTGTGTGCCTGTTTGCCCTGATGGCCTTGCCTTAGAACGTTGATCCCCACCTTAGAAGGTTGGAAGAAATCGAAAACAACGTTAGAAGCTTTATGACTTCACAATTTGAGCATGATAATTTCTTCATAAGCGAGTTTAAAGAACAAAAAAGCTTTATGGAATACATGAATAAAGAGCTTGATGATATGTCCATGGAATTTTATGGTTTCAAATCTCAGTTTGCTCATCTTGAAAACTTAATAGCCCAAATTTCGGATAAGCGGGCCACCTTAGTTAATAAGATGGCTGCCAAACTAGAAGGGTTAGAAGGAAATAATGATTAAGATCTAAAAGTGATTGATGTGTATCCTATTAAATCTTTGTTTGCAATATGAATCTTGATAATGATGGGACTGGAGATGAGTCAACTTTAGTTAAAAGGCGTCCCAATGATTCAGAGTTTTTAGATCTTGATGCAAAAATGGGTAAAAGTGGGATTGAAGAGGTCAAAACTTTACATAGCAATGAACCCACTATTTTGGATTTCAAGGAATTTAATTATGATAATTGTTCTTTAATAGATTGTATTTCCTTGTTGCAATCCGTGTTAAATTCTCCTCATGCTTATAGTCAAAATAAAGCTTTTACCAAACACATCGTTGATGCTTTAATGCAATCTTATGAAGAAAAACTTGAATCAGAAGTTTCTATCCCTAGAAAACTTTATGATGAGCGGGAACCTACTATTAAAATTAAAATTAAAGATCATGAATGCTATGCTTTGTGTGATTTGGGTGCTAGTGTTTCCACGATTCCAAAAACTTTGTGTGATGTGCTAGGTTTCCGCGAATTTGACGATTGCTCTTTAAACTTGCACCTTGCGGATTCCACCATTAAGAAACCTATGGGAAGGATTAATGATGTTCTTATTGTTGCAAATGGGAATTATGTGCCCGTATATTTTATTGTTCTTGATATAGATTGCAATCTTTCATGTCCTATTATTCTTGGTAGACCTTTCCTTAAAACGATTGGTGCAATTATTGATATGAAAGAAGGAAATATTAGATTCCAATTTCCATTAAGGAAAGGCATGGAACACTTTTCTAGGAATAAAATCAAATTACCTTATGAATCTATTAGGAGAACCACCTATGAATTGAATACCAAAGATGGCAATACTTAGATCTATTCTCGCTTTTATGCCTAGCTAGGGGCGTTAAACGATAGCGCTTGTTGGGAGGCAACCCAATTTTATTTTTGTTCTTTACTTTTTGTTCCTGTTTAATAATAAATAATTCATCTAGCCTCTTGTTAGATGTGGTTTTATGTTTTAATTAGTGTTTGTGCCAAGTAGAACCTTTCGGAAGACTTGGGTGAAGTCTTTATGATCTTGCTGTAAAGAAACAAAAACTTTAGTGCTCACGAGATTAGCTGCCATTTTTTTACTGGAGGGTGATTTTAGGTTGATTCTTTTTGAACATAATTAATAGACAAATTCCTCACGTCCACCAATTTATTTCAGAATTTTGAGAGTTCCAGAAGTATTCAAAAGTTACAGATTTCTACAGACTGTTCTGTTTTTGACAGATTCTGTTTTTCGTGTATTGTTTGCTTATTTTGATGAATCTATGGCTAGTATCGGGGGGTATGAACCATAGAGAAGTTGGAATACAGTAGGTTTAACACCAATATAAATAAATGATGAGTTCATTACAGTACCTTAAAGTGGTGGTTTGTTTTATTTTGGTAACCGAGCTCACGAGATTTTCTGTTGAGTTTTGTGTTGTGTACTTTTCAAGTTTTGGGTAAAGAATTGATGGATTATCGAATAAGGAGTAGCAAGAGCCTAAGCTTGGTGATTCCCAAGGCACCCTAAGGTAAAATTCAAGGACAACAAAAAGCCTAAGCTTGGGGATGCCCCGGAAGGCATCCCTCTTTAAATCTTAAATCCATCGGTAACTTTACTTGCTGCTATATTTTTATTCACCACATGATATGTGTTTTGCTTGGAGCGTCTTGTATGATTTGAGTTTTTGCATTTTAGTTTACCACAATCATCCTTCCTGTACTCACCTTTTGGGAGAGACACGTATGAATCGGAATTTATTAGAATACTCTATGTGCTTCACTTATATCTTTTGAGCTAGAGAATTTTTCTCTAGTGCTTCACTTATATCTTTTTAGAGCATGGCGGTGGTTTTATTTTGTAGAAATTATTGATATCTCATGCTTCACTTATATTATTTTGAGAGTGTTTTAGAACAACATGGTAATTTTCTTTGGTTATAAAATTAGTCCTAATATGATGGGCATCCAAGATAGGTATAACAAAAACTTTCATATAGAGTACTTTAAACACTATGATAAATTTGATACTTGATAATTGTTTTGAGATATAAAGGTGGTAATGTTAGAGTCATGCTAGTTGGGTAATTATAAAATTGAGAAATACTTGCAAAGTTTGCAAGTCCCGTAGCATGCACGTATGGTGAGCGTTGTGTGACAAATTTGAAGCATGGGGTGTTCTTTGATTGCTTCCTTATGAGTGGAGGTCGGGATCACGCGATGGTTAACTCCTACCAACCCTTCCCCTAGGACCATGCATAGTAGTACTTTGCTTCGAGGGCTAATAAACTTTTGCAATAAGTATATGAGTTCTTTATGACTAATGTGAGTCCATGGATTATACGCACTCTTACCCTTTCACAATTTGCTAGCCTCTACGGTACCGTGCATTGCCCTTTCTCACCTTGAGAGTTGGTGCAAACTTCACCGGTGCATCCAAACCCCGTGATACGATACGTTCTATCATACATAAACCTCCTTATATCTTCCTCAAAACAGCCACCATACCTACCTATTATGACATTTCCATAGCCATTCCGAGATATATTTCCATGCAACTTTCCACCGTTCCGTTTATTATGACACACTCCATCATTGTCATATTGCTTTTGCATGATCATGTAGTTGCCATTGTATTTGTGGCAAAGCCACCTTTATAATTCTTTCATACACGTCGCTCTTGATTCATTGCATATCCCGGTACACTGCCAGACGCATTCACATAGAGTCATATTTTGTCCAAAGTATGGAGTTGTAATTCTTGAGTTGTAAATAAATAGAAGTGTGATGATTTCCATTATTAGAGCATTGTCCCATGTGAGGAAAGGATGATGGAGACTATGATTCCCCCACAAGTCGGGATGAGTCTCTGGACTTTATGGAAAATAAAAGAGGCCAAAGAAGCCCAAATAAAAAAACAGACCAAAGAAGCCCAAAAAAGGAAAAGAAAAAAAGAAAAAATGAGAGAAAAAGAGAGAAGGGACAATGTTACTATCCTTTTTCCACACTTGTGCTTCAAAGTAGCATCATGATCTTCATGATAGACAGTCTCCTATGTTGTCACTTTTATATACTAGTGGGAAGTTTTCATTATAGAAGTTGGCTTGAATATTCCAATGATGGGCTTCCTCAAAATGACCTAGGTCTTTGTGAGCAAGCAAGTTGGATGCACACCCACTTAGTTTCTTTTGATGATCTTTCATACATGTATAGCTCTAGTGCATCCATTGCATGGCAATCCCTACTCCTCGTATTGACATCAATTGATGGGCATCTCCATAGCCCGTTGATTAGCCGCGTCAATATGAGACTTTCTCCTTTTTTGTCTTCTCACATAGACCCTATCATTATACTCTACTCCACCCATAGTGCTATGTCCATGGCTTATGCTCATGTATTGCGTGAGGGTTGAAAAGGCTGGAGCGCGTTAAAAAGTATGAACCAATTGCTTGGCTGAAACCGGGGTTGTGCATGATGGGAGCATTTTGTGTGACAAAAATGAAGCATGGCCAAACTGTATGATTTTGTAGGGATAAGCTTTCTTTGGCTATGTTATTTTTATAAGACATGATTACTTTGTTAATATGCTTGAAGTATTACTATTTTTATGTCAATATTAAACTTTTATCTTGAATCTTTTTTATTTGAACATTCATGCCACAATAAAGAAAATTACATTGAGAATTATGTTAGGTAGCATTCCACATCAAAAAATCTGTTTTTATCATTTACCTACTCGAGGACGAGCAACAATTAAGCTTGGGGCTGCTTGATACGTCTCCAACGTATCTATAATTTTTGATTGTTCCATGCTATTATATTATTAGTTTTGGATGTTTAATGGGCTTTACAAAACACTTTTATATTATTTTTGGGACTAACCTATTAACTGGAGGCCCAGCCCAAATTGATTTTTTTTTGCCTATTTCAGTGTTTCACAGAAAAGGAATATCAAACGGAGTCCAAACGGAATGAAACCTTCGGGAGAGTTATTTTTGGAACAAGCGCAATCCAGGAGACTTGGAGTGGACATCAAGAAAGAAACGAGGCGGCCACGAGGCAGGAGGGTGCGCCCAGGGGGGGTAGGCGTGCCCCCCACCCTCGTGGGCCCCTTGTGGCTCCCCTGACCGACTTCCTTCGCCTATATATACTCATATACCCTAAAAACATCCAGGAGCACCATGAAACCTTATTTCCACTGCCGCAACCTTCTGTACCCGTGAGATCCCATCTTGGGCCCTTTTTCGGCGTTCCACCGGAGGGGGAATCGATCATGGAGGGCTTCTACATCCACACCATAGCCTCTCCGATGAAGTGTGAGTAGTTTACCGCAGACCTTCGGGTCCATAGGTATTAGCTAGATGGCTTCTTCTCTCTCTTTGGATCTCAATACAAAGTTCTCCTCGATCTTCTTGGAGATCTATTCGACGTAATTATTTTTGCGGTGCGTTTTTAGAGATCCGATGAATTGTGGGTTTATGATCATGATTATCTATGAACAATATTTGAATCTCCTCTGAATTATTTTATGTATGATTTTTATCTTTGCAAGTCTCTTCGAATTAGCAGTTTGGTTTGGCCTACTAGATTGCTCTTTCTTGCAATGGGAGAAGTGCTTAGCTTTGGGTTCAATCTTGCGGTGTCCTTTCCCAGTGACAGAAGGGGCAGCAAGGCACATATTGTATTGTTGCCTCGATAAAAAGATGGGGTTTATATCATATTGCTTGAGTTTATCCCTCTACATCATGTCATCTTATCTAATGCATTACTCGGTTCTTATGAACTTAATACTGTAGATGCATGCTGGATAGCGGTCGATGTGTGGAGTAATAGTAGTAGATGCAGAATTGTTTCAATCTACTTGTTGCGGACGTGATGCTTATATACATGATCATGCCTAGATATTCTCATAACTATGCACTTTTCTATCAATTCTTCGACAGTAATTTGTTCACCCACCGTAATACTTATGCTATCTTGAGAGAAGCCACTAGTGAAACCAATGGCCCCTGGGTCTATTTTCCATCATATAAGTTTCCGATCTATTTTATTTTGCAATCTTTACTTTCCAATCTATATCATAAAAATACCAAAAATATTTATCTTATTATTATCTCTATCAGATCTCACTTTTGCAAGTGGGCGTGAAGGGATTGACAACCCCTTTATCGCGTTGGTTGCAAGGTTCTTATTTGTTTGTGCAGGTACGAGGGATTTGAGTGTAGCCTCCTACTGGATTGATACCTTGGTTCTCAAAAACTGAGGGAAATACTTACACTACTTTGCTGCATCACCCTTTCATCTTCAAGGGAAAACCAACGCATGCTCAAGAGGTAGCAATGCCTGGCAGACGCGTGTTGAAGACTACTCGATAGTTCAGTGTGCCATGCTTTACGGCTTAGAATCGGGACTTCAAAGACGTTTTGAACGTCATGGAGCATATGAGATGTTCTAGGAGTTGAAGTTAATATTTCAAGCAAATGCCCGAGTTGACAGATATGAAGTCTCCAACAAGTTCTACAGCTGCAAAATGGAGGAGAATAGTTCTGTCATTGAACACATACTCAGAATGTCTGGGTACCATAACCACTTGACTCAACTGGGAGTTGATCTTCTAGTTGATTGTGTCCTTGACATAGTTCTTCAATCACTGCCACCAAGCTATAAAGGCTTCGTGATGAACTATAATATGCAAGGGATGAACAAGACTATTCCCGAGCTCTTCGCGATGCTAAAGGCCGCGGAGGTAGAAATCAAAAAGGAGCATCAAGTGTTGATGGTCAACAAGACCACTAGTTTCAAGAAAAAGGGCAAAGGGAAGAAAGGGAACTTCAAGAAGAACGGCAAAAAGGTTGCTGAGGGAGTCCTAGATTAGGGGGTATCCGGACAGCCGGACTATGTACATTATCCAGACTATCGAAGCGTGAAGATACAAGACTCAAGACTTCGGCCCGTGTCCGGATGGGACTCTCCTTTGCGTGGAAGACAACCTTGGCGATCCGGATATTGTGTTTCCTTCCTTGTAACCGACTCCATGTAAACCCTAGCCCTTTCCGGTGTCTATAGAAACCGGAGAGGACGATCCTTAGAAGGCCGATCACAATCACAATCACAATCATACCACCATAGGCTAGCTCTTAGGGTTTAGCCTCTACGATCTCGTGGTAGATCTACTCTTGTACTACTCATATCTTCAATATTAATCAAGAAGGAAGTAGGGTTTTACCTCCATCGAGAGGGCCCGGACCTGGGTAAACATTGTGTCCCTTGCTTCCTGTTACCATCAGCCTAAGACGCATAGATCGGGACCCACTACCCGAGATCCGCCGGTTTTGACACCGACATTGGTGCTTTCATTGAGAGTTCCTCTGTGTTGTTGCTGTAAGGCTCTATGGCTCGTCTCGTTGTCAAGGATGACATCACCTAGGGAGGAATGCTGGTTGTAGGCCAGATCCTTCGACTTGGCGGCTTCATTATGGCCGCCCCACTGGCTGTCGCGCCAACGGTGGCCTCTCGGGTCATCACGCATGACCTTCGCATCAATTCGGAGCTTGCCGAACAGATGGATCCGGTAGAGCTCTCCTCTCTTAACGAGCTCCTGGATCGCATCGCCGCTTTGGGAGTCGCTATGGACTATGACCGGATTGGGCTTAAACTCGACCAGAGGGACATTAAATCCCCGCCGGCCACCCATGAGATAGCGGTAGTGGAGGAACCACACACGGGTCGCCCCTCAATTTTGAGGACGAATTATGTCTGGATCACCGAACTCAGTGAACCGAACACCTATCCAAAGGAAGACATGACCCGAGTCCCGGACTTAGAGCCGGGCATCGGGCCGAAGAGATCGGGTGACACTCCGGACCTCAAACTGTCGGGCTCGGAACCTTCCGCGCCCCCGGGTGTCGGATTGGATCAAGACCCGGATTCGGCCAACGACACTCGCTCGGACTTAAACCGTCTCTCCCGCGTCAGGCAAGAGTCCCTGGAGACGGTACACCATTACTAGGCCAGATTCCTCCTTGCGCTTAACAAGGTCAAGGACTGCCACGAGGAGGACGCAGTCTCACTTTTTTGTGAAAACTGCACAAACAAAGGACTCCTTAATGCTATAAGCCGTCGTGACATAGCACACTTTGCGGACTTAGCGACCATAGTACAGAAGTACTGCGCGATGGAAAGCGCCTGGAAAACCCAAACAGAATTTTGGGATAGTACGGCCCTCACCAGAACCTTTGTCCGAACTAACCAGCCGAACTCTCGTAAGTCGACCAATTCAATTCCCAATAAACCGAAACCCGCCCCAGGGTGTGGAACCGTATTGGAAGGATGGCTTAATGGGCCATGCAAGCTTCACAGTAGGCCGGACGCAACACCATCCCATAGCCTAAGGGCATGTTGGATACTCCGGCAGGTAGCTAAGAGTGGCGAGCATCTCCTCGAGAGCCATAAAGCCGAACAACATCCCGCCCAGGAACACAATACGGTACTAACAGTCTTCGAGACTTTCGCCTCAAACAATAGGCGCAAGCGAGCCCATCGAAGCTCTGCTGAAATCTGTCATGTGGCAAAAGTAAATCCGTGGAACGACACTGCTATAACTTTCAATGCCAGTGACGAGCCCCAATTCCCGACCGCCCGGGCACCAGCCGCTTTGGTCCTTAGTCCAATTGTAGACGGCTTTCGTCTCACTAAAGTGCTCATGGACGGCGGAAGCGGATTAAACCTGATCTACGAAGAAACACTCAAGAAGATGGAAATCGATAAAGGCCGCATTGAGCAAAGTGGCACAACTTTCAGGGGAATTATCCCTAGTCGGGAGGCACGGTGCACGGGGAGAATCACACTTGATGTGGTATTCGGCACCCCCGAGAATTACAGGTCCGAAGAAACCGTGTTCCAAGTGGCCCCTTTCAGCAGCGGATACCACACCCTTCTAGGGTGGGACGCGTTTGCGAGCTTTCAAGCTATACCCCATTACTGGTACATGAAGCTTAAAATGCCAGGACCCAATGGAATCATCACTCTAGCTAGTGATCCGGACATCGCACTCCGCGCCGAAAACAAAACCGCAGCACTAGCCTTGGAGGCACTGTCCGAAGCCCTAGCGGCAAAAGAATTAACAATGTTGCGCGCCACCGTGGACAGGGACGACGTGATACTCGACAAACGACCCAAGTCCACCTCATTTAAGCCCGAGCCCCTCCACCGCATCTGGCCTCGCCGGCGTCATGTCGCCGACCCGCTGACCGTTGACTGGGTGGGCCCAGTTTGACCCCCTGGGTCACTGACGTGTGGGCCACCCTTGTTAATTATTAGTTAGGTTAGTTTAGCGCTAATTAACCTAGATTAGTGCTTAACCTAACACTAACTAACTTTGTTTAGTTAGTTAACTAACCAGCGACACGTGGGTCCCACAGGTCAGGTTTGACCTGGCCGACCAGTTGACTGCTGACATCACGGTGACGTCATCTCGACACGATAAATCCTTTTACAGGTTTATTCTTATATAGGAAATTCCAGAAAATAGTATAAACTTCTAAAAATCATAGAAATTCAACCGTAACTCCAAATGAAATAATTTATATATGGAAAATTATCAAAAAAATCCAATCTATCCATCTGTACTGGTTTCATGCATGTTTAAACAAGTTAACTTGCTGTTTAGCGCAAAACATGATAAAACACTATTAAGCTCACAAATGAGTTTGAACTTTGAATCTTTGGTTCAAAATAGCTCAAACCCATCTGATTATAGTTGCATTAGCCTAACACACTCATTTTACCATGTCATGATCATGCATCATATTGTGCATTGCATTGATTGTGTTTCTTTCTCTGTTGCTGGTAATTGTTCCCTCTCGATAGACGTGATTCGACGATGAGTTCGATGACACCGATGAAGAACTATAATATCTTCAGAAGTGCCAGGCAAGCAAAACCCCCTTGTTCATTCCGATACAATCCCACTCTCTCGCTCCTGCTCTCTTTTACTGCATTAGGACAACAACGATTCAACTGTTACATGCTGCGGTAGTTGAACCCCTTTCCTCTGCATGACCTGTCATTGACACAGTAAATAGATGAAACCCACTAGCATGAGTAGGAGTTGTTTGAGCCCTGATGTGCCTACTCATTCATGCTTGTTTGTCATGCCTGCTATTGCTTAGAGTTGTGTCAGTCTGATTCATCGGGGATGAATTGGAGGTGTGTGAACATGTCCCTCATGTGTGAGCTAAGTGTGTGAACACGATTTGGTAAAGGTAGCGGTGAGAGGCCATGTAGGAGTACATGGTGGGTTGTCTCATTGCAGCCGCCCTCAGAACTGAGTTACGTGTTTGCGATCCATGAACAGTTACTACCACACATTCGGTTCCGTAACTCGACCCCTCTCGACTTATTAATCAACATGATCTCTGTCCGGGGAGTTGCAACTAGTTTACGGTGTTTGTAGGTAGTGTTAGTAGTCTACCAAGTGGCACCCGTGCAGGTGGGCTTGGGACAGACTAGGCACCATGGCACGGTGTACCAAGCGTAGATCCACCCGTCGAGGTGGGCTTGGGAACCCTGCTCACCTTGTTTGGGGCCGTGAGCGACACCCTGGCCGGATCTCCTTGTGGATGGAACCCGAATAGGCGATAAACCTGGATGAGAGACTTGTGTGGTTAGTCAGGTCGTGGCCGACACCCTCGCTGGGCTTCCGCTTGAAGGTTGCCGAGTACATGTCATGTAAACGGTGATAAGTGGTGAGAGCGTGTGTGAAGAAGTACACCCCTGCAAGGTTAACATTATCTATTTGAATAGCCGTGTCCGCGGTAAAGGACTTCTGGGTTGCCTGTACAGTTCATAGACAAGTGAAAGTGGATACTCTAAAACTCGCAAGATAAGCGTGAGTGCTATGGATGGCGTTCTCGTAGGGAGACGGGAGCGGATCCATAGTGGTGTATTGATATGGTGAATATGTGGACTCGTGTGCGCCACCTCAAAAGAGTTACTTGCAGTCGTAGTTCAGGATAGCCACCGAGTCAAAGCTGGCTTGCTGCAGTTAAACTCCACTACCCCCTTTGTTGATAATGATGCATATGGAGATAGTTCTGACGTAAGTCTTGCTGGGTACATTTGTACTCACGTTTGCCTATTTTATGTTTTGCAGAGAGACGTTAGTCTCGCTAGTAGTTCCGTGTGGACTTCGACGTTTAGCTTGATACCTCGACTCACGATCTTGTGCCCTCGGCATGATCTGGTAGATAGTCAGGCTTCTCAGCCTTTTTCATTTGTAGATGTATGTACTCAGACATGTTAAGCTTCCGCATGTGCTTTGACTTGTATGCTCTGAATGTTGGGTCATGAGACCCATGTTTGTAATATCTCGCTCCTCGGAGCCTAATGAATAAATACTTTGAGTCATAGAGTTTTTTTGTGATGCCATGTTGTGTTTACACATATCGAGCATATTGTGTGTACGATTGAAATGCTTGGTATGTGTGGGATCCGACAATCTAGTTGTTTATCCTTGGCAGCCTCTCTTATGGGGAAATGTAGTCTAGTGCTTCCATGAGCCATAGTAGTACGGTACAGCCCGGTTCACCGGAGTCCTGCTAGCGCAACACTACTGCTCAGGACGCTTGACTGGCCGGCATGTGTTTCACTTCGTTCCTGTGTCTGTCCCTTCGGGGAAATGTCACGCGGTGACTCCGGAGTCCTGCCTAGCCTGCTACAGCCCGGGTTCCCGGAGTCCTGTTAGCCTAGTGCTACAGCCCGGATTCACACGTTGCTGACCGACATGCTCGAAGTTGATTCATGTATGCCTGTCCCCATGGGTTAGTGCCGCTTTGGGTTCACGACTAGCCATGTCGGCCCGGGTTCTCTGTCATATGGATGCTAGCGACACTATCATATATGTGAGCCAAAAGGCACAAACGGTCCCGGGCCATGGTAAGGCGACACCCGTGGGAATACCGTGCGTGAGGCCGCAAAGTGATATGAGGTGTTACTGGCTAGATCGATGTGACTTGGAATTGGGGTCCTGACAGAGCTTGACTCCGTACTCTGGGGGCTGCGGACCATGCCGAGTGGCACCACTGGATATACACCATTTTTTATGGTGTACGGCGCGGAAGCAGTACTACCTTGCGACATAATACATGATTCGCCATGCGTACGCATGTACGAAGAAAAGGAAGCCGAGCTAGATCGGCAGGATAACTTGGACGCCCTGGAGGAGGAGCACGATGTCGCTAAGGCCCGTTTCGCATTCTATCAGCAACAGGCTCGACGATACCAAAGCAGAGAAGTACGGGCCAAAACTTATAATATTGGTGAACTCGTTCTCCGCTTACCAGAGAAGAAGAAGGACAACCTCAAACCCAAGTGGGAAGGCCCCTTCGTCATCGACCAAGTTCTCACCGGAGGAGCGTACCGCTTACGTAATGCGTCTGATAACAGACGCGAGCCGAACCCATGGAACACAGCAAGACTCCGGAGATTCTACGCCTAGCGCCGAACTCAGTGTTTGTCTCTTCACCTCCTCCTTTTTATTTAATTATGCCCCCCTCTTCCTTTCTTGATCTTTTTCTCTTCACACAAAGTATTTCATACAGTACGGACTCCCGGATTATTCCGGCCGCACTATGTGTGTAAACAATACCTGGGGGCTTCCTATACGGAAGCTAAATATAAATTACTCTGAAGGCTTTTTGCCCATCACACATGAATTTCTTTTAATGTGTGCCTTTTCTTCACCATTATATGCATCGATATGACTTAATACGTGGCCAAGCTGGGTTGCCTGGCTCCTGTGTTTATGCCCTACGCTCCCGTTAATTCGGCTAGGGCATAAGGGGAGCACCTCTGCGATTGTTACTGCCGGTTGAGCCGGATGTGTACCTCAGACTGGGTGAAACCGAAAGCTAGTTCCTTAAGAGAATATTCGGTCAGTGAACAAAAGATGTTTTCGTTTTTCTTAACATAAATCCCCAGAAGTTTTGTATCCTGCGTCTTTGTCCGCAGCCCGGGCATGTGCTTTGCCGCATGCACCCCCAGGGAAAGGAACCCCTAACAGAACTATTCTCCCTGGAAGATGTTTCTTACTACCCATGTAATATAACATAACTAGTTGGGTACTTGTCTGTTCAAGCACTTATGACCCCTACGTCTGGTCTCCATGCATACCCCGGTTTTGTATAACTGAGCGGGTATTCGGACACACCCCGGACTATAGGATCCGGGGGCTGAAGCGAAAAGGTCCGCCATGACAAATGATTTTAATCCTTCTAGGGGCTACTTATGCCCTTACATTACACAGTCACTTGGACTGACTATACTCCTCCTCTATGCCATCCGACAGGCTATCTAGTTTACAATCCTGTTGAGAATACTTAGCATCTAACGCTACCTGGTCATATACCAGACTTACGGGAATTTCTTGCCCATCGGGCCCCGCCGGTTATACTTCGGCCATATGGTTTGGGTCCAGCTTGGTGTAGCGTGTCTTCACCATGTCCCAAGCTTCTCTTGCACCTTGCCGGCATGCTGATATCTTCCACAGCCGGAAGCGCTGCCGGGCTCCTTGAAGCAGGTCCACAAGCTCCCCTACGCCATTTGGCAAGGGGCTTGAGGGCCACAAGGCCTGAATAAGGACGTGCATCACCCGACAAGCTCGCTCGTGCAACTGTGAAAGTTCTTGCAGTACATCACCTATAGATGAGGGCATCTCCTCCTCAGGGCGACCCGTTAACATTCCTACACGAAAAATTCTTTCAATACACTTCCTCGCCGAACTATCATACAGTTCGTCTAGGCACTCACCATAAATGCCGCGTCGAAGCCTTTTATTCTCCTTTACGGAGTCCGCCAGCTGGGCACGGACGTCTTTTAACTCTACGTCCAGCCGGACATTGGCATCCTGAAGATTGTTCTTCTCCTGCCGCACTTGCGTGAGAATGCGCTCGCCAGCCTTTAGTTGCCTCTGGAGATGCGACTCGTCATCTCTCTCGTCCTCCGGATTCACTCCGGGGTTATCTACAGAATTCTCTGTTTATAACAAACAGCCAGTTGCTAACTGATACATTTTCATACAATCGAAATAAATGTTACCGTATGAGGCCTTCTAGGATTCCTCTATCTTGGCAACTGTGGCCCTTAGTTGAGTCTTGCACTCTTACAGCTCCCGAGACAATTGCTCATTCTTATCTACAAGAACCTGCGCATAAATTGATACTTAAAACTATTGTTCCAACCGTTTCAAGTCTCAGGGGCTACTGCTATACATACTTATCACAATTTCTTACCAGTATATCTTTGGTATAATGGTTCGTCGCTTGGGCAATCCCGCCTTGAGCAGCCGGATGTATGCGTCTGCTGAATTGAAGGCATTAAAGGCCTCTTCGGAAAAGATGTTGTTCCAAAGCACGGCCCTCCGGCACCGGTGATTCATGGCGCTCTCCACTTTGGAGTTTGTGGCCGAAAGCATATCAGCATCCTCTGTCGGAGGACTATGCGGCATTGGCCCTACATCCGCTTCCTCTCTCGAAGTTGGTCCTGGAGCCCGACTGGTGGAGGCGTGGTTGGTAGGATCCCCGGATATAGTCTGGATACCCCTCTTCCTGCCAGGATGTAAAGGGTGCTGTTACACTTCAAGTAGCAATAATCACATGACAAGTTGTTTCCTTACCTCTGTAGAGGCGTGTCGACCCTAACCGCCTTCCTCTTGAGCCTACCCAATCCGGACGCCTGTGCCTGATGGGTCCCTAGGGGCTCGGCCCTACGCTCCGAGCGTCGTTTCTGCAAAAACACGACGCATCAGGGGTAAAACGTGACGTTAGGAAAGAATCCTCTTCGGAGGATCGAGTTTTCGGTATGGCTTACACGCGACGAAGGTAGCAGTCCGGATAGTCAACGGTGATAGCCACTAAGGCGCCGTCACGGCTCGCCCGATAAAATATCCCGTCGACAAGCTCCACAGCTGCATCCGGGTCCTCTTCGAGTCCTGGGTCCAGGGCCCTTTCAGGGTCCTCTCGCTGCGGGGAAGGGCTGGAGATTCCTTCTACGGCCCTCCTCAGTTCCTGCTTGGAAATATCGAGACAGGTAACCTTAGCAAAAAACGCCACGATAAGTGAAGAGAGAACATAAATGACGACTTACCCAGTTGGGGGGATTGTACATGGAGAATCCGTCTCGCGGTTTGATATAAAGGAAGTCTTCGTCTTCTCCTTTGTATAGGTCGGACAATATCCTTGCCAGCGCAGTGGCGGAGTCCGGACCCTTGCGGCCGCAGCGGGTGGCATCGTCTGTCCCGTTGTAATGCCACATGGGATTGCCCCGATATCGAAGCGGTTGCACTCCCCGCATTATGCATATTGCCATGACCTCTACTATTGTCAGTCCGGATTTGGCCAGTAACTTTATCCTGCTCATCAGGAAATGTATTTCCCTGGAATCCTCTTCTTGGAGGCCTCGGGGGCGCCAGCTTAGACGTGCCCTCGGCGGGGTGTTACTGAACTTGGGGAGTCCTGTCCGGACTGGATCCAGAAGGGGAGCGTCATCAATATAAAACCATTCTGAAGCCCAGTTATCCGGTGCCTTCTTGGGAGTGCCAGATAGGTATCCGGTCTCAGCGACACGCCATACTTCGGCCCCGCCCACTTGACATAGGGATTCTCCTTGGTTGCGGGGGACAAGGCAGAACAACTTTTTCCACAATCCAACATGAGCCTCGCAACCTAAAAATAGCTCACAAAGGGCGACATACCCAGCTATATGTAGTATGGAGGCTGGGGTAAAATTGTGCAACTAGAGGCCGTAAAACTCTAGGAGCCCGCGAAGGAATGGATGGATAGGGAACCTAACGCCCCTTAACAGATGCGGGATAAGGCATACGCGCTCCTCTGGAGATGGATTGGGAGATCTCTCCGCTTGTTCTCCGCCATTGTAGGTGGCCACCCCGGCTCGGACAGGGACCATGAACGCCGGCAGGAGGAGCCCTTGGGTTTGTAACTTTATCAGACGGCTATGCGAAACTGAACACTCTCCCCGATCCCCCGGCTTGGGGCAAGGGGAGCGAGCAGAAGAGATACGGCGACCGGCCATGTTGGAATGGTTTTTTCTGGGCACTCTGTTGGATGCTTGCTCAAGGAGGGAGAGTGGGGTTTGGATATGAGAATCCCCGTCTCTTCAAATAGACGGTTAGCCCGAACGACCGAGGGTGGCAAACGCAGACATGCCTCAACTCCTCGCATTCGCTTGACACATGGAAATGGTCATTATTGAAATACTGAAGCCGAGGAGTACAAACATTGATGAGATGCTGGACACTGTTCGTCGTGATGGGTACATTGGAGTATTCGGAGAAGGAACCCGCCTTGCAATGCCGAAGACCAGACTGCGTGCTGGACTCATCGCCATTGAAGCCTGGTTCAGGGGCTACTGAGGGAGTCCTGGATTAGGGGGTATTCGGACAGCAGGACTATGTACATTGTCCGGACTATCGAAACGTGAAGATACAAGACACAAGACTTCGGCCCGTGTGCGGATGGGACTCTCCTTTGCGTGGAAGACAAACTTGGCGATCCGGATATTGTGTTTCCTTCCTTGTAACCGACTCCATGTAAACCCTAGCCCTCTATGATGTCTATATAAACCGGAGAGGACGGTCCTTAGAAGGCCGATCACAATCACAATCACAATCATACCATCATAGGCTAGCTCTTAGGGTTTAGCCTCTACAATCTCATGGTAGATCTACTCTTGTACTACTCATATCTTCAATATTAATCAAGCAGGAAGTAGGGTTTTACCTCCATCGAGAGGGCCCGAACCTGGGTAAACATTGTGTCCCTTGCTTCATGTTACCATCAGCCTAAGACGCACAAATCGGGACCCCCTACCCGAGATCCGCCGGTTTTGACACCGACAGTTGCCGCTCAAGAGAAGAAACCCAAGTCTGGACCTAAGCCTGAAACTGAGTGCTTCTACTACAAAGGGACTGGTCACTGGAAGCGGAACTACCCCAAGTATTTGGCGGATAAGAAAGATGGCAAAGTGAAAGGTATATTTGATATACATGTTATTGATGTGTACTTAATTAATGCTTGCTGTAGCGCCTGGGTATTTGATACTGGTTTTGTTGCTCATATTTGCAACTCGAAACAGGGGCTATGGATTAAGCGAAGATTGGCTAAGGACGAGGTGATGATGCGCGTGGGAAATGGTTCCAAGATCGATGTGATCGCCGTTGGCACGCTACCTCTACATCTACCATCGGGATTAGTTTTAGACATGAATAAATGTTATTTGGTGCCAGCGTTGAGCATGAACATTATATCTGGATCTTGTTTGATGCGAGACGGTTATTCATTTAAATCAGAGAATAATGGTTGTTATATTTATATGAGTAATATCTTTTATGGTCATGCACCCTTGCTGAGTGGTCTATTTTTGTCGAATCTTGATAGTGATGATACACATATTCATAGTATTGAAGACAAAAGATGCAAAGTTAATAATGATAGTGCAACTTTTTTGTGGCATTGCCATTTGGGTCATATCGGTATAAAGCACATGAAGAAACTCCAGGCTGATGGACTTTTGGAATCACTTGATTATGAATCACTTGGTGCTTGCGAACCGTGCCTCATGGGCAAGATGACTAAAACTCCGTTCTCCAGAACAATGGAACGAGCTACTGACTTGTTGGAAATAATACATACCGATGTATGTGGTCCAATGAGTATTGAAGCTCGTGGTGGGTATCATTATTTTCTGACCTTCACAGATGATTTGAGCAGATATGGTTATTTCTACTTAATGAAGCATAAGTCTGAAACATTTGAAAAGTTCAAAGAATTTCAGAGTGAACTGGAAAATCATCGTAACAAGAAACTTGGAGGAGAATATTTGAGTTGCGAGTTTGGTCTTCATTTGAAACGACATGGGATAGTTTCACAACTAACGCCACCTGGAACACCACGACAAAATGGTGTGTCCGAACGTCATAACCATACTTTATTAGATATGGTGCGATCTATGATGTCTGTTACTGATTTACTGCTATTGTTTTGGGGTTATGCTTTAGATACGGTTGCATTCACTTTAAATAGGGCACCATCAAAATCCGTTGTGACGATGCCTTATGAACTGTGGTTTGGCTCGAACCCAAATCGGAGAATTGCGTTTTCATAGGATACCCAAAGGAAATTGTTGGGTACACCTTCTATCACAGATAAGAAGGCAAAATATTTGTTGCTAAGAATGGATCCTTTCTAGAAAAGGAGTTTCTCTCGGAACAAGTGAGTGGGAGGAAAGTAGAACTTGATAAGGTTATTGTACCTTCTCCCTTATTGGAAAGTAGTTCATCACAGAAATCAGTTCCAGTGATTCCTACACCAATTAGTGAGGAAGCTAATGATGATGATCTTGAAACTTCAGATTAAGTTATTACCGAACCTCATAGGTCTTCCAAAGTACAATCCGCACCATAGTGGTACGGTAATCCTATTCTGGAAGTCATGTTATTAGACCATGATGAACCTACGAACTATGTGGAAGCGATGATGAGCCCAGATTCCGCGGAATGGCTTGAGACCATGAAATCTGAGATGGGATCCATGTATGACAACAAAGTATGGACTTTGGTAGACTTGCCCGATGATCGGCAAGCCATATTAAATAAAAGGATCTTCAAGAGGAAGACGAATGATGATAGTAGTGTTACTATCTACAAAGCTCGACTTGTCGCAAAAGGTTTTCGACAATCTCAAGTGTTGACTACAATGAGATTTTTTTCACCCGTAGCGATGCTTAAGTCAGTCCAAATCATGTTAGCAATTTCCGCATTTTATGATTATGAAATTTGGCAGATGGATGTCAAAACTGCATTCCTTAATGGATTTCTAGAAGAGAGTTGTATATGATGCATCCAGAAGGTTTTGTCGATCCAAAGGGTGCTAACAAAGTGTGCAAGCTCCAGCAATCCATTTATGGACTGGTGCAAGCTTCTCAGAGTTGGAATATACGCTTTGATGAGTTGATCAAGGCATATGGTTTTATACAGACTTGCGATGAAGCCTGTATTTACAAGAAAGTGAGTGGGATCTTTGTAGCATTTCTAATATTATATGTGGATGACATATTGTTGATTGAAAAATGATATAGAATTCTTGGAGAGCATAAAAAGTTACTTCAATAATACATACAGCTCTGAATGTGATAGACTCGTTGACTAAACTTCTCTCACGAGCAAAACATGATCACACCTTAGTACTCTTTGGGTGTTAATCACATAGCGATGTGAACTAGATTATTGACTCTAGTAAACCCTTTGGGTGTTGGGCACATGGCGATGTGAACTATGGGTGTTAATCACATACAGATGTGTATTGGTGTTAAATCACATGGCGATGTGTACTAGATTATTTACTCTAGTGCAAGTGGGAGACTGAAGGAAATATGCACTAGAGGCAATAATAAAGTTATTATTTTTTCCTTATTTCATGATAAATGTTTATTATTCATGCTAGAATTGTATTAACAGGAAACTTAGTACATGTGTGAATACATAGACAAAACATATTGTCCCTAGTATGCCTCTACTTTAGTAGCGCGTTAATCAAAGATGGTTATGTTTCCTAACCATAGACATGTGTTGTCATTTGATGAACAGGATCAAATCATTAGGAGAATGATGTGATGAACATGACCCATCCGTTAGCTTAGCATTATGATCGTTACAGTTTCATTGCTACCGCTTTCTTCATGACTTATATAAGTTCCTCAGACTATGAGATTATGCAACTCCCGAATACCGGAGGAACACTTTGTGTGCTACCACACGTCACAACGTAAATGGGTGATTATAAAGGTGCTCCACAGGTGTCTCCGAAGGTGCTTGTTGGGTTGGTATAGATCGAGATTAGGATTTTGTCACTCCGTGTTTCGGAGAGGTGTCTCTGGGCCCTCTCGGTAATACTCCTCACTATAAGCCTTGCAAGCATTATAACTAATGAGTTAGTTGCGGGATGAAGTATTACAAAATAAGTAAAGAGACTTTCCGGTAACGAGATTGAACTAGGTATGATGATACCGACGATCGAATCTCAGGCAAGTAACATACCGAGGACAAAGGGAACAACGTATGTTGTTATGCGGTTTGACCGATAAAGATCTTCGTAGACTATGTAGGAACCAATATGAGCATCTAGGTTCCTCTATTGGTTATTGACCGGAGATGTGTCTCGGTCATGTCTACATAGTTCTCGAACCCGTAGGGTCCGCACGCTTAACATTCGATGACGATTGGTATTATGAGTTTGTATAATATGATGTACTGAAGATTGTTCGGAGTCCTGGATAAGATCACGGACATGACGAGGAGTCTCGAAATGGTCGAGACATAAAGATTGATATATTGGACGGTTATATTCGGACACTGGAAGTGTTTCAGATAAATTTCGAATAAAACCGGAGTACCGGAGGTGGAAGAGAGGAGGCAGGCCAAGGTGGGGGCGCCCCTTCCCCCTAGCCCAAACCGAATTGTGAAGGAAATATGCCCTAGAGGCAATAATAAAGTTATTATTTATTTCCTTAATTCATGATAAATGTTTATTATTCATGCTAGAATTGTATTAACAGGAACTTAGTACATGTGTGAATACATAGACAAAACATATAGTCCCTAGTATGCCTCTACTTGACTAGCTCGTTAATCAAAGATGGTTATGTTTCCTAACCATAGACATGTGTTGTCATTTGATTAATGGGATCATATCATTATGGGAATGATTTGATGGATATGATCCATCTGTTAGCTTAGCATTATCATTGTGTTAGTTTCATTGCTACTGCTTTCTTCATGACTTATACAAGTTCCCCAGACTATGAGATTATGCAACTCCCGAATACCGGAGGAACACTTTGTGTACTACCAAACGTCACAACGTAAAAGGGTGATTATAAAGGTGCTCTACAGGTGTCTCCAAAGGTGTTTGTTGGGTTGGCATAGATTGAGATTAGGATTTGTCACTCCGTGTTTCGGAGAGGTATCTCTGGGCCCACTTGGTAATACTCATCACTATAAGCCTTGCAAGCATTGTGACTAATGAGTTAGTTACGGGATGAAGTATTACGGAACAAGTAAAGAGACTTGCCGGTAACGAGATTGGACTAGGTATGATGATACCGACGATCGAATCTCGGGCAAGTAACACACCGATGACAAAGGGAACAACGTAGGTTGTTATGCAGTTCGACCGATAAAGATCTTCATAGAATATGTAGAAGCCAATATGGGCATCTAGGTTCCTCTATGGTTATTGACCAGAGAGGTGTCTCGGTCATTCCTACATAGTTCTCCAACCCGTAGGGTCCGCACGCTTAACGTTCGTTGACGATATAGTATTATATGAGTTATGTATGTTGGTGACCGAATGTTGTTCGAAGTCCCGGATATGATCACGGACATGACGAGTAACTCCAGAATGGTCCGGAGATAAAGATTGATATATGAGATAATAGTGTTTGGTCTCCGGAAGGGTTCCAGAATTCACGGAAGGGGTTCTGGATGTTTCCCGAAATGTTTGGGTACGAGAACACTTTATTTGGACAAAGGGGAAAGCCCACAAGGTTTTTGGAAAGCGCAAAAGGAAGTTTTGCGGAGTCCAGGTCGGGCCGTGGTCCCTGGCGTTCGCCATGGAGTCCGAGAAGGACTCTTGCCTTCGGGTGAAACCGACTTTGTGGAGGCTTTTACTCCAAGTTTCGACCCCAAGGCTCAACATATAAATAGAGGGGCAGGGCTAGCACCAAAGGCACATCAAGAAACACCAAGCCGTGTGCCGGCAACCCCGTCTCCTCTAGTTTATCCTCCGTCATATGTCCGTAGTGCTTAGGCGAAGCCCTGCAGAGATTGTTTTTCATCAACATTGTCACCACGCCTTCGTGCTGCCGAACTCAGCTACTACTTCGCCCGTCTTGCTGGATCAAAAAGGCGAGGACGTCATCAAGCTGAACATGTGCTGAACACGGAGGTGCCGTACGTTCGGTACTTGATCGGGGCAGATTGTGAAGGTGTACGTCTAAATCAACCACGTTGATAAACGCTTCTGCTTAGCAATCTTCAAGGGTATGAAGATACACTCTCCCTCTCGTTGCTATGCATCACATAGATAGATCTTGCGTGATCGTAGGAAAAGTTTTGAAATTACCGCGTTCCCCAACAGTGGCATCAGAGTCATGTCTATGCGTAGATGTTATATGCACGAGTAGAACACAAACAGTTGTGGGTGATAATAGTCATACTGCTTACTAGCATGTCATACTTTGATTCGGCGGTATTATTGGATGAAGCGGCTCAGACCGACATTACGTGTACGCTTACGTGAGACTGCTTCCACCGATGTGCTTTGCACATAGGTGGCTAGTGAGTGTCTGTTTCTCCAACTTTAGTTGAATCGAGTGTGGCTACGCCCGGTCCTTGTTGAAGGTTAAAACAGCACACTTGACAAAAAATCGTTGTGGTTTTGATGCGTAGGTAAGAACGGTTCTTGCTAGAAGCCCGTAGCAGCCACGTAAAACTTGCAACAAGAAATTAGAGGATGTATAACTTGTTTTTGCAGGGCTTGCTGTGATGTGATATGGTCAAGCATGATGTGATATAATTTGTTGTATGAGATGATCATGTTTCGTAACAAAGTTATCGGCAACTGGCAGGAGCCATATGGTTGTTGCTTTATTGTATGCAATGCAATCGCCATGTAATTGTTTTACCTTATCACTAAGCGGTAGCGATAGTCGTAGTAACAATAGGTGGCGAGACGACAATGATGCTACGATGGAGATCAAGGTGTCGTGCTGGTGACGTTGGATATCATGACGATGCTTCGGTGATGGAGATCATGAGCACGAGATGATGATGGCCATATCATGTCACATATTTTGATTGCATGTGATGTTTATCCTTTATGCATCTTATTTTGCTTAGTATGGCGGTAGCACTATAAGATGATCCCTTACTAAATTTCAAGGTACAAGTGTTCTCCCTGAGTATGCACCTTTGCGTCAGTTCTTCGTGCTGAGACACCACGTGATGATCGGGTGTGATAGGCTCTACGTTCACATACAACGGGTGCAAGCCAGTTTTGCACACGTAGAATACTCGGGTTAAACTTGACGTGCCTAGCATATGCAGATATGGCCTCAGAACACTGGAGACCGAAAGGTCTAGCGTGAATCATATAGTAGATATGATCAACATAGTGATGTTCACCATTGAAAACTACTCCATCTCACGTGATGATCGGACATGGTTTAGTTGATTTGGATCACATGATCACTTAGATGATTAGAGGGATGTCTATCTAAGTGGGAGTTCTTAAGTAATATGATTAATTGAACTTTAATTTATCATGAACTTAGTCCTGATAGTATTTTGCAAATAATGTTGTAGATCAATAGCTCGCGTTGTTTCTTCCCTATGTTTTTTATGTGTTCCTAGAGAAAACTAAGTTGAAAGATGATAGTAGCAACGATGCAGACTGGGTCCATGATATGAGGTTTATCCTCATTGCTGCACAGAAAAATTATGTCCTTGATGCACCGCTAGGTGACAAACCCTATTGCAGGAGCACATGCAGACGTTATGAACATTTGGCTAGCTCGATATGATGACTACTTGATAGTTTAGTTCACCATGCTTTACGGCTTAGAATCGGGACTTCAAAGACGTTTTGAACATCATGGATCATATGAGATGTTCCAGGAGTTGAAGTTGATATTTCAAGCAAATACCCGAGTTGAGAGATATGAAGTATCCAACAAGTTATATAGCTAAAAGATGGAGGAGAATAGCTCAAGCAGTGAGCATGTGCTCAGATTGTGTGGGGTACTACAATCGCTTGAATCAAGTGGGAGTTAATCTTCCAGATAAGATAGTGATTGAAAGAGTTCTCTAGTCACCATCACCAAATTACAGGAACTTCATGATGAACTATAGTATGCCAGGGATGACCAAAACGATTCCCGAGCTCTTCGTGATGCTGAAATTGACGAAGGTAGAAATCAAGAAAGAGCATCAAGTGTTGATGATTGACAAGACCACTAGTTTCAAGAAAATGGCAAAGGGAAGGAAAGGGAACTTCAAGTATAATGGCAAGCAAGTTGTCACTCCCGTGAAGAAGCCCAAAGCTGGACCAAAGCCTAAAACTGAGTGCTTCTACAGCAAAGGAAATGGTCACCGGAAGCGGAAATGCCCTGAATATTTGGTGGATAAGTAGGATGGCAAAGTGAACAAGGGTATATTTGATATACAGGCTATTGATGTGTATCTTAGTAGTGTTTATAGTAGCCCCTGGGTTACTTGTTCGGTTGCTAAGATTAGTAACTTGAAACAGGAGTTATAGAATAAATAGAGAATAGTTGAGGGTGAAGTGACAATGTGTGTTGGAAGTGGTTCCAAGATTGATATGATCATCATCGCAAACTCCCTATACTTTCAAGATTAGTGTTGAACCTAAAAAATGTTATTTGGTGTTTGCGTTGAGCATAAATATGATTAGATCATGTTTATTATAATACGATTATTCATCTAAGACAGAGAATAAATTGTTATTCTATTTACGTGAATAAAACCATCTATGGTCATACACCCAATGTTGATGGTTTATTGAATCTTGATCATGGTGATACACATATTCATAATATTCATGCCAAAAGATGCAAAGTTGATAATGATAATGCAACATATTTTTGGCACTGCCGTTTGGGTCATATCGGTGTAAAGCACATGAAGAAATTCCATAAAGATGGACTTTTGGAATCACTTGATTATGGATGCTTGCGTACCGTTCCTTATGGGCAAGATGACTAAAACTCCGTTCTCCGAAAAAATGGAACGAGCTAGTGACTTATTGGAAATAATACATACCGATGTATATGGTCCAATGAGTGTTGATGCTCGTGGCGAGTATCGTTATTTTCTGACCTTCATAGGCGATTTGAGCAGATAAGGGTATATCTACTTAATGAAACACAAGTCTGAAACATTTGAAAAGTTCAAAAGATTTTCAGAGTGAAGTGGAGAATCATCGTAACAAGAAAATAAAGTTTCTACGATCTGATCATAGAGGAGAATATTTGAGTTATGAGTTTGGCCTTCATTTAAAGCAATGTGGAATAGTTTCACAGCTCACGCCACCTGGAACACCATAGCGTAATGGTGTGTCCGGACGTCGTAACCGTACTTTATTAGATATGGTGTGATCTAAGATGTCTCTTACCGGATTACCACTATCATTTTGGGGTTATGCATTAGAGACAGTTGCATTCACTTTAAATAGGGCACCGTCAAAATCTGTTGAGACGACACCTTGTGAACTATGGTTTGGCAAGAAACCAAAGTTGTCGTTTCTTAAAGTTTGGGGCTGCGATGCTTATGTGAAAAAGCTTCAACCTGATGAGCTCGAACCCAAACCGGAGAATTGCCTCTTCATAGGATACCCAAAGGAAACTGTTGGGTACACCTTCTATCACAGATCCGAAGGCAAAATCTTTGTTGCTAAGAATGGATCCTTTCTAGAGAAGGAGTTTCTCTCTAAAGAAGTGAGTGGGAGGAAAGTAGAACTTGATGAGGTAATTGTACCTACTCCCTTATTGGAAAGTAGTTCATCGCAGAAATCGGTTCCTGTGATTCCTACAAAAATTAATGAGGAAGTTAATGATGATGATCATGAAACTTCAGATCAAGTTACTACCGAACCTCATAGGTCTTCCAGAGTAAGATCCGCACCAGAGTGGTATGATAATCCTGTTCTAGAAGTCATGTTACTAGACCATGATGAACCTACGAACTAAGAGGAAGCGATCATGAGCCCAGATTCCGCGAAATGGCTTGAGGCCATGAAATCTGAGATGGGATCCATGTATGAGAACAAAGTGTGGACTTTGGTGGACCTTCCCGATGATCGGCAAGCCATAGAAAATAAATGGATCTTTAAGAAGAAGACTGATGCAGACAGTAATGGTACTGTTTACAAAGCTCGACTTGTTGCGAAAGGTTTTCTAAAAGTTCAAGGAGTTGACTACGATGAGACTTTCTCACCCGTAGCGATGCTTAAGTCTGTCTGAATCATGTTAGCAATTGCTGCATTTTATGATTATGAAATTTGGCAAATGGATGTCAAAACTGCATTCCTGAATGGATTTCTCGAAGAAGAGTTGTATGTGATGCAAGCAGAAGGTTTTGTCGATCCAAAGGGTGCTAACAAAGTGTGCAAGCTCCAGCGATCCATTTATGGACTGGTGCAAGCCTTTCGGAGTTGGAATAAACGTTTTGATAGTGTGATCAAAGCATATGGTTTTATACAGAATTTTGGAGAAGCCTGTATTTACAAGAAAGTGAGTTGGAGCTCTGTAGCATTTCTGATCTTATATGTAGATGACCTATTGTTGATTGGAAATAATATAGAATTTCTGGATAGCATAAAGGGATACCTGAATAAGAGTTTTTCTATGAAAGACCTTGGAGAAGCTACTTATAGATTGGGCATCAAGATCTAGAGAGATAGATCAAGATGCTTAATTGGACTTTCACAAAGCACATACCTTGTTAAAGTTTTGAAGAAGTTCAAAATGGATCAGTCAAAGAAAGGGTTCTTGCTTGTATTACAAGGTGTAAAGTTGAAGAAGACTCAAAGCCCGACCACGGCGGAAAATAGAAAGAGAATGAAAGTTATTCCCTATACCACAGTCATAGATTCTATAAAGTATGATGTGCTGTGTACCAAACCCATTGTGTGCCCTGCCCTGAGTTTGGCAAGGGAGTACAATTTTGATCTAGGAGTAGATCACTTGACAGCGGTCAAGATTATCCTTAGTGAGGACTAAGGAAATATTTCTCGATTATGGATGTGATAAAAGAGCTCGTAGTAAAGAGTTACATCGATGCAAGCTTTTACACCGATCCAGATGACTCTAAGTCTCAATCTCGATACATATTGGAAGTGGGAGCAACTAGCTAGAGTAGCTCAGTGCAGAGCATTGTAGACATAGAATATTTGCAAAATACATACGGCTCTGAATGTGACAGAACCGTTGACTAAACTACTCTCATGAGCAAAACATGATCACACCTTAGTACTCTTTGGGTGTTAATCACATAGCGATGTGAACTAGATTATTGACTCTAGTAAACCCTTTGGGTGTTGGTCACATGGTGATGTGAACTATGGGTGTTAATCACATACAGATGTGAATATCGTTGTTATATCACATCGTGATGTGAACTAGATTATTGACTCTAGTGCAAGTGGGAGACTGAAGAAAATATGCCCTAGAGGAAATAATAAAGTTATTATTTATTTCCCTAATTCATGATAAATGTCTATTATTCATGCTAGAATTGTATTAGCCGGAAACTTAGTACATGTGTGAATACATAGACAAAACATATAGTCCCTGTATGCCTCTACTTGACTAGCTCGTTAATCAAAGATGGTTATGTTTCCTAACCATAGGCATGTGTTGTCATTTGATTAACGGGATCATATCATTGTGGGAATGATGTGATGGATATGACCCATCTTTTAGCTTAGCATTATGATCGTGTTAGTTTCATTGCTACTGCTTTCTTCATGACTTATACAAGTTCCTCAGACTATGAGATTATGCAACTCCCGAATACCGGAGGAACACTTTTTGTGCTACCAAACGTCACAACATAAAAGGGTGATTATAAAGGTTCTGTACATGTGTCTCTGAAGGTGTTTGTTGGGTTGGCATAGATCGAGATTAGGATTTGTCACTCCGTGTTTCAGAGAGGTATCTCTGGGCCCACTCGGTAATACTCATCACTATAAGCCTTGCAAGCATTGTGACTAATGAGTTAGTTACGGGATGAAGTATTACGGAACGAGTAAAGAGACTTGCCGGTAACGAGATTGAACTAGGTATGATGATACCAACGATCAAATCTCGGGCAAGTAACAAACCGACGACAAAGGGAACAACGTATGTTGTTATGCGGTTCGACCAATAAACATCTTCGTAGAATATGTAGGAGCCAATATGGGCATCCAGGTTCCGCTATTGTTTATTAACCAGAGAGGTGTCTCGGTCATGTCTACATAGTTCTCGAACCCGTAAGGTCCGCACACTTAACGTCCATTGACGATATAGTATTATATGAGTTATGTATGTTGGTGACCGAATGTTGTTCGGAGTCCCGGATATGATCACAGACATGACGAGGAACTCTGGAATGGTCCGGAGATAAAGATTAATATATGGGATAATAGTGTTTGGTCTCCGGAAGGGTTCCAGAATTCACCGGAAGGGGTTCCGGATGTTTCCCGAAATGTTTGGGTACGAGAACACTTTATTTGGGCCAAAGGGGAAAGCCCACAAGGTTTTTGGAAAGCGCAAAAGGAAGTTTTGTGGAGTCCAGGGGCCAGACGTTATTTATACATGTGATTGCACTTTGATATATACATTGATGTACTGTGTGTGCCAGCATACTGATACAGGGATGGCATAGATACACAGAGGCTTGACCGTCTGAGGTCGGGTCGCTACAAGATTCAAATATTGTTCATAGATAATGTTGATCATAAACCCACAATTCATCGGATCTCGACAAAGACACCGCAAAAAGAATTACATCGAATAGATATCCAAGAAGATCGAGGAGAACTTTGTATTGAGATCCAAAGAGAGAGAAGAAGCCATCTAGCTAATAACTATGGACACGGAGGTCTGGGGTAAACTACTCACACTTCATCGGAGAGGCTATGGTGTTGATTTAGAAGCCCGCCATGATCGATTCCCCCTCCGGTGGAGCGCCGGAAAAGGCCCAAAGATGGGATCTCATGGGTACAGAAGGTTGTGGCGGTGGAAATAGGGTTTCGTGGTGCTCCTGGATGTTTTTAGGGTATATGAGTATATATTGGCGAAAGAAGTCGGTCAGGGGAGCCATGAGGGGCCCACGAGGTTGGGGGGCGCGCCTACCCCCCTTGGCGCGCCCTCCTGCCTCGTTGCCGCCTTGTTTCTTTCTTGACGTCCACTCCAAGTCTCCTGGATTGCGTTTGTTCCAAAAATAACCCTCCTGAAGGTTTCATTCCATTTGGACTCCATTTGATATTCCTTTTCTGCGAAACACTGAAATAGACAAAAAACAGCAATTTGGACTGGGCCTCCGGTTAATAGGTTAGTCCCGAAAATAGTATAAAAGTATATAATAAAGCCCAATAAACATCCAAAACAGATAATATAATAGCATGGAACAATAAAAAATTATAGATATGTTGGAGACGTATCAAGCATCCCCAAGCTTAATTCCTGCTCGTCCTCGAGTAGGTAAATGATAAAAACAGAATTTTCGATGTGTAACGCTACCTAGCAAAATTCTTCAATGTAATTTTCTTTATTGTGGCATGAATGTTCAGACCCGAAAGATTCAAGACAAAAGTTTAATATTGACATAAGAGTAATAATACTTCAAGCATACTAACAAAGTAATCATGTTTTCTCAAAATAACATGGCCAAAGAAAGTTATCCCTACAAAATCATATAGTCTGGCTATGCTCTATCTTCATCACACAAAATATTTAAATCATGCACAACCCTGGTTTTAGCCAAGCAATTGTTTCATACTTTAGTATTTTCAAACTTTTTCAATCTTCACGCAATACATGAGCGTGAGCCATGGACATAGCACTATGGGTGGAATAGGATGGTGGTTGTGGAGAAGACGGAAAAGGAGAAGATAGTCTCACATCAACTAGGCATATCAATGGGCTATGGGGATGCCCATTAATAGATAAACTAAGTGCGTGTGCATCCAACTTGCTTGCTCACGAAGACCTAGGGCAATGAGGAAGCCCATCATTGGAATATACAAGCCAAGTTCTATAATGAAAAATTCCCGCTAGCATATGAAGGTGACAACATAGGAGACTCTCTATCATGAAGATCATGGTGCTACTTTGAAGAAAAAGTGTGAAAAAAGGATAGTAACATTGTCCCTTCTCTCTTTTTCTCTCATTTTTTTCTTTTTTTTGGTGGGCTTCTTTGGCCTCTCTTTTTTATTTGGGCTTCTTTGGCCTCTTTTATTTTCCATAAAGTCCGGAGACTCATCCCAACTTGTGAGGGAATCATTGCTTCCATAATCCTTTCCTCACATGGGACAATGCTCTAATAATGAAGATCATCACACTTTTATTTACTTACAACTCAAGATTACAACTCGATACTTAGAACAAAATATGACTCTATGTGGATGCCTCCAGCGGTGTACCGAGATAATGATCAAGAGTGACATGTATGAAAGAATTATAAAGGTGGCTTTGCCACAAATATGATGTCAACTACATGATCATGCAAAGCAATATGACAATGGTGGAGCGTGTCATAATAAACAGAACGGTGGAAAGTTGCATGGCAATATATCTCGGAATGGCTATGGAAATGCCATAATAGGTAGGTATGGTGGTTGTTTTGAGGAACACATATGGTGGTTGTATGATACCGGCGAAAGTTGCACGGCACAAGAGAGGCTAGCAATGGTGGAAGGGTGAGAGTGCGTGTAATCCATGGACCCAACATTAGTCATTAAGAACTCATATACTTATTGCAAAAATCTACAAGTTATCAAAACAAAGTACTACATGCATGCTCCTAGGGGAAGGGTTGGTAGGAGTTAACCATCGCGCGATCCCGACCTCCACACATAAGGAAGACAATCAATAAATAAATCATGCTCTAACTTCATCACATAATGGTTCACCATACGTGCATGCTACGGGAATCACAAACTTTTAACACAAGTATTCCTCAAATTCACAACTACTCAACTAGCATGACTCAAATATTACCATCCTCATATCTCAAAACAATCATCAAGTATCAAACTTCTCATAGTATTCAATGCACTTTATATGATAGTTTTTATTATACCTATCTTGGATGCTCATCATTTTAGGACTAAAATTTTAACCAAAGAAATTATCATGCTGTTCTAAAGGACTCTCAAAATAATATAAGCGAAGTAGGAGAGATCAATAATTTCTATAAAACAAAACCACCGCCGTGCTCTAAAAATATATAAGTGAAGTACTAGAGCAAAATTATCAAGCTCAAAAGATATAAGTGAAGCACATAGAGTATTCTAAAAAATTCCGATTCATGTGTGTCTGTCCCAAAAGGTGTGTACAACTAGGATGATTGTGTTAAACTAAAAATCAAAGACTCAAATCATACAAGACGCTCCAAGCAAAACACATATCATGTGGTGAATAAAAATATAGCATCAAGTAAAGTTACGAAGACGAAAGAGGGGATGCCTTCCGGGGCATCCCCAAGCTTAGGCTTTTGGTTGTACTTGAATTTTACCTTGGGGTGCCTTGGGAATCCCCAAGCTTAGGCTCTTGCCACTCCTTATACCATAATCCATCAAATCTTTACCCAAAACTTGAAAACTTCACAACACAAAACTCAACAGAAAATCTCATGAGCTCCATTAGCAACATAAAACAAACCACCACTTTAAGGTACTGTAATGAACTCAATATTTATTTATATTGGTGTTAAACCTACTGTATTCCAACTTCTCTATGGTTCATACCCCCCGATACTAGCCATAGATTCATCAACATAAGCAAACAACACACGAAAAACAGAATCTGTCAAAAACAGAACAGTCTGTAGAAATCTGTAACTTTCGAATACTTCTGAAACTCCCAAAATTCTGAAATAAATTGGTGGATGTGAGGAATTTGTATATTAATCATCTTCAAAAAGAATCAACCTAAAAGCACTCTCCAGTAAAAAGTGGCAGGTAATTTCGTGAGCACTAAAGTTTCTGTTTTTTACAGCAAGATCATAAAGACTTCACCCAAGTCTTCCCAAAGGTTCTACTTGGAACAAACACTAATTAAAACATAAAACCACATCTAATCAGAGGCTAGATGAATTATTTATTACTAAACAGGAACAAAAATCAAGGAACACAAAATAAAATTGGGTTGCCTCCCAACAAGCGCTATCGTTTAACGCCCCTAGCTAGGCATAAAAGCGAGAGTAGATCTAAGTATTGCCATCTTTGGTATTGGGAAAGAAAAGAGAAAAATTCTTACCTATAGCATTTATCTTTCTATTTTGGGAAAGAACATTGCCATTAATGGTGGAATAAAGATTAAGCATGCTACGGAAATTGGCATCTAAGCTAGCCTTCATCTCTTTGATAATTTCGTTTTGATAAAAGCATAAAAGAGAGGTGGATTCAACCTTCTCACTCATGGGGTGCCCAAATATAGTTTTCATCTTTACATAGGTATCTATAGCATCCCCCTCAAGAAAACCTTCTTCAAAAATAGAATCTAAAACTTGCTTGAACGAAGAGGGTAAGCCAATATAAAAGCTTTTTAGGTATATCTCAATTTGATATTGTGGCACATAGCTAGCTCGGATCCTTAATAGCCTATCCCAAGATTGTGCAACAAGCTTATGATCAAGTTTCTTAAAATTCATAATATCGTTTCTAAGAGAGATGATCTTAGCGGGAGGAAAATACTTAAGAGATAAAAGTATCTTTGCACTTATTCCATGAATGAATACTATTTTCAGGCAAAGACGAAAACCAAGTTTTAGCACGATCTCTAAGCGAAAACGGAAATAGCTTCAATTTAACAATATCATTATCCATGTCTTACTTCTTTTGCATATCACACAAATCAACAAAGTTGTTTAGATGAGTAGTGGCATCTTCACTAGGAAGGCCTGAGAATTGATCTTTCATGACAAGATTCAACAAAGCAGCATTAATTTCACAAGATTCACCATCGGTAATAGGAGCAATCAGAGTGCTAAGAAAATCATTGTTGTTGGTATTGGAAAAATCACACAATTTAGTATTATCTTGAGCCATCGTGACAAACAATCCAACACACAAGCACACAAGAGGCAAGCAAAAAAGAAGTAAACGGGAAAAAGAGGGCGAATAAAACGGCAAGGGTGAACTGGGGGAGAGGGAAACGAGAGGCAAATTGCAAATAGTGTAATGCGAGGGATAAGAGTTTGTGATGGGTACTTGGTATGTCTTGACTTGTGCGTAGACTCCCCGGCAACGGCGCCAGAAATCCTTCTTGCTACCTCTTGAGCATGAGTTGGTTTTCCCTTGAAGAGGAAAGGGTGATGCAGTAAAGTAGTATAAGTATTTCCCTCAGTTTTTGAGAACCAAGGTATCAATCCAGTAGGAGGCTACACCCAAATCCCTCGTACTTGCACAAACAAATAAGAACCTTGCAACCAACGCGATAAAGGGGTTGTCAATCCCTTCACGGCCACTTGCAAAAGTGAGATATGATAGAGATAATAAGATAAATATTTTTGGTATTTTTATGATATAGATTGAAAAGTAAAGATTGCAAAATAAAATAGATCGGAAACTTATATGATGGAAAATAGACCCGGGGGCCATAGGTTTCACTAGTGGCTTCTCTCAAGATAGCATAAGTATTACGGTGGGTGAATAAATTACTCTCGAGCAATTGATAGAAAAGTGCATAGTTATGAGAATATCTAGGCATGATCATGTATATAGGCACCACGTCCGCGACAAGTAGATCAAAACGGTTCTGCATCTACTACTATTACTCCACACATCGACCGCTATCCAGCATGCATCTAGAGTATTAAGTTCATAAGAACAGAGTAACGCATTAGGCAAGATGACATGATGTAGAGGGATAAACTCAAGCAATATGATATAAACCCCATCTTTTTATCCTCGATGGCAACAATACAATACGTGCTTTGCTGCCCCTGCTGTCACTGGGAAAGGACACCGCAAGATTGAACCAAAGCTAAGCACTTCTCCCGTTGCAAGAAAGATCAATCTAGTAGGCCAAACCAAACTGATAATTTGAAGAGACTTGCAAAGATAACAAGTCATGCATAAAAGAATTCAGAGGAGATTCAAATATTGTTCATAGATAATCTTGATCATAAACCCACAATTCATCGAATCTCGACAAACACACCGCAAAAAGAATTACATCGAATATATCTCCAAGAAGATCGAGGAGAACTTTGTATTGAGATCCAAAGAGAGAGAAGAAGCCATCTAGCTAATAACGATGGACCTAAAGGTCTGTGGTGAACTACTCACACTTCATAGGAGAGGCTATGGTGTTGATGTAGAAGCCCTCCTTGATCGATTCCCCCTCCGTCAGAGCGCCGGAAAAGGCCCCAAGATGGGATCTCACTGCAGTCTGAGAAGGTTGCGGCGGTGGAAATAGGGTTTCGTGGTGCTCCTGGATGTTTTCAGGGTATATGAGTATATATAGGTGAAAGAAGTCAGTCACGGGAGCCACGAGGGGCCCAAGAGGGTGGGGGCGCGCCTACCCCCCTGGGCGCGCCCTCCTGCCTCGTGGCTGCCTTGTTTCTTTCTTGACGTCCAAAAATAACTCTCCCGAAGGTTTCATTCCGTTTGGACTCCATTTGATATTTCTTTTCTGCAAAACACTGAAATAGGCAAAAAACAACAATTTGGATTGGGCCTCCGGTTAATAGGTTAGTCCCAAAAATAGTATAAAAGTATATAATAAAGCCCATTAAACATCCAAAACAGATAATATAATAGCATGGAACAATCAAAAATTATAGATACGTTGGAGACGTATCAACGGCGCCTCCGCGTTCAACTCATGTACAGCCCGGGGACGTCTCCTCCTTCTTGCTCCAGCATGGGGAGTGTAGAAGTTGAGGGAAAACTCCGGCAGCACGACGGCGTGGTGTTGGAGCTCGTGGTTCTCCGGCAGAGCTTCGCTACGCTCAACGGAGGAGGAGGAGGAGTTGGAGGGGGAGGGCTGCGCCAGGGGCAAGGGGGTGCAGCTCCCATGCGCCTCCCCACTATATATAGGGTTGGAGGGGGCTGGTTTCTTGCCCTCCAAGTACATAGGGGCATTGGCAAAGGTGGGAGGAAATAAATCCCCATCCTTTCCCTTCCCCACCGGTAGTTATCCCCCTTTTTAGGGATCTTGATCTCATCCCTTCGGGATATGATCTTATTCCTTCTAAGGGGTGATCTTGGTGCGCCTTGACCAGGGGTATATGTCTTTGCCCCCACTACCCACATAAATGTGGGTACCCCAATACAGGTGAGCTCCACTCCGGAACCTTCTAGAATCTTCTCGTTACAATACCGAAAAATCCTGAACATTTTCCGGTGGCCAAAAAAGGACTTCTCATATATAAATCTTTACCTCCGGACCTCCTCATGACGTCCGGGATCTCATCCAAGACTCCGAACAACTTTGGTAACCACATACAATTCCCATTACAACTCTAGCGTCACCAAATGTTAAGTGTGTAGACCCTACGGGTTCGGGAACCATGCAGACATGACCGAGATGCCTCTCCGGCCAATAACCATTAGCGGGATCTGGATACCCATATTGGCTCCCACATGTTCCACGATGATCTCATCAGATGAACCACGATGTCGGGGATTCAATCAATCCCATATACAATTCCCTTTGTCCATCGGTAAGTTACTTGCCCGAATCGGTATCCCTATACCTCGTTCAATCTCGTTACCGGCAAGTCTCTTTACTCGTTCCATAACTCATGATCCCGTGGCTAACTCATTAGTCACTTTGAGATCATTATGATGATGCATTACCGAATGGGCCCAGAGATACCTCTCCGTCATACGGAGTGACAAATCCCACTCTCGATTCATGCCAACCCAACAGACACTTTCGGAGATACTTGTAGTGCACCTTTATAGCTACCCAGTTATGTTGTGATGTTTGATACACCCAATGCATTCCTACGGTATATGGGAGTTGCACAATCTCATGGTCTAAGGAAATGATACTTGACACTAGAAAAGCTCTAGCAAACAAACTACGCGATCTTGTGCTATGCTTAGGATTGGGTCTTGTCCATCACATCATTCTCCTAATGATGTGATCTCGTTATCAACGAAATCCAATGTCCATGGTCACGAAACCACAACCATCTATTGATCAACGAGCTAGTCAAGTAGAGGATCACTAGGGACATGTTGTATTCTATGCATTCACACATGTATTACGGTTTCTGGTTAATACAATTATAGCATGAACAATAGATAATTATCATGAACAAGGAAATATAATAATAACTATTTTATTATTGCCTCTAGAGCATATTTCCAACAGTCACCCACTTGCACTAGAGTCAATAATCTAGTTACATTGTGATGAATCTAACACCCATAGAGTTCTGGTGATGATCATGTTTTGCTCACGGAAGAGTTTAGTCAAAAAGATCTGCGACATTCAGATCTGTGTGCAGTTTACAAATATCTATGTCTCCATCTTGAATATATTCATGAATGGAGTTGAAGCGACGCTTGATGTGCCTGGTCTTCTTGTGAAACCAGGGCTCCATGGCAAGGGCAATAGCTCCAGTGTCGTCACGGAAGAGAGTCATCGGGCCCAACACATTGGGAATCACTCCTAGGTCGGTGATAAACTCCTTCATCCATACTGATTCTTGTGTTACTTCTGAAGTAGCTATGTACTCCGCTTCACATGTAGATCCCGCCATGACGCTTTGCTTGCAACTGCACCAGCTGACTGCCCCACCATTAAAAATATACACATATCCGTTTTGTGACTTGGAGTCATCCGGATCTGTGTCAAAGCTAGCATCGACGTAACCCTTTATGACGAGCTCTTCAGCACCTCCATAAATGAGAAACATATCCTTCGTCCTTCTCAGGCACTTCAGGATATTCTTGACCGCTGTCCAGTGTTCCATTTCGGGATCACTTGGGTACCTCCCTACCAGACGTATGGCAAGGTTCACATCAGGTCTGGTACATAGCATGGCATACATAATAGAGCCTATGGCTGAGGCATAGGGGATGACACTCATCTTTTCTCTATCTTCTGCCGAGGTCGGGCATTGAGTTGCGCTCAATTTCACACCTTGCAATACAGGCAAGAACCCCTTCTTGGACTGATCCATATTGAACTTCTTCAATATCTTGTCAAGGTATGGGCTTTGTGAAAGACCAATGAGGTGTATCGATCTATCTCCATAGATCTTGATGCCTAATATGTAAGCAGCTTCTCCAAGGTCATTCATTGAAAACACTTATTCAAGTAGGCCTTTATGCTTTCCAAAAGTTCTATATCATTTCCCATCAATAGTATGTCATCCACATATAATATGAGAAATGCTACAAAGCTCCCACTCACTTTCTTGTAAATATAGGCTTCTCCATAAGTCTGTATAAACCCAAACACTTTGATCATTTCATCAAAGCAAATGTTCCAAGTCCGAGATGCGTGCACCAGCCCATAGATGGAGCGCTGGAGCTTGCATACTTTGTTAGCATTCTTAGGATCGACAAAACCTTCCGGCTACATCATATACAATTCTTCCTTAAGGAAACCGTTAAGGAATGCCGTTTTGACGTCCATTTGCCAGATCTCATAATCATAGGATGCGTCAATTGCTAACATGATTCAGACGGACTTCAGCTTTGCTATGGGTGAGAAGGTCTCATTAGTCAACCCCTTGAACTTGTCGATAACCCTTAGTGACAAGCTGAGCCTTATAGACGGTCACATTACCATCTGCGTCAGTCTTCTTCTTAAAGATCCACTTATTCTCTATGTCTTGCTGATCATCGGGCAAGTCTGTCAAAGTCCATACTTTGTTTGCATACATGGATCCTATCTCAGATCTCATGGCTTCAAGCCATTTGTTGGAATCCAGGCCAGCCATCGCTTCTTCATAGTTCGAAGGTTCACCGTTGTCTAACAACATGATTTCTAGGACAGGGTTGTCGTACCACTCTGCTGAGGAACGCGTCCTTGTAGACCTACAAAGTTCAGTAGTAACTTGATCCGAAGTTTCATGATCATCATCATTAACTTCCTCTCTAGCCGGTGCAGGCACCACAGAAACATCTTCCTGTGCTGCGCTACTCTTCAGTTCAAGAGGGGGTACCTCATCAAGTTCTACTTTCCTCCCACTTACTTCTTTTGAGAGAAACTCTTTCTCCAGATAGGATCCATTCTTGGCAAAAAAGATCTTGCATTTGGATCTGAGGTAGAAGCTATACCCAATAGTTTCCTTAGGGTATCCTATGAAGACGCATTTCTCCGATTTGGGTTCGAGCTTTTCAGGTTGAAGTTTCTTGACATAAGCATCACATCCCCAAACTTTCAGAAACGACGGCTTAGGTTTCTTCCCAAACCATAATTCATACAGTGTCATCTCAACTGATTTAGACGGTGCCCTATTTAAAGTGAATGCGGCAGTCTCTAAAGCGTAACCCCAAAATGATAGCGGTAGATCGGTAAGAGACATCATAGATCGCACCATATCCAATAGAGTGCGATTACGACGTTCGGACACACCATTACGCTGAGGTCTTCTAGGCGGCGTGAGTTGTGAAGCAATTCCACATTTCCTTAAGTGCGTGCCAAACTCGTGACTCAACTATTCTCCTCCACGATCTGATCGTAAGAACTTTATTTTCCTGTCACGTTGATGTTGACGCCTGATTTTGGTAAGATACAGAGTGAAAGGGTTTTCAACATGAGAAAGTTTCACGTCGTCGAGTGGAACGACTTTGATGTTTAGGCTATCGCCATTCGACCTCATCTCAGTGGCCGAAGCTGTACTCCGAGTGACAAAATTTAGTGTTCTGGGTGCTTTTCGGCCGATTACGCCCTCAGCATTACCTCAGATGAAGGAGTGCTCTAAAGGAATTGTCTTCGTCTCGTCGAGGCGATCGATTATCATATATAAATCATCTTAATCCGAGTTCAGATGCAAAAATTACAGTCAATACTGTTTGGACAGGCCAAAGACCAAAATATTACGCTTGACACCAGACACATGTTGATTAGTGTCTGATACAATGCGTGAGCAATTCGGACCTCAATACGGCATTGACTCGAAAAACCTTGAACACAGAAAGGTTTCGTCTCGTCGAGCCGATCGATTTTCATATATAATTCGTCCCAATCCGAGGTCGTATCAGGGCTGGAGAGACAAAACAAGATCAGGCTATGTTTTCAGTCGGAAAATCCGAGTGAAAAGCTTACCATCCGAGTGAAAACTTACCGACCGAGTGAAAGCTTACCATCCGAGTGAAAACTTATCGGTCGAGTGAAAGTTTCCCATCCGAGTGAAATTATTATCATCCGAGTGAAATTGTTACCGTCGGAATGAAAACTTGCCGATCGAGTAAGAGATTGTCTTCCGAGTGAAAATATAATCATCCAAGTGAAAAGATTACCGTCGGAATAAAAACTTGCTGATCGAGTAAAGAGATTGCCTTCTGAGTAAAAATATGGTCATCCGAGTGAAAATTGTCTTACGAGTGAAAGATTCTAACATCCGAGTGAAAAGTCCAGTCGGACGATCCAAGTGAATGACTCTAATCCGAGTGGATGAGCTCGAATCCGAGTGAAACTGAACATATGCCCGGAAGTTTATCAAGATGACCTCGGATGAAGAAGTGTTCGATACAGAAGTTGTGCATATCATCAAGAAGGTAAACTTTGGTTTTGGAGTCATCATCATCAGAGATAGTATATGGCCTACAAATTTACTACGAGACTCGGATAATCCAGTCTACTGCAAGACCGAGTCCGACTGGAAGGTAAAGATGACCTCGAAAAGTACTCAAGAAAGCCTTATTTGAAATAGTGATCAACATGAGAGTTGTTTGTATCGTTGAGGTGCACAAGTTTGATATTTGGGTCGTCTTGATCAGAGATCATATGCAAGCTCAGCGGCCCGCACAAGAAGGAAGACAGAGTTTGGGCCAGATTCAGACTGAATCCGAGTTGGAATAGAACTAGGACTCTAGGACGTGAATTGATGTAATTTTTCTTGTAAGGAAAGCCTAGATGAATCCTTTACTTCTACGGGAAGTCCAGCTGCCTCTTATATATGTTGGGGGTGACGGCCGATTGAACAACACACAATCGAACAAATCAATATACTACTTTTTCCTGTCTACGTTTTATCTCTCCACCGTTTTTCTCTCTCGTTCTTCGCTATTCTTCGTGTTTGAGAGCTACGAATCTCGAGGCTCTAGGGGCGAGCGAATCGACCTAGGGCAGCCCATAGCCGCCGCAATCCCTGACGGGGTCCCTCCCGGTCTTGTGAGGTTTCGGTCTGCAAAAGCGCCCGCCGCTTTTGCGATCGCTACCTTGTCGGTCGGGTCTCCTTTGACGTGAGCTGCGGTGCATCACCCCGGCGTCGAGGGTACACGTGGCGTGTTCGTGTGTCAACACACTTTTGGCGACTCATTTGAGGAACGAAGATCAATCATCATCATCCACCATGTCCGATCTTCCCAAGCCATTCGAGGTAGACGCCGATAACATCATTAAGCCCGGTCTTGATGAGATATCGGCCGATCATCGTCAAGTCTATGAGGAGTACAAGAAGGCGTGCGAGGAGAAGGACTTGCAGGAGTTCCTTGCAAAGTTCAAGAAGGATCGCCAAGGCAACATCACTCCGATTGAAGAAATCAATTTCCCTCCTCTTCAAGCCGAGCAGGTTAAACCCTCTGTAAATCGCCTTTTCTTACGAAAGCGGTGGGCTGAGATTGAAAGTCGTATTGCTAATGGTAACAATCTAGTCTATCAAACTTTCATAGAAAATACTAATGCTCAGAAGAATACATCTCAATCGTCTGGTGGTAATGATGGTGTAGCTGCTAGTGTGCAAAACCCTAATCTGGCTTTACCTATTGCATCGGCGCCTCCCGTGCCGATGGCTTATTATCCTACCCAAACAAATCAGATTGTGACTGCACCCATCAACCCTATTATGAGCATGCCAGGTTCGGTGGCAACGCCGAACCAAACCCTACCTACAGCTACAACCACTCGACCACTACCAAATTATGGGTCGACATACATGCCACAATTCCTACCTACAGCTAGTAACCCTGCTCCTCCTATGCCACTGCCACAAGCTTCATCGTCAACTATGGATGATGGTTTAGCTAATCTTAGAGAGGAGATGGCTAAGATGCTTCGAGAGAATTTTGGAGTCGAGTTACCTCGAATCGGATTTACCAAAAGCCGCACTGAAAGTACTTTGATGCCATCCAAAGGCCTCTGTGATATAAAATTCCAGATTTTGTTAAGTTTAATGGAGAAGGCACAAAAACAACATGGGAGCATGTTAGTCAATATTTAGCACAATTGGGTGAGGCAGGCTCACTAAATGAGTTGAAAGTGCGTTTATTTCCTTTGGCATTAACTGGTACTGCATTTTCATGGTTTTCTTCTTTACCACATGGTTCCATTCGGGTTTGGTCACAACTAGAGCAGAAATTTCATGATCACTTTTATAGCGGTGACAATGAACTCAAGTTGTCACATCTAAGATCGGTTAAACAAAAGCATGATGAATCGGTTTTCGATTACGTCAAGAGATTCAGAGAAACAAAAAACCGGTGTTTTGGATTGGTGATAACCGAGAGGGACTTGGCGGACCTAGTGCTGAGTGGTTTGAGAACTCCCATTAGAGAAAAGCTAGAAGGCTATGAGTTTTTAAATGTCAACCAAGTATTACAAAGGGCTTTGGCTCAGGAAAGCCGAAGCAAAGATCTCAAAGAAGTGCATAGATACAAAGCCAATCGTCCAAAGATGAATATGGTGGAATATGATAGTGATCACTCGGACGATGAGGGTGATGTTTTTGCTACTGAATTTGTTTGGCCATCTAAAGCCAAACCCATTACTTGCAATGATCTGAAACCGATTCATAAGAATTGTGATGAAGAGATGAAGTTTACTTTTAACATTGCTAAGTGTGATAGAATATTTGATGCTTTGTTGCAGGCTAAGATTATTAGAATATCTCATACTTTACCGCCGTTTGAAGAGATAAAATGGCGTGCTTATTGCAAGTATCATAATTCTTTTTCTCATGCTACTAATGATTGCAATGTTTTTTGACGACAGATACAATCGGCCATTAATGACGGACGATTGAACTTTTCTGAGATGCAAGTTGATAAACAGCCCTTTCCAATAAACACCATGGATTTAGAAGGGAAGAAGCTGCTCATTCGGCCGGAGGTAGCCGAATCTGCTAATAAAGTTAATATCATTGTTGGTGAGCCCAGGAAAGACAAGGAAGGAAGCACGGTCGTGGGGAGACATGTTGTGCTTGATAAGCAACCCGATGGCAAGGAAGTGATCAAAATCACCATCAAGAATCCTACACTCGGGGGGCAACTACAAGTGCAAGAAAATGCTTGTGTAAGATTTGTCAAGGCCAAGAGTCCAGAAGTTGGCAAATGGAAGAGGAATGAAGCTAAAGTGCAACGCAAGCGGATCAAGCCAACTTTTGATATGTTGCTGTCCAAATATGCTAATCGGTCAATTTGGTTCCAGCTCTAACCGGCCATCATACTTGAAACGACCAAGGTCACCATCAGATGATATGTTATGTCAGTATGTGAAACCGAGTGGACCAAGGGTGCAGTTTTCAGAAGAGCAGAGGCAATCTGTGTGGGATTGACTTGATTACTCATATAATGGCCGACTGAACATCGGTGACTATCAGTCGGCTAGTCAAAATATGCGACTGAGTGGAAAATATCCTAGTGTAAGAATGCACCCATGTGGAAGCTATCCAAGTGAAAAAAATGTGGCCAAGTAGATTCCATCCGACTGAATTCCATCCGGGTGGATTCCATCCGAGTGAATTCCATCCTAGTGGATTCTATTCGAGTGACATCCATCTGAGTGGATTCCATCAGAGTAAAAAGGTGCGCCCGAGTGGAAATTTCATGCATCTGGAAAGTCGAAAAGAATGGCGTGTTAAGTCACCAAGTTTTGCAGCAGTTGAGTCGGGAAAAGGCAAGGAGAAAATGGATGTCGACTCACTTATCTTGGGCACCGAAACATTCCCCATACAGCAGCCGACTGTGCATAACCACTCAACTGAGCCGATACTTGCTATCGCGCCAAAGCACTCGGCTAATGACCATGAAGCAAGCACCAACCAAATAAAGACGAGGGATCCTAAATACACTCAGCCAAAGTGGTGTCCTCCAGAGCTAACAAAGACACAGAAGAGGAAACTACAGAGGTTAAGGAGTCAAGAGATGGCAGAGCAGGAGGCCGAGAAGCAAAGGGATAAGTTGTTCAATGACACTCGGCCCATGGTTCCAGCAAAACAAGTGTGGAGGCCTAAACAAATACAAGATACATCAACTTCTACATCTATCACAGAAGTGCCTACACCACCCAAGGAGGACGATGCGATAGCTATTACATCGTCTACGACACTTCTTACTTCTCGTTCACTCGGCCAGATTTCAGAATCGGTCGATCCACTTGAAGGAGAGGCTGATATGTTGGATTATGAGTCCATGCCGGTTCATGAAGGTATGGATATCAATATGGTATATTACTTACCTGCTGAGTTTCGTGCTGTAGATGAGGAAGGGGAAGTGGCTCAGCTGGATTTCGGCCCTAAAAACGCAATATTCGAGAAGCCAAAAGACCCAGTAACGCATCTGAAACCATTGTATCTCAGAGGTCATGTCAATGGGTCGCCGCTCACTCGGATGCTTGTTGATGGGGGTGCCGTGGTAAATCTTATGCCCTATTCGGTCTTCAAGAGATTGGGTTTGCCCGATGAAGAATTGATCAAGACCAATATGGTGCTCAACGGATTTGAAGGCAAAGAGAAAACTGAAGCCAAAGGTGTGATGTATGTGGAGCTTACAGTCGGAAGCAAAACTTTGGCTACTGCATTCTTTGTCGTTGAGGTGCAAGGTAACTACAATGTCATACTAGGCCGTGATTGGGTTCATGCAAACCAGTGCGTGCCATCCACTATGCACCAGTTTTTGATTCAGTGGGTTGATGATTAAGTGGAAGTCATTCATGCGGATAACTCGGCATGTGTTGCTTTGGCTGATGCATCGGTGGATTGGCAACATCCCAAAGCTACTTGCTTGACGGGACGTGACTTACCAGAGTTTGATTTTCTCAGCGCGACCAAGAATGATTTTGTGCCCGTGTCTTTAAAGCCGACTGAATGCAATCGCCTCCAAGGTATAATATGTTTAAATGGATCCTAATTCTGAGTGGTTACAAAAACGTCTTGTAAAATATCGGTCCAGTGAGGACGATATGTATGAGTCTATATAGGAGTTGGATGACATGGATAAACTTGGACAAGGTTTTACATCGGCTGATCCATTAGAAGAGATAGATATTGGAGATGGTTCAGTCACTCGACCGGCATTTATAAACAAAAATTTGAAAGCTGATTGTAAGGCTAAATTAATCAAGCTATTGAAAGAATATGTTTGTTGCTTTGCATGGGAATATCATGAGATGCCAGGGTTGAGCCGAGAGCTAGTGGAGCATCGGTTGCCTATAAAGGCCGGTTTTAGACCTTATAAACAGTCGGCCAGAAAGTTTAATCCGAAAACATATGACCGGATCAAGGAAGAGATCGGTCGACTGCTTGAAGCTAATTTCATTTGACCTTGCAGGTATGCCGAGTGGATTTCTAACATTGTCCCAGTGGATAAGAAGGGATCCGGCAAGTTGAGGGTGTGCATTGACTTCAGAGATTTGAATATAGCTACACCCAAAGATGAGCATCCCATGCCAATAGCCGATATGCTTATTAATGATGTTTCTGGACATAGGGTTATTAGCTTTCTAGATGGTAATGCCGGATACAATCAAAATTTTATGGCCGAAGAGGACATGTACAAAACGGCTTTCCGATGTCCTGGTTTCCTTGGTTTATTCGAGTGGATAGTAATGACATTCGGATTAAAAAAATGCAGGAGCCACATATCAAAGGGCTATGAATTTGATTTTTCATGATTTGCTCGGTATCATACTTGAAGTTTATATTGATGATATTGTTGTCAAATCGGATGCTTTTGAATCTCACTTGGCCGATTTGCGTTTAGCTTTTGAAAGAATGAAAAAAATATGGACTGAAGATGAATCCTTTGAACTGTGCTTTCGGCGTGTCAGCTGGCAAGTTTTTGGGTTTCATTATTCATGAAGATGGCATAGAGATTGATCCCAAAAAGATAGAGGCTATACAGAAAGTGGAGGCTCCAACATGCAAGAGAGGTATGCAAAAGTTCCTTGGCAAGGTCAATTATTTGAGAAGGTTCATAGCTAATCTATCAGGGAAAGTTGATGCATTTACTCCTATCCTTCGGTTGAAGAATGATGTTGATTTCACTTGGGGGGCAAAACAGCAAGAAGCATTTGATACGATCAAGAGTTATTTGTGCACTCCTCCGGTGATGAAAGCACCCAAGCATAGGGAACCCTTCAGGCTTTACATTGCAGCGGAGGAAGGAGTTATTGGTGCTGTTTTGACTCAAGAAACCGAGGGAAAAGATCATGATATTACATATTTGAGCAGGCGCTTATTGGACGCCGAGACAAGGTATACGTTTATTGAGAAACTATGTCTATGCTTATATTATGCTTGCACAAAATTGAGACATTATTTAGTGCTGAGTGCTTGTATAGTAGCTTGTCAAACCGATGTCATTAAATACATGTTGCATAGGCCAATTCTTAGTGGTAGAATTGGCAAGTGGGCTTATGCTTTGATTGAATATGATTTGGCTTATGAATCTCTAAAATCCATGAAAGGCCAAATTGTTGCTAATTTCATTGTTGAACATCGGATTAATGACAAGCATGATGTTGATATGAACCTTGTTTCATTAGTACCATGGAGACTATACTTTGATGGTTCAGTTTGTAGCAATGGCCAAGGTGTTGGTATTGTTTATATATCTCCTCATGGTGCTATTTTTGAAGCCTCATGCCGCTTAGAATATTTTTGCACAAACAATCAAGCCGAATATGAAGCATTGTTATTCGGCCTAGAGATGTTACTTGCTATACGTGTTACACATATTGAGGCTTACGGTGATTCGTTACAAGTGGTGCAGCAAATATCCAGAGTCTTTCAGTGTTTGGACGAATCCCTTAATGTTTATCTTGATAAATGTCTAGATATAATTTCTACTTTGGATTGTTTTAGCATTGCACATATATCTAGACATGACAATTGGAAAGCAAATGAGTTGGCACAGCAAGCATCTGGATATCATGTTGATCATGGCATGTTTCATATTTCTCAAAGACCGATGTCTTGTCTTGCTAATATGGGAGAGGCCGAACCCGAACCCACTGATTCGGCCATTAACAAAAAATCTAGTGCAGGTGATAATCCCGACTGGAGGAAGCCCATTGTTGATTACTTGTGCAATCCGAGTGAAAGGGTGGACAGGGCTGTTCGGCGTATGGCTTTCAAGTATACAATGAGAGATGATGGTCTTTATCGCCGAACAGTCGATGATGTTCTTCTAAAATGTTTGGACGAGGACCAGGCAAGAATTGCTATGGGAGAAGTACATGAAGGTATTTGTGGCACTCACCAATCGGCTCCCAAGATGAAATGGTTATTGCGACGTCACAGGTTTTATTGGCCGACTATGATTAATGATTGCTTGAGATATTATAAAGGGTGTGAAGCTTGTCAAAAGTTTGGTGATATTCAATTGGCTCCTGCTGCTATGTTACATCCTATTATCAAACCGTGGCCTTTCGAGGTTGGGGTTTAGATTTCATTGGACAAATCCACTGTCTTCCTCAAAAGGACATCGGTTCGTATTGGTGGCAACTGATTATTTCACTAAATGATGCAAGCGGTACCTCTCAAGAACATGACACATACAGAGGTAATTCAATTCATAACCGAACACATTATTCATAGATTCGGTATTCCTCAAACGTTAACTACAGATCAAGGTTCATCTTTTGTGTCACACCAAGTCAGAGAGTTTGCCGAATCTTATAATATAAAGTTGCTCAATTCATCTCCATGCCCAAGCTAATGGACAAGCCGAGTCTAGCAATAAAATTTTAATCAAGCTCATCAAGAAGAAGATTGAGGATAATCCGAGGAGATGGCATGAGTTGTTGTCTGAAGCTTTATGGGCACATAGGATTTCAAGGCATGGTGCTACGAAGGGTAACTCTATATGAGCTAGTATATGGTCAAGAGGTTGTTTTACCAGTGGAGGTAAATTTGAATGCTTTGAGAATAGCCAAACAAAATAATTTATCAGCAGTAGACTTTTATAACTTAATGATGGACAATATTGATGAGGTTGCCGATAAACGTTTGGCTGCTTTAAAGGCCATAGAGAGAGATAAGTTGAGGGTGGCAAGTGCTTACAATAAGAAAGTCAAGTTGAAGAATTTTCAAGTTGGTGATCTCGTCTGAAAAGTGATTCTGCCGATTGGTTCAAGAGATAGAAAATTCGGGAAGTGGTCTCCAAGTTGGGAAGGTCCTTTTAGGATTACAAGAATTATTCCCGGAAATTCATATTTGGTGGAATCAATACAAGGGGCATTGTTACCTCGAGCTCTCAATGGCAAATATTTGAAGAAGTACCACCCGAGTGTGTGGCAGGAAGCCTAAGTAGGCAATGGCCGATATGCGATTATCGCCCTTAGCACAAACATGGCCGATACATAATTATCGCCCTGAGAAAAATAAATGGCCGATGGAGTGTTAAAATCGTCCTTAGAACAAACACCATGCATATTATTTTTCGGCGTGCAAGCTTTGCCGAAAAACAGGGGGGCATGTGTTGACGCCTGATTTTGGCAAGATACAGAGTGAAAGGGTTTTCAGCATGAGAAAGTTTCACGTCGTCGAGTGGAACGACTTTGATGTTTAGGTTATCGCCATTCGACCTCATCTCAGTGGCCGAAGTTGTACTCCGAGTGACAAAATTTAGTGTTCTGAGTGCTTTTCGGCCGATTACACCCTCAGTATGACCTCAGATAAAGGAGTGCTCTAAAGTAGTTGTCTTCGTCTCATTGAGACGATCGATTTTCATATATAAGTCATCTTAATCTGAGTTCATATGCAAAAGTTACAGTCAATACTGTTTGGACAAGCCAAAGACAAAAATATTACTCTTGACACCAGACACATGTTGATGAGTGTCTGATAGAGTGTGTGAGCAATTCGGACCTCAAGACGGCCTTTAATCGAAAAACATTCAGCACAGAAAGGTTTCGTCTCGTCGAGCCGACCGATTTTCATATATAATACGTCCCAATCCGAGGTCGTATGAGGCCTGGAGAGACAAAACAAGATCAGGCTATGTTTTCAGTCGGAAAATCCGAGTGAAAAGCTTACCATCCGAGTGAAAACTTACCGATCGAGTAAAAGCTTACCATCCGAGTGAAAACTTATAGTTCTAGTGAAAGTTTTCCGTCCGAGTGAAATTATTATCATCCGAGTGAAATTGTTACCGTCGGAATGAAAACTTGCCGATCGAGTAAGAGATTGTCTTCCGAGAGAAAATATAATCATCCGAGTGAAAATATAATCATCCGAGTGAAAAGATTACCGGCGGAATAAAAACTTGCCGATCGAGTAAAGAGATTGCCTTCTGAGTAAAAATATGGTCATCTGAGTGAAAATTGTCTTCCGAGTGAAAGATTCTAACATCCGAAAGTGAAAAGTCGGTCGGACGATCCAAGTGAATGACTCTAATCCGAGTGGATGAGCTCGAATCCAGTGAAACTGAACATATGCCCGGAAGTTTATCAAGATGACCTCGGATGAAGAAGTGTTCGATACAGAAGTTGTGCATATCATCAAGAAGGTAAACTTTGGTTTTGGAGTCATCATCATCAGAGATAGTATATGGCCTACAATTTTACTATGAGACTCGGATAATCCAGTCTACTGCAAGACCGAGTCCGACTGGAAGGTAAAGATGACCTCGAAAAGTATTCAAGAAAGCCTTATTTGAAAAAGTGATCAACATGAGAGTTGTTTGTGTCGTCGAGGTGCACAAGTTTGATATTTGGGCCGTCTTGATCAGAGATCATATGCAAGCTCAGCGGCCCGCGCAAGAAGGAAGACAGAGTTTGGGCCAGATTCAGACTGAATCCGAGTTGGAATAGAACTAGGACTCTAGGACGTGAATTGATGTAATTTCTCTTGTAAGGAAAGCCTAGATGAATCCTTTACATGTACGGGAAGTCCAGCCGCCTCTTATATATGTTGGGGTGACGGCCGATTGAACAACACACAATCGAACAAATCAATATACTACTTTTTCCTGTCTACGTTTTATCTCTCCACCGTTTTCTCTCTCGTTCTTCGCTGTTCTTCGTGTTTGAGAGCTGCGAATCCCGAGGCTCTAGGGGCGAGCGAATCGACCTAGGGCAGCCCATAGCCGCCGCAATCCCTGACGGGGTCCCTCCCGGGTGCGCGGGGTTTCGGGTCTGCAAAAGCGCCCGCCGACTGTCTTGCGTATCGCGCTGTCGGTCGGGTCTCCTTCGATGTGAGCTGCGGTGCATCACCCCAGGCGTCGAGGGTACACGTGACGTGTTCGTGTGTCAACAGTTGATTCTCTACCTCGCTCTGAAATTCCTTGAACTTTTCAAAGGTCTCAGACTTGTGTTTCATTAAGTAGACATACCCATATCTACTTATGTCATCAGTGAGGGTGAGAACATAACGATAGCCACCTGCGAGCCTCAACACTCATTGGACCACATACATCAGTATGTATTATTTCCAACAAGTTGGTTGCTCGCTCCATTGTTCCGGGGAATGGAGTCTTGGTCATTTTGCCCATGAGACATGGTCCGCACGTGTCAAATGATTCATAATAAAGAGACTCCAAAAGTCCATCTTCATGGAGTTTCTTCATGCTTTCGACATCAATGTGACCAAGGCGGCAGTGCCACAAGTATGTGGGACTATCATTATCAACCTTACATCTTTTGGCATTCACACTATGAATATGTGTAACATCACGTTCGAGATTCAATAAAAATGAACCATTGACCAGCGGGGCATGACCTTGGGCACGTTTGGATCAAAATTGCTATTGTCCACCTCCGTGACCACCAGTCTAGTAGTCCTGAGCTTGTTAGGAAGTCGTTGCCTCTTTGCTTTCGGTTCTATACCAGCTCCGCTAGTCTCGGCGCCCGTCTCAGTCTCAGCGCCGGTCTCGATGCCGGTCTCAGTCTCAGCGCCGGTCTCAGTCTCAGCACCGGTCTCGATGTCAGTCTCAATCTCCGATGTGATAGGTGGACCCAGCAACATCAACTCTTGATCATCGGCTTCACTCAAAAATTCTTTTGCCGCCAGGTAAACGTTGTCGCAGTCACCAGAACTCTGTCCTTCATCGTTGCTACCCATGTTTCCTACGGTTAAATCTAGTCAATTAATTCTAGACCTAATAAAATGAATAATGACATAAAAAGGCATATGCTTTGCAGGAACGTTGACTCCTTCCCGGTGCGGCAAATCCCGGGCACTCGATATGTCCTAGTTTGTAGAACAAGTCATGCCGAAATTCACGAAAAATTTTGGCATGACTTTTGCTAAGAAGTGGACAAATCAAGAACTTAAAATTTGCCGGAACGGAAATGAATCAACATTCCGGCAAAACATAGGCCACTCGGCTTCATTCCCTGGAAACAGTGTTCAAATATCCATCTTCGACACCGCAAGACATGTCCAAATATACACGAGCAACCACATGTCCAAATATACATGTCCAAATTTCACAAGCTAATTCAAAAACTAAGTGTAGAAGAAAATTCATTTAACTACTAAGAGAACAAAATTCAGTTAACTTTAGTGCTCTATAATGATGAAAGGAAAAATTCAGTTAACTACTAATTTCATTCATTTAGGTTATTCATTTAACTTCACCTAATTAACCTACTGTACCACTACTACTAGCAACACTACTAACCTAATTAACCTAGCAAATCCCTACTACCCTAACTAAAAAACATATAATTAACATCTACTAGTACCACTACTGCCCTAACCTAATTAACATCTACTAGTATCACTATATACTACAAGAAGCACTGCTACAACATTTTCTTCATTTTTTATTTTAGAAAAACATCTATGAAAACAAAAACCCTAATTAAACCCTACTGCCCTAACTAACTTTTGATGTAAACCAATTTTTTTGCTCTAAACTAATTTTTTCTCTAACATCTACTACTTAACATCTTTTTCTCTAAACTAAATTTTTTGCTATAAACTAACTTTTTCTCTACTAATTTTTGCTCTAAAATGCAGAGAGAGAGGAGTGGTGGGGGAGGGGTGGGGGCTTACAGAGAGGGGAGAGACGGTGGCGGGGAGGTGCTCGGCGATGGAGGTAGGGCGGGGAGGGCGGGCACGGGCAGCGGCGATCCTGGGCGGGCTTGGGTGGCAGTGAGGTCGAGGGCCGCCGCGGTGAGGTCGAGGGCGGCGACGGTGAGGTCGAGGGCGGCCTCGGGCGGTGGTGGTGAGGCTGATGGCGGCCTCGAACGGCGGCGGTGAGGATGAGGGCGGCCTCGGGGGGAGACGGTGAGGTTGCGGGCGTCCACGTCGGCAGGAGACGGCGGCAAGTGGGGCGACGGTGAATTGGGGAGACGGCGGCGAAGTGGGGCGAGGGATTTGGGGGAGAAGTGGTGGGGGAGGGAAACCGCTGGTTAAGTGAAACATAATGGTAGCGCGTTTGTGAAAATGCGCTATAGCAGCACGTTTTCAGAAACGCGCTACTGCTATGCCTTTCTCCTTTTTTCCCTTTTTCATTTATTTTTCTTTACATTTTATTTTTTTCCTTTCTCCTTCTTCTATTTTTTTCATTTTCCTTTACTTTTCTACTTGTTTTTCATTTTATTTTATTTTCATTAGCACTAGCGCCTTACACATAAACACGCTGACACTGCTACAACAATATTAGCGGCAGCGCTGTTTCTAAAAGAGCGCTACTACTATGTGTAGCCTATCGGCTTAGTGGTGGGAATTTTAGTAGTAGCGCTTTTACAACGGGACGCGCTACTGCTATATATGTATCTGCAGCGCGGTTATTATGCGCGCACTACTACTGTGTAGCAGTAGCGCGCTTTTTTCACAAGCGCTACTGCTAAAGTTCTGTGTGTAAGGTTTTCCCTAGTAGTGTAGATTTGATAAGAACGGGGCGGCGGCGGCAGTGGGTGGGAAGGAGGAGGAAGAGGAAACCGTAACCTCATTCCCCCCCTTCATCAATTTTTATAGCACTCCAGAGCTGACTGTACCTGATCTCCGCTTCGTCACCATGGCTAGCTGGAAAGCATCACGGTGATCTGGAAACCTTTTTCCCTGAATTTTTGCAAGCCTTTTTGGCGCTTCTTCCTCTCTGGATCACTCTGAAACCCCCAGCGAGGTCCATAACTAACATGGCTTCAGTTTTTTCAGAGATATTCAAACTTCCCCTTGGTTGGATCTCAGCAATCTCTCCGTTAGATCCAGACTCTCCTGTCACTGGGCTCGATAGAAAGCCTCCCATCGCACTCTCCTGTGTCTGATTCTCGAGGATCTTGCCACTATTGCCCACGCAATCACCTCCGACGACTGGGTGGACTGATTTGGCGCAATCACAGAGAGTTCCTCCTCTTCCGCATGCGTCAAAATGCGAGTCACAAGCTTCTGGATCGATTTCGTGCCCCTCATGAGCAACCGCATCTTCCTCTGCGGAATCCTGGTGAGCTCCACAATCAGCAGCTCTTCTGCTTCCTGGTTTGGGGTTGGGGAAGCTTCTCCCGCACTCATGATTGGAGTGGTAGGCAGAGTAAGCACGAGCGGCTCTATCCATGCCCTCTGCCCCCCTCAGCCAGCGATCCTCATCCTGATAACCTTCAATCTCTATATCCAGCCAATTTTGCAATCCCCACTCGTGACGCTCGGGTCCAAGCGTGTCACTGTTGCTGGATACCTCGGTCCTCAGTCCATGGCCGGAGCAGGGGAGAGGTATGGCCAGGGGTCGACCTCCTCCGAGTCTGAAGGCGGCGCAGATGGCAGCTTCCCCTTGATACATTCCCATCTCGCCCACCGTCACGATCCGCGCTCTTCGCCTCCGTCCGCGCCCAATTGACGAAATCCTTCGGGGAGGCGGTCGGTTGCGGCATCCTCCTCTTCTCCTCCCAGGTGACTTCAAAGTAGATGAGCCTTGCCAGATTGAGAAGCTCCTGATCCGCGGTATGGCCATAGGTATCGATCCCCCACGATGCCCATACCTTCATCTCCGGATCTGGTTCCGCCTCCGCCTTCTGCTGCAGCGCCTTCCACTCCCGCACGCAGAGGAGATAGGAGGACGCGTCGTCGCGGATCCGCGGGGCTCGCTCCGTCCACCTCCGCATCCTTGTTGCCCGCAGCATCTCCGGCGACACCAACCCTATCGGGCACAGCATCTTCGGGAAGGCCCGTTACACAAAGGGGGAGGCATGTACGGTATCGATGAGCCCGGGTGTGGCGACGAGCAGGTGGATCTGTCGACTCTCGGCATGGGGGTGGGGTGTAGGACGGGGAGCCTCGCCGTCGCGAGGAGATCGGCAGCGAGATGTGGTGGGTGGGGTGGGTGGGGTGGAGTCGTGGTCGCGGTCGCGATCGAGAGCATAGATCAGCTGCTCTAGTGGGTCTTCTCTGTCAGGTGGAGCACCAAGTAACCTCCAAATAGTGCGAGACGATCACTGTTGTTGTTTGTGATGACCTCCAAACAGTCTGAGGCAATCGTCATCTTCGAAATATGGAGCGACCTCATTACGAGCATGAGCCTCGAGAGTTGCCTGGTCCGAAAGTCCATTAAAAATTGCTGCTGAAGCAGTAAGGAAGTTTCCCTCGCCATCCCTGCGAACAACCGCGGTGGCTTTCATAGAGCATCTACAGTCGGACTTGGCAAATTTGGTCCCTCAAACACCCGTGGACGCACCCGGGCGCGTTCGCGGGCACTGACCGTTCACACCTCAAATTTTCCTCTTCACATCCCCGTGCCTCATATTCAGCATCCTATATCGATACTACTCATGCAATGTAAGGGCTAATCTACGTGATCAAACAACGGACAACGAAATCGGCATTAAACGGACAATCAAATGCACATAAACGAACTATACATCATCCAAAAGATCATCAGAGTTCATCGCAGGACAAGTTCTTAACTTCAACAACTGAAAAACTAAACACACTACAAGAAATATGTCAACTTGTGACCCTCACTATTGGCCGCTGAAAGGTCATAGTTTTTCATTTGCGACCTTTTTGTGACCCAAAACAGAAGGTCAAAAGCTGGCGGTCGTAAACTGAAACTAACGACCTTCTCTGTGAGAAGGTCGTAGACGTTTACGACCAAAACAGAAGGTCGCGGAACCCATGACCTTTTGTTTTGGTCACTAGCTGTCTGCCCAGGCCACGTCGGATCCGACGTGGCAATATGACGTGGCAAAATTGCGACCAATTGAAAAGGTCGTTGATAAGATTCAGCCTAGTCCGATTCGCTATTCTACATAGGCCTAGCCCAATAATTTAGCCTTTTTATATTTTTTTTCCTATCAAATTTTGGTCAACTTCATGGGCCAAGCCCAACATTATAGCATTTTTTTCTAGGCCATGGCCTTTTACTATCTGTTTCTTTTTTGGGCCTTGGCCTTTTTTACGCATTTCTATTTAATTTTCAGCCTTAGTTGCTGCCAGTATGTTTCGGGCCTCTTTTCAAAGCCCAAATAGATTAGGTCCAGTGGACATTTCAATACTTCTTCCATTTGGACCGTGCCTCTTCTTTTGTAGAATAGACATACACAATCAGCTCAAATTCAATACAACATATACTTTCAGCCACTTTCAGCCCAAGAATGCATTTCAAGTAAACAACGGATAATATAGTGAGTATATGTACATAACTACCAGCATTCGAGTAACATGTGCAACAGTACATCAAAATTCTCAACAAATTTAGCATTACAAGTCAATAACATATAAAGCAAGTCGCTAACTGGGGCTTCATGCTTTCTCCGAATTTCTTCGGGTAGAAGTCCTGTAAATGAGAGGAACATCCACATGTTTAGAGTCTCAACATAGGCAATATTTGTTAGCAATAAAATAGAAAAATTAATTCAAGAACCATGCAAGAGCCTAGGTTTTACTATCATTTTGACACCTTAGAGTAACATCCAAGAATACCACGAGTTGATGCATTATTCTAGCATAACCAAATTAGAAACATCCCTTGTTGTTCTATTTTAACCTTACTACTACCTCTGTTCCTAGATATATGAGATCTTGGTTCATTTCAGTAATTTAGAAAGAGGGGTGATGGGGCAAAAAACCTTGAGCCATTGTTGTGGGGTTGTTACTGATGAAGGTTACCTTTTGGGGCCCCAACGGCAGCTCCGCAGATGCAACAGCAACACCTCCAACAACCACAGCAACAACATCACCAATAGTGACCTGTGTGGCATTTCAGATCAAGATTACAGAAGAAACAGTTAAGAAACAAGCAACCAATATAGCTTCAGCATTACATGTACATGTACAGAATTTAGCTTTTTCTACCTAAGTACAAATAGCAAAATGGAACATAGGCAGGTTGATTATATTTGACAGAGCTAACTGAACAAAAAGAGAACATGGCGTCGCGACTTGTTGAGGACAGAAATAATAATGTTTGATTCAGAAATTAGTAAAATGGGGATTAACAGCATGCACACAGAAAGCTAATTGGCAAACAAAACTTATTGGTCAGTTCTCAACACAGAGCAAACTGGTAAATGATAATGTTTGCTACAATAATTAACAGGGCAGTAGCTCAACCTAAAGAAAGGCAGCAGAACTTATATGAAAGAAACCGAGTTGTAAGTGTATAAAGAGCGACCAATGATTCATTTCGGAGACATGGTAGTTTCTTCAAACGTATTGTACTATCAAGTAAACTCTCACAAGAAAGATGCCCCAGTAAGAAAGCTGAATGGGTGACAAACTAAATAGTGAAACAAGTTGATAGTTGTACACTATAGTGTTTACACACAGTCAAACTGAATGAATTTCAGATTATGTTGCATGCATTTGCATAGTGAGTAGTTATTTCTGAACACTGGCAATGTGGTTGAACATAACAATACTAGGAATGAGACACACCAAACAGTGCAGATCAGTGATGCAATATAGCACTGTAGGGGAAAGGGACGGGGAAGCAACCAGCAGCAACAGTAAGGCCAGGGAGGCAACCACTTCAGGAGCTTCCTCTTATAATCGCTCTTGTGCTCCAGTGAGGCGGTCACGGACACCGGCCTCTGCGCGACGCTGCTCGAGGGGAGTGCTCCAAAGGGGAGCAGACCTTTCGCTGCAAGACTCATGGATGGTGCCATGTTTTCTCACTGGATGAAATGAATGGAGATGTCATCAGCAAATCAGAGATAGAACATAACTGTTGTCGTCAGCATCAATTAGAGACAGAAAAAATTAATTCTTGTAAAAGCAAATTTTGCACACAGCCAAGTACTTTTCCTAAGTGTTTAATGCTCTGTATCATTAATTCAGTTGGACAGAATCGACAAATGGTACGAGCAGAAGTCCTATCAGAATCGTAAATCAGAAGAACACACCCCCTAATAAGCCTGAAGTCTGAACAATTCGTTTATTTTTCTACACTGGCTACCACCAAGCATTGGAATGTAAAATGTTTGCAGCAAAAAGGCTTGCTCCACCAGAGATTTCTGCTCGTACCATTGTAAAATGTTTGCAGCAAAAAGATTTGATTTCTAAGCACGAGCTTACGCGACCACATTTAGTACATAATGTGTGTGTTTTTAGCCTCGAGCATCTACCAAGTAAAATTACTACCCACAAGCAGCCTTCAAGTTCAGTCTTTGACAAGCCAAAGATTACAATATAAGTGCCAGACCCAATTGTAGCGAGCCATACCGCGTAATACGCCTTCTTGATCTCACCCTGGCCGGCGTCCTTCTTCACGTCGAGCACGTCGTAGTAGTCCCTCACCACCATGGGCCTGGTCCCTACACGCAGCCACGGACCTCAGGGCAAGCTCACCAAACCGGGAACAAATGAGAACCACAAGGATTAAGGTACACATGGCATTTTCCCAGTCTGCAGTCACTAAATAAATGAAAGGAGTATGACAGAGATACAGTAAAATAGTCCAGTTCACTTGTCGATTAAGAGAATAATGAAACCGGTCACTCTAAGCATACTAGAGCTTCAAACCTCAAGCTAAACAGAGTAATACTTGTGCATACAAAACCTCAAGCTAAACAAAATATGCAGTACCTAGGAAGTAATCATCATATTTTCACAAAACCAACATGCAATGCAGACATATATACTCATACAAGAAGATCACTGCCTACAGTTTTATTTAGATGACATACACTGCAAAAATCTTAAGAGAAAATAACTGCACCGAGCAATTTACTTCATGATTAAGCAAGCAAGTAGACATGGCATCAAATCAAACACAAGCATAAAAGATCTGTCAATCTGCATCATCAGTAGAGCTACACAGCAGCAGGGCATTTCAGCATTATTTAACCCTTCAAATATTTTGTCAGAGTACATGCCACGAGTCTACACTCTACAATAAACACAACTATAGTGTTCAGCAAACGAAACACGAATCTGGGGTACCAACCGTTCAAAAGGACAACAAAACCGCATCTAAACAGCAGGGTTCCAGAAATCACAATACAAACTTGTGCATCTCACAGCTGAATCACACATATTTAATCTAAATAAAACTGGACTAACTACCCAATAATCAACCTCTTTAGCTCCAGTATTTTCAACCTGACCAATTTAGCTCCAATATTTTCAACCTGATCATGACAAAAGTTCATTCAGGACTAAATATGTTACAAAAGTACAGGGAAACAAAACTCTAGTGCTGTAGAAGAGTTGCTGCAACCTCCGTATTAAGTACACAAAATAAGAGTTGCTGCAAATCCTTGTGAATCACTACAAACAGGCCTTAAATTTCCTTGTTGCTGCCCCGAAATAGGGAGTCTGAACTCTCAAACAAGTCCCAGATTTCAATATATGATGATCCTATACCAGAATATGAAGCAAATCAACGGTGATGTTTATACGCAACAAGTCGACAGCGGGAGACGTACTGAATAATAGAAAGAGGATTCTAATGGTTGGTACTGCAACTCTCTCGTACGAGTACTAACTAGAAAGAGCACCATGGGGACGGGGAGGGTTGGATGGAAATCTCACCAGGATGAGGTCGAAGATGAAGGGGTCGAGGCCGAGCAGGGCGTAGATGAACCAGCAGGTGCCGAAGAGGAACACGGACAGGGACAGCAGGAACGGCATGAACTCCAGCCCTCTTCGACCAACCTCTGCACAAGCACAACCACACGCATGGCTCATGACTCAGTAGTCAGCGCGTACACCAAACTGTTGACTGTGGATTTCAGAAATGTGTGCGTGCGTACCGTGAAGACGGCGATCCGTGAAGCTGATCGAGACATCGACGCAGGGCACGACGATGGCGCCAAGCCGCGATGCCACCGCCGAGGACGGCGAGGGAGAGGACCAGGACCCCCGCTCGCAGTCGGTGGTGGCGACCATGTCCACGACGGCCTCCGTCTCGGGCCGCGGGATGAGCACGCCGTCCCGGACGGCGACCACCAGGTCCTTCCAGTGCTCGTTCCCGAGCGGCGCGCTGGAAGGGGAAGGGGCGGAGGCGTCGGCGAGGAGCCAGCAGAGATGGCGGTGGAGGTGCAGCACCGAGGGCGGGACGAGCGCGGCGGCCATGCGGCGGAGGGCGCCGACTGAGGCCTCCGGGACGGGCGGAGGAAGAGCAGCGGACGTCCTCCGGGAGGCGAGGAGGAGCGGGTGGTGGCGTGTGGGCGCGGCCGGCGGTGTCGGATCTGAATCGGCGGGGTGGCGGCGGCGATGTGGGAGAGGGAGCGCGTGAGGTGGATCTGGAGCGCTAGGGTTTGTGGGGTGAGAGGGTGAGGGAGTTTTCTTTTTTATTTTTCTTTTTTTGAGACAAATAGGGGGAGGGGGTGAGGGAGAAAGGGCTGCCGTCTGATCTGAGAGCATCCGACGGGGTTTGAGCACGATTCACATGACATGTCCATGGACCAATCAGAACCCAGTACACGTTATGACCTTCTAAATTGGTCGTAATTGACTAAAAATAAGGTGTTAAACCATATTTTTCAAAAAAAGGTGTTGAATCATATAAACAATTTTATGATATGAGAAATTCAAAAAGAAACATTCTCATTGTGTCACCAAATATGACATAGTTTTTAGGAAAACTAACAAACTTGTAATTGGAATAAGACAAATATCTTTTAAAAATTGTTATGAGAAATGATTTTTTAGGGGGCGGGGTCATTTTCTATTTTCGGAGTGCCAAAAATGTTTACAGCACCACTCCATTTTTCAAAACTATAAGACTGCATTTTATGTATAGTTGATCAAATCTTTAGATGTAAAATGCTTTCGATCCACCTCTCATCAAAAAGACAAATTATGTTTCAAAAAAGCATCTACCTTGGCATTCTTTTGTTTTTCTTCTACTTTTTCACATGAAAAATTCAAAGAAATGATCTCCTATTATGCACAATGGTGCATCTTGAAATGGCAAACAATGTTACCTAAGGAAGTTTTCATTTTCTTTGCACGAAAAATTCATTTTTCATTTTTTGAGTGCCCGAAAAGAGGCTTTTTGTGAAGGACCTACCAAATATTTGTTCCAAAATTATACTAAATCAATTTCCTAAAATAATAGGACATAATTGATTCACAATTGACCAAATGTTTGGGTGTAAAAAGTTTTGATCCACCTCTCGTGAAAAAGACAAATTCCTGCCGATTCCGCAGGAAGCGGGTCAAATTTGAACTGTAGCTACCTCATAGTTTGCTCTTTATTTTTTCCAAAAATCATTTCTAGGTACATAAGTATCTATTTAATCAGAGAAACACCAAAAAAATTCCAAGATTCAACCACTAGCTAGGAACGGTCATTCCCGCGTTTGTTGTATTTTGAAACGGGCATAAAAAATTCAAAAAATCAAAAAAATGGGAAACCTTCGCATTGTGTCATTATATGTGGCCAAGTTCCCAGGAAAAATAATAAACTTGTAATACGGCAATTATTTTAAAAAAGTGTTCTCAGAAACGAGCTATCACGTGTGGAGATCAATGGCTTTCAAGCCAAATGATCAATCTTATGGCCACATTCATGGCATAGTTTGTTCAAATGATCTCATATTGTGCACAAGGGTGCATATTGGAATGGCAAACAATATTGCCTAAGGAAGTTTTCATTTTCTTTGGACAAAAAAATCATTTTCCATTTTTTGAGTGCCCAAAAGGAGATTTTTTTGTGAAGGACCTACCAAATAATTGTTGCAAAATTGGACCAAATCATTTTTATAAAATACTAGGACATATTTAATGCACAATTGACTAAATGGTTGGGTGTAAAAAGTTTTGCCGATTCAGTTGGAAGCGGGTCAAATTTGAACTGTAGCTGCCTTGTAGTTTGCTCTTTATTTTTTCCAAAAATCATTTCTAGGTACATAAATATCTATTTAATCATAGAAACACCAAAAAAATCCAAGATTCAACCACTAGCTAGGAACGGCCATTCCCGCCGTTTTGACCGCATTTTGAAACAGGCATAAAAAATTCAAAAAAATCAAAAAAACCTTCGCATTGTGTCATTATATGTGGCCAAGTTCCCAGGAAAAATAATAAACTTGTAATACGGCAATTATTTTAAAAAAATATTCTCAAAAACGAGCTATCACGTGTGGAGATCAATGGCTTTCAAGCCTAATGATCAATCTTATGACCACATTTCATGGCATAGTTTGTTCAAATGATCTCATATTGTGCACAAGGGTGCATATTGGAATGGCAAACAATGTTGACTAAGGAATTTTTCGTTTTCTTTGGACGAAAAAACCATTTTCCATTTTTCGAGTGCCCAAAAGGAGGTTTTTTTGTGAAGGACCTCCCAAATAATTGTTGCAAAATTGGACCAAATCAATTTTCTAAAATACTAGGACATATTTAATGCACAATTGACAAAATGGTTGGGTGTAAAAGTTTTGATCCACCTCTCGTGAAAAAGATAAATTTCATACGATTTAGTTGGAAGCGGGTCAAATTTGAACTGCAGCTGCCTCATAGTTTGCTATTTATTTTTTCCAAAAATCATTTCTAGTTACATAAGTACCTATTTAATCATAAATACATGGTTTGGTGGCGATACGTCGAGGTTTGGGCGGTGGCCGAGGCCCCCAACTCTAGAGCGCGTAAACTCGCATGCCCGCCGCGTGACCGTGGCATTGCCATGTGTTCTGGGCAGCCTAGGCATGTCTAGTGGGTTGGGCACTCTCTAGGTAGGTGCTAAGAAGAAAATTACAACATAAGATTCTCACGAGGAGACCGATCGATGCTCAAACATGAATTAGCAGCCAAGTGTTTGATTAGCGGTACGGGAAATATACATGGCTAATGGGCGTGAGTTTCGGCTGAAGATGATCAGTTACTAAGAAGACCGTCTTCACAAATTTTCAGCTCAAAAGAAGGAGCCTAGGTGGTACTTGCTTTGCAAAGTACCACACTGAACATAAATACGAATGTTGAAGCTGTGCTCAAAATAATAAATGGATTGAGGTGGCATTTGGTGGAGGATGGTTATTTGGGCATATGAAAGCGCCGTAGAAAATAGATACTATTTGGACATGCCAAAGTGGTACTTCCTTCACAAAGTGTTGTTCTGAACAGAATAGGAAAATGAATATTGTTGAATTATTTTTGAACTAGGCAAGGAAGACTTTTTACATATTTGACGAAGATATGACCCAAAGAATTTATGAGATTTTTTTGGAAATTTTGGGATTGACAGAAATATAGATTGCTTCACAACCTGGGGCAAAAATTGCCACATGGACTTGACGCATAGGCAAAACTGATGAGGTGGCGCCTAGTCATAGCAACCCACCACAATTTACAAGGTTATGACCATCTATATTGGTCATGATCTGCTAGGAATAAGGCAGCAGACCAGTGCTATCTGCTTTATGACCATTTCGTGTAAGGAAATTACGACCTTTCTGACCAAAATGGTCGTATAGTTTAGGGTTTGGAGCCCCCCGAACAGCTTTTGACCAATTGGTCTCAAATGGTCATAGATCTACGACCAATTCTTCCAGGGTAACTGACAGAAGGTCACTAGTTGACATATTTCTTGTAGTGACATAGGAAGAAGGAGTGTCTTCACCACTTCCTCGTCGGGCCTTTCTCCTTCCGGTCACCGGCGTGGCTGTAGGCGTTTGCGGCTGGTGTAGGATCTTGGTCGCTGTCGGAGGAGGTGGAACTGTGGTCGTCGCCATCATCAGAGTCGGAGTCGGAGAGGACGATCCGGCCGTTCATCCGGCGGACGGCCCTGTCCTGCTACCGCTTCAACTTGGCCACCGGAGCCGCCTCCCCGCTGCCTCCTTAGCCTCACGCTCCGACTACTCTATGGCAAGCCGGAGCGCCTTCGCGTTCTTCACCATTTGGCATCGATCGTCCATCTCCGCCGTCGTGAGCGATCGGCGGTAGACCCAACCGAGGAGCAACTCGTCCTCGTCGGGCTCCGCTAGCATCCCGCGGTGGCGGCACACGGACTATTCCGCCGCCTCCCTCTCCCTTGCCCGCTGCCTCTTACGGCGGGCAGAGCGCCTCCTATTCCGAAGTGCGTGTGCGGGCTGGCGGCGTGGTCACTAGCACCCATCGTTGCCCGCACGAAGCTGTGGCTGGTTGGGGAAGGGGACATCGCGGGGGCGGGGTGGACTACGCTGCCCTAGAGGAGCTGCGCGCGGGCCGAGAGGGGTCAGCTCCTCCTCGATGTCAAGGTCGAAGCCAGAGTGGCTTCCCGAGCTCGATACCGCTCCGGATTGGATCGAAATCAAAGAGGAGAGAGGAGAGGACGGAGCGAGAGAGGAGCAGGATTGGGATTTTTTTTTTGTGGAAACAGTCGTGGGTTGGTGGTGGGGGCCTGTCGGGCTCGATGTGACAGACGGGCCCAGGCATGCCCGGGCCGCCCCATATCTGTTCTACATTTGGGCTGAATATGATTGGCGGCAGACAGACCGGACGTTTGAGGCTGGTTTGAGGCTTTTGGATGGGTCGACTTTTTAACCGGCCAGTGATCGGCCCGCCTGCCCGGACGGTTAAGACGGGTTTGGTTGCCTTATCACCACTAGTAAATGAGCACGTGCAATGCATGTTAATATTAAGAAGAAAATCAACTGCACGTTCATATTAGGTAGGATATCAATTACGTGTTAATTATGAGATTAATATTGATGTTGATATTTGGTATGCTATTAATTGCACGGGATATCAATTACGTGTTAATTATGAGATTAATATTGATGTTGATATTTGGTATGCTATTAATTGCACGCTCGACATGTTGAGAGCTCATCATTGGAGCAATCTAGATCATGAGATTGACATGGTTTGATGACCGAGATTAATTGGATTTGTTTTTTTGAGTCTTTTTATATTGATATATATAGATATAGTTATAGATGCATGACAAGCCGACATCATCATTGACAGCAGCGATGTATATAAGTCAGCAAAAGATAGCGTTTTTTTTAGTAGAAAAAGATAGCGATTTATGAACCCCATGGTGGACACCGCATCATCTTTGCGAAGTGCCCACACACTCTAGCTGGGCCGGCCTATTGCCGCCGTGGTCAACATCTATGGGCAGTCTATGGAAGGGTTTACCGGGCCAGGGTCCATGGGCAGCCCAGGTCGATTCCGTGACGGAAACAACGCCGCGGTACACACCTCCTCGCCGGGCCAGTCTATCTATATATATACAAGAAAAATAAAGATTTGAAAGAAAAGGATAAGCACCCCTCGACGCAGCCGCCTCGACCCCAAACCGTTGGAAGATGCCGAAGGCCGGGAGGCGGCGCAGGAGGGGGAATCCGGAGACGGAGCCGGAAGCGAAGAAGAAGAAGAAGAAGACGGCGACGACGAGAAGCCTAGCAGAGGATCGAAGATTGATGTTCGCGGCCTTCGAGAGTGAAAAAGCACAACCCCAACCAAAATTAGGTATTCCCCTTTCTCAGCACGGCATGAGTAGTACCAGCCAGTACTGGTGTTTACTTTTTCTCTACGTATTTGTATGTAGATCGTGCGTACGACGACGACGCGGTCGAGTCCTCGTCGGAGGAATCCTCCTATCCACCCAGCCCTCTGCTCCACAGGCCCTACATCCCCGAAGAACTAGCTGACAGGCCGGACATACATGCCGCCTTCAAGCACGCCGAAACCGAATACCGAGCAGATAAATGTATTGATCCCTCTTTTTCTCGTCATCATCATCTTCGTTACAAGACACTAACCTAGCTAATTTTTTCCCCATCTTTATGTATGTAGCTTGTCGGTTTGTCTTCACCTTGAATCGCCACTCTTCTCTTTCGTGCCTGTCCAAGGACCGAAGCCTTCTTCATATCCGTGAGCCTGCAAAGGATGCAGTGCTTCTTGCCGCCGACTCTATCATCACCCTCTCGTCCTATCTCGGTATGTAATTAAACATGTACTTAAACATTTTGCAGGACATTGACCGAGTGGTCTGACTTTTGGTTTGCTCTAATTCCAGATGATGAGCCGCTGAATAGGTGTTCTGGTTTGTGGATTCAACGGGACGACAAGAAGAATACCGCCGTGGTTTTGACGTCCGCGCATCTCATTCGCGAAAAGGAATACGACGAGTGGAAGAATGAGTGGACGGGCGAATATCATCGCGAGGCTGAGGTGAGCTTCTTAACAATGACTCACTATTCCTTTTATCTATCTTCTTCATTCACTAGTGTGTTTGTTTCTTATTTTTTTCTTTCATCTCAAAATTTATTTTTTTGCAATGCCTTAACCAGGCAGCCGTTACCAATTAAATATGATTTCTATTCAATTTTCGTAGAAGAAAATGAAACTGGTATGTATGTATGTATGTATGTACACTCTGTACTTCAAATAATAGATTTGATTAGTGTGGCGTTTGGTTTTTCTAGTAGTTAATCTTTCGAAAATGGTTTCATCCAATATTATGAAAATTCTATCAATGTGTCATAAATTTTGCGGTTGTCTTTCAGGTCATTGTTCACTTGCTGGATGACACAACTGCAGTCGCCAGTCTCCTCTACCTGCAGGAGCACTACGAATTTGCCCTTTATGAGGTTCTGGTGGACAAACCGGTTCAACTATCCACTTTTAATGACAGTGTGCATTCTGGTCAAGACGTTTTCCGACTTGGAAGAGATGGAAGTCTTGATCTAAGGATAACCCACGGTAGGGTGGAATGCAAGATTCCAATCCGTCATGAGAGATGTCACTACATGTATTTTTCCAACGATGAACATCATGTATGTACTATGATTTAATTCTAAATTTATGTCTTCTATTTTAATGTTGTTATTTTCCTAGTACAAATTACAATGTTTGTTATGGTTACTATGTTGTAGTTCCGTGATGATGGAGGCCCCGTCATTGACTTAGAAGGCAAGGTTGTGGGAATGGTTAACAATCAAATCAGCGAGACTTTTTTACCTTCTTCTATATTGCACAAGTGCTTGGATTCGTGGAGAAAGTTGAAGTACGGCCCTTATTCCCAATTCCTTTTTAGTGTTGTTAATTCAGCTAATGCATTCTCTTATATATTTTAACTCATCCAATACAATTGAACAACTACAAAATTATGTTCGGATTGTGATTGCTTAACAATTACTGCATTTGAATGAAATTGCTGAAATATGATTTAGAAAAATCATTATGTGAGGCCTAGGTGCTATAAAATATACGTGTAACATAATAGAGAACATGTGTGTTGGTCAGCTTATCAAATTTTGCGTGTTTTCCAAACTAATCCTATGCAAGTTATAGGTTGGTGTAAAATTTAGTTTTTCTACTTAACTTGGTGGCTTGCTTTTTGAGCTTAATCCTCTTTTACGAAGGGCGTGAACTAATGGTCTTGTTATGGTATTAATTGGTCTCATCTAAGTTTTGTGTGATACTCATTTGGTATGGATTCTAATGAATACGTTATTTTATTTTAAATATTTAACACAAGTCTATAAGGCGATTGCAATCTTAACAGTTATATTTTTTATAGGTGCATCCCTCGTGCCCACCTTGGAATGACCTTTGCTTCCATCAAGCTTCTAGATCCTATATGTATTGAGAGGATGAGGCGTAAGCATAACATTGCATCTGGTCTTATTGTTGAACAGGTATATATGTTGATGTTTAACATTATTTATTTTCACACTTGCTATTAGCTGTTCCTAAAAAATTCCTCATATGCATATTATGGTTTAATGATGGCCAATTAAAAATTATAGGTGTCAAAAGAATCAAATGCTGAGAAACTTGGAATCCGCAAGGGTGATATTATTGAACGTTTCAATGGAGAGTACATTTCTAATACAATTGAGGTAAGGTGTCTTAAGTAAAATGGGAAAGGAGTATTTTTTTAATGTGACACTTTATATATGCTCTTGATTTTTGTAACTTGTTAGTTGGAAAAGATGTTGCTGGATATAGGCGGGGACCAATTTGTTCAAGCAAAAGTCTTAAATGCCGAAACAGATGTTCGGGTAAGTTAGTATCATGTTTTAACTATGGAATGCTTAAAATTATGTCGACCATAGAAATAGGAAATAATATTGCTGACTTTACAGATTCAAATATTTCGTGCCACGAAACTTCGCCGAAGAGTTAGAAACTTGACTGTAATTGTATCGGATTGTGGAGAGAATATCATAGAAGGTAACTATCTTATTAACGTAGTAGCTGATTTTCTTGTTATGATGAATTTAAGTTATTGCATTTCTCTCTTGTGTAGATTCAATTTGTCTTGTCCGCCAATTGCCCTAAGCCTTTCTTATAGGTTTTTTGAATTTCTTGAATTCTTTCTGCCCCTGTATTCATTGAAAGTATAATGTGATAATCACCAATACACGTGGTGTATCTAATTGAACCTTGATGTTTTTATTTGTGTAGGCACTTACCCTATCACCGATGGCCTTTGATGGCCTTTGGAGATGAGTGAATTAACACATACATTTCGTAAATTGGTTCTTTCATGGAGCCAACAGAGTTAACCAGATGTGAATTATAGTCAAGTTTTCATAGATTATGTATCCTCAGTCAAAACTTAAGATTATGGTTTATTTTTCAAATGTAATTCATGGAACGTGGAAGCAACCTGGCTAGAGTAGAATCTAGCTACTTCTTTTGAGTTTTGTGAGACTCGTATCTTGTACAACTTGGATGATGGATTGAACTTTCTAACTGTGCTAGAGTGAAATGTTTGGCACAAGATTAATATATTTTACAGTAAGAATTTATATGTATGTGTAACAAAAATACAGGGGCTGTTTGGATGATAGCCCACAACAGCCCTACCAAATTATGAGCATTGACTGATGGGCTATTTGTTCCCTTGGATGTCACCCAAAACTTCTGATCTGAGCGAATATTTTGGTTGCCACTACTAATTTTGCGCCCACAGTTGGGCCGATTCCTGGCGGTGAATTCGCTTGCCAGTAATTTGGCACACCTGTTTTTTGTTTTTTGTAAGGCCTGCTGCGGGTGAAATCCAACGAGCACATAAGCTTTAGCTTGCTGCCCAGAGTAAATATGAATGGCCATCATGAGCTTTAATATTACATTTCCTGCTATTAAGGCATGTTATTCTTGTGCCACTAGGAGTTTTACAAATGCTCCCCCACCAAAACATGTGTCAATGGTCCTGGATCTGATATCACTAGTGCAGAACCGGGCAATAGCACCGGTTCGTAAGGCCCTTTAGTGCCAGTTCCGCAACCGGCACTAAAGTGTGGTCACTAAACACCCCCCCCCCCCCCTTAATACCGGTTCAGCACGAAACGGTGCTAAAGGCCAATCACGTGGCACGAGGCAGCTCCGGGGGCAGGGAAACACCAACCGGTACTAAATGTTTGTGGGTTTTTGTTTTATTTTTTATTTTTCAATTAAATTTGTGTTATCAATTTAATTCTTTTTCGTTTGCTGGTATTTTACGATACTACACATTGTACACGTTATGCATATATATATATATATATATATATATATAGAATATATATATATATATATATATATATATCAATGTCTCACAAACCATCATATTAATTAACACACATACACACATGTATAGCTATGTACAATTTGTCCTACATATGCATGTTGCCTTCGGAGCCAGTGGCATTAGCCTAATTGGTGCGTTCGGAGCACGATGGGGGCGGTAGCGGGTAATAGTATTCTCCCTTCAGATTTATGACCTGGTCGAGCAAAAATCCCGCTATTTCCTCTTGAAGTGCTTCTACGCGCTCCGTTTCTAGGAGCTTCTCCCACACCTCTGTGAACTGTTAAGAAGGAGATCAATATGCATGTGTATTAGTTGTGCGACTAGATATCGATAATGGTGTAAAAATTGTGAATAGTGTTTTGACAAGCGTACCCATTCCTGTCTTTGAGATCTGCTCCTTTCGGACGCCATCATGCGAATGTTCTCGCAAACGCAGAATGCACACAGATCAGTCCCTGCGCCTGCTTGTGGCCTTTACGAGAATGGAATTTGATCAGATAATAATTAATCAAGCATGATAATTAAAGAGATGGCAGCTAGCTAGCTAGCTAGTACTACTTAATTACTTACCTTGGGTGAAACCATTTAAGCTTTTGTTTCCATTCGCCTTCCATGACGCTGATGAACCTTGCCCAAGCCCTGCCCGCCGACAAAGAAAATGAATAAAGGGGTTATTAAATAGTTCATATCATGAAAAATGACGAACTAAATAGGCCGAGATATATAGTTAATAATGATTGAAATTACCTGTTGACTATCCCAAACAAGATGTTATAGTCAGTTTTTCTTTGAGTAGTGAGTCCATTATTTCAACTGTTCAAGGCGTCAACTTTAATGATACACAAGACCCAGTGATATCTGTATGCACACACGTTTGCATGTCTTAATTAAGCGGGCATATGTAAGCAAAAACATGTAGCTAGCTAGTAGGCAAATACAGAGAATTTGTAGTACAAGACAGTGTGACTCACTGGAAGTTGTAAGGAAGTAGTATATCTTCATTGTATTTGAGGCGCTTCAAGAACTCTAGCATGTTGTCCTCACGTCCTTTTGATGACGTGGATTTATTTTCCATGTGTATTCATTAACGGTGTTTGGGTCAATGAACCCAATGCCAAAGCGTCCACCTTTTCTCATTTCATATATCTTCATCCTGCATATAATACCACGTAAAAGAATATAGTGAGGATAATTACAGGTAATGATTGATCAAAAGGATCAAGACAGCTAGCTTGAGACTTAAATTACAGAAAGAAATCACTTACGCATAATAGCAAATCGATTTATAGATTTGTCGAGTGCGTCTTGATTGTATAACTGAAACCGTTCAGAATACTCAACGGACACAGCTTTCTCATGGAAGTAATGCTCCTCCTTGACATTCACCATGAGGGACAATCGATTGGAAATCTTGGTAATGTTCATGTACCATTGATGCAATTCATACATTCTCGTTGGGAGGTTCTTGACCTTGTCTGGCTGGACCAAAGGTTGGCCCCAGACATATTTCCGTTTTATTTCATCCTCTCTAAGCACAGGCATGGGCTCGATCTTGAGGAGTTGTCCAACAGTGATTTTGAGAACTTCAGCCTGCATTATATGGTCCTCCGTTATTACCACATTGCCCACCTCAGAACGTAAACTGTTTGCCCACAATAATATTGGGCGCCAGCGTCATCACGTGTTGTTGGCACAACAAGCGAGGGATCGATTCGCCGCTTTGTTCTCCTAGTTGGGGAATGGTTTTCCCGCATTTTTTGACAGCTGCTTCTTGTTTGCTCGATCCCGAGCTCGCCTCCTTACGTAGGCGTGTTCGATTTAACTTCCTGATGTGGCTCTCATAGTCTGTGTCAACAGGCTTGGGAGCTGGTGGTTGAGCCATACGAATGAAGTGGTCAATCGTTTCCTCAGGCACTTTCTCCCTTGGCGGCGGTGGCGGTTCGGTGCAAAATGGGCTTCCACCTCGGACTTCGATATGGCTGTGATTTCCTCCTCGGACCTGTCATAAGACCTCTGCGGAAGAGGCGTGAGGCTTGGATCATATTTATATCGCTTGCCTCCGCTCGTACTTCCTGTACTACCTCGACTCGTACCACGCACCATAGCTGCGGGTGTCTCTTCTGCGATTGCCGAGGCGGCGGAGACGCCTGTGACGGGGCTGAGTTGGACGAGGAGGAGTGGTCGACCAGTTGTGCCAGACTTGGAGGAGGAGTGGCCTGAGGTTGTGCCGGACTTGGAGGAGGTGGACGCCTGACGCTGTGGCGGACTTGGAGGAGGAGGAGTGGCCTGACACTTTGCGGACTTGGAGGAGGAGTGGCACGACACTTTGCCGGACTTGGTGGACTTGCAGGAGCGGGAGGCTGCTGACTCGGTGGCGGACTTGACGAGGAGTCGGATGACGTGTCGGTGGCCTTGAAAGATGATGCAATCCTTTTTCCATAGGATGATACAATGGTTGGCGTCTCAGAAAGCGCTCGTCCTCACCTCCAGTAATGTCAAGCTCTAGCCCCGAATATGGCTGCACCACCTCATCAACCATGACACGAGCATAGCCCTCTGGAATCGGGATGCAATGGTAGGTTGCTTTGGGGGTAACTGGAAAAGCAACGCCGTCCGCCACCTTCATGGATATGTTCTTCATTTTGACGTGTAGCTCGCAGCTAGTGTTCTCCGTGATGTCATCCACGGGTATCTACCAACATTGCGTCGTCTGGCGGAACCCATGTCGCTTCTTCCGCATGGATGGGGCGGTGCTATCCAATGCTAGATCATCCGCTAGCTGCTGCCGTCTTTGAGACCCCTTCTTTGGCTAAGTGAGTCGATCTGCTCCTGCTGCCGCTGGAATTTGACCGCCAATTCCGCTTGACTTGCTTCTAGGCCTTGAAGGCGTTCATAGTCCCGCTTCCTCTGCTCCTCCTCCATCTTCCTCTTCTTCTCCTCCGCAATCTTCTTTCTCGCACGGGTTACGTAGTCGTTGTTCCAGTTTGAAAACCCCTCATACCACGGAATAGCGCCCTTGCCTCATGTTCTTCCGGGTGTTCAGGATTTCCAGCACGCGTAAGCTCGTCGTTCTCTCTGTTGGGCTGGAACACCCCCGATCGTGCCTCTTCTATTGCAACAAGTATCGCATCGTCGGCTCCGTTCAGACATGCCTTCGTGAAACTTTGCCTGTCTTCGGGTCCAACTCCCCCCCATGCGCATAGAACCAAGTCCTGCACTGGGGCCAGCTCTTAGTATCCGGAGTGACACCTGCATCCTCCATCTCTTTCTCGGACTTATCCCACTTAGGCATTGCCACCGCATAGCCACCGGCCCCACTTATGGAACTTATCCTTTTTTGGCATTCTTCTTGTTTATTCTCGACCGTTCCTTAGCTAATTCCGAATCCTTGAATTTCACGAAATCGTCCCAATGAGCACGTTGGTTCTCTAGTGTTCCCTCGAATCTCGAGTCTTCCTTCCTCCCTTGACGTACTTGTCCCATTCACGATTCTTGTGGTTCTTGAATGCAACCGCCATCTTCCTAAGAGCAGCGTCCTTGACTTTCTGCACATCTACTTCTGTGAAATGATCCGGTAGGGTGAAATGTTCCATGAGAGTATCCCAAAGCAGATCTTTTGATTCTTGTCGACAAAAGTAACATCCGGACGTGGAGCAGCGTCCTCTTTGCCTTTGTCCTTTGTCTTTTGCTGGCTCTCTCCATTCTTGAAGGGAGATCGAGTTGGTCCTTCACAAGAACTCCGTGACCGACGAATGAACTTGTCCGCAATCTTCTTAGGCGCTAATGGTTCGCCATTAGGTCCGACCGCCTCGATATTGTACTTTACGCCTCCTTCAACTTTTTGTTTGGCCTCGTTTCGTCCTTTTGCTCAAGATTTGCTCGATCCGGATGGCTGAAAGAACAAAGATCGATTCGTTAATATATCTTCAAGTCATTTAAAACATGTGATGATCACCGTAAACCTGCTTATATAAATATATATACCTCGCGGTCTTTGTTGTTTCAGGATCAACATGTTCTTCGTCATCGCCATAATCGTAGTTCATGACTTCATCAATTCGGTCGTCGCGATCGAATATCATATCACCCTCTCCGGTGTTGTTTAGAAATTGAGCCGTCATAATCTTCTTCATTACGATTATCATCTGCCCGCGTATCATATCGAACATGGTCTGCATTTCTCCCTCTCTCGCCGGTATTGTCTCGCCATAGCTTTTATTTAACTAATTCAAAAGAAATATAAAACAATTTAGTATTCAAATTACATCGTCTCGAATAATAGATATAATCTCGAATACTTCGCCTAGAATAATAGATACAATCTCGAATACATCGTCTCGAATAATATATAATATTGAATAGTACATCACTGGCTAGCTAATTAAAGATCGAATACTACAGAAGAATCTAGGACACTCGCGGTTCCTGCGTCGCGGGCGGTGGACACCCAAAGAGAAGGAACCCTCACAGGATCATAGCTGAAGTGAGATCCCTGAAGATACTGCCAGGTATTGGAGAACCTGCCGCCCTCTAACGCAACCATGTAGCTGAAGGAAATATGCCCTAGAGGCAATAATAAAGTTATTATTTATTTCCTTATATCATGATAAATGTTTATTATTCATGCTAGAATTGTATTAACCGGAAACATAATACATGTGTGAATACATAGACAAACAGATAGTCACTAGTATGCCTCTACTAGACTAGCTCATTAATCGAAGATGGTTATGTTTCCTAACCATAGACATGTGTTGTCATTTGATTAATGGGATCACATCATTAGGAGAATGATGTGATTGACATGACCCATTTCATTAGCTTAGCACTTGATCGTTTAGTATGTTGCTTATGCTATCTTCATGACTTATACAAAGTTCCTGCAACTATGAGATTATGCAACTCCCGTTTACCAGAGGAACACTTTGTGTGCTACCAAACATCACAACATAACTGGGTGATTATAAAGGTACTCTACAAGTGTCTCCGAAAGTATATGTTGAGTTGGCATGAATCAAGATTAGGATTTGTCACTCCGATTGTCGGAGATGTATCTCTAGGCCTTCTCGGTAATACACATCACATAAGCCTTGCAAGCATTGCAACTAATGAGTTAGTTGTGAGATGATGTATTACGGAACGAGTAAAGAGACTTACCGGTAACGAGATTGAACTAGGTATTGGATACCGACGATCGAATCTCGGGTAAGTAACATACCGATGACAAAGGGAACAACGTATGTTGTTATGCGGTTTGACCGATAAAGATCTTCAGAGAATATGTAGGAACCAATATGGGCATCCAGGTTCCGCTTATTGGTTATTGACCAAGAATGGTTCTAGGTCATGTCTACATAGTTCTCGAACCGTAGGGTCCGCACGCTTAAGGTTTCGATGACGGTTAAATTATGAGTTTATGTATTTTGATGTACCGAAGGAGTTCGGAGTCCCGGATGTGATCACGGACATGACGAGGAGTCTCGAAATGGTCGAGACATAAAGATTGATATATTGGACGGCTATATTCGGACACGGAAAGGTTCCGGAAGTTTCCGGAGAAAACGGAGTGCCGGAGGGGTTACCGGAACCCCGGGAAGTAATGGGCCTTATTGGGCCAAGAGGGGAGAGAGAGGGCTGCACCAGGAGGTGGCGCGCCCCCATGGGAGTCCGACTGGACTAGGAGGGGGCGCGCCCCCTTCCTCTCCCTCTCCTCTCTTTCCTTCCCCTTCCTTCTTCCTAGTAGGACTAGGAAAGGGAGTCCTACTCCTACTAGGAGGAGGACTCCCCCTCCTGGCGCGCCCCTAGGGCTGGCCGGCCCTCCCCTTGCTCCTTTATATACGGGGCAGGGGCACCCTAGAACACACAAGTTGATCTTCGTGATCGTTCCTTAGCCGTGTGCGGTGCCCCCTCCACCATATTCCACCTCGGTCATATTGTAGCGGTGCTTAGGCGAAGCCCTGCGATGGTAGAACATCAAGATCGTCCTGCCGTTGCCGTCGTCTTGTGGAACTCCTCCCCGACGCTTTGCTGGATCGGAGCCCGGGATCGCCATCGAGCTGAACGTGTGCTAAGAACTCGGAGGTGCCGGAGTAACGGTGCTTGGATCGGTCGGATCGTGAAGACGCACGACTACATCAACAGCGTTAATATAACGCTTCCGCTTTCGGTCTCACGAGGGTACGTGGGCGGACACTCTCCTCTCGTTGCTATGCCATCACCATGGTCTTGCGTGATCGTGAGGAAAATTTTTGAAATTACTACGTTACCCAACAGTGGCATCCGAGCCTGGTTTTATGCGTTGATGTTATATGCACGAGTAGAACACAAGTGAGTTGTGGGCGATACAAGTCATACTGCCTACCAGCATGTCATACTTTGGTTCAGCGGTATTGTGAGATGAAGCGGCCCGGACCGACATTACGCCAGACGCTTACGCGAGACTGGTTTCACCGCTCCGAGCACTCGTTGCTTAAAGGTGACCGGCGGGTGTCTGTCTCTCTCACTTTAGTTGAACCGAGTATGACTACGCCCGGTCCTTGAGAAGGTTAAACCGGAGTCTATTTGACAAACTATCGTTGTGGTTTTGATGCGTAGGTAAGAACGGTTCTTGCTCAGCCCGTAGCAGCCACGTAAAACTTGCAACAACAAAGTAGAGGACGTCTAACTTGTTTTTGCAGGGCATGTTGTGATGTGATATGGTCAAGACGTGATGCTATATTTTATTGTATGAGATGATCATGTTTTGTAACCGAGTTATTGGCAACTGGCAGGAGCCATATGGTTGTCGCTTTATTGTATGAAATGCAAAAGCCATGTAATTGCTTTACTTTATCACTAAGCAGTAGCGATAGTCGTAGAAGCAATAGTTGGCGAGACGACAACGATGCTACGATGGAGATCAAGGTGTCGCGCCCGGTGACGATGGTGATCATGACGGTGCTTGGCGATGGAGATCACAAGCACAAGATGATGATGACCATATCATATCACTTATATTGATTGCATGTGATGTTTATCCTTTATGCATCTTATCTTGCTTTGTTTGACGGTAGCATTATAAGATGATCTCTCACTAAAATTATCAAGAAGTGTTCTCCTCGAGTATGCACCGTTGCTAAAAGTTCAGTAGTACCTAGACACCACGTGATGATCGGGTGTGATAAGTTCTACGTCCATCTACAACGGGTGCAAGCCAGTTTTGCACACGCAGAATACTCAGGTTAAACTTGACGAGCCTAGCATATGCAGATATGGCCTCGAACACGGAGACCGAAAGGTCGAACGTGAATCATATAGTAGATATGATCAACATAGTGATGTTCACCATTGAAACTACTCCATCTCACGTGATGATCGGACATGGTTTAGTTAATTTGGATCACGTAAACACTTAGATGACTAGAGAGATGTCTCGTCTAAGTGGGAGTTTTTAATATGATTAATTAAAACTTAAATTATCATGAACTTAGTACCGATAGTATTTTGCTTGTCTATGTTTACTGTAGATAGATGGCTCGTCTTTGTTGTTCCGTTAAATTTTAATGCGTTCCTTGAGAAAGCAAAGTTGAAAGATGATGGTAGCAATTACACGGACTGGGTCCGTAACCTGAGGATTATCCTCATTGCTGCCCAGAAGAATTACGTCCTGGAAGCACCGCTGGGTGCCAGGCCTGCTGCAGGAGCTGCACCAGAAGTTGTGAACGTCTGGCAAAGCAAAGCTGATGACTACTCTATAGTTCAGTGTGCCATGCTTTACGGCTTAGAACCGGGTCTTCAACGACGTTTTGAACGTCATGGAGCATATGAGATGTTCCAGGAGTTGAAGTTAATATTTCAAGCAAATGCCCGGATTGAGAGATATGAAGTCTCCAATAAGTTCTATAGCTGCAAGATGGAGGAGAATAGTTCTGTCAGTGAGCACATACTCAAAATGTCTGGGTATAATAATCACTTAATTCAGCTGGGAGTTAATCTTCCGGATGATAGTGTCATTGATAGAATTCTCCAATCATCGCCACCAAGCTACAAGAGCTTCGTGATGAACTATAATATGCAAGGGATGACTAAGACAATTCTGAGCTCTTCGCAATGCTAAAAGTCAGCGGAGGTAGAAATCAAGAAAGAGCATCAAGTGTTGATGGTCAACAAGACCACTAGTTTCAAGAAAAGGGCAAAGGAAAGAAGAAGGAAACTTCAAAAAGAACAGCAAGAAAGTTGCTGATCAAGAGAAGAAACCCAAGTCTGGACCTAAGCCCGAAATCGAGTGTTTTACTGCAATCAGACCGGACTCTGGAAGCGGAACTTCCCCCAGTATTTGTAGGATAAAAAGGATGGCAATGTGAACAAAGGTATATGTGATATACATGTTATTGATGTGTAACTTACTAGAGCTCGTAGTAGCACCTGGGTATATGATAATCGGTTCTGCCGCTCATATTTGCAACTCAAAGCAGGGGACTACGGAATAGACGAGCACCGGCAAAGGACGAGGTGACGATGCGCGTGGGAAATGGTTCCAAAGTCAATGTGATCGCGGTCGGCACGCTACCTCTACATCTACCTTCGGATTAGTTTTAGACCTAAATAATTGTTATTTGGTGCCAGCGTTGAGCATGAACATTATATCTGGATCTTGTTTAATGCGAGACGGTTATTCATTTAAATCAGAGAATAATGGTTGTTCTATTTATATGAGTAATATCTTTTATGGTCATGCACCCTTGAAGAATGGTCTATTCTTATTTAATCTCGACAGTAGTGATACACATATTCATAATGTCGAAGCCAAAAGATGCAGAGTTGATAATGATAGTGCAACTTATTTGTGGCACTGCCGTTTAGGTCATATTGGTGTAAAACGCATGAAGAAACTCCATACAGATGGACTTTTGGAATCACTTGATTATGAATCACTTGGTACTTGCGAACCATGCCTCATGGGCAAGATGACTAAAACACCATTCTCCGGTTGTATGGAGAGAGCAATGACTTGTTGGGAATCATACATACAGATGTATGTGGTCCGATGAATGTTGAAGCTCGTAGTGGATATCGTTATTTTCTCACCTTCACAGATGATTTAAGCAGATATGGGTATATCTACTTGATGAAACATAAATCTGAAACATTTGAAAAGTTCAAAGAATTTCAGAGTGAAGTTGAAAATCATCGTAACAAGAAAATAAAGTTTCTACGATCTGATCGTGGAGGAGAATATTTGAGTTACGAGTTTGGTCTACATTTGAAGCAATGCGGAATAGTTTCAACTCACGCCACCGGGAACACCACAGCGTAATGGTGTGTCCGAACGTCAGAATCGTACTTTACTAGATATGGTGCGATCTATGATGTCTATTTCCGATTTATCGCTATTGTTTTGGGGTTATGCTTTAGAGACGGCCGCATTCACGTTAAATAGGACACCGTCAAAATCCGTTGAGACGACACCTTATGAACTATGGTTTAGCAAGAAACCAAAGTTGTCGTTTCTAAAAGTTTGGGGTTGCGATGCTTATGTGAAGAAACTTCAACCTGATAAGCTTGAACCCAAATCGGAAAAATGTGTCTTCATAGGATACCCAAAGGAGACAATTGGGTATACCTTCTATCACAGATCCGAAGGCAAGACATTTGTTGCTAAAATGGATCCTTTCTAGAGAAGGAGTTTCTCTCGAAAGAAGTGAGTGGGAGGAAAGTGGAACTTGATGAGGTAATAGTATCAGCTCCCTTATTGGAAAGTAGTTCGTCACGTAAATCAGTTTACGTAACACCTACACCAAGAATCGAGGAAGATAATGATGAAGATCATGAAACTTCAGATCAAGTTGTCACTGAACTTCGTAGATCAACCAGAATAAAATCCGCACCAGAGTGGTACGGTAATCCTATTCTGGAAGTCATGCTACTAGATCATGGTGAACCTACGAACTATGAAGAAGCGATGGTGAGCCCAGATTCCGCAAAATGGCTTGAAGCCATGAAATCTGAGATGGGATCCATGTATGAAAACAAAGTATGGACTTTGGTAGACTTGCCCGATGATCAGCAAGCTATTGAGAATAAATGGATCTTTAAGAAGAAGACTGACGCTGATGGTAATGTAATCGCTCTACAAAGCTCGACTTGTTGCAAAAGGTTTTCGACAAGTTCAAGGGGTTGACTACGATGAGACTTTCTCACCCGAAGCGATGCTTAAGTCTGTCCGAATCATGTTAGCAATTGCCGCATTTTATGATTATGAAATTTGGCAAATGGATGTAAAACTGCATTCTTGAATGGATTTCTAGAAGAAGAGTTGTATATGATGCAACCAGAAGGTTTTGTTGATCCAAAGGGTACTAACAAAGTGTGCAAGCTCCAACGATCAATTTATGGTCCGTGCAAGCCTCTCGGAGTTGGAATAAACGCTTTGATAGTGTGATCAAAGCATATGGTTTTATCTGCACTTTTGGAGAAGCTTTGTATTTACAAGAAAGTGAGTGGGAGCTCAGTAGCATTTACGATATTATATGTGGACGATATATTGTTGATTGGAAATGATATAGAATTTCTGGATAGCATAAAAGGATACTTGAATAAAAGTTTTTCAATGAAAGACCTCGGTGAAGCTGCTTACATATTGGGCATCAAGATCTATAGAGATAGATCAAGACGCTTAATAGGACTTTCACAAAGCACATACCTTGATAAAGTTTTGAAGAAGTTCAAAATGGATCAGGCAAAGAAAGGTTTTTTACCTGTAGTACAAGGTGTAAGATTGAGTCAGACTCAATGCCCGACCACGAGCAGAAGATAGAGAGAAAATGAAAAATGTTCCTATGCTTCAGCCATAGGCTCTATCATGTATGCAATGCTTTGTGTACCAGATCGGACGTATGCTTAGCTATAAGCTTGGCAGGAAGGTACCAAAGTAATCCAGAGTGGATCATCGGACAGCGGTCAAGAACATCTGAAATACGAAAAGGACTAAGGATATGTTTCTCAGTATATGGAGGTGACAAAGAGCTAGTCGTAAATGGTTACGTCGATGCAAGTTTTGACAATCGATCCGGACGATTCTAAATCGCAAACTGGATACGTGTATTAATTAAACGGTGGAGCTGTCAGATGGTGCAGTTCTAAACAAAGCGTCGTGGCGGGATCTACATGAGAAGAGGAGTACAAAGCTGCTTCGGAAGCAGCAAAAGAAGGAGTCTCTAACAAAGAGATCATTTCCGATCAAGGTGTCATACCTAGTGCATCGGGACCAATGAAGATCTTCTGTGACAATCTCGTGCAATTGCCTTGGCAAAGGAATCCAGATTTCACAAGAGGACCAAGCATATCAAGAGACGCTTCAATTCCATTCGGGACCAAGTCCAAGTGGGAGACATAGAGATTTGCAAAATACATACGGATCTGAATGTTGCGGACCCGTTGACTAAGCCTCTTCCACGAGCAAAACATGATCGCACCAAGACTCCATGGGTGTTAGAATCATTCTTGTGTAATCTAGATTATTGACTCTAGTGCAAGTGGGAGACTGAAGGAAATATGCCCTAGAGGCAATAATAAAGTTATTATTTATTTCCTTATATCATGATAAATGTTTATTATTCATGCTAGAATTGTATTAACCGGAAACATAATACATGTGTGAATACATAGACAAGCAGATAGTCACTAGTATGCCTCTACTAGACTAGCTCATTAATCGAAGATGGTTATGTTTCCTAACCATAGACATGTGTTGTCATTTGATTAATGGGATCACATCATTAGGAGAATGATGTGATTGACATGACCCATTTCATTAGCTTAGCACTTGATCGGTTAGTATGTTGCTTATGCTATCTTCATGACTTATACAAAGTTCCTGCAACAATGAGATTATGCAACTCCCGTTTACGGAGGAACACTTTGTGTGCTACCAAACATCACAACGTAACTGGGTGATTATAAAGGTACTCTACAAGTGTCTCCGAAAGTATATGTTGAGTTGGCATGAATCAAGATTAGGATTTGTCACTCCGATTGTCGGAGATGTATCTCTAGGCCTTCTCGGTAATACACATCACATAAGCCTTGCAAGCATTGCAACTAATGAGTTAGTTGTGAGATGATGTATTACGGAACGAGTAAAGAGACTTACCGGTAACGAGATTGAACTAGGTATTGGATACCGACGATCGAATCTCGGGTAAGTAACATACCGATGACAAAGGGAACAACGTATGTTGTTATGCGGTTTGATCGATAAAGATCTTCAGAGAATATGTAGGAACCAATATGGGCATCCAGGTTCCGCTATTGGTTATTGACCAAGAATGGTTCTAGGTCATGTCTACATAGTTCTCGAACCGTAGGGTCCGCACGCTTAAGGTTTCATGGACGGTTAAATTATGAGTTTATGTATTTTGATGTACCGAAGGAGTTCGAGTCCCGGATGTGATCACGGACATGACGAGGAGTCTCGAAATGGTCGAGACATAAAGATTGATATTTGACGGCTATATTCGGACACCGGAAAGGTTCCGGAAGTTTCCGGAGAAAACCGGAGTGCCGGAGGGGTTACCGGAACCCCCCGGGGAAGTAATGGGCCTTATTGGGCCAAGAGGGGAGAGAGAGGGCTGCACCAGGAGGTGGCGCGCCCCCCCCATGGGGAGTCCGAATTGGACTAGGAGGGGGGGGCGCGGCCCCCCTTTCCCTCTCCCTCTCCCTCTCTTTCCTTCCCCCTTCCTTCTTCCTAGTAGGACTAGGAAAGGGGAGTCCTACTCCTACTAGGAGGAGGACTCCCCCCTCCCTTGGCGCGCCCCTAGGGCTGGCCGGCCCTCCCCCTTGCTCCTTTATATACGGGGGCAGGGGGGGCACCCTAGAACACAGAAGTTGATCTTCGTGATCGTTCCTTAGCCGTGCGGTGCCCCCCTCCACCATATTCCACCTCGGTCATATTTGTAGCGGTGCTTAAGCGAAGCCCTGCGACGGTAGAACATCAAGATCGTCACCACGCCGTCGTGTTGACGGAACTCCTCCCCGACGCTTTGCTGGATCGGAGCCCGGGGATCGTCATCGAGCTGAACGTGTGCCAAGAACTCGGAGGTGCCGGAGTAACGGTGCTTGGATCGGTTGGATCGTGAAGACGACGACTACATCAACCGCGTTAATATAACGCTTCCGCTTTCGGTCTCACGAGTGCGTGGACGGACACTCTCCCTCTCGTTGCTATGCCATCACCATGGTCTTGCGTGATCGTAGGAATTTTTTGAAATTACTACGTTACCCAACGATAGCGATGGACGTGCTCGTCCTCCTCCCTGACACGGCGACGTACCTCCTCCGGCGGGGCCGGGTCCCTCCACACCGAAACTGGCCCACGCGAACGCCACCAAACGAGATCAGGGTCGACGACGGGACCCGGGGCCGGGTTCCTCATCAAGCGGCGCGCCCCTCCAGGCAGCACCTCCCAGTGCCAGCCCGGCGGAGCCTGATCCGGACATGGGCTTGGACGTCGTCATGGACGGTCGACGGCGAGGATGCGGGCCGGGCATCGCCGAGAACAAATACTAGCTATATGCCCGCAAAAAAAATAATATTTTTTAATGATTGGATTTTGATAACTAAAATTTCTAACATTTTGACTATTTCAAAAATCTATATACTATTTCATACTAATTAAGCATCTAACACTAAAAACAAAAAAACAATTTCTATACATCCATTAAAAACAGAAAAACAACATTATATAAAAAATTCCATACTAATTAAACACTAATTATATCCATCTAACATGCATTCATACATATATACTAGTGAAAAAACAATAATCTAAAAAATCTAAACTAATTAAACATACAAAATACGTATATACTAATATATACATGCATTCATACATATATACGTGTATGTGTGTGTGTGTTCATCATGCTTGTGTGTGTGTATGGGCTCGGGAGGGCGGCGCCATGGTGGCCTGGGCGAGGGAGAGGGGTTAGAGGGGAGAGCTCAGGGGCGACGGCGACGGCGTAGGCGACGGCCGGGCAGCGACGGGTCGGGCGTGACGCTGGGCGGCGACGAGGGACGGCGCGACGGGACGGGCTGGGCGGGCGACGGAGACGAGGGCGGCGACGGGAGGGGCGGCGACGGGCGACGGCGACAAGGGGGCGGTGGACGGCGACGAGGGCGGCGACGGGACGGGGCGGCGACGGCGACGGGGCGGCGACGGGACGGGCGGCGACGGCGACGGGTCGGTGACGGCGCGACGATCCGGGCGGGCGGTTCAATGGGGAAACAGAGAAAGAAACAGAGGGAGAATGAAATTTTTCAAGTGTTGTATATATAGAAGGCACCTTTAGTACCGGTTGGAGCCACCAACCGGTACTAAAGGTCTGTTTTAACCAGCCCAAGCAGCGGAAGCGACCCCTTTAGTACCGGGTGGTGGCACAAACCGGTATTAAGGTTCTTTAGTACCGGTTTGTGCCATGACCCAGTACTAAAGGGGGTGCGCTGGCGCTGGTGCGGTGCGGCAAGTTTAATCCCACCTCGCTAGCCGAGGGGCGACCGCACTGGTTTATAAACCCCCGTGCGGTCGCTCTCTCGAGCTCCTCTCCAAAGCAAGCCTACTGGGCCTACGTGTTCTTTGCTGCCATGTGGGCCCACTTGGCCTTTGCGGGCCTGCATCCTGGCCCAACAACAGGTTGGGTTTCTAGTCGTATGCAGGCCGCTCTGGCCTAGTAGGCGGGCTTTTTTTTGCTTTATTTATTTTTGTGTTGTTTTTGTTGTGTAGGTAGAGTTTCTTTGTGAATATTTTTGCTTTAGGTACAAAAATTACAAACTTACCGTTAGTGCCCGTAGTTTTCAAATTTGAATAGTTTAAATTTTGAATTATTTGAAATTAGTGTGAATCACTAGTTTGTGAATAATTTAACTTTAAAAATCAGTAAAGGCATGAAAGAATTTGTTTGCACATAAAATTTCTTCGCTTTCAAATGCCAAAACACATAACTACCCTAACTATTACAGAGATTCCCCTACGGGTGTGAAACATGTAAGAAAGTGATGATAGTGAAGCCGATCACATCCCAGATCTTTGGGTGTGAAACTTTTTCTTCGCGTGTGTCCCTTTGCGCCGTAACCATGGAAAATCTTCATCATTTAACGGGATGCTCGGGTCAATATTCACTGTGAATGGAGAAATTTCATCAAACTTTTCATAATCTTGACTTGTCTGTCTTGTCATCCACTCCCACGATGTTTCTCTTCCCAGAAAGAACTATGTGCCGCTTTGGCTCATCGTACGATGCATTAGCTTCCTTATCTTTTCTTTTTCTTGGCTTGGTAGACATGTCCTTCACATAGAAAACCTGTGCCACATCGTTGGCTAGGACGAATGGTTCGTCTGCATACGCAAGATTGTTGAGATCCAGTGTTGTTATTCCGTACTGCGGGTCTTTCGTTACCCCGCCTCGTGTCATATTGACCCATTTGCACCGAAACAAAGGGATCTTTAAACCACGTCGATAGTCAAGTTCCCATATGTCATGTATATAACCATAATATGTTTCCTTTCCCGTCTTGGTTTCTGCATCAAAACGGACACCACTGTTTTGGTTGGTGCTCTTCTTATCTTGGGCGATCGTGTAAAACGTATTACCATTTATCTCGTACCCTTTGAAAGTCATTATATTCGAAGATGGTAACTAGGACAGCAAATACAGGTCATCTTCAATAGAGGTGTCATGCATGGTACGTGTCTGCAACCAGCTGGCGAAACTCCTGTTTGTTCACGTGTAATCCAGTCATCAGACCGCTCCGGGTGTTTGGAGCGTAGCAAATTCTTGTGTTCATCCATATACGGAGCCACCAAGGTGGAATTCTGTAGAACTGTAGTGTGCTTCGGTGAGAGAATGTCCGTCCATACATATTATTTGTTCCTCCTAGCGTGCCTTTTCCATCCAGTCTGCCCTTATGCCGCGATTCAGAACACCAATCGGCTTAAGGTCAGGAATAAAGTCAATACAAAACTCAATGACCTCCTCATTTTGATGGCCCTTGGAGATGCTTCCTTCCGCCTAGCACGGTTATGAACATATTTCTTTAAGACTCCCATGAACCTCTCAAAAGGGAACATATTGTGTAGAAATACAGGACCCAAAACGTTAATCTCTTCAAGATAGGTGAACTAGGACGTGCGTCATGATGTTGAAGAAGGATGGTGGGAACACCAACTCAAACCCGACAAGACATTGCACCAAATCATTCTCAGTAACCTTGGTATGATTTCTGGATCGATTACCTTACGAGAGATTGCATTGAGAAATGCACATAGCTTCACAATGGCTAATCGAACGCTTTTAAGAGAAGCCCCTCAATGCAACCGGAAGAAGTTGCATCATAATCACGTGGCAGTCATGAGACTTTAGGTTCTGGAACTTTTTCTCTGCCATGTTTCTTATTCCCTTTATATTCGACGAGAAGCCAGACGGTGCCTTAATACTGAGCAGGCATTCAAAGAAGATTTCCTTCTCTTCTTTGGTAAGAGCGTAGCTTGCATGACCCTGATATATGCCGCCTTCTCCGTGCATACGTTGCTGGTCCTCCCGTGCCTCAGGTGTATCTTTTGTCTTCCCATACACGCCCAAGAAGCCAAGCAGGGTCACGCAAAGATTCTTCGTCACGTGCATCACGTCGATTGCGGAGCGGGCCTCTAGGTCTTTCCAATATGGCAGGTCCCAACATATAGATTTCTTCTTCCACATGGGTGCGCGTCCGTCAGCGTCCTTTGGAACAGGTTGTCCGCCAGGACCCTTTCCAAATATCACCTTCAAATCCTTGACCATATCATGTACATCAGCACCAGTACGGTGGCGAGGCTTCGTCCGGTGATCCGCCTCACCTTTGAAATGCTTTCCTTTCTTTCTTACGGGATGCCTGCTCGGAAGAAATCGACGATGTCCCAGGTACACATTCTTCATACAACTATTCAAATATATATCGTCAAGATCATCCAAACAAGGCGTGCATCTGCGGTATCCCTTGTTTGTCTGTCACGAAGGTTACCGAGAGCAGGCCAATCATTGATGGTCACGAACAGCAACGCCTTTAGGTCAAATTCTTCCCCATGTGCTCATCCCACGCACGTACACCTGTTCCATTCCACAGTTGTAAGAGTTCTTCAACTAATGGCCTTAGGTACACATCAATGTCGTTGCCGGGTTGCTTAGGGCCTTGGATGAGCACTGACATCATAATGAACTTCCGCTTCATGCACAACCAAGGAGGAAGGTTATACAAACATAGAGTCACAGGCCAGGTGCTATGGTTGCTGCTCTGCTCCCCAAAAGGATTAATGCCATCTGCGCTTAGACCAAACCATACGCTCCTTGCGTCATCTGCAAACTCCTTCCCGTATTTTCTTTCGATTTTTCTCCACTGCGACCCGTCAGCTGGTACTCTCAACTTTCCGTCTTTCTTACGGTCTTCTCTGTGCCATCGCATCGCCTTGGCATGCTCTTTGTTTTGGAACAACGTTTCAACCGTGGTATTATAGGAGAATACCACATCACCTTGGCAGGAATCTTCTTCCTGGGCGCCGCCCTCGACATCACCATGCTCATCGCGGCTAATCTTATAGCGCAATGCACCACATACCGGCAAGCGTTCAAATCCTTGTACTCACCGCGGTAGAGGATGCAATCATTAGGGCATGCATGTATCTTCTGCACCTCTAACCCTAGAGGGCAGACAGCCTTCTTTGCTTCGTACGTACTCTCGGGCAATTCGTTGTCCTTTGGAAGCATATCTTTTATCATTACCAGCAACTTTCCAAATCCCTTGTCAGATACACCATTCTCTGCCTTCCATTGCAGCAATTCCAGTGTGGTGCCCAGCTTTTTCTTGTCACCTACGCAATTCGGGTACAACAATTTTTGTGATCCTCTAACTTGCGCTGCAACTTCTTCTTCTCCTAATCTCTTGCGCAGTTTCTCTTTTCATCGGCAATGGCCCGACCTAGATCATCATCGGGATCATCTGATGACTCTTCTTCAGATTCTTCCAGCTTTGCCGGCCCAGCTTCTTCCGCATTACCGCTCAGCTTCTTCCCCCATTGTTGTATCATCGTATTCAGGGAACCCATGGCGGGATAGCTGTCGTCGTCCTCTTCTTCTTCATTGTCTTCCATCATAACCCTCTTTCTCCGTGCTTGGTCCAAACATTATAGTGGGGCATGAAACCGGACTCAAACAGGTGGACGTGAATGGTTCTTGACGTAGAGTAATTGCGACCATTCTTACAGCCAGCACATGGACAAGGCATAAAACCATCCGCCCGCTTGTTTGCCTCAGCCGCATAAGCAGAAAAGTATGCACGCCCTCAACGAACTGGGGAGAGCATCGGTCATCGTACATCCATTGCGGCTCATCTTCATTACACAACACGAATAGACCAAATTAATACAAGTTCATACATAAAGTTCATACAACACTTAAATGCAACAAACAAATAACTCTCTAGCTAAAGCATTTAAATGCAACAACAAATGCGATCAAGATCGCAACTAAGGTAACAATTGATCCAACAGCATAATGATACCAAGTCTCACTATCGATGGCATATTTTCTAATCTTTCTAATCTTCAAGCGCATTTTCTCCATCTTGATCTTGTGATCATCGATGACATCGGCAACATGCAACTCCAATTCCATCTTCTCCCCTCAATTATTTTCAATTTTTCTTTCAAGTACTCGCTTTTCTCTTTCAGCTAAATTTAACCTCTCGACAATAGGGTCGGTTGGAATTTCCGGTTCACATACCTCCTAGATAAAAATATCTATGTCAACTTGATGGGCATAATTTGTCATAAACACGAAATGCAACAAATAGTTTTAAAAGATAATATACCACATCCGAATCATAACAAGGACGAGGGCCGACGGGGACGGATATCAAAACCATGGCACTATGTATAACAAACAACTGATCGGTAAGATAATTATTATACGATAAACTATATATCCAAATCACACAAACATCATTTTTTATATAAATTTTCATGAACAAGAGGCTCACCGCAGGTGGTGCATATGACGGAGACGGTGCGGGCGATCGACGGTGGTTACGACAGAGATTTAGAAGGCACTATGTAAACCACACCTACATATGCAATCTAAGTGTTATTTTGACCTCAAATTGCATATAAATCAAATACTAGCACATATATATATTTCCTCCCAAATTACTAAACTCACAAATTAATAACTATATAAAGCATTGCAAGAGTTAATCTAGCAATGAGAGATGAAAGGACAAAGTTGCTAACCTTTGTGATCACTTGAATGGATGGGGGCCTTCAAATCTTGACAAATTTTGGGCAAAATGTGTGATGAGCTCGAGGGGAGAAGAGGAAGAACAGAGAGGAGAGGAGAGGGGAAAGGGGGAAGAACAGAGTGAGTTGGACGAAGGGTTTATATGCAGGAGGACCTATAGTACCGGTTCGTGGCACGAACCGGTACTAAAGGTGCTGGAGGGGGCCCAGACTGACAACATCCTGCCACCACCCTCATTAGTACCGGTTCGTGGCACGAACCGGTGCTAAAGGTTAGCCACGAACCGGTACTAATGAGAGCGGCCCGGCTAACCGTTGGAACCGGCACTAATGTATACATTTGTGCCGGCTCTAATACAAACCGGCACTAATGTGTTTCACGTTTGACCCTTTTTCTACTAGTGTGTACCATCACCTAGCCATCTGATTTATGAATTCATAGTCTGAAGATGCGATGCAGACATCGAATGTCATCATCATTGACGTCGGGGAAGTTTGCCTGGGCATTCGAAACTAAGAGGCTGATGCCAGGGTGCTGCAGGCTCAACTTCAGCGATCATCATCAGGTTCACTCGTTCTGGAAGCCAACATGCAGCCCAACATTTTAGCTCTCGACTCGCTTAGCTGCCTAGTTTCGCAAACCCAGGCCATATCGCTCTTTAGATCTTCATTCTTTTCTGAAGACGCCACTTTGTTCTATCTTGTCGACACACTGTCGGAGGAAGAGTTAGAGTCTTGCTCCAGATCACCGGTCTCTTCCCTGTACATGTCTTCGGTCATTGGTTTGAGCGTTTATTAGCCAATTCAAAATCTGGAAAAGCATGAAACCATAAAATGAGCAAATCGTCGAAAAAAGACAGATAACTACAGTTGTTATGCAATTTGCAAGGTTCTATGTTGTGCATTGTACAATGATAGAATCTTTGAAGACATCAAGTATCAATGATTCTGCCTGGGGAAATACAAAAGTATTACGTGACTCCTTGTCAAACCGGTGTGCCTTTCTAGCATTAATTTTTCAGAATCTTTTGGGTAATACCTGCAAAATTGTTGCGAAGAGTGATAAGGGCATCTCTAACGATGACCCATAAATTTTCTCCCGCAATCGTCCATGGACAGTGGAAACCAATCCATAGACACAGATGCAGGAGGCCGCCATCCAATACTGTCTACATACATTTCAAACACTTTGACAACAAAATGGACGAGTTCATACAAACACAATGGATTTTATACATACCAGACGACATTAATGCAAACAGAGTGGATTTTAAACATGGGTGTGACGTGGCGCTCCGGCCGGCCGTATGTAAACGTTCCCATGTAAAAAGGCGTGGCGGCGGCTGCCTGCGAATAGTCTATGTGTGTGTTTTTAGAAACACTAGATCTTTGATGGCGCGCGTTGCCGCGCCCGTCCATTATGGCGATGGATGCTAGGAATTTAGTAAATATATAAAAGCATAAAAATGAACATACATGGCTGTTTTTATCAAAAGTAAAAATAAATATAAAGTATAAGGCTCTAGCAAATGGCATTTTAACCAATCATGGTAAGAATATGGCCTCTTCATTTCCGAAATAATAATTACATAGCATCCCCACTGAAGATTTATTTGCAAAGATACAATGTACTTAGCTTACCAAAACGTCTTATATGTTGGCACGGATGTAATATTACCTTGTAGATAGATTTTTCACTAAGATATGAACTAATGGTTCTTTCATAACCTCCACACTTGGACTCAAGAGTTTTTTTTTCTTTGGACTTCTTGATGGTTTTTGAAAGCCGGTATTTTAACCACACACATCATCAAGACCGAACCAAAAGATGAGACGCATGGTTCCATGGGACGCATTTGTAAGCAAGAACAAGTGCAAAGAATATTGTCACTAAAGAAGTATGACATCTTGAGATGAAATGCATTAGGAAGTGCCTGTTAAGACCAGGTATATATAGAAATTTAGTGTACAAAAAAATAAAATGTAGGAAATGTCGAAATGATTATGATTTATCCGTCCTACTTACAGGGCAGCAGGCATTATAGCTGGTCTCTTCCTCCCAAACTACATCACTGTTGATGCCATCCTTCACATGAGGAATACAGATGTGTGTGGCAATCTGGATTCAGCAAAACTCTGAATCCTTTCATGATAATCTCAGTGTTTTCATAGAAGAAGAATAATTGTTTGAAACAACCTGGCAGAAAAAAGGTTGCCACTGGACAAATCAAGAAACCTGTTGCCCCAGTTTTTTATCAAGCAACAGCCAACTGACCTTATTGAGTATGCAAACAGAACCATCGTTCGTTGCACATAGAGGAGAAGGACATCGTAGGCAGAAAGGAGTTTGCTGGCGGCGGACAACGATGCCTTTGATTTCTCATCAGTCGCGTCTGGGCTTGGATTGCATACAAGAAAGCGTTACATGGGGTGGGCCGCTGCTCCGGCAACAAATTCGTTGATCTAATATTCATTTATCCTGAGTTAGCCTTTAATGTGTTCCTAGCTCGCTGTCTTGGCGCATTGCCTCAGCGGTGCACTGGAATAGGAGGAAGGGTTTAGCGGGCCAGGGTCCATGGGCAGCCCAGGTCGATTCCGTGACGGAAACAACACCGCAGTACAGCTCCTCGCCGGGCCAGTATATATATATATATATATACATACATACAATACATACAAGAAAAATAAAGATTTGGAAGAAGAAGAAGCCGCCTCGATCCGATCCCCAAACCTTTCGACGATGCCGAAGGCCGGCAAGCGGCGCACAAGGGGGAACCCGGACACAGAGAGGGAAGCGAAGAAGAAGAAGAAGACGACGAGGAGGAGGAGAAGCCTGGCAGAGGATCCAAGATTGATGTTGGCGGCCTTCGAGAGTGAAAAAGCCCAACCCCGACCAAAATTAGGTACCCAACCCCCCCTCCGCTCGATTCCCCTCCTTATCATTCACGACATGAGTAGTAGCAGTGTTGATGTTTATTTTCTCTGTATGTAATGTATGTAGATCCTGTGTACGACGATTGCGATGCGGTCGAGTCCTCGTCGGAGGAATCCTCCTCATGTCCACCCAGCCCTCTCATGTACAGACCCTACATACCCGAGGAGCTAGCTGATGACCCGGACCTACGTGCCGCCCTCAGGATCGCCGAAACCGAATATCGTGCAGATAGAGGTAAAGCTTGATTAATTCTTCCTCTTCATATTGCTTTATATATAATAATGCGGGGCGAAAGCCTGTTTCGGGAGAATTTTCCCTCGTCGTCATCATGTCGTTAACCTGACGCTAACCTACATAATTTTCGCTACGTTATATATGTAGCTCGTCGGTCAGCTGTCTTCGATCACCACTCTTCTAGTTCGTGCCTGTCCAACGATGACCCACGCCTTCTTCATATCCGTGAGGCTGCAAAGGATGCCGTGCTTCTTGCCACCGACTCTATCATCACCCTCTCGTCCTATCTCGGTATGTAAAAAAACATATAATCAATATTTTCTAGGACACCGACCGGGTGATCTGACTTTCAGTTTACTTCAATGGCAGACGCAGACGATGATGAGCCGTTGAATACGTGTTGTGGTTTGTGGATTCAACATGACATCAAGAAGAAAACCGCCGTGGTTTTGACGTCCGCGCATCTGATCCGCGCAAAGGATCCATCCGTGAGGAACCCGTGGATGCTCGGGTCGACATGCGAATATCATCGCGAGGCTGAGGTGAGCTTCTTATAACAATATTCACTATTGTTTCTTTCTTTTCTTTGTTTCATCTCAAAATTTAATTATTTGTAAGGCCCCAAATTTAATTATCGGTTACCAATTAAAATGGCCCATCTCTTCTATTTCCATACACGAAAAGTGAACTGGTGCTTATTTATACCCTGTACATGGAAAAAGAATTGATTCAGTGTGCGGTAATTTCTCGAAAATGGTTCCGTCAAGTACTATGAAAATTCTCTCGGGGTCATAGTGTCATAATTTTTGTGCTTGTCTTTCCAGGTCATTGTTCACTTGTTGGACGGTGAAACTGCAGTAGCCAGTCTCCTCTACCTCCAGGAGCACTATGAATTTGCTCTTTATGAGGTTGTAGTGGACAAACCGGTTCAGTTGTCCACTTTTAACGACAACGTGCATTCTGGTCAAGACGTTTTCCGACTTGGAAGAGATGAAAGTCTTGATCTGAGGATAACACATGGTAGGGTGGAATATAAAATTCCAACCCGTCACGAGAGAGGTCACTACATGTACTTTTCCCACGATGAGCATAAAAGTGTACGTGCTATGATTTAATTCTAACTTTTTGTTGTATATTTTTTATGCTGATGTTTTGTTAGTACAGATTATAATGTTTGTTATCGTCACTGTGTTGTAGTTGCATGACGATGGAGGCCCTGTCATTGACTTAGAAGGCAAGGTTGTGGGAATGGTTCACAATCAATTCAAAGAGACCTTTTTACCTTCTTCTATATTGCACAAGTGCTTGGATTCGTGGAGAAAGTTGAAGTATGGCCCTTAATTCTCAATTTCTCTTTAGTACTATTAATTTAGCTAATGCACTCATGCCATACAATTGAACACTACAAAATTATGTTTGGATTGTGATTGCTTAACAATTATTACATTTGGATGAATTGCTAAAATGTGATTTAGAAAAATCATTACGTGAGGCCTATGTGCTACAAAATGTGTCTAACACTAGAGAGAAAATGTGTGTTGGTCACCTTAGCAAATTTTGTGTGTCTTACAAACTATTCCTATCCAGGGTATAGGAACTAAATTTGGTGTGAAGGTTCAGTTTTTCTATTTAATTTGGTGGCCCATTTTTCTGGCTTAATCCTCTTTTGAGCACGACATAAACTAATGCCTTGTTATGGTATTGGTTGCATAATGTTCTTGTCTAAGTTTTGTGTGATGTGATACTCATTTGGTATCGATTCTACTGAAATATGTTGTTTTATTTTAACATGAGTCTATAAAGCGACTACAATCTTAATGATTATATTTGGTATAGGTGCATCCCTCGTGCCCACCTTGGAATGACCTTTACTCCCATCAAGCTTCTAGATCCTATTTGTATTGAGAGGATGAGGCGTAAGCATAACATTGCATCTGGTCTTCTTGTTGAACGGGTATATTTGGTGATGTTTAACATTGTTTATTTTCACACTTGCTACTAGTTTTTCCTAAAAAATGTTCTTCATATGCATATTACCGTTTAATGACGATCGATTAAATTTTAGGTGTCAAAAGAATCGAATGCTGAGAAACTTGGAATCCGCATGGGTGATGTTATTGAACGCTTCAATGGAGAGTGTATTTCTAATACATCTGAGGTAATATGTTTTAAGTAAAATAGAAAAGGAGTTTTTTTTATGTGACACTTTGTGATCTTGACTTTTGTAACTTTTTAGTTGGAAAAGATGTTGCTGGATATAGGCGGAGACCATTTTGATCAAGCAAAAGTCTTAAAGGCGAAACAGATGTTCGAGTAAGTTACTATTATGTTTTAACTATGGAATGCTTAAATTTATGTTGACTATAGCAATTTGAAATAATATTGTTTAATTTACAGATTCAAATATTTCGTGCCACAAAACGCTGCAGAAGAGTTAGAAATTTGACCGTAACTATATCGGATTGTGGAGAGGACATCATAGAAGGTAGCCATCTTCTTAACGTGGTAGTTGATTTTTTGTTATGATGGTTTTTTGGAATTTTTTGAATTCTTCCTGCCCCTTGCTTCATGGAATGTAAATATAATGTGATAATCACCAATATACCTGGTGTATTCAATTGAACCTTGATGCTTTTATTTGTGTAGGCACTTACCCTATTACTGATGGCCTTTGGAGATGAGTGAATCAACACATGCATTTCAATCAACTGATTCTTTCATGGAGCAAATGGAATTAACCCGATGCCAATTATAGACATAAGTTTCAGATTTTTTTTATGTATCACCAGTCAAAAACTTAGAATTATACTTCCTTTTTTAATGTATAATGCATGGAACGTGGAAGCAACATGGCTGCAGTAGAATCTAGCCACTTCTCTTGAGTTTTGTGAGACTCACATTTTGTACGACGTGGATGATGAATTGAACTTGGTAATTATGCTAGAATTAAATGTTTGGCACAAGACTAGGATATTTATATAATTTTTTTTATGTATGCGAACAAACATTATGAGCATTGACTGATCTCAGCCCACATTTTGGTTGCCACTCCTAATTTGTGCCCACAGCTGGGACGATTCATGGTGGTAAATTCGCTTGCCAATAATTTGGCGCACCCATGTTTTGTAAGGCCTGGTGCGGGTGAAATCCAATGAGTCCATAAGCTTGTTGTGCAGGATAAAAGTGAACAAGAATGCACAGGGTTAAATGCATACTGTTACTTTAAAGTGATCCTTCTTTAGAATATTAGTGCTCAAATCACAAGATGGCACATATAGTAATTGCATTTTATCCTTACAAAACATGTCATCTTTATGGGGTTGTTTGGATCCTGACCAGGGTAGTCCCGCCAATTCATGGGCAAGCCAAAATATTGGCAAGCGTTTTGGCCACCTATGACTTTTTGGAGAAAGGATGGTAGCCCGACTTTATAAAGCCCAACAAGCCAAGTATCATGTTCAGAACAAGACCAGAGAACAGTAGCGTGGCATGTCCAACACAGGGCAAAAAAAAAAGTATGGTACAGCTTCGAAGGCAGACGGCACGCAGGCCGGTAACAAACGAAACGAGGAAACTACTGAGGAGACTAAGGGTAGCTTGATGACCGAGGTTGATGGCGGACGTCCTGATCTTGGAGATAAGAGAGTTGAGCATTTCCGCATCGCATGATTTAAACAGTGGTCTCCAAAGCTGTAGAAAGCCAATAATTTTGAACAAACAGTCAGCCGGTTTGTTAGGAAAAATATGCTCAATAGTAAACTTGTTCCTAGTCGTTCAAAAACACCAGCTAAATGTAGCAAAAGCGATCCAGAAGACACGTAGTGGCTGGCCCGTTAGGCTATGTAAGATAGGAAAGATATCAGAGAAGCCCTGAGGATTCCAGTTGCAGTTCAACCACGATCGAACGCAACTCCAGCCAAACTTAGTAAGTGTACATTTGAACAGGATGTGTTAAGTGTCTTCCAACTCTTCATAAAGAGTGCAGGCTGGACTAGCATTGCCCTGGCGTTTAATAATTTGGTCGCTGACCGGAAGTTTACATCCAATAGCTTGCCAAAGGAAAATTCTGATTTTGAGAGGAATATGGGCACGCCACAACACCTTGAGACGATCGTCAAGCCTACCCGGGATGACTTTAGAGTAAAGAGATTTAACTGAGAATCGGCCAGAGGTCAGATGAGGCCAAATAATCTTGTCAGGTGTCTCCGAGAGCGTAGGCAAGAGGGCAATAAGATTTTGCCAGGTTGCCAACTCTTCAGGAGACAAAACCCGTCTAAAAGCAAAATCCCAGTTCGACGCAGCAAGCGGATCGATCGAGCAGGCCTGGTCAGCGACATAAGAGAACAAGATAGGAAAAGTGACAGCCAGGGGGCCATCACCAGTCCACCAATCAAGCCAGAACTGGGTTGAGGCCCCATCCCCGACAACGAATTTGACCAAACTTCTGAATTCGTCACGGAACAATCAAGCCAGACACGGAATTCAGCTGACAACAATTCGTACTCTAGTCGGCTGGGCGGCACCACCGTGCTCCCACCACCGGAATATGCATGCACCTTGATCCTCTTTCGGGCTCGTGCCGAGACTTCACGCCAGCATTTATCGAGGCACCTCTTTAGTGGCTGCATTTCTTCGGAAAATTGAACTCAACTTGGTAGGATAGTGGCTGCATTTCTTGTCAAAAAGGGGTATACATAATCGCCATGTAAGAGGAAATCAGTAAAGCAAGTTTAAATTCAGAATTCAAAACTTGAATTGAAAAGCAAAGCAAGGGTGTACGATGAGACGACGGCACCCAACCCCTCCCTTTTCCCGCCCTTCTCATTCCCCCAAACTCCAGAAGATTCCCTCGTCCTCCGCCGCCGCCGCCGCCGGCGAAGGAAGAGAGGGAGGGGAGGATGGGGACCCGGGAATGGCCGCTGCCTCGCCTGTACGAGCTCTTCCTCGGCAAAGGTGACTGACACCCTAACCTAACCCAATCGACCGTCGACCGTCTCATTGTTCGATTTCGCTTGCTGTGCAGAGCGCCACCGGTGGCCGCCGGAGGCCAGGCTCATCGAAGCCGCCCACCACGGCGACGTCCTCGAGATCAAGAGTAAGTGCCGCATTTCACCAAATCCCCACACTCCCCTCCCTCCCTCTCTCTCCCCGGCGTCCGGCGTCAGTTCGCTCGCTAGATCTGGCCGGGGGCTTAGGGTTTGGCTGCCGTGTGCGTGCTCCGCTCCCGATTTAGCACAGATTCTGGGCGAGACACGGCTCCAGGGTCTCAATTTTGCTTGTGATTTAGGTTGGAGCGCTGTGGCTTGGGTTTTTTTCTCGTCACAAATGGGGGTTTTCAGACCAAATTCTTGGCCCCCTTCCAAAGGATCAGCGGCGATTTCTTTCTGATTCCGATTCCAGTATTCATATACTGCATTCTTGTCCCAATTGGTAACTAAAAGTGTCCCCCTTTTTTGTATAAACTGAAGAGATTGCAAAGGAGCTGGACGTGCACGGGCATGGGATCCCGGTGACGGTGGCCAACACCACCTACATGGGCATGAACGCCCTCCACGCCGCCGGTGGACGCGGCAGGCTGCCGGTCTACCGGTACCTCGTCGAGGAGGTCAAGATGGACATCCACAAGCCTGACACCCTTATTGGTAATTTGCTTGCTGATCCTAATGAAAATGTATTGTCCTCTCCACTTGGACAATTTGCGTGGCTTTAACTTATGATGACTTCGACCTGGCTGTGTGGATCTTGCTGCTAGATTTTACGCCCGTGGAGCATGCTGTCAAACATGGCCACCTCCCTGCCATCAAGTACCTTCTTGACCATGGTGCTGATCTGCCTCTGCAACGCGGAGATGACACTCTTCTTCATTCAGCTGCAGCTCGTGGTACAAACAAAAAAGAAATTGCTGCCCTGATAAATATCTCTTCTTCCATGCCTTTATATCGATCAGTCTAATGATATGTCGAGCATAGTTCTTTTTTTGCAGGGAAGAAAGTTTAACCCTGCCACATTAATTTGAAATCCTGCTCTCAGTTATGAATAAGAAAACGTGTGTCATCATATTGCTACCAGTATTTTGTAGACATTACATTTTCGAATTTATCTACTGGTCTTCTTATATGTCATATTTTATTTTCTTCTAGCCACTGAAACTAGATACCCCAAACTGGGAGTATAACTATCCTCTTATGTAAGTCTCTCGGGATAAGTAACTATTTAATATACCATCTTGTTCAAGCTGTTAAAAGCAGTTTCCTCCCTAAAGTTTGTATTCAGTACGACTACCAACCTATGCTAACAGATCATAGTGATTCTTTGTTTTTCGTATATTTATATTCAGTGCAATGTGAACCAAGAGAGTTGCTTTCCTCCTCTAGCTATTGAAACCTCCTTACCCAAAAACAAGGTAGCAGTAGATATTATGTCCGAGAGCCTTCTGTTGAATGTGGAGAGGAATGCCGTAGCGATAAAAGTGGATTTATTTTACCAAGACTAAGCTAACCTACGATACACAATTTTGCTGTTGCTGTAAAAAAAACAGTTTTTTTTTTGTTGCCATAACTTAAATCAACACCGACCTTAGTTGTTTCTCATGTTCATCAGCATCTGCATATTGTTCAGTCTTAAGAAAATCTTAAACATAGTTGTCAAATTAATTCGGGTTTCTGTCTCTCACATATGTGAAATTAGTCCATGTGCCGTCAGCTTGGTACCAATTTCTTTAGGCATTGTATATACCCTTTCAGTCCATGGATTTTCTTGCAGGATATCTATTTCATATGCTGTTTTCTTCTAGCCATTGAAACGGATTTCCCAAACATGTCTGCTTACTTAGTATGTCAACTGTCTTTTTATGCAAATCTCTTGGGATAGCTATTTGATACACTATCTTGTTCTAGCTGTTAGAAGTAGTTTCTCCTTAAATGATTGTTTATTTAGTATGACTATGTCTTATGGTTACTGATCATGGTAATTCTTTGTTTGCCATAAGTTTATTCAGGGACATGTGGACCAACAATATTGCTTTTCCCTCCTAGCTATAGAAACTTCGTTGCCCAAAAGCCAAAAACGCTTTCTCATGTACTATTAATAGTGCTATGATCTTTGTTTACCTTCTTTTTCTCCAGGGCAATCTGAAATAGTAAAGTTTCTCCTTTCTAAAGGAGCTGATGTTGATGCAATATCAGATCTTGGGACACCACTCGTTCTTGCTGCTCTTAAAGGACATCCTAGTGCTCTCAAGATCCTTTTGCAGCACGGTGCAGATGTACTATTCAAATGATTTGTTGATATGTCGTCTTTTTAGTCCAGTTCTCTCTTTTGCTGGGTCTTTGCTACGTTCTGCAATTGTACGCACCTGTATTTGAGGGTCTTTTTGGCCGGTAACTAACCATGCCACGCCAAAAGTTAGACAATTTGTTTGGCAACCACACTTGTGGCAAGATTCTTTGCTGCAACATGGGTACCACGTGTCACTGACTCACAAAAATTGGGTAGGGTTCCTTAGGCTTGGCAAAGTATGGCACTCATTTTCATCATCCAACCATAGACATGCTTAGGCAAAAGTGTGGCAAATTTTGGCAACCTTCAGAAGCGTGGCAAATTTTGGCAACCTTCAGAAACCAACTAAGCAGAAATTGCTCATAGCTGTTAGTGTTTGAGCCACATCAGGCATGGTGGGACTGGTGAACTACACAACAACTCTGAAAAATCACTGGGAACAAAGGGATATATAACTATATAAGCTATACTCTTAGAAAAGAAGTATCAGCTCAGCCCATTTTCCCTTCCAAATTCATTTTTCTCTTGAAACTGTGTCATATTTTGTCATGAAAATGAAGTACTTTGTTTAAATTTTCCAGCCCAACAAGGTTGCTGGTCTGTTTGGAATTATAGACGTGGCATTACACAAATCTTCTGTGTCCTGTGTGAAGCTATTGATTCAGGTATGACATCCTTTGTTTATTATACTTCAGTAGGATTGTAGGATATCTATAAACTTATGTCTGATCTAGTTATCTCTGCATTAGCAACTAGACAACGGTATGATGGGCTTGCCTTCAATATTTGATCTGATAGGGTGGAGCTAATGTGAGCGGTTATAATCCTTTGGCAAAGGCTGCAGAGAAGGGCTTAACTGAAGCTATTAAGCTGCAAACCCAAATGTTGTTGACAGGGTGAGAATGCTTCCTTTTGTCACATATTCTCTTGTCTTGCTTGGCTATATAGTTTCAGTATATACGTCTTATACTGATGTGCAACAACCATACGAGTTATGATGTAAGTACAGCTACATCATGCTATCTGCAAAATAACAATAGAGGTTGTGCTAAGTTACCTTTTTTTTTTGCATAACTTGTTGCTGTTTCGCCTTTTCCCCTTGGTGTCGTGTCTTTGTTAATTTGGTCAGGTGAATAATATGGTTTGCATTAATCGTGCCTGGAACATTGCTTATTTCCCTTTTTCCTCAACAGTTTGGTAGATTGCCAATAGAGTTGGCTGTTGAGTATGGTACACGGGAAGATGTCGAGATTCTCTTTCCTTTCACCTCTCCCATTTCAACTGTGGCCAATTGGAGCGTTGATGGAATCATTAGTCATGTGCAGATGGAAATCAAGCAACTTGAGGTATGTTAGTGTAGCAATTTTCTTGCACACCCACGGCGATTTTGATTCCATGTTAATTCTCTGAGAAGTTTCCTCATCCTGCTAGTCAAATGCACATGTATTTTCTTGCATATGCATAGCTGTTAAAGCTCTGTTCTGAAAACTCTTTTTTATTTTACTTATTTTGCTCAAATGGTAATTCGCAAAGTCGTTTTATTTGAATGACGCTTTATTAAATAACATTTGTTTGAATTATAGTTCATTTAATCTGATTCTGTTAAAAATAACAAGGAGACAAATTCATTTTTTAAATAGCGATCTCCTTCTAAAGTCTGAGTAGCAAGTGAAAACTGGATTTTCAGATCTTGCATTCATTAGAACATTTGTTTCTTGTATTCATTCACTTCACCTTAACATCTTGCTAGAGTACACTGATTTTTCCCTCACACGCATCTGACCTCTTAAGTTATGTATATATATCTGACTCATGTTATTGCGAGTTGCCCAGGATGATAATTTTGTGGAGAAGAGGATCTCTGACCTAAAGCAACAAGCAGCTGAAGCATTTAAGAAGCAGGATTACCTAAATGCGTCAGTGTTCTACACACAGGTACGCTGCTGAAGTATTTTTTGTTTCTAGACTGGAGGCACAGCCATGAAACATGCTCCTCCATTACGATTTAGTTGATTTATTATTAAAACTGATTGGCCTTAACCATGTGTAAAAAATGACCAGTTACCTTGTAATGCTATCACATGTACTTGTACATGTGCATCCTGCCTGTCGCACACACTAGTGTCTAGTCTGGAATGTGTAAACTGATCAGTGTTTCTGGAATGTGGCAACAACAATTTTCCTCTGTTTTGTCTGTTGCAGGCACTGAAGATGGATAACTTTGACGCAAAGTTGTTATCAAACAGGAGCCTCTGCTGGCTTCGAATGGGTGATGGAGAAAGGTCTTATGATGATGCAACTGAATGCAAAAAGCTGCAGCCAATGTGGGCAAAGGCGTACTATCGGCAAGGAGCAGCTCAAATTTTAATGGAGGTGCAGTGGGATGGTTCAAACTGACAATTTCATTGCTCCTTTCACATGTGCCGTGTCATTTGATTTCACTGTGCACTTGCGTTCCGTAGGATTATGATGATGCTTATCACTCACTCTTGTGTGCTTTGGAGTTGGACCCAGGAAGTCAAGAGATTGCGAGATTACTCTTGTAAGAGATTCATCTTGTTTTTTCTTGACCGATGACATTGTTAGGTGCTTCAGATTCTTAACCGGTATTTTACATGTTTTGATCAACTGATTCTTGCAGGGAGACTATTGAGGTGGAAATGGTATGATCAACCCAGCATGCCAATCACGGAGAGAAGCTCTTTTTTTTGTGGGTGCGTGTTCTCGGATAAAAGCATTGAACTTCAAAATATGGCGTCTTTTTGTACACGATCCATGCACCGTAGCAGCAGCTTAGAGCAAAACATGCTACTGACTACCTATTTTGAGTTATCTGAAACTCGCATCATGTTAGTATGGAAGTGTGGCAGTGGTTGATGAAATGACTAACTATCCTATGAAAAGTGTAGCAATGTACTCCCTCCATCCGGAAATACTTGTCATCAAAATGGATGTATCTAGAACTAAAATACATCTAGATACATCCATTTCAATGACAAGTATTTCCGGACGGAGGGAGTACTATTACCAGGGCATCCCTAAATGCTGCCATCCCCCAAATCTTGTGTAAGTGGTCCTGATGTATCACCACTGAGGCCGGAAAATCATGCACAAGAGGCGATTGCTCGAACCATTGCCATTGATCTGTTCATAGAATTTGGAACCTTGGCTTCCGCCGTTTGGGTTCCCCTAGGGATATGGCCGCGGGCATGCTGGGCACGCCCATGAGCCACCTTGGTAGGCTAGGGTACGAAGGTTCGCTCTCGCGATTCGACGAGCTTTTGGCACAAAATGAAGGTAGCCATTGTTGGACTTGAACTCTAATCCAGGCTGGCGCGAAGATTGGAGGGAGGGGTGTTGGGCGGATGGGTATAGCGGGAGGAAAATAGGAAGATTCTCTCAAATCTTTATAAGTAGGAGAGAGTGATAAAAATAAAAATTATGTTGTGATACTCATATTTGTTGCTTTCATTGCACAAACCTGATATATTCGTCCAAGGACTACTTTTTATTTAGAGAAACGGGCCTCCTCATCGTCACTAGTGGCTGGAAAAAAATTACACATTTTTTCTTGTTGAGGGAACTACTGCGGGCAAAGCCAGCCTGAGCTCATTTTATTGATTTTTGTTTTACAGAAAGTATTTACAAAGAAGGCCAAGGGAGAAAGAGGGAAACGAAAGACTTGTTGGCACATAATAGGTTTGTCCTTGTACCCTAAAAACACCAATACGATCCTCGCTTTACAACACCAACCATTTGTCATTTGTCCACAGTATACCGACCTAAGAACAAAAACTGGTAAAAATAGCATCTCCCACCTGAAATTTCTCCCGATGAAATAGCAGACCGACACCAATGCATCCTTATTTTACTTTCAACAAAATTATCTAGGCACAGAAATCAAGCAAAAGCCGAAGCAAAATAAAAACTAAGAGAAATGGAGAACACGAAGAATGCCCAGGATAGGGCAACTAACCTCACCTGAGCTTCCAAAATGCCGACAAAAAGGGGGTAATGTGTCATGTTATCGGGGAGGCGTCTTCAAATCACAAATCTATGAATGGATCAATGGCGGCAGTTCGAGCAATCACCCCGTGCGGATGATTCTAAGGCCAGAATGCTTGAACTGCCACCAAACACAAGATGGCCAGAATGCTCAAGATTTGGGGATGGCAACATCTATAGGGATGCCCAGGTAATAGCATGCTACCAAACTGCAACATGATGGCTACTGATTCTTGTTCCAGCTAACCCTGTACAACAAGCTACTTAACTAGCATCTGCCCTACAACTTTCAGCTTGTCGCAATAAGGCCTGAATTTTTTCGATTCGATCCAAAATGGATCAAAAGATAACGGAACGCAATAAGGTCTGAATATACTGATCTTCTGCCAAACATTTCACTCTAGCACAGTTAGGAATTTCATCATCCGTCTGCTACCACACCTCCACATACTGACAGGATGCAAGTTTCAGAGAACTCAAAATAAGTAGCCAGCAACATGGTTTGCTCTAAGCATCTGCAGTGGTCCTCCATGAATCGCGCACAGGAAGGCGCCATAATTTAAAGTTCAGTATTTTGTCTGACAACACACACGCACACGAAAGAGCTCCCATTCTGCCTGAGCTATCCTCCGCAGTTGCAGGATGATCACTTCAGCTCCATCGCCTCCCTGCAAAATTCGGTTGACCAAAACATTTAAGCAAGGAACAGATTCTACCGTTTACAGCAACACCAAGAATCTGCAGCAGCTAGCAATGTTAACCTCAAAAAAGCACAAGATGGAAGATGGAAGATGGATTCCTTACCAGAATAGTTTCTCGATCTCTTCGCTTTCCGGGTCCAACTCCAGAGCCCGCGAGAGTGAGGAATACGCGGCATCATACTCCTGCGCAACGCAAGAGCACGGTGGAATCAAATGACATGACGCATGTGAAAGCAGCAACGAAATCGTCAGTTTCAACCCTCCCACTGCATGCACCTTCATGAACATTAGAGCAGCCCCTGCCCGATAGTGCGCCTTTGCCCACTTCGGGCGCAGCTTTGTGCAGTCAGCTGCATCCTCATAAGCCCTTCGCCCTTCACCCATGCGAAGCAAGCAGAGGCTCCTGTTTGATAACACCTTGGTGTCGAAGTTATCCATCTTCAGTGCCTACACCAGACGAAATGGTAAAAACTTACTCTAGTTGCCACATCCCAGAAATGCTTGGATCGCTTTACACGACCAATCATTTGTCACTTGTCCTCCGTACAATGACCAAAAAACGAAAACAGTGATAGAAGACCATCTGCCACCTGAAATTTATTGGCCCAGACAACGCCACCGAGTACTTTCTGATGACACGCGACGACCGACACGAACGACAACAAACGCTGAGACTTTATTCCGCTACCAATCAACCTTGCTGCTGGTCGTGCACGTAAACAGCAAAAGCAGCGCACCAGATTGATTAGTCCGGCGGAAGCTCACGTACGTATAGCTAACTGATCGATTGAAGTATCGATGTAGCAGCAGCACTAGTACTCACGCACACGGAGGCTTGGCTTACTGCCACAGGCTCGTCTAGCTCTTTACCTATTCGGTTAGGAGTTCTAATCGACACATAGTATGAGTCAGGTTTAATTCCAACAAAATTCCTCCCGACGAAATGGAAGACCGACATCAATGCATTCTTGTTTTGTTTTCAATGGAAGTGTCCCCATTGTTTTTTACCACTAGCTCTAGAATGGAACTTCTCCAGACTATGCTGTCCAGCTAATACTCCATATTGTGACAAGATGCACACACCAGTGACTAACCTTTCAACAAGTTCATGCGATAGCATTACAAGATAACTGGTCAGTTTTTACACACTGCAAAGGTCAATCAACTTTAATAATATGGATCAGCCAAATTGTAACGGAGGAACATGTTTCATGGCTGTACCTCCAGTCTAGAAAGAAAAAAATAGCCTGACAATATACCTGTGTGTAGAACACTGATGCATTTTGATAATCCTGCTTCTTAAATGCTTCATCCCCTTGTTGTTTTAAGTCAGACATCTTCTTTTTCACAAAACTACCATCCTGGACAACTCACAATAACTTGAGTTAGACCTCTTATATACATATTCAACTTGGGAGGTCAGATGCGTGTGAGGAAGAATCATTACTCTACTAAGATGTTAAGGTGAAGTGAATGAATCCAAGAAATAGTTGTAGTCAATGCAAGGTTTAAAAAATCAGTTCTCACTTGCTAAGCAGACAGGAAATGGAGAGAACTATTTAAGAAAATGAATCTGCCTCCTTGTTATTTTTGAAAAAAAAAACAGATTTCATGAATTACAATTTGAGCACAGTGACATATGAGCAAAACAAGCTATCCAATAAACATCATTCCAATAAAATGAGTTTTCAGAACAGATCTTAAAGAGTTATGCAGATGCAAGAAAATACATTGCGTTTGACGAGCAGGAATAGGAAACTAAGCTTTGGGAAATTCAGATTGTTGTTCTATGAAGTTTTAGTTAAACCCCTACTTGATGCCAACATTGTTCAGAGAGTTAAGGTGGACAAAATTGCCATGGGCATGCAAGAAAATTGCTACAACTACGTACCTCAAGTTGCTTGATTTCCATCTCCACATGCTTAATGATTCCATCAACAGTCCAATTGGCCACAGTTGAAATGGGAGAGGTGAAAGGAAAGAGAATCTCGACATCTTCTCGTGTACCATACTCAGCAGCCAACTCTATTGGCAATCTACCAAACTGGTGAGGGACAAGTGAAGCTTTAGCAAAGCGATATTCAACATTTAGGAAATAAGCAATGTTGTCGACACTACTACTTAAAACCATATTACTGAACTGACCAAATTATCAAAATACATGGCACAAAGGGGGAAAGGCGAAACAGCGACAAGCTTATGCAAAAAAATGCAACTTAGCATAATGTTGCTGTACTTACGTCATAACTGGTAAGGATGTTGCATATCAATTTAAGACATGTATACTGAAACTACAAAGCCAAGCAAGACACAAGAATATGTGACAAAAAGAGAGCATTCTCACCCTGTCAATCACATTTGGGTTTGCACCAGCTTCCACCAAACACTTAATAGCTTCAGTTAAGCCCTTCTCTGCAGCCTTTGCCAAATGATTATCACCGTTCACATTAGTCCCACCCTATCAGATGCAAATACATAAGACAAGCCCATGAAACAATTGTCTAGTCACTAATACAGAGATAACTAAATCAAACTTCAGTTTATAGAAATCCTATATTCCTACTGAAATCTAATTAATAAACAGAGGATACAGTACCTGAACCAATAGCTTCACACATGACACAAAGGATTTGTGTAATGCCATGTCTAAAGGTACAAACGCACCATTACCCTTGCTGGGCTGGAAAAACAAATTAAATAAATCAATTTCATTGCAAAATATGACCCAAGAGAAATATGGAACTTGTAAGGGGAAAAAAAGCTGAGTTGATGCTTCTTTTCTACGAGCATAGCTTATATAGTGTGGGTCGCCAGTGATTTTTCAGAGAGCAGAGCCTGTTTGACTAGTTTGCGAAGGTAGCTGATATTTGCCACAGTTTTTTCTAAGCATGACGATGATGAAAATGAGTGTCATACTTTGCCAAGCCTAAGGGAAGCCTACCACACTTTTTTGAGTCGGTGACATATGGGACCCATGTTGCAGGAAAAGAACATTGCGGCAAGCACAGATATCAAACAAACATGTAAATAACTAAGCCACCAACCCAAAAAGGCCTCAAATACAGGTGGTGCAATTGAACAACATAGCAAAAACTCAGCAAAAAAGAGAACAGGAGTTAAAAGATGACATAACAAAAGATTTGAAAAGTACATCTGCATTGTGCTGCAAAAGGATCTTCAGAATACTAGCATGTCCTCTAAGAGAAGCAAGAGTGAGTGGTGTCCCAAGATCTGATAGTGCATCAACATCAGCTCCTTTAGAAAGAAGAAACTTTACTATTTCAGACCGCCCTGGAGAAAAAGAAGGAAAACAAAGATTATACCACTAATAATAGTACATGAAAACGTTTTGGGGCAAGAAAGTTTCAGTATGTAGAAGGGAAAAGCAATATTGCTGGTCCACAATTCCCTGAATAAGCATATGGAAAACAAAGAATTACCATCATCGGTTACCATAAGACATAGTCATAGTAAATAAACAGTCATCTGAGGGAAAACTACTTCTAACAGCTAGAACAAGATACTGTATCAAATAGTTATCCGGAAAGACTTGCATAAATAGACAGTTAACATACTAAGTAAACAGATATTTTTTGGGAACTTGTTTCACTGGCTAGAACAAAATAGTATGTGAAATAGATATTCCGCAAGAAGATCCACAGACAAATAAGGTATATACAATGCCTAAAGAAATTGGTACCACCATGATGACAATGGAGTATTTTACATTTGTGAGAGATAGAAACCCAAATTAATGTGACAACTATGTTAAGAGTTTACGGCTAAAAAGACTCGATATGCAGATGCTGATGAACATGAGAAGCAAATAAGATCAGAGTTGTTTTAATTTATGGCAACAAGGAAACTATTCTTTTACAGCAGCATTTTTTTTATCTTAGGATAGCTTAGCTCTTGGTAAAGTAAATTCAAGTGTATCCCCGCAGCATTTATCTCCACATTCAACAGAAGGCTCTCCGACATAACGCCTGCTGGTACATGGTAGAATTCTACAACTGTTTTTGGGTAACCAGGTTTCAATTGCTAGAGGGGGGGAGCAACTTTGTTGGTTCACATTTCACTGAGTAAACATTAGGAATACGAAGAATTACTATGATCAGTTACCACAACTTGGGATTTCATACTTTTGTTGTTATACCTCTCAGGTCTCATCTATGCTGCTGCTAACAACATATATTTCAGAAACAGACATTCATAACAATCGATAAGAAACAGAATAAGTAAACAGACATTTACTAGTTTCAATGGCTAGAACAAAATGAAATATGACATATATATAAGAAGAAAACAGGCATTAGCAAGTTTCAGTGGCCGCTAGAACAAAATAAAATATGGCATATAAGCATATCAACCGACAAATGTGGTAAATATACTGCCTTCAAAAACTGGTAGCAATATGATGGCACATGGATTTTCATTTTTGCATATCTGAGAGCAGCAGAAAATTTTACAAGATTGGCCCTTATGCAGATGCTGACAAACATGAGAAGCCAATAAGACCAGAGTTGTTTTAGTTTAGAGCAACAAGAAAAGAAAAACTGTTCGGTTTACAGCAGTAGGAAAATTGTTTATCTTAGGTTAGCTTAGCCCTTGTAAAATGATTTCACTTCATCGCCACATCATTCGTCTCCACATTCAACCAACATGGTGGAGTTGTACGACTGTTTTGAGGCAACAAATTTTCAGTAGCTAGAGGCGGGGAAGCAGCTTTGTTGGTTCACATTTCACTAAATAAACATACGGAACGCGAAGGATTACTATATATGATCAGTTACCATATATAGTAGGTGTAAACTGAATAAAGTTACAATAAAGTTTCAGTAGTCGTACTGAATGAATACTCGTTTAGGTAGGTGTAAACTGCTTTTAACAGCCTGAAGCAAACAGGGGGAAAAGATACATAACAACAAATTAAAGGGGAAAAGATCCTCTTGTCTGTACCATGAACTGCAGCTGTATGAAGAAGAGTGAGGCTGGAACGTTTCTGGTGTAGATCGGCGCCGTGGTCAAGAAGGTACCTGATGGCAGGGAGGTGTCCATTCTGGACAGCATACTCCAAGGGCGTAAAACCTAGCAGCGAGTTGATGGTTAACTCATAAATTAAACCCATTGTCTCACATTGTAGTAGTAAGTACTCCCTCTCTGTAAAGAAGGGAGTACCGTACATTCTTATCTAAGATCAGAAAGGAAATGCAGGTGTTCATCAGCACAGATTACCCTGAGCGGTGTGGGAGTTTCCGACGTCCATCTTGACCTCCTCGACGAGGTACCGGTAGACCGGCAGGCTGCCACAGCCGCCGGCGGCATCAAGCACGTTCATTCCCATGTAGGTGGTGTTGGCCACCGTCGCCGGGATGCCGTGCCCATGCACGTCCAGCTCCTTCGCAATCTCTGCAGTTCACAGACATGAAAAAGGGGGCACTTTTTTAGCTATGAACCGTAGCAAGAATCCCATGGTAATACTTCAGCTCCATCAAATTGGAGTACTAATTAGGGAAATGTCACTGATCTGCAACTAGAAAAGACCCCCAAAACCCCGGCTTCGCTGCTAATCCTAGAAATCGTAGCAAGAATCCCGTGCTACTTGAGAAATCGTGGCTGGTCTGCAGCTAGAAAACCCCCAGCAGCATCAGGCACCCCGGAGCCGCCGCAAACCGGCCAACGAAATCGGAAGGCAGCGGCCGGCGCGCGCACGTACGGTGGCTGAATCGACCCTAAGCGCCCGGCCCGGTCAGATCTAGAGCAGACGGACGCTGCCGTCGTGGGCAGAGAGAGAGAGAGAGGCGCGGCTTACTCTTGATTTTGCGGACGCTGCCGTCGTGGGCGGCGCAGATGAGCCTGGCCTCCAGCGGCCACCGGTCACGCTCTGCACAATAGCAAGAAAATCAGTCGAACGGCGAGACGTACGGCCGGCCGGCGAAGGGACGCACGGACAGAGTGATAGATTCGGCCACGGGTCACCTTTGCCGAGGAGGAGCTCGAAGCACGTCGGCAGCGGCAGCTCCCGGGTCCCCATCCTCCCTCTCTCTCTCTCTCTCTCTTCGCCGGCGGTGAAGATGGAACGGGCGGCAGCTTCTGGAGTCGGAGAGAGAGAGAGAGGAGGGAGGTGGGCTGGGGATAAAAAGGGCGGGAAACGGGAGTGGAGTGGGCGGGGGGATGCAATGGGGGGTCGACACGTGCCCTCCCGCTGACCGTACGATCTGACACTCGTGACAGAAGCCACGGGCGCGCCCTCCCCTCCCTTTTGCTCCGCCTCTTCGATTCAAATTTCGAAATTTTAACTTCCCTCTCGCCACCGCTTCTACTTCTTGGACGGCGATCGGGAGAGAAAACCCGTTGGCTTTGATGGTTCATGCTTGTACCCAAAAAGGTCTTAGAGCAACTTCAACCGGCCGACTCAAACGGACGGCGATTTCGTCCGTTTGGGTCGGCCGCCCGTCCGGCGTTCCCTCTGTTTTAGATATGGGTCGGCAGCGCGTCCAACGTGCCAACCCATATGTGCCGGCATGGCCGGCTGGCAGCCATATTTCAACAAGTAGCCCATTTTTGCATTGATTTTGCATTTAAACATATAGTCAAATAACATAGTTTGAACCGAATAAAAAAAACATAGTTTTACAAGCCGAAAAAAAATAAAAATGTCTCGCATAGTTTTGCAAGCCGAATAAAGAAGATATATCTATTGGTTGCCAACATGAGCCCACATATGCTCAACCAAATCATTTTGCAGTTGCACGTGAGTTTCCCAACCACGCATGTCATGATGAAATTGGGTGAACTGTTCAAATGTTGCCGCTCCTCCATGCTCACGCACAACATTCTCACCCTGAAACTGGAACCCTTGATGGTACAGACATTCCGGACGCTCATCTTCTACGATCATATTGTGCATGATCACACAAGCAGTCATCACCTCCCATAGTTTCTGCGTGCTCCAGGTATTAGCAGGATGCGAGCGATGCCCCATCGAAATTGCAAAACACCAAAGACACGCTCGACATCCTTCCTAGCACTCTCTTGCTCTTGGGCAAATTTTTTCCTCTTCTCTCCGACCAACGGGGTTGGGGGTTGTCTTGACAATAGCGGAACCTGGATGCTCATATTGGCTCCCACATATTCTACAAAGATCTTTATCGGCCAAACCGCATAACAACATACGTTGTTCCATTTGTTATCGGTATGTTACTTGTCCGAGATTCGATCATCGGTATCACTATACCTAGTTCTATCTCGTTACCGGCAAATCTCTTTACTCGTTCTGTAATGCATCATCATGTAACTAACTCATTAGTTACATTACTTGCAAGGCTTATAGTGATGTGCATTACCGAGAGGGCCCAGAGATACCTCTCCGACACTTGGAGTGACAAATCCTAATCTTGATCTATGCCAACTCAACAAACACCATCGGAGACACCTGTAGAGCATCTTTATAATCACCCAGTTACATTGTGACGTTTGATAGCACACTAAATGTTTCTCCAGTATTCGGGAGTTGCATAATCTCATAGTCATAGGAACATGTATGAGTCATGAAGAAAACAATAGCAATAAACTAAACGATCATAGTGCTAACCTAACGGATGAGTCATGTCAATCACATCATTCTCTTCCCGTTTATCAAATGACAACTCATGTCTATGACTAGGAAACTTAACCATCTTTGATCAACGAGCTAATCAAGTAGAGGCATACTAGTGACACTCTGTTTGTCTATGTATTCACACATGTACTAAGTTTCCGGTTAATACAATTCTAGTATGAATAATAAACATTTATCATGATACAAGGAAATATAAATAACAAATTTATTATTGTCTCTAGGCATATTTTCTTCAGTCTCCTACTTGCAATAGAGTCAATAATCTAGATTATACAGTAATGATTCTAACACCCATGGAATCTTGATGTTGATCACGTTTTGCTCATGAGAGAGGCTTAGTCAACGGATCTGCAACATTCAGATCCATATATATTTTGCAAATCTCTATGTCTCCCTCCTTGACTTGATCGCGGATGGAATTGAAGCGTCTCTTGATATGCTTGGTTCTCTTGTGAAATCTGAATTCCTTTGCCAAGGCATCCGACGAGCGGGCCGGTGACGATCTGGCCGGGGCGGCGAGGCGGCTTTCTTGGTCGCGATCGTGGCTGTGTTGGTAGGTGAGGGAGCGGGGGTGGGAAGCAGTCGGCTCCCCGGCAGCAAGACGGCGATGGTGGGCGATGTGGAAGGTGGTGGCGTTGCTGAGCGGATGTTGCGGCGCCGGCAGCTGGCAGAGTCGCCGGAAAAAATGGGCGGCGGCGTCGACGATGGAGGAGGCGGGGCGAGGGTTGCTGTTGGATGGGGAGGCCAATGTGCCACCAACCAGCATCCGCCAATGTAATGAATTTGCTCTGATTTAGATGAAAAGCATCTGGTTTTATGTAAGACACATTCGGGTGTGAATGAATATTGTCTGATTTGTTTGAGTTTGAGTCATATTTGTTCATTTAAATTTCATTTGAAATATAACCTGACATATGCGGCTAGCTTTGGATGACCGGCTCCCGCATCAGTGTTCGCAGACTGGTCCCCCTATCCGTGGATGGATGCGGGAACAAATTTGCGGGTCAACGTTGAAGATGCCCTAAGACGGTTTTGTCAAGGGTAATCGACTCTGAGGCCTGTTGTTTCGAAAGGAAATCTATGAGCAATTAGATCAACCTTGTGAAAAGAAAAAAGTGAGATGAACAATATAATGTCATTAACACTTAGTCTTTTCGAGTCGTAAGGATTTGAGTTTGGAGTCTGTTTCTTCTGGTGTCTGTAGTGAGTCTACGAGTAATGGTCAACGGATTACTCCAAGGGCTGAACTAGCTTGAGCGATGAAATTTCGTGGCTTTTTGTATTTTGTAAGAACGAATTACTTCATCCGTTTTAATTTACTCAGCATGTTAGGTTTGACCTAAGTCAAATCTTATGAAGTTTCACTAAGTTTATGAAAACAATCTAAAATTTCACAATAAAAAATATATGGTATGAAAATGTATTGAATAATGATTTTAATAGTATTGATTTGGTATTGCATATGTTTTTTTGTATATAAACGTAGTCATAGTATAGAAAGTTTGACCCAAGACAAAGCAAATATGAAAAGTAAATAAAAACAAAGGAAGTACAAAGGACGTTTGTTACTAGGCCCAGGGCTATGGCCATGGCTGTCCACTAGTAGAAAAGGGGGCAATGGCCCAGGCCAGTTCAGCCCATTAGTCCCGGTTCAATCCAGAACCGGGACCAATGGAGCTATTTGCCCCGGTTCGTGAGCCAGGCTGGCCGGGCCACGTGGGCCATTGGTCCCGGTTCGTCCGGACCTTTTGGTCCCGGTTGGTGGGACGAACCGGGACCAATGGGCACAACTCTAGCCCACCACTATTGGTCCCGGTTGGTGGCATGAGCGGGACCAATGGCTACCTTTAGTCCTGGTTCATGCCACGAACCGGGACCAATAGTGCTGCCTATATATACCCCTCGCTCATGGCAGAGCACTCCAGTGCTCTGTTTTCTCTTGCCCGGCGAGGGGGGCTTTGTGGTGCTCTAGCTCACCTCCATAGCACATGAGGTGTTCGATGAAATACCCGAGCCACACTACTTAAGCTTTCTCCTCTCCAAGCTCGACCTCCAACCTCCATTTTCCTCAATATTTGTCTAGGTTTAGCGGTCCATCACGCCCGTCCCGTCTTCACCGCCGTCGATCACCCGCGCCGATCTCATCGCCCGGCACCACCGTGGTGAGCCTCTTGTTCTTATCTTCTTTACGAAAGGAAAAATATTCTTACTTGTATTATTTTCTTACTTTTATTATTGCATCTTATATAGTGCGATGGTTTTGGTATCCGCCCCGTCGGCCCTCGTCACATCTATGATTCGGATGTGGTATATATTATCTTTTCATAACTATTGGTTCATTTATTGTTTATGAAAATTATGCCACCAACGTGACATAGATTTTATTTATCTAGGAGGTTGTTGAACCGGAAATTCCAACCGACCCTATTGTCGAGAGGTTAAATTTAGTTGAAGAAGAAAACAATTTCTTGAAGGAAAAAATAAAAAACTTGAGGAGGAGAAGATGATATTGGAGTTGCATGTTGCGGATGTCGCCGATGATCACAAGATCAAGATGGATGCAATGCGCTTGAAGATGAGAAAGATTAGAAAATATGCCATTCATACCGAGGCTTGATATCATTATGTCGTTGGATCGGTTGTTACCTTGGTTGCGATTATGATCGCATTTGTTTTCGCATTGAAATGTTTTACATAGTTTCAATGTATGGTTTAATTAATTTAGATGCTCTGCAGAGCTTTATGTTGTTAGATGAGAACTATGTATGTACTTTGGTTTTTATGTGATGATGAACTTCTATTAATTTGGTCACTTAATTATCTATTCATGATGTTCTGTAATGATTTTTGACACACTTAATTATATATAATGCACGCAGATGAACCGGCAATGGATGTACGGTGACAGACACACCTCCGAGTACATTAAGGGCGTTGATGATTTTCTCGAAGTGGCTGAGGCAAACAAGCAGAATGGTTTTATGTGTTGTCCATGCCCTATATGTGGGAATACAAAGTCTTACTCTGACCGGAAAATCCTTCACACCCACCTGCTTTACAAGGGTTTCATGCCACACTATAATGTTTGGACGAGGCACGGAGAAATAGGGGTTATGATGGAAGTCGGCGAGGAAGAAGAGTACGATGACAACTATGTGCCCCTGAATACGATGATGCTCTTGAACATCAAGATGCACCAGACGATGTGCACGATGGTGTTACTGTGAAGCTGCTTGAAGATCAAGAGGAACCAGACGATGTGCCCGATGATGATGATCTCCGCTGGGTCATTGTCGACGAAAGGACACAATGCGAAAGTCAAAAGGAGAAGCTGAAGTTCGATCGCATGTTAGAGGATCACAAAAGGGTTGTACCCCAATTGCGAAGATGGCAACACAAAGCTCGGTGCCGTACTCGAATTGCTGCGATGGAAGGCAGAGAATGTCTGTGCTCGATAAAGGATTTGAGAAGCTCTTGAAAATAATGAAGAAGAAGCTCCCAAAGGATAACGAATTGCCCGACGGTACATACGCAGCAAAGAAGGTCGTATGCCCTCTAGGATTGGAGGTGGAGAAGATACATGCATGCCCTAATGATCGTGCATCCTCTACCGCGGTGCCTACAAGGATCTGAACGCATGCGGTATGCGGTGCATTGCGTATAAGATCAGACGATATGACCACTGGTGATGTTGACGGCGAGCCTCCCGGAAGAGGGTTCTGCGAAGGTGATGTGGTATGCTCCTATAATACCACGGTTGAAACGTCTGTTCGAAGCGGAGAGCATGCCAAGTTGATGCGATGGCACGGTGAGGACCGTAAGAAAGACGGGAAGTTGAGAGCACCCGCTGACGGGTCGCAGTGGAGAAAAATTGAGAGAAAGTACTGGGATGAGTTTGCAAAGGACCCAAGGAACGTATGGTTTTGTAACACCCCGGAAGTAACTTTCCATATTTGTAACTCCAACTCTTGCCATTTTCGGCATTGTGATATGATATTCCCTCCGTGGTTGGGTTTTCTTCATTTTGCATTTTGTCCGTGTCATGCATTTTATCATGTCATCATGTGCATCGCATTTGCATACGTGTTCGTCTCATGATTCCGAGCACTTTTCCCGTTGTCCGTTTTGCAATCCGGCACTCCTATCTCCCCCGGCGGTCCCTTTTACGTTTTTCCGTGTGCGGGTTTTAAATCTTCTCAAAATGGACCGAGGTTTGTCTAGTGGCCTTGGTATACCACCCGTAGACCACCGGTCAAGTTTCGGGTCATTTGGAGCTCGTTTGGTACTCCAACGGTTAACCGCACTCTCGCAAAGGCCTCTTTTAAGTTGCAGCCCAACACCCCTTCAAAACAGCCCAATAACCCATCTAAGTCACTCCCATGCTCTCCGTCGTTCGATCACGATCGTGTGGTAAAAACTACACCTCATTTGGACTCTCCTAGCTCCCTCTATGCCTATTTAAGCAAACCCCTCCAAATCCGGATCATCCCTTCCCGAAACCCTAAAATCGCCCTCGCGCGCCCGGACACGTCCGGGCGAGCGGACGATCCGCCGCCGCCGCCCGGCCAACCGGGAGCCGCCACGTGGCACCCGGCCGCCCGCCTCCGCCCGCCCGGCTGAGCCCTCCGGCTGCCCTCCGAACCCGCATAGCCGCCAGCGCCCGAGCACCTCCCGCCGCCTCGGCCGCCTCCCGCCGCCCGGCCCGGCGCCGCCGCCCGGCGCCTCCCTCCGGCGAGCCCGGCCGCGCCGCCCGGCGCCACCTCGCCGCCGACCACCTTTCGCCTCCCGCTCCGGGCCCACGGCGCCTCCTCCTCCCGCTCCGGCGCCCGATCCGGGCGACCCCGCCGGCGACCTCCCTCCTCCTCGCCGGCCCGCGCCGCCGCCGCCGTCGCCGGGATCCGATCCGGCCCGATCCGGCCTCGGGAAGCGCGCGCCCGTTGACTTCTCCCCCTCACTTTTTCTTCTAAGTCCTTAATCTCATGATATTTTGTGTCATTTTCGAAGTGGTATATCTTTGCATCTGTAGATCCATTTTGCGCGTATAATATGTCAAAATGTTCGCCTCGAAGAGTAGATCATTTCATCTCATTGCATCATTTTCATTTAAGCTCATCTTGATGCCCGAAAGTCTGTTGGAAGAGTGCTATGTGATGTTAGTTTCTGTTTCTTAACAGAACTTGCACTTTTGTTATTTTTTGCCATGATTAATGGGTGCATCCTATGTATTTGAGTCCTACATGTGTTTTGTAATATGCCATGCCATCTTTCCAGGGGTGTATGACATGTATTTTTGTGATCTATGTGGTGACTAGCACAAGCATGCAAAGTAGGTGTCCTGATGTTGCTGATTTCAGCCCTGTTTTAGCTGATTTTGATGCCATGTTAACTTGATGCTACCGAGAGATCTATGCATATTTTGAGATTTTTCAGTAAGGATGTTTTGTAAAACATGTCTTGATCTATCCATCCATGCCCTTGTTTGCAATTATGGAGTGCCATAGCTTGAGTCAATCGAGCTCTACTTTTGCTATCAAATGTTTCCTGGCAGATTGTTTACATATTATTTATTTCCTAGAGGTAATAATAAAGTTATTATTTATTTCCTTATATCATGATAAAGGTTTATTATTCATGCTAGAATTGTATTAACCGGAAACATAATACATGTGTGAATATATAGACAAACAGTATGTCACTAGTATGCCTCTACTTAACTAGCTTGTTAATCAAAGATGGTTATGTTTCCTAACCATGAACAAGGAGTTGTTATTTGATTAACAAGGTCACATCATTAGTTGAATGATCTGATTGACATGACCCATTCCGTTAGCTTAACACTTGATCGTTTAGTATGTTAATGCTTTCTTCATGACCCATACATGTTCCTATAACTATGAGATTATGCAACTCCGTTTACGGAGGAACACTTTGGTACTACCAAACGTCACAACGTAACTGGGTGATTATAAAGGAGTACTACAGGTGTCTCCAAAGGTACTTGTTGGGTTGGCGTATTTCGAGATTAGGTTTTGTCACTCCGATTGCTGGAGAGGTATCTCTAGGCCTTCTCGGTAATACACATCACTTAAGCCTTGCAAGCATTACAACTAATGAGTTAGTTGTGAGATGATGTATTACGGAACGAGTAAAGAGACTTACCGGTAACGAGATTGAACTAGGTATTGGATACCGACGATCGAATCTCGGGTAAGTAACATACCGATGACAAAGGGAACAACGTATGTCGTTATGCGGTTTGACCGATAAAGATCTTCGTAGAATATGTAGGAACCAATATGGGCATCCAGGTTCCGCTATTGGTTATTGACCGAGAATGGTTCTAGGTCATGTCTACATAGTTCTCGAACCCGTAGGGTCCGCACGCTTAACGCTTCGATGATGACAGTTCATTATGAGTTTATAAGTATTGATGCAGAAGTTTGTTCGAGTCCCGGATGTGATCACGGACATGACGAGGAGTCTCGAAATGGTCGAGACATAAAGATTGATATATTGGAAGCCTACATTTGGACATCGGAAAGGTTCCGAGTGAAATCGAATTCTGAGTACCGGGAGGTTACCGGAACCCCCCGGGAACTACATGGGCCCATAGTGGGCCTTGGAGGAAAGGAGAAGGGGCAGCCCTAGGTGGCTGCGCGCCCCCCTTCCCTAGTCCTATTAGGACTAGGAAAGGTGGGCCGCCCTCTCTCTCTTTCCCCTCAGGAATCCTAATCCAACTAGGATTGGGGGAGTCCTACTCCCGGAGGAGTAGGACTCCTTAATGCGCCTCCTCCCTTGGGCGGCCACCTCCCCTTGGCTCCTTTATATCTGAGGGGCAAGGGGCACCCCATGACACACAAGTTGATCTACGGATCTTTCCTTAGCCGTGTGCGGTGCCCCCTTCCACCATATTCCACTTCGGTCATATCGTCGCGGAGCTTAGACGAAGCCCTGCGCCGGAGAAGTCATATCGTCGCGGAGCTTAGGCGAAGCCCTGCGTCGGTGGAGCATCATCATCGTCACCACGCCGTCGTGCTGACGGAACTCATCCCCGACGCTTTGCCGGATCGGAGCACGGGGATCGTCATCGAGCTGAACGTGTGCGAGAACTCGGAGGTGCCGTGACGTTCGGTGCTTGGATCGGTCGGATCGTGAAGACGTCGACTACATCAACAGCGTTGTTATAACGCTTTCGCTTTCGGTCTCACGAGTGCGTGGACAGACACTCTCCCCTCTCGTTGCTATGCCATCACCATGGTCCTGTGTGTGCGTAGGGAAATTTTTTGAAATTACTACGTTCCCCAACAGTGGCATCCGAGCCAGGTTTTATGCGTTGATGTCATATGCACGAGTAGAACACAAGTGAGTTGTGGGCGATACAAGTCATACTGCCTACCAGCATGTCATACTTTGGTTCAGCGGTATTGTGAGATGAAGCGGCCCGGACCGACATTACGCCAGACGCTTACGCGAGACTGGTTTCACCGCTCCGAGCACTCGTTGCTTAAAGGTGACGGCGGGTGTCATCTCTCTCACTTTAGTTGAACCGAGTATGGCTACGCCCGGTCCTTGAGAAGGTTAAACGGAGTCTATTTGACAAACTATCGTTGTGGTTTTGATGCGTAGGTAAGAACGGTTCTTGCTCAGCCCGTAGCAGCCCGCGTAAAACTTGCAACAACAAAGTAGAGGACGTCTAACTTGTTTTTGCAGGGCATGTTGTGATGTGATATGGTCAAGGCGTGATGCTATATTTTATTGTATGAGATGATCATGTTTTGTAACCGAGTTATCGGCAACTGGCAGGAGCCATATGGTTGTCGCTTTATTGTATGAAATGCAAACGCCATGTAATTGCTTTACTTTATCACTAAGGAGTAGCAATAGTCGTAGAAGCAATAGTTGGCGAGACGACAACGATGCTACGATGGAGATCAAGGTGTCGCGCCGGTGACGATGGTGATCATGGCGGTGCTTGGCGATGGAGATCACAAGCACAAGATGATGATGACCATATCATATCACTTATATTGATTGCATGTGATGTTTATCCTTTATGCATCTTATCTTGCTTTGATTGACGGTAGCATTATAAGATGATCTCTCACTAAAAATTATCAAGAAGTGTTCTCCACGAGTATGCACCGTTGCGAAAGTTCTTCGTCTTTGAGACACCACGTGATGATCGGGTGTGATAGGCTCTACGTTCAAATACAACGGGTGCAAAACAGTTGCGCACGCGGAATACTCAGGTTAAACTTGACGAGCCTAGCATATAACAGATATGGCCTCGGAACACGGAGACCGAAGGTCGAACGTGAATCATATAGTAGATATGATCAACATAGTGATGTTCACCATTGAAACTACTCCGTCTCACGTGATGATCGGACACGGTTTAGTTGATATGGATCACGTGATCACTTAGATGACTAGAGAGATGTCTGTCTAAGTGGGAGTTTTTTAATATGATTAATTGAACTTAAATTTATCATGAACTTAGTACTGATAGTCTTTTGCTTGTCTATGTTTACTGTAGATAGATGGCTCGTGCTTTGTTGTTCCGTTGAATTTTAATGCGTTCCTTGAGAAAGCAAAGTTGAAAGATGATGGTAGCAATTACACGGATCGGGTCCGTAATTTGAGGATTATCCTCATTGCTGCCTGAAAAAGTTACGTCCTGGAAGCACTGGGTAGCGAACTGCTGCAGATCTTTGAGCGAAGTTGTGAACGTCGCAAAGCAGAGCTGATGACTACTCAATAGTTCAGTGTGCCATGCTTTACGGCTTAGAACCGGGTCTTCAACGACGTTTTGAGCGTCATGGAGCATATGAGATGTTCCAGGAGTTGAAGTTAATATTTCAAGCAAATGCCCGGATTGAGAGATATGAAGTCTCCAATAAGTTCTATAGCTGCAAGATGGAGGAGAATAGCTCTGTCAGTGAGCACATACTCAAAATGTCTGGGTATAACAATCACTTAATTCAGCTGGGAGTTAATCTTCCGGATGATAGTGTCATGTGACAGAATTCTCCAATCACCGCCACCAAGCTACAAGAGCTTCGTGATGAACTATAATATGCAAGGGATGACTAAGACAATTCCTGAGCTCTTCGCGATGCTAAAAGCTGCGGAGGTAGAAATCAAGAAAGAGCATCAAGTGTTGATGATCAACAAGACCACTAGTTTCAAGAAAAAGGGCAAAGGGAAGAAGAAGGGAAACTTCAAAAGAAACAGCAAGAAAGTTGCTGATCAAGAGAAGAAACCCAAGTCTGGACCTAAGCCTGAAAGCGAGTGTTTTCTTTAGCAGACCGGACCTTTGGAAGCGGAACTGCCCCAAGTATTTGGCGGATAAAAAGGATGGCAAGGTGAACAAAGGTATATGTGATATACATGTTATTGATGTGTACCTTACTAATACTCGCATGATAGTACACAGGTATTTGATCTTGGTTACATTGCTAATATTTGCAACTCGAACAGGAACTACGGATTAAGCGAAGATTGGCTAAGGGCGAGGTGACGATGCTGCGTTGGAAATGGTTCCAAAGTCGATGTGACCGCGATCGGCACGCTACCTCTACATCTACCTTCGGATTAGTTTTAGACCTAAATAATTGTTATTTGGTGCCGCGTTGAGCATGAACATTATATCTGGATCTTGTTTAATGCGAGACGGTTATTCATTTAAATCGAGAGAATAATGGTTGTTCTATTTATATGAGTAATATCATTTATGGTCATGCACCCTTGAAGAATGGTCTATTCTTGTTGAATCTCGGCGGTAGTGATACACATATTCATAATGTTGAAGCCAAAAGATGCAGAGTTGATAATGATAGTGCAACTTATTTGTGGCATCGCCGTTTAGGTCATATCGGTGTAAAACGCATGAAGAAACTCCATCTTGATGGGCTTCTGGAATCACTTGATTATGAATCACTTGGTACTTGCGAACCGTGCCTCATGGGCAAGATGACCAAAACTCCGTTCTCCGGAACTATGGAGCGTGCAACTGATTTGTTGGAAATCATACATACTGATGTTTGTGGTCCAATGAATGTTGAGGCACGCCTTGTGGCGGGTATCGTTATTTTCTCACCTTCACAGATGATTTGAGCAGATATGGGTATATCTACTTAATGAAACACAAATCTGAAACATTTGAAAAGTTCAAAGAATTTCAGAGTGAAGTGGAAAATCATCGTAACAAGAAAATAAAATTTCTACGATCTGATCGTGGAGGAGAATATTTGAGTTCTGAGTTTGGTTTACATTTGAAACAATGTGGAATAGTTTGCAACTCACGCCACCCGAACACCGCAGAGAAATGGTGTGTCCGAGCGTAATGTCGTACTTTACTAGATATGGTGCGATCTATGATGTCTATTTCGATTTACCGCTATCGCTTTGGGGTTATGCTTTAGAGACGGCCGCATTCACGTTGAATAGGACACCGTCAAAATCCGTTGAGACGACGCCTTATGAACTGTGGTTTGGCAAGAAACCAAAGTTGTCGTTTCTTAAAGTTTGGGGCTGCGATGCTTATGTAAAGAAACTTCAACCAGATAAGCTCGAACCCAAATCGGAAAAATGTGTCTTCATAGGATACCCAAAGGAGACTGTTGGGTACACCTTCTATCACAGATCTGAAGGCAAGATTTTCGTTGCTAAATTCGGATCCTTTCTAGAGAAGGAGTTTCTCTCGAAAGAAGTGAGTGGGAGGAAAGAAGAACTTGATGAGATAACTGTATCTGCTCCCTTATTGGAAAGTAGTTCATCACAAGAAATGATTCCTGTGACAACTACACCAATTAGTGAGGAAACTAATGATGATGATCATGAAGCTTGAGATCAAGTTACTCTTGAACCTCGTAGGTCAACCAGAGTAAAATACGCACCAGAGTGGTACGGTAATCCTATTCTAGAAGTCATGTTACTTGACCATGGCGAGCCTACAAACTATGAAGAAGCGATGGTGAGCCCAGATTCATAAAATGGTTGAAGCCATGAAATCTGAGATGGGATCCATGTATGAGAACAAAGTATGGACTTTGGTTGACTTGCCCGATGATCGGCAAGCCATTGAAAATAAATGGATCTTTAAGAAGAAGACTGACGCTGATGGTAATATAACTGTCTACAAAGCTCGACGACAAGTTCAAGGGGTTGACTACGATGAGACTTTCTCACCTGTAGCGATGCTTAAGTCTGTCCGAATCATGTTAGCGATTGCCGCATTTTATGATTATGAAATTTGGCAAATGGATGTAAAACTGCATTCTTGAATGGATTTCTAGAAGAAGAGTTGTATATGATGCAACCAGAAGGTTTTGTCGATCCAAAGGGTGCTAACAAAGTGTGCAAGCTCCAACGATCAATTTATGGTCTGGTGCAAGCCTCTCGGAGTTGGAATAAACGCTTTGATAGTGTGATCAAAGCATATGGGTTTGTGCAGACTTTTGGAGAAGCCTGTATTTACAAGAAAGTGAGTGGGAGCTCTGTAGCATTTCTGATATTATATGTGGACGACATATTATTGATTGGAAATGATATAGAATTTCTGGATAGCATAAAAGGATACTTGAATAAAAGTTTTTCAATGAAAGACCTCGGTGAAGCTGCTTACATATTGGGCATCAAGATCTATAGAGATAGATCAAGACGCTTAATTGGACTTTCACAAAGCACATACCTTGATAAAGTTTTGAAAAAGTTCAAAATGGATCGAGCAAAGAAAGGTTTTTTACCTGTGTTGCAAGGTGTAAGATTGAGTCGGACTCAATGCCCGACCACGGCAGAAGATAGAGAGAAAATGAAAGATGTTCCTATGCTTCAGCCATAGGCTCTATCATGTATGCAATGCTGTGTACCGGACTGACGTATGCTTAGCTGTAAGCTTGGCAGGAAGGTACCAAAGTAATCCAGGAATGGATCATCGGACAGCGGTCAAGAACATCTGAAATACCGAAAAGGACTAAGGATATGTTTCTCATATATGGAGGTGACAAAGAGCTAGTCGTAAATGGTTACGTCGATGCAAGCTTTGACAGCGATCCAGACGATTCTAAATCGCAAACCGGATACGTGTTTTTATTAAGCGGTGGGTATCGGTTGGTGCAGTTCTAAACAAAGCGTCGTGGCGGGATCTACATGTGAAGCGGAGTACATAGCTGCTTCGGAAGCAGACAAATGAAGGAGTCTGGATGAAAGAGTTCATTTCCGATCTAGGTGTCATACCTAGTGCATCGGGACCTATGAAGATCTTACGTGACAATCTTTGGTGCAATTGCCTTGGCAAAGGAATCCAGATTTCACAAGAGGACCAAGCATATCAAGAGACGCTTCAATTCCATTCGGGACCAAGTCCAAGTGGGAGACATAGAGATTTGCAAAATACATACGGATCTGAATGTTGCAGACCCGTTGACTAAGCCTCTTCCACGAGCAAAACATGATCAGCACCAAGACTCCATGGGTGTTAGGATCATTACTTTGTAATCTAGATTATTGACTCTAGTGCAAGTGGGAGACTGAAGGAAATATGCCCTAGAGGCAATAATAAAGTTATTATTTATTTCCTTATATCATGATAAAGGTTTATTATTCATGCTAGAATTGTATTAACCGGAAACATAATACATGTGTGAATATATAGACAAACAGTATGTCACTAGTATGCCTCTACTTAACTAGCTTGTTAATCAAAGATGGTTATGTTTCCTAACCATGAACAAGGAGTTGTTATTTGATTAACAAGGTCACATCATTAGTTGAATGATCCGATTGACATGACCCATTCCGTTAGCTTAACACTTGATCGTTTAGTATGTTAATGCTTTCTTCATGACCCATACATGTTCCTATAACTATGAGATTATGCAACTCCCGTTCTGGGAGGAACACTTTAGGTACTACCAAACGTCACAACGTAATCGGGTGATTATAAAGGAGTACTACAGGTGTCTCCAAAGGTACTTGTTGGGTTGGCGTATTTCGAGATTAGGTTTTGTCACTCCGATTGTCTGGAGAGGTATCTCTAGGCCTTCTCGGTAATACACATCACTTAAGCCTTGCAAGCATTACAACTAATGAGTTAGTTGTGAGATGATGTATTACGGAACGAGTAAAGAGACTTACGATATCTAGATTGAACTAGGTATTGGATACCGACGATCGAATCTCGGGTAAGTAACATACCGATGACAAAGGGAACAACGATGTCGTTATGCGGTTTGACCGATAAAGATCTTCGTAGAATATGTAGGAACCAATATGGGCATCCAGGTTCCGCTATTGGTTATTGACCGAGAATGGTTCTAGGTCATGTCTACATAGTTCTCGAACCCGTAGGGTCCGCACGCTTAACAACGTTTCGATGTGAGTTCATTATGAGTTTATAAGTATTGATCCACGAAGTTTGTTCGAGTCCGGATGTGATCACGGACATGACGAGGAGTCTCGAAATGGTCGAGACATAAATATTGATATATTGGAAGCCTACATTTGGACATCGGAAAGGTTCCGAGTGAAATCGAGAATTCTTGAGATGCAGGGAGGTTACCGGAACCCCGGGAACTACATGGGCCCATAGTGGGCCTTGGAGGAAAGGAGAAGGGCAGCCCTAGGTGGTCGCGCGCCCCCCTTCCCTAGTCCTATTAGGACTAGGAAAGGTGGGCCGGCCTCTCTCTCTTTCCTCCTCCGGGAATCCTAATCCAACTAGGGTTGGGGGGGGGGGAGTCCTACTCCCGGAGGGAGTAGGACTCCTTAATCGCCTCCTCCCTTGGGCGGCCACCTCCCCTTGGCTCCTTTATATCTGAGGGCAAGGGGCACCCCATGACACACAAGTTGATCTACGGATCTTTCCTTAGCTGTGCGGTGCCCCTTCCACCATATTCCACTTCGTCATATCGTCATGAGCTTAGGCGAAGCCTGCGCCGGAGAAGTCATATCGTCATGAGCTTAGGCGAAGCCCTGCGTCGGTGGAGCATCATCATCGTCACCACGCCGTCGTCTTGTGGAACTCATCCCCGACGCTTTGCTGGATCGGAGCCGGGGATCGTCATCGAGCTGAGCGTGTGCAGAACTTCGGAGGTGCCGTCACGTTCGGTGCTTGGATCGGTCGGATCGTGAAGACGTCTGACTACATCAACAGCGTTGTTATAACGCTTCCGCTTTCGGTCTACGAGGGTACGTGGACAAACACTCTCCCCTCTCGTTGCTATGCCATCACCATGGTCCTGTGTGTGCGTAGGGAAATTTTTTGAAATTACTACGTTCCCCAACAGTTACTATGTGTCTTTTCCTGATGATCAGTAGTGGTGCCCAGTTGGGACGATTCGGGGATCTGTGTAGCATTTGGGGTATCTTCTTTTATTTTGGTTCCGTAGTCGGACCTTGAGTGTACTCTGAATGATGGATGTTTATTTATGTCTTTGTGTGAAGTGGCATTTGTAAGCCAACTATGTATCTCTTTCCCTTATTTATTACATGGGTTGTGTGAAGATTACCTCACTTGCGACATTGCTTTCAATGCGGTTATGCCTCTAAGTCGTGCCTCGACATGTGGGAGATATAGCCGCATCGGGGGCGTTATAAGTTGGTAATCAGAGCCTTCCCCGACTTAGGAGCCCCCTACTTGATTGTTTCTTTGGCGTTGTTGAGTCTAGAATGGAAAATGTTTTGAGTCTTAGGATTATATATATCGGAGAGTAGGATTCTTTTTACTCCCGGTCCCTTAAATCAGCCTGTGAGGTCTCCCGACATAGAGTTTTGACTCTTCTCTCCTCAAATTTCACTAAAAAATTTTAGGATCACGTGGGTATCTTGGAATCGTTCGATGGTTTTGTGGCGAGAACATTGTTCTTGGTGCCTCGACATTTAGGGGTTGTGGCAGTGTCCCGGGGAGTTGAGCTCCGAGGTGTTGTCGTCACAATTTTATCGTTGCGATTCTGGAATACACGAGTTTTGCCGACATCGAAATCTCTTTTGTGCGCTTGTTGGTGAGATAACCACGATAGCCCAAAGATTGTGGCGAGTGCGGGAGTATTGCCATGACTTGTATAACGGATGTTTTTGAAGGTCGAGGTACCACGATTTCGAGGATTTCTTGGTTATGTGTTGACGGATGGATACAATTTGGATCTAGGTATTGTTAGTTTGGGTGATATTTTGTGTCCCTGTATCCCCAACACCAGATTGCATAACCGTAAAGTCTCGGGAGTTTATAGGTGGGAATTCTAGTAGCTTACGAGGATATTCTTTCCGACGGATGTATGATTTGAGATTGGGGTTCAAAGTTTAGTGGTCCGCCCATTCACGGTCGATTCTGATGGTCGCGAGACGTCTTAAAGAATCCTTGGCTATGCTGATTCAGGGACGTCTTGTTTGTCATTCGTGACGTCCGCTATACGTCGTGCCCGTGTGGGCCCCACCACGAACACTTTGGGCGAAATCTCTATCATGTGTTTGTTCCGGCTCATTCTAGAAGCCAATCATTTGTTTTCAGTTGTGATATTCGATTTGTTTCTAAGACAGATGTTGTTTCCATATCTTTATCTAAGTGGCTTCTCACCTTAATGGACGTGTGATGATTAACTTTGGAATTCATTCGTTCATTCTTGTTCGAATGTTTATTGTGAAGACTATATGTTGCAATTTCTATCCGTTGATTCTACTTATCAATTTGTCTATCAAAGGACTAACGGATGTCACCCTCTTGAGGATGGCTCCGCCAGCGTCACGAATCCGGATCGCAATGATGGGGATCGATCGAATCCTCCACCTCCACCTCCGCCTCCGGAGGCACAGCAAGCTATCATGGCAGCCACCAATGCCAATGCTCGAGATGATTTTGCAGCTCTTGCAAGAACGTACTTTCGAGGGCAAGGCGGTCAAGGAAATCAAGGTCAAGGCAACAATCAGCCGCATTTTGCTACTCTCGATCGGTTCCTCGCTAATCGGCGAAGTGTTTCGGTTTTACGTATCCGAGGCCACGGGCTGACGAGTGGTTAGTGGACATCTGCAAGCACTTTGACTGTAGCAATGTTAGACCTGAGGACTTTGTCAAGTTTGCATCGTTTCAACTCAAGGATCAAGCTCTTTGAGTGGTACCGGCAATACAAAGATTCGAGAGGAGGTCGTGTCATTACGGGATGAGTTCCGCCGTGATTTGAGCTCATCGCATTCCGAAAAGTGTTGTTGAGAGTAAGCGTGAGGAGTTCCGCAATCTCAAGCAGGGCAACATGTCCGTCTATCAATACAATATCCAGTTCGAGCTCGCTCGTTTTGCTAAGCAAGACGTGCACGATGAAAAGAGTATGATCTATCAATTGAGAGGTGGTGCGAGAGAATATCTGCAATTAGCTCTTGTGCTTTTGAGCGAGATAAGTATGATGATTTCTACAACATGGCTCTGAAGCAAGAAGCTGCCCAGCTCAAATGTGAGGCTTCTAAGAAGAGAATCAGGGATGCGATTCAGTCTTCTTCTTCCTCTCAAGTGGCAGCTAAGCGTGAAGTTTTACCTTCCTCCTCCTCCGTTCCGTCAGCCTTACCAGCAGAAGAACTCAGGTGGCCGTGGATCTTCCCACCCACCCAACCCAAGCTATTAGAACAAGTATAATTCTCAAGCTCCAAGGTCAAGTGCTCCTTACCACCGTCCGCTCTCTGAGGTGACTTGCAACAAATGTCGTGAAAAGGTCACTATCACGAACAAGTGCTTCAACCAGAGGCGCCTTCCGCCTCCTCCTCCTGTGATATCTTCCAGCAATGCAGTGGTCAAGCATAATCCAAAGCATGCCAAGGTCAATATGATGAATGCAGCAAGCGAAGGGAATCTTACGATGTGATAATGGGTAATCTTCGATTAATGATATTCCTGCAAAAGTCTTATTTGATACTGGTGCATCGCATTCTTTCATGTCATATCCTTTTGCATCGAAGCACAATTTTGATACAGAGGAATTACATAAAGCATTGCAAGTTATTTCTCCGGCTAAGCGTTTGAGCTCTAGCATGATGGTTCCGAATGTCGGTATCAAGATGGGCGATTATAGATTTCTGGCTAAACCTATTGTTCTTGGTGACTCGGATCCATCACAGCAGCTCAGTTGGCAGAGCTATACACCTCCAGGGTTGTCTCCTTGCACGGCATTCCACAAGTGATCTCTTCAGACCATGGCAGCATCTTTACCTCCAAGTTCTGGGATTCTTTTCAGAAGGCCATGGGCACCAACATTCGTTTCAAAGACGACTTTCCATCCTCAAACAAGTGGCCAAGTCGGCGAGTTAATCAAATCCTTGAAGATATGCTCGGGCTTGTGTCATTTCCTTCGGTATGAAGTGGGAAGATTGTCTTCCTTATGCCGAAGTTCTCCTACAACAACAGCTTCCAAGCGAGTTCGGGCAAGGCCCCATTCGAAATTCTCTATGGCGAAAGTGCCGTACTCCTCTCAATTGGTCCGAGACAGGTGAACGCCAACTTCTTGGCAATGACTTGATCACGAAGCGGAAGAAATGTGCCAAGTCATTCGTGAGAATCTCAAAGCCGCGCAATCGCGCGGAAGAGCTATTATGATGATAAGCACCGTGATGTGGCTTTTGAAATCGGGGACCATGTCTACCTCCGCGTCTCTCCAATGAAAGGTACTCGTCGCTTCGGTATCAAAGGGAAGCTTGCCCCTAGATACGTGGGTCCTTTCAAGATCATTGGGAAAAGAGGCGATCTCGCCTATCAACTTGAGCTTCCATCCAACTTCGCAAATGTGCACGATGTGTTCCACGTGTCACAGCTTCGCAAGTGCTTCAAGACTCCTGAACGCACTATCAACTTCGAAGAGATTGACCTTCAAGAAGATCTCTCTTATCATGAGCACCCCGTTGCTATTCTTGAAGAAACCGAGCGCAAGACTCGCAACAAGTCAATCAAATTCTTGAAAGTGAAGTGGTCACACCATTCCGACCGAGAAGCTACCTAGGAGCGCGAGGATCACCTCCGTTCCGAATATCCGGAGTTCTTTCAGTCCTAGATCTCCGGACGAGATCCTCTTGTAGTGGTGGAGTGTTGTAACACCCCGGAAGTAACTTTCCATATTTGTAACTCCAACTCTTGCCATTTTCGGCATTGTGATATGATATTCCCTCCGTGGTTGGGTTTTCTTCATTTTGCATTTTGTCCGTGTCATGCATTTTATCATGTCATCATGTGCATCGCATTTGCATACGTATTCGTCTCATGATTCCGAGCACTTTTCCCGTTGTCCCTTTTGCAATCCGGCACTCCTATCTCCCCCGGCGGTCCCTTTTATGTTTTTCCGTGTGCGGGTTTTAAACCTTCTCAAAATGGACCGAGGTTTGTCTAGTAGCCTTGGTATACCACCCGTAGACCACCGGTCAAGTTTCGGGTCATTTGGAGCTCGTTTGGTACTCCAACGGTTAACCGCACTCTCGCAAAGGCCTCTTTTAAGTTGCAGCCCAACACCCCTTCAAAACAGCCCAATAACCCATCTAAGTCACTCCCATGCTCTCCGTCGTTCGATCACGATCGTGTGGGCGAAAACTACACCTCATTTGGACTCTCCTAGCTCCCTCTATGCCTATTTAAGCAAACCCCCTCCAAATCCGGATCATCCCTTCCCCGAAACCCTAAAAATCGCCTTCCGCGCCGCCGGACACGCCCGGGCGAGCCGGACGCGTCCGCCCGCCGCCGCCCGGCCAGCCGCCACGTGGCACCCGACGCCGCCTCCGCCACCGCCCGCTGAAACCCTCGGCCCGGCCCTCGAACCCCTCGCCGCCCGCGCCCCAGCGCCTCCCGCGCCCGGCCAGCGCCTCGCCCGGCCGCCTCCCACTCGCCGCCGACCACCGGCGCTCGCCTCCCGCTCCGGCCGGCCCCGCTGGCGCCTCCTCCGCTCCGGCGCCCGATCCGGCGACCTCGCGGCGACCTCCCTCCTCCTCGCTGGCCCGCGCCGCCGTCGCCGGGGATCCGATCCGGCCCGATCCGGCCTCGGGAAGCGCGCGCCCGTTGACTTCTCCCCCTCACTTTTTCTTCTAAGTCCTTAATCTCATGATATTTTGTGTCATTTTCGAAGTGGTATATCTTTGCAACTGTAGATCCATTTTGCGCCTATAATATGTCAAAATGTTCGCCTCGAAGAGTAGACCATTTCATCTCATTGCATCATTTTCATTTGAGCTCATCTTGATGCCCGAAAGGCTGTTGGAAGAGTGCTATGTGATGTTAGTTTCTGTTTCTTAACAGAACTTGCACTTTTGTTATTTTTTGTCATGATTAATGGGTGCATCCTATGTATTTGAGTCATACATGTGTTTTGTAATATGCCATGCCATCTTTCCAGGGGTGTATGCCATGTTTTTTTGTGATCTATGTGGTGACTAGCACAAGCATGCAAGGTAGGTGTCCTGATGTTGCTGATTTCAGCCCTGTTTTAGCTGATTTTGATGCCATGTTAACTTGATGCTACCGAGAAATCTATGCATATTTTGAGATTTTTCAGTAAGGATGTTTTGTAAAACATGTCTTGCTCTATCCATCCATACCCTTGTTTGCAATTATGGAGTGCCATAGCTACTTTCAATCGAGCTCTACTTTTGCTATCAAATGTTTCCTGGCAGATTGTTTACATGTTATTCAATTTTGCTAAGCTTGTTGTGGTTGATCCATTTATGCTATGTTATTGTTCTTGTCATTTATGTCTTCTATGTCATGTCTTCTTGATGTATGTATGCTTAGTTTATCATATAAGACTCTGTAGTGAGTGCATTGAGCTTGTAAACATGCCTACTCGTTATCAGTTTTTGACATGTCATGTTGCTGAATCTGTTAACGGAACTTTCAATATTGACATGGGTGTTACTATATTTTCTAGTCCTTTTTGGCTTATGGTCAGTAAGGGACTTTTGATCTATGCTTTGAGTATATTCATGTCGTGCCATGTTTTGCTATTTTAAGGTCCTGTAGCATGTGGTTTTGCTGCTCTGAACATTGCAACCTGATGCTGTTTTTGACATGCCCAGCCTGATATTTTGTGCACTTTTGCCATGCTTGTTTGAACCTGTTATGATGTGAACTAGCCGTAGCTCAGTGCTCATCTTTTGTCGAGCATCTTGTGTAGATCACTGCCATATACTTTTTTGGTACGTTTGGGTGCAGTAGCTTATTTAATTGTTGCTTGCTAAGTGGCATCATGCTGTTAATGGCAGATTTGTGTCATTCTTGTTTTGCTTGTCATTTCCAAACCGTGCATCCGATTCCGGTGATCTTTATATCGATTTCAACCGAAATCATCTCATCTTTCCAGTGGCATACTTGGTTTGCCAAGTTGATGCCTGGTTCATCATTTACCTTCCGGAGCGCACATAAGCATTGCATATCACATCCCGCATATCATGTCATGTTTTGCATCATGTTGATTGTGCATTGCACCGTGATTTATTGTGGTTCCTTTGTTTGTGTTGTTGCTTTGGATAGAGCCGGGAGACGAGTACGTGAACGAGGAACCTGTTGAGAACGCTTACGAGGATCAAGCTTTCGACAACTCTGAGAACATTGCATGCAAGATGACCATACCCTCGAAATCACTTCTATCTTTGCTATGCTAGTTGCTCGCTCTTTTGCTATGCCTATGCTGCGATGCCTACCACTTGCTTTATCATGCCACCCATATTGCCATGTCAGCCCCTAACCATCCTTTCCTAGCAAACCGTTGATTGGCTATGTTACCGCTTTGCTCAGCCCCTCTTATAGCGTTGCTAGTTGCAGGTGAAGCTGAAGTTTGTTCCTTTTTGGAACATGGAGGTGTTGTTCCTTGTTGGAACATGTTTACTTGTTGGGGATATCACAATACATATCTGCTATAATTTTTAATACATCTATATACTTGGTAAAGGGTGGAAGGCTCGGCCTTATGCCTGGTGTTTTGTTCCACTCTTGCCACCCTAGTTTCCGTCATACCGGTGTTATGTTCCTTGATTTCGCGTTCCTTACGGTTGGGTGATTTATGGGACCCCTTGACAGTTCGCTTTGAATAAGACTCGTCCAAGAAGGCCCAACTTTGGTTTTACCAGTTGCCACCTAAGCCTTTTTCCCCGGGTTTTCGCGAGCCCGAGGGTCATCTTTATTTTAACCCCGGACGGTGCTCCTTCGAGTGCTGGCCCGAATCGAGCTACTGCGGGGCCATCACGGGAAACTCGAGGCTTGGTTTTACTCGTAGCTAGTCTCATCCGGATGTGCCACGAGAACGAGATATGTGCAGCTCCTATCGGGATTTGTCGGCTGTCAATCGGGCGGCTTTGCTTGGTCTTGTTTTATTGCTGTCGAAATGTCTTGTAGTCCGGGATTCCGAGATTGATCGGGTCTTCCCGGTAGAAGGAATATCCTTCGTTGACCGTGAGAGCTTATAATGGGCTAAGTTGGGACACCCCTGCAGGGTAATATCTTTCGAAAGTCGTGCCCGCGGTTATGAGGCAGATGGGAATTTGTTAATGTCCGGTTGTAGAAAACCCGAAGTTGACCTCAAATAAAATACACATCAACGCGTGTGTAACCGTGATGGTCTCTTCTCGGCGGAGTCCGGGAAGTGAACACGGTGTTGGAGTTATGTCTGACGTAAGTAGTTCAGGATCACTTCTTGATCGCTATTAGCTTCACGTCCGTGCTTTGCTCTTCTTCTCGCTCTCTTTTGCGATGTAGCCACCATATATGCTAGTCGCTTGCTGCAGCTCCACTTTACTACCCTGTCCTTCCTATATGCTTAAATAGTCTTGATCTCGCGGGTGTGAGATTGCTGAGTCCCCGTGACTCACGGATACTTCAAACACGATTGCGAGTTCCGGCGATGCGGTCACGGTGACTCAACCGAGCTCAAGTGGGAGTTCGACGAGGAACGTGGTCGTTACTATGTGTCTTTTCCTGATGATCAGTAGTGGTGCCCAGTTGGGACGATTCGGGGATCTGTGTAGCATTTGGGGTATCTTCTTTTATTTTGGTTCCGTAGTCGGACCTTGAGTGTACTCTGAATGATGGATGTTTATTTATGTACTGTGTGAAGTGGCGACTGTAAGCCAACTATGTATCTCTTTCCCTTATTTATTACATGGGTTGTGTGAAGATTACCTCACTTGCGACATTGCTTTCAATGCGGTTATGCCTCTAAGTCGTGCCTCGACACGTGGGAGATATAGCCGCATCGGGCGTTCTGAGTTTGCTTTAAGCGCGGATGGCATTAATCCTTTCAGGGAAGCAGAGCAGCAATCACAGCACCTGGCCCGTGACTCTATGTATGTATAACCTTCCTCCTTGGATGTGCATGAAGCGGGAGTTCATTATGATGCAGTTCTCATCCAAGGCCCTAAGCAACCCGGCAAGCGACATTGATGTGTATCTAAGGCCATTAGTTGAAGAACTTTTACAGCTGTGGAATGGAAGCGGTGTGCGTCGTGGGATGAGCACAAAAAGGAGGAATTTGACCTAAAGGCGTTGCTGTTCATGACCATCAACGATTGGCCCGCTCTCAGATAACCTTCGGAGACGGACAAACAAGGGATACCACGCATGCACGCACTTTGTTTACTTGACACCGATAGTATATACAGGAAGCTGCGGGAAGAATGTGTACAGGCCATCGTCGATTTCTTCCGACCAACCATCAATGTCGAAAGAAAGGCAAGCATTTCAAAAGCGAGGCAGATCACCGGAAGAAGCCTGCCATGCGTGCGGTGATCACGTACTTGCTATGGTCAATGATTTACACGTAATCTTTGGAAAGGGTCGGCGGACTAGCTGTTCCGAATGACGCGAGAATCACGCACCCATGTGGAAGAAGAAATCTATATTTTGGGACCTACCCTCCGGAAAGACCTAGAGGTCCGCTCTTCGATCGACGTGATGCACGTGGCGAAGAACCTTGCGTGAACCTGCTAGGCTTCTTGGGCGTGTATGGGAAGACAAAAGATACACACGAGGCACGAGAGGACCTGCAACGCTTGCACGAAAAGAGGGCATGCCTCCGAAGCGGTATGAAGGTCCTGCCAGCTACGCTCTTCTGAAAGAAGAGAAAGAAATATTCTTTCAATGCTTGCTCGATATGAAGGTCGGCGGCTTCTCGTCGAATATAAAGGGAATAATAAATATGCGGAGAAAAAGTTCCGAACCTAAAGTCTCATGACTGCCACGTGATTATGACGCAAGCGCTTCCGGTTGCATTGAGGGGCTTCTACGGAAAGCGTCCGGTTAGCCATTGTGAAGCTATGTGCATTCCTCAATGCAATATCTCGAAGGTGATCGATCCAGAAATCATACCAACGCTAAGGAGTGATGTGGCGCAATGTCTTGTCGGTTTGAGCTGGTGTTCCCACCATCCTTCTTCAATATCATGACGCACGCGTCCTAGTTCATCTAGTCGACGAGATTGTCATTACGGGGCCCGTATTTCTACACAATATGTACCCTTTGAGAGGTTCATGGGAGTCCTAAAGAAATATGTTCAGTAATCGCTAGGCGAGAAGGAAGCATCTCCATGGGCCATCAAGCGAGAGGATGTCATCGGGTTTTGTGTTGACTTCATTCCTGGCCTTAAGAAGATAGGTCTCCCTAAATCGCGGTATGAGGGGAGACTGATTTGGAAAAGGCACGCTTGGAAGGGACTCAATAATATGCGAGGGACGGATATTCTTGGTCTCAAGCACACTACAGTTCTCTGAGAACTATACCTTGGTGACCCGTATGTCGATGAACACAAGAACGATCTGCGCTCCAAACACGGAGGCGGTCAAGGCGGCTGGATTACATGTGAACACATCGGGACTTTTAGCAGTTGGTTGGAAACACGTCTCGGAGGTGACAACCTTGTTTGTGATGAGCTGTACTTGTTGTCCGAGGACCATCTTATTGTAATGATTTGGAAAGGATCTGAGATAAATGGGAATACATTTTACGATTGACCAAGATGAAAAGAGAACCAACCAAAACAGCGGTGTCCGCTTTGATGCAACAACCGACAAGGGAAATGACACATATTATGGTTACATAGTAGACATATGGGAACTTGACTACGGAGTAGATTTTAAGGTCCCTTTGTTTAAGTGCAAGTGGGTCAATCATCGGAGGCGAGTGCAGGTAGACCCACGATGCGGAATGACAACAGTGGATCTGAAAAATCTTGGGTACACTGACGAACCGTTCGTCCTAGCCAATGATGTGGCACAGGTTATCTATGTGAAGGACATGTCTACCGGACCGAGGAAAAGAAAAGATAAGGAAGCGAATACATCATACAATGAGCCAAAGCGCCACATAGTTCTTTCGGGAAAAGGGACATCCTGGGAGTGGAGGGCAAGACAGGACATGTCGAAGAGTATGAAAAGTTTCATGAAATTCCCCTTTCAAAGTCAAGGCTGACCCAAGCATCACGATAAACGATGAAGATTATCCATGGTTACTGGCGCAATAAGCAAACGACACAAGCGAAGAAAAAGTGAAGACTTTCTCCGCAACTATTATGATGATACCATGCCAACTTTGTAATGCATTTAGTATGATACCATTGTCCGTTTTGTACATGCACATGCTATGCCAACTTTTTCAGAGTTCATTTGAAAACTATGAATCTGAAAACCTCGCCAACCGAAGGGCGCTCACACCGGTTTATAAGCCCGTCCCTCTACACGCCTTGTTGAGCTCACAAACTTGTGATTCACACAAATTTCAAAGAAAACTAATGGCACAAACAGAAAGTTTATAATTTTGCTGACCTAAAAGCAAAAAGAATTAAAAAATAAAGCAAAAAAACCAAAAGAAAATAAATAATGCAGAAAACTTGAAAAAAAATAAAAATAGCAACAATAAGTATTTTGTTGTAAGTACAAACAAAATAAAATATATAAATAAAGCAAAAAAGTGTTTTCAAATTTGAAAACTAATGGCACTAACAGATAGTTTATAATTTTTATAAAAATAAAAGCTAAAAGAATTAAAAATAAAGCAAAAACAACAAAAAATAAATAATGCAGAAAACAGAACAAAAAACTGAAAAATAATAAAAATAGCAACAATAAGTATTTTGTTGTAAGTACAAACAAAATAAAATATATAAAGCAACAAAGAAAACAAAAAAAGTGTTTTCAAATTTGAAAACTAACGGCACTAACAGAAAGTTTATAATTTTTCCAAAATTAAAAGCAAAAAGAATTAAAAAATAAAGCAAAAACAACAAAAATAAATAATGCAGAAAGCAAAACCAAAAACTGGAAAAAAAAATAAAATAGCAACAATAAGTATTTTGTTGTAAGTAGAAACAAAATAAAATAAATAAAGCAACAAAGAAAACAAAAAACAAAAAAGTGCCACCTCATCGGGCCCCCACGGCTGAATACGACTAGAAACCCTACCATGGGCGAGGATTCAGGGCCCATTGGAGGCCCAGAGGCCCACAGCACAGATTGCACCTGTTAGGCCGAAGCCTGCGGTTGAGAGGAGCTCGAGAGGGTGGGCGGCAGCTTATAAACCACTCTCGAGCTCTCTCAACTAGCGAGTGGGACTAAACTTTTCGGCGTTGAGGCAGCACAAGGCCTTTGGTCGGTTGGTGGCACCAACCGGGACTAAAGGCATTGGTCCCGAGACCAAAGGCCGCTTCCCGCCCTTTGGGCTCTTGAAAATTGGCCTTTGGTCCCGGTTGGTGGCACCAACCGGGACTAAAGGGGCATTAGTCGGTTGGTTCCTGAACCGGGACTAATGCCCTTGCTATAAGAAAACACTTAGAGTTTTTACTTCATCTCTGCGATTGCCAGCGCCGGCAGCCGCCAGGCTGCCCGATTCACACCCGCCGACACTGCCGCCCGCGCCCAGCGCCGTCACCACCAGCGCCGCCCGGCGCTTGCCGCGCCACCCCGCCGTCGCGGTCATCTCCCAGCGCCACCCCGACGCTCGCCATACGTCGCGCCCGACGCCGTCCGCCCGCCCGACGCCGTCGCCGCCACTGCGCCCACTCGCCCGCCTGGCTCGCCCTGCCTTGTCGGCGCCCTTGTGAGCACAGCGCCCTGCCCGCCGCCACTGCTTTTTTAGATCTATGTATTTTTTTAGATATATGTATTTCATATGTATGTTCATATATGTATTTATGTATTTTTTACATGTTTTTGTATGAATGTATGTATTTTAGGTTAGTTTCATTTTTAGAAAAGTTTTATATATTTAGGAAGAAGGAAGAGAAGGAAGAAGGAAGAAGAAGAAAAGTTCTATATATGCAAAAGTTACATTTTAGAAAAGTTTTATATATCTAGCTAGAAAGAAGGAAGAAGAAGAAAAAGAAGGAGAGGAAAAGGAAAATAAGAAGAGGAAGAAAGGAGTAGAAGAGGAGAGGAAGAAGAGGAGAAATAAATAAGAAGAGGAAAAAGAAGAAGAAGAGGAGAAGAAGAAAGAAATAGAGGAGAAGAAGAAAAATAGAAAATATTCTATTTTTCTTCTTCTCCTCTATTCCTTTCTTCTTCTCCTCTTTTTCTTCTTTTTCTTCGATCTTCTCCTCTCCATCGCCGATATACCGCTCCCGATAACTTCAACACGAGGGGGGGGTCCATATACCCCCTCCCGATAACTTCAATACGTGGGGGGGGGGGTCGATATACCCCCTCCCCGATAACATTAATTTCCCGTGTATGTATCTCGTAGTTGTCGATATTACCCCCTTGAAGCGTTGTCGAGGGATCGAGGGTTCTAGGGTCGAGGGATCGAAGGTTCCAGGGTCGTCTAGAATTCGAGGTTCGAGGGTCGTCGAGGGTTCAAGGGTCGAGGATCGCCGAGGGTCGAGAGGTTCCTAGTGTCAAAGTATTGAAGAAATCCATGGCTTCATCATTAGCGGAAGTAACCATGGCATGATGGTGCGAAGTCCTCCAAAGTTGATACGGAATGGAGTCCCGAGATAGGATAATTTGCCTTTTTATGCAATTTCAGCAAAGGCCTTTCAAATAATGATATTCGGAAGGTTCTTGCTGAACTTTGTACCGAAAGTGAATTATCCTATCCGGGGACTCCGCTCCAAAATAACTTTGGAGAGCTTCGCACCATCATGCACCAAGCATTACTAATGATGAAGACATGGTTTTGTTGAATCCTTTGACACTAGGCAACCTCCCGACCCCTCGGCGATCCTCGACCCCTTGACCCTCGACCGCTCGGCAATCCACGACCCTCTACCCTACTGCGGGCGTCGATGCCCACGTCACTTGTGGGACATAGATGTAGTGTTCAACGCCGACCCCCTCCCGATAGCTTCAACACGTGGGGGGGGGTCGATATTACCCTCCTTGAAGCGTTCTCGAGGCCACCCCTAACCCTTGAAGCGTTGTCGAGGCCACCCCAAACCCTAGAGAAGCGGTGTCGAGGCCACTAATATGATTCCTTATTGTGATTAGCTAGCTAGTTCTCGTTTGCCACTAATATATCAATATCTGTCATGTTTGAATAATAATTGCCATGTTGTAAATATTTGTAGAAACTATGGACACCCCGAGACGAAGCACAAGAAGCGTTGTTGAGGGACATAATCGCACAAGGAAGTGATGCCGTCTGCTCATTGATGTTTCTCAACGACAACGATGGTGCGGAAGGAGAGGGTGAAGAAGCAGCTGGCTATGATTTACATGGCTCCGATGATCCAATGCCGGTGCAAGAAGGAGAGGGTGAAGAAGTAGACCGTGAGGACGGCTCCGGTGATCACCAAACCGAGTCCGGCCAGGTATATATATTAGTTAAGCCTGTGCTGACTAGCTAATTGATGCATTCATTGTTTTGGTATGTACACATATTAATTAACTCTCGTCTTTGTTCTTTTTTCTAGCCCTCCGGATCGAGCACAACTTCGGTAAAGAGGCGAGGCCGAAGAAAAAGTTGAGCTCGGATGAAAAGTTTGAGATCATACAAATCGGCTATGACGGCCAACCGATTGAACCCTACCGGACAAAGAAGGCATTTGTTGCTTTCGGTCACGGGGTTACGGTTAGGGACAAGATCCCGATCAGCATCCACCAATGGTATAAGCCTAAGAACAAAGACCACGAGGTGTCTTATGTCAATGATATGCGAGAAAAAATGATCTTTGGTGAGCTGAAGTCAAATTTCACCCTACCACGGAGGATGATCCGGAGAAGCCAGTTATAGAGCCATTAATCAAGTCTTTTGCTCACGAAGAAGATGGCAGACCTATTCAGGAATTGGAAGAAAGACCTCAATAGGTATGTCGAAAAAATGAGACACCAGAATTCAAGGGCAAATATGAGAAGATCGAGAGATGGTGGCCCGCATTTGTGGCCTATAAGACATCGGAAAAGAGTAAAAAGATGTCGGCGACAAACAAGAGAAATGCTGCGAAGAAGAAGCTTCACCATCGCACGGGGTCAGGTGGCTACCTCGTAGCCCGGCCTAAGTGGGCCAAGGCTGAGAATGATCTGCTTGATAAAGGGATCGAACCAGAGACAATGAACTGGCCAGACCGTTGCCGGACTTGGTTCTTTGGGGCCGGCGGATCCTTGGACCCTATAACAGGGAAGTGCATTTGGACGGACGAACAATTGGACATACCAGTCAAGAGGCTTGACAATATATCGAAGCGGCGCAGCAAGGGACGTTCGTTCGAGACGGGAGAAGGACGAGCTCACAATGGCCCTCGGCAATCCACGAGCACCACAGACGGACACGAGGCATGCCAGCTCCGTTTCGTGGAAGGCTGGATTTCGGACGTGGGGGTTACAAAACCAGGAGAGGAGGAAGAAACCGGAGCAGAGCCAAGCTGCAGCGCCGCACGAAAGGGTAATGGGGCTAGAGGAGCGAAGCGAGATCGCAGCAAGCGACACGCGAAGCTTCCCGGCTACCCCGCCATCTCGGCGGAGAAGCGGCGTGGCTTCCACCGAGCTGCTTCAGCCGAGCATGCCTTGAGCGGCTCTGCCCGGCTATCCGTGGATGCTATCACGGATGCTGAAAATTGCCACCTTATGGCGCAATGGAGCAATTTGAAGGCCAAAGCGGCTGTTGGCTCTGTTTATCCTACTAAACCCGACTCAACTTTTCACCGCCCGATTCGAGAAGGATATGCTAAGGTGATGGTCGATGAAATAACGGAGGGATTTGAGGACCTCGGCTTGACCACCCTACCGGTGAAGGGGAGTATCGGCTGGGTTTTGCTCACGAAGACTCCATGCCTATGGCGGAAGGATCTCATCAACCTTCCGAACTGGAAGCCTCCGCCTCCTCCTCCTCCTCCCGTGAGTCAGGGCACTCCGCCTCCTCCACCGCCTCCTCCTCCGGCAGTGACGATCGGGGCACTCGGCGGCTCCTTCTCCCGACGCGTGGCGGCACTCCGCCTCCTTCTCCGCCTGCGCCCGGCGCGAGCAGCCAGCCTCCTCCTTCTCCGCCTCGTCGGCAAGAGGCGGAAGAGACCCGCCGCCGCTCCGGCTGCTCGGCGTCGTAGTCCTTCTCCTCCGCCTCGTAAGCAAGGAAAGAAGACATCCGCTCCGTCTGCCTGCGGCGTCTAGCAGTACAGCCAAAGTCGGGAGGAGATCTGATTCGGTCCTTCTCACGAAGACTCGGAGAAGTTACCGTCTGAGGAAGCGAGGAGGAAAGCGAAGATCGCGCAGACCGAAGTGGATGACTGGTTTCAAGGGTTGAAAGCAAAGAGACATCCACCTCCGGAGGAGAAGGTAGATCCGGTGAAAGCGAAGCGCACTCTGGCTGCCACGACAAAACCACCCAAGTCTCCGCCGAAAGGCAACTATGAGCGCATTATTGGAAAGGCATTTGCGAAGCGGAGAGGTCGGGAAGTACTAAAAGTGATCAAAGGATGAAAGAACGGCGAGCTGAAACAAATTGCCTAGCTCGGCGAACAAGCAAGCAATCGTGCCCCCGCTCAAGGTGCACGCTAGCGACATCGTCGATCCGAGGATGGTGCCCGGTTATGGCAATCCTGCAGATTACCTGCCTTGACGATGTACATTATGATTTCTTGGAGGTGCGAGATACAAAGATACTGATGCAGGAAGCCTCTCGTCAAAGATGAAAGTTCTCTATCAACGATGATGCGAAGATTGCATGATTGGTACATGAAAACCTGCAAAGAGTCCGAGGGAGGAGTACTTTGTATGTGAGAGTTAAAAGGAGCATGACCTCCTTGGAATTGAACTGCCTATTCCATTTGAGGAGTTCTATCAGTTTTCAATCAATTGGCCATCGATAAAGCAACGGTCACCTGCTCATGTCTGTAAGTAGTACTACTTACATCATTAAGTCTCTCTATATAACTCAGCCCTTTCATTGCATGTATTTATAATTATCCTCACTATATTATGCAGATTGAAGATCGCCGAATTGAAGAAAAGACAAGTGGGAGATATTGGGTTCATTAACACGTATCTCATAGATGCAACTGAGGTTCAATATCGTGCCCAAGAAACCGAGGCCAACTTGCTACGATCGTTGGAAATAAATAAACACAAAGATATAATACTCTTTCCTTACAACTTCAAGTGAGTGTTCTTGTCTTGTGGCATATTCGGTTTCCTTATTAGTCCAGGTTATAGTAATGTAATATTGATGAGTTATGCATGTGTGCGCAGCTACCACTATATTCTCCTAGAGATTAAGCTTGAGAAGGGAGTAGTAACTGTCTTAGACTCCAAGCGAAAAGATCCCAAGGAGTATGCGGACATGACTGAAATGCTCGAGAAGTAAGTTAAATCGATCATTATCCACCATATCAACAACTTTGTTCATTTCTGATATCAAGTAATTGTTTTCTTTGTATGGCAGGGCTTGGAGAAAATTCACCAAAAAGCTCGGGACTACCGAAGAAGCTGCAATTTAGGCACCCGAAAGTAAGTACTATATAGTAGCATATTCCACGCATCTCCTAGTGATTCAAGCGCTAGTTTCATCAATACCATTTAGCATGCTTGCTAATTATCAGTTTGATTGACCTCTATTTCTTGTAAAGTGGTTGTGGCAGGAACAAGGGAATGATTTCTGTGGATACTACATTTGCGAGTCCATCCGCCACACGACACTGTGAGGGCTACTCCGACAAACAATATGAAGTGCGTAAATAACAATATTCACAATTTTATTTTATTACCATCATTTGTGTTGAGTTTCATTCATTCATATATATATATATGTATTGACCCCCTTCTTAAAATTAGATGTTTCAGATGCGGGATGAACTCCTAGCACCAGATCGCCTGCGAGCAATTCAAGAGGAATTGGCGGCATTCTTTCTTGACCACGTGATCGCTGAAGACGGAGAATACTATGTGGACCACGCAGCGTCCGTATGTTAGGAGATTATATATTTGTAAAAGATAATTATTGTATATATGTAGCCGGTAGTGTCGGATAGATATCTCGAGAACTTGTTGTTCGACCAATCTCTCGGAGAAGGAGAGGTGGTCGATATCACTTCTCTCTGTATGCATATATGTTCATGACGATCTTCTGTTTGGTTACTAGCTAGCTAGCGTGTCTAGCTAGTCCTCTCTATACGTATGTATGGTACGTAGCGTCGACCAAGCACGGACAAAAGAGAGGACACTTCTCTCTATTAATTAGCTAGCTATAACACAATATGAAACACCTAAATTATCCCCCAAAACCCCCAAACCCCCCCTTTCAAAAAAACAAAACCCCAGCCACAGAAATCTTGTCGTGCGGATGCCTATTGGTCCCGGTTGGTGCCACCAATCGGGACCAAAGGCCCTACTGAGCTCAGCGGACAGGCCACGTGGAGGCCCATCTGTCCCGGTTCTGGATTGAACCGGGACTAAAGGGTCAGGGCATTAGTACCGACCCTTTAGTCCTGGTTCATGAACCGGGACTATAGGCCCTTTTTCTACTAGTGGTCCTAGGCCTGCCTCCGCGCCATTATATCTTGGAGGGTTTCCTCGGATCAACTAGGTGAGCGCTCCTTCGGGAGTCTCTCAACGATCATTTGGGTTGGGCTGAGAGCGCGCCAAGTGGTGCGCTTTCAGTCGCCGTCACGTGTCGCGCTCAGGGCGCTCCCTCCGGATTTTGTTTTTTTTTACGCATTTTCGGTTTTCTAGATGTTTTTTTATTTTGTGAGAGGCAGTGAAAAAGTGTGTTCTTCTTTTTTTTTCGTGAGAGGCATGGTTTTGCTTCCGCGAGAGGCACACTCTCGAAAACGGACTCTCGGAAATGGAAAAAACGCGTTTTCTTTTTTTTTTCCATGAGAGGCACGGTTTCGCTTCCACGAGAGGCGCGACTAGAAACGGGAAGAAAATACGCGTTTTTTTCTTCCGCGAGAGGCACGGTCGTGCCTTTCGAAAACAGAAAAATGCATTTTATCTTCTTTTTTTCTTCCATTAGAGGCACGGTCATGCCTCTTGCAAAAGGAAAAAACACGTTTCCTCTTTGTTTTTTCTCCGTGCCTTTTGGAAACGGCTTCCGGAAAGGAAAATAACATGCTCCCGGTTCTCGTCCGGGTTTTTTTCATGAAAAAAAGTTTGTCAAAACCTATCAACATGGGATCTAGTTTTGAAGATCTCGGCGAGGAATCCTAAGGTGAAAAGCGGTTTGGGCCTTACGTTTTAGAGATAAAGCGTTTTGAAAAAACAGATCTAAGAAAAAAGAGAAAACTCTCAGATTACAACAAGTGGCGACCTGGAGAGGTGAGAGTGATCTTTGGAAGTACTCCTCAATTAGTGGTTTCGGGGTTTCCTGGCCGATGGCCGGGCCTCCCTTCTGATCTTGCATGATCACAATCATCGTATCCCCAACGAAGTAACATGGGGTTCGTTCTGTTTTTTAAGGAAACGCCATCATGGTGACTATTAATTTTCGAACATAGTTACATCGTCCACTAGGCTAGACACAATAAAAGCCTAAGGATCTCTCGTCCAGACAAAAGTCTGGGATCCCTCTACATAAGTCTGGGATCCCTCTACATGAGCAGCTAACAAATGAGCTACAATATTCCTTTCTCTTGGATAATGTTCTATGATTACATGAGAGAAATTCCTATATAAGGACACACACTCTCTGTATGTTGCCGAAGCTTCTGTCGCTGAAAAAAACCCCATCATGGATAATTTGGACTACTTCCAGACAGTTCGAGTTGATAATTATCTTTTCGCATCCAACTTGACCTTCTTTCAACGCTCTAGCTTCAGCAGTAGCTGCCGAGCTTACATGTTCAATTCTGTTGTTACTCGCCGCCACAAAGTGCCCATGGTCATCTCTGATCACAGCTCCAGTAGCCCCCTTCTCCTCCTAAAGACAGAAAGCAACATCGATATTCATTTTAATATAGCCCTCAGGAGGTTTCGACCAACCTTGTTTCTTGATGCACTTCTTCCTATCCATAGCCTATACATGGTTTGAAGTGAAAGCTGTGATTGACAAAGCTGTCTCAGCAGGAGACTCAATCGCCTCCTTATGCTTAACCTGCCTCCTCTGCCACCATGTGTACCAAAGAGTAGAGGCCAACACCTCACAAGATCCCAGCTGAGGCAGGATAGGAATCTTTTGCGCCGGCCCTTAAAGAAGTTCCAGTAACATGATTCATCCCAGCTGAGGTAGGATAGGATGGGGTTCGTTCTGTTTGGTTGGAGGGTTGCAAGAGACCATATGATTTCTTTATATGAAATCGGAAGGGGAGTTAATCTATACCTACCAATAAAGTAAGGTGTGTTTCTTCAATTTTCACCCGTTCATCGTTGAACTAATTTTTTTCTATCTAGGTGGTATTAAATTTTTGTGCGTCTATCCGCTAGAAAAGAAAAAAGGTTTGTCCAGAATTCCGTAATTGGGCCGCACACGCTCCAGCCCAACGAAGCCAGCCCACTTATTATTATCCACACAGTTGGGAAGACCTTATTTGTCGCATGGAGCGACAAATAGCTGAAACTGCCCACAGGGCGACTAATACCGGGCTGACCCGTTTCCCATTTTTGGTTGTTCTATTTCTTCTTTTCTTTTTCTCTTTTGTATTTATTTTTCTTTTTTCCTTCTTTATTTGTATTTTTGCTGTGAAGTACAGATTTAAAAAATATTCAAAATTTTATTTTTTTTCTTCAAATATTCCAAAAATGGTAAGAATTCAATTTTTTTGTTCCTATTTTGTAAAATGCTCGAAACTTTTAAAAAATTCCCGCTTCAAAATTTTCTCAGCATTCCAATTTTTTCTCGTCTTCTAAATAATTTTTGTGTTTTCAAAAATTCTTCAAGATTTTTTTATGAAGATTACATTTTATAAAATGTTCCATATTTTAAAATATTTTTTAGTGAAATCTTCACAAATCCAACATAATATTTGCATCTAAGATTTTTTTTTCTAAAATTGTTTTGAATGTTCCCCTTTGAAAAAAGTAAAAAATTCAAATATATTTGTGTTTTTATAAAATTTTCATGTTTTAAAAATATAGTTTATGAATTCCAAAAATTATTAATATTTTTAATTTTGTTCATGTTTTTCCAAAAAAGTTGGAATTTTCAAAAAAACAATTATTCGCATTTTTCGAAAATTGTTCACGTTTCCAAGAATATTCGCCAATTTATATTTTTTTAAATATCCATGCTGTCCATTGGTTAACGATGTGCGTTCGTTCTATGCTGGTTGAGAATATGTTGTTTGGCTTTAATTAAAGCAAAATTATGGGCACGTGCTAATAAAATAGAATATGTTGTTTGGCTTTAATTAAAGCAAAATTATGGGCACTTGAGCACTAAAATAATCAAAGAGAATATTGCAGAGTCGTATTACAAGTGTAAGGTGATGACGGCCAAGCACGCAGTGGACTCCGTGAACTTGAAATTTGTCCACGAGGTTGTCGGCTGAAAACAAGAAGAGATTCTTCTGGTTGGTGCACCTGAACCGCGTCAACAGGACTCGACCCGGGATCATAAACCATCGACTGTAAAATCAAACCTCCAGACAAGATGCAGCTAGCAAAGTTACTGTCATCATCTTGCATACTCCACTCATTTTGACAGTTGAACCAAGATTATACTCCAAATAGATTGCAGAGAAGAGAAAAAGGCATGGACTCGGTCTCTAAATGACTGCGTAACCCACTCAGTTTGACAGTTGAACCAAAATTATACTCCAAATAGAAAAATAAGGTAAGAATTCAGTATTCTAAGATGAACACTGAACTCCAAATAGAGTTACAGCCATCGTCGCAAAGCATCTTAACATAGAGTACAAAAGAGGAAGAAAAGACATGGACTCCAAATAGCTGCACACACACACCCCACTCACCTGGGACAGTCGAATCAAAATTACACATGATATATAATTGGTCTGGTACATCCACGCCAAACAAAGGTTTCCAAATCATTCGCGAATCAGCGCGAAACTACTACGGTACACAGGCGGCCCCCCCACAGGACCGCGTCTAAATAGCATATATATACAGGAGTTCTATGAACACTTTCGCTCAAAACGCACCACTCAGATTTAGACCGGGGCTTTGTATGGGGGGGCCAAGGTAATGCACACAACATCTGAGAAGTATCTCTTATTATGACGGTGACAAATGACAATGGTGGGAACCCACGAACCTAGAATGTGATGAGGCTCGCGATCACGAGAAAGCCAACCAGGATGAGGAGCGCCTTGAGGTACACATCTGCCTGCTGCTGCTGCTGCCCGGGTGGCGCGTGCCGGGGGGCAGCGGCGTGGGCGTGCCCGCCATGGAAAGCATGCCCGTGCCCATGGCCATGCCCGTACCCGTAGGGGAACCCAGCAGGCTGCCCGTACGCGGTCGCGTCCGGGAATCCATGCACCTGGAAGCTCAGCAGCGGGAACAGGCCGCCAAACGCGGCCGAGAAGGTGTAGTTCCCCCACCGCGCGTTGGCCAGCGGGACGCCGCCTCCCCCCATGAACCAGGGGTTAGGGTTGGCGTTGGGGAAGTGGTTGTTGGGGTCAGCCTGCGGGGCGGTGGCGGGCCGCTGCCCGGTGGGCCGGTTGGGGATCTCGGCCCCGGCCGGCACGCCCTTGGACCTGGGGTCGACGCGGTCCTTGCCGCGGCCGTAGAGCGGGACGAGCTTGTCCTCCTCGACGACGGCCTTGCAGACGGGGCACTCGGGGGAGTGCGAGTGGATGTGCAGCCACTTGTAGAGGCATGGCCAGCAGAAGAGGTGGCCGCAGAGCGTGACGATGGGCTCCTGCGGCAGCTCGAAGCATATGTTGCACTCGAAGCTGCCCCCGCCGTCGCCGGCCACGCTGCTGCTGCTGCCGCTCGTGGACTCCCCCACGTTGGCCGCCATGCTGGCTGGTCGTCGCTCGCTTGCCAGGAACAACCAACGGTGAGCTGCTGCAACGGATGAAACGGGTACTAGGATCGTCAGCAACACAGCAGAGAGTAGCAAAAGCAGCTTGTAAAATTGCAGTGTATCTCGACGGACAGTTGTGAGCTAACATTAAGAAGAGTCATCTTCTCAAGCAAGGATCGAATCCCTAACGAATCTAACAAATATGTCTTCAGTTGGAGGATGTTCTGACTCAGATTTCCCTGTAAACTCGTACCAGCAATTAGCAAGCAGTCGGTGCATATACGGGAGCTCAAACAAGGAACGAATGAGAGCGACTAGCAGGAGGAGCAACGCGAATCTAGTCGAAGCATTGGAAAAAAACAAAAACAAAATCATCCCCCCCAACCCTCCCCCTTTTGGGCAGGGACACGCCAGCTACGAGATCTGAAGCTCGGCCACACACCAGCAAAGCAACGCACAAGACGGGACCGCGGCACCGACAGCGCAGCGACTCCGACGACGACGGCGGCAGCAGCAGCAGCAGCGCTAGACTACTAAATCGTGAGCAGCAGCCCGCGCACCGAGCGAGCCCGTGCGGCGCCTGGGGCGAGAGCCGAGAAGCTCCTCTCCCCTCAACCCCGCACACCGAGCGAGCCCGGCGGCCGAATCCGACGGGGACGGGCCCCGCGCAGGGAGACGCCCGGCGAGCCGCGACGAGGGATCGGGCAGATCCGGATCGGGAGGCGCGATCTGGCGGCCCAGGCGCGGCGCGGCGCGGAGACGAAGGCCGCGAGGGGGCGGATCAGGGGGGGTGGTGGGACTGCTTACCGGCGGCGAGGAGACGGCGAGGCGCCTCCCTCCGGCGGTGCGAGGGGGAGGGGAGAGGACGAGAAGCTTCGAGGAACAAGTGGGGGAAGAAGATGACAAGTATTTTTTGACGGGGAAAGAAGATGACAAGTAGAGTATGAATAGGCGACTCTCTCTCTCTCGCTGCCTGCGAGTTATTAATTGCTTCTGACTTTGGTCAAAGCCCAGATAATTACTGCTAACGGCGACCCGGGACGGCCCAGTCGACAGACCTCGGCCCGGTCCACAAACCACCACCACCACCGTCGAATTCTTCCTCTGGTCGTGCAGCCGGGCTTTTTGGGCCTTCTCCCGGTGACCGACGACAGTCTCCTTCCGCCCACCCCTAAAAAAAAAGCAATTGACCATGTGAATGAAAAATACCCCTCCATTCCTAAATATAAGACCTTCTGGAGATTCCAATATGAGCTACATGCGGAGCAAAATGATTGAACCTACACTTTAAAACATGTCTATGTACACCGTGACCGCATGTAGTCTGCATTGAAATCTCTAAAAGACTTATGTTTACAAACGGAGAGAGTACAAAATTCTACAAAAAGTGGTAGCAAGCAACAACCAATGACAATACGCCTGGAACTCGAGTCGGCTCATCTCAACTCAACTCGCTGAGCTCGGTAAGATAACAAAGTAGCTTGGCTCGGCTTGGTTAACTAATGGTCACTCCCTGTCATCACTAATAAATCTGCCAACTCAACAGCCCTCGCTTTCTCACCGGAAATCTGCCAGCTAAACTCAACTATCTTGGATCCCCTAACCACTTCCCCATTGTCAATTCCGACATAACTTAATGAAAAGGATTGACGTGGAAGAAAAATAATGCTGGCGTCGTCGTGCCGTGCTTTGTCCAAATCTCATTTGTCAACCGATATTCTAAGTGCCACTTGCGGCACTTGCCCTTAAAAGTTTGACGTGTTTTTTATTATGTTTAGGGTGGTTTGTGTTTCTGGTGAACTTTACTCCAGATTAGACGCATCCGTGGCACTTGACAATGTACGGAATACTTCTATATAGAGATGAAGATGGGTGACGCGGATTTTTGGGATATGGTGGCACGCGAACGTCCGCATGGCCATCGCGATTGCTACTTAATATAGGCCTCTGCGTAATACGGATCACGTAAATCACAGGCCAGCATAAATACACAATGTTATACCTTGCACGCGTGGGCCAGATCTCATTTAATGTTCGTATGAATACCGGCTCATCTGATAGCGACACCCCTTGCAGGTTGGGTCAGTCATAACTGCTGTGGACGTGGGGCAGCCATCCATAAGCACCGGCCTTGCTCATGGCGTGGCTTGTAGCTATGTTCGAGTTGCGTCCCTGTGGAGAGCAGGGCAAGAGTGCTTGGCTTCGGCTAAGGTTCGTTGTGTCACAGTTAATGTACCATTTTGACTAAGAGTTGCAACCATGACAAACTTTTTATATACATTTTGGTAATTAAATGCAGCTCGTAGTTCACTTAGGAATCTTTGGAGCTGATTTTGATGCCTCTAATTTGGCAAAAATGAGAATTATAATTTTTGGTAAACAAGTATGATTGTGAAGCTGAGATCAAAACCAAAGCCGCAAAAAACGTATCATTCTCTCATATCGGTGGTGCTCAAATATTCTATAAGCCATGTAAAAATATTTTAACTTTTATGTAGAATCTGCGTACTGATTTTTTATTAATGTTATGTTTTACAATTCAAGTTGTAATTTTCATGATTCGAGCTAACGATGAAGAATGAAGCTAACTGATTTTTTTTTTCTGTAAGAAAATGATACATGTAAAGATTTCAGTTGTAACATGTGACAAAATTAAAATATCAAACTGTGGTTATGGCCAGGGTTAACGAATCACGACCTGCTCCTAATAAATGAATACAGGCTGAGCAGGTAGTACACTGGATAAATGAAGCCATTAATTATTCCTGGGTGCCTTGATTGCTGGCAGGCATTTACAACGTGAGTGATATAACAAGCAGCCAATACTGGATCATACATTGAGTAGCTTGGTCCAAACTTAAATTACTAGCTATTACATTGACGACCTTGGTGAGAAAAAAAATTGCTGGCTGATGCATGGCTTGTTTGGATCGAGAAAAGGTCTAAACTGAAAAGTAAATGACGACGATTGCAGCCTGGGACTAAGTTTCAGTGCTTATGGAGGAAGAGCACGGCAATGGCTGATGCATGGCTGGTTATCTTCTTCAGCAAAACTTGATTATCTTCGAGAAGTGGGACATGGCAGTAGACTGTTGAGTGCGATATGAGTTGACCCCATCTGGCGCTGCAGAACTGTATGTAGTTGTTCTCCCACTTCTAGAACGAACGAAAGCACGTAGATAGGGTGGCAGCGTATGAGAGGAAGAGATGCAATTTGATTGGGAAATGGCGTGAGATGAAGGTGGTGGAGAGATAGCCTGGGACATGGATGAACACATGGTTGTGAAAGGGGTCGATTCGATGCTAGAAAGTGTGTGTGAGAGAGAAAGAGCAAATAGTAGAAGCAAATTGGGCAGAGGAAGAAGAAGGCCTGAGTGATTTAAAGAGGGAGGAGCGTGGTGCTGTAAGTGCATCTAGTGCCCCTTAGTGATTTTGGTGTATTGAAGACTTATAGGTTAAGGGACTAATGTGTTTATGAGTGTACACAGGTCTATAAGTCTATGAGGAGTTTGATATTCTGAGAGAAAGTCGACCCCTAAAAATGAAGTTCTTATTTGAAGACTTTGATATTACGAAGACTTTACGAAGACTTTGAAAGTGAAGAAATTGGTGTGACCTTGAAGACTTGGTATTCATTTGAGGAACATGAAGCGTGAAGACTTTTGTTTTCGTAGTTTCATTTTCTCTTTCTTGAGTCATAGGAAACCTTTGTCTTTGTTAAAGGGGGTCGAGGAAATACTAAGGAAAAATTTTCATGTGATGCTCAACTCAAAATCCTACACCTACCAATCCTTGAGTGAAGCCTTTGGCAATCTCATACAGCTCGATCAATTTCTTGATGTGAGAGATGAAGTTCTTACAGTTCTTTGAGAAATTTGTTACGAGGAGTTAGGAATTCGCCGGATCTTGGATTGCCTACGATGAGGAACATGATAGCCACGAGGATTTTGAGAGTCAAATTTTCGGCCAGATTCTTTGTACTCTGGCATGACTGTCCCAAAATATCTTATCCACCTAACGGTCATATCATTGAAGGGCATTTATGTCTTATCATGTCGGGTTGCTCCCTAGGCTATAAATAGCCGCCCCCTACAACCACTAGCTGGTTGGCTGCTCGAGAAGAACTTGACACTTGTCATTTGAGAGCAACCCATCCTCAGGGACTTTGAGCGAAAATCATCAGTGAGGAAAAACCCAAACACCAAACCCCTACAAACCCAAAGTGATTGAGCATCCTTTGAAGAGATTGATCCTGCGTGGATCCGGCGCTTGTTACCTTTGAAGACTGTGCTTCTTCCAGACGGTTAGGCGTCATGGTCTAGAGCATCCAAGAGGAATTGTGGATCGTCGAGTGACCGAGTTTGTGAAGGTTTGGAAGTCACCTGAAGACTTACCACGAGTGATTGGGTGAGTGCAATGTGACCTTAGTTCAAGGAGAATACGGTGAGGACTTGGTGTCTGAGGCTGCGTGCTTTCGGCTGGGTGTCCGGGACTGTGTGTCCTTGAGTTTAAATACTCAGCCGCTCCAATCAGACGTACAACTGAGACAGCAGTTGGAACTGGTCTACCAAATCTTTGTCTTCACCAACCTAATTGGTTCTATCTCCTCAACTCTTTCAATTCCTCATTACTGTGTTGAGTGTTCGTTCATATCTATGTTTGAAGACTTTGACTGAAGACTTTCTCAATTTCCTCAGTTCAATTTCTTCAGTCTGTTTGTCTTCATCTTGTGTTATCCTGTGTTTACGCTTTCTGTACTCTTTGATTGTCTTCATTTCATCATGATGACCATGCCCGCATTCTCTTATGCTTACTTCTGAGTACTTATTCCGATGCAAGTAGTTCTTCACTTAGGACATTGAAGAATTCATAAAAATCGCCTATTCACCCCCCCTCTAGTCGATATAACGCACTTTCAATTGGTATCAGAGCAAGGTACTCCCTTGTCCTGTGTGATTTTGGTTTAACCACCTGGAGTTTTAGTTATGTCGACCGCAGGTATGAAGAAAGTGATATGCCATATCTTTGACGGTCATGATTATCCCAAGTGGAAGGCCATGATGAGGAAGCGCCTCATGGCAATGGATAGCGAGTTGTGGACCGTCACTGAAATTGGTCTTACTTATCTATGCAAGATGGCGAACGCAGATGATATTCGCAAGTACACTCGTCTTGACATCATAGCGAAGGATATCATCTGTTCCTGCCTATCTAGAGATGAATTCAAGCGCATTATGCATCTTTGCAATCTGAAGCTTATCTGGGACCGAATCTCCGACGTCTATGAAGGTCATCGAACCCGTCATGATCCTTGGTTTGAGGACTTGAAGGAATCTCTCAAAACGATGAATTTCGAACCAGAATCATCATCTTCTTGTTGGGGAACGTAGTAATTTCAAAAAATTCCTCGCACACGGGACCATGGTGATGGCATGGCAGCGAGAGGAGAGTGTACGTCCACGTACCCTCGTAGACCCGAAAGCGAGCGTTATAACAACGCGGTTGATGTAGTCGTGCGTCTTCACGATCCGACCGATCCAAGCACCGAGCGTCACGGCACCTCCGAGTTACGCACACGTTCATTTCGATGGCGATCCCGGACTCCGATCCGGCAAAGTGTCGGGGATGAGTTCCGTCGACCTGACGGCGTGGTGGCGATGATGATGCTCCACCGGCGAGGGCTTCGCCTAAGCTCATGACGATATGACTTCTCCGGTGCAGGGCCGCCTAAGCTCATGACGATATGACGAAGTGGAATATGGTGGAGGGGCACCGACACGGCTAAGGAACGATCCGTAGATCAACTTGTGTGTCATGGGGTGCCCCCTGCCCCGTATATAAAGGAGCAAGAAGTGCGGCCAGCCCAAGGGGGCGGCGCTGGAGGAGTCCTACTCCCAGGAGTAGGACTCCCCCTAGTTGGAATAGGATTGGGGAGGGAAGAGGGAAGGCGCCGCCCCTCTCCTGTCCTATTCGGACTAGAGGGGAGGGGGCGGCCTGCCTGGCGGCCCTTCCTCTTCTCTCTTATGGCCCATTAAGGCCCATAGACCCCGAGGGGTTCCAGTAACCCCGGTGTTCAATAACTTCTGTTTTCATCCGGAACCCTTAGAAGTCAAACATAGGCTTCCAATATATCAATCTTTATGTCTCGACCATTTCGAGAATCCTCGTCTTGTGCTTGATCACATGCGGTACTCCGAACACCCTTCGGTACATCTAAACTTCTACACTCATTTTGAACTGCGATCGAAACGTTATGCGTGCGGACCCTACGGGTTCGAGAACTATGTAGACATGACCTAGAACCATTCTCGGTCAATAACCAATAGCGGAACCTGGATGCCCATATTGGTTCCTACATATTCTCTGAAGATCTTTATCGGTCAAACCGCATAACGACATACGTTGTTCCCTTTGTCATCGGTATGTTACTTACGAGATTCGATCGTCGGTATCCAATACCTAGTTCAATCTCATTACCGGTAAGTCTCTTTACTCGTTCCGTAATACATCATCTCACAACTAACTCATTAGTTGTAATGCTTGCAAGGCTTATGTGATGTGTATTACCGAGAAGGCCCAGAGATACCTCTCCGACAATCGGAGTGACAAAACCTAATCTCGAAATCGCCAACCCAACAAGTACCTTTGGAGACACCTGTAGTACTCCTTTATAATCACCCGATTCACGTTGTGACGTTTGGTAGTACCAAAGTGTTCCTCCGTAAGCAGGGAGTTGCATAATCTCATAGTTACAGGAACATGTATAGGTCATGAAGAAAGCATTAGCAATATACTAAACGAACAAGTGCTAAGCTAACGGAATGGGTCATGTCAATCACATCATTCTCCTAATGAGGTGATCCCATTAATCAAATGACAACACATGTCTATGGTTAGGAAACACAACCATCTTTGATTAATGAGCTAGTCTAGTAGAGGCATACTAGTGACTATCTGTTTGTCTATGTATTCACACATGTATTATGTTTCCGGTTAATACAATTCTAGCATGAATAATAAACATTTATCATGGCATAAGGAAATAAATAATAACTTTATTATTGCCTCTAGGGCATATTTCCTTGAGTCTCCCACTTGCACTAGAGTCAATAATCTAGATTACGGTAATGATTCTAACACCCATGGAGTCTTGGTCTTTGATCATGTTTTGCTCGTGGAAGAGGCTTAGTCAACGGGTCTGCAACATTCAGATCCGTATGTATTTTGCAAATCTCTATGTCTCCCACTTGGACTTGGTCCCGAATGGAATTGAAGCTTCTCTTAATATGCTTGGTCCTCTTGTGAAATCTGGATTCCTTTGCCAAGGCAATTGCACCGATATTGTCACGGAAGATCTTCATCGGTCCCGATGCACTAGGTATGACACCTAGATCGGAAATGAACTCTTTCATCCAGACTCCTTCATTTGCCTGCTTCCGAAGCAGCTATGTACTCCGCTTCACATGTAGATCCATACGGCGCTTTGTTTAGAACTGCACCAACCGACAGCTCCACGTTTAATAAAAACACGTATCCGGTTTGCGATTTAGAATCGTCCGGATCGGTGTCAAAGCTTACATCGGCGTAACCATTTCGACTAGCTCTTTGTCACCTCCATATCTGAGAAACATATCCTTAGTCCTTTTCGGGTATTTCGGGATGTTCTTGACCGCTGTCCGATGATCCACTCTGGATTACTTTGGTACCTTCCTGCCAAGCTTCTGACTAAGCATACGTCAGTCTGGTACACAGCATTGCATACTTGATTGAGCCTCTGGCTGATGCATAGGGTTCATATTTCATTTTCTCTCTATCTTCTGCTGTGGTCGGGCATTGAGTCGACTCAATCTTACACCTTATGTCTGGTAAAAAACCTTTCTTTGCACGATCCATTTTGAACTTTTTCAAAACTTTATCAAGGTATGTGCTTTGTGAAAGTCCAATTAAGCGTCTTGATCTATCTCTATAGATCTTGATGCCCAATATGTAAGCAGCTTCACCGAGGTCTTTCATTAAAAAACTTTTATTCAAGTATCCTTTTATGCTATCCAGAAATTCCATATCATTTCCAATCAATAATATGTCGTCCACATATAATATCGAAATGCTCTGAGCTCCCACTCACTTTCTTGTAAATACTGAGGCTTCTCCAAAAGTGCATATAAAACCATATCTTTGATCACACTATCAAAGCGTTTATTCCAACTCGAGAGGCTTGCACCGGACCATAAATTGATCATTTGGAGCTTGCACATTGTTAGTACCCTTTGGATCGACAAAACCTTCTGGTTGCATCATATACAACTCTTCTTCTAGAAATCCATTCAAGAATGCAGTTTTACATCCATTTGCCAAATTTCATAATCATAAAATGCGGCAATTGCTAACATGATTCGGACAGACTTAAGCATCGCTACGGGTGAGAAAGTCTCATCGTAGTCAACCCCTTGAACTTGTCGAAAACCTTTACGCAACAAGTCGAGCTTTGTAAACGATTACATTACCATCAGCGTCGGTCTTCTTCTTAAAGATCCATTTATTCTCAATGGCTTGCCGATCATCCGAACAAGTCAACCAAAGTCCATACTTTGTTCTCATACATGGATCCCATCTCAGATTTCATGGCTTCCGACCATTTCGCGGAATCTGGGCTCACCATCGCTTCTTCATAGTTTGTAGGTTCGCCATGGTCAAGTAACATGACTTCGAGAATAGGATTACCGTACCACTGCAGTGCGTATTTTATTACAGTTGACCTCTGATTCGGTAGCAACTTGATCTGAAGTTTCATGATCAACATCATTAGTTTCCTCACTAATTGGTGTAGTTGTCACAGGAACCGTTTCTTGTGATGAACTACCTTCCAATAAGGGAGCAGATATAGTTATCTCATCAAGTTCTACTTTCCTCCCACTCACTTCTTTCGAGAGAAACTCCTTCTCTAGAAAGGATCCAAATTTAGAAACGAAAATCTTGCCTTCAGATCTGTGATAGAAGGTGTACCCAACAGTCTCCTTTGGGTATCCTATGAAGACACATTTTTCTGATTTGGGTTCGAGCTTATCTGGTTGAAGTTTCTTCACATAAGCATCGCAGCCCCAAACTTTAAGACGACAACTTTGGTTTCTTGCCAAACCACAGTTCATACGGTGTCGTCTCAGCAGATTTAGATGGTGCCCTATTTAACGTGAATGCGGCCGTCTCTAAAGCATATCCCCAAAATGATAGCGGTAAATCAGTAAGAGACATCATAGATCGCACCATATCAAGTAAAAATCACGATTCTGACGTTCGGACACACCATTTCTACGTGGTGTTAGGGTGGCGTGAGTTGCGAAACTATTCCACATTGTTTCAAATGTAAACCAAACTCGTAACTCAAATATTCTCCTCCACGATCAGATTGTAGAAACTTTATTTTCTTGTTACGATGATTTTCCACTTCACTCTGAAATTCTTTGAACTTTTCAAATGTTTCAGATTTGTGTTTCATTAAGTAGATATACCCATATCTGCTCAAATCATCTGTGAAGGTGAGAAAATAACTTGATACCGCCGCGTTCCTCAACATTCATTGGACCACAAACATCGGTATGTATGATTTCCAACAAATCAGTTGCTCGCTCCATAGTTAGGAGAACAACGTTTTGGTCATCTTGCCCATGAGGCACGGTTACATAAGTACCAAGTGATTCATAATCAAGTGATTCGAAGCCCATCTGTATGGAGTTTCTTCATGCGTTTTACACCGATATGACCTAAGCGGCGATTGCCACAAATAAGTTGCATTATCATTATCAACTCTGCATCTTTTGGTTTCAACACTATGAATATGTGTATTACTACTATCGAGATTCAATAAAATAGACCATTCTTCAAGGGTGCGTGACCATAAAAGATATTACTCATATAAATAGAACAACCATTATTCTACTGATTTAAATGAATAACCGTCTCGCATCAAACAAGATCCAGATATAATGTTCATGCTCAACGCGGCACCAAATAACAATTATTTAGGTCTAAAACTAATCCCGAAGGTAGATGTAGAGGTAGCGTGCCGACCGCAATCACATTGACTTTGGAACCGTTTCCCACAGCGCGCCGTCACCTCGTCCTTTGCGGTGCTCGTCTATTCCGTAGTCCTGTTTGAGTTGCAAATATTAGCACGAACCAGTATCAAATACCAGTGCTACTACGAGCTCTAGTAAGGTACACATCAATAACATGTATATCACATATACCTTTGTTCACCTTGCCATCCTTCTTATCCGCCAAATACTTGGGGCAGTTCCGCTTCGGTGTCTGAATGCGCTTGCAGTAAAAACACTCTGTTTCAGGCTTAGGTCCAGACTTGGGTTTCTTCTCTTGAGCAGCAACTTTCTTGCTGTTCTTTTTGAAGTTTCCCTTCTTCTTTCCTTTGCCCTTTTTCTTGAAACTAGTGGTCTTGTTGACCATCAACACTTGATGCTCTTTCTTGATTTCTACCTCCATGACTTTCGGCATTGCGAAGAGCTCGGGAATTGTTTTGGTCATCCTTGCATATTATAGTTCATCACGAAGCTCTTGTAGCTTGGTGGCGGTGATTGGAGAATTACATCAATGACACTATCATCAGGAAGAGTAACTCCCAGTTGAATCAAGTGATTATTATACCTAGACATTTTGAGTATATGTTCACTTGTGAACTATTCTCCTCCATCTTGCAGCTATAGAACTTATTGGAGACTTCATATCTCTCAATCCGGGCATTTGCTTGAAATATTAACTTCAACTCCTGGAACATCTCATATGCTCCATGACGTTCAAAAGCGTCGTTGAAGACCAGTTCTAAGCCGTAAAGCATGGCACTTGAACTATCGAGTAGTCATCGGCTTTGCTCTCGCGAGACGTTCACAACTTAGCGCAGCTCCTGCGAGCACGGCACCCAGCGGTGCTTCGGGGCGTAATTTTTCTGTGCAGCAATGAGGATAATCCTCAAATTCTGGACCCGATCCGTGTAATTGCTACCATCATCTTTCAACTTTGCTTTCTCAAGGCAGCATTAAAATTCAACGGAACAACGGCACGAGCCATCTATCTACGGTAAACATAGACAAGCAAAATACTATCGGTACTAAGTTCATGATAAGTTTAAGTTTAATTAATAATATTAAAACCTCCCACTTAGGCAGACATCTCTCTAGTCATCTAAGTGATTACGTGATCCAAATCAACTAAACCATGTCCGATCATCACGTGAGATGGAGTAGTTTCAATGGTGAACATCACTATGTTGATCATATCTACTATATGATTCACGTTCGACCTTCGGTCTCCGTGTTCGAGGCCATATCTGTTATATGCTAGGCTCGTCAAGTTTAACCTGAGTATTCAGCGTGTGCAACTGTTTTGCACCGTTGTAGATGGACGTAGAACTTATCACACCCGATCATCACGTGGTGTGCGGGTACTACGAACTTTGGCAGCGGTGCATACTCGGGAGAACACTTCTTGATAATTTTTAGTGAGAGATCATCTTATAATGCTACCGTCAATCAAAGCAAGATAAGATGCATAAAGGATAAACATCACATGCAATCAATATAAGTGATATGATATGGTCATCATCATCTTGTGCTTGTGATCTCCATCGCCGAAACACCGTCATGATCACCATCGTCAACGGCGCGACACCTTGATCTCCATCGTAGCATCGTTGTCGTCTCGCCAACTATTGCTTCTACGACTATCGCTACTACTTAGTGATAAAGTAAAGCAATTACATGGCGTTTGCATTTCATACAATAAAGCGACAACCATATGGCTCCTACCGATTGCCGATAACTTCGGTTACAAAACATGATCATCTCATACAATAAAATATAGCATCATGTCTTGACCACATCACATCACAACATGCCCTGCAAAAACAAGTTAGGCGTCCTCTACTTTGTTGTTGCAAGTTTTACGTGGCTGCTACGGGCTGAGCAAGAACCGTTCTTACCTACGCATCAAAACCACAGCGATAGTTTGTCAAGTTGGTGCTGTTTTAACCTTCGCAAGGACGGGCGTAGCCATACTAAGTTCAACTAAAGTGAGAGAGGCAGACACCCGCGGTCACCTTTAAGCAACGAGTGCTCGGCGGTGAAACCAGTCTCGCGTAAGCGTCTGGCGTAATGTCGGTCGGGCCGCTTCATCTCACAATACCGCTGAACCAAAGTATGACATGCCGGTAAGCAGTATGACTTATATCGCCCACAACTCACTTGTGTTCTACTCGTGCACATGACATCAGCGCATAAAACCAGGCTCGGATGCCCTTTGTTGGGGAGCGTAGTAACTTCAAAAAATTTCCTACGCACACGGGACCATGGTGATGGCATAGCGAGCGAGGGGAGAGTGTCTGTCCACGTACCCTCGTGAGACCGAAAGCGGGCGTTATAACAGCGGTTGATTGTAGTAAATGCGTCTTCACGATCCGACCGATCCAAGCACCGAGCGTAAGGCACCTCCGAGTTACGCACACGTTCAGCTCGATGGCGATCCACGGACTCCGATCCGGCAAAGTGTCGGGGATGAGTTCCGTCGGCCTGACGGCGTGGTAGCGATGATGATGCTCCACCGGCGCGGGGCTTCGCCTAAGCTCCGCGATGATATGACTTCTCCGGTAGCGAGGCTTCGCCTAAGCTCATGACGATATGACCGAAGTGGAATATGGTGGAGGGGCACCGCACGGCTAAGGAGCGATCCGTAGATCAACTTGTGTGTCATGGGGTGCCCCCTGCCCCGTATATAAAGGAGCAAGAAGTGCGGCCAGCCAAAGGGGCGCGCTGGAGGAGTCCTACTCACGGGAGTAGGACTCCCCCTTTCCTAGTTGGAAAGGATTGGGGAGGGGAAGAGGGAAGGCGCCGCCCCTCTCCTTGTCCTATTCGGACTAGAGGGGAGGGGGCGCGCCTGCCTGGCGGCCCTTCCTCTTCTTTCTTATGGCCCATTAAGGCCCATAGACCCCCAGGGTTCCGGTAACCCCGGTGTTCAGTAACTTCCTGTTTTCATCCGGAACCCTTAGAAGTCAAACATAGGCTTCCAATATATCAATCTTTATGTCTCGACCATTTCGAGACTCCTCGTCATGTCCGTGATCACATCCGGGACTCGAACAACCTTGGTACATCAAAACTTATAAACTCATTATGAACTGTCGCCGAAGCGTTAAGCGTGCGGACCCTACGGGTTCGAGAACTATGTAGACATGACCTAGAACCATTCTCGGTCAATAACCAATAAGCGGAACCTGGATGCCCATATTGGTTCCTACATATTCTCTGAAGATCTTTATCGGTCAAACCGCATAACGACATCGTTGTTCCCTTTGTCATCGGTATGTTACTTACCGAGATTCGATCGTCGATATCCAATACCTAGTTCAATCTCGTTACCGGTAAGTCTCTTTACTCGTTCCGTAATACATCATCTCACAACTAACTCATTAGTTGTGATGCTTGCAAGAGCTTATGTGATGTGTATTACCGAGAAGGCCCAGAGATACCTCTCCGAGCAATCGGAGTGACAAAACCTAATCTCGAAATCGCCAACCCAACAAGTACCTTTGGAGACACCTGTAGTACTCCTTTATAATCACCCGATTACGTTGTGACGTTTGGTAGTACCAAAGTGTTCCTCCGGTAGCAGGAGTTGCATAATCTCATAGTTACAGGAACATGTATAGGTCATGAAGAAAGCATTAGCAATATACTAAGCGATCAAGTGCTAAGCTAACGGAATGGGTCATGTCAATCACATCATTCTCCTAATGAGGTGATCCCATTAATCAAATGACAACACATGTCTATGGTTAGGAAACACAACCATCTTTGATTAATGAGCTAGTCTAGTAGAGGCATACTAGTGACTATCTGTTTGTCTATGTATTCACACATGTATTATGTTTCCGGTTAATACAATTCTAGCATGAATAATAAACATTTATCATGGCATAAGGAAATAAATAATAACTTTATTATTGCCTCTAGGGCATATTTCCTTCACTTCTGCATCATGTCTCATGGCAAAGGGTGACGAGGTAACCGAATGTTCCTCATCCGAGTTTAGTGACTATGAATCTGATGATGATATTGAACCTAGTTATACCAAACTTGTTTGCATTGCCACGAAACAACAACATGCCTTGGAAAAGGTTCAAAACATGTTAGGTAAAAGTGATGATATGTTGGGTGAAGAAATGGATCGCACTAAAGCCCTGACTAAAAATCTTCAGAGACTTGATCTAGGTTTGACAGCCTTCAAGGTCATCATAACACTCTCTTATCGATCATGAGAAATTTCTTATGAATTTCTTCAAAGAAAGCAAGATCTTGAGAAGCTAAGAGTGAGTTATGAAGATCTTCGAGAAGAGCATGATTCATTACTTGCTCAACAAATCAAGCGCTTCTCGGGAAGAATTTGTTCCTCCATGCTTAAAGTGCATTGAGCGTGAATCGCTAATTCTTCACCTGAATGTTCAAATGCTTCAAGCTGTTACAAATTCTTCACCTGCTCCTGCTATCACTAATTCCTCATCGAGGACATTGCTAGTATCCGACGATGCAGGTTGAAGGAATTGTACATGACGAGCATGTACAAAAGCCTCAAAGGGCATCAGACTCTTTGTGATGTGCTTAAAAAGCGAGATCCTCAACAGGAACCCTAGGAAGAGGGTATTGCCTTTGAGAGGAAACTCAATGCTGATGGAACATATTGGAAGCTTTGGCGGTACCCCAAAACCTCATGGGTTGCTGCAAAGGGACCTCGATTGATCCATCTAACTTATCTGGCTTTACATGTGAATCTCCTCATTCTTACGATGAGTCATTTGACTCCAACTATAAACTGTTCAAAAATCAGAATGGTGAAGTATTTGCTAGATATGTTGGCACTAACTGCGAGAACAGTTTTCCTATGAAGAAAATCTGGGTTCCCAAGAAATGCCTTGAAAGTCTTCAGGTGAATGTCCTCATGACACCACATGTGAAGAATAGGAACCCCAGATCAAACTCTTCATATGGACCAAATTCTTCATATGGATCCAAGTCCTCATACGGACCAAATTCCTCACGTGGATCAAATTCCTCAAAAGGATCAAAGTCCTCATATGATTATCATCGTGCTAACAACTCTGTTTTTGAGGTAGAGCTAAGGAGCTATGAATATGTGCATTATTCTTCAAACCATTATGTTCATAAGTCCTCGAAGAATTTCTGCTTATTCATATGCTTACCCTAACCCCTCTTATGTGAAAGCGAAATGGATTGGCTTCTATGCCACCATTCTCATATGGAGCTCATGAGTGATGAACTCTTTGCCACCCCTTGAGATGTGGGTGGTGAAGAAAAAGAACTAATCTCTTCTGCAGGGTCAGGTCTCGGGCGTGCTTTAACATCTGAAGAATTTCTTTGAAGTGACAAAAATGCACGAAAGGACGCAGGCTAATCATGAAGAAATGAACTTTCATTTCACACGTCCTCATCTTGCTTCTACATTATCTTGTCGATGAAATTGATATCATATTCTTCAGCGATGAAGTATATGAGATCACAAGTTACACTAATTCATCTGCAGGATGATCAACCCAAAGCCAATGAGTGGGTCCTCGATAGTGGATGTACAAATCACATATTTGGTGACAAGAATCTATTGATGGATGCTCCCTTATCACCGTCACATCTGAAGCATATCATCTTTCTTGACAAAGGCAAAAGTCGGTGTATTGGGTCTTGGTAAGTTTTGCGATCTCTAAGGACATACACATGGACAAAGTCATGCTTGTTGAGTCCTTAGGATACAACCTCATGTCAGTCTCAATGCTTTGTGATCTTGATATGGTTGTTGTCTTTGACAAGTATCGTTGTGTTGTGATCATGGAAGCTGACAATTCCAAAGTCTTGAAGGCTTTAGGAGAGGAGACTTGTATATTGTTGATTTCTCTCTGAGGACCACAACCAGCCGTGTGTCTACTTGCAAAAGCTTCAGAAGGCTGGCTATGGCATCGGCGACTTGGTCACGCAGGCATGAGGAATTTGCACACGCTTGCGAAGAAGAAGCATGTCATTGGCATTGAGAATGTCAAATTCCTCAAGGATCACTTGTGTGGAGCCTGTGAAGCTGGAAAAATGACCAAGGCCAAGCATCCAGCAAAGTCTATCATGACCACTACTCGTCCATTCGAATTGCTTCACATGGACCTCTTTGGTCCTAATCATTACTCAGCAGTCACTAATGATGCATCTCTATATGGCTTTGTTATTGTTGATAATTACTCTCGTTACACATGGGTACACATTGTTACTTACAAACATGAAGTGCAGGAAGTCTTCAAACGATTTTCCTCGAGGGCTTCAACCAACTTTGGTGTGAAGATCAGGCACATCAGGAGTGACAATGGAACTGAGTTCAAGAATTCGGTCTTGATGACTATCTTGATGAACTTGGTATTACTCATGAGTTATCTGCTCCCTATACTCCTCGGCAAAATGGCGTCACGGAGGCGCGAAGCAGAACTCTTGTTGAGATGGCTCGCACTATGCTTGATGAATACAAAAGCATATCGTTTTTGGATTGATGCAATTGATACCGCGTGCCACATCATCAACAGAGTATATCTTCACAAATTCTTCAAGAAGACTGCCTATGAACTCCTCAGCGACAAGAAACCCAATGTGAGTTATTTCAAAGTCTTGATTGCTAAATGCTGGATTAGAGATCCTCATCACAATGCTAAATTTGCACCGAAAGCACATGAAGGTTTTATGCTTGGTTATGGAAAGGACTAGCACACCTCTGAGTCTTCAACAATGTTCTTTACAAGATTGTTGAAGCTGCAGATGTCTTGATTCGATGAACCTAATGGCTTGCAAAGAGAGCACCTACCTTACATGATAGATGAACCAGCACACGAGGAATCTATCAAGTTCAAAGCGGCCCGAGGATGTCATTCCCTCTTGAAGAATCTCTTTGAAGAATTCATTCATGTCTGTGAAGAACGTCGGTGATGCACTGAGGATAATCTTTGAAGAAAATGGTCTTTGAAGGAAATGCTGATCAAATTTCTCAACGACAACCAGCTCATCCTCGCGTTGCAAAAGAAGTGCAAGTTGACAAGATCATCGATGACATTGAAGCACCAGGTCCTCTCACACGCTCAAAAGCTTCACATTTATCTAACTTTTGTGGGCACTATGCTTTTGTCTCTATCACAGAGCCCACTAAGGTAGATGAAGCATTCGGAGCACGAGTGGATTCGAGCAATGCAAGAAGAATTACATCGATTCGAGCTCAACAATATGCAGGAACAGGTCAAGCGTCCAGATCCTCGCAAGCATAATATCATTGGCACAAAGTGATCTACCGCAACAAGCAAGATGAAAATGGCCTTGTGGTGAGGAATAAGGCACGACTAGTAGCTCAAGGCTACACACGAGGTTGAAGGAATTGATTTCGATGAAACTTTTGCACTGTTGCTAGACTTGAGTCTATTATATATTACTTGCTTATGCTAACCGAGGAGTCCCGGATTAGGGGTTGTTCGGATTGCGGACTACCATCATCGGCGGACTATCATCGGCGGACTATCATCATCAACCGGACTCCAAGACTATGAAGATACGAGATTGAAGACTTCACCCTGTGTCCGGATGGGACTTTCCTTGGCGTGGAAGGCAAGCTTGGCGATACGGATATGTAGATCTCCTACCATTGTAACCGACTCTATGTAACCCTAGCCCTCTCCGGTGTCTATATAAACCGGATGGATTTAGTCCGTAGGACTACAATCACAACAACCCTTACAATCATACCATAGGCTAGCTTCTAGGGTTTAGCCTCCTTGATCTCGTGGTAGATCCACTCTTGTAAACATCCACAATATCAATATCAAACAAGCGGGGCGTGGGTTTTACCTCCATCAAGAGGGCCCGAACACAGGTAAACATCGTGTCCCTTGTCTCTGTTACCATCCTCCTAGGCACGATTCGGGACCCCCTACCGAGATCCGCGGTTTTGACACCGACATTGGTGCTTTCATTGAGAGTTCCTACGTATGCCGTCACTGATAGGCGTGATGGCCTCTTCAATCGATAACGACGCAGTCCTGGGTGAGACCTTTCTCCCCGGACAGATCTTCGTATTCGGCGGCTTCGCACTGCGGGCCAACTCCCTTGGCCATCTGGAGCAGATCGAAAGCTACGCCCCTGGCCGTCAGGTCAGGTTTGGAAGCCTAAACTTCACGGCCGACATCCGCGGGGACTTGATCTTCGATGGATCTGAGCCACAGCCAAGCGTGTCGCGCTGTCTCGATGGGCATGACCTAACTCTGCCGCCGGACAGCACCTTGGAGGCCGCCCACGAATCCGCTCCGACTCATAGTCTGGAGCCGATCGCTCGGATCGAGGACGGATGGCTGAACACCGCCTCGAGAGCTGCAACTCCCGGCGATGGAGCGAACACTTACCTTGTCCCGCATAAAGCCCATGACTCCGGCGCGGACTCTGCTGACTCCGGACCTCCTGCGCCCTTGCCTGTCGAATCCGATTGGGCGCCGATCATGGAATTCACCGCCGCGGACATCTTTCAGCATTCGCCCTTCAGCGATATCATAAATTCACTGAAGCATCTCTCGCTATCCGGAGAGCCCTGGCCGAACTATGGCCAGGACGGGTGGGACAGCAGACGGCGAAGAAATTCAGATCCCACCACCACCCACCGTAGCCACCGTCGGCGATTTAACCCGGCGTACTCGACTACGACTCCGAAGACATCGGCGGTATGGGCGGCGATGCGGAGACTACCAAGAACCGGTGCCTACATGACCTTTGGAAAACCACCTCGTCATCGACATATACATGGTGGACACCCCAAAAGGTGGGGAGGCGAAGAAGCAGCGGAGGCCGATTCCTTAAAGAAACAGCCCAAGCACCGGCGTCGTGGCGCCGCTCTAAATCCCGCCACGGCAAGAATGGAGGTTCCGGCACGGAGATAATAACACCCGAAAGTGTCGAAGACAACTCCCTCGGCATGATCCAGCGCGGGAGGGGAGAAGCAAGCCCTCGGGAGAGGCGGCGAGACGAAGAGGTCGAGGATGACAATTACTTACCTCCCTCCGGAGGCGAGGCAAGCCTCGGCGGCAGCCAGTCGTCGTGCCTGAGGATCCCGTCGAACAAGAGCGTTTCAGACGCAGGCTAATGGCCATGGCAAATAGCCTAAAGAAAAAGCAACAACAGCGACGACGATCTTCACGCCATCAAATATCTCCCGCTCAAGCTTAAAGGACCAGCTCGGCATTGGCTTAACAGCCTGCCCGCAGAGTCAATTGGATCTTTGGGAAGACACGGAAGCCGCATTTCTCGACAACTTCGAGAACGCGTATGTGCGACCACGGACGCAGATGACCTAAGCCACATAATCCAGCAGCGAACGAATCGGCCGGGCAATTACGGACACGGTTCTTAACAAAGAAAAATCAAATCGTCATTGTCCGGGATGCGAGAGGCACTCGCTGCCTTCAAACATAACATCCATGACGAGTGGCTGGCCCGGCACCTAGGACAGGAGAAGCGAAATCCATGGCAGCCCTCACATCCCTCATGACCCGCTTACATGCGGGAGAGGATAGCTGGCTCGCTTCATGATAACAACCTCGGCAAAAACGCTGGCAGTCCGGATACCAAGGACCGCAATGGCAGGTTGCGTCGAAACAAAACAAAGCGCCGTATTATGGCGACAGCAATGAGGATCGTCGGTCAACGCCGGATTCGAGGCTCCAAACCCGGTCAGCGGAAGAAGCCATTCAAAAGAACTACTCGGGCCCGTCCAATTTGGACCGAATACTCGACCGCTCTTGTCAAATACATGGAACCCCGAAAAAGCCAGCTAACCATACCAACAGAGATTGTTGGGTATTCAAGCGAGCGAGCAAATTAATCGCCGAAAACAGTGACAAGGGGCTACTGGCGATGGCGAGGAAGAGACCCGACGCCCGAACAACGAGAGGACAAAGGATTCCCCCTCAAGTTCGGACGGTAAACATGATATCATAGCGCATATTCCCAAGAGGGCCGAGCGTGCACTAAAGGGCGATATCTGGCGATGGAGCCAGTCGCCCCAAAATTCAACCCATGGTCCTCTTGCCCGATCACCTTCGATCGAAGAGACCATCCGACCGATATCCGCCATGGCGGATTCGCGCATTGGTTTTAGACCCAATCGTTGATGGATTTCACCTCACGAGAGTCACGATGGGCCGGCGGCGTGCCTTTGAACCTGCTTTATCGAGGATACGATGCGCAACATGGGCATAGACCCTTCAAGGATTAAACCTACAATGGCGACCTTCAAAGGCGTCATACCAGGTGTCGAGGCCAATTATGCAGGCTCGATTACTGCTGGAAGTGGTCTTGGATCCCGGATAATTTCGAAGCGAGGAGTTAATCTTCGACATAGTCCCGTTCCGCAGCGGCTAACACGCTCTGCTTGGGCGAACGCGTTTGCAAAATTCAGCAGCGGTGCCGCATTATGCATACCTTAAGCTCAAGATGCGGGCCCTCGTGGAGTCATCACGGTCAATGGAAACACGGGCGCTCCCTCGAGCGGAGGAACATACAATGACTCTCGCGGCAGAAATCTGAGCAGCCTTTTAAGGCAATTATCGAGTCCGGCCGTTAAGCGACCGTACCGACCAAGCAGCGCCCGGAGCAAAATAAACCAAGACCACAGCACGTTCCGTGCACACGTAACAATGCGGCCCCAACCCCAGACCCTCGCAAAATTGTAAGACAACCTCTCCGGCGTGCATAATTACATACAGGGATACCATGGGCATAGGGGGAAGGGCACAACCACAACAGACCCAGAGTGCGGTTCGACCACACCAGGGGCTCCCAAGTGTGTCGCTCTTTTTTCTTTTATTTCTCTCTTTTTTATACAGAACTCAGTCCGGCGGCGAACCTGCCGAACTCATGATGCAACAGCCAGGGAAGGACAAAGGCCGCGACGAACACTCAGGTGGTCTCCATCACGAGCATTAAATTTGTTAAATACAACATTCCGCGGCCTACCCCTGGAGAGGCGCCTTTAATTCGTCCAATCCCTTGCTTTCCGCACTATTTGTATCATTCCGCACTGATAGCATATCTTCTTGAATAAAATGCAGCACTTTTGCCTATAATTGCATCACTTTATATATATATATATATATATATATATATATATATATGTATGTATGTATATATATGTTCATTTACAACATGTTGCACCCGTGCATCTTGGTACGGCCAAATACACCAGGGGCTTATGTCCTCCGCTTTATGGTGTGATAAAGTCCGCACAATTTCACAAGTGCGGCACCCCGAACTTATAGCATTATATGAATCAGCTCGAATCATGTCTTGGGTCAATAGTTGGGTTTGCGGCTCCCATGTTTGGCACCTTACGTTCCGTTCTATCGGCTAAGGTAGCCTTTGGGAGAACCACTGCGATTGCGCCCGGTTGAGCAGGTTAACGCCTCGATGGAGAAAGCTAAAACTGACCGGCATGATAAGGCGTGAGACTGGTCGCTGTTCGAGAGGTCCTTCGGGTCCTTAAAGACCTCGCCGCTTGACGAAGTTCGGATTATGTCCGATGAAGGCGTGGATAAGCGCCCCAATTCGGTCTTCGAATACTAGGGGCTTCGCGAAATTTAAAATTATAGAATTCTATGGCTAAGTGAGAGTGTTCAAGCACTATAAGTCCGGTTGCCTTGTTCGTTGTGTTGAGCGCCTCCCTAGATGGACCCAAAAATGGGAACAAGAGTGCTCAAGTTTATCCCGAACACCCCAGCACTCGTGGCATGGGGGCCGAAGCCGACGACTTGCCATCTCTCAGGTTTAATAAACGGCTGCACAGAAGGTAATATTTTAAATTAAACAAGCGTTGCTTAGCGCATATGAACAAAGTTTTCAGCGCACAGGATAGCACATTGCGAATTCACTCAGAAATTACATCCCTGGGGCACTCATCCGCAATCTTGCGGGCACCCTTCAGGACAGCCTTATAGTAAATTTCGGGCGTACGATGCTCCTTGCCTGCTGGTGGCGCGTCAGTGATTAGCTTCTCCGCATCCAGCTTGCCCCAATGCACCTTTGCGCGGGCAAGGGCCCGTGAGCACCTTCAATACTGGCGGGCGCTTGATAACCTCCACCCGAGCACGCATCCACCAGCCGTCGCCGAGGCGAAGTAGCTCAGGCATGGCCTCTCGAGGCCACGGCCGGACTATGAGGCCCTTCATGGCCTGCTTTCGGCCACCTTGTGAGATTCGACCAGCTGCTTGGTGGTCGCCGAAGCATCGGATGGCCGACCTCGACATCTTGAGACGGAAGGCGTTCTCCGTTGAGCTCCCTCCTCGGCTCGGTAGAATGCGGCTGACATCGGATCGCGCTGCGAGGCAGATCTGCAAGCATACAGAGCTCGAATCCGGGTAAGTAACACGTAATTTACATTCACATGCTTGCTTTGCATGAAAAATGCCTTACCGCCGCTATCTTCTTCATCAATTCAACCTCTGAAGGGACTTGTGGGCCTCGGCCTTGGCGGTTTAGCACTTTCGAGAGCGAGGCAAGCTCGGACTCTCGAGTCTTTGAGTCACGCTCCAAACTCTCATGCTTTTCCATGAGAGCCTGGAGCTCTTGCTGAACCACCGCCACCCGCTCCTCCTGCTTTTCTCGCTCCCCCCGTTCCGTGGCCGCATTGCATTCGGCCGCGGACACGGCCTCCTTCAGGGCCGCCACCTCGTTAAGTGGCCCTGCAGTACCATGTTATCCTTGTTATTTTTGTATGCAACCTAAATCCTTTTACATGTAAGGTACAAATTCAAAGTGGTGTTACTCATCTTCTTTGTCTTGGAGCTGCTTCTGGCAGCGGCCGAGCTCTTGCCGGACCGCTCGAGCTCCTGCTTCAACGCACCGACCTCCATGATCGGTCTTGGCGGTCAACAACGCAGCCTGCAACCCATATTGACATAATTTTTTTAGAAACCCTGCGTATATCTTGTTTCAGATCCTCAGCCCGGCTTTTCTTTCCGAACACGAACCGAGCATCGAGACTACTGTCTATGCGGTATTACATTGCATATTTTAACTTCTTACCTCAAAGCACGATAGAAGGCTCTGCGAGGCCTCGGTCGGCCCGCTCTTGGCGAGCTGCACCTTACGGATCACCGCACTCATAATAGTGCGGTGTTCTTCTCGATGGGCGCTCTGCAGCGCCTCCAACAAATTACCCGGCGCCTCGGTTGGGCCGGAAGCCGCCCGGCGTCCGCAGTCTTGCCCTTCGTTCGAAGGGCCGCCCGGCGGACTCCGGAACCACTGCGGGTTACATTGTGGAGTCCGGCCTTGAGTCCGGGAGGGCGCCTTGTGGCGCCTCGAGCCTCCCTGATGGGTCCCTTGGGGATCCCACCTCGGCGTCCTCGGTGTCGCGAGGTGGAGGCGGTCGGGATGGAGTCTACATCCGTGAAGCCAGCGACCGCTTCGATGAAGCGGGGAGATCATCATGGCGGACTACGGGTAGCATGCGGCATTAGAATGACACTATGTGACACAGAAAAAGAAATTATAAATCATTCAGGAATCCGGATACTTACGATCTCGCGGAGGCTGGCCCTTGAAGGCCATTCTTCCTCGCCAGCGTTGATGTTGGCAGAGCTGTCGAGGGGAATAGTCCTTCCCCTCTTGGACCCTCCGGCCTCCCTAGTTGGGGAAGCCTTCCTCTTCCTCTCTCTCCTCCTGGGGAGAGTCCTCTTCCTCCTCCTCTTTTTACGGGAGGAGTCCGCCCCGAGTCGTCGGACACCTGAAAGCAGGCACTCTTTTGAGCACCGTGGCCTCCTTCTTGGCCTTCTTCTCCGGCACCACGTGCGGTGCGGAACCAGCAACCTCGCTAGGCGGCGTCTCTGGATTTTACGGCATAGGATCCGGACGGGTAATCTGCTCCGCCTTCTTCATCCAGTCCTGCCAAAGGAAAAGGGAAATTAAAACCGCATAGAGTCAAACTATGAAAAACAAGTGTCGTAAAGGGGTAGAATCACTTACCCGTCGACTGGCGCTGCTGGCGAAATCCGCGATCTTGATCGCGGATGCGAAACCAGCGCCCTTGAACAGCACCTTCCAGCGCCGTTATGTTGTGTCGAAGAGCTTGTTCAGCGCTGGTGCTGTTCGGATCGAACTCCCATAGATTGAATGCTGGCGCTCTTGGCATGGGAGAATCCGGCGGACGAGCATGACACGGACCACGTTAACCAGCTGAGCTTCTTCACGACTTCTTGATACATGCTTGGAGTCCGTCGGCTCCTTCAAACTACCCCATAGCAAGCCCTTCTCTTTCCGGGAGGTGAGCTGCGTGGGGATACCAGATCTAAACTTCGGGGCCGCCGCCCATTTAGGGTCACAGCGGCTCGGTGATATAGAACCACCCGATTGCCACCTTGACTGATTCCACGAAGGCCCCTTGAACCAAAGGGCGTTGGGCATCTTGCCCAACATGGCGCCTCCGCACTCCGGCTTGAATGCCCTTCACTACCTTGACTTGACATTGAAGGTCTTGAGCCACAAGCGAAGTGGGGCTGGATGCGAAGGAAGGCCTACGCACCTGACGATAAACGCCGAGATGTTGAGGATGAAGTTCAGCGCGGATCATGGAAATCCAGGCCGTAGTAGAACATGAGCCCCGGACAAAGGGGTGAAGTGGAAAGCCCAGTCCATGGAGGAAGTGGGAAAGAAAGACAACCCTCTCATGGGGCACTGGGGGTGGGGATGAGCTGCCCCTCGTCGGGCAGCCGGTCTTGATGTCGCGGAAAGGTATCCGGCGCCCGCGATTTAGCGATTGCTCCTCCTTAACGGTGGAGGCCAACCATTTACCTCCCGCTCCGGACATGGTCGGAGAAGGTTGAGACGAGATCTTGCGAACTTGGGCGCTGGAGCTCGAGTCTGTGAGATGGATAAGCAAAGGAGGAAGAAGGCGTAGGTGAGAGCGTGAATCCTTATCCCTTATATGGTAGGCGAAGTCTTCTGCGTCCCCACCGGCCTGGTAAAACTCGCTTATCTCCCAAAGCGTCACCATCAATGGCGGTTGGGTTACTACGCCCGTATTGATGAGAATCCCGGATTAAGGGGAAACACGATCTCTGCTCGACAAGGCGTGCCAAGGAAACCGGCGCTAAATGCGCTGAGGTGGTAAAGTAAAAACAATTGAGTAATGGCTTGGTAGTGGTGTGGCGTCACCTTACGGAAAAGCGTCGTGATTGAACTTCGTGTATATACTATTATTCTCTCTATGGTGGAATGTGGGATTTATTTTGCGAGAGCTGGACACTATCACGGTGTTCACAATCTTCTATCATTTGGAGGAGGAACCCGCCTTGCAATGCCAAGCAATATACACGCTGGACTTATCGTCATTGAAGCCTGGTTCAGGGGCTCTTGAGGAGTCGGATTAGGGGTGTCCGGATTGCGGACTACCATCATCGGCGGACTATCATCGGCGGACTATCATCATCAACGGACTCCAAGACTATGAAGATACAGGATTGAAGACTTCACCCCATGTCCGGATGGGACTTTCCTTGGCGTGGAAGGCAAGCTTGGTGATCTGGATATGTAGATCTCCTACCATTGTAACCGACTCTATGTAACCCTAGCCCTCTCCGGTGTCGATATAAACCGGATGGCTTTAGTCCGTGGGACTACAATCACAACAACCCTTACAATCATACCATAGGCTAGCTTCTAGGGTTTAGCCTCCTTGATCTCGTGGTAGATCCACTCTTGTAAACATCCACAATATCAATACCAATCAAGCGGGGACGTAGGGTTTTACCTCCATCAAGAGGGCCCGAACACAGGTAAACATCGTGTCCCTTGTCTCCTATTACCATCCGCCTAGACGCACAGTTCGGGACCCCCTACCCGAGATCCGCCGGTTTTGACACCGACACTAACCATCATGATATCACTTTATATCAAATGGATGTGAAAAGTGCATTCCTCTATGGTAAGCTTGAGGAAGAAGTATTGAAAGTCGTTATATCGACTAGAGGGTTGAATAGGCGATTTTTATGAATTCTTCATGAGGAATTTGCGGTGAGGAAATTCCTTAGCGAAGAACTACTTGCAGCGGAATAAGTACTCGAAGTAAGCATAACGAGAATACACGCATGGTCATCATGATGAAATGAAGACTAGCACAGTACGAAAAGCGTAATCACAGGATAGCATAAGATGAAGACAAACACATTGAAGAAATTGAGGCGAGGAAATTGAGAAAGTCTTGATCAAAGTCTTCAAACACAGATATGAACAAACACTCAACACAGTAATGAGGAAATGAAAGGGTTGAGGAAATAGAACCAGATTAGGTTGGTGAAGACAATGATTTGGTAGACCAGTTCCAAGCTGCTGTCTCGGTTATGCGTCTGGTTGGAAGCGGTGAGTATTTAAACTCGAGGACACACGGTCCGGACACCCGATCCTTGAGCACGCAGCTCGGGACACCAAGTCCTCACCGTATTCTCCTTGAACTAAGGTCACGAGACCTCGTCCAATCACTCGTGGTAAGTCTTGAGCGACTTCCAAACCTTCACAGACTTGGTCACTCGGCGATCCACAATTCCTCTTGGATGCTTTAGACCATGACGCCTAACCGTCTGGAAGAAGCACAATCTTCAAAGGTAACAAGCGTCGGATCCACGCAGGATCAATTTCTTCAGTGATGCTCAATCACTTTGGGTTTGTAGGGGTTTGGTTTTGGGTTTTTCCTCACTCGATGATTTTCGCTCAAAGTCCTCGGAGGATGGGTTGCTCTCAAATGACAAGTGTCAAGTTCTCTCGGAGCAGCCAACCAGCTAGTGGTTGTAGGGGGCGGCTATTTATAGCCTAGGGAGCAGCCCGACATGATAAGACATAAATGCCGTTCAATGATATGACCGTTAGGTGGATAAGATATTTTGGGACAGCTGGCGCGCAGCACAGCAACGGTCGGAAATTTGAATCTCAAATTCCTCAAGGCTATCATGTTCCTCCTTTGTGTAGGCAATCCGCCTTTGGCGAATTCCTAACTCCTCGGTCGGAACAAATTCCTCGTGACCGGAAGAACTTCGTCTACATCCTTTGAAGAAATTGGTGAGCTGTATGAGATTTCAAAGGCTTCACTCGAAGGGATTGGTAGGTGTAGGATTTTGAGTTGAGCATCACATGGAAATTTTTCCTTAGTATTTCCTCGACCCCCTTTAACGATGCGGTGTTTCCTATGACTCAAGAAAGAGAAAATGAAACTACGAAAATAAAAGTCTTCACACTTCATGTTCCTCAAATGAATACCAAGTCTTCAAGGTCACACCAATTTCTTCACTTTCAAAGTCTTTAGAAAGTCTTCAAAATACCAAAGTCTTCAGTCGTAGAACTTCATTTTAAGAATTCGACTTTCTCTGTAAATATCAAACTCCTCATAGACTTATAGACCTGTGTACACTCACAAACACATTAGTTCCTTAACCTATAAGTCTTCAATCCACCAAAATCACTAAGGGGCACTAGATGCACTTACAATCTCCCCCTTTTTGGTGATTGATGACAATATAGGTTAAGTTTTCAACGGGGATAAACATATGAAGTGTAAATATTGATAATGAGGAATTTGATTGCAAGATATAGAAGAACTCCCCCTGAAGATGTGCATAGTGAGGAATTTTCTTTTGAGGCAATGCACATTTGAAGAGTTGAATCATGGAGATCTCCCCTATATCTTGTAATTCATACGCATTTGACATATAATATGAAGAATTTGAAATGCATGATTAAATATGGTGCTTGGTGTAATTCAGCATGCGTGCGATAACATTAATGAGGAACAAGCATGCAAAATAACGCATCAAGAGTATCGGAGCTCAAATAAATTTGCTTTGAAGATTTTCAAGGAGCTCATGAGAATCGAGCATAGTGCAAGAGCATAATGCATCTAAAGTATCAAAAGCACCATCGGGTTTAAGATTACAACTTCGATCCAATAAAAGTTTAGGAAGAGCGAGAGTTGTAACTTAACAAGAATAAAATACTGTATATAGGCAATAAACTAGACCGGCTTGAAGACTAACTCATATTGCTCCCCTTGTCATCGAATGACCAAAAGGATCGGCGAGGACTAACGCTCTGAAGAATTTCAAGTTGAAGGCGGGCCTTGACGTTGTTAGGGGTCGGTTGTTGTAGTAGGACCAGCCGCGGTGTCGTCCAAGTCTTCATTTTCATCGGTGTCGTAGCGATGAAGAATAGGAGCTAGCCACCAAGGAAGGAACTTTGACCTTCTTGTATTTCTTCGGAGGAGGTGCAGTCGATCAAATTCTTCCTTGAGTCCCATTGGCGTCGGTTCTTCTTCACTTTGTAGACATGTGAAAGAACAGCCCAGTGCGTTTGAAGGTTTCATGGAGGTAGTAGTGGTTTTTCTTCACTGCCTTTGTGTGTTGAGGTCATGTTGTGAAGAATTGAACCAAGCGGACGCTTGACCCATTTATGATTACGATCAACCTTCGATGAAGGCGAGGAGTAACTCACGATCGATCATCACCACAGGTGCGATAGCTTGAGGACTTTGCTTGGTGAGGTATTTGCGGTGAGTCATGTCTGGCGAGTCATCATTGGTGGAGTAGGATGCTTTGCTTTGGCCCATCCATCAATGGGCGAATGCCTTCATCTATCACAGCGATAGCCTTGCCCTTGTCACCGGTGAGGTAAATGTCCGTTTGAGGACTTCAATCGAGGGCAAGTAGCTGCGGTGGTTGATGTCGATCTTGTAATTGAGTGAAGACCTTGTCTGATGAATCTCATTATCCAAAGGCGCATAAGGCTTCAGCTCAAATGGTGACATAGCAATGTTTGCGAGTCCTCATGAAGAAATCATGGAAGTTGGCGGGAACGCCATGGATGATGTTGAAAAGCATATTCTTCATAATGCCAGCGACTTCTTCATCATCCGAGTCGTGGCCTTTGATAGGACTCATTGTCTTCGTCGAGAATCCGATAGACGATCCGAGGCACATACAATAATTCCTTGACGAGGAATTCGGTTCTTGGGGCCTGCCTTGGCTTCAAAGGCTTCATCGGCACTTGCATATAGTGATTTGAAAGTTACGGTTCGTTGTAGATACAACGAGCACCATCAAGTGGAGGGCCCGAGTGGTAGGGCACGAAGCGGTTCGATTCTTTGGTGCCTTGTAGTAGTATTTTCGGACATCGGTCTAATACCCATGAGTTCACGTCTTGATGTCTCCGGTGATGTGCGGTGTTGCATAGAATTGAAGAATTAGTTCTTCATTCCGGTCCACATATATCAATGCAGAAATTGAAGCCTGCATCGTGAAGAACAACGAGGACTGGCTCAAAGCTGGCAGAGACTCCATGTCCACGTGAGGAATATGAGCATGATCGAAGACTTTATCTTTGTTAAAGACCTTTGAGGAATAGAAGTTGGCTTGGTGGCAGTCGAAGCGCCTCTTCCTAATGCGAGCGAGAATCATATGGATTATAGTCGGTGAAGAACACGTGCTTGGCAAAGAAATCATCAGCCTTGAACTTTTGTTTGCTTGAGAAGCGAATTCTTTTGCTTGGGCGGAGGGTGTCGGTGAGTTGCATCACCACCTCGGGAATCGCAAGTTCGAGTTCTTCAGTGAGGAATTTCTTCTTCCTCAACAGTGCGATCGAGGATCAGCGGCGGAGTTCATCGACACTAGTGGCTGGAATTTCTTCATGCACCAGAGCAAGTGGGTTGAGTTTCTTGAGTCCATTTGAATTTGTTTGTGCGAGGGGTGAGGAATCTGTTGGAGGCGGGGTGAAGAGAGGAGTATTGGGATTCAGACTTTCCCAAAAGTCATCATTCATCACTGGTGTGGTGCACCCTATATCCACATCTTCATCTTCAATTTCCTCAACACCAGCCTCTTGATTGTGGCTGAGGCATAGGTGAGGAAATGGCGGGGTTGAAGGGATTGCGTCCAGCATCAATTGGATTTTCGAATGAGCTTGTCATTGGCTTCATTTTTTTCGCAGTCGAAGAATGTGACACAGCTGATGCTTTCCTTTTCTTCACAGCAGCTCGTTCTGCAGCCTTGGTTTTCTTCACCTCAGAGGCAGATGGAAGAATTGGAGTTGGTGTTGGCGCGGGGAGGAGCCGAGGAATCTGGTTGATTTTCTTGAGCTGGCCGATGCGGTTGCCTGACTTCTTGATTTCTTGAGCGCACCACTAGTGGATGCCACAGCAATTTCTTGTTGGCTGGAATGGGATCATCAGCCCTGGAACTAGCATTTTCATCAACAGCCTGAACGTCATCAGCGGTGCTGGCATGTTCTTTAGTCTGCTGAGCTGAGGCTTCAGCCTGAGGAATTGCATGTTGCGTTGGGGCAGCAACATTTGTGAATTTCTTCGTCAGGTTGTGAATCTGACCTTTGCTCCTTGCCAATCAGCATAGTAAGAATCAAAATTTTTGCTGAGGTCTTGTATTTCAGTCTGGACCTTGAGAAGCTCCTCAGGTGTCATTTTGACAACGTTTTTCTTCAGGAACTTCTCCTTTCTATATTGAGCCTTTTTGATTTCTCTTGCCTTCTCAAACTTCCATTTTTCTTCAGCGATGAAGTGAGTCAACATATGACTTTGTCCAGGTGTCAGATGAAAGTCCGGCATAGGGGTATTGGGATCCTTGTGCCACAGATCAATATAATCGAGGACTTTCTTCGGGTCCAACAGAAGTGGCACAAACGTACCTTTGGCTCTAGCGGCCTTTTCTTGACGGTCTCTGATGATTTCCATAAGTTCATCATCGAAGCTTCATCATCGAAGGCACATGGAATGCAACCTGTTTCTTCTTTGGGCTTGGCGAGGACCTCGTCCATTTGTTGCTTTGGTCTTCGGTGAGTTGGGCGGATGATGAAATTGGTGTTCTTTGAGGAACTTCTGAAACTCAGAGGCAATTGACAAACCAGCAGTCCTTTGACATGTAGCGGATGCACGAGGCTGAGGATTTTTTGGAGCTGTTGAGGACTTTGGTGGAGCTGTATGGCAGTGTGAGAATTTGCCTTGAGGGCGCTGGCGAGGAATTTGGCCGTGAGGGCGATGGTGAAGCACTTGGCTTATGAGCAGGCTTCTTTGGCATGGATTTCCTCGATTTGACCGAGGCCTCGATAGCGATAGCGATGGCAGAATCCTCATTGAATTTCTTCACTTTGCCTCCTTGGCTTGTTTTGCCAATTTAGCTTGGCGCTTAGCCCATTCATCGAAAGTCCTCACCACGTTTGATGCTTGTGGGGTTGGCTACTTGGCAGGTGCCAATGGAGCTCTTGGGCATGGAGGATTGAGGCGAATTTCTTCATGTACTTTGGAGTCACATATCTGTACTCCCTCCATTCCGTGCCCATCTCCGTTCAATCTTACGAATCGCACCTTGCGTTGATTTTTGTTTTCTTCATCGGTGTGCAATAGTCGGCATAAATTTCCTCGGGGATTTCAATCATGATCATAACCTCAGGTTTCTTTCCTCCCATACGTGGCTTCTTACCGTCTGCCATGTTCTTCAGTTGAGGAATTTGAACAATTGAGTTCTCTGAAGAAGTATGCAATTTTTCTTTGAGGAACGCTGCAAATGAGTTAAGTTGATGAGAACCTAGTGATTCAGCAGCGGACATGTGTACCTGTGAACAGAGTATAGTTGCGAGGAATTTGGAGAGGTCATATGCGTTCTCAGAAGGTTTTTCAAAAAGAACTAGTTTTGAGGATTTTGACTAGATGAGCCTTGAAGAATTTCACTAAGCGTTCTTTGTCTTAGGTTCCAGAGTTGTACAAATCTAGGATCCACACAATTGAGGAAGCTTGAAGAAAATCATTGCTTAGAGAAACGAATCAAGAGCATATTTGTTTGAGGTGTTCATATGTGTGAAGATTTGAAGAATAAACACCTTTGAAGATTTTCAGGAAGGTTTGAGAATCAAAGCGAGTAATAAAAGTAACTTTTAATTACCGAAGTGAAGAACATGACGAACTAAGGAGAACAGTTGGGAAGTTAAATGGGTTCAGATCTTCCACGCCCTAACTTGGCGGAGGAAGACAGCTTCTGGCGGCGGAGTGAGGATTTCATGATCGAGGCGGTAATGCGTCGGCGACGAGGTTGAGGCAGTGAAGCTCTTCCTCACCGGCGACGATGGAGTAGCGGCGGCGCTAGGGTTTGAGGAGCTCGAGTGGGAGAGAGAGGTCGAGCGGAGTAAAAGAAGTGAGGAAGGGGAGAGGGGTATTTATAGACACGGTGAAAAACGGATCGCCCGAAGATTTAGGACGAACGTGCCCCTGACCATTTCCCTTCTCACGACATGTGTCATCCACGTCCTGTGTAGTGGAGATCGTGTCTGATTGTGGATGAGTAAAATAATGCATCGTGGGATGCGGAGCGGTTTAATGACAAAACCGAAAGTTTGGATAAGATCAGTTTTAAAGTTTCGTTACTTAATTTCTTCGGTATCAAGGACACAGTGAAGATTTTGAATGAGTTTCAAAATAGAGCAGCACATGAAGAATTTGTGAATAGATTGGGTTGAGTATAGCATAGAGGGGAAGGTCCGATCACATTCACTTAGCGAAAAAGCGACTTGAAGAAATAGCCATAAGTGAATCTTGTAGAGGACATAAACCCATATATATATATATATATATATATATATATATATATATATATATATATATATATATATATATATATATATATATATATAGCCAATGAAAGAAAGGCAGCGGAAACAGTGAAGATTTTGCAAAGTTGAAGAATTTGAAAAGCGAAGAATTTCAAAACTGAGAAAAAAACTCAAATTGAAGATTTTCAACTTTGGTGGTGGCGTGACCCACCGTATAAGAATGATGATTTCAGACACCGCGTACAATTGTCGTAGGGTTATGAGAATCAAATTCTTCATTAATTTCTTCACACTAAGAGTGTTATTCTTCATTGATTGAAGAAAAATGTTTCTTCATGTGTTGCACATCTAAGTCATCAATTTTGCATAAGTGTTAGGATGTGTGTCCTTTTCAAAGAACATTCGAAGATTCTAAAATATTTAGCTCACACCGCAACTTGCTAAATCTCTTCTCATCCAAGGGCTTAGTGAAGATATCAGCTAGCTGTTCTTCAGTCTTCACGTGCTCGATGGAGATGTCGCCCTTCAACACATGATCTCAAAGAAAATGATGACGAATTTGAATGTGCTTTGTCTTCGAGTGCTGAACTGGGTTGTGAGCAATCTTGATGGCACTCTCATTGTCACGATGAGAGGCACATTCTTCACGTTGATGCCGTAGTCCTTGAGAGTTTGCTTCATCCACAGCAATTGAGCACAACACGAGCCAGCAGCAATGTATTCAGCTTCATGATGAAGCGGTGATCTGCGATTCTGTTTCTTCGAGGACCAACGGACCAAAAAATCGTCCGAGGAAATGACAAGTACCAGATGTTGACTTGCGGTCCACACGATCACCAGCATAGTCAGTCAGAATATCAATGAGATCAAAAGCGAGCCCTTGGGGTACCATAATCCTAGTGTTGGTGTGTGAGCTAGATATCGAAGAATATGCTTCTGACCTTATGGTGTGATTCCTTGATTGTAGCTTGAAATCGGGCACACATGCAAACACTAAGAATTATATCTGGCATAGATGCACATAAGTACAATAAAGAACCAATCATGGGCGGTATACCTTGTGATCGAAGTCAATACCCTTTTCATCGATTGCATAGATGGCCATTTGTGGGCATAGGAATTTTAGCGCCTTTGCAATCTTGCATGCGAATTTCTTGAGGACATCTTTGAGGTATTTCTCTGAGATATGAATATGCCATTGTGTTGTTGACGAATTTGAAGACCTAAGAAGAATTTCAACTCTCCCATCATAGACATTTGATATTCTTCACTCATCATATAGGCAAATTCATCACTATAACGTTGGTCAGTACAGCCAAAGATAATATCATCAACATATATTTGGCACACAAACAGTTCACCATCATAAGATTTAGTAAAGAGAGTAGGGTCGAGTGAACCTGGTGTGAATCCATTCTTCACGAAGAATTCCTTCAATGTATCATACCACGCTTGGTGGCGCTGTTTTGAGACCATAGAGGGCCTTATTAAGTCACGAAGACTTTGTCGAGGATTCTTTGGATCTTCAAAACCTGGGGTTGAGCAACATATACTTCTTCCTCAAGCTTACCATTGAGGAATGCACTTTTCACATCCATTTGATATAAAGTGATATTGTGATGGTTAGCATAGGCGAGTAATATCTTGAATGGACTCAAGTCTAGCGACAGGTGCAAAAGTTTCATCGAAATCAATTCCTTCAACTTTGTGTAGCCTTGAGCTACTAGTCGTGCCGTATTCCTCACCACAAGACCATTTCATCTTGCTTGTTGCGGTAGATCCACTTTGTGCCAATGATATTATGCTTGCGAGGATCTGGACATTTGACCGGTTCAGGACATTATTGAGCTCGAACTGATGTAATTCTTCTTGCATAGCTTTGAATCCACTCCGGCTCGAAATGCTTCATCTACCTTAGTGGGCTCTGTGATAGAGACAAAAGCATAGTGCCCACAAAAGTTAGATAAATGTGAAGCTTTTGAGCGTCTGAGAGGACATGGCGCTTTAATGTCATCGATGATCTTCTCCACTTGCACTTCTTTTGCAGCGAGGATGAGCTGGTTGTCGTCGAGGAATTTGATCATTTTCCTCGGCCCCATTATCTTGACATTATCTTGGTGCATCAGCTCGGCGTTCTTGGCGTCACGAATGAATTCTTCAAAGTTTCTTGATAGGAATGACATCCTCAGTTGCCTTGAACCTGATTGAACCCTCGGTGCTGGTTCATCTAACATGAAGGTAGGTGCTCTCTTTGCGAGCCATTAGATTCATCGAACCGCACATCTCTGATGTCAACAATCTTGTGAAGAGTGATGTTGAAGACTACTGTAGGTGTGCGAGTCCTTCCGTAACCAAGCATAAAACCTTCATGTGCTTTCGGTGCAAATTTAGAGTTGTGATGAGGATCTCTAATCCAGCATTTAGCACCGAAGACTTTGAAATAACTTACATTGGGTTTCTTGTCAGTGAGGAGTTCATAGGCAGTCTTTTTGAAGAATTTGTGAAGATATACTACATTGATGATGTGGCGCTTGATATCAATTGCATCAATCCAAAAGCGACTAGGCGTTTTGTATTCATCAAGCATAGTGCGAGCCATCTCAACAAGAGTTCTGTTCTTGCGCTCCTGACGCCATTTCTTTGAGGAGTATAAGGGCGGATAACTCATGAGTAATACCAAGTTCATCAAGATAGGCATCAAGACCAGAATTCTTGAACTTCGGTTCCATTGTCACTCTGATGTGCTTGATCTTCACACCAAAGTTAGTTGAAGCCCTCGAGGAAAATCGTTTGAAGACTTCACGCACTTGATTTTTGTAAGTAACAATGTGTACCCATGTGTAGCGAGTAAACATCAACAATAACAAAGCCATATAGAGATGCATCATTAACGACAATTTGAGTAATGATTGGGACCAAAGAGGTCCATGTGAAGCAATTCGAAGGGGCGAGTAGTGGTCATGATAGTCTTATTTGGATGCTTGGCCTTGGTCATTTTCCAGCTTCACGGGCTCCGCACAAGTGATCATTGAGAATTTGACATTCTCAATGCCAATGACATGCTTCTTCTTCATGGCGTGTGCAAATTCCTCATGCCTGCGTGACCAAGTCGCCCGATGCCATAGCCATATACGAAGCTTTTGCAAGTAGACACACGGCTGGTTGTGGTCTGTAGAGAAGTCAACAATATACAAGTCTCCTCTCCTAAAGCCTTGAAGACTTTGGAATTGTCAGCTTCCATAATCACAACACAGCGATACTTGCCAAAGATAACAACCATATCAAGATCACAAAGCATTGAGACTGACATGAGGTTGTATCCTAAGGACTCAACAAGCATGACTTTGTCCAGTTGTATGTCCTTGGAGATCGCAATCTTACCAAGACCCAATACCTGACTTTTGCCTTTGTCGGCCAAAGATGATATGCTTCGGATGTGGCGGTGATAAGGGAGCATCCATCAATAGATTCTTGTCACCAGTCATGTGATTTGTACATCCACTATCGAGAACCCACTCAGTGGCTTTGGGTTGATCATCCTTGGCACCCTTTGCCATGAAGAAATAGGTGGGAGTGTAGTCATCACTATCTTCGTCAGTATTGTTGGTGAGGTTATTTTCTTCAGAGTTGAAGATGGACTTCTTGACGAAAGCGATGGCGAGAGCTAGACTTGCCACACAGGACTCAGATTCTTGATGCCTCCTCTTCCTCATGTTCCTCAGATTCAGCTTGAGTCCATTTCCTTGCCAATGAATGCCGAGCCTTTTGGAGCTGCTCTTATTGTGAGAAGAAGGCTTTGAGGATTTTGATGATGAAGATTCGATGATTTCTTCTTCTTCTTGGCGTCATCAGGCTGTAATCCTTGTGTTTCTTCTTCTTTAATTCCTTTTCCCCGAGGACAATCTTGGATGTAGTGACCAGGTTTCTTGCATTTGTGACAAAGTCTTCTATTATAGTCACTAGATGAGGAATCACTTTGCTCCTTGAGGATTTTCCAAATCGACCACGTCTTGAGAACTTACGGAATTTCTTCACGGCGGTGCTAGCTCCTGGCCTAATTCTTGAGGATCTCCAAGGCTACTACCATAGTCTTCACACTCAGATTGAGACACAGCCTTGGCCTTGAGGCACGTGTTTTCCATAGCTAGAACCATAGATATCTCTTTTCAGCAAGCTGGAACTCATGAGTATTTAGCCTCTCGAGGATATCAGCAGGATCAAGTGACTTGTAGTCAGCACGCTCTTGTATGATCAGTGCCAGAGTATCAAATGAGGAATCAAGCGATCTTAACAATTTCTTCACCACTTCATGGTCGGTGATGTCAGTGGCGCCAAGTGCTTGAAGCTCATTTGAGATGTCAGTGAGGCGATCGAAGGTTTGTTGAACATTTTCGTTGTCGAGTCTTTTGAAGCGGTTGAAGAGATTTCGAAGAACATCAACTCGAGAGTCATGCTGAGTTGAGACTCCTTCATTTACTTTGGACAGCTGTCCCGGATGAGCTTGGCGATTCCAAAGCACTCACTCTTCCATATTGACCTTTGCTCAGATGGCCACATATGATATTCTTCGCTTGAGAATCGAGTTGCTTGAATCTCTTCACATCAACAGCATTCATAGAAGGTGTGACTGAGGGAACACCATTTTCCACAACATACCAGAGATCGTTGTCAATTGCTTCAAGATGCATTACGCATCTTGTTCTTCGATAGGGGTAGTCCGTCCCATCAAAGGTAGGACACCCTGCTGAGACCTTGATCATACTGCGGTCGACATAACTAAAACTCGGTGGTTAAACCAAAATCACACGGAACAAGGGAGTACCTTGCTCGATACCAAGCTGAAAGTGCATTATATCGACTAGAGGGGGTGAATAAGCGATTTTTATGAATTCTTCGAGGAATTTGCGGTGAGGAAATTCCTTAGCGAAGAACTACTTACTGTGGAATAAGTACTCGAAGTAAGCATAACAGAATACGCATGGTCATCATGATGAAATGAAGACTAGCAGTACGAGAAAAGCGTAATCACGAGGATAACACAAGATGAAGACAAGCGGTGAAGAAATTGGGCGAGGAAATTGAGAAAGTCTTGATCAAAGTCTTCAAACAGGATATGAACAAACACTCAACACGATAATGAGGAAATGAAAGGGTTGAGGAAATAGAACTAGTTAGGTTGGTGAAGACAATGATTTGGTAGACCGGTTCAAGCTGCTTGTCTCGGTTATGCGTCACGGTTGGGCGGTGAGTATTTAAACTCGAGGACACACAGTCCGGACACCCGATCGCTGAGCACGCAGCTCGGGACACCAAGTCCTCACCGTATTCTCCTTGAACTAAGGTCACATTGACCTCGTCCAATCACTTTCGTGGTAAGTCTTGAGTGACTTCCAAACCTTCTGAGACTTGGTCACTCGGCGATCCACAATTCCTCTTGGATGCTCTAGACCATGGCGCCCTAACCGTCTGGAAGAAGCACAGTCTTCAAAGGTAACAAGCATCGGATCCACAGCAGGATCAATTTCTTGATGATGCTCAATCACTTTGGGTTTGTAGGGGTTTGGTTTTGGGGTTTTTCCTCACTTTCGATGATTTTCGCTCAAAGTCCTCGGAGGATGGGTTGCTCTCAAATGACAAGTGTCAAGTTCTCTCGGAGCAACCAACCAGCTAGTGGTTGTGAGGCGGCTATTTATAGCCTAGGGAGCAACCCAACATGATAAGACATAAATGCCCTTCAATGATATGGCCGTTAGGTGGATAAGATCTTTTGGGACAGCTAAGCGCCTGACAGTGATCGGAAATTTGAATCTCAAATTCCTCGGGGCTATCATGTTCCTCTCTGTGTAGGCGATCCATTTGGCGAAATTCCTAACTCCTCGGTTAGAACAAATTCCTTAGCGACGGAAGAACTTCGTCTACATCCTTTGAAGAAATTAGGTGAGCTGTATGAGATTTCCAAAGGCTTCACTTTCGAAGGATTGGTAGGTGTAGGATTTTGAGTTGAGCATCACATGGAAATTTTTCCTTAATATTTCCTCGACCCCTTTAACTTGATCACGGTGTTTCCTATGACTCAATAAAGAGAAAATGAAACTCTGAAAACAAAAGTCTTCACGCTTCATGTTCCTCAAATGAATACCAAGTCTTCAAGGTCACACCAATTTCTTCACTTTCAAAGTCTTGAAGAAGTCTTCAAAATACCAAAGTCTTGATCGAAGAACTTCATTTTAGAGTCGACTTTCTCTGTAAATATCAAACTCCTCATAGACTTATAGACCTGTGTACACTCACAAACGCATTAGTTCCTTAACCTATAAGTCTTCAATCCACCAAAATCACTAAGGGGCACTAGATGCACTTACAAGTATATAGGTTAAGGGACTAGTGCCCCTTAGTGATTTTAATGTGAACTTAAAAAATTAAGAAAATTTTTTGAGTCATAATTTTCTTAGTTGAAATCATAAAAGTGAGAACTGACAAGTGAGAACTGATGAAAAATACATGTGCCCGTTCTGAAATGTTCAGCTTTGAGAAATGTCATACCAGTTTTCAGTTCATCTTTGAAATTTGAAAATTCTCAGAATTGTAATAAAAAGAAAGTGATATGCCATATCTTTGACGGTCATGATTATCCCAAGTGGAAGGCCATGATGAGGAAGCGCCTCATGGCAATGGATAGCGAGTTGTGGACCGTCACTGAAATTGGCCTTACTTATCTATGCAAGATGGCGAACGCAGATGATATTCGCAAGTACACTCGTCTTGACATCATAGCGAAGGATATCATCTGTTCCTGCCTATCTAGAGATGAATTCAAGCGCATTATGCATCTTTGCAATGCGAAGCTTATCTGGGACCGAATCTCCGACGTCTATGAAGGTCATCGAACCCGTCATGATCCTTGGTTTGAGGACTTGAAGGAATCTCTCAAAACGATGAATTTCGAACCAGAATCATCATCTTCTTGTTGGGGAACGTAGTAATTTCAAAAAATTTCCTACGCACACACAGGACCATGGTGATGGCATGGCAACGAGAGGGGAGAGTGTCTGTCCACGTACCCTCGTAGACCGAAAGCGGAAGCGTTATAACAACGCGGTTGATGTAGTCGATGCGTCTTCACGATCCGACCGATCCAAGCACCGAGCGTGACGGCACCTCCGAGTTACGCACACGTTCAGCTCGATGGCGATCCCGGACTCCGATCCAGCAAAGTGTCGGGATGAGTTCCACAAGACGACGGGCGTGGTAGCGATGATGATGCTCCACCGACGCAGGCTTCGCCTAAGCTCATGACGATATGACTTCTCCGGCGCAGGGCTTCGCCTAAGCTCATGACGATATGACGAAGTGGAATATGGTGGAGGGGCACCGCACACGGCTAAGGAACGATCCGTAGATCAACTTGTGTGTCATGGGTGCCCCCTGCCCTCGTATATAAAGGAGCAAGAAGTGCGGCCAGCCCAAGGGGGCAGCGCTGGAGGAGTCCTACTCCCACCGGGAGTAGGACTCCCCCTTCCTAGTTGGAATAGGATTGGGAGGGGAAGAGGGAAGAGGCGCCCCCCTCTCCTTGTCCTATTCGGACTAGAGGGGAGGGCGCGCTGCCTGGCCGGCCCTTCCTCTTCTCTCTTATGGCCTATTAAGGCCCATAGACCCCCGGGGTTCAGTAACCCCGGTGTTCCAGGTAACTTCTGTTTTCATCCGAACCCTTCCAAGTCCAAACATAGGCTTCCAATATATCAATCTTTATGTCTCGACCATTTCGAGACTCCTCGTCATGTCCGTGATCACATCCGGGACTCAACAACCTTGGTACATCAAAACTTATAAACTCATTATGAACTGTCATCGAAGCGTTAAGCGTGCGGACCCTACGGGTTCGAGAACTATGTAGACATGACCTAGAACCATTCTCGGTCAATAACCAATAAGCGGAACCTGGATGCCCATATTGGTTCCTACATATTCTCTGAAAATCTTTATCGGTCAAACCGCATAACGACATACGCTGTTCCCTTTGTCATCGGTATGTTACTTACCGAGATTCGATCGTTGGTATCCAATACCTAGTTCAATCTCGCTATCGGTAAGTCTCTTTACTCGTTCCGTAATACATCATCTCACAACTAACTCATTAGTTGTAATGCTTGCAAGGCTTATGTGATGTGTATTACCGAGAAGGCCCAGAGATACCTCTCCGACAATCGGAGTGACAAAACCTAATCTCAAATACGCCAACCCAACAAGTACCTTTGGAGACACTGTAGTACTCCTTTATAATCACCCGATTCACGTTGTGACGTTTGGTAGTACCCAAAGTGTTCCTCCGTAAACGGAGTTGCATAATCTCATAGTTACAGGAACATGTATAGGTCATGAAGAAAGCATTAGCAATATACTAAACGAACAAGTGCTAAGCTAACGGAATGGGTCATGTCAATCACATCATTCTCCTAATGAGGTGATCCCATTAATCAAATGACAACACATGTCTATGGTTAGGAAACACAACCATCTTTGATTAATGAGCTAGTCTAGTAGAGGCATACTAGTGACTATCTGTTTGTCTATGTATTCACACATGTATTATGTTTCCGGTTAATACAATTCTAGCATGAATAATAAACATTTATCATGGCATAAGGAAATAAATAATAACTTTATTATTGCCTCTAGGGCATATTTCCTTGAGTCTCCCACTTGCACTAGAGTCAATAATCTAGATTACACGGTAATGATTCTAACACCCATGGAGTCTTGGTGCTGATCATGTTTTGCTCGTGGAAGAGGCTTAGTCAACGGGTGCGCAACATTTAGATCCGTATGTATTTTGCAAATCTCTATGTCTCCCACTTGGACTTGGTCCCGAATGGAATTGAAGCTTCTCTTGATATGCTTGGTCCTCTTGTGAAATCTGGATTCCTTTGCCAAGGCAATTGCACGATATTGTCACAGAAGATCTTCATCGGTCCCGATGCACTAGGTATGACACCTAGATCGGAAATGAACTCTTTCATCCAGACTCCTTCATTTGCTGCTTCCAAGCAGCTATGTACTCCGCTTCACATGTAGATCCCGCCACGACGCTTTGTTTAGAACTGCACCAACCGACAGCTCCACCGTTTAATAAAAACACGTATCCGGTTTGCGATTTAGAATCGTCCGGATCGGTGTCAAAGCTTGCATCGACGTAACCATTTACGACTAGCTCTTTGTCACCTCCATATACGAGAAACATATCCTTAGTCCTTTTCGGTATTTCAGGATGTTCTTGGCGCTGTCGATGATCCACTCTGGATTACTTTGGTACCTTTCCTGCCAAGCTTACAGCTAAGCATACGTCGGTCTGGTACTGACATTGCATACATGATAGAGCCTATGGCTGAAGCATAGGGAACATCTTTCATTTTCTCTCTATCTTCTGCTGTGGTGGGGCATTGAGTCCGACTCAATCTTACACCTTGTAATACAGGTAAAAACCTTTCTTTGCTCGATCCATTTTGAACTTCTTCAAAACTTTATCAAGGTATGTGCTTTGTGAAAGTCCAATTAAGCGTCTTGATCTATCTCTATAGATCTTGATGCCCAATATGTAAGCAGCTTCACGAGGTCTTTCATTGAAAAACTTTTATTCAAGTATCCTTTTATGCTATCCAGAAATTCCATATCATTTCCAATCAATAATATGTCGTCCACATATAATATCGAAATGCTACAGAGCTCCCACTCACTTTCTTGTAAATCTGAGGCTTCTCCAAAAGTCTGTATAAAACCATATGCTTTGATCACACTATCAAAGCGTTTATTCCAACTCGAGAGGCTTGCACGGACCATAAATTGATCATTGGAGCTTGCACACTTTGTTAGTACCCTTTGGATCGACAAAACCTTCTGGTTGCATCATATACAACTCTTCTTCTAGAAATCCATTCAAGAATGCAGTTTTACATCCATTTGCCAAATTTCATAATCATAAAATGCGGCAATTGCTAACATGATTCGGACAGACTTAAGCATCGCTACTGGTGAGAAAGTCTCATCGTAGTCAACCCCTTGAACTTGTCGAAAACCTTTCGCAACAAGTCGAGCTTTGTAGACAGTTACATTACCATCGGCGTCAGTCTTCTTCTTAAAGATCCATTTATTCTCAATGGCTTGCCGATCATCGGGCAAGTCAACCAAAGTCCATACTTTGTTCTCATACATGGATCCCATCTCAGATTTCATGGCTTCCAGCCATTTCACGGAATCTGGGCTCACCATCGCTTCTTCATAGTTTGTAGGTTCGCCATGGTCAAGTAACATGACTTCCAGAATAGGATTACCGTACCACTCTGGTGCGTATTTTATTCTGGTTGACGTTTAAGTTCAGTAGCAACTTGATCTGAAGTTTCATGATCAACATCATTAGTTTCCTCACTAATTGGTGTAGTTGTCACAGGAACCGTTTCTTGTGATGAACTACCTTCCAATAAGGGAGCAGATATAGTTATCTCATCAAGTTCTACTTTCCTCCCACTCACTTCTTTCGAGAGAAACTCCTTCTCTAGAAAGGATCCGAATTTAGCAACGAAAATCTTGCCTTCAGATCTGTGATAGAAGGTGTACCCAACAGTCTCCTTTGGGTATCCTATGAAGACACATTTTTCTGATTTGGGTTCGAGCTTATCTGGTTGAAGTTTCTTCACATAAGCATCGCAGCCCCAAACTTTAAGAAACGACAACTTTGGTTTCTTGCCAAACCACAGTTCATACGGTGTCGTCTCAACGGATTTAGATGGTGCCCTATTTAACGTGAATGCGGCCGTCTCTAAAGCATATCCCCAAAATGATAGCGGTAAATCAGTAAGAGACATCATAGATCGCACCATATCAAGTAAAGAAATACGATTACGACGTTCGGACACACCATTTCTCTGTGGTGTTCCGGGTGGCGTGAGTTAAACTATTCCACATTGTTTCAAATGTAAACCAAACTCGTAACTCAAATATTCTCCTCCACGATCAGATCAGAGAAACTTTATTTTCTTGTTACGATGATTTTCCACTTCACTCTGAAATTCTTTGAACTTTTCAAATGTTTCAGATTTGTGTTTCATTAAGTAGATATACCCATATCTGCTCAAATCATCTGTGAAGGTGAGAAAATAACGATACCCGCCGCGTGCCTCAACATTCATTGGACCACAAACATCCGTATGTATGATTTCCAACAAATCAGTTGCTCGCTCCATAGTTCCGGAGAACGGCGTTTTGGTCATCTTGCCCATGAGGCACGGTTCGCAAGTACCAAGTGATTCATAATCAAGTGATTCCAGAAGCCCATCTGTATGGAGTTTCTTCATGCGTTTTACACCGATATGACCTAAACGGCGATTGCCACAAATAAGTTGCATTATCATTATCAACTCTGCATCTTTTGGTTTCAACACTATGAATATGTGTATTACTACTATCGAGATTCAATAAAAATAGACCATTCTTCAAGGGTGCGTGACCATAAAAGATATTACTCATATAAATAGAACAACCATTATTCTCTGATTTAAATGAATAACCGTCTCGCATCAAACAAGATCCAGATATAATGTTCATGCTCAACGCTGGCACCAAATAACAATTATTTAGGTCTAAAACTAATCCCGAAGGTAGATGTAGAGGTAGCGTGCCGACCGCAATCACATTGACTTTGGAACCGCTTTCCCACGCGCATCGTCACCTCGTCCTTTGCCGGTGCTCGTCTATTCCGTAGTCCCTGTTTGAGTTGCAAATATTAGCAATGTAACCGTTATCAAATACCAGGTGCTACTCTGAGCTCTAGTAAGGTACACATCAATAACATGTATATCACATATACCTTTGTTCACCTTGCCATCCTTCTTATCCGCCAAATACTTGGGGCAGTTCCGCTTCCGGTGTCGGTCTGCTTGCGGTAAAAACACTCGATTTCAGGCTTAGGTCCAGACTTGGGTTTCTTCTCTTGAGCAGCAACTTTCTTTGTCGTTTTCTTTTGAAGTTTCCTTCTTCTTTCCTTTGCCCTTTTTCTTGAAACTAGTGGTCTTGTTGACCATCAACACTTGATGCTCTTTCTTGATTTCTACCTCCGCTGCTTTCGGCATTGCGAAGAGCTCGGGAATTGTTTTGGTCATCCCTTGCATATTATAGTTCATCACGAAGCTCTTGTAGCTTGGTGGCGATGATTGGAGAATTCTGTCAATGACACTATCATCCGGAAGAGTAACTCCCGGTTGAATCAAGTGATTATTATACCTAGACATTTTGAGTATATGTTCACTGACTGAACTATTCTCCTCCATTTTGCAGCTATAGAACTTATTGGAGACTTCATATCTCTCAATCCGGGCATTTGCTTGAAATATTAACTTCAACTCCTGGAACATCTCATATGCTCCATGACGTTCAAAACGTCGTTGAAGACCCGGTTCTAAGCCGTAAAGCATGGCACAATCGAACTATCGAGTAGTCGGCAGCTTTGCTCGCCAGACGTTCACAACTTCTGGCGCAGCTCCCGCAGCAGGCCTGGCACCAGCGGTGCTTCCAGGGGCGTAATTTTTACGTGCAGCAATGAGGATAATCCTCGTTACGGACCCAGTCCGTGTAATTGCTACCATCATCTTTCAACTTTGCTTTCTCAAGGAACGCATTAAAATTCAACGGAACAACAAAGACGAGCCATCTATCTACAAAGAAACATAGACAAGCAAAATACTATCAGGTACTAAGTTCATGCTAAGTTTAAGTTTAATTAATAATATTAAAAACCTCCCACTTAGACAGACATCTCTCTAGTCATCTAAGTGATTACGTGATCCAAATCAACTAAACCATGTCCGATCATCACGTGAGATGGAGTAGTTTCAATGGTGAACATCACTATGTTGATCATATCTACTATATGATTCACGCTCGACCTTTCGGTCTCAGTGTTCCGAGGCCATATCTATTATATGCTAGGTTCGTCAAGTTTAACCTGAGTATTCCGTGTGCAACTGTTTTGCACCCGTTGTAGATGGACGTAGAACTTATCACACCCGATCATCACGTGGTGTCCGGGTACTACTGAACTTTGGCAACGGTGCATACTCAGGAGAACACTTCTTGATAATTTTTAGTGAGAGATCATCTTATAATGCTACCGTCAATCAAAGCAAGATAAGATGCATAAAGGATAAACATCACATGCAATCAATATAAGTGATATGATATGGTCATCATCATCTTGTGCTTGTGATCTCCATCGCCAAGCACCGTCATGATCACCATCGTCACCGCGCGACACCTTGATCTCCATCGTAGCATCGTTGTCGTCTCGCCAACTATTGCTTCTACGACTATCGCTACTACTTAGTGATAAAGTAAAGCAATTACATGGCGTTGCATTTCATACAATAAAGCGACAACCATATGGCTCTCGCCCGATTGCCGATAACTCGGTTACAAAACATGATCATCTCATACAATAAAATATAGCATCACGTCTTGACCACATCACATCACAACATGCCCTGCAAAAACAAGTTAGACATCCTCTACTTTGTTGTTGCAAGTTTTACGTGGCTGCTACGGGCTGAGCAAGAACCGTTCTTACCTACGCATCAAAACCACAACGATAGTTTGTCAAGTTGGTGCTGTTTTAACCTTCGCAAGGACCGGGCGTAGCCATACTCAGTTCAACTAAAGTGAGAGAGATGACACCCGCCGGTCACCTTTAAGCAACGAGTGCTCAAGCGGTGAAACCAGTCTCGCCAGAAGCGTACGCGTAATGTCGGTGCGGGCCGCTTCATCTCACAATACCGCTGAACCAAAGTATGACATGTTGGTAAGCAGTATGACTTATATCGCCCACAACTCACTTGTGTTCTACTCGTGCACATGACATCAACGCATAAAACCAGGCTCGGATGCCACTGTTGGGGAACGTAGTAATTTCGAAAAATTTCCTACGCAACACAGGACCATGGTGATGGCATAGCAACGAGAGGGGAGAGTGTCTGTCCACGTACCCTCGTAGACCGAAAGCGGAAGCGTTATAACAACGCGGTTGATTGTAGTCGTACGTCTTCACGATCCGACCGATCCAAGCACCGAACGTAAGGCACCTCCGAGTTCTGCACACGTTCAGCTCGATGACGATCCCCGGACTCCGATCCAGCAAAGTGTCGGGGATGAGTTCCACAAGACGACGGGCGTGGTGGCGATGATGATGCTCCACCGACGCAGGGCTTCGCCTTAAGCTCCGCGATGATATGACTTCTCCGGCGCAGGGCTTCGCTTAAGCTCCGACGATATGACGAAGTGGAATATGGTGGAGGGGGCACCGCACACGGCTAAGGAACGATCCGTAGATCAACTTGTGTGTCATGGGGTGCCCCCGCCTGTGACATATAAAGGAGCAAGGGGAAGTGCGGCCAGCCCAGAAGCGGCGCTGAGGAGTCCTACTCCCGGAGTAGGACTCCCCCTTTCCTAGTTGGAATAGGATTGGGAGGGGAAGAGGGAAGGGGGCGCCGCCCCCCTCTCCTTGTCCTATTCGGACTAGAGGGGGGAGGGGGGCGCGCGGCCTGCCTGGCCGGCCCTTCCTCTTCTTTCTTATGGCCCATTAAGACCCATAGACCCCGGGGTTCCGTAACCCGGTGTTCCAGAATCTCCTGTTTTCATCCTAACCCTTCCAAGTCCAAACATAGGCTTCCAATATATCAATCTTTATGTCTCGACCATTTCGAGACTCCTCGTCATGTCCGTGATCACATCCGGGACTCGAACAACCTTCGTACATCAAAACTTATAAACTCATTATGAACTGTCATCGAAGCGTTAAGCGTGCGGACCCTACGGGTTCGAGAACTATGTAGACATGACCTAGAACCATTCTTGGTCAATAACCAATAGCGGAACCTGGATGCCCATATTGGTTCCTACATATTCTCTTAAGATCTTTATCGGTCAAACCGCATAACGACATACGTTGTTCCCTTTGTCATCGGTATGTTACTTACCCGAGATTCGATCGTCGGTATCCAATACCTAGTTCAATCTCGCTACCGTAAGTCTCTTTACTCGCTCAAGTCATACATCATCTCACAACTAACTCATTAGTTGTGATGCTTGCAAGGCTTATGTGATGTGTATTACCGAGAAGGCCCAGAGATACCTCTCCAGACAATCGGAGTGACAAAACCTAATCTCGAAAATCGCCAACCCAACAAGTACCTTTGGAGACACCTGTAGTACTCCTTTATAATCACCCGATTACGTTGTGACGTTTGGTAGTACCAAAGTGTTCCTCCGGTAAACGGGAGTTGCATAATCTCATAGTTACAGGAACATGTATAGGTCATGAAGAAAGCATTAGCAATATACTAAACGATCAAGTGCTAAGCTTAACGGAATGGGTCATGTCAATCACATCATTCTCCTAATGAGGTGATCCCATTAATCAAATGACAACACATGTCTATGGTTAGGAAACACAACCATCTTTGATTAATGAGCTAGTCTAGTAGAGGCATACTAGTGACTATCTGCTTTGTCTATGTATTCACACATGTATTATGTTTCCGTTAATACAATTCTAGCATGAATAATAAACATTTATCATGGCATAAGGAAATAAATAATAACTTTATTATTGCCTCTAGGGCATATTTCCTTCACTTCTGCATCATGTCTCATGGCAAAGGGTGACGAGGTAACCGAATGTTCCTCATCCGAGTTTAGTGACTATGAATCTGATGATGATATTGAACCTAGTTATACCAAACTTGTTTGCATTGCCACCAAACAACAACATGCCTTGGAAAAGGTTCAAAACATGTTAGGTAAAAGTGATGATATGTTGGGTGAAGAAATGGATCGCACTAAAGCCCTGACTAAAAATCTTCAGAGACTTCAGTCTAGGTTTGACAGCCTTCAAGGTCATCATAACACTCTCTTATCTGATCATGAGAAATTTCTTATGAATTTCTTCAAAGAAAGCAAGATCTTGAGAAGCTAAGAGTGAGTTATGAAGATCTTCAGAAAGAGCATGATTCATTACTTGCTCAACAAATCAGCGCTTCTCAGGAAGAATTTGTTCCTCCATGCTTAAAGTGCATTGAACGTGAATTTGCTAATTCTTCACCTGAATGTTCAAATGCTTCAACTGTTACAAATTCTTCACCTGCTCCTGCTATCACTAATTCCTCATCTGAGGACATTGCTAGTATCACTGACGATGCAGGGGTTGAAGGAATTGTACATGACAGGCATGTACAAAAAGCCTCAAAGGGCATCAGACTCTTTGTGATGTGCTTAAAAGCAGATCCTCAACAGGAACCCTAGGAAAGAGGGTATTGCCTTTGAGAGGAAACTCAATGCTGATGGAACATATTGGAAGCCCGAAAGACCCAAAACCTCATGGGTTGCTGCAAAGGGACCTCCAGCTTGATCCATCTAACTTATCTGGCTTTACATGTGAATCTCCTCATTCTTCTGATGAGTCATTTGACTCCAACTATAAACTGTTCAAAAATCAGAATGGTGAAGTATTTGCTAGATATGTTGGCACTAACTGCAGGAACGGTTTTCCTATGAAGAAAATCTGGGTTCCCAAGAAATGCCTTGAAAGTCTTCAGGTGAATGTCCTCATGACACCACCTGTGAAGAATAGGAACCCCAGATCAAACTCTTCATATGGACCAAATTCTTCATATGAAATGCCTTGAAAGTCTTCAGGTGAATGTCCTCATGACACCACCTGTGAAGAATAGGAACCCCAGATCAAACTCTTCATATGGACCAAATTCTTCATATGGATCCAAGTCCTCATACGGACCAAATTCCTCACGTGGATCAAATTCCTCAAAAGGATCAAAGTCCTCATATGATTATCATCGTGCTAACAACTCTGCTTCATGCAGGTAGAGCTAAGGGCTATGAATATGTGCATTATTCTTCAAACCATTATGTTCATAAGTCCTCGAAGAATTTCTCTCGCTTATTCATATGCTTACCCTAACCCCTCTTATGTGAAACGAAATGGATTGGCTTCCATGCCACCATTCTCATATGGAGCTCGTAGAGTGATGAACTCTTTGCCACCCCTTCAGATATGGGTGGTGAAGAAAAAGAACTAATCTCTTCTGCAGGGTCAGGACTCCAGACGAGCTTTAACGTCTGAAGAAGAATTTCTTTGAGGGGCACGACAAAAATGCCTGAAAGGACGCAGGCTAATCATGAAGAAATGAACTTTCATTTCACACGTCCTCATACTGCTTCTCTGTTATACTGTCTGATGAAATTGATATCATATTCTTCACTGATGAAGTATATGAGATCACAAGTTGCACTAATTCATCTGCAGGATGATCAACCCAAAGCCAATGAGTGGGTCCTCGATAGTGGATGTACAAATCACATGACTGGTGACAAGAATCTATTGATGGATGCTCCTTATCACCGTCACATCAAGCATATCATCTTTGGCTGACAAAGGCAAAAGTCAGGTATTGGGTCTTGGAAAGTTTTGCGATCTCTAAGGACATACACATGGACAAAGTCATGCTTGTTGAGTCCTTAGGATACAACCTCATGTCAGTCTCAATGCTTTGTGATCTTGATATGGTTGTTGTCTTTGACAAGTATCGTTGTGTTGTGATCATGGAAGCTGACAATTCCAAAGTCTTCGAAGGCTTTAGGAGAGGAGACTTGTATATTGTTGATTTCTCTACAGGACCACAACCAGCCGTGGTGTCTACTTGCAAAAGCTTTAGAAGGCTGGCTATGGCATCGACGACTTGGTCACGCATGAGCATGAGGAATTTGCACACGCCATGCGAAGAAGAAGCATGTCATTGGCATTGAGAATGTCAAATTCCTCAAGGATCACTTGTGTGGAGCCCGTGAAGCTGGAAAAATGACCAAGGCCAAGCATCCAAATGAAGACTATCATGACCACTACTCGTCCATTCGAATTGCTTCACATGGACCTCTTTGGTCCTAATCATTACTCAGCAGTCACTAATAATGAATCTCTATATGGCTTTGTTATTGTTGATAATTACTCTCGTTACACATGGGTACACATTGTTACTTACAAACATGAAGTGCAGGAAGTCTTCAAACGATTTTCCTCGAGGGCTTCAACCAACTTTGGTGTGAAGATCGTGCACATCAGAGTGACAATGGAACTGAAGTTCAAGAATTCGGTCTTGATGACTATCTTGATGAACTTGGTATTACTCATGAGTTATCTGCTCCCTATACTCCTCAAAGAAATGGCGCCCCGAGCGCAAGAATGTAACTCTTGTTGAGATGGCTCGCACTATGCTTGATGAATACAAAACGCCTCGTCGCTTTTTGGATTGATGCAATTGATACCGCGTGCCACATCATCAACAGAGTATATCTTCACAAATTCTTCAAGAAGACTGCCTATGAACTCCTCAACGACAAGAAACCCAATGTGAGTTATTTCAAAGTCTTGATTGCTAAATGCTGGATTAGAGATCCTCATCACAATGCTAAATTTGCACCGAAAGCACATGAAGGTTTTATGCTTGGTTATGGAAAGGACTCAAGACACCTACAGAGTCTTCAACAATGTTCTTTACAAGATTGTTGAAACTGCAGATGTGCGGTTCGATGAAACTAATGGCTTGCAAAGAGAGCACCTACCTTCTGTGATAGATGAACCAGCACCTGAGGAATCTATCAAGTTCAAGGCGACTGAGGATGTCATTCCCTCTTGAAGAATCTCTTTGAAGAATTCATTCATGTACGCCAAGAACGCCGAGCTGATGCACTGAGGATAATGTCAAGAAAATGGTGTCAAGAAAATGCTGATCAAATTTCTCAACGACAACCAGCTCATCCTCGCGTTGCAAAAAGAAGTGCAAGTTGACAAGATCATCGATGACATTGAAGCACCAGGTCCTCTCACACGCTCAAAAGCTTCACATTTATCTAACTTTTGTGGGCACTATGCTTTTGTCTCTATCACAGAGCCCACTAAGGTAGATGAAGCATTTCTGGAGCCTGAGTGGATTCATGCAATGCAAGAAGAATTACATCAGTTCGAGCTCAACAATGTCTGGGAACTGGTCAAACGTCCAGATCCTCGCAAGCATAATATCATTGGCACAAAGTGATCTACCGCAACAAGCAAGATGAAAATGGCCTTGTGGTGAGGAATAAGGCACGACTAGTAGCTCAAGGCTACACACAGGTTGAAGGAATTGATTTCGATGAAACTTTTGCACCTGTTGCTAGACTTGAGTCTATTCGCATATTACTTGCTTATGCTAACTGAGGGAGTCCCGGATTAGGGGTTGTCCGGATTGCCGGACTACCATCATCGGCCGGACTATCATCGGCCGGACTATCATCATCAACCGGACTCCAAGACTATGAAGATACAGGATTGAAGACTCACCCCGTGTCCGGATGGGACTTTCCTTGGCGTGGAAGGCAAGCTTGGCGATACGGATATGTAGATCTCCTACCATTGTAACCGACTCTATGTAACCCTAGCCCTCTCCGGTGTCTATATAAACCGGATGGCTTTAGTCCGTAGGACTACAATCACAACAACCCTTACAATCATACCATAGGCTAGCTTCTAGGGTTTAGCCTCCTTGATCTCGTGGTAGATCCACTCTTGTAAACATCCACAATATCAATATCAATCAAGCAGGACGTAGGGTTTTACCTCCATCAAGAGGGCCCGAACCTGGGTAAACATCGTGTCCCTTGTCTCCTGTTACCATCCTCCTAGATGCACGATTCGGGACCCCCTACCCGAGATCCGCCGGTTTTGACAATCGACATTGGTGCTTTCATTGAGAGTTCCTCCGTGTCGCCACCGATAGGCGTGATGGCCTCTTCAATCGATAACGACGCAGTCCTGGGTGAGACCTTTCTCCCGGACAGATCTTCAGATTCGGCGGCTTTCAAGATCGCGGGCCAACTCCCTTGGCCATCTGGAGCGGATCGAAAGCTACGCCCCTGGCCGTCAGGTCAGGTTTGGAAGACTAAACTTCACGTCCGTCATCCGCGGGGACTTGATCTTCGATGGATCTGAGCCACAGCCAAGCGTGTCTCGCTGTCTCGATGTGCATGACCTAACTCTGCCGCCGGACAGCACCTTGGAGGCCGCCCACGAATCCGCTCCGACTCATAGTCTGGAGCCGATCGCTCGGATCGAGGACGGATGGCTGAACACCGCCTCGAGAGCTGCAACTCCCACGGCGATGGAGCCGAACACTTACCTTGTCCCGCATAAAGCCCATGACTCCGAGGCGCCGGACTCTCTGCCTGACTCCGGACCTCCTGCGCCCTTGCTTGTCGAATCCGATTGGGCGCCGATCATGGAATTCACCGCCGCGGACATCTTTCAGCATTCGCCCTTCAGCGATATCATAAATTCACTGAAGCATCTCTCGCTATCCGGAGAGCCCTGGCCGAACTATGGCCAGGACGGGTGGGACGCGGACGACGAAGAAATTCAGATCCCACCCACCACCCACTTCGTAGCCACCGTCGACGATTTAACCGACGTACTCGACTACGACTCCGAAGACATCGACGGTATGGACGACGATGCCGGAGACTACCAAGAACCAATGCCTACATGACACTGGAAAACCACCTCGTCATACGACATATACATGGTGGACACCCCAAAAGGTGGGGAGGGCGAAGAGCAGCGGAGGCCGATTCCTTAAAGAAACAGCCCAAGCACCGACGTCAGCGGCGCCGCTCTAAATCCCGCCACGGCAAGAATGGAGATTCCGGCACAGGAGATAATAACACCCCAGAAAGTGCCGAAGACAACTCCCTCCAGCACGATCCAGCAGCAGGAGGGCAGAAGCAAGCCCTCGGGAGAGGGCGGCATTTAAGAGGTCGAGGATGACAATTACTTACCTCCCTCCAGAGACGCAGGCAAGCCTCGGCGATTTATTTAATCTGTCGTGCCTGAGGATCCCGTCGAACAAGAGCATTTCAGACGCAGGCTAATGGCCATGGCAAATAGCCTAAAGAAAAAGCAACAACAGCGACGACGATCTTCACGCCATCAAATATCTCCCGCTCAAGCTTAAAGGACCAGCTCGGCATTGGCTTAACAGCCTGCCCGCAGAGTCAATTGGATGCTGGGAAGACCTGGAAGCCGCATTTCTCGACAACTTCAGTGGCACGTGTAATGCGACCACCGACGCAGATGACCTAAGCCACATAATCCAGCAGCCAGACGAATCGGCCGTGCAATTCGGACACGGTTCTTAACAAAGAAAAATCAAATCGCCGACCGTCTCGGATGCAGAGGCACTCGCTGCCTTCAAACATAACATCCGCGACGAGTGGCTGGCCCGCACCTAGGACAGAGAAGCCGAAATCCATGGCAGCCCTCACATCCTCATGACCCGCTTCATGCGGGAGAGGATAGCTGGCTCGCCATAAAGAATAACCTCAAAGAAAACGCGCTGGCAGTCCGGATACCAAGGACCGCAATGGCAGGTTGCGTCGAAACAAAAACAAACGCCGCATTAACGGCGACAAGAATGAGGATACGTCGGTCAACGCTGGATTCCGAGGCTCCAAACCCGTCAACGGAAGAAGCCATTCAAAAGAACTACTCCGGCCCGGCCCAATTTGGACCGAATACTCGACCGCTCTTGTCAAATACATGGAAGTTCGAAAAGCTAGCTAACCATACCAACAGAGATTGTTGGGTATTCAAGCAGGCAGCAAATTAATCACCGAAAACAGTGATAAGGGGCTACACAGCGATGACGAGGAAGAGACCCGCCACGAACAACAGAGGACAAAAGGGATTCCCCTCAAGTTCGGGACGGTAAACATGATATACGCAACGATATTCCCAAGAGGGAGCGGAAGGCACTAAGGATCGATACGCCGATGGAGCCGATCGCCTAAAATTCAACCCATGGTCCTCTTGCCCGATCACCTTCGATCGAAGAGACCATCCGACCAAGATCCGCCATGGCGGATTCGCGCATTGGTTTTAGACCCAATCGTTGATGGATTTCACCTCACGAGAGTCCCGATGGACGGCGGCAAGAGCCTGAACCTGCTTTATCAGGATACAAAGGCGCAAGATGGGCATAGACCCTTCAAGGATTAAACCTACAATGACGACCTTCAAAGGCGCCATACCGTGTGTCGAGGCCAATTGTACGAGCTCGATTACACCGAAGTGGTCTTCGGATCCCGGATAATTTCGAAGCAAGGAGTTAATCTTCGACATAGTCCCGCTCCGCAGCTGCTAACACGCTCGCTTGGACGAACCGCTGCTTGCAAAATTCAACGCGGTGCCGCATTATGCATACCTTAAGCTCAAGATGCCAGGCCCTCGTGGAGTCATCACGGTCAATGGAAACACGGAACGCCTCCTCCGAACGGAGGAACATACAGCTGCTCGCGGAAGTACAGAGAGCAGCCTTTTAAGGCAATTATCGAGTCCGCCGTTAAACGACCGTGACACGCGACCAAACGCGCCTCGAGCAAAATAAACCAAGACCAATTCGCACGCCTGCACACGTAGCAATGCGGCCCAACCCCAGCCTCGCAAAATTGTAAGACAACCTCTCCGCGTGTATAATTACGCTCGGGATACCATGGGCATAGGGGAAGGGCACAACCACAACAGACCCAGAGTGCGGTTCGACCACACCAGGCTCGCAAGTGTGTCGCTTTTTCTTTTATTTCTCTCTTTTTTATATCAGAACTCAGTCCGCGGCGAACTCCGCCGAACTCATGATGCAACAGCCAGGAAGGACAAAGGCCGCGATTTAACACTCGTGTGGTCTTCATCACGAGCATTAAATTTGTTAAATACAACATTCCGCTGCCTACCCTCGAGGGAGACGCCTTTAATTGGCCCAATCCCTTGCTTTCCGCACTATTTGTATCATTCAAGACCGATAGCATATCTTCTCGAATAAAATGCAGCACTTTTGCCTATAATTGCATCACTTTATATATATATATATATATATATATATATATATATATATATATATATATGTTCATTTACAACATGTTGCACCTGCGTGCATCTTGGTACGCCAAATACACCAGGGGCTTATGTCCTCCGCTTTATGGTGTGATAAAGTCCGCACAATTTCACAAGAGCGGCACCCCGAACTTATAGCATTATATGAATCAGCTCCGAATCATGTCTTGGGTCAATAGTTGGGTTTGCCCGGCTCCCATGTTTGGCACCTTACGCCCGTTCTATCGGCTAAGGTAGCACTGGAGAACCATCGCGATTGCGCCTCGTTGAGCCGGGTTAACGCCAAGGAGAAAGCTAAAACTGACCGGCATGATAAGGCGTGAGACTGGTCGCTGTTCGAGAGGTCCTTTCGGGTCCTTAAAGACCTACGCCGCTTCGAGCGAAGTTCCGGATTATGTCCGATGAAGGCGTGGATAGCGCCCCAATTCGGTCTTCCGAATACTAGGGGCTTCGCCGAAATTTAAAATTATAGAATTCTATGGCTAAGTGAGAGTGTTCAAGCACTATAAGTCCGGTTTCCTTGTTCGTTGTGTTGAGCGCCTCCCTAGATGGACCAAAAAATGGGAACAAGAGTGCTCAAGTTTATCCTCAACACCCCAAAGCACTCGTGGCATGGGGGCCGGTTTACGACTTGCCATCTCTCGTGTTTAATAAACGGCTGCACGTAAGGTAATATTTTAAATTAAACAAGCGTTGCTTAGCGATATGAACAAAGTTTTCAGCGCATGTGATAGCACATTGCTAATTCACTCAGAAATTACATCCTCGGGGCACTCATCCGCAATCTTGCGGGCACCCTTCAGGACAGCCTTATAGTAAATTTCGGGCGACGATGCTCCTTGCCCGCTGGGTGGCGGCGCTGATTAGCTTCTCCGCATCCAAATTTTGCCCTAATGCACCTTTGCGCGGGCAAGGGCCCGACGAGCACCTTCAATACAAAGTGAGCGCTTGATAACCTCCACCCAGAGCACGCATCCACCAGCCGCCGTGACGAGGCCGAAGTAAGCTCCTGTGCATGGCCTCTCCAGCCACCGGGACTATGAGGCCCTTCATGACCTGCTCGGCCACCTTGTAAAGTTCGACCAAATTGCTTCACTTGGTCGCCAGTGGGCACCGGATGGCCGACCTCAAAGATACCGAGACCAGAAGACGCTCTCCGTTGAGCTCCCTCCTCGGCTCGGTAGAATGCGGGCGGCATCGTACACGCCGCGAGGCAGATCTGCAAACGCCTCGAGAGCTCGAATCCGGTAAGTAACACGTAATTTACATTCACATGCTTGCTTTGCATGAAAAATGCCTTACCCGCCGCTATCTTCTTCATCAATTCAACCTCTGAAGGGACTTATGGGCCTCGGCCTTGGCGGTTTTGCACTTTCGAGAGCCGAGGCAAGCTCGGACTCTCGAAGTCTTTGAGTCACGCCCAAACTCTCATGCTTTTCCATGAGAGCCCGGAGCTCTTGCTGAACCACCGCCACCCGCGCCTCCTGCTTTCGCTCCCCTGCCTGGGTGGCCGCATTGCATTCGGCGCGGACACGGCCTCCTTCAGGCCGCCACTGCTCGTGGGCCCTTGCAGTACATCCATGTTATCCTTGTTATTTTTTGTCGCAACCTAAATCCTTTTCTCAGAAGGTACAAATTCAAAGTGGTGTTACTCACCTTCTTTGTCTTGAGCTGCTTCGGCGCGGGCCGAGCTCTTGCCCGGACCGCCGAGCTCCTCGCTTCAACGCACCGACCTCCGCAGCAAGGCGGCAGAGGTCAAGAACGCAGCCTGCAACCCATATTGACATAATTTTTAGCAACCTCACAGATATCTTGTTTCAGATCCTCAGTCCGCTTTTCTTTCCTAACACCGAACCGAGCATCAGGGCTACTGTCTATGCGGTATTACATTGCATATTTTTAACTTCTTACCTCAAAGCCCGATAGAAGGCTATCGCAGGCCTCGGTCAGCCCGCTTGGCGAAGCTGCACTTTCGGATCACCGCACTCATAATAGTGCGGTGTTCTTCCTCGATGGAAGCGCTCTGCAGCGCCTCCAACAAATTACCCGGCGCCTCCGGTTGGACGGAAGCCGCCGGCGTCACGGTCTTGCCCTTCGTTCGAAGGGCCCGCCGGCTGGTCTCCGGAACCACTGCGGGTTCTGTTGTGGAGTCCGACGCAGAGTCCGGGAGGACGCCTTGTGGCGCCTCCAGAGCCTCCCCTGATGGGTCCCTTCTGGGGATCCCACCTCGGCGTCCTCGGTGTCGCGAGGGGTGGAGGCGGTCGGGATGGAGTCTACATCCGACGAAGCCAACGAATTCCGCTTCGATGAAGGTGGAGATCATCACTGGCGGACTACTGTGCAGCATGCGGCATTAGAATGACACTATGTGACACAGAAAAAGAAATTATAAATCATTCAGGAATCCGGATACTTACGATCTCGCCGGAGGCCTGGCCCTTGAAGGCCATTCTTCCTCGCCAACGTTGATGTTGGCAGAGCTGTCCGGGGGAATAGTCCTTCCCCTCTTGGACCCTCCGGCCTCCCTAGTTGGGGAAGCCTTCCTCTTCCTCTCTCCCTCCTCTGGGAGAGAGTCCTCTTCCTCCTCCTCTTTTTCTGGGGAGGAGTCCGCCCCGGAGTCGTCGGACACCTGAAAACGGGCACTCTTTTGAGCACCCGTGGCCTCCTTCTTGGCCTTCTTCTCCCAAGACCACGCAAGGTGCCGGAATCCAAGAAATTTCGCTTAGACGAGCGCCCATCGGATTTTTCGGCATAGGATCCGGACAGGTAATCTGCTCCGCCTTTCTTCATCCAGTCCTGCCAAAGGAAAAGGGGAAATTAAAACCGCATAGAGTCAAACTATGAAAACAAGTGTCCCGTAAAGGGTAGAATCACTTACCTCGTCACCAAGGCCAAGAGAGAGAAATCCGCGATCTTCGTCGCGGATGCGGGGCTTCGGCGCTTTTAACAAAGCACTCTTCCAGTGCCTTCAGACGTTGTGTCGAAGAGCTTGTTCAGCCTTTGGTGCTGTTCCGGATCGAACTCCATAGATTGAATGCCCGCTCTTGGCATGGGAGAATCCGGCGACGAGCATGACCTGACCACGTTAACCAGCCCGAGCTTCTTCACCAGCTTCTTGATACGTGCTTGGAGTCCCGTCGGCTCCTTCAAACTACCCCATAGCAAGCCCTTCTCTTTCCGGAGGTGAGCTGCGTGGGATACCAGATCTAAACTTCGGCCGCCGCCCATTTAGGGTCACGCTGCTCGGTGATATAGAACCACCCCGATTGCCACCCTCGACGGATTCCACGAAGGCCCCTTCAACCAAAGGACGTTGGGCATCTTGCCCAACATGGCGCCTCCACACTCCGCTTGAATGCCCTTCACTACCTTCGCTTGACATTGAAGGTCTTGAGCCACAAGTCAAGTGGGGCTGGATGCAGAGGAAGGCCTCGCAGACACGATATAAACGCCGAGATGTTGAGGATGAAGTTCACGCCAGATCATGGAAATCCAGCCGTAGTAGAACATGAGCCCCGGACAAAGGGGTGAAGTGGAAAGCCCGTCCATGGAGGAAGTGGGAAAGAAAGACAACCCTCTCATGGGGCCTGGGGTGGGGATGAGCTGCCCCTCGTCGGGCAGCCGGCGATGCTGGCGTCGCCGAAAGGTATCCGGCGCCCAGCGGTTTAGCGATTTGCTCCTCCTTAACGGTGGAGGCCAACCATTTACCTCCCGCCCGGACATGGTCGGAGAAGGTTGAGACGAGATGCGCGAACTTGGGCGCTGGAGCTCGAAAAGTGCCGGAGATGGGTAAGCAAAGGAGGAAGAAGGCGAGGTGAGAACGTGAATCCTTATCCCTTATATGGGCGGGCGAAGTCTTACGCGCCCCCACCGCCTGGTAAAACTCGCTTATCTCCCAGCGCCACCATCAATGACGCGTTGGGTTACCCACGCCCGTATTGATGAGAATCCCGGATTAAGGGGAAACACGATCTCGCTCGACAAGACGATTAAGGAAACCGCTTCGCTAAATGCGCTGAGGTGGTAAAGTAAAAAACAATTCGAGTAATGGCTTGGTAGTGGTGTGACGTCCTGCCACGGAAAACGTCAGCAGATTGAACTCGTGTATATACTATTATTCTCTCTATGGTGGAATGTGGGATTTATTTTGCAGAGCTGGACACTATCCTGGTGTTCACAATCTTCTATCATTTGGAGGAGGAACCCGCCTTGCAATGCCAAGCAATATACACGCTGGACTTATCGTCATTGAAGCCTGGTTCAGGGGCTACTGAGGGAGTCCCGGATTAGGGGGTGTCCGGATTGCCGGACTACCATCATCGGCCGGACTATCATCGGCCGGACTATCATCATCAACCGGACTCCAAGACTATGAAGATACAGGATTGAAGACTTCACCCCATGTCCGGATGGGACTTTCCTTGGCGTGGAAGGCAAGCTTGGTGATACGGATATGTAGATCTCCTACCATTGTAACCGACTCTATGTAACCCTAGCCCTCTCCGGTGTCTATATAAACCGGATGGCTTTAGTCCGTAGGGACTACAATCACAACAACCCTTACAATCATACCATAGGCTAGCTTCTAGGGTTTAGCCTCCTTGATCTCGTGGTAGATCCACTCTTGTAAACATCCACAATATCAATATCAATCAAGCAGGACGTAGGGTTTTACCTCCATCAAGAGGGCCCGAACCTGGGTAAACATCGTGTCCCTTGTCTCCTGTTACCATCCGCCTAGACGCACAGTTCGGGACCCCCTACCCGAGATCCGCCGGTTTTGACACCGACACTAACCATCATAATATCACTTTATATCAAATGGATGTGAAAAGTGCATTCCTCAATGGTAAGCTTGAGGAAGAAGTATTGAAAGTGCGTTATATCGACTAGAGGGGGTTGAATAGGCGATTTTTATGAATTCTTCACTGAGGAATTTGCCGGTGAGGAAATTCCTTAGCGAAGAACTACTTGCAGCGGAATAAGTACTCAGAAGTAAGCATAATGTATCACACGCATGGTCATCATGATGAAATGAAGACTAGCACAGAGTACAGAAAGCGTAATCACAGGATAACGCAAGATGAAGACAAACACATTGAAGAAATTGAACTGAGGAAATTGAGAAAGTCTTCAGTCAAAGTCTTCAAACACAGATATGAACAAACACTCAACACAGTAATGAGGAAATGAAAGGGTTGAGGAAATAGAACCAGTAAGGTTGGTGAAGACAATGATTTGGTAGACCAGTTCCAACTGCTGTCTCAGTTGTACGTCTGGTTGGAGCGGCTGAGTATTTAAACTCGAGGACACACAGCCCCGGACACCCAGTCGCTGAGCACGCAGCTCAGGACACCAAGTCCTCACCGTATTCTCCTTGAACTAAGGTCACACAGACCTCGTCCAATCACTCGTGGTAAGTCTTGAAAGGCGACTTCCAAACCTTCATGCACTTGGTCACTCGGCGATCCACAATTCCTCTTGGATGCTTCTAGACCATGACGCCTAACCGTCTGGAAGAAGCACAATCTTCAAAGGTAACAAGCGTCGGATCCACGCAGGATCAATTTCTTCAGTGATGCTCAATCACTTTGGGTTTGTAGGGGTTTGGTTTTGGGGTTTTTCCTCACTCGATGATTTTCGCTCAAAGTCCTCAGAGGATGGGTTGCTCTCAAATGACAAGTGTCAAGTTCTCTCGGAGCAGCCAACCAGCTAGTGGTTGTAGGGGGGGCTATTTATAGCCTAGGGAGCAGCCCGACATGATAAGACATAAATGCCCTTCAATGATATGACCGTTAGGTGGATAAGATCTTTTGGGACAGGCACAAGACACAAGAACGGCCGGAAATTTGAATCTCAAATTCCTCGTGGCTATCATGTTCCTCCTTGTGTAGGCAATCCAGACTGGCGAATTCCTAACTCCTCGCCGAACAAATTCCTCAACACTGTAAGAACTTCGTCTCTCACATCAAGAAATTGACTGAGCTGTATGAGATTTCCAAAGGCTTCACTCAAGGGATTGGTAGGTGTAGGATTTTGAGTTGAGCATCACATGGAAATTTTTCCTTAGTATTTCCTCGACCCTTTAATAAAGACGGTGTTTCCTATGACTCAAGAAAGAGAAAATGAAACTACGAAAACAAAAGTCTTCACGCTTCATGTTCCTCAAATGAATACCAAGTCTTCAAGGTCACACCAATTTCTTCACTTTCAAAGTCTTTAGAAAGTCTTCAGAATACCAAAGTCTTCAGATAAGAACTTCATTTTTAGGGGTCGACTTTCTGTGTAAATATCAAACTCCTCATAGACTTATAGACCTGTGTACACTCACAAACACATTAGTTCCTTAACCTATAAGTCTTCAATCCACCAAAATCACTAAGGGGCACTAGATGCACTTACAATCTCCCTTTTGGTGATTGATGACAATATAGGTTAAGTTTTCAACGGGGATAAACATATGAAGTGTAAATATTGATAATGAGGAATTTGATTGCAAGATATAGAAGAACTCCCCCTGAAGATGTGCATAGTGAGGAATTTTCTTTTGAGGCAATGCACATTTGAAGAGTTGAAGCATGGAGATCTCCCCCTATATCTTGTAATTCATACACGCATTTGACATATAATATGAAGAATTTGAAATGCATGATTAAATATGGTGCTTGGTGTAATTCAGCATGCGTGCGATAACATTAATGAGGAACAAGCATGCAAAATAACGCATCAAGAGTATCGGAGCTCAAATAAATTTGCTTTGAAGATTTTCAAGGAGCTCATGAGAATCAGAGCATAGTGCAAGAGCATAATGCATCTAAAGTATCAAAGCACCATCGGGTTTAAGATTACAACTCGATCCAATAAAAGTTTCAGAAGAACGAGAGTTGTAACTTAACAAGAATAAAATACTGTATATAGGCAATAAACTAGACCCGCTTGAAGACTAACTCATATTGCTCCCCCTTGTCATCGAATGACCAAAAGGATCGAAACTGAGGACTAACGCTCCTGAAGAATTTCAAGTTGAAGACGGAGCGCCAGCCGTTGTTAAGTCGGTTGTTGTAGTAGGACCAGCCATGTGTCGTCCAAGTCTTCATTTTCATGCTGTCGCGCGATGAAGAATAGGAGCTGGCCACCAAGGAAGGAACTTTGACCTTCTTGTATTTCTTCTGAGGAGGTGCAGTCCAGTCAAATTCTTCCTTGAGTCCCATCGACGCCGGTTCTTCTTCACCGTAGACATGTGAAAGAACAGCCCAAAGTGCGCTTTGAAGGTTTCATGGAGGTAGTAGTGGTTTTTCTTCACCGTGACCGTGTGTTGAGGTCATGTTGTGAAGAATTGAACCAAACTGACGCTTGACCCATTTATGATTACGATCAACCTTCCGATGAAGACCGAGGAGTAACTCACGATCATCATCACCCCGGGTGCGAGCTTGAGGACTTTGCTTGACCGAGGTATTTATGGCCGAGTCATGTCCGGCGAGTCATCATTGGTGGAGTAGGATGTCGCTTTGCGAAACTATCCATCCAATGGACGAATGCCTTCATCTATCACAGCAGTAGCCTTGCCCTTGTCACCAGCTGAGGTAAATGTCCGTTTGAGGACTTCAATCGGGGGCAAGTAGCTGCAGTGGTTCAGAGTATCAGTCTTGTAATTGAGTGAAGACCTTGTCCTGATGAATCTCATTATCCAAGGCGATAAGGCTTCAGCTCAAATGGTGACATAGCAATGTTTGCAGAGTCCTCATGAAGAAATCATGGAAGTTGACGGAACGCCATGGATGATGTTGAAAAGCATATTCTTCATAATGCCAACGACTTCTTCATCATCTCGAGTCGTGGCCTTTGATAGGACTCATTGTCTTCCGAGAATCCGATAGACAGTCCGAGGCACATACAATAATTCCTTGACGAGGAATTCGGTTCTGGGGCCTGCCTTGGCTTCAAAGGCTTCATCAAGACTTGCATATAGTGATTTGAAAGTTACGGTTCGTTGTAGATACAACGAGCACCATCAAGTGGAGGATCGAGTGGTAGGGCACGGCAGTTGATTGTCGGTGCCTTGTAGTGAGTATTTTCAGACATCCAGTCTAATACCCATGAGTTCACGTCTTCAGTGTCTCCGGTGATGTGCAGTGTTGCATAGAATTGAAGAATTAGTTCTTCATTCCAGTCACATATATCAATGCAGAAATTCAGAAGCCCTGCATCGTGAAGAACACTGAGGACTGGCTCAAAGCCTGGCAGAGACTCCATGTCCACGTGAGGAATATGAGCATGATCGAAGACTTTATCTTTGTTAAAGAGCACTGAGGAATAGAAGTTGGCTTGGCTGGCAGTCCAGAAACGCCTCTTCCTAATGCGAGCAGAATCATATGGATTATAGTCAGTGAAGAACACGTGCTTGGCAAAGAAATCATCAGCCTTGAACTTTTGTTTGCTTGAGAACGAATTCTTTTGCTTGGGCAGAGGGGTGTCAGTGAGTTGCATCACCACCTCAGGAATCGCAAGTTCAGGTTCTTCAGGCTGAGGAATTTCTTCTTCCTCAACAGGTGCAGTCTGAGGATCAGCAGCAGCGGGTTCATCAGCACTAGTGGCTGGAATTTCTTCATGCACAGAGCAAGTGGGTTGAGTTTCTTCGGAGTCCATTTGGACTGTTTGTGCAGGGGACTGAGGAATCTGTTGGAGCGGGGTGAAGAGAGGAGTATTGGGATTCAGACTTTCCCAAAAGTCATCATTCATCACTGGTGTGGTGCACCCTATATCCACATCTTCATCTTCAATTTCCTCAACACCAGCCTCTTCAGCTGTGAACTGAGGCATAGGTGAGGAAATGACTGGGGTTGAAGGGATTGCGTCCAGCATCAATTGGATTTTCGAATGAGCTTGTCATTGGCTTCATTTTTTTCGCAGTCGAAGAATGTGACACAGCTGATGCTTTCCTTTTCTTCACAGCAGCTCGTTCTGCAGCCTTGGTTTTCTTCACCTCAGAGGCAGATGGAAGAATTGGAGTTGGTGTTGGCGCAGGAGGAGCTGAGGAATCTGGTTGAATTTCTTCAGGCACAACTGATGCAGTTGCCCTGACTTCTTCAGTTTCTTCAGGCGCACCACTAGTGGATGCCCTGGCAATTTCTTCAGCGGCTGGAATGGGATCATCAGCCCTGGAACTAGCATTTTCATCAACAGCCTGAACGTCATCAGCGGTGCTGGCATGTTCTTTAGTCTGCTGAGCTGAGGCTTCAGCCTGAGGAATTGCATGTTGCGTTGGGGCAGCAACATTTGTGAATTTCTTCGTCAGGTTGACGAATCTGACCTTTGCTCCTTGCCAATCAGCATAGTAAGAATCAAAATTTTTGCTGAGGTCTTGTATTTCAGTCTGGACCTTGAGAAGCTCCTCAGGTGTCATTTTGACAACGTTTTTCTTCGTGAACTTCTCCTTTCTATATTGAGCCTTTTTTATTTCTCTTGCCTTCTCAAACTTCCATTTTTCTTCAGCGATGAAGTGAGTCAACATATGACTTTGTCCAGGTGTCAGATGAAAGTCAGGCATAGGGGTATTGGGATCCTTGTGCCACAGATCAATATAATCGAGGACTTTCTTCGGGTCCAACAGAAGTGGCACAAACGTACCTTTGGCTCTAGCGGCCTTTTCTTGACGGTCTCTGATGATTTCCGCAAGTTCATCATCAGAAGCTTCATCATCAGAAGGCACATGGAATGCAACCTGTTTCTTCTTTGGGCTTGGCCGAGGACCTCGTCCAAATTGCTGTTTTGGTCTTCAGCTGAGTTGGGCGGATATGATGAAATTGGTGTTGGCCGAGGAACTTGTCAAAACTCTGAGGCAATTGAGAAACCAGCAGTCCTTTGACATGTAGCCGATGCACAGGAACCGAGGATTTTGACGGAGCTGTTGAGGACTTTGGTGGAGCTGTAGCGATGTGAGGAATTTGCCTTGAGGGCTGGCGAGGAATTTGGCCGTGAGGGAGTGGATGGTGAAGCACTTGGCTTATGAGCAGGCTTCTTTGGCATGGATTTCCTCGGTTTGACCGAGGCCTCGATGAGCTGATGCTTGATGGCAGAATCCTCATTGAATTTCTTCACTGCCTCCTTGGCTTGTCTTGCCAATTTAGCTTGGCGCTTAGCCCATTCATCAGGAAAGTCCTCACCACGCTTGATGCTGGTGGGGTCAGCTACTTGGCCAGGTGCCAATGGAGCTCTTGGGCATGGAGGATTGAGAGCGAATTTCTTCATGTACTTTGGAGTCACATATCTGTACTCCCTCCATTCCCGTGCCCATCTCCGTTCAATCTTCTGAATACGCACCTTGCGTTGATTTTTGTTTTCTTCATCAGGTGTGCAGTAGTCAGCATAGATTTCCTCAGGGATTTCAATCGCAACCTCAGGTTTCTTTCCTCCCTTCGTGGCTTCTTGTCGCCATGTTCTTGAGGAATCGAACAATTGAGTTCTACGAAGAATGTATTTTCCTTTTTTCAAAGAACTAGTTTGAGGATTTTGACTAGATGAGTTAATTATAGTAAAAGGGCGAAGGGTTTGATGCACTGAACGAGAAATCTTGAAGATTAGTACCTAACGTGCCTCACCATTTCCTTCTCCACGACATTCATTGTGAATGGAAATATGTCATATATATATATATATATATATATATATATATATATATATATAGCCAATGTCTTGAAATGTTCCCTTGGGGTACCATAATCCTAGTGTTGGTGTGTGAGCTAGATATCGAAGAATATGCTTGGTACCCCAAGGGCTATGGTACCCCAAGGGCTCTACTTTTGATCTCATTGGATATTCTGACTCTGACTATGATGGTGATCGTGTGGAACGCAAGTCAACATCTGGTACTTGTCATTTCCTCGGACGATCTTTGATCTGTTGGTCCTCGAAGAAACAGAATCATGATCACCGCTTCATCGCGGGAAGCTGAGTACATTGTTGCTGGCTCTTGTTGTGCTCAATTGTTGTGGATGAAGCAAACTCTCAAGGACTACGGCATCAACGTGGAAGAATGTGCCTCTCTCGTGACAATGAGAGTGCCATCAAGATTGCTCACAACCCAGTTCAAGAGACTCAAGACAAAGCACATTCAGATTCATCATCATTTTCTTCGTGGATCATGTGTTGAAGGGCGACATCTCCATCGAAAGCATGTGAAGATCAAGAACAGCTAACCGATATCTTCACAAAGCCCTTGGATGAGAAGAGATTTAGCAAATTGCGGTGTGAGCTAAATATCTTAGAATCTTCAATGTTCTTTGAAAAGGACACACATCCGACACTTATGCAAAATTGTTGACTTAGATGTGCAACACATGAAGAAACGCTTTCTTCAATCAATGAAGAATAACACTCTAAGTGTGAAGAAATTAATGAAGAATTTGATTCTCAGAACTACGACAATTGTACGCGTGTCTGAAATCATCATTCTTATAATGTGGGTCACGCCACCACCAAAGTTGAAAATCTTCAATTTGAGTTTTTCCTCGCTTTTGAAATTCTTCAGTTTTTCAAATTCTTGAACTTTGCAAAATCTTCACTGCTTCCGTTGTCTTTCTTCATTGACTATATATATATATATATATATATATATATATATATATATATATATATATATATATATATATATATATATATGGGTTTATGTCCTCTACAACATTCATTTATGGCTATTTCTTCAAGTTGCTTTTTCTACTAAGTGAATGTGATCGGACCCTTCCCCCTCTATGCTATACTCAACCCAAGCTATTCACAAATTCTTCATGTACGTTCTATTTGAAACTCGTTCAAAATCTTCACTGTGTCCTTGTCAGCTGAAGAAATTGCGAACGGAACTTTTAACTTATCTTATCCAAATTTTCGGCTTTGCCGCTCAAACCGTTCCGCATCCCACGTTAGACTTATCTATTCACCCACGATCTAACACAATCTCCACTTTTCAGTACGTGGTTGACACATTTCAAGCGAATGAGAAGGGTCAGGGGCACGTTCGTCCAAAATCTTCGGGCGAACGGTTTTTCACCGTGGCTATATATACCCCTCTCCCTTCCTCACTTCCTTTACTCCGCCGACCGCTCTCTCTCTCTCTCTCGCCGAGCTTCTCAAACCCTAAGCGCGCCGCTTACTCCATCGTCAGCCGGTGAGCAAGAGCTTTACTCGCCTCGACCGTCATTGTCGTACTTTCGCTGGCCGATCGCTGAAATCTTCACTCCGCCGCCAGAAGCTGTCTTCCTCCGCCGAGTTAGGGCGTGGGAGATCTGGCCGACAAACTTCTAATCTACACTTCTCGATTCGTCAGATTCTTCAGTTCGGGTAATTAAAAGTTACTTTTATTACTCGCTTTGATTCTCAAACCTTCCTGAAAATCTTCAAAGGTGTTTATTCTTCAAATCTTCACACATATGAACACCTCAAACGAAATATGCTCTTGATTCGTTTCTCTAAGCAATTTTTCTTCAAGATTCCTCAATTGTGTGGATCCTCGATCTATACAACTCGAACCTAAGACAAAGATCGCTTAGTGAAATTCTTCAAGGCTCATCCGGTCAAATTCCTCAAACTAGTTCTTTTGAAAAACCTTCGAGAACGAGATATGACCTCTCCAAATTCCTCGCAACTATACTCTTGTTCACATGTACTCATGTCCGCCAGCTTTGAATCACTAAGTTCTCATCAACTTAACTCATTTGCAGCGTTCCTCAAGAAAAGTTGCATACTTCTTGAGAGAATTGATTGTTCAAATTCTCAAATTTGAAGAATATGGCAGAAGGAAAGAAGCCACAGAAAGGAGGAAAGAGGCATGAGGTCATGACTGCTTTCGAGATACCTGAGGACATATACGCTGACTATTGCACACCTGATGAAGCCAAGTTTGGCAAGGAAAACAAAAATCAGCGCAAGGTGCGCATTCAAAGGATTGAAAGGAGATGGGCAAGGGAATGGAGGGAGTATAGATATGTTACTCCAAAGTACATGAAGAAATTCGCACTGAATCCTCCATGCCCAAGAGCTCAATTGGCACCTGGCCAAGAAGCTAACCCCACCAAAGATCAAGCGTGGTGAGGACTTTCTGAAGAATGGGCCCAGCGCCAAGCCAAGTTGGCGAGACAAGCCAAAGAAGCAGTGAGTAAATTCAATGAAGACTCTGCTACTGCTGCTGCCACTGAGGCCCCTGTTCAGCCAAGAAAATATATGGCAAAGAAGCCAGCGCACAAGCCAAGTGCTTCACCAACAGTGCCCTCACGGCCAAAATCCTCAGCAATGCCCTCACGGTCAGAATCTTCAATGCCCTCACGGTCAGTTCCTCATGCTGCTCCTGCTCCTCCCAAATCCTCAGCTCCTACAAAGTCCTAAGCAGCTCCTCCAAAGTCCTCAGCACCTGTGCATCTGGCCACGTGCCAAAGTACTGCAGGCATCTCTATTGCCTCTGGTGTCTCAGCAAGTTCCTCAGCTGCACCAAATTCTTCATCAGGCCACACTTTGCTGAAGAAAAAGGCAACTACTGGACGAGGTCCTCGGTCAAGTCCAAAGAAGAAACAGGTCGCCTTCCAAGTGCCATCTGATGATGAAGCTGATGATGATGAACTTGCAGAAATCATCAGAGACCGACAAGAAAGGGCCGCTAGAGCCAAAGGCACACCTATGCCACTGCTTTTGGATCCAAGGGCGATCCTTGATTACATTGATCTCTGGCACAAGGATCCAAATACACCTATGCCTGATTTTCATCTGACACCTGGACAAAGTCACATGCTGACCCATTTCATCTCTAAAGAGAAATGGAAATTTGAAAAGGCTAGACAGATCAAGAAAGCTCAATTCAGGAAGGAGAAGTTCCTGAAGAACAACGTTGTCAGAATGACACCTGAGGAACTTCTCAAGGTCCAGACTGAAATCCAAGCCCTCAGCAAAAACTTTGATGCTTATTATGCTGATTGGCAAGGAGCCAAAGTCAGATTCGTCAACCTGACGAAGAAGTTCACAAATGTTGCAGCCCCAACGCAACAAGAAATTCCTCAGGCTGGAGCCTCTGCTCAGCCTGCTGAAGAACATGCCAGCACCGCTGATGATTTTCAGCCTGCTGAAGACAATGCTAGTTCTAGGGCTAATGACTCCATTCCAGCCGCTGAATTGTCAGGGCATCCACTAGTGGTGCGCCTGAAGAAACTGAAGAAGTCAGGGCAACTGCATCAGTTGCGCCTGAGGAAATTCAACCAGATTCCTCAGCTCCTCCTGCGCCTACACCAACTCCAATCCTTCCATCTGCATCTGATGTGAAGAAGACCAAGGCTGCAGAGCGAGCTGCAGTAAAGAAAAGGAAAGCATCGGCTACTTCAAATTCTTCAGCCCCGAAGAAAATGAAGCCTATGACAAGCTCTTTTGAAAATCCAATCGATGCTGTTCCAATTTCCTCCATTCCATCAAAGGACCTTGTTCCTTTTGGTGAAGAGTATGAGATCCCAAGCGGATCTGATGAAGAAAATCATTCTGCTACTTCGTCAGAGCAGATTGATGAAGAAATTGAAGTGGATGCAATCCCTTCAACACCAATCATTTCCTCGCCAATGCCTCAGTTCACAGCTGAATAGGCTGGCGTTGAAGAAATTGAGGAAGATGTGGATATTGGAAGCACAACACTAGTGACGAACGATGACTTTTGGGACAGTCAGCATACAAATTCCCCACTCTTCACTCCAATACAACAAATTCCTCAGTCCCCTGCACCAACGGTTCAAATGAGCTCTGAAGAAACTCATCCCAACTCATCCGTGCATGAAGAAATTCCAGCCACTAGTGCTGAAGAACCTGCTGCTGCTGATCCTATGAACACGCAGACTGCATATGAAGAGGAACCAGAAAATCCTCAGTCTGAAGAACCTGAGGTTGCAATTCCTGAGGTCGTGATGCAACTCACTGACACTCCACTGCCAAAGACAAAGAATCCGTTCTCAACGAAGCAAAAGTTGAAGGCTGAAGATTTCTTCGGCGAGCATGTATTCTTCACTAATTACAACCCATATGACTCTGCTCGCATAAGGAAGAGGCGTTTCTGGACTGCTAGTCAAGCCAACTTCTATTCCTCTGTGCTATTCAACAAAGACAAAGTCTTCGATCATGCTCATATTCCTCATGTGAACATGGAATCTCTGCCAGGCTTCGAGCCAGTCCTCAGTGTTCTTCACGATGCAGGATTGCTGAATTTCTGCACTGACATCTGTGATTGGAATGAAGAACTCATTCTTCAATTCTATGCGACGCTGCACATCACCGGAGATTCTGAAGATGTGAACTCATGGATATTGGACTGGATGACATAAAATACTCACTACAAGGCACCAGCAACTGAATTGCTTTGTGCCCTCCCACTCAGTCCTCCCCTTGATGGTGCTCGTTGCATCTACAACGAACCTGAGCTTTCAAATCATTACATGCAAGTGCTGATGAAGCCTTTGAAGCCAGGGCAGGCCCCTCGAACCAAATTCCTCGTTAAGGAATTACTGTATGTGCCTCGGACTGTCTATCGCATTCTGACGAAGATAATGAGTCCTATCAAAGGCCACGACTCAAATGATGAAGAAGTCGTTGGCATCATGAAGAATATGCTTTTCAATATCATTCATGGCGTTCCCGTCAACTTCCATGATTTCTTCATGAGGACTCGGCAAACATTGCTATGTCACCTTTTGAGAAGCCTTATGCACCATGGATTATGAGGTTCATCGGACAAGGTCTTCACTCAATTACAAGGCTGATACTACGAACCACTGCAGCTACTTGCCTCCAATTGAAGTCCTCAAGCGGACATTTTCCTCGGTGATGACAAGGGCAAGGCAACTGCTGTTGTGATAGATGAAGGCATTCGTCCATTGGATGGTCAATTTCGCAAAGCTGCATCCTACTCCACCAATGACGACTACGCCACACATGACTCTGCCACCAATACCTCGGCCAAGTAAAATCCTCAAGCCACGGCACCTGTGGTGATGGTGATCGTGAGTTACTCCTCGGTCTTCATCGAGAAGGTTGATTGCAATCATAAATGGGTCAAGCGTCAGTTTGGTTCAATTCTTCACAACATGACCTCAACACACAATGCAGTGAAGAAAAACCAATACTACCTCCATGAAACCTTCAAACGCACCTGGGCCGTTCTCTCTAATGTCTACAACGCAGAAGAACTGAAGACAATGGGTCTCAAGGAAGAATTTGACTGGTCTGCACCTCCTCCGAAGATTTACAAGAAGGTCAAGGTTCCTTCCTTAGTGGCCAGCTCCTATTCTTCATCGCGCGACACTGATGAAAATGAAGACTTGGACGACACTGCGGCAGGCCCTACTACGACAACCGACCCCGACAACGCTGGCGCTCCTTCATCAACTTGAAATTCTTCAGGGGCGTTAGTCCTCAGTTTCAATCCTTTTGGTCATTTGATGACAAAGGGGGAGACATTTGAGTGAGTCTTCAAGCGGGTCCATTTTTACGCCCATATACAACGTTTTTTTTGCTAAGTTACAACTCTCGTTCTTCTGAAACTTTATTGGATCGAGTTGTAATCTTAAACCCGATGGTGCTCTGATACTTTTGATGTGTTCCTCCGCATGCTTATTCCTCATTATATGTTAATACACGCATCTTTGAACTACATCGATCACCATATTTCATCATGCATTTCAAATTCTTCATATTATATGTCAAATGCGTGTATGAATTACAAGATATAGGGGAAGATCTCCATGATTCAACTCTTCAAATGTGCAATGCTTCAAAAGAAAATTCCTCACTATGCACATCTTCAGGGGGAGTTCTTCTATATCTTGCAATCAAATTTCTCAATATCAGTATTTACACTTCATATGTTTATCCCCGTTGAAAACTTAACCTATATTGTCATCAATCACCAAAAGGGGAGATTGTAAGTGCATCTAGTGCCCCTTAGTGATTTTGGTGTATTGAAGACTTATAGGTTAAGGGACTAATGTGTTTATGAGTGTACACATGTCTACAAGTCTATGAGGAGTTTGATATTTACAGAGAAAGTCGACCCCTAAAAATGAAGTTCTTGACTGAAGACTTTGATATTCTGAAGACTTTCTGAAGACTTTGAAAGTGAAGAAATTGGTGTGACCTTGAAGACTTGGTATTCATTTGAGGAACATGAAGCGTGAAGACTTTTGTTTTCGTAGTTTCGTTTTCTCTTTCTTGAGTCATAGGAAACACCGTACTGTTAAAGGGGGTCGAGGAAATACTAAGGAAAAATTTTCATGTGATGCTCAACTCAAAATCCTACACCTACCAATCCCTTCGAGTCTCCTTTGGAAATCTCATACAACTCAGTCAATTTCTTCAGTGACAGAGCCGAAGTTCTTCTGGTTGCTGAGAAATTTGTTCTGACTGAGGAGTTAGGAATTCGCCAGTGCGGATTGCCTACACAGTGAGGAACATGATAGCCCTGAGGATTTTGAGAGTCAAATTTTCGACCGTTCTACCGTCTTGCGCTACCTGTCCCAAAATATCTTATCCACCTAACGGTCATATCATTGAAGGGCATTTATGTCTTATCATGTCGGGCTGCTCCCTAGGCTATAAATAGCCGCCCCCTACAACCATTAGCTGGTTGGCTGCTCCGAGAGAACTTGACACTTGTCATTTGAGAGCAACCCATCCTCCGAGGACTTTGAGCGAAAAATCATCGAGTGAGGAAAAACCCAAAAACCAAACCCCTACAAACCCAAAGTGATTGAGCATCACTGAAGAAATTGATCTGCGTGGATCCGACGCTTGTTACCTTTGAAGACTGTGCTTCTTCCAGACGGTTAGGCGTCATGGTCTAGAGCATCCAAGAGGAATTGTGGATCGCCGAGTGACCAAGTCTGTGAAGGTTTGGAAGTCGCTCAAGACTTACCACGAGTGATTGGACGAGGTCTGTGTGACCTTAGTTCAAGGAGAATACGGTGAGGACTTGGTGTCCCGAGCTGCGTGCTTTCGGGCGACCGGGTGTCCGGACTGTGTGTCCTCGAGTTTAAATACTCGGCCCGCTCAACCAGACGCATACAACCGAGACAGCAGTTGGAACTGGTCTACCAAATCATTGTCTTCACCAACCTAACTGGTTCTATCTCCTCAACTCTTTCAATTCCTCATTCTTGTGTTGAGTGTTCGTTCATATCTGTGTTTGAAGACTTTGATCAAGACTTTCTCAATTTCCTCAGTTCAATTTCTTGATCTGTTTGTCTTCATCTTGTGTTATCCTGTGTTTACGCTTTACGTACTCTTTGATTGTCTTCATTTCATCATGATGACCATGCCCGCATTCTCTTATGCTTACTTCTGAGTACTTATTCCGCTGCAAGTAGTTCTTCACTTAGAAATTTCCTCACCGGCAAATTCCCCATTGAAGAATTCATAAAAATCGCCTATTCACCCCCCCCTCTAGTCGATATAACGCACTTTCAGGTGCAGGTAAGGAGAGGAGTATGCTGCAGCTAGCCGTTGTAATGGGTGACTGATTAATTGCATGTCGGGTCGTTCCATGCAACTGACGTGTGGGACTTACAGTTGCCCCTCTGATTTAATACAAAGACTATACGATGCTTAGATGTGCCAGGCACTGGCGGAGCTACATGCAACCCTGCAGGTGCCATAGCCCCCCAGGTTTGGTAAATTATGTGAAGAAAATTTTTATATGGAGGTGCAGATTGAAAAAAATACAGCTTTTGCCCCTTTAGAATTGGACATTTTCTCTCTTGCACCCCCCCCCCCCCCCCAACCAATCTTGTGTAGCTCCGCCACTGGTGCCAGAGATATCATTATACAAGCTGGATGTATAATAAGTGCACGAATCACGTGGGAGTGGACGGAGCTGATTTCATCCTCGCGTGACCGCATGTCCACTCGTGATTTATTGTGAAGATGGGACACTAGATAGATGCAAGCATTTATGAGCTCAGCAGACAGTTTAAAGAAAAAAGATGGATGCATTCATCTTTATTATTGTTCCACTGCGCCTCATGACAACGACATTCCACATATGCTTAGAGAATTTCATCCTCCCTCCGTTTACTTTTATAAGACTACCCACAATGGGAGTAACATAGGTAGTAACATCACACATATCTAGATAAAGTAGATGATGTGGCAAGCAATAAATGAAAAAAGAGAGCAAAGTAGTAACATTGCTAGTTACTAGTTGTATGAGTAACATCACACATATCAAAGCAAGATGTGTCTATAGCCTAATAAATGAAGTGTTGCATGTTACCACACATATGTTACTCCCCACTATAGAGGTAGTAATTGTGGCTAGTCTAAGTCGTTTCAGACAGCTGAAAATAAGCTGCTTTACATGTTATCTGAAATGTCTTCAGCGCCTTATAAAAGTGAACAGAGGGAGTATCTGTTTTAATCTGATGACACGCTGCTGCCTATGCTTTCATCACCAGGACCCTAATACCCCAGCTATCTCGATTTATCGGCAAAGTACAAATTAAATTATTAAAACGGCGTCTCAATATATATGATTAATCCATGGAAGAAAAACTTATTTAATTCCAAAGGAATACAAGGCTGGATGTGCAACCAGGTTTACTTAATCTCCACCGAGAAAAAGGGCCCGCACTGAACTTGGATGCATCTAACTTTATACCAGGAAATGTTTCTTCTACTTTTATCAATGCAGCATACTTAAGCGAGCCGATGCCTCCCCACATTTCTTTCATGGGAATAGAACTAATCTTCATTCGACATCGAACCCCTTCTCCTGGAGCTCCTGCACCACCTCGTTGCGCATCCGGAACCACAGCTTCCGCGCCTCCTGGTCGAACTTCTTGGACTGCAGCTGCTTCTGCATGTTGTCCGAATCCATGTTGGCATCCGCGAACCCCTTGGGCCCGATTGTCGTGCCCAGGGCACCCCCACTCTTTATGAACTCCTCGACCGCCTCCTCGTCGCCCGGGTACGGGAACTCCCTGCGCTCGTACAGATGCGCCATCTCCTTCTCTTCCTGGGGAAATGATTTCGATAGAGCTTTGAGCAATGGTACATAAATTGAACACTCAGGTGAAAGGAAGATTAGAATTAGCAAAAAAGAGCGCTTGGTGCCGTTTTGAACAATCTTGTAGAAGAGAGATTCACCTCCTCTGAGTGACCACTATGGATAATCATATGCCACCAAGCGTGCCCCATTTGGTGACGCATAATATAACCTGATAGAACTTAAGTTCCTTTCCATATTAGCTCATGTTTTCAGTGTTCAATGTGACATGCAAGGAGTGCTTATTAGTTGATATTGGACGGCCGAAAATGTGAACTATTTCAGTAAAGCCTAACGAGGCATATGAAATATTTGCAGGCAAAATATAATCCCCACATAAAGGTTGTCTGAATTGCATCTCATAAACATAATACAAGTGTCTAATATGCTGCTGCCTATGCTTTAATCAGCAACCGGTCATGGCAGTTCACGGGTGCCAATCAGTTCTAGTCTATATATACTGCTGCAATTATGCGAGCGTCTCATACAACGGAATTATAGAATGTACGCTGCTGGATCAATTCATGTCTCAGGTCACAGTATGCACTGTATGGACATTATCTACTGCAAGTTCTGAACCACAGCACCAAAAACTAAACAAACAACAGGATGAACTTATTGTACTGAACACATATCTTCAAGCAAAACAAAAGGCCTCAGCAATTCATGACTGCCCCATCCAAGAAATAAACTAAAGGTCACCACCGGCCATACCTTGGGCCGTGGCTTGAGCGATCCACCAGCCAAGCGGCGATGTCTCATTCCAGAACCACGCAGCGCCAAAAAGCGCGTATGTGCATAGCATGCCCTTGCCCATCTGCTTAAAGAAGTAGGCGTCCCCCTTCTCAAAACCCAGCCTCCTGAATCCCACAAATCAACAAGAACAGAGACATCATCAAGAATCAATCTGTTCAAAAGCCAAAGAACTGTAGACAGGGCAAGCCAGCTACGGAAGGCTAGTCGAACTCGCTTACTTCAGAAGCCGACGGGCCTGGGGGAAGCTGCGCAGCATTGTGCTCACCTGCAGGAAAGGCCAAAAGTGAAGGGGTTCTCAATGCAGCATTTCCGTCAAACAGGTATGCTAATATAATGTAGGAACATGTTTGATACTCAGATACTTCAAAGATTACACCTGAACTGAGCATTGAAAAAAAAAAGAAAACAATCAATATAAATTACAAAATACAATTCACCTAAGAGTTGCAGAACTGGTTATGGCTTTGGACATATATATGATTAGGCCTGTGCATTCGGCTAATTCAGTTAGTTCCTTTAGGAAAATATATTATCAAAACTTTGGCAAATGCGATATAATATGAAAATACAGTTCAGTTTCAGTATGTCCCCGGTTACAGAGGTTTCTTATATTTAGTTACAGAGGTAGTACCAAACTAATAACCAGGGCTAGAATGAATTCAAAAAATGGAGGCAACGATATTTTAATTCTGTTTGTATATGTCGTGACCAGAAATCTTCATATCAGTTACTCTCTAAACCCGGATTTCAGTCCTTGAGCTATTCTACGTCCTATGTGATGAGTAGATTCCTGTCAAGTGTTAACAACTTTTATGGCATGATACGTTTTAGATTATCATGGAGCAGAGGTCCCCGGTTTGAATTCCACAGAAACAAAACCACCCGACTTGCTGCGGCAGGCTCAGTACAAGAAAACAGAGCTGTATTTGAGAGCATGCCCGGCTCAAACGTTCATCGTAGAGAAGGCACCTGCCATGCCACATTCGCCTCAACACGATCGCCATACCCATGACGCATAACAGCACAATCTGTCTCAGTGGTCTTTGAGGCATAACCGCAAACAGGACATGTGCATGGCAGGCACACAGGCGGAGCGCATCGACGTCGATCGAGGTATGCTGGAGCACCAGCAGTGAGCGGTGAAAAGATTAAGGCCAGTGGTGATGGAACCGTTACCTGTGTAGCTTTGCCAGAAGGGGCAGGGAGCGCTGGCGGGCGTTGGGCGTCGGGGAGCCGGGAGCGGGCGAGGCGAGGGGGTCAGACTTGAGAGTAGGAGGGGGAGGAGTCTAGGCGGGGTGTCTGCGAGCGCCAGATGGCGGGGCGAGGCAGCGACGGAGTGACGGCAAGGCCAGTGAGCGTGCCGCCGCCGGCGAGGCCGTGACGGGGTCGTGGGTCGCCGGTTGGGGCTCGCTGTTGCTGGGCTGCTGGGCCGCTTGCGCAACAAATGGAAGGCCGAGTTCGTTTTGTTCACTGAAATCACTGGTTAGAGTGCACTCTTGCCCAGCCCTCAAAAAAAAAGGAGTGCACTCTTGCCCCCTCAAAAGAGAGAGAGAGAGAGAGAGAGAGAGAGAGAGCACTCTTGCAAAGAAAAAAAAAGAATGCACTCTTGCAAAGAAAAAAAAGAATGCACTCTTGCAAAGGTAAAAAAACCTCCCCTTGTTGTGATAAGTGGGGTTGAGCGACATTTGTTGCAACCTAAGAGTTTTGCGCTTTTTATAGATTTATTATTTCAAGACGCGTTTTATCTCTTGAACCGTGCATCCACCACTCATCGTTGGGTTTCTCAAGTCGAGATCTTGAAACTAGATCACATGTGAATAAGCTTCATTTGGATTTTTTTTCCAAAAAAAGGAACAACCAAAAACCTGGGAAAAACAGAAGAAAAAAAAGAAAAAACCAGAAATAAAACCTTAAAAACAAAAACTAGAAGCGCAGTTGTGCTTTTTCACCTTTTCTGGAAGCAGATCTGTGCTTCATGCGAAAACACAGTTGTGCTTTTCCATCTTTTCAGGGAGCAGATGTGTGCTTCACGCAATCACGCGGAAGCGCAGCTGTGTGTTTCACTTTTCGAGAAGCACAACTATGTTTCTCACGAAAGCGTAGCTGTGTTCTTCACTTTTCGGAAAGCACGACAGCGCTTCACAAAAGAGCACAACTGTAGATCTAGGAAAAACCAAGCAAAATCCAAAAATTCAAGAAAACCAGGAAAAAAACCCAAAAAAGCATGAAAAAAAAACCCTGATCCCACGGGTGCACCCAACGTGACTAGGGGTGGAAAGTGGTAGCGGATAATCCGAAATATCCGATATTCGTATTCGAGAGAATGCTTATTCGTATCCGAAACATCCGCATCCGAACCAAAGTGGAAATGGAAATTATCCGTATCCGAATTTATTAAACAAATATAAAATAAAATATGGTAGGAGATTTTGACACAAATATGGATATGGAAGTGGATATATCCGTATCCGAATAAGATTATGGAAGGTAATTTTCAAAATTCTAGACCCAGTATTCCAATTATCCAACATAAAAGCCAAATAAGGGGTCAAATTTTACTCTTTATATGATCAAACTTATAAATTATTATGCATTACAATATTATTTATTCATAAACCTAATTATCATTAATTTATTGTATGTCACAAGTTGATTATTTTAGGTCACAGAGCTATCGACTAATTTATTTAAGAAATATGTTGATATTATTCGTATCCGTTCCGAATCAAGAAAATATCCGATACGTATCTGTATTCGAATAATATCCGAGCCGATCCGTATCCGATAACATCCGTATTCAGATTCGTATCCGTTTTGTAAATATAAAAATGGAAGTGGTAAGAGCACTATCCGATCCGCATCCGATCCGTTTCCACCCCTAAACGTGACACATGGCGCTCTAGGGTGCTTCCCACGATGTCCGCTGCAGCTGCCGCCGAATGGCCAGGTACCCCTAAGTTAGTTACTCCCCTTTTTCTCCTTTTGGTTTAAGCTAACTACTGAATATTTTTGTTTTTTACTGAGTAAACCGGGTTATGTATTGATACATTTCTCTCTTTTGGCTAAGATCAAGTGCATACCTACTCATCTAGTAAATCCGAGATATGTGTTGTTTTGGATTTCCATGACATGGCTCAAAACCCCATATGAGCAGATTACCTAGATTCTGTTTCTCGGTCCAATATCATTACGGGACACACTCTTTATAGATGATAGGGCTAGACCTTACTTGAATTGGTGTAAAGTTCACGTGCTCAAATCCAACAATCCAAGCGGGGTAAAGGGAGAGGAAGGTTTCACCAATCCCACCAATCCCTACTGATAGATCGACAATTCCCAATGCAACATGTTCATGTGGCACGTTGGACGAGATCTCTACTCCTAATGTCTCAGTTGGTAGGTCGCGTTCCGGATTTTATTTTCGTCCCACAAGAGACGGTTTATTTTCGTCCACCCTCGCCCTCGCAGCCGCCACCGATCCCCTCCCCCATCTTCCTCCCTCAAACGCTAACCCATCTCGCGGTGCGCCACCGCCCGTCGTGGCCGCCCCCGCCACCTCCCGCCACGGCGGCTGCCCCAGCTCCAGCCGTGGCCGTGGCCAGATCCAGCGGCGGCCGCCCACCTCCAGCCGCCGCCGCCCATCGCCCCACCGCTGCCGCTGCTAACGACCCTTCCCTCGCCGCCGCGCCACGGGTCCACTTCGCCATGAGCTCCAGCGCCGACCATCCTGCTGCTGCTCGTGATCCCCTCTTCCATCAGCTCCACTTCACCGGAACCGTAAGTCCACATGAGTATGCGTAGCAGGTTCACCAGATCCTCCTGACATGTTCTTCCTTCTCCAAAAATATTTTCTTTTATGTTTAATTCTTCGTCATATGATCATTTCCTATTACTCCTGATTCTAATGTTTCGTTCCTCACGCCTGAATTCAGGAAAATCAGTCAAGATACACAACAAACATATCAACTGCAGCTAGCTGCTATGCGCACATGTGCGAAAACAAACTTATTAATCCTTTGCCGCAGACAATACTGAATGACTAACACAAACAAGATCCTTCTGAAGATAGTCTCTGAATGCAAATGATCATGACTTATGAATTTGGAGACATGGCCCATGTGTAGGCAAGGGCAATGATCCCTTTTACTACTTGAGCGGTCCAACAGAGGTATTTCTATTTTTCTATCCTCAGAAGAAAAAAGCAGTGAAAAGAAGATAGAGCTCGTTTAGTTTGTTTCTACTAATCTTCGACAACGCGTTTATAACAATATCACCAGCCTAAATGCTTGTTACTTACAATATTTTTAATTCAGTTGACCTCTTGAATGCAGATTATTGAAGGTTGTTTCTGAAGTTGTGATTGACTTGAACCAAAGGAAAGTTGGAGACTTTTTTGGTGTGAATTGCTTGGATTAAGTGGGAGTGAAGATGTTCTTTCTGTCTATATCTGGTTCTATTATTGGCAAATTTGTGCCTTCGAGATTGCTGCAAGTGTTTGTGTTCCCGAGCTGAAAATGTAGATTATTACCATGTTTGGTCTCCTGAATATAAATCATGATTCTTTGCATCTCAATTGCAGACCAGCGGACCTTTCCGTCCTCATATTCCCCGGATTCATTTTCTGCGATCGAGCGCCCGAGCGGTTGCATCTCGACGGCAGGTGCGCGCTCCATTTCAGTAGTTATACTTCAGTCCAGAAGTTTTTTTGGGCTCTCTAACTTTTTTGGGTGGTTTTTCCAGTTCCCTTTACAACCAGTTAGCGTTATACTATGTATAAAGCAAAAACAAAATATTGGTCTGCTATTAAATGGTACATTTATTTGAACTCTAAGGGCAGGTTCAGGGTCTCATGAAGAGGGCATGTGTTTGTATTAGGTGAGATCTGAACTGATTCTGACCAATGTGAAATTAATTTTGTTGTTGATGGATCTGCAATTATTTTTATGTGCATAGAAGTACTGTAGTTGAGAAGCCTGAGAAGAATATATCACTTAGGTACAGATTCGAGCTAGGGTTTTTCATTTTCTCCTTCCATACCATTTATCATGCGATAATTTGCCCATAAAAGACATACATGATGGTCGTCGCTGGACAGACTATATTTGTTTACTTCTACCCATAAATTTAAAGTCCTGAACATGTAATTACACATGTCTTGCAGGATATATTAATATTAAACTATGTGTAAAGGGAACACTGCATTCATCTATTTAATGCATGATATTTGTAAGCTTGGTTCAGGCTGCGCCGCATCTATCTATATAATGCACAATATTTCTATGCTTGGTTCAGGTTGTTTCTGACAACCATTGGCAATATGTTCCTATGTCATTCCTCTTATATATACATAAGAACTGTCTACACAGATCAGAGTGTGTATGAGGGTCGTTTCCATTTGTGTTCTGTTCCCTTTATTGTTTTATCGATATAAAACCCTTGACGAATTACCCATTCCTTTTTCACAGATCAGAAGGTTTTGCAGTTGTCAGTTGGTGCAGTTCTAAACAAAGCGTCGTGGCGGGATCTACATGTGAAGCGGAGTACATAGCTGCTTCGGAAGCAGCAAATGAAGGAGTCTGGATGAAAGAGTTCATTTCCGATCTAGGTGTCATACCTAGTGCATCGGGACCAATGAAGATCTTCTGTGACAATACTGGTGCAATTGCCTTGGCAAAAGAATCCAGATTTCACAAGAGGACCAAGCATATCAAGAGACGCCTTCAATTCCATTCGGGACCAAGTCCAAGTGGGAGACATAGAGATTTGCAAGATACATACGGATCTGAATGTTGCAGACCCGTTGACTAAGCCTCTTCCACAAGCAAAACATGATCAGCACCAAGACTCCATGGGTGTTAGAATCATTACTGTGTAATCTAGATTATTGACTCTAGTGCAAGTGGGAGACTGAAGGAAATATGCCCTAGAGGCAATAATAAAGTTATTATTTATTTCCTTATATCATGATAAATGTTTATTATTCATGCTAGAATTGTATTAACCGGAAACATAATACATGTGTGAATACATAGACAAACAGATAGTCACTAGTATGCCTCTACAAGACTAGCTCATTAATCGAAGATGGTTATGTTTCTTAACCATAGACATGTGTTGTCATTTGATTAATGTGATCACATCATTAGGAGAATGATGTGATTGACATGACCCATTTCGTTAGCTTAGCACTTTATCGTTTAGTATGTTGCTTATGCTTTCTTCATGACTTATACAAAGTTCCTGAAACTATGAGATTATGCAACTCCCGTTTACCGTGAGGAACACTTTGTGTGCTACCAAAGCGTCATAGCGTAACTGGGTGATTATAAAGGTACTCTACAGGTGTCTCCAAAAGTATATGTTGAGTTGGCATGAATCGAGATTAGGTTTTGTCACTCCGATTGCTGGAGAGGTATCTCTAGGCCTTCTCGGTAATACACATCACATAAGCCTTGCAAGCATTGCAACTAATGAGTTAGTTGTGAGATGATGTATTACGGAACGAGTAAAGAGACTTACCGGTAACAAGATTGAACTAGGTATTGGATACCAACGATCGAATCTCGGGTAAGTAACATACCGATGACAAAAGGAACAACGTATATCTTTATGCGGTTTGACCGATAAAGATCTTCGTAGAATATGTAGGAACCAATATGGGCATCCAGGTTCCGCTATTGGTTATTGACTGAGAATGGTTCTAGGTCATGTCTACATAGTTCTCGAACCCGTAGGGTCCATACGCTTAACGCTTCGATGACAGTTCATTATGAGTTTATAAGTATTGATGTACGAAGGTTGTTCGAGTCCCGGATGTGATCACGGACATGACGAGGAGTCTCGAAATGGTCGAGACATAAAGATTGATATATTGGAAGCCTACATTTGGACATCGGAAATGTTCCGAGTGAAATCGAGAATTCTGGAGTACCGGGAGGTTACGGAACCCCCGGGAACTATATGGGCCATAGTGGGCTTTGGAGGAAAGGAGAAAGGGCCAGCCCTAGGTGGCGGCGCCTCCCCTTCCCCTAGTCCTACTAGGACTAGGAAAGGTGGGCCGGCCCCCTCTCTCTCTTTCCTCCTCCGGTGAATCCTATTCCAACTAGGATTGGGGGGGGGGGGGGGACTCCTAAGCCCGGAGGGAGTAGGACTCCCGGGGGCGCCTCCGCTAGGCCGGCCGGCCCCCACCCCCTTGGCTCCTTTATATCCGGGGGCAGGGGGGCACCCAAGACACACAAGTTGATCTACGGATCGTTCCTTAGCCGTGCGGTGCCCCTCCACCATATTCCACTTCGGTCATATCGTCATGAGCTTAGGCGAAGCCTCGCGCGGAGAAGTCATATCGTCATGGAGCTTAGGCGAAGCCCTGCGTCGGTGGAGCATCATCATCGCCACCACGCCGTCGTCGACGGAACTCAACCCGACACTTTGCTGGATCGGAGTCCGGGATCGTCATCGAGCTGAACGTGTGCGAGAACTCGGAGGTGCCATACGTTCGGTGCTTGGATCGGTCGGATCGTGAAGACGTCACGACTACATCAACAGCGTTGTTATAACGCTTCCGCTTTCGGTCTACGAGGGTACGTGGACAGACACTCTCCCCTCTCGTTGCTATGCCATCACCATGGTCCTGTGTGTGCGTAGGAAATTTTTTGAAATTACTACGTTCCCCAACAGCAGCGTGCTTTCCTTGACAATGATGTGGTACTGCACGTACGCAAGATGCAGCGAGTGAAATCGGCGCAAGAGGGCATCTTGCAAGCAGCACCAAATCCTATATTATGGGACCGAGTGAGTATCTTAAAGAAGAAATATTTTTTTTGATGTAGGAGTATCTGTAGGCTGATTATGCTTTGATGTATAGATCGCAGTAGCACTTAGGTAAAATATAAGTTCTTAGCCAGTTCAATAGTACTTTTGTTGAACAATGCTCAATTGACATTACGCTAAAACCTCGAGAATACCTGAGGGGACAAGGCAAGTGTTGTTGTAATGACTTGTGTTATGATATTGCAAAATAGATTAGACGGAGAAGTACATAGCATTGCCATGGAATATTTAATACTTTTAGATCTGCCTGTTCATATGATGGCATCCACAAAATCCTTTCTACCATGTGGGTGTGTTTGTGTTAGAATTGTTTCACACAAATAGTCAAATTATTTTCTATGTGTATGCTTCTCCTTTTATCAACTTATGAGAAATTATATTAATAGGGCATGCTTTATTTGCAAGATATAGATGTCTTAGCTTGATAAAAGGACTTTATATCGAATGTGTTTGTGCGACTGAAGATGAGGCATGCTTTATTTGAAAAATTATATCGAGTGTGTTTGTGCGACTGGAGATGGAGGATGGCTTGTGCTCTCGCTTGTGCGGTTACCACGGTGCTCCGGCCATTATGAAGAGGTGTTGTGTGCAACTACATTTATCTTGTACCAAATTACTATGCCATTGAGTTCAAAATTGTAGACACGGTAGCTTCAAAGCATGATACGAAATTACTTGGTGCAGTGTGATACAGACAGATGTCATGGCGCATTGGTGCTTTGTTTTGAAATCCAGAAATTAGTTGGGATTGAAGAATTAGCTCTTGTTATTCATTAATCGTTACCATTTTAAGATTCCTCATTTGTGAAAACTGAAGTCCCCATTCCTTTTGGCCATTTAAGAAAGCATATGAAAGTGAAACGACACACTGTCCCACATACATCTTAACTCTTCTAAAATCATGTTTCACTGCTTGGTTTGTGCTACAAATAATGTCGGTACATTGAACTTACTAAATCAGGTCAAATGTGGCTCGGTGATAGAATTAAGCATGAAGGAGGAAGATACCAGCACCAGCCCCAGCAATAAAGACTGCGGCAATGGCAACGGCAGTGTGTCCCGGCGAGTGTGAGCAATGGCAGCATCATCTTTGACTCCGAGTACCTGACCAAGACGCTGCCCAGGTCACATGTCAAGGACTTCCTCTTGGACGATGCCGCCTCCTTGGCTGTTGTTGTCGTCTCCTCAAATAAGTCGTATCAGGTTAGTTCCATAGCACTGCAAATACTACCACTTCTATTGGGCAAGCAAATACAACTTGAAAGTATAAGTTGTATCAGGTTAGTTCCATTGTACGCCAGTGTCGTCTGGCACGCGAAGTCAATTTCTTGCATCGCCCATTGTTGTTCATCTGCTACTCTAACCAGTAACCATCCCTTGCTCCCAATAATTTTGAGCTCGCAAATATGACATTGGTTGCTTGATTAGCATTATTTCTTTCAAGGACAAAACTAATTGTCGATTCTTTTCGGTTACAGCAGATGGATTTTGGATGCAGACCAATGTGGTTTCTTCATAGTACTAGGGAGCCGACAATAAAAAACATGAGAATTCATCACCTATCTTAGCCACCGCAACCTGAACAAGATTTGCCAACATCTAGCTTAATCCTTCTGAATGGTTGGTAGCAGATCTGTCCTACAAGCAGAAATCATCTACTTTGTGTTTGAATTTTCTAAATTACAGTAAAACATGTGCATACTTCAGTTTGCACAAAGAGCAAACCTAGACAATCTGCTGTAGGGTCTGAGCTACTGAATATACATGTGGTAAAAAATACTTTTCCTTTGGTCCTCTTTCATGTTCAAGTTCCTAACGAAGCTGCCATACAGCGTATTTAGGCTCTGGTCAACAAGTCGGCGGACAAGTTGCAAATTCAATCAACAATGAAGGAACATACAAAACTGAACCCACTGTTCATGATCTTTAAGGAAGAAAACACACAAGATTCGTTATTCAATCTTATCAATGACCATGTGTAATCTTAGGCTATTTTGTTATCAATAGCTAAAAGTTGTTCACAGGCCTTGGTGTGTTTTGATGTTTCTTAAATGTGGAGCTGCAGGTAGAACTGAGGATTAAGGATTAAGTATAAACGCAATGGAGCCCGTTGTATAACAATGCAGAGCCGAAGGAGATGCTATTTTATTGTTGCCTCATCTTTGTCGATGCAGTCGAATATGGGTCTATTCTGGTGCCCTGTCTTCATCGTAGCGTGTGTATGTAACATGGGGGCGGCCGTGAGAATAGATCGTCTAGACTACTTTTTCTGGGCTACTAAAATATACGAAGAGACATCAAGGTCAGAAATCAATTAGGGAGGCACTAACAGTATGCCTTGATTCAGATGTTGTCAAAAAAATGCCTTGATTCAGATGGTTCCGTCGATTTTTTGCATTTATTATGGATAATTTGTATTAGTTTCCTTTTGGAGTAAAAAATGGGTTGAAATTGATATAATACAATTTTGGTTAAACTTCAGTGTAGTTTTATCAACAGTCATGAGAGTTTGCTACCCCATGTTTTTCTATTTAAAATGAAGATGTCGGTATTATATGCATTGTCGACTTTGTTGGACATTTATTAAAGAAAATTTATATGAAACATGTACATCTAATGTGGTTGATGTCTGCAAATTAGAATTAAGAACCCTTTGGTTACTGATCAATATCTACATCTTTGTTGTGCCGTGGCAATGCACGGGCATTCACCTAGGATAGCAAGAAATCTATTCTTTTGTTCTGCTACAATTGAGTAACCAGCTTTAAAATTCATAATTGTAATCAAATTACATATGTGTTCCTATTAAAAAGAGAGAGCAATGCATGTCAGCATGTGTGTCTCGGCGTGGCGTGCCGCAGCGGATCACAATATCCTTCTAGGTACGTATGTGCTGTGTGACTGTGTGTATAAGTTGCACAAGCATCTCTATACCGCTCGTCGCTTATGTCTCCGTTTTCTTCTACTGTAATGTCGCCGGTAATTGGTTGCTCTATTTCTTTCCTCTCTTTAGCACACTTCTCTTTGGGTTCCATGCTTCAATCAAATCAAATCGACAGCATTACAGGATTGCGTGCTGATTTTTTGTTTTTCTTTCACAGCAGTAATTAGGGGATTGTGATACAGTCTTGCCCAATCTCAGAACTAAGACTCCCAGTCGATACTATATCCATGAGATCTACCATTAAGATCCATGCAAAAAAAAAAGTTTTTTTTTCTCTCTTCTGTATGTTAGGTCACTTAACTAATACTTGGTTAAATTTCAGTGGACTGAGACCTAGACATACTCATTGTGATAAGTTAGGATTGGCTCCCAAAAGTTGTTGCTCGCCTCTGCCCATCTTCGCCCTCCTCGCTGCCGCCCACGCGGGCCGCCGCGCGAAGCCTGGTTAGGCTGGGTGGCGGCGGGGCTTTCTCCTCCTCGTCTGTCTCTGGTGGCGCAGGGTGCGGCGGGTCCAACGGGGGTGCGGCGCTGTGTGCAGGGCGTGGCAGCGGGGTTGTAGGTTGTGGCGCTGGTAGCATGGGCACTCGTCGGTGCCGTAGTGGCTGTGCGGTGGAGGCGGGGCTTCGTCCTTCGAGCGAATCGTGCAGGGCAGTCCCGGTCCGATCTTGCATCGGCGGGCCGTCCGACGGCGAGGGCCGAGGCTAGCAGGGGCCGTGGGCGGCCGGCGTTGCCGTGGATCCGTGGGCAGTGCTGGTGGCGTGGCTGAGGTGGTGGGGGTGCGTGCGCGTCCTAGAGTCCGGTCGGGCCTTCCTCCCCGGCTTCTGGATGACGGCGTGCGGCGCTGGTGGGCTTCTCTTGGGCCCATCCTTGGCGGTGGATCTACCCTCCTCTTCGGCAGACATGCGGTTGTTGTGGCCTCTCACCAGTCTGCACCAGTAGCCGTGGTCGGGCGAAGTAGGGGTGCTTCGACAGGGGCCGGGGGGGATCGTAGGAGGGACGGGGGCTCCGCCGTTGTTGAGTCGCATGTCGCCGGCATAGGGGGTGTCAGTTGTGGCCGTGTGTCACTCCTCCCCCTTCCTCTTTCCCCAGCCCGGTGCTTTCTGGCAATGCTTCAGGTGGGACGGGCGCTGTTGTTGGGGAACGTAGTAATTTCAAAAATTTCCCTACGCACACACAGGACCATGGTGATGGCATAGCAACGAGAGGGGAGAGTGTCTGTCCACGTACCCTCGTAGACCGAAAGCGGAAGCGTTATAACAACGCGGTTGATGTAGTCAGTACGTCTTCACGATCCGACCGATCCAAGCACCGAACGTCACGGCACCTCCGAGTTACGCACACGTTCAGCTCGATGGCGATCCCGGACTCCGATCCGGCAAAGTGTCGGGGATGAGTTCCACAAGACGACGGCAGCGTGGTAGCGATGATGATGCTCCACCGACGCAGGGCTTCGCCTAAGCTCATGACGATATGACTTCTCCGGCGAGGGCTTCGCCTAAGCTCCGCCATGACGATATGACCAAGTGGAATATGGTGGAGGGGCACCGCACACGGCTAAGGAACGATCCGTAGATCAACTTATGTGTCATGGGGTGCCCCTGCCCCTCAGATATAAAGGAGCAAGGGGTGCGGCCGGCCCTAGGGGAGGCGCGCCTGGAGGAGTCCTACTCCCACCGGGGGTAGGACTCCCCCCCCTTTCCTAGTTGGATTAGGATTGGGGACGGGGGAAGAGGGAAGGCGCCCCTCTCCTTGACCTATTCGGACTAGAGTGGGGAGGGGGGCGCGCGGCCTGCCAGGCCGGCCCTTCCTCTTCACTCTAGAGGCCCATGAAGGCCCATATACCCCCCGGGGTTCCAGTAACCCCGGTGTTAGGTAACTTCTGTTTTCATCCGGAACCCTTCCAAGTCCAAACATAGGCTTCCAATATATCAATCTTTATGTCTCGACCATTTCGAGACTCCTCGTCATGTCCGTGATCACATCCGGGACTCGAACAACCTTCGGTACATCAAAACTTATAAACTCATTATGAACTGTCATCGAAGCGTTAAGCGTGCGGACCCTACGGGTTCGAGAACTATGTAGACATGACCTAGAACCATTCTCGGTCAATAACCAATAGCGGAACCTGGATGCCCATATTGGTTCCTACATATTCTACGAAGATCTTTATCGGTCAAACCGCATAACGACATACGTTGTTCCCTTTGTCCTCGGTATGTTACTTACCCGAGATTCGATCGTCGGTATCCAATACCTAGTTCAATCTCGTTACCGTAAGTCTCTTTACTCGTTCCGTAATACATCATCTCACAACTAACTCATTAGTTGTAATGCTTGCAAGGCTTAAGTGATGTGTATTACCGAGAAGGCCCAGAGATACCTCTCCGACAATCGGAGTGACAAAACCTAATCTCGAAATACGCCAACCCAACAAGTACCTTTGGAGACACCTGTAGTACTCCTTTATAATCACCCGATTCGTTGTGACGTTTGGTAGTACCCAAAGTGTTCCTCCAAAGAACGGAGTTGCATAATCTCATAGTTACAGGAACATGTATAGGTCATGAAGAAAGCATTAGCAATATACTAAGCGATCAAGTGCTAAGCTAACGGAATGGGTCATGTCAATCACATCATTCTCCTAATGAGGTGATCCCATTAATCAAATGACAACACATGTCTATGGTTAGGAAACACAACCATCTTTGATTAATGAGCCAGTCTAGTAGAGGCATACTAGTGACTATCTGTTTGTCTATGTATTCACACATGTATTATGTTTCCGGTTAATACAATTAGCATGAATAATAAACATTTATCATGGTATAAGGAAATAAATAATAACTTTATTATTGCCTCTAGGGCATATTTCCTTGATCTCCCACTTGCACTAGAGTCAATAATCTAGATTACATAGTAATGATTCTAACACCCATGGAGTCTTGGTGCGATCATGTTTTGCTCGTGGAAGAGGCTTAGTCAACGGGTCTGCAACATTCAGATCCGTATGTATTTTGCAAATCTCTATGTCTCCCACTTGGACTTGGTCCCGAATGGAATTGAAGCGTCTCTTGATATGATTGGTCCTCTTGTGAAATCTGGATTCCTTTGCCAAGGCAATTGCACCAGTATTGTCACAGAAGATCTTCATCGGTCCCGATGCACTAGGTATGACACCTAGATCGGAAATGAACTCTTTCATCCAGACTCCTTCATTTGCTGCTTCGAAGCAGCTATGTACTCCGCTTCACATGTAGATCCCGCCACGACGCTTTGTTTAGAATCGCACCAACTGACAGCTCCACCGTTTAATAAAAACACGTATCCGGTTTGCGATTTAGAATCGTCCGGATCGGTGTCAAAGCTTGCATCGACGTAACCATTTACGACTAGCTCTTTGTCACCTCCATATACGAGAAACATATCCTTAGTCCTTTTCGGTATTTTAGGATGTTCTTGACCGCTGTCGATGATCCACTCTGGATTACTTTGGTACCTTCCTGCCAAGCTTACAGCTAAGCATACGTCAGTCTGCGGTACACAACATTGCATACATGATAGAGCCTATGGCTGAAGCATAGGAACATCTTTCATTTTCTCTCTATCTTCATTGTGGTCGGGCATTGAGTCGACTCAATCTTACACCTTATGTCTGGTAAAAACCTTTCTTTGCACGATCCATTTTGAACTTCTTCAAAACTTTATCAAGGTATGTGCTTTGTGAAAGTCCAATTAAGCGTCTTGTTCTATCTCTATAGATCTTGATGCCCAATATGTAAGCAGCTTCACCGAGGTCTTTCATTGAAAAACTTTTATTCAAGTATCCTTTTATGCTATCCAGAAATTCTATATCATTTCCAATCAATAATATGTCGTCCACGTATAATATCAGAAATGCTACAGAGCTCCCCACTCACTTTCTTGTAAATACAGGCTTCTCCAAAAGTCTGTATAAAACCATATGCTTTGATCACACTATCAAAGCGTTTATTCCAACTCCGAGAGGCTTGCACCAGACCATAAATTGATCGCTGGAGCTTGCACACTTTGTTAGTACCCTTTGGATCGACAAAACCTTACGGTTGCATCATATACAACTCTTCTTCTAGAAATCCATTCAAGAATGCAGTTTTTACATCCATTTGCCAAATTTCATAATCATAAAATGCGGCAATTGCTAACATGATTCGGACAGACTTAAGCATCGCCACGGGTGAGAAAGTCTCATCGTAGTCAACCCCTTGAACTTGTCGAAAACCTTTTGCAACAAGTCGAGCTTTGTAGACAGATTACATTACCATCAGCGTCGGTCTTCTTCTTAAAGATCCATTTATTCTCAATGGCTTGCCGATCATCGGGCAAGTCAACCAAAGTCCATACTTTGTTCTCATACATGGATCCCATCTCAGATTTCATGGCTTCCAGCCATTTCACGGAATCTGGGCTCACCATCGCTTCTTCATAGTTTGTAGGTTCGTCATGGTCAAGCAACATGACTTCCAGAATAGGATTACCGTACCACTCAGTGCGTATTTTATTCTGGTTGACCTCTGAGTTCGATAACAACTTGATCTGAAGTTTCATGATCAACATCATTAGTTTCCTCACCAATTGGTGTAGTTGTCACAGGAACCGTTTCTTGTGATGAACTATTTTCCAATAAGGGAGCAAATACAGTTATCTCATCAAGTTCTACTTTCCTCCCACTCACTTCTTTCGAGAGAAACTCTTTCTCTAGAAAGTATCCGAATTGAGCAACGAAAATCTTGCCTTCAGATCTGTGATAGAAGGTGTACCCATCACTCACCTTTGGGTATCCTATGAAGACACATTTCTCCGATTTGGGTTCGAGCTTATCTGGTTGAAGTTTCTTCACATAAGCATCGCAGCCCCAAACTTTAAGAAACGGCAACTTTGGTTTCTTGCCAAACCACAGTTCATACGGTGTCGTCTCAACGGATTTAGATGGTGTCCTATTTAACGTGAACGCGGCCGTCTCTAAAGCATATCCCCAAAACGATAGCGGTAAATCAGTAAGAGACATCATAGATCGCACCATATCAAGTAAAGTACGACACGATTACGACGATCGGACACACCATTTCTCCGTGGTGTTCGGGTGGCGTGAGATTCTTGAAACTATTCCACATTGTTTCAAATGTAAACCAAACTCGTAACTCAAATATTCTCCTCCACGATCAGATCGTAGAAACTTTATTTTCTTGTTACGATGATTTTCCACTTCACTCTGAAATTCTTTGAACTTTTCAAATGTTTCAGATTTGTGTTTCATTAAGTAGATATGCCCATATCTGCTCAAATCATCTGTGAAGGTGAGAAAATAACGATACCCGCGTGCCTCAACATTCATTGGACCACAAACATCGGTATGAATGATTTCCAACAAATCAGTTGCTCGCTCCATAGTTCCGGAGAACGGCGTTTTAGTCATCTTGCCCATGAGGCACGGTTCGCAAGTACCAAATGATTCATAATCAAGTGATTCCAGAAGCCCATCAGTATGGAGTTTCTTCATGCGTTTTACACCGATATGACCCAAACGGCAGTGCCACAAATAAGTTGCATTATCATTATCAACTCTGCATCTTTTGGTTTCAACACTATGAATATGTGTATTACTACTATCGAGATTCAATAAAATAGACCATTCTTCAAGGGTGCATGACCATAAAAGATATTATTCATATAAATAGAACAATCATTATTCTCTGTCTTAAATGAATAACCGTCTCGCATTAAACAAGATCCAGATATAATGTTCATGCTCAACGCTGGCACCAAATAACAATTATTTAGGTCTAAAACTAATCCCGATGGTAGATGTAGAGGTAGCGTGCCGACCGCGATCACATCGACTTTGGAACCATTTCCCACGCGCATCGTCACCTCGTCCTTAGCCAATCTTCGGCAATCCGTAGTTCCTGTTTCGAGTTGCAAATATTAGCAATGAACCAGTATCAAATACCTGTGTACTCTGCGAGTATTAGTAAGGTACACATCAATAACATGTAGATCACATATACCTTTGATCACCTTGCCATCCTTCTTATCCGCCAAATACTTGGGGCAGTTCCGCTTCAAAGGTCCGGTTTGCTTGCGGTAGAAACACTCGGTTTAGGCTTAGGTCCAGACTTGGGTTTCTTCTCTTGAGCAGCAACTTTCTTGCTGTTCTTTTGAAGTTCCCTTCTTCTTTCCTTTGCCCTTTTTCTTGAAACTAGTGGTTTTGTTGACCATCAACACTTGATGCTCTTTCTTGATTTCTACCTCCGCGGCTGTTAGCATTGCGAAGAGCTCGGGAATTGTTTTGGTCATCCCTTGCATATTATAGTTCATCACGAAGCTCTTGTAGCTTGGTGGCGATGATTGGAGAATTCTATCAATGACACTATCATCCGGAAGAGTAACTCCCAGTTGAATCAAGTGATTATTATACCCAGACATTTTGAGTATATGTTCACTGACAGAACTATTCTCCTCCATCTTGCAGCTATAGAACTTATTGGAGACTTCATATCTCTCAATCCGGGCATTTGCTTGAAATATTAACTTCAACTCCTGGAACATCTCATATGCTCCATGACGTTCAAAACGTCGTTGAAGACCCGGTTCTAAGCCGTAAAGCATGGCAATAATCGAACTATCGAGTAGTCATCACTTTGCTCGCCAGACGTTCACAACTTCGCGCAGCTCCTGAGCAGGCCTGTCACCTAGCGGTGCTTCCAGGACCTAGCTGTGCAGCAATGAGGATAATCCTCAAGTTACGGACCCAGTCTGTGTAATTGCTACCATCATCTTTCAACTTTGCTTTCTCAAGGAACGCATTAAAATTCAACGGAACAACAGCGAGCCATCTATCTACGGTAAACATAGACAAGCAAAATACTATCGGTACTAAGTTCATGATAAATTTAAGTTTAATTAATCATATTAAAAACTCTCACTTAGACAGACATCTCTCTAGTTATCTAAGTGATTACGTGATCCAAATCAACTAAACCATGTCCGATCATCACGTGAGATGGAGTAGTTTCAATGGTGAACATCACTATGTTGATCATATCTACTATATGATTCACGTTCGACCTTTCGGTCTCCGTGTTCGAGGCCATATCTGTTATATGCTAGGCTCGTCAAGTTTAACCTGAGTATTCTGCGGCGCAACTGTTTTGCACCGTTGTATTTGAGCGTAGAGCCTATCACACCCGATCATCACGTGGTGTCTCGTACGAAGAACTTTCGCGAACGGTGCATACTCGGGAGAACACTTCTTGATAATTTTAGTGAGAGATCATCTTATAATGCTACCGTCAATCAAAGCAAGATAAGATGCATAAAGGATAAACATCACATGCAATCAATATAAGTGATATGATATGGTCATCATCATCTTGTGCTTGTGATCTCCATCGCCAAGCTTAATCATGATCACCATCGTCACCGGTAGCGACACCTTGATCTCCATCGTAGCATCGTTGTCGTCTCGCCAACTATTGCTTCTACGACTATCGCTACTACTTAGTGATAAAGTAAAGCAATTACATGGCGTTGCATTTCATACAATAAAGCGACAACCATATGGCTCCTGCCAGTTGCCGATAACTTGGTTACAAAACATGATCATCTCATACAATAAAATATAGCATCACGTCTTGACCACATCACATCACAACATGCCCTGCAAAAACAAGTTAGACGTCCTTTACTTTGTTGTTGCAAGTTTTACGTGGCTGCTACGGGCTGAGCAAGAACCGTTCTTACCTACGCATCAAAACCACAACGATAGTTTGTCAAGTTGGTGCTGTTTTAACCTTCGCAAGGACCGGGCGTAGCCACACTCGGTTCAACTAAAGTGAGAGAGACAGACACCGCCGGTCACCTTTAAGCAACGAGTGCTCGGAGCGGTGAAACCAGTCTCGCGTAAGCGTCTGGCGTAATGTCGGTCCGGCCGCTTCATCTCACAATACCGCTGAACCAAAGTATGACATGCTTTGGTAAGCGGTATGACTTATATCGCCCACAACTCACTTGTGTTCTACTCGTGCATATGACATCAACGCATTAAAACCAGGCTCGGATGCCCTTGTTGGGGAAACGTAGTAATTTCAAAAATTTCCCACGCACACGGGACCATGGTGATGGCATAGCAACGAGAGGAGAGTGTCCGTCACGCACCCTCGTGAGACCGAAAGCGAAGCGTTATAACAACACGGTTGATGTAGTCGTACGTCTTCACGATCCGACCGATCCAAGCACCGAACGACGGCACCTCCGAGTTACGCACCGTTCAGCTCGATGACGATCCCGGACTTCGATCCAGCAAAGTGTCGGGGATGAGTTCTGTCACAAGACGACGGCGTGCAGACGATGATGATGCTCCACCGACGCAGGGCTTCGCCTAAGCTCCGCGACGATATGACTTCTCGGCGCGAGGCTTCGCTTAAGCTCATGACGATATGACCAAGTGGAATATGGTGGAGGGGGCACCGCACACGGCTAAGGAACGATCCGTAGATCAACTTATGTGTCATGGGGTGCCCCTGCCCCGTATATAAAGGAGCAAGGGGTGCGGCCGGCCCTAGGGGAGGGCGCTGGAGGAGTCCTACTCCCACCGGGAGTAGGACTCCTTCCTAGTTGGATTAGGATTGGGGAGGGAAGAGGGAAGGCCGCCTCTCTCCTTGTCCTATTCGGACTAGAGGGGAGGGGGCGCCTGCCCGGGCCGGCCCTTCCTCTTCTCTCTTGTGGCCCATTAAGGCCCATATACCCCGGGGTTCCGGTAACCCCTGTTCCGTAGAACTTCCTGTTTTCATCCGGAACCCTTCCAAGTCCAAACATAGGCTTCCAATATATCAATCTTTATGTCTCGACCATTTCGAGACTCCTCGTCATGTCCGTGATCACATCCGGGACTCGAACAACCTTCGGTACATCAAAACTTATAAACTCATTATGAATCGCCATCGAAGCGTTAAGCGTGCGGACCCTACGGGTTCGAGAACTATGTAGACATGACCTAGAACCATTCTCGGTCAATAACCAATAGCGGAACCTGGATGCCCATATTGGTTCCTACATATTCTACGAAGATCTTTATCGGTCAAACCGCATAACGACATACGTTGTTCCCTTTGTCCTCGGTATGTTACTTACCCGAGATTCGATCGTCGGTATCCAATACCTAGTTCAATCTCGCTACGGTAAGTCTCTTTACTCGTTCCGTAATACATCATCTCACAACTAACTCATTAGTTGTAATGCTTGCAAGGCTTAAGTGATGTGTATTACCGAGAAGGCCCAGAGATACCTCTCCGACAATCGGAGTGACAAAACCTAATCTCGAAATACGCCAACCCAACAAGTACCTTTGGAGACACCTGTAGTACTCCTTTATAATCACCCGATTACGTTGTGACGTTTGGTAGTACCCAAAGTGTTCCTCCGTAAACGGAGTTGCATAATCTCATAGTTAAGGGAACATGTATAGGTCATGAAGAAAGCATTAGCAATATACTAAACGATCAAGTGCTAAGCTAACGGAATGGGTCATGTCAATCACATCATTCTCCTAATGAGGTGATCCCATTAATCAAATGACAACACATGTCTATGGTTAGGAAACACAACCATCTTTGATTAATGAGCTAGTCTAGTAGAGGCATACTAGTGACTATCTGTTTGTCTATGTATTCACACATGTATTATGTTTCCGGTTAATACAATTCTAGCATGAATAATAAACATTTATCATGGTATAAGGAAATAAATAATAACTTTATTATTGCCTCTAGGGCATATTTCCTTCAGCTGTCGGTTCCGGCGGTGGTTGGAGTTGGCGGAGCTATTTGAGGCAACCCCCATTGATGTTCTCAGGGTGGTCTGGGTGCAGAGCCACGGCCCTGGCGATGGGAAGCGCGTTGATTGGGCGCATTTGGCGCGGCTTGGGTGCGGGCGAGCAAACATGGCCGCTTGGGCGAGTGGTTGGCGGAGCGTGGGTGCGACGGAGGGGCTCAGAGCACCAAGGTACATCACTTGCCCAATCTTTGTACTAGCCGTCGGCGGCGGCGTCCGCAGACGTTGTTTCCTTCTTGCAGGCTCCGCCGCGGTACTCTCACTCCCTTCGTGTTGCTCTGGGTGAAAACTTGATCCATGGGATCAGAGCGGGCGGCTATCCTGGTCCTGCCCTTCTTGGAGGCGCCGTTTTGGAGTCACCGCTCCGGCGTTGGCCATCTCACCTCTCCTCGGTGGATCACCTATGTGGTGGTCGGTCGGCTAGAAGCGGTTCTTCTGTGCTCATTCGTAGTATGCTTGGTAGTCGTTGGGATGGTTTGTCGGCACCTTTGTATCTTGCTTTGGGTGTGTGTATCGGTCTTCTCGAATGTATGAGGTGATGGTTGCTTTATAATATAAAGCGGGGGAGGGCTTTTTCGTCATTAGGGATATTGTGTCGTGGAGAGATAGAGATGGCTAGAAAGAAAGAGGGAGCAAGGGTGGGAAAGAGAAGGTTAGAGAAAGAGATGGAGGGTGGTAGACAAAGTGGGGAACGAGAGACAAATATGCAATGTATTCATAGGTGCAATTGGATTAGAACAAACTAGAAAGCCCGTGGCAATGCACGGGCATTATACTAGTTTCAATAGTAGGAGAAGTGTTATTTTTAGAAGTTTCTTATGTCTCAGTAGCACATATATCCGGTTATTTTGTCAGACACTGACATATCAAAAACGACAATAGGGAGACGCACGTTGCCCCTGCAAAAGACCACTGCTGCAAGGAGAAAGATATCAACGACGATGAGGATGTGTTGAGCAAGGCGATGAAACATGTGGATGCGTGAAATTTGGATGGCTCGGTGCAGGGGAGTGACGACCCACAAGTATAGGCGATCAATCGTAGTCCTTTCGATAAGTAAGAGTGTCGAATCCAACGAGAAACAGAAAAAAATGACAAGCGGTTTTCAGCAAGTCGTTGTCTGCAAGCACTGAAATTATAGGTAACAGATAGTTTGGTAGCAAGGTAATTCATAACAAGTAACAAGTAGCAAAAGTAATAATAGGTGCAGCAAGATAGCCCAATCCTTCTTATGGCAAAGGACAGGCCGAGACGTTCTCTTATAGTAACCAAAACGTTCTTGAGAATACATGGGAATCTCATCTAGTCACTTTCATCATGTTTGTTTGATTCGCGTCGCTAGTTTGATAATTTGATATGTGGGTGGACCGGTGCTTGGGTGCTGTTCTTATTTGAACAAGCCTCCCACTTATGATTACCCCCTCTCGTAAGCATCCGCAACTACGAAAGAAGAATTAAAATAAATCTAATCATAGAATGAAACATATGGATCCAAATCAGCCCCTTACGAACTAGCGCATAAACTAGGGTTTAAGCTTCTGTCACTCTAGCGACCCATCATCTAATTACTACTCCACAATGCCTTCCCTTAGACTCAAAGATGGTGAAGTTTCATGTAGTCAACGTTCACATGACACCACTAAGAGAAGCAACAATATACATATCATCAAAATATCGAACGAATACCAAATTCACATGATTACTTATAACTAGATTTCTCCCATGTCCTCGAGAATAAAAGTAATTACTCACAAATCACATTCATGTTCAAGATCAGAGAGGTGTTGAATAGTATTAAGGATCTGAACATATAATCTTCCATCAGATAAACCAACAAGTAGAAAAAGGGTCAAATGTCAAGCACATTAGTGCCGGTTTGATTTTGATCCGGCACTAATGTGTGCATTAGTGCCGGTTCCAATGGCTAACAGGGCCGCTCTCATTAGTACCGGTTCGTGGCTAACCTCTAGCACCGGTTCGTGCCACGGACCGGTACTAAAGTGAGTGGTGGCAGGATGTTGTCAGTCCGGCCCCCCTCCAGCACCTTTAGTACCGGTTCGTGGCACGAACCGGTGCTAAAGGTCGTCGTACATAAACCCTTGATCCACCCGAGCTCGCTCTGTTCTTCCACTTTCCCCTCTCCTCTCTGTTCTTCCCCTCTTCCTCTCGAGCTCATCACACATTTTGCCCAAAATTTGTCAAGATTTGAAGGCCCCCATCCATTCAAATGATCACAAAGGTTAGTAACTTTGTCCTTTCATCTCTCATTGCTAGATTAGCTCTTGCAGTGCTTTGTATAGTGATTAATTTATGAGTTTAGTAATTTGAGAGGAAATATATGTGCTATTATTTGATTTATATGCAATTTGAGGTAAAAAATAACACTTAGTTTGCATATGTATGTGTGGTTTACTTAGTGCCTTTTAAATCTCCGTCGTAACCACCGTCAATCGCCCGCACCGTCCCGTCGCCGGCACCACCTTGTGGTGAGCCTCTTGTTCATGAATGTTTTACATTACCAAATTGATGTTTGTGTGATTTGGATATATAGTTACTGGTATAATTATCTTACCCGTACGTTGTTTGTTATACATAGTTCCATGGTTTTGATATCCGTCCCCGTTGGCCCTCGTCCTTGTTATGATTTGGATGTGGTATATTCTCTTTTAAAACTAGTTGTTGCATTTCGTGTTTATGACAAATTATTATGCCCATCAAGTTGACATAGATATTTTTATTTAGGAGGTTTGTGAACCGGAAATTCCAACCGACCCTATTGTCGAGAGGCTAAATTTAGTTGAAAGAGAAAAGCAGTATTTGAAAGAAAAATTGAAAAGAATTGAGGGGAGAAGATGGAATTGGAGTTGCATGTTGCCGATGTAAATGCGATGATCACAAGATCAAGATGGAGAAAATGCGCTTGAAGATTGGAAAGATTAGAAAAAATGCCATTGATAGTGAGGCTTGGTATCATTATGCTGTTGGATCAATTGTTACCTTAGTTGCGATCTTGATGGCATTTGTTGTTGCATTTAAATGCTTTAGTTAGAGAGTTATTTGTTTGTTGCATTTAAGTGTTGTATGAACTTTATGTATGAACTTGTATTAATTTGGTATTTTCGGTGTTGTGTAATGAAGATGAGCCGACAATGGATGTACGATGATTGATGCTCTTCCGAGTTCATTAATGGCGTGCAAACTTTTCTCCTTGCGGCTGAGGCAAACAAGCGGGCGGATGGTTTTATGCCTTGTCCATGTGCTGTCTGTAAGAATGATCACAATTACTCTACGTCAAGAACCATTCACGTCCACCTGTTTAAGTTTGGTTTCACGCCCTACTATAAAGTTTGGACCAAGCACGGAGAAAGAGGGGTTATGATGGAAGACAATGAAGAAGAAGAGGACGACGACAGCTATCCTGGCCATGGGTTCCCTGAATAGGATGATACAACAATGGGGGAAGAAACTAAGCCGACAATGTGGGAAGAAGCTGAAGAAGAGGCATCAGACAGTGGCTACGAAGTGGGTGGTGGGTGGGCGTTGAATTTCTTCGTCGTCCGCATCCCAATCCTGCCGGCCATAATCTAGCCAGGGCTCTCCTGACAAAGAGAGAGACCTTAGCGAATTCAAAATGTCGCCAAAGGGAGAGTGCTGAAAGATATCCACGGCGGTGAATTCCATGATCGGCGCCCAATCGGATTCGATTCGCAGGGGCGCGGAGGGTTCGGAGTCCGGAGAAGAGTCCGACACCTTGGAGTCACGGGCTTCGTAGAGGATAAGGCTGATGTTTGGCTCGATCGCCGTTGAGACTGCAGCCCCCGAGGCGGGGTCTAGCCACCCGTCCTCGATCGACGCAGTTGGCTCCGAGCTAAAGGTCGGAGCTGATGTGGGTGCGGACCTCCGAGCCTTTGTTGGCAGCGAGCTAAGTCATGCCCATCGTGACAGTGTGGCGCGCTCGGCTGTGGCTCGAATTCGTCGAAGATCAAGTCTCTGCGGATGTCAACCGTGTAGTTCAAACTTCCAAATCTGACCTGATGGCCAGGGGCATATCTTTCAATCTGCTCCAGATGGCCAAGCGAATTAGCCTGCAGTGCAAAGCCGCCGAATACGAAGATCTGCCCTGGGAGGAAAGTCTCACCCTGGACCGCATCGTTGCTAATGATCGGAGGAGCCATCGGGCCTAAAGGTGACGACACAGAGGAACTCTCAATGAAAGCACCAATGTCGGTGTCAAAACCGGCGGATCTCGGGTAGGGGGTCCCGAACTGTGCGTCTAGGCGAATGGTAACAGGAGACAAGGGACACAATGTTTTTACCCAGGTTCGGGCCCTCTTGATGGAGGTAAAACCCTACTCCTGCTTGATTAATATTGATCATATGGGTAGTACAAGAGTAGATCTACCACGCGATCAGAGAGGCTAAACCTTAGAAGCTAGCCTATGGTATGATTGTTGTTGTCCTATGGACTAAACCCTCCGGTTTATATAGACACCAGAGAGGGCTAGGTTTACACAGAGTCGGTTACAATGGAAGGAGATCTACATATCCGTATTGCCAAGCTTGCCTTCCACGCCAAGGAAAGTCCCATCCGGACACGGGACGAAGTCTTCAATCTTGTATCTTTATAGTCCAAGAGTCCGGCCAACGGTTATAGTCCGGCTATCCAGACACCCCCTAATCCAGGACTCCCTCAGTGATCAACTTGCGGGTTCCGCCCATGAACTTATGCATAGGGGTTGGCACACGTTTTCGTCGTGATTCTCCGGTAGAAACTTTGGGGTAGTCTTTGAGGTTCTATGTGTTGGTTGAATAGATGAATTTGAGATTATGTGATGCATATCGTATAATCATACCCACGGATACTTGAGGTGACAATGGAGTATCCAGGTGACATTAGTGTTTTGGTTGATTTGTGTCTTAAGGCGTTATTCTAGTACGAACTCTAGGGCTGTTTGTGACACTTATAGGAATAGCCCAACGGATTGATTGGAAAGAATAACTTTGAGGTGGTTTCGTACCCTACCATAATCTCTTCGTTTGTTCTCCGCTATTAGTGACTTTGGAGTGACTCTTTGTTGCATGTTGAGGGATAGTTATGTGATCCAATTATGTTATTATTGTTGAGAGAACTTGCACTAGTGAAAGTATGAACCCTAGGCCTTGTTTTCTAGCATTGCAATACCGTTTGTGCTCACTTTTATCGCTTGCTACCTTGCTGTTTTTATATTTTCAGTTTACAAAAACCTATATCTACCATCCATATTGCACTTGTATCACCATCTATTTGCCGAACTAGTGCACCTATACAATTTACCATTGTATTGGGTGTGTTGGGGACACAAGAGACTTTTTGTTATTTGGTTGCAGGTTTGCTTGAGAGAGACCATCTTCATCCTACGCCTCCCACTGATTGATAAACCTTAGGTCATCCACTTGAGGGAAATTTGCTACTGTCCTACAAACCTCTGCACTTGGAGGCCCAACAACGTCTACAAGAAGAAGGTTGTGTAGTAGACATCAAGCAGTTTTCTGGCGCCGTTGCCGCGGAGGCTAGGTAAGCGGCACTCACACCCCGTCAACTAAGCTCTTTTCTGGCGCCGTTGCCGGGGAGGTGAGTGCTTGAAGGTATATCTTTAGATCTTGCAATCAAATCTTTTTGTTTCTTTTTTAGCACTAGTTTAGTTTATAAAAGAAAACTACAAAAAATGGAATTGAGTTTGTCTCATACGTTTCATCTTTTTAATATCTTTCGTGAGTATGATGGAAAGGAAAATTGTGCCAAAGTGTTAGAAGAAGAATGCATTAAAATGTTTGGCACTAAATCTTTGAATGATCAGCATGATTGCAATGTTGTTAGTATGAACTCCTTGAATATCCATAGTACTAATGATGATTGCACTAGTTATGATGAAAATGCCTCCTATAAACATGTCAATTTTTGTGGAGTGCATTGGATTTGCAAGTACACACCAAATAGGGAAGATAGATATTGCGAGAGGCATAAGTACTTAGAAACTAAATTGTTGCAAGAAAGTCTTGATGATTCTTGTTGAAAGATTCAATATTTTTCGCCCTTGTGAACTTTGCAATGAACATGGTCATTTAAAGCTCCAATGCTATTTGTTTCATGATCAAGTTGTGTCCAAATATTGTGATAATTTGATTACCCTTGAGCATCATAAAGAGCTTAGTCTTATTTTGGGTTATGAAGAAATGAAACGTATAACTGAGGGTATTCCAAAATTTAATCTCAATAAATTTCTTGATTTTGATCTAGAGAAGATTTATATGTATTGTGCGGTGAATTGTATTGAAAATCCTTATATTGCCAATTACATAAAGAAAAGAAAACAAATAGAGGATGAAGAGACTACTAATGAAAGGGAAGAGACTTCCCAATATCCTCCTATTATTTCTTATGATGAATCAGGTAACGCGGAGGAGCCTTCTATTCAACCAATCTCATTAATAAGGATCTCCAAAAAGAGGATTGAACCCACACATGATGTGGTGAAGAAGAAGAAAAGAAAAAGGAAGAGAGGTAAAAAGATATCTCTCTCAAATAATGTTGCTCCTATTATTGTTGTGCCTCATGAAAATGAATCAAAAATAATTGTGGAAGATGATACACTTGATGATGATCTACTTATGCCTATTGCTTTTTGTGATGATTATGATTGGGAAGATAGTGATACTTCTTATGATCTTGAAAATCTTTTTGGCACTTGCTTGGAAGAATATGATAATAATGTTTGCTATACTATGGGTGCTATCCATACTATTAATGATGAGAGTGATTATGCTTATGATATGAAAAGACCCAAGCTTGGGGAAGCTATGTTTAATGAGGATGACATATTTGAGAATATATTTGCTGCAATTAATGTTTGTCCCAAGCTTGGGGATGCTATGTTTAATAATGATGATATTTTTAGCCTCCCAAGTTTTGATATGCAAAGTTGTTATGATGATAGCATGCCTTCTACCTATGATGATTATATTGATGAAAGTGGGTTTGGAAGAGTGTCAACTTTAGGAAGTAATGATCCCACTATTTTGGAGGATGTTGAATCTTATAATATTTATGAAAGTGGATTTGGAGACGTCATGACTTTATTTAGTGATGTATCCACTATCTTGGAAGAGGTTTCAATCGATTATGATGAGAACAAAGTTTCTACTTATGATGATTATTGTGATGAAACTTATGCTATAAAAAGTAGTGATGATTATATTTATAAAACTTGTCATGATTATGATTACCCTTTTTCTGAACATTACTCTTTTAATGTAGAGACAATCTATAGTATTCAAGTCTCTTATGATACTCCCACTATTCCGAATGAGAAGAATTTTGCTTATGTGGAGAGTAATAAAAATTCTATGCTTATGCATCATGAAAATAATGCTTTCGGCGCGGGTTATATTGTTGAATTCATTCATGATGCTACTAAAAATTATTATGAGGGAGGAATATATGCTTGTAGGAATTGCAATAATATCAAGTTTCCTCTCTATGTGCTTAAAGTTTTGAAGTTATTCTTGGTTTGCCTTCCTATGCTAGTTGATTATTGTTCCCATAAGTTGTTTGCTCACAAAATCCCTATGCATAGGAAGTGGGTTAGACTTAAATGTGCTAGTCATATTCTTCATGATGCTCTCTTTATGTTTCAATTCCTATCTTTTATGTGAGCATCATTGAAATCATCATGCCTAGCTAGGGGCGTTAAACGATAGCGCTTGTTGGGAGGCAACCCAATTTTATTTTAGTTTCTTGCTTTTTGGTTCTGTTTAGGAATAAATAATCCATCTAGCTTCTATTTAGACGTGGTTTTGTGTTTTAATTAGTGTTTGTGCCAAGTAGAACCTTTGGGAAGACTTGGGTGAAGTCTTTATGATCATGCTGTAAAAAACAGAAACTTTAGCACTCACGAGATTAGCTAAAACTATTTACTGGAGAGTGCTATTTAGTTGATTACTTTTGAAGATGATTAATAGACAAATTCATCAGGTCCACCAATTTATTTTAGAATTTTTGGAGTTCCATAAGTTTGCGTTAGTTACAGTTTACTACAGATTGTTCTGTTTTTGACAGATTCTGTTTTTAGTGTGTTTTTTGCTTATTTTGATGAATCTATGGCTAGTAAAATAGTTTATAAACCATATAGAAGTTGGAATACAGTAGGTTTAACACCAATACAAATAAAGAATGAGTTCATTACAGTACCTTGAAGTGGTGTTTTGTTTTCTTTCACTAACGGAGCTCACGAGATCTTCTGTTAAGTTTTGTGTTGTGAAGTTTTCAAGTTTTTGGGTAAAGATTCGATGGAATATGGAATAAGGAGTGGCAAGAGCCTAAGCTTGGGGATTCCCAAGGCACCCCAAGGTAATATTCAAGGATAACCAAGAGTCTAAGCTTGGGGATGCCCCGGAAGGCATTCCCTCTTTCGTCTTTGTTCATCGGTAACTTTACTTGGAGCTATATTTTTATTCATCACATGATATGTGTTTTGCTTGGAGCGTCATTTTATTTTCTTTAGTTTTGCTTTCTGTTTTTATAAAGTATCAATATCTGAAATTATTAAATGTTAGAGAGTCTTCACATAGTTGCATAATTATTCGACTACTCATTGATCTTCACTTATATCTTTCAGAGTAGTTTGTCATTTGCTCTAGTACTTCACTTATATCTTTTAGAGCATGATGGTGGATTTGTTTTATAGAAACTATTGATCTCTCATGCTTCACTTAGATTATTTTGAGAGTCTTAAATAGCATGGTAATTTGCTTAAATAATCCTAATATGCTTGGTATTCAAGATTTGTAAAACTTTCTTATGAGTGTGTTGAATACTATGAGAAGTTTGATACTTGATAATTGTTTTGAGATATGAAGATGGTGATATTAGAGTCATGCTAGTTGAGTAGTTGTGAATTTGAGAAATACTTGTGTTAAAGTTTGTGATTCTCGTAGCATGCACGTAAGGTGAACCGTTATGTGATGAAGTCGGAGCATGATTTATTTATTGATTATCTTCCTTATGAGTGGCGGTCGGGGACGAGCGATGGTCTTTTCCTACCAATCTATCCCCCTAGGAGCATGCGCGTAATACTTTGCTTTGATAACTTGTAGATTTTTGCAATAAGTATATGAGTTCTTTATGACTAATGTTGAGTCCATGGAATATACGCACTTTTCTTCCTTCCATCATTTCTAGCCTCTCTAATACCGCGCACCTTTCGCCGGTATCATACACCCACCATATACCTTCCTCAAAACAGCCACCATACCTACCTATCATGGCATTTCCATAGCCATTCCGAGATATATCGCCATGCAACTTTCCACCATTTCGTTTATTATGACACGCTCCATCATTGTCATATTGCTTTGCATGATCATGTAGTTGACTTCGTATTTGTGGCAAAGCCACCGTTCATAATTCTTTCATACATGTCACTCTTGATTCATTGCATATCCATTACACACCGGAGGCATTCATATAGAGTCATATTTTGTTCTAAGTATCGAGTTGTAATTGTTGAGTTGTAAGAAAATAAAAGTGGGATGATCATCATTATCAGAGCATTGTCCCAGTGAGGAAAGGATGATGGAGACTATGATTCCCCCACAAGTCGGGATGAGACTCCGGACGAGAATAAAAAAAAAGAGAAAAAAAAGAGGCCATAAAAAAAAGGATAAAAGGCCCAAACAAAAAAAACAAAAAAAGAGAGAAAAAGAGAGAAGGGACAATGCTACTATCCTTTTACCATACTTGCGCTTCAAAGTAGCACCTTGATCTTCATGATAGAGGGTCTCTCATTTTGTCACATTCATATACTAGTGGGAATTTTTCATTATAGAACTTGGCTTGTATATTCCAATGATGGGCGTCCTCAAAATGCCCTAGGTCTTCGTGAGCAAGCGAGTTGGATGCACACCCACTTAGTTTCTTTTTGAGCTTTCATAAACTTATAGCTCTAGTGCATTCGTTGCATGGCAATCCCTACTCACTCACATTGATATCTACTGATGGGCATCTCGATAGCCCGTTGATACGCCTAGTTGATGTGAGACTATCTTCTCATTTTTTGTCTTCTCCACAACCACCATTCTATTCCACATATAGTGCTATATCCATGGCTCACGCTCATGTATTGCGTGAATATTGAAAAAGTTTTGAGAATGTCAAAAGTATGAAACAATTGCTTGGCTTGTCATCGGGGTTGTGCATGATTTAAAAACTTTGTGTGGTGAAGATAGAGCATAGCCAGACTATATGATTTTGTAGGGATAACTTTCTTTGGCCATGTTATTTTGAGAAGACATGATTGCTTTGTTAGTATGCTTGAAGTATTATTATTTTTATGTCAATATGAACTTTTGTCTTGAATCTTTTGGATCTGAATATTCATACCACAATAAAGAAGAGTTACATTGAAATTATGCCAAGTAGCACTCCGCATCAAAAATTCTTTTTTATCATTTACCTACTCGAGGACGAGCATGAATTAAGCTTGGGGATGCTTGATACGTCTCCAACGTATCTATAATTTTTGATTGCTCCATGCTATATTATCTACTGTTTTGGACAATATTGGGCTTTATTATCCACTTTTATATTACTTTTGGGACTAACCTATTAACCGGAGGCCCAGCCCAGAATTGTTGTTTTTTTGCCTATTTCAGTGTTTCGAAGAAAAGGAATATCAAACGGAGTCGAAACGGAATGAAACCAACTGGAGAAGTTATTTTTGGAAGGAAAGCTACCGGAAAAACTTGGAGTGCATGTCAGGGGAGTCCCGGGCTGCCCACGAGGGTGGGGGCGCGCCCACCCCCCTAGGGCGCGCCCCCCTACCTCGTGGACAGCCCGGAGGTCCACCGACGTACTTCTTTCACCCATATATACCCACATACCCTAAAACTTCCGGGGGACAAGAATAGATCGGGAGTTCCGCCGCCGCAAGCCTCTGTAGCCACCAAAAGTCAATCGGGACCCTGTTCCGGCACCCTGCCAGAGGGGGGAACCCTCACCGGTGGCCATCTTCATCATCCCGGCGCTCTCCATGACGAGGAGGGAGTAGTTCACCCTCGGGGTTGAGGGTATGTACCAGTAGCTATGTGTTTGATCTCTCTCTCTCTCTCTTGTGTTCTTGATTTGGCACGGTCTTGATGTATCGCGAGCTTTGCTATTATAGTTGGATCTTATGTTGCTTCTCCCCCTCTACTCTCTTGTAATGGATTGAGTTTTCCCTTTGAAGTTATCTTATCGGATTGAGTCTTTAAAGATTTTAGAACACTTGATGTATGTCTTGTCGTGCGTATCTGTGGTGAAAATGGGATATCACGTGATTCACTTGATGTGTGTTTTGGTGATCAACTTGCGGGTTCCGCCCATGAACTTATGCATAGGGGTTGGCACACGTTTTCGTCGTGATTCTCCGGTAGAAACTTTGGGGCGGTCTTTGAGGTTCTATGTGTTGGTTGAATAGATGAATTTGAGATTGTGTGGTGCATATCGTATAATCATACCCACGGATACTTGAGGTGACAATAGAGTATATATGTGACATTAGGGTTTTGGTTGATTTGTGTCTTAAGGTGTTATTCTAGTACGAACTCTAGGGCTGTTTGTGACACTTATAGGAATAGTCCAACGGATTGATTGGAAAGAATAACTTTGAGGTGGTTTCAGTACCCTACCATAATCTCTTCGTTTGTTCTCCGCTATTAGTGACTTTGGAGTGACTCTTTGTTGCATGTTGAGGGATAGTTATGTGATCCAATTATGTTATTATTGTTGAGAGAACTTGCACTAGTGAAAGTATGAACCCTAGGCCTTGTTTCCTAGCATTGCAATACCGTTTGTGCTCACTTTTATCGCTTGCTACCTTGCTGTTTTTATATTTTCAGTTTACAAAAACCTATATCTACCATCCATATTGCACTTGTATCACCATCTCTTCGCCGAACTAGTGCACCTATACAATTTACCATTGTATTGGGTGTGTTGGGGACACAAGAGACTCTTTGTTATTTGGTTGCAGGGTTGCTTGAGAGAGACCATCTTCATCCTACGCCTCCCACGGATTGATAAACCTTAGGTCATCCACTTGAGGGAAATTTGCTACTGTCCTACAAACCTCTGCACTTGGAGGCCCAACAACGTCTACAAGAAGAAGGTTGTGTAGTAGACATCAACCCACAGGTACCAATATGAGGTTTTGAGACAAAGACTGAATACAAGAGATGAACTAGGGTTTGAGATGAGATGATACTGGTGAAGATGTTGACGAAGATTGGTCCTCCCACGATGAGAGGATTGTTGGTGATGTCGATGGCTTCGATATCCTCCCGGAGGAAAGTTTCTCCGGCGGAATCGCTCCGTGGAGAGCAAAAGTGCTCCTGCCCAGGTTCCGCGTCGAGACGGCGGCACTTCGTCCCGAAATTTCTCTCTTGATTTTTTAGGGCAAATGGCTTCATATAGGAGAAGATGGGCCTCGGAGGCCAGCCAGGGGCCCCACAAGCCACATGGGCGCGCCCATGTGCCTCGTGGGCACCTGGTGGGTCCCTTCTGGTATAAAAATCGTCTTAATCCGAGGTCGTATCAGAGGCATAAGAGGCATCTGGATGTTCTAACTGAAAGACTGTTTCTCCCAAAAACAGAACGTGATGGTAGCTCTCAAAAACTGTGCATCTTCCATCCCTTTTTAGCCGTAGATAGTGATGCCATCTGAATCAGCCAATCCCCGGCTACCATCGAGGGGGAGCAGCCGCACTCCAAACCCCAAAACCCACAGGAACCCATCTCTCGACGGGAGCACGCCGTGCTCGAAGGAAAACAGGGGATTGGCTGATTCGGACAATGATGATGGGGATGGGCGGGAGCACATCGTGCTCAGAGGAAAGCATGGGATTAGCTGATTCAGACGATGATGATGTGGACAAGGAGAAGAAAACGAAAACGAGAAATCACCATCTTCCCCATTTGTTCTATTACCAGTCAACAAATCCGCCATGACTTCGCAGCTCATTGTCCTGTCAATCCCATTGGGGAGCCAAATAATTTTGCTTATGTATACTAAAAAGATTTTCCATTTAATCTCTAAGGTTTTATTAGAGCAAACAAATATATTATGTTGTTTCATATTTTCACATGTAAATGGGATTCGGTATGAGTTATTTGATCCAACTTTCTAACATTTCTTTAAGAAACACCGATGCAAATTACCCCCAGCCATATATAGTGGAAAAATCAGTTTACACTAGAGTTAGCTACCATCAATGTATCGGTGATATATTTGCCCATCTCTCAGCCTCAGATGTTCAAGTTACAAACAAATTGGCACAATCACAATAAAGTTCGACGTACAAGTAAACTTGTAATAGAAACAATTCAGTACTCAAAATATTTGTTATTGGTAAGCAAAACCTCATACAAAATTGATCACTTGATCCTATACAAATTTTATACATGCATTGATGAATTGTAACTGGCGGCATCTAATTAAAGTGCGCCAATCGCATTGAATTTTCAAAGATCCTACAAAAGCAAATCGATCTTTGATTTACCAACATTCTACAAACAAACAAAATAAATTGTAGATATCCTATAGTTAATATCCCTAGGGTTCTCAACTAGTATCGCACAAACTAGAGAATGTTCTCAAGTTCTTGTGGGTTCTGGTTAGGGTATCATGGTGCACTTCATTGTTGTAGTTATCCTACCACACCGACACCCATGAATAATAGCGTACAACACCTGATGTAATCAAAGGGGATCAATGCCACATGGCGCCTGACGTGTGGGTCATGTCTGTTAGGTATGCCATCAAATATGAGATTTTGGGCATGTGTTGATCATTATACTGGAATGTGTGGTTTCACACGATCATAAAAGCGGTGGTTCGTGCAGTTTACTCAACTCAAAGTTCCGGTCAAACACGTGATTGATTAATATAGGCACGCGCCACATCACAAACCCATAATTACCCCTCTATTGCCAAATGTTATTATCCTTTACAAGAACTACAACTCTAGATATAAGGTGAGGGATACATGCTTCTCTTGAAGAGTCCCCTGCACCTTATTCCTAAGCTAGCGTAACTAGGTACTCCCTCCGTCCCGAATTACTTGTGTCACATAAATGAATGTATCTGAACGTATATTTAATTCTAGATACATCCATTTCCGCGACAAGTGATTCGGGACGGAGGGAGTACCATTCACCATCAGTACCTCTATTTATTCATCATACCTTTCATAGCCTATCTACCATACAACCAAGTTACAAGAGACAATACAAACCTTAACCCCGCAAATATTACATATACTTCCTCCCATGCCACTAGCGATGGTTTGGCTTAGTTTTCACCCAAATACCATGCCTTATCATCTTCTTTCGCTTGGATCCCCAAGTATTCATGGGCATAAGAGGCATCTGGAAGCTCTCAAAAACCAAGAAATCGGATGGATCTTCCATCATTTTTGAGCAGTGCTATGCAAACGACAGTCCGGATGATGTTTGGACGACAAGCCTTTCAAGCCGTTCATTCATGGCAACAAATGGACGCCAACCACACGATGGGCCATCGTGCAATGGTCGTCCATGCAATTCATCATGTGTAGAGCAGTTCCGATCATTTTTCGGCCTACATTGTGATGCTGAAGGTAGACAGCGATGAGGACAAGGAGAGGAAACCAGGACGACCATCACCATCTTCCCAATAGGTTCATCTCCCTGTTAACTGATCGTATCGCTGCCCTATCATGAGTTGCCTGGCTATGCTAGTAGATTTTCATTTGGCCTTTAGGGTTTTACTAGAGCAAACAAAAACATTAAAGTTTTGAATGTTCACGTGTGAATGGGATTCAAGACATTTATTTGCTCCAACTTTCAAAGATTACTTATGGGCCATAGCAGAAAAAACATTATAATAGTATAAATTGAATACCGCCAATGTGACGCTGAAATATTGGCCCACCACTTAGCCTCAGATGTTGTTCAAATTAAGTGCAACATACAAGTGAACTTGTAACTGGAAAAAAATCAGTGCTCAAAATGTTTGTCAGTATAGAAAACCTCGTACAAAATTCAGCACTTGATCCTTTACAGATTTCATACATCCATCCACAAACTGTAACTGGCAGCATCAAAAGTGTGGCAATCACATTGAATTTTTAAACATCCTACAAAAGCAAATGGATCTTCAATTTACCGACATTCTACAAATGAAAAGAAAAAGAAATACTATAGTTAATATCCCCAGGGTCCTCAACTTGTATCGCACAAACAGAACGTTCCCAAGTTCTTGTGGGTTTTGGTTGTGGTATCGTGCTGCGCTGCACTGCACTGCTGTAGTTATCGCCTACCACACCGACACAAAGGAATAATGCTAGTTTACAACACCAATATGTACCAACCGTGAATCACTTCATCATGGCATGTACAACCTATAAATAGGTAAATGAAACATTAGAAAAAGCATTCATTATGCACTAGAAGAAAGAACATGCACTAGACTGAAGAATGCAAGCATTCGACACAAAAATATGACCTGCTGAATTTGTGTATGCATCATGCACCAACAAAATAAAAAATGTTCCTACAATAAAAGTAATAGAGCAGATTCAACAAAATAAAAATGTTCCTACTTGGTTAATTTGTGTACAATGGAAGTAGATAGGGAGTTAGAAGTAGAGGAAATGGGGGGGAAGAAAGCAAAGAGGAATAAAGAGGGTGGATGGTTGAAGAAGAGGCAGCCCATGCTTGCATTGTTCTCATTTTCAATCTGTTCTGGCTAAAAAACTCTAAACGCTCATGTCAGCTAAACAAGACAGTAGAAACCGGTAAAGTACAGTACTAAACTAGGCTGAAGTCACCAAAAATAGGCTTCGAACAAATGACTGCTTATAATATATAACAATTAAAATGCCAGGTTGTCATATACTCACACCTTGTATATATCATACTGCCGAGAGACTGCCGATCTTTCCCATCTCATAGGTATCAGCGTAGTAGTACAGCTTGATCTTATTTGACAAAGACAATCCAGAAGCCAGAGGAAGATTCCGCAAGCTTAAGCCATCAATCTCAGCAATATCATCAACGAAGGCAGTGACATCTCCAAGTAATCTAAAGATAACACAACGGGCATCTTGCTGCAAATCCGAAAAATCAAAATACAGTGGTGTATTTGCTTTAACTTCCGGCAGACGGTATTCCTCTACAACCAGCTTGCCAGACTCCTGCAGAAAAAACTTAAGTATTGAATGCACACAACATACAAAAATTGGCAAAGGGAAAACTATATATCTATCTAGAGAGTTCAGCCACAGGCTTCTCAAACCCTCAAGGAACAATTTCATGCCGCAAAAACTGGTTACTTTTAGGAACAAACTTGAAAAGAGCAGCAGCACATAGACGAACGGACAACTACGATATTATGTTTCCCAGTCAAACCAAAATATATCTATATCTACACCTCTATATAGCATACGAAAAACTTTGTATATCGGCAGTTGGATGAAGCCGATCCGATGGTACAGAGGTGGCAAACCCGACTTGTGCAGGCCATTGGATTTTCTCTTCACTACATCCGATTCTACCATGTGTAGTGTCCATAAGGTTCTATGATTGGGCTTAGATGTTATGCACAAACCTCAGAGAACACACTTCTACATTGTTCTAGACTCCCAGCTTTTTTCGAACAGAATTTTTACTTTGTGTTCAAGGCTATGGATGTGCCTTCATAAATCTCATTACTTTGCAGATGCAGCACTAGATGTTCTCATTATTTTCTAATAAAAATTGCAGTACAAGAGACACCTCCTTGGTAACGTGCTTGATGTATTTTACCTGAGCTTTGTGTTTTGATTGAATGGACTGGGAGAATTAAACCTGCATCTTATACTTCATGCATGTGCCTCAAAATTTTCAATCTTTGGTCATACTTTGATTATCTGAGCTCTCACGTGCATGCCCATATGACTTACTAGTATGATATTATGTTCAATCAGGGTAATAGCTATATCAGGGTTCCAAGAAACATGAGGTTATTGGCTGAGAAACTGGAACTGGCCAAGCTCCAGTTGCTAGTGTTACCCTTCTTTGGATTGCAGGAATGAAAAACGCAGGAGTTTGGGGCAGGAATCCAAGTGCAAAGGATTGCAAAACACAGGAAAATTAGATGATAGTCGCTTGGACAGAACACAGGTAAATGACCTCGATCCTAGGCAACCTAGTGTGTATAAAAGAGAGGTTGGAGTGGTGTTAAAGTTCCTGTGGAATTAAGGCATAGGAAACAAATCCATAGGAATTTGGTAGCACCATTACATTGATCCAAAAGACATTTGTATGAAAGACTCCTATGAATTGCAGTGCTATGAAAATCCTACAATCCAAAATGGCCCTAGTTAAATCTCAAATTCAATTTTTAACAACATCAAAATTTGACTTAACCTTTTCACCCCCAAAAAAGTTTCCAGGAACAATGAGAATACTGTAAAGACAGAATAGGAAGTGATAAATTACACAAGCATGAAAGTTCCCATAGTTCAAAAACAAAAATACAAAGAGAGCAAAAGAACCAGATAAGTGTCAATTTTAGTCACTAAATCAAGTGAGCTTGACCACATAGCCAGTGCCTTATTACCTTAACAACTGTGACTTGTATATGAAGAATTGCAGGATTCAAGTGTCTATCTTCCATACGTATCAATGAACACTCCTTCATATCTAACTCTGATGGCAGAGGTGAATGGGTTACTCGAGGTCTTATAACACCAAAGGAATCAAGGCGAAATCCAGCTATTCCAGGCGAATTAGGCAAGAGATATTGCTCAAGAACAAGATCGTGGTCTCTCAACCTCTCAGCCTCAACCGGAATCTGAAAAATAGGAGGGGAAAATCTTAGCCATAGTTCGAAATACAGCTGAAAAGTGCTCAGTAAAAAGACAGGGTTTACCCTAAATCTGCCAAACGATGGTGATCCATCTACGTAACTTCTCATCCTCATGATTGCCACAGATGTGTCAGGACCCATCTCCTTGGGCAAAGAGCTACCGAAAACAACAATCCTTTTTGCATGGATAAATGAGTTATGTGAATTGTTTGCCTTAGAATCAATAAATGAGCTTTCATCCAATGATAAAAGATCACTAAAGTCTTCATTAAACTTGGTTGAGCTAGAACCAATTTGGGGAAGTGTCATTTTTATTGAAATTATGCGACAGCGGATAGGATTTGGGAAGTGTAGTTTAAAGTGTCTTGGTGCCTCATCCAAGCTACCCGAATTTTCTGGTCCATAAAGCTGTGGAGATGACACTATCATACTTTGCACGTCCCACTTTCCTATGAATGTGCGGTCGTCTCGCTGTATTTTATTACTAGCCCATATCTCCACCTGCACAGGCAGCACAATTATCAGCATATGAGGTCAATATTGCGCTATATGAAACAGGGGAAATGAAATTAGCCAGTTGGCTAGTTCAAATACTCTTGTTTACGTATGTAGCTAACTCTGTTACATATGAAAAAGATGTCTACAGCAAGGACACTTTGTTAATTTCAGACCAGGATATCGTCAACAAACTAGATAATTTGCATCAGTGTTAATTCTACAAAAAAACATGTCATTGTCATAAAATTATGGTGGTGTCCACACGCCACGAAAACAAATTTGCAGAGATTGCGACTGTTGTTACAAAGAACTGATAGTAAGAGCATAAGAGCAAATTATGGTGTTGTCAAACGTTGAAGTGCTTAAAGAGCAATTATGAAGTACGCACGGAACAAACTCAACAACCAAAATACCAAGCTACAAAGAACTGACAGTAAAATTAGCAATTTACTGCAAATGAAGAGTTTTTATACTTTGTTTAGAAGTATAGAAGCAAGAAACAAGCAGCAATAATCAGTTCAATAGCAGCTCTCTACTATCAAGGTACAAAGGTATGTCAAAGGGTCAAGTGATGCAGACATCTCCAAGCTTAAATGATGTAAAGTACTTCAAGTACATCCCATAAAAAATCAACTATTAGTTGCAATGCCCAAACTGAGCACTTTAGCTACGAAAATATAATTTGTGCATCCACTCTGCAACATTGGGATTTTTTTTTCCAATTTGTGTGTTTCTCCTTTGCCTATTTCTTGGATTCATAGTGCATGAAATAACCAAGCTAAGCGTGAAGTATCTTAAGGCAACTGCTATATATGTTTTGGTATAATGAAATTCAGGAGAGGAAGAGAATACTATTGAATTATTTCTCTTGCATCAACATGGAGCTCGCTCAGGAATAAAGCTGGAAAATGTTTTCCTTCTCTTGCTCTGAAAGGTAATGCGTTTGATTAAGCTATATAGGACTTATTCACTGAAGACAACAATGATTTCAGTGACTTCGTTTTAAATGCCCTTTTTGTTAAATTTACCACGAAAATTGTATATCTAGGAGTTCCCATTTATAATAATCTCGCTAACATAATTTTTTATACTAATGTAGACAAACCATGGATCCCAGAAAAAAGAACCAAGATCGGAAGTACATCTTACAATTGGGCAATCAGATGTTGAGTAACCACAGGAACTGACAATTATTGCAACTCCTGAAACATCTGATATACCGCCAAGAACAATCGGGAACTCCACAGATGTGTTGCCTTGTGGAGCTTTCCAGTAGGACTTGTGCACTCCACTACCAAGTGGTGCCAGCAATGAAAACAGTGGAGCAGAGTCATCAGCAGTTTCTACCTGGGAAAATAAAACAACACAGCAGAATCAAAGCAATACCCTGTGGCAAAACAATACAGAGCAGGGACAATACGATACAGCTTCTGACAAAAAGAAAAATTTATTTTGAAAAGATGATGTTAGGCTCAAGGGTAATGCATTTGAGTGTCTAGTGTCTTTCCACGGTCCATGTGCAACAGTATTGCAGATACAGCAGAGTTATATAGATATAAAGTGGCAGCACCAGAGCAGACAGTAAAAGGGTAGAAGTTAATAGAACAATGTCGAGGAATACCGTATGTAAAAAGCTTGCGTGTGGAAATTCTGCAAGAGATTCTTCATCATCAAGGAGCTGCTTCAATTGTCTCAGACCAGATTGAACACTATTTACTGAATCCGATATTCTATTGGGCTCAAGTTGGCAGACCTGATTCACTGCTTTCAGTGCTGCTTTCTCCGCACGACCTTTTCTTCTCATACTATGAAGAACCCTGACATAATCGACATACAGTGCTTGTTTGATCATCTCATTGCAGCATGATTTGCACACAGAACTATCTGCGAGAGCTGAATAGCCACCACCTTGATTCCCACCATATATCTTCAGATCTCTGTAAGTGTTGCCAAGCAAAAGGAAGGCCCCTTTCCCAGCACAGCAAGCCTTGCAAGCTGTCCTTTCGCACTGGGAACACTCCAAGAATAGTGATGTATTTCCACTAGTAGCTGAAGCTTGCAACGAAGATACAGCACGGACTTCACATGCCCCACCAGAGCATGATTCACCATTTTCACTGATATTCCAAAAGTCTACAGCATGGCTATTGACCTTTTCCAGCCCTATTGAAGCATTAGCACGATCCTCGAAGACAGAATGCCCCAGCAATGCTAGCTTATCAGTAAGGCTGGATAACTTCAACAGGTAAGAGTAATCAACTGAACGATTTGGATCTACCGTGGCAGGAATTACACCAATCGATAACAATGCCCGGTCCCTTTCGGCAGCAGAAAGATCAAGATAAAGACGTTTTATTTCAAGCTTCATCATTTGTTCAAAGTTAAGGCTCTTTCCCTGAAAAGATGAATAAGAGTTACATCTCTAAGATCCTCATTTAAACTTACAAACAAATCTGTTCATAAAATAGTTTTTTTTTCTTGTTTAGAAATAGGTAATCATTAATGAGAACAGGATGAGTATATAAAGCATGGCAACTAAGCAGTGCCAGGTCCAATATATAATGTACATATAATGAGCTCATAATCATAAGTTGGCAGGGTCTTTTCTCAGTTTCAGTCAAGTCATTTCTAGATAATATAACCTTCTAAATAAACCACCATTGGATGAGAGTACCAATTTCAGATATTACTTGTAAATAAAATTAGCTCAACACCAGTTTAAGGAAAATCTATCAATGAACTAGAGGATAGGAAAAGAACAACAATGAATTTTGTAAGGAAAAATACCTTATTATTTTGAGAAAGTGACTCCAAAAACTCGAGATAAAACTGTGTACTGCCACAATCTTCAACATGGTTATTGACTTCAGCAACAGGCTCTTCTGATGCAGTGGCAAAAGGGTTGACGTCAAATTCATCATCAAAGAAGTTCGTCTGATCCTCATTACCAAAAGATGTATTTCCAGTGTTTTTTGATTGGTTCGGTACGTCGATATCACCCGTGAGAAAATCCACAAAATTTCCTGAACCACCAGGTTGAACTGATGATGAACTTCTAGTATAACTCCTCTCACTACCGTGAACAGCATTACCAGGAGAGGAAGAATCTGCAATATTTTTCAAAGCTAGATCGCGGGGAGTATATGCTTTTTCATGGAGGAGCTCCAAAACTTGAGCAACACCTTTGCTATTGGTTAACATATCCACCCATGGAAGAGAAACACCAAGTACTTCAATCTGTTTCAGAAGATTACTCATCTAATAAAATAAATATACAGAGGCGAAATAGTTCAATTGTTAAGAGCTGCTTCTTAATACATCAACATCCAGATGGTTGTCAACTTTTACCTCACCAAGTGTGATGGCTGTTCTCGCCATGGGAGAAGGATGAAAAGATAATGCGACAACCCGATTTAGAAAGTTAACTTCTCCTTCCAGCTCTTCGAAGTCGTATAACAACGGAAGATAAGTGCTCTCTTGAACGTCCGGTCGAGCACTATTGCCTGTAACAGCCAAGTCCTCTGGATGAATTCTTCCAGTGAGAGGGATCAACAAATTTGTCCCATTCGAGCACTGGGGTATGCAAGCGCCCTAAACAAGTGAACTTGCAGTTAGTTACACATTAGCTGGCTACACATGATTTGCAAAAAGATAAGCAGCAGCAGGGAACAAATGTAATCATTTGATCAAAAGATGTAAACTGCAAAGAGCTAGCATGCAGCAAATAAGCACCATATAGTATCAGATCGCCTTACCCTGATTCAGATAGTATAAAACAAAAAACTGCCTTAAAACAAAGAGTTCCTCAAACATTAAGAATAGTTCAACGCATCCACGTGCTTTAATTGGAATTCATACAGAAATAAATATCACAGAGTAGCAAGTAAACTGATGAAAATAAAAAAGTATCACGAGCATTGAGCATGGGCTCATGTGCACAGATAAACCTATAATAGGTAGAGAAATAGAGTAGTTTTTGGAAATTACAGGATCTACGCAATAGATGTTAGCCAAAATCAAAGCCATGCTCAGATTAGCTGAGCTTGACTTTGCGTTTGTCTGTCCCAATTGTGCTTCTGATTGGACCTTGCTACTATCGGAGAGTCCAAAGTATGTAATTATCAGGTCATACCAGTTCGTATGATGCCTATATTTACATTTCTAAATTAAATAAAATTAATTTATGCAACAGAAAAAGGAAAGTAAATCACAAGATTATCTCTTCTACAAGCAGATTAGGCCTTGGGACTTTTTCTTTGGAAACAGGGATACTATTAGTTATTCATGAAAGATCAAAGGAACATTAGGGATTACAGGTTCTAGCGCTATAGCTGCTTTGAACTTCTTGCAACACAACACCATAGCAGCTCAAGGTCTTGAACCTAGTACAGTCCGCAGCAGTAGCAGTGGCTGGATGGACCCGCTGCAGGCCGAATAGAGGGCACTGGCAGCCCATGTACAAAACCCAGTGCTGTTACCACCCTTCTTTAGTCCTACATCCCACAGGTACTAAGGCGACATCCACCTTAAATGAACTTTCAGATTGAACTGGCAACAAGTGCACTTGCACCAAAGGAACCATCGCACAGTTGCCGCAAGCCACCAGATTCTGATCAAGTGTTTATGTTTTGTTTGGATATTGGAAGCTAGCGGTTTTCCTCCACACACCCCTCTGACAGCAGAGCCCAACCAATGCCAATGATTTCTAGGGGGCTTAGAGGTTGAAGGGATTACGGGCATGTTTGGTTGACGTCCTGGAGCTGATGCCTGAAAAAGTCGAGTGCCTGGACAGCGCCTGAGATGTCAGTTGTTTTCTGCCTGGCCAGGCGAGGATTTTTTGGTTCCTGTCCAGGCCTGGGGGTGTTAAATATATTAAATCAGGTCACTGTTCATCTGTACTTCCTGCTATTTTAAATTGAACAAGAGGATTAGCATCCCAGGCACGTCCAGGCGTCTGGTTCCGGTCGCCTGGACCAGGCTAACGACGAGATCAGGTTTTACGGCCAGGCTAATGACGCACTCCACTTTTCCAGGCCAGGCTGCTATCGGATCTCTAGGACTCGAACCAAACAAAGTACAGGCAGGTCTCAGGCAAGCACCAGGCCAGGCAGCTTTGCACCAGGGTAGCAACCAAACAGGCCCTACGTTTTTATCTTTATCTTTAATAATGGGACAACAGTCCGGCTTAAGTAATGGCATACATCTATCCATTCAGGCTTTCTTCTGGACAGCCTACCAACAATTAGTCTCAGCCTGGCCCATTAAGATAGGTTATATGCTTGTGCAATGAACCAAGCACCCTCTTATATGAACTGGCAGTGGTGCCTGCCAACATCCTACGGGCTTCTTTCTCACTTACAGGAGGGGGTACCTTGCAGGCATGGCAGCGCTCTACCACTGTAATATAGGCAATATATTGCATGGCCACAGGCAAATCGCAATGTTAACTGACTTCCCTATAGTTGTGGAACTGGGCTGGAGACTGTAAGACAATGTCAAAGTTTTGTTTTGCCAATTCTCTTATTCAGTCAATTAAAATGCTTAATTTCACCAAAGATGCAATGTTTTATTACCTGAATTCATTGACATTCTTCTTAGGCATAATGGGCCAAATGCACAAAACTTGAAGTATTGTGAGTGTTCAGAAAGGTATCTGAATGTAGAGTGGAGACTAGTGCTTACACTATGTGCCACAGGACTTCACGTCACCATTTCGTTAGATCGTTCATCGTTTTTCTTAATTGTGACTCTTAACTGGCTAGTCCACATATCGCATTATCACACGCAAATCACAATTTTGACTCGGTTCGCATTAGTTGTGGGACTAAGGTCAAGACTGTAAGACAATGTCAGAGTCTTGTTACCCCAGTTTTCTAAATGCATAATTTGATCAACTAAGATTCTATGTTTACTTCTTTGAATTTGATCCATTCTTTTAATGCTAAATGTGCCAAAGTCACCAAACTAAAAGTACTTTCATTATATCAAGATTCAAGAAGGATATTTGAGTAGAGATTAATGCTGACCGACCATCGCAATGATTGCATAGTTGATGGCAGTACTAATTACCATGCACCACAGGACTCAACATCACCATTTTGCTGGATCTCTTATAATCATTTTAAAGTGTGGTCAGTAACTCGCCATGGCTTTTATTTTTCAGAGGACTGTTTTTTTCACTGACAATACTTGGCTTTGGCTGAGTTACCATTGTCACATCCAAGGATGCCATCAGAATCTTTTGAAGTTCTCTGTTCTTGAATTGTGCATATCTGGATGTAGTCATGACATATTTTCACATTATTTTTTGGCGTCAAGGTTCAAGGGTCCCTTTTAGAGGGATACTCATGCTGTAAAAGAAGTTAGCACAGCTAAGCCAAAGTTAAGGGGTACACTGTTTGGTTTTGGCTTAAAACCAGGCATCATGCCTCAAGTTCAGATTGTCAGAATTGCAACATAGCATGTTGGCATAAACCCAAAACTTGAGTGGTGCATCTGATGAGGCTCAATATTAGCAAGGACTGCATTTTTTTATGCGTTCCCAGTTCACCCAGTCTTGACACTGTGTACACATGTCAGTTCATCAAGCCTAATCCTAAAAGTGAGCCATCTTGCTATGAAAAGCGAAATTAATGAGCCTACCTGGCATAAAATAAAATATTAAGAATATAACAGCAAGATGAAGACAAACCTCAACAACAAGCTTAAGGGCATCTATGCTGGAGCCAACTCTGACATCTACAGTAGCTGGATATGAAGAATCTTCAACCCCATGGGAAACAGTAAGAAGAAGCTGAGAAACATGACAAGGTTCTCCAAGGTATATAAAAAGCTCAACATAGTCTGCACCTTGCTGGCATACCTGCATGATCAAGAGACCTTAGCATGTTATAGGAAACACTGAGATGTGACTAAGTACTCCACATGTTTTTATATTACACAATTCAGAGTTTCAGACTCTTCAAGACATCAACTAGTCATATTCCATGGGTGTGGTGGGATTTGTTAGGGACGAAGTATTTAATACACCATAGCTATCCCCCAATTCAAATAAATCAGGTCACTATCAGGATATATTACTCAAAAGGAACTATATAAATAAGCAACATACCCAAACAATATCCTTCTTTTTGAAGCTGAGAAGACTGGAACCACCATCAGCCATTGGAGTGATACAAGGAACTGGTTTCAACATGCATCCAGATGGTCTCGATAGTACCTGAATTATCAACATCAGGCATGTTCAACACAAAGATGAAAGTCAAAATTAAGAAAAGTAACAGATGGCCTCGATAGTATACTTGAACTCAAGACCTTAGGCTCCGATACCAAGTTAAGCTTCATGCACTAGCCAACGCAACCAGAAGTCCGAACTGATGGAAAGGACTAGGCAATTCACATATACACTTCAACAGTATTAAGCCAATGAATAAAAATTCTTCTTAGACAGCTGTCTTGGCTCTTGAGTTATAGACTATAGTAAAAAACTTAAAAATTACTAGCATTTAAATTCTAGCTATAGTTTAAGACCAACGATTTCAACAATTACTAGCATTTAAATTCTAGCTATAGTTTAAGATCAACGATTTCTTCCCTATGAATGAGTTTCTAGTTTTCTCTAACTCTGGTGAACCTTGCTATTTTGGAACGGAGGAAGTACATCTCATTTTCACCCTAACCAGCAGTGGATTTCCCTAAAGTTGCAAAATAAGAGTAGGGTGCGTTGAAGGGAAATGCACAGCTGGTTAGTGGTGAAAATGAGAAGTACTTCCGCCGTTACAAAATACTTGAAGTTCTAGGTTTGTCCTAAGTCAAACATCTTTAAGTTTGACCAAATCTATAGAAAAATATATCAACATGAACATCTACAACATCAACTATATATAATATGGAAATATATTTATGTTGAATCTAATGAAACTACTTGGATGTTGTAGATGTTGATATGTTTTTCTATGGACTCAGTCAAACTTAGAGAGATTTAACTTAGGACAAAGAACTTAAAAGTATTTTAAAACGGAGGGAGTAGAAATAAATTATCAATTGGCATGTCGCTAAATCTGATCATTACAGTGCATGGAATTATTTTCTCAAACAACAGTGCAGGGAAATTCTAAGTCAACTAAAACTCAGGGAAATCTGCATTTTAACTAGCAAATTGTTTCAATCTAATTGCGGAAACTGATAATGTATTCTAGAAGTTCTAGTTAAGTTAGAATAGCATGTTTGGACAGTTCATGCAGAGAATTGACTAACCGGCTATCCTATACATAACTGAAATAAAGATTGGTAAAGTGAACTTTGTAAATAAGATGCTGATAATGAATAAGTTTACCTACTTTGAGAGGGAAAATTGGGATGGATGGGAGATGCTTATATAGCCTCAATCCAAGAAACATCTCAAACTGTTTTTGACGAGAGCTATCATTCATATAATTGTGGAACCTTCTTTGCAGTGTAATCTTGACATTCTGAGCAGCAGAGAATTTACTGAACTTTCCAGTCTCCTCCTTGAATATGTTTAGAATCTCGCTGTGCATAGCTTTTGAGCCAGTGTACAACGTGGCATGTATATCACCAGCCAAAAGAAAAATTTCAGCAAGATGGTTCACTGGGGCAAGCATTGTTGAGCTCTTGAACTGCTCAAATGTCATATCAAATCTCTTCCAGCGCTTAAGTGGAGCTTCCTGGCATGGATGCTCCCATGAGGTAGTACGTGTATTATGATCGATATAAAATGATTTACCTGTTACAGAGTCAAAGCGTTCCTCCCATCCAGGGGGCAAAGAACGAGCACTCCGACCGTTATACTCGGAATTTCTGCTTGCCGATAAGCCAAACATAGCATCTATATCAAGGGAAATACCAAGTTGACTACACTGTTCGACAAAAACTTGAAGCGCCCCAAAATAGCTAGCAGCATTGGTGCGATCAAGAGAATCTGCACAATTAAAGCGTACCACACCATTTTGAATATTATCCATACAGAACCCACCATCACCATTGCAGATAATTGATCCCTTGCATTCGTTAAGCTGCTGTTTTACACTGTAGTAATTCCCTTCACTGAAGCCAATGGCCATTGTTGGTGCTTTAAGGTGCCTCCAGAGGCCCTCAACTGTCTGTTGTTGCCCTTTTAACTTCACAGTGGCATGCCAGTCATAATTTATCAACTGAATCCAGGTGTTTCCAAGCTTGCCAGTAGACTTCAGGTACTTCAGAGATTCTTTGAAATGTTCAACTAGAATTGTCTCAGGTTTTCCTTCAGCATATCTTAGCAAGTTAACACACACAATGGGAACCATTCCAGGTTTCTTCTTACTCGTAGCATTGACTTCAGATGATTTATTACCGTATCTTCGACCCAGCCGTTGGTAGTATTGCAAGGTCCCATTGTAAGGATCATCAGCAACATAAATCTCAGCCTCAACTGACACAGCATTCTTTATTTCTGCACCCCACCATATTGGTATAGTCCCACGCCGCCAGATATACGAGTTAAAAGGTATTACTTGCCCACCTTTTTGAGGGGCCCAAACAATTTGCTCGCACTCCACCTCATTGCCGGTGCCAGAACATGCATTCAGCCCACGAGCCAAATAGCGGGTTCCAGGATGTAGCCGACTACGGCGTGCAATGAGAGCAACTAGCCCACCTTGCTGCCCTGCAGCTCCAAAATTGCGACACTCTGCAAAGCCCTGCAAAAGAATGACACAATGCCCCGGCAAACCAATGTCCTTGAAAGGCCTTGACAACCACGCATTCCACACGAATTCCTCATCTGGTTCCTGAATAGCCATCCGACTTGGAAACGGCCTAGTGATATCCCTCGTTTCACAAAAGTAGTACTTGCCATCAATGTCAAGATCAGCCAAATCCTTGATATTCTTCAGCTCTCCACTTCCCTGGGGCTGAGGATTCTGCAGCTGAATCTTTACCCATTGACTCTCCGCCACGGTATATATACACCCGCCTCCAGGCAGCCGTGGGACCGTCGCACTGAGCTGCGTCGCAACGAGAAGCAGTGCATAACTCCCTAACACGGCATAGCCCAGCACGGCCTTGGCGTACGTGGTACTCTTGGACAAGAATCTCGACCCGTTGGTGATGTGTTTCAGAGCAGCTGCCTCGGAGTCAAAGAGGTCCTCCCCCTGCTTCCCCTGGTGGCGCAGCGCACCCGTGGTGGGGTCGACGCAGATCACCTGCGTGTCGCCTGCTGTCAACAGGCTCACCACAATGTACACCTCATTTGTCTCCAAGACGACGACGACCACCGACGTGTCCCCCCGGTCGGACTTGCCGCGCACCATGGAGGCTCAGGTCAGGCCCCCAAGATCTGTTTCTGCACAAAATAAAACTGCTGTTAGTGGTGGTGATGCGGAGCTGATAGCCACTCGATGCGGTGGTGGATCTCGAAATCGCATGGCCCATGTAGGCAAACATTCGATCTATCTGGCATCAAGACAGTGAATACACAGTACACTAATTGATCTGCACATATGCTCCTGAAGTTCACACACCGCATGGTATAGGATTGAGACAGGCAAAAAATATATATATACCCTAGGCGATGGCGTTGTCGAGCAGGAGACACCGGCGCTGCTCCCGGTAGGGCGGCTCGCGCCGCCCGAGTCGGAGGAGGCTCGCGGTGGCGCCCCCCGAGTCGTAGGAGGCTCGCGGTGGCGTCCCCCCCGAGTCGGAGGAGGCTTGGCGCAGGACGCCGGAGGAGGCTTTTCCGACGGTGCGGCAGGACGCAGACGCTGGCGCAGCACCGAGGTGGGCTGCCGCGGGTCTCTAGGGCGCGCCGGCGCTGGATCTGGCGTGGCGGCGCTGGATCCGGCGTCACCGGCCGGGATCGATTCCGGCGAGATCGGGCGACCGTTTTTCTATTCCCCACGCGATGTGGTGTCTGTCTGTCAGCGATGGCCGTAGAGTTGCTGGTCGTGTGATCTGCTCTGCTCCTCCTGACCCAACCTCCCACACAAATAAATCTGCCAGCTAAACTATCTCTAATCCCCTAAGAGCATCTATAATCAGGACCCCTCAAACCCGTCTCAAACGTCCAGACAGGCCGCCGGTCACAATTTTTTGACCCAGACGGGCCTCTCAAACGGCACCCCCCATATCCAGCCCAAATATGGGGCGGATATGGGGGCGCCCGAGCGCGCCTGCCACGTCGGCCTAACGAAGGGGCCCCACATGGAAACGCCCGGAAACCCGACGGTCCGACGAATGCCGCGTCCGTCGCCATGGTGTGAACGCCGCGAGGCGCCGCTCCGGCAGGCCGCGTAGTACCTTGCCCGGCTATTTAAGCCGGTCGGCGCCCCCAGCCCTAACACATCCGCCTCTTCCCTCCCTCCCCCGCCACTCGAGCCCGTTAGCCATGCCCCCACGCCGCCGCTACTACACGATCCAGCACTGTCTCTTCCTCCTTGAGCAGGTTCGGATCCGTAGGGAAGCGGGGCTACCTCTGGAGCTGGAGGAGGTGGAGGAGGAGGTGCCGGCAGAGGAGGAAGAGGAGGAGCAGGAGCTGCGCGGAGAAGACGCGCGAAGCTGGATGTAGGTGAGGAGGAGGACGTGGGCGTGTGGCCGGAGTAGCACGCCATCCTAAGCTCTATCCGCTCAGAGTCGGCTGCGGAGGCAATGAGTCACCGTCGGCAACAGATGGAGGCGGCGCAGGTGGCCCAGGCTCTGGCGCCGGCGACTCAGGCCATCTACGATAACGACCAAATTTGATTAGTATAGAACGTAGTACGTTGTATGGATTTACGAGATGAATATGAGAGAGTTGTATGTGAAAAAGGAAATATGAGGCGTGCCCGGTCACTGTCTGCGGACGCGCCCGCAGGCGTTTGAGGGGCCGGATTTGCCAAGTGTGGCTGTAGATGCTTTAACCACTTCCCATTGTCAATCTTCAAAAATAAGAAGTAGAGAATAAAATAGGCAGATGCAAGCATTATGAGCTCAGCAGACAGTTTAAAGAAAAAAGTACAAATTAAATTATTAAACCAGCGTCTCAATATATATGATTAATCCATGATTAATTGTTTAATCATGGAAAACAACTTATTTAATCCCAAAGAAAGACAGAGGAAAGGAATACAAGCCTGGATCGATTTACTTAATCGCCACCGAGAGAAAAGGGCTTGCACTGAACTTGGAGGCATCTAACTTTATCCCAGGAAATATTTCTTCTATTTTTATCAATGCAAAATACTTAATCGAGCCGGTGCCTTCCCCAATTTCTTTCATGGGAATAAAACTAATCTTCATTCGACGTCGAACCCCTTCTCCTGGAGCTCCTGCACCACCTCGTTGCGCATCCGGAACCACAGCTTGCGCGCCTCCTGGTCGAACTTCTTGGACTGCAGCTGCTTCTGCATGTTGTCCGAGTCCATGTTGGCGTCCGCGAACCCCTTGGGCCCGATCGTCGTGCCCAGGGCGCCCCCGCTCTTTATGAACTCCTCCACCGCCTCCTCGTCGCCCGGGTACGGGAACTCCCTGCGCTCGTACAGATGCGCCATCTCCTTCTCTTCCTGGGGAAATGATTTGGAAATAGAATTTTAAAAGCAAGAAATATAAACTGAACATTCAGGTGAAAGGAACATAAGCATTGACGTAAATGAGTGTTTAGGGCTGTTTTCAACAACCTTGGAGAAGAGAGATTCACCTCCTCTGAGTGATTACTATGGATAATCATATGTCAACAAGCGTGCCACATTTGGTGTCGCAACATATAGCCCGATAGAACTTAAGTTCCTTTTCATATTAGTCTCATGTTTTCAGTGTTCAACGTGACATGTAAGGGCTGCTTATTAGTTGATATTGGACAGCCGAAAATGTGAACTATTTCAGTAAAGCCTAAAGAGGCATATGAAATATTTGCAGACAAAATATAATCCCCACATAAAGGTTGTCTGAATTGCATCTCATAAACATAATACAAGCATCTAATATGCTGCTGCCTATGCTTTAATCAGCAACCGGTTATGGCAGTTCACAGATGCAAATCAGTTTTAGTCTACGTATACTGCTGCAATTATGCGAGCGTCTCATACAACGAAATTGTAGAATGGACACTGCTGGATCAATCCATTTCTCAAGTCACAGTATGTATCGACATTATCTATTGGCAGCTCTGAACCATAGTTCCAGAAACAGAACATACAGCAGGATGAACTTATTTGTACTGAACAATTATCTTGCAGCAAAACAAAAGGCCTCAGCAATTCATGTCTGCCCCACCCAAGAAATAAATTAAAGGTCACCACCGGCCATACCTTGGGCCGTGGCTTGAGCGTCCACCAGCCAAGCGGTGATGTCTCATTCCAGAACCACGCGGCGCCAAAAAGCGCGTATGTGCATAGCATGCCCTTGCCCATCTGCTTAAAAAAGTAGGCGTCCCCCTTCTCAAAACCCAGCCTCCTGAACCCCACAAATCAACAAGAACAGAGACATCATCAAGAATCAATCTGTTCACAAGCCAAACAGAACTGTAGAGAGGGCGAGCCAGTTATGGGAAGCTCGTCGTGCTCACTTACTTGAGAAGCCGACGGGCCTGGGGGAAGCTGCGCAGCATCGTGTTCACCTGCAGGAAAGGAGGAAAGTAAAGGGGGTTTCGATGCAGCATTTTTTATGAATATTGTTGCCTCAATATTCGAGTTCCTGCCAACTCTGGTTAGTTTGGTACATACTGAAACAGTTTATGTATACCGAAACTTAACTTATTTTACCTAAACAAACTGACAGAATTGACCGAATGTTCAGGCCTAATCATATATATGTCCAACATCGTAACCAGTTCTGCAATTCATAGGCGAATTAATACTTCGTAATTTCTGTCGCTCTTTTCCTTTTTTTTTTTACTATGCTTAGTTCAGGCATCAATCTTTCAAGTCTTCGGGTATCATACACGTTCCTATGGCATATTATTCCCTCTTATGTTTCGAATAATTTCACTGGTTGCTAAAATTCGTCATACCAATTATACTCTCTAAATATGGATTTTCGGTCCTTGAGAAACAAGTCCCATGTGATGAGTAGGTTTCTGCCAAGATTCAATAACTCTTACGACACGATAGAGTACCATCGTGCCATGGAGCAGAGCTCCCCGGATCAAACACCACAGAAACAAAACCAAGCGACTTGCGACGGCATGCTGAGTACAGAAATAGAGAGCTGTGCCTAAGAGCAAAGCAGGCCGCCTGGCGCACATCACAGGACACAACTTCGCGGAGAAGGCACCGGAGAGCACTCGCCTCAGCATGACCGCCACACCTATTACGCGTATAACAGCGCAATCGGTTTTCAGTTTCGCTTCTCGGTGACCTCTGCGGCATAACAGCAAGCAGGACGCGTGCATGACACACACCGTGGTTGCTGAAGACTAGACAAAAAAAAAATTGTTCCTCTGTGGTTGCTGAAGACTAGACATAATCCACCTAGAACGGCGCATTCATGCAACGCATAACAGCAACAAAATTTCGTGGCTTCTGTTAGATTAACACGAAATTTCATGGTTGCTGAAAGATTACCCGCGGTCGAGAAATGCCCCCGAAAAACTCCATGCCATCAGCAGGAGGGAGGCCAAATTAGCAAGCGCATCGATATCAATCGGGATATGCTCGAGCAATAGCAGTCAGCGGTACACCGGTGAGGGGTGGTTATGGTCGATTTATTACCTGTGGCTTTGCTGGGCGGGGCGGGACAGGGAGTGGGGATCGCCGGCGGTCGTTGGGCGTCGGGGAGCCGGGGCGGGCGAGGGGGGCGGACTTCAGAGGAGGGAGAGGAGGCCAGGCGCCTGATGGCGGGGCGAAGCTGGAGGCGAGGCGGTGATGGAGTGACGGCAGGCCAGTGAGCGCGCCGCCGCCGCCGGCGAGGCCGGGCTCGTGAGGGGAGAACCGGTCGGGGGCTCGCGAGGGGTAGAGCTGGGCTGCTGGGCCGCGCTCTAGCGCAGAACAGAAAACAAAAGTAGGAAGAAGGCTGGGCTGTGTTGGTTTATTTTCTGAACCCAATAAACCGGGTCATGGGTTGATACATTTCTTATCTCAAAAAAATAAAAATGTGTTGATACATTTCTTATCTCAAAAAAATAAAAATGTGTTGATACATTTCTCTCCCTTTTGGCTTAAGATTGAGTGCAGTATCCGTTCATCTAGTAAATCCGATGTACTCCCTCCGTCCCAAATTACTTTTCGCAGATATGTATGTATCTAGATGTATTTTAGTTCTAGATACATTCATTTCTGCGACGAGTAATTTGGGATGGAGGGAGTACTATGCACGTATGTATGAGTGCTTGCGTCTGTACTGTGTTAAGAAAAAAGTAAATCCAAATATACTTACACTAAAAAAAGGTAAATCTGGCCCACAGTATGTTTTATTTTTGATTTCCAAGCGAAAACAATGGCCACCCTAACTATGTAGAAGCAAATTTTCAAACCCTTTTTCTTGTTTTTTACATGCCATTTTGTTTTTACAAGTGCCCTTTTCTAGATTACTAAAAGAGACATAATGTCTCATCTTCTCGATGTCACCATAATATGAAAAAGGAATGGCACAATTAGGATTTCTATAATGAACCAACACAACATAGGCAGCTCAGGAACACATGCTTTTGTAAACAAAACAAAACAAAACTCATGCATACATATACCATCACAATTTTATCTATGTTTCAAATCTTTTAAAATATATGCAATTCTCATTTCCAATAAATATCTTATGAAAACTTTTAACTCGGACGAGGATATAAATTTCTCTTTTCTGTCACAATTCGGAATGGTCAAGACTCACGACTACATAACAGTTCATTCTTGTGTTGTTGCCAGCAGAGAGAATCAAAGAAAAGGCTTAATAGTATTTCATTCCTTACTTTTCTGCCACGGTACCACAAATACAAAGATTGCAAGCCACCAATACTACGATAATGAATCTTCCACACCGGTAGATGGATCATCATCTGCAAGCACGATGAATAATATAACTAGATTGGAATTTAAAAAAAAAACTAGATTGGTAATGAACTAAGAGATCGACATCCATCCATGCATACGATGCATCAATGGATAGTTTTACTCAGACAGACTCAGACCCTCACTCTCAGACTCGCATTCGTACTCAGAACTCGATATGGATCTTGTCTTCTTCTCCTCAGTATGGGAACCCCATGTTCGTCCCGGTCGCCTGCTGCATCATCTCTGTCCCAGCGGCTATCCCCATGGGTGCCGGCATCTCCATATTAGCAGGGAACTCCGGCGGCGGCATCGCCATAGTCACCAGCTGCTTCTCCGTCCCGGCGGCGAATTCTGGTTGCGGCGACATCACCATAACCATCTGTTGCATCTCCATCCCAGCGCCAAACCCGGACGTTGGAGGCATCGCCATTGGCATATGGTGCATATCCATCCCTATGGCTAATCCTTGAGTTGGAGGCATCACCATAGTCACCTGCTGCTTCTCCATCCCAGTGTTGGTGCTGGTGCTACCAAATTCAAAGGTACTTCCACCGAAGAGTTGTTGTGGCAGTGGTACCCTAGGCTCCTGGAGCGCGCGAAGGATGTTCTCCATCCCCAGGTTCAGGAGTACCTGGTTTGCGCATTCAGAGACGGCGACCACTTGGCATCGGCTTAGCGTGAAGGCCATCATCTCCTCCTCCCCATGTCACCTAGTTAAAGGTTAAGCGGGCCGCAATCTGGTCCCCCACGGCACGCTTCTTTGCCATGGCCTCCTCCATGCACTCTTTCCGCATCTTCACCTCCTTAATTTGCGTGTGACTTCGCGTCTTCTTGAGTGCAACTTCTTGACTTATTGTTATTGTCGGTGGCGCTCGGGACTCCCGTGGCGCCGCCAAGAAGCGGTCTATAATGACCTCGGCGGAGGGTGACCAAAGGAGAAGGCATTGCCAGCAGGTGAGTAGGCAACGGCGGCTACCTCGGCGCCGCACATCACCGCCAGCTCATTGGCTTTGTTAAACAGACCCTGCCGGCGCTTGGTGAAGCATACCTGTCGGGCGCCCTCCTTCTCGACCCGCCGCATGATGGTCTTCTTCCTTCCATTGCCACCCTTCCGCTTCGGCGCCATTGCTCGCTGAGAGAAAGAAAGAGGAGAGTAGGTATCGATTTGTGTTTGTCTACTTCTCAGGGTCGTACGTGCTTATATAGAAGCCAAGAGAAGATGATGAGGATTGAGGAATCGCTGGGCTAGGCTAGCCTGGGCGTTAAAACAATTGGAAACTCATGATTGGCAAAGAGGTATTGTTCAGTATTCTCTGTCCACGACCTGTCACGCGTATAAGCATAAATTAACCTGTACGATCCAATATTTCAAATAAGGTTTTTAATTGCTTCCTTCCGTTTTGTTGCGTATTTTTATTAGGTAAGGATTAAGAACGAGCGCAATGAGATCTTTCCTCATCATCTTTCTATTTTAGTAGGAAACGAATCAATCTTGGCCCGGAAAAAGAAGGGTCTTTTACATTTATGTCCCTAACTCGAACCCACTACTCAGATTTACCCCTAATTTTGAAGTGTGCTTAAATTTACCCCTGTGTCGTGAGGTGCCCTTACAGAAATGCCCTTTCGTTGACATGTTGTAATAAGAACATGACATGTTGTAGATAAGATTTATTCATGTTGACAGAGAAACGGAGTAATGCAATAAGAACGATGACATGTTGTAGATAAGATTTATTCATGTTGGAATAGACCCCACCTTTTATTCTTAATAGCAACGATACATGCGTGCCTCGCTACCCCTTCTGTCACTGGGTGAGGACACTGCAAGATCGAACCCATCACAAACACCTCTTCCCATTGCAAGAAAAATTAATCTAGTTGGCCTAACTAAAACAAAAGATTCGGAGAAGAAATACGAGGCTATAACAATCATGCATGTAAGAGATCAAAGAAACTCAAATAATATTCATGGGTATGGATCTTCTCATAAACTTGAAATTCGTTGGATCCCAACAAACACACCGCAAAAAGTCTACTCCCCTAGGGTTTCTGAAATATTTGGATATTTATAGAGCTGAGAGGCAGTGGAGGACACCCCATGGGCCCCGGCTTCGGTGAGCCCAATTTTGTAGTTAGGGTTACGGTGGCGCCTGCTCCTCCAAGTATTAGTTGTAAAAATTCTACTTTGTATGACTTTTTAAGATGATCAAGTGCTAGTAGTTCTACTGAACTAGTTCAGTTTCTCGCGCGAATGTCTGATTTCAAATTTTGAGGGTTCGTATACGGTTTCTGTTCTATCGCGGCTGTTTTTGGACCGTATCCGAAGACAATCGCGAACTGTAAACGCGCTATAAGGGTCCGCGATATAAAGGGTCTGCTAGAGATGCTCTAATATTCCAATCAAAGTCCGTGCTAGCTCGTCCAGGTGCACCTAGTTCTTATTCCAAAGGATTTAAAAAAAAGTTTTGAGCAGCACCTAATTCTTCTTCTTTTAGGCACCAACCAGAAGTTCTCCTCCTTTTATAATTCCTTTCCAAGTTCTTGTTCGGAACGTAGGTCCTAGAAGTACTGAAAATGATGGGGGCATTGTTACATTTGTCGGCAAACCGAAGTATTCCCTCCGTGTAGTGTCAAAAAATGATCTTATATTATGGGATGGAGAAAGTACAAAATATAGTTAGGAAAAATGTCTGACGATGGTACTTTTTCTAGATGACATGTACAGTTACTTGGCCTTTTAAGCCTGGATGCAGGCGAATCAACTTCACCATCTATACCTATAATATAATAAAGGAGCTATTGCTTCTCGTTGTACGTCACCAAAGATGCCCCCAAAATTGCAAAATATTATATTACCCACCGATGCCACCTATAAGTGATAAAAAATGTTTCATATAGGGGAATCACCGCCTGGGCCGGCCTCTATAATGCGCTCTGAGCGCTGGGAGAAGGCACAACACGCCTCTTTTGGCCCGCCCATGTTCGGGCGGCCTGTTTTATCAAATTTCTTTTATTATTTTTCTTTTCTATTTTCATTTTTTTCTACCTTAAATAATTTTGGACTTCAAAATAGTTCTGACAATTAAGAAAATAAGAATTTTGAAATAAGAGGTTTAATAAATCATAAAATGTTTGTGGATTCAAAAGTTGTTTGCGAATTTGTAAACAAAAGTTTGCTTCTTAAAAAAAGTTCAAAATTATAAAACCAAATGTTGGGAAATAAAAAAATGTTCATGATTTTTTTAAATCTCGGTGCATTAAAAATTGTTAATGAAATCGAAGAAAATGTCGCCAATTCAAAAAATGTACATGACTGGAAAATATCCTAAAAATTCAAAAACTGCGCTTGACTTCAAAAATATTTTATTCATTCATAAAATGTTCGCCGATTCAAAAAAATGTTCATACATTTCAGACAATGTTCGTTAAATAAAAAAATCATGAATTTCTAAAATTGATCCACCAATTTCCAAAAAAACATTGTCGGTTCTAGAAATATCCACCGATTAAAGAAAATTGTTTAAAAAATGTTCACATTTTTCCAAAAATTGTTTCCAAATAGCAAGAGATGTTCATGGATTCAAAAAAAATTCTTGATTTTTAAATTTTTAAAAATGTTTAAAATATTTAAAAGGTCATGATTTCAAATATGTCCATGTGTTAAAAAATATTCATGATTTCATGAAATAGAGAGTGATGGCGTATCTCGGTGATGCAGCAAAATGTTGTCATGACCATTGCAGATTATTATATTTTTGCTCCCGTTGCAATGCATCGGTCATGATTTATAAAAAATGTGTGCTTATTCAAAAATTATTTGAAAAATATGCAGGAAAACAAAATATTCATGATTTTTTAAAAATTAGTGTATTTTAAAAAATTAAACTGAACAAAATTTTATGAATTCAAAAAATCTTCATGAATGAAAAAATATCCTAAAAATTCAAAACTGTTCATGACTTACAAAATAGTTTATTCATTCATAAAATGTTCGTCATTTCCAAAAGAATTACCATGTATTCAAAAAATTGTTCGTTAAATCAAAAAAAGTTCGTTAATTTCAAAAATTGCTCCACCAATTTCCAAAACAATGTTTGTCCATTCTAGAAATGTCCGCCAATTCTAGAAACTTTTATTTAAAAAAATCACCATTTTTTAAAAAGTGTTTACAAATAGTAAAAAATGTTCTTGATTGTAGAAAATATTCAGAAAAATAAAAGTGTTCGTGAATTTGGAAAATGTTCATGATTTCAAATATGTTCATGAGTTTAAAAAAAAAGTCATGATTTCACAAAATTGAGAGTGACAGTGTATCACGGTGATGCAGTAAAATGTGATCATGGACATTGAAGATTATGAATTTTTTTTTCTCCCGTCGTAATGCACGGGCCCTTTGGTAGTGAAGAAATAAATAGATACAAAAATATGTATAACCACCATAAATAAAAGGAAAAACAAGCTGCAAAGCAGTACCGAGTCAAATCTGCCATGCATACAGATTATCTAGATAGAGTGAGTCTGATATAATGGCCAGTTCACACACGGCTTTTGTGATGTTCATTCGTCCAAAGCAGGATTCGAGAAGAAGAGGAAAGTAAACCTATAGTTCAGTGTTGTCATGTCTTTTTTCCTCCTCGGACCATACCTTGGCACATATAGCTAACCTCGCTACTAGAAAGATATTTTTTCCCCATGGTCATTTGGCATGCATGTGTTTGACAAGTCATGTACTAGCTTTGCTAAAGCCGTTTTGCCCCTAATTCAATCTAGTCTAACAAACTCCATCGGATTTTCGTCCTAACGACAGTAGAAGTCGATCAGTGGTCTCAGAATCTTGATGTAATTTTTTATTATATTTGTGGTATTTTGTATCTCAGATGAACTTTTATATATCTGAATTCTTTTCAAAAGAAATAAAACTCTATCAATTGTTCAATCTAGAGCCCGTAACAGGTCAAGGGAGGAGAGGGAGGGCCATTGATGCCACACCGCCCCTACATGTCGGAACGAGATCCTCTCACATAGCTGATACCTTGGGACGCGGCTTGAGCGTCCACTAGGCAAGTGGCCATGTCTCATTCCAGAGCCGCCTCGCGGCGTGTCTTCTGGAGAAGATGCAGATCGAGCACTAACCAGAAAGGATCGTGTAGGTATGCTTTAATACAATCTTCATAGTCTTTGGTATGTTTTTACTCTGGCACGCCGTTGCCTGCGCTTTAGTAAGCAAACCTAATATTTCAGTCCCTCTTCAATGGATCGGAAGCTAGCCTTTTTTTCAGGTCTTTCCCGAAGGACAACTTAATAAGATGAAAGCTGGGTTTCAGCGCGTGTTCTCCTCGCAGACACGCCAATTCTTTGTAAATACTTTGTGTTCTCTTCTTTGTTAATAAAAGGGCAGCGTTCATGCGGATTGCTCGAAATAAAAACTCATACAATAAATAAAGTTATGTATGTTACTACAGCCTCACACCTCACTAATATTCTTTTAGTCATCTTCCAACCCCCCCCCACATGCCATAAAGCAGAGTACTCCCTCTCTTTCCTTTTACTCCACGTATTAGGTTTTTCTGAAGTCAAAATTTTCGTAGTTTGAGCAAGTTTACACAAATAAACTATTAACATTCACTCCTATAATAGTAGAACAATAAACTTAGATCCATATTGAGATATAATTTTATATAGCATTATTTGGCATTGTAGATGTTAGTACAATTTAACATAATTCTGGTCGAACCTTATAATGTTTGACTAACATATAAATGTAATAGGTGGAGTAAAAATAAACGGAGGGAGTACGTACGTAACATTGAGGTCCGGTTGTGTGTACATGAATATGGCGTTTTGTAGTATAATTCTTGAAGGAAAAGTCGGTAGAAACCAACGACGCACGTGATAAACATGATTTTTGTGTTCATGATTGCAAACTGGATGATGATACAAAGATAGTAAAAATGTGGACGTTCTTTTTCTACCAGAAGCGTATGATAAAGGGATGAAACAGGGGTGAGCCAGCCAGAGCGAACCGCATGCCAAAGAAAAACTGAACGTGACTAGTGCAGAACGGCATTGATCTTCCTCCTTTCGCCGCCTGTTTTGCTAATTATTTGATGATTAGGTTCTGGCTAAATAGGCCAACTTTTTCTTGTTTTTGGAAAAGTCTGCTACGTAATTCGATTCCCTGGCAAGTGCAGACACACATGGATGGATCTTTTTCCCTTTCCATTCCACTCTCCAACGACGACGACTCCAAAGGTGAAGTTGATTAGGGTGGTGGACGAAGAAAGTGGATGACGTGAGAGCTCAAGTTCATCTGTCAAGCTCACCTCTCGGTAGTACAAGATCTAAATTCTCTCATAACTAGTGGCTCATTTTCAGGGGCACCTAGTTCAGTCTCCAGAAGACAACTTTATAAAGCAACATACTATAAAAGTAGCATATGTTGGTAGAGCAGCTAGCAGATAGTTCATCTTCCTTTAGGAACCAACCAGAAGTACCTTTTCATTATTCCTTAATTTTCCCGCTTCTTCTTCACACTTTAGATATGATCAGAAGGACTGAAGAGTACTGAAAAATGAGAAAGAATATTTACGTGTATACCCGCTATCTGTAGTACTACTTTAGATATTAGCAGCAGAGGGTTATTAAAAAAAAGAGACCAACCCAAGGGCTAATCCTTGTTGGCATTTTTTTATAGGAAAAACTCCGCGAGCACCACGCGTCTAAGCCGGGACTTAAACTCGAGGTAATAGCACCCTAGGTACCTTAACTTGCACAGAATGTGACGATTTAGTCCCAAACTTACAAAATGCAACTCCACCATACCACAACTTGCACCTCATGTGATGATTTAGTCCCCAGCCTATCACAGTCCGACAAGTGGCAGCCAGATGGCTGGACCGGTCAGCGCACGCACTTTTGCAGAAACTCCCCTACCGTTTTCTTTAATCAGCCCGCACGCACTTTTGCAGAAAAAAAAATAGATTTCTCGTTGTTGATCTTTCGCTGCCCTCTGGTTCAGCAGGTCAATCCCACTCATTTTGCCATCTCATATATGATTTGTTCCATTGCTAGTATCATGCATCCTTTGGTTTCAGCTAGAGACCAAGCTAAGATTTTAATTTCCTTGTATTCCATAACTGGATGTTAAGGTGCAGTTAACTGCAGGAAACACTGACTGATCTGTGAATGAACTTGAAAAGAAATTTTGCTTCAGGGCAGGGCATGGCAGGCGTTCGTACTACTAAGCTGAAGCCTAAAGGAACAAAAGTAACTTACGTACTTGGTTGTAACCTAAGAAACAAAAGAACGGCGAAGGACTGACGACTAGCTGCTGCTAATTAGACACAAGCAGCATTTTACAGCTGCTGTGCACTGTGCTACGTGTTACTGCTGCCTAGCAGTCCTTTCACACGATCGGCGAGCTGCTCGAGTTCCTCTCCCACGGCTTGGCCTGAGCGCCCCGGCCGGAGCCGAACGTCTCCGCCGCGCCGCTGCCGGTCCGGGCCATGCCGACCGCGCCGCCCATGGGCTGCATGAACACGGGGAGCCCGGAGGCCCCTGCTCGTCGTTGCGCCGGTGGGGCTCATGCCGAGCCCCAGGAAGTCCAGCGTGGCCGGCTTGACGCTGAATAGTGATGACTGGCCCATCATGAGCTCCGGCAACCCCATCGGACCTCCGGTAGAGTCGTATGGTAACCCGAGGCCCAGCCCGGCCGACATCATCGGAGCTGGCTCGGGCTCCAACCGCGGCGGCCATTGCTGCAGCCACCCCTCCGGGAACTGCATTTGCATGGGCTCCTGGTGGTGGTGGTGGTGCTGCTGTTGATGATGACTTGACGACGTCGACGCCGGCGACGACGTAGAGATGTCCAGGCCTAGCCCACGCAGGAACGAGGAGCTCGACAAGGTGGCGCCCATCTGCGCCGCCTTCTGAAGCAGTGCCGTGGCCGACATGTGCGCCGACGGGGACGGCGACGGCGGCGGGAGCTGCTGCTGCCAGTCAGCCGCGGGGGCCGAGAACTGGGCGGACGCGGCGTCTGTCGCGAGGCACAGCGACGGGGGCTTGGCGGCCAGTGCGCGCTCCGGGTACTGTGACGCCTGGGCCACGGAAAACGGCGCGAACATGTTGCCGAGGAGGCTCTGCGACGTGGCCGAGACGCTGCTGGTGCTGGCACTGACATTGGTGCCGTTGACCGAGGGCAGGGACGACATCAGCGGCGCCGGCGGCGTGTACTGGACGACGGGCTCAGGCGCGGCAGCACCGATCTCCCACTCTGCATGAAGCACAAGAGTATCAGCAAATCAGCAGCAAGATTCAGATCACAGATAATAAAAGATGATTAAGTTGGTGGTTTGGTGACTGTCGGCTATCTTGTTGATGATCTCCGCTCTTGACAGCTTCATGGTGCTTTCCTTGGTGGCCTTCAAATTGACCCACCACACCATATCATAGTACTTCAAATTCTCCTTGTACCGGCCGGTGCGAACAACTCCGGGCAACAGGTAGGGATGCACCACCATGAGGAACAACATGTGGTTGGAGAGCACTCGTATGCTGTCCCGGACCTCCTTGTCCGGGTCAGGGTCAGGGCCAGGGCACATGGAGAGGTAGAGATCGGTGGCGATGTGCCACACCATGATGCTACGGTCCAGCTCGGTGTCGTCGGCGATCCGTGTGAGATCCTCTGTGACGCCCCCGATTCAATCGTACACGAATCATACACGCATAAACGCAGACGATCAAGAATCGAGACTCACGGAAGATATCACAACACAACTCTAAAACATAAATAAGTCATACAAGCATCATAATACAAGCCAGGGGCCTCGAGGGCTTGAATACAAGTGCCGATCATAGACGAGTCGTGAAGCAACAATATCTGAGTACAGACATAAGTTAAACAAGTTGCCATAAGATGGCTAGCACAAACTGGGATACAGATCGAAAGAGGCGCAGGCCTCCTGCCTGGGATCCTCCTAACTACTCCTGGTCGTCGTCAGCGGGCTGCACGTAGTAGGGCACCTCCGGTGTAGAAGTCGTCATCGACGGTGGCGTCTGGCTCCTGGGCTCCATCGTCTGGTCGCAGCAATCGAGTAGAGATAGGGGAAAAAGGGGGAACAAGGCAATCGTGAGTACTCATCCAAAGTACTCGCAAGCAAGGAGCTACACTACATATGCATGGATATATGTGTAAAGGGCCATATCAGTGGACTGAACTGCAAAATGCCAGAATAAGAGGGGGATAGCTAGTCTTATCGAAGACTACGCTTCTGGTCACCTCCGTCTTGCAACAGGTAGAAGATAGTAGGTTGAAGTCCTCCAAGTAGCTTCACATAGCAATAATCCTACCCGGCGATCCCCTCCTCGTAACCCTGAGAGAGAGCGACCACCGGGTTATATCTGGCACTTGGAAGGGTGTGTTTTAATAAGTATCCGGTTCTAGTTGTCATAAGGTCAAGGTACAACTCCAAGTCGTCCTGTTACCGAAGATCACGGCTATTCGAATAGATTAAACTTCCCTGCAGGAGTGCACCACATAACCCAACACACTTGATCCCATTTGGCGGACACACTTTCACAGGTCATGCCCGGCGCGGAAGATCAACACATCGCAGCCCCACCTAGGCACAACAGAGAGGCCAGACGCCTAAGACAGGGTCTGGGCCCATCGCCCAATGCACACACTGCACGCTATGCGTGGCGGCGGAAGCGAACCTAGCCTAACAGGCGTTCCGGTCCAATCCGGTAGCGCGCGCTCGGCCGACGCCACGAAGTGCCGGTGATACCACGGCGCCGGGATACCCATAACTACTTCCACGTAGATGGTTAGTGCGTATAGACCAAATGGCGGACTCGGATCAAATACCAAGATCTTGTTAAGCGTATTAAGTATCCATGACGCCGACCGAGGGCTGTGCCCACCTCTCACCCATGTAGTCTCAACACGCCTGTCGCTCCGCCATACAAAGTAACGATCGGGGCCGTCGGGAACCCAGGCCCACCTCTACCGGGATGGAGCCACCTGTCCTTTCAAATTTCCCCATCTCCGAACATTATCACGAGTAATGTAACGGTGTAAAGTATATAGTATATGCCCGTGATCACCTTCCAAAGTGATCACAGCCCGATCAGTATAGCATGGCAGGCGGACAAGAATGTAGGGCCTTGATGGAACACTAGCATCTTAAACTAAGCAGTAGGATAGCGAGATAAAGGTAACAACAAAGAGTAGCAAGGACAAAGCTATGCAAGAAGATAGGATTAGCGAAAGCGGTAACATGCTATACTACTCTAATGCAAGCGATATAGAGAAGAGTAGGCGATATCTGGTGATCAAAGGGGGGCTTGCTGGTTGCTCACGGCAAGAGAGAGTGGTCGCCAACTCCGTAGTCGTCTTGGGCGTGACGGCAGTCGGTCTCGTAGTCTACCAGAGAGATGAGGGGGAAGAAACAATGAATACATAGCAAGCAAGTGCATAACAGGACAACAAGCAGAGCTAGACGGGTTCTAACGTGGTATGAGGTGATACTGGTGAAGGGGGGAAACATCCGGGAAAGTATCCCCGGTGTTCCGTGTTTTCGGACAGATGAACTGGAGGGAGAAGTTGCGTGTTTGATATGTTAGGGGTGTGTGGCGGACGAACGGGTTGCGTATCCGGAATCGTCTCTTCGCTCTGAGCAACTTTCATGTACAAAATTTTTCCATCCGAGCTACGGTTTATTTTCTATTAATTTTAAAAGATTTAATCATTTTTAGAATTTATTAAATTATTATAATTCAACATTATCCAGAATAGTGCACGCTGACGTCATCATGACGTCAGCATGACGTCAACAGTCAACAGAGGTGTTGACTGGTCAACTGACGTGTGGGTCCCGCATGTCATTGACTGATTAGTCTAATTAGGGTTTAATAAAACTAACTACTTAATTAGATTAATTAAACATGATTAATTAACTTAATTAATTCATTAACTATTTAATTATTAATTAATTAATTATTAATTAATTACTTATTTATATATTTATTTTTATTATATATATATTTTAATTCTCTTTCTTTTTTTAAACGTTCTGGGTAGGGCCCCACGTGCCATAGGCACAGGGGCCATAGCGGGCAAAGGGCGAAGCGGCGGGCGGCAAAGCGCAGTATATGGCCATGGGCTGACCGGCAAGGGCAACCAATGGGCGCCAGGCACGGCAGAAGGCCGAGAAGAGGGAGGCGGTGGCTGGGCGGCTGGGGCGGGCGCTGGTCGGCGATGAGGGGAGCCGCGAGGGGCGCAGTACACAGGGGCACGAGGAAGGGCAGCGGCCACAAGGCGACCATGGCGCAGCGACCATGAGCGGGAGGAGGGGGGAGGCGGTGCGGTGGCTGTGGTGCCGTTCGGCGATCCAGACGGTGCGACGGGACGATGACGGGAGGGAGAAGAGGAGGCCGGGGCCTCACCGAGGGAGTGTAGGGGACGGGGCAATGGGCTTGATGAAGATCGAGGTCGGCGGTGACGTTGGGGAGAAGGTCCGGCGAGGCGGCGTTGTCGAGGCGGCGGAGCGGTCCTCGGGTGGCGGCGGTGTCCTGCGGCGTCGGCGGCATGGGCGCCCGGCTCGAACGGGAGGTGGAGGAGTCGAGGTAGAAGCGGCGGCAGCAGCGTCGAAGCGACTCCGGGCGGCGATGGCGGCAGCAATGACGAGGGAGAACGGCTGTTGGCGGACCCGAGGTGGCCTCCGGTGGCGGGTCGGGCCACGAATGGGCCATGTGAGCTCGTGAGCAACCTTGATGTCTGAAGGGAGGGAGGAGGCCGGGTGGTGCGGCGCCGGTGAGGTGGGGTGGTGGCGTGGGGGCGCTGGCGTTCGGCGGCGACGAGCGGTGGGGGGCGAGGGGATCGGGATCCCGATCCAGAACGACGAGAGGGAGTGGGGGAGAGCGAGTGGGGGAAGTGGGGAACGAGGGGCGTGGGGGGTTTCGGTTCTAGGGTTAGGTCGGGCGGCGGCTGGGCCGACTGGATCGGCCTAGTGGGCCCAGAGGCCAGCTGGGCCGTGGCCCAGTGGGGGGGGGGGGTTCTTCTATTTCTTTTTTTTGTTAGTTTTGTTTTCTGTTTTTATATTTTCTTGCTCTTGTTATTTGTAGTTTCTTTTATTTTTAGTTTTATAAAATTACCACTAGTGCCTAATTTGTATTTACCAATAAACTACTACGAGATTAATTCTTAACCCATAATAAAATAGTGTTAGCATTTTATAAATTTAATAGGCATTAGTTTAATTGTTTTCACTATTGTTTTAATTGTTTTAGGGCCTTTAAACATTTTATCAAAGTTTGGTTTCTCCACCATAATTACCTATGTATTATTTGGTTCACTCTGAACATTTATATTTTAATATTTGAAAACTTTTATATTTTGCTTGATTTTAAATTGAATTTAAATCGGTTTCGAATTAACACGAGATTAGCGATAGAAATCAAAGTGACGTGGCATCATTAGCAGAGAATTACTGTAGCTTAATTATCCGGGCGTCATAATTCTCCTCCACTACAAGAAATCTCGTCCCGAGATTTAAGAGGTAGAGAAGGGGGGAAAGGTCTAGTTACGAAATTCGAACGGATCTACTCGGTCTTGGTTGCTCTTCTCGAAGAGGTCGATCCATTACGTTGAGGTTTTCATTCCACTGCTTCAGGTCATCATTATGAAGTCGTAATCCTTTCTTGGGGGGTTCCTTCGTACTTACGAATAGGTAACGGGGCAGATCGACAATGACAGAATGCTATGAGGGTAATAATCTGGGTTTAACCCATGAATGAGCATATGAGAACCTCTCGAGTTGAACAATTAAAACACCTCGAGAGTAAAGTTCGAAGGTACAATAAGAAGTTTCAAGTAGCCAGACAATCGTTCGATGCCCAGACAGAAGGTGAAAGGGGTTCAGAGCAACGAGAACAAGTATTGCGTCTAATACCAGAACAGATCACTAGGCAGGTTGCCCGTGAATTACCTATGAAGTCGAGCGCGAGGAGTAACTTTGACAACAGGGTGTACAGAAGAGTCAGGTTTCGATCCTGTGGAACTGTGGGTTATGGGCCCACCATGTGGGTTAAAAGTAGGAAGGGCGATGACATCTTGCACGATCATGTGAGCAAGGCATGTCAGAGGATAGTCTGTCGGTTATGTCGGCATCAACATCCGTACCAAGGGCGAGGGACGAAGAGAACCATTTTCTGCTTTCGTTGAGCAGGGCGGACCAAGAGGCAAAGTTCTCGTCCATCGGTGGTTACCGGAATGTCATCAACAATAATGTGAGGTCTTGCCGATGATTTGTACAACGAGGTGTTTACATAAGCAGGGAAATATTACCGCTTATGTAATATAGATCACAAGAAGGTTTAAACAAACCAATGGAAAGGAAAAGTGGTTATCAGATTTAATCAAAACAATGGAAAGAAAAATGTGTTAAAGCACATAATTCAAGGGCATATCCTTCCGGAGGACAAGCAGAGCATGATATCCATGACAGGATATAATGTAGAAAACTTTTCAGGTAGGGGAGAGAATTTCATGACATTACCCATACAGCGGTGTTTGGATAATTGAGCGAGAAACATTTAACATTGGGTTTCAAATGTTCATGTTGAAAATCAGAGTACCACAGACATGCTTCGGGATAGCATTGACATGTTCTTCAAGCAAAGGTCAAACTTTGGATACACAAAGGATTCATCAGGAACAACTTGTAGAATAAGTCTTACAGTTCCTTCATGGATGAATGGATAGCCTTGCTGGAAGGAAATCTATAACACTAGGTCCTCCGGCCAGGGGTGCTGGGCATGACATGACCTTACCGGTTCACATAAGGACCATTGTTATAACTCTTGGAAATATGTTCCAACCATCATATCTGACCGAGGTTCAGATCCGGTTGGTGTCAGGATACCTCCGACTTAGTATGCCTGAGAAGAAAAGGTGCAACACAATTGACGAGATGACAATGTAAGATTCTCGGGAAATGAACTATGGAGTGATTTCCGTTAATAAGAGTTCATCATTAACCCAAGGAGAGGACAAGGAGGTGTCTGGTGAACTCCACGGCAATTCATCGAGATTACCAAAAGATGGATTTCCACAAGTAAGTGAACAAGGAGATAACATTTGTCAAATCAAATGATATAAGGAAGTATGCTCAAGGAAAACATACACAATTAAACGTTGGTTGAAAGGTGCGCCCAAAATATGGGTTGGGTTGCACGACCAATGTCAGAATGGTGATCCAATAAGCCATAGTCGTAGAATGAAACTATAGACCAATAACTTCAAAAGCAAGAGGGTTGCTCGAAGTTTAGAATTTACACATCATAGACCATTCGTCGGTATTCCGGTTAGACACATCACGGGGACCAAGAAAAGAATGGTGATGTTGAGAAGTATCACCATACCAAGAATTCTTAAGGGGTGGAGTAATCCTCACCACATTCTTGACATAAAAGATGGTAATACTCCATGGTAAAGAAGAACAAATGCTAGATAGCAAGGAACTCGAGGTATAACAGAGAACACAAACAAGTTTTTGTTGGAGGGAACGCAATAAAGAGGTCGATGACAACACAAATCATCGAGGGCAAGGATGGTATTTCTCATCATTAATTCAATTGATATCCTGGAAGAGCATCAGAATGTAGATGGTGATCATGACACATTTGTCGAGAGATTCCACGAAGATGTAATCGATCGACGATGACATCAAGTCAAACGAATGATGAAGCGAAAGGTTGTTGGAACCACGAGTAGGACACAGACCCGAGATCAAGTTTGTTGTTCAAGATGGAACGATAAGACAAGGAAACCGAAGTAAGCTTAGCTCAATCGTTGAATGTTGTGCTCCGGAATTAAGGACCCGGTATCACAGTTAAAATTAGCACGATAATGAGGTAGCCGATCAGGCTAGGAGTGACGGGATGGAGTATTAAACTTCTCAACCACAAAATCTTTGAGGGTACCGAATCTCGGTGTTGATTCGATTCACAAATTGGGGTTCTCGGTTGGCGACAACCCATAACCCGTGGAGTGACTGTGATGGGGAAACGTACTACTTCATCAGAATTCATAAGATGAAGTGCAATGGGTTGATATCCTCGAGATACCAGGGGTAATACTCGAAGGTAGAACAAAATAGAGGTTGGGAAGGCGTACTGATCTGCAGAAGGCAAGCACTTTAACTTGTCCGAGAAATAGAATCAAAGGAGAACAATCATGGTCGGAACCACGGTTGCAAGGGATCAATTCACAGATACCATATGTTAGTTATCAAGGAAATAGTTATTATTACAAGAAGCTTCCATGATAGGATATACATCGCGTCCATGGGCATGAACACAAAGTTCAAGGTCGACTCCCACTTCCTCAATGCATAATCTTCCATTCACCTCTCGTATTTGAAGATGACATTAGTTGTTGAAAGTTTTACCTGGTGCAATACCAGATAAGTATGACTCGTGAAATCTTTCGGGTTCACGCCGATGAGGGAAGGCGTTGGTTCAATCCCATCGGGGCTTCTTGCGAACATATACCATAAGCTTCAAGAGTAAGTATCACCAGCTCGAAAGCAGAGCATGGATGACAAAAGGAAAGGATACAATTTAACAAAGGCATTATGTATCGGAGAAGGACTCACAAGGTGATTAATTATGAAGGACACTGTCGGATATAATAATCCAACAATGGATAAGGCGGTCCACAGTGGAGCTGAGGTGAGTATCGATACCCAATCAGAGGAAGAAAGAATGCGAATGCAACAAGTTATGGAATCATCTGAATAATTCAAAGCTTAAATGCAAAGGAGTTATGATTTCCAAAACAAGGGATCAGAAGCAGACGTTCTGATCAGGGATGGATCAATTGAATATACCAGGGGCACAATCGACGACAGATAGTTTGGTCGAGAACCAGCTCATGTTCAAAACGACGTCTGAGCCGGAAAGATAATCCTAGGACTCGACTGATGATTGTGAACATTCACAACGTATTGAATCAACGGATTCAAAAATGATGGTGACAAAGGATTGTTGGGCAACGTAGTAATTTCAAAAATTTCCCTACGCACACTCAGGACCATGGTGATGGCATAGCAACGAGAGGGGAGAGTGTCTGTCCACGTACCCTCGTAGACCGAAAGCGGAAGCGTTATAACAACGCGGTTGATGTAGTAAATGCGTCTTCACGATCCGACCGATCCAAGTACCGAACGTCACGGCACCTCCGAGTTACGCACACGTTCAGCTCGATGACAATCCCGGACTCGATCCGGCAAAGTGTCGGGGATGAGTTCCGTCGGACGACGGCGTGGTGGCGATGATGATGCTCCACCGATGCGGGGCTTCGCCTAAGCTCATGACGATATGACTTCTCCGGCGCGAGCTTCGCCTAAGCTCCATGACGATATGACGAAGTGGAATATGGTGGAGGGGGCACCAGACACGGCTAAGGAACGATCCGTAGATCAACTTGTGTGTCATGGGGTGCCCCCGCCGTATATAAAGGAGAAAGGGAAGTGCGGCCAGCCCAAAGGCGGCGCTGGAGGAGTCCTACTCCCACCGGGAGTAGGACTCCCCTTTCCTAGTTGGAATAGGATTGGGGAGGGAAGAGGGAAGGCGCCCCCTCCTTGTCCTATTCGGACTAGAGGGGAGGGCGCCTGCCTGGCCAGCCCTTCCTCTTCTCTCTTGTGGCCCATTAAGGCCCATATACCCCGGGGTTCCAGTAACCCCGGTGTTCCGATAACTTCCTGTTTTCATCCGGAACCCTTCGAGAAGTCCAAACATAGGCTTCCAATATATCAATCTTTATGTCTCGACCATTTCGAGACTCCTCGTCATGTCTGTGATCACATCCGGGACTCGAACAACCTTCGGTACATCAAAACTTATAAACTCATTATGAACTGTCATCGAAGCGTTAAGCGTCACGGACCCTACGGGTTCGAGAACTATGTAGACATGACCTAGAACCATTCTCGGTCAATAACCAATAGCGGAACCTGGATGCCCATATTGGTTCCTACATATTCTACGAAGATCTTTATCGGTCAAACCGCATAACGACATCGTTGTTCCCTTTGTCATCGGTATGTTACTTACCCGAGATTTGATCGTCGGTATCCAATACCTAGTTCAATCTACGTTATCGGTAAGTCTCTTTACTCGTTCCGTAATACATCATTTCACAACTAACTCTTTAGTTGTAATGCTTGCAAGGCTTATGTGATGTGTATTACTGAGAAGGCCCAGAGATACCTCTCAGAGCAATCGGAGTGACAAAACCTAATCTCGAAATACGCCAACCCAACAAGTACCTTTGGAGACACCTGTAGTACTCCTTTATAATCACCCGATTACGTTGTGACGTTTGGTAGTACCCAAAGTGTTCCTCCGTAAGCAGGAGTTGCATAATCTCATAGTTACAGGAACATGTATAGGTCATGAAGAAAGCATTAGCAATATACTAAGCGATCAAGTGCTAAGCTAACGGAATGGGTCATGTCAATCACATCATTCTCCTAATGAGGTGATCTCATTAATCAAATGACAACACATGTCTATGGTTAGGAAACACAACCATCTTTGATTAATGAGCTAGTCTAGTAGAGGCATACTAGTGACTATCTGTTTGTCTATGTATTCACACATGTATTATGTTTCCGGTTAATACAATTCTAGCATGAATAATAAACATTTATCATGATTTAAGGAAATAAATAATAACTTTATTATTGCCTCTAGGGCATATTTCCTTGATCTCCCACTTGCACTAGAGTCAATAATCTAGTTTACGATAAAGAATGATTCTAACACCCATGGAGTCTTGGTGCTGATCATGTTTTGCTCGTGGAAGAGGCTTAGTCAACGGGTCCGCAACGTTCAGATCCGTATGTATTTTGCAAATCTCTATGTCTCCCACTTGGACTTGGTCCCGAATGGAATTGAAGCGTCTCTTGATATGCTTGGTCCTCTTGTGAAATCTGGATTCCTTTGCCAAGGCAATTGCACGATATTGTCACAGAAGATCTTCATTGGTCCCGATGCACTAGGTATGACACCTAGATCGGAAATGAACTCTTTCATCCAGACTCCTTCATTTGCCGCTTCCAAGCAGCTATGTACTCCGCTTCACATGTAGATCCATACGACGCTTTGTTTAGAACTGCACCAACCGACAGCTCCACCGTTTAATAAAAACACGTATCCGGTTTGCGATTTAGAATCGTCCAGGATCGGTGTCAAAGCTTACATCGACGTAACCATTTACGACTAGCTCTTTGTCACCTCCATATCTGAGAAACATATCCTTAGTCCTTTTCAGGTTTTTCGGGATGTTCTTGACCGCTGTCCGATGATCCACTCTGGATTACTTTGGTACCTTCCTGCCAAGCTTATAGCTAAGCATACGTCGGTCTGGTACTGACATTGCATACATGATAGAGCCTATGGCTGAAGCATAGGGAACATCTTTCATTTTCTCTCTATCTTCTCGCTATGGTCGGGCATTGAGTCGACTCAATCTTACACCTTATGTCTGGTAAAAAACCTTTCTTTGCCTGATCCATTTTGAACTTCTTCAAAACTTTATCAAGGTATGTGCTTTGTGAAAGTCCAATTAAGCGTCTTGATCTATCTCTATAGATCTTGATGCCCAATATGTAAGCAGCTTCACCGAGGTCTTTCATTGAAAAACTTTTATTCAAGTATCCTTTTATGCTATCCAGAAATTCTATATCATTTCCAATCAATAATACGTCGTCCACATATAATATCAGAAATGCTTCTGAGCTCCCACTCACTTTCTTGTAAATACAGGCTTCTCCAAAAGTACGTATAAAACCATATGCTTTGATCACACTATCAAAGCGTTTATTCCAACTCGAGAGGCTTGCAGGACCATAAATTGATCATTGGAGCTTGCACACTTTGTTAGTACCCTTTGGATCGACAAAACCTTACGGTTGCATCATATACAACTCTTCTTCTAGAAATCCATTCAAGAATGCAATTTTTACATCCATTTGCCAAATTTCATAATCATAAAATGCGGCAATTGCTAACATGATTCGGACAGACTTAAGCATCGCTTCTGGTGAGAAAGTCTCATCGTAGTCAACCCCTTGAACTTGTCGAAAACCTTTACGCAACAAGTCGAGCTTTGTAGACGATTACATTACCATCGGCGTCGGTCTTCTTCTTAAAGATCCATTTATTCTCAATGGCTTGCCGATCATCGGGCAAGTCAACCAAAGAATCCATACTTTGTTCTCATACATGGATCCCATCTCAGATTTCATGGCTTCCAGCCATTTCGCGGAATCTGGGCTCACCATCGCTTCTTCATAGTTTGTAGGTTCGCCATGGTCAAGCAACATGACTTCCAGAATAGGATTACCGTACCACTCTGGTGCGTATTTTATTCTGGTTGACCCTCTGAAGTTCATTAGCAACTTGATGCGAAGTTTCATGATCAACATCATTAGTTTCCTTACCAATTGGTGTAGTTGTCACAGGAACCGTTTCTTGTGATGAACTATTTTCCAATAAGGGAGCAGATACAGTTATCTCATCAAGTTCTACTTTCCTCCCACTCACTTCTTTCGAGAGAAACTCTTTCTCTAGAAAGTATCCGAATTTAGCAACGAAAATCTTGCCTTCAGATCTGTGATAGAAGGTGTACCCAATGATCTCCTTTGGGTATCCTATGAAGACACATTTCTCCGATTTGGGTTCGAGCTTATCTGGTTGAAGTTTCTTCACATAAGCATCGCAGCCCCAAACTTTAAGAAACGACAACTTTGGTTTCTTGCCAAACCACAGTTCATACGGTGTCGTCTCAATGGATTTAGATGGTGCCCTATTTAACGTGAACGCGGCCGTCTCTAAAGCATATCCCCAAAACGATAGCGGTAAATCAGTAAGAGACATCATAGATCGCACCATATCAAGTAAAGTACGATTCTGACGTTCGGACACACCATTTCTCTGTGGTGTTTCGGGTGGCGTGAGTTGCGAAACTATTCCACATTGTTTCAAATGTAAACCAAACTCGTAACTCAAATATTCTCCTCCACGATCAGATCGTAGAAACTTTATTTTCTTGTTACGATGATTTTCCACTTCACTCTGAAATTCTTTGAACTTTTCAAATGTTTCAGATTTGTGTTTCATTAAGTAGATATACCCATATCTGCTCAAATCATCTGTGAAGGTGAGAAAATAACGATACCGCCCGCGTGCCTCAACATTCATTGGACCACAAACATCGGTATGTATGATTTCCAACAAATCAGTTGCTCGCTCCATAGTTCCGGAGAAGCGGCGTTTTAGTCATCTTGCCCATGAGGCATGGTTACATAAGTACCAAATGATTCATAATCAAGTGATTCCGAAGCCCATCGGTATGGAGTTTCTTCATGCGTTTTACACCGATATGACCCAAGCGGCGATTACCACAAATAAGTTGCATTATCATTATCAACTCTGCATCTTTTGGTTTCAACACTATGAATATGTGTATTACTACTATCGAGATTCAATAAAATAGACCATTCTTCAAGGGTGCATGACCATAAAAGATATTATTCATATAAATAGAACAACCATTATTCTCTGTCTTAAATGAATAACCGTCTCGCATTAAACAAGATCCAGATATAATGTTCATGCTCAACGCCGGCACCAAATAACAATTATTTAGGTCTAAAACTAATCCCGATGGTAGATGTAGAGGTAGCGTGCCGACCGCGACCACATCGACTTTGGAACCATTTCCCACGCGCATCGTCACCTCGTCCTTAGCCAATCTTCGCTTAATCCGTAGTTCCTGTTTCGAGTTGCAAATATTAGCAGCAGAACCGATTATCAAATACCAGTACTCTGCGAGTATTAGTAAGGTACACATCAATAACATGTATATCACATATACCTTTGATCACCTTGCCATCCTTCTTATCCGCCAAATACTTGGGGCAGTTCCGCTTCCAAAGTGTCTAGTTTGCTTGCGGTAAAAACACTCGGTTTAGGCTTAGGTCCAGACTTGGGTTTCTTCTCTTGAGCAGCAACTTTCTTGCTGTTCTTTTGAAGTTCCTTCTTCTTTCCTTTGCCCTTTTTCTTGAAACTAGTGGTCTTGTTGACCATCAACACTTGATGCTCTTTCTTGATTTCTACCTCCATGACTTTTAGCATTGCGAAGAGCTCGGGAATTGTTTTGGTCATCCCTTGCATATTATAGTTCATCACGAAGCTCTTGTAGCTTGGTGGCGATGATTGGAGAATTACATCAATGACACTATCATCCGGAAGAGTTACTCCCAGTTGAATCATTATACCCAGACATTTTGAGTATATGTTCACTGACAGAACTATTCTCCTCCATCTTGCAGCTATAGAACTTATTGGAGACTTCATATCTCTCAATCCGGGCATTTGCTTGAAATATTAACTTCAACTCCTGGAACATCTCATATGCTCCATGACGTTCAAAACGTCGTTGAAGACCCGGTTCTAAGCCGTAAAGCATGGCATTGAACTATCGAGTAGTCATCGACTTTGCTCGCCAGACGTTCACAACTTCGGCGCAGCTCTGCACAGGCTGTCACCGGCGGTGCTTCGGGGACGTAATTTTTCTGTGCAGCAATGAGGATAATCCTCAAGTTACGGACCCGATCCGTGTAATTGCTACCATCATCTTTCAACTTTGCTTTCTCAAGGAACGCATTAAACTTCAAGCGGAACAACAGCGCGAGCCATCTATCTACAAGAAACATAGACAAGCAAAATACTATCGGTACTAAGTTCATGATAAATTTAAGTTTAATTAATCATATTAAAAACTCCCACTTAGGCAGACATCTCTCTAGTTATCTAAGTGATTACGTGATCCAAATCAACTAAACCATGTCCGATCATCACGTGAGATGGAGTAGTTTCAATGGTGAACATCACTATGTTGATCATATCTACTATATGATTCACGTTCGACCTTCGGTCTCCGTGTTCCGAGGCCATATCTGTTATATGCTAGGCTCGTCAAGTTTAACCTGAGTATTCTGCGTGCGCAACTGTTTTGCACCGTTGTATTTGAACATAGAGCCTATCACACCCGATCATCACGTGGTGTCTCAAAGTACGAAGAACTTTCCATAGCGGTGCATACTCGGGAGAACACTTCTTGATAATTTTAGTGAGAGATCATCTTATAATGCTACCGTCAATCAAAGCAAGATAAGATGCATAAAGGATAAACATCACATGCAATCAATATAAGTGATATGATATGGTCATCATCATCTTGTGCTTGTGATCTCCATCGCCAAGCACCGTCATGATCACCATCGTCACCGGTAGCGACACCTTGATCTCCATCGTAGCATCGTTGTCGTCCTCGCCAACTATTGCTTCTACGACTATCGCTACTACTTAGTGATAAAGTAAAGCAATTACATGTCGTTTGCATTTCATACAATAAGCGACAACCATATGGCTCTCGCCGATTGCCGATAACTTCGGTTACAAAACATGATCATCTCATACAATAAAATATAGCATCACGTCTTGACCACATCACATCACAACATGCCCTGCAAAAACAAGTTAGACGTCCTCTACTTTGTTGTTGCAAGTTTTACGTGGCTGCTACGGGCTGAGCAAGAACCGTTCTTACCTACGCATCAAAACCACAACGATAGTTTGTCAAGTTGGTGCTGTTTTAACCTTCGCAAGGACCGGGCGTAGCCACACTCGATTCAACTAAAGTGAGAGAGACAGACACCCGCCGGTCACCTTTAAGCAACGAGTGCTCGGAGCGGTGAAACCAGTCTCGCGTAAGCGTACGCGTAATGTCGGTCCGGGAATACCGCCGAACCAAAGTATGACATGCTGGTAAGCAGTATGACTTATATCGACCACAACACACGTGTGTTCTACTCGTGCATATGACATCAACGCATAAAACCTGGCTCGAGATGCCACCTTTGTTGGGCAACGAGTAATTTCAAAAATTTCCTCGCACACTCGGGACCATGGTGATGGCATAGCAACGAGAGGGAGAGTGTACGTCACGTACCCTCATAGACCGAAAGCGGGCGTTATAACAACGCGGTTGATGTAGTCGACGTCTTCACGATCCGACCGATCCAAGTACCGAACGACGACACCTCCGAGTTACGCACACGTTCAGCTCGATGACAATCCCGGACTCCGATCCAGCAAAGTGTCGGGGATGAGTTCCACAAGACGACGGCGTGGTAGCGATGATGATGCTCCACCGATGCAGGGCTTCGCCTAAGCTCATGACGATATGACTTCTCCGCGCAGGGCTTCGCCTAAGCTCCGCGACGATATGACCGAAGTGGAATATGGTGGAGGGGGCACCGCACACGGCTAAGGAACGATCCGTAGATCAACTTGTGTGTCATGGGGTGCCCCCCTGCCTATATATAAAGGAGCAAGGGGTGCGGCCAGCCCAAGGCGGCGCTGGAGGAGTCCTACTCCCACCGGGAGTAGGACCCCTTTCCTAGTTGGAATAAGATTGGGGAGGGGGAAGAGGGAAGGGGGCGCCCCCCCCTCCTTGTCCTATTCGGACTAGAGGGGGGAGGGGGGCGCGCGGCCTGCCTGGCCAGCCCTTCCTCTTCTCTCTTGTGGCCCATTAAGGCCCATATACCCCCCGGGGGGTTCCGGTAACCCCCCGGTGTTGAGGTAACTTCCTGTTTTCATCCGGAACCCTTCCGAAGTCCAAACATAGGCTTCCAATATATCAATCTTTATGTCTCGACCATTTCGAGACTCCTCGTCATGTCCGTGATCACATCCGGGACTCCGAACAACCTTCGGTACATCAAAACTTATAAACTCATTATGATCTGTCATCGAAGCGTTAAGCGTGCGGACCCTACGGGTTCGAGAACTATGTAGACATGACCTAGAACCATTCTCGGTCAATAACCAATAGCGGAACCTGGATGCCCATATTGGTTCCTACATATTCTACGAAGATCTTTATCGGTCAAACCGCATAACGACATACGTTGTTCCCTTTGTCATCGGTATGTTACTTACCCGAGATTTGATCGTCGGTATCCAATACCTAGTTCAATCTCGTTGCGGTAAGTCTCTTTACTCGTTCCGTAATACATCATTTCACAACTAACTCTTTAGTTGTAATGCTTTGCAAGGCTTATGTGATGTGTATTACCGAGAAGGCCCAGAGATACCTCTCCGAGCAATCGGAGTGACAAAACCTAATCTCGAAATACGCCAACCCAACAAGTACCTTTGGAGACACCTGTAGTACTCCTTTATAATCACCCGATTACGTTGTGACGTTTGGTAGTACCCAAAGTGTTCCTCCGTAAGCAGGAGTTGCATAATCTCATAGTTACAGGAACATGTATAGGTCATGAAGAAAGCATTAGCAATATACTAACCGATCAAGTGCTAAGCTAACGGAATGGGTCATGTCAATCACATCATTCTCCTAATGAGGTGATCTCATTAATCAAATGACAACACATGTCTATGGTTAGGAAACACAACCATCTTTGATTAATGAGCTAGTCTAGTAGAGGCATACTAGTGACTATCTGTTTGTCTATGTATTCACACATGTATTATGTTTCCGGTTAATACAATTCTAGCATGAATAATAAACATTTATCATGATTTAAGGAAATAAATAATAACTTTATTATTGCCTCTAGGGAATATTTCCTTCAAGGATGCCAATATGATTACTATACTTATGGGATTAATCATAATGAAAGCAAACAAGAAATCCCAGAGCAATAGGTTGCTGAGGATTTTCGGAATATCGAATGGTATTTGAAGACTTTTGTGTAACACAGGAACAAGCGGGGGTGAGCGGATACTCGATAAGTGCGAGAATTAACCGTAGGGGTATTCAGTGACAAGGAACAACACGGCAGAAGCTCAAAGGATTATCGAAACAACGTCGAGTTTTTCGAGGTATCTTGTAATAACAAGACCAAGCTGGGGATGAGGGTAAGAATAACAAGCGCAAGTAGTTATCCATAAGGGTTTACGGTGGAAGGGGAATTGCAAACGCGAGGAACACAAGTTCTCGAGTTAACAGTGGAGAGTATCTTCGTGGTCTTACAGTGCGATGAGCGATCATCAGTAATAAGGGGCTCTCCGGGTGAAAGTGATAACGAGATCCTAATGTTAGATTTAGTAAAATTCATTTAACCCGAATAGAGGAGAGATCATAGTCCCAGAGTAAAGGTTGAGGAGTAAAAGATCCTAATACCACCCAATGGCGACGTGGGCCCGTAAGGCACACAACCATGTTAGTAAAAGTTTTGTAATGTCTAGACTCGACTTCGGCCAAGGAGTTGGGAAGGGGGATTCCTACAGGCAGTCGGCTCCTATACCAACTTGTGACGCCCCCGATTCAATCGTACACTAATCATACACGCAAACGTGTACGATCAAGATCAGGGACTCACGGGAGGATATCACAACACAACTCTAAAACATAAATAAGTCATACAAGCATCATAATACAAGCCGGGGCCTCGAGGGCTTGAATACAAGTGCTTTCGATCATAGACGAAGTCAGCCGGAAGCAACAATATCTGAATCTGAGACATAAGTAAACAATTTGCCATAAGATGGCTAGCACAAACTGGGATACAGATCGAAAGAGGCGCAGGCCTCCTGCCTGGGATCCTCCTAACTACTCCTGGTCGTCGTCAGCGGGCTGCACGTAGTAGGGCACCTCCGGTGTAGAAGTCGTCATCGACGGTGGCGTCTGGCTCCTGGGCTCCATCGTCTGGTCGCAGCAATCGAGTAGAGATAGGGGGAAAAGGGGGAACAAGGCAACCGTGAGTACTCATCCAAAGTACTCGCAAGCAAGGAGCTACACTACATATGCATGGATATATGTGTAAAGGGCCATATCGGTGGGTGAACTGCAGAATGCCATAATAAGAGGGGGATAGCTAGTCTTATCGAAGACTACGCTTCTGGTCACCTCCGTCTTGCAACAGGTAGAAGATAGTAGGTTGAAGTCCTCCAAGTAGCTTCGCATAACAATAATCCTACCCGGCGATCCCCTCCTCGTAACCCTGAGAGAGAGCGACCACCGGGTTATATCTGGCACTTGGAAGGGTGTGTTTTAATAAGTATCCGGTTCTAGTTGTCATAAGGTCAAGGTACAACTCCAAGTCGTCACATTACCGAAGATCACGGCTATTCGAATAGATTAAACTTCCCTGCAGGGTGCACCACATAACCCAACACGTTTGATCCCATTTGGCGGACACACTTTCTGGGTCATGCCGGCGCGGAAGATCAACACGCCGCAGCCCCACCTAGGCTGTGAGAGAGGCCGACGCCGGTCTAAACCTAAGCGCACATGGGTCTGGGCCCATCGCCCAATGCACACTTGCACGTTGCGTGGGCGGCCGGAAGCAGACCTAGCCTAACAGGCGTTCCAGTCCAATCTGGCGCGCGCCGCTCAGTCGCTGACGTCACGAAGTGCCGCCGATACCACGGCGTCGGGATACCCATAACTACTCCCACGTAGATGGTTAGTGTGTATAGACCAAATGGCGGACTTCGGATCAAATACCAAGATCTCGTTAAGCGTGTTAAGTATCCATGACGCCCGACCAGGGCGAGCCCACCTCTCACCCAGGTAGTCTCAACCTGCCTGTCTCTCCGCCACAAAGTAACGATCGGGGCCGTCGGGAACCCAGGCCCACCTCTACCGGGATGGAGCCACTGTCCTTTCAGCCCCCATCTCGAACATTATCACGGTAATGTAACGATGTAAAGTATATAGTATATGCCCGTGATCACCTCCCGAAGTGATCACAGCCAAAGAGTATAGCATGGCAGACGGACAAGAATGTAGGGCCACCGATGGAACACTAGCATCCTAAACTAAGCGGTAGGATAATGAGATAAAGGTAACAACGGTAGTAGCAAGGACAAAGCTATGCAAAGGTATAGGATTAATCGAAAGCGGTAACATGCTATACTACTCTAATGCAAGCGATATAGAGAAGAGTAGGCGATATCTGGTGATCAAAGGGGGGGGGGCTTGCCTGGTTGCTCTGGCAAGAGAGAGTGGTCGTCAACTCCGTAGTCGTACTGGGCAGCAGCAACGTCGGTCTCGTAGTCTACCAGAGAGAAGAGGGGGAAGAAACAATGAATACATAGCAAGCAAGTGCATAACAGGACAACAAGCAGAGCTAGACGGGTTCTAACGTGGTATGAGGTGATACTGGTGAAGGGGGGAAACATCCGGGAAAGTATCCCCGGTGTTCCGTGTTTTCGGACAAATGAACTGGAGGGGGAAGTTGCGTGTTTGATATGTTAGGGGTGTGTGGCAAACGAACGGGTTGCGTATCCGGAATCGTCTCTTCGCTCTGAGCAACTTTCATGTACAAAGTTTTTCCATCCGAGCTACGGTTTATTTTCTATTAATTTTAAAGATTTAATCATTTTTAGAATTTATTCAATTATTATAATTCAACATTATCCAGAATAGTGCACGCTGACGTCATCATGACGTCAGCATGACGTCAGCAGTCAACAGAGGTGTTGACTTGTCAACTGACGTGTGGGTCCCGCATGTCATTGACTGATTAGTCTAATTAGGGTTTAATAAAACTAACTACTTACTTAGATTAATTAAACATGATTAATTAACTTAATTAATTCATTAACTATTTTAATTATTAATTAATTAATTATTAATTAATTACTTATTTATATATTTTTTTATTCTCTTTCTTTTTCTTAAACGTTCTGGGTCGGGCCCCACGTGCCATAGGCACAGGGGCCATAGTGGGCAGGTGGGCGAGCGGGCGTCGGGCACAAAGGCAATATGAGCTGCAAGCGCTGACCGGCAAGACAAGCCCAGGGCGGCTACTGCAATGAGGGAGAAGAGGAAGGCGGTGGCTGGGTGGGGGCGTGGTCGTGATGAGGAGCAGCGGGAGCCTTGATACACAGGGGCAGGAAAGGGCAGCCGCAGTCATGTGTGGCGCCAGGCGACCATGGTAACACAGCGGGAGGAGGAGGGAGGCGGTGCGGTGGCCGTGGTGCCGTTCGGCGATCTAGTCGGCGACAGGACGGTGACGGAGGGAGAAAGAGAGGCGGGCCTCACCGAGGGAGTGTGGGGGACGGGCAATGGGCTTGATGAAGGTCGAGGTCGGCGGCGACGTTGGGGAGGAGGTCCGGCGTGGCGGCGTTGTCGGCGGCGGAGCGGTCCTCGAGTGGCGGCGGTGTCTGCGGCGTCGGGCGGCGCGGCATGGGCGCCCGGCTCGAACGGGAGGTGGAGAGTCGAGGTAGAAGCGGCGAGCGACGACGCCGGGCGGCTCGAGGCGGCGATGGCGGCAACGACGGCGACGCAGGGAGGACGACGGCTGGCGGACCAACAGGTGGCCTCGGTGACGGGTCAGGCGGCCACGGATGGGCTATGTGAGCTTCGGGGAGACGACGGTGTCTGAAGGAGAGAGGAGGCCGGGAGGTGCGGCGCGGTGAGGTGGCGTGGTGGCGAGGGCGTGCTCGGGGACGAGCGGTGGGGCGAGGGATCGGGATCCCGATCCAACGCAGAGGAGTGGGGAGAGCGAGTAGGGGGGAACGAGGGGCGTGGGGGGTTTCGGTTCTAGGGTTAGGTCGGGCGGCGGCTGGGCCGACTGGATCGGCCTAGTGGGTCCAGAGGCCAGCTAGGCCGTGGCCCAGTGGGGGGGGGGGGGGTTGTTCTATTTCTTTTTTTGTGTGGTTAGTTTTGTTTTCTGTTTTTATATTTTCTTGTCTCTTGTTATTTGTAGTTTCTTTTATTTTTAGTTTTATAAAATTATCACTAGTGCCTAATTTGTATTTACCAATAAACTACTATGAGATTAATTCTTAACCCATAATAAAATAGTGTTAGCATTTTATAAATTTAATAGGCATTAGTTTAATTGTTTCACTATTGTTTTAATTGTTTTAGGGCCTTTAAACATTTTATCAAAGTTTGGTTTCTCCACCATAATTACCTATGTATTATTTGGTTCACTCCGAACATTTAAATTTTAATATTTTAAAACTTTTGTTGTTTGCTTGATTTTAAATTGAATTTAAATCGGTTTCGAATTAACACGAGATTAGCGATAGAAATCAAAATGACGTGGCATCATTAGCAGAGAATTACTATAGCTTAATTATCCGGGCGTCACATCCCCGTACATCTCTTTCTCCTTGAGGATCCACCTGCCCCGTGCATTCCTCAGATCATCTATTTTCCTCTTTCTGATCTCCCTCAGCAGCAGAGTCTTGATGGCGTCAGAGACGGGGGCGGTGCTCGAGTAGTGCATCTTCTGCCATCGGTCCTTAAGTCCAATCATCTTTGCGATCTTGCCTCTCAGGTGGTCGTCCTTGTTGGCGTCGGTGCAGAGGTCCAACAGGTTGTACTGCCCAAGCAAGTCCAGGGAGGCACTCCTCCTTGCTCCAACTTTGAGCATCCGGCGTAGGCACATCACCGCATCGTAGAGCCGGTGCCATCCCCGGGCATGGTAGGACGCGCACGCCCAGGAAGACCCTGCCGCCCTGAGAGACGACGCGAGCTCCAATGCCATGGCTCCCACGAGCAGGACGTAGGTGACAGCGACGTCAGCTCTTGTGCTTCATGCAGTTAACTGCACCTTAACATCCAGTACTGCGTGTTAATTAGAGAAGACGGCAGGGTGTTTCCTACAAAAGTGCAGACGAAGACCGGTCAAGCCACTTGTCGGGCTGTGATAGGATGGGAACTAAATCATCACATCTAGTGCAAGTTGGGGTATGATGGAGTTGCATTTTGCAAGTTTGGGGCCAGATAAATCGCGTTACATGCGAGTTAAGTACCTGGGGTGCTATTATCTCTTCTTCTTCCTCCTTCCGGCGCCTGCTTTGCTAATTAATTGATGATTAGTTGCTGGCTAAACCGGCCAACTTTTTCTTCTTTTTGGAAAAGTCTGCTACGTAATTCGATTCCCTGGCAAGTGCCGCGACACATGGATAGATCTTTCCCTTTCCATGCCGACTCTCCGGCCGTTCCACTCTCCGGCGACGACGACTCCAAAGGAGAAGTTGATTAGGACGGAACGGAACGGATGGTGCACGCGGAGTCCACCGAACCCAAGAAAGTGAATGACGTGAGAGCTCAACTTCATCTGTCAAGACAACGTTATAAAGAAACATACTATAAAAGTAGCATATGTTGGTAGATCAGCTAGCGCATAGTTCATCTTCCTTTAGGAACCAACCAGAAGTACCTTTTTTATTATTCCTTAATTTTGCAACTTCTTCTTCACACTTTAGATATGAGCAGAAGGACTGAAGAGTACTGAAAAAGGAGAAATAATATTGATGTGTTTACCCGCAAACTGTAGTACTACTCTAGATATGAGCAACAGATGGTTAGTCACATGACCTTCTCCACACTACAAGCTGCAGAGTAGTGGTACGTGCTCCATCCGGAAAAAATGTTTTATTTCCCCCTTTAATTACTTCGCATGCAGATTAATCTACTACTACATCCGTCATGGTTTTGCTAGTTCTTATCATATTTCGGTCAAATTTTAACCACATATTTGACTAACAAAATATTAATGCATGTCACCAAAAGTTATTTTGCTTGTTTTGTATTTAAATATACTTTCTCTGTCAACTAATATAAGAGTGTTTAGATCACTAAAATAATGATCTAAACGCTCTTATATTAGTTTACGGAGGGAGTAGTTTTCAATGATATCATTTTTACTACGTCTAACACATATTTGGTTAGTTAAAATTGATTAAAATATGATCCAGAATATGAGGAAGACTAGTAAACCAGGACGGATATCATAGTATTGTCTAGAGTGATTCAATAAGTGGGAAGGTGGCACACGGCTTTTGTGTGTTGTTGATCATTCAATGGATGATTCTGGAAGGAAAGAAAAAAGAAGAAGAGTATATAGCTCGTCGCTGTCACGTCCTTTTCTTCTCGGACAATACGTAGATATGTAGGAAAAACAAAAATATGAGTGTTATTTTTCCATGCATCACCATGGCCATGCATGCATGTTTTTTTGTTTTGACAAGTCCCTTGTATAACACGGAGTCAGCTGTTCAATCTAGAAGCGTTCACAGGTCAAGAGGTGAGGATGCCTCTAACGGCGGTTGATGCTCTGACGACGCAATGTTCTTATAATACTAATAACAACTCTCGCCGCTACCACTAGACGAGTATTAGTTAACATCAGCTGGTACGCACGGTTTGCCAATAAGAAGCAGATGGATGAAATTATCAAATCCAAATAACGGCCGGTGCTGTTGGTTCGGTCGTGTGCAATTTTTTATTTGCAGACAGGTTGCAGCTTATACTAATATCTATACACCGAATTAAGCAAAATAATTAATCAAGTCTAACAAACCATGTAGTGATAAACTAATCTAGTCTACGAAAGCAAAAAATCCAAGCAAACAAGCAAGTGAGAGAGAACGGGTCGATGTCATGCTTAGCAGTTTTCTTTTTCTTCGTAGACGACGACTTTACTTTTTTTTCTCCAAGAAAACCATCTCGAGTTAAGGTCATCCTCATATATAGTGTTCGATTTTTGGTGGCCACTTATGATGCTGCGGCATAGATGCATGAACTCTATCCTATGGCGACAAGCAAATAATTTAGGATGGTGGTGTGGACGGATCCCTCCAAGCATGCATACATGCATGCAAATCGTGCTTCATGCATCACATAAAAACAATGCATACCCTTCCTAAGAGCAATTCTAGCAGACCCCGCATCCTCCCGACCCGCAAAACGTTTTTGCAGTTCGCAAAACTTAAATTGCACCTTAATTTGATCTAGCATATTGCATTGCTTTGCTTTATCAACAACATTGGATACAAAAGACATCACCAAATCTTTGCTAGAATAGCAAGACCAAAGAAAGCAAGAACTACAAGTATGCATTTTAGAAGGTTTCCAACTTCCATAATTGCTCCCACTAGTTGGACTAATATCTTCTCCATGCATTCGTTGTTGATCTATGGATTCTTGATTTTGCATTCTTCTTTCTTCATTTTTGGTTCGAAAGAAGTAGATGTTGCTTCCCCTCTAGTTGCACATGCAGCCGCATCATTGCCTTCGATTGTACTAAGGAGTGCACTAACATCTATCAAGTTTTTTTCTATCAACAAATCAATGTATTGGCCTTCCCAAAACCAAAATGAGCATCCATCGTCCTACACACAAGAATGAGCAAGCTCGAAGTGAGCTACCGCAATTGAACTAAAAAATGAACTACGAAACGAGCTACCACAAGTGCATGATACGTCCATTTTGCATCATGCTTTTATATTGATATTTATTGCATTATGGGTTGTTATTATGCATTATGTCACAATACTTATGCCTATTATCTCTTATTTTACAAGGTTTACATAAGGAGGGAGAATGCCGGCATTGGAATTACGAAACGGAAAAGGAGCAAATATTAGAGACCTATTCTGCACAACTCCAAAAGTCCTGTAACTCCACGAAAGTTATTTTTGGAAATAATAAAAAATATTAAGCGGAAGAAACACGTCAGGGGGGCCACCACCTGCCCACGAGGGTGGGGGCGCGCCCTACCCCCCCCCCCCCCCCCCCGCGCCAGGGCGCGCCCCTGCCTCGTGGTTCCCCTGTTGGCTCTCCGGTGGCCATCCTATGCTATATGAAGTCTTTCGTCCAGGGAAAAATTATAAGCAACCTTTCGGGATGAGACTCCGCCTCCATGAGGCGGAACCTTGGCGGAACCAATCTAGGGCTCCGGCAGAGCTGTTCTGCCGGGGACACTTCCCTCCGGGAGGGGGAAATCATCGTCATCGTCATCACCAACGCTCCTCTCATTGGGAGAGGGCAATCTCCATCAACATCTTCACCAGCACCATCTCCTCTCAAACCCTAGTTCATCTCTTGTATCCGGTTCTTGTCTCCAAGTCCGGGATTAGTACTTGTAGGTTGCTAGTAGTGTTGATTACTCCTTGTAGTTGATGCTAGTTGGTTTAATTGGTGGAAGATCATATATTAAGATCCTATATGCATATTAATATCCCTCTGATTATGAACATGAATATGCTTTGTGAGTAGTTACGTTTGTTCCTGAGGACATGTGAGAAGTCTTGCTATTAGTAGTCATGTGAATTTGGTATTCGTTCGATATTTTGATGAGATGTATGTTGTCTAGCCTCTAGTGGTGTTATGTGAACGTCGACTACATAACACTTCACCATTATTTGGGCCTAGAGGAAGGCATTGGGAAGTAATAAGTAGATGATGGGTTGCTAGAGTGACAGAAGCTTAAACCCTAGTTTGTGCATTGCTTCGTAAGGGTCTGATTTGTATCCATATGTTTCATGCTATGGTTAGGTTTACCTTAATACTTTTGTTGTAGTTGCGGACACTTGCAATAGAGGTTAATCATAAGTGGGATGCTTGTTCAAGTAAGAACAACACCCAAGCACCGGTCCACCCACATATCAAATTATCAAAGTACCGAACCCGAATCATATGAACGTGATGAAAACTAGCTTGACGATAATTCCCATGTGTCCTCGGGAGCGCTTTTCTCTATATAAGAGTTTGTCCAGGCTTGTCCTTTACTACAAAAACGATTGGGCCACCTTGCTGCACTTTATTTACTTTTATTACTTATTGCTCGTTACCAATTATCTTATCACAAAACTATTTGTTACCTATTATTTAGTGCTTGCAGAGAATATCTTGCTGAAAACCGCTTATCATTTCCTTCTGCTCCTCGTTGGGTTAGACACTCTTACTTATCGAAAGGACTACGATAGATCCCCTATACTTGTGGGTCATCAAGACTCTTTTAAAGCGCCGTTGCGGAGTGAAGTGCCTTTGGTAGGTGGAATTTGGTAAGGAAAATTTTTATAGTGTGCTGAAATTTCTTGTCACTTGTTACAATGGAAAGTAATCCTCTGAGGGGCTTGTTCGGGTATCTTCACCCGACCAAGAGAAACAAGAGTTGCTCCTCAACCTACTGAACCTACTGAATATGAAAATGTTCCCTTTGAAGTTCCTTCGGGTATGTTACCAAAACTGCTAGTTAATCCTTTTGCTGGAGATGGAACAAAGCATCCTGATGAGCACCTAATATATGTGGATGAAGTTTGTGGATTATTTAAGCTTGCAGGTATACCCGATGATGTTGTTAAGAGGAAGGTCTTCCCTTTATCTTTGGAGGAGATGCATCAACATGGTATAGGCTATGTGATGATACGGGGTCATGGAACTACAAACGATTGAAATTGGAATTTCATCAGAAATTTTATCCTATGCATCTTGTTCATCGTGATCGCAATTATATATACATTTTTTGGCCTCGCAAAGGAGAAAGCATCGCTCAAGCTTGGGAGGCTTAAAGCAATGTTATATTCATGCCCCAATCATGAGCTCTCAAGAGAAATAATTCTTCAAAGTTTTTATGCTCGGCTTTCTTGTAATAATCAATCAATGCTCGATACTTCTTGTGCTGGCTCTTTTATGATGAAGACTATTGAATTCAAATGGAATTTATTGGATAGAATTAAACGCAACTCTGAAGATTGGGATCTCGGCGAAGGTAAGGATTCAGGCATGACACCTTAGTTTGATTGTGTTAAATCTTTTATGGATACCGATGTTTTTCATAAATTTAGCACTACATATGGACTTGACTCTGAGATAGTAGCGTCTTTCTATGAATCTTTTGCTGCTTATGTTGATTCCCTAAGGAGAAGTGGTTTAAATATCATCCTCCCATAGAAGTAAAAGTAGCTGCACCTGTTAAAGTTGAAGAAAAGACTATCACTTATAATAATCCTATTGTTCCTACTTCTTATGTTGAGAAACCACCTTTCCCTGTTAGGATAAAGGATCATGCTAAAGCTTCAACTGTGGTTCGTAAAAGCAATACTAGAACTTATACACCTCCTAAGCAAGTTAAAGTTGAACCTAATATTGCTATTGTTAATGATCTCTTGGCTGATAATATTGATGGGCATGTTATTTATTTCTGCGGTGAAACTGCTAGAATTGTCAAACCTTGTGCTAAAGATAAACATAGACCTATGGTAGGCATGCCTGTTATTTCCGTCAAAATAGGAGATCATTGTTATCATGGCTTATGTGATATGGGTGCTAGTGTTAGTGCAATACCTTGTAAACTTATACAAAGAAATTATGCATGATATTGCACTTTTCTTTGAGATAGAAGATATTGATGTCACACTTAAACTTGCCAATAGAGATACTATTTCACCAATGGGAATTGTTAGGGATGTTGAAGTCTTGTGTGGTAAAACTAAATATCCTGCTGATTTTCTTGTTCTTGGTTCCCCACAAGATAGCTTTTGTCCCATTATATTTGGTAGACCCTTCTTGAACACAGTTAATGCTAGGATAGACTGCGAAAAGAATGTTGTTACTATTGGCTTGGGTGATTTGTCTCATGGGTTTAATTTCTCTAAATTTAGTAGACAACACCGTGAAGAGGAATTGCCTTGTAAGGATGAATTTATTGGTCTTGCTTCTATTGCCGTGCCTCCTAGTGACCCTTTAGAACAATATTTCCTAGACCATGAAAATGATATGTTTATGAATGAAAGAAGGGAAATAGATGAAGTATTCTTTAAACAGGAACCTATCCTGAAACACAATTTGCTTGTTGAAATCCTAGGTGAAAGATCGAGGATGTCGCCTAGAGGGGGGGGGGGGGTGAATAGGCGCTTTAAAATAATTACGGTTGAGGCTTTAACAAATGCGGAATAAACCTAGCGGTTAATTTGTCAAGAACAAAACCTAAAGCAACTAGGCTCACCTATGTGCACCAACAACTTATGCTAAGCAAGATAATCAACTATGAGATAGCAAGATATATGACAAAGAACAATATGGCTATCACAAAGTAAAGTGCATAATTAAAGGGCTCGGGTAAGAGATAACCGAGGCACGCGGAGACGACGATGTATCCCGAAGTTCACACCCTTGCGGATGCTAATCTCCGTTTGGAGCGGTGTGGAGGCACAATGCTCCCAAGAAGCCACTAGGGCCACTGTAATCTCCTCACGCCTCAGACAATGCAAGATGCCGTGATTCCACTAAGGGACCCTTGAGGGCGGTCACCGAACCCGTACATAAATGGCGACCCTTGGGGCGGTCACCGAACCCGTACACTTTGGCAACCCTTGGGGGCGGTCACGGTGCAGATCAAATTGCTCGGCGCGATCTCCACAACCTAATTGGAGACCCCGACGCTTGCCCGGAGCTTTACACCACAATGATTGAGCTCCGAACACCACCAACCGTCTAGGGCGCCAAGGCACCCAAGAGGAACAAGCTCTAGGGTTCCCAAACACCCAAGAGTAATAAGCTTCTCAACTTGTAACTTCCACGTATCGCGTGGAGAACTCAAACCGATGCACCAAATGCAATGGCAAGGGCACACGGAGTGCCCAAGTCCTTCTCTCCCAAATCCCACCAAAGCAACTAATGCTAGGGAGGAAAATGAGAGGAAGAGCGAAAGAAGAACACGAAGAACTCCAAGATCTAGATCCAAGGGGTTCCCCTCACTAAGAGGAGAAAGTGATTGGTGAAAACGTGGATCTAGATCTCCTCTCTCTTTTCCCTCAAGAACTAGCAAGAATCATTTGATGGATTGAGAGATAGCAAGCTCGAAGAAGGTCAACAATGTGGGAAGAACACGAGCTCAAAGGATTATATCTCAAGGGGTAAGAAGACCCCTTTTATAGGTGGGGAGAAAAACCAACCGTTATCCCCTCACTCAGCCGCATGATGACGCGGTACTATCAAGACGGAGCTGCGGTACTACCGCTGCAGGTTGCGGTACTACCGCAAGTGCATCATCGGCCGATGAAGGCACATTGCAGTATAACGAACGGTAGAACCGCCGGAGCGGTACTACCACAAGCACCTACTGACCTACCGTAAGTCGTGCAACACTAGCCGCAGAGAAAACATGGAAGTAAAAATTACTTGCACCTACTTCCGCCGAGGGAGGACTGCACAAAAAATCCGCACGCGGTACTACCGCACACGAAGAGCGGTACTACAGCGTAGGGCGCGGATGTAAAACTTACATCCGCCCTACTTCGCTCATGCTTGCTAAGCCCGCCAGAGCCCACGGTACTATCATACCATGCACGAGATTATCAGCGTAGGGCACGGATGTAAAAATTACATCCGCCCCTACTACCGCCGAGTATCTGTGTTCGATCGAGGCCACGGTACTACCGCTCCCACAGAGCGGTACTACCATGAGCACCTGCAGTACTACCGCGGTGGACTGCGGTACTACCGCAAGGGCCTGCGGTACTACCGCATGCCCCAGATTAGCAACACTAGGAGTCCTTCATTTTGCAGAGAAGACAACAGAGGCAAACAATAAAACCAGAACTGCCATAACTTCTACAAATGAGCTCCGAATTAAGCAAACTCAAGCTTGTTGGAAACAAGACAACGAGTAGCATCGAAACAGTGAAGAAGAGGCAGGGGAGGTATGCCTAACAAGCAAAGGAGTGAAACTCCAACAGAGAAGAACCGACATACCCTCCAACATCGAAAACATCATAGAAGACGCATGTGAACTCCGTTTTCGATGAACTCGAGCTTGTCATAAAAATGACCATAAGCTCCAAAACTCGCAAGGAGAAGAACCAAACAAGAACCAATAAAGATGATGCAAGGATGCAATGGTTTGAGCTCTCTACGAACGATACGATCAAGCAACTCATCGAGAGCCCCCTTGATAGTACGGCAATCGATCCTATAACCCGGTCTCCCACAACTACCATGAGACCGGTAAAATAGAAAATCTATCAAGGGAAAACCTTTGCCTTGCACAAAGTCCACTTGAGCTAGATGATGACGATCTTGACTCCCTCAAGTTGGACCACCTTTCTAGATTGCGTTGGCTCGATGAAGACTAGTTGATTGCTCCCCCATACTCCACTATGGGTGAGCCATTCTTCCGCTCATCTTCACAAATCCATTGTCACCATAATGGACGGCAAGCTTCAAGCACTTGATCTCTTTGTTATGCATCACTTGAACTTGCACTCCACCACCTAACCCCACAAAGAACTCTCACGAAGACCATGGGTTAGCACACAAAGCGTAATGGACAATGCTTACCATACCATGGGATCACTTCATCCCTCGGTACATCTTGTGCGCTTTGTGTGTTGAATCTTTCCAACTCTCTTCATTTGGATGATGCATGACCGGTCTTTGGATAATTCCTTAATAGCACCGCAGTCATCACAAACTCTCCTTGAAACCAACAAATGGACTCCAAGAAAAGCCTATGGACAAACCCTTCAAATATAACTCAAGGCAACCATTAGTCCATAGAGATTGTCATCAATTACCAAAACCACACATGGGGGCACCGCATGTCCTTTCACTAGGGGATCCTCCTCCACCCAAGGGTGATCACGTGTTTGAGCTTAAACCGTTGTCTGATACTCTTAAATATGCTTATCTTGATGAAAATAAGATATATCCTGTTATTATTAGTGTTAACCTTTGAGAGCATGAAGAAGAGAGATTATTGAAAACTCCGAGGAAGCACCGTGCTGCTATTGGATATACTCTTGATGATCTTAAGGGCTTTAGTCCCACTCTATGTCAACATAAAATAAATTTGGAGGAAGATGCCAAACCAGTTCGTGATCATCAACGACGGCTGAATCCTAAAATGAAAGAAGTGGTAAGAAAGGAAATACTAAAGCTCCTTGAGGCAGGAATAATTTATCCCGTTGCTGGTAGTCAGTGGATAAGCCCTGTCCATTGTGTCCATAAGAAGGGAGGTATTACCGTCGTTCCTAATGATAAAGATGAATTGATCTTGCAAAGAATTATTACAGGTTATAAGATGGTAATTGATTTCCGCAAATTAAATAAAGCTACTAAAAAGGATCATTACCCCTTACCTTTTATCGATCAAATGCTAGAAAGATTATGCAAACATACACATTTTTGCTTTCTAGATGGTTATTCGGTTTCTCTCAAATACTTGTGTCACCAATGATCAATCAAAGACTACTTTTACTTGCCCTTTTGGTACTTTTGCTTATACACGTATGCCTTTTGGTTTATGTAATGCACCTGCTACCTTTCAAAGATGCATGATGGCTATATTCTCTGACTTTTGTGAAAAGATTTGTGAGGTTTTCATGGACGATTTCTCCGTCTATGGATCCTCTTTTGATGATTGCATGAGCAACCTTGATCGAGTTTTGTAGAGATGTGAAGAAACTAATATTGTCTTGAATTGGGAAAAGTGCCACTTTATGGTTAATGAAGGTATTGTCTTGGGGCATAAAGTTTCTGACAGAGGTATTGAAGTTGATAAAGCCAAGGTTGATGCTATTGAAAAAATGCCATGTCCCAAGGACATCAAAGGTATAAGAAGCTTCCTTGGTCACGCCGGATTTTATAGGAGGTTCATTAAGGACTTCTCAAAGATTTCTCAGCCTCTGACTAATTTATTAAAAAAGATATACCATTTGTCTTTGATGATGACTATGTAGAAGCAATTTAAATACTTAAGAAAGCATTGATCTCTGCACCTATTGTTCAGCCACCTGATTGGAATTTACCCTTTGAAATTATGTGTGATGCTAGTGATTATGCTGTAGGTGCTGTTCTAGGGCAAAGAGTTGATAAGAAATTAAATGTTATTCAATATGCTAGTAAAACTCTAGATAATGCTCAAAGAAATTATGCTACTAGTGAAAAAGAATTCTTAGCAGTTGTATTTGCTTGTGATAAGTTCAGACCTTATATTGTTGATTCTAAAGTAACTATTCACACGGATCATGTTGCTATTAAATATCTTATGGAAAAGAAAGATGCTAAGCCTAGACTTATTAGATGGGTTCTCTTGCTACAAGAATTTGATTTGCATATTGTTGATACAAAGGGAGCTGAGAACCCCGTTGCAGACAACTTATCTAGGTTAGAAAATGTTCTTGATAACCCACTACCTATTGATGATAGCTTTCGTGATGAGCAAATGAAATGTCATAAATGCCTCTTGTATTACTCCGTGGTATGCTGATTATGCTAATTATATCGTTGCAAAATTTATTCCACCTAGTTTCACATACCAGCAAAAGAAAAAGTTTTTCTATGATTTGAGACATTACTTTTGGGATGACCCACATCTTTATAAAGAAGGAGTAGATGGTGTTATTAGACGTTGTGTACCTGAGCATGAACAGGAACAAATCCTACGCAAGTGTCACTCCGAGGCTTATGGAGGACACCACGTTGGAGATAGAACTGCACATAAGGTATTGCAATCCGGTTTTTATTGGCCTACTCTCTTCAAGGATGCCCGTAATTTTGTCCTATCTTGTGATGAATGTCAAAGAATTGGTAATATTAGTAGACGTCAAGAAATGCCTATGAATTATTCACTTGTTATTGAACCATTTGACGTTTGGGGCTTTGATTTTATGGGACCTTTTCCTGCCTCTAATGGATATACACATATTTTAGTTGCTGTTGATTACGTTACTAAGTGGGTAGAAGCTATTCCAACTGGTAGTGCTGATCATAACACTTCTATTAAGATGCTGAAAGAAGTTATTTTTCTGAGGTTTGGAGTCCCTAGATATTTAATGACTGATGGTGGTTCACATTTTATTCATGGTGCTTTCCGAAAAATGCTTGCTAAATATGATGTTAATCATAGAATTGCATCTCCTTATCACCCATGATCTAGTGGTCAAGTAGAATTGAGTAATAGAGAGCTCAAATTAATTTTGCAAAAGACTGTCAATAGATCTAGAAAGAATTGGTCAAAGAAACTTGATGATGCATTATGGGCATATAGAACTGCATATAAAAATCCTATGGTTATGTCTCCGTATAAAATGGTTTATGGAAAAGCATGTCACTTACCTCTCGAACTAGAACATAAGGCATATTGGGCTATTAAAGAGCTCAATTATGATTTCAAACTTGCCGGTGAGAAGAGGTTATTTGACATTAGCTCACTTGATGAATGGAGAACCCAAGCTTATGAAAATGCCAAGTTGTTTAAATAAAAAGTTAAAAGATGGCATGACAAAAGGATACAAAAGCGTGAGTTTAATGTAGGTGATTATGTATTGCTATACAACTCTCGTTTAAGATTTTTTGCAGGAAAACTTCTCTCTAAATGGGAAGGCCCTTACGTTATCGAGTAGCTCTATCGTTCCGGTGCCATAAAAATCAACAACTTTGAAGGCACAATCCGAAGGTGGTGAACGGTCAAAGAATCAAACATTATATCTCAGGTAATCCTATAAATGTTGAAACCAATGTTATTGAAACCGTAACCCCGGAGGAATACATAAGGGACACTTTCCGGAACGTTTCAGACTCCGGAAAGGAATAGGTATGTGGTATGGTAAGTAATCCGACTCCAAAACAGTTTTTAAGGCAATATTTCCCCATTTTGGAATATTTAGAAAAATAAGAAGTAGTCCGGGAAGGACACGAGGGCTCCACGAGGGTGGAGGGCGCGCCCTACCCCCTGGGCGCGCGCCCCTACCTCGTGGGCTCCTCGTGTGCTCTCCGGACTCCGTTTTCTTGCATGATACGTATTTTGGTCGGTAAAAATTCATTATATATCCTCCCGAAGGTTTTGACTCCTGTATCACGCAATTATCCTCTGTTCTTGTTTCGAGCTGTTGCTGTTGCAGATTAGAGCAAGATGTCTTCTCAAGAGTCAGTCGGGGAGAGCCGGGTGTCTCACCCGGCATCGAGACCAAGGACAAACAGCGATGCTGACCACTTTGGGCCAGCAATGGAGGAAGAGATGGAGGCTGATTTGATGAGGATAGATGCCATGGATGATCAAGAAGTCACTTCTCGTTTCCAAGCTGGGTTCACGATGGGGAAACTATAGAGCTCAGCCATTCCAAACTCGGTTATCCCTTCCAATGGTAGATTTCTTTCTTATGAAAATATGAAGAAAAGTGTCACTTGTTCTCCCGCAGCTATGCAACACCCTTGGTTGCAAGGAGCTTTGGCCGTTACAGGAAAACTTCGTAAGGAGATAATGGATCTCAAGCGGCAACTCAATAAGCTCGAGGAAGAGAATCGTATCCTGAGGGGCATTATCGCCAAGAATATCACATCACCATCACCAAAGAAGGAGACATAGTCACATGGGTATGGGCACTCCCCTTGGCAACTACCAAGCTTGGGGGAGGTGCCCTGGTATCGTATCACCATCACACTCCTATCTTTACCGTTTTTCTTAGTTCGATCCTAATAGTAGTATCTTGATCTAGTAGAATAAAAGTTTATGGCATGATCTAGTTTTGAGTTTTGCTTTATGATCTCTCTATGTAATCGAGTCCGTGAGCTATATAATAAAGATTAGTGTTGAGTCAAGGGCTTGATTATTTTGCTATATCTTGAGTTAATAAAAGAAAGGAGAAAATAATAAAAAGAAATAAAAATATCATACTGATCTTATTGAGAGTAATGACTTCACATAGAAAGAGTATGATGATTAAAAGTTGTTGAGAGTTGACAAACATAGTTTTGGTCATCGTTGCAATTAATAGGAAGTAATAAAGAAAGAGAGGTTTCACATATAAATATACTATCTTGGACATCTTTTATGATTGGGAGCACTCATTAAAATATGACCTGCTAAAGAGTTGATGTTGGACAAAGAAGACAACGTAATGGGTTATTTTTTCTTATATTCGAGATAAAGTATGTTGTCATGGATCATCCAACATGTTGAGCTTGCCTTTCCCCCTCATGCTGGCCAAATTCTTAGCACCAAGTAGAGATACTACTTGTGCTTCCAAATACCCTTAAACCAGTTTTGCCATGAGAGTCCACCATATCTACCTATGGATTGAGTAAGATCCTTCAAGTAAGTTGTCATCGGTGCAAGCAATAAAAATTGCTCTCTAAATATGTATGATTGATTGGTGTGGAGAAAATAAGCTTTGTACGATCTTGTGATGTGGAATAAATAAAAGCGACGGACTGCATAGTAAAGGTTCATATCACAAGTGGCAAAATAATGTGACGTTCTTTCGCATTAAGATTTTGTGCATCCAACCATAAAAGCGCATGGCAACCTCTGCTTCCTTCTGTGAAGGGCCTATCTGTTACTATTATCTTCTACCTTATGCAAGAGTCATGGTGATCTTCACCTTTCCTATTTATTTTATCCTTTGGCAAGCATAGGGTGTTGGAAAGATCCTGATAGATATATCTAATTGGATATGGGTTAGCATGAACTATTATTGTTTACACTACCCTTGAGGTAAAAGGTTGGGAGGTGAAACTATAAGCCCCTATCTTTCTCTGTGTCCGATTAAAACTCCGTAACCACAAGTATTGCGTGAGCGTTAGCAATTATGAAAGACTAAATGATAGTTGAGTATGTGGACTTGCTAGAAAGCTCTAACATAGACTCTTTCTGATGTTATGATAAATTGCAATTGCTTCAATGACTGAGATTATAGTTTGTTAGTTCTCAATAAAGTTTTGGATTCATACTTTGCATTGTGAACAGATTATTACTTGAGCATAAGAAATCATATGACAATATACATCTATGTTGCTGTTATAAGAATAATCATGATGCCCTCATGTCCATATTTTGTTTTATAGAAACCTCTACCTCTAAACATGTGGGCGTATTTATCGTTATCGGCTTCCGCTTGAGGACAAGCGAGGTCTAAGCTTGGGGGAGTTGATACGTCCATTTTGCATCATGCTTTTATATCGATATTTATTGCATTATGGGATGTTATTATGCATTATGTCACAATACTTATGCCTATTCTCTCTTATTTTACAAGGTTTACATAAGGAGGGAGAATGCGGAAATTTGGAATTACGAAATTTGGAAAAGGAGCAAATATTAGAGACTTGTTCCGCACAACTCCAAAAGTCCTGAAACTCCACGAAAGTTATTTTTGGAAATAATAAAAAATATTGAGCAGAAGAAATACGTCAGGGGGGCCACCACCTACCCACGAGGGTGGGGGCGCGCCCTACCCCCAGGGCGCGCCCCCCTGCCTCGTGGGCCCCCTGTTGGCTCTCCGGTGGCCATCTTCTGCTATATGAAGTCTTTCGTCCAGGAAAAAACCATAAGCAACCTTTCGGGATGAGACTCCACCGCCATGAGGCCGAACCTTGGCGGAACCAATCTAGGGCTCCGGCAGAGCTGTTCTGCCGGGGACACTTCCCTCCGAGAGGGGGAAATCATCGCCATCGTCATCACCAACGCTCCTCTCATCGGGAGAGGGAAATCTCCATCAACATCTTCACCAGCACCATCTCCTCTCAAACCCTAGTTCATATCTTGTATCCAATTCTTGTCTCTAAGTCCGGGATTGGTACTAGTAGGTTGCTAGTGGTGTTGATTACTCCTTGTAGTTGATGCTAGTTGGTTTAATTGGTGGAAGATCATATGTTCAGATCCTATAAGCATATTAATATCCCTCTGATTATGAACATGAATATGCTTTGTGAGTAGTTACGTTTGTTCCACGAGGACATGGGAGAAGTCTTGCTATTAGTAGTCATGTGAATTTGGTATTCGCTCGATATTTTGATGAGATGTATGTTGTCTAGCCTCTAGTGGTGTTATGTGAACGTCGACTACATAACACTTCACCATTATTTGGGCCTAGAGGAAGGCATTGGGAAGGAATAAGTAGATGATGGGTTGCTAGAGTGACAGAAGCTTAAACGTTAGTTTATGCGTAAGGGGCTGATCAGGATCCATATGTTTCATGCTATGGTTAGGTTTACCTTAATACTTTTGTTGTAGTTGCGGACACTTTCGATAGAGGTTAATCATAAGTGGGATGCTTGTTCAAGTAAGAACAGCACCCAATCATCGGTCCACCCACATATCAAATTATCAAAGTACCGAACGCGAATCATATGAACGTGATGAAAACTAGCTTGACGATAATTCCCATGTGTCCTCGGGAGCGCTTTTCTCTATATAAAAGTTTGTCTAGGATTGTCCTTTGCTACAAAAAGGATTGGGCCACCTTGCTGCACTTTATTTACTTTTATTACTTGTTGCTCGTTACCAATTATTTTATCACAAAACTATCTGTTACCTATTATTTTAGTGTTTGCAGAGAATACCTTGCTGAAAACCGCTTATCATTTCCTTCTGCTACTCGTTGGGTTCGACACTCTTACTTATCGAAAGGACTACGATAGATCCCCTATACTTGTGGGTCATCGGTGCACGTACCCCATCGTTTTCGCATTTGAAGAACACCCATCCGGGGTGCTTCGGCGTGCCCGAAGTGAGCCGTAGCACTTTTCGCGTGCAGTCGTCGCACTCTATGAGCGGCATCGGCAAGAAAAGACGATGCGCGAGCGCCGAGCCCGGTGGATGGCCGGACGAGTCCATGCCCGCAAACCTTCGGCGGCGATGCGCCCTTGCCTGGGCTGCAGGAGAGGCTCCCCGACCACTCCATCGCTTGGGGCAGCAACCGGCGGCCGGAAAAGCCAAATCCGGCAGCCCGCGATGAAGTGCCGCAGATCTACAAATCCGGCGGCCCGCCGACGCCGAGGAGAAGCACTAGTAGAAAACAGGGCTTTGGTTCGGGCCTGGCTAGCCCATTAGTCCCGGTTCAGTCACGAACCGGGACCCATGGGGGCATACGTCTCGGTTAGTGAGCCCAGGCGGCCGGCCGGGGCCTCGTGGGCACTGGTCCCGGTTCGTCTGGACCTATTTGTCCCGATTCTGGGCACGAACCGGGACCAATGGGCCTCGCTCCTGGCCCACATACATTGGTCCCGGTTCGTGGCTAGAACCGGGACGGAAGGTGGAGCTTTAGTCCCGGTTCCAGCAACAAACCGGGACAAATGAGCTGCCTATATATACCCAATTGCCGCATCAGAGCACTCCACAATGCTCTGTTTTTTCTGGCCGGCGAGGGGAGGGCATTTGGGTGCTCTAGCTCACCTCCTATGCACATGAGGTGATCGATGAAATGCCCGAGCCATACTAGTTAAGCTTTCTCCTCTCGAAGCTCGACCTCCAAGCTCCATTTCCCCCGAGATTTGCATAGGTTTAGCGGTCCGTCACGTCCCGTCCCCGTCTTCACCGCCGTCGATCGCCTGCGCCGATCTCGTCACCGGCACCACCGTGCTGAGCCTCTTGTTCTTATCTTCTTTCTGAAAGAAAAAATATTCTTACTTTAGATAGATACTTGTCTAATTTTCTTACTTTTATTATTGCTTGTTATTATATAGTGCGATGGTTTTGGTATCCGCCCCCGTCGGCCCTCGTCCTGTCTATGATTCGGATGTGGTATATATTATCTTTTTATAACTATTTGGTTCATTTATTGTTTATGACAATTATGCCGACCAAATTGACATATATTTTATTTATGTAGGAGGTAGTTGAACCAGAAATTCCAACCGACCCTATTGTTGAGAGGTTAAATTTAGTTGAAGAAGAAAACAATTACTTGAAGGAAAAAATAAAAAAATTGAGGTGGAGAAGATGATATCGGAGTTGCATGTTGCGGATGTCGTCGATGATCACAAGATCAAGATGGATGCAATGCGGTTGAAGATTAGAAAGATTAGAAAATATGCCATTCATACCGTTGTTTGGTATCATTATGCCGTTGGATCAATTGTTACCTTGGTTGTGATTATGATAGCATTTATTGTTGCATTGAAAGGTTTTACATAGTTTCAATGTATGGTTTAACTAGATGCTCTGCAGAGCTATATGTTGTTCAATTTGAACTATGTATGTACTTTGGTTTTAATGTGATGATGAACTACTATTAATTTGGTAACTTATCTATCCATGTGAACCTGTAATGGTTTTTGACACACATAATTATATATAATGCACGCAGATGAACCGACAGTGGATGTAAGGGTTGAAAATTGATGACGTGGCTTTGAATGGTGCATTTTGAACACAGAAAAAGTCTGGAGTTCAAATAAGTTTAAAAAAAATGAAATCCCTTTGTAACAGATGAGTTTCTGTATGAAACCCTGATACTTCGAAAGAAGACATTGTCCGTTTTGTACACGAGGTGCATCTACTTTTTGCCGTAACCCTCTCAACTTTTTAGCACATGCTATGTGGGTGAAATGATGATACCATACCAAATTTCAACCTTTTCAGAGTTCATTTGAAATGCTTTTGAATTTCAGGATCTTATAGCTCAAAAACTCAGTAAATGCATGAAAAATAACAAATAAAGTCAAAAAGGGTTGAAAATTGATGATGTGGTTTGAATGGTGCATTTTGAACACACAAAACTACGGAGTTCAAATAAGTTCAAAAAATGAAATCCCTTTGTAACAGATGAGTTTTAAATGCGAAACCACGATACTTCGAAAGAGATTGTCCATTTTGTACACGAAGTGCATATAGTTTTTTTTGTAACCCTCTCAACTTTTTAGCACATGCTATGTGGGTGAAATAATGATACCATGCCAACTTTCAACCTTTTCAGAGTTCATTTGAATTGCTTTTGAATTTCAGGGTCTTATAGCTCAAAAAATCAGTACTTGCATGAAAAATAACAAATGAAGTCAGAAAGGGTTAAAAATTAATGATGTGGCTTTGAATGATGCATTTTGAACACACAAAAAGTCTAAAGTTCAAATAAGTTTAAAAAATGAAATCCCTTTGTAACAGATGAGTTTCCGTATGAAACCCTGATCAACTAAAAAGCCACATCATTTAGCTCAAAATTAATCAATTAAAATATTATGTTATGATCAACTAAAACAAAACTATAATATTTTTAATAGCAAAAAGAAAATCAACTAAAAAACTTTTATAAAACTCTCACAGCAAAAGGAATAAACTAAAAAGCTTTTATAAACCTCTAGTATTTTTTAAACTAAGATTATATAAAATTTATGAAACTAAAATTATCAAAGTATTTTCTGTTCAAAACATGAAAAGCAGAAAGAAATAAAATAAACTTTAATAAATAAGTAGAAAAAAAGAAAATAAATTAAAATTTAATAAAATAAAATAAAATAAAGTAAGATATACTTTAATAAAATAAATAAGTAGAAACAAAATAAACTTTAATAAAGTAAAATAAATAAACTTTAATAAAATAAAAAAATAGCAACAGTAAGTATTTTGTTGTAAGTAGAAATAAAATAAAGTAAATAAAGCAACAAAGAAAATAAAAAAAATAAAAAGTGCCACCTACTAGGCCACCACGGCCTGAATACGACTAGAAACCCAACCATGGGCCAGGATTCAGGCCGCAGGAGGCCCAGTAGGCCCACATGCACATAGTGACAAATTAGGTTCGAAGCTCAGGTTGAGAGGAGCTCGAGAGGGTGGCAGCAGCGCTTATAAACCACTCTCGAGCTCTCTCAACTAGCGAGGTGGGACTAAACTTTGGCCTTGACGCGCAGCAAGAACCTTTGGTCCCGGTTGGTGCCACCAACGGGACTAAAGGATACATTAGTGCCGGTTCGTGGCACCAACGGGAACCAATGCCACCCCTTTGGTCCCGGTTGGTGCCATGGCACCAAAGTCCTCTGCTTCCCGCCCTTTGGGCTGCTGAAAAGAGACCTTTGGTCCCGGTTGGTGGCACCAACCGGGACGAAAGGGGGGCATTGGTCCCGGTTGGTGACCCCAACCAGGACCAATGCTTCGTCTATACAAGAAAACACTTTGCAGTTTCTGCAAAAATCACTTCTTCTCCGCCCCGACGCCCCCACTCTGCTCCTCGTCTCCGTCGCCGCCGAGCCCTGCCCCGACACCGTCAGGCTGCTCCACCTCACTGTCGCCGCCGAGCCCTGCCCCGACGCCGTCAAGCTGCTCCACCGCGTCATCGCCGACGCCGTCGGGCTGCTCCACCTCGCCGTCGCCGCCGCCGTCGCCACTGCCCTCTGCCCCGACATCGCTGCCACTCCCCGCGCCCCTGCTCGCCCGATGCCGCCCGGCTCGCGCCCCTACGCCCAGACGCCGCCCGCCATGCCACCCTGCTCCTGCTGACAAGTCGTCCCTCTGTGAGCACCGTGCCCCTGCCGACCCCGCCGCCGCCGTGCTTTTTTAGTTATATATGCTATTTTTTTACATGTTTTTAGATGTTTTTACATGTTTTTAGATTTTCATATATGTATGTATGTATTTTTTAGATATATGTAATTTTTTTAGGTATGTTCATATATGTATGTATTTATTTTTTACATGTTTTTTGTATGTATGTATGTATTTTTTCAATAGTAATATGCATGATGTTTTAAAAATACATATATGCAAAAGTTAGATTTTTAGATAAGTTTTATCTATATATGTTCTCTGATTTAGTACATTTTTGGTTAGTTCCATTTTTAGAAAAGTTTTATATATTTAGGAATAAGGAAGAGAACGAAGAAGGAAGAAGATAAAAAAGTTTTATATATATGCAAAAGTTACATTTTTAGTAAAGTTTTATATATCTAGCGAGGAAAGGAAGAAGAAGAAAAAGAAGGAGAGGAAAAAGGAAAATAAGAAGAGGAAGAAAGGAGAAGAAGAGGAGAGGAAGAAGAGGAAAAATAAATAAGAAGAGGAAAAAAGAAGAAAAATAAGAGGAGCACCCCCCGGCCTCTATTTTTTCTTCTTCTCCTCTATTCCTTTCTTCTTCTCCTCTTTTTTTTCTTCTTTTTTTCTTTGATCTTCTCCTCTATTCCTTGCTTCTTCTCCTCTTTTTATTTCTTCTTCGTCTTATTATTTTTTATCAGGTATGTCGTTGTCGATATACCCCCTCCCGATAACTTCAACACGAGGGGGTCGATATACCCCCTCCCCGATAACATTATTTTCCCATGTATGTATGTCGTCGTTGTCGATATAACCCCCTCCCGGATAACTTCGACATGAGGGGCGGTTGATATATATCCCCCCTCTCGACCATGATAACTTATACCACGGGAGCACCCCCCCGGCCCTCTCGCTCGACCAAAACTCTCGAGGACACCCAAACCCTAGAAAAAAACGATGTCGGTCTCCTACCCCCTCCCGCCGCGCCCCTACCCGACAAACTCTCTCGAGGCCACCCAAATTTACTAAGTTAAAAGAGCATTGTCATCGAGGCCACCCAAAAACCTTGAAGCGTTGTTGAGGCCACCCCAAACCCTTGAAGCGTTGCCGAGGCCACCCCAAACCCTAGAGAAGCGTCGAGGCCACTAATATGATTCCTTATTGTGATTAGCTAGCTAGTTCTATGTTTGCCACTAATATATCCATCTGTCATGTCTAAATAATAATTGCCATGTTGTAAATATTTGCATAAACTATGGAGCACCCCCGAGACGAAGAAACAGAAGCGGTGTTGGGGGACATAATCGCAGCCGGAAGTGATGCCGTCTTGTAGATTCTCAATGACACCGATGGTGTGGAAGGACAGGGTGAAGAAGCAAGCTACGGTGATCGAACAATGGAGGAGGAAGGACATGATTATGATGGCTCCGGTGACCGAATGCCGGTGGAAGAAGGACACCGTGATGACGGCTCCGGTGACCGAACGGAGTCCGGACAGGTATATATATTAATTAAGCATGTGCTGACTATAGCTAATTGATGCATTAATTGTTTTTGGAATGTACATAGATTAATTAACTCTCGTCTTTCTTCTTTTTTCTAGCCCTCTGGATCGAGCACAACTTCGGTAAAGAGATGAGGCCCGAAGAAAAAGCTGCGCTTGGATGAAAGGTTTAGATCACAGCAATCGCGCGCGATGGCCAACCAATTGAACCCATTCGTACAAAGGAAGCATTTGCTTCTTAGTGCGGGGTTCTTCTTAGGGACAAGATCCCGATCAGCATCCACCAATGGTGTAAGCCGGCTAAGAAGGAAGACCCTGAGGTGTCTTATGTCAACGATATGCAGAAACATGATCTTTGGACCGTGCTGAAGGCAAATTTCACCCTACCGCCAGAGGAGGATCTGGAGAAGCCAGTTAAAGAGCAATTGATCAAGTTTCATGCTCTTAAGAAGATGGAAGAACTATTCAGGAGGTGGAAGAATGAGCTGAAAACATCGTTTGTCGACAAAGAAGAGACACCAGAATTCACCGGCCGGTATGAGAAGATCGGAGATCACTGGCCCGCATTTGTGGCCCACAAGACATCGGACAAGAGTAAGAAGATGTCAGCGACAAACAAGAAAAATGCTGCGAAGAAGAAGCTTCACCATCGCACGGGGTCAGGTGGCTACCTCTAAGCCCGACCGTTGTGGGCCAAGGCTGAGAATGACCTGGTTGATAAAGGGGTTGAACCAGAGACATTGAACTTGCCAGACCGTTGCCGGACTTGGTTCCTCGGGGTTGGCAGAACCTTGGACCCTGTGATGACCCACAAGTATAGGGGATCTATCGTAGTCCTTTCGATAAGTAAGAGTGTCGACCCCAACTATGAGCAGAAGGAAATGATAAGCGGTTTTCAGCAAGGTATTCTCTGCAAGCACTGAAATTATAGGTAACAGATAGTTTTGTGATAGGATAATTTGTAACGAGCTACAAGTAACAAAAGTAAATAAAGTGCAGCAAGGTGGCCCAATCCTTTTTGTAGCAAAGGACAAGCCTGGACAAACTCTTATATAGGGAAAAGCGCTCCCGACGACACATGGGAATTATCGTCAAGCTAGTTTTCATCACGTTCATATGATCCGCGTTCGGTACTTTGATAATTTGATATGTGGGTGGACCAGTGCTTGGGTGCTGTACTTACTTGGACAAGCATCCCACTTATTATTAACTCCTATTGCAAGCATCCACAACTACAAAAGAAGTATTAAGGTAAACAAAACCATAGCATGAAACATATGGATCCAAATCAGCCCCTTACGAAGCAACACATAAACTAGGGTTTAAGATTCTGTCACTCTAGCAACCCATCATCTACTTATTACTTTCCAATGCCTTCCTATAGGCCCAAATAATGGTGAAGTGTCATGTAGTCGACGTTCACATAACACCACTAGAGGAGAGACAACATACATCTCATCAAAATATCAAACGAATACCAAATTCACATGACTACTAATGGCAAGACTTCTCCCATGTCCTCAGGAACAAACGTAACTACTCACAAAGCATATTCATGTTCATAATCAGAGGGGTATTAATATGCATAAAGGATCTGAACATGTAATCTTCCACCAAGTAAACCAACTAGCATCAACTACAAGGAGTAATGAACACTACTAGCAACCTACAGGTACCAATCTCAGACTTACAGACAATTGGATACAAGAGATGAACTAGGGTTTGAGAGGAGATGGTGCTGGTGAAGATGTTGATGAAGATTGACCCCCTCCCGATGAGAGGATCGTTGGTGATGATGATGGTGATGATTTCCCCCTCCCGGAGGGAAGTTTCCCCGGCAGAACAGCTCCATCGGAGCCCTAGATTGGTTCCACCAAGGTTCCACCTCGTGGCGGCGGAGTCTCATCCCGTAAGCTTGCTTCTGATTTTTCTTCGGACGAAAGACTTCATATAGCAGAAGATGGGCACCAGAGGGCCAACAGGGGGCCCACGAGGTAGGGGGCGCGCCCCCACCCTCTTGGCCAGGGTGTGGGGCCCCTTTGGTATTTCTTCCACTCAGTATTTTTCATTATTTCCAAAAATAACTTCCGTGGATTTTCAGGACTTTTAGAGTTGTGCAGAATAGGTCTCTAATATTTGCTCCTTTTCCAAATTGAGAATTCCAGTACGGCATTATCCCTCCTTATGTAAACCTTGTAAAATAAGAGAGAATAGGCATAAGTATCGTGACATAACGTGTAATAACAACCCAAAGTATAATAAATATCAATATAAAAGCATGATGCAAAATAGACGTATCAACTCCCCAAGCTTAGACCTCGCTTGTCCTCAAGCGGAAGCCGATAACGATAAATATGTCCACATGTTTAGCGGTAGAGGTGTCGACAAAATAAAATACGGACATGAAGGCATCATGATTATTCTTATAACAACAACATATATGGATATTGTCATATGATTTCTTATGCTCAAGTAATAATCTATTCACAATGTCAAGTATGAATCAGAAACTTCATTGAGAACCAACAAACTGTAATCTCAGTCATTGAAGCAATTGCAATTTATCATAACATCAGAAAGATTCTATGTCAGAGCTTTCCAGCAAGTCCACAAACTCAACTATCATTTAATCTTTCACAATTGCTAACACTCACGCAATACTTGTGGTTACGGAGTTTTAATCGGACACAGAGAAAGATAGGGGCTTATAGTTTCGCCTCCGAACCTTTTACCTCAAGGGTACTGTCAACAATAATAGTTCATGCTAACTTATATCCAATTGGATAGATATATCAGGATCTTTCCTACACACTGTGCTTGCCAAAGGATAAAATGTAAAAAGAAAAGGTGAAGATCACCATGACTCTTGCATAAGGTAGAAGATAAAAGTAAAAGATAGGCCCTTCACAGAGGGAAGCAGAGGTTGCCATGCACTTTCAGGGTTGGATGCACTAAATCTTAATGCGAAAGAACGTCACTTTATATTGCCACTTGTGATATGGACCTTTATTATGCAGTCCATCACTTTTATTTCTTCGACATCACAAGATCGTATAAAGCTTATTTCCTCCACACTAATCAATCACACATATTTAGAGAGCAATTTTTATTGCTTGCACCGATGACAACTTACTTGAAGGATCTGACTCAATCCATAGGTAGGTATGGTGGACTCTCATGGCAAACTGGGTTTAAGGGTATTTGGAAGCACAAGTAGTATCTCTACTTGGTGCAAAGAATTGGCTAGCATGAGGGGGAAAGGCAAGCTCAACATGTTGGATGATCCATGACAATATACTTTATCTCAGATATAAGAAAACATAACCCATTACGTTGTCTTCCTTGTCCAACATCAACTCTTTAGCATGTCATATTTTAATGAGTGCTCCCGATCATAAAAGATGTCCAAGATAGTGTATTTATATGTGAACCTCTCTTTCTTTATTACTTCCTATTAATTGCAACGATGACCAAAACTATGTTTGTCAACTCTCAATAACTTTTAATCATCATACTCTTTATATGTGAAGTCATTACCCTCCATAAGATCCATATGATCTCTTTATTTTTATTTTTTTACTCTTTCTTTTTCTTTTATTCACTCAAGATGATAGCAATAAAATCAAGCCCTTAACTCAACACTAATCTTTATTATATAGCTCATGGACTCGATTACATAGAAGGATCATAAAACAAAACTCATAGCTAGATCATGCTAAAACTTTATTCTACTTGATCAAGATATTACCAAAAGGATCGAACTAAGAAAAACGGTAAAGATAGGAGTGTGATGGTGATATGATACCAGGTCATCTCCCCCAAGCTTGGCAGTTGCCAAGGGGAGTGCCCATACCCATGTGATTATATCTCCTTCTTCGGGGACGGAGAGGACGGTGGTGATGGTGGAGTTGTTGATGAAGTAGACTTCTTCCTCAATTTGCGCTTGAGGACAGAATTTTGCCCCCTTAGGTCATCGATCTCTCGCTCAAGACTTAATATCTTTTTGCACAATTCCTGTTTATTTTCCTGCAAGAGGCGAAAAAGGATAAACTCGATCTTAGGTTTCTTTGCTCTATCAGGAAGGCTTGACTTTTTAAACTCCACATGCATGTCCCCCGGTTGACGTAGTGGGACTTCATCTTCATCTAAGCTCGTATCCTCCTTTCCCTTAGGCTCGTAGTCTTCTTCTTCCTCTGTTGTCAAACCATAATGCTCCAAGTCCCCATAGACCTTAGGGTTTGCAAGGTAATCATCCACATAGCTTTCTCCCTCCGAATCCTGGGATGGCATATTGCTCTAATCCGCGAAAGAAACAACTCATAAATAAGACAGAGGATTTTTGCGTGATACGGTGGTCAAAACCATCGGGAGATTATATAATGAATTTTTATCGACCGAAAGAAGTATCGTGCAAGAAAACGGAGTTCGGAGAGCGCACGAGGTGCCCACGAGGCAGGGGGCGCGCCCATGGGAGTAGGGCGCGCCCTCCACCCTCGTGGAGGCCTCGTGTCCTTCCCGGACTGCTTCTTATTTTTCTATTTTCTTAAATATTCCAAAACGGAGAAAAATTGCCATTAGAGCTGTTTTGGAGTCGGTTTACTTACCGTACCACGTACCTATTCCTTTCCGGGGTCTGAAACGTTCCGAAAAGTGTCCCTTATGTATTCCTCCGGGGTTACAGTTTCAATGACATTTGTTTCAACATTTATGGGATTACCTAAGATATAATGTTTGATTCTTTGACCGTTCACCACCTTCGGATTCGTGCCTTCGAAGTTGTTGATTTTTATGGCACCGGAACGATAGACCTCCTTGATAACGTAAGGGCCTTCACATTTAGAGAGAAACTTTCCTGCAAAAAATCTTAAACGAGAGTTGTATAGCAAAACATAATCACCTACATTAAACTTACGCTTTTGTATCCTTTTGTCATGCCATCTTTTAACCTTTTCTTTAAATAGTTTGGCATTTTCATAAGCCTGATTCTCCATTCATCAAGTGAGCTAATGTCAAATAACCTCTTTTCACCGGCAAGTTTAAAATCATAATTTAGCTCTTTAATAGCCCAATATGCCTTATGTTCTAGTTCGAGAGGTAAGTGACATGCTTTTCCATAGACCATTTTATATGGAGACATACAAATTGGATTCTTATATGCAGTTCTATAAGCCCATAATGCATCATCAAGTTTCTTAGACCAATTCTTTCTAGATCTATTAACAGTCTTTTGCGAAATTAATTTGAGCTCTCTATTACTCAATTCTACTTGACCGCTGGACTGAGGGTGATATGGAGATGCAATTCTATGATTAACGTCATACTTAGCAAGCATTTTACGGAAAGCACCATGAATAAAGTGTGAACCACCATCAGTCATTAAATATCTAGGGACTCCAAACCTTGGAAAAATAACTTCTTTAAGCATCTTAATAGAGGTGTTATGATCGACACTACTAGTTGGAATAGCTTCTACCCACTTAGTAACGTAATCAACAGCAACTAAAATATGTGTATATCCATTAGAGATAGGAAACGGTCCCATATAATCAAAGCCCCAAACATCAAATGGTTCAATGACAAGTGAATGATTCATAGGCATTTCTTGACGTCTACTAATATTACCAATTCTTTGACATTCATCACAAGACAAGACAAACTTACGAGCATCCTTGAAGAGAGTAGGCCAATCAAAATCGGATTGCAATACCTTATGTGCAGTTCTATCTCCAGCGTGGTTTCCTCCATATGCCTCGGAGTGACACTTACATGGGATCTGTTCCTGTTCATGCTCAGGTACACAACGTCTAATAACACCACCTACTCCTTCTTTATAAAGATGTGGGTCATCCCAGAAGTAGTTTCTTAAATCATAGAAGAACTTTTTATTTTGCTGGTATGTAAAAATAGGTGGTATAAATTTAGCAACAATGTAATTAGCATAATCAGCATACCATAGAGCAGTATGAGAAGCATTTATGATAGCTAATTGTTCATCAGGAAAGCTGTCATCAATATGTAGTGGGTCATCAAGAACATTCTCTAACCTAGACAAGTTGTCTGCAACGGGGTTCTCAGCTCCCTTTCTATCAATAATATGCTAATCAAATTCTTGTAGCAGGAGAACCCATCTAATAAGTCTAGGTTTAGCATCTTTCTTTTCCATAAGATATTTAATAGCAGCATGATCAGTGTGAATAGTTACTTTAGAATCAACAATGTAGGATCTGAACTTATCACATGCAAATACAACTGCTAAGAATTCTTTTTCAGTAGTAGCATAATTTCTCTGGGCAGTGTCTAGAGTTTTACTAGCATATTTAATAACATTTAATTTCTTATCAACTCTTTGCCCTAGAACAACACCTACAGCATAATCGCTAGCATCACACATAATTTCAAAAGGCAAATTCCAATCAGGTGGTTGAACGATAGGTGCAGAAATCAAAGCTTTCTTAAGTATTTCAAATGCTTCTACACAATCATCATCAAAGACAAAGGGTATTTCTTTTTGTAATAAATTAGTCAGAGGCCGAGAAATTTTTGAGAAGTCCTTAATGAACCTCCTATAAAAACCGGCATGACCAAGGAAACTTCTTAAACCTTTGATGTCCTTGGGAGACGGCATCTTCTCAATAGCATCAACCTTCGCTTTATCAACTTCAATACCTCTTTCAGAAATTTTATGCCCCAAGACAATGCCTTCATTAACCATAAAGTGGCACTTCTCCCAGTTCAAGACAATATTAGTTTCCTCACATCTCTGCAAAACTCGATCAAGGTTGCTCAAGCAATCATCAAAAGAGGATCCATAAACGGAGGAATCATCCATGAAAACCTCACATATCTTTTCACAAAAGTCAGAGAATATAGCCATCATGCATCTTTGAAAGGTAGCAGGTGCATTACATAAACCAAAAGGCATACATCTATAAGCAAAAGTACCGAAAGGGCAAGTAAAACTAGTCTTTGATTGATCATCAGCTGACACAGGTATTTGAGAGAAACCAGAGTAACCATCTAGAAAGCAGAAATGTGTATGTTTGGATAATCTTTCTAGCATTTGATCAATAAGAGGTAAGGGGTAATGATCTTTTTAGTAGCTTTATTTAACTTGCGGAAATCAATTACCATACTATAACATGTAATAATTCTTTGTGGGATCAATTCATCTTTATCATTAGGAACGACAGTAATACCTCCCTTCTTAGGGACACAATGCATAGGACTTACCCACTGACTATCAGCTACGGGATAAATAATAGCTGCCTCAAGAAGCTTTAAGATTTCCTTTCTTACCACTTCTTTCATCTTAGGATTCATCCATCGTTGGTGATCACGAACTGGTTTGACGTCTTTCTCCAAATTTATTTTATGTTGACATAGAGTGGGACTGATGCCCTTAAGATCATCAAGAGTATATCCAATAGCAGCGCGGTTCTTCTTTAGAGTTTTCAATAATCTCTCTTCTTCATGCTCTGAAAGGTTAGCACTAATAATAACAGGATATATCTTTTTCTCATCAAGATAAGCATATTAAAGAGTATCAGGTAATGGTTTGAGCTCAAACACGGGATCACCCTTGGGTGGAGGGGGACCCCCTAGGATTTCAACAGGCAAATTGTGTTTTAGAATAGGATCTTGTTTAAAGAATACTTCATATATTTCCCTTCTTTCATTCATAAACATATCATTTTCATGGTCAAGAAAATATTGTTCTAAAGGATCCTTAGGAGGCACGGCAATAGAAGCAAGACCAATAATTTCATCTTTACTAGGCAATTCCTCTTCACGATGTTGTCTAATAAATCTAGAGAAATTAAACTCATGAGACATATCATCCAGACCAATAGTAACAACATTCTTTTTGCAGTCTATCCTAGCATTAACAGTGTTCAAGAAGGGTCTACCAAATATAATGGGGCAAAAGCTCTCTTGTGGGGAACAAGAACGAGAAAATGAGCAGGATATTCAGTTTTTCCACACAAGACTTCAACATCTCTAACAATTCCCATTGGTGAAATAGTACCTCTATTGGCAAGTTTAATTGTGACATCAATATCTTCTAACTCAACGGATGCAATATCATGCATAATTTCTTTGTATAAGTCAATAGGTATTGCACTAGCACTAGCACCCATATAAAACAAGCCATGATAACAATGATCTCCTATTTTAACAGAAATAACAGGCATGCCTACAACAGGTCTATGTTTATCTTTAGCATAAGGTTTAGCAATTCTAGCAGTTTCATTGCAAAAGTAAATAAAATTCCCATCAATATTATCGGCAAAGAGATCTTTAACAATAGCAATACTAGGTTCAACTTTAACATGCTCAGGAGGTGTATAAGTTCTAATATTGCTTTTACGAACCGCAGTTGAAGCTTTAGCATGATCCTTTATTCTAACAGGGAAAGGTGGTTTCTCAACATAAGTAGTAGGAACAATAGGATCATTATAAGTGATAGTCTTTTCTTCAACTTTAATAGGTGCAACAACTTTTACTTCTATGGGAGGATGATATTTAAACCACTTCTCTTTAGGAAGATCAACATGAGTAGAAAATGATTCACAAAAAGAGGCTACTATCTCAGAGTCAAGTCCATATTTAGTGCTAAACTTACGGAAAACATCGGTATCCATAAAAGATTTAACACAATCAAACTTAGGTGTTATACCTGACTCCTTACCTTCGTCGAGATCCCAATATTCCGAGTTGCGTTTAATTTTTTTCCAATAAATCCCATTAGAATTCAATAGTCTTCATCATATAAGAACCAGAACAAGAAGTATCGAGCATGGTGCGATTATTTAATTTTGAATAATTATTTCTCTTCGGAGCTCATGATTGGGGCATGAATATAACATTGATTTAAGCCTCCCCCAAGCTTGAGCGATGCTTTCTCCTTCGCGAGGACAAAAATTATATATATAATTGCGATCACGATGAACAAGATGCATAGGATAAAGCTTCTGGTGAAATTCCAATTTCAATCATGTATAGTCCCAAGAACCCGTATCATCACATAGCCTATACCATGTCAATTTTTCTCCCTCCAAAGATAAAGGGAAAACCTTCTTCTTAATAACATCATCGGGTATACCTGCAAGCTTAAATAATTCACAAACTTCATCCACATAGATTAAGTGTAAATCAGGATGCATTGTTCCATCTCCTGCAAAAGGATTAGCTAGCAGTTTCTCTAACATACCCGAAGGAATTTCAAAGCAAACATTTTCAGCAGGTTCAGTAGGTTGAGGAGCAACTCTTTGATCTTCTGGACGGGGTGAATATACCCTGAACAAGCCCCTCAAAGGATTGCTTTCCATAGTAACAAGTGACAGTAAATTTCAGCACACCGTGTAAATTTTTCCTTACCAAGTTCCACTCACCAAAGGCGCTTCACTCCCCGGAAATAGCGCCAGAAAAGAGTCTTGATGACCCACAAGTATAGGGAATCTATCGTAGTCCTTTCGATAAGTAAGAGAGTCGAACCCAACGAGGAGCAGAAGGAAATGATAAGCGGTTTTCAGCAAGGTATTCTCTGCAAGCACTGAAATTATAGGTAACAGATAGTTTTCTGATAAGATAATTTGTAATGAGCTACAAGTAACAAAAGTAAATAAAGTGCAGCAAGGTGGCCCAATCCTTTTTGTAGCAAAGGACAAGCCTGGACAAACTCTTATATAGAGAAAAGCGCTCCCGAGGACACATGGGAATTATCGTCAAGCTAGTTTTCATCACGTTCATATGATTCGCGTTTGTTTGATAATTTCATATGTGGGTGGACCGGTGCTTGGGTGCTGTCCTTACTTGGACAAGCATCCCACTTATGATTAACTCCTATTGTAAGCACCCACAACTACAAAAGAAGTATTAAGGTAAACCTAACCATAGCATGAAACATATGGATCCAAATCAGCCCCTTACGAAGCAACGCATAAAGTAGGGTTTAAGCTTACATCACTCTAGCAACCCATCATCTACTTATTACTTCCCAATGCCTTCCTCTAGGCCCAAATAATGGTGAAGTGTCATGTAGTCGACGTTCACATAACACCACTAGAGGAGAGACAACATACATCTCATCAAAATATCGAACAAATATCAAATTCACATGACTACTAATAGCAAGACTTCTCCCATGTCCTCAGGAACAAACATAACTACGCACAAAGCATATTCATGTTCATAATCAGAGGGTTATTAATATGCATAAAGGATCTGAACATATAATCTTCCACCAAGTAAACCAACTAGCATCAACTACAAGGAGTAATCAACACTACTAGCAACCCATGGTACCAATCTCAGACTTAGAGACAAGAATTGGATACAAGAGATGAACTAGGGTTTGAGAGGAGATGGTGCTGGTGAAGATGTTGATGAAGATTGACCCCCTCCCGATGAGAGGATCGTTGGTGATGATGATGGCGATGATTTCCCCCTCCCGGAGGGAAGTTTCCTCGGCAGAGCAGCTCCGCCAGAGCCCTAGATTGGTTCCGCCAAGGTTCCGCCTCGTGGCGGCGGAGTCTCGTCCCGTAAGCTTGCTTCTGATTTTTCTTCGGACGAAAGACTTTATATAGCAGAAGATGGGCACCGGAGGGCCAACAGGGGGCCCACGAGGCAGGGGCGCCCAAGGGGGTAGGGTGCGCCCCCACCCTCTTGGCCAGGGTGTGGGCCCCCTCTGGTATTTCTTCCGCTCAGTATTTTTCATTATTTCCAAAAAAAACTTCCGTGGAGTTTCAGGACTTTTGGAGTTGTGCAGAATAGATCTCTAATATTTGCTCCTTTTCCAGCCTAGAATTCCAGCTGCCGGTATCCTCCCTGCTTATGTAAACCTTGTAAAATAAGAGAGAATAGGCATAAGTATTGTGACATAATGTGTAATAACAACCCAAAAGTGCAAGAAATATCAATATAAAAGCATGATGCAAAATGGACGTATCACCCTGTAACAGGGAAGTGCGTTTGTACGAATGAGCACTGCGAATACCCATCACGAAGCTTCGGCGGTATATCGATGTAGCGCTGCAAGGGACGTTCGTTCCAGACAGAGAGAACAACAAGCTCACAATGGCCCTTGGGAATCCTGAGCACCCTGGACGGACACGAGGCACTCCAGGCTCCGTTCCGTGGAAGGCTGGGTTTCCCGACGCAGGCGGTTACGAATGCCAGGAGAGGAGGAAGAAAGTGGAGAAGACCCAACTGCAGAAGCTGCATGAAAGGGTACAAGCGCTAGAGGAACGAGACGCAGTTCGCAGCAAGCGGCCTGCCGAAGCTACCCCGCCATCTCATCGGAGAAGCAGCGTGGCTTCCACCGAGCTGCTTCAGTTGGAGCATGTCTTGACGGCTCTTGCTAGCTACCCCGTGGATGCTATCATGGAGTTTCAACATTGCCACCTTATGACGCAATGGCAGAACTTCAAAGTCAAGGCGGTTGTCGGCTCTGTTCGACCTCCTGAACCCGGCGCAACTTTTCACTCCCGTCCGATTCCAGAAGGATATGCTAGGGTGACGGTGGACGAAATAACGGAGGGATTTGAGGACCTCGAGCTTGACCACCCTACCGGTGAAGGGGAGAATCGGCTGGGTTCTTCTCTGAAGTCTCCATGCCTATGGCAGAAGGAGCTCATCAACCTTCCGAACTGGACGCCTCCGCCTCCTCCTCCTCCTCCGGCGAGTCAGGGCACTCCGCCTCCTCCTCTGGTGAGTGATCAGGGCACTCAGCCTCCTTCTCCGGCGCGTGGCGGCACTCCGCCTCCCTCTCCACCTGCGCCGGCGCGTCCAAGCAGCCAGCCTCCTCCTTCTCCGCCTCGTCAGCAAGGGCGGAAGAGACCCGCCGCCGCTCCCGCTGCTCCGGGGCGTCGTAGTCCTTCTCCTCCGCCTTGTAAGCAAGGAAAGAAGACAGCCATAACCGCTCCGTCTGCTCCAGCGTCTAGCAGTACAGCCAGAGGCGGGAGACAATACAGATTCGGTCCATCTCTCAAGCCTCTAGAGAAGTTACCATACGAGAGGAGCGTGGAGGAAAACACGAAAATCGTGCAAGCCGAAGTGACTGACTTCTTTGAAGGGGTGAAATTAAAGAAACATCCACCTCCAGAGGAGAAGATAGATCCGGTGAAAGCGAAGCGCACTCTGGATGCCCTGAAGAAACCACCAAAGTCTCCGCCAAAAGGCAACTATGAGCGCATTATTGAAAGGTCATATATCGAAGCGGAGCGGTCGGTAAGTACTATCAGTGATCAAAGGTTAGCAGAACGACGAGCTGGGAAAAAATGCCCAGCTCGGCGAACAAGCGAACCAATCGTGCCCCCCGCTCAAGGTGTCTAGCGATATCGTCGCTAATGATCCGAGGATGGTGCCCGGTTATACCAATCTTGGAGATTACCTGCCCAACAATGTACATTATGTTTTCTTGGAGGTGGACGAACACAGATACCATTACGGGAAGCCTCTCGTCAAAGATGAAAGATCTGTAACAACGATGATGCGAAGATTCCATGATTGGTACATGAAAACCTGCAGAGAGTTGGGGGGATGAATACTTTGACGCTGAGAGTTAAAGAGGAGCATGACCTCGTTCTAATTAAACTGTTGAATGTTCCATTTGAGGAGTTCTTCCAGTTTTTCAATCAAAAGGCCCTCGATAAATTAACGGTCACTTGCTACTGTCTGTAAGTACTACTTCTGTCATTAAGTCTCTATATATAGGTCAGCTCTTTCATTGCATGTATATATAATTATCCTCACTATATTATGCAGATTGAAGATCGCCGAATTGAAGAAAAGACAAATCGGTGATATTGGGTTCATTAACACAAATCTCATAGATGCATATACGGTTAAATTTCAGGCCAAAGATACAGAGGCCAACTTGCTACGATCGTTCGTATTAAATTAAAACAAAGCTATAATACTCTTTCCTTACAACTTCAAGTGAGTGTTACTGTCTTGTGCATATTCGGTTTCCCTTATTAGTCGAGGTTATAGTAATGTAATTGATGAGTTATGCATGCGTGCGCAGGTTCGACTATATTCTCCTAGATATTAAGCTTGAGCAGGGACTAGTAACCGTCTTAGACTCGAGATGAAAAGATCCCCAGGAGTATGCGGACATGACTGAAATGCTCGAGAAGTAAGTTAAATCGATCATTATCGCACCATATCGGCAACTTTGTTCATTCCCTGATATCAAGTAATTGTTTTCTTTGTCTGGCAGGGTTTGAAAAAAAATCACCTCAGAAGCTCCGGGACTGCCGAAGAAGCTGCAATTTAAACACCCGAAAGTATGTACTACTAGCATGTTCTGCGCATCTCCTAGTGATTCAAGCGCTAGTTTCATCAATACCATTTAGCATGATTGCTTACCAGTTTGATTGACCTCTATTTCTTGTAAAGTGATTGTGGCAGGAAACCGGGCATAATTACTGTGTATACTACGTTTGCGAGTCCATCTGCCACACGACCTGTGAGTGGGGCTACTCTAACAAACAATATGAAGTGCGTAAGCAATAATATTCATAATTTTATTTTATTACCATCATTTGTGTTGAGTTTCATTTATTCATATATATGTATTGACCCCCTTCTTCAAATTAGATGTTTCGGATGCGGGATGAACTCCTACCACCAGATCACATGCGAGCAATTCAAGAGGAATTGGCGGCATTCTTTCTTGACCACGTGATCGATAAAGACGGAGAATACCATGTGGACCCTGAGTTCATATATAATTAGGGGATTATATTGTAAGAGATCTTATATTGTATATATGTAGCCAGTAGCGTCGGATAGATATACGAAAACTTGTTGTTCGACCAATCTCTCAGAGAATGAGAGGTCGATATCACTTCTCTCTGTATGCATATGTTCATGACGATCTTCTGTTTCCTTCATTTGCTTACTAGCTAGCGTGTCGAGTCCTCTCTATACGTATAGTACGTAGCGTCAACCAAGCACGGAGATAAGAGACGACACTTTTCTCTATTAATTAGCTAGCTAACACAATATATGAAACACCTAAATTAACCCCCCAAAACCCCTAAACCACCCCCTTTCGAAAACAAATAAACAAAAACCTCAGCTCCTGCTAGTTGCTGACGCGTGGATGCCTATTGGTCCCGGTTGGTGCCACCAACCGGGACCAAAGGGCCTCCTGCCTGGGCTCGCCCCACCGGCCACGTGGAGGCCCATCTGTCCCGGCTCGTGTAAGAACCGGGACTAAAGGCCTAGGGCTTTAGTAATGACCCTTTAGTCCCGGTTCAACAACCGGGACAAATGGGCCTTACGAACCGGGACAAATGGCCCTTTTTCTACTAGTGAAGGGAGGGGAGGCCTCGTGCGCGTGGCGGCCTTCCGGCGTGCTCCTCCCAGCTGCTTTCGTGGGCGGCGGCCGGTGGCGGCGCGAAGGGGGAGAGGAGAGGTGATTGGTGGGAGAAAGCGCGGGATGAAATGTCCCCCCACCAACCGCTTCCGCTTATATGCAGGGCACCGCGGCCGTGAGGGGGAAACCCGCGTTTTCCCAGGTTGGGGTCGGGATTTTGCCACGCCCCCTAAAATTTGTTTCCGTCCGGAGCGGGATGCGGGGTTTGATCGGGCTGGTTTTTTCGCCCCGACCCGCATTTTGGCGGTTATTTTACGGGTCGGGGCGGGATGCGGGGTATGCTAGAGTTGCTCTAAAACAATGGCCATCTTAACTTTAGGAAAAACATTTGGAGACCCTTTTCCTTTTGTCTGCATGCCAAAATTGTTATCACGCTTGCCCTTTTTTCTAGAACACGGTCCAAGCCCACTAAAATCAAATATTTTAAGCTATTTTTAATGTAAAATATGTCACAAAAACAATAGGCAAGACTGAGCGTAATTTGGATTTTCGAAAATCGAATGAACTAGGTGTACACAAGATAATTTTCTAGGACTAGAAATCATTTTGCTCCTTGGAGTGACATATATCCATATTTTCCAGATGTTAGGCTTAGGTGAGAGGTCTGGGTATGTGGCACAACTTGCACCCCTTCATCATTTGGATAGAAGTAGCGACAAGATGGCGGATTCAGGCATATTGTTGTTCTACTTTGTAAGGTCCTAGAGAATAATTAATAAAATGGCCGCATGCATCTTCCAGATGTAGAAGCCTGGGGTCATCCTTCTTTTCTAAAATAAAATCAAATCCAAATAACCGCCGGTGCTGTCGGTTTTGTCGTGTGCAAATTTTTTAATTGCAGACGGGTTGCAGCCTTATATACTAATATATCTATACACCGATCAAGTGAAACAATTAATCAAGTCTAACAAACCATGCAGTAATAAACTAATCTAGTCTAGGAAAGCAAAAAATGCAAGCAAACAAGCAAGTGAGAGAGAACGGGTCGACGTCGTGCGTTTCTCGCTTAGCAGTTTCTTTTTTTTTTTATTCCTTCGGAGACAACAACTTTACTGTTTTTTTCACGGAGAAAACCATCTCAAGTTAAGGTCATCCTCATGTATAGTGTTCGAATTTTGGTGACCACTTATGATGTTGCGGCATAGATGCATGAACTCTATCCTGTGGCAACAAACAAATAATTTAGGATGGTGGTGTGGACAAGCATTCAAGCACACGCAAGAGCATTGCGCGCTTTTTCAATTAAGAAGATGGAAGAGGCATTTACAGAGTAATTACAAGCGCAGAGTGCGCAGTCCACAGTTCTAGGTTATTACAAGCTACGTAATGTCTCGCGCTAGCCCACCTAATTTTGCTTGAATCCACAGTTGAAACTCTCTTCGGATATTGCTAGCTACCACATGCGGCATAAGCGCGATTTTATCAAAAACCCTCCTGTTTCGCTCGAGCCAGAGGAAACGAAACACAAGACAGACCATGGTGTTAACCTTGCGACGGCCTGTACTAGGAACCGCGTTGCTTAACGCCGGCCACCACTCCTTAATAGTGTCAGTTGAGGTTGGAGTTCTTTTATGTAGACGCCACTGTGGACAAGCATTCATTCATGCATGCAAATCGTGCTTCATGCATCACACCTCCTAAAACAATGGCCAGCTTAACTTTAGAAAAACACATTTGGAGACCATTTTCCTTTTGTCTGCATGCCAAGATTGTTATCATGCTTGCCTTTTTTCCAGAACACACAAAGAATATCTTCTGGAAGTTTTCGTCGATAGCGATGCGACTATATAGCTCCATCCACCACGAAGCACCACGGCTCCGGCTTCAGTACCCGTCCCATGGACGTGACTGCGCATGTTGTATACATACTCCGGAGTAACCATTTCCATTTTCTAGAACTACAAATCATTTTGCTCCTTGGTGTGACATATATTCATATTTCGTAAATAGCAGAGGGCCTTCATGGGCCTGGGCCTGGCTGGGCCTACTTGCGGGCAGAGGCCGGTCTGAACAGAGAGGAGATCCTTACGGATTCGGTTAAACCTCTCCTGAAGGGGATTGGAGAGGTTTGGAGGGGATTGAGTACGATTTTGACTTGTATGGGATTTAGTGCACCCCAATCCACTTCAATTTTGTTGCAACCGAACATGGCCTACAGAGGAAGCACCTGCAACGCAACACACACGGTTGGGCGCAGCAGAATTTTAATGAATTGTTATAAATCAGCACACACCCCGTGGTACGTGCACGTGACAGACACAAGCGGTCCAGATGATACGTGGCAAAATTTCATGTTTTGACTCTTTTACCGTATAAAATCGGGATCTAACCCTGGTCTAGATGTTTTTTTGAAATTTGACCCTTTTACCTACCGCCGGGCACCACGGCGGTAGGCCTGTACAAGCTACCGCCACAGGGATCAGCGGTAGCCCACTCATCCACGTCAGCCCCAAGTAAACGGAACCGTCTCCTGCCGTCCACCCTACCGCCAGAGCTCACGGCGGTAGGCTATGTAATCCTACCGCTGTAGACTCTGGCGGTAGGAGCTGAAACCTTATAAGCCCGCGCGGCCGGCTCATGGGGCCCACCCACCAACCAGCCCCCATCTTCTTCTCCCCAGCCGTGGGGCGCTGCAAGAACATAGAACACAAGCTCTCTCTCATCCCCTCCACTCCCCCCTCCGATCTTCTTCATTTGGCCACCATTTTTGCGGATTGAGATGGCTCCGAAACGGGAAAAGTAAGCTCTCTCAATCCCTCCAATTAGTTCTACTCGTAACACTTTCGATTCGATGCATTATTTGGTGTAAATTAACCTATCTTCTTACTTTGTTTTTATCCTAGGATTGCTTAGGTTGATTATATATGATGTATATGGTTGAATATGAACTCTAATAACTAGTTGTGGAGATTATGTGTAGTTTTGATATGAACCCTAGTTCATCACAAAGGTAGTTGGAGTTAACATTATTTTTGAACAAGTGGTGATGTGATTGATGTTGGAGGGATTGTAAGTAGTTGCTTACATGTGATTGAATTATGTATATGCATCTTTTTTAACAAATGGTCATATGATGGATTTTGGTGAATAATGTATATGCAATTTTCTAATTGCTTCAATATACGATAAATGATGAATGTTGGTGAATAATGTATTTACATTGATCATTTATATTGGTTGAATATATGATAAATGATGAGTGTTGGCTGAATATGATTCATTTATATTTGGACTTGATATGTTCATGTTTGTTCAAAATGATACAAGTTGGTTGAAGATGACATCATTTCTAATTGTTTAATTGTTATAGGCGGCCACCCATTGCGCCAGAAATCGGCGTGAAGTACACCATGCTTGATCATGCTTTGGACAACGGTCACCGCGCCCATTTTATGGAGAACGGAGTGGTAATGTCTATCGTCAATTTGATGTATTGTTTATTATGACAAAATTAGTTACTAACAATTCCGTTTACATTTCCACAGATGCTCCCCCCATTGCGGAGGAGGGGCCACACGAAGGCCGTGCAGATGCAGTACGACGAGCGCTACACTCCGTACTTCAGGAGAGCACGGATGTTGGGTTTCGTTCTTCAGTTCAAAAGACAGCCGCGACGCTCGTGCACTCGGCTCTTACGGCATTGATCGACCGGTGGTGCCCCGAGACGCACAGTTTCCATCTCACTTGTGGTGGGATGACAGTAACTCTCGAGGACTTCGGCATGATCACGGCCCTGCCCATCGAGGGCCATGCTCTAACTGGGCGAGTGGAGACGGCCAACTTGTTGGGGATCATTGCAGAAATTAAAAAATTTCTACGCATCACCAAGATCAATCTATGGAGTAAATAGTAATGAGAGAGAGGGGAGTGCATCTTCATACCCTTGAAGATCGCGAGACGGAAGCGTTAGAAGAACTCGAATGAAGGAGTCGTACTTGTAGCGATTCAGATCGCGGTGGATTCTGATCTAAGTGCCGAACGACGGCACCTCCGCGTTCAATACACGTGCAGCCCGGTGACGTCTCGCGCGCCTTGATCAAGCAAGGAGGAGGGAGAGGTTGAGGAAGAAGGCTCTAGAAGCAGCACGACGGCGTGGTGGTGATGGAGTGGCAGTTCTCCGGCAGGGCTTCCCCAAGCTCACGCGAAGGAGGAGAGGTGTTGGGGAGGGGAGGGGCTGCGCCTTGGATGTGGTCCAGCACCCCTTCCTCCACCCCTCTATTTATAGGGAGAAGGGGGAAGGGGGTCGGCCCCTCTAGATGAGATCTAGAGGAGGGTGGCGGCCAAGGGGGAGGGGGCTTGCCCCCCAAGCAAGGGGCGCCCCCTTTAGGGTTTACCCCCAACCCTAGGCGCATGGACCCTATGGGGGATGGCGCTCAGCCTACTTAGGGGCTGGTTCCCTTCCAGCTACAGCTCATAAGGCCCTCCGGGGCAGGTGGACCCTCCCGGTGGACCCCCAGAACCACTCCGGTGGTCCCGGTACAATACCGATATACCCCCGAACATTTCCGGTGACCGTATGATGACTTCCCATATATAAATCTTCACCTCTGGACCATTCCGGAACTCCTCGTGACTGTAGCGACCAGACCTCAAACAGTCTGATCTCTGTGCATCAGTGTCATCCTCGGATCGATGTCTTGACGCCAAGACAAGACTTTCGAAAGATATATAATAGAGTAGCAATCACACACTTATTACATCGAATATCTCAAAAGAGAACTTAATACAAATAATATGGCTTAAGGCCATCTAATAACGATAACAACGGAAGGCTTGGAAGATAAGCGAGTCCATCAACTCCAACGGCATCACTGAGTATAGAACCACGACCTAAGGCACCTTACTAAATGCGAAAAGTCTGCAACATGAACGTTGCAGCCCAAAAACGTTTCAGCACATGGAATATGCTGGCAATGTAACACATAGAGAGTAATATGAAAGAGTAATGCTATACTACATGCATATATGGCTGGTGGAAAGCTCTATGGTTACAATTTTGCGTAAAGCCAATTTTCCCTACTGCAAAGGAATAAATTTAATTTAACTATCATGGTGGTTGTTAAACATTGAGAATGGTTGACAGCATTCTCAATCCCAATTAAGCATCATCATTTGAAACCCAACAATATTAATTAAAGTAACATGATGAGATTCACACGATAATCCAAGTACTGGAAACTCAAGATGTCCATAACCGGGGACATGGCTAACCATGATTAGTTTGATACACTCTGTAGAGGTTTGTGCACTTTTCCCCACAAGACTCGATCTCCTCCGTTGGGATTCTCGCACTACACGATGTTTGAGAAACGGATGACCGAGACATAGTCTTTCAGAAGCGCTAGCACCTTACGAACGGGTAGACCGTACCAACCTACATCTGCTAGTCTACCACTGTAAGAGTTCGCACGACTTAGTCAACTATGCTAGAGCCCGTAGTAGCTTGTGCTCCACACGGAAGTTTCTAGCATGAATAATCTCATGATCCCTTTGAGCTTGGGTGTCGGTCCAAAAAGAAATAGGAAATCCTGGAATACCCAGGTACCTCAATCCACCCAGATGTGTGTTTAAGTTGCCACCTTAAATAAACCATTAATTAAAATCTCACATCTGTCATGGATACACTCACCCAATCCACGTCTACTAGCATAGCATGGCAATATAAGCAAACGTAGAAGTAACTCCCAAGGGTTTGACAATAAAACAGGTAATAGGTACTACCTCAACTACTTTCCCAACAACCACAGTTTAATTAGATCCTAGTCATGCAATGTTTGAGGATTGATCTAATGCATAAAAACTGGGTATAAAAGGGGTATGATCAAAGTGTTACTTGCCTTGCTGATGATCCGCGAAACCTAGAGATTCAAAGTAGCAGGCGGCGCACTCCGGGTACTCTATCGCAAACAAACAAGCACACAATAAGTACTCATATAATGCACAAGTAAAACTCAAATAAAAGATCAAACCAGAAATTTCAACTTAAGAACTCCGGTTTGCAAAAAGAATCAAATCGAACGGAGCAACGAAAGTCAAACGGCGAAAGAAACAAGCTTCGTTTGCTAATCTGGACCTAGGTCAAATTTTACAGAGACAAAAACTTCTGTGAGTTAATTATTCGGAAAGAGGGTTTCGAGACGAAACTCTAGCCGCTTGAATCGCTTGATTCTGATAAACGAGCGAAAAGTTATACTAGAACGAAAATCGGATCAGAAATCGCGATTAGAAAAATCACAGAATAAATCCGAGAAAAAGAAAAACGACGAAAAGATTAACGAACGAATGTTCGTTATCTGGATCTAAACGAAGAACGCGTTCGTTAAAACGAACGAACGAGCGAACGCTCGCTAAATAACCTAAACCAAAAAAAAACCGATCTAATAATAAAAAACGGATCTAAAAAACCGACGAAAAACCGACGGAAAAACCGAAAAGTTTTTTCTAAAAAAAACAGCGGCGCGGTCAACCTCGGCGTGCAGGTCGGCGTCGGCGGCTCAGCGGCGGCGGCGGCGGGCGGCGGCTCCTAGTGGCTAGGGTTAGGGCGCGGGGCGGCGGGGTGTGCTGGGGCGGCGGCTTGATCTGGGGGTCGGCCCGGGCGCGCTTTATAAAGACCCCCGGCCAGGCGGAGTCCTGGCCGGTTACGGCCCAAAGTCGGTTCAGTGTTTTTTTAATAATTACGCGCAGAAAAACTAACGAAAGAAATACTAAACAGACTCCAAAAATCCCGAAATAAATTTTTCCCGGCTTCTAAAATCAAGCCGGACAAGAAGAACATTTATTTGGGGGCCTAAATGCAATTTTGAAAAACACACATTTTTCCTAAATTCAAATAAAATAGCGATAAACTTCAAATAAAAAACTTATTTGATTTTTTATTAAATCTTAAATTTTCCTTTATTTTGGTAAAGTCATTTTATTCCCTCTCTCATATTTTGATAATAGAAATAAATGAGGATAAAATAAATAAAATCAAATGATCCTATTTTCAAAATTTGAGAAAACTCAAATATGAAAATAATGAAATCTCCAACTCTCTCTGTGGGTCCTTGAGTTGCATGAAATTTCTAGGATCGAGCCAAAAATGCAATAAAATATAATATGCAAATGATGATCTATGTATAACATTCCAAATTGAAAATTTGGGATGTTACAAACCTACCCCCCTTAAGATGAATCTCGCCCTCGAGATTCGGGTTAGCTAGAAAATAGGTGAGGGTGGTCCTTCAGCAGGTCTTCCTCTCGCTCCCAGGTGGCTTTATCCTCGGTGTGGTTGCTCCACTGCACTTTGCAAAACTTGATAACCTTGCTGCAGGTGACTCGGCTGGCAAACTCGAGAATTTTGACTGGTTTCTCCTCATAGGTCAAATCATTACCCAACTGAATCGCTTCCAGTGGCATAGTATCCCTCAGAGGTATATCAGCCATCTCTGCGTGGCACTTCTTCATCTGGGAAACGTGGAACACGTCGTGAACTCCTGACAATCCCTCGGGCAATTCCAACTTGTAAGCAACTTCTCCCATGCGCTCCAAAATTTTGTATGGTCCCACAAAACGTGGCGCTAACTTTCCTTTAACTCCAAAGCGCTTAACTCCTCGAAGTGGCGATACTCAAAGATAAACTCTATCTCCGACTTTGAAACTGTCTCCTTGCGTTTAGAATCTGCATAGCTCTTCTGCCTAGACTGGGCCACCTTGAGCCTATCGCGAATCAACTTCACCTTCCATTCAGACTCCTTAATCAAATCTGGTCCAAACAACTGGCGGTCTCCAACTTCATCCCACAACAACTGGGTTCTGCACCTCCTTCTGTACAAGGCTTCGAAAGGAGCCATCTTCAAACTAGATTGATAACTATTGTTATAAGAGAACTCCGCATATGGCAAGTTGCCATCCCAACTTGATCCATAATCCAATGCACAAGCTCTCAGCATATCCTCCAAAATCTGATTGACTCTCTCGGTCTGTCCATCTGTCTGCGGATGAAAAGCTATACTGAACTCTAGCCTGGTTCCCAAACTTTCGTGCAACTGATTCCAGAACTTTGAGGTAAACTGGGTTCCTCTATCTGATACGATGCTCCTCGGAACTCCATGCAGACATACGATCCTGGTCATGTATATCTTAGCCAACTTGGCACTGCTGTAAGTGGTCTTCATTGGGATCAAATGAGCTACCTTCGTCAAGCGATCAACTACGACCCAAATCGAGTCATAGCCTGAACGAGTCCTGGGTAATCCCGTGATAAAGTCCATGCCTAATTTTTCCCACTTCCATTTGGGTATCGGCAATAGCTGTAACAAACCTGCTGGCTTCTCATGCTCTGCCTTCACTCTCTGGCATACATCACAAACTGCTACATACTTCGCAATATCCTTCTTCATTCCGGTCCACCAGAAAGTGTCCTTCAAATCTAAATACATCTTGGTATTTCCTGGGTGAATCGAGTACGGAGAATCATGGGCCTCTTGCAAAATCAACTTCCTGATCTCCGGATCATTTGGCCCATAAATGCGGTCCTCAAACCATAGGGTATCATGCTCATCCTCAAGAAATCCCTTAGCTTTTCCTTTGCTCATCTTCTCCTTTATAGAGGCAATCTCCTTGTCAGTTACCTGAGCTTCTCTGATCTTATCCATCAAAGTAGACTGTATCTCCAGTGCTGCTACATAGCCTCTCGGAACTATCTCTAAACATAGCTCTCGAAATTCCTCGGCTAACTCCTTTGGTAAACCTTCGGTCATTAGTGTGTTGACGTGGCTCTTGCGGCTTAACACATCGCCTACTATGTTAGCCTTTCCGGGGTGGTAATGCAATCTCATGTCATAATACTTAATGAGCTCCAACCATCTCCTTTGCCTGAGATTCAACTCCTTTTGCGTGAAGATGTATTTCAAACTCTTGTGATCTGTGTACACCTCACAATGGTTTCCAATGAGAAAATGTCTCCAAGTCTTTAACGCGTGTACCACGGCTGCTAACTCCAAATCATGTGTAGCATAATTCAACTCATGGGGCTTAAGTTGTCGTGAAGCATATGAAACAACTCTTCCCTCCTCCATAAGCACTGCTCCCAGTCCTCGACGTGAAGCATCGCAATACACCTCATAACCCATGCGCTGATCAGGCAGAATCAACACTGGTGAGGTAACCAAATGTTTCTTCAACTCCTTGAAACTAGCCTCACATTCCTCAGTCCAAATGAACTTGGTATCCTTCTTTAATAACTCCGTCATAGGCTTCACAATCTTCGAGAAATTCTCAATGAATCTCCGGTAGTATCCTGCCAGTCCAAGGAAACTCCGGATCTCTCCAACTGTCGTTGGTGCTTCCTAGTTGGTCATAGTGACAACTTTGGTGGATCTACTGCTATACCTTCTCCGGATATAACGTGTCTGAGAAATCCAACTTCTTTCAACCAAAACTCACATTTGCTGAACTTGGCATATAGCTGATGTTCTCTGAGTTTCTCAAGTACCAAACGCAAATGCTCCTTATGCTCTTCTTCATTCTTTGAGTAGACCAAAATATCATCAATGAACACCACGGCGAACTTATCCAAAAACTCCATAAACACCTTGTTCATCATGTTCATGAAATAGGCAGGTGCGTTAGTCAGCCCAAATGACATAACGGTATACTCATATAGCCCGTACCTCATGGTAAAAGCCGTCTTGGGTATATCCTGCTCCCGAATCTTCAACTGATGGTATCCTGATCGCAAATCAATCTTGGAAAATACCTTAGCTCCTTGCAATTAGTCAAACAAGTCATTGATCATCGGCAAGGGTACTTATTCTTAATGGTCACTTCATTCAATCCTCGATAATCAACAACCATTCTCAATGATCCATCCTTCTTCTCCACTAGAAGTACTGACGATCCCCAAGGTGAAGAACTTGGGCGAATAAAACCTTTATCCAGTAACTCTTTAATCTGCTTCTTAATTTCTTCCAAATCTTGTGCGGGCATCCGGTACGGTCTCTTAGATATCGGCCCTGTGCCTGGCAACAGTTCAATCTAAAACTCAATGTCTCTATCCGGTGGCATGCCTGGCAACTCCTTTGGGAATACATCAGGGAAATCCTTCACCACTAGTACTTCCTCCTGCACAACTCCTGATAAGGAATTTACTCGTGTCCTCTTCGGCTCATGCCGTGATACATACTTGATTCTTCTTCCTTCTAGGGTGGTAAGCAAAATCGACTTACTGGCGCAATCGATGTTTCCTCCATACTTCGATAACCAATCCATGCCTAATATCACATCCAATCCTTGCGATTCCAATACTATTAGGTCCGAGGGAAACACGTAGTTACCAATCCTTAATGGTAATCGATCACACCATAGACTAGCCATATATTCTGCTCCAGGCGAGGTTACTAACATGGGTGACCTAAGGGCTTGGGTTGGCAGTTTATACTTATCCACAAATCCCCTTGATATGTATGAATGCGATGCACCAGTTTCAAAAAGAACGACTGCAGTAAATGTCTTAACCAAAAACTTACCTATTACTGCATCTGGCTGAGCTTCAACCTCCTCCACGGTAACGTGGTTCAACATCCCCTGTTGAAAGGGTTCGGCTTCTTCCACGAGCTTACATTGCCATTTCCATTACGGGCTTGGGACATTCATTTGCATAATGTCCATCTTGACACTTAAAGCAAGTGACTTGGCTCAGGTCTCTCTTGGCTGGGTTTGACGGGTTGGTGCGGTTTTGTCCGTTCCTTCCTCCATTCCCGTTACCATTCTTGGAGCCATTATGATTGTGCGAGCTACCTCCTCCATGGGTATGCTGAAATTGTCCTCCCGGTTTCGGGGTAAAGCGTAGCTTTTGCTGAGCTCCAGAATTGTACTTCCCTTGACCATACTTCCTCTTGCGGTTTTCAATCTGTTGCTGCTTTCCTTCAATCATAAGAGCACGATCTACCAACTCTTGGTAGTTGTTGAAAGTTGCTACCATCAACTGCATGCTCAGCTCGTCATTAAGTCCTTCCAGAAACTTCTCCTGCTTAGCTACATCTGTAGCAACGTCACCTGGGGCATAACGTGCTAACTTACTAAAGTCCTCCATGTACTGGCTTACAGTGCGCCCTCCTTGGCGTAAGTTGCGAAATTCACGCTTCTTCATGGCCATAGCTCCTGTTGAAACGTGGGGAGTACGGAAAGCTTGCTGAAACTGATCCCATGTGACAGTGTCAATAGGGTGTGGCTGTGTAATTCTCCCACATTATGCCGCGGGTCCATCAAGCTGATGTGCGGCAAAACGCACTCTCTCCACATCTATGCATCCTGCAGTGGTCATCTCCCTTCCAACCTTGCGGAGCCAATCATCTGCAACAATCGGCTCAGTGCTACTGGAAAACACCGGCTGATTTAGCCTCAAGAAATGAGTCAAATGGTCAACAGGTGGTGGTGGTGGTGGGTTGTTGTTGTTGTTGTTGTTGTTGTTGTTGTTGTTGTTGTTGTTGTTGTTGTTGTTGTTGTTGTTGTTGTTGTTGTTGTTGTTGTTGTTGTTGTTGTTGTTGCCTTGGTTCTATACTAGTGCTTGCATCAAAGCATTCTGCTGCTGAATCAACTGGGTGATCTCCGGTGGGAAAACAAATCCGGTGTCGCGTCTCGGAGGCATCCGGGGGGTGTTTAGAGAAGATGAGAATATAGAATAGAATGAGGTCTAGTGAGAAAACACTACCCATATGCACATGAGACAAATGCAAACAATATCACTCCAATCAATTCAAACAAAGGCATACAACGGTCTAACTATCGTTCTGAAGTGCTTGGACTAAACTAGATACAATGGGGGTAATTCTACTCTTGTTATGGTGGTCAACTAGAAAAACTTCTCGATGAAGACTCCATGATATCTGCTCCACTTCATCAACATAGTCATCATCGCCGGCCGGGTCCGAGTCGGTGTCGTCGATGATGATATAGTTATCCGGGCAAGTGGAATCGTCATCATCTCTTCCTGGTGCGGGGTCTCCCATGAAAACTCCTAGCTTCCTGGTTAGGTCGTCATTCTTATCCACTAGCACTTCAATTTCTTCCATGTAAACTTCACGTGTAGCCTTGAGTTCTTCCTCTAGCTCCGTGATCTTGGTCAAGGCCTTCTGCAGATCCATCATGCCTGCGCACATCTGGTTCTCCGACGCCGGATGTCTTGGTTTAACTCTGGATAAAGCTGCGATTGATCTATCCCCACAGTCTTTGATCATCTCCCATTGCTCATCTCTGCGCCCACAAATCTAGTAGATAGTATCCTCAAGATCATTGCAGTTAACTTCTCCAATACGTCCCATGGTGATGTGGGCTGCCATGCTCTTTCCTAGATTCCAGGTTGGTGCATCAAAAGAAAACTCTATGGGCTCCATGACTGGTGCGAACGTCCTTCCTGGAACTTGAACTTGAATCATCCAGCGCTCATCTTCGGGTAAAGTGGCGTTGTAGGTCCCGGTGAAGCTTGGTACTCCGATGTTCAGATATCTAGTGACTTCCTTCAAGTGACGTCCAAAGGGTGTATCATCATCCGGTTGCATGAATTGTTCCTTGCATCCGCCATCCAAAAAGAGTAGAAAAGATGAGGAGTCAGAAATGAGAAGAAAGAGTAGTGATCTAGGGCTTTAGCTTAGTGGTCGTGTCCTACAGTCAGCGTGTGCTCTGATACCATCTTGTAGCGACCAAACCTCAAACAGTCTTATCTCTGTGCATCAGTGTCATCCGTGGATCAGTAATGCTGACACGCACAGTACTCGAAGGATTTATAACAGAGTAGAAATCACACACTTATTACATCGAATGTCTCAAAAGAGAACTTAATACAAATAATATGGCTTAAGGCCATCTAATAACGATAACAACGGAAGGCTTGGAAGATAAGCGAGTCCATCAACTCCAACGGCATCACTGAGTATAGAACCACGACCTAAGGCACCTTACTCGTTGTCTGAAAAGTCTACAACATGAACGTTGCAGCCCGAAACGGGTCAGACATGGAATATCTGCAATGTAACACATAGAGAGTAATATGAAAGAGTAATGCTATACTACATGCATATATGGCTGGTGGAAAGGTCTATGGTTACAATTTTGCGTAAAGCCAATTTTTCCCTACTGCAAAGGAATAAATTTTATTTAACTATCGTGGTGGTTGTTAAACATTGAGAATGGTTGACAGCATTCTCAATCCCAATTAAGCATCATCATTTAAAACCCAACAATATTAATTAAAGTAACATGATGAGATTCACATGATAATCCAAGTACTGGATACTCAAGATGTCCATAACCGGGGACACGGCTAACCATGATAAGTTTGATACACTCTGCAGAGGTTTGTCCACTTTTCCCCACAAGACTCGATCTCCTCCGTTGGGATTCTCACACTACACGGTGTTTGAGAAACGGATGACCGAGACATAGTCTTTCAGAAGCGCTAGCACCTTACGAACGGGTAGACCGTACCAACCTACATTCCCTACATCTGCTAGTCTACCACTGTAAGAGTTCATGACGACTTAGTCAACTATGCTAGAGCCCATAGTAGCTTGTGGCTGCACACGGAAGTTTCTAGCATGAATAATCTCACGATCCCTTTGAGCACTGGTGGCGGTCCAAAAGAAACAGGCAATCCTGGAATACCCAGGTACCTCAATCCACCCAGATGTGTGTTTAAGTTGCCACCTTAAATAAACCACTAATTAAAATCTCACATCTCTCATGGATACACTCACCCAATCCACGTCTACTAGCATAGAATGGCAATATAAGCAAACGTAGAAGTAACTCCCAAGGGTTTGACAATAAAACAGGTAATAGGTACTACCTCAACTACTTTCCCAACACCCATAGTTTAATTAGATCTTAGTCATGCAATGTTTGAAGATTGATCTAATGCATAAAAACTGGGTATAAAAGGGGTATGATCAAAGAGTTACTTGCCTTGCTGATGATTCGCGAAACCTAGAGATTCAAAGTAGCAAGAGGCGCACTCCGGGTACTCTATCGCAAACAAACAAGCACAGAATAAGTACTCATCTAATGCACAAGTAAAACTCACATAAAAGATCGAACCAGAAAGTTCAACTTAATAACTCCGGTTTGCAAAAAGAATCAAATCGAACGGAGCAACGAAAGTCAAACGGCGAAAGTAACAAGCTTCGTTTACTAATCTGGACCTAGGTCAAATTTTACAGAGGCAATAACTTGTGTGAGTTGATTATTCGGAAAGAGGGTTTCGAGACGAAACTCTAGGCGCTTGAATCGCCTGATTCCGATAAACGAGCGAAAAGTTATACTAGAACGAAAATCGGATCAGAAATCTCGATCAGAAAAATCACGGAATAAATCCGAGAAAAAGAAAAACGACGAACAGATTAACGAACGAACGTTCGTTATCTGGATCTAAATGAAGAACGCGTTTGTTAAGACGAACGATCAAACGCTCGCTAAATATCCTAAACCGAAAAAACCGATCTAATGATAAAAAACGGATCTAAAAAACCGACGAAAAAACCGAATGGTTTTTTTCTAAAAAAACAGATGCAGGGTCAACCTTGGCGTGCGGGTCGGCGGCGGTGGTGGCGCGGGGCGGCGGCTCTGGCGGTAGGGTTAGGCGGGCGGCGGGGTGGGCTGGGCGGCTTGGGCTGGGGTCGGCCCGGCGCCCTATAAAGACCCGGCCAGGCAGAGTCCTGGCGATTCTGACCAAAGTCGCTTCATTGCTTTTTTTAAATAATTCTGTATGAAAAACTAACGAAAGAAATACTAAATGGACTCCAAAAATCCCGAAATAAATTTTCCCGGCTTCTAAAATCAAGCGGACAAGATGAACATTTATTTGGGGCCTAAATGCAATTTTGAAAAACGCGCATTTTTCCTAAATTCAAATAAAATAGCGATAAACTCCAAATAAAAAACTTATTCGATTTTTTTATTAAATCTTCAATATTCCTTTATTTTGGGAAAGTCATTTTATTCCCTCTCTCATATTTTGATAATACAAATAATTGAGGATAAAATAAATAAAATCAAATGATCCTATTTTCAAAATTTGAGAAAACACAAATATGAAAATAACGAAATCTCCAACTCTCTCCGTGGGTCCTTGAGTTGCGTGAAATTTCTAGAATTGAGCCAAAAATGCAATAAAATATGATATGCAAATGATGATCTATGTATAACATTCCAAATTGAAAATTTGGGATGTTACAGTGACGTCCGGGATCTCATCCGGGACTCCGAACAACATTCGGTAATCACATACAAATCTTCCTTATAACCCTAGCGTTATCGAACCTTAAGTGTGTAGACTCTACGGGTTCGGGGATCATGTAGACATGACTGAGACAGCTCTCTGGCCAATAACCAACAGCGGGATCTGGATACCCATGTTGGCTCCCACATGTTCCACGATGATCTCATCGGATGAACCACGATGTCGAGGATTCAAGTAATCCCGTATGCAATTCCCTTTGTCAATCGGTATGTTACTTTCCCGAGATTCGATCGTTGGTATCCCAATACCTCGTTCAATCTCGTTACGTGCAAGTCACTTTACTCGTTTCATAATGCATGATCCCGTGACCAACTACTTAGTCACGTTGAGCACATTATGATGATGCATTACTGAGTGGGACCAGAGATACCTCTCTGTCATACGGAGTAACAAATCCCAGTCTCGATTCGTGCCAACCCAACAGACACTTTCGGAGATACCTGTAGTGCACCTTTATAGCCACCCAGTTACGTTGTGACGTTTGGTACACCCATAGCATTCCTACGGTATCCGGGAGCTGCACAATCTCATGGTCTAAGGAAATGATACTTGACATTAGAAAAGCTTTAGCAAACGGACTACATGATCTTGTGCTATGCTTAGGATTGGGTCTTGTCCATCACATCATTCTCCTAATGATGTGATCCCGTTATCAATGACATCCAATGTCCATAGTCAGGAAACCATGACCATCTATTGATCAACGAGCTAGTCAACTAGAGGCTCACTAGGGACTTGTTGTGGTCTATGTATTCACACATGTAGTACGGTTTCCGATCAATACAATTATAGCATGAATGATAGACAATTATCATGAACAAGGAAATATAATAATAACCATTTTATTATTGCCTCTAGGGAATATTTCCAACAGTCTCCCACTTGCACTAGAGTCAATAATCTAGTTATATTGTGATGAATCGAACACCCATAGAGTTCTGGTGTTGATCATGTTTTGCTCATGGAAGAGGTTTAGTCAAGGGATCTGCGACATTCAGAACTGTATGCACTTTACAAATATCTATGTCTCAAACTTGAACATTTTCACGAATGGAGTTGAAGCGACGCTTGAAGTGTTTTGTCTTCTTGTGAAACCTGGGCTCCTTGGCAAGGGCAATAGCTCCAGTGTTGTCACAGAAGAGAGTCATCGGGCCCGACGCATTGAGAATAACTCCTAGGTCGGTAGTGAACTCCTTCATCTAGATTGCTTCATGTGCTGCCTCTGAGGCTGCCATGTACTCCGCTTCACATGTAGATCCCGCCACGACGCATTGCTTGCAACTGCACCAACTTACTGCCCCACCATTCAAAATATACACGTATCCGGTTTGTGACTTGGAGTCATCCAGATTTGTGTCGAAGCTAGCATCGACTTAACCCTTTACGACGAGCTCTTCGTCACCTCCATAAACGAGAAACATATCCTTAGTCCTTTTCAGGTACTTCAGGATATTCTTGACCGTTGCCCAGTGTTCCATGCCGAGATTACTTTGGTACCTTCCTACCAAACTTACGGCAAGGTTTACATCAGTCCGGTACACAAAGATGGCATACATAATAGACCCTATGGCTGAGGCATAGGGGATGACACTCATCTTTTCTCTATCTTCTGCCGTGGTCGGGCTTTGAGCCGAGCTCAATTTCACACCTTGCAATATAGGCAAGAACCCCTTCTTGGATTGATCCATATTGAACTTCTTCAATATCTTATCAAGGTATGTGCTTTGTGAAAGACCTATGAGGCGTCTCGATCTATCTCTATAGATCTTGATGCCTAATATGTAAGCAGATTCTCCAAGGTCCTTCATTGAAAAACATTTAATCAAGTAGGCCTTTATGCTTTCCAAAAGTTCTATATCATTTCCCATCAATAGTATGTCATCCACATATAATATGAGAAATGCTACAGAGCTCCCACTCACTTTCTTGTAAACGCAGGCTTCTGTTCGGGAATGTAGCAATAATTCAAAATTTTCTACGCATCACCAAGATCAATCTATGGAGATTGTAGCAACGAGAGAGAGAGGGAGTGCATCTTCATAGCTCTTGAAGATCATGCACACGGAAGCGTTACAAGTACGCGGATGAGGGAGTCGTACTCGTGGCGATTCAAGTCGCGGAAGATCCGATCTAGCGCCGAACGGACGGCGCCTCCGCGTTCAACACACGTACAGCCTGGGGACGTCTCCTCCTTCTTGATCCAGCAAGGGGAGAGGAGAAGTTGAGGGAGAGCTCCGGCACGAGCCAGGCGTGGTGGTGGAGCTAGCAGTTCTTCGGCAGGGCTTCGCCAAGCACTACTGAGGAGGAGGTGGAGTTGGAGAGGGGGAGGGCTGCGCCAGGGGCAAGGGGTGAAGCTCCCATGCACCTCCCCACTATATATAGTGGTGGAGGGGGCTGGTTTCTTCCCCTCCAAGTCCATTGGGGCATTGGCAAAGGTGGAAGGAAAGAAATCCCATCATTTCCTTCCCCACCGATTGTTATCCCCCTTTTTAGGGAACTTGATCTTATCCCTTCGGGATATGATCTTATTCCTTCTAAGGGGGGATCTTTGTGTGCCTTGACCAGGGGTGTGGGGCCTTGCCCCCACTACCCATGTTCATGTGGGTCCCCCCATGCAGGTGGGCCCCACTTAGGAACCTTCTAGAACCTTCCCGATACAATACCGAAAAATCCCGAACATTTTCTGGTGGCCAAAATAGGACTTCCCATATATAAATCTTAACCTCGGGACCATTCTCGAACTTCTCGTGATGTTCGGGATCTCATCCGGGACTCCGAACAACATTCGGTAACTGCACAGTAATTCCCATAACAACTCTAGCGTCACCGAACCTTAAGTGTGTAGACCCTACGGGTTCGGGAATCATGCAGACATGAACGAGACAACTCTCTGGCCAATAACCAACAGCGGGATCTGGATACCCATGTTGGCTCCCACATGTTCCACGATGATCTCATCAGATGAACCACGATGTCAAGGATTCAAGCAATCCCGTATACAATTCCCTTTGTCAATCGGTATGTTACTTGCCCGAGATTCGATAGTCGGTATCCCAATACCTCGTTCAATCTCGTTACCGGCAAGTCACTTTACTCGTTCCATAATGCATGATCCCGTGACTAAATACTTAGTCACATTGAGCTCATTATGATGATGCATTACCGAGTGGGCCCAGAGATACCTCTCCGTCATTATTGTCTACTACACAACCTTCTTCTTGTAAACGTTGTTGGTCCTGCAAGTGCACAGGTTTGTAGGACAGTAGCAAATTTCCCTCAAGTGGATGACCTAAGGTTTATCAATCCGTGGGAGGCATAGGATGAAGATGGTCTCTCTCAAGCAACCCTGCAACCAAATAACAAAGAGTCTCTTGTGTCCCCAACACACCCAATACAATGGTAAATTGTATAGGTGCACTAGTTCGGCGAAGGGATGGTGATACATGTGCAATATGGATGGTAGATAAAGGTTTTTGTAATCTGAAAATATAAAAACAGCAAGGTAACTAATGATAAACGTGAGCGTAAACGGTATTGCAATGATAGGAAACAAGGCCTAGGGTTCATACTTTCACTAGTGCAAGTTCTCTCAAAGAATAATAATAACATAGATAGATCATATAACAAGCCCTCAACATGCAACAAAGAGTCACTCCAAAGCCACTAATAGCGGAGAACAAATGTAGAGACTATGGTAGGGTACGAAACCACCTCAAAGTTATTCGTTCGGATCGATCTATAAAAGAGTTCGTACTAGAATAACACCTTAAGACACAAATCAACCAAAACCCTAATGTGACCTAGATACTCCTTTGTCACCTCAAGTATCCGTGGGCATGATTATACGATATGCATCACACAATCTCAGATTCATCCAACCAACATAAAAGTACTTCAAAGAGTGCCCCAAAGCTACTACCGAAGAGTTAAGAACGTGTGCCAACCCCTATGCATAGGTCCCCAATGTCACGTAACCCGCAAGTTGATCACCAAAACATACATCAAGTGGCACATGATATCCCATTGTCATCACAGATAATCACGACAAGACATACATCAAGTGTTCTCATAAAAGACTCAATCCAATAAGATAACTTCAAAGGGGAAACTCAATTCATCACAAGAGAGTAGAGGGGGAGAAACATCATAAGATCCAACTACAATAGCAAAGCTCGGGATACATCAAGATCGTATCACCTCAAGAACACGAGAGAGAGAGATCAAACACATAGCTACTGGTACATACTCTCAGCCCCGAGGGTGAACTACTCCCTCCTCGTCATGGAGAGCGCCGGGATGATGAAGATGGCCACTGGAGATGGATCCTCCCTCCGGCAGGGTATCGGAAAGGGGTCCCAATTGGTTTTTGGTGGCTACAGAGGCTTGCGGCGGCGGAACTCCCGATCTATCTTCTGTTCTGGAAGTTTTACGATACGTAGGTATATATGGGCGCAGGGGGTACGTTAGTGGAGCTACGGGGGGCCCACGAGGCAGGGGGCGCGCCCCGACCCTCGTGAGCACCTCCCGTATCTTCTGACATGGAGTCCAAGTCCATCAGGTGGGTTTCCTTCCAAAAATAACTTCTCCAGTTGATTTCGTTCCGTTTTGACTCCGTCGATATTCCTTTTCCTCGAAACCTTTGAAATAGGCATAAAATAGCAAATCTGGGCTGGGCCTCCGGTTAATAGATTAGTCCCAAAAATAATATAAAAGTGGATAATAAAGCCCAATATTGCCTAAAACAGTAGATAAAGTAGCATGGAGCAATAAAAAATTATAGATACATTGGAGATGTATCAAGCATCCCCAAGCTTAATTCCTGCTCATCCTCGAGTAGGTAAATGATAAAAAAGAATTTTTGATGCGGAGTGATACTTTGGCGTAATTTCAATGTAATTCTTCTTAATTGTGGTATGAATATTCAGATCCGAAAGATTCAAGACAAAAGTTCATATTGATAAAAGAAATAGTAATACTTCAAGCATACTAATCAAAGTAATCATGTCTTCTCAAAAAAGCATGGCAAAAGAAAGTTCATCCCTACAAAATCATATAGTTAGGCTATGCTTCATTTTCATCACACAAAGATGTTCCCAACTTCTATACCCCGATGACAAGCCAAGCAATTGTTTCATACTTAAATAATCTCAAACTTTTTCAACCTTCACGCAATACATGAGCGTGAGCCATGGATATAGCACTATGGGTGGAATAGAATATGATGATGGGGATTGTGTGGAGAAGACAAAAAGGAGAAAGTCTCACATTGACGAGGCTAATCAATGGGCTATATAGATGCCCATCAATTGATGTCAACATGAGGAGTAGTGTTGGGGATATTACCACTGGGCGTAAACCGGCCAGGACAGGCCGGGTTAGCTTCATCAGTAGTTGAGTATGTTAAAGCCCAAATAGGAAGATGAGGGCTTAAGGCCCATAGCCGGTTTAAGGCCTGTAGCTGTAAACCGGCGTTAGTATGTAACTTGTATTGTAAGTTAGGAATAGCAAAGACCGAGCCGGATACATCTATGAACCGGCGCTGGGACATCGTGAACCGACTGGCGCCACCCATGTATATAAGGGGACGACCCGGAGGCGGTTCAAGGACAACAGACAACAACTCGAGACTTAGGCGAAGCTTGTTTGCTCCCTAGTCATCGAACCCCCATCAATTCCATCACAACTAGACGTAGGCTTTACCTTCATCAAAGGGGCGAACTAGTATAAACTCTCTTGTGTCCTTGTGTCCGCTTTAACCCCTTTAAGCTAACCCGTAGTGATGGCTCCACGACTAAGTCCTTTCATGAGGACATCTGTTGTGACAAAACCACGATAGTTGGCGCCCACTGTGGGGCTATCGCATGATGGTTTCAAGTTCTTGGAGGGAAACTTCCAAGGACTCAAGGGTTCTGTTGTGGGCGGATGACCAAGAGTCGCCGCGGCAAGCTCTACATCGACGATTCATTTGGGGCCCCGAGGCGGCTCGATTGAGTACGGGTACCGGGTCCCCTTTGGTGGCATACACGTCTTCATTGGCAAGATCGCTAGGCAGACCTCGAGCGGACATCTGCACCGACCTCGTCGAAACGGCTCAGCATGCGAGATCTGCCCAGGTAAACCGGCCATGAAGCGTGCCTTCGTGGGAGTCATCCACGGAGGAGAATATGATGGTGGATCGGAATCTGGTAGCGAGACCGTCGTTTATTCCGGCGATGAGTCCTCGACCGGAGAAACTGAATCATTGTATCAACTACAAGACGGTCGGATTGGGGGCTGTTCCAATGGTGATAGTATTCCGGACCCCTCTGATCTGCCCAACCGGGTTGGGGTATTCATGGCCGGTACACAGGCGGCGATCCACTCTTCGACCGCAGCAGCAATGTTCTTCGGTCGGCGGCCGGGGCAGGAGGCCCTGTGCACCCGCCGGCTCAAGTTTTATCTGATCTGTTTGATCCGTTGGCCGTGCTTATGGCGGAGGCTAACCCAGCGGATCAGGACGTCCACAACGCGGAAATTGCAAAGGTGAGGGAACAGATCACTCAGGCCAAGGCCAACCTGGCAGCCGAGAACAACAAGATGGCCGCAGAGCGGGCCGCTTTGGATGCGCAGTGCTGGACCAGAACGCGTCGCATGAATTCATGAAAAGGAAGCATCGGTCTCGCCTATCGACGTTTTTCGATGCCAGAAACCTCTTTAGTACCCCAGGAGCAGGGACTAGTAACCCGCCAGTGATAAACCGGGTGGAGGCACTGGCGGTGCGCCGGTTCAGCCTCGCCGATGGAGCCGCCTCGACAGAATAATATCGTGCCTCACCTGTCCGGACACCTCCAGTCATTATTCCAATCCAATGGACAATCTTATTGCCGCCGCTTCACGGCCGGAGGCCATCGATTGAAGGTAATTCTCCAAGCGGTGGAGACGCCGGGTTAAGGAACTTCTTCGAACAGCTTTGGTTCAGCAGGAAGCATATTCATATAGCTGTGACCGAATTCATTCCACCCCCCGTCCAAGCCGGAGTTACAGCAGGAAGATGGATGAACCGGCCGTATCCAGTAATGCACGGAACCGTGAAGCGCCCCGTGGCAATAACCCGGCAGGTGATGCTCAGGAAGTGGGGGACCGGGCCTGAGCGTGCAGGGATGCCGAGTTAGCAGCGCAACATGAGGCTCGTCAGTTTACGCCGGTTCGTCCAACCACCTCGATCTAGCCAGGAGTCACTTCTAGTTCTTTGGGAGTGCCTTGTCTTGTCCCCGCTTTACGCAATGTGCGCTTGACCAGGGATTTCAAGGGCCCGCGCAAGGTGCCAAATTACACAGCCGATTTGTCTCCGGAAACATGGGTAGAGATCTATGAGATGGCCATGGAGATGCTTGACGTAGATTAACCGGCGTGTGCAAAGTATTTCACCATGATGCTTGAAGTGACAGCCCGTATTTGGTTAAAGAGCTTACCGGCCAATTCTATCAGTTCATGGGCCCAGTTGCGAGCCCGGTTATCCAGAATTTCAAGGATACATGTAAGCAGCCCATGTCGATAGTGGACTTAGCGGCTCGTGTCCGTGGAGGAAGGAGAGTCAACAACCCGGGTACGCCGAAGTTTCGGAAATTTTGCACTCATCGCACCGTATCAACGCCGACTCATGGTTATAACCTTGAAAGCAACCGCCGGTTTAAACCTCTGAAGTTGAAATTGGGACGGATGAAGCGCCATTGTAACGATATGGGGACCCTCATGACTGCGTTAGTGAAGTATGCTGATTCTGATAGTACCAAGGATCCCGAGTCTGATGATGACAAGACGGGGAAGGGAAAGAAGAACAGCAACTCCAAGGGGCAGCAACACAACACGACTGGTCATGGTAACGGAGGCAAGCGAAAAGCGGATGGCAGCATGGAATTTGTGGCTAATACTAGCGCGCAGGACAGGGGCCAGCAACGGAAGGGTAAACCGCCGAATCACGATGGAGCTCCAAACCCCAACCCGGACCGCCTGACTTATCTATTAAACCAGCCCTGTCCAGAGCACGGGACGAAGGAGACGCCGGCCAACCACCTTTGGAAGGATTACTATATTATGCAGGAGTTCAAAAATTCTAATGCTTTCCGGTATGATCACGGATCAGGTGGTGGCTCAGGATCCGGATTCCATGGGCCGGGTCACGATGGAGGAAATGCCGGTTCAGGCTTCAATGGAGATCAGGGTGGACATAACAATCAAAACAATCAGAATAGCCAGGGTGGTTACAACCAGCAACAGTCGGGTTATCAGAGCAATCCAAAGCAGTTGAATAGCGGGCAATATCATGTATTCACCACTAGCTTGGATAAACGAGACCAGAAGCTTCACAAGCGAGCGGTGAATTCTGTTGAACCGGCCGTGCCTCGTTATTTACGCTGGTCCGAACAACCAATCATATGGAGCAGAGAGGATAACCCTCCCCGGGTTGACAACCCGGTTAACTAGCGTTGGTGGTGGCACCTCAGGTGGGAGGTTATAAGTTCACCAAGGTGCTTTTGGATGGAGGAAGCAGCATTAATATTTTATACTATGACCGTATGGGGCTAACAGACAAGAATCTTAAACCGTCCAATACGGTATTCAAGATGCTGGGTCACAAGGGGACCATAACCGTTCATGGAAGTCGTGAAAGCACAAGTGCTCCCTAGGTGGTTTTGGTAATTAATGTCAACATATCTCTTGTTGGACTAACACTTTTATCTAGTATGTTTTAGATAAGTTCAACAATGGAGTGGCATGGACTAAAGGATGTGGGAACTCATTCAAGATGCTAAGGACAAAGGATTGGCTCAAGCTTCAAGCTCAAGACTCTTCATTTTACATTTTAGTGATCCAGGATCACATTGAGTCTATAGGAAAAGCCAATACTATCAAGGAGGGATGAGGTGTTGCTTAATGAGCCTTTTGCTCCATGTGCTTAGTGATATGCTCCAAAACCCTCCACTACTTTCTCACATCCACATATGACCTAAACCCAAAGTCAAACTCGGCCCTACCGATTATTTCTATCCGGCGCCACCGAGTTCAGATGTCATAGCCACTGCCACAAACCCTACACAAATCGGTTTCACCGATAGGGATCTCGGTCTCACCGAGATGGGATTGTAATCTCTCTGTGTATGTCCATTACCAAAATCGGTCTCCACTACAAGAAATACGGTCAATTATGACTCCCCATTTTGGTCGTTGATTTGTCATATTTATCGGTTATTGACCTTTTTTTGACCATATTCAGAAGGTCAACAGTTGGCCGTCAAGAACGAACAAACTTGACCTTTTTGGAATATTTGTCATAGCTAGACCAACGACCAAAATTTCAGAAAGGTCACTACCCATTTGCCTGAGCCACGAGGGATCCGACGTGGCGTAGCTGACGTGGCAGTGTTAGTGACCAAATGGAATCATCATAAATTTCATAGCCCAGTCCACCAATCTAGCCTACATGGGCCTGACCCAATCATCGTAAATTTCACAACCCAATCCATCAATCTAGCCGACATGTGCCCAGCCCAATACCTATTTTCTTAATTGAATTGGTTTGATTTATTTTGGCTGATGCATTATTTTGTCAAAAGCATGCACATTTAAGGATAGGCCCATTAGAAAACAAATACAACATAATACAATATTTCATTTCAGTAACACATCACATGAAATACAATACATCATCAATCGACTCCTCTGCACAGCAAGGTTCAAGGCCCAACAAGTGCACAAGCGCACATCCAAATAAATTGGACGAGAAGCACAAATTTTAGCTGATCACATATAACATCAATGAGAAGCACAAATATCATGTACCATCACTAGTACACATACTTTGTCCCATCACCCAAGCACCAATGTTGTGTCAATCTACTGGATTTCCCACATGGTGATGTTCGCATTAGGGCTGTCCCGACTTCTCCTCGCCATCTGGCGATCGATGTACTGCTCCAGCATCACCTCCCGCTACCACTGGTGGAAGAAGATCAGCTCATCAGTCATCTGCACGCGAACAAACCAAGAAGATTAACCTATTTAGCCTACTGTAATTTGTTTCTAAACACGGGCATTAAATCAATGCCAACACTGAATTAAAATACCCAAAAGAATGGAGCATAGACATATGTACAGCCCAAGAACTTCAGTTTTGAGCCAATAAATAAATAACAGCCAAATTTTCAATGCATCGACACCAGATGATAGAAAAGGTACTAAGGCACTACTTGCTACTGAAAACCAAAGCAAGGTATGAAGCACAGCCAGGATAACAATAAACTGGTACCAAATCCAGAAATAACCATCTGATGCAATATAGCACTAGTTTCACTTTAGCATATGTGCCTAATTATGCAGGTATGTAGGATGACTTCAAGAACAAAATGGAACTGCAGGGGAATGGAGGATGGAGAGGGACAAGGAGGTGCTACCTGCAGGAAGGCATTGGTGGCTCCAAAGATGGCGTCGAAGTGTTCCACAGTGGGCGAGAGGGAGGGTCACTTTGGTGGAAGAAGTGGCATTCGTGCACCCTACACAAGAGACAAGATGAGTTACATTACAGCTTATGACCAAAGAAGTTACAAGAATATGAGATTGTGTCTGCAAGATAGATGTACAGAGTGATGAATCAACATTGTCAAAGCAATTTTTACTTTCATCATCTATCCAATGTGAAAAGATACAACTTGCAAGTGATCAAGGTTGCTACCTCAGGAAAGCTCCACAAGATGCCCCATGTAAGAAACAATCTTGATCCTATTTGTGGAAGAGTGGCACAGACGGGAGACCTCACCAACCCTACAAGACCATGAAGAATCTGCACCACCACCACCACCAGCACCAGCAGCATCAACACCAGGGCCAGGCAAACACAAGATTGTCAGAACCTCTCAAACTCAGAACAAGACTCAGAAAGAACCAGGACACCATAGTAAATTCAGAACAAAATTGTAATAAGGACAGAAATAACAATGGAGTCAAATCATCATCGCGGTGTTTTCACAAGTCCCTTTTAGCGGTACTCTGTTGGTTTGCGGTTCTACATTCAGACTGTGTTTAGCTTCAACTCCATTTTGTGTCTTCCTTAACTCGGTTCACAGCAGTAATCCTACTTGATCAATATGTCCAACCCCCACTTTAAAAAGAAGCTAAATATGACTACATAGTTTGACCAAAATTTATGTTTTCAGCAAGTAGAATTCTGAAGCTAAGAGTCGAAGAGGTGGGAGAGGGGGGGAAGAAGAGAAGAGAAGAGAAGCCGACCTCTATGACGGCAGCGGTCTGCGCGAGCTGCAGCGGGCGCTCGACGGCGGCATAGACGCCCTCATGGCCGCCCCCCAGCAGCGCCGTCACCGCGTAGTACAGCACCTGCGCCCTGCCAACCAAAGAGATCCGAACTGGTCAGACGAACCAATAAACCAGAGATCCATCCATCCATCCAAGGAAAGGAGAGCGGGCATGGGAAGGGCCTGGGCCTACTGGACATTAGTCCCCAGAGCAACATTACAGTAGTATAATAGTACCCCTAATTCCAATTCTTCCTTTGTCAGTATCAGGAACAATTGTGAGATAGCAAGGGACTCACCATTCGCCAGATTTCTCGAGCGCATGAACCTGGTCGTGAAAGAGGACGCGCAACACGACACAGGCGATCTTGCTTCCAGATTCGAGAGCCTCATCCCTCCCACTAGCATCAACAACCACGAAATTCCCTGCACATTCATTCACCATCATCATCATCATCCAGTGCTAGCTAGTGCCAAAATCTAGTTGAGCGTGATGAAGTATAAAAAGCCAAGCCATTTACTAACTAACTTATACTTATATACTGACTGTTCTTGATCCAAAAGCTCTTCTGGAACTTGGTGGGAGCAGCTGCGCCGTGACGTCTCTAGCACTCCCATGGCGTCCGAGCAGAAGCAGACAGAGGAAGGAAGGACCCCGCCTCGATCTGGACCCTGTGCCGGTGCCGCTCTGCCTCCTCCATTGGGTGTAGTCGCAGCAGGACCTAGCGGGCGGCCACCTCCGCGGGCCGCAGTGCCGGCGGGATGGTCGGGGGCCGCAGATGCAGCGCCATCAGCATCATCCTGCGCGGCTGCTCGTCCGGGACCCAGCCGAGGCCAGCGGGTGGCTCAGGCCCACGGCGTGGGGTTGGGGAAGCCATGGCGCCGCCCGATCGAAAGGTTGATGGAGGGGCCATGCAGCCGGGATCCAGTACCATCGGCCTCGACGTTGCCGGATGTGGCAGACCGGCGGCGAGGGGAGAGGTGGGTGGCTGAGAGGGAGGCGGCGACGAGGGGAGAGGTGCGGCTGCAAGGGGAATCTAGATGGAGAGCGGAGTGACGGGGGCGGAAGGGAGTGCGGCGTTGCCATCGATTCGATCTGAATCGGGGGAGTGGGAGTTAGGGTTTGGGAGGAAGGAGCAGAAGGAGGAGCGGAGGGAGGGATGGTGTGGGATGGATGGATGGATGTGTGCCATGTCATCGATCCATGGCACACACCTTTCCACCAATGACAATTTAATTTTATTTTCTGAGTGTAAAAATGGTTTTTTTAAGAACATATGAAATTTTTGATGTAAAATTGGATCATATTTTGTGAAAATGATCCAATATTGTGTACATGTGTGTATATTGGGATGGGGGTTTTATTTCTTTGCACAAAAAAATCATTTTTCAATTTTCGGAGTGCCAATAATCGGGTTTTTTGTGAAGGACCTAGCAAATAGTTGTTGCAAAATTGGACCAAACCATTTTTCTAAAATATTATGACATATTTAATGCACAATAGACAAAATGGTTGAGTTTCAAAAGTTTTGACCCACCTCTTGTGAAAAATACAAATTTCTGTCGATGTAGGTGGAAGCGGGTCAAATTTGAACTGCAGCTGCCTCATAGTTTGCTCTTTATTTTCCCAAAAATCATTTGTAGGTACCAAATTATCTATTTCATCAGAGAAACACTAAATTTTTCCAAGACTCAACCACTGGCTAAATGAAATGAGCTCAAATTTGGTGTAGGTAAGGTACATAGGCATATAGAATATGTGGAAAAAATTCAGCTCATTAGGATATGCATAGCTAGTACTTCTTTCACAAAGGTTCTAAGTGGACAAAAACTTTGGAAATTTGTTGAGGAAGATTTACTGGGTAAATGGAGCTGAATTTTGTCATGAGGCAATGATTTGGATAGGAAGGAGTGCCCAAAAATTTTGAGGGCAACCAAGAATATATAAATAGCACTTCCTTCACAATGCTCTTCTTTGGACAGAAACTTCGGAAAATTAGTGAGAGAATTTGGCTAAATGAACTGAGCTCAAATTTGGTGTAGGTAAGTTACATAGGCATATAGAATATGTGGCAAAAATTCAACTCATTAGGATAGGCATAGCTAGTACTTCTTTCACAAAGGTTCTAGGTGGACAAAAACTTTGGAAATTTGCCAAGGAAGATTTATCTTGGGCAAATGGAGCTGAATTTTGTCATGAGGCAATGATTTGGATAGGAAATAGTGCCCAAAAATTTTGAGGGCAATCAAGAATATATAAATAGCATTTCCTTCACAAAGTGTTGTTACGAGCAGTAGAAAAATGAATATTGTTGAATTATTTTTGAACTAGGCAAGGAAGTTTTTTTTACATATTTGACGAAGATATGACCCAAAGAATTTATGAGTTTTTTTGGGAATTTAGGGAATGACAGAAATATAGGTTGCTTCACAACCTAGGGCAAAAATTGACACATGGACATGACACATAGGCAAAACTGATGAGGTGGCGCCTAGTCATAGCAACCCACCACAATTTATAAGGTTATGACCATCTCTATTGGTCATGATCAGCTAGAAATAAGGCAGCGGACCAGTGTTATCTGCTTTATGACCATTTCGGGTAAGGAAATTAAGACCTTTCTAACCAAAATGGTCGTTATTGTTCAGCGTTTGGAGCCCCCTGAACAGCTTTTGACCAATTGGTCTGAAATGGTCATAGATTTATGACTAATTCACCCACGGTCACTACGAGAAGGTCATAAATGAGCATATTTCTTGTAGTGCTCACCGAGTTTGCGCAATCGGTACTACCGAGATTACAATGCAAACTTTCTGGTTAACTTATTATCCAAATCGGTCTTACCGAGTTTGAGTAATTGGTCTCACCGAGTTTGCCTGACCAACTCTCTGGTTAGCTAATTACCAAATTCGGTCTCACCGAGTTTGTGTAATCGGTCTCACCGAGACTACGTTATGACCTAACCCTAACCAAATCGGTCCTACCGAGATGCATATCGGTCCCACCGAAAACCCTAACGGTCACTAGGTTTACTAAAATCGGTTCGACCGAGTTTGTTGATTCGGTCCCACCGGGTTTGGTAAATTGTGTGTAACGGTTAGATTTTGTGTGGAGGCTATATATACCCTCCACCTCCTCTTCATTCATGGAGAGAGCCATCAGAACAAACCTACACTTCCAACTTACCAGTTCTGAGAGAGAACCACCTACTCATGCGTTGAGTCCAAGATATTCCATTCCTACCATATGAATCTTGATCTCTAGCCTTCCCAAGTTGCTTTTGTTGGAAATATGCCCTAGAGGCAATAATAAATTAGTTATTATTATATTTCCTTGTTCATGATGATCGTTTATTACCCATGCTATAATTGTATTGATAGGAAACTCAGATACATGTGTGGGTACATAAACAACACCATGTCCCTAGTAAGCCTCTAATTGACTAGCTCGTTGATCAATAGATGGTTACGGTTTCGACCATGGACATTGGATGTCGTTGATAACGGGATCACATCATTAGGAGAATGATGTGATGGACAAGACCCAATCCTAAGCCTAGCACAAAGATCGTAGTTCGTATGCTAAAGCTTTTCTAATGTCAAGTATCTTTTCCTTAGACCATGAGATTGTGCAACTCCGGATACCATAGGAATGCTTTGGGTGTACCAAACGTCACAACGTAACTGGGTGGCTATAAAGGTGCACTACAGGTATCTCTGAAAGTGTCTGTTGGGTTGGCATGAATCGAGACTCGGATTTGTCACTCCGTGTAAACGGAGAGGTATCTCTGGGCCCACTCGGTAGGACATCATCATAATGTGCACAATGTGACCAAGGGGTTGATCACGGGATGATGTGTTACGGAACGAGTAAAGTGATTTGCCGGTAACGAGATTGAACAAGGTATCGGTATACCGACGATCGAATCTCGGGCAAGTACAATACCGCTAGACAAAGGGAATTGTATACGGGATCGATTGAGTCTTTGACATCGTGGTTCATCCGATGAGATCATCGTGGAATATGTGGGAGCCAACATGGGTATCCAGATCCGCTGTTGGTTATTGACCGGAGAACGTCTCGGTCATGTCGCATGGTTCCCGAACCCGTAGGGTCTACACACTTAAGGTTCGATGACGCTTAGGGTTATAAAGGAAGTTTGTATGTGGTTACCGAATGTTGTTCGGAGTCTGGATGAGATCCGGACGTCACGAGGAATTCGGAGGTAAAGATTTATATATGGAAAGTTGTTGTTCGGGTTCCAAAAAGTTCGGGTTTTTTCGGTATTATTGTACCGGGAAGCTTCGGAAGGTTCCGGAGGATTCGGAGGGGTCCGGAGGTCCGGAAATTGTTCCACCACGTGCAATACAGTAGCATGGGCTGTAGGGGGCGCCCTAGCCTTAATGGGCCAGGGCACCAGCCCCCAAAGGCCCATGCGCATGGGAGGAAAACCCTAAAGGGGAGGCCTCCACTTGACTTGGGAGGCACTCCTCCCCTTGGCCGCCCCTTGGATGGGATCTAGGGCTGGCCGCACCCCTTGGGGTGGGAAACCCTAAAGGGGCGCAGCCCCTTCCCCTATATATACTTGAGGTTTTGGGGCTGCCAACACATGAGTTTCTTCCCCTCTTGGTGCAGCCCTGCCTCTCCTCCTCCTCCTCTCCCTTGGTGCTTGGTGAAGCCCTGCGGGATTGCCACGCTCCTCCACCACCACCACGCCGTTGTGCTGCTGCTGGATGGAGTTTTCCTCAACCTCTCCCTCTCTCCTTGCTGGATCAAGGCATGGGAGACGTCACCGGGCTGTACGTGTGTTGAACGCGGAGGTGCCGTCCGTTCGGCATTAGGATCTCTGGTGATTTGAATCACGACGAGTACGACTCCATCAACCCCGTTCACACGAACGCTTCCGCTTAGCGATCTACAAGGTTATGTAGATGCACTCTCCTTCCCCTCGTTGCTAGTCTCTCCATGGACAGATCTTGGTGACACGTAGGAAAATTTTGAATTTCTGCTACGTTCCCCAACAAAGGCATCATGAGCTAGGTCTATTGCGTAGATTCTTTGCACGAGTAGAACACAAAGTAGTTGTGGGCGTTGATGTTGTTCAATATGCTTACCGTTACTAGTCCAATCTTGTTTCGACGGTATTGTGGGATGAAGCGGCCCGGACCGACCTTACACGTACACTTACATGAGATTGGTTCCACCGACTGACATGCACTTGGTGCATAAGGTGGCTAGCGGGTGCCAGTCTCTCCCACTTTAGTCGGAACGGATTCGATGAAAAGGGTCCTTATGAAGGGTAAATAGCAATTGGCATATCACATTGTGGTTTTGCGTAGGTAAGAAAGCGTTCTTGCTAGAAACCCATAGCAGCCACGTAAAACATGCAAACAACAATTAGAGGACGCCTAACTTGTTTTTGCAGGGTATGCTATGTGATGTGATATGGCCAAGAAGAATGTGATGAATGATATGTGATGTATGAGATTGATCATGTTCTTGTAATAGGATTCACGACTTGCATGTCGATGAGTATGACAACCGGCAGGAGCCATACGAGTTGTCTTTATTTATTGTATGACCTGCGTGTCATTGAACAACGCCATGTAATTACTTTACTTTATTGCTAACCGGTAGCCATAGTAGTAGAAGTAATAAGTTGGCGAGACAACTTCATGGAGACACGATGATGGAGATCATGATGATGGAGATCATGGTGTCATGCCGGTGACGATGATGATCATGGAGCCCGAAGATGGAGATCAACGGAGCTATATGATATTGGCCATATCATGTCACTACTATATAATTGCATGTGATGTTTATTATGTTTATGCATCTTGTTTACTTAGAACGACGGTAGTAAATAAGATTATCCCTTACAACAATTTCAAGAAGTGTTCTCCCCTAACTGTGCACCGTTGCTAAAGTTCGTCGCTTCTAAGCAACACGTGATGATCGGGTGTGATGGATTCTTACGTTCACATACAACGGGTGTAAGACAGATTTACACATGCGAAACACTTAGGGTTAACTTGACGAGCCTAGCATGTACAGACATGGCCTCGGAACACAGAGACCGAAAGGTCGAGCATGAGTCGTATAGTAGATACGATCAACATGAAGATGTTCACCGATGATGACTAGTCCGTCTCACGTGATGATCGGACACGGCCTAGTTGACTCGGATCATGTAATCACTTAGATGACCAGAGGGATGTCTATCTCGAGTGGGAGTTCATAAGATGAACTTAATTATCTTGAACATAGTCAAAAGACCTTTTGCAAATTATGTCGTAAGCTCGCGCTTTAGTTCCACTGTTTAGATATGTTCCTAGAGAAAATATAGTTGAAAGTTGAAAGTAGCGATTATACGGACAGTAGAAAGCTTATGTCCTTAATGCACCACTCAGTGTGCTGAACCCCAAACGTCGTTTGTGGATGTTGTGAACATCGGACATACACGTTTTGATAACTACGTGATAGTTCAGTTAAACGGTTTAGAGTTGAGGCACGAAAGACGTTTTCGAAACGTCGCGGAACGTATGAGATGTTTCGAGGGCTGAAATTGGGATTTCAGACTCGTGCCCACGTCAGAGGTACGATGATTAGCCTGCAAACTAAAGGAGAAAAGCTCAATCGTTGAGCTTGTCTGAGCACAACAATCACTTGAATCAAGTGGGAGTTTATCTTCCAGATGAGATAGTGATGTTTCTCCAAAGTCATTGCCACCAAGCTGCTAGAGCTTCGTGATGAACTATAACATATCAGGGATAGATATGATGATCCTTGAAGTATTCGCGATGTTTGACACCGCGAAAGTAGAAATCAAGAAGTAGCATCAATTGTTGATGGTTGGTGAAACCACTAGTTTCAAGAAGGGCAAGGGCAAGAAGGGGTACTTCATGAAACGGCAAATCAGTTGCTGCTCCAGTGAAGAAACCCAAGGTTGAACCCAAACCCGAGACTAAGTGCTTCTGCAATAAGGGGAACAGCCACTGGAGCAGAATTACCCTAGATACTTGGTAGATAAGAAGGTTGGCAAGGTCGATAGAAGTATATTGGATATACATTAGGTTATTGTGTATTTTACTAGTACTCCTAGTAGCACCAGGGTATTAGATACCGGTTCGGTTGCTAAGTGTTAGTAACTCGAAATAAAAGGCTACGGAATAAACGGAGACTAGCTAAAGGAGAGCTGACGATATGTGTTGGAAGTGTTTCCAAGTTTGATGTGATCAAACATCGCACGCTCCATCTACCATCAAGATTAGTATTAAACCAGAATAATTGTCATTTGGTGTTTTGCGTTGAGCATAGACATGATTGGATTATGTCTATCGCAATACGGTTATTCATTTAAAGAGAATAATGGTTACTCTATTTATTGGAATAATACCTTCGATGGTCTTGCACCTAAATAAATGGTTTATTGAATCTCGATCGTAGTGATACACATTTTCATGCCAAAAATATAAGATAGTAATGATAGTACCACTTACTTGTGGCACTACCATGCAAGTCATATTGGTATAAAACGCATGAAGAAGCTCCATGTTGATGGATCTTTGGACTCACTCATTTTTGAAAATTTTGAGACATGCGAACCATGTCTATTGGTGTATACGCATGAAGAAACTCCATGCAGATGGATCGCTTTGGACTCACTTGATTTTGAATCACTTGAGATATGCAAAACATACCACATGGGCGGGATGACTGAAAAGCCTCGGTTTGATGAAGATGGAACAAGATAGCAACTTGTTGGAAGTAACACATTTTGATATGTGCAGTCCAATGAGTGCTGAGGCATGAAGTGAATATCGTTATGTTCTTACTTCACAGATGATTCGAGTAGATGTTGAGTATATTTACTTGATGAAACACAAGTCTGAATTATTGAATGGTTCAAGTAATTTTAGAGTGAAGTTTAAGATCTTCGTGACAAGAGGATAGAATATCTATGATATGATCATAGAGATGAATATCTGAGTTATGAGTTTTGGCACACAATTAAGACATTTTGCAAATTGTTTCACAATTAATACCGCCTGGAATACCATAGTGTGATGGTGTGTCCGAACATCATAGTTGCACCCTATTAGATATGGTGTGTACCATGATGTCTCTTATCGAATTACCACTATCGTTCATGGGTTAGGCATTAGAGACAACCGCACTCACTTTCATAGGGTACCCCGTAATTCCGTTGAGATGACGCCGTATGAACTATGGTTTAGAGAAACCTAAGTGACATTTCTTAAAGGTTTGGGGCTGCGGCGCTTATGTGAAAAAGTTTCAGGTTGATAAGCTCGAACCCAAAGCGGATAAAATGCATCTTCATAGGACACCCAAAACGGTTGGGTATACCTCCTAATTCAGATCCGAAAGCAATAGGGATTGTTTCTTGAATCGGGTCCTTTCTCGAGGAAAAGTTTGTCTCAGAAAGTTGAGTGGGAGGATGGTGGAGACTTGATGAGGTTATTGAACCGTCACTTCAACAAATGTGTAGCAGGGCACAGGAAGTTGTTCATGTGGCACCTACACAAATTGAAGTCGAAGCTTATGATAGTGATCATTAAGTTTTGGATCAAGTCACTACCGTACCTCGTAGGGTGACAAGGATGCGTACTGCTTCAGAGTGGTACGGTGATCCTGTCTTGAAGGTCCTGTTGCTAGACAACAATGAACCTACGAGCTATGGAGAAGCGATGGTGGGCCCAAATTCCGACAAATGGTTAGAAGCCACGAAATCCGAGATAGCATCCATGTATCATAACAAAGCATGGACTTTGGTGGACTTGCCCGATGATCGGCAAGCCATTGAGATAAATGGATCTTTAAGAAGAAGACGGAAGTGGACGGTAATGTCACCGTCTATGAAGCTCGACTTGTGGCGAAGAGTTTTTCACAAGTTCAAGGAGTTGACTACGATGAGATTTTCTCATCCGTAGCGATGCTTAAGTCCGTCGGAATCATGTTAGCATAAGCTGGATTTATGAAATCTGGCAGATGGATGTCAAAATGAGTTTCCTTACCAGTTTTCGTAAGGAAAGGTTGTATGTGATACAATCGAAAGTTTTGTCGATCCTAAGGATGCTAAAAGGTATCTTGGCTCCAGCGATCCTTTCTAAGGACTGGAGTAAGCATCTTGGAGTTGGAATGTGCGCTTTGATGAGATGATCAAAGATTTTGGGTTTATACAAAGTTTATGAGAAACTTGTATTTCCAAAGAAGTGAGTGGGAGCACTATAGAATTTCTGATGAGTATATGTTGTTGACATATTGATGATCAGAAATGATGTAGAATTTTCTGTAAAGCATATAGGTTTATTTGAAAAGTGTTTTCAAGTGAAAACCTGGATTAAGCTACTTGAACATTGAGCATCAAGATCTATGAGGATAGATCAAAACGCTCAATAGTACTTTCAAATGAGCACATACCTTGACATAATCTTGAAAGTGTTCAAGATGGATCAGTCAAAGAAAGAGTTCTTGCCTGAGTTGTAAGGTATGAAGTTAAGAGTTAAAAGCTCGACCCCGGCAGAAAAGAGAGAAAGGACAAAGGTCGTCCCCTATGCTTCAGACATAGGCTCTATAGTATGCTATGCTGTGTACCACACCGGAAGTGTGCCTTGCCATGAGTCAGTCAAGGGGTACAAGAATGATCCAGGAATGGATCATTGGACAGCGGTCAAAATTGTCCTTGGAGTAAATAAGGACATTTTCTCGATTATGGAGGTGATAAAGAGTTCGATGTAAAGTGTTACGTCGATGCAAGCTTTAACACCTATCCGAATGACTCTGAGTAGCAAAACGGATACGTATAGTGGAGCAACCATTTGGAATAGCTCCAAGTGGAGCGTGGAAGCAGCATTTACAATATGACATAGAGAATTGCGAAGTACATACGGATCTGAATGTTGCAGACCCGTTGACTAAAACCTCTCTTACAAGCAAAACATGATCAAACCCCAGAACTCATTGAGTCTTAATCACATGATGATGTGAACTAGTTTAGTGACACTAGTAAACTCTTGGGTGTTGGCCACATGGCGATGTGACCTATCAGTGTTAATCACATGGCGATGTGAACTAGATTATTGACTCTAGTGCAAGTGGGAGACTGTTGGAAATATGCCCTAGAGGCAATAATAAATTAGTTATTATTATATTTCCTTGTTCATGATGATCGTTTATTACCCATGCTATAATTGTATTGATAGGAAACTCAGATACATGTGTGGGTACATAAACAACACCATGTCCCTAGTAAGCCTCTAGTTGACTAGCTCGTTGATCAATAGATGGTTACGGTTTCACGACCATGGACATTGGATGTCGTTGATAACGGGATCACATCATTAGGAGAATGATGTGATGGACAAGACCCAATCCTAAGCCTAGCACAAAGATCGTAGTTCGTATGCTAAAGCTTTTCTAATGTCAAGTATCTTTTCCTTAGACCATGAGATTGTGCAACTCCGGATACCGTAGGAATGCTTTGGGTGTACCAAAGCGTCACAACGTAATCGGGTGGCTATAAAGGTGCACTACAGGTATCTCCGAAAGTGTACATTGGGTTGTACGAATCGAGATCGGATTTGTCACTCCGATGTAAACGGAGAGGTATCTCTGGGCCCACTCGGTAGGACATCATCATAATGTGCACAATGTGACCAAGGGGTTGATCACGGGATGATGTGTTACGGAACGAGTAAAGAGACTTGCCGCAGAACGAGATTGAACAAGGTATCGGTATACCGACGATCGAATCTCGGGCAAGTACAATACTGCTAGACAAAGGGAATTGTATACGGGATCGATTGAGTCCTTGACATCGTGGTTCATCCGATAAGATCATCGTGGAATATGTGGGAGCCAACATGGGTATCCAGATCCCGCTGTTGGTTATTGACCGGAGAACGTCTCGGTCATGTCTGCATGGTTCCCGAACCCGTAGGGTCTACACACTGAAGGTTCGATGACGCTAGGGTTATAAAGGAAGTTTGTATGTGGTTACCTAATGTTGTTCGGAGTCCTGGATGAGATCCCGGACGTCACGAGGAATTCCGGAGGTAAAGATTTATATATGGAAAGTTGTTGTTCGGGTTCCGGAAAAAGTTCGGGTTTTTTCGGTATTGTACCGGGAGGCTTCCAGAAGGTTCCGGAGGATTCCGGAGGGGTCTAGAGGTCCGGAAATTGTTCCACCACGTCCAATACAGTAGCATGGGCTGTAGGGGGGCGCCCTAGCCTTAATGGGCCAGGGGCACCAGCCCTCCCAAAGGCCCATGCGCATGGGAGGGGAAAACCCTAAGGGGGAGGCCTCCACTTGACTTGGGAGGCACTCCTCCCCCCTTGGCCGCCCCCCTTGGATGGGATCTAGGGCTGGCCACACCCCTTGGGGGTGGGAAACCCTAAAGGGGGCGCAGCCCCCTCCCCTATATATACTTGAGGTTTTGGGGCTGCCAACACATGAGTTTCTTCCCCTCTTGGTGCAGCCCTGCCTCTCCTCCTCCTCCTCTCCCTTGGTGCTTGGTGAAGCCCTGCGGGATTGCCACGCTCCTCCACCACCACCACGCCGTTGTGCTGCTGCTGGATGGAGTTTTCCTCAACCTCTCCCTCTCTCCTTGCTGGATCAAGGCATGGGAGACGTCACCGGGCTGTACGTGTGTTGAACGCGGAGGTGCCGTCCGTGCGGCACTAGGATCTCCGGTGATTTGAATCGCGGCACGACTCCATCAACCCCGTTCACATGAACGCTTCCGCTTAGCGATCTACAAGGGTATGTAGATGCACTCTCCTTCCCCTCGTTGCTAGTCTCTCCATGGATAGATCTTGGTGACACGTAGGAAAATTTTGAATTTCTGCTACGTTCCCCAACAGCTTTCCACTCAAATCTTCTTTCCTCCAGATCCAAATCCTATGAGAGAGAGTTGAGTGTTGGGGAGTCTATCATTTGAAGCACAAGAGCAAGGAGTTAATCATCAACACACCATTTGTTACTTCTTGGAGAGTGGTGTCTCCTAGATTGGCTAGGTGTCACTTGGGAGCCTCCGACAAGATTGTGGAGTTGAACCAAGGAGTTTGTAAGGGCAAGGAGATCGCCTACTTCGTGAAGATCTACCGCTAGTGAGGCAAGTCCTTCGTGGGCGACGGCCATGGTGGGATATACAAGGTTGCTTCTTCGTGGACCCCTCGTGGGTGGAGCCCTCCGTGGACTTGCGCAATCGTTTCCCTACGTGGGTTGAAGTCTCCACCAACATGGATGTACGATAGCACCACCTATCGGAACCACGACAAAAACATCCGTGTCTCCAATTGCGTTTGATTTCTCCAAACCCTTCCCTTTATATTCTTGCAAGTTGCATGCTTTATTTTACGCTGCCTACATACTCTTTGCATGCTTGCTTGTTATGGATTGAGAATGTTAAACTTGTGCCTAAACTCCACTTAAACCTAAAAGAAATTAAAAACTGCAACTTTGATACTTAGTGTCTAATCACCCCCCTCTAGACACCTCTTCTCAAGATCCTACAAGTGGTATCAGAGCATTGGTCTCCATTGCCTTGGTTTAATCACCATTGGAGGAAGATGGATGAGTCTACTTCGAGGAGTCTTAGTCATAGAGTGCCTATTCTTGATGGAGAGTATTTTCATGAGTGGAAAAATGAGATGCTTGTAATTTTCAATCAATATCAATTGAACAAGTACATTGCTAGCCCTTGTGCACCTCATGTTGATCCTATGCATTCTACCCGTGATGAATCTATTGACATGACTAGAAATCTTAGAATTGTTAATCTTATCACTAGAGGCTTGCCTAAAAACTTGATTAGAAGCTTGCCTAATTTTGAGTGTGCCTACACTATATGGAAATTTCTTGAGGAACGTTTTCGAAATTATTCCTTGAAAAATCTAGATGAGATTATCTATAAGTCTATTGCCTTGAGTAAGATGAATACTAGTGATCCTATGTTTGGTGATCGTCTATTTGAACTTACCGACCTTATGCGTGCCAAAGGAGATGTTGGAATTATTAGTGATATTATTTCCGAAGCTATAAGAATTCATAAGAAAGATCTTTGTCAAACTCAGTCTAATGAATTACCCTCTCTAGGACTTGATCCACCACATGACGATGTTGAACATGGATACTATGATGAGGATGATGATAGTGATTTCGATCTTGATGATGCAATGAGACATTTTGGTCTTATGGCAAATCTTCGGGGATATGTGTTAGGAGGAAAGGAATGGGTTCTTGACAGTGGATGTACCGATCACATGACCGGAGATAAAGACATGTTTCGTGAGCTTGCTGAAAATGATAGTCCTCGAAAGTTTGTCACTTTCGGTGACAAACTCAAAGGGTAAGGTGGTTGGCCTCGGTAAGGTGGCCATCTCACATGATAGCTCCATTCAAAATGTCATGCTCGTTGAGTCTCTTGGCTACAACTTACTTTCAGTATCTAGACTTGCTGATTTCGGTCTAAATGTCCTATTTACTGAGGTAGATTGTCAAGTGTTTTGTCGAGACAATCATAAAATGGTCTTTACCGGTATACGTAGAGGTGATCTTTACATTGTTGATTTCTCCAAGAAGGCACAGCCTAAAACTTGCTTCATTGCTAAATCCTCAAAAGGTTGGTTATGGCATAGACGACTAGGTCACGTTGGCATGAGAAACCTTGACAAGCTTATTAAAGGAAATCATATCCTTGGAGTTAACAATGTAATATTTGATAAGGATAGATTGTGCAGTGCTTGTCAAGCAGGTAAACAGGTCGGAGGAAGGCATCCCGTGAAGAACATCATGACCACAAGGAGGCCACTCGAGCTACTTCATATGGATCTCTTTGGTCCCAACGCCTACAAAAGCCTCAGTGGAAATTCTTTTGGTCTAGTTATAGTTGATGATTTTTCAAGATTTACGTGGGTGTTCTTTCTCGATGATAAATCGCAGGTCCAAAAGATCTTCAAGAACTTCGCTACGAAGGCCCAAAACCAATTTGAAGTGAAGATCAAGAAGGTTCGCAGCGACAACGGAACGGAGTTCAAGAACGCAAATGTGGACACCTTTCTTGACGAAGAAGGGATTTCAAACGAGTTCTCGGCTACATACACACCTCAACAAAATGGAGTTGCTGAGAGGAAGAACCGGACGCTCATCGAAATGGCAAGAACGATGCTTGATGAGTACAAGACACTGAAGCACTTTTGGGCAGAAGCGGTTGAGACAGCTTGTCATGCAACAAATCGCTTGCATCTACACAAGCTACTCGACAAGACGGCATACGAGCTCCTCACCGGTAACAAACCCCAAGTTGGATACTTTCGAGTATTCGGCTCAAAGTGCTACATTCTTGATAAGCATCATCGTTCAAAATTTGCTCCTAAATCTCATGAAGGTTTCCTACTAGGTTATGGCTCAAACTCTCACACTTACCGTGTCTACAACAATTTCACCCGAAAGGTTGAAGAGACGGTAGATGTGAAGTTTGATGAATCTAACGGTTCGCATAAGTAGAGCAATTGCCAATTGATGTAGGAGACAAAGACCCTTCGGAAGCAATCCAAGACTTGTCTATTGGCAAGGTCCGTCCAACGGAGGTGAAGGACAGTACCTCGTCTATTCAAGTGGAAGCTTCTACTTCACGTCAAGGTGAACCAAGAGTTGAAACGGAAGCATCCACAAGTGGAACACACCAAGATGAAGAAAACGAGGAAGAACATCACGACCGTCAACAACCTCCTTCTCCACCTCGACAAGAAAACAACGACGCCAACAATGAAAATGATCAAGAAGAAGAAGAACAAGATGAAGAAGATGTTCAACCGAGACCCAAGCAAAAGCTTTCACGAGTTCGAGCAAGAATTGCTAAAGACCATCCCGTCGAGAAAATCTACAATGATATTCAAACCGGGAGAATCACTCGCTCTAAAACTCGTCTAGCTAACTTTTGTGAAAACTATTCTTTCATCTCTAGAATTGAACCTATGAAGGTCGAAGAAGCATTGGAAGATCCGGATTGGATAAATGCTATGCATGAAGAGCTACACAACTTTGAGAGAAACCAAGTTTGGACATTGTTTGAGAAGCCCGACAACAACCACAACATCATCGGTACCAAATGGGTGTTTCGCAACAAGCAAGATGAAGATGGACAAGTAGTTCGCAACAAAGCACGTCTAAATGGCCCAAGGCTACACATAAGTCGAAGGTATGGACTATGGTGAGACTTATGCTCCCGTTGCTAGACTTGAGTCCATTCGCATCTTACTTGCCTATGCTAATCACCATAATATCAGCTTGTACCAAATGGACATTAAAAGTGCTTTTCTAAATGGTGAAATAGAGGAGGAAGTTTATGTTAAACAACCTCCCGGCTTTGTCAATCATAAGAAACCAAATCATGTTTATAAACTTCACAAAGCTCTTTATGGTCTTAAACAAGCTCCTAGAGCATGGTATAAATGCTTGACCAAGTTTCTTCTTGAAAAAGGCTTTGAAATTGGGAAGATTGATTCCACACTTTTTACTAAAAGGGTTAATGGAGAATTATTCATATGCCAAATTTATGTTGATGATATCATATTTGGATCAACTAACCCTCATTTTAGTGAAAAGTTTGGAAAGCTAATGTCGGAGAAGTTTGAGATGTCAATGATGAGTGAACTCAAATTCTTCTTGGGTTGCAAATCAAGCAAACTAAGGAAGGTACTTTTGTGTCTCAAACGAAGTACACTAAGGACTTATTCAAGAAGTTCAATATGCAAGAATGGAAAGGTATGTCTACACTCATGCCTACTAGCGGACATCTTGACTTGACCAAAGATGGTAAACCGGTTGATCAAAAGGTTTATCGCTCTATGATTGGTTCATTGTTATATCTATGTGCTTCACGTCCCGATATTATGCTAAGTGTGTGCATGTGTGCAAGATATCAAGCTGCTCCTAAAGAATGTCATCTTAAGGCCGTGAAAAGGATAGTGAGATACTTAATTCATACACCAAATTTTGGCATTTGGTATCCTAAGAGGGCCTCTTCGATCTTGTTGGCTATTCCGACTCGGACTATGCCGGAGACAAGGTTGATAGAAAGTCCACTGGTACTTGTCAATTTCTTGGTAGATCTCTTGTGTCTTGGTCCTCCAAGAAACAAAACTTCGGTATCCTTATCTACTGCCGAAGCGGAGTACATTGCCGCTGGTTCATGTTGTGCTCAATTACTTTGGATGACCCAAACTCTTAAAGATTATGGGATTTATGTGAAACATGTTCCATTGCTTTGTGACAATGAGAGTGCTATAAAAATAGGTCATAATCCCGTACAACATTCTCGAACTAAGCACATTGAAGTTCGTCATCATTTCATTCGAGATCATGTTGCTAAGGGTGACATTAATCTTAAGCATGTTCGCACCGAAAAGCAATTAGCGGATATATTTACTAAACCCCTTGATGAGAAAGTGTTTTGCAGGTTGAGAGGAGAATTGAACATCATTGATGCCTCAAATTTGGAGTAGAAACTCCATTGGATACATGCAAGACATGAGCTTATGACTAATCCATGATATCTCTTTTATGATGAATATATTATACCTTGGATATATTTGCATCTTGCATGTCATCTAACCCATGTAGGTAGTTGGTGAAATCAAATTTCATGAGATTGTAATCTACTCACATTTTGAGCAATCTCTACATCACCAAGTCTCTACACTATGGTGGATGAATACAAGGAAGCACGGAATCATTCTAACATATCCTTTAGACAAATTCTATGATTGAGCCTCATGATTCTCATTTTGGATACACAAGTGCTCTTCCTTGCAAGAACTAACCCATGTAGGTAGATGGACTCAAATTCCAAGTGGTGCTCCCAACTCTTGATGAGCTACTTCAACCTTGAGCAACCCACACAAGTTCAACTACATGGACAACACCACCAACCAAGGTATGTTATTCCATCTTAGAGAAGCTTTACTCCAAGTCATGAGCTAAAGCAACTCGACAAGATGTGAATACATCAAGATGCTTAAACAAAAATGGTAACCGCATTTTGAGCTTAAACGATGAGTATGACCTATGATCAAGTGATCTCACTTGACTCCTAAGTCAATATACTCTAACATAGGTGACTTTGTCACCGACCATCTCTAGATGAAGTTCTCTCGTGTTCTTATCTGTATTTCTGCATTTGACTCATGCATATTTGTTTCCCCTTTCAAAAAAAACTTCATCTAGATTTCTTTCTGTCTTTTCAGTTGCTTTGCATTTCCTGAAATCAAATTCATTGCACATCCTTCAGTTAATTCCTTGCAAATCTTTGTGAGATCTTTCTAGTCTAGTGAGCTGAGGTGACAAATGTTTTCTCTGCGATGAACTCGGTTTCACCGATTTGTTGACTTCGGTCCAACCGAATCTTTTCGGTACAACCGAAACATACCACTCGGTGCCACCGATTTCACACCAGGAAAAACAGTTTGCCACTTATTCTGTGTTTCTTTGAAATCCAGCTCCACTCAATGAATCTTGTCCTCTACAAGCATCACAAATTTTATCCAGTGCTTTGTGTTGTGACTCAAGGACCAAACCCATTCACAACAAATTCCAGAAGACCCTTCTTGGAAATTGATGTCAAAGGGGGAGAGAGAGATCACACCAAAGCCTATCACTAAGAGAGATCACATCAGAGAGAGTATTAAGGGGGAGAAAGAGATCTCCAGGGGGAGAAAATACTCATGTAGAAATCATTTCTCAAGGATCCCAGATGCTTGGTATTCAAGAGGAGAGATGCCACATGTCTTTTTGGGGGAAAGACATGTTCTTTTGTGCTTATTTGCACTAAGCTCTGTTCATTTATATCTTTTAGCTCTGATTTTACATTCCCTATCTTCTCCCAAGTATCCCATGCTAGATTCAGGGAGCAAGGCGTCTAAGGAAATGAATCATTTAAATTCATTGCATATCTTTACTCTTGGGGACATGTCTAATCAAATGTGGTACTCAGTACTCACTCTCTACATGTCATCCCAGTCTTGGTATTCTTGTGGTTTCTTACATTTTGCTCTGGCTAGTAGATGTACCTGTATTATCTAACCTTGCTTGTGCAGGTTCATTTCACCCTAAGCCAACTCAAGACTACAAGGTAAGTATATGCATCACACTCATGTGTATGAGGAATTCTTCTTTGATGTACAAACTGTTTTGCAAGAAGGACTCATGAGCATGAAGGTATTTTGTTTAATATTCTTTGCTCTGATGTATATGGCCAAGATACATGTAACACATTGCCTACTCTATCATGGTTATTGCTCTCACATGCTTCTCTATTCCATACTCACATGATTGCATACATATAGGGGGAGCCTATGCTTGTTACATGTCTTTCCGAAGCTTTACTTGCTATTATTTATATCTTCATCAAAAGCTTTGATGTATGTTGCCATCAATTACCAAAAATGGGGAGATTGAAAGCACAAGTGCTCCCTAGGTGGTTTTGGTAATTAATGTCAACATATCTCTTGTTGGACGAACACTTTTATCTAGAATGTTTCAGATAAGTTCAACAATGGAGTGGCATGGACTAAATGATGTGGGAACTCCTTCAAGATGCTAAGGACAAAGGATTGGATCAAGCTTCAAGCTCAAGACTCTTCATTTTACATTTTAGTGATCCAAGATCACATTGAGTCTATAGGAAAAGCCAATAGTATCAAGGAGGGATGAGGTGTTGCTTAATGAGCCTTTTGCTCCATCTGCTTAGTGATATTCTCCAAAACCCTCCACTACTTCCTCACATTCACATATGACCTAAACCCAAAGTCAAACTCGGCCCTACCGATTCTTTCTATCCGGCGCCACCGAGTTCAGATGTCATAGCCACTGCCACAAACCCTAGGCAAATAGGTTTCACCGATAGGGATCTCGGTCTCACCGAGATGGGATTGTAATCTCTCTGTGTATGTCCATTACCAAAATCGGTCTCACCGAGTTTGTGCAATCGGTACTACCGAGATTACAATGCAAACTTTCTGGTTAACTTATTACCCAAATCAGTCTCACCGAGTTTGAGTAATCGGTCTCACTGAGTTTGCCTGACCAACTCTCTAGTTAGCTAATTACCAAATTCGGTCTCACCGAGTTTGTGTAATCGGTCTCACCGAGATTACGTTATGCCCTAACCCTAACCAAATCGGTCCTACCGAGATGCATATCGGTCCCACCGAAAACCCTAACGGTCACTAGGTTTACTAAATCGGTCCGACCGAGTTTGTTGATTCGGTCCCACCGAGTTTGGTAAATTGTGTGTAACGGTTAGATTTTGTGTGGAGGCTATATATACCCCTCCACCTCCTCTTCATTCGTGGAGAGAGCCATCAGAACAAACCTACACTTCCAGCTTACCAGTTGTGAGAAAGAACCACCTACTCATGTGTTGAGGCCAAGATATTCCATTCCTACCATATGAATCTTGATCTCTTGCCTTCCCAAGTTGCTTTCCACTCAAATCTTCTTTCCACCAGATCCAAATCCTATGAGAGAGAGTTGAGTGTTGGGGAGTCTATCATTTGAAGCACAAGAGCAAGGAGTTCATCATCAACACACCATTTGTTACTTCTTGGAGAGTGGTGTCTCCTAGATTGGCTAGGTGTCACTTGGGAGCCTCCGACAAGATTGTGAAGTTGAACCAAGGAGTTTGTAAGGGCAAGGAGATCGCCTACTTCGTGAAGATCTACCGCTAGTGAGGCAAGTCCTTCGTGGGCGGCGACGACCATGGTGGGATAGACAAGGTTGCTTCTTCGTGGACCCTTCGTGGGTGGAGCCCTCCGTGGACTCGCCAACCGTTACCCTCACGTGGGTTGAAGTCTCCACCAACGTGGATGTACGATAGCACCACCTATCGGAACCACGACAAAAACATCCGTGTCTCCAATTGTGTTTGATTTCTCCAAACCCTTCCCTTTACATTCTTGCAAGTTGCATGCTTTATTTTACGCTGCCTACATACTCTTTGCATGCTTGCTTGTTATGGATTGAGAATGTTAAACTTGTGCCTAAACTCCACTTAAACCTAAAAGAAATTAAAAACTGCAACTTTGGTACTTAGTGTCTAATCACCCCCCCCCCTCTAGACACCTCTTCTCAAGATCCTACAAGTCGCAAAATTGCCTTGGAGTGTGAAGAAGGTAATGCGGCCTATGCAGAGTCGGTTTGTGCCACGGAAGAGTTGAAGTACTACAAGGATAATGTTGATCCGGCGGACATGACTCCGTTGAAGAAGCCAACCACAGAGCATGATCCGGCTCTAAAGTTCAAATCGGCAGCTGAGACTAAGCTTGTTGACTTCGTACCTGGTGACTCGTCCAAGAAGTTTAGTATCAGTACCAACTTGGATCCGAAATAGGAAAGCGCGCTCATCGAGTTCATCCGTGAGAACCGGGACATTTTTGCATGGAAGCCTTATGACATGCCAGGTGTACAGAGGGAACTCGCTGAGCACACTCTTAATGTTGATCCTAAGTACAAACCGGTGAAGCAGTTTCCCTGTCGGTTCAACAAAGAAAGGCGCAAAGCTATTGGAGAGGAGGTGGCCATGCTCTTAGTGGCTGGCTTTATTGTTGAAGTGTTCCATCCTGAATGGCTGGCTAATCCGGTGCTGGTCCTTAAGAAAAATGGCACCTGGCGCATGTGTGTGGATTACACAGATCTTAAGAAGGCTTGTCCAGCAGATCCTTTTGCCCTCCCCCGCATAGATCAGATTATTGATGCTACGGCGGGTTGCGAGCGTTTGAGTTTTCTGGATGCATATTCTGGTTATCATCAGATCAAGATGGCAGTTAAGGACCAGGAGAAGACGGCGTTCATAACTCCCTTTGGAGCCTTCTGCTATGTATCTATGCCCTTTGGGCTCAAGAGTGCTCAGGCAACTTATCAACGGTGTGTACAAAATTGCCTTCATATGCAGATCGGCCATAATGTACATGCCTATGTGGATGATATTGTGGTTAAGTCAAGGGAGAAGGAGAATCTGGTTGATGATTTGAAGGAAACCTTTGATAACCTACGGACATACAAGATGATGCTCAACCCGGCCAAGTGTGTTTTTGGTGTACGGCGAGCAAGTTATTGGGTTTTCGGTGTCCAACAGGGAATTAAGGCTAATCCGGAGAAGATCACAACTATCACCTCCACAGCTAAACCGAAATGTATCAATGATGTCCGGTGCTTGGCAGGCGGATTGCCGCGTTGAGCGGTTTATCGGCCGCCTCGGTGAGAAGGCGATCCCTTTGTATCGAGATCTTTGAAAGCGAATCCCTTTATCCGGAGTCCGGCGGCGATAAAGCATTGGAGGACTTAAAGCGGCGACTAGCCAATCCTCCTGTTCTTGCTGCTTCGATTGACAAAGAACCATTGCTACTATATGTGGCAGCTAATGCTCGTGCAGTCAGTGTAGCTATTGTGGTAGAGCGCAAGGAGGCGGGCAAGGAATATCCGGTTCAGCATCCGGTTTACTATATCAGCGAGGTGCTTATTGAGTCCAAGCAAAGACACCCGCATTGGCAGAAACTGGTGTATGGAGTTTTCATGGCAAGCCGGAAGCTTAAGCAATACTTCCAGGCACATCCCATCACAGTGGTTAGCTCTGCTCCTTTGGGAGATGTAATTCAAAACAGGGAGGCAACTAGCCGGATTGCCAAGTGGGCTATAGAGCTTGGGCATACGGTTTGAAATCACGTGCCTCGGACGGCGATCAAGTCTCAAGTACTTGTGGATTTCATCAATGATTGGACGGAACTACAAGCACACGAAGAGAATTTGGATCACACCTATTGGACTATTCATTTTGATGGGTCCAGGCAATTGGAGGGCTCGAAATTTGGAGTCGTATTAACTTCCCCACAAGGTGATAAGTTCTGTTACATTCTCTGCTTAATGTTCCCTTGTACTAACAATGCAGCTGAGTATGAAGCTTTACTCCATGGTCTCCGGATGGCTAAGGAGATGAATCTCAGCCAAGTTAAGTGCTTCGGTGACTCGGACCTGGTGGCCCAACAAGTGTCTGGTACTTGGGATTCTAAGGACCCGCTCATGGCAGCATACCGTCGTGAGGTGGATATTATTGTAGGCCACTTCAAGGGATATCATGTGGATCACGTGGACAGACGGAAGAACGAAGCGGCGGACGCTTTAAGCCGGCTGGGCTCTCAGCGTAAACCGGTCCCGCCTAATGTCTTCTTGGATGTACTCCATAACCCGTTGGTCAAGCTCCCTGGCGAAGAGGATTTGGCTATTCCTAATCCGGAGGCTCAGTTGGTGGCGGCTCTGCATGCCATTCCGGATTGGACGGTTCCTTATCTTGCGTACATGAACCGGGGCGAGTTACCAGAGGATGAGACGTTGGCCAGATAGATAATCCAACGATCCAAGTCCATGACTATTGTCAATGGCGAGTTGCATCATTGCAGTGTGTCAGGAGCGTTTCAACGTTGTGTGTCACCGGAGGAAGGTTGTGAGATCTTGCGCGAAATCCATGAAGGAGATTGTGGTCACCACACCGGTTCAAAATCTCTGGTGGCTAAAGCGTTTCATCATAGTTTCTATTGGTTGACTGCTCATGCTGATGCGGAGGACCTGATTAGGCGATGTGACGGCTGTCATAAGTTCTCAAGACACACTCATGTGCCGGCTCAAGAATTGAGGATGATTCCAATTACTTGGCCGTTTGCGACTTGGGTTCTGGATATGGTTGGGCCTTTCAAACGGTCCAAGGAAAAGAAGACCCACCTTTTGGTGGCGGTTGACAAGTTTACAAAGTGGGTAGAAGCGGAGCCCGTCAGCAAGTGTGATGCAGCCACGGCGGTTCAATTCATTAAGAAGGTGATTTTCCGGTTTGGCTTTCCACATAGTATCATTGCGATAATGGTACCAATCTGTCTAAGGGTGCTATGAAGGAGTTACGTGAACGTGAGCACATCCGCTTGACGTTTCATCGCTGGCTCACCCACAGTCCAATGGCCAAGGAGAGAGAGCTAACCAAGAGATTTTACGAGGCATCAAACCTCGGCTTATGGTTCCTTTGCAGTGGACGCCGGGTTGTTGGGTTGAGGAGTTACCATCTGTATTATGGAGCATCAATACTACACCGAACAGATCGACGGGATACACACCGTTCTTCATGGTCTACGGAGCGGAGGCGGTTCTCCCCAGTGATATCCGTCATGATTCACCTCGTGTAGCAGCTTATGTTGAAGCGGACAACGAGGTAGCACGACAAGACGCTTTGGACCTGTTGGATGAGGAGCGTGACATTGCAGCTGCCCGTTCGGCGATCTACCAGCAGGATCTTCGTCGTTATCACAGTCGCCGAGTTAGAACCAGAACCTTTCAAGAAGGAGATTTGGTGCTCCAGCTCATCCAAGACAAGACTGATATGCACAAGCTATCCCCACCCTGGGAGGGACCTTTCATGGTCAGCAAGAATCTGCACAACAGGTCGTACTATCTGATTGATATTCAAGAGCATAAAGACTCACGTACATCAAAGGAGGAGACCAACAGGCCGTTGAACATAGCTCATCTTTGGCCCTACTATTCTTGAGCCATAGGCTCTACTTATGTACATATTATGACAATGTATATATTATGATCAATACAATAAACCGGAGCTTTAGCTAAAGCGGGGTCTCTGTTATTTTTACATCATGAGTGGTTACACGGAGTTTTTATCTTAAAGCGGTCTCCGGTTTACCCATTGAGTTAGCCTTTTAACAAAGCTTCACATCATGTCACTTGGGGGCTTGGTCGTGTCCGAACCAATGCAACACCTTTTGATAGGCGAAAGCCACAGAATCACTTGGGGACTTGGTCACGTCTGGACCAGTCACGCCTCTTGATCGGCCTAAGGCCACAGAATCACTTGGGGGCTTTGGTTGAACCTGAACCATCGCTACACCTCTTGATCGGCGTAATGCCACTGCATCATTTGGGGACCTGGCTGACATGAACCATAGCTACGCCTATCAGGGGCTTGGTCGTGTCCGATCATGGTAATGCCACTTGATCGGCTCAAACAGCCTCTTTTCGCAAAAGATTTTGTCTTTGCCTTTGCTTGAAATTCGTTTCTCTTTTTTCATATTTCTCTTGTTGTGTTCTTAAAACAACAATTATTAAACCGATTCGACTGTCATTTGACGGAACACGGTTTGTTTTTCATCTGGAGACACTTTGCCCGGTTTGATTTTTGATAAACATCCTATTATGGAGTTACACCAGTGTTCATCGTAACCCGGAACGGTTTACCTGATAAACTGACCCTATATACACAGGAGCTGTTTTCTCCTTTAGCAGAGCGGGTTTCTTACAACTCCGCTTCAAAATTGGCACAGCCAACTTCATGCCCTACGATGGCAGGTATCATACATTCCCATATTTTATTATATGTTTAAATCTAAGGTATTATCTTTGATTTCACATACATAGATATGATGACCCGCCTGGTTATAGAACCACAACGGTGTTTTAAGCTTTTTTGCTACAGACAACAGTTTAGCATTGGTGATTCAACGGGAGCATAAGTTGTAATAAATATGCATGAAGGCATATCAACACAAAGTGTGGCAGCTAGTCTATTACAAGGCAATATAGTGCCTAGATAAGATAGTTGTTTTTCTGCATAACATAAGGATGCAGTAATGTAAACCGGCCTCCGGTTCATGCTTGGTCGCCAGCTTGGCCTGATGGTTGCGGGTCATCCTGCGCGACTTCAATTTATGATTCCCTACCGAGCGGCTGGAAATCAACAGTTGTCCAGTCGATTCCCATTAATGCTTGGAATACAGCTTCATCATTGATCAGCAACGACGGTTCAATATCAGGAGCGTAAGTATGCTTACGAATTGGAGGTATAAGGTTCTCCACTTTAGAAACCGGTGCAGGCACTCGTTTATTTTCGCCATCGTATTGGGCTTGATAGTGGGACAGATTTGCCTCTTCAGTCAATTTACAAGCCAAAGGGCGCACTTCCCGGTTTATGGCTCGGAGATCCTCTTCGCTGAATTCTGTCCCGTCTTCCTTCAAGCTGGGGAAGCCCTGGGCCGCTTCAACAGGATCAAAATCCGGCACCCACGCTTTGGCCCGGATTAAGGCATTTATGGCACCGGTTCTAGCAGCAGATTTCTTTAACTCTTCAACCCGGGCAGGAAGCATTGACAACCTTTTAATGGTGTCCTGGATCAAGGTCGGTGCCGGGTTGTCATGAGAAACGGTGCTGATGATCCGCTGGGCACCAGTATAGAGTTGCTCTATCAATGTATAAGAGGCTTTCAATTTCTTCCGCACATCTGATCCCAAGTGGCCAATACGTGTCCCTGTATCATTCAAAGGGTTCATAAACCGGCAATAACATGAGAAGGCCTCATTACGTCAGAAATAAAAAAAAGGCTTACCAAAGACAGCGACGGTCATGGCATGCACTTGCCGCTTTATACTGGTCAATTCATCCACCGCCGTTTTGAGGGCAGCCTCAGCATTCTCTGCCCGTTGAGTTAAAGCGGCCTTTTCAGTGGCCCAATCCGACCGCTCCTTGTTGAAACCATCTTTAAGCTTTTCCATGACGCTTAAAGCGTTGGTTAATTCATTCTTTGCTTTGGAGGTTTCAGCTTGCTGGGATTTCAGGTTTTCTTGAAGATCAGTGATTTGATTTTCTTTCTTGCTCAGATCAGCCTACATATAGGTAATCATTGGATAAAGATTTAGGAGCAGAGTTGAAGTACCAACCCGTAACAAGTTATGCTCTTGGTACTTGGGGCTAATGCATATTTGCTTTTACCCTACAATTTCTATATCAAGTCCCAAGCTCAATACAAGTATTCAGTTTGGCACTTGGGGGCTAATGCCTATTTGCTTTGTCCTTGAGGGATCTTTGGATTTCTTATGGTATGAAAGTCCGGTTTAACTACATTAAGTTGAACTGCCCTTGGGGGCTACTTTCCCAAAAGTACAGCTTTGCTCAGGATTATATTGGGAAGTCGGTTTAAGTTCACATCTTAAAACCGTCACTTGGGGCTATTAAAGTTGGTGATTGAAATATACTAGCAGAGAGTCATATGGAATTTACCTCATATTTGTCTTTCATCATATTTACCAGACCGGCTTCATAATCACGACTGGTATATAACCGATTCAGATAACCGGAATGAAGATCTTGGGGATTCAAAGCGGCGTAAGTAGCCAAATCGGCATTCCACTTGCCTTTACCAAACACGGTAAATTCATCCTTTGCAGTGTGCTTGGACAAGGCGACAGGATTACCTGGCTCGGAATGGCCAAAGCCAGTAATAACAACATCATCATCCTTGGCTTCGTCGGTTCGCACTGGGGTCGCCAGTTTATCCGTATGCTTTGGTGGACTCGATGTTTGGTCAGTTTGAGCAGGACTCGTGGGTTGATTTGAAGGGCATGTGGCATCAACATGTGCCTCTTCAACAGTAACATCATGATCTTGCAATGGTGGGTCGTTCAGCAAATCATCCTGGATGTGCTCTTCGGGATTTGGTATTTTGGTCGGTTCAGGAGCGTCGTCTTCTTCAGCCGCTTTGTCGAGACGAGCTTTCTTGCTTGGCCTAGGCTTGGCCCTGAAAGGGAAAAGACGGATCAGTCCAGTAAACATTGAAAGTGATATATCAAACATCATTATCAGGAATATGGCTCACCCAAGCACTGTATTGAGTGGTGGGAGTTGGGTGGATGACGACTCGCCGGAGGAAGAATGAGAAGTCACCTGATAATCGGAGTCAGATGGATTAAGAGGTTGTGAGCATAACCCGCTTTAGGATAAGCATTAACAAAACAGTTAGAGACCTCACGAGCAGGCGTTTACGAACCGGACTGTTCGGTAAACCGGTGGAGGTAACTACCTGGCATTTGTGCCGGGTTCTTGTGACGAGCTTCATCTTTGTTGTGTCTTCATAAGAAAGTTTCGGTCCAAATAAGCAAGAGGATGAGAAAATTTAACTTTACGGTTTGCCCGACGGATTTTTACTGAAGGTAAAGGGTTTGAATCGGAAGAAAGAGCGATTACCTCTACAACATCAGCATGACTGACTTCAGCATCATCCTGACAATAATTATTATCAATAAGGCGTGTGAAAAATAAACCACGTGAGTCAAGTTCTACCACAAGATCCGGATTACCCACATCATCGTCAGCTGGTGAATCGGAGGAGGCAGTGGTTTTCTTTCAATTTGTTGGTTTCTTCACAACTCTGGTCTTGGGACGAGTTATTTTCTCCGGTTTCTCTTGTGGAGTCTTCTTGCTCCAAAATGGATCATCATCCTGTTTGAAAGATGTTAATATTAACAAAGGGTACTTAAACATAGTCAGATTTCATAAACGCATAATATATGAGTCTTACGGCTGGCGGTTTATTAATGGCAGAAAAGGGAGGCAGGCCGGTTTGGGCGCAAGCAGCTTCCGGTTCGTTTAACATCCTCTTAACAGCCTCAGTAACTTTATCGTCTGTCAGCTGGATCTCAATATGCCGTAGAGGGTCTTTCACATCTTCTGTGTATTTGCACATTAAGCAGAGCGCCTTGAGCTTAGGGCAGTATACTCCAAGATATCCAGCGTGAGCAAGATCAACTCCTGTCAACCCGTTGGCCATGAAGGCCCGGAGCTTGGATAGTTGAGGGGCATATTTGCTTCTTTCCTTAGCAGTCAGTCTGTGAGGGAGGGGATGTTTGTTGCTTAGCCGCTCTGGACGGTAACCCGATAAAGGATTTTCTCCATCAGGAGAGGTATCTTTGCAGTAAAACCATGTTGAATTCCACTCTTCGGGATGGCTGTGCAGTTTGGCATGAGGGTAAGTGACCTCTTTCTGCTTTTGAATTGCCATACCACCCAACTCGGTGTTGGGACCATTAGAAAATTCGGTGCGGCGGTTTAGATGGAAGCAATCTCTGAACAATTCAACTGTGGGCTCCTCTTGAAAGAACACCTCACAGAGCACTTGAAAGTGACACATATTGGTTACGGAGTTGGGGCCAATATCTTGTGGAAGTTGGTCAAGACATCCCGATAAAACTTTGAACCGGGCGGACTGAAGCCCCGGGCCAAATGGTCAGCAAAAACAACAACCTCTCCATCCTTGGGTTCTGGAGGACTCTCCGGGCCGGGACCCTCCAGTGAATGACGTCTTTTTTGCCTAAAGCGCCGGTGCGGACTAAGTTATCCAGTTGAGTTTCAGTCACTCGAGAAGGGACCCAATTACACTCGTACACTTGCTTGGCCATGGTGCAATCTGCAAAGCAGTAATACCGGTTCAAGAATATGTTGGAAGGCTATATATTGATACATTCATTGTTAAACCGGAAGAAGTTGCTTATAAACAGGAGTTCTGCAAGGTGGCAATACATAATTGGGAAATCCTGGCGGTTCAACAAGGGGACTAATGGTATATGCCGAGTTGTCAATTTTTCTACAAAGTTAAACCGCCTAGTCTGAAACATTGATGAATCAAGAGTGGATGTGCGAAAACAGGTTTCACAAAAAGTATTTCACAGTTTTGGATCTGGAGCATGTTCAGAAAAGAAATAAATATTCAAGGTCCAAAACGGAGCGGTACCAAAACAATGAGCAAGGATGCAGGGAGATCTATGGCCTTGAGATGCACAAGTGACAACGGATGTTAAAAAATACCGCTATGCAGAACAAGGATTCACAGACTTGGCTAAGAGTTGTCATATGAACAAGAAGCAAGCGATGAACGCTGAAGAACATGGAAACCCTAGAACAGATCTATGGTGAAAAGATAGATGACTTACCAGAGCTGAGGAAGAAACGGAAGACAGCCGCGATGCTCTGGTATACTCGAGGTGATGCAGCGCCAAGGTTGGTGCAGAAGTTGTGGCGTGGCGGAGCTCGAAGCTGGCGGCGCGAGGAAGACGAAGCAGAGGGCACAAAGGAAAAAAGAAATGACCCTTCGGTCTTATTTATAAAGCAAGGACATGTGTCGGTAGCGAAAATCAATGGGCCGCGAGTTTGGAAACGGAGTTGTCGCCTCGATTGTCGCAGATCTATTAAACCAAAAAAGGTTTTGTGGATAACTTTATAACAGGTGACGTCACGCCGGTTTACGACGACCAGAGAAGATGACATCATGGTGCTTCACCCAATTACACAAAGATCTTTGAAGATGAAATTTTTCGAGGATTGACATGAACCTGTTCAAATCAATCTGGTGCCTAATGTTGGGGATATTACCACTGGGCGTAAACCGGCCGGGACAGGCCGGGTTAGCTTCATCAGTAGTTGAGTATGTTAAAGCCCAAGTAGGCAGATGAGGGCTTAAGGCCCATAGCCGGTTTAAGGCCTGTAGCTGTAAACCGGCGTCATTATGTAACTTGTATTGTAAGTTAGGAATAGCAGAGACCGGGCTGGATACATCTATGAACTTGCGTCGGGACTCCGTGAACCGACGGGCGCCACCCATGTATATAAGGGGACGACCCGGAGGCGGTTCAAGGATAACAGACAACAACTCGAGACTTAGGCGAAGCTTGTTTGCTCCCTAGTCATCGAACCCCCATCAATTCCATCACAACTAGACGTAGGCTTTTACCTTCATCGAAGGGGCCGAACTAGTATAAACTCTCTTGCGTCCTTGTGTCTGCTTTAACCCCTTTAAGCTAACCCGTAGCGATGGCTCCACGACTAAGTCCTTTCATGAGGACATCTGATGTGACAAAACCACGACAAGTAGGGATTGCCATGCAACAGATGCACTAGAGCTATGAATGCTCAACAAAAGAAAACTAGTGGGTGTGCATCCAACTTGCTTGCTCATGAAGACGTAGGGCATTTGAGGAAGCCCATCGTAGGAATATACAAGCCAAGTTCTATAATGAAAAATTCCCACTAGTATGAAAAGACAACTTATGAGACTCACTATATGAAAAACATGGTGCTACTTTGAAGCACAATATATGAGACTCACTATATGAAGAACAAGGTGCTACTTCGAAGCAGAAGTGTGGAAAAAGAGATAGTACCATTGCCCTTTTTATTTATTTCTTTTTTTGGGACTTTCTCTTTTTTTTGGCCTTTCACTTTTTTTGGGCAATGCTCTAATAATGATGATCATCACACTTCTATTGATTACAACATAAGGATTACAACTCGAAACTAGAACAAGATATGACTCTATATGAATGCCTCCGTGATGTACGGGATGGTGCAATGAATCAAGAGTGACATGTATGAAAATTATGCATGGTGGCTTTGCTACAAATACGATGGCAACTACATGATCATGCAATGGCAATATGACAAAAGTAACGTATGTCATGATGATGATGAACGGAACGGTGGAAAGTTGCATGGCAATATATCTCAGAATGGCTATGGAAATGCCATAATAGGTAGGCATGGTGGCTGTTTTGAGGAAGATATAAGGAGGTTTATGTGTGAAAGAGCGTATCATATCACGGGGTTTGGATGCATGGGCGAAGTTTGCACCAACTCTCAAGGTGAGAAAGGGCAATGCACGGTGCCGAAGAGGCTAGCAAAGGCGGAAAGGTAAAAGTGCGTATAATCCATGGACTCAACATTAGTCAAAAGAACTCATATACTTATTGCAAAAATTTAGAAGTCATCAAAAATCAAGTACTACGCGCATGCTCCTAGGGTATATATTGGTAGGAAAAGACCATCGCTCGTCCCCGACCGCCACTCATAAGGATGCACAAGCCAGGTACACTTCATGTTTCATATTTGTTACACAACTTTAACCATACGTGCATGCTACGGGACTTGCTAACTTCAACACAAGCATTATTTAAATTCATAATCACCCAACCAGCATGACTTTAATATCACTACCTCCATATCTCAAAACAATTATCAAGTATAAACTTTTCTTAGTATTCAACACACTCATAAGAATCCATACAAATCTTGTATGCTTAGCATATTAGAATTAAGCACATTACCATGCTATGTAAGACTCTCAAAATAATATAAGTGAAGCATGAGAGTTCATTAATTTCTACAAAATAAAACCACCACCGTGATCTAAAAGATATAAGTGAAGTACTAGAGAAAATGACAAACTACTCCGAAAGATATAAGTGAAGATCAATGAGTAGTCGAATAATTATGCAACTATGTGAAGACTCTCCCATTTAAAAATTTCAGATCTTGATACTTTATTCAAACAGCAAGCAAAGCTAAAGAAAACTACATTGCAAGGATAGCACAACTCATGTGAAGAAGCAAAAACTTAGGCTCAACCGATACTAACCGATAGTTGTTGAAGAAGAAAGGTGGAATGCCTACCGGGGCATCCCCAAGCTTAGATGCTTGAGACTTCTTGGAATATTATCTTGGGGTGCCTTGGGCATCCCCGAGCTTGAACTTTTATGTCTCCTTAATTCCTCTCATATCATGGTTTCTCTTCTTATCAAAAGCTTCATTCACAACAAACTCAACAAGAACTCGTGAGATAGGTTAGTATAAACCAATGCAAAACCTTATCATTTCCTACTGTAACAAATCACTAAAATTATTATTAAATATTGCATACTAAATGCCTCTGAATATTTAATACTCCTATCCATAAATAGAATCATTAAACAAGAAAACATATGCAAACAATGCAAACATAACAGCAATCTGCCAAAACAGTAAAGTCTGTAAAGAATGCAGGAGTATCGATACTTCCCTAACTCCAAAAATTATGAACTAACAATCCCACTTTAATAAATTTATCAGATCTCAATATTCAAAAAGATTCGACATTATACCACTCTCTGACTTTTCTAGGGAATTTATGCAACAGCGGTAAACTTTCTGTTTTCAAACAGCAACATGTATAGTAGAAAAATAAGCATGGCAAAGGCTATCCTTGACTTTTTTTATTGAAACTAAAGATGCAAAACATTATTCTAACTAACAGCAAGCAAAAACTAAAGAAAATAAAATGACTCTCCAAGCAAAACACATATCATGTGGTGAATAAAAATATAACTCCAAGTAAAGTTACCGATGAACGAAGACGAAAGAGAGGATGCCATCCGGGGCATCCCCAAGCTTAGGATCTTGGTTATCCTTGAATATTACCTTGGGGTGCCTTGGTCATCCCCAATCTTAGGCTCTTGCCACTCCTTATTCCATAGTCCATCGAATCTTTACCCAAAACTTGAAAACTTCACAACACAAAACTTAACAGAAAACTCGTGAGCTCCGTTAGCGAAAGAAAACAAAACACCACTTCAAGGTACTGTAATGAACTCATTATTTATTTATATTTGTGTTATACCTATGTATTCTAACTTCTATATGGTTTATAAACTATTATACTGGCCATAGATTCATCAAAATAAGCAAACAACACACGAAAAACAGAATCTGTCAAAAACAGAACAGTCTGTAGTAATCTGTAACTAACGCAAACTTCTGGAACTCCAAAAATTCTAAAATAAATTGCTGGACCTGAGGAATTTTTCTAGTAATCATCTGCAAAACGAATCAACTAAATATCACTCTCCAGAAAAAAGTTCTAGCTAATCTCGTGAGCGCTAAAGTTTCTGTTTTTTTACAGCATGATCATAAAGACTTCACCCAAGTCTTCCCAAAGGCTCTACTTGGCACAAACACTAATTAAAACACAAAACCACATACAAACAGAAGGTAGATGGGTTATTTATTCCTAAACAGAACCAAAAAGCAAGAAACTAAAATAAAATTGGGTTGCCTCCCAACAAGCGCTATCGTTTAAAGCCCCTAGCTAGGCATGATGATGACAATGATGCTCACATAAAAGATAAGAATTGAAACATAAAGAGAGCATCATGAAGAATATGACTAGCGCATTTAAGTCTAACCCACTTCCTATGCATAGGGATTTTGTGAGCAAACAACTTAAGGGAACAAGAATCAACTTGCATAGGAAGGTAAAACAAGCATAACTTCAAAACTTTAAGCACATAGAGAGGAAACTTGATATTATTGCAATTCCTACAAGCATATATTCCTCCCTCATAATAATTTTCAGTAGAATCATGAATGAATTAAACAATATAACCAGCACCTAAATCATTCTTTTCACGATATACAAGCATAGAAATTTTACTACTCTCCGCATAAGCAAAATTCTTCTCATGAATAATAGTGGGAGCAAACTCAACAAAATAACTATCATGTGATTGAAAATTAAGATCAAGATGACAAGTTTCATCGTTATCATTATTCTTTAAAGCATACGTGTCATCACAATAATCATCATAGATAGGAGGCATGCTTTCATCATAGTAAATTTGCTCAACAAAGCTTGGGGGACAAAAAATATCTTCTTCATTAAACATAGTATCCCCAAGCTTGTGGCTTTGCATATCATTAGCATCATGGATATTCAAGGAATTCATACTAACAACATTGCAATCATGCTCATCATTCAAATATTTAGTGCCAAACATTTTAATGCATTCTTCTTCTAACACTTTGGCACAATTTTCCTTTCCATCATTCTCACGAAAGATATTCAAAAGATGAAGCGTATGAGGCAAACTCAATTCCATTTTTTTTTGTAATTTTCTTTTATAAACTAGAGTAGTGTTGAAACAAGAAACAAAAAGATCCGATTGCAAGATCTAAAGATATACCTTCACTTACCTAGCCTCCCCGGCAACGGCGCCAGCAAAGAGGTTGATGTCTACTACACAACCTTCTTCTTGTAGACGTTGTTGGGCCTGCAAGTGCACAGGTTTGTAGGACAGTAGCAAATTTCCCTCTAGTGGATGACCTAAGGTTTATCAATGCGTGGGAGGCGTAGGATGAAGATGGTCTCTCTCAAGCAACCCTGCAACCAAATAACAAAGAGTCTCTTGTGTCTCCAACACACCCAATACAATGGTAAATTGTATAGGTGCACTAGTTCGGCGAAGAGATTGTGATACAAGTGCAATATGGATGGTAGATAAAGGTTTTTCTAATCTGAAAATATAAAAACTGTTGGAAATATGCCCTAGAGGCAATAATAAATTGGTTATTATTATATTTCCTTGTTCATGATAATAGTTTATTATCCATGCTATAATTGTATTGATAGGAAACTCATATACATGTGTGGATACATAGACAACACCGTGTCCCTAGTAAGCCTCTAGTTGACTAGCTCGTTGATCAATAGATGGTTACGGTTTCGACCATGGACATTGGATGTCATTGATAACGGATCACATCATTAGCGAGAATGATGTGATGGACAAGACCCAATCCTAAGCCTAGCACAAAGATCGTAGTTCGTATGCTAAAGCTTTTCTAATGTCAAGTATCTTTTCCTTAGACCATGAGATTGTGCAACTCCCGGATACCGTAGGAATGCTTTGGGTGTACCAAGCGTCCTGGCGTGGCGGGTGGCTATAAAGGTGCACTCTGGTATCTCCGAAAGTGTCTGTTGGGTTGGCACGAATCGAGGCTGGATTTGTCACTCCGTGTAAGCGGAGAGGTATCTCTGGGCCCACTCGGTAGGACATCATCATAATGTGCACAATGTGACCAAGGGGTTGATTACGGGATGATGTGTTACGGAGCGAGTAAAGAGACTTGCCGGTAACGAGATTGAACAAGGTATAGGATACCGGCGATCGAATCTCGGGCAAGTACAATACCGCTAGACAAAGGGAATTGTATACGGGATCGATTGAGTCCTTGACATCGTGGTTCATCCGATGAGATCATCGTGGAACATGTGGGAGCCAACATGGGTATCCAGATCCCGCTGTTGGTTATTGACGGAGAACGTCTCGGTCATGTCTACGTCTCGAACCCGTAGGGGTCTACACATAAGGTTCGATGGCGCTAGGGTTATAAAGGAAGTTTGTATGTGGTTACCGAATGTTGTTGAGTCCGGATGAGATCCGGACGTCACGAGGAGTTCGGAATGGTCCGGAGGTAAAGATTTATATATGGAAAGTTGTTGTTGGGTTAGGAAAAAGTTCGGGTTTTTCGGTATTGTACGGGAAGCTTCGAGAAGGTTCCGGAGGATTCGGAGGGGTCCGGAGGTCAGGAAATTGTTCCACCACGTCCGATACAGTAGTATGGGCTGTGAGGCGCCCTAGCCTTAATGGGCCAGGGGCACCAGCCCCCAAGGCCCATGCGCATGGGAGGGAAACCCTAAGGGGGAGGGCCTCCACTTGACTTGGGAGGCACTCCTCCCCCTCTTGGCCGCCCCCAAGTCCCATCTAGGGCTGGCCGCACCACTTGGGGTGGGAAACCCTAAAGGGGGCGCAGCCCCCCTTTCCCCCTATATATACTTCAGGTTTTGGGCTGCCCAACAGACATGAGAACTTCTCCTCTTGGTGCAGCCCTGCCTCTCCTCCTCCTCTTCTCCCTTGGTGCTTGGCGAAGCCCTGCGGGATTGCCACGCTCCTCCACCACCACCATGCCGTTGTGCTGCTGCTGGATGGAGTCTTCCTCAACCTCTCCCTCTCTCCTTGCTGGATCAAGGCGTGGGAGGCGTCACCGGCTGTACGTGTGTTGAGCAGCGGAGGTGCCGTCCGTTCGGCACTAGGATCTCCGGTGATTTGGATCACGACGAGTACGACTCCTTCAACCCCGTTCTCATGAATGCTTCCGCTTAGCGATCTACAAGGGTATGTAGATGCACTCTCCTTTCCTCTTGTTGCTAGAATCTCCATAGATTGATCTTGGTGATGCGTAGAAAATTTTGAATTTCTCGCTCGTTCCCCAGCAGTGGCATCATGAGCTAGGTCTATTGCGTAGATTCTTTGCACGAGTAGAACACAAAGTAGTTGTGGGCGTTGATGTTGTTCAATATGCTTACCGTTACTAGTCCAATCTTGTTTCGACGGTATTGTGGGATGAAGCGGCCGGACCGACCTTACGTACTCTTACGTGAGACAGGTTCCACCGGTGACATGCACTTGGTGCATAAGGTGGCTAGCGGGTGCAGTCTCTCCCACTTTAGTCGGAACGGATTCGATGAAAAGGGTCCTTATGAAGGGTAAATAGCAATTGGCATATCACGTTGTGGTTTTGCGTAGGTAAGAAACGTTCTTGCTAGAAACCCATAGCAGCCACGTAAAACATGCAAACAACAATTAGAGGGCGTCTAACTTGTTTTTGCGGGGTATGCTATGTGATGTGATATGGCCAAGAAGAATGTGATGAATGATATGTGATGTATGAGATTGATCATGTTCTTGTAATAGGATTCACGACTTGCATGTCGATGAGTATGACAACGGCAGAATATAGGAGTTGTCTTTATTTATTGTATGACCTGCGTGTCATTAAACAACGCCATGTAATTACTTTACTTTATTGCTAACGGTAGCCATAGTAGTAGAAGTAATAGTTGGCGAGACAACTTCATGAAGACACGATGATGGAGATCATGATGATGGAGATCATGGTGTCATGCGGTGACGATGATGATCATGGAGCCCGAAGATGGAGATCAATGGAGCTATATGATATTGGCCATATCATGTCACTACTATATAATTGCATGTGATGTTTATTATGTTTATGCATCTTGTTTACTTAGAAACGACGGTAGTAAATAAGATGATCCGTTACCTAAATTTCAAGAAGTGTTCTCCTGACGTGCACCGTTGCTACAGTTCGTCGCTTCTAAGCACCACGTGATGATCGGGTGTGATGGATTCTTACGTTCACATACAACGGGTGTAAGATGATTTACACAGCAAAAACACTTGGGGTTAACTTGGCGAGCCTAGCATGTGCGAGACATGGCCTCGGAACACGGGAGACCGAAAGGTCGAGCATGAGTCATATAGAAGATACGATCAACATGAAGATGTTCACTGATGATGACTAGTCCGTCTCACGCGATGATCGGACACGGCCTAGTTGACTCGGATCATGTAATCACTTAGATGACGGAGGGATGTCTATCTCGAGTGGGAGTTCATAAGATGAACTTAATTATCCTGAACATAGTCAAAAGATCTTTGCAAATTATGTCGTGAGCTCGCTTTAGTTCCTTTGTTTAGATATGTTCCTAGAGAAAATATAGTTGAAAGTGGAAAGTAGCGATTATGCGGACGATGAAAGCTTATGTCCTTAATGCATCACTCGGTGTCTTTGAACCCCAAGCGTCGTTTGTGGATGTTGCGAACATCGGACATACACGCGTCTTGATAACTACGTGATAGTTCAGTTAAGCGGTTTAGAGTTAAGGCACTAAAGGCGTTTTTGAAACGTCGCGGAACATATGAGATGTTTCGAGGGCTGAAATTGGGATTTCAGGCTCGTGCCCACGTCAAGAGGTATAAGACCTCCGGCGATTTTCTTAGCCTGCAAACTCAGGGAGAAAAGCTCAATCGTTGAGCTTGTGCTCAGATTGCCTGAGTGCAACAATCACTTGAATCGAGTGGGAGTTAATCTTCCAGATGAGATAGTGATGTTTCTCAAAAGACATTGCCACCAAGCTACTAGAGCTTCGTGATGAACTATAACATATCAGGGATAGATATGATGATCCTTGAAGTGTTCGCAATGTTTGACACTGCGAAAGTAGAAATCAAGAAGGAGCATCAATTGTTGATGGTTGGTGAAACCACTAGTTTCAAGAAGGGCAAGGGCAAGAAGGGATACTTCATGAAATAGCAAACCAGCTGCTGCTCTAGTGAAGAAACCCAAGGTTGAACCCAAACCCGAGACTAAGTGCTTCTGTAATGAGAGGAACAGACACTGAAGCGGAACCACCCTAGATACTTGATAGATGAGAAGGCTGGTAAGGTCGATACAAGTATATTGGATATACATTATGTTAATGTGTACTTTACTAGTACTCCTAGTAGCACCAGGGTATTGGATACCGGTTCGGTTGCTAAGTGTTAGTAACTCGAAATAAAAGCTACGGAATAAACGGAGACTAGCTAAAGGTGAGCTGACGATATGTGTTGGAAGTGTTTCCAAGTTTTATTTGATCAAACATCGCACGCTCCCTCTACCATCAAGATTAGTATTAAACCAGAATAATTGTCATTTGGTGTTTGCGTTGAGCATAGACATGATTGGATTATGTCTATCGCAATCTGAGTTATTCATTTAAGGAGAATAATGGTTACTCTATTTATTTGAATAATACCTTCAATGGTCTTGCACCTAAAGTCCTGGTTTATTAAATCTCGATCGTAGTGATACACATTTTCATGCCAAAAATATAAGATAGTAATGATAGTACCACTTACTTGTGGCACTGCCATGTAAGTCATATTGGTATAAAACGCATGAAGAAGCTCCATGTTGATGGATCTTTGGACTCACTCATTTTTGAAAAGTTTGAGACATGCAGACCATGTCTATTGGTGTATACGCATGATGAAACTCCATTCAGATGGATCGTTTGGACTCACTTGATTTTGAATCACTTGAGATATGCAAATCATACCACATGGGCAAGATGAATGAAAAGCCTCGGTTTCGATGAAGATGGAACAAGATAGCAACTTGTTGGAAGTAACACATTTTGATGTGTGCAGTCCAATGAGTGTTGAGGCATGCAATGAATATCGTTATGTTCTTACTTCACGGATGATTTGAGTAGATGTTGAGTATATTTACTTGATGAAATGCAAGTCTGAATTATTGAAAGGTTCAAGTAATTTCAGAGTGAAGTTGAAGATCTTCGTGACAAGAGGATAAAATGTCTGTGATGTGATCATAGAGATGAATATCTGATTTACGAGTTTTGGCACACAATTAAGACATTGTGCAAATTGTTTCACAATTAATATCGCCTGGAACACCATAGTGTGATGGTGTGTCCGAACATCATAGTTGCACCCTATTAGATATGGTGCGTACCATGATGTCTCTTATCGAATTACCACTATCGTTTATGGGTTAGGCATTAGAGACAACCACATTCACTTTAAATAGGGCACCACGTAATTCCGTTGAGATGACGCCGTATGAACTATGGTTTAGAGAAACCTAAACTGTCATTTCTTAAAGGTCTGGGGCTATGACGCTTATATGAAAAAGTTTCAGGTTGATAAGCTCGAACCCAAAGCGGATAAAATGCATCTTCATAGGACACCCAAAACAGTTGGGTATACCTCCTAATTCAGATTCGAAAGCAATAGGGATTGTTTCTTGAATCGGGTCCTTTCTCGAGGAAAAGTTCGTCTCGAAAAGTTGAGTGGGAGGATGGTGGAGACTTGATGAGGTTATTGAACCATCACTTCAACTAGTGTATAGCAGGGCACAGGAAGTTGTTCCCGTGGCACCTACACCAATTGAAGTAGAAGCTTATGATAGTGATCATGAAGTTTCGGATCAAGTCACTGACGTACCTCGTAGGGTGACAAGGATGCGTACTACTTCAGAATGGTACGCAATCCTGTCTTAGAGGTCATGTTGCTAGACAACAATGAACCTACGAGCTATGGAGAAGCGATGGTGGGCCCAAATTCCTACAAATGGTTAGAAGCCATGAAATCTGAGATAGGATCCATGTATCAGAACAAAGCATGGACTTTGGTGGACTTGCCCGATGATCGGCAAGCCATTGAGATGAATGGATCTTTAAGAAGAAGACGGACGTGAACGGTAATGTCACCATCTGTGAAGCTCGACTTGTGGCGAAGAGTTTTTCACAAGTTCAAGGAGTTGACTACGATGAGATTTTCTCATCCGTAGTGATGCTTAAGTCCGTCGTAATCATGTTAGCATTAGCTGCATTTATGAAATCTGGCGGATGGATGTCAAGACGAGTTTCCTTACCAGTTTACGTAAGGAAAGGTTGTATGTGATACAATCGGAAAAGTTTTGTCGATCCTAAGGATGCTAAAAGGTATGCTAGCTCCAATGATCCTTCTAAGGACTGGAGTAAGCATCTCGGAGTTGGAATATGCACTTTGATAGGATGATCAAAGATTTTGGGTTTATACAAAGTTTATGAGAAACTTGTATTTCCAAAGAAGTGAGTGGGAGCACTATGGAATTTCTGATAACAATATGTTGTTGACATATTGATGATCAGAAATGATGTAGAATTTCTAGAAAGCATATAGGGATGTTTGAAAAGTGTTTTTCAATGGAAAACCTGGATTAAGCTACTTGAACATTGAGCATCAAGATCTATGAGGATAGATCAAAAACGCTCAATAGTACTTTCAAATGAGCACATACCTTGACATAATCTTGAAAGTGTTCAAGATGGATCAGTCAAAGAAGGAGTTCTTGCCTGAGTTGTAAGGTATGAAGTTAAGAGTTAAAGCTCGACCACGGCAGAAAAGAGAGAAAGGACGAAGGTCGTCCCCTATGCTTCAGACATAGGCTCTATAGTATGCTATGCTGTTTACCGCACCGGAAGTGTGCCTTACCATGAGTCAGTCAAGGGGTACAAGAATGATCCAGGAATGGATCATTAGACAGTGGTCAAAATTGTCCTTGGCATAAATAAGGACATGTTTCTCTATTATGGAGGTGATAAAGAGTTCGGCATAAAGGGTTACGCCGATGCAAGCTTTAACACCTATCCGAGTGACTCTGAGTAGAAAACCGGATACGTATGGTGGAGCAACCATTTGGAATAGCTTCAAGTGGAGCGTGGAAGCAACATTTACAAGATGACATAGAGAATTGCGAAGTACATACGGATCTGAATGTTACAGACCCGTTGACTAAAACCTCTCTCACAAGCAAAACATGATCAAACCCCAGAACTCATTGAGTCTTAATCACATGATGATGTGAACTAGTTTAATGACACTAGTAAACTCTTTGGATGTTGGTCACATGGCGATGTGACCTGTGAGTGTTAATCACATGGAGATGTGAACTAGATTATTGACTCTAGTGCAAGTGGGAGACTGTTGGAAATATGCCCTAGAGGCAATAATAAATTGGTTATTATTATATTTCCTTGTTCATGATAATAGTTTATTATCCATGCTATAATTGTATTGATAGGAAACTCATATACATGTGTGGATACATAGACAACACCGTGTCCCTAGTAAGCCTCTAGTTGACTAGCTCGTTGATCAATAGATGGTTACGGTTTCTGACCATGGACATTGGATGTCATTGATAACGGATCACATCATTAGGAGAATGATGTGATGGACAAGACCCAATCCTAAGCCTAGCACAAAGATCGTAGTTCGTATGCTAAAGCTTTTCTAATGTCAAGTATCTTTTCCTTAGACCATGAGATTGTGCAACTCCCGGATACCGTAGGAATGCTTTGGGTGTACCAAAGTCACAACGTAACTGGGTGGCTATAAAGGTGCGCTACAGGTATCTCCGAAAGTGTCTCATTGGGTTGGCACGAATCGAGGCGGGATTTGTCACTCCGTGCAAGCGGAGAGGTATCTCTGGGCCCACTCGGTAGGACATCATCATAATGTGCACAATGTGACCAAGGGGTTGATCACGGGATGATGTGTTACGGAACGAGTAAAGAGACTTGCGATAACGAGATTGAACAAGGTATAGGATACCGACGATCGAATCTCGGGCAAGTACAATACCGCTAGACAAAGGGAATTGTATACGGGATCGATTGAGTCCTTGACATCGTGGTTCATCCGATGAGATCATTGTGGAACATGTGGGAGCCAACATGGGTATCCAGATCCCGCTGTTGGTTATTGACCGGAGAACGTCTCGGTCATGTCTACATGTCTCCCGAACCCGTAGGGTCTACACACTTAAGGTTCGATGACGCTAGGGTTATAAAGGTAGTTTGTATGTGGTTACCGAATGTTGTTCAGAGTCCAGGATGAGATCCCGGACGTCACGAGGAGTTCCGGAATGGTCCGGAGGTAAAGATTTATATATGGAAAGTTGTTGTTGGGTTAGGAAAAAGTTCGGGTTTTTTCGGTATTGTACCGGAAGCTTCGGAAGGTTCGGAGGATTCCGGAGGGGTAGGAGGTCCGGAAATTGTTCCACCACGTCGATACAGTAGCATGGGCTGTGAGGGCGCCCTAGCCTTAATGGGCCAGGGCACCAGCCCCCAAGGCCCATGCGCATGGGAGAAACCCTAAGGGGAGGGCCTCCACTTGACTTGGGAGGCACTCCTCCCCCTCTTGGCCGCCCCCCAAGTCCCATCTAGGGCTGGCCGCACCCCTTGGGGTGGGAAACCCTAAAGGGGGCGCAGCCCCCCTTTCCCCCTATATATACTTGAGGTTTTGGGCTGCCCAACAGACATGAGAACTTCTCCTCTTGGTGCAGCCCTGCCTCTCCTCCTCCTCCTCTCCCTTGGTGCTTGGCGAAGCCCTGCAGGATTGCCACGCTCCTCCACCACCACCATGCCGTTGTGCTGCTGCTGGATGGAGTCTTCCTCAACCTCTCCCTCTCTCCTTGCTGGATCAAGGCGTGGGAGACGTCACCGGGCTGTACGTGTGTTGAACGCGGAGGTGCCGTCCGTTCGGCACTAGGATCTCCGGTGATTTGGATCACGACAATCTGACTCCTTCAACCCCGTTCTCATGAACGCTTCCGCTTAGCGATCTACAAGGGTATGTAGATGCACTCTCCTTTCCTCTTGTTGCTAGAATCTCCATAGATTGATCTTGGTGATGCGTAGAAAATTTTGAATTTCTGCTACGTTCCCCAACAAAAACAGCAAGGTAACTAATGATAAACGTGAGCGTAAACGGAATTGCAATGATAGGAAACAAGGCCTAGGGTTCATACTTTCACTAGTGCAAGTTCTCTCAACAATAATAACATAGATAGATCATATAACAAGCCCTCAACATGCAACAAAGAGTCACTCCAAAGCCACTAATAGCGAGAGAACAAACATAGAGACTATGGTAGGGTGCGAAACCACCTCAAAGTTATTAGATTCGGATCGATCTATAAAAGAGTTCGTACTAGAATAACACCTTAAGACACAAATCAACCAAAACCCTAATGTCACCTAGATACTCCATTGTCACCTCAAGTATCTGTGGCCATGATTATACGATATGCATCACACAATCTCAGATTCATCCAACCAACATAAAAGTACTTCAAAGAGTGCCCCAAAGCTACTACCGGAGAGTCAAGAACGTGTGCCAACCCCTATGCATAGGTCCCCAACGTCACGAAACCCGCAAGTTGATCACCAAAACATACATCAAGTGGCACATGATATCCCATTGTCACCACAGATAATCACGACAAGACATACATCAAGTGTTCTCATAAAAGACTCAATCCAATAAGATAACTTCAAAGGGGAAACTCAATTCATCACAAGAGAGTAGAGGGGGAGAAACATCATAAGATCCAACTACAATAGCAAAGCTCGGGATACATCAAGATCGTATCACCTCAAGAACTCGAGAGAGAGAGAGAGATCAAACACATAGCTACTGGTACCTACTCTCAGCCCCGAGGGTGAACTACTCCCTCCTCGTCATGGAGAGCGCCGGGATGATGAAGATGGCCACCGGAGATGGATCCCCCCTCCGTACAGGTACAGGAAATGGGTCCCGATTGGTTTTGGTGGCTCTGAGAGGCTTTGACGGCGGAACTCCCGATCTATCTTCTGTTCTGAAAGTTTTACGATACGTGAGGTATATATGGAGTGCGAAGTGCGTCGGTGGAGCTACGGGGGCCCCACGGGGCAGGGGGCGCGCCCAGGGGGGTGGGCGCGCCCCCCACCCTCATGAGCACCTCCCGTATCTTCTGACGTGGAGTCCAAGTCCATCAGTTGGGTTTCCTTCCAAAAATAACTTCTCCAGTTGATTTCGTTCCGTTTTGACAATGTCTGATATTCCTTTTCCTCGAAACCTTTGAAATAGGCATAAAACAGCAAATGCAGGCTGGGCCTCCGATTAATAGGTTAGTCCCAAAAATAATATAAAAGTGGATAATAAAGCCCAATATTGCCTAAAACAGTAGATAAAGTAGAATGGAGCAATCAAAAATTATAGATACGTTGGAGACGTATCAGTCATACGGAGTGACAAATCCCGGTCTCGATTCGTGCCAACCCAACAGACACTTTCAGAGATACCTTGATAACCCACAAGTATAGGGGATCGCAACAGTTTTCGAGGGTAGAGTATTAAACCCAAATTTGTTGATTCGACACAAGGGGAGCCAAAGAATATTCTCAAGTATTAGCAGCTGAGTTGTCAATTCAACCACACCTGGAAACTTAGTATCTGCAGCAAAGTGTTTAGTAGCAAAGTAATATGATAGTGGTAATGCGGTAACAAAAGTAAAGACGGCAAAAGTAATGTTTTTGGTATTTTGTAGTGATGATACTTGAGTAGCAATGGAAAAGTAAATAAGCGTAAACCAGTATATGGAAAACTTCGTAGGCACCGGATCGGTGATGGATAATTATGCGGATGTGGTTCGTCATATATGATTACAACATAGGGTGACACAGAACTAGCTCCAGTTCATCAATGTAATGTAGGCATGTATTCCGTAAATAGTCATACGTGCTTATGGAAAAGAACTTGCATCACATCTTTTGTCCTACCCTCCCGTGGCAGCGGGGTCCTATTGGAAACTAAGGGATATTAAGGCCTCCTTTTAATAGAGAACCGGAAGAAAGCATTAGCACATAGTGAATACATGAACTCCTCAAACTATGGTCATCACCGGGAGTGGTCCCGATTAATGTCACTTGGGGTTGCGGATCATAACACATAGTAGGTGACTATAGACTTGCAAGATAGGATCTAGAACACACATATATTCATGAAAACATAATAGGTTCAGATCTGAAATCATGGCACTCGGGCCCTAGTGACAAGCATTAAGCATAGCAAAGTCATAGCAACATCAATCTCAGAACATAGTGGATACTAGGGATCAAACCCTAACAAAACTAACTCGATTACATGATAAATCTCATCCAACCCATCACCGTCCAGCAAGCCTACGATGCAATTACTCACGCACCGCGGTGAGCATCACGAAATTGGTGATGGAGGATGGTTGACGATAACGACGGCGACGAATCCCCCTCTCCGGAGCCCCGAACGGACTCCAGATCAGCCCTCCCGAGAGAGATTAGGGCTTGGCGTCGGCTCCGTATCGTAAAACGCGATAAAACTTCCTCTCTGATATTTTTTCTCCCCAAAAGCCAATATATGGAGTTGAAGTTGGCGTCGGAGGGCCACCAGGGGGCCCACGAGGTAGGGCGGCGCGCCCAGGGGGGAGGGGCGCGCCCCCCACCCTCGTGGACAGGGTGTGGGCCCCCTGGTCTTCATCTTTGGCGAGGATTTTTTATTATTTATTCTAAGATATTCCATGGAGTTTCAGGTCATTCCGAGAACTTTTGTTTTCTGCACATAAAACAACACCATGGCAATTGCCGGTGTCAAAACCGGCGGATCTTGGGTAGGGGGTCCCGAACTGTGCGTCTAGCCGGATGGTAACAGGAGACAAGGGACACGATGTTTTTACCCAGGTTCGGGCCCTCTCGATGGAGGTAATACCCTACTCCTGCTTGATTAATATTGATGATATGGGTAGTACAAGAGTAGATCTACCACGAGATCGAGAGGCTAAACCCTAGAAGCTAGCCTATGGTATGATTGTTGTTCGTCCCACGGACTAAAACCCTCCGGTTTATATAGACACCGGATAGGGTTAGGGTTACACAGAGTCGGTTACAATGGTAGGAGATCTACATATCCGTATCGCCAAGCTTGCCTTCCACGCCAAGGAAAGTCCCATCCGGACACGGGACGAAGTCTTCAATCTTGTATCTTCATAGTCCAGGAGTCCGGCCAACGGTGATAGTTCGGCTATCCGGACACCCCCTAATCCAGGACTCCCTCAGTAGCCCCCGAACCAGGCTCCAATGGCGATGAGTCCGGTGCGTAGATTGTCTTTGGCATTGCGAGGCGGGTTCTTCTCCAAATTCCATATACTTGTCGAATAGTGTCTGGCTTCTGATAAATGCTGCGCTTCTTGGCTTTCACGCCCAATAATGGCCATCTTCCACGTGTTTGAATGAATGCGAAAAGCCAGGTATTTTACACTTATCCCCTAGCTGCGCAAATGAGCCGCCTATAAAAGGGACGAGGATCTAGATCTGAGTCACACCAACCCTCCGCGAAGCTTTCATCGGAGCGCCTTGACAGTAAATCCATTCCATCACGGACGGTCGACGGCTCCTCCTCTCGCGCTCCCGGCCCTCAGCACAGAAATTGGGAGAGATGCTCAGTCCCGCATAGCGAGCTAGTGACACTCCAAACCAAGGGATTTCTTCCCCCGGCCTTCATGGTTCCGGTTCGAGCCATACTTGCCACCTACAAGGGCAGAAAGCAAGCGGAGAGTGTCCCCGATCCCTCTAAAGGAGAGCGGGTATGCTTTTTCTCTTATTTACTAAGAGGACTCGGATTTCCAATTCATCCGTTTCTCCGGGGGCTCTTGGAGTTCTCTGACCTCGATTCTTGATACCTTACGCTTTGCCTCCATTTTGCACATCGCGGGCTTCGTGGCCCTTTGCGAACTGTTCTTGGCGTCGAAGCTCATTTTGCCTTTGTGGAGCAGATTATTACGCCTTGTACCCCGTTCTCATGAGGGGTCAATATATCAAGTGGGCGGAGCCGAACTATGGCGCATCGCGGGACGGATATCTATCCGAAACCCCGAAGAAGGCGTCCAAGACTGGCCTTGAATGGTTTTACATGGAGGGCGTCCGCTGCCGGATCCTGTTGAATCGGCCTTCCGGAGTTTAGCAACGCTCCTCTAAAGAAGCGCCTAAGCCGGCGCCCATGAGCCCCGGAGAGGGAAAATGACGGGGCGTCCTTTACTTGATGAGCCGAATAAGATTACTGGCTCATGCCGGATTGACCATGATTGGAGTCATGGCAATCTGCATTATGAGGAGTGCAGCGCTCCAATATAGGGGCCACCCTATGTGGGACTTCAACGGGAGGACGATGCCACCCGCCATGGCATAAAGGGCGGGATCGGTCACCGAACTGGTGAAGACCTTGTCCACCATGTACAAAGGGGAGGAGGAGGATTTTCTCGCGTCGGTCCAACGAGCAGGTTTTCTTGAATAATCCTCGAAGTTGGGTAAGCAAACATCTTTGTGGCCTGTCCGATCCATGTTCCCGTGGTTAAATATCTCATTTCATGGTTTCTACGCAAGAACTGCGCCGGGCCGTGGAGAAGATACACAACCCGCCCCCACAACCCGAGGATCCGGAACGGTCCCTCGATCCGGCCTCTGAAGAGGACCCGGATATAAAGGTGGAGCTGATCGACGGGGTGTTCCACCAACTTAGCATCGACAATGCTTTGGTTGCCATTACGGCCGACTACCCCGGATTATTTCCGGCCTCCCAGGTAACCGTGACCGAAGTCCGGATACCATGACCCACCTGTGCTTTACTTCTAATCACCACGTATTTGATGGTGTTTCGCAGGGGGTGCCTTCAGAACGGGAAGCCGAGCCTGCCGCGGCCGTCCAACAAGGGCAGCTCGGCCCGAAGCGGAAAAAGAAGTGTGGTACGACTCGAGACGTCGCCCATAGCGGTATGATGTGCCATCGTGTTTTAAGGAGAGGTTCTGGGAGGCTGCTTGGCGCCGTGGTTTTTCAGGAAAAAAGCGCCATTGGGTGAGTCCAGAGAAGTTGCCAATCGGACCTCCGCCAACCAGGCTCAAAAGCCGAGTCCGGAAGGGGGTACAAACATGAGGCGTGCGTCGGTGGCTCCTCCAGCGGAGGATGCCGATAGACTGTCCGCCACCAAGTCGGAGGTGGAGAGCGCCATGAATCATAGGCGCCGCCGGACTATTCTACGTGCCGCATGTTTCTCCCAAGAGGCGTTGGACGCCTTTGTTCGGGAGAAGCGCACCTCCGTGCCGCTCAAGATGGCCTAGTCAGAGCCACGGAGCAGTATGTGAAAGACATACGGGTAAGGAATTTTGGCGATTATATAGGCCGGTAGCCCGAGACTTAAAATAGTTAGGATAACTGATTTCAGGATCATTTGTAATGCAGGTTCTTACCGAAAAGAATACTCGTTTGTCCCAGGAGCTTGAAGAGTGCAAGGCCCAACTTGAGGCCGCACTGGCCGCGACCGGGGAAGCCATGAAGACTCCCTCTGGTAATATATGCCCTTCAAAGTAGAAGTAGTTTCGCAAAGTGCGGCGTGTGCATAAATCTGACATTAACATTGGAGATAAGCGCCGGGATGGATCCGGACAAGAAACAGCTCTCTGCGCCAGCTAAAGGCGGAGAGAGAGCATCTTGGCGAGGTGCGGCGGAGAAAAATAACCTCAAGATGCCAACACCCAATTGGGTGAGGAACTAAAGGATGTTCGTGCCCGGTTATGCGACTCCGTAAGGAGAATCGGCGGCCGTCGCGGCATTTTCAGCAAGTGCATAAGCGAACTTTGAAAGAGTTCGGCGAGGAAGGCGACTAACATAAACATGTATGTAGGTTTGCTCACAGGTGTCGTCTGAGGAGGAGATGCCCGGTTCTTGGTGATCTTCTTCCCAAACCGTCATCGGCTGCACGAATGAGTTCGGCAGGTGATGAAAAGCGTCGCCAGGCCTTGTGGCCATCTATCTCCCTGCCGAAGGCATTGGGGAGCTGGCAGAGCGGCTTCAAGGAGCCTGGCCAAGTAGAATTGGCCGCCAAGTATTCCCAAACAAGATTGTAAATTAGATAGCCTATTAGATGGCATTGAGGAGGAATACAATGAGTCGAGTTGACTATGTAAAAATATGACATGAAAGAATGTCTTCTAGCGGATTGTAGATCGTTTGTCATAGCGGACCTTTTAAACCCGACCTCGGACCCAACAGTCTGAGTGTGTCCGAATACCTTCGTGGTTATATAAGAATCGTGGTATGCATGGAGACAAGGCGTAGGGGTCATTGTTGCTTTATGTCGGACAAGTGCCCAACTAGTTATGTTATATTACATGGATAGTAAGAAACATCTTCGGGGAGAATAGTTCCGTTAAGTGTTCCTTTCCACAGGAGGCATGCCCTAAAGTGCATGTCCAAACTGCTAAGAAAGCAGAAAATCATCTGAGGGCAGATGGATAAATAGTTAAAAATCATCTTTCAGTTCACCGACCGAATATTCCCTTAAGAATGCTAGCTTTCGGCTTCACCCAGTCTGAGGTACACATCCAGCTGACCAGCGGTAACAATCACAGAGGTGCTCCCTTTACCACCTAGCCGAACAATCGGGAACGTAGGGGTAAGCACAGGAGCCAGGCAACCCAGCTTGGTCAAAACTTAAGTCATATCGATGCATATAATGGTAAGTAAAAGGTACATGCAGAAGTTTGACACATGTGTTGGGCATGAAGCCTGTATAAATAAGCTTCTGTTAAAGAAGCCCCCAGGTATAATGAGCGTGGACAGCGCATCAAGTATGTGCGAACAAAGCGCAAATGAGCCTCTAAAGGCTTCAAGAAGAAGGAGGAGGAAGGAGAGAAATAAAAGACAGCAAAAATAGAAAATGTGGACGGAGGAAGGAGACGAACTCGGAGTCCGGTGCTTAGGCGTAGAATCTTGAGAGGCGGGCTGCGTTCCATGGGTTCGGCTCGAGTCGGTTATCCGATGCGTTTATGAGACGGTATGCTCGGCCGGTCAGGACCTGGTCGATGATGAAGGGACCTTCCCATTTGGGCTTGAGTTTGTCCTTTTTCTTGTCCGGCAGGCATAGAACTAGTTCGCCAACGTTGTAAGCTTTGGCCCGTACCTCCCTGCTTTGATATCTTCGAGCCTGCTGTTGATAAAATGCGGAATGAGCTTTTGCCACGTCACGCTCCTCCTCAAATGCGTCCAAACTGTCCTGCCGATCGAGCTCGACTTATCTTTCTTCAAACATGTGCACGCGAGGTGAGTCATGAATTATGTCGCAGGGCAAGACTACCTCTGCGCCATATACCATAAAAAATGGTGTGAATCCGGTAGTACGATTCGGCGTGGTCCGCAGCCCCTAGAGTACGGAGTCGAGCTCCTCAACCCAGTGCGTGTTAGATTCCTTGAGGGACCGCACTAGTCTTGGTTTAATGCCACTCATGATTAGACCGTTTGCTCGCTCGACTTGACCGTTGGTTTGAGGGTGATAGGCGAGGCGTGTCGAGCTTGATGCCCATGTTTTTGCACCATAATTTGACCTCATCGGCCGTGAAGTTGGTGCCGTTATCAGTGATGATACTGTGGGGGACGCCGTAATGGTGCACTACCCCTGATATGAAGTCTATCACCAGCCCGGATTCGGCCATTTTAACAGGTTTGGCCTCTATCCATTTGGTGAATTTATCCACCATGACCATTAGGTATTTTTGCTTGTGGGTTCCTCCCTTAAGGGGTCCAACCATGTCAAGCCCCAGGACCCATGACGGCCAGGTGATGGGTATAGTTTTGAGGCGGTGGGTGGCATGTGGCTTTGCTTAGCAAAAAGCTAGCAACCGACGCATCGTTGGACTAAATCATGCGCATCTGCCGGGCCGTCGGCCAATAAAATCATGTCTGGAAGGCCTTGCCTACAAGGGCCGGGCTGCGGCGTGGTGCCCACCAGTCCGGCATGAATTTGAGCAGGGAGGTTTCGCCCTTCCTCTTCGGAGATACACCTTTGAAGGACTCTGTTGTGCTTTTCTTATAGAGCTCTCCTCATGGACTTTATAGGCTTTGGATCGCCGTACTATGCAGCGAGCCTCATTTTGGTCTTCGGGGAGTTCCTGCCTAGTTAGGTAGGCTAGGAATGGTTCCGTCCACGGGGTGATAACCGCCATTATTTCGTGGGCGGAGGGTGTTGTCTCGGTGGCAGAGCCTCCGATTGTGTCAGAGTGTTCGGTTTCAGGCAGTGCGGTTGGGTCCGGATGGTTATTTCCGGACTCCCCTTCCCATAGTACGGATGGCTTGAACAGCCATTCCAGGAAGATGTTGGGCGGGACGGCATCGCGCTTTGCACCGATGCGTGCCAATACGTCCGCCGCCTGGTTGTTATCCCGGGCTATATGATGAAATTCGAGCCCTTCGAACCGTGCTGACATTTTTAGGACCGCATTGCGGTACGCTGCCATTTTCGGATCTTTGGCATCAAAGTCTCTGTTTATTTGAGATATCGCGAGGTTCGAATCCCCGCGCACCTCTAGGCGTTTAATGACCATGGAGACTGCCATCCGGAGGCCGTGCGGAAGGGCCTCGTATTCGGCTGCGTTGTTGAAGTCAGTATACATTATCTGAAGGTCGTATTGGACTGTGTCCCTGTTTGGGGACGTCGGACGACGCCAACCCGTGCCGCCAACATTTTGGAGCCGTCAAAGTGCATGATCAATTGGAGTATGCGCCCGTACTCTTTAAGGGAGTTCGGTCCATTCGGCCACTAAGTCGGCCAAAACCTGCGACTTAATAGCTCGTCGTGGCTTATAGGTTATGTCGAATGGAAGGAGCTCTATGGCCCATTTAGCAATCCGGCCCGTCTTGTCGCGGTTGTTTATAATGTCATTAAGAGGTACTTCGGAGGCTACCGTTATCGAACACTCTTGAAAGTAGTGTCGCAGCTTCCGGGATGCCATGAACACCGCGTATGCTATCTTTCGATAATGTGGGTACCGGGACTTGCATGGAGTTAGGACAGTTGACACATAGTAAACCGGTTTTTGAAGAGGGAACGGTGTCCGTCCGCTTTCTCGCTCGACGACGAGCACCGCTACCGACAACTTGATGTGTTGCGGCAATATATAATAGCATTGGTTCGCCCATGTTGGGCGGCCAGAACCGGATTTGTTGCCAATATGGCTTTTATTTCTTGAGTTCGGCCGTGGCGGCATCATCCACTCGAAGTGTTCGGTCTTGTGGGAGGAGGCGGTAAAGGGTAACGCCTTTTCTCCCAAATGGGAAATAAAGCGGCTTAGAGCCGCTACGCATCGATCAATTTTGTACTTTTTGAGGTCTTTTGGAATATCCAATTGTATGAGCTTGGATCTTGGCTGGGTTTGCTTCAATTCCTCTATCGGACACAATGAAGCCCAAGAGCTTTCCGGCTGGAACGCTGAAGACACATTTTTCCGGATTGAGCTTAATGTCATATTTTCGGAGATTGTCGAATGTGAGCCTCAAGTCGTCTACTAGAGTTTCGACATGCTTGGATTTGACGACCACGTCATCTACATATGCTTCCACTGTTTTGTCGGTCAGGTCTGCCGGACATATACGAATCATCTTGTTGATATGTTGCTTGGCGTTTTTGAGCCGAAGGGCATTGTGTTGAAGCGAGAATGGGCGTATGGAGTGATGAATGCTGTTGCGGCTTGGTGCGACTCCGCCATCTTGATTTGGTGGTAGCCGATGCAGCGTCGAGGAAGCACAATGAGTCGTGTCCTGCTTTGTAGCGTCGATAATTTGATCAATGCAAGGGAGGAAGGGATCCTTTGGGCAAGCCTTATTAAGGTCTTTGAAATCAACACATAGGCGCCAGGATTTATCCTTCTTTGGTACCATCACCAGATTTGCTAGCCAGTCCGGATGTTTTATATCTCTGATGAATCCAACTTCCAGAAGTTTGGCTAGCTCCTCTCACATGGCCTGTCTCTTGGGTTCGGAAAAGCGTCGAAGAGCCTGTTTGACTGGCTTGAATCCTTTTAGGGTATTTAGGCTGTGCTCGGCCAGCCGACGTGGGATTCCTGGCATGTCTGAAGGGTGCCGAGCAAAAATGTCGATTTTCTCGTAGAAATTCTCGTAGTCTGGCGTCTACATCAGGGTTTAATTGTGCCCCAATGGAGGCCGTCTTTGCGAGGTCCGTTGGGTGGACTTGGAATTTGACTATTTCATCCGCTGGTTTAAAAGAGGTGGATTTGGATCTTTTATCAAGTATCACATCGTCCTTGTTCACCGTGGAGCGCATGTGATGAGTTCCTCGGCCGCTAGGGCTTCGGATAGTGCCTCGAGGGCTATTGCTGCTGTCTTGTTTTCGTAGTGGAGTGCTATGTTCGGATCACTAGCGAGAGTGATGATTCCGTTAGGTCCTGGCATTTTAAGCTTCATGTACCCATAATGGGGTATAGCTTGAAAAATTGTGAATGCCTCTCGCCCTAATAAAGCGTGATATCCACTGTTGAACGAGACCACTTGAAATGTGACCTCCTCGGACCTGAAATTGTCCGACGAGCCGAACACTACATCCAGTGTGATTTTTCCTGTGCAGCATGCTTCCCGGCTAGGGATTATTCCTCTAAAGGTTGTGCTGTTTCACTCAATGCGGTTCCAGTCTATTTCCATTTTTCGGAGGGTTTCCTCGTAGATGAGGTTTAGTCCGCTGCCGCCATCCATGAGTACCTTAGTAAGGCGAAAGTCGTCCACTATTGGACTGAGGACCAATGCGGCTGGTGCTCGTGCTGTTTGGAATTTGGGTTCGTCACTGGAATTAAAGGTAATAGCCGGGTCACTCCATGGATTTATTGTTGCTACTTGGTAGACTTTGGCAAGGTTGTGAAGTGTTCGTTTTCGCATGTTATTTGATGTGAAAGTCTCGAAGACTGTTAATACCGTCTTGGTGTTCCGGGCTGGGATTACGAGGCTAGAAGCTCTTCGCCACTTTTGGCCACCTGTAGTAATATCCAACATGCCGAAGGCTATGAGTTGGAGGGCGCCCTACGTGCTATGAATTTTGCGAGGTCCGTTTAGCCAACCCTCGATGCAGTTCCGTGCCCTTTAGGGGGTTTTTGTTTTTTGATGTTTAACCCAGGTGCTTGGTGATGATGCACCCTTTTATTTCGGAATAGGGTTGTATTCGGGGTCGTATTATCCCAAAATTTACTTTCGGTTTTCCAAGCACTCTCCATCGCACAGTACTTTTGTACTATGGTCACCAAGTCAGCAAAGCGTGTAATTTATGACGACTTATGGCATTTAGGATTCCCTTGTCCGTGCAATTATTGCAGAAAAGTGAGATTGCGTCCTCCTCTCGGCAGTCCTTTATCCTGTCCATAACCGGGAGGAATCGGCCCGATAATGATGTCTTGTTTCAGCGGGCTCTTGCGAATTCGGGATAGATCGCTAATGTTTGGGTGGGCGGGTGGAACTAGATCCGGAACCCGTCCAATTTAAGACTCGAGGGCGAGAAGTTTCCGAACTTGGAAATTTGGATTTTTGAATGCTATCCAATGAATCCAACCCGCCGCCTGACTTTAAGTTCAGGGCATGATCGACATCCGTCCCTCTGCGGGAATCCGGCATGGAGGGATCGGGAATCCGGACGTAGCTAGTCCTTAAGATAGAAGAAGAATCGTCGTGCTCCTCTACCACAGCAACATGATGGGTAGCCTGGGGAGAGTTGATCTCTCTCAGATCGGTTTACGCCCGATCTGGTCGTAGTCTGTGGCGACTCCCAGGGCAGCGATGCGATCCAAGAGCTCGTTTACGGGGGAGAGCTCGATTGGATCTAACTGCTCGGCAAGTTCCGAGTTAACGTGAATATTGGTTTCGATGACCCGAGAAGTCATCGTCGGCGCGGTGGCCGAACTGGCGGTCATAAGAAAACCACCTAACCGAAGAGTCTGACCAATGGCCAAGGCTCCTTTGGCGATAGTATCGTCTTTAAAGACGGGATGAGGCATCCTTCACGGCGGCTGACGGCACAGAGGAACTCTCAATGAAAGCACCAATGTCGGTGTCAAAACCGGCGGATCTCGGGTAGGGGGTCCCGAACTGTGCGTCTAGGCGGATGGTAACAGGAGGCAAGGGACACGATTTTTTTACCCAGGTTCGTGCCCTCTCGATGGAGGTAATACCCTACTCCTGCTTGATTAATATTGATGATATGGGTAGTACAAGAGTAGATCTACCACGAGATCAGAGAGGCTAAACCCTAGAAGCTAGGCTATGGTATGATTGTTGTTAGTCCTCTGGACTAAAACCCTCCGGTTTATATAGACAGCGGATAGGGTTAGGGTTACAGTCGGGTTCAATAGTAGGAGATCTATATTTCCGTATCGCCAAGCTTGCCTTCCACGCCTAGGAAAGTCCCATCCGGACACGGGACGAAGTCTTCAATCTTGTATCTTCATAGTCCAGGAGTCCGGCCAACGGTGATAGTTCGGCTATCCGGACACCCCCTAATCCATGACTCCCTTAGCAATTCTGCTGAAAACAGCGTCAGTCCGGGTTAGTTCCATTCAAATCATACAAGTTAGAGTCCAAAACAAGGGCAAAAGTGTTTGGAAAAGTAGATACGACGGAGACGTGTCAACTCCCCCAAGCTTAAACCCTTGCTTGTCCTCAAGCAATTCAGTTGACAAGCGAAGAGAAAAAGAAAAACTTTTACAAACTTTGTTTGCTCTTGTTGTTGTAAACATGAAAAGCCAACATTCAAGTTTCAGCAATTATTATGAACTAACCATACTCACAATAACACGTAGGCCTCACAATTACTCATATCAATAGCATAATCAGCTAGCGAGCCATAATAATAAAACTCGGATGACCACACTTTCTCAAAATAATCATAACATGATATAACGAAATGGTATCTCGCTAGCCCTTTCTGAGACCGCAAAACATAAATGCAGAGCACCTTTAAAGATCAAGGACTGAATAAACATTTTAATTCATGGTAAAAGAGATCCAGTCAAGTCATACCCAATATAAACCAATCATAATGAATGCAAACGACAGTGTGCTTTCTAGCGGGTGCTTTTTAATAAGAAGGGTGATGACTCAACATAAAAGTAAATAGATAGGCCCTTCGCAGAGGGAAGCAGGGATTTGCAGAGGTGCCAGAGCTCGATTTTGAAATAGAGATAAATTATATTTTGAGCGGCATACTTTCACTGTCAACGCAACAACTATGAGATGGTCGTATCTTCCATACTACATGCATTATAGGTAGTTCCCAAACATAATGGTAAAGGTTTATACTCCCCCTCCTCCACAAGCATCAATCCATGGCTTGCTCGAAACGGCGTTCTCAATCAATAGATAGCAATCCTCATAAATCCCGGCTCTCCTCAAGAAGTCATCGGAAGGCCCTTCACACGGCCGAACCTCCGCGATACGAGGCAAATTAAATTTGGGCTTCTGTTCTTCTTCCTTTTGTTTCTCCTTAGAGCTTGAGCTCGACGAGCCCCTCAAAAGCATCTTCATTATTTCTGAAACAATCTGAAATTTTTAGTAACTTCAAATAAAAGTGAACCAACTTCAATAAAACTGATAGCAACTACTCATACAAATGCCTAGAGCATATATCAAGCATTAGAACTACTTGTAACCATATGAATTTGACATGCAAGCTCAAGAACATGGTCACTTATGCAGCACAAATTTGCAATGAATAAAGCACTAGAACAAAAACTAGTTGGACCAATGGAGGAGTCACATACCAAGGAACAATCTCCCCAAGCAGTTTTGCGAGAGGTGCTTTGAGCAAGTAGATCAAAAATCACAGCAACGGGGGCTGGAACTCGTGCTTGAGTTGGTTTTTCTTGTTTGTGTGAGGCAGAGGAAGAAGATGGGTGCAGGGATAAGTGGAGGAGGGCCACCCTGGGCCCATGAGGCAGGGGGGCGCGCCCAGGGGGTAGGGCGCGCCCTCCACCCTCATGGCCAGGTGGCAGCTCCCCCGGCGGTAATTTTTGCATTAAAAATCCTTAAATATTCCCGAAAAAATCATATTAAATTGGCATGGCATTACGAGGACTTTTATTTTGGGATATTTTTGTATTGCATGGATAAATCAGGAAACAGACAGAAAAATACTATTTTACTTTATTTCTACTAAAGAACAGAAAATATAAAGAGGGTACAGAAGGTTGTGCTTCTAGTTTCATCCATCTCATGTTCATCAAAAAGAATCCACTAACAAGGTTGATCAAGTCTTGTTAACAAACTCATTCCGATAATCATGGAACCGGAGAAATTTGAATAACACTATGTTACCTCAACGGGGATATGGACATCCCCAATAATAAGTATATCATATTTCTTCTTGACAGTAGGGAGAGGAAATTCAAAACCTCCAAATATAATCGATGGAATTTTTCCAATAGAGTTGATACTATAAACTTGAGGTTGTTTCCTCGGGAAGTGTACCGTATGCTCATTACCATTAACATGAAAAGTGACATTGCCTTTGTTGCAATCAATAACAGCCCCTGCAGTATTAAGGAAAGGTCTTCCAAGAATACTAGACATACTATCGTCCTCGGGAATATCAAGAATAGTAACGTTTGCAACCACAACAGGCACATCCTCACAAATACCGACAGGTATAGCAATTGATTTATCAGCCATTTGCAAAGATATTTCAGTAGGTGTCAACTTATTCAAGTCAAGTCTACGATATAAAGAGAGAGGCATAACACTAACACCGGCTCCAAGATCACATAAAGCAGTTTTAACATAATTTCTTTTAATGGAGCATGGTATAGTAGGTACTCCTGGATCTCCAAGTTTCTTTGGTATTCCACCCTTAAAAGTGTAATTAGCAAGCATGGTGGAAATTTCAGCTTAGGCATCTTTCTTTTATTTGTAACAATATCTTTCATATATTTAGCATAAGGATTTGTTTTGAGCACATCGAGTTAATCGCATACATAAAAGATTGGTCTAATCATTTCAGCAAAGCGCTCAAAATCCTCATCATCCTTTTTCTTGGATGGTTTGGGAGGGAAAAGGCATGGGTTTACGAACCCATGGTTCACTTTCTTTACTATGTTTCCTAGAAAGCGAAGTCTCTTTTTTAATAACGTTGATTCTTTGATTGTTGGTTATCAAGATCAACAACAGGTTCAACTTCTACATCATTTTCATTACTAGGTTGATCATCATCATGAACATTATCATTAACATTTCCACTAAGTTCATGTTCATTACAGATTGTGTTTCAGCATCGGACATAGAGATATCATTTGGATTCTCGGGTGGTTGACAACAGGTTCACTAGAAGTTTGCAGTTCTATCATTTTCTTTTCTTCCTATTAGAAGAACTAGGCATATCTATATTATTTCTCTGAGAATCTTGCTCGATTCTCTTAGGGTGGCCTTCAGGATACCAAGGTTCCTGAGTCATTCTACCAGTTCTAGTAGTCACTCTAACAGCATAATCATTTTTCTTACTATTTATTTCATTAAGCACTTCTTTTTGAGCTTTAAGTACTTGTTCTACTTGAGTGGTAACCATAGAAGCATGTTTGCTAACAGGTTTAAGTTCACCTCTAATATTAGCCATATAATCACTCAAGCGTTTAATCATAAAGGTATTATGTTTTAATTGTCTACAAAAATAAGCATTAAAGTCATCTTACTTAAACATAAAGTTATCAAACTCATCCAAGCACTGACTAGCAATTTTAGTAGGAGGGACTTGACTTTATCATATCTATAGAGAGAATTTACCTTTACTACATGTAGCCGGGATATCGGGAGGTTCTTCAGTAAATAAGTAATTGAGATCATATACTTCTTCAACAGGCGGTAAATTAATACCATGTATTTCTTCAATAGGAGGTAAATTCTTAACATCTTCAGCTTTAATACCTTTTTCTTTCATAGATTTCTTTGCCTCTTGCATATCTTCGGGACTGAGAAATAGAACACCTCTCTTCTTCGGAGTTGGTTTAGGAATAGGCTCAGTAATTGGCTCTGGGGCTGGCTCGGGAGTTGGCTCAGGAGGTGCCCAATTATTTTCATTTGTCAACGTATTATTCAATAAAATTTCAGCTTCATCCGGTGTTCTTTCCCTGAAAAGAGAACCAACACAACTATCCAGGTAATCTCTAGAAACATCGGTTAGTCCATTATAAAAGATATCAAGTATTTCAGGTTTCTTAAGAGGATGATCAGGCAAAGCATTAAGTAACTTGAGAAGCCTCCCCCAAGCTTGTGGGAGACTCTCTTCTTCAATTTGCACAAAATTATATATATATATCCCTCAAAGCAGCTTGTTTCTTATGAGCAGGGAAATATTTAGCAGAGAAGTAATAAATCATATCCTGCGGACTTTGCACACAACCAGGATCAAGAGAATTAAACCATATCTTAGCATCACCCTTTAATGAGAACGGAAATATTTTGAGTAAATAAAGGTAGCGCGATCTCTCATTATTAGTAAGCAGGGCAGCTATATCATTTAACTTAGTAAGATGTGCCACAACAGTTTGATTCATAGCTATAAAAGGATCAGATTCAACCAAAGTAATTATATACGGATCAACAGAAAAATCATAATAATCCTGATCAGGAACACAGATAGGTGAAGTAGCAAAAGCAGGGTCCGGTCTCATCCTATCTCTAAAAGATTCTTTACTCCATTTAACTAGCAACCTCTTAAGTTCATATCTATCCTGGCAATCAAGAATGGCTGCTGTAGATTTAGCATCGAAAAGATAGCCCTCAGGAATAGCAGGCATATTATCATCATTACTAACATCATCGTGTTCAGTTTCAATAATTTCTCTTTCTCTAGACCTAGAAATTTGTTCATCTAGAAATTCACCAAGGGCACAGTAGTATCAAGCATAGAAGTAGTTTCATCATAAGTATCATGCATAGCGAAGTGGCATCATCAATAACATGCGACATATTGGAGCGAATAAGCGAAGCAGGTTTAGGTGTCGCTAGCTTACTCATAACGAGAAGGTGAATCAAGTGCGAGAGCTAGATGGCAGTTCCTTACCTCCCTCGTAGTTGAGGGATAAATTGTTGTCTTAGCGTCTTTCAAATTCTTCATAGTGTCCAGCAGATATAAATCCCAAGTGACTCAAAGAATAGAGCTATGCTCCCCGGCAATGGCGCCAGAAAAAGGTCTTGATAACCCACAAGTATAGGGGATTGCAACAGTTTTCGAGGGTAGAGTATTCAACCCAAATTTGTTGATTCGACACAAGGGGAGCCAAAGAATATTCTCAAGTATTAGCAGCTGAGTTGTCAATTCAACCACTCCTGGAAACTTAGTATCTGCAGCAAAGTGTTTAGTAGCAAAGTAATATGATAGTGGTGGTAACGGTAACAAAAGTAAAGACAACAAAAGTAATGTTTTTGGTATTTTGTAGTGATGATAACAGTAGCAATGGAAAAGTAAATAAGCGTAAACCAGTATATGGAAAACTCGTAGGCACCGGATCAGTGATGGATAATTATGCCGGATGTGGTTCGTCATGTAACAGTTACAACATAGGGTGACCTGAGAACTAGCTCCGGTTCATCAATGTAATGTAGGCATGTATTCCGTAAATAGTCATACGTGCTTATGGAAAAGAACTTGCATGACATCTTTTGGCCTACCCTCCCGTGGCAGCGGGGTCCTATTGGAAACTAAGGGATATTAATGCCTCCTTTCAATAGAGAACCGGAACAAAGCATTAGCACATAGTGAATACATGAACTCCTCAAACTCTGGTCATCACCGGAGTGGTCCGATTATTGTCACTTGGGGTTTCGGATCATAACACATAGTAGGTGACTATAGACTTGCAAGATAGGATCTAGAACACACATATATTCATGAAAACATAATAGGTTCAGATCTGAAATAATGGCACTCGGGCCCTAGTGACAAGCATTAAGCATAGCAAAGTCATAACAACATCAATCTCAGAACATAGTGGATACTAGGGATCAAACCCTAACAAAACTAACTCGATTACATGATAAATCTCATCCAACCCATCACCGTCCAGCAAGCCGATGATGCAATTACTCACGCACGGCGTTGAGCATCATGAAATTGGTAATGGAGGATGGTTGATGATGACGACGGCGACGAATCCCCTCTCCGAGCCGAGCAGACTCGGATCAGCCCTCCCGAAAGAGATTAGGGCTTGGCGGCGGACTCCGATCGTAAAAACGCGATGAAACTTCCTCTCTGATTTTTTTCTCCCGAAAGCCAATATATGGAGTTGGAGTTGGCGTCGGAGGGCCTGAGGCCCCACGAGGTAGAGGCGGCGCCCGGGGAGGCGCGCCCCACCCTCGTGGACAGGTGTGGGCCCCCTGGTCTTCATCTTTGGCGAGGATTTTTTATTATTTATTCTAAGATATTCCGTGGAGTTTTAGGTCCTTCCGAGAACTTTTGTTTTCTGCACATAAAACAACACCATGGCAATTCTGCTGAAAACAGCGTCAGTCCGGGTTAGTTCCATTCAAATCATACAAGTTAGGGTCCAAAACAAGGGCAAAAGTGTTTGGAAAAGTAGATACGACAGAGATGTATCATACCTGTTGTGACGTTTGGTACACCCAAAGCATTCCTACGGTATCCGGGAGTTGCACAATCTCATGGTATAAGGAAATGATACTTGACATTAGAAAAGCTCATAGCAAACGAACTACACGATCTTGTGCTATGCTTAGGATTGGGTCTTGTCCATGACATCATTCTCCTAATGATGTGATCCCGTTATAGATGACATCCAATGTCCATGGTTCGGAAACCGTAACCATCTATTGATCAATGAGCTAGTCAACTAGAGGCTCACTAGGGACATGTTGTGGTCTATGTATTCACACATGTATTACGGTTTCCAGTTAAACAATTACAGCATGATCAATAGACAATTATCATGAACAAGGAAATACAATAATAACTATTTTATTATTGCCTCTAGGGCATATTTCCAACAGTCTCCCACTTGCACTAGAGTCAATAATCTAGTTCACATCACTATGTGATTGTAATGAATCCAACACCCATGTGGTTTGATCATATCTCGCTTGTGAGAGAGGTTATTAGTCAACGGGTCTGAACCTTTCAGATCCGTTTATGCTTTACAAATCTCTTTGTCATCTTGTAGATGCACCTACCACGCGCTACTTGGAGCTATTCCAAATAACTGCTCTACTGTACGAATCCGGTTTACTACTCAGAGTCATCCGGATTAGTGTCAAAGTTTGCATCGACGTAAGCCTTTACGACGAACTCTTTTACCACCTCCATAATCAAGAAAATTCCTTAGTCCACTAGTTACTAAGGATAACCTTGACCGTTTTTCTGTGATCCATTCCTAGATCACACTTGTACCCCATGACTGACTCATGGCAAGGCACACTTTAGGTGCGGTACACAGCATAGCATACTGTGGAGCCTGCGTCTAAAGCATAGGGGACGACCTTCGTCCTTTCTCTCTCTTCTGCCGTGGTCAGGTCTTGAGTCTTACTCAATACTCACACCTTATAACACAGCCAAGAACTCCTTCTTTGCCGATCTATTTTGAACTCCTTCAAAATCTCGTCACGGTGCGTATTCATTTGAAAGTACTATCAAGCGATTTTGATCTATCCTTATAGATCTTGATGCTCAATGTTCAAGTAGCTTAATCCAGGTTTTCCATTGAAAAACACCTTTCAAACAACCCTATATGCTTTCCAGAAATTCTACATCATTTCCAATCAACAATATGTCAACAACATATACTCATCAGAAATTTTATAGTGCTCCCACTCACTTCTTTGGAAATACAAGTTTCTCATAAACTTTGTATAAACCCAAAATCTTTGATCATCTCATCAAAGCGTATATTCCAACTCCGAGATGCTTACTCCAGTCCTTAGAAGGATTACTGGAGATTTGCATACTTGTTAGCATTTTTCAGGATTGACAAAACCTTACGGTTTGTATCACATACAACCTTTCCTCAAGAAAATTGTCGAGGAAACAATGTTTTGACATCCTATCTGCAAGATTTCATAAATAATGCAGTAACCGCTAATACAATTCCAACAGACTCTTAGCATCGCTACGAGTGAGAAAGTCTCACTGTAGTCAACTCCTTGAACTTGTAGGAAAACATCTTAACGACAAGTCGAGCTTTCTTAATGGTGATACTTACCATCATTGTCTGTCTTCCTTTTAAAATCCATACATGCCCAACAGCCTTACGACCATCAAGTAGTTCTTCCAAAGTATATACTTTGTTTTCATACATGGATCCTCTCGGATTTTATGGCCTCGAGCCATTCGTCAGAATCCGGGCCCACCATCACTTCTCCATAGCTCGTAGGTTCATTCTTGTCTAGCAACATGACCTCCAAGACAGGATTACGTACCACTCTGAAATAGTACGCATCCTTGTCGACCTACGAGGTTTGGTAGTGATTTGATCTGAAGTTTCATGATCACTATCATCAGCTTCCACTTCAATTGGTGTAGGCGTTACAGGAACAACTTTCTGTGCCCTGCTACACACTGGTTGAAGTGACGGTTCAATAACCTCATCAAGTCTCCATCATCCTCCCACTCAATTCTTTCGAGAGAAACTTTTCCTCGAGAAAGGACCCGTTTCTAGAAACAACCGCTTTTGCTTCCGGATCTGAAATAGGAGGTATACCCAACTGTTTTTGGGTGTCCTATGAAGATGCATTTATCCGCATTGGGTTCGAGCTTATTAGGCTAAAACTTTTTCACATAAGCATCGCAGCCCCAAACTTTTAAGAAATGAAAGCTTAGGTTTCTCTAAACCATAGTTCATACGGTGTCATCTCAACGGAATTACGTGGTGCCCTATTTAAAGTGAATGCGGTTGTCTCTAATGCCTAACCCATAAACGATAGTGGTAATTCGATAAGAGACATCATGGTATGCACCATATCCAATAGGTTGCAGCTATGATGTTCGGACACATCATCACACTATGGTGTTTGATGACCCACAAGTATAGGGGATCTATCGTAGTCCTTTTGATAAGTAAAAGTGTCGAACCCAACGAGGAGCAGAAGGAAATGATAAGCGGTTTTCAGCAAGGTATTCTCTGCAAGTACTGAAATAAGTGGTAACAGATAGTTTTGTGATAAGTTAAATTGTAACGAGCGACAAGTAACAAAAGTAAAGAAGGTGCAGCAAGGTGGCCCAATCCTTTTTGTAGCAAAGGACAAGCCGAAACAAACTCTTATAATAGGAAAAGCGCTCCCGAGGACACATGGGAATATCATCAAGCTAGTTTTCATCACGTTCATATGATTCGCGTTCGGTACTTTGATAATTTGATATGTGGGTGGGCCGGTGCTTGGGTGTTGTTCTTACTTGAACAAACATCCCACTTATGATTAACCTCTATTGCAAGCATCCGCAACTACAACAAAAGTATTAAGGTAAACCTAACCATAGCATGAAACATATGAATCCAAATCAGCCCCTTACGAAGCAACGCATAAACTAGGGTTTAAGCTTCTGTCACTCTAGCAACCAATCATCTACTTATTACATCCCAATGCCTTCCTCTAGGCCCAAATAATGGTGAAGTGTTATGTAGTCGACGTTCACATAACACCACTAGAGAATAGACAACATACATCTCATCAAAATATCGAACGAATACCAAATTCACATGACTACTAATAGCAAGACATCTCCCATGTCCTCAGGAACAAACGTAACTACTCACAAAGCATATTCATGTTCATAATCAGAGGGGTATTAATATGCATATAGGATCTGAACATATGATCTTCCACCAAATAAACCAATTAGCATCAACTACAAGGAGTGATCAACACTACTAGCAACCTACTAGTACCAATCCCGGACTTGGAGACAAGAATTGGATACAAGAGATGAACTAGGGTTTGGAGATGAGATGGTGCTGGTGAAGATGTTGATGGAGATTGCCCTCTCCCGATGAGAGGAGCGTTGGTGATGATGATGACGATGATTTCCCCTCCGGAGAGGGAAGTGTCCCCGGCGAACAGCTCTGCCGGAGCCCTAGATAGGTTCCGCCAAGGTTCCGCCTCGTGGCGGCGGAGTTTCGTCCCGAAAGGTTGCTTATGATTTATTTCTCATCGAAAGACTTCATATAGGAGAAGATGGACGTCGGAGAGCCACCAGGGGGCCCACGAGGTAGGGGGCGCGCCCAGGGGGGCGCCCCCACCCTCGTGAGCAGGGTGTGGGCCCCCTGGCCTTCATCTTTGGCGACGATTTTTCTTTATTTATTTTAAGGTATTCCGTGGAGTTTCAGGATTTTTGGTATTGTGCAGAATAGGCCTTCAATATTTGCTCCTTTTCCTGAGAATTCCGGTATCGGCATTCTCCCTCTTCATGTAAACCTTGTAAAATAGGAGAGAATAGCCATAAGTATTGTGACATAACGTGAAATAACAACCCATAATGCGATAAATAGCAATATAAAAGCATGATGCAAAATGGACGTATCAACTCCCCCAAGCTTAGACCTCGCTTGTCCTCAAGCGAAAAGCCGATAACAATAAATATGTCCTCATGTTTAGAGGTAGAGGCGTCGATAAAAATAAAATGCGGATTTGAAGGCATCATGATTATTCTCATAACAGCAACATATATAGATTTGTCATATGATTACTTATGTTCAAGTGATGATCTTTTCAAAACGCAAAAGTATGAATCAGAAACCTTATTGGGCACTAACAAATTATAACCTCAGTCATTGAAGCAATTGCAATTTATCATAACATCGGAAAGAGTCTATGTCAGAGCTTAAAAGCAAGTCCACATACTCAACTATCACTTAGTCCTTCATAATTGCTAACACTCACGCAATACTTGTGGTTACGGAGTCTTAACGGACACGAGGAGAAAGATAGGGGCTTTTAGTTTTGCCCCACAACCTTTTACCTCAAGGGTAATGTCAACAATAATAATTCATGCTCCCTACATCCAATTAGATATATATATCATGTTCTGTCCAACATCTTTGGGCTTGCCAAAGGATAAAATGAAAAGGAAAGGTGAAGATCACCGTGACTCTTGCATAAGGTAGAGGATAATAATAAAAGATAGGCCCTTCGCAGAGAGGAAGCGAGGTTGCCATGCGCTTTTATGGTTGGATGCACAAAATCTTACTGCAAAAGAAGGTCACTTTATATTGCCCCTTGTATGTGGAACTTTATTATGCAGTCCGTCGCTTTTATTACTTCCACAACAAGTTTGTACAAAGCTTAATTCTCTGCACTAATAAGTCATGCATAATTAGAGAGCAATTTTTATTGCTTGCACCGATGACAACTTACTTGAAGGATCTTACTCAATCCATAGGTAGATATGGTGGAATCTCATGGCTAAACTGGTTTAAGGGTATTTGGAAGCACAAGTAGTATCTCTACTTGGTGCTGAGAATTTGGCTAGCATGAGGGGGAAAGGCAAGCTCAATGTCACGCCAAATATGCGACCCTATCCAAAAGGAACTCGACGGTCCCACCAAGGATAGACCCGCATATTGAAACGCTTTTCCAAGGTGGATATCATTACATCAACATTACATAATAGATGGGGATACATACAAGACATACAATGCCACATGAATACAACAACATCATATACAAGAGATCAACATCCGACTACGGATGGAACATAAACAGGAACTCAAACAATATCCACCCTGCTAGCCCAGGCTGCTGACCTGGAACCTATCCCCTGATCGAAGAAGAAGCAGAAGAAGAACTCCAAAACAAGGAACATCGCTCTCGCGTCAAGATCATCGCGAAACCTGTACCTGCAATTGTTGGTGTAGTAATCTGTGAGCCATGAGGACTCAGCAATCCCATTACCATGGGTATCAAGACTAGCAAAGCTTAAAGGGTAAGGAAGGGGTAAGGTGGTGATGTTGCAGCAGCGACTAAGCATATATGGTGGCTAACATACGCAAATGAGAGCGAGAAGAGAAACAAAGGAACGATCGTCAACTAGTAATGATCAAGAAGTGATCCTGAACTCCTACTTACGTCAGACATAACCCAAGAAACCGTGTTCTCCTCTCGATCAACCCGAAAAGAGACACTCACAGTTACGCACACGGTTGGTGTATTTTAGAAAAGTTTGCTTCAAGTTTACTACAACCGGATATTAACAAATTCCCATCTGCCACATAACCGCGGCACGGCTTTGAAATTTTATACCCTGCAGGGGTGTCCCAACTTAGCCCATGATAAGCTCTCGCGATCAACGAAGGATATTCCTTCTCCACGTGAAGACCCGATCAGTCTCGGAATACCGGCTACAAGACATTTCGACAACAATAAAACAAGACCAGCAAAGCCGCCTGATGTGACGACAAATCCCGATAGGAGTCGCACGTACCTCGTTCTCGTGGCACACGGATAAGTCAAGCTACGAGTAAAACCAACCCTCGAGTTGCCCGTGGTGGCCCAGGTTGCTGCCGGTTCGGACCAACACTCGAAGGAGCACTGGCCCGGGGGCTAAAATAAAGATGACCCTCGGGCTCAAAACCCAAGGAAAAAGGGCTAGGTGAGGCAAATGGTAAAACCAATGTTGGGCCTTCTTTGGAGGAGTCTTATTCAAAGCGAACTGTCAAGGGGGTCCCATAAATCACCCGACCGCGTTAGGGACGCAAAATCCGGGAACATAATACCGATATGACGGAAACTAGGGCGGCAAGAGTGGAACAAAACACCAGGCATAAGGCCGAGCCTTCCACCCTCTACCCAGTATATAGATGCATTAATAATATAAGATATATTGTGATATCCCAACAAGTAAACATGTTCCAACAAGGAACAACATCTCCATGTTCCAACAAGGAACAAACTTCATCTTCACCTACAACTAACAACGCTATAAGAGGGGCTGAGCAAAGCGGTAACATAGCCAAACAACGGTTTGCTAGGAAGGGTGCAAAAGGTTAGAGGCTGACATGGCAATTTGGGAGGCTTGAGGAACAAATGATAGGTAGCGCAGCATAGCGATAGAACGAAGCAACTAGCATAGAATTGATAGTAGTGAGATCCAGGGTAGCGGTCATCTTGCCTGAAATCCCGCAAGGAAGAAGAACGAGTCCATGAAGAAGATGAAGCCACGAAGACGAACCAAGCGTAGACGAACGAATCCTCACGATCGCAACGAAACGGGAACTAACAAGAAGAAGCACACAACAAAGGTAAACACACCACACATGAACATGACAAGATGCACAACAAATATGATGCATGACAAAGCTAGATGAGGCTACTCATAGCAAGAGATGATGCAAACAAGAGCAACACATCAAAGCAAGTTTAAATGAGGCCGGGAACAACATATAACAATTCCGGTAAGTCCTCATATGCAAATTTCGAAATTGGTCTAGATCTGAATAAACCTTATGTTCAAGTTGTTAAACAGCAAGTTAAAATGCACCACAATGATCTACACGAAAATCTAGTCAAGTTACATATAATGTTCATTTAATTCGGAGCTACGGCCTAGAAGATATGAGCAAAACAAGATAAGCATGGCATTGATGCAAAATGCATACAAACATCAAACAAACACCTCAAAACAAGGATGCAACATGATAATATGAAACTACATGCAAAATCAAGCAAGTTTCATATAGGGCACACTCAAAACGGAGCAACGGTTCAACACAAACACCCTATACAAGTCATGACAACAATCTGTCCAAAACAGCAAGTAGGCATATTGCAAGCATCAAAACAACATGATACAGCACCTCAATATGAAAACAAAAGGCATGGGAATGAATAACAGGTAAAGCACAACAAAACATGAACACTGAACTATCTCCAGAAATCACTAGAACATGCTCAAAAGGACATGGCAAGATTGAAAATAATAACAGTTTCAGACTTTAGCAGAAATAACATCAGGTTGCAATGTTTAGAGCTATCAAACAACATGGTACAGGAACTTATCATGGCAAAAAAAGGCATGGGATGAACCTACTAAATTCATAGACCAAAATTCCTTTACTGACCATGAGCCAAAAAGGATCATAAGATATGATGGCACCCATGTAAACATGGCAAGTTATATTACAGATTCATACATGGCAGGAACAACAATAAGTAGGCATCTTGGTGAGCTCGAACCACTCACCACAGAGCAATACATGGCATGGAAAGGCAACTCACAGTAATAACACATGGCATAGAAGCTATACATGGCAAGAACAACATCATATCATACAAGGATCAACTACAACAACCTTGGCAAAATTGAATAACATGTAAACAACCTGCCAGGAAACATTCTATAGCAAACGTAGAGCTCGATTGACTCAAGCTATGTCACTCCATAATTGCAAACAAGGGCATGGATGGATAGAGAATAACCATATGTTCAAAACATCCTTACTGAAGTATCTCAAAATAAGCATGGATCTCTCGGTAGCATCAAGTTAACATGGCATAAAAATATCAGCAGAACAGGGGCTGAAATCAGCAACATCATGAAGCCTAGTTTGCATGCTTGTGCTAGTCACCACAGAGATCACAAAAATACATGGCATACACCCCTGTAAAGATGGCATGGCATATTACAAAACACATGTAGGGCTCAAGTTCATAGGGTGCACACATCAATCATGGCAAAAATGACAAAAGTGCATGTTCTGATAAGAAACTGAAACTAACATCACATAGCCCTCTTGCAACGAAGATTCAGGCATCAAGATGATCTCAAATGAATATGATGCAATGGAATGAAATGAAGCACTCGTCGAGGCGAACAATTTGACATATTACACGCGCAAAACGGAGCTACGGACGCAGAGATACGGCATGATAAAATGGCATGAAAAAGTCAAATCTCAGGGACTTAGTGGGAAACGGGTCAACCTTGGGTTCGCACGGAAATCGATGCAGGGCCGGAGTTCGCCGGACATGTGGCCGGAGAGGAGGGAGATGGATGGGCGGATCCGGGGGGTCGGAGAAGGGCGGAGGAGGCCGGGGGCGACGCCGGAGCCCGGCGAGGCTGTGGGAGGAGGCCGGCGCCGGAGGAGGTGCGTTCCGGCCGGCCGAGGCGTAAGGCCGGGCGAGGCGCCGAGACGCGACGGCGCGTGAGCACCGCGGCGGAGGTGCGGGCGGCGATCGGACGGGCGGCGGCGGGCGCGCGGGTCATGAGGCGAGGCGGCGGCGATACATGAAGGCTGGGCAGCAAGCCTCGGCCATGTCATGCGGCGCGTGACGGCAAGGCAGGACAGGTGGCGCGGTCGGATTGGATGGGGGCGACGGGCGGACATGTCAGGCTGCGGCCGGACGTGTCCGGTGGCGGCGGAGGGCGATTTTTAGGGTTAGGGAGGGATTTCCTCCGCGAAAATGAAGAGGGAGGACCTATTTATAGGTAGAGGGAGCTAGGAGAGTCCAAATGAGGTGCGGTTTTCGCCCACACGATCGTGATCGAACGACCGAGAGCATGGAGGGGAGTTCGCTGGGTTTTGGGCCACTTTGGAAGGGGTGTTGGGCTGCACACAAAAGAGGCTTTAACAGTTACCCGGTTAACCGTTGGAGTACCAAACGACCTCCAAATGGCACGAAACTTGACAGGCGGTCTACCGGTACTATAACAAGGCCGCTTGACAAACCTCGTTACATTCCGAGACCGTTTAACACCCGCACGTGAAAAGAGGTAAAAGGGAGCGCCGGGGGACATAGGAGTGCCGGATTGCAAAACGGACAACGGGGAAAATGCTCGGATGCATGAGACGAACACGTATGCAAAATGAGATGCACATGATGACATGATATGAAATGCAGATGATGACATGGCAAAGTGCAACACGCAAGCACATGACATGGCAACGCCGACGAATAACTGAAGGACACCTGGCGCATCGAATCCGGGGCGTTACACTCAACATGTTAGAGGATCCATGACAACATACTTTATCTCAGATATCAGAAAACATAACTCATTATGTTCTCTTCCTTGTCCAACATCAACTCTTTAGCATGTCATATTTTAATGAGTGCTCCCAATCATAAAAGATGTCAATGATAATATATATATATGTGAAACCTCTCTCTCCTTATCACTTCCTATTAATTGCAACGATGACCAAAGCTATATTTGCCAACTCCCAACAACTTTTAATCATCATACTCTTTCTATGTGGAGTCATTACTTTCACTAAGATCAATATTAACTCTTTGATTCTTTTTATCCCCTTTTTTATTCACCCAAGATCATGGCAAAGTAATCAAGCTCTTGACTCAACACTAATCTTTATTATATATAGCTCACGGACTCGATTACCTAGAGGGGTCATAAAGCAAAACTTCAAAACTAGATCATGCCATGACTTTATTCTACTAAATCAAGATACTACTAATAGGATCGAACTAAGAAAAACGGTAAGATAGGAGTTGTGATGGAGATACGATACCGGGGCACCTCCCCCAAGCTTGGCAGTTGCCAAGGGGAGTGCCCATACCCATGTGATTATGTCTCCTTTGTTGTTGGTGATGCAGGCTTGCCCTTCTCTTTCTCCAACTTGCGTCTGAGGGTGAAATTATCAATCCTCAACTCATCATTCTCGATCTCAAGCTTTATTATCCTTTTGCATAATGCCTCTTTGCTTTCTTGCTTGAAGCGGGGGAACTGGTTCATCTTCATCTTCCTCATCGGGGTACCATATATATGGATAGGTATCCTTGAATATGTTTTTATCTAAAGACCGGTAAGAAACTGGGCAATCCTCCTCTGAATCTTGAGGCGACATGTTAATCTAACCTGCAGAGGGACAGTTTGAAACAAAACAGAGGATATTTGCGTGATACGGAGTCAAAACCTTGGGAGTATATATAATGAATTTTACCGACCAAAATACGTATCGTGCAAGAAAACGGAGTCCGGAGGGCACACGAGGTGCTCACGAGGTGGGGGCGCGCCCGGGGGTAGGGCGCGCCTCCACCCTCGTGAAGCCCTCGTGTCCTTCCCGGACTACCACTTATTTTTCTATTTTTCTAAATATTCCAAAACAGAGAAATATTGCCTTAAAAATTGTTTTGGAGTCGGTTTACTTACCGTACCGCATACCTATTCCTTTTCGGAGTCTGGGACGTTCTAGAAAGTGTCCCTTATGTATTCCTCCGGGGTTACGGTTTCAATAATATTGGTTTCAACATTTATGGGATTACCTGAGATATAGTGTTTGATCCTTTGACCGTTTACCACCTTCGGATTTGTGCCTGCGAAGTTGTTGATTTTTATGGCACCGGAACGATAGACCTCCTCGATAACTTAGGGACCTTCCCATTTAGAGAGAAGTTTTCCTGCAAAAAATATTAAACGAGAGTTGTATAGCAATACATAATCACCTACATTAAACTCACGCTTTTGTATCCTTTTGTCATGCCATCTTTTAACTTTTTCTTTAAACAACTTGGCATTTTCATAGGCTTGGGTTCTCCATTCATCAAGTGAGCAAATATCAAATAACCTCTTCTCACCGGCGAGTTTGAAATCATAGTTGAGCTCTTTAATAGCCCAATATGCCTTATGTTCTAGTTCGAGAGGTAAGTGACATGCTTTTCCATAAACCATTTTATACGGAGACATCCCATAGGATTCTAATATGCAGTTCTATAGGCCCATAATGCATCATCAAGTTTCTTGGACCAATTCTTTCTAGACCTATTAACAGTTTTTTGCAAAATTAATTTGAGCTCTCTATTACTCAATTCTACTTGACCACTAGACTGTGGGTGATAAGGAGATGCAATTCTATGATTAACGTCATATTTAGCAAGCATTTTACGGAAAGCACCATGAATAAAATGTGAACCACCATCAGTCATTAAATATCTAGGGACTCCAAACCTCGGAAAAATAACTTCCTTAAGCATTTTAATAGAAGTATTATGATCAGCACTACTAGTTGGAATAGCTTCTACCCACTTAGTAACGTAATCAACAGCAACTAAAATATGAGTATATCCATTAGAGGCAGGAAAAGGTCCCATATAATCAAAGCCCCAAACGTCAAATGGTTCAATAACAAGTGAATAATTCATAGGCATTTCTTGACGTCTACTAATATTACCAATTCTTTGACATTCATCACAAGACAAAACAAACTTACGGGCATCCTTTAAGAGAGTAGGCCAATAAAAACTGGATTGCAATACCTTATGTGCAGTTCTATCTCCAGCGTGGTGTCCTCCATAAGCTTCGAAGTGACACTTGCGTAGGATCTGTTCCTGTTCATGCTCAGGTACACAACGTCTAATAACACCATCTACTCCCACTACAACAAAATTGACATATTGTGACGAAAATCCTTGTGACGATGGTGGACAACATCACCTAAATGCCTAATGTGTGATGTTCTAATAGGTGGCGTCACTAATTACCGCAAATCGGTGACGTTAGACGTCACTGGGATGCCTCGGCCTTTCAGCACACCTGGTTGCCAATTTCTGTGACGATTTGGTATTTTGTATGACGAACTAGCTGGAGTCACCGAATACTACAAATATGTGATGATCATTTTTTTGTCATGTAGCGTCTAGCAGTGGGGTCCACCATAGCTAGTTCACGGGTTATCGAGAGGTAGGAGCCATGCGTCGGTTTTGGCAATGGGACCCGCCACCATTTTTTTAAAGTCTATTTAGTGTTGTAATTATTTTATTTTATCTAATATAAGTAGGTAGTTGCCATGGAAATACTTATGAATATTATATTCCAAATATCTTACTTGTAGTCCTATGTCTATTGCATCTGTCCAATATATATGTAGTAGTAATGTTATCATTTCATATATCTTGTAGAAAAAAGACAAGTACAATAATCAGGACCCAAGTCCCATTGAATTTTTCAAAGGCAACCATACAAACAGCAAGACCGGTAGCATGAGCGAGCTAGCACTTCTAGCTCATGTAAGATTTCTTCCTTTATTGTTTCTGACTTGAAATAGATTCTCATATTGATAAAGTGTAATCTAGCATATGAACTTTGCCTTAGCATCAATGTTTTTCTTTATACTATAGAATGCAATGGAAAAGAAAAGGAAAACACAATCAGAAGGTGAGCAGCCAGTATCCGATACAGCGATTGTGGATGAAGTTCTAAAGGAAGAAAGCGCCCATAGCACCCTCCTTTCCAGCATGGGGTATCCATCAAGATCCGGGAGGTCTGGAAGCTCTACTTCATTAGCCCAGATCAAAGTTTTAGAAAAAAGAATTGAACAGAAGGATAGAGAGGCAAGAGATGCAAATGATAGGTAATTATCTTATTTCCCTTTCCGTTCTTGTTGTTTCTTTTTGCTTGCTTCTGTGTGCAGAGTGCACTCATTTCAGTGAACAAAAGTTCAACTAACGAGTGCTTCTTTTAACCTGGGATGCTTCCTCTAAGCAAGCTATTGGTTATGCATATTTTAAAACATTATAAGTTATTCTTGGGTTTAATGTTTCATTGGCCCATGGACATGCTTGCCTTGAAATTTAATAATGTACTTCTCTATTTCAAATCGATACCCTTGTACCTTGTTATCTTGTCTATTTTCATCTCTATACGATGCAATGTTGCTGTGTTTTGTGATTTATAGGCATCAAGAGGAGTTAGCCGCAAGACTTGAAGAACAAAAGAGAGCATTTGAAGAGATACAAAAGAAGCAGCAAGAAGAATTGGAAGCTCTAAAGAAGATCCATGAAGAGAAGAATGAAGCCTGGACAAAGAAGCAACAATAGACAGAAAATCTGCTTGATTTTCTCTTGAGGGCTCAAGCAGCTCAGCAAGCAACTCAGCAGTCCCAGTCCAAACCAGATGGTTTATGAATGGCATCCTTACATTGGAATCATCAGGATAACATATGTGTCTTTAGTTAATATTAGTTTTCATCTTGTCTATTATATGTGTCAAACTTGAGTCAGTTTTTTACTGTCATTTTGTTTACAGAATGATTTGGTCGAGACGATTTCTTATATAATATGATTTGACTTTCATATCAATTTATGATGTGATTTTTCTCTTTAACTTTTTCATATAATCTGATGTGATGTGATGTGAATTAAATACTTATTTTCATCGTAATTTAGATTCGAAAGAAAGTAAAAAAAATTGATGACGTCATCTTCATCGATAATAAAAGTAGTGGCACTAGTAGTGGATAGCCTATCGGGTGTTGATGTGGCATAAAGTTAGTGACGTTGCCTCGTCACCGAATATGGTACAACATGGCATATTTTCTCCTAACATGTGACGTTAATTGACCGTCATGGAAATAACAAGTCAATGACGTTCTATATAACGTCACCAAAGGTCCTAATTTCGATGACGTTTTTGCGCGTGCGCCGTCACTAGGAGTAATCTATGACGGGGATTCCGAGACGATGCTTGTGACGCCCATAAAATGTCACCGGGGGGTAATTTGTGACGTTATTAGATATTCGATGACATTTTTTAGCTCGTCATAGTAGGTCCGATCTCTTGTAGTGTCCTTCTTTATAAAGATGTGGATCATCCCAAAAGTAATGTCGCAGATCATAAAAGAACTTTTTCTTTTGTTGGTATGTGAAGCTAGGTGGTATAAATTTAGCAACAATATAATTAGCATAATCAGCATACCATGGAGTGTTACGAGAAGTGCTTATGACATTTAATTGTTCATCAGGAAAGCTATCATCAATAGGTAGTGGGTCATCAAGAGCATTCTCTAACCTAGACAAGTTGTCTGCAACGGGGTTCTCAGCTCCTTTTCTATCAACAATATGCAAATCAAATTCTTGCAACAACAGAACCCATCTAATAAGTCTAGGTTTAGCATCTTTCTTTTCCATGAGATATTTAATAGCAGCATGATCAGTGTGAATAGTTACTTTAGAATCAACAATATAAGGTCCGAATTTATCACAAGCAAATACAACTGCTAAAAGTTCCTTTTCGGTAGTAGCATAATTTCTTTGAGCATTGTCTAGAGTCTTACTAGCATAATGGATAACATTTAACTTCTTATCAACTCTTTGCCCTAGAACAGCACCTACAGACATAATCACTAGCATCACACATAATTTCAAAGGGTAAATTCCAATCGGTGGGAACAACGGTGCAGATACTAATGCTTTCTTAAGTATTTCAAATGCTTCTACACAATCATCATCAAAGACAAACGGTACATCTTTTTGTAATAAATTAGTCAGAGGTCGAGAAATTTTTGAGAAGTCCTTAATGAACCTCCAATAAAACCCGACGTGACCAAGGAAACTTCTTATACCTTTGATGTCCTTGGGACATGGCATCTTTTCAATAGCATCAACCTTGGCTTTATCAACTTCAATACCTCTTTCAGAAACTTTGTGCCCCAAGACAATACCTTCATTAACCATAAAGTGGCACTTTTCCCAATTCAAGACAAGATTAGTTTCTTAACATCTATGAAAAACTCTAACAAGATTGCTCAAGAAATCGAAAAAAGAGGAACCATAGGCGGAAAAGTCGTCCATGAAAACCTCACAAATCTTTTCACAAAAGTCGAGAGAATATAGCCATCATGCATCTTTGAAAGGTAGCAGGTGCATTACATAAACCAAAAGGCATACGTCTATAAGCAAAAGTACCAAAAGGGCATGTAAAAGTAGTCTTTGATTGATCTTTAGCCGACACTGGTATTTGAGAGAAACCAGAATAACCATCTAGAAAGCAATAATGTGTATGTTTGCATAATCTTTCTAGCATTTGATCAATAAAAGGTAAGGGGTAATGATCTTTCTTAGTGGCTTTATTTAATTTTTGGAAATCAATTACCATCCTATAACCTGTGATAATTCTTTGCGGAATCAATTCATCTTTATCATTAGGGACAACAGTCATACCTCCCTTCTTAGGGACACAATGGACAGGACTTACCCACTGACTATCAGCAACGAGATAAATTATACCTGCCTTCAGGAGCTTGAGTATTTCTTTTCTTACAACTTCTTTCATTTTAGGATTGAAACGTCGTTGAGGATCACGAACTGGTTTGGCATCCGCTTCCAAATTTATTTTATGTTGACATAGAGTGGGACTAATACCCTTAAGATCATCGAGAGTATATCCAATAGCTGCACGGTGCTTCTTCAGAGTTTTCAATAATCTTTCTTCTTCATGCTCTGAAAGGTTAGCATTAATAATAACAGGATATATTTTCTTTTCATCAAGACAAGCATATTTATGATTATCAGGCAACGGTTTAAGCTCAAACACGGGATCACCCTTGGGTGGAGGAGGATCCCCTAGGATTTCAACAGGCAAATTGTGTTGCAGAATAGGTTCCTGTTTAAAGAATACTTCATCTATTTCCCTTCTTTCATTCATGAACATATCATTTTCATGGTCTAGCAAATAATGTTCTAAAGGGTCACTAGGAGGTACAGCAATAGAAGCAAGACCAATAATTTCATCCTTACTAGGCAATTCTTCCTCACGATGTTGTTTACTAAATTTAGAGAAATTAAACTCATGAACCATATCATCCAAGCCAGCTGTAACAACATTCTTTTTGCAGTCTATCGTAGCATTAACAGTATTCAAGAAGGGTCTACCAAAAATAATGGGACAAAAGCTATCTTGTGGAGAACCAAGAACAAGAAAATCAGCGGGATATTTGGTTTTTCCACACAGGACTTCGACATCTCTAACAATTCCTATTGCATATATAGTATCTCTATTGGCAAGTTTAATTGTAACATCAATATCTTCTAACTTAGCAGGTGCGATATCATGCATAATTTCTTTATATAAGGCAATGGGTATAACACTAGCACTAGCACCCATATCACATAAGCCATGATAACAATGATCTCCTATTTTAACAGAAATAACAGGCACGCCTACCACGGGTCTATGTTTATCTCTATCACAGGGTTTAGCAATTCTAGCAGTTTCACCAGAGAATTGAATGACATGCCCATCAATATTATCAGATAAGAGATCTTTAACAATAGCAATATTAGGTTCTACTTTGACTTGCTCAGGAGGTGTATAAGTTCTAGTATTGCTTTTACGAACAACAGTTGAAGCTTTAGCATGATCCTTTACTCTAACAGGGAAAGGTGGTTTCTCAACATAAGAGGTGGGAACAATAGGATCATTATAAGTGATAGTCTTTTCTTCAACTTTAATAGGTGCAGCTACTTTTACTTCTATGGGAGGATGATATATAAACCACTTCTCCTTAGAGAGATCAACATAAGTAGCAAAAGATTCACAGAAAGAAGCTACTATCTCAGAGTCAAGTCCATATTTAGTGCTAAACTTACGGAAAATATCGGTATCCATAAAAGATTTAACACAATCAAACTTAGGTGTCATACCTGACCCCTTACCTTCGTCGAGGTCCCAATCTTCAGAGTTGTGTTTAATTCTATCAAATAAATTCCATCTAAATTCAATAGGCTTCATCATAAAAGAGCCAGCACAAGAAGTATCGAGCATGGTGCGATTGTTATCAGAAAGCCGAGCATAAAAACTTTGCATAATCACTTCTTTTGCGAGCTCATGATTGGGGCATGAATATAACATTGGTTTAAGCCTCCCCCAAGCTTGAGCGATGCTTTCTCCTTCGCGAGGCCAAAAATTATATATATAATTGCGATCATGATGAACAACATGCATAGGGTAATACTTTTGATGAAATTCCAATTTCAGTCTTTTATAGTTCCATGATCTCGTATCACATAGCCTATACCATGTCAATGTGTCTTCCTTCAAAGATAAAGGAAAAGCCTTCTTCTTAACAACATCATCGGGTACACCTGCAAGCTTAAATAATCCACAAATTTCATCCACATAAATTAAGTGCTCATCAGGGTTCTTTGTTCCATCTCCTGTAAAAGGATTAGCTAGCAGTTTTTCCATCATACCCGAAGGAAATTCAAAAGGAGTTTCATTTTCAATAGGTTCGGTAGGTTGAGTAGGTTGAGGAGCAACTCTTTGCTCTACTGGACGGGGTGAAGATACCCCGAACAAGCCCCTCAGAAAATTACTTTCCATAGTAACAAGTGACAGAAAATTTCAGCACACTAAATAAATTTTTCCTTACCAAATTCCACCTACCAAAGGCGCTTCACTCCCCGGCAACGGCGCCAGAAAAGAGTCTTGATGACCCACAAGTATAGGGGATCGATCGTAGTCCTTTTGATAAGTAAGAGTGTCGAACCCAACGAGGAGCAGAAGGAAACGATAAGCGGTTTTCAGCAAGGTGTTCTCTGCAAATACTGAAATAAGTGGTAACAGATAGTTTTGTGATAAGGTAAATTGTAATGAGCAACAAGTAACAAAAGTAAATAAGGTGCAGCAAGGTGGCCCAATCCTTTTTGTAGAAAAGGACAAGCCGAAACAAACTCTTATAATAGGAAAAGCGCTCCCGAGGACACATGGGAATATCATCAAGCTAGTTTTCATCATGTTCATATGATTCGCGTTCGGTACTTTGATAATTTGATATGTGGGTGGACAGGTGCTTGGGTGCTGTTCTTACTTGAAAAAACATCCCACTTATGATTAACCTCTGTTGCAAGCATCCGCAACTACAACAAAAGTATTAAGGTAAACCTAACCATAGCATGAAACATATGGATCCAAATCAGCCCTTCTGAAGCAACGCATAAACTAGGGTTTAAGCTTACATCACTCTAGCAACCCATCATCTACTTATTACTTCCCAATGCCTTCCTCTAGGCCCAAATAATGGTGAAGTGTTATGTAGTCGACGTTCACATAACACCACTAGAGAATAGACAACATACATCTCATCAAAATATCGAATGAATACCAAATTCACATGACTACTAATAGCAAGACATCTCCCATGTCCTCAGGAACAAACGTAACTACTCACAAAGCATATTCATGTTCATAATCAGAGGGGTATTAATATGCATATAGGATCTGAACATATGATCTTCCACCAAATAAACCAATTAGCATCAACTACAAGGAGTAATCAACACTACTAGCAACCTACTAGTACCAATCCCGGACTTGGAGACAATAATTGGATACAAGAGATGAACTAGGGTTTGGAGATGAGATGGTGCTGGTGAAGACGTTGATGGAGATTGCCCTCTCCCGATGAGAGGAGCGTTGGTGATGATGATGACGATGATTTCCTCCTCGAAGGGAAGTGTCCCCGGCAGAGCAGCTCTGCTGAGCCCTAGATTGGTTCCGCCAAGGTTCCGCCTAAATGGCGGCGGAGTTTAAATCCGAAAGGTTGCTTATGATTTTTTCTCATCGAAAGACTTCATATAGGAGAAGATGGACGTCGGAGAGCCACCAGGGGCCCACGAGGTAGGGGCGCGCCTGTGGGGAGGCGCGCCCCCACACTCGTGAGCAGTGTGGGCCCTTGGCCTTCATCTTTGGCGACGATTTTTCTTTATTTATTTTAAGGTATTCCGTGGAGTTTCAGGACTTTTGGAGTTGCGCTAATAGGCCTTCAATATTTGCTCCTTTTCCAGCCCGAATTCCGGTGCCGGCATTCTCCCTCTTCATGTAAACCTTGTAAAATAGGAGAGAATAGCCATAAGTATTGTGACATAACGTGAAATAACAGCCCATAATGCGATAAATATCGATATAAAAGCATGATTGTCGGTGTCAAAACCGGCGGATCTCGGGTAGGGGGTCCTGAACTGTGCATCTAGGCGGATGGTAACAGGAGACAACGGACACGATGTTTTTACCCAGGTTCGGGCCCTCTCGATGGAGGTAATAGCCTACTCCTGCTTGATTAATATTGATGATATGGGTAGTACAAGAGTAGATCTACCACGAGATCAAGGAGGCTAAACCCTAGAAGCTAGCCTATGGTATGATTGTTGTTCGTCCTACGGACTAAAACCCTCCAGTGTATATAGAACCATAGGATAGGTTAGGGTTACACAGAGTCGGTTACAATGGTAGGAGATCTACATATCCGTATCGCCAAGCTTGCCTTCCACGCCAAGGAAAGTCCCATCCGGACACGGGACGAAGTCTTCAATCTTGTATCTTCATAGTCTTGGAGTCCGGCCGTGACTATAGTCCGGCTATCCGTACACCCCTAGTCCGGGACTCCTCGGTAGCCCCGAACCAGGCTTCAATGATGATGAGTGCAGCGCGTTGATTGTCTTCGGCATTGCGAGGCGGGTTCTTCTCCAAATTCCATATACTTGTCGAATAGTGTCAAAACCCGATAAATGCTGCGCTCCTCGGCTTCTACGCCCAATAATGGCCATCTTCCACGTGTTTGAATGAATGCGAAAAGCTAGGGTATTTTTATAATTACCCCCCAGCCGCGCAAATGAGCCGCCTATAAAAGGGGCAAGGATTTAGATCTGAGTCACACCATCCCCCTTTGCGAGCTTTCATGGGCGCCTCCGATCAAAGCCCGTTCCATCATGGACGATCGATCTGGCTCCTCCTCTCGCTCCCGGCCCCGGCCAGAAGTGGGAGAGATGCTCGGTCCGCATAGAGAGCTAGTTATATTCCAAGCCAAGGGATTTCTTCCCCGGCCTTCTTGGTCCCGGTTCGAGCCGGACTTGCCACCTACAAGGGCGGAAAGCAAGCGGAGAGCGTCCCCGATCCCTCTAAAGGAGAGCGGGTATGCTTCATCTCTTATCTAGTAAGAGGACTCGGATTTCCAACCATCCGTTTCTCTGGGGGCTCCTGGAGTTCTACGGCCTCCAGCTGCACCATCTTACTCCTGCCTCCATCTTGCACATCGCGGGCTTCGTGGCCCTTTGCGAACTATTCTTGGGCGTCGAGGCTCATTTCGGTTTGTGGAAGAGAATATTCTGCCTAGTACCCCGTTCTCATGTGGGGTCAATATATCAAGTGGGCGGAGCCGAGCTATGGCGCATCGCCGGGACCGGATACCTATCCGGAACCCCAAGAAAGCGTCCAAGACCGGCCTTGAATGGTTTTACTTGGAGGACGTCCCGCTGCGGATCCTGTTGGATCGGCCTCCGGAGTTCAGCAATGCTACTCTGAAGAAGCGCCTAAGCTGGCGCCCTCGGAGCCCCCGGAGAGAAGATGACCGGGATGTCCTTTATTTGATGAGCCGAATAAAGTTACTGGCTCATGCCGGATTGACCATGACAGGAGTCATGGCAATCTGCATAATGAGGTGAGTGCAGCCACTCCAATCTGAGGCCACCCATGTGGGACTTCAACGGGAGGACGATGCCACCCGCCATGGCCGCAAAGGGCGTGGATCGGTCACCGAACTGGTGAAGATCTTATGCGCCATGTATAAAGGGAGGAGGAGGATTTCCTCCGTGTCAATCCTTGAAGGAATTTTCTTTGAATAATCCTCGAGCTGGGTAAGCAAACATCTTTGTGACTGTCGATCCATGTTCCCATGGTTAAATATCTCATTTCGCGGTTTACTGCGGGAACTACGCCGGACTGTGGAGAAGATACACAGCCCGCCCCCACAACCCGAGGATCCAGAACGGTCCCTCGATCCGACCTCCGAAGAGGATCCGGATATAAAGGTGGAGTTGATCGACGGGGTATTCCACCAACTTAGCATCGACAATGCTTTGTTTGCCATTACGGCTGATTACCTCGGAGTACTTCCAGCCTCACAGGTAAATGACACCAAGATCCCAAAACCCTGATAATGACCCATCCATGCTTATTTTTTTATCACCGTATACCAATGGTGCTTCGAAGGGGGTACCTTCGAGGCAGGAAGCCGAGCCCGCGGCGGCTGGCCAACAAAGGGCAGTGCGGTCCGGATCGAAACTCCGCCGCAACGGTATGGTGTGTCACCATACTCCCAGGATTGATTCTTGGAAGGCATACTAACGCTGGTGCTCTTTTCAGGAAAAAGAGCGTTCGCCGGACTGAGTCCGGAGAGGTTGCCAATCGAACCTTCACCGGCCAGGCTTCAAAGCCGGGTCCGGAGGCTGAGGCGAGCACGAGACGTGCGTCGGATGCTCCTTCGACAGAGGATGCCGACAAGTTGTCCGCCACCAACTCCGAGGTGGAGAGCGCCTTGAATCACAGGCGCCGCCGGATAGTTCTTCGTGATGCATGTTTCTCCCAGGAGGCCTTGAATGCCTTCGATTCGGGAGATGCGCACCTCCGTGCCGCTCAAGATGGTCTAGCCAGAGCCGTGGAGCGGTATGTGAAGGACATACGGGTAAGGAAATCTGATTATATATATGCCAAGTAGCCCCGAGACTTAAAATAGTTAGAATAACTGATTTAAGGATCATTTGTTATGCAGGATCTTACAGAAAAGAATACCCGACTGTCCCAGGAGCTTGAAGAATGCAAGGCCCAACTTGAGGCCGCACTAGCCGCTACAGGGGGAGCCGCAGAGACCCCCACTGGTAATATACGCTTTAAAAATAGTTTATGAAGTGCGGCAGGTTTGTAATTCTGACAAAAATATTGCAGATGGAGCCGGACTAGATCCAGACAAGCAGCAGCTCTTGCGCCAGCTAAAGGCCGGCGAGAGCGTACTTACGAGGGTGCGGCAGGAGAAAAATAACCTCCAAGACGCCAACACCAAGCTGGGTGAGGAACTAAAGGATGTTCGCGCCCAGCTGTTTTACTCCGTAAAGGAGAATCGGCGGCTTCGTCGCGGCATTTTCAGTAAGTGCTTGAACGAACTTTGAAAGAGTTCGGCGAGGAAGGCGACTAACATAAACATGTATGTAGGTTTGCTCAAAGGTCGTCCTGAGGAGGAGATGTCCAGTTCTTCGGGTGATCTTCTTCCCGAACTACGTCAGCTGCACGACCGAGTCCGGCAGGTGATGAAAGGCATCGGCCAGGCCTTGTGGCCATCTATCTCCCTGCCCGAAGGCATTGGGGAGCTGGCAGAGCGGCTTCAAGGAGCACGGCGGCGCTTCCGGCTATGGAAGATATCGGCTTGCCGTGAAGGTGCCAGGGAGGCCTGGGCCATGGTAAAGACGTGGTACACGAAGGCTGACCCAAACCACATGGCCCAGGTCGGGCCTGTGGGGCCGGATGGGATGGAGATCCCTGTAAGCTTAGTGTACGGCCAAGTAGAATTGGCCGCCAAGTATTCCCAACAAGATTGTAAATTACATAGCCTATTAGATGGCATTGAGGAGGAATACAATGAGTCGAGTTGACTATGTAAAAATATGACATGAAAGAATGTCTTCTAGCCGGATTGTAGATCGTTTGTCATAGCGGACCTTTTAACCCGACCTCCGGACCCAATAGTCCGGAGTGTGTCGAATACCTTCGTGGTTATATAAGAACCGTGGTATGCATAGAGACAAAGGCGTAGGGGTCATTGTTGCTGTATCAAACAAGTGCCCAACTAGTTATGTTATATTACATGGGTAGTAAGAAACATCTTCCGGGAGAATAGTTCCGTTAAGGGTTCCTTTATTTGGGGTGCATGCCCTAAAGTGCATGTCAAAGCTGCTATGAAAGCAGAAAATCATCTGGGGCAGATGGGTAAATGGTTAAAAATCATCTTTCAGTTCACCGACGAATATTCCCTTAAGAACGCTAGCTTTCGGCTTCACCCGATCTAAGGTACACATCCGGTGACCGGCAGTAACAATTGCAGAGGTGCTCCCTTTACCACCTAGCCGAACAATCGGGAACGTGGGGAGTAAGCACAGGTGTCGAGCAACCCAGCTTGGCCAAAACTTAAGTCATATCGATGCATATAATGGTGAATAAAAGGTACATGCAGAAGTTTAGCATGTGTTGGGCATGAAAGCCCGTATAAATAAGCTCATTAAAGAAGCCCCCAGGTATAATGAGCGTGGACAGCGCGTCAAGTGTGTGCGAAAAAAGCGCCAACGAGCCTCTAGAGGCTTCAAGAAGAAGAAGGAGGAAGGAGAGAAATAAAAGACATCAAAAATAGAAAATGTGGACGGAGGAAGGAGACGAACTTGGAATCCGGCACTTAGGCGTAGAATCTTCGTAGACGGGCTGCGTTCCATGGGTTCGGCTCGAGTCGGTTATCCGATGCGTTTCGGAGACGGTATGCCCCGCCGGTCAGGACCTGGTCGATGATGAAGGGACCTTCCCATTTGGGCTTGAGTTTGTCCTTTTTCTTGTCCGACAGGCATAGAACTAGTTCGCCAACGTTATAAGCTTTGGCCCGTACTTCCCTGCTTTGATATCTTGAGCCTGCCGTTGATAGAATGCGGAGCGAAGCTTTTGCCACGTCGGGCTCCTCCTCCAATGCGTCCAAAGTGTCCTGCCGATCATGCTCGGCGTCTCTGTCGTCCTACATGCACCCGCGAGGTGAGTCATGTATTATGTCGCAGGGCAAGACTGCCTCTGCGCCGTACACCATGAAGAATGGTGTGAATCCGGTAGTACGATTTGGCGTGGTCCGCAGCCCCCGGAGTACGGAGTCGAGCTCCTCAACCCAGAGCGTATTAGATTCCTTGAGGGACCGCACTAGTCTAGGTTTAATGCCGCTCATGATTAGACCATTTGCCCATTCGACTTGGTCGTTGGTTTGAGGGTGATAGACTGAGGTGTAATCGAGCTTGATGCCCATGTTTTTGCACCATAATTTGACCTCATCGGCCGTGACGTTGGTGCCATTATGAGTGATGATACTGTGGGGGACACCGTAACGGTGCACTACCCCTGATATGAAGTCTATCACTGGTCCGGATTCGGCCGTTTTAACATGCTTGGCCTCTATCCATTTGGTGAATTTATCCACCATGACCAATAGGTATTTTTTCTTGTGGGTTCCTCCCTAGAGGGGTCCAACCATGTCAAGCCCCCAGACCGCGAACGGCGGTGATGGGTATAGTTTTAAGGCGGTGGGTGGCTTGTGGCTTTGGTTAGCAAAAGGCGGCAACCGACGCATCGTTGGACTAAGGCTGCGCATCTGCCGGGCCGTCGGCCAATAAAATCTTGTCGGAAGGCCTTGCCTACAAGGGCCGGGCTGCGGCGTGGTGCCCACCCAGTCCGGCATGAATTTCAGCCAGGAGATTTCGCCCTTCCTCTTCGAAGATACACCTTTGAAGGACTCCGGTAGTGCTTTTCTTATAAAGCTCTCTCTCATGGACTTTATAGGCTTTAGAGCGCCGTACTATGCAGCGAGCCTCATTTTGGTCTTCGGGGAGTTCTTGCCTAGTTAGGTAGCCTAGGAATGGTTCCGTCCGCAGGCGATAACCGCCATTATTTCGTGAGCAGAGGGTGTTATCTCGGGGCGAGCCTTCGGTTATGTCGAGTGTTGGCGTCGGCGGTGCGGTTGGGTCGGATTGATATTGCCGGACTCCCATAGTCTGGATGGCTTGAATAGCCGTTCGAAAGATATTGGGTGGGGCGGCATCGCGTTTTGCACCGATGCGTGCCAATATATCCGCCGCTGGTTGTTATCCGGGCTATATGATGAAATTCGAGCCCTTGAACCGTGCTGACATTTTTAGGACCGCATTGCGGTATGCTGCCATTTTCAGATCTTTGGCATCAAAGTCTCCGTTTATTTGAGATATTGCGAGGTTCGAATCCCCGCGCACCTCTAGGCATTGAATGCCCATGGGGACTGACATCCGGAGGCCGTGCAGAAGGGCCTCGTATTCGGATGCGTTGTTGGAGTCCGTATACATTATCTGAAGGGCGTATTGGACTGTGTCCCCGGTTGGGGACGTCGGGGCCTTGACCCCAGCCGCCAACATTTTGGAGCCGTCAAAGTGCATGATCCAATTGGAGTATGCGTCGTACTCTTTAGGGAGTTCGCCGGTCCATTCGACGGCGAAGTCGGCAAAACCTGCGACTTAATAGCTCGTCGTGGCTTATAAGTTATATCGAGCGGAAGGAGCTCTATGGCCCATTTAGCAATCGGCCCGTCTCGTCGCGGTTGTTTATAATGTCGTTAAGAGGTACTTGGAGGCTACCGTTATCGAACACTCTTGAAAGTAGTGTCGCAGCTTCCGGGATGCCATGAACACCGCATATGCTATCTTTTGATAGTGTGGGTACCGGACTTGCACGGAGTTAGGACAGTGGACACATAATAAACCGGTTTTGAATAGGGAACCGGTGTCCGTCCGCTTTCGCTCGACAACGAGCACCGCACTGACAACTTGATGTGTTGCGGCGATATATAATAGCATTGGTTCGCCCATGTTGGGCGCGGCCAGGACCGGATTTGTTGCCAAAATGGCCTTTATTTCTTCGAGTCCGGCCGTGGCGGCATCCGTCCACTCGAAGTGTTCGGTGCGGCGGAGGAGGCGGTAAAGGGGTAACGCCTTTTCCCCCAATCGGGAAATAAAGCGGCTTAGAGCCGCCACGCATCCTGGCCAATTTTGTATTTGTTTGAGGTCTTTTGGAATATCCAATTGTGACAGAGCTCGGATCTTCGCTGGGTTTGCTTCAATTTCTCTACGGACACAATGAAGCCCGGAGCTTTTAATTTGGAGCAACGCCGAAGACGCATTTTTCCGGATTGAGCTTGATGTCATATTTTCGAAGATTGTCGAATGTGAGCCTCAAGTCGTCTACTAGAGTTTCGACGTGCTTGGTTTTGACGACCACGTCATCTACATATGCTTCCACTGTTTTGCCGATCTGGTTTGCCAGACATGTCTGCATCATGCGCCGATATCTTGCGCGGCGTTTTTGAGCCCAAAGGGCATTGTGTTGAAGCGAACGGGCCGTATGGAGTGATGAATGTTGTTGCAGCTTGGTGCGGCTCCGCCATCTTGATTTGGTGGTAGCCAGATGCACGCGTCGAGGAAGCACAATGAGTCGTGTCCTGTCAGAAGCGCCAATGATTTGATCAATTCGAGGGAGGGAAGGGATCCTTTGGGCAAGCCTTATTAAGGTCCTTGAAATCAACACATAGGCGCCAGGATTTATCCTTCTTTGGTACCATCACCAGGTTTGCTAGCTAGTCCGGATGTTTTATATCTACGATGAATCCGGCTTCCAAAAGTTTGGCTAGCTCCTCTCCCATGGCCTGTCTCTTGGGTTTGGAAAAGCGCAGAAGAGCCTGTTTGTTGGCTTGAATCCTTTTAGGATATTTAGGTTGTGCTCGGCCGGTGGCGTGGGATTCTGGCATGTCCGAAGGGTGCCAGCAAAGATGTCCCAGTTTTCTTGTAGAAATTCTCGTGGTCACGGCATCTACGTCGGGGTTTAATTGTGCCCCAATGGAGGCCGTCTTTGCGGAGTCCGATGGGTGGACTAGGAATTTGACTATTTCATCCGCTGGTTTAAAAGAGGTGGACTTGGATCTTTTATCAAGTATCACATCGTCCCTGTTCACCGTGGAGCGCATCGCGGTGAGTTCCTCGGCCGCTAGGGCTTCGGATAGTGCTTCGAGGGCTAGTGTGGCTGTCTTGTTTACGGCGCGGAGTGCTATGTTCGGATCACTAGCGAGAGTGACGATTCCATTAGGTCCGGGCATTTTAAGCTTCATGTACCCATAATGGGGTATATCTTGAAAAATTGTGAATGCCTCTCGTCCTAATAAAGCATGATATCCGCTGTTGAACGGGGCCACTTCAAATGTGACCTCCTCGGACCTATAATTGTCCGGCGAAATAACACTACGCCCAGCGTTATTTTTCCTGCGGCAGCATGCTTCCCGGTGAGGGATTATTCCTCTAAAGGTTGTGTTGCTTCGCTCAATGCGGTTCCAGTCTATTTCCATTTTTCGGAGGGTTTCCTCATAGATGAGGTTTAGTCCGCCGCCGCCATCCATGAGTACCTTAGTAAGGCGAAAGCCGTGCATTATCGAGCTGAGGACCAATGCGGCTGGTACCCGGGCAGTTCGGAATTTAGGTTAAATCCTTTGGCATTAAAGGTAATAGCCGTGTCACTCCATGGATTTATTGTTGCTACTTGGTAGACTTCGCAAGGTTGCGGAGTGTTCGTTTTCGCATGTTATTTGATGCGAAAGTCTCGAAGATCGATAACACCATCTTGGTGTTCTTTGGGCTGGGATTCTGAAGCTAGAAGCTCTTCGCCACTTTTGGCCACCTGCCGTAGTATCGAACATTCTCGAAGGCTATGAGTTGGAGTGGCGCCCTCTGTGCTATGAATTTTGCAGGGTCCGTTTAGCCAGCCCTCCAGTACGGTTCCGTACCCTTTAGGGGGTTTTGGTTTGGTATTTAACCCAGGTGCTTGATAACGATGCACCCTTTTGTTTCGGACTAGGGATGTATTCGGGGCCGGATTATCCCAAAATGTACTTTCGGTTTTCCAGGCACTCTCCATCGCACAGTACTTTTGTACTATGGTCGCCAAGTCAGCAAAGCGTGTAATTTCGCGACGATTTATGGCATTTAGGATTCCCTTGTCCATGCAATTATTGCAGAAGATTGGGATTGCGTCCTCCTCTCGGCAGTCCTTTATCTTGTTCATAACCAGGAGGAATCTTGCCGAATTCGAGAGATCGCTAATGTTTGGGTGGGCGGGTGGCACTAAATCCGGAACCCCGTCCAATTTAGGACTCAAGGGCCGAGAAGTTTCCGAACTCGGAAGTTTGGATTTTTGAGTGCTATCCAATGAGTCCGACCCGCCGCCTGACTTTATGTTCAGGGCTTGATCGACATCCGTCCCTCCGCGGGAATCCGGCATGGAGGGATTGGGAATCCAGACGTAGCTAGTCCTTAAGATAGAAGAAGAATCGCCGCATTGCTCCTCTATCACAGCAACATGATGGGTAGCCTGGAGAGAGTTGACCTCTCTCAGATCGGTTTTAGGCCCGATCCGGTCGTAGTCTGTGGCGACTCGTGGCGGGCGATTCGATCCAAGAGCTCGTTTACGGAGGAGAGCTCGATCGGATCTAATTGTTCGCAAGTTCCGAATTGACATGAAGATTGGTTTCGATGACTCGAGAGGTCATCGTCGGCGCGGTGGCCGGACTGGCGGTCATAAGAAAACCACCTAGCCGAAGAATCTGGCCAGCGGCCAAGGCTCCTTTGGCGATAGTATCGTCTTTAAAGACGAGATGAGGCATCCTACCTGATGGCGACGACACAGAGGAACTCTCAATGAAAGCACCAATTTCGGTGTCAAAACCGACGGATCTCAGGTAGGGGGTCCCGAACTGTGCGTCTAGGCGGATGGTAACAGGAGACAAGGGACACGATGTTTTTACCCAAGTTCGGGCCCTCTCGATGGAGGTAATACCCTACTCCTGCTTGATTAATATTGATGATATGGGTAGTACAAGAGTAGATCTACCACGAGATCAAGGAGGCTAAACCCTAGAAGCTAGCCTATGGTATGATTGTTGTTCGTCCCACGGACTAAAACCCTCCGGTTTATATAGACACCGGATAGGTTAGGGTTACATGTAGTCGGTTACAATGGTAGGAGATCTACATATCCGTATCTCCAAGCTTGCCTTCCACGCCAAGGAAAGTCCCATCCGGACACGGGACGAAGTCTTCAATCTTGTATCTTCATAGTCTTGGAGTCCGGCCGTGACGATAGTCCGGCTATCCGGACACCCCCTAGTCCGGGACTCCCTCATTGATGCAAAATGGACGTATCAGTGTTCCAGGCGGTATTAGTTGTGAAACAATTTCCACAAGGTCTTAAATGTGTACCAAACTCGTAACTCAGATATTCATCTCTATGATCATATCATAGACATTTTATCCTCTTGCTACGACGATCTTCAACTTCACTCTGAAATTGCTTGAACCTTACAATAATTTAGACTCGCATTTCATCAAGTAAATATACTTAGAATCTACTCAAATCATCTGTGAAGTAAGAGCATAACGATATTCACTGCGTGCCTCAGCACTCATGGGATTGCACACATCAAATGTATTACTTCCAACAAGTTGCTCTCTTGTTTCATCCTACTGAAAACGAGGCCTTTCAGTCATCTTGCCCATGTGGTATGATTTGCATGTCTCAAGTGATTCGAAATCAAGTGAGTCCTAACGATCCATTTGCATGGATTTTCTTCATGCGTATATACCAATAGACATGGTTCGCATGTCTCAATCTTTTCAAAAATGAGTGAGTCCAAAGATCCATCAACATGGAGCTTCTTCCTGCGTTTTATACCAATATGACTCAAATGGCAGTGCCACAAGTATGTGGTACTATCATTAATATCTTATATCTTTTGGCATGAACATGTGTATCACTACGATCGAGATTCAATAAACTATTCATTTTAGGTGCACGACCATTGAAGGAATTATTCAAATAAACAGAGTAACCATTATTCTCCTTAAATGAATAACCGTATTGCGATAAACATAATCCAATCATGTCTATGCTCAACGCAAACACCAAATAACAATTTATGTTTAACACCAATCTCGATGGTAGAGGGAGCATGCGATGCTTGATCACATGAACCTTGGAAACACTTCCAACACTTATCGTCATCTCACCTTCAGCTAGTCTCCGTTTATTCCATAGCTTTTTATTTCGAGTTACTAACACTTAGCAACTGAACCGGTATTTTAATACCCTGGTGCTACTAGGAGTACTAGTAAAGTACACATTATAATGTATATCCAATATACTTCTGTCGACCTTGCCAACCTTCTCATCTACCAAGTATCTAGGGTAGTTCTGCTTCAGTGACCGTTCCCCTCATTTCAGAAGCACTTAGTCTTGGGTTTGGGTTCAACCTTGGGTTTCTTCACTAGAGCAGCAACTGATTTGCCATTTCATGAAGTATCCCTTCTTGCCCTTGCCCTTCTTAAAACTAGTGGTTTTACTAACCATCAACAATTGATGCTCCTTCTTGATTTCTACTTTCGCGGTGTCAAACATCACGAATAGCTCAAGGATCATCATATCTCCCTGATATGTTATAGTTCATCACGAAGCTCTAGTAGCTTGGTGGCAATGACTTTGGAGAACCATCAATATCTCTTAAGGAAGATTAACTCCCACTCGATTCAAGTGATTGTAGTACTCAGACAATCTGAGCACATGCTCAACGATTGAGCTTTTCTCCCTTAGTTTGCAGGCTTAAGAAACTCGTCAGAGGTCTCATACCTCTTGACATGGGCACGAGCCTGAAATCCCAATTTTAGCCCTTTGAACATCTCATATGTTCCACGAGGTTTCAAAAATCGTCTTCGGCGCCTCAATTCAAAACCATTTAACATTACTGAACTATCACATAGTCATCAAAACGTGTATGTCAGATGTTCGCAACATCCACAGACGATGTTCGAGGTTCAGCACACCGAGCGGTGCATTAAGGACATAAGCCTTCAGCGTAGCAATGAGGAAAGTCCTTAGTTTACGGACCTAGTCCGCATAATTGCTACTATCAACTTTCAACTAAATTTTCTCTAGGAACATATCTAAAACAGTAGAACTAAAGCACAAGTTACGACATAATTTGCAAAGACCTTTTGACTATGTTCATGATAATTAAGTTCATCTGATTTAATGAACTCCCACTCAGATGGACATCCCTCTAGTCATCTAAGTGATACATGATCCGAGTAAGCTAGGCCGTGTCCGTTCATCACGTGAGACGGACTAGTCATCATCGATGGACATCTTCATGTTGATCGTATCTGCTATATGACTCATGTTCGACCTTTCGGTCTCTTGTGTTCCGAGGTCATGTCTGTACGTGCTAGGCTCGTCAAGTCAACCTAAGTGTTTTGCTTATGTAAATCTGGCTTACACCCGTTGTATTCGAAGTTAGAATCTATCACACCCGATCATCACGTGGTGCTTCGAAACAACGAACCTTCGCAACGGTGCACAGTTAGGGGGAACACTTTCTTGAAATTTTAGCGAGGGATCATCTTATTTATGCTACCGTCGTTCTAAGCAAATAAGATGTAAAAACATGATAAACATCACATGCAATCAAATAGTGACATGATATGGCCAATATCATTTTGCTCCTTTTGATCTCCATCTTCGGGGCGCCCTGATCATCATCGTAACCGACATGACACCATGATCTCCATCATCATCAACTCCATCATCATGTCTTCATGAAGTTGTCTCGCCAACTATTACTTCTACTACTATGGCTAACGGTTTAGCAATAAACTAAAGTAATTACATGGCGTTATTCAATGACACGCAGGTCATACAATAAATTGAGACAACTCCTATGGCTCCTATCGGTTGTCATACTCATCAACATGCAAGTCGTGATTCCTATTACAAGAACATGACCAATCTCATACATCACATATATATCATTCATCACATCCTTTTGTCCATATCACATCACACGGCATATGCTGCAAAAACAAGTTAGACGTCCTTTAATTGTTGTTGCAAGTTTTTACGTGGCTGATATAGGTTTCTAGCAAGAACGTTTCTTACCTACGCCAAAACCACATCGTGATATGCCAATTGCTATTTACCCTTCATAAGGACCCTTTTCATCGAATCTGATCCGACTAAAGTGGGAAAGACAACACCCGCTGGCCACCTTATGCAACTAGTGCATGTTAGTCGGTGGAACCTGTCTCACATAAGCATACGTGTAAGGTCGGTCCGGGCCGCTTCATCCCACGGTGCCGCCGAATCAAGATAAGACTAGTAACGGCAAGTAAATTGACAAAATCGACGCCCACAACAACTTGTGTTCTACTCATGCATAGAAACTACACATAGACCTAGCTCATGATGCCACTGTTGGGGAACGTAGCAATAATTCAAAATATTCTACGCATCACCAAGATCAATCTATGGAGATTCTAGCAACGAGAGAGAGGGAGTGCATCTTCATACCTCTTGAAGATCGCGCACGCGGAAGCGTTACAAGAACGCGGATGAGGGAGTCGTACTCGTGGCGATTCAAATCGCGGAAGATCCGATCTAGCGCCAAACGGACGGCGCCTCCGCGTGCAACACACGTACAGCCCGGGGACGTCTCCTCCTTCTTGATCCAGCAAGGGGAGAGGATAAGTTGAGGGAGAGCTCCGGCAGCACGACGGCGTGATGGTGGAGCTTGCAGTTCTCCGGCAGGGCTTCGCCAAGCACTACTGAGGAGGAGGTGGAGTTGGAGAGGGGGAGGGCTGCGCCAGGGGCAACGGGTGAAGCTCCCATGCACATCCCCACTATATATAGGGGTTGAGGGGGCTGGTTTCTTGCCCTCCAAGTCCATTGGGGCGTTGGCAAAGGTGGGAGGAAAGAAATCCCATCATTTCCTTCCCCACCGATTGTTATTCCCCCTTTTTAGGGATCTTGATCTTATCCCTTCGGGATATGATCTTATTCCTTCTAAGGGGGGATCTTGGTGCGCCTTGACCAGGGGTGTGGGTCCTTGCCCCCACTACCCACGTTCATGTGGGTCCCCCCATGCAGGCGGGCCCCACTCTGGAACCTTCTAGAACCTTCCCGGTACAATACCGAAAAATCCTGCACATTTTCCGGTGGCCAAAATAGGACTTCCCATATATAAATCTTTACCTCCGGACCATTCCGGAACTCCTCTTGACGTCCGGGATCTCATCCGGGAGTCCAAACAACATTCGGTAACTGCACACTAATTCCCATAACAACTCTAGCGTCACCGAACCTTAAGTGTGTAGACCCTACGGGTTCGGGAATCATGCGCATATGACCGAGACAGCTCTCTGGCCAATAACCAACAGCGGGATCTGGATACCCATGTTGGCTCCCACATGTTCCATGTTGATCTCATCAGATGAACCACGATGTCAAGGATTCAAGCAATCACGTATACAATTCCCTTTGTTAATCGGTATGTTACTTGCCCGAGATTCGATCGTCGGTATCCCAATACCTCGTTCAATCTCGTTACCGGCAATTCACTTTACTCGTTCCATAATGCATGATCCCGTGACTAACTACTTAGTCACATTGAGCTCATTATGATGATGCATTACCGAGTGGGCCCAGAGATACCTCTCCGTCATACAGAGTGACAAATCCCGGTCTCGATTCGGTACCAACCCAATGCAGACACTTTCAGAGATACCGTAGTGCACCTTTATAGCCACCCGATTCGTTGTGACGTTTGGTACACCCAAAGCATTCCTACGGTATCCGGGAGTTGCACAATCTGATGGTCTAAGGAAATGATACTTGACATTAGAAAAGCTCATAGCAAACGAACTACATGATCTTGTGCTATGCTTAGGATTGGGTCTTGTCCATCACGTCATTCTCCTAATGATGTGATCTCGTTATCAATGACATCCAATGTCCATGGTTAGGAAACCATAACCATCTATTGATCAACGAGCTAGTCAACTAGAGGCTCACTAGGGACATGTTGTGGTCTATGTATTCACACATGTATTACGGTTTCCAGTTAATACAATTATAGCATAAACAATAGATAATTATCATGAATAAGGAAATACAATAATAACCATTTTATTATTGCCTCTAGGGCATATTTCCAACAGCTTCTCCATAAGTCCGCATAAACCCAAACGCTTTGATCATTTCATCAAAGCGAATGTTCCAACTCCGAGATGCTTGCACCAGCCAATAGATGGAGCGCTGGAGCTTCCATACCTTGTTAGCATTCTTAGGATCGACAAAACCTTCCGGCTGCATCATATACAATTCTTCCTTAAGGAAGCCGTTAAGGAATGCCATTTTGACGTCCATTTGCCATATCTCATAATCATAGAATGCGGCAATTGCTAACATGATTCGGACGGACTTCAGCTTCACTACGGGTGAGAAGGTATCATCGTAGTCAACCCCTTGAACTTGTTGATAACCCTTAGCGACAAGCCGAGCCTTATAGATGGTAACATTACCATCCGCGTCCGTCTTCTTCTTAAAGATCCATTTATTTTCTATCGCTTGCCGATCATTGGGCAAGTCTGTCAAAGTCCATACTTTGTTTTCATACATGGATCTTATCTCGGATTGCATGGCTTCAAGCCATTTGTTGGAATCTGAGCCCGCCATCGCTATTTTCATAGTTCGAAGGTTCACCGTTGTCTAACAACATGATTTCCAGGACAGGGTTGCCATACCATTCTGGTGTGCTTGTGGACCTACGAAGTCCAGTAGCAACTTGATCTGAAGTACCTTGATCATCATCATTAACTTCCTCTCTAGTTGGTGCAGGCACCACAGAAACATCTTCCTGAGCTGCGCTACTTTCTGCTTCAAGAGGCAGTACCTCATCAAGTTCTACTTTCCTTCCACTTACTTCTTTCGAGAGAAACTCTTTCTCCAGAAAGGACCCGTTCTTGGCAACAAAGATCTTGCCTTCGGATCTGAGGTAGAAGGTATACCCAATGGTTTCCTTAGGGTATCCTATGAAGACGCATTTTTCCGACTTGGGTTAGAGCTTTTCAGGTTGAAGTTTCTTGACATAAGCATCGCATCCCCAAACTTTTAGAAACGACATCTTAGGTTTCTTCCCAAACCATAATTCATACGGTGTCGTCTCAACGGATTTAGACGGTGCCCTATTTAAAGTGAATGTAGGTGTCTCTAGAGCATATCCCCAAAATGATAGCGGTAAATCGGTAAGAGACATCATAGATCGCACCATATCCAATAGAGTGCGATTACGACGTTCGGACACACCGTTACGCTGAGGTGTTCCAGGCGGCATGAGTTGTGTAACAATTCCACATTTCCTTAAGTGCATACCAAATTCGTGACTCAAATATTCTCCCCCACGATCTGATTGTAAGAACTTTATTTTTCGGCCACGTTGATTCTCTACCTCATTCTGAAATTCCTTGAACTTTTCAAAGGTCTCAGACTTGTGTTTCATCAACTATACATACCCATATCTACCTAAGTCATCAGTGAGGGTGAGAACATAACGATAGCCTCCGCGAGCCTCAACGCTCATTGGACCGCACACATCAGTATGTATGATTTCCAATAAGTTGGTTGCTCGCTCCATTGTTTCGGAGAATGGAGTCTTGGTCATTTTGCCCATGAGGCATGGTTCGCATGTGTCAAATGATTCGTAATCAAGAGACTCCAAAAGTCCATCTGCATGGAGCTTCTTCATGCGTTTGACACCAATGTGACCAAGGCGGTAGTGCCACAAGTATGTGGGACTATCGTTATCAACCTTACATCTTTTGGTATTCACACTATGAATATGTGTAACATCACGTTCGAGATTCATTAAGAATAAACCATTGACCAGCGGGGCATGACCATAAAACATATCTCTCATATAAATAGAACAACTATTATTCTCGGATTTAAATGAGTAGCCATCTCGCATTAAACGAGATCCAGATACAATGTTCGTGCTCAAAGCTGGCACTAAATAACAATTATTGCGGTTTAAAACTAATCACGTACGTAAATGTAGAGGTAGCGTGCCGACGGCGATCACATCGACCTTGGAACCATTCCCGACGCGCATCGTCACCTCGTCCTTCGCCAGTCTCCGCTTATTCCGCAGCTCCTGTTTTGAGTTACAAGTATGAGCAACTGCACCGGTATAAAATACCCAGGAGATACTATGAGTACTGGTAAGGTACACATCAATAACATGTATATCACATATACCTTTGGTGTTTCCGGCCTTCTTGTCCGCTAAGTACTTGGGGCAGTTCCGCTTCCAGTGTCTGTTTCCCTTGCAATAAAAGCACTCAGTCTCAGGTTTGGGTCCATGCTTTGGCTTCTTCCTGGCAACTAGCTTACCGGGCACGGCAACTCCCTTGCCGTCCTTCTTGAAGTTCTTTTTACCCTTGCCTTTTCTTGAAACTAGTGGTTTTATTGACCATCAACACTTGATGTTCCTTTTTTATCTCCACCTCCGCTGATTTCAGCATTGAATATACCTCAGGAATGGTTTTCACCATCCCCTGCATGTTGAAAATTCATCACAAAGCTCTTGTAGCTAGGTGGGAGCGACTGGAGGATTCTGTCGACCATCAAGCGTCATCCGGGAGATTAACTCCCGGTGAGATAAGCGGTTGTGCAACCCAGACATTTTGAGTATGTGTCACGATGTAACCATTCTCCTCCATCTTACAAGCTGTAGAACTTGTCGGAGACTTCATACCTCTCGACCGGGCATGAGCTTGGAAAACCATTTTCAGCTCTTGGAACATCTCATATGCTTCGTGGTGCTCAAAAGCGCTTTTGGAGCCCAGTTCTAAGCTGTAAAGCATGCGACTGAACCAAGGAGTAATCATCACTACGCTGATCGCCAGGCGTTCATAACGTCTTGAGTTGCTGGGAAAACGGGTGCTTCACCTAGTGGTGCATCTAGGACATATGCTTTCTTGGCAGCTATGAGGATGATCCTCAAGTTCCGTACCCAGTCTGTATAGTTGCTACCATCATCTTTCAGCTTGGTTTTCTCTAGGAACGCGTTGAAGTTGAGGGCAACATTAGCGTGGGCCATTTGATCTACAAGACATATTGCAAAGATTTTAGACTAAGTTCATGATAATTAAGTTCATCTAATCAAATTATTTAATGAACTCCCACTCAGACAGACATCCCTCTAGTCATCTAAGTGATACATGATCCGAGTCAACTAGGCCGTGTCCGATCATCACGTGAGATGGACTAGTCATCATCGGTGAACATCTTCATGTTGATCGTATCTACTATACGACTTATGTTCGACCTTGCGGTCTCTTGTGTTCCGAGGCCATGTCTGTACATGCTAGGCTCGTCAAGTCAACCTAAGTGTTTTGCATGTGTAAATCTGTCTTACACCCATTGTATTCGGATTTAGGATCTATCACACCCGATCATCACGTGGTGCCTCGAAACAACGAACCTTCGCAATGGTGCACAGTTAGGGGGAACACTTTCTTGAAATTTTATGAGGGATCATCTTATTTATGCTACCGTCTTTCTAAGAAAATAAGATGCAAAAACATGATAAACATCACATGCAATCAAATAGTGACATGATATGGCCAATATCATTTTTACTCCTTTTGGTCTCCATCTTCGGGGCGCCATGATCATCATCATCACCGGCATGACACCATGATCTCCATCATCATGATCTCCATCATCGTGTCTTCATGAAGTTGTCTTGCCAACTATTACTTCTACTACTATGGCTAACGGTTTAGCAATAAGGTAAAGTAATTACATGGCGTTATTCAATGACATGCAGGTCATATAATAATTAAGACAACTCCTATGGCTCCTGCCAGTTGTCATACTCATCGACATGCAAGTCGTGATTCCTATTACAAGAACATGATCAATCTCATACATCACATATATATATATATATATATCATTCATCACATCCTTTTGGGCATATCACATCACACGGCATATGCTGCAAGGACAAGTTAGACGTCCTCTAATTGTTATTGCATGTTTTTACGTGGCTGCTATAGGTTTCTAGCAAGAACGTTTCTTACCTATGCCAAAAACCACAACGTGATATGCCAATTGCTATTTACCCTTCATAAGGACCCTTTTCATCGAATCTGATCCGACCAAAGTGGGAGATACATGTCAGTCGGTGGAACCTATCTCACGTAAGCGTACGTGTAAGGTCGGTCCGGACCGCTTCATCCCACGATGTCGCCGAATCAAGATAAGACTAGTAGTGGCAAGTAAATTGACAAAATCGACGCCCACAACAACTTGTGTTCTACTCGTGCATAGAAACTACGCATAGACCTAGCTCATGATGCCACTATTGGGGATCATTGCAGAAATTAAAAAAATTCTACGCATCACCAAGATCAATCTATGGAGTAACTAGCAGCGAGAGAGAGGGGAGTGCATCTTCATACCCTTGAAGATCGCGAGACGGAGCGTTACAAACGCGGGTGAAGGAGTCGTGCTAATGGCGATTCAGATCGCGGTGGATTCGATCTAAGTGCGAGCAGCGGCACCTCCGGGTTCAACACACGTGCAGACGGTGACGTCTCCCGCGCCTTGATCCAGCAAGGAGGAGGGAGAGGTTGAGGAAGAAGGCTCCAGCAGCAGCACGACGGCGTGGTGGTGATGGAGTGGCTGTTCTCCTGCAGGGCTTCGCCAAGTTCACGCGGAGGAGGAGAGGTGTTGGGGAGGGGAGGGGCTGCGCCTTGGATGTGGTCTAGCACCCCTCCCTCCACCCCTCTATTTATAGGGAGAAGGGGGAAGGGGGCGGCCCCTCTAGATGAGATCTAGAGGGGGGAAAGGGGGAGGGGGCTTGCTCCCCAAGCAAGGGGGGGTGCCCCCTTTAGGGTTCCCCCCCCCCCCAACCCTAGGCGCATGGGCCCTAGGGGGGATGGCGCCCAGCCTACTTAGGGGTTGGTTCCCTTCCACCTACAGCCCATAAGGCCCTCCGGGGCAGGTGGGTCCTCCCGATGGACCCCCGGAACCCCTCCGGTGGTCCCGGTACAATACCGGTATACCCCAGAATATTTCCGATGACCGTATGATGACTTCCCATATATAAATCTTCACCTCCGGACCATTTCGGAACTCCTCGTGACGTCCGGGATCTCATCCAGGACTCTGAACAACATTCGGTAATCACATACAAATCTTCCTTATAACCCTAGCGTCATCGAACCTTAAGTGTGTAGACCCTATGGGTTCGGGAATCATGCAGACATGGCGAGACAGCTCTCCGGCCAATAACCAACAGCGGGATCTGGATACCCATGTTGGCTCCCACATGTTCCACGATGATCTTATCGGATGAACCACGATGTCGAGGATTCAAGTAATCCCGTATGCAATTCCCTTTGTCAATCGGTACGTTACTTGCCCGAAATTCGATCGTCGGTATCCCAATACCTCGTTCAATCTTGTTACGGGCAAGTCACTTTACTCGTTTCATAATGCATGATCCCGTGACCAACTACTTAGTCACGTTGAGCTCATTATGATGATGCATTACTGAGTGGGCCCAGAGATACCTCCCCGTCATACGGAGTGACAAATCCCAGTCTCAATTCGTGCCAACCCAACAGACACTTTTGGAGATACCTCTAGTGCACCTTTATAGCCACCCAGTTACGTTGTGACGTTTGGTACACCCAAAGCATTCCTACGGTATCCGGGAGTTGCACAATCTCATGGTCTAAGGAAATGATACTTGACATTAGAAAAGCTTTAGCAAACGAACTACACGATCTTGTGCTATGCTTAGGATTAGGTCTTGTCCATCACATCATTCTCCTAATGATGTGATCCCATTATCAATGACATCCAATGTCCATAGTCAGGAAACCATGACCATCTGTTGATCAACGAGCTAGTCAACTAGAGGCTCACTAGGGACTTATTGTGGTCTATGTATTCACACATGTATTACGGTTTCCGGTCAATACAATTATAGCATGAATGATAGACAATTATCATGAACAAGGAAATATAATAATAACCATTTTATTATTGCCTCTAGGGCATATTTCCAACACAACTGGCAGGAGAGGGTGATCGCCCTGATCGGCGACTGCCCTCCCATGAAGGGGAACAGAACATCCGGTGTGCGGCTCAAGTGGCTCTTGGAGAACCGATCCATTTGCCCGCAAGATGCCAATCAGCGGACCTTGGAGCAGTACGCGAGGGCCTATTTGTGGTACCTTCTAACGGAGGTCGTCTTACCAGACTGCTCAGGGGATTGCGCCCTATGGATGTATCTCGGCTTCCTGGAGGACTGTGATGCGGGGTACAGATGGGGGTCCGCCGGCCTAGCTTGCCTATACCGCTCGGTAAAATAAATATATCAATATTCGTTTTTTGACCTACGTATGCTGTTTGAGGTTGTGCTATATGATCATGATCACTTCATGTTTGCAATTTGGATGGCCTTATTGAGAGGACCGAAGAGACCTTCGGCGTGTGTGGATTTGTTTGGGCCCTTTCAATTTGGATATGGGAGCGGTTACCGGTCGGCCGTCCAGAGAGAGTTCGCTCGCGTGCATGAACGGATTATGGCGAAGAAGGAGAGAGTGCTCGGTACCCGACCGTCGCTTACGCCTGGGACAAGGTGAAGGTCTACACGGGCAAGGCCACTACGCTGTATAAGCTCTTCAGCAACGAGCTGGACAACCTATCAGATTTCCAGGAATACCAAGTAGCTTATCAATCGTTCCGCAACTTTCATTCTTCCTAACGATCCTTCTATAGGTGAACTGGTTTCCGTACCACGACCTAGAATGGGGGTTTGAGCTCAACTTGATGTGCGAGGAGGATCGGCTTGCCTGGCGGTGCATTGTGCCCTTGATATGTGTGTATGCCGTCGAGGGGCACTTACAACAGCGTGTGGCCACACAGTTTGGGATCTTGCAACATACCCCACCGGGTAAACCCACAGACACCGGCGGCTCCGACCTTCACTGTTGAGGACATTGTTCTCTACTTTATGTGTTTTCGTTTATGTTTGACGTTGTCATGACATCCGTTGCTTCCTATTCCTTGCAGGAAGAGTAGAAAGAATTGTCAGTCCATCACAGACTGGGGGCACGAGCACCAGGAGTATGTGAAAGCGTGGGACGAGAGAAGGTATCGCAAAGACAGCGAGAGGAGAGTGGTTAACTGGGACACCTACCGTGAACGCCACCTGAAGTGGTATGACGATGGTGTCAAGTACCGTGTACGCTGAGGTCATAGTGCGAAGACGATATCGCCGAATTGGAGGAGGATGACAGCGAGGACGAACCTTACCGTGGCCGGCTCAGAGATCTCGAAGGTGATTTCAGGGAGTATGCACCCCTGATGAACAGAGTGGTAAGTGATGTTCTCATTTGTTTTGAGCCATGAGCGGTTTTGAGCCTTTAACATATTGGTTACATGTGCAGGCTTCAGAGCTCAATGAAGCATTATTGATGGCTCGAACGCGCTTTCGTATGAAGCCGGAACCGTGGAATCCAACACCAAGATGAGGGATACAATGAAGGTAATATCGAGCTCCTTAGCCATGTTATACTATTGCAAAAGCTTGAGTTGATCCTTATTATGTTTTTGGTTGTTCACTACTGCAGAAGTTCATCACCCATTGTCTAAGATAGTGGGTATGCTTGGGTGCGCTCACGCGGCCAACGTCCATGATCCTGCTCATGGAGGGTCCATGTGTGCCATTGCTTCATCGAGCCACGCCGGCAGAGCTTCCTCTACTCATGTTGCCTCGTCATCCCGCGTTGTTGAGCAGCAAGAGGAAGACGAAACAGAGGACGAAGAGGAGGAGGAGGAGGAGTACGGCGACAATGACGGGCCTCAACCGACGCAGCCAAGCCAGGGGAAGAGGGTATCTCATCCACACCAGGATATTTTGAGCCCATCCCCGTTTCAGAAACCGGTTCCTCGTCGTCGCACGAAGAAGCCGGAAGAAACCCGCTCGAAGAGAAACGAGGACCGTACCGCTAAGATGAGCAGGAGCAAGTGACCACTCGTGTTGGTGATGTCGTTTAGTGCAAATAGTTGTGAGCAAGAACTTGCAGGACATGCCAGTGATGTCTATTTGGTACTTTCAAGCTTCGTTGGTGATGTCGAATTGCTACTTTCAAACTATGTTCAAACTATTTGAAATGTTAATTTGCTATCTACAATGTGTGCGATCATCCTATTTTGAATTACAAACAATATTTGTTGTGATCTTTATTTTTTTGTGATTGATAAGACCAAGAACCAGTTTAGAAGTTAACTGGCACATACCCTACCAACGGACGCAAGACCGAGGTAGGTGCAGACCTATCATTAGACCATTGGCGGTAGGTTGTGGTACCCTACCGCCAATGGGTCACGGTTTCTTCGTCACAGCACAGAAGGCATGTGTGCGCGACCCTACCGCCAAGGACAATGGCGGTAGGTTGTGGTACCCTACCGCCAGCGAAAACGCCCTCTTCGTCACATAAAGATCAAGGCCTGACCTCACGACACTACCGCCGAGCCTTGTGGCGGTAACCTTAGCTAGCCTACCGCTGCGTCCGGTGACGGTACGACCGTTACGCCACGTGGCCTCACACAACGGGGCCGACGGCGAGCCCGAGATGTTCTCTCCAGTTAAATTACTGCTGCTTCATTGGTGCCCTGCACAGGCAGTGGCGAGGCGGTGCGGCAAGGCAGGCAGGAGGGCATGGACGGCAAATTTGACAAATTTGACCTATAAACGGAATCAAATCATAGAATGAACTATCTGTGAAACAATCTCACGCGGCTGACCTTTTTGTGTGACGCCCGACACGAAGGCGCCACACTACACTATGCAACGCCTCACAGATAGGCGCTACACGGCCAGCGTCGCACACGTGTGATCAGAAAATTACTAAGTCGTGTGTAGCGGCGCGAGAGCTAGGCGCCACTATCTGATGTAGCGCGAGAGCTAAGCGCCACACTATATCTGATGTAGCGCTGCTCTTAAGCGTTCTTACCGAGCTGAGCTAGGCGCCACGGGTCAGCCGCGTGAATTCACGAACAGTTCATTCTGTGATTTAATTTCGTTTATAGGTCAAATTTGCCGGCATGGACGCCTCCCCTCCGGGATCGACGCAGCAGCAGCATCACTCTTTTGTCCGCGTGTCTGTCGCCTTCCTTGCTCACGTGAGCGTCCTTGGTCGCTGCATCTTTTGCTTCATTTCAGCTCCAGCATAACCAGAAAACCAAGCCGTGATTCCTCATCGCCTTCCTCGGGCCGTGATTCATTTTACCACCACTTCCCCATCCCCTCTTGTTCCTCATCGCCTTCCTAGCCAGCATTCTTGCATGCCAATTCTGAATTTCTGACCAACATACGCGCCCGCCTGTTCATCACTCGTTTGGTGGCATGTCAACAGCGTCCTAACTCCTAACTGACAGGGATCGCATACCAGTGGTATACTTTGTAATCAGATGCCGCATTGAAATCGGCTTCTTCTGTTCAGGCCAACAAACAGGCTGCCATGTTTTCAGCTCAGGTGTCACCCACTGAACCGAAATCAACCAAGGAGATGATGTGCAAGAAAAAACAAGAAGAGGAAAAAAAATCCCCCTTGCCAAGAACACAATAACAGAGTATAAGAATCGAGTTAAGCAGCAGCGGCGGCGGCGGCGGCGGCGGCGGCGGCAGGGGTTCGATCCAATCGTCGATCCACCCGCGCATATATGTATCTACGTATGTATGTGTACCCATCTCTATAAATTAGAATTGAATTTTGTTTTCTTTTCTGTTTTTTGCTTTGGTTTATAGCAGCAGCAGCAGCAGCAGCCACCTCCTCATCTCATCTCATCTCATCTCATCTCATCTCATCTCAATGGGATGCCAGATGCCGAATGCCGATGCCGATGCCAATGCCGGCCTCTACCTATATGTACAGTACACCAATGGATTGTACTAGTATATTACAATGGTTGGTTGGGGAATGGGGATCACCTCACGCCGCTCTCACATCCCCTTCTTCTTCTTCTTCTTCAGGCTCACCGTGCCGGCGGCGGCGGCGGCTACGGCGTCGCCGTCGCAGACGCCGCGCGTGCCGTAGCAGTGGAGGAACACCCAGAGCAGGGCGGCGTTGAGCAGCGTGTTCACCACCCACGCCCCGATGCCACTGCACCCGCCGGCCATCGCCCCGCCAAAGTGCATCCACACCACCCCCGCGTGGCACACCAGGTTGCACCCCAGCAGCCCGAGCTGGCAGGCGAGCGACCCGCTCCGTGCGGCGCGCGCCGCCGGCAGCCCCGCGCTGTCGACCCAGAAGCGGAAGCCGAAGGCGACGGCGTGGGCGAGCGTGGAGGCGAGGATGGCCAGCACCTGGAACGACTGCGAGAACTCGAGCCAGAGGAAGGCCATGGCGACGGAGGCCGCGTGCGCGAACACCCGGGCGGCCGCCCCGCGCCGGCGCCTGAGCACCGCGAACACGCCGCGCGCCGCGTGGAGGTACCGGGAGAGGTAGTAGGCGTAGGACCAGAAGAAGACGCGGCCGGACGAGCGGGTCCCCGGCGGGAAGCAGAGGAGCCAGCGGAGCGGCGTGGTCCGGCTCCGGCCCCGCCACGACCACCGCGTGTCCCGAATCTCCGCCACCGCCGACAGCAGCGTGCCGGCGAAGATGGTGGCCGAGACGGCGGCCATGAGGAGCGCGTGCGCGGGGGGGAGGGGCCCCAGGGGGAGCGGCTGCTTCCGGCGGCGGAGGAGCGCGTCGGCGGCGAGGCAGAGGGACACGTAGGTGGCGAGGAAGCCGAGGAGGAAGGCCCAGGTGGAGAACCAGAGGCCGGAGGGGCTCCAGCGGAAGCCGACGATGTCCGGGTGCTCCGCCAGCCAGTAGGCGGCGTCGCCGACGAGCGCGGCCATGGTCCGTCCGCCGGATCGGTCGCTCGCCGGCGGAAAAAGGGGAGGTTGTTGCGGTCGTACGGTGCGGAGGATGGAAAGGGATTTGGGGAATGGGGGCCGGATATATATACTCGCCTGGGCCTCCTCTCGTTTGTCGGTCATCATCTTGGTGGACCAGGTCAAAGGGGCAGACACATCTACCTGGCCCAGGCCCAGGCCCACCAGCCCCCTGGGTTATAGGGCCAGGGCCCATGAAGGCCCTGCGATATTTTTGGAAAAAAAAAGATAATGTCACTCGTTTGTGCGAAAAGAAGATCTGAGTACAAATTTATACTACAACATTTGCGGACACACACACGCCAAGACGGGTTGAATGTCGGAGCCGAGGTGTTTCGAGGCTCATGGAGCCATCATTGTCGCATCGTTATCGATGGAAACATGTGAAATCATATTTTGATGCCACACGATGTAAATGGCGCAAAACATGGTGCTTGCTTATCGGTGGTCAATTATCTCTAAACGGAATACTTAGTGTCTTGGTTCCTTCAATTAATTAAAATCCAAATTGCGTTGGTATTGCAAACAGCTTCATGTCATATTTTGCATCAAAAATAGCTTAAAAAGTTCGATTATAGCAGGCTTGGACCCTGGAGAGTCTGAGGCAGGCTTAGAGTTCGAAGCCTAGTAGGATCTCAATTTATTTTCATTTATTTATTTCCCAAGGGAGAGGGAGGGGGGGGGGGACTCAATTTTTAAACTTTGGGTTGTATTGTTATATCATTTTAGCGTCATGAAAAACTTTCAAAATATTTTCAAGTGATTTGTAAAACTTTTAGAAGAGGTGTCTTTTGGGTGCTCCAGAAAATGGGTACGCATGATAACAATCAACATATAAACAAAAGGAAAAGATGCCTTTATCAGCATATAAACGAAAGGGAAAAGGTCTTGAAATGTGCTTGCCTAAAGTTAGCTAGGGTGGCCATGCATTCTCCAAGGAGCGGCTGGTGTGATGCATGGAGCACGATTTGCATGCATGCTTGCTTTGGGGGATCCGTCCACACCACCACCACCATCCTAAATTGTTTGGATGTTGCCATAGGACCAAGTTTATGCACGTATATATTGCCGCAACATGACAAGTGTCCACTAAAAATCGGACACTCTATATGCATGAAAACAACGACAATTTCAGTTTGTTTTGCCATGAAAAACAACAACATTACTGTCGTCGTCTTTGAAGTAAAACTAAAGAAATCCACAACATAGACCCGTTCTCGCTCGCTTGGTTCCTTGAGTTTTCGGTTTTCAAACATTAATTTTATTACTACATGGTTTGTTAGACTAGATTAATCATTTCGCTTGATATGTATTAGGCCGGAACCTATCTACAATTAAAAGAACTGCCCACGACCAAACTAACGGCATGACCGAATTATTTGGATTTCATAATTTCATCCATCCAACCATTGTTTAGTCGCAAACTGTGCGTATCGGCTGATGTTAATGATCATCTTGTGGTAGAGTTGTTTTATTAGGAGCACTGCATAAGCGCATCAGCCATTGCGATAGTAATTTTAATAGTAGAGTCAACCACAAGTTGATTATATATTAATGTCATGTCATATATAGCCAGTATATATAGTACTACCTCTCTCTAGGTTTATTGGCCTCTTGTATTTTGGGTCTTTGACCATCTACAAGACTAACAAAATACAAATTATAAGTATATGATACAAAATTATATTGTTGGATTTGCATTTGAAAAGATTTTTCAAAGTTTAATCTTTCTCGTACATAATTTACATTTTTTAGTTAAATATACTGTCAAACTTTAGCCCTAAATAAGAGAGGCCCTAATAATTTTGTGATATATAATTTACATTTTGTTAGTTATAGGTATATATATGTATATATTACTTTTTACTATTACTTTAGTTATTGGTATATATTACTTTATTAATATTTGGTCCACCTTATTTCTCACCAAGTTTCTTTGTACATTTGCTGCCACCGACTCTTGACTATATAACCCATTTGTCTTCTCTCCGTTTCAACTTGGGAAAACAAACTCTTATACTTTATTTGCATTACCTTTGTATACTTGCTCTTGACCTTTGACCTGCGAACGCTGTCTGCTTGTTACACTAGGGACGAAATGGCTTTAGCAGGCTACCTATGATTTGTCAAATCATGCATGGCCATGAGCATGGAAAATTAATTTATACAAGTGGACTATTTGTTAGGTTCTCTATAAGTGACGTGACAACTTCATGTTGCCGATTGATTGCTACACTATTAACTGTGCTCTGAAGGGTGGTATAATTGAAAACATTTCTTCAGAATGGACGGACGCATGAGGTGGTCGGTCAGTCGGTCGGTTCTTTTGTTGAGTGCTACTACAGTTTGCGGCCAAATACATCAACATGCCCTCCTTTTTCAGTACTCTTTACCGCCTAAAGTATGAAGAACAAGTGGCAAAATCAAGGAATAATAAAAAAAAGAGCTTCTGGTTGGTGCCTAAAGGAAGATTTATTATGTGCTAGCTGCTCTACCAACATGTACTACTTTTATATGTAGCATGGTTGAGGCAAATATTATGCCTCCGTTTAAACAAAAAGCATTTTATATGTTGCTTTATCAAGCTGTCTTCTGGAAACTGACCGATGTATTTTTGGTCGTTACTATGGTGGGACGCACACAAAGAATCTAATGAAGCATACATGCATGAATATATTTAGTATTTTTCAGCTTGTAGCTGGGGTGCCCTATGATTAGTTGGTCTTAGTTAGAATCTATCTTTGTTGTTCGTCTACGTTCGTGTGTCTTTGGATTGGATCATTTCGAGCTACGTTATTCTTCATCGACGGCGGTTGCTATTCTGGTGCGCTGGTTCTATGGGGCCTTAGCACGACGACTTTCCGACTGTCTACTACAACAAGTTGTGCTCGACTTCAGCGATGAAGGGGCGATGACGGCGACAGGCATTCGGCTCGCTTCAGTGCTGGTAGTCGTCGCTAGGTAGTATATGAATCTGGACGAAGTTTTTATTATTTCTGGTATTCGTTCTACTGCCATGATTAAAGATGAATAGATTGAATTTTTTTCTAAAAAGATTTATATTTAAAAACGGAGTGAGCAATAGTGATTTTATAACTGGAAAAAAATGTGTCCCAGAGCATGGAACCGCGTGTGTCGTGCCGCAGGTGCTTGGTCAATAAAGGTTTCTCCACTGCCTTTTTTTTTATGATCCTCTGCTCTCCTGTTCTGGTCTGTGTTCAGTTGAGACCTACTCCACCCCCGCTCGTGTACGTGTGTCGTCGTCCGTCACGACGCGTCCATCTGATCATTAATTGTGTGTCCGTGCGTGTGGGTCCGGCTAGCTACCTGGCCGCCGCGGACGCGCTCACCGCGGCCGAATTCCGTCCGCACCACACTCCCACGTTCTAAATGAAATATGGATGGACATATGTCGCTCTCTGCCGGTTGTAAAGCCGAACGTCCTTGCAAAAACGTAAACCCGGCTGCCCATTGTTTTAGGAACACATTGTGTTGTGCGATGAACGGAGTAGGTACGATTTGCATGCATGCATGTCCGCACCACCCCTAAATTTCTTTGTTTGTTGCCGCCCCTTTGATAACACGGTCTGTTGTTGCCGCATGATCGATGGAGCTCATGCATGTACACTGTATTGCCATGGCCCTCTGCACATCCAACACTAGGTGGACGCCCTAAGTTTCTGTCGCCCCCAAGAAGAAGGTAACGTCAGCGACACTTATTTTGAAACAGATAAAATATTCTCCCTCCGTCCGGAAATACTTGTCGGAGAAATGAATAAAAATGAATGTATCTAAAACTAAAATATGTCTAAATACATCCATTTCTGAGACAAGTATTTTCGGACGGAGAGAGTATTAGCTAAAACGATGACGATGAAGACCGCTGCTGATTAGCTCCTGCTCGCACGACACGGCGGTCGGCACCGACTTTCACTTATCCGGTTGTTTTTCTAGTCGCACACCGTGCGTACCGGCCGGATAATGTGATATCATTGTTTGGCCACTGGCGGGCGTTAGTTATTCAAAATTACATTGCGCCAGCACGCACGTACGTACAGCGCTACAAGCGGTTGCCTCTTGACCTGTGACCCTACTGGCGTCCAAGTCCGTCCGTCTGTTTTTTTTTAAGTGACTTCATCCGTTTGTTAGGCAACACTAGCTAGGGACAGAGATATGTGACAAAACGGCTTTAGCTGTCAAAACATCCATCAGTCCATGACCATGACCATGCCCATGACCATGGATATGTGCCTAGGTATGACCCAAGCAAAAAAAGACATGACGCCACTGAACTATATAGTTATATTTTCTTCTCTTCTTCTTCTCGAATCATGCGTTGAATGAATGGAGAACACGGAAGCCATGTGCCAACCGCCCATAAACCAAGTAACTCTAGCTAGATTATTAATCATCATGCAAATGCGTGCTGAATTTTGTGGCCATATGACATCAAATAATTCTGGAAAACAATCAGTTTCAAAATATGAATTTCCCAAACTTTATCGAACCTCTGATTTTGTTTTATTTTCGAATTTCCTGTTCATCCACGAGCAGAGATGACCCAAGCTCAGAAACGCCGCCTTCACGCCTGAAATTAAGGTCAAGTAATCAATCCTCTGTTCCCCTATCTGATATCTCTTGGCTCTTTTAAAATTATTGGTACTAGGATTGTTTGCGGCCAAATATAACAACATTTCTCCCTTTTCCAGTAAATATCACCTATGGTAGGAAGAAGAACTCGGAACTGGGAAATTAAGGAATAAATGTCATATCGCCACAAAACTCAGCACACATTTGCATGCAGGTTAACCAATAATCTAGCTAAAGTGACTTGGTCTATGGATGGTTGGCGCATGACTTTCATGTTGTTCATTCGTTCAAAGCACGATTCGAGAAGAGGGTAAATGAAACTATATAGTTCAGTGCCGTCATGCCTTTTTCTCCTCGGGCCATATATGCCTAGGCACATAGCCATGGTCATGGTCATGGATGTTTTGACAAGCTGTGTAGCCAGTGCGGTCATGCCTGTTTCTCCTCGGGCCATAATATCTCTCTAGTGTTGCCTAACAGACGGGTGGCATCAGCTGTTAGAATGTAGCTAGCGGCCACAGGCCAAGAGGCAACCGCCTGTACGTACATGCGTGCTGGCGCAATGCACTTTGAATAACCAACGCCAGCCAGTGGCCAAATAGTGATATCACCTCACCCGACCCGTACGCACGGCGTGTGATTATAGAAAATGGTCGGCTGAAATAATCAAATCCAATGACGGCCGGTGACGACCGCCGTATCGCTCACGTAGGAGTTGTTTAGCAGCAGTCTTCTGTCATCCACACTTCTCCTTCGTACTCTCTCCGTTTGGAATTATTTGACGTTCATTTCGGATAAAGAAAGTACTTATTCGGCTATAGATGCAGATCCAAATAGTATATGTGCACTGATGTGTATATAGTAAATTAACATACGAAACCCAAAAGTGAAGCAAACGAGCGAGCGAGAAGAGATCGCACGTCATGACTTTCTTGATTAGTATTGTTTCTTTGGCAACAGACAAAGCAATTTAGGGTAGACAATCGTTTACATGCATCCGAACAAGCATGGTAGACAATCGTTTACATGCCCTATGTATGTTATCCTGGGTACCCATTTGTTTTATTTTCCTAGACCATCGTTTCGTTTTTCTTAAGAAACCATGGTAGTGATAGATTTTCCTTTGGAGAGCGACGTATGTCCATATTTCATTTAGAAGAACATAGTGTGGTGTGGTCGGGATTCGCCGGCGGTGAGCGTGTCGGGCGGCGGCCATTGGCCGGTAGGTACGTATCCTGGCCTTGCCGGGCTGGGCCCACACGCATAGGCACACAATTAATGAGATGGACGCGTCGTGACAGGGAACGCACGCGAGCGCGGGTAGGTCTGAACGGAACCGGACATGAGGAACCCTACTGCAGGCAGGGGCGATCGAGGTGGCGTTCCGAGATGCGGCCGGGATCGGCTCCCTCTCGCATAAGACTCGCATGGTAATAGTACGCGGCAGACGGCAACGGCCATCTCTGGGTCCGTCGCCTTCCTCCCACGGGTTTCTTGCCAGTCCAGATGTAATATTGGTAATTTTCTACTCCCTCCGTCCGGAAATATTTGTCTGAAAAATGGATGTATCTAGATGTATTTTAGTTCTAGATACATCAATTTGTATCCATTTCCACGACAAGTATTTTCGGACAGAGGGAGTATTTATCTTTTTGGCTTGCATGGAGATTAAATAATCTAGCTAGAATGACATTCTAGAATGAGAGAAAAAAAACTACTATAGTTCAGTGTCGTCACGCCTTTGTCTCCTTGGGCCATAGCATAGCCAGCCTCACTGGTCAGCACGACTATGTTTTCTTCCATGGTCACGGCCACGCATGTTTTGACAAGTCATGCAGCCTGCGGCTAAAGCCGTTTTGTCCCTAGTCCAGTCTAGTCTAACAAAACCGTGGTTCTGATCCTCAAAAAAAAGAAAGAAAACGGTGGTTCATGATCGATGCAGCTGACGCGTTGCCCTTAAACAACTCTAACCTTAGCACCAGCCGGCATGGAGCGTTTTGCTAATACAAAAGATGGTTGCATGAAACCATCAAATCCAAATAGGGCATCGCTGGGCGCCGGCGCGCCGGCCCGCCCAGAGCCGTAGGATCGAAACGCGCGTAACCATCAGATCTGACCCCGTCTTCTTCTCATCGTCAACCTCCCGCAAACTGCCTCGCCTCGCCTGCTCGCCTTCCTAGCCGCTGGTCGCCGCCTTCGCCGCCAGCCACCACCCTCACCTGCGTTGCCTCATGCGTTTCTCCCCTTTGTGGATGCAGCAACGTGCGCCCATGGTTGCAGGCTTGCAGCTTCGATGGCACCGCTCGCGACTCCAGTGCACGACGACCACGCTTCGGTGGCAACAGTTCGCCGGACACAACACCTGGACAGCAAGCTCACAAAAAGATGCATCTCTCCTCGGATGCCGGTAGCAGCAAAAATGTCCACTGGTCATAGCAAAAAAAGGTACGGTTCCAGCAAAAAACAACATGTAGCATCTTCGTCTTGCTCACCCTCGGTCACCAGTCGCCGGGTTGAATCTTTTCGCACATTCGTTTGAATCTTTATCAATCAACGGTTGCAACTTTTCTGATTGTGCAGAGTCTGCTTGTAGCTTTCTCTCTCAATGGTTGAAGCTTTTTCCCTCTACGGCAGAAGCTTTTTTGTAAACGATTGAAACTTTTTTCATTTTGAGCAGCGCCTGGTTAAAAGCTTTCTCCATCGTTTCAGTTGAAACTTTTTTCATCGAAGGTTGTAGCGTTTTTTTTCGTGTTGTAGCTTTCCTCGATGGCACGGAACGCTTGCAGCTTTCTCTATATCCGGTTGAAGCTTTCCATCTAGGGTTTGAAGCTTTTGTGTTAGCGGTTGCAACACGAGGGTTTACAGCGGCTCTGCAATGCCTCGGGTGCCGTCCATCGCCGTTGTAGCATGCATCATGGTTGGGTTGCAGCAAAAATAGGCGGTGGTCGTCTACCGACGCTTGTAGATCACTGGTGGTCGCCTTCACCAATGACGCTCACTACGGCGACTCTCCGTCGGTGCACGTACACTGGGTCAGCACGAGCTCGATTTGGCATGCTATGAGGAAGAATGAGCGGTGAGGACGAACGGTGAAGAGATATGCTCCCAAAAAAAAGGCGGTGAAGAGATAAGGTTTGCATGGGCCTACTTATGTCCACCGCGGAGGGGTGCGATGCGCACGATTTGAAACGAATCGCATGGCCAGCGTGCGTCCGGCGCAAGTTTCGGCCAGCACTCCAGCTGTAAACGTTTACCAGCCAAATAACGGCCGGCATTGCCAATTTGGTCGTGGGCAATTCTGTATTGCAGAATAGTTGCATCCAGATACACGCCGAACCAAACAAATAGTTAATCGAGTCTAGCAAACCATGAATTGTAAATTAATCTACGACAACTCAAAAAACCCAAGCAAGTAATCAACCATGAAAGGACCGGCTTTCTCGGTTATTATTTTATTTTTCTTTGAAAACGATAATATAGAAACCGGTATTTTTGGATGTTTTTCAAAGAATATCCATACTGCATATGTATAGTATCAAAGGCTTTCTCGGTTAGTGTTTATTTTTCTTTGAAATGATAATAGAGTATCAGATAATATATTATCGATATTTGTGTTCCATGTCGTGCCAACATGAGGCTTTTGAAATAATACAAACTTTATATATATGGCACAAAAACTTAATGTATCGAGAGACAATTAACCACCAATGATCTAACTATGAGTTCGACGTTATTTATGTCCCGTGAAAGCGAACTATCATTTCAGACATTTTCATTGATAGTGAGGCGAATACGACTTATATCGTGCAAATAACACATGGCCCCGTTCATCAATCCATTCAAGAGTGGTAAGAAAGAGAAACGAAGACAAGATAGCTAGCAGAGCACGTGAAGGATATAATTATTTATTCTCATGACTGCGAAATTGAATAGTACTCCCTTCAACCTTCGTCCCATAATGTAAGATGATTTTTTACAATAATGTAGAAAAACGTCTTATATTATGAGACGGAGGGAGTATTAAACTAGTAAGATATGGATGTTTTTTTTTCTTTCCCTTTTTGAAACGAATCAGAAAGAAATCATGAGGTAGGAGGACGCATGGAGCAGGACGTCGTTGTGGATGCTCGTGTACCACGAGCGAGCGAACTGCTGCATGCCGAGAGAGAAATATCACACACATATTGATCGGATGGTGCACCCTGAATCCACGTACGGCAACTGAGCTCATGTTCATCTGTCACTCTCCGACCCTGCTGCCGCCATTATTTCATCGTGCCGTGCTTAATTTTCTCGATCGCTCTTTGATGATGACTGATGTCGATCCGATCCTCGACCATCCTACAAGCTGAGGAGCACTAACCAGAAAGATGCACATGATCTATTACTTCCTTCGTTTTAAAATAGATGACCCAACTTTATATTAATTTTATATTAAAGTTGAGTCATCTATTTTGAAACGGAGGGACTAGATGCTTGGTATGCTTGAAAAATAACGCTAGTAGCTACAAATCACCCAGTACGTCATCGGCGAACAAGAAACGGTTGGATGATATAAATGAAACTATAATATTCAAACGACCGCCGCGCTGCCGTCAGTTCGGTCGCTGACAATTTTTTTATCACTAAAACCAAATACTACTACCAAATGACTACTCCTTTTTTTTTTGAGGGAAACCAAATGACTACTCCTTTTTTTTTTTGAGGGAAACCAAATGACTACTCCTAGTATTAGTATATATAGAGATGGTCTGGTCACAGAAAGCGGCATGGTGGAGGGAACGAGGAGGCAGATCGCTAAGGGTGGCGCAAGGCATTTAATGGCATGATGATGATTCTGAAAACTGTATTGAGTGGAGATGCGGGAGGAAAACTGATTTGGTTTGGGAGAGCTAATTAAGCCTGGTTTCGAGGTAGAATTAATGGAGAAATAGCTTCGGAGGGATTACTTCCAGAGTGTCCACGGGACGTAGTAATTCTTGGTGACTTTTTGATTTCTCTGTTAAATAACTTTCCTAATAAGCAGTATAGGAGTATGTGTGATCCCTGAAATAAGTGTGCGGTTTCAAGGTAGAATTAATGGGAAATAGCTTTACTTCCAGAGTATCCACGGGACGTACCGATTCTTGGTGCATTTTTGTTTTCTCAATTAAATAAGTTTCCTGATAAGCAGTATAGGAGTACGTGTGATCCCTCAAATAAGTGTGAGGTAGTTAGCTCCCATATATGCATGAAACCCCTGGGTTGCGCTCCCGCCGGCTCCGCCCTGGTCACCACCAATTCTGTTTAGCGCCACATGTGGAAATAAGATTACAACGGCCCACACTTCCGTCGGATTTCCCACCATCACTTCCTCAAGCATAAGTCGATGGCGGCAAATATAGGCACGCGCGTTCATTCATTTATCGTATAGTTACATGAAAAAGAATTAAGTGTCTTATAATGAGGTTCCTTTTCAAGATAGTCCAAGTTAATAATTTCATGAAGATTACTTGCTTTTACAATGGCTTGTATTCCCAAATGGTTTCTTTGATTGTGGCAACTAACTAAAAGGTAGCACACATTCTTTTTTTGAGGATTGACATACCTTACTGGATTCTACAAGGCATGGCAATTGTTTGGCAGATGAAGGGATACCATGGTAGGGTTAAGTAGCCAGAATTTTCATTAGCACAACAATAGCAAATAAGCGAGTTATACTGAGAAATATGATCAAAACATGTGAAACTAGTCAAACAAACAAAATCTAACCTTTTTTACTTCCATCATGCACCAGAAAATTGCCACAATAAAACACTTTTCACTCTTAACAAGCCAGAACCAGTCCAGTCTCCATCCCTATGCCTCCATGATCTCTTTGTCTATCTATGAGTCTCCCGCGGTGAAGCAGAAAAACAAAACCACGGCTTGCAATGCATCCACATGGACAGACAAGAGAAAGTTTAATCATATGTTTCACAACCAATCACATCAACACCAATATGGGATGGAAAAAGAGAGTCTGGCTTTTATATACTATGGTTGATCATCACCAAATATATCCACATGTACACCCTTGAAGATTGCCCTACGCTAGACCGGACACACTATAGGGTACCATACTCTCATCTGTAGAAAAAAGGGAGACCAAAATACAAGGGTATATATCTTGCTTGATGCTTGCGAATGCCGCGGTCGATGATTCATGTCCTAGTTGTGTTGTCCGTAGACTGAGAGCATGCTTTTGAGCAATACACCCTATCTATGATAGGATCATTGGTTGTGTCATGAAAGATGAAAACAAAATGGATTAGAAGCTGCAAAAAAATACTTCACAAGAAATAGGGACAGGATTGTGGACGATTACACATACTGGAAATATAAAGGAAACTTGATCCGTCTTCCCACCGCCCTCTCTGGAGGATCAGTCTTCCAGGAGCTAGCCGACCTTCCCCAGCACAGACTTGTTCGCCATCCTGACCACCATCACGTCAGGTCACTCCCTGGGAGAGAGAACGGAAAAGATTAAATCTTCACATTTTACCCATTCTCATTATCTAAAATTTAACAGCTACACAGGAACATGAACAGTCTGATTCTACTGCTATGTACACAGACAAACAATAACATCATTCTCTCTTGCGTTCTTAAAAGACAAAATAACTCTACTGCTGACCATCAACAGTCTGATTCTACTCCTATGACCAGATCGAGCACATGAAATAACTCTCCAGTTCACCCATTGCTTTGGACAATAATGACAACAGATTATTTGAGCAAAAAGAGGACGGGGTGGATCAAAACCAATAAAAAACAAAAGGGACCGTACCGTGGATCAGCTTGGCACACGTGCCTCCCTCTCGGCCTGCGACCTCCCAGGCTTCTTCACACCTTGAGTTATCATCTCCTGTGACATTCAAAAACAGAACCGCCGAGTCAAGTCTCCCTGTAATCAACACAAGCACAAACACAAAACAGAGAGAGGTGCATACTCATACACTTGGTAATATCAACGATTTCCCGGCAACATCAGGCACGCCATGCCGCAACCCCAGCCACCTGTTGCGCAACAAGATAATGAATAAGTTATCCATGTGGTTTGCAAACAACAAATATAGATATGCATGCTAGCTTGGTATCAACATGCAAAGCACTGCTTGTTCGCTACATATTCATGAAGGCAGAAAATGATCCCAAGTAATCATGCATAGGCAGCACAACAAAATTGTCGTCACAGAATCTGGCAAAAGCACTAATACAATGACATGTTCTGCCTGCGCCGCGGTCATCCACGACCCAAAACAAGAGATAATCACAATAACAATACTCTGGTGGCCGCAAGAGTAACACCACAGACCAAACACACTGAGCCATCAGCTTGATGGCCAGCGCCGCGGTCGTCCACGACCTGATGGCCAATGCCCAAACCCCACAAGTACCAAGAAACTCATTTTGTGAAAATAGCAAGCTTTATACTTTGGTTTCGTCAGATAACCATAAACCAAGCATTGTGTGAAAGGAAATCAGGATGAATTTGAAAATCAAGGCAGCAAGAGATACTCAACTAGGTACTCGAGTGAAACCAAACATTATGTTGCTTGCATCACACACAAAATCAAACCAAAAGATTTCGGAAACTACGTACTCGAGTGAAACCTCTAGAAAGGTATATGCATCATCCACCTGTTGCTCAAAGCACATTTCACATACTTCACAGTACATAACAACATCATTCTCTCGTGTTCTTACAAGACGAGATATATGACTAGACCGTGCACATGAAATAACTCTTTAGTTTACACATTGCTTTTTGGACAATAATGACAAAAGAGCATTTGGGCAAAAGAGCAGGGGATGGGACAAGACTAATAAAAAACAAAAGGAACCATACCGTGGATCAACTTCGGACACATGCCTCCCTCCCAGCCTGCAACTTCCCAGGCTTTTTCACACCTTGACCTATCATCTCCTGTGACATTCAAAAATACAACCGCCGAGTCAAGCCTCCCCCTAATCAACACAATCACAAACACAAAACAGAGAGAGGTGCATGCTCATACACGGTAATCAGCGACTTCCTGGCAACATCAAGCACGCCATGCCGACCCCGGCCACCTGTTGAGCAACAACATGAATAAGTTATCCATGTGGTTTGCAAACAACAGATATAGATATGCATGCAAGCTTGGCCTCAACATGCAAAGCACCGCTGGTTCGCTACATATTAGTGCAGGCAGAACATAATGCTAAGTAATCATGGATAGGCAGGAAGTTGTTGCCACAGAATCTGGCAAAAGCACTGATACCATGACATGTTCTATCAACAAAAGAGATGATCACAATAACAAGAATGGTGCCCGGAAGATTACCACCTCACACAAAACATTGAGCCATCAGCTCAACGGCCTGATGACTATACGGTCTCAGAGTGAGAGAGACAGAGGAGACAGTGGCTCACCTGAAATGATGACGAATCAACCACCACTGTCGAGATTGCAGATAATTTGATTGGCGAATCAGCGACATCTTCCAGCAATGGTAGTTTAGCTTTCACGCGCATTTCTGGCAGTAGATCACAGCATTTATTCATTACCTAGAAATAGGAATTCCAGTTAATTGGAGATATATGCAGGATACTATTCGATTGATCGATCAGAGTACAACACCCTGATTTCCCATCCGATGTGCATCCTACAAGTATTCACTCATATTATATAAACTACAAAAAGTGGCAGCTCTTTTATGGCTCAATGAAAGCAAGGCAGATCATATACATGCTATACATGTGACCAATCTATTTCAATAACACATTCCTATTACTACAATAAAGGTGTGCTATTAAGATGTTTTTTGGACAATGCTTTCTCAGCTTGCCGGGTATTTCGAGCAGCAATGGTTTCCCATACAATTCTCAAGGCAATAGCTTTCCCATGCATAAGCAGCGGTGATGGTTCGCTGAATTTGTTCATCATTACGACATTAACTAGAAATTAAAAATTCTAATTCACTAGAAATATATGCAGGATAATGCTGGATTGAGCAATCAGCCGGAAGACCAACACCACAGACCCAAAAAACTGGGCCATCAGCCCAATGGCTCGCACTGGGGTCGGCCACAACTGATGGCCAAACAGTCTTAGAGAGAGAGAGAGACACACACAGACAGACTCGCCTGAAATGACGGAGACGAAACCACCAGTGCAGAGACTGCAGATAATTTGATTGGCGAATCAGGTACATCTTCTGCAAAAAAGGAAGATAATGAAACAAAAGAGGATTTCACAAAGGCATCACGGTTGAGTCATATAAGTAATGTGAGATCCAGAGGGCACAAATGCAGCATAGTTCAGGTCTACAAGCAAAGACAACAAATATGCATTGCTATGACAACAAATACAACTCAGCTTGGCAAAGAGCATCACGACCGGGTCATGCACTCGGAAATGACAAGATTTGGACCTCCACCAACAGGGGTGGGGTGTAGTGACTGCTATACAAAAAGGTTTCCCAACAAAAAAACGTAACTTGCATGTCTGTATACTGAGAACATGCTACAGAGCAACACACCCTATCTGTGATAGGATCATTGGTTGTGTCATGAAAGATGAAAACAAAACGGATTGGAAGGTGCAAAAAATACTTCACAAGCAAAAGATTCAAACTTCCGCATGCAGGCTCTCCACACAACAAACTCATGAAGAAACATTAAGAGTGTACAGAACAGAACAAGCTAAATCTTAGGGCACGGGCAGAGGGAGGAGACCAAGGGCTCACCAGAACCAACGAAGAGGCGGCCATGACAGCCCACTATTGTCGAATTCGCCGAGATGGACAGAGGTGGCCAGTATTCCAGGAGGCATCAGCAGCAGTGCCCTACAATCGAGGGGAACAAACTCTTCAAATTTAAAATCTCATAATGTCATTGCAGGTTAGGCAGGGTTATCATTTACATGCCTAAATCAAAGGAAGAAACATCATTTTAAAATAATGGAAGGAACATGTCGCTTATTGAGGTTACATGCATAGAAACACAGCTCACATGCAGTAAAAATCAATGGGTGTGCAAGCAAGCAGCTAAGAACTAGGGATCAGTTCGAGTCAAAGCCAAGTTAAACAGCGTTGCTGAAGCACACAAGTTGGTCCAATTCGAAAAATGAAGTATACAGGCTATACAAGTGTACACTAGGTACACAGGTTAGGAACTTAGGATCCAGACACATGCCGGCCAAATAAAGATTCATTTAACAGTATAAATACCCTAGGTCCTGCTGGGAAACATGCCAAGTGCGGAATGTAAGACTAATGTACTACTCAAACCTAACGATGAATCAACAAAGACAATACAGATAAGTGAGATTAAACAAGTCAAATGGTACTCTGCAGCTAATCTACCTAGCTTATCTAAAATAATCAATATGTGCAAGCTTACTCGAGAAGCCACACATGCAAGAAACAGTCAAGGATATTACATAACTCAAGCATACTCGTGCCGCACTACAGAATCCTACAAATCAACATAGTAGCCACATAATCTTGTTGTGGCCGGATGACCACCACCAGAGACCAAACACTGAGCCATCAGCTCGATGGCCAGCACCACAGCCAGATGGCTAAACGATATCAGAGAGAGAGAGAGAGAGAGAGAGAGAGAGAGAGAGAGAGGCGACCAGCGGCTCACCTGAACTACGAAGAGGCGGCCACCACTGCCATGGTTGCAGAAGGTTAGATTGGCGAATCACCGGCCAGCAAACAACAAGCCAGATTACACATACTGGATAGGCCTAATACTGGAAATATAAAAGAAAATTTATCCATCTTCTCGCCCTCAGGAGGATCAAACTTCCTGCAGCTAACCGACCTTCCCTGGCATAGACTTGTTCGCCATACTCACCATCAAGTCAGGCCAGGCCACTCCCTGGGCAGAGAGAAAGAACAAGATTAATTCTTCACATTCTACCCATTCCTCAATCAATCTCTAAAATTTAACAGCAGGAACATGAATAGGAACACTAGGATTCTATTGCTATGTACAACATAGATACTACTCACTCCGTCCCATAATATAAGAGCGTTTTCAACACTAGTGTAGTGTAAAAACACTCTTATGTTATTATGGGACGAAGGGAGTAGCATCAACATGCAGACTGATTCTTTTGCTATGCCCACAACCCACAAGTACCGAGAAACTCATTTTGATGAAATAGCAAGCTTTCTCGCAAAAGAAGAAGATGAAATAGCAAGCTTTAAAATTTGGTTTAGACAGGCAACCATAAACCAAGCACTGTGTACAAGGAAATCATAATGAAATTGAAAATCAAGGCAGCAGGAGACACTAACTCACTGTCTTATGTTGTTTGAATCACACACATAATCCAACCAAAACATTTAAAAAATCTACATGAACATTGATAAAGAACCAGGAGAAAAAATCTCAGAAACTTTGTATGAGCTACAATACAGGCCCGTGGGTGGGTGTGTGAACTAAAACAGTCGTGGCCATCCTGACCCATGATCAGATATGGTTTCCTCCTAATCATTTGGCAAAACAAAAAGCTGTTGTGGCATGATACATCAGGCAAAACAAAATGCAACAAAAAGGGCAACTATATCCTACTAATCATCATATAGAAACCACCTAGTTTTGCTCTATGTTCAGTGGACTACGTACTAGAGTGAAGCCTCTAGGAAGTATATGCATCATCCACCAGTTGCTCAAAGCATATTTCATATCTTTTACAGTACATAACAATAACACCATTCTATCTATTAGTTCTCAGAATACAAACAACAATGAATCACAAAGGTGCAATAAAGGTCGTAGTTGAGCCATCAAAAAAAGAAGAATGGATGAAAATAGAATATGACCATCAAGCCAGGCTCAATGAGCAAACCATCTCAGGTCATAGGGAGAGATAGAGGGGGTCAGTGACTCACCAAAACAGAATAAAGGGCAGATACCATCGCCACAGTTGCAGCCAAACCACTTCCATCACACTGACACTTTTGAATCATAGTAGCCAAACAGAGTTGCCAGATCATTAAATTGTCTCCCCTTCCCTCAGCTTGACAACCCAAGGACTACACGAGGTGTATCAACTTCTCCCTCCCTAAGCCTGTGACTTGCCCACATTTAGCTATCATCATCTCCTGTGATATTCGAAGAAATGCCAAGTTAGCTATCTCTCTAATAAGTGAAAAAATGTTCGTGAACCCATTCAAGAAGGCAACATGCAGTTTTACTTGAGGAAAAAAAGACTATTGATAATATGAATCCAAATCACAAGAAAAAGCTTGAACGACGTGGACAATACAAATCACCAGGTAGTCAAACAACGCTTGCAAAGCTAGTTAGTGAATAAGGCATCAACTCGAAAAGAAGAACATGAAATTATGTGACACAAGTTAAATATTAGCTCTTATTGTCCCCTACATAATTCTGCAGCTATGGATTATGTTCACTCTTGTTGGTGTATTTCTGATACACATACTCAATAGGCACTCTCGATGGCCAGACCATCTCAGATCAAGAAAGAGAGGAGATCAAAGACTCACCTGAACCAAGGATGATGTGTAGAACTGCTGGATAAGCTTGGTACATGTGGCTTCTACCAACTTCCCTTCCTCTCACCATGTGACTTCGCAGGTTCTTTCCATGTTCTTCTCGCCCTCCGCAAGATTAAACTTCCCTGTTTCCCTACCTGGGCAGAGAGAGAGAGAGAGAGAGAGAGAGAGAGAGAGAGAGAGAGAGAGAGAGAGAGCAACGATTATATCAGCCCTATGGTGTCACAATAAAGAAAACAATGAGAGTTCTAACTACACTCCCAAAGTCAGCCAGAAGAAATAGGATTATATATGATGCACGTGTTCTTTTCTACAATTAGGAGCGCCCAGTCCAAAAGCTACAACATGGATACTCCTGGATAGTTAAGCAATCATTATATTGACCGAACAACAACTAAAAACACAATCTTCTAGTTGTAATAGATCTGATAGGTAAACCAAGCTCATCAGTCAATCCATTCATTCAAAAAAAAGAAAAATGGTTGAGACTTGGCATGCGACAAGTATATGTAATCTAACACCATATATAGCAAGAAACATATCTAACAGCCAATGGATCATAGAGCATCACAGTTAAGTCATATAAGTAATGTAAGGTCTAGAGGGCACAAATGCAACTTAGTTTAGGTCTAGAAGCAAAGACAACAGACGATATTCATTGCTATGACAACAAATACAACTCAGCTTGGCATAGAGCATCACGACTGAGTCGTGCACCATTCGGAAATGACAAGATTGGACAAAACATTAGAAACCTCAACTTTATGGATTTGGACCTCCACTGGCAGGGGGGTGTGGTGCAGAGACCGCTATACAAAAAAGTTCCCAAACAAAAAAACATAACTTGCATGTCCATATACTGAGAACATGCTCCAGAGCAACACATCCTGTCTATAATAAGAAAATAGTTGTTTTAATTTACGGCAACAATAAAAACTGTTTCGTTTACAGCATCAGCTTTTTTGTTTATCTTAGGTTAGCACAAAACTGAATTCACTTGTATCGCCACATCATTCATCACCACAATCAGCTAACGAGTGCTGCTACATGGTAGAGTTCAGCGACTGTTTTCAGCAACAAAGTCTCAGCGCCTTGAGGGGGAAAGCAACTTTATTGGTTCACATTTCACTTAAGAAACATAAAGAAAAGAGAGAATTACATATAGATTGAACTCTCATTGTTCACATTTCACTAAAGAAAAACACTCATTTAGGGGTAAACTTCTTTTAACAGCTGTAACAAGATGGTATATTGAAATAGCTATCCAAGAGACTTACATAAGCTAGTTACCATACTACAGAAACATGCTTTTATCACCATGGCATTCCTCTCTAAATTCAACGGCCAGCGCAACAACTGCTGCTACGTGCTTGCTCCAGTGCACAACAATTCACAAAAAGGAAAGAAGTTCCACCACAAAACAAAGGGAGAAGGGCAATAGTAGGTTGTGAGCCTCAAACTAAGGCATGTTCATTCTTGCAAACAAAAGGGCAGCTATCTCATAAATCAATCCTAGCACTGAAGGAAGGCCAAATATATATTTTACCACCGTGGTGGAGAGTAACAACAAATGGAGAGATCTTTTTGTTTGTACCATGAACTGCAGCTGCACGAAGAAGAGTGATGCCCCAATGTCGCTGGTGCAGACCCGTGACCTGATGAAGAAGGTGCAGGGAGGTGTCCATATTGTACAGCATACTCCATGGGCTTATAACCTAGCAGCGAACAACACATCCAGGTTGAATTCAATGGCCAATCAGTCATATAGCATGCTTACAGATTTAGTTAGGATGCAGTTTCCTTTTTCGTTGGGATGATACTTACAGATTTAGTTGAATTCAAAGCTTGCTTTGGTAGATGCTTGTGGAACTTTAAATGTGCAGCTTCATCATTGGTCTTGAACACAGCGCCCATTTCCTTGCTGAAAAATACAAATAGAGCCTCGTCAACTTTATGAATTAGAATATTAAGAAACTTGTAGACATTCAGCAAAAGAATTAAGATTCGCTCTAGGCATCTATATTAAGAGGTACCCAGGCATATGAAATCATTTGGGTTTAATAGACAACGACCAAAGCCTTGTTTAATTAAATATGCCCTCAAAACAAGTGCTTTTAATCTATAGTCACATTACTTAGCACACCTCCTAAACATGTTCTATTTAAGATGAGAAGATGGTTCTTAAAGATAGCAGTTCCATTGAGTAAACCTAATAGAACTGTACATTCATCAAATATTTGCAAAGGAGACCAGCTTTATGGGTAACCATTGTATAAAATAAGAATAGGACATTCCATATCAGCCTGACATAACAGAACTAAAAGCATAGTGAGGCTAAACAGAGACCTAATAAGCTAGTTTTACCAGATAGCAATGTCAAAAACAAATTGTCAAGCCGACGAATGAAACAAAAGAAGCATGGTCCAATTGACAGCAAGTACGCCTCAATACCCACAATCCACAAGTAAATTGACAGGCTGACCGGTGAAAACTTAAGAAGGATGATCTAACTGACAGCAAATACACGTCAACACAGCTCGTTAATGTGCATGCTAGCATCACCATCTACTCATAAAGCACGTTGAGTTGATAATTACCTACTCAAGACAAGCTCAACCTTTCCAGGAAGTTTATGTACATTTCCTTTGCTCAGCTAGCAAACGTATTGTGTTAACTTGTCAGGATAATCTAGTCGACCTTGCAATCTAGAACAATGACCGACAATACACACTAGACCTAACAATTAAGCCTGACAAGGTCCCGGATCCAAATAAACTCACATATCAGGAAACTGCAGACATGATATAATTAACATGTACATATTCAACAATCAAGTCAATATGATATATTAGCATCAATCTACTAGTCATGCAGAGTTCGTTCCGGATCCAGATATGCTTTCACAGCAGCAACAATAAGGTCTGAAAATTAAACATGTAGGTGCTGATCAAGGCATCCAATTAATGATGCAACTATAATGTAATTATACAGCAGAATAGCAGAGAAGAAGAGGCTCGAGCTTTGTAATTACATTACATGTAGACTTCCGTCCCGGGAGCAGAGCAGGGTCATCTCATCGTGGATCTTATCGCTGATACTTACAGATTTAGTTGAATTCAAGAATGCTTTGGCAGATGCTAGTGGAACTTTGAATGCCACATCTTCATCATTAGTCTTCAAAACAACGACCATTTCCTCACTGAAAAATAAAAATATAACATAGTCAACTTTATGAATTTTCATATATTCAGAAACTTGTAGACATTCAGCAAAATAAGAATCAAACTTCATTCTAGGCATCTGTAAGTACCCATGCATATGAAATCACTTGGGTGTACTACACAATAGCCCCCTAAACATGTTCAATTTAAGATGAGCAGAAGAAACCTAAAAGACAGCAGTCCAATTGAATAAACCAAATAGTATTGTCCATTGATCTAACATTTGCAAGCAAGGAGACCAACTAACATTTTATGAACTAAAAGCCTGGCATATCAGCGCGGTTTATATCAGCCTGACAAAACAGAACTAAAAGCATAGTGAGGCTAAACAGAGATCGAACAAACAATTTTACTAAGATAGCATTGGCAAAAAACAAATTGATAGGCTGACCAACGAAACCAAAAGAAGCATGATCCAACTGACAGCAAGATACCACAGTCCACAAGCAAATTGACAGGCTGGCCAGTGAAAAATTAAGAAGCATGATCCAACTGACAGCAAATGCATCTAGACATGTCTCGTCAATTTGCATGCTAGCATCACCATCTCCTCATAAAGTGTGTCAAGTATTATAACTAGTTAAGACAAGCTCAACCTTCCAGGAACCTTAATGTATATTTCCTTGCTCGTCTACCAAATAAATTGTATCAACTTATCAAAATAATTAGTCAACCTTGCAATCTAGAACAATGGACAGTGATACACACCCAGACCTAACAATTTAGCCTGCCGAGGTCCCAGATCCTAATAAACTCGCACATCAGAAAACCAGAGAAACAAGTTATAATTAATAGGTACATGTTCAACAGTCGAGTCAATATGCATGCTGATATATCACCATCGATCTACTAGTCATGTGGAGTTGTACTGGTCCAGATATGCTTTCACAGCAGCAACAATAAGGTCTAAAATATTAAACAGAACTAACATAGTTGTTGTAGTACTGATTAATGCATTCAATATCGCAATTGTCGGTATAGAGCAGAACAGAGAAGCTCAACTTTCGTGGAAGTTAATGCATATTTCCATGCTAGTCTACCAAACAAATTCAGTCCACTTAACAATTAGCAAGGCAATGGATCCAAACAAATTTGGGACTTGACTGAGACTTCCAGGAAACTTGAAATTATACATTCCTGAAAGGTAAGATCTCTGAATATACATCAAAATAGCAAGCCTAATCCAGGGCTGATACACAATCATGCAAATGATTAGTTTGAATCCATGGACGGTTGCTTGGACACATCTGTTTTTCTTCATATTCCAAAGAGACAACACACAGGTTCCAAACGAGATCTTTCTAGCATTAATAAAGCCCTCCATTTCATATACTGGCCAGGATGGTTAGGACAGCAAAACTAAGTGGGAATTAACTTGGTTCTATTCACAGACAAACAGCTCGATGATGGTTTAGTATTCATCCCGTTAGATTTGATTCCTCTTGATAAGAAAACAACTAGTGCAATATCTGCAATGATGGAGCACACAAGAGACACACACCACGGCGATATTGTATATCACACAACATGGGCACCCCATTTCAACCAGGGCACCCGCATGATGTTTCAGTCTAAAATCATCAGTTTCATTTCATCTACTGAAAAAGGAAAAACTCGGTGACCGTAACACTAGCATGTTGAGCATATCTTTTAAGAAAATAGTTGAGCGCAGAGACAAAGGTTCAGACTTCAGGCATGTCGAATAACAAACATACATCCAGAATTATATCTGGTGGCATTCGCAGCAGCTGGTTGCTACAGGAGATGGTTTGATGATGCAGGGATATGAGCAGGTTAGTGGATAGAGGGAGAGGTGGGTGCTACCTGATGCATGGAGATTGCCGACAGGGAGCAGGGACCTTCTACAGTGCGTCGCCTTGGTTAGGCTGGACTCAACAATGTCCTCGTGCTCCTTCGCCTCATCGATATCATGCGCCTACATCATATTAAAACTTTAATTGTATCCAATGTGCAACAAACTCACCAATACTTCTACCAACATAAATAATAATACGACCAACAAGGCACAATCAGACTGAAGAAAACTAACAAAATGAACCTACTACTATGTTTTCCACTCACGCACTTGGTAATACTGTGCTACTACTGAATAGTTTAAGCAATCATAATATTTACCAAACAAGAAGTAAAAGCAAAAGCTATGCTCTGGAATAAATCCACCAAGTTTCCATCAGTGAATACATTCACCGGCAAATTTGTACAGGATTAAGAAAGATCAATGGTGTGTTCAGCATGTATAGTAGCACAAGGGCCTGGCCTGCTAACCAGCACACACAGGAGCAATTCAAACAACAAGATCATCATAGTAACAAGACTATGGTGGTCGGACGACCACCACAACAGATCCAAACAGATCCAATCGGCAACCAATGAATGGGCCATCACACAGAGAGAACCAATGGCCGGACCATCACACAGAGAGGAAGAACAGAGAAAGAAGAGCATAATTGACTATCTGAAGATAAGTAAAGATTGACCAACTGAATGAACCGCTAACAGAGCAACAAGGGCTTGGTATCTCTTTGAGAAACTAATACCACAAGAAGCATATTAAACTATTCTGAAACAGAGTTAAGGCGATATTAAGAAATAGGCCATGATACACACAAAATGGGGAGGGAGGCTAGCCAGATCTATAAGCTTATTTATGCCAACTGGTGACACTCCTTTGGCCAGAAATCGAAGCACTATGATGGTTCAAACTTTCAGACTGATCAAGTACACTTCAACACATGCTCACATGCCTGAGCATTGGAGTCTACAAACTAAACACAACTAAGCTATTTTAAATCAAGAAAGGTTTATTGGTAGGATAGGTTCGATTTTAAATCCTCAAGATTAAAGAAAAGGGCTGCAATATATGCAAGAGATCATAGGTATCCGTGATTTTAGTAACCTCAAGTAGACCTCCGGCTAAGAAATTGCCAACATATGCATTTTGTTCTTACATAAGCTTGAAACAAGCAAAACCTCTTGTCACACTCACATAACAACAGTACCAAACCCGACTTCCTTCTCTGTTCTTGTTCTCTAAGTTAATAAGAAAGTGGCACTCCAAAAAAGGGCTACAATCGAACAAAACCATCAAAGGATAGGATATCAGCACTTGTGTAAAATGGTGACAACTAATTATTATACCAGAGAAACGAGAAGCAAAAAATGTTAGCATCACAGCCCATCACGAGCCCAAAACACTTGAATATGCCATGGCACGACGGCCACGGCTCAATGGCCATGGGCACACAAACGCATGAGAGAAAGCAGAGTGGAGAGGAGCAAAGGGGCTCACCTATGCTGGAGAGGAATGGAGGTTTGTGACAGCCGGTTGATTCTTATCTTGATTTCCTAAAGGCTCTCTGAATTTTTATTGCTTGGAGAGTAGGCCCTTGGAGTGAAGTCCTTCAGCTTGAATACCTGTGTGAAGCGCAGGAAAAATACAAGCAGGTTAAAGTTGGTGGTCGCACTCACTCAATAGTAGTAAGATTGACAGAGCTTACTTATCCATTGGCAATGTAGTCCAATTAGGATGACTTGTTGTACTGCCTGGCCATCATGGGCATGGTTGGGGACTTGTTACACACAAGAACCACATAATTGTTAGATAAGGCTTGGAATGTGGCTAGCTAAAGAGAAATAAGCAAGCAAAAGAACCATTGCTCTGTGTTGGAAGGCAGCAACACTAACCTGTCCAGAGCATTATGCTCACTCAATGAAGGAAAGACTGCCAGGGGACTAGTAACGTCAGAAGGCTGAGTTGGCTTACACCCGCCATTGCTTGTTGCCTTAGGAGTAGTAACGTCGACCCAGTCTTATCTTTGAAGCTGAAAAAACAATGCATCTGTTAGTTCAACCTTGGATTCACATACCGATGTGTAATGAACAAAACAAGACCAAAGGGGTAAGCTAAAGAGGTGGTTGAAAATTTCACTTTCTTGAGCTAAATTTGCCTTCGCACCTACTGTTTTGGTCATGGCCTGGGCGGGCATAGCACAGTTTTGTTTGTGCATAGCTCGGCCACTGAATACACACCCAGACCTAAATATTTAGCCTGCCAAGGTCCCGGATCCAGATAAACACACACATCAGAGAACTAGAGAAACAAGGTATAATTAACAGGTACACGTTCAACATCGATCTACTGGTCATGTAGAGTTGTACGGGTCCAGATATGCTTTCATACCAGCAATAAAAAAGGACAGACCCAGTGCATAGAAGCTCCCAAACAAGGTGGGGTCTGGGAGGGATTATAGTAACCTAGTCTTACCCCTGCAAAGTGCAATGCAAAGAGGCTGGATCGAACCCAGGACCTCGAATCAGCAACAATAAGGTCTAAAAAATTAAGAAGAACTAACATAGTTGATGTAGTACCGATTAATGCATCCAATAATGCAATTTTTGTTACAGAACAGAATAGAGAAGCTCGACTTTCATGAAAGTTAATGCATATTTCAATGCTCGTCTACGGATCCAGATATGCTTTTACACCAGCAATAATAAGGTGTAAAAAATAAACTTTTACTGATTAGCGCATCCAATAGTGCAATTGTCAGTATAGAGCAGAATAGAGATGCTCAGCTTTCAGGAAAATTGATGCATATTTCCATGCTAGCCTACCAAACAAATTAGCAATGCAAAGGTGCAGTTCACCGGATCGAAATAAACTTGGACTTCACCAAGACTTCAGGAAAGTTGAAAATATACATCCAGAATTACAAAGTCACTACAACAAAATAGTCGTCTAGCGACGTTTTTATATAGACGCCCTCTACTACGCCTCAACGTTCTACTCCCTATGACGTGTAGAGACGTTCTTTAAGACGTTAAAGGGTGCGACACAAACTTGAATGATAAAAAATAAAGATGGTAAATAAAATTTGTGTTGAGACGTAATTTGGAACGAAATATGATGGCGTCTCACGATCTTGGCCCAGCCCTTAAGAAACCCTACCCCACGAAGTCGCTGGTACAGCAACTGGCGTATCCGCCCTCAAGAAAAAAAAAGCAACTGGCGTATCCCTTGTTCTCCTCAGATCTGGCGCATCCAAGGCTCGCCGGCGGCTAGGCCGGCTAACTTTCGACGTCGCTACTTTACTCACATATGGAGGATGCTGCTCGCCGGCGCCCCAAGGTTCCGGTGCCCGATGTAGTCGATGTCACTACCTTCAGCAAAACGTCGCCTCCCTCCCGCGCCGGCAAGCTAGGTGTTCAAGTCATCGGCGACGGTGCAACCATGAATCCATCCCCGCCCAAGGAAGGCACATGGTACCCCACGATCCTCCTTTCCTTTGAAAATATCTTTATGGTCAGTTCGTCTTTGCCACTAAAATCTTTTGCGCCTTCCTTGATCTGTAAAACTGCTATGAGCGATTCCATAGGAGAGCTGTAATTCTGAGTGTTTGACGAATTCAGCTTGTTATCTATCAGAATGAAGGATGGGATTCATTTTCTCATACGTGTCAGGGAAGATCTAGTACGAGAACATTAATACTTTCACAAAGTATACTTCAGCTTCACTAACACTGTTCACTTGTTTACCACAAATATCCAACGGTGTCAGATTTATGTTGGCACCATGATATGCAAGAGAATAGTAAACTTGGGATATTTATAGAGTGTATATAAACACTGCTGATTCATCCCCTCAAACAAATACTGCTGATTCAGTTGTTACTAAGTTTAAGCTTACTATTATTTCTATTTGCTAGCTTTAGACACAATAACAAGATTATAATCATGTCAGATTGTTGTTGGCTATAACCAAACAGCATAGTAATTTCTTTCCGTCAGCACAGTAGCAGGTCAATATTGACACTGCCATAAGTAGTCGTGTTTTGTTGCCGATTGCAGATATACGAGGAACTGAACATTAGGGAAATATTCAATGGATGATGTTTTGCCTGTGAAACGAATACATGTTCATATCATTCAGTGTTCAATCAATACAAGGTGTGTGATTTATCCAAAGTCCAACCATTTTAACTGACAAATATAATTGAGAACAGTGTATTCATCATCTGATTGACACATTAGTTGCCCTATCTCTAGATCGGCTGACTTATACTTCTCTGTTCTGTCATCCTCACTTGTGTATAATTTTTTATTGGACTGAAGATTACTAGTGACGCCAAGCATAACCAGTCAACCCAAGTCTCTTACAAAAAATCTTAGTTCTATAGAGAAGAAACAGATATACTGACAGAAACTATAAATTTTCACTGGCATTAACGTATATTGTTTATTTAACATCATCCAACTCTGTTTCTCATTCTATTCATTTCCTTTCCCTGATCTTTATGTGGTTTTATTGCAGGATTCACAGGACAAAACTAATTCAATTGACATGTTATAATAGGTTTTTTCAGAGAAATAATGTGGAAGAGGAATGTGTAAGGAAAGCCTTCATATTGTTGTAGAAGAAATATCCATGGAAGCTGTGAAAGTTGGGAATCTGGTGTACAATTAGCTATAGGGCTTTAGACACATTTGAACTGAGAAATTGTATCTTTTTAGATCGATTCAGCTTCCAGATAGTTAGAATTAGAAGTTTATTTTTCAGTGACATGCACATTTTTGTATATTAATGTACAGTTCAGCTGTAAACTATCAATTGGTCTTGCTAATATAATTTCGTTTTCACTGTAATGGTTTGCATTTTCTTTCCTGGTTTGTGATTTGTGATAGTGAGAAAACAACTCTTTTTGTTATGATGATTGCGAATCAAATCGATTTTGCCTTATTTCCATATGTAGTTATTGAAATATAAATAATTGATTTTGAAATGATAAAACAGAAAAGCACAATTATATTTCTTAAGATTGCAAATGAAACTTGTATATGTGAGTAGGGACGTGATATGAGCATGTCAAGCAGAACGTCTCTACTGTATGGACACGCTTTTGGACGTCACTATATAACGTCTCACACCATGTAAACACGCTTTGAAAGTGTGTCTAAATGTTTTGAGACGGTCCGTGGGAAGACGCTCCAAGGACGCTTTACTAAAACGACTCTACAACTGGTTAGGGATGAAATAACGCGTCTCTAGCTATGATATTGGGCGTCTCTACTGGCATATTTTCTTGTAGTGAGTTAAGGTTGTATGATCCAAATAAAGTTCCAAATCGGAGTACTAGAGGAACAGCCAACATGTATCTAATCAATATCTGCATCTATGGCTCTACTAGTCATGCAAAGTTGGTCAGATCCATGATATGGTTCCACGTCAGAAACATCCAAGGTCTCACTGCATCTTAAATGAAACTGACCATACATGTAGGTGCTGATCAAGGCATCCAAATAATATTACAACTGTAATTACACAGAAGAATAGTCTAGAAGAATAATAGGCTGAAGCTTTGTAATTACCTGTATAGAAGATCTCCGCGTATGAGCTGACATAGAGGATTGCTGTGAGATGTAGGCCCCTCTAGTGTTGAAAATAGCATCAGTATTGGCGCAACGGAGTACAGAAATATTTGCAGTATGACACTCGGAAGGTATCCAGTTATTAGTTGGACAAGTGGTGTGGCCTGCACAGAAGAGGAGTCGATAGAAGCCAATTACAAATGAAGGACATGCCATATGTCTGCAGAATAGTAGTACCTCAACAATCACAAAACACTCAAACTAAAATGTGTTAATCGGTCTAAATATAAATGATTTTGCTTGCTGTTTCAAGTTTCAGCTCTAAATGAGATCTGACGCATACTAGAGTCTACATATTAGTCGATAGGGAAGATGAAGTTCAATACATATGTCAGTTCTAGTGCAACATAGGTACTTAATTACTGCTTCAATATCCCATTAAGGAAAGGAAGCCTCTTCTGCAACCGATCAAGCTGAGATAGACCATTTATAAATGTCACCGGTGCCAAAAATAAGAGCATAAAAACAATAGAACCAAGAAGCGTCACAATCTGATCGTGAAGGCCCTGCGGTATACCGAGCAAACGGACCAATGTACTCCCTACAGGTAAACGGACAGAACAGCCGGCCCAACGCGTCGGAGCAAACGCAACGACTTTTCCTCAGATCAAAGTGGAAAGGAAAAAATAAAGAAAGCAATACTCACATAGAACAAAGGCAGTCAGGGTACTTCGCCACCAACACCACATCACTTTGAGTCTGAGCAGCTGCATCCATTTTGGTACTTGTTTGGTACTTGTTGCTCCTCTCCGGAGGAACCAAATCCACCACTGCAAATTAGTTATATACCAAAGTGAGCACCATAGGTTGTACAATTACAGGGACTACAAGGAAGGAGTTGGGATCTTCAGCTTTGGGACCTCAAAACTGGTGCGGAAGCATACCTGTTGAGGCGTAGGCGACGCCACTGGTTTCAAGTGCATCGTCGGAGAGCCAGACCCTGCATGTAGGTATGGCATTCTGTCAGCGCATGTAAACTTCCTTTAGGAAAAAAAGAACTAAATGTCTGAATAACAGCGAATACTTTGAGGCTTTAGGAGCTCGGTTGCACCACAGGAGAACAAACAAGCATGTAAAACTAAAAGAAATCAATGACTCTACAACACTAATTTATTTTGGTACACACTACAACAGCTATAACAGCAGGATTAAACATCATTGTCACAAAATCAGATCATTTTCTCGGGATAACAGAAATACACACTACGATATCTCAGGATTAAGCACTAATTATCATAGAATCACTCTTCTTGAACATTCTACATACTATAACTGCAGAATCATTCACCTTGTTGCTTAAAGAAATAGTGAAATAAAGGATTATGAGATAAGAAATCAGTGCCTATTAGACCTACCAAGTGACATTCATGAGCTGCACATTCCTGTGTGTATTTCTTCCTCTATTCACTGCTCATCTAATGACAAATATGTGTATGCTCATTTCAGTTCTGCTACTCTATCTATGTATCTTGTTAGCAGGGCTCCCCCTCTTTTCCTCGGTTGCAACTACGGAAATGTGCTCTGTCAACCTGTAATTGAGTTACTTAAACTTGATACTATGATAAATTGAATTCTGACCGATAGACTATGCATTTCTAGTATGTAGTGATGATACAAAATACAATTATAGGTTATATAACCCATCCACCAGTGCACCAGCAAAGAGAAAAAACCCACCCACCAGTGCAACTTAGTTATTATACCAAAGTGAGTACCATAGGTTATATAAAATTACAGGGACTACAGGGGAGGAGCTGGGATCTTCAGCTTTGGGACCTTGAAACTGGAGCGGAAATGTACCCGTTGAGGCGCAGGCGATGCCGCAGGCTTCAAGTGCATCGTCCGCAGGGAGCTACTTTGGAGAGCCAGTCCCTGCATGTAGTAATGGCATTCTATCAGTGCATGTAAACTTCCTTTAGGACAAAAAGAACTCAATGTCCATATAACATTGAATACTATTAGGCTTTAGAAGCTTGGTTGCACTACAGGAGAACACACAAGTGTATAAAACTAAAAGAAATCATTGCCAACTCACGCAAATCAAGGATGATCCATTAAGAAATCCATTCATGCACTCCAATTCAGGAAGTCATTTGTTTTCACACACACATACTCAACCTGGGCTCGATGGCCGTGGGCAAACCCAATGGTTTCAAAAAGTGGATCATGGGGAAAACCTACTGTCCCAGCTATAACAGCGAGATTAAACATCACCAGCACAAAAGCAGACTGTTTTTCTCAGGATTAAGCACTAATTAATTATCTTAGAATCACTCTGCTTGAACGTGATAGAACGAAATACACCACTTGTCTCTGACACAAAATAAGTGCAGTCCATGTACATAACTAATCTGTACAAAAACCACAATTTTTTCATAATATACTGCTGCACAACAAAGACCGACCTCTACAATGGCCGCGGGCACACAGCATGAACGGCGCAGCTTACCCATGCTGGAGTGAAATCGAACAAGCGGCCACCGGAGGGGCGTCATACCGGCTCGCTTGTGACGTCCTCCCCCGCACACGCCACACGGCTGTCACTTATGTACCTGCATGAGGAAGCAGGATCAGGAAGAAGAGCAAATGGAGGGGCGGCGGAACAGAGGTAGGAGATGAGGGGCGAGAGAGGACAGAGGAGGATGGGACCTTGAACAGTTCCATGGCGTCGGTGGGTGGAGCAGGGAGCAGCCAGCTCTCTCCTCACGGCCACGTGGTGGACCGAGAAAGGAAGAAGTGGGCGTTCCCTCCTCCTATCCGGCGCGCGAGCGGCTGTGGGTAAGGAGATGAACTCCAGCACCTCGTGGACGACGAGCTAGAGGTCAGGGAGCACCGTCGCGGCCGTGGCGGATCTTGGAGCGCCATGGCCGATGGACTCGCTCCCCTGCGCGCACCACACACGGCGGTCTCTTCTTTTTTGCTGCTCTGTATATTTCTTCTTCTATTAAAAAGAAGGGCGAATCGTGTGCGTTATTGGGACCAAAAAAAAGAAATTACAAAAAGCAAAAGCAAGTGAATTTTTTTTTGCCACTGTACAGTAACAAGTTTCAAAATATAAGCCCTTTTAGAGATTTCAAAATACGAACCACATATGGATGTATATAGACACATTTTAGAGTGTAGATATTTTGCGCCGGACAGTAATATGGCCTAGAAGACTAGGAAATGTAGAGCATTCTTTCTTCTCGTGCTGCAACTTGCTACCAACAAAGCTAGCGTTAGATGTTAGCAATCTGGAATCTTGCTTCAACAGTTAGCAGTACCACTAACCAATAACCACAGTAACCGGTCATTGGGTTTCAGTTCGGCATCCAAACGCCCAGGCCTAGTCATTACTGGTTTCATACGTACACTTGCCACATACACGATCAAATGCATCTTGCAAACAGAACAGCAATAACAAGCCTAGGAGGGAGACTAGGAAATTCAGAACTTGATTTGTTCTCCTGCAGCTCCCGCCGGCACCTCCCGCGGATTCATCCCTTCTCCGGGCAATCCCAGCCGTTAGATACGATCCGACGCCACGCGCGGAAAAGGTGGTCCGCTTGGTTTGGATCGGTCGCATGGGCGGGAAAAAGTTCTGCGGCTTTTATTTTCGCCTAGCCGTGGGTGCGGACGGGAACATAGCGAGGTTTCGTTTCGACAGGAAAAATACTCCACAACTGAGCGGGGTTTGAAATGCTTTTATTGGTTATTTGGATACCAAATATAATCCACGAAGGTAGGGAAAACCTGTTTTAGCAAAATCCGTTTTAGTAAGTAGTAGTAATTTCTGAACAACCGGTTCATAGAAAGATACGTTTGGTTTTGGAAAGTGTATATCTGGCCTAATTGGATACCTACTCGTCCGTGACCTCCTTCTTTCTCACACAAGTCTTGCAAATTAGCCATTAGCGACCTACCAAGCTCCATCCTCAAGCCCCGATCGTTGCCACAAACCCAATGACGCCACGGCTCCACTCGTGTCGGCCTCGATGACGCCGAGTGCGCTACCACTGGCCCCTTCTGTTTTTGCTTGCCCTAGTACTTCCCTTGACGTCTTCCATTCAAACTCTGTCGCTACGACCGGCGCTGGTGTCTGCATGCAAAGGACGCACTACCCTCGGTGCCGGCGAGCGGGACCCTCAGCGCGAACGGCCAGCGCCGCATCGTCAAAAGACAACCGCAAGGTCGCCGGCAGACGGTGCAGTCGTCGTTCCACCAAGCACCTCCGTTTGTCGCCACCATCCATCGTCGCCACAGGCCAGGGCCCTGACACGGGTCTCTTGGTGGAAGAAGGCCCTTCTCCCCAATTTCGTTCCATATATACCACGGCAGCAACAGATTTTCTAAAACGCGTTTGCACAAAAACGTAAGGGGGTTTTTCTATAAACAAAGATTTTGGGTATTATTATGTGTACCAAGTTTTGCTTATCCACGAATTAGTTAGATCAGCCAAGCAAAGTTTTAGTTTGTTAGACGACCTCGAAACACGTTTGTAGCTAACTCGTTTCCTACACACTAGCTATCCAAACAACCCCTTAGAGAGGTGTTGGTAAGTCGTCATGGTTTGTAGCTAACTCGTTTCCTACAGACTAGCTATCCAAAAAACCCCTTAGAGACTAGCTATCTAGACTAGCTATCCAAATAACGTTTTGCGCCATGCGACCTCCTGCATCGCCCTCTTCTCCATCCACTTCTGCCGCCGCCCCAACTCCTCTTCCATTGGCACCCCCACCATTGCCACCGTAGACCCGCTCCTGCCCCTTCTTCTCTCTTCCTCCGCTTCCGCCTCCCCTCCCTCCACAATTCTCGATACAACAAGATCTACCTCACCATGGATGCCGTCACCGACGAAGGCACTAAGAAAAGCCTATTGCGGCGGCCTCCAAGGGGAAGACCACCTTCAAGGCGACACCCAGAGACAAGGAGAGAAGTCCCCTCAGAAACAGGTGGCTCCTGGAAATCCCCATGTTCCTTTGTTTTATTATAGAATTCGGACCTTGATGGATCCATTGGTGTCTTATTTGTTGCAAAACCGCCCGCAAAGTTCATCAAAGAACATCGCTGGTTTTGATAAGGTGGGTTGTTTAACTAGATGTTTCTGTTCATGCTTGCTTAGTGCCCTGTGAGGTTTAGACATATGACATGCCATTTATTTGGCTCTATATTAAGCACAATCTTGTTTCAAATGGACATGGAACATACTGTGAGGGACTAGAGTGTATAATAATGAAATTTCCAGTTATGAAAATGATGGATAAACAATCGGTTTTGGTTTTTAAAACTACGCACACATGTAAACTAACTGGTTGGGATTTGTCTTCTTCACCTCATGACTAGTCTGACTGGAGGGTCCATGGGGTCAAACCTGGCCAACATGATCAAAACCATGGTCATGGGAGCAGAGGTTGAATCCTGATGGTTATCAGAGTCTAGGGTATATTTTGGCCGGTTTTAGAATACATATTTGATAAGTAGACAAACAAAAAGTTCTAGGGTTGCAGAAATGGACTGTTTTTGCACCTTGTTTGCAAATTGTATGGTACTAAAGAATATATATTGAAAGACCTCGTTAATGAGGTGATGGCACAAAACTAGTTTTGCAAACCCTGCTAGCACAACATTAATGTACCGTGACCCGAAATTGCGCTTCAAGAAAATTTGAATGAACCTCATTCACGCTGATTATTTCTAGGTACAACAGATGATCATTTTTGATTATTTTGTGGTTGTGGTAGATGTTCCTTTCCCTTGACCACATATCTCACTTCTGTTGGTGACCAGAATTGTTCTCCTGTTGCTGATAATTTGCTCGTCGTCATAGCCGTGGAGGACTTGGGCAGCCAGCCTTGACTCTCCACCCTCACAACAAGAAGATCCGGGTTGGTCTGGTTCTGGTCCGAAGACACCTCCAAGACCACCAAGCGTGGCCGGCCTGCCGCCATCCAGATGGACCTTGACAACGACAAAGACAATAATTACGACGAGTTGCTAAAGTGTACCTCTGGTGTGGGCACGTCGGCCTCTCACGACACCAGGCTAGACCTGCTTGAGGACGCAAGGTGGGAGAAGCGTCGAAATGTGCTCCAAGACAAACGCCGCAAGATGCCGCCGCGCCTGTTTCCATCACCCCTGCCCCAATCATGTGTTCAAAAATATGTTTCATGACATTTTGAAAATAGTTCATTAAATGTAAAAATGTGTTTGTGCAATTTAGAAAAATTGTTCATAACATATGAAACAATATTGTGACACTTAAACATTTTCTAACACTTAGCAAATGTTTGCACATTTATAAAAAAATATTCATGACATTTAAAAATAATAATCAATATGTATTTAAAAAATTCCATTTTACAAATGTTCAACAATTATTTATGTATTTAAAAAATGTTCAAGTGTATCTAAAACAGTCCAGTATTTATGTGAAAAATGTTGAATGTGTATTCAGAGAATTCCAAAATGTAAAAAATGAAAAACAAACAAAAAAGGGGAAAACTAGAAATAGAAAAACCTAAAGAAAAAGGCCGATGCTATGCGTCAGCAGGCGGATGTTCCAAAAAGATCCGCCGCCTCCGCATCCGTTTGATCGGGACCATCCAGCGGCCTGGCCTCTTCCTCACCATCGCAACAAATCGAGTGTTGCAGAACCCTTTGCAACATACCTCTTGTTGCAAAAACATTTGCAACAGAGGTTCTAGAGTTTTTTTTTCCTGAACTCTTTTGAAACATGAGTGTCATGGCAGAAGGACTTCTGTAACACAGATGATGTTACAGAATTTTTGTCTTAACTTTTTGCCAACATGGATGTTGTTGCGGAAGGATTTCAGCAACACAGATAATGTTACAGAAAAACCGTAAGTGGTAGAGGCACGCGTTCAGTGGTGGAGGTCCTGGCCGGTTGTTCGTCGGCTGATCAAACTCGTATCTTACGGCTGCGCATGCGGCGGAAGTGTATACCGTGTGATCGGCCGGCTGACTCTAATCTTTTCCCAAAGAAAAAATGATGAAAACCAATAGAGAAAAACATAAAGAGAAGCAACAAAAACCTCATTAAACTTGCCGAAACGTCCAAACCAAAACGGAAGGTTCCACAAAAGGGTCCTTGGAAAGCTTCTCAAGATCGGTAGCTACACCTTGTTCGGCCGGTCCATTTCACCGATCGCTTGACGTATACGAGAGTCCGTCCCGTAGCATTTGCGGGTCTCTAACCAAAGGCCACGGCCCCCTACAGCTGCAAAAAGGAGCCACACGTCCGTCCATGGCGACATGGCCGAAGAAGCAGCCAACCCATCATGCGCTGGCCTAGGGTGCTGCAGCTGCATGCACGGTATTATAAACTAGCAGCCTCCTGCGTCAACAACAAGGCAGGCTAGAAGCGGAGAACAAATCTGCGTTGCTGCCGGCTGCTAAGGAGCGCTAACAGCTCGCAATGGCGTCTAGCAAGATTGCTCTGCCGTCTGCCGTCCTGGTGCTCCGGCTCCTCACCCTTGCCCTCCTCCTCGCGTCTCTCGTCCTCATTTCGGTCGACAAGTTCCACGTCTCTGACGCCGAGGCTATTCTCCTCGACGTCCAGGCCAAGGAGATCACCTTCAAGGACGTCTACGCGTACAGGTACTCCTGTCTGTGTTTGCCACGTACTCCCTCTCGTCCTTTTTACTCTGCATATTAGATTTGTGTCAACAATCTACTATAGTACTCCTACATAGCATGCATGTGGTTTCATGTCCTTGTTATTCTCGGCTTGCTTATTTAGGTACGTGCTAGCTATCGCCGTTGCTGGGTGCGTCTACATCCTGCTGCAGATTCCGTTTGCGGCAGTCAGCATCGCCAGAAGGAAGACGAGGATCGGAGGCAGCGAGGGCGTCGCCTTGCTCCTCATATGCGCCGACGTGGTAAGAATAGATTAGCCAGGGCGCTGCTTACTACAATCTGCTCGCCAATCGCAAATGTTTTGATGGACGATCCAACCATCCATGACGACTACCTGTGCAGGTCTTCGCACTGGTGATCGCCACGGGCGCGGCCGCCGGCTATGGCTACACCCGCGACGCGAAGCGCAACGCTGACTACACATACCACAGCTGGGAACGGTTTGCTGCCGCGACCGGGAGTCTGATTCCCCCTGAGGTCACTCAGCTCAACACGGACATCAGGAGGTTCTTCATGCTGGCCTTCTCCTCGGCCGGGCTCATGCTTCTCGCCGCCGCCTGCATGGCCCTTGTTATAATGATCTCCGTCTACGCGCTCGTCCGCAGATAAATTCGGAACGACAAGTCTTGATCGGATTTTCAAGACAATGTTGCTCTCGATGATCACATAACTGTCTTTTGATAATATATAAATAATGAGGAAATCTGATTGGTGACGCCTGCCCGCCTAGCAAAACCCAACACAATAGTGTTAAAACAAGAAAAACCCTTGCTCAAAAAAAAACCCAAGTTGAGACCGTCATTTTTTTCCCAGTAATATTATCCCGTGAACGTCAGCTGGCAGGGGGTGGCAAACGAACGTCATTGAATGGCAGTTTTGGTTGTGAGAAAAGATCAAAAGACGGCAAATTTTAAACGAAAATGGTCTTCATGGAAAGAAACTGCCATGTCGCCTGAAAAAATGCCACCCCTCACCACTTCCTCACAACTAAAACTGTCACGAAATTGTTCGCTTATGCAACCCGGCCCTCCCTAGCAAACATTCTCCAGCTACAGCTTTCGAAAAACTTATCCCGATTTTCAGGATTTCATACAGTCATAAACTTTTGCTAAAGCACATCTTTTTTTTTTGAGGGGATTGTTAAAGCGCATCTAGATGTATCCTAAGTATTGCACATGTAAGCGACTCAATCAAACATAAAAGAACAAAAATAATGACCGCCTTAAACAGAACCAATTTGAAAAGTAAGAAAAAGGCAGTTTTGAACATTCAGAGTAATTAAAAAGTACATTTTAAACCTTTTGAAATTCCATAAATTTCCAATAATGGATTTCAAACTTTTGCATTCAAACAATTAAACTTCTTAATTTTTGACCTAACACAGATAAATAAAGAAGGGAAAAAAGCTTTGTGTGTGGACCCACCTGGTGAGAGAGATAAATAGAGGAAGAAAAGACACGTTTGTGGGGGCCTCCCTACTCCCCGATAGCCAACCGTTAATTCAACATCTCCAAGGAGGCCACGACACCAAAGTGCCATTGTTGCCCAACCCAAAGGATCTAGGTTTTCACCCACACATAAGAGAACATGACAAGTGTAACTTCCATGATAACGCATGTAAGGCGGAGAATGATGCAACGGGTTTCATCGTCGCTTGCACCATATCGGGCAAGGCTTCTTGTTCCAAAGCAATAACCTCAACAATCAAGCGACCGAACCGACTTGAAACTCCAGAATGGCTTGCATTGGTTCCCTCCAAGCCAACCCTCCTAAGCGATGGTACATGAGCGATCTAAGACATAATCTGAGGCAAGGAGATGTCTAAAACATGTGCGACATCAAATAGAAATGAAGCACGTACACTCTAGCCGTCCACAGACTGGCATATGGCCGAGAAGGCAAAGCAAATTAGAGACATTTTTTCTCAACAGTTTTGCAAGAGACATATAGTGATGTAGCAAAGAGAGTAGTAGTACGAAGAGGGCTGTAAGCTAATGCACCATAAATGGACGAACATGGGGGTGCTAGCGTAAGGATCAGAGAGACCATGAGCCTTTAGCTTCGGCCCTGACAAGACCGCGAGTCTCCTTAGGCCACACATTAAAAAATCCCAGTCAACCGATATGACAATTCTGAGGGCTGAGGGCAAGTCACTGAAAATGAGCTAGCCTAGCCGCTTCACTACCACTCATGAAGTCAACCAAAGCAACACAAGTGAACATTCGCGGCACAAACCCCACATATACTAGATCAACAGACTGCTGATAAGAAGGAGGAAGGATGCCAGAGACACCATAGTTGTCGGAAGAACACAACTTGAGCCCCAACAACCAACACTAACAAGGGAGCAGATGACTGAAGTCATCTGGGCACACCTCCATCCACGACACGCAACTACCCGAAACACAACCAAATCCACATCAATGGGTTGCCGTCTGCAAGCACCACGTCCATCGTCGCTACAGAGGATGTGGAGACCACCAGGACCGCACGGGGCCATCGGCGGCACATGGTAGATGGGTTGAATAGTCATCTGATAAGATCATCGAGGTAAAGGTGGTGATGTTGCGGGGGAGGGGGCTTTTTCCAAATCTAGGTATATTTCTAGGAGTCCACTACAAATTTGACGTCAGATTTTTGACTATGGCAAATCGAAGATTTTTATGGCAATTTGTGTTTGAAATGGATGACAAGTTCAGTTGGCAAGTATAGAAAATCCGGCTCAGTTCATTTTTTTTTGCTAGGAAATTGTCATGCTCACAAACTAAATTTGTCATCCTCACGCCAACTAAATTTACCATAAAACGTTTGATTTGCCATGCTTAAAATCTAACACCAGATTTTAGCATTACCGTATTTTTATAGTCAATATTGGGACTGACTAGAAATCAATCAACTGAAAAACTAAACTTGGGTCAGTCGATTTTTCCAGCCGTTTGATGGATAATAGACAACCAGGTGTGTGTCTTCAACCTCCAGCCATCATCTTCTAGCTCAGAACCACCGAGCCACCGCTAGGCTAATCGCTCCCACGCAAGCATCGCCGCCTCGCCCTCCCCTCAACCGCCACCCACCGTCGTGTTACCGCCCCCCGGCCATCCCTATAACCCCGGCCATGCACCATTTTCCCCTGTGAACCTCTGCACCCCCTTCCCCCTCCTTGACATCCCTAAGACAGATAATGGGGTAGCCTGCACTCTAAGATAGACAATGGGATCTCTGTCGTCCTAAGATAGATAATGAGGTTTCTTCTCCGCCAAAGCGAGCTTCTTCCTTTCGTCCTATGCTTCGTTCCATCACTCCAAAATGGTCCGACCTAAATTTCAAATTTAGACGACTTACATGTAACCATCGTGGCCAATATTAGGCAAGTTACCATGCATATGGAAAACCTGAACCAGCTACCACCTCGCGTGGTGGCACGGCAGGTCGGCTGCAAGAAAGAGCCACAACGTGGTAGCTGCTAATCCTATCAAATCCTCTCAATCGAATCGATCACCGTCATCGCGTCGGTCGAATACTGCTCTGCTCTTCTCGATGGCGACGGACAAGGCGGTTACCAGATCGCCGGAGCGTTCCAAGACGACACGCGGCGGTGACGACGTGGAGCATGAGGAAGATAGGGAAGCCAAGAAGATGAACATGAATCTGGCGGCGGAGGAAGTCGCATCCGATGATGACGACTGGGAGGAGGAGCTGGAGATCCCATCTCCGCCCCACCAGCCCTACATCCCCGATGAGCTAATGGACAGGCATGCCTACCCGGAGATATTTGCCGCGTATGAGCTCGCCGAAGCCGCATTCTCTCAAAAACAAGGTCAGCCCCCTCTTTCTCCCTCTCATCTTTGCGATCTTGGATTAGATCACGTGGAGAAGCTGCTGCCCGTGCGACATGACTTCGAAAAAGCCGGCCCTCCCCGTTCCCGACTCCAGTAAGAAGGCCGTACTCTCCTCCTCTCTTGGTACACACGTGCGACGATACCATCTGCTTCATGCATGCATGTCATGCCGCCTCTCCGGCTAAGGATCGCCATGAAACCTTGCTTTGCTGATATATAGCTGCACAAATCCTTAGGTGGCGAGCCGCTGGCACGGTCAGCCGGTCTCTGGATCGAATGGGATGAGGGGAGCCAAACCGCCGTCGTCTTGACGACCGCGCATCTGATCCGCGCCAACAAGCCGTTGGCCAAAGACTACTGGGGAAAAAAGACCGGTACCAGTATCACCCCGACGCTCAAGTGAATAGTACTCTAGAACCACAAAAATAACACGGTTTGCTTTTTCAACGTATCTTATTTCCTGTGTTTTCATTTAGGTTATTGTTCACTTGCTTGAAGAAACCACTGTGGAGGGCCACCTGCTCTATCACCAGGAGCATTATGACATTGCTTTCTTTAAGGTTGCAATGGATCAACGTGTTCAATTAGCCTCTTTTGCTGACACGGACAATATTGGTCAAGTGGCTTTGCGGCTCGGTAGAGAAGAAAATTTGAATCTAAAGATAATCCATGGCAAAGTGAAACGAAAAGCAGGACACCACTTCCTGTACTTTTCCCAAGATGATAAATATATGGTATGCAATATATATTATCATGACTGAAATTCTACTCTTTCTTTTTCTTTTGACTATTTACTATATATGAGGCAAAAGCCCCACAATCCCACCAACTTTATTACTCGAAAAACCATAAGCACAGGAGGAGGAGATACAGAAGAGAGAGAGAGAGAGAGAGAGAGAGAGAGAGAGAGAGAGAGAGAGAGAGAGCATGGTGGAGAAAGAGTACATACATACCTACGGTAAGCCTGAAATTCCAAGTAGTCATATTTAATGTAATTTCTTACCTTCAATTTTCAATTTATTGACACTTTCTGTTTATTATAAGAAAATTCTATAAATGTTTCCTAGGATAACGGTTGCGGAGGACCACTCATTGACTTTGATGGAAATGTTGTGGGCATGTTCAATGGCTGTAACAGAGGGCCTCTTGTTCCTTCTTCTGTTTTGAATGGGTGCATGGATTTGTGGACCAATTTTGGGTATGCATTCTCCCTCAGTTTTACGGAAAGGTTTTTTAACTAATGCCTTCATCGTTTTTCAACTTGTTGTTGGTTGTTGAACTAGACATATGATCTCATCAATAGAGAGAAAACCTGAGTTTGTGTTTTTAAAAAATGTGCCTTTTTGCCATGGATATTGTATTTTCTTTGCAAAATCATGTGTGAGTGACAATAGACTATGGGTGAAACTTTGAAGGGTTGCTAGGTGGAGCGTTGTAAGACTGTAAGATGATTCATGATCATACCTTTATAGGAGAAAAGAGGTTCGATTGCCAAAATGATTATCGAGTGTGTTAATACTAATTATGATGACAGTGCATAAATAAAACGTCATTGAATAATTTTTTTAACATAAATGCATTTTTTTATCGAAGCATTCTTATTTTTATAGCTTGATCTAAAATCGTGTTATGATTTTGTAGGTGCATCCCTCGGCCCCACCTTGGGTTGCAATTTGAGGCCATCAAGTTTCCAGATCCCACTCGTGGCGAGTATATATGGCGCAAGTTAAACATTGATGATGGTCTTGTTGTTGAAGAGGTATATATGATTGTTTGTTTTGCTTTATTTGACTTTCTATTGAATTTTCGGCAACTCCTTCTCATGCATGTTACCAAATGTTAATTCTTGCCAATTAAACCTTAGGTGTCAGCAGGATCCCATGCTGAGAAAATTGGAATCCGAGTAGGTGATATTATTGATTGCATTAATGGAGAACCCATTTCTACCACACTTGAGGTACGTGTACTATGATTTTATTAGATTTTAAAATATCAGAAATATTTATGTCAATTTCTATTGTTGTTATTTTACTTTTTTCTTGTAATTGTTTTTTACTTTGTTGTTGCTATTATTAGTTGGAAAGCAAGTTGTTGAGCATATGCATGGGCAGTTTTGATAGAGGAAATGATATTAATGTCACAATTGATGTTTTGGTAAGTTTGGTCTTGTGTTTAAAATTATGTTTTGTTGGATCTGTGCCGTCCATTACTTCATACAAAATATTTTTTTGTAAAATATTTTATTGAAAAACAATAGTCTCATGACTGTACATGTCCGGGTATTTCACACAACTAACCGTCTCCGAAGGACAAAAATTTTAACTGTAAATGTATCTGATCATCAGGAAATTATTGAACAAGGTATACAACTCTGTTTTTAACCTAGTCCTATGTAAAGTTTATGTGGATTGTGATTTCTGAATCTCAAGCTATTTGCATCCTTTTCTATATATATAATTTTATTATGTTGTGCAATCATTTATTATTATTCTTTTGAACTCACGAATCGTCATATGTTTTTGCACCGCCTCACATGAATGTGGGTCTATCTAAATTTGCTTACTAATTTTTGAAACCTATAGCTATGCTTTATGACCAATTATCATATTGGCCTCATTTAAACCTCGAGATTAGAAAATCCAAAAACCTTTGTAAATGCATAGGATCAATTTGCTGATACTGCAAAGGACCTATATTGTATAGATCCCATCTTCTTGTTTTGTATTTTTTTGTCAGTTACAAATCTTGCACCAAGTAGTGGGATCTCAGGGATTTATTCTTGTTTTTATAATTCTTTGGGATTTATATCCCAGGATCATTAGTTAGCTTGCATTGTGGTAAGTAGTTGGGTGATGATTTTTCTGCTGCTCCACTACTACTCACCTAGACTATTTTCATGAGCTGCTTGGCTATGAGACTCAACTACACTATCTCACAGTTTGTAAAAATCCATTACACTTGCTACCTAAGAGAAAGTTGTAACTGAGCGTAGCACAGTTGGTCCTTTTTGTCATTTTAGTATGCATATAGCAAGGAGTTGTGTTACTTTTATACATTAATAATGGTCAAAATACTATCGGCTAAATCTGTTTTCACTAAATTAGTAAACTTGTGTGTATCTCTAATATTTAGAGTACTATGCTTTTATGCCAAAGCATCCATGTTTGATTTTTTGCACACACTTGACACTGCTTTGGACTGAGATAATGCATGCACTTGTTGGTATGTTGATGTCGTACGATTCTTAGCACTAGCTTAGAAGTCCATGCCATTATGTAAGAATGTATATTGAACTGTACTTGCATGTGTACATTTGGAAGTATACATGGATATACTAACAATGCTACCTTTCTTTTTGTAGCTTACTATCCTGTCACCAATGGAGAAGGGTTTTCTGCTGCTGTGTCACCTGAACAAGTTGACTCGGACTCGGAGTGACTATGTTGCGTTTGCGCTGGTTCATGTCTTCCAAGTGTTTTTTTTTGTACAATGGAAGGAACTACATCCAAAAGAAGAATACACAATCATTTAGCCAAATACTATATTTCTTGAGCTTACAAATGCCTAGTGTTTAGGGGACATCGAGATCAGGAGTTTCGGTGCTAAGAGGGGGCTTTTAGGAAGTTTAGGGCAGACCCGCCACAACAAATATTGTAGTAGTTGTTTGGTTGTCCACAACCGCATCGTGGGACATTTTATTCTCTTGAAGAGTTTAGTGTAGGTGTTATTTGAAAAGGAATACCACGTAATGTGCATGTATATTACTTTGTTTGTGTGTGTTTCCCCCTATGCTAGTGGCCGCTTCTTCTGCATGCGATTCAACAAAGAAAAGCTGGATGCACTGCCAGAAAACTAGGAGGTGGAAGAGATAACTTTTCATTGCAAAGCCGAATACAGAGTGAAAAATCATCTGGAAAAAGCACCATGAAAGTAAACTGAACATGTCGAGCAGGAGCTAGCTAGTCCTACATGGTCCGATGTGTCCTGCTACGTGTGTATGGTGTGTCAATCGTGTTGCGTGTGCTTCTATTTAGGATTCACACCTATCACCTACCTGCGCGTATGTTCTGTGTGGCTTGCATTGATTTGTTTACGTGTCTGGGCGCGTGGGTTTGGCTTTGTGCGAGGAGCTCTGTTTTGAATTTTGGCCATCTTGGCCTGGGGCGAAAAAATAGATTTTGGTCAAATTTTGATCAAATTTCAGGCAAAGTTTGGTCAAATTTCGGCTGACATTTTTAAAAATTGCCGAAATTCGGCCATCTCGGCCTGGAGTGGAAAATTTCACAAATCGGAAATCAAAACCTTGGCGAGGAGACGATGCCGAGGGGGTGCGAGCTTGCCGCCCCTATGCTCTGTTGTGGTGAGTGATGACGGCGTCTGGAGCCTTGGCGTTGGCGTGCATCATAGCGGTAAAATTGTCGCCAGAAAAAGAAAATCCATAAAACTACGGTGTCGAAGTGCGAGGTGTTGTCGCGAGAGCAGCCATGAGCTGGGAAAAAAACGCCCCCTCCCTCGCGTCTGATTCGTGCGTGGTGGACCCGAAATCGCAAAATCAGTAGCGGATCCCGATTATTACTCTGCGCTAGTGGTCGGTGCTGTTGGCTCAATCTAATCGATCACCATCGTCGATCGCGGCGGCCGACTACTGCTCGATCTGCTCTTGGCGATGGCGGCGGACACGGCTGCTGCGACCCGATCGCCGGAGGAGCGATCCAAGACCACCGGCGGTGACGATGTGCAGGACGAGGAGAGGGATGCCAAGAAGATGAGGACCACTCTGGCGACGGAGGAAGACGGCGGCAACGGTGACGACGAGGAGGAGTTGGAGATCTCGTCTCCGCTCCGCGAGCCCTACCACCCCGACATTTGCGCCAACCCGCATATCGTCGCCGCCTACAAGCTCGCCCGAGACAAATTCCATGATAAACGAGGTCATCTCTATCTTCCTCCCCCGTCTCCCATCCTTGTGCTCTTGCACTTTCTTTCTAAGAGAAAGAGATCCTTCTCATCTTGCTGCAGATCGCGAGGAGAAGCTGCTGCCCATGCGCCTATCATCACGCTTCGGATCGTCGCCCGTCCTCATCCCCGAATCCGGGAGGAAGGCCGTGCTCTCCACCGCCGGATCCATCATCCGCCTCTCCTCCTCTCTCGGTAGTACTACCAATGCCAAGCCTCCATCTCCATGCATTCTCGCGCCGCTAAGGGTCGCCACAAAATCTTGCTGATACATAGCTGACTGTGCCCGCAGGTGGCGATCCGCTGGCACAGTCCGCCGGTTTCTGGATCGACTGGGACGAGGGGAGCAAAACCAGCATTGTTTTAACGACCGCGCATCTGATCCGCGCCAACAAGCCGCTGGCCAAAGACTACTGGGCGAAAAAAGACCGGTACCAGTATCATCCCGGAGCTCAAGTGAGTACCCATCAACAACGGACCTCAAAAGTAGCTAGTAACAATTTGCCTGATTTGCCAGTGTGCAAATAATCCCGCCTCTTACTTTCTACGACATTTGGTTTCAGGTTACTGCTCACTTGCTCGACGACACCACCGCGGAGGGCCGTCTGCTCTATCACCAGGAGCATTACGACCTTGCTTTCTTTAAGATTGCAATGGATCAGAGTGTTCAAGTAGCCTCTTTCGCTGACACCTTCAACAGTGGTCAGCAGGCTTTGCGGCTTGGAAGAGATGGAAATTTGATTTTAAGGATAACTCTTGGCAAGATAACGCAAGGTGACTTCGTGTATTTTTGCCGAGATAAAAAATACGAGGTACAAAAATATTTTATCATGACCGCGTGAGATTCGCTCTTGTTTTTTCGTTCACTATCTAGTGTGAGGCAAATGCACCAACAGCTCCATATTACTCAACAAATCATATGTGCAGGAGGCGGAGACACGGAGGAGAGAGTGCACGGAATGGACCGGGATATACTTTATATGCATCAGTTCCCGAGTCTGAGTTACATGTAAGCTTGACCTTCGATTTTGTAATTCGTTCAAAATATTTTGTTTATTATAAGGACATTTATATACATATCTTTTAGTCCGACGATGGTGGAGAGCCGGTCATTGACTTTGATGGAATGGTTGTGGGGATGATCAATGATTGTAAACGTGGGTCCTTTGTTCCTTTTTTCATTCTGAATAGGTGCATGGAACTGTGGAGGATTTTTGGGTATGCATTCTCCCTCTGTTTTATCACAATGCTTGGCTAATGCATTCTTTCTGCGTTTTTGTACTTGCTGTTTCTACTTGGACTACATGTACGACCTCATTAATAGAGATAAAGCCTACATTTTGATAGGTCAAAACTCGATTGTTGTCATGCTCTATGTTTATAGTATTCGATAAATATATGTATTTGTTTTAGAAAATCATGTGTGAGTGACACTATATACTGGGGTGGACTTTGAAGGGGCCTAGGTGGATAGGAGCATATTGTAAGATTTTTCACAACATTACCATTATAGGGAATAATTTTTTGATCATTGAGATGATTCTGAGTGTTTTACTACTTTTTATATCGACAATGTGTAATTTTTATTCAATACTTTTTGTAAACTTAAAGTGTCCATTTAATCAAAGGAATCATATTTCTATAGCTAGAACTGAAATTGTGTTACGGCTTTTTAGGTGCATCCCTCGGCCCCACCTTGGATTGAAGTTTAAGGCCCTCAAGTTTCTAAATCCCTCGCATGCTGAGTACATATTGCGCAAGCTAAACATTGATGACGGTCTTCTTGTTGAAGAGTATACAATTGGTCGTTTTACTTTTATTTTTTATCTTGCTACCTATATATGACAACACCTATAGGTAAGGCAAATGAAGATTATTTCTCACTTCAGTAAATTTGCTCCCCCCCCCTCCTCCTCTTTCCAGTTGCCTTAGGAATAGTACTGCGATTATGTTTTACCGTGATCTTCCCAAGCATGTTATCGACTGATTAATTATTTTCAATTAAACCTTAGGTTTCCATGGAATCTCATGCTGAGAAAGTTGGAATCCGAGTAGGTGATATTATTGGAAGAATTGATGGAGAATGCATTTCTACCAGAATTGAGGTGTGCACTGCGCTTTTATTAGGTTTTAAACAAAAACAACAATAATTAGTGGATGTTCTATTACTTTTTTTTGTCCTTTTAATTTCTTACTTTTTGCTGCTGTTATCAGTTGGAAAAAAATTGTTGAGTATATCAATGGGCAGTTTTCATGGGGGAAATGACATTAATGGCAAAGTGGACATTTCTGTAAGTTTGAAATTGTGTTTTGATCAACCTGATCGTCCATTTCTTCATATGAAATAATGATTTGCAAACTATTAGCATTGAGAAATAGTCGCATGAACTCTATAGGTCCGGGTATTTCACACGAACAACCGTCTTTGGAGGGAAAAACGATTAAATGTAAATATATCGGATCAACGAGAAGTTGTTGAACGAGGTATACATCTGTCTTTTTACAACCCAGTGCCATCTATATTTTCTTTGGATTGTCACCTATGAATCTCAAGTTATGTGCACCCATTTTTTCATAGATTTTCTTTTGTATACTGTGCAATCATATTTCAATCCACAAGATGTTTTAAATGTCGCAATTTAGAAGAAGTACACAAATCATGATTTTAGAGTTTTCTAATGTACTTCATTCATTGTTTTTATGTCAACGGTTCCATTTTTATGCCAAATAAGCATCCATATTTGACTTTTGTTTTGCACATGATATTCTTTTGGAACGAGATAGTGCATGCATTTGTTGGTATGTTTATGCCTTATGATTCTTAGCACTAGCCTAGAGGTGCCTTACATTGTGTAAGAGTGTAAATTGAACTTTACTTGCAAGTCTACTCTTGGCAATCTACTTGGACGCACAACCTTCTCGTTAACAATGCTATTTTCCCGTTTGCAGCTTTTTATCTCATAACTACTGGAGAAGGTGTTTCTCCCCCTGTATCACCCGACCAATTTTAACTAGAATTGGATTCGGACAAGTCGCTTTGTTGTGCTTGCGCTAGTTCATATGAGGGTTCATGTCTTCAAAGTATTCTTTTTGTACAATGGAGGGATGGCATCTAGAATAAGAAGACATGATTGTTTAGCCAAGTCCAATATTTCAAGGTCTTGCATATCCCTAGATATTTAGGGGAGCTAAGACCAAGAGTTTCGACGCTAAGAGGGGGCCCTTTTTAATAACTTTAGGGTAGACCTGCCGAATGTAATATTATCGCTTTTGTATGGATGCCCACACGATAGTTTAGGTGCCATTTTAAGAGTATCAAGAAATGTGCTATTTTCACATTGCTCTGAGAACTTGTCTTGCAAGTTAAATGAGCAAAGCAGTTCCAGAAAACGGAGAGGGTGTGGATACATGCAAAATGCAATGTTTTGCTACAGATTAGGAATTACTGAAAACTTGGGCATATATGATAGCAGGCTTAAAAAGATGGAATTTTGGAGTCATGAAATAAAGATGCTACATAGCTTAAACATGGCAGCAAATGGCACAAGTTGCTAGTACATATCATGGAGCTCAAGTCATACAACATGGCATAATCATAGAAGAAACAAGTTCATGGCATTCATCAAAACAATATGCAACCGTGATATAGCAGATCTAGACTTGGTGAAAATCAGGGTATGCAAAGAGCAACATCATGATGCTGTCTCAGATGAAAATAACAACAAGCAAGGCAATTTTTAATATTTATGAAAAGGAAATGAGAGCAAGAAAGAGACATGCTACAGCAACTCTACATGACAACCAAGGGCATGGCATAAAAGTACACAATGCATAGAACAAATCACATGAAGGAATCATATGCATATGAGCAATGGACTAGTGGCAATCGTCATGGGAAGTTCACAAGTTTTAACTGCTTTCTACAGTTAACAACATGATGCAGTTTTAAAACAGAGATTAGCACACTCAAATGGAACCTAACATGAACGCAAGTTCAACCATCATGTAGAGCACAGAGGGTAGATGAATTTACATATATAAATCATCTCCATATGACAAACATGCACAAAGTAACAAGCTGCTCAAAATGCAATATGTTAATACGAATCAAGGACTTGGTAAAATCACTGACAGACAATAGTGGGAGTTGGATAGCTAAAAAAGTGCCCAGGCGAGTTTTAGACGGGGCAGCTCACGAGAGGGCCCATGCGCCGGCAGATACGTCTCCGTCGTATCTATAATTTTTTATTGTCCCATGCCAATATTCTTCAACTTTCATATACTTTTGGCAACTTATTATACTATTTTTGGGACTAACATATTGATCCAGTGCTAGTTCTTGTTTGTTGCATGTTTTATGTTTCGCAGAAAACCCATATCAAACGGAGTCCAAACGGCATAAAAACGGACGGAGAATTATTTTGGAATATTTATGATTTTTGGGAAGTAAAACCAACGCGAGACAGTGCCCGAGGGGGCCACGAGACAGGGGGCGCGCCCTGGACTCTCCTGGGCACCCCGTAAGGCGGTTGACGCCCTTCTTTTGCCGCAGGAAAGCTAATTTTATAAGAAAAATATGGGCGAAAGATTCACCCCAATCGGAGTTACGGATCTCTGGATATAAAAGAAACGGTGAAGGGGCAGAATCTGAGAAGACAGAAACAGAGAGAAACAGAGAGATAGATCCAATCTCGGAGGGACTCTCGCTCCTCCCACGCCATGGGAGCCAAGGACCAGAGGGGAAACCCTTCTCCCATCTAGGGAGAAGGTCAAGGAAGTAGAAGAAGAAGGGGGGCTCTCTCCCCCTTGCTTCCGGTGGCGCCGGAACACCGCCAGGGGCCATCACCATCACCGCGATCTTCACCAACGCCTCCATCATCTTCACCAACATCTCCATCACCTTCCCCCTTCTATCTATAGCGGTCTACTCTCCCGCAACCTGCTGTACCCTATGATGTGTTGCCATCCTATGATGTCTGAGTAGATTTTTGTTGTCCGATCGGTGATTGATGAATTGCTATGATTGGTTTGAGTTGCATGTTTTATTATTGGTGCTGTCCTATGGTGCTCTCCGTGTCACGCAAGCGTGAGGGATTCCCGCTGTAGGGTTTGCCATATGTTCATGATTTTCTTATGGTGGGTGGCGTGAGTTGCGGATGGAATAAAGGGGACTTGACACTTTAATGCTATGGTTGGGTTTTACCTTAATGATCTTTAGTAGTTGCAGATGCTTGCTAGAGTTTCAATCATAAGTTCATATGATCCAAAAAGAGAAAGTATGTTAGCTTATGCCTCTCCCTCAAATAAAATTGCAATAGTGATTATCGGTCTAGTAATTAAAGTAGTCAATTGCTGAGGGACAATTTCACAACTCCTACCACCACTTTTCCACACTCGCTATATTAACTTTATTGCATCTTTATCTAAACAGCCCCTAGTTTATATTTACGTGCTCTTTATTATCTTGCAAACCTATCCTACAACACCTACAAAGTACTTCTAGTTTCATACTTGTTCTAGGTAAAGAGAACACTAAGCGTGCGTAGAGTTGTATCAGTGGCAGATAGGACTTGAGAAAATATTTGTTCTACCTTTAGCTCCTCGTTGGGTTCGACACTCTTACTTATCAAAAGAGGCTACAATTGATCCCGTATACTTGCGGGTCATCAAGACCATTTTCTGGCGCCGTTGCCGAGGAGTCATAGCGTGGGATGAATATTCTCGTGTGTGCTTGTTTGCTTTATCACTAAGTAATTTTTATTTGCTGTTCTAAGTTGTTCTCTATCTTTAGTTATGCATATGGAACACGAAATACCAAACAAATTAGGTGTACTTTTTACTCATGGAGATGGGGAACCTCCTAAAACCCTCGATGCTCGTTATGTTCAAGATATTATGTACTACTTTGATAATCCTGAGAAAACCCCATTCAATTATGTTATGGGAGACACGTTGGATCAACATGAATACTTTAGGGATTATCGCTTGACACAAAAAGGGAAACTATTATGGGATCAAATTCATATGTTGAAGTGGCATGCTAGGCAACTATGCTTGAGATATGATTATACTTGTTGCTCTAGGATGAAGGCTCCACACCTTGACTTTTCATGTAAATTCAATGATAATAAAACCTTAGCTTCTTATGCTAATGGTAGATATAATTACTATGATGTGGAACAAATAGAAGAATTTGTTGCTTTTATGGGTGCTTATGAGATTGAATCTTTGTTTAAAACGTGTGAAAATTTTGATGACACTGTTTACAGACCTAATTTTTTTGCTATACTTAGATATTGCTATGAGAATTATGAATATAATGCCAATATTGATGCATTTATTAAGGAAGCCTACGCTGTCAAAGAAGAGATTAATATTTTGCAGGAATCTATGGAAGAAGAAATTGATGAAACTGTGAGCTCATTGGATGAAAAAGATGATGAGGAGAGCGAAGAACAAAAGGAGGAAATGCGGATTAGCTATCCGTGCCCACCTTCTAATGAGAGTAACTCTTCAACTCATATATTGTTTAATTTCCCTTCATGCTTACCGAAGGATGATTGCTATGATGATTGTTATGATCCCGTTGATTCTCTTGAAATATCCCTTTTTGATGACGCTTGATATGCTTGTGGCCAAGATGCCAATATGAATTATGCTTATGGAGATGAACTTGCTATAGTTCCTTATGTTAAACATGAAATTGTTGCTACTGCACCCACGCATGATAGTCCTATTATCTTTTTGAATTCTCCCAACTATGCTATATCGGAGAAGTTTGTGCTTATTAAGGATTATATTGATGGGTTGCCTTTTACTACTACACCTGATGGATTTGATAGATATAATATGCATGTGCTTGCTGCTCCTACTTGCAATTATTATGAGAGAGGAACTATATCTCCACCTCTCTATGTTTTCAATATGATAAAATTGCAAGAAACTGTTTATACTATGCATTGGCCTTTACTATGTGTGCATGAATTGTTCTTTTATGACATGCCGATGCATAGGGAGAGAGTTAGACTTCGTTGTTGCATGATATATGTTACTTTGTGCTCACTAATAAATTACAAATCATTGTTAATTAAAATTGGCTTTGATATACCTTGGGATCCGGGTGGATCCATTACTCGAGCACTATATGCCTAGCTTAATGGCTTTAAAGAAAGTGCTGCCAGGGAGACAACCCGGAAGTTTTAGAGAGTCATTTATTTCTGTTGAGTGCTTTTATATAGTTTAAAAACAAAACAAAAATAAAGAGGGGAACCCAAAACTTTTTAGAAAGGAAAGTGAAAGTGAGAGAGACAAGCATTGTTGAAGTGGGAGAGCTCCTTGAACTTTGTTCATGCTCACGGAAACTTTGTGAATCTTAATTACAGAAACTTTTCATCAAAAATAATTATCCCCTTGTATAATTCCATTGTATTATGAAAATAATGTGCCAAGGTTTGCCTTTAGGATGTTTACAATGCTTGTTGGTTTGTACGGTGCAGGACAGAAACTTTGGCTGTAGTGCGCGATTTTACATTTTTTACTGGAACGTCAAACGGTTCTGATTATTTTCGAACTGTCTTTCCGTACAAATTTTGTATTTTTCCTAATTTTGGTAGAATTTTTGGGGTACCATAAGTATGGTGAATGTTCAGATTGCTACAGACTGTTCTGTTTTTGACAGATTCTGTTTTTGATGCATAGTTTGCATGTTTTGATGAAACTATCAATTTCTATCACTGGATTAAGCCATGGAAAAGCTATATTACAGTAGACACAATGCAAAAACAAAATATGAATTGGTTTGCAACATTACTTAGAGTAGTGATTTGCTTTATTATACTAACGGATCTTACTGAGTTTTCTGTTGAAGTTTTGTGTGGATGAAGTGTTTGATCGAGGAGGTCTCGATATGAGGAAAAGGAAGAGAGGCAAGAGCTCAATCTTGGGGATGCCCGAGGCACCTGAAGTAAATATTCAAGGAGACTCAAGCGTCTAAGCTTGGGGATGCCCCGGAAGGCATCCCCTCTTTCTTCAACAAGTATCGGTATGTTTTCGTATTCGTTTCGTTCATGCGATATATGCAAGTCTTGGAGCGTCTTTTGCATTTAGTTTTCACTTTTATTTTATGCACCATGCTGGTATGAGATAGTCCTTGGTTGATTTATAGAATGCTCATTGCACTTCACTTAAATCTTTTGAGTATGGCTTTATAGAATGCTTCATGTGCTTCACTTATATCATTTGAAAGTTTGGATTGCCTGTTTCTCTTCACATAGAAAACCGCCATTTGTAGAATGCTCTTTTGCTTCACTTATATTTGTTAGAGCGTGTGCATATCTTTTGTAGAAAGAATTAAACTCTCTTGATTCACTTATATCAATTTAGAGAGATGACAGGAATTTGTCATTCACATGGTTAGTCATAAAATCCTACATAAACTTGTGGATCACTGAATATGATATGTTTCATTCCTTGCAATAGTTTTGCGATATAGAGATGATAATACGTGGGAGGTACTAGTAGATGGTTGTGTTTAGTATGGATGTTGGTGTTAGGGTTTGTGATTCCCGAAGCATGCACGTATGGTGAGGGAGTCCTGGACTAGGGGGTGTCCGGATAGCCGAACTGTCATCGAGGCCGGACTCCAAGACTATGAAGATACAAGATTGAAGACTTCGTCCCGTGTCCGGATGGGACTTTCCTTGGCGTGGAAGGCAAGCTTGGCGTCACGGATATGTAGATCTCCTACCGTTGTAACCGACTACGTGTAACCCTAACCCTATCCGGTGTCTATATAAACCGGAGGGTTTTAGTCCGTAGGGACGAACAACAATCATACCATAGGCTAGCTTCTAGGGTTTAGCCTCCTTGATCTCGTGGTAGATCTACTCTTGTACTACCCATATCATCAATATTAATCAAGCAGGAGTAGGGTATTACCTCCATCGAGAGGGCTCGAACACAGGTAAAAACATCGTGTCCCTTGTCTCCTGTTACAATCCGCCTAGACGCATTGCTTGGCACCCCTACCGAGATCCGCGGTTTTGACACCGACATTGGTGCTTTCATTGGGAGTTCCTCTGTGTCGTCACCTATATGCCCGATGGCTCCTTCGATCATCAAGAACGACGCAGTCCAGGGTGAGACTTTTCTCCCCGGACAGATCTTCGTATTCGGCGGCTTTGCACTGCGGGCCAATTAAGCAGCCATCTGGAGCAGATCGAAGCTACGCCCGACATCAGGTCAGATTTGGAAGCTTGAACTATACTGCCGATGTCCGCGGAGACTTGATCTTCGACGATTCGAGCCACGACCAAGCGGCGCGCCTTGTCTCGATGGGCACGATCTAGCTCTGCCGCCGGACGGTGCCTCGGAGGCCGCACCGGCGTCCTCCGACCCTTAGCTTGGAGCCGACTCCCGATCGAGGGGCGAGTGGTTGGACACCGCCTCGGGGCCTACGATCTCAACGGCGATTGAGCGAACTCCATCCCTGTCCTTTGCGACCGTTACTCCAAGGTGCCGGACTCCTCTCCGGACTCGAACCCTCGCGCCCTGCCGATCGAATCCGATTGGGCAGGTCATGGAGTTCACTGCCGCGGACATCTTTCCAACACTCGCCCTTTAGCGACATCCTGAATTCACTAAAGTCTCTCTCTTTATCGGAGAGCCTGGCGGACTACGGTCAGGAAGGTTGGGATGCGGACGACGAAGATTTTCAACGCCCACCCACCACCCACTTTGTAGCCACTGTCGAAAGCTTACACGACGTGCTCGACTTCGACTCCGAAGACATCGACGGTATGGACGACGATGTAGGAGACAACCATGAACCAGCACCTATAGGATGCTGGACAACCACCTCATCCCATGATGTATACATGGTGGATACACCTAAAGGAAGCGACGACGAGGAACAACGGGACGCTACGAAGGGTAAATCCCTCGAAAAGCAGTCAAAACGGCAACGTAAACGCCGCACAAAGTCCCGCCTCGACAAAGACCCAGCCATAGAGCAGGGCGAACCGGTGGACGACGAACATGCTATCGAGCAACCGTCCGAACAGGACAACTCGGATAAACAATCCGTCCCCAGCGAAGATAACAGTCCGGACGATCTCACGCCGGACAAATTGTTGGAGCAGAAGAACCTCCACAAAAGGCTCGTCGCCACTGCGCGTAGCCTGAAAAAGCAGAAGCGGAAGCTCAAAACAGCGGAAGATGCACTCAGAATCAGATGGAGCAAAGTATTCAACACCACAGACAAATACGGCTGACGATGGCGAACAACAAAGAGCTACCCAAAGAGAAAACTACTGCCCAAATTTGATGAGGAGGCCGTAGAGCCCCCACAATCAAAAAGCAAGAAAGCCACCCGGTCGGATGGATGACCCCATGGCAAACAGAGAGCGACAAACGGCGCCGCACACAAGCCGGTACGCGATCCGCATAAGGATTCACATCAAAAGGATGGCCCAGTTAGGTCCATCTATGGGCCGAGAAAGCAAGCTCTTCAAAGCAATGCAACACGCCAAATATCCGAACATCACGGCACACCCAAATATAGGGGTGCTGCACACCCCCTGTGTTTCACCGATGAGGTGCTGGATCACGAATTCCCAGCGGGATTCAAACCCGTAAACATAGAGGCATACGACGGAACAATAGACCCTGGAGTCTGGATTGAGGATTACATCCTCCACATACACATGGCTCACTACTGGAATCTTGCACTTTGCCATCTGCCATGACAGATGGCAAAGGCATGGTCGGCGGATGGCAAAGGCTTTGCCATCTGCCAGCAGATGGCAAACAGTTCGTCCGAAACCCTGCCGGTAAAGGCTTCTTTGCCGTCTGTGGCCGAGGGCAAGAGCACAGGGCTTTGCCATCTGGCGGCAGATGGCAAAGCCTCTTAACGGGGTTACCCTGTTAGAAGGCTAACGGCATACTTTGCCATCTGCTAGCAGATGGCAAAGGCTGCTGGCTCTTTGCCGTCTGCCAGCAGATGGCAAAGGCTGCATGCTTTGCCGTCTGCCAGCAGATGGCAAAGGGCCCAAATAGGCCAGCCCAAATTTTACATGTAGATGACACGTGGCCTCTTTGCCATCTGCCAACTGATGGCAAAGCTCTTTGCCATCTGCCAGCAGATGGCAAAGTGCCTATATTGCCCCATTTAATTTTGTTTTTTCTTATATCAATTCATTTTCACAGAAAATCAAACACAAATATATTTATATGACCAATATAGCATATTCAACACATATTACCAATAGTCATGAACACATATATATCGAACACATATCCAACACATGTTACCAATAGTAGCAAGTTTCACCCATACATATACATAGTTTCATCAATATTACATAGTTTCATCATAGGTAGCAAGTTTCACAAAGTCAAAACAAAAACTAAAGACAAGCACTCCATCAACCCAAGCTTCCGTGATCTGAAGCAAATCTACAAAATGGGAAAGAAGAAAGTATATATTCAATGTTAGAGCTGCATCTTACAACTCAAGGAGCCACATGAAATCCAAGCAAATCTACAAAATGGGAAAGAAGAAAGTATATATTCAATGTTAGAGATGCATCTTACAACTCAAGGGGCCACATGAAATCCATGGAAGGACCTTACTGTGACAATTCACTTGTATAGTCCTGCCTCCTGTGCATAATGCCGTTGCAAACAGAATTGTTGGTAAAGTTGCATAAATACAAGTGTCTAAGTTAGAAATCACTGGAATGTCAGACTCATGCATCTAACAACAGGCCCATGCATTTGCAACATGCAAATACTCCCAAAACCCTTTGTAAACTGAGAACACCTAGGCAGTAAGCACTAAGCACAAAGACAACAGGATTGAGCTATTCACATGCTCATGGCATACTTAGGGGATTAGTGTTGAATACAATGTCTTGCATTTACTAAGAAAAACATATACAATGCCATTTACTGAAGCCGTGTGTAAACATGACTAAGCTTGACATATACAGGGAAGAAAAAACTGAATAAGATAGCAGTTAACGACCTTATAGCTTTGAATGGAAACCCATAGCAAGCATATATAAAAATGGAAACCCATAGCAAGCATACATAAAAATTATCGGGGTTGGTGGGATGGATGAGCTGTAGGCAGCTCACACAGGACGATGACAAGAACCTGCAGACCGCGAAGGCAAGAAGGTCAGAGAAGGAGCCCAACAGAGCAACAATCGAATGAAGCAGGACATCTGGTAGGTCTGTCCAACCTTGATGTCCAGAAATGGCGAGGACGCAACACACATCAGCCCTATCTGGCGTTCTCCAGGTTGCAGCTTCTCTGCGAAAAATTATGAATTCAGAGAAAAATATCAGTACTAGAAGAATATGAAGTGGATGCTAAAATTATGAATTCAGAGAAAAATATCAGTACTAGAAGAATATGAAGTGGATGCTAAGGATTAAAATAGACTGTGTGCAGTGGCCGTAAGCATCGATTGTGGAAACAGTAGCACTGGCTACTAGGGCTACAGCGACGCCAAGCAATTCAACGAAGCAACGACTGCCATACAGAGCTAAGCACTGACTACTACGGCTAGTAAGTGTTCATAAATCAAAACAGATCATTCCAAACTGTTATAAGGTCATACTGGATAATAGAGATCGCAATTATTCTAACTGAACTACACAAGAGTACGTCTTCTGCAGCACAACACAAAAGAAAAAATTGTTACTCCGGAATAACGAAAAAAATTTGTGCTCCATGTCTTTTGTTTAGAAATAAACTACAATCACGCATCTGAAACAAAGTAAATAAGTGTAGCTGTGCACAATCAGGCGCGCTGTAGTAGTGTGTAATCACGCCGAAGTGTACTAAACTCTACTCAAGCGCAGGCAATGGCACCGAATCAGCCAACGAACGAACCAGAGCACATTAACCAAACCGCCATCCCCCCCGTGCAGTGCAGCGAGGTCAACCGGGCGCAGCGGCACGTGAGGTGCGAAACAAAGGGGCTGAGCATGAATGATCCTTGGCCAGTTGTGAGCGCCTGCTGCCATGGAACCGGCCACCACAAATCTGACGCCAACCACTACAGCCACTAGCATTTGACCTTATAACCCGCTGCTAGATGCATTAGATCACGGTTGACTGCAAATACCAGATGCACTGATGCAGAACTCTTTCAGGATCCGCTACAAGTCTACAACAGCAAGCATTTAAATAACTGAGTACTACTAGTTGCAGCAGCTCCTAAATGAGTCACTACAGAGACAAGGCTGTCACACAAATCAACAAAGCTTCTGGATAGTCGAGCGACTTGCAAGCGTCGTCCTTGACCTGGAAGTTGTAGGTCCAGTTCCATCCGGGCGGGATGGGGCGAGTGCTCAAAGATGCCGCCCCGCCAAGTTTTTCCGCTGCTGGATGCCGTCCCTGCATATGTGAGCCAAAACTAAAAAATGTTCAGACAACCACTTGCTTGCCATCACTCACACTGAACCCATGACTGTAATGACTCAGCCTGCATATGAGAGCAGTGTGGGGAGTGGGGAGTGAGCATACCAGGTGATGAGGAGCGGCTCGTCGAGGCTGTTGAGGACGTTGACGGTGTCGTTGTAGTTTGTGGTGACGTTGACGACGGGGCCACGTCGCAACCGCCGCCTCTGGCTGCCTGATGGGGCTTGCTGGAGCCGGACTTGGCGGTGGCGGTGGCATCCGGGTCGTCGGAGAGGTCGACCGTTGCGAGGGCCTCCGTGGTAGCCGCGACCGGGTCCGGGTCCAGGTCGTCCCTGTCGAGGCTGCTGTCGGGCGGTGCCCGGGAGGGAGGCCGCGAAGGAGGTGGAGGAGGAGGGGAGACACGGCCCGGGGAGGTGAAGCCCGTGCTGCTCCTGCTGCGCTGCCGCCTGCACACGGTTCATGGCGGGCTCGCCGAAGCGGGGAGGGGTCTGGGTAGAGGACGGCGGTTGATTGGGTTGGGCTACGCGGGGGTAGGGATAGGGGCGGCGGCGTATTGAGATCTGAGGGAGGGAGAGGGTTAGGGTTGGAGAGAGGGTTGCGATAGTCGGCGTCGGGGCGGAGGAGCGCGGACGTTAGCATGCGCCGGCCGACGACGGACGCAGAGCACCGGCGCGGCCACCACCAGGAGCAGGCCGTGACGTCGTGGCTGCGGCGGCGAAGGACGGGCGCTTGGGTTGGATTTGGATCGGGGAGAGGCGGCAGAGAGGGGGAGAGAGAGGCGGGCGCGGGCTGCTTAGGGTTTGGATTGGGCTGCAGAGAGGTGGACGGTTCAGATCGGTTAGAACGGACGGTTCAGATCGGCTAAGGGGGTGATCCGTGGGAAGAGCCCTGATTGGTTCAGAAAATTTATGGTTTTAAAAAAACAACCCCATCTCTTTGCCATCTGCCAGCAGAGGGCAAAGAATCTTTGCCGTCTGCTGGCAGATGGCAAAGAGGTGGGGCTGGTACGTCGTTACACTCTCGACGGCCACAGGATTTGGCAACCTCTTTGCCATCTGCTGGCAGATGGCAACCATGTTCTTTGCCGTCTGTCAGTTCTTTGCCATCTGTTTTTTATAAGCAGATGGCAAAGACGTTCTTTTCCATCAGCTGGCAGATGGCAAAGAGCTGGCTGATGGCAAATTCCCAGTTTCCAGTAGTGGCTAGAGGAGATGATCTCCACGCCATAAAATACTTACCCCTCAAGCTCAAAGGGCCAGCCGGCATTGGCTCAAAGGCCTCCCTGAAAATACCATTGGAAGTTGGGAAGAGCTCGAGGATGCTTTTCGGGCAAATTTTCAAGGGACTTATGTCCGTCCTCCGGATCTGAGCGATTTAAGTCATATAACTCAACAACCCGGAGAGTCAGCCCGCAAATTCTGGAACAGGTTCCTCACCAAAAAGAACCAAATAGTCGACTGTCCGGACGCCGAAGCCTTAGCAGCTTTCAAACACAATGTCCGAGACGAATGGCTCGCCAGACACCTCGGCCAGGAGAAGCCGAGAACCATGGCCGCATTAACAAGCCTCATGACCCGCTTTTGCGAGGGAGAGGATAGCTGGCTAGCAAGATGCAGCACCAGCGACCCAAGTACATCCGAGGTCAGGGATGGAAATGGGAAACCACGACGCAACAAGGACCAGCACCGGATTAAGGGGAACGGTCCAAAGAGCGCGGCAGTCAACGCCGGATTCAAAAGCTCACGGCAGAACAATAAAAAACTGCCCCTTAAGGACAATAGCGATGAGCTATCCAACTTAAACAAAATCTTGGACAAGATATGTCAAATCCACAGTACTCCCGGGAGGCCTGCAAACCATACCCACAGAGATTGTTGGGTCTTCAAGCAGTCCGGTAGACTCAACGCCGAACACAAGGGGCTCGACGCACCAAGTGAGAATGATGACGAACCCCACAAGCAGAGCACCGGAACACAAAAGAATTTCCCACAAGAGGTCAAAACAGTAAACTCACTTCACGTGATAAAAGCGAAAAACAGAGCGGCGCCCATTAAGATGCGCGCCGCACATACTACCCTAGCGGAGTACCAACACTGGTTGTCAAAACCAATCACCTTCGACCATCGTGACTACTCCGAAAGTATCCGAACGCAGGATGGACTGCCTTGATATTGGATCCTATAATCAACGGATTCCAATTTACACAAGTCCTCATGGATGGCGGCGATGACATAAACCTGATATATCGAGGACACACTCCATGAGGATGGGGATAGACCCAACCAAACTTCGCCATAGCAACACCTCCTTCAAAGGGGTAATGCCAGGCCTGTATGCCCATTGTAATGGGCTCCCTCTTGCTAGAAGTTGTGTTCGCTCATTCGACAACTTCCGCCGTGAAAAGTTAACCTTCCACATCGCCCCATTCGATAGTAGCTATCAAGCACCATCGGGCGTGAAGCTTCATCGCTTTAACGCAATACCGCATTATGCATCTCTTACACTTAAAATGTCCAGTCCACGCGGCATCATCTCATTAAAAGGGAGTATTAAGTGTTACTCGAGCACGGAAGAACGTGAGACTGCCTTGACAGCCCCACACCTATCCGGCTCCGCTAATCAAAGCACCTGAATAGGTCATTCGAACCCCGGACACGGCTAGACGAGTCCGGCGCCTACTAGCGGCATACCCCCGTACAAGGGGCTGCACGCATGTACAACAAGAGACAATAAAGCTCAATTTTATTCACCTTCCAAACCATACTCTGTTTATTTAATACAAAGTACATTTTTCGCATGATCTTTTTTTCTTTTCAACTAAGTTCCTCTCTTTTACAGATGAACAATGTGCTACACCCGTCCAGGATACGACACAACGGAGACACAGGCGCAGACGTGCAGTAGGGACCCGTTGTAAGGATTCTTTTGAGATTAAGACCCTGCGTAAACCTTTTTTACTGTCTCTTGTTGATATACATCCCCCGGTTTCTTACTATAACCGAGGAGGAGGCTGGCGTTTTGGCATCGGCCACACCAGAATTTTTATGCGTGCACTGGACACGGGGGCTTAGGGCATTATTCTGCCCGTTTTTATAAAGACCGAATACCTTAGGGAGTGTTCGGCGTCTCGAGTTAGGCCTTATATGCATCAGCTCCGAATCATGTCTTTGGACAAATGTTGGGTTTGCCCGGCTCCCGTGTTTTGCTGCCTTACGTTCCGTTCTATTGGCTAACGCGGCACCAGGAGAACTACTGCGATTGTGCCCCGGTTTGGCCGGGCGAGCACCTCAGTAGAGAAAGCCGAAAAATGACTGTCATGATATAGCGAGAGACTGATCAACCACTCAATGACTCACCGGAATGTTTAGAATTCCTCCGCATTAACGAAGGACCATTTTTCGGTCGTGCACATATGCACCCGAATTCGGGAGAGTGCAGTGCCCGGGGGCTATATAGTAGCCCCACCTCGAACTCCTATGGCTAAGTGAAAGTGATAAAGCATTATAGTCCGGTTGCCTAGTTTTCTACGCTACCACCTCCTTAATAGGACCAAGACGTTGGATTAAGTGTGAAAAAGTGCCTTCTTTGCAAACACCCCGCACTATGTGCGTGGGGGCTGAAGCCAAGGACTGCCATCTTTCAGGTTATATATACATATACATCAACGGCCGCACAGGGAGTAGTTTACTACTTGAATGCACAAGTATAAAAAGCCCTTATATGATATTGAACCATTGTCTTCACAAATCATACATGTCATTTAAACATCATATCCTTCGAGCACTGCGTCTCTATTAAACGAGCGCCCTGCAGGACTTCCTCAAAATAGTGCTCGGCAGGTACTCGGCTTCTGTTCGAATCTTGGGACGCAACGTTGGTGGCATTCATCTCCGCCCAGTATGTCTTGACACGGGCAAGAGCCATCCGCGCTCCCTCAATACACGCCGACCGCTTCATTGCGTTGATAAGCGGTACCGCACCAAGGAACTGCTACAGTAAGCCAAAATAACTCTTCGGCTGGGGTCCGCCTGGCAACAAATGAGTCATGACATGCTTCATGGCAAGTCCGGATAACTGATTCAGCTCGGCCCATTCGGCCAACCGATCGGTCAACGGAAGAAGACGCTCTGGACTATGGAATTGCGACCAATATAGCTCTTCCTTACGTGCCCCTTCCGCCTCGGAAATGCTCAATCGCGTCCGCAGCGCTCGCCGCTAAGTCCAGATAAGCATCCTCCAAACTCCACAACTTGTCCAACTGAGAATTCTTCGGATTCGTATATTTCCTCTGCAGCAGAAACGGTTTTCCAGCCGCAATAGCCCCGGCCTGACTCAGCTCCTCCTTGGCAGCTCTCAAAGCGGAACGGGCATCCTTGGATTCGGCGGTGGCCTTTTTCAAGCCCTCTTGCTCCGCTTGACGTTCTTTTTCAAGAACCTCGTAGCGGTCGGTAGTATTCTTCAACTTTCTGGTCATATCGGCCATTTCCTCTTTGCTTCGGCAGTGAGCAGCCCGTTCGGCTTTTAGCTCTTCGGCCGCCCTTAAAGCGGCCGCATTACTATTTCTGGCTTGCTCTTTTGCTCGGGCGAGTTCCGCCCGCAGCTCCTCCACAGCAGCGGCACCACCTGCATTAAGCATACAAGTAGTAAGGCATGGGCGTCAAGCTACCTTACCAGGTGTCCGCGGAGAAGTCGCATACCTTGTGACTCGTCAAACCGTTTATTGACCAGCGCGATGTCCGCATCCGCCTCGTCAAGTTGCCGCTTTAGTTCGGCATATTCATCAGTCCGGCTGGCCACCGGACGCCCCGCCACCTATTTAGGAGCGGCGATATGTTATAACTGAGATTATGATCCTCGGCACGCTGTCAATTTTGACAACATACCGAGTCTCAGGGGCTACTATCTATACATGGCGCATTCTATATGCATAACTGTCAGAAGGTATATCATTTTTGCGTACCTCGAACCCCGTCAGTAAGCTTCTGACGGCTTCATGCAATCCACTCTCCGCGGATGCAATTCTTTCAATCACCGTACCCATTAGCGCACGGTGATCTTCTGAGATAGCCGCTCGCCCGAGCAGACCCTTCAGCTCCTCCGACCGCACACCACTTGGCGCCGGACCTTCCGACCCCGTCAGACTTGGGGAAACCCTTCGCGATGACACCTCAGGGTCGTTCGCCTCGCATGAGGGTGCGACAGGTGGAGGCGTTTCGCTCTCCATCATCTCCGGAAGAAGATCCCCTGAAGACGAGCTCTGTTGAGAAGGGCTGAGATCCAAACTACAAGGTCCAATTTCGGTTATCTTCAGAAATAAATACAGGGATGTTCCTTACTTACAAGACCCCTTCTTTTTACTTACGGCTCGCTGGAGGGCTGATCCCCTTGGGGAAATAGTGCGGCTGGGATACTTCCCAGCGCCGGACTCTCTGACGAAGATTTCTTTCCCCTCTTTGAGGCCTTGACCTCCGGATCTTCCGAAGCGGTCCTCTTCTCTCCTTGGAGGGTGGGACTTTTGATCCCTCCTTCCTCAGAAGCCTCCTTCGTGGAGGCAGTTGCTTCCCTGCTCCCCCCTTCGCCTTCTTTAAAAGGCGCGGCCTTCAACATCTTGGTCAGCATGGGATCCGGCGTGGTCTCTGGGAGGGGAGCCGGACACCTTATCAACTTTGCCTTCACTATCCACTCCTGTTCAAGAAACATCTCCTTTAAGGGCAAGTTTACGATAAATGAACAAACAGCCCGTTCGGGTACAGACTACTTACTTGAGTATCTGGGCGATTGCAGCTTAGTCCTGCGTCCTCAGTCAGGTCCGGACACTTCTCTTGTGATCCGAAGAACAATTTATACATCTCCACGGGCGTCGTACCCATAAAATGTTGGAGAGCTCATGGTCCCTCCGGATTAAATTCCCACAGACGGAGGGGGCGACGTTTGCAGGGCAGAAGGCGCCGAATCAACATAACCTGCGCCACTGCGACCAAATTGATCTCTCTTTCTTGGAGGTCTCAGCAGCCTGCAATGAGGAACGTCCTTGGACGGCCCCAGTCGAGCCTTGTTGACCCATGACGCGAGCCGCTGTGGTGGACCTGAGCGGAAGGCGGGAAGCGCCACCCATTTGGTACCCCTAGGAGCAGTAATATAAAACCACTCCCGTTGCCACAAACCAAGATCCTCTTGAAAAGAGCCCTCGGGCCACGGAGCATCAGCACACTTTCTTGTGACCGCCCCTCCGCACTCTGCGTGTTGCCCCTCGATCATCTTTGGCTCCACCTTGAAGGTCTTGAGCCACAATCCAAAGTGAGGGGTAATATGGAGGAAGGCCTCACATACGATAATGAATGACGAGATATGGAGGATGGACTCCGGATTCAAGTCATGGAAATCCAGCCCATAATAAAACATGAGCCCCCGCACAAAGGGATCCGTCGGGAAGCCTAACCCCGAAGGAAGTGAGACACGAACACCACGCTCTCGCCAGGCTCGGGAGTGGGAATGACCTGCCCTGGAGCAGGCAGCCTATGCGAAATCTCGCCGGTTAGATACCTGGCGCCTCGCAGCTTTAGCACGTCTTCTTCTGTGACGGAGGAAGACATCCATCGGCCGAGATGGTCGGAGCCGGACATCGTCGAAGGTCCGAAGCACCTAAATCTGAAGCTTTGGGTGTTAGAACTCAAAGCGCGAGGCGAACTCGATGGAGGGTGGAAAAAAGAAGAGGGCCTTGGTCTTGTTATAAAGAGGTTGAATACCGAGAGCCCTTCCCGTGGTCGATTAGGACTCGCCTTCGATAGAGGAGGCGTGCCAACGGGCACGGTTGGGTTACCCATGTCCGTATTAATGAGAATCCCGGAATAAGGGGGCACGATCTACTCTTTGATAAGACGTGCCAAGGAAACCGCCTCGCTAAACGCGCTAAGGTGGAACAGTAAAAACGATTCGTATAAAGGCCTGGCCGTGGTGTGATGTCACGCCGCGGAATACGTCAGCAGATCTGTGCAAAAATTATTCTCTCTACGGTGGTATGTGGAACTTGTTTTGCAGGGCCGGACACTATCCTTGTGTACAAAACCTTCTATGAAGTATTCGGAGGAAGAACCCGCCTTGCAATGCCGAAGACAATATGCGCGCCGGACTCGTCGTCATTGAAGCCTGGTTCAGGGGCTCTTGAGGAGTCCTGGACTAGGGGTGTCTGGATAGCCGAACTATCATCGCGGCCGGACTCCAAGACTATGAAGATACAAGATTGAAGACTTCGTCCCGTGTCCGGATGGGACTTTCCTTGGCGTGGAAGGCAAGCTTGGCTATACGGATATGTAGATCTCCTACCGTTGTAACCGACTCTGTGTAACCCTAACCCTATCCGGTGTCTATATAAACCGGAGGGTTTTAGTCCGTAGGACGAACAACAACCGTACCATAGGCTAGCTTCTAGGGTTTAGCCTCCTTGATCTCGTGGTAGATCTACTCTTGTACTACCCATATCATCAATATTAATCAAGCAGGAGTAGGGTATTACCTCCATCGAGAGGGCCCGAACCTGGGTAAAAACATCGTGTCCCTTGTCTCCTGTTACCATCCGCCTAGACGCACAGTTCGGGACCCCCTACCCGAGATCCGCCGGTTTGACACCGACATATGGTCTACTAACTATGTAACCAAATTGGCGCGCATTGTATTTTGATTGTTTATCTTTGCGTGAAGGTCGGGGGCGCGGGATGGTTAACTCCTACCAACCTCCCCCCTAGGAGCATGCGCGTAGTACGTTGTTTCAAGGGCTAATAAGTTTTTGCAATAAGTATGTGAGTTCTTTATGACTAATGTTGAATCCATGGATTATACGCACTCTCACCCTTACATCATTGCTAGCCTCTTTCGTACCGTGCATTGCCCTTTCTCACCTCGAGTGTTGGTGCAAACTTCGCCGATGCATCCAAACCCCATGATATGATACGCTCTATCACACATAAGCCTCCTTATATCTTCCTCAAAACAACCACCATACCTACCTATCATGGCATTTCCATAGCCATTCCGAGATATATTGCCATGCAACTTCCATCATCATCATATACATGACTTGAGCATTCATTGTCATATTGCTTTGCATGATCGTAAGATAGCTAGCATGATGTTTTCATGGCTTGTCCGTTTTTGATGTCATTGCTATGCTAGATCATTGCACATCCCGGTACACCGCCGGAAGCATTCATATAGAGTCATATCTTTGTTCTAGTATCGAGTTGTAATATTGAGTTGTAAGTAAATAAAAGTGTGATGATCATCATTATAGAGCATTGCCCCATGAAAAAAAATAAAAAAATAAAAAAATGAAAGGCCAAAGAAGCCTAAATAAAAAGGGGCCAAACAAGCCCATTCAAAAAGAAAAGAAAAGGGGCAATGTTCCTATCCTTTTACCACACTTGTGCTTCAAAGTAGCACCATGTTCTTCATATAGAGAGTCTACTATGTTATCACTTTCATATATTAGTGGGAATTTTCATTATAGAACTTGGCTTGTATATTCCAACGATGGGCTTTCTCAAATGCCCTAGGTCTTCATGAGCAAGCAAGTTGGATGCACACCCACTTAGTTTCAGTTTGAGCTTTCATACACTTATAGCTATAGTGCATCCGTTGCATGGCAATCCCTACTCCTCGCATTGACATCAATTTATGGGCATCTTCATAGCCCATTGATTAGCCGCGTCGATGTGAGACTTTCTCCCTTTTTGTCTTCTCCACATAACCTCCACCATCATATTCTATTCCACCCATAGTGCTACATCCATGGCTCACGCTCATGTATTGCGTGAAGGTTGAAAAAGTTTGAGAATACTAAAGTATGAAACAATTGCTTGGCTGACACCAGGATAGGCATGAGGGGTAACTTGTGTTAAGAAAAGGGAGCATACAAGACTATATGATTTTGTAGGGATAACATTTTGGAAGCATTGGTATTTTGAAAGACATGATTGTTTGTTGGGATGCCCTAAGTATTATTGTTTTTATGTCAAATGATAGACTATTGCTTTGAATCACTCGTGTCTTAATATTCATGCCATTATTAGACATATGATCAAGATTATGCTAGGTAGCATTCCACATCAAAAATTATCTTTTTTATCATTTACCTACTCGAGGACGAGCAGGAATTAAGCTTGGGGATGCTGATACGTCTCCGTCATATCTATAATTTTTTATTGTTCCATGCCAATATTCTTCAACTTTCATATACTTTTGGCAACTTTTTATACTATTTTTTGAAATAACATATTGATCCAGTGCCCAGTGCCAGTTCCTGTTTGTTGCATGTTTTATGTTTCGCAGAAAACCCATATAAACGGAGTCCAAACGGGATAAAAACGGATGGAGAATTATCTGGAATATTTATGATTTTTGGGAAGTAAAATCAACGCGAGACGATGCCCGAGGGGGCCACGAGAGAGGGGGCGCGCCCTAGGGAGGCAGGCGTGCCATGGACTCTCCTGGGCACCCCGTAAGGGGGTTGGCGCCCTTCTTTTGCCGCAACAAAGCTAATTTTATGAGAAATATTCACCCTAATCAGACTTACGGATCTCCGGATATAAAAGAAATGGTGAAGTGGCAGAATCTGAGAACGAGAAATGGAGAGAAATAGAGAGATTGATCTAATCTCGGAGGGGATCGCGCCCCTCCCACGCCATGGGAGAAAAGGACCAGAGGGCAAACCCTTCTCACATCTAGGGAGAAGGTCAAGGAAGAAGAAGAAGAAGGGGGGGGGGGCTCTCTCCCCCTTGCTTGCGGTGGCACCCGAACGCCGCCGGGGGCCATCACCATCACCGCGATCTTCACCAACACCTCCATCATCTTCACCAACATCTCCATCACCTTCCCCCTTCTATCTACAGCGGTCCACTCTCCCGCAACCCGCTGTACCCTCTAGTTGAACATGGTGCTTTATGCTTCATATTATTATCCAATGATGTGTTGCCATCCTATGATGTCCGAGTAGATTTTCGTTGTCCTATCGGTGATTGATGAATTGCTATGATTGGTTTGAGTTGCATGTTTTATTATTGGTGTTGTCCTATGGTGCTCTCCGTGTCGCTAATAAGCCCCGAGGGATTCCCAGTAGGGTTTGCAATATGTTCATGATTTTCTTATGGTGGGTGGCGTGAGTGACAGAAGCACAGACCTGAGTAAGTAGGTTGTTTGCGCATGGGATAAAGGGGACTTGACACTTTAATGCTATGGTTGGGTTTTACCTTTATGATCTTTAGTAGTTGTGGATGCTTGCTCGAGTTCCAATCATAAGTGCATATGATCCAAGAAGAGAAAGTATGTTAGCTTATGCCTCTCCCTCAAATAAAATTGCAATAGTGATTATCGGTCTAGTACAGTAGTCAATTGCTGAGGGACAATTTCACAACTCCTTCCACCACTTTTCCACACTCGTTATATTTACTTTATTGCATCTTTATCTAAACAGCCCCTAGTTTATATTTACGTGCTCTTTATTATCTTGCAAACCTATCCTACAACACCTACAAAGTACTTCTAGTTTCATACTTCTTCTATGTAATGCGAACACTAAGCGTGCGCAGAGTCGTATCAGTGGCAGATAGGACTTGATAGAATATTTGTTCTACCTTTAGCTCCTCGTTGGGTTCGACACTCTTACTTATGGAAAGAGGCTACAATTGATCCCGTATACTTGCAGGTCATCACCGGCTTGGGGCAGAGGCTGGAAAACCGAGGAGGTTTACATCGAGGGTTCACGCGAGCCAGCCCGGTCAGAGGCGAGGCTGGGGGTGAGGCAGAGGCCATGGCCGGCTGAAGACGCGGCGTTGAGCCCGGCGAGCACATGAGGATGGTGGGGAGGCTAAGAACAGGTGGCGCCATTCGGGGCCAACTAGATTCGAGCACGGGGTCCCGGATCTGGTCGCAGGCGAGCAGCTGGAGGCAGCGGTCGGCAGAGCTCACGGGGCGGCAACGATCATCTCCGACAGCGGGTTCCTATGGATAGAGAGGCAGGGAGATTAGAGAGAGAAAGGAGAGGGAAGGAGGAGGAGGAGGAGGAGGAGGAGGAGGAAGGGGGAGGCGGCGGCGTAGGACGTCATGGGGACATGGTCTCTGGTGGGAGGCTGCTCCGGCAGCGGCACTCCCCGGCGGGAGGCAGGGTCGAGGCGTGGCGGTGGCACATGTCTTTGAAGGAGTAGACGAGCAGCACAAGGCATCGGCCATGCGGGCCTGCGGCTCAGCCAGGATCAGCCCGCACGCAGTTCCGATTTGGGCCTTGCGGGCCCGGATTGGCCATGCGGCGTGGGAAGGACACATGGTGGCACGCCATTGGCCCTGGTTGCGATTGGGTGGCAGCTTCCCTATGGCGACTTGCAAAGTGGCGCGCACGGGGCTGGGGGCGAATTGGAGGAGAAGGCGGGAGGTGGCGGCGACTGATGATTCGAGGGCGTGGAAATTGAGGAGGGGTAGGGTTGCCCGATTTGGAGGGGGGCGTCTGATACGTCCATTTTGCATCTTGCTTTTATATCAATATTTATTGCATTATGGGCTGTTATTACACATTATATCTCAATACTTATGTCTATTCTCTCTTATTTTACAAGGTTTACCATGAAGAAGGGGAATGCCAGCAGCTGGAATTTTGGCTTGAAAAGGAGCAAATATTGAAAACCTATTCTGCACAGCTCCAAAAATCCTGAAACTCCATGGAAGTCAGTTCTGGAATTAATAAGAATTATTAAGCGAAAGAAAACACTAGAGGGGGCCCACACCCTTGCCAGGAGTGTGGGGGCGCGCCCACCCTACTGGGCGCGCCCCCTGTCTCCTGGGCCCCCTGGTGGCCCTCCGGTGCCCATCTTCTGTTATATGAAGGCTTTTACACTGGAAAAAATCAGAGTCAAGCTTACGGGAGGAAACTCGGCCGCCACGAGGTGGAACCTTGGCGGAACCAATCTAGGGCTCCGGCAGAGCTGTTCTGTCGGGGAAACTTCCCTCCGGGAGGGGGAAATCATCACCATCGTCATCACCAACGATCCTCTCATTGGGAGGGGGTCAATCTCCATCAACATCTTCACCAGCACCATCTCCTCTCAAAACCCTAGTTCATCTCTTGTATCCAATCTTGTATCAAAACCACAAATTGGTACCGTGGGTTGCTAGTAGTGTTGATTACTCCTTGTAGTTGATGCTAATTGGTTTATTTGGTGGAAGATCATATGTTCAGATCCTTAATGCATATTATTACTCCTCTGATTATGAACATGAATATGCTTTGTGAGTAGTTGCGTTTGTTCCTGAGGACATGGGTGAAGTCTTGCTATTAGTAGTCATGTGTATTTGGTATTAGTTCGATTTTTTGATGAGATGTATGTTGTCTTTCCTCTAGTTGTGTTATGTGAACGTCGACTAAATGACACTTCTCCATTATTTGGACCTAGAGGAAGGCATTGGGAAGTAATAAGTAGATGATGGGTTGCTAGAGTGATGAAGCTTAGACCCTAGTTTATGCGTTGCTTCGTGAGGGCTGATTTGGATCCATATGTCTAATGCTATGGTTAGGTTTACCTTAATACTTCTTTTATAGTTGCGGATGCTTGCAATAGGGGTTAATCATAAGTGGGATGCTTGTCCAAGTAAGGGCAGTACCCAAGCACCGGTCCACCCACATATCAAATTATCAAAGTACCGAACGCGAATCATATGAGCGTGATGAAAACTAGCTTCACGATAATTCCCATGTGTCCTCGGGATCGCTTTTCCCATTATAAGAAAATGTCCAGGCTTGTCCTTTGCTACAAAAAGAATTGGGCCACCTTGCTGCACTTTATTTACTTTCATTGCTTGTTACTCGTTCTGAGTTTATCTTATCGAGAAAACTATCTTATTACCTACAATTTCAGTGCTTGCAGAGAAAACCTTACTGAAAACCGCTTGTCATTTCCTTATGCTCCTCGTTGGGTTCGACACTCTTACTTATCGAAAGGACTACGATAGATCCCCTATACTTGTGGGTCATCAAGAATCTTTTCTGGCGCCGTTGCTGGGGAGTGAAGCGCCTTTGTTGTGTGGAACTTGGTATGGAAACATTTATATAGTGTGCTGAAATTTTCTGTCACTTGTTACTATGGAAACTAATCCTCTGAGGGGCTTGTTCGGGGTATCTTCACCCCGAAAGAAGAGAAAAGAGTTGCTCCTCAACCTACTGGACCTACTGAAAATATTTACTTTGAGATTCCTTCGGGTATGATAGAGAAACTGCTAGCTAATCCCTTTGCAGGAGATGGAACATTGCATCCTGATTTACACCTTATCTTTGTGGATGAAGTTTGTGGATTATTTAAGCTTGCAGGTATCCCCGATGATGTTGTCAAAATGAAGGTCTTCCATTTATCTTTGAAGGGGGATGCATTGACATGGTATAGGCTATGTGATGATATGGGATCTTGGAATTATATACGATTGAAGTTGGAATTTCACCAGAAGTTCTATCCTATGCATCTTGTTCATCGTGATCGTAATTACATATATAATTTCTGGCCTCACGAAGGAGAAAGCATCGCTCAAGCTTGGGGGAGGCTTAAGTCAATGTTATATTCATGCCCCAATCATGAGCTCTCCAGAGAAATGATTATCCAAAACTTTTATGCTCGGCTTTCTCTCAATGATCGCACCCTGCTTGATACTTCCTGTGCTGGTTCTTATATGCTGAAGACTACTAAATTCAAGTGGGACTTATTGGAAAGAATTAAATGCAACTCTGAAGATTGGGGTTCTGGCGATGGTAAGGAGACAGGTATAACACCTAAGTTTGATTGTGTTAAATCTTTTATGGATACCGATGCTTTTCGTGGATTTAGTGCTAAGTATGGACTTAACTCTGAGATAGTAGCTGCTTTTTGTGAATCTTTTGCTACTCACGTTGATCTACCTATGGAGAAGTGGTTTAAATATAATCCTCCCATTGAAGTAAAAGTAGTTGCACCTACTACACTTGAAGAAAGGACTGTCACTTATAATGATCCTATTGTTCCTACTACTTATGTTGAGAAACCTCCTTTTCTTGTTAGGATAAAGGATCATGCTAAAACTTCGACTGTTGTTCGTAAGAGTAATACTAGGACTTATACACCTCCTGAGAAAACCAAAGTTGAACCTAGTATTCCTATGGTTAAAGATCTCTTGGATGATAATTTAGATGGGCATGTTATTTATTTCTGTGGTGAGACTGCTAATATTGTTAGACCAGATGCCAAGATACATAGACCTGTTGTAGGCATGTCTGTTCTTTCTGTTAAAACAGGAGAGCATTGTTATCATGGCTTATGTGATATGGGTGCTAGTGCTAGTGCAATACTCTATGACTTATATAAAGAAATTATGCATGATATTGTACCTGCTGAATTGGAAGGTATTGATGTTACTATCAAGCTTGCCAATAGAGATACTATTTCACCAGTTGGGATTGTTAGAGATGTTGAAGTCTTGTGTGGGAAGGTTAAATATCTTGCTGATTTTCTTGTTCTTAGTTCCCCACAAGATGACTTTTGTCCCATTATTTTTGGTAGACCCTTCTTGAATACTGTTAATGCTAGGATTGATTGCAAAAAGGATGTTGTTGCAATTGGCTTAGGGGATATGTCTCATGAGTTTAATTTTGCTAAGTTTCATAGACAACCCCGTGATAAAGAATCACCTAGTAAAGATGAGATTATTGGTCTTGCTTCTATTGTCGTGCCTCCTAGTGACCCGTTAGAACAATATTTGCTAGACCATGGAAATGATATGTTTATGAATGAAATACGGGAAATAGATGAAGTGTTCCTTCAGGGTCCTATTCTGAAACACAATTTACCTGTTGAAATCCTAGGGGATCCCCCTCCACCCAAGGGTGATCCCGTGTTTGAGCTCAAACCATTACATGATAATCTTAAGTATGCTTATCTTGATGAAAAGAAAATATATCATGTTATTATTAGCGCTAACCTTTCAGAGCAAGAAGAAGAAAGATTATTGAAAACTCCGAAGAAGCACCATGGTGCTATCGGATATACTCTGGATGATCTTAATGGCATTAGTCCCACTCTATGCCAACACAAAATAAATGTGGAGAAAGACGCCAAACCAGTTAGAGATCCTCAACAACGGTTAAATCCTAAGATTAAAGAAGTGGTAAGAAAGGAGATACTAAAGCTCCTTGAGGCAGGTATAATTTATCCCATTGCTGATAGTGATTGGGTAAGTCCTGTTCAGTGTGTTCCTAAAAAGGGAGGTATTACTATTGTTCCTAATGATAAAGATGAATTGATCCCGCAAAGAATCATTAAACGTTATAGGATGGTAATTGATTTCTGTAAATTAAATAAAGCTACTAAGAAAGATCATTACCCTTTACTATTGATCAAATGATAGAAATACTATCCAAACACACACATTTTTTCTTTCTAGATGGTTATTCTGGTTTCTCTCAAATACCTGTGTCAGCGGAGGATCAATCAAAAACTACTTTTACCTGCCCTTTCGGAACTTTTGCTTATAGACATATGCCTTTTGGTTTATGTAATGCACCTGCTACCTTTCAAAGATGCATGATGGCTATATTCTCTGACTTTTGTGAAAAGATTTGTGAGGTATTCATGGATGATTTCTCCGTTTATGGATCCTCTTTTGATGATTGCTTGAGCAACCTTGTTCGAGTTTTGCAGAGATGTGAAGACACTAGTCTCGTGTTGAATTGGGAAAAGTGCCACTTTATGGTTAATGAAGGCATTGTCTTGGGGCATAAGATTTCTGAGAGAGGTATTGAAGTTGATAAAGCTAAAGTTGATGTTATTGAAAAGATGCCATGTCCCAAGGACATAAAAGGTAAAAGAAGTTTCCTTGGTCATGCCGGTTTTCATAGGAGGTTCATTAAGGACTTTTCTAAAATCTCTAGGCCGCTGACTAATTTATTGCAAAAAGATATTCCTTTTGTCTTTGATGATGATTCTGTAGAAGCATTTGAAATACTTAAGAAAGCTTTGATTACTGCGCTAATTGTTCAGCCACCTGATTGGAATTTACCCTTTGAAATTATGTGTGATGCTAGTGATTATGCTGTAGGTGCCGTTCTAGGGCAAAGACTTGATAAGAAGTTGAATGTTATCTAGTATGCTAGTAAGACTCTTGATATTGCCCAGAGAAATTATGCTACTACCGAAAAAGAGTTCTTAGCAGTTGTGTTTGCATGTGATAAGTTTAGACCTTATATTGTTGATTCCAAAGTTACTATTCACACTGATCATGCTGCTATTAAATATCTTATGGAAAAGAAGGATGCTAAGCCTAGACTCATTAGATGGCTTCTCTTGCTTCAAGAATTTGATTTGCATATTGTTGATAGAAAGGGAGCTGAGAACCCGTTCTTGGACAACTTGTCTAGGTTAGAGAATGTTCTTGATGACCCACTACCTATTGATGATAGCTTTCGGCGAACAATTAGCGGTCGTTAATGCTTCTCGTCTTTGCTCCTTGGTATGCTGATTACGATAATTACATTGTTGCTAAATTTATACCACCTAGTTTCACATACCAGCAAAAGAAAAAGTTCTTTTATGATTTAAGACATTACTTCTAGGATGACCCACACCTTTATAGAGAAGGAGTAGATGGTGTTATTAGACGTTGTGTACCTGAGCATGAACAGGAACAGATCCTACGCAAGTGTCACTCTGAATCATATGGAGGACACCACGCTGGAGATAGAACTGCACATAAGGTATTGCAATCCGGTTTTTATTGGCCTACTCTCTTCAAAGATGCTCGTAAGTTTGTCTTATCTTGTGATGAATGTCAAAGAATTGGTAATATTAGTAGACGTCAAGAAATGCCTATGAACTATTCTCTTGTTATTGAACCGTTTGATGTTTGGGGCTTTGATTATATGGGACCTTTTCCTGCCTCTAATGGTTATACACATATCTTAGTTGCTGTTGATTACGTTACTAAGTGGGTAGAAGCTATTCCAACTAGTAGTGCTGATCATAACACTTCTATTAAAATGCTTAAAGAAGTTATTTTTCCGAGGTTTGGAGTCCCTAGATATCTTATGACTGATGGTGGTTCATATTTTATTCATGGTGCTTTCCGTAAGATGCTTGCTAAGTATGATGTTAATCATAGAATCGCATCTCCTTATCACCCTTGATCTAGTGGTCAAGTAGAGTTGAGCAATAGAGAGCTCAAATGAATTTTGCAAAAGACTATCAATAGATCTAGAAAGAACTGGTCCAAAAAACTTGATGATGCATTATGGGCCTATAGAACTGCATACAAAAATCCTATGGGTATGTCTCCATATAAGATGGTTTATGGAAAAGCATGTCACTTACCTCTTGAACTTGAACATAAAGCATATTGGGCTTTTAAAGAGCTCAACTATGACTTCAAACTTGCCGGTGAGAAGAGCTTATTTGATATTAGCTCACTTGATGAATGGAGAACCCAAGCCTATGAGAATGCCAAGCTATTCAAGGAAAAAGTTAAACGCTGGCAAGACAAAAGGATACAAAAGCGTGAGTTTAACGTAGGTGATTATGTGTCATTATTCAACTCTCGTTTAAGATTTTTTGCAGGAAAATTTCTCTCTAAATGGGAAGGTCCTTACGTTATCGAGGAGGTCTATCGTTCCGGTTCCATAAAAATCAACAACTTCGAAGGCACAAGTCCGAGGGTGGTGAACGGTCAAAGAATCAAACACTATATCTCAGGTAATCCTATCAATGTTGAAACTAATATTATTGAGATCGTAACCCCGGAGGAATACATAAGGGACACTATCCAGAACGTTTTAGACTCTGAAAAGGAACCGACTCCAAAACAATTCTAATGGTAATTTTTATCCGTTTTGGAATATTTAAGAATTTTGAAAAGAAAGAAGTACTCCGGGAAGGATAGGAGGCCTCCACGAGGGTGGAGGGCGGGCCCACCCCTACTGGGCAGGCCCCCCTGTCTCGTGGCCACCTCGTGTGCCTCCCAGAATCCGTTTTCTTGCACGTTACGTATTTTGGTCGGTAAAAATTCATTATATAATCTCCCGAAGGTTTTGACCACCGTATCACACAAATATTCTCTGTTTTCGTTTGGAGCTGTTTCTATTACAGACTTAGAGCGATATGTCGTCCCAGGATTCGGAAGGGGAGAGCTATGTGGCTGATTACCTTGCAGACCCTAAGGTCTACGGGGACTTGGAGCATGGTGGCTGGACCACTGAAGAAGAGGAAGACTATGAGCCTAAAGGAAAGGAGGAAAAAAGTTCAAACGAAGACGAAAACCCATTACCTCAACCCAGGGACATGCATGTGGAGTTAAGAAGTCAAGCCTCCCTGATAGAGCAAAGAAGCCAAAGATCGAGTTTATCCATTTTCATCTCTAGCAGGAAAATAAACAGGAACTATGCAAAAGAATATTAAGTCTTGAGCAAGAGGTCGATGACCTAAAGGAGAAAAATATTATCCTCAAGCATAAATTGAGAAAGAAGCCTACATCATCAACAACCCCTACTTCACCACCTTCGAGGACATAATCACATGGGTATGGGCACTCTCCTTGGCAACTGCCAAGCTTGGGAGAGGTGCCCCGGTATCGTATCACCATCACACTCCTATCTTTACCGTTTTACTTAGTTTGATCCTTTTAGTAGTATCTTGATATAGTAGATTGAAGTTTTGGTATAAAGTAGTTTTGAGTTTTGCTTCGTGATCTCTTTATGTAATCGAGTCCGTGAGCTATCTATAATAAAGATTAGTGTTGAGTCAAGGGCTTTGCTATCTTGCTATGATCTTGATGAAGTAGAAAGAATAAAAAGAATAAAGAGTTCATATTGATCTTGTTGATAGTAATGACTTCACACATAAAAAGTATGAGGCATAAAAGTTGTTGAGAGTTGACAAACATAGTTTTGGTCATCGTTGCAATTAATAGGAAATACTCCCTCCATCCGGAATTACTTGTCAGAGGAATGGATGTATCTAGATGTACTTTAGTTCTAGATACATCCACTTTTATTCAGTTTTAAGACAAGTAATTCCGGACGGAGGGAGTAATAAAGAAAGAGGGGTTTTCACATGCAAATATACTATCTTGGACATCTTTTATGATTGTGAGCACTCATTAAGTACGACATGCTAAAAGAGTTGATGTTGGACAAGGAAGACAACGTAATGGTTTATGTTTTCTCACATCTCAGTTAAAGTATATTGTCATTGATCTTCCCAACATGTTGAGCTTGTATTTCTCCCTCATGCTAGCCAAATTCCTTGCACGAAGTAGAGATACTACTTGTGCTTCCAAATATCCTTAAACCCAGTTTTTGCCATGAGAGTCCACGATACCTACCTATGGATTGAGTAAGATCCTTCAAGTAAGTTGTCATGTAGCAAGCAATAAAAATTGCTCTTTAAATATGTATGACATATTAGTGCGGAGAAAATAAGCTTTATACGATCTTTTTTATGGAAGCAATAAAAGCGACGGACTGCATAATAAAGGTCCATATACACGTGTCAATATAAAGTGACGTTCTTTTGCATTAAGATTTTGTGCATCGAACCCTAAAAGCACATGACAACCTCTGCTTCCCTCTGCAAAGGCCTATCTTTTACTCTATGTTTTTACTTTATGCTTGAGACAAGGTGATCTTCACCTTTCCCTTTTTCATTTTATCCTCTGGCAAGCTCCTCGTGTTTGAAAGATCTTGATATATATATATATATATCCAATTGGATGTAAGTTAGAATGAATTATTATTGTTGACATCACCCAAAGGTGAATACATTGGGAGGCAACACAATAAGCCCCTATCTTTCTCTGTGTCCGGCTGAAACTCCATAACTACAAGTATTGCGTGAGTGTTAGCAAGTGTAGAAGACTATATGATAGTTGAGTATGTGGACTAGATGAAAAGATCTAATTTTGACTCTTTCTGAGTTTCTGATAAATTGCAATTGCTTCAATGACTGAGATTATAGTTTGTTAGTTCCCAATGAAGTTTACGAACCATACTTGACATTGTGAATTGATCGTTACTTGAGCATAAGAAATCATATGACAAAATCTATATATGTTGCTGTTATAAGAATGATCATGATGCCCTTATGTCCGTATTTTATTTTTATCGACACCTTATCTCTAAACATGTCCGAGTAATCGGCCACGGGTAGGCAAACCCGAGCCCCTGGACCTTTCAAAACATCGGGGCAGACTGCGCCCCTCAAGACCCCAAGACTAAGAGCCGCCTTCTGTGAGTCAGCGGCAGAGCCGCCGACTGCCCCTCCCAGCCGAGTCCCAGAGACGGCCTCGAGATGCGCCGACTCCCAACTGGCGGCTTCCGGAGAAGACGACTATGGGGAGTCGGCCCGTGACTCCAACCACCTTCTGCCTATGCAATTACGGACGGGATGGGATGTGGCCGCCGCGCGGCCCGTCCCTGCCCCGTTCACGAAGGGCAGGCATGGCCATAGTGCGCCGTACCGACGGAGATCTCCGTCCGGCGCCTGCTACCACGCCCGGCCACGACATCAACCCGATGGGCAGATCCTGTACCTGACGGCTTGTCATGCATGCGACCCAAAAGGCGGCGGGACCGCCCTATCGGCGGGGTGCGAAAAACGGCAAGCGCGGAAGATGGACGGTTGGGAGTCGGCCCCACAGGTCGGCCGCCCCACGGGCCCGCATGCCATTACAGACGAGGCAGGGAATGGCGGCGGTGATCGCCCGTCGGCGGCGACCTTTGTGCCATGACCCCATGACCAAGCTAAGCGTCATTAGAGGCGGCTACGGTAATCCATGGCCGGCAAGACCCGCGCCAGCGGCAAGGCCTGTCGGCCCCATGCTGGGCCGTCGGCGGGGCCCACTAGTCTGCGGGCCCAGGAAGTCGGCGGAGAAGACGACGACCTAAGAGACAGACGGCTGGGACCCGCGCCCAGCCGAATTACCATTGTACCCCCGAGGGGTAGGCCTATATAAACCCCCCGGGGCACCCATGCAAGAGGTTGGACCCTAATAGTTTTAGACACACATAGAGGGACGAGAAGAGCTAGCCGTGCCCTTCTCCTTCCTCACCCCGAACAGCTCAAGGAGCAACCTTGTACCCACTTTGCCATAGTGATCATGCGGAGACCCATGAGCAGCGATAAGGGGTGCTATCTCCACGGATGGCCATGAAGCTGGGTAAGATCCATGGCGTGCATGCCTTCGCCTCATCCGTTTCCGAGGCACGGTGGCGTTCTACTCGCCCCACCATGATAAGCCATCCTTTGGCATATGTCGCACCAACCCCGACATTTGGCGCCCACCGTGGGAGCTAGGTGCACCGTCGTCCGGAGACCTGCTACGGGCGGGAACCCTTTTCCTCCTCTGGCAAGCGCAGCCGGCCCGCACGCCAGATGAGTCTGCGCCCGGCCTTCTGCAGCGCTGAGATCGCCTTCTTGTGACCAGCTGCCTCGCCGAACTTGTCAGGCAAGGTTCGCCTCTCGACGAGCCTGCATCCGGCGAGGCAGGCGGCCCCAAAAGCCTCCTCGCGGGCCTCCTCGAACAACTCCACGTCGCCGGCGAGCCTGCCACCGACCTGGAGTCTGTAGGCTCCACCGACCCGATGCTGGTCGACTCCAACACCACATCGCTCGACGCGTTCCCCACCAACGTGGTGGTCTACGATGAGCCGCTCCCTCGCGCGGAGAGCGGCAGAAGCACCGTCACGGAAGTGCTCGTCATCGGCCATGGCGAGCCTTCCGGTGAAAAACTCATGACCCTCTCGGCAGCTCTGCAAGACGACCGCGCCTATCCCGGAAGGCGTGCACCGAGATGCTGGAGGCACGCCGCCTTCAGCTCCTTCAAAGCGAGGAAGCTGGCAAGCATGAGACGCTTGTCAGAAGCCTACCAGCGTGAGATGGATCGCGCTGGGACGGCTCGCCGGCCCCGATTGGGCCTAGCCGCCTAGGCGCGGTCCAGCAGCGCGGCGTAGCCATCGCCAACCTGTTCAGGGCCAATCGCCCTGTGTACGCCACGCCCGCGGAGAACATCCGCGCCCGCCAGGCGGCGGGCAAGCTGAACAACTTCGAGGGTGAGGAGCGCCGCTGATGACGGAGCGAGTCCAGCAGCTCCTCGACGCGGCTGCCGCGCAGGACGAAGCCGGCTGCCGCACGGAGGCGCCGCGACGGCAAAATGACGACTTGCCTCCCCGCCGAGATCAAGGCGCGACGTCTCGGACGACGACTGGCGGTGTCCGTGGAAGAAAAAACAAGGATCCGGCTGTCAGCCACAGTCGGACTCACATCTCCATTCAGCGCGACCAAGACGGCCGCCCAAGAGCAGTGGAGCGGTGGGACGACTATCTGCCTCCTCCTCCTCGCAGTGAAAGGCGAGTCTCCCCGCCACCCGTCGAGCTTCCGACTCTCGGTGACCGCCTTGGCCGCCGAGAGGGAGTCGGAGAAAACGACACCCGCCACCGGATTGACCGACTCCACCGATCCCTGGCGCTGGAAGAAGAAGACGAGTTGGGCCCGCCCTGTTTCGTACCTCACATCCGAGACGATCCCTTCCCGAGAGGGTTCACACTCCCCCAAGACACGTCCAAGTATGTCGGCTCCATGAAGCCAGAAGACTGGCTAGTTGACTATTCCACGGCCGTCAACATAGCGAACGGCAACAAGCGCGTTGCCGTAAAGTATGTTCCCCTCATGCTCTAGGGCACGGCCCGGACATGGTTGAATAGCCTGAAGCCCCGCAGCATCAACAGCAGGGTCAATTTCACCGAGGCCTTCGTCCGCAACTTCACGAGCACGTACAAGCGACCTCCCAAGCCTCACCAGCTTTCCTTGTGCGTGCAAGGCCCCAACGAGTCAACTCGCGACTACCTCACGCGCTGGGCCGAGCTTGGAACTCCTGCGAGGAGTGCACGAGGTCTGAGCTATCGAGTACTTCACCGCCGGGTGCATAGAAGGCACCCTCCTCAAGCACAAGCTCCTTTGCGACGAGGCAGGAGACCCTCGACGAGCTGCTGATCATAGAAGACAAATGCCATACAGCCGAATCCTCCATGAAGGCGGAGATTGAAGTCGGTCTGTTGGCAAGGTGGCTCTGAGGCTCCCGAACTCCGTGGAGACACCCGGTCGGCGGCAACAACATAACGATCCTGGCGCAAAGGCCCCACAGCCCGGCTTCCAACAGCCGGCGGTGGCGACACTCGAAACCAGCAGCGGAGGGGCAGCCTCCGGCCAAGCGGCGAGAAAAGGCGGCAAGTCCAACTGGTTGCCGGCCTTCTCTTCTGGCGAGACTCTAGATGGTCCCTGCAAGTTCCATAGCGGCGCGAAGCCGTCAAACCACACCACCCGGAAGTGTCACTGGCTCACCAGGATCGCCAAGGGAGACGGCCTCCTGCCTCCCCTGCCTGCTGGGCCGCCGCCTCCACCACCGCCCCAGCAGCCGGCTGTCAGGCCAGTCGGCGCAGTACAAGACGAGTACCCAGAAGAGCATGGGGCTTATGTGGTGTTCACCAGTGTGGCCGACGACCAACGCAGTAGGCGGCTGCAGCAGCAAGAAGTGAATGCAGTAGCATCAGATACTCCAGAGTTCATGCACTGGTCCGAGAAGCCTATCAGTTAGAGCAGGGCTGATCACCCAGAGGTGATGCCGAATCCGGGCTCCTACGCCCTGGTCTTGGGAGCCACCTTTCTCGCTTCTCGCGAGTGCTGATAGACGGAGGCAGCAGCATCAACATCCTGTACAAGGACACGATGGAGAATTTAGGAATCAAGCAAAGACAACTTCAGAGCAGCCGGACTGTGTTTCACGGCATTGTACCTGGCCTTTCCTGCTCACCGATCGGCAAGATCCTGATAGACGTCCTCTGGGGACAAAGATCATTTCCGCCGAGAGCCAGTTTGGTTCAAAGTGGTGGACCTCGAAAGCCAGTACCACGCTCTGCTTGGCCGACCTGCTTTGGCCAAATTCATGGCGGTCCCCCACTACGCCTACCTCAAGATGAAGATGCCGAGTTCCAAGGGATTGACCGTAGCCGGGCGACTACAGATAAATCGTTACTTATGCTTGCCAAAAGCAATCGGCTGGCCGAGTCCACAGTGATTGCGGCTGAAGCGGCTTCTTGATCGGGTTGTGGCGATGGCGGCAAGCAGCCAGAGATATCGCCCAACCCCAAGGAGTCGGAAGCTGAGGGCTCGTTCAAGCCGCCAAAGAAAAGCGAAGAAGATACCCTTGGACCGGAGCACCGGAGAGATGCGCTGTCATAGGTGCAAACCTTGACAGTAAATAGGAAGGCGAGCTCGTCGATTTCCTCCGTGAGAATCGGGACATTTTCGCATGGTCCCCTAAAGACATGCCAGGTGTACCGACGGAATTAGCCGAGCACAAGTTACATGTCCGATCTAATGTGAAGCCTGTCAGGCAGCCCATGCGCCGCCTGTCAGAAGAGAAGAGAAGAGTCGTTGGAGAAGAGATAGCCCGGCTCCTAGCAGCCGGTTTCATCATGGAAGTGTTCTTTCCAGAATGGTTAGCAAACCCGGTCCTAGTACTGAAGAAGAACAAGCAGTGGCGGATGTGTATTGACTACACAAGCCTCAACAAAGCTTGCCCCAAGGACCCGTTCGCTCTGCCGAGAATTGATCAGGTGATAGACTCCACAACCGGATGCGAGTTGTTGAGCTTCTTAGATGCGTATTCAGGATATCACCAGATCAAACTGAACCCGGCCAACAGACTGAAGACCGCCTTCATCATGCCGTTTGGAGCCTATACGCTGCGACCATGATGTTCGGCTTAAGGAATGCGGCGCCACCTTTCAGCGTTGCATGCGAAGTGCCTCCTCAAGCAGCTCGGCGAAACGCATGCGTCTATGTGAAGCGATGTGGCGGTGAAGGCGGAAAAGCAAGGAACACTGCTGGAAGACCTCAAGGAGACCTTTGAGAACCTGCGCCGATTCCAGATCAAGCTCAACCACGAAGTGCGTCTTGAATTACCGGCCCGGCCAGCTCCTTGGTTTCTGGTCTCGAGCAGCGGCATAGAGTGCAACCCTGTGAAGATCAAAGGCCATCGAGAGGATGGAAGTACCCGCCGATCGCTAGATGTGCAAAGTTCACCGGCTGTTTGGCGTCCATCGGCCGATTCATCGGCCGGCTGGGAGAAAGCTCTCCTTTATACCAACTCATGAAGAAGACCATCTTCTTGAATGGAACCACAAAGGCAGATGAAGCTTTTCTCCGGTTGAAGAAAATGCTGACTACTCCCCGTCTTTGGCGGCCCGACTTCGTAAGGAACCCATGCTCCTATACATTGCCGCCACCGGCGGGGTAGTCGGCCTGATCATTGTAGTTGAACGCAAGGAGGAAGGCAAGTCGCTACCTGTCCGAGAGACCGGTATATTACCCGAGCGAAATCTTGTCGACCTCCAAGCAGAACTACCCCCACTACCAGAAGATGTGCTATGGCGTGCACTTTGCCGCCAAGAAGTTGAAGCCTTACTTTCAAGAGCATCCAATCACTGTGGTTTGCACAGCCCCACTAGCCGAGATCATCGGAAGCCGAGATGCCTCAGGGCGAGTGGCCAAATGGGCCATAGGGCTGGCCCCTACACCATCTATTACCAGCCCGCACCGCCATCAAGTCGCAAGCACTGGCCGATTTCCTCGTCCGACCGGGCGAGACCCGATCTGCCGCCCGGCGCCCGACTCCACCCATTGGCGGATGCATTTTGATGGCTCCAAAGATGCGCACCGGCTTGGGAGCGGCGTTGTCCTCACTTCCCCAAAGGAGACAAGCTCAAGTACACGCTGCAGATCCATTTGCCGCCTCCAACAACGTCGCCCGAATCTGGCGCTCATTCACGAGCTCCGGCTTGCCAAGGAACTTGGCATTCGCGGATCACGTGTTATGGCGACTCCGACTTGGTGGTCCAGATCATCCGTGTTGGGGCAAAGATGCAAACATGGCGAGCTACCGTTTCCTGGTACAGCAATTGAGTGAATATTTTGAGGGGTGCGAGTTCCTCCACGTGCCAAGAAACGACAACGACCAAGCAGATACCCTGGCAAGAATCGGCTCCACCCTCCAGGCAATACCATCCGGCGTCGCCCTTCAGCGCCTCCTCAAACCATCTGTCAAGCCTTCACCAGAATCAGACTCCATTTTTGTGTCGGCTCGCCCTGAAGAAGTCGGATCCGACTCCAAAGCCTCAGCAGACGGCAAGAGAATTCTTGCAGACGGCCCCAAGAATGCCGCAGTCGAAGCCGGCCCGGGGACTTCAGAACCCGGCCTGGGGACTGCGGCGACCACTACGAGGACTCCAGAGCTCGGCCCGGGGACTGCACCCGGTCGGCCCGGGACTTGTCAACCCAAGAAGCGGCCGCGGACTCCAGCCCGCCGCCTCCCAGCCCAGCCGCCCTCGTCCAAGTAGCAGTGCTGGCAGTTGAAGAAATAGCAGCACCCTCATGGGCCCAGCCCATCCTGAAGTTCCTAGTAAGCGGAGAGCTACCAACCGATGAAATCTTGGCTCGGCAAATACAACGCCGAGTGGCAGCCTATACTATAGTCAACAGAGAGCTGGTCAGGCGCAGCGTCACTGGTGTCTACCAGTGTTGCGTCGAGCTAGAGCAAGGCCAAGCGATTCTCGAAGACATTCATCAAGGCGAGTGCGGCCACCATGCGGCCTCAAGAGCACTCGTCGCCAAAGCCTTCCGACACGGTTTCTTCTGGCCAACCGCCCTAGAAGAGGCCAAGGAATAAGTTCAAAAATGCAAGGGGTGCTAGATGTTCCGCTCCAAGCCATTTTAGCCGGCTTCCGCACTCAAGACTATCCCCATCGCCTGGCCCTTTGTTGTTTGGGGCCTGGACATGGTGGGACCATTCAAAGCAGCACGAGGCGGACTAACTCACTTACTTGTCGTGGTGGACAAGTTCACCAAGTGGATAGAAGCAAAACCCATCAAGAAGTTGAATGGTCCTACTGCAGTGACTTTCATCGTTGACATCACGACTCGGTACGACGTACCACACAGCATCATCACCGACAATGGCACAAATTTTGCCAAAGGCGCCACAGCCCGTTCTGCGACGCAAGGCATCCGGCGGACTTAGCGTCCGTTGCCCATCCGCAATCAAGCGGCCAGGTGGAAGCGAGCAAGCGGCCTCATCTTATGCGGCATCAAGCCTCATTGGTCGAACCAACTGAGCGTTCGGCATTTGTTGACGAGGAGTTGCCAGTTGTCCTCTGGACTATGCGCACGACTCCAAACAAGTCAACCGGCTTCACACCCTTCTTCCTCGTCTACGGTGCCGAAGCCGTCATCCCAACGGATATAGAGTTCGACTCCCCGCGAGTCACCATGTACACTGAGAAGGAAGCAGAAGAAGCACGACAAGACGGCGTCAATCTGTTGGAAGAGGGCCGGCTGTTGGCACTCAGCCGGTCCAACATCTACTAGCAGAGCCTGCACCGCTACTACAACAGGAAGGTCAAGCCAAGATCTTTCCAGGAGGGCGACCTTGTGCTCCGGCTGATCCAGCAACAGCCGGCCAGCACAAGCTGTCGGCACCTTGGGAAGGCCCCTTCATTATCGACAAAGTCTTTGAGCAGCGACTCCTACTACTGATCGGCGCTTCGAAGCCCCGAGCACGCATAAGAGGGCGATTCCGGCAAAGAGGCGGAGCGGCCATGGAATGCTGAATCTTCTCCGAAGATTTTACAGTTGATGCAGTATGTACCACGCTACCTTTTGTGTTAAAGTACCAAGACTTCGGGCCCCCCGAGACGAGCTCGAGGACTGCCCTTTTTTGTTATCTGTATGATAAGAATTATGCCTTCGAGTATGTTACTCTTTGTTATGCCGCTTGGCACCGGGTTCGACTAGTCGGCCCGGGGACTCGCCGCCTTGCGCTATGAAATGCTTCCTGTAGTCGGACAAGTAGTGTGCGGTGCCTAAGCCGTCTCCTGTCAGAAGCCGCAGCTCGCAGAGCGACTGTTTGGTGGGCAGGGGTAAGGAAGAATGGGCGCCCACAAGAAAAATGGCTAAGGACCCAAAGCATAAACATAAGCAAGCGGCTTCCAACCCCTTTTGCAAAAACCGACTCTTGAGTAGTCGACTTGCTGCTTTCTATCCGACTTGTTTAAAAGGCTCTAAAAATGGCAGTACTTGCCTTCTCAAGGGTAGCCAAGCACTTGATCCAAGCGGCAGTCCATGAGCGGCTGTCCGGAGCAAGCGGCGACTAAGGGAAGGCGGCAAAGCAAAGAGCCATAAGAGCAATGAGCAAGGAAAGATACTATTAGGATAATATTTACACAGCATAGGCCCTTGGCCGAATCTTCGAACAGAAGTTCAAAATACACCCCGGTCCGCAGAGCGGCTGTCCGACGGGCAAGGCGGCGACTAAGGGAAGGCGGCAAAGGAAAGAGCCATAAGAGCAATGAGCAAGGAAAGATACTATTAGGATAATATTTACACAGCATAGGCCCTTGGCCGAATCTTCGAACAGTTCAAAATACACCCATGGGTGGAATTGTCTTAATTAACAAGTTTTTTCAAAAGACTACCAAAGCGAGATAAAATAAAGGCGAGACAACAGCCTAGGAAGCGGCAGATGGGTTTGGAGGGCGGAGGAGGCAGGCGGTGTCGAACTGCCGAGGCGGCGGTGGGCAGTCTCGGCTTGATCATCTCGGCGGCGGCCCGGCGGATAAGGCGTGGCTCGTTCTTTGGGCGTGGTCGAGCTGAGGCTGGTCGCCCGCTCCGTCTTCTGGCGCCTCCATCTCATCTCCGTCCTCCGCCTCGCCTTCCTCCTCGGCGCTGGAGCCGATCACCTCCGCCAAGTCCTCAGCCCGCTCAGGGACAAAGACGCTGGTGACCGTATAGTCGGCGATCGCCGCCGCACGCTCGATGAGGGCGTCTTCCGCAGCCAGCAGCTCCGCCTGGGCCTCTGACCGGAACGCGGCCAGCTGGTCCAGATCCAGCCACAGATACCACGCCTTGGCGAATTCCAAGGCCCGGCAGCGCTCCAACCGGGCTGCGGAACCCTTCGAGCCTCAAGGCGGCCAGCGCGACCTCCAACGGTCGGCGATCCGACTAGGAATCTGTGAGCCGGCATGTCTGGCCATAGGGCAGCAATCGCTACGGCGCCGACACGTTGAAGACCGCGCAGCAACAGATGGGCCGGCCGCGGACGAGCCTCAATGCTCAGAAACTGCTCGTCAAGGGTCCGGGGGGCGTTGGCAGCGATCTCAGCACCACTCGCCCTCCGCGCCTCGCGATCAGCCTCAATGGCTTGATTGGCCGCCTGCGTATGGTCGGGGAAGAAGTCTGCCAAGACGAAGAAGAAGCAAGTCAAAAACCGAAGTCGGCTGACCAATAATCAGCGGCTCAAAGAAGGAAAGTAAAAGAAACTCACCGTCGGCGATGTCCTCGATTTCATGGAAGCGGAGGTCATTTGTGCCTCCTTGTCGGTCTAGGAGGCGCTTCGCTTTCGAACTCGGCCAGGAGAGCGGCCTCTCTCTGCTCCGCCTCGTCCTGCGCCTTCTTAAGAAGCTCCCTTTGCTCCGCCAGCTGGGTAGCCAGCAGGTCGCGCTCTGCGGCGAGCTTGCTGCACTCCTCCCCCATGATGCGCAAGGCGGTGTCGGCTGCGCTCATCTCCCATCGGAGAGTGGTGTTGGCCTCTGAAGAATAAAAAGAAAAGGGACGTTAAGTCGTCAACTAAGAAGGTCGCCAGGAAGATCCGGCCCGACTGCTCAGCAGTCGGCCCGAATCTCGGGTACTATAGCCCGCGGGTGCACCAGCGCGCCCCTGCGAAGAAGAAAGAAGACTCACCCCGACTCCTCGACAAGTCGGCGGTCCGCTTGCCCAGCTCCTCAACATTGCGGTTGAAGGCAGTGGCGCGGATGTTGTGATACTCCTGCGATAAGAATTTCAGACAAAGGTAAAAATTTGGAAATCGACAGATAGAGTTCCGAGCCGCCTGCTCAGCAGCTGGCCCGAAACTCGGGGACTACACCCAGTGGGTGCGCTAGCGCGCCCCACAGAGAAGAACAAGAAAAAACTCAAAGAAGAAACATACCCATACGGTGATTCGCGGCCTTGAGTGCGCCTTGGTGCGATTCTGGATGTCGTCGCCCTCGGCTCGTAGCTTTGCACGGGCGTCGAAGCGCCCGTGTTCAGCGGACTTGTGCGCCTCCTCGCTTTCACCTGCAGGCGTGGCGCTTATCGCCTCGGCGTCTGGAATAACCCGAGCTGGCGGCGCCCGGTCTCCAAAGGCGTGGCGCGAAATCGCCTTCTCAAAACGGCGGCGTCTTGGCGGCGACTTGAAGCGCAACCGCATACAACCGTCTTGATCGGCACCGGCCGTGAGTCCGCTTTGCTGTTTACGTCGCGCTCTCGGTGGCGGCGGAGGCGGCAGCGGCGCGGCCGTGCCCGACATGGAGCTCTCGCCGCCTCCCCTCTCCATAATGGGGAACTCGCTGCCGGCTCCCTCAATCTGCCCCGTGAACTCCGGCGGTGGCGGCGCAGAGCTCAGTGGGGTGACGAACAACGCTGATTGGAGGCGCGCGGCCTCCTCGGCTCGCCGCTTAGCCGCGACGGCGGCTTCGGCCTCCTCCAGCTTCCTCGGGGCGGAAGCCGCCGCCTTCTTGGCCTCCGCCTTCTCCAGGCGGGCGGCCTCCTCCTCGTCGCGCTTCTCCTGCGTGTTTTGCTCCATCGCCTCCCGGAGGTCGGTGGCGAGGTCAATCCGCCCGAGTATTGGCGAGCGTCTCTGCCGACCCCATGGCCGGAGGCGGCGACCCTCTCTAAAGTGAGGGAGCCCTGATGCGAAAGAAGACATGTAAAAGATTTGGACAAGATGAACGAGAAGAAAACAAGACAAAATAGAAGCACTTACGCGGAGACCAGCGGCGGCTTCTTCACTTCCTTCTTGAGCGGTTACGCCTTGCGACCGCCTTTTCTCGGCCCAGGTCGGCGGCTGTCCCCTGAACTTCTTCGCCTGGCACTTTGGCAAGCTCGGCCCGGCGCTTCTTCGCGCCGCCTCGACCACCCAAGCCGGCGGAGGAACTCGCGCCCGGATGGCCGACCTTCGGTTGGCGGCGGGGGACGACTTCCCTCTCGCCATCATCTTCAGGCCAGTCGGCGAAGGTAGCCGAGGGCCTGAAGTCGTCAGCCCTCCTCCTCCCCTCCTTGGCGTCGGCCTCCGCCGCCGCCGCCCCAAGTCAGGGTCGTCGACGCCGCTCTCCGCCCGGTTGAGGGGCGAACTCACGGGCGGCCCGTGGTGCCCGGCGAGGGCTGCATGAGGGGGTTCTGACTCGAAAAAACCAAAGAAAATCAGAGTCGGATTCGGCTGAAAAAGAAAACAGAAGAGGAAGAGAGATGACTTACCACAGGCGGGGGTTGGCGCGCGAGTATGGCTCCTTGCCGAAACTGCCAATCCGTCGTGAGATTGCAGTTCGCCAGGAAGTTCACCGTGTCCGCCACCTCCGCGTTGGGCAGGTCCTTGGAGCACAGCCGACTGGGGTCTCGGTGGCCGCTCATCTGACAGATCGAGATGAAATTCGGCCTTAGGCGGAAGGAATCGGCGGCGCCCGCGAAGGCGGCCAGACAAGTCGGCCCCGATCGGGCCCTCCGGCTGCGTCGGCCTTTTCGAGTCGCCACGGCAGCTGACAGCGCTGCATGAGTCGGCGTCCTGGCCCGATGGGACCAGGCGGGGAACGCCTCGCCAACTTCGCCCGGCTTAAAGCGGAAGATTCACCCGATGCGCCTTCGGGCGGCGTTCTTCACGTAGAAGTAGGAGCGCTGCCACATCTTCACCGACTTGATCAGCGGGATGGCGGGGAAAGGGTTGTCGCCCACCGGCCTCCGCATCGCGATGAAGGTGCCGCACAGAGCCGGCACGCCGGCGACGTGCGTGCCGAGCTTGGACTGGAAGAATTCCCCCCACAGCTCGATGGTGGGGAGAACGCATGAAGCTTTTCGCACAAAGCGGCGAAAGGCAGCCAGCAGCACCACCGTATTCGGAGTGAGGTGGTGCGGCTGGAGCCCATGGAACTCCAAGAAGGCGCGGAAGAAGCCGCTCGCCGGCAGCCATAGACCGCGCATGAGGTGCGAGGGGAATATGACCCGCTCGCCCTCCTCCGGCGCTGGCGTTATTTCGCCCGCCGGCGTGGTGCGGGTCCGCACTAGGTTCTTGCCGGGAATGCGGCGCGTCTAGCGGAGGAACTCGATTTGGTCGTCGGCCACCTCGGAGCCGTCCCACACGCCGGAGCGCGCGGCGGGAGGTGATGAAGTCATGTACCTGGGGTAGGGTCATGGACCTGCCCAAGGGTACCCTCAACAAGGACATTCACAAGAGAAGCAGCCTTCCAGTCGACCTGGTAGGCTTCCACTCGACAGATTCAAAGGCACTCGACTAAGAAGACCCACTCGACCACCAAGAGTCCAAGAGCCACTCGGTGTCCAAACGGTCTGTAGTTAAATAGTCTTTATGACCATAATGACACTTTATGTAAGGCGTTATGATAGCATAGCTTTAATGTACCTTAAACCCTCTACTACATTGAAATTTGGCTGGGGTCTGGCGCACTCTATATAAGCCACCCCCTCCACAGGTACAAGGGTTCGCACCCACAACACATCGCATATAATCCGATCGACCGCCTCGGGCTCCGAGGCGTGGGGCTGTTACTTCCTTGAGAAGGGCTGAACTTCGTAAATCCCTTGCGTATACAACTACTCCATAGCTAGGATCTTGCCTCTCCATACCTACCCCCCATTCTACTGTCAGTCTTAGAACCACGACAGTTGGCGCCCACCGTGGGGCAGGTGTTCTAGCGAATTGTTGGAGAAGCTGGGATTCTCTCGATCTCCGGCATCATGGTTTCAGGTGGAGTTCTGGTGGCGGCCCACGAGATCCGTCTCGGTGCGCTCATGTTAAATCGCCGGCGACTCCGCTTAACCGAGGCTCCACTCGGCGTGGGCGCGCTCCCCCACCCGAGGGTGACACACTGCAGCAGCGTGTGTCCGCGGCGTCCTCCTGCGACAACCGTGGACCCGGTATGGGTCGGCTCTGCGCCGTCTTCACTCCCGGTCTCCCACGGCGCATAAGCGTTCCGGTCGATCGAGGCTTCAGCGGTGGGTGAGGCACGCGGTGGCCCTTGATCGGCCATCCCCAAGTCGCGACGATCGAGCCAGCGAATCTCTCTACGGCCTGTTCGAGCACATCGTGGCTCCGTAGAACAGCGTCGAATCACGATAGCGATGACCAGCGGCGAGAGGTTACGATGGTCGATGGACCACGCGGTCCCCTGGATTCACCCGCACCAATGAAGGTGGCGGTGGAAGCGATCGGCGGAAGCCCACGAAGAGTACTTGCGAGCCCCTCACGCCGCTCGAGAGGAGGAGCTTCATCGTCGGAACATGGATGCACTTCACACTCCTATCGTTGGAGAAACCCCGAGGCCAGCGCCTTGGAGGATCTGGCAACAGCCAACCTGGCTGGCGCCTTGGCTGGAGAATCTTCGGCCAAGTCTTGGATGGCGTCTGTGACCAAGGGTTCGAGAATCGATCGGCGCTTGACTCTTTCAACGCCGACCGGTATATCGAACTCGATTCAGAATTTAGCGACTGCCGCCCGTATAGCGAGTCTATTCAGCCTTCGATCGGAGGCGGTAGAGGTTTGCAGCAAATCGAGGGATTTGCTCGGTGATAGGAGATCAAAACTTAGTGGCATCGATCGCGGACAGGATTCCTGGCCGATCCGTCGCTGCGAATTCATTCGATCGGCCCATAGTCCAAGATCGCCCCGAGGCGTGAGGAGCGTGGAGGCGGCGTGATGATCAATACAAGGGCGCATGAGCGGTATGAGCACCGATTCGATCGCAGCGATCGGCGTCGAGTGCCCACCCCTCCCAAGGGGTGGATCATACGCTCCTCGGCAGCGAGGATGATAAACGTAAAAGCAGTCTTTGGGCGAAGAGTTCGGTCGACCCGAGGAACCGAGCTTTGATGCGAGATCCATTATCGTTCAAGGTTTGGTCGGCGAAACGAGCTCACCGAGGCGGCCATGATAGATATTTTCCGTCCGATAGTAGAGTCCATGTCTCGGGACGAGTGTTTCAGCGAGCCATCATGGTTGCGATGATTCCCCCAACCCGGGTTGGCGGTTGGAGTCGACAAGTTCCTTTGGAGAATCCAAGCGACACACTGGCTTGAAAGATTACCAGTGGCGGTTCAGATCGGCGGTGGCAGCGATGAGGTAGCCATGAAGCATTTACCTCTTATGTTGGAGGGTTCAGCCGGGCGTGGTTGAATCGGTTAGCACCCAGTGATATTTACACTTGGGAAGATCTTGCCCGAGTGTTTGTCGGGACATTTGAAGGAACTTGCAAGCGATCGGCGGGTTTGACAGAGTTGCGATCGTGCGTGCAAAAGTCGAGTGAAACCTTGAGAGATTATATCGAGGTGGATCACTTTGCACCACCACGGTGGAGAATGTGTACGATCACCGGGCAGTTTGTGCCTTCAAGGAAGGCGTCGAAACGAAGAATTGAGTTTGAAATTTGGTCGAACCGGAGATATGACCCTGAGTCGGATGATGGATATTGCCACCAAATATGCAAATGGTGAAGAAGAGGACCGGCTTCGGAGTGGCAAATATAAATCTGCCGCCAATGAGACCGGCGGAGGAAATTCCAGTCGAAAGCAAAAGCGCAAAGCCGAGCCAGCGGCTCCCGGAGAGGCCTTGGCAGTGACCCCAGGAAAGTTCAAGGGGAAACCCAAGGGTCCTTGGAACCCTAAGAAGGTGAAAGATCAGGATGGTAACGACATGTTGGATTTACCATGTCATATTCATACAAAGAAAGATGAAGAGGGTAAACTCATTTACCGAAACATACCACTCGGCGATGTCGGCTCTTGATTCAGCAGTTCCAAAGGGAAACAACCCAAGGGCGAGGATAAGGAGACAGACAAAGTTGAGGATAGAGATAGCGATGATGGTGGATATCCCGGTCAATTCCACCCTATGATTTTCTTGGCGTCGAAAGCAAAAGTCGATTGAAGGTTATCAATCGGGAAGTAAACTTGGTTGCTCGGTGACTCCCAATTACGAAATGGTCCCAGACCGCCATCACATTCGACCGGTCGATCACCGGCGCACATTGCCACCACAGGGAGGCAAGCATTGGTGGTCGACCCTAGTTGTCGAAGGCACTCGGTGACCAAAGTCTGATCGATGGTGGTAGTGGTTTGAATATATTATCTGGAGACATTGAAAGGGATGGGCATTCCGATGTCCGGACTTCGATTACCGATAACATGAGCTTCCACGGAGTCATTCACGGAAAGAATTTGAGTCACTCGGCCAAATTGCTCTTGATGTAGTTTTGGTGATTCAAAGCATTTCCGGAAAGAAAAGTTGACCTTCGAGGTCATGGACTTCGAGGCGCTTATCACGCTATTCTAGGGAGACCAGCTTATGCACGTTTCATGGCCCGACCATGTTACGTGTATCTTAAACTGAAGATGCCTGGTCCCAAGGCGTGATCAACATCACGGGCAATCGGAAGAAGGCTGAAGAGTGCTTCGGAAAAGGCTCTAAGATCGCCGATGCTCGGTTGGCGATGGTAGAGCTACAAGAGTATCGAAAACTGCAGATCCGAGTGATTTGTTGCGAGCTAAGAAGCCCGCTATGGAGTCAGCATTCGATCATTGGCGAGGCGAAACAGGTTCACATTCACCCGGCTGACCCGGCGGCTCCGACCAACATCTCAACAACACTCGACTCAAAATAGGAAGAAGCGCTCATCCAGTTCCTCCGTGAGAACTAGGACATCTTCGCATGGAAGCCTGCTGACATGCCGGGTGTTCCCAGGGGGCTGGCTGAGCATCGCCCTCTGGTCGACCCAAAATTCAAACCAGTTAAAGAGTATCTGGTCCGCCGTCGGAAGAGGAAAGCCATTGGCGAGGAGGTGGCTCGGCTCTTAGCAGCAGAGTTCATCCGAGAGATCTACCACTCCGAGTGGCTCGCCAAAATTGTCATGGTCCCCAAGAAAGACAAGTCGTTGCGCATGTGCATCGATTTCAAGCATATCAATCGGGCCTGCCCGAAGGATCATTTCCCTCTTCCTCGCATCGACCAAATAGTCGACTCAACTGCGGGATGCGAGAGGTTGTCTTTTTTAGATGCCTATTCCGGGTACCATCAGATCCGTCTATATGGACCCGATGAGATTAAAACAGCATTCATCACTCCATTCGGGTGCTTCTGTTATATCACCATGCCATTCGGTCTCAAGAATGCCCGAGCCACATTCATAAGGATGATTCAGAAGTGTTTGCTCACTCAAATCAGTTGGAATGTGGAAGTGTACATGGATGATATAGTGGTCAAGTCACGAAATGGTTCCGACCTGTTGACTGACCTTGCTGAAACATTTGCTAATCTCAGGAGGTATGATATCAAGCTTAACCCATCAAAGTGTACATTCGGAGTCCCTGGTGGAAAGTTACTCGGTTTTCTCGTTTCTGAGCGAGGAATCGATGCTAACCCAGAAAAGGTTGGCACCATACTCCGAATGAAGCGCCCTATGCATGTGCATGATGTCCAGAAACGTACTGGATGCTTGGCCGCTTTAAGTCGATTCATCTCTCGCCTCGGTGAAAAGGCATTGCCTTTGTATCGATTGATGAACAAGTCAGACAAGTTCGAGTGGACTCTAGAAGCTGATGCAGCGTTCGCAGAGCTCAAAGCTCTGCTCTCCACCCAGCCGGTGCTTGCTGCTCCAATCAGCAAGGAGCCTTTGTTGCTTTACATTGCAGCCCTTTGGACAAGTCGTCGATGCCGTACTTACGGTCGGCGGGAAGAAGAAGGAAAAAGCCTTCAAAGTTCAACGCCCAGTTTATTATCTTTACGAAGTACTAACCCGTCAAAGCAAAGATACCCTCACTATCGAGAAGCTTGTTTATGGGATCTATATGACCACGAAGAAGGTTGCTCATTATTTCTACGATCATTCCATTACGATTAAATCGGTGACGCCCTTTGTCGGAGATTCTTCATAACAGAGATGCAAGCGGTCGAGTGGCAAAATGGGCGATTGAACTCCTGCCCCTTGATATCAAATTCGAGGCAAAGAAAGCCATCAAGTCCCAAGCAATAGCAGATTTCCTCGCCGAGTGGACTGAACAGCAGCTTCCGACTCAAGTTCACTCGGAGCACTGGACTATGTTTTTCGACGGTTCCAAGATGCTGAACGGTTCTGGTGCAGGGGTTGTATTGGTTTCCCAACGAGGAGATAGGCTCAAGTATGTTCTGCAGATTCACTTTGATTCTTCCAACAACGAAGCAGAATATGAAGCACTCCTGTATGGGTTGCGCATGGCCATTTCACTTTCGGCGTCCGTGCCTTATGGTTTATGGCGACTCAGATCTGGTTGTTAATCAAGTGATGAAGGAGTGGGATGTCGAAGCCCAGCTATGACAGGTTATTATGTAATTGATGCAAAAGCTGGAGAAGAAATTCGAGGGTTAGAGCTTCATCATATACCTCATTGAAAAATCAAGCTGCGGATGATTTGGCGAAGATAGGGTCCAAGAGGAAGCCATTCCCGGTGATGTATTTCTAGAACACATTCATGCTCCATCGGTGAGGAGGATCCTTTCACAGAAGAAGCCCGCAGCAAAAGAGTGCCAATGATCCATTGTAGTTGAGGTCCCAGCCGTGGTCGACCTAATTATGGAAGTTGTGGTCGTCACTCCCGACTGGACAGTGCCATACATCGCATATATCCTTAGGAAAGAGCTCCCAGAAAATGAAGAAGAGGCTCGACAGATCGTCCGTCGATCCAAGGCCTTTACAATAATCAAGGGACAATTGTACAGAGAAAGCCTTGTTGGAGTTGGCGAAGTGTATCACGCCCGGAAGAAGGTCGAGATAATTCTTGAGGATATCCACTCGGGGACCTGTGGCCATCATGCGTCCTCTCGGACCATTGTGGCTAACGCATACCGGCGGGATTTTCTTGGCGAAGGCAAATGAAATGGCAAAAGAAATAGTCGACAAGTGTGAAGGATGTCAGTTCTATTCCAACATGTCGCACAAGCCAGCCTCAGCCTTGAAGACCATTCCACTCGTTTGGCCCTTTGCTGTTTGGGGATTGGACATGATTGGACCTTTGAGAACTGGCAGAAGCGGCTTCACTCATTTGCTAGTAGCAGTCGACAAGTTCACCAAGTGGATCGAAGCCAAGCCCATCAAGAACCTCGATGCATGCTGCTACGGTTTCATCGGAGAGTTGATATTCAGATATGGAGTTCCGCATAGCATCATCACCGACAATGGGTCAAACTTTGATAATGACAAGTTCAAAGCCTTACTGCGCCTCTCAAGGCACGCTGGTCGACTATGCTTGATGGCTCATCCTCGGTCGAATGGACAAGTAGAGCGTGCAAGCGGCCTCATTCTCAAAGGGCTGAAACCTCGGCTGATGCGTGATCTCAAACACGCAGCAGGAGCTTGGGTCTCTGAACTTCCATCAGTTCTCACGGGGATTAAGGACCACTCCTAATCGGTCATTGGGAGAACTCCATTCTTCTGGTCTATGGAGCTGAAGCAGTTCTGCCGAGTGACCTGCTTCACAATGCGCCTCGAGTCGAGCTATACTCGGAAGAGGAAGCGAACAAGCCCGGCAAGATGCACGATCGACCTCTTGGAAGAGGAGAGAGAGATGGCCTTGATCCGCTCGACTATCTATCAGCAAGACTTGCGTCGATTCCATGCCAGAAATGTGAAGAGTCGAGCCTTCCAAGAGGGAGATTTGGTCCTGCGAGTGGATCAACAGAAACCACACAAGCTTGCTCCCACTTGGGAAGGTCCCTTCATCGTCACGAGGGTCCTCCACAACGGGCGTATCATCTTTACAACGTTGATCGCCAGATCGACGAGCCTCGAGCTTGGAGCAGCGGAGCTGCTCCGCCCTTTTACACTTAAAACTCACTCGGTTGAGATGTAATAAAAGTACTTTTGTAGTTTGTTTATCTAAGACAAGAATGTTATAATTCTCCCAGTGATTAATATTGCTTTTTGTTGGAATTTCCCCCAGTGGGTGTCTTAGCTGCGAATCCGATTCACCTAAGTTTGTAAAAAAAATCCTTTCCGAGTGCGAGCCAGTCTCTCACTCGGGTGCTTAGCTGCGAATCCGTTTCGCCTAAGTATCCAAAATCCTACCGAGTGGCGAGCCAGCCTCCCACTCGGAGGCTTAGCTGCAGTCCAAGTACTCGCCTAAGTATCCAAAATCCTCCCGAGTGGCGAGCCAGCCTCCCACTCGGAGGCTTAGCTGCAGTCCAACCACTCGCCTAATACTCCAATATCCTCCCCAGTGGCGAGCCAGCCTCCCACTCGGAGGCTTAGCTGCAGTCCAAGTACTCGCCTAAGTATCCAAAATCCTACCGAGTGGCGAGGCAGCCTCCCACTCGGAGGCTTAGCTGCAGTCCAAGTACTCGCCTAAGTATCCAAAATCCTACCGAGTGGCGAGCCAGCCTCCCACTCGGAGGCTTAGCTGCAGTCCAAGTACTCGCCTAAGTGTTCAAACCCTACCGAGTGGTGAGCCAGCCTCCCGCTCGGGGGCTTATAACAGCCTAGTGCTCGCCTAAGTAATAAAAATCCTACCGAGTGGAGAGCAAACCTCCCACTCGGGGGCTTAGCTGCAGCCCAGTGCTCGCCTAAGTAATAGAAATCCTACCGAGTGGAGTGCAAACCTCCCACTCGGGGGCTTAGCTGCAGCCTAGTGCTCGCCTAAGTAATAAAAATCCTACCGAGTGGAGAGCAAACCTCCCACTCGGGGGCTTAGCTGCAGCCCAGTGCTCGCCTAAGTAATAGAAATCCTACCGAGTGGACAGCAAACCTCCCACTCGGAGGCTTAGCTGCAGCCCAGTGCTCGCCTAAGTAATAAAAATCCTACTGAGAGTAGAGCAAACCTCTCGCTCGGGGGCTTATCTGCAGCCCAGTGCTAGCCTAAGTAATAGAAATCCTACCGAGTGGAGAGCAAACCTCCCACTCGGAGGCGTAGCTGCAGCCCCGTGCTCGCCTAAGTAATAGAAATCCTACCGAGAGTAGAGCAAACCTCTCACTCGGAGGCTTAGCTGCAGCCCAGTGCTCGCCTAAGTAATAGAAATCCTACCGAGAGTAGAGCAAACCTCTCACTCGGGAGCTTAGCTGCAGCCCAGTGCTGCGCCTAAGTAATAAAATCCTCTTGAGTGGAGAGCAAACCTCCCACTCGGGGCTCAGCTGACAGTACTACGCCTAAGTAAGGAATTCATCCGGATCCGCAAGGACGATGAGGTGCAGGTCGACTGCTACCTTCTCCTTCGGAGCTTCGCCACAAGTACAACATGCGGCCCATCCCAATCCGCAAGGACAACAAGGTACAGGTCGACTGCTACCTCCTCCTTCGAAGCTTCAACGGAATATCTTCCGAAATGAAGAATAAAGTTCTCCCGAAGGCAAGCAAAGCATGTTAAAGGAAAAATCAAGTTCGGATAAACGTCCTACGGATCCAAAGGTGCTCAGGCGTTAAGCCTGTTAAAGTTTATCGGTTACAGAAACCACTCGGCATTCCAAGGCAAATTTAAAGTGGGACTTAGAAGTTTTTTACTCCTCCGGCGGAGGACTGGAAGGCGCAACGAACTGGTCGAGGTCGATTCCGTCGGCAATACGGGTAGCAGCAGCGATGAAAGTCTCCATGAAAGATCTGAAGTCGTGCTTCCTGGTATTGGCAACCTTGAGAGACACCAGCTTGTCCTCTTGCGCTTCTTTGCAGTGGACACGAACCAGAGATAGAGCAACATCAGCACCACACCCAGCAGATGACTTCTTCCATTCTTGCACTTGACTTGGAATCTCATTCAGTCGAGTCATCAAAGATTCAAGATCATTACGAGAGTCTGTTACGGCGGAGAGTCGAGTCGATCCAGCGATCGCAACTTTCGGTCGAAAGCAAGATAATCATTGCGCTAGCAACCACGAGACTCGGTCAGAGCACATTCATAGCAACCGTCCTTCACGGGAGAGTTGACGGGGTCCAAACTGGTTTCCACTCATTGGTTTCTTCTTCAAAGTTTTGGCGGAATTCTGAAAACACAACTCAGATTCAAAATGAAGATCGTATGATGAGCGGTGAGAGCAAGGCAGTTGGATAAAAGAGATTACCTTCAAGCATGAGAAACAACTTCTTGGCGAACCCTCCAAGATAAATATCCAGGTCGTTTCGCTTCCCTTGACTGGCCAACCTTGTCAGACAGAACATTCTTGTCGTTCTTCAGTCGACTAACTTCCTTGTTAGCCGCGTCAAGAGAGGCTTTCAGCTTGGTATTTTCGTCTTCAAGTTTGTCGACTGAGGCAAGCTTCTCTTCAGCGAGCTTTGTTTTCTCCAAAGCCATATACATTCCTCTCTGCAAGGTCAAGGTCCTTCTTCTTCAAAGTCTCTTCAGTTTATACGCAAAGCAACAATGGGAACAGAGTTGAGAATGAGCGAGAAAAAGCGAGGCGATCGTCAAAAATTCTCACCAGCCATACCTTTTGCTTCATCCTGTGCCTTACGCAAATTCTCTGAGCAAGCTTCAAATCGAGGTTGAGCTGAATCTGCTTTTCTCTAACTTTCGGTATAGCGAGCCACAAGCTCGCAAGATTTCTACAAAGAGTCAACCAACGAAAGACATCAAAGACAGATCACTTCCGAGTGACTCAGGAAAAATAGTAGCATTTCTAAGACTACGGTCGAATAAAAACATTCGACAGTAGTCTCGGGGACTACACCCAGCGGGTGCACTTAGCGTGCCCCCACTGGTTTACCAATTTTGTTCGATTAGTCGACCAAAAGAGGCAAAGAGGCTATGACTCTAAAAACATTGCTAATTGTCAGTGGTCAGCCGCAGTAAAAAAAACAGTTCTTTAGACTATAGTCAACTGCACGCAGTCGACCATAGTCTCGGGGTCTACACCGGTGGGTGCACTTAGCGTGCCCCCACCGCTTTTTTTCAGTTCCATTCGACTTGGTCCGTCCCAAGTCGGTGAAGAAGATCACATCATAAAGACCATAGCCATTTGCACGCAATCGACCATAATCTGAGGGACTACACCCAGTGGGTGCACTCAGCGTGCCCCCACAAAAGTTCAAACGACACACACACCCAGTGGGTGTAAAGATATGGAAATTTCCAGAAGAAAGCATTTTCAGATAGTATATCCTAACAAAGCAAGCGACGACTGACTTACTTGGACATTGCTCTGGAGAGCTGAACTAGCATCATAGGCCGCCTGACTTGCGTCTCGAGCCGCTTTCACCTGCTCCATCATGATCCCTGCCTGGCGTATGGCCTCCTTAGCAGCACTTACTTGGTCTTCCGGGACGTGGTGTGTAGCAAAGAGAGATGGTGGATCAGCGATCGACGAAGTGGGTCGGGCACTTGTCGTGACACAGCGAAAGATACAGAAGTCCGAGTGGGGTTGCCTCCCTCGGAAATCAACGTCTCAGGAGTCGCCGCGACTTGAGCAGCCTTGCCAGCAGGCACTTTCTTGGTCCTCCTTTTCCTCAATGACGTGAGGCGGAACTACAAGAGAGATCCAGAAGTAAACATAGAAGCCCAATCGACTAAAAAGCCCCAGTCGGCTAAAAGTGAAATCTCAGAGATCTTACCAAGATTGGAAGTAGCCGCATCCTCCATTTCCTGATCATCGTGCTTGGCCGAAGTCTCGGAGGTAGCGGCGCTGTAGATTTCAGGAGTCGGCTGATCATTCATCAAGTCGACTAAAAGTTCACTCATGTTGAAAAAGGAAATACAAGGTTACATTGGTTACCCGGAGATGGTGGGGATGACCATTAGCATCTTAGGCGGGGCCTTCGCCCGGCTTCGACGGCGTCGCTCGAGGTTGCTTCGCGGCTTCTCGGTCGGCGCGGAGAAGTTGTCCTAGGTAACCGTCGGTGACCGGTGGGCACAACAGCTTTACCGCGTCCGACCGCCGGGTCGTGCGTCGACTTGGACCTTCCCTCCAAGCGAGGAGGGTCGACATCTTCCTCCTCCTCTTCCTCCTCCTCCTCATCATCAGAGCCATCATCCTCCTCATCCTCTTCGTCGTTGGACTCCCATTCCTCCGGACTCTCACCTCCACTTCCTTCTTCTTCTTCGGCTGCTTCTTGCGCCCCGTTGGGCATCGAGTACATCTCAGTGGTGACCTAGAAGACAACAAAACAAGGTTAAAGTCAGTCGACGAAATTGACATCAAAACATGAGGTATGCAGCAGAATCACGATCGGAGATAAGTAATGATACCTTATGCAGTTCGTAACTCTGGTCGAGTGGTGGAATCCTCCTAGCTCATGAGGTTATCTTTATTTCTGTGATGGCAGTCATCCACTTCTCGATGATGGCGTCATCAACCTCCTCCGGATGGACCCGAGTGGTATCATCCGTGCGAGTACATCCACATCGGATGACCTCGGTATTGGAGTGGCTGAATCGCCCGTCGGAGAAAAACCTCCAGGAGATCCATGCAGTCACGCCTTCGCGAATAAGCTAGACTACACGCTCCATCAGAAGCTTTACTTGGGCCTTCTCCTCTGGCAACACCTTCAGGGAAGATGGCTTCTTCACTCGACTCATGGAGAAAGGAGGGAGCCCAGTCGACTGCCCCGGCGTCGGCTGGTCTTGGCAATAAAACCAGGTGGACTGCCACCCTCTAACCGAGTCGGGGAGAGTCATAGCTGGAAAGGCGCTCTTCCCCACATCTGGACTCCGAGTCCCCCACACAATTGGATTACTTGGGTCCTCTCATCATTCGGGCTCGTTTTCTTCATCGTCTGAGAGCGACAGGTGAATATGTGCTTGAAAAGACCCCAATGCGGTCGACAACCCAAGAAATTCTCATGAGCGAAAGCAAGCAACAAGATATACAATGGAGTTTGGAGTGAACTGGTGGAGTTGCGCTCCAAAAAGTTCAGAAACCCCGGAAAAAAGGATTTGGCGGCAGAAAACCCCCTATCTACGTGGGTGGCGGAGGGCGCACTCACCCTCTTCAGTGCGGTTGCCACTCCGTGCCGGAAGCCTCGCCGACCCATGGGGGATCAATCCTTCGTTGGCCAGATCGGTGAGGTCTTTTTCGGTGATGGTCGACCGGATCCAGTCTCCTTGGACCCAACCCTGCGGCAGCTTGGACCGCGAAGAGGAGCCGCCCCGACTGGGCGCTCTCCCCTTGGCCTTCGCCACCGTCTTCTTCACCCGTTCCAAGGTGGCAGTCTTGTCCTTCACCATGGTCGCCGGCGAGAGAGGTACCGAGCTTCGGTGCTGGACGAACGGAGAGCGTGGCGAGAAAGTTTTGGAGGCGGAGAGAAGAGAAATCTGAGGCGCCTTGTTCAAAATGCCGGTCCAACGCCTTATATGGGAATTCGCTTCGAGTGGCTGGGTAGGGTGAGCAATCCCGTCCACGATCCCATAGCGGTAGCGCGCACGATACGTGGCGAAAAAGGCGACGCGAGGATCGAGGCGTCATCGTCTTATCCCATCCGAGTGCCGCGGTTTTCTCCGCTTCACGCGCTTCCCAAAATTCAGATCCCACGAAATCCGCTAACCGCAGAGCAACTCGTCAGATAACAGATTTCCTCGGATCAAATCGCTCGGAAATCCTCGAGTTCACAAAGTTCACTCGACAAACATGAAGAATGGATCAAGGCGTGAAAGAAAGGTTAGCGTCATCACCAAAAGGTCGTTGATCGAGTAAGACGCACTCACAACACGAAGAACAGGTCGGAAAGATTCTCAACTCCTTCCTCACTCAAACCTCGATCCATTCGGGGCTAATGATGAAGTCATGTACAGGGTAGGGTCATGGACCTGCCCAAGGGTACCCTCCACAAGGACATTCACAAGAGAAGCAGCCTTCCGGTCGACCTGGTAGGCTTCCACTCGACAGATTCAAAGGCACTTTCGACTAAGAAGACCCACTCGACCTCCAAGAGTCCAAGAGCCACTTTCGGTGTCCAAGCGATTACGTAGTTAAATAGTCTTTATGACCTTAATGACATTTTATGTAAGGCGTTACCAGTAACGCCTAGCTTTAATGTACCTTAAACCCTCTATTACGTGGGCTGGCTGGGGTCCTGGCGCACTCTATATAAGCCACCCCCCTCCACAGGTACAAGGGTTCGCTCCCCTATAACACATACGCATATAATCCAGTCGACCGCCTCCGGGCTCCGAGACGTAGGGCTGTTACTTCCTCCGAGAAGGGCCTGAACTCGTAAATCCCTTGCGTATACAACTACTCCATAGCTAGGATCTTGCCTCTCCATACCTACCCCCATTCTACTGTCAGTCTTAGAACCACGACAGGAGGCGCAGCAGCGGAGGAAGAGCTCATCTCCGCGGCGTGGCGCGGTTCGAAGCGGGAGGAAGAAGGAGCAAGAAGAAGCGGGGAAGCAGGGAGATGGGTGCGCGTGCGTCGCCGCCCCCCTCTTCCCGCCTACTTATAGGCTCATGGGCTGAGAAGCCGATGGGGTGGGCGTGGGATTAACTGCGCCCAGTACCCCATGCCCCCCACGATTTAACCCACGGGTTCTTCTGCATGATAATGACATGGGGAACCCAACCGCCAGCGCAGCATAGCGGGTTCGCCCGTGCGTCGGCAGCAGTGGCGAGCCCCTTTGTCAGGCCTGTCTAAATCGTCCGCAGCGTGGGTGGGCAGACTGACCCTGCCGCGTGGCGTCGCGCGACGGGCCCGCAACGGGCAGCTGCCTGGAAGCTTATCAGGCACGCTGCCTAGATCCCGCCATGACCTTCAACCCTTGGAGGAGCAAGACGGCCTCCTGCGAGTCCGACTCCAGCTAGTCGGCCTAGAGAAAGACGGCGAGCCAGGCCCAGATTCTTCCATCAGAAGGGATGAAACTGTTGAGGATCCTCGACATGTTGACCTCGGCGCCTCACCAGCTTCGGGGACTACTGTCGGAGTAATGAGCCATGGGTAGGCAAACCCGAGCCCCTCGACCTTTCAAAACATCGGGGCAGATTGCGCCCCTCAAGACCCCAAGACTAAGAGCCGCCTTCTGAGAGTCGGCGGCAGAGCCGCCGACTGCCCCTCCCAGCCGAGTCCCAGAGACGGCCTCGAGATGAGCCGACTCCCAACTGGCGGCTTTCGGGGAAGCCGGCTATGGGGATTCGGCCCACGACTCCAACCACCTTCTACCTATGCAATTACGGACGGGATGGGATGTGGCCGCCGCGCGGCCCATCCCTGCCCCTGCTCACGAAAGCGAGCATAGCTACAGGTCGCCCGTACCGACGGAGATGTCCGTCCGGGGCGGCACTGTTGCCACGCCGGCCGTGACATCAGCCCCGTGGGCAGATCCCTGTACCCACGACGGCTTATGCATGCGACCCGAGACGGCAGGACCGCTTTGTCGGCGAGGTGCGAAAAACGGCGAGCGCCGGAAGACGGACCCGTTGGGAGTCGGCCCCCAGGAGTCGGCCGCCCCCCCCCCCACGGGCCCGCACGCCATTAACCAGACAAGACAGGGGAATGGCGACAGTGATCGCCCGTCAGGCGGCGGCACTATTGCCATGACCCCATGACCAAGCTAGCGTCATTAGAGGCGCGGCTATAGTAATCCGTAGCCGGCAAGACCCGCCCGCGGCGGGCAAGGCCTGTCAGCCCCATGCTGGGCCGTCGGCGGGGCCCACTAGTCTGCGGGCCCAGGAAGTCGGCGGAGAAGACGGCGACCTAAGAGACAGACGACTGGGACCCGCGCCCAGCCGGATTACCATTGTACCCCCGGGGCGTAGGCCTATATAAACCCCACGGGGCACCCATGCAAGAGGTTGGACCCTAATAGTTTTAGACACACATAGAATGACGAGAAGAGCTAGCCGTGCCTTTCTCCTTCCTCACCCCGAACAGCTCAAGGAGCAACCTTGTACCCACTTTGCCATAGTGATCATGCGGAGACCCCGCAGAGCAGCAGTAGGAGTGTTATCTCCACGGAGAGCCCTGAAGCTGGGTAAGATCCGCTGGCGTGCATGCCTTCGCCTCATCCCGTTTCCAGGCATCGGCGACGCTCTACTCGCCCCACCATGATAAGCCATCCTTTGGCATATGTCGCACCCAACCCCCGACAAAACATGTGGACATATTTTTCGACTTCGGCTTCTGCTTGAGGACAAGCAAGGTCTAAGCTTGGGGGAGTTGATACGTCCATTTTGCATCATGCTTTTATATCAATATTTATTGATTTATGGGATGTTATTACACATTATATCTCAATACTTATGTATATTCTCTCTTATTTTACAAGGTTTACCATGAAGAAGGGGAATGCCGGCAGGTGGAATTCTTGGTGGAAAAGGAGCAAATATTGGAAACCTATTCTGCACAGCTCCAAAAATCCTGAAACTCCACGGAAGTCAGTTCTAAAATTAATACGAATTATTGAGCGAAGAAAACACCGAGAGGGCCCACCCTGGCCGGGGAGGGTGGGCGCGCCCACCCCTCTCTTGGGCGCCCCTGTCTCCTGGGCCCCCTGGTGGCCCTCCGGTGCCCATCTTCTGTTATATGAAGGCCTTTACCCTGGAAAAAATCAGAGGCAAGCTTACGGGATGAAACTCCGCCGCCACGAGGCGGAACCTTGGAGGAACCAATCTAGGGCTCCGGCAGAGCTTTTCTGCCGGGGAAACTTCCCTTCGGGAGGGGGAAATCATCACCATTATCATCACCAACGAACCTCTCATTGGGAGGGGGTCAATCTCCATCAACATCTTCACCAGCACCATCTCCTCTCAAAACCCTAGTTCATCTCTTGTATCCAATCTTGTATCAAAACCACAAATTGGTACCTGTGGATTGCTAGTAGTGTTGATTACTCCTTGTAGTTGATGCTAATTGGTTTATTGGTGGAAGATCATATGTTCAGATCCTTAATGCATATTATTACTCCTCTAATTATGAACATGAATATGCTTTGTGAGTAGTTACGTTTGTTCCTCAGGACATGGGTGAAGTCTTGCTATTAGTAGTCATGTGAATATGGTATTCGTTCGATATTTTGATGAGATGTATGTTGTCTTTCCTCTAGTGGTGTTATGTGAATGTCGACTACATGACACTTCACCATTATTTGGGCCTAGAGGAAGGCATTGGGAAGTAATAAGTAGATGATGGGTGTTGGGCAACATAGTAATTTCAAAATTTTCCTAGGCACACGCAAGATCATGGTGATGCATAGCAACGAGAGGGGAGAGTGTGTCCACGTACCCTCGTAGACCGTAAGCGGAAGCGCGCGTTAGCACAACGCGGTTGATCTAGTCGTACATCTTCACGATCCGACCAATCAAGTACCGAATGCACGGCACCTCCGAGTTCAGCACACGTTTAGCTCGATGACGTCCCTCGAACTCCGATCCAGCCGAGCTTTGAGGGAGAGTTCTGTCAGCACGACGGCGTGGTGACGATGATGATTTTCTACCAACGCAGGGCTTCGCCTAAGCACCGCTACAATATTATCGAGGTGGATTATGGTGGAAGGGGGCACCGCACACGGCTAAGAGAACCAAGGGATCAATTTTTGTGTCTACGGGGTGCCCCCTGGGCACGTATATAAAGGAGTGGAGTAGAGGGAGAGGGCCTGCCCCTATGGCGCGCCCGGGAGGAGTCCTACTCCCACCGGGAGTAGGATTCCTCCCCTTCCAAGTAGTAGGAGTAGGAGACAGGGAAGGGGAGAGGGAAGAGAAGGAAGGAGGGGCGCCGCCCCTCCCCTTAGTCCAATTTGGACTAGTCATTGGGGGGCACGCGGCCTGCCTCTCTCTCTCTCCCCTAAAGCCCAGTAAGGCCCATATACTTCTTCCCCCGCATTCTCGTAACTCCCCGGTACTCCGAAACATACCCGAACCACTCGGAACCTTTCCGATGTCCGAATATAGTCGTGCAATATATTGATATTTATGTCTTGACCATTTCGATACTCCTCGTCATGTCCCCGATCTCATCCGGTATTCCGAACTAACTTCGGCACATCAAAGCACATAAACTCATAATATAACCGTCATCAAACTTTAAGCGTGCAGACCCTACGGGTTCGAGAACTATGTAGACATGACCAAGACACGTCTCCGGTCAATAACCAATAGCGGAACCTGGATGCTCATATTGGCTCCCACATATTCTACGAAGATCTTTATCAGTCAAATCACATAACAACATACGTTGTTCCCTTTGTCATCGGTATGTACTTGCCCGAAATTTGATCGTCGGTATCTCAATACCTAGTTCAATCTCGTTACTGGCAAGTCTCTTTACTCGTTATGTAATGTATCATCCTGCAACTAACTCTTTAGTCACATTGCTTGCAAGGCTTATAGTGATGTACATTACCGAGATGGCCCAGAGATACCTCTCCGACAATCGGAGTGACAAATCCTAATCTAAAAATACGCCAACTCAACATGTACCTTTGGAGACACCTATAGAGCTCCTTTATAATCACCCAGTTATGTTGTGACGTTTGGTAGCACACAAAGTGTTCCTTGATGGCAGGAGTTGCATAATCTCATAGTCATAGGAACATGTATAAGTCATGAAGAAAGCAATAGCAACATAATAAACGATCAAGTGCTAAGCTAATGGAATGGGTCAAGTCAATCACATCATTCTCCTAATGATGTGATCCCGTTAATCAAATGACAACTCATGTCTATGGCTAGGAAACATAACCATCTTTGATCAACGAGCTAGTCAAGTAGAGGCATACTAGTGACACTCTGTTTGTCTATGTATTCACACGTGTATCATGTTTCCGGTTAATACAATTCTAGCATGAAGAATAAACATTTATCATGATATAAGGAAATAAATAATAACTTTATTATTGCCTCTAGGGCATATTTCCTTCAGTCTCCCACTTGCACTAGAGTCAATAATCTAGTTCACATCGCCATGTGATTTAACATCAATAGTTGACATCACCATGTAATTAACACCCATAGTTCACATCGTCATGTGACCAACACCCAAAGAGTTTACTAGAGTCAATAATCTAGTTCACATCGCTATGTGATTAACACCCAAAGAGTACTAAGGTGTGATTATGTTTTTCTTGTGAGAGAAGTTTAGTCAACGGGTCTGCCACATTCAGATCCGTATGTATTTTGCAAATTTCTATGTATACAATGCTATGCACGGTGCTACTCTAGCTAAATGCTCCTACTTTCAATATGTATCCAGATTGAGACTCAGAAGCATCCAGATCGGTGTCAAAAACTTGCACCGACGTAACCCTTTACGACGAACCTTTTGTCACCTCCATAATCGAGAAACATATCCTTATTCCACTAAAGATAATTTTGACCAATGTCCAGTGATCTACTCCTAGATCCCTATTGTACTCCCTTGCCAAACTCAGGGCAGGGTACACAATAGGTCTGGTCCATAGCATGGCATACTTTATAGAACCTATGACTGAGGCATAGGGAATGACTTTCATTCTCTTTCTATTTTCTGTCGTGGTCGGTATTTGAGACTTACTCAATTTTACATCTTTGCAACACAGGCAAGAACTCTTTCTTTGAATGTTCCATTTTGAACTACTTCAAAATCTTGTCAAGGTATGTACTCATTGAAAAAACTTATCAAGCGTCTTGATCTATCTCTACAGATCTTGATGCTCAATATGTAAGCAGCTTCACCGAGGTCGTTCTTTGAAAAACTCCTTTCAAATACTCTGTTATGCTTTAAAGAAAATTCTACATTATTTCCAATCAAAAATACGTCATTCACATATACTTATCAGAAATGTTGTAGTGCTCCCACTCACCTTTTTGTAAATACAGGCTTCACCGTAAGTCTGTATAAAACTATATGCTTTGATCAACTTATCAAAGCGTATATTCCAACTCCGAGATGCTTGCACCAGTCCATAGATGGATCGCTGGAGCTTGCACATTTTGTTAGCACCTTTAGGATTGACAAAACATTCTGGTTGCATCATATACAACTCTTTCTTTAATAAATGCATTAAAGAATACAATTTTGTTATCCATTTGCCAGATTTCATAAAATGTGGCAATTGCTAACATGATTCAGACAGACTTTAAGCATTGCTACGATTGAGATAAACTCATCGTAGTCAACACCTTGAACTTGTCAAAAACCTTTTGCGACAAGTCGAGCTTTGTAGATAGTAACACTACTATCATCGTCCGTCTTCTTCTTGAAGATCCATTTATTTTCTATGGCTTGCCGATCATTGGGCAAGTCAACCAAAGTCCACCTCATACATGGATCCCATCTCAGATTTCATGGCCTCAAGCCATTTCGCGGAATCTGGGCTCATCATCGCTTCCTCATAGTTCGTAGGTTCGTCATGGTCAAGTAATATGACCTCCAGAATAGGATTACCGTACCACTCTGGTGTGGAATGTACTCTGGTTGACCTACGAGGTTCGGTAGTAACTTGATCCGAAGCTTCATGATCATCATAATTAACCTCCTCACTAGTTAGTGTAAGCATCACTGGAACTGATTTCTGTGATGAACTACTTTCCAATTCGGGAGAAGGTACAATTACCTCATCAAGTTTTACTTTCCTCCCACTCACTTCTTTCGAGAGAAACTCCTTCTCTAGAAAGGATCCATTCTTAGCAACGAATATCTTGCCTTCGGATCTGTGATAGAAGGTGTACCCAACAGTTACTTTTGGGTATCCTATGAAGACACACTTCTTCGATTTGGGTTTGAGCTTATCAGGGTGTAACTTTTTCACATAAGCATCGCAACCCTAAACTTTAAGAAATGACAGCTTAGGTATCTTGCTAAACCACAGTTCATATGGTGTCGTCTCAACGGATTAAGATGGTGCCCTTTTTAACGTGAATGCAGTTGTCTCTAATGCATAACCCCAAAAAGATAGTGGTAAAATCGGTAAGAGATCATAAATCGCACCATATCTAGTAAAGTACGATTACGACATTCGGACACACCATTGCATTGTGGTGTTCCTGGTGGCGTGAGTTGCGAAACTATTTCACATTGTTTCAAATGAAGGCCAAACTCGTAACTCAAATATTCTTCTCTATGATCAGATTGCAGAAACTTTATTTTCTTGTTACAATGATTCTCCACTTCACTCTGAAATTCTTTGAACTTTTCAAATGTTTCAGACTTGTGCTTCATTAAGTAGATATAGTCATATCTGCTCAAATCATTTGTGAAGGTCAGAAAATAACGATACCCGCCATGAGCATCAACACTCATTGGACCATATACATCGGTATGTATTATTTCCAACAAGTCAGTAGCTCGTTCCATTGTTCCGGAGAACGGAGTTTTAGTCATCTTGCCCAAAAAGCACGGTTCACAAGCATCAAGTGATTCATAACCAAGTGATTCCAAAAATCCATCTTTACGGAGTTTCTTCATGCGCTTTACACCGATATGACCCCAACGGCAGTGCCACAAATAAGTTGCACTATCATTATCAACTTTGCATCTTTTGGCATCAATATTATGAATATGTGTATCACTACGATCGAGATCCAACAAACTATTTTCATTGGGTGTTTGACCATTGAAGGTTTTATTCATGTAAACAGAACAACAATTTTATTCTCTGACTTTAAATGAATAACCGTATTGCAATAAACATGATCAAATCATACTCATGCTCAACGCAAATGCCAAATAACATTTATTTAGGTTTAACACTAATCCCGAAAGTATAGGGAGTGTGCGATGATGATCATATCAATCTTGGAACCACTTCCAACACACATCATCACTTCACCCTCAACTAGTCTCTGTTTATTCTGTAACTCCTGTTTCGAGTTACTAATTTTTAGCAACCGAACAAGTATCAAATACTCAGGGGCTACTATAAACACTACTAAGGTACACTTCAATAACCTGTATATCAAATATACCCATGTTCACTTTGCCATCTTTTTTATCAAATATTCAGGGCATTTCCGCTTCCAATGACCATTTCCTTTGCAGTGTAAGCACTCAGTTTTAGGCTTTGGTCCAGCTTTGAGCTTCTTCGCGGGAGTGACAACTTGCTTGTCATTCTACTTGAAGTTCCCATTCTTTCCCTCTGCCCTTTTATTGAAACTAGTGGTCTTGTCAATCATCAACACTTGATGCTCTTTTCTTGATTTCTACCTTCATCGATATCAACACCATGAAGAGCTCGGGAATCGTTTTCGTCATCCCTTGCATACTATATTTCATCACGAAGTTCTAGTAACTTCGTGATGGTGACTAGAGAACTCTGTCAATTACTATCTTATATGGAAGATTAACTCCCACTTGATTCAAGTGATTGTAGTACCCAGACAATCTGAGCACATGCTCACTAATTGAGCAATTCTCCTCCATCTTTTAGCTATAGAACTTGTTGGAGACTTCATATCTCTCAACTCCGGTATTTGCTTGAAATATTAACTTCAACTCCTGGAATATCTCATATGCTCCATGACATTCAAAACGTCATTGAGGTCCTGACTCTAAGCCGTTAAGCATGGTGCACTAAACTATCAAGTAGTCATCATATTGAGCTTGCCAAACGTTCATAACCTCTGCATCTGCTCCTGCACTAGGTCTGTCACCTAGCGGTGCATCAAGGACATAATTCTTCTGTGCAGCAATGAGGATAAACCTCATATCACGGATCTAATCCGCATCAGTGCTACTAATACCTTTCAACATAGTTTTTCTCTAGGAACATATCAAAAATAAACATAGGGAAGCAACAACGCGAGCTATTGATCTACAACTTAATTTGCAAAATACTATCGGGACTAAGTTCATGATAAATTAAAGTTCAATTAATCATATTACTTAAGAACTCCCACTTAGATAGACGTCCCTCTAATCATCTAAGTGATCATGTGATCCAAATCAACTAAACCATGTCCGATCATCATGTGAGATGGAGTAGTTTTCAATGGTGAACATTGTTATGTTGATCATATCTACTATATGATTCACGCTCGACCTTTCGGCCTCAGTGTTCTGAGGCCATATCTGTATATGCTAGGCTCGTCAAGTTTAACCTGAGGATTCCGCATGTGCAACTGTTTTGCACCCGTTGTATTTGAACGTAGAGCTTATCACACCCGATCATCACGTGGTGTCTCAGCACGAAGAACTTTCACGACGGTGCATACTCAGGGAGAACACTTATGCCTTGAAATTTAGTGAGAGATCATCTTATAAAGCTACCGTCGAAGTAAGCAAAATAAGATGTATAAAAGATAAACATCATACGCAATCAAAATATGTGACATGATATGGCCATGATCATCTTGCGCCTTTGATCTCCATCTCCAAAGTACTGTCATGATCTCTATTGTCACCGGCACGACACCATGATCTCCATCATCTTGATCTATATCAATGTGTCGTCACATGGTCGTCTCGCCAATTATTGCTCTTATAACTATTGCTATCACATAGCGATAAAGTAAAGCAATTATTTGGCGCTTGCATCTTATGAAATAAAGAGACAACCATAAGGCTTCTGCTAGTTGCCGATAACTTCAACAAAACATGATCATCTCATCCAACAACTTATATCTCACGTCTTGACCATATCACATCACAACTTGCCCTGCAAAAACAAGTTAGACATCCTCTACTTTGTTGTTGCAAGTTTTACGTGGCTGCTACGGGCTGAGCAAGAACCGTTCTTACCTACGCATCAAAATCACAATGATAGTTCGTCAAGTTAGTGCTGTTTTAACCTTCTCAAGGACCGGGCGTAGCCACACGGTTCAACTAAAGTTGGAGAAACTGACACCCGCCAGCCACCTGTGTGCAAAGCACGTCAGTAGAACCAGTCTCGCGTAAGCGTACGCGTAATGTCGGTCCAGGCCGCTTCATCCAACAATACCGCCGAACCAAAGTATAACATGCTGGTAAGCAATATGACTTGTATCGCCCACAACTCACTTGTGTTCTACTCGTGCATATAACATCTACGCATAAAACTAGACTCGGATGCAACTGTTGGGGAACGTAGTAATTTCAAAATTTTCTTACGCACACGCAAGATCATGGTGATGCATATCAACGAGAGGGGAGAGTGTGTCCACGTACCCTCGTAGACCGTAAGCGGAGGCGTTAGCACAACGTGGTTGATGTAGTCGTACGTCTTCATGATCCGACCGATCAAGTACCGAACGCACGGCACCTCCGAGTTCAGCACACGTTCAACTCGATGACGTCCCTCAAACTCCGATCCAGCCGAGCTGTGAGGGAGAGTTCCGTCAGCACGACGGCGTGTCGGTGTACAAAAGAAGGGGCTCTGCTTTTGACCCCTTTACTTGTGCACGGGCAGTCAGAGCCACCCGCCACGGCCACGCATAATAGGGCAGGAAAGGGAGGCCGGAGAGAAGCCGAAGGCACAAGACAAACAAAGCAACGACAAGGACCAAGGCCACAAAGATCGGATGGACGAAGTAGGTTTCCCCGGCAAGGACCCTTGCCGGGGCGGCCTCAGCGGCCCCGGCAAGACCCTTGCCGGGGCAGCTCGCCCACACCAGCTGAGCGAGCCACCTTTGAGCTCACCAACGCTAGACAAACGCGTTGGGACAGGGCTCGGGAGGCACCTCCGTGGTAGCATGCAGATCTTTGTGAAGACAAATAATAGTCAAGATCAAATGAGGATAGGAAGGCAACAATCCTCGGTACGGTTCTTACCGAGGAAGCCCACGAGACCCCCGGCAAGGTCTTTGCCGGGGATGGCGGCGTGCCGCGGCAAGAACCTTGCCGGGCCACCCGGCAAGGCCCTCGCCAAGCGCGCCAGCAGGGCCACTGTCAGGCCCACGCCAGCCAAGTCTCCGCCGCCGTTCGCATGCAGCTGCCGACCCAACCAGCTGGGCAGGCACCTGCGTGGCAACATGCAGCCCTTCATGGAGGCTCCACCACCGCGCCACCTCAGCTGCCTGCCTGCCTACATGGCACCGCATGCATCGCTGGCCAGGGCGCGTGTCCAAGCAAGGAGGAGCGGCGACGGACGGGACGGGCCTCGCTCCTGTCCCCGATAAAGTGAAGGGACACCTAAGCCTCACTTTAAATGCACTTTGTCCTGTAATACCCGCGATAAGCTCGCAGCGCTGTAGCACTTTCCACCTCCTGTGTGCCACCGTGGCAGCCCCTTTCGCCTATAAAAGGAGGCCCATGGCGCACTTGAAAAGGATTCGGCTCTTTTGAACCTGGCAGCACCCAGAGCTAGTTCGAGAGCTCAAGAACACTAAATACATCAACCAAAGCAGGATCGTAGGGTTTTACGCATCTTTGCGGCCCAAACCTGGGTAAATCCCCTTTGTGCTGTCTACTAGTCCCGCTCTTCTCATGATCCCCGCGCCCCGCAACCGTAGTAGGGATTCGAATGATCCCATAGGTGTCGTTTCCCACCAACACGGCGTGGTGACGATGATGATGTTCTACCGACGCAGGGCTTCGCCTAAGCACCACTACGATATTATCGAGGTGGATTATGGTTGAAGGGGCACCGCACATGGCTAAGAGATCCAAGGGATCAATTGTTGTGTCTATGGGGTGCCCCCTGGCCACGTATATAAAGGAGTGGAGGAGGGGGAGAGGGCCGGCCCCTATGGCACGCCCTGGAGGAATCCTACCCTTCCAAGTAGTAGGAGTAAGAGACAAGGAAGGGGGAGAGGGAAGAGAAGGAAGGAGGGGGCGCCGCCCCTCCCCTTAGTCCAATTCGGACTAGTCATTGGGTGGGCGCGCGGCCTGCCTCTCTCTCCACTAAAGCCCAATAAGGCCCATATACTTCTTTCCCCGTATTCCCGTAACTCCCCGGTACTCCGAAAAATACCCGAACCACTCGGAACCTTTCCGATGTCCGAATATAGTCGTCCAATATATCGATCTTTACGTCTCGACCATTTTGAGACTCCTCGTCATGTTACCGATCTCATTCGGGATTCCGAACTACCTTCTGCACATCAAAACACATAAACTCATAATATAACCGTCATCAAACTTTAAGCGTGCGGACCCTACGGGTTCGAGAACTATGTAAACATGACCGAGACACGTCTCCGGTCAATAACCAATAGCGGAACCTGGATGCTCATATTGGCTCCCACATATTCTACGAAGATCTTTATCGGTCAAACCGCATAACAACATACGTTGTTCCTATTGTCATCGGTATGTTACTTGCCCGAGATTTGATCGTCGGTATCTCAATACCTAGTTCAATCTTGTTACTGGCAAGTCTCTTTACTCGTTATGTAATGCATCATCCCACAACTAACTCATTAGTCACATTGCTTGCAAGGCTTATAGTGATGTGCATTACCGAGAGGGCCCAGAGATACCTCTCCGACAATCGGAGTGACAAATTCTAATCTCGAAATACGCCAACTCAACATGTACCTTCGGAGACACCTGTAGAGCTCCTTTATAATCACCCAGTTACGTTGTGACGTTTGGTAGCACACAAAGTGTTCCTCCGGTAAACGGGAGTTGCATAATCTCATAGTCATAGGAACATGTATAAGTCATGAAGAAAGCAATAGCAACATACTAAATGATCAAGTGCTACGCTAACGGAATGGGTCAAGTCAATCACATCATTCTCCTAATGATGTGATCCCGTTAATCAAATGACAACTCGTGTCTATGGCTAGGAAACATAACCATCTTTGATCAACGAGCTAGTCAAGTAGAGGCATACTAGTGACACTCTGTTTGTCTATGTATTCACACATGTATCATGTTTCCGGTTAATACAATTCTAGCATGAATAATAAACATTTATCATGATATAAGGAAATAAATAATAACTTTATTATTGCCTCTAGGGCATATTTCCTTCAATGGGTTGCTAGAGTGACAAAAGCTTAGACCCTAGTTTATGCGTTGCTTCGTAAGGGGCTGGTTTGGATCCATATGTCTAATGTTGTGGTTAGGTTTACCTTAATACTTTTTTTTAGTTGCGGATGCTTGAAATAGGGGTTAATCATAAGTGGGATGCTTGTCCACGTAAGGTCAGTACCCAAGCACCGGTCCACCCACATATCAAATTATCAAAGTACCGAACGCGAATCATATGAGCGTGATGAAAACTAGTTTGACGATAATTCCCATGTGTCCTCGGGAGCGCTTTTCTCATTATAAGAAATTGTCCAGACTTGTCCTTTGCTACAAAAAGGATTGGGCCACCTTGCTGCACTTTTCTTTACTTTCATTGCTTGTTACTCGTTACAATTTATCTTCTCACAAAACTATCTGTTACCTACAATTTCAGTGCTTGCAGAGAAAACCTTAATGAAAACCGCTTGTCATTTCCTTCTGCTCCTCGTTGGGTTCGACACTCTTACTTATTGAAAGGACTATGATAGATCCCCTATACTTGTGGGTCATCAGCGTCCATATAGCAGGGGGTCTAGGGATTAGGGTTCAGGGGGTTGAGCCGTTCGATCTCGATCAGACGGCTCCAGCGAGAGGGGCAGTGTAGGTGGGTCTAGTGGGCTATGTAGATGAGTGTGGGCTGAGAAGAGAGGGAAGTAGTGCAGCCGGCATGGTTTTCGGAGCACCAAAAATGTCAGACGTTTATCCAGCTATAGTGTTGTTACATTTGACAATTGAGCTATCAAACGGACTCCGAATGCGACGAAATTTGGCAAGCGCACACCAACTTTCACCCCATTCTGCGAACATTTTTTATCCCACTTATAAAATAATATTTCGGAGGTGTCGCGAGCGCATGCAAGTTTGATTGGACTCAGAACGGTCAACAGAGAGAACGGGGAGAACCGGCCACTACGAACGGATGCATGTTTTGAAAAGAATGACGACCGAAGTGTTGATGCAATGTGAATGATGCAATGATCGATGCAACAAATAGATGAATCACACGGCAACAACGAAAATAAAACGAAGGCAACTGGAGTATTGGTCCCGAGGCGTCACACTTTCACATGCTAAGTTACTACTATTAGAGTTGCTACAAAACCGCTATTGTTACTAGTACCATTACCGTCACTATTGCTATCACTGCTATCAAACTATCATATTACTGTGCTACTGATCACTCTATTGCAGATATTTAGTTCATCAGGTGTGGTTGAATTGACAATTCAACTACTAATACTTGCAAATATTCTTTGGCCCGCCTTTTGTCGAATCAAAAAATTTGGATTGAATATTCTACCATCGAAAACTATTGCGATCCCTTATACTTGTGGGTTATCAACAAGCTACTGGCTACTATGAGAAATTGGAGTTTCCACATCTTCTGACAATGCCATGGAGCAAATCGGTGCAGCAAAACTTGTACCTCTTGCCATACATCATGTAATCGTAGGTAGATGCGGCAGAAGTCTTCATCGATGGTGGCGTATAATGAGCACTACATGAAACACCAGAAAGTTTGATGTGGCACTATGTCGAATAGGTTCCAGGCAGAATTGAGCTCTCCTATTCTTGACCTCTACAACCCGTCAGCACGTTGGTGTAGCGAGAGAAGACCGGGGAAGAGTTTATGGTTCAAAGTCTAGGATTAAGGTTTTAAATAGACTTTTCTCAAATGCATATTAATGGAAAAAAAAAATTATTGAGAATAACCACTTATTTTTCTTCCGATGCAAACAAAAGATTGTTTCCATGCGTACTGAAGTTTGCTTCTATAGTATAATTTTTTCCATACAACTGAAACTTGTGTTGAATGTATGGACTTTTTGTTTATACAATCAAAGTAAAACTTCTATATTTTCGATGTTACTACTCAATAATACCATTGCTAGCTTCGTCCATCCATATATTTATGAAAACCCACATATATTCTTCCTTCTCATCTATACCAGTTCCTCATACTTACATACACAAGTTTCTCATTGGGTACATACGTATTTGCATCCACTAACAATTATGCTTCCCTTACGTGCATCACATACTAAGCAACACTACGTTATAAAAACTAAATTCCACTTTTAGTGTGACAAAGAGGATGTCAGGTCAAGCTGGCGACGCTACTATGGTGATGATGTTGCATGGGAAGGTGGAGGGAAGATAAAAGAACTTGATGGGCTTCGCAGCCATGAATTGGGCGTCGACGGCCCCTATGGTGGCGTCTTTAAAAAACTAGGCAAAAGGCTTGCCCCATTCATTAATTAAGGAGTTTAGAGTACATATTACCGACTGCACAACTTAGCCCTGATACGTCTCCGTCGTATCTAATTTTTGGTAATATTCTACAACTTTCATATACTTTTGGTAACTTTTTATATTATTTTTGGGATTAACATATTGATCCAGTGCCCAGTGCCAGTTCCTGTTTGTTGCATGTTTTATGTTTCGCAGAAAACCCATATCAAACGGAGTCCAAACGGGATAAAAATGGACGGAGAATATTTTTGGAATATTTGTGATATTTGGGAAGAAGAATCAACGCGAGACGGTGCCCAAGGGGGCCACAAGGCAGGGGGGCGCGCCCCTGACCCTCGTGGGCACCCTGTAAGCCGGTTGCTGCTCTTCTTTGGCTGCAAGAAAGCTAATTTTTGGAGAAAAAATCATTCCGAAGGTTTCAATCCAATCGGAGTTACGGATCTCCAGATATATAAGAAACGTTGAAAGGGCAGAAACAGGGAAGGAAGAAATAGAGAGAGACAGAGAGACAGATCCAATCTCGGAGGGGCTCTCGCCCCTCCCACGCCATGGAGACGATGGACTAGACGGGAAACCCTTCTCCCATCTAGGGAGAAGGTCAAGGAAGAAGAAGAAGAAGGGGCCGGGGCTCTCTCCCCCTTGCTTCCGGTGGCGCCGGAACACCGCCGGGGGCCATCATCATCACCGCAATCTACACCAACACCGCCATCATCTTCACCAACATCTCCATCACCTTCCTCCATCCATATTCAGCGGTCCACTCTCCCGCAATCTGTTGTACCCTCTACTTGAACATGGTTCTTTGTGCTTCATATTATTATCCAATGATGTGTTGCCATCCTATGTTGTCTGAGTAGATTTTTGTTGTCCTACCGGTGATTGATGAATTACTATGATTTGTTTAATTTGCTTGGGGTTATGTTGCTGTCCTATGGTGCTCTCCGTGCCGCGCAAGCGTGAGGGATTCCCGTTGTAGGGTGTTGCAATACGTTCATGATTAAGCTTATAGTGGGTTGCTTGAGTGACAGAAGCATAAACCTGAGTAAGGGGGTTGTGGTGTATGGGATAAAGGGGACTTGATGCTTTAATGCTATGGTTGGGTTTTACCTTAATGATCTTTAGTAGTTGCGGATGCTTGCTAGAGTTCCAATCATAAGTGCATATGATCCAAGAAGAGAAAGTATGTTAGCTTATGCCTCTCCCACATAAAACATGCTATCGGTCTAGCAAGGTAGTCAATTGCTTAGGGAAAATTTCACAACTCCTACCACCACTTTTTCACACTCGCTATACTAACTTTATTGCTTCTTTATCTAAACAGCCCCTAGTTTATATTTACGAGGTCTTTATTATCTTGCAAACCTATCCAACAACACCTACAAAGTCCTTCTTGTTTCATACTTGTTTTAGGTAAAGCGTACGCTAAGCATGCGTAGAGTTGTATCGGTGGTCGATAGACCTTGAGAGAATATTTGTTCTACCTTTAGCTCCTCGTTGGGTTCGACACTCTTAATTATCGAAAGAGGCTACAATTGATCCCCTATACTTGTGGGTTATCAAGACCTTTTTCTAGCGCTGCTGCCGGGGAGTCATAGCGTGGGGTGAATATTCTCGTGTGTGCTTGTTTGCTTTATCACTAAGTAATTTTTATTTGCTGTTCTTAGTTGTTTTATATCTTTAGTTATGGGTAGGAAACGCAAAATACCAAAAAAATTAGTTGTACCTACTGAACCAATGATTGAAGAACCACTCAAAATCTATCACACTCCTGAAGCTTTTTACTTGGATCATCTTCGATCCCTTTGTGCTCGTGCTAAAACCCCCACTAGCTTAGTTGAGGGCAAATCTTTAATGAGCATGCTTGTTATGTGCGACACCGTATATCTGAAAAAGGGAAACTTTTACTGGATCAAATTCATCGTTTGCAATGCTATGCTTGGAATTTATGTGAAATATATGATTTTACTTGTTGTTCTGAAAACCCTAAGAAACACCTTCCCTGCCAATGTGAGTTTAGTGATAATGGAATCGTATCTTCGTATGCTAAGGGTGTTTATAATTACTATGATGTTCAACAAATTGAAGAATTTGTTGCTTTTAAGGGTGCTTATGAAATTGCTTCTTTGATTGAAAAGTATGATTCTACTCTCTACAAATCTGAAAATTTTGTCATACTTAAATATTGTTATGATAATTATGCTTCTAATGCCTATGTTAAAAAATATTTTGCAGGAGTCTATGGAAGAAGAAATTGATGAAATTGTGAGCTCATTGGATGAAAAAGATGATGAGGAGAGCGAAGGGATAAAAGGAGGAAGAGCGTATTAGCTACCCGTGCCCACCTTCTAATGAGAGTAACTCTTCAACTCATACATTGTTTAATTTCCTTTCGTGCTTACTGACGGATGATTGCTATGATGATTGTTATGATCCCGTTGATTCTTTTGAAATATCCCTTTTTGTAGATGCTTGTGGCCAAGATGCCAATATGAATTATGCTTATGGAGATGAACTTGCTATAGTTCCTTATGTTAAACATGAAATTGTTGCTATTGCACCCACGCATGATAGTTCTATTATCCTTTTGAACTCTCCAAACTACACTATATCGGAGAAGTTTGTGCTTATTAAGGATTATATTGATGGGTTGCCTTTTACCATTGCACAGGATAATTTTGATGAATGTAATATGCATGCGCTTGCTGCTCCTACTTGCAATTATTGTGAGAGAGGAAGTATATTTCCACCTCTCTATGTTTCCAATACGATAGAATTGCAAGAAACTGCTTATACTATGCATTGGCCTTTACTTGGTGTGCATGAATTGTTCTTTTATGACATGCCGATGCACAACAAGAGAGTTAGACTTCGTCATTGATTGATATATGTTACTTTGTGCTCACTACTAAATTACAAATCATTGTTAATTAAAATTGCCTTTGATATACCTTGGGATCCGGGTGGATCCATTACTTGAGCACTATATGCCTAGCTTAATGGCCTTAAAGAAAGCGCTACCAGGGAGACAACCCGGAAGTTATAGATAGCCATTTATTTCTGTTGAGTGCTTTTATATAGTCTTAAAACAAAAAAAATATAAAGAGGGGAACCCAAAACTTTTCAAAAAAGGAAAGTGAAAGTGAGAGAGACAAGCATGTTGAAGTGGGGGAGCTCGTTGAACTTTGTTCATGCTCACGGAAACTTTGTGAATCTTAATTACAGAAACATTTCGTCAAAAATAATTATCCCCTTGTACAATTCCATTGTATTATAAAAATAATGTGTTAAGGTTTGGCTTTGGGATGTTTACAATGCTTGTTGGTTTGTACGGTGCAGGACAGAAACTTTGGCTGTAGTGCGCGATTTAACATTTTTTACTGGAACATCAGACGGTTCTAAAACTTTTTTCAGTGTCTTGATGTACAAATTTTTTATCTTTCCTAATTTTTGTAGAATTTTTGGGGTACCAGAAGTGTGGTGAATGTTCAGATTGCTACAGACTGTTCTGTTTTGACAGATTCTGTTTTTTGATGCATAGTTTACTTGTTTTGATGAAACTATCAATTTCTATCAGTGGATCAAGCCATGGAAAAGTTATATTAAAGTATACAAAATTCAAAAACAAAATATGAATTGGTTTGCAACAGTACCTAGAGTAGTGATTTGCTTTATTATATTAACGGATCTTATCGAGTTTTCTGTTGAATTTTTGTGTGGATGAAGTGTTTGATCGAGGAGGTCTCGATATGAGGAAAAGGAAGAGAGGCAAGAGCTCAAGCGTGGGGATACCCAAGGCACCCCAAGTAAATATTCAAGGAGACTCAAGCGTCTAAGCTTGGGGATGCCCCGGAAGGCATCCCCTCTTTCTTCAACAAGTATCGGTATGTTTTCGGATTCGTTTCGTTCATGCGATATGTGCAAATCTTGGAGAGTCTTTTGCATTTAGTTTTCACTTTTCTTTTATGCCCCATGCTGGTATGAGATAGTTCGTCATTGATTTATAGAATGATCATTGCACTTCACTTAAATCTTTTGAGTATGGCTTTATAGAATGCTTCATGTGCTTCACTTATATCATTCGAAGTTTGGATTGCATGTTTCTCTACACATAGAAAACCGCCATTTGTAGAATGCTCTTTTGCTTCACGTATATTTGTTAGAGCGTGGGCATATCTTTTGTAGAAAGAATTAAACTCTCTTGCTTCACTTATATCTATTTAGAGAGATGACATGAATTGGTCATTCACATGGTTAGTCATAAAATTCTACATAAAACTTGTAGATCACTGAATATGATATCTTTGATTCCTTGCAATAGTTTTGCGATATGAAGATGGTGATATTAGATTCATGCTAGTGGGTAGTTGTGGATTAGTAGAAATACTTGTGTTGAGGTTTGTGATTCCCGAAGCATGCACGTATGGTGAACCTTTATGTGATGAAGTCGGACCATGATTTATTTTTTGTTTGTCATCCTTTGTGTGGAGGTCGGGATCGCGCGATGGTTAACTCCTACCAACCCTTCCCCTAGGAGCATGCGTGTATTACTTTGTTTCGATGGCTAATAAATTTTTGCAATAAGTATGCGAGTTCTTAATGACTAATGGTGAGTCCATGGATTATACGCACTCTCACCCTTCCATCATTGCTAGCCTCTTCGGTACCGTGGATTGTCCTTTCTCACCTCGAGAGTTGGTGCAAACTTCGCCGGTGCATCCAAACCCCGTGATACGATACGCTCTATCACACATAAGCCTCCTTATATCTTCCTCAAAACAGCCACCATACCTACCTATTATGGCATTTCCATAGCCATTCCGAGATATATTGCCATGCAACTTCCATCATCATCATATACATGACTTGAGCATTCATTGTCATATTGCTTTGCATGATCGTAAGATAGCTAGCATGATGTTTTCATGGCTTGTCCATTTTTGATGTCATTTCTATGCTAGATCATTGCACATCCCGCACATCACGGAGGCATTCATATAGAGTCATATATTTGTTCTAGGTATCGAGTTGTAATATTGAGTTGTAAGTAAATAAAGTGTGATGATCGTCATTATTAGAGCATTGCCCCAGTGAGAAAAGGATGATGGAAGCAATGATTCCCTCACAAGTTGGGATGAGTCTCCGGACTTTATGAAAAATAAAAGAGGCCAAAGAAGCCCAAATAAAAATAAAAGAGGCTAAAGAAGCCCAAATAAAAAAAGAGGCCAAAGAAGCCCACCAAAAAATAAAAATAAAAGAAAAAAAGAAAATAAAAAAATGATGAGAGAAAAAGAGAGAAGGGGCAATGTTACTATCCTTTTGCCACACTTGTGCTTCAAAATAGCACCATGTTCTTCACATAGAGAGTCTCCTATATTGTCGCTTTCATATACTAGTGGAAAATTTTCATTATAGAACTTGGCTTGTATATTCCGATGACGGGCTTCCTCAAATGCCCGAGGTTTTCATGAGCAAGCAAGTTGCATGCACACCCAATTAGTTTCCAGTTTTAGCTTTCATACACTTGTAGCTCTTAGTGCATCTGTTGCATGGCAATCCCTACTCCTCACATTGACATCAGTTGATGGGCATCTCCATAGCCCGTTGATTAGCCGCGTCGATGTGAGACTTTCTCCTTTCTTGTCTTCTCCACATAACCCCCACCATCATATTCTTTTCCACCTATAGTGCTATATCCATGGCTCACGCTCATGTATTGCGTGAAAGTTGAAAAAGTTTGAGAATACTAAAGTATGAAACAATTGCTTGGTTAAAACCGGGGTTGTGCATGATTTAAATACTTTGTGTGGTGAAGATGGAGCATAGCCAGACTATATGATTTTGTAGGGATAACTTTCTTTGGACATATTGTTTTGAAAAGACATGATTGCTTTATTAGTTCGCTTGAAGTATTATCGTCTTAATGTCAAATGATAGACTATTACTTTGAATCACTCATGTCTTAATTTTCATGTCATGGTTATATTACATGATCAAGATTATGCTAGGTAGCATTCCACATCAAAAATTATCTTTTATCATTTACCTACTCGAGGACGAGCAGGAATTATTCTTGGGGATGCTGATACGTCTCCGTCGTATCTATAATTTTTGATTGTTCCATGCCAATATTCTACAACTTTCATATACTTTTGGCAACTTTTTATATTATTTTTGGGACTAACATATTGATCCAGTGCCCAGTGCCAGTTCATGTTTGTTGCATGTTTTATGTTTCGCAGAAAACCCATATCAAACGGAGTCCAAACGGGACAAAACGGACGGAGAATATTTTTGGAATATTTGTGATATTTGGGAAGAAGAATCAATGCGAGACGGTGCCCGAGGGGGCCACGAGGCAGGGGGTGCGCCCCTGACCCTCGTGGGCACCCCGTAAGGCGATCGCTGCTCTTCTTTGGCCGCAAGAAAGCTAATTTTCGGGAAAAAAATCATGGCGAAGGTATCAATCAAATCGGAGTTACGGATCTCCAGATATATAAGAAACGGTGAAAGGGCAGAATCAGGGAAGGCAGAAACAGAAAGAGACAGAGAGATAGATCCAATCTCGAAGGGCTCTCGCCCCTCCCACGCCATGGAGACCATTGACGAGAGGGTAAACCCTTCTCCCATCTAGGAAGAAGGTCAAGGAAGAAGAAGAGAAAGGGGGGCTCTCTCCCCCTTGCTTCCGGTGGCGCCGGAACGCCGCCGAGGGCCATCATCATCACCGCGATCTACACCAACACCGCCATCATCTTCACCAACATCTCCATCACCTTCCCCCATCCATATTCAGCGGTCCACTCTCCCGCAACCCGCTGTACCCTCTACTTGAACATGGTGCTTTATGCTTCATATTATTATCCAATGATGTGTTGCCATCCTATGATGTCTGAGTAGATTTTTGTTGTCCTATCGGTGATTGATGAATTACTATGATTTGTTTAATTTGCTTGTGGTTATGTTGCTGTCCTATGGTGCTCTCCGTGCCGCGCAAGCGTGAGGGATTCCCGTTGTAGGGTGTTGCAACACGTTCATGATTCGCTTATAGTGGGTTGCTTGAGTGACAGAAGCATAAACCTGAGTAAGGGGGTTGTGGTGTATGGGATAAAGGGGACTTGATGCTTTAATGCTATGGTTGGGTTTTACCTTAATGATCTTTAGTAGTTGCGGATGCTTGCTAGAGTTCCAATCATAAGTGCATATGATCCAAGAAGAGAAAATATGTTAGCTTATGCCTCTCCCACATAAAACATGCTATCGGTCTAGCAAGGTAGTCAATTGCTTAGGGACAATTTCACAACTCCTACCACCACTTTTCCACACTCGCTATACTAACTTTATTGCTTCTTTATCTAAACAGCCCCTAGTTTATATTTACGAGGTCTTTATTATCTTGCAAACCTATCCAACAACACCTACAAAGTCCTTCTTGTTTCATACTTGTTTTAGGTAAAGCGTACGCTAAGCGTGCGTAGAGTTGTATCGGTGGTCGATAGAACTTGAGAGAATATTTGTTCTACCTTTAGCTCCTCGTTGGATTCGACACTCTTAATTATCGAAAGAGGCTACAATTGATCCCCTATACTTGTGGGTTATCAAGACCTTTTTCTAGCGCCGTTGCCGGGGAGTCATAGCGTGGGGTGAATATTCTCGTCTGTGCTTGTTTCCTTTATCACTAAGTAATTTTTATTTGTTGTTCTTAGTTGTTTTTTATCTTTAGTTATGGATAGTTAATGCAAAATACTAAAAAAATTAGTTGTACCTACTGAACCAATGATTGAAGAACCACTCAAAATCTATCACAATCCTGAAGCTTTTTACTTGGATCATCTTCGATCCCTTTGTGCTCGTGCTAAAACCCCCACTAGCTTAGTTGAGGGCAAATCACGCGGCCTGATCTTGCTGAAGTATGTAGCCTGGGTGGCCTCTCTCATCGTGTGTCCCTTGGGGTAGCGTCGGCGGCATCGTAGCAGGAGATGCACGAGAATGGGGGAAGTGAGTCGAGCGCGCGCTAGCTGAGAGCTAGATTAGTTGGCAACGGGGGAGGGGGGATGAGCTAATCGACGACGAGATCGAGCAAGATTTTGGCAGGACTGCAATGTGGAAGAAAAATGACAAAGAACAATGTGTGGTCATCCTTCCGGATTAAGCTCTGTTTGTGCGCGCTAGTGGACTAGTGGGCCACATAACCCACCTAGTTGTAGCCGAAGAAAACGTCTCGTTTGATCTCATCCGGCCCAACGACGCGACCACCACCGGCGGAGGCCGAGGCAGGTCGACCGGACGAGATCATTACCATGAAACAGTCAATTAAGGAAACAAACAAAAAGACGGGGAGACTTGTATAGGATCTCACAGTGGGATCAATCAGGTCAATTTTCTGAAAAATACAAAACATGTTCAAACATTCTCAAAAGAAATCTAGTCACACATCAATGTTTGATGTACAAACTAAAAAGATTGAGCTCCTAATTCGACCTGCACTAATAGAAACAAAAAGAAAATAATCGGATGTGAATAGTGTCAAAATACTATTCACTAAAGGTTGCCACTATTTTGCATTATAATTTGTCTTTTTTGAATCTCTAACTGTACAACGAGTTTTGAGCTGATTTTTCGTAGTTGTGGAGATACCCCGCATATATGTGATCAAATATTCTTAGATTTTTATCAAAATGTCCAAATATGAAATTTTGTGGTTGATCTCTTTTTTGTTTTGAAAACTGTGGTTGATGTTATTGGTATTAGGGCATGTACAGTAGTTGATAAGAAAGTCTTATCTTAATCCTTGCATTTAGTTTAGAGATGGCAATAAAAATATGTCTACAATGAGTTATCTCTTAGTTTTATCTTCAATAACTAGCAATTCCTAAAAACATGGTGAGACATTATGCTAACAGATCATCTCTTAAATAAGATAAGACAAACATTTTCTTATGATTTCTCTCTCCTCCACCTCTACGTTTATCCTACGTGGCACTCCTAAGATAGCACCATTGTACATGCCCTTACCATCTAATGTGAGATCATATACTAGTCTCCCCCAATAAAAAGAAATATGGAAGCAATAAACAAATTAGCAAATCTCACACGGGCCTCCGTGCACTTGATATAATGGTCTTCCACTAGTCTCTGATAATCTGTCGGGATGTCAGTGGCCTGTTTCTTGGTGCTTCCTCACTAGTTTATGAGGGACTAACCCAACCATCAACCCTTGAAGCTATCGCTTGTAGCGAAGCTCTCTCACTAGCTCTGGACCTCAATCTACAAAAGGTACAGATTGCTTCACACTGCTTGCAAGTTGTGCGCAATATCCGAGAGAAGAATCCATGTAGTTATGGCGTGATCATTGAAGCAATCCTAGTGAAGGAGTCATTTCAAGAAATGTCTATTAGTCATGAGCATAGAGCATGCAATTTAGAAGCTCACAACTTAGTTATAGCTTCTACTTCCCTAGAGAGTGGGTGCCATGTCTGGCAAACCTCCCCTCGCCCCCCACCTATAGCTTGTATCCCTAGAAACATTGTTTAATAAAGCTATATGGTTGATCTAAAAAAAGCAAAGCGATGCGTAGTGATGCCAAAATAAAAATATGCTTAGCTTCTTTTAGAAAAAAAATTGTGCTTAGCTTAGCTTTGTTCATCGCGAGCACAAAATTCTCGGTTCAGATCCGAAATAATGAATCCCGATTATTATTATTATTTTAACTAGGAGAATAATTCCCTGATATATGCCTACCTTTTGCCTGTTGACCTAATTGAGTCGAGAAACGTCTTGGCGCGGCCGACTACAGCATAATGGCGGCGGAGACCAGATCATCGGAGCTGCGAAACAAGATAACCCGCGGGGACGACGACATGGAAGACGAGGGAGGCATGGAGCCCAAGAAGATGAAAACGACTCTGACGACGGAGCAAGACGGCGACAAGGAGTTGGAGATTTTATCTCTGCTCCGCGAGCCCTACGTTCCCAACGGGCTAAAAGAGCATATATTCGCCGCCTACAAGCTCGCCAAAGACAGGCGTGCCAACCACTTCTACATCAAGATGTGGCGGTATTTGAATAAATTGTAATGAGGTTGTACTTAAGCTCAAGGAGCTTCAAAACACTCGTGTCGGTCTGTTCCAACACTTTGCTTTTGCCTTTTGTTTTTGCCTTTCCGATTCTTTTTGGTTGCAAGTTAGTTCTCAAAAACCCAAATAAAAATAAAAACAGAATAAGCTTTGCTTTCCTGTTTTTATTTATCCCCTTGGAGTTCATTTGCATTTTGTTTTCAGAGGAGTTTATCTATATCAAGGCAACGAGGAATGCAAGAGTAAGGAAGAGAAGTGTGTAAATTCACAACCATGAAGGTATGTCCTACGACCCCGTCTTTTGCACTTGGACACTTAGAGTAGATATAGTAGTTGTATGTGTGATATGTGTAGTGGGTGTGAGTCATGATAGTTGATACAAAGATTTTGCTCTAGTAGCTGAAATAATTACGTAGCCTTTGTTTTCTCTAATTTATACAACTAAGGCTTGCCATGGGACAATTTTTGAATAAAATAAAATTAACCAAGTATAACTTTGCGCAAGAGAAAGTCTTTCAAGACTTGGGAGTTGAGGAATTGTAGAGGAAGTGATGTTTAACATGCTCAACCCCATGTTGTTAATTTTAATAGACTTGATAGCACTTGTGGATTAAATTTTCTAGAGGAACTTACTTGAAAGGTGGGTGAGATTATGCCAAAAATGTGTGTTGTATATCTCAACATGGTGTTACAGCCTTCGGCTGGTGCCATGCCCTCTGCTACTATATGTGTGTTTATGTGTGTAAATGTAGCTTCGTCACCTTTCTTGATGTTATGCCGAGGACTCCGCTGAGCAATGGACGATCCATCAAGAGTGACAGCTCAGATTTCGGTTGTGAGTTTGTTACTATACGTAGTGGCAACACTACAAACGAATATTATTTGGCTTTCTCTTGAGTGTGTGTGTATGTGGTAAATAAAGGGGACTGATCAAAAGAGTTCGAAAGGGACATTATTGCTAAAGGTCCATAGTTTCCAAACATTAAGCCATAACGAAAACCTATTCTTGATAACTTATTTGGCATAATCTCCTTCACATGACAATCAAAGTTCTAGCAAATAATGATTGAAACAAAGGGTTTAAGAGCCTAGAGGAGGAGACAATTGTGGGTGTGCTCAGGAGCACTTGAGCATCATGTTTCACTACATGCTTTATACTCACTAACTTATGTTTTCATGGTTGTATCATAAAAAACTCTTTCGTGCATTCCCGGCAAGCAAGTGTTGTCTAGATTAAATGAAATGAAGTGTTGCAAAGTTGTTTTATTTAGTGGATCATAAACTTTGTGTTGATTATCTTTGCTTCAATAACACTTGCACTATAACCATGTCACCACTATATCTATGATAAGTTTTCAGGTCAAGAAGCGGAGGACTATCTAGGCATACCGATCATAAGTGAACCAAAACCTTCTGGTTATTTTGGTTTAAACAACTGAGTTCCTTATGCTTCGGATTTCTCTCTATGTTACTCGAGGACGATCAAGTTTAAGCTTGCGGGAGTTGACGAGTGATATTTTTACACTCGTTTCAACCTTGTTTAAACTGAATTATTTCACCAAAAGAGATCTATTCGCTCCGATATTGCCACTAATGACTAACGAATGCAAAGGATTCCACAAATCCTCTCTTTGCTAACTTTTTCATAGGAAATGGGCTAAAAAGGGAAGAAATCACGTGGGAGAAAGCAAAGGAAGTAAAATGGAGAAGAAATAAGTCACCGGGAGGCGCTAGAAGGCCACCAAAGGCAAAGACGGCGTTCCATGCGACCTCACGCGCTCGCATGAATGGTAGTTTGGCATGGAAATCGAGGCAGGTCGTCCACCTGAACAACTTTTATACAGGGGACCGTGTCAAAATGCCAATAGAACAAGGAGAAAAGGAGCATCGAGCACAGCCAGAACCTATTCATCATCATCCTCAACCATAAACCCCAGCCGCCACCATTTTGACCTCCATAGCCATCTCAACCACCATAGTGCTCTCTCATCTAGTTCATACTTGTAGTCGTGCATAGCGCAAGGCATCCAATGTAAGACATATTGCAATCAATCAATCCCAAGATGCGTTCTTCAATGATTTCTTCTCGCGATCTGATCTCCATGTGTGAGTAGTTCGGTAAGGTACGGGGTGAGGCACGAGCCTTGCAGCCCCAGGTATTTGGTGAAGGGATCAATGGAAGTCTTTGACACAACGTCTCGTATGTGTGAAATAAAATTGTTTCGTGAAGTATCTCTTGTCTTGTCCGTGATCTTCATCCCTGCAGGGACCCAGAATCATGGAGATTGAGCGGCGGTGAGGCTAGGAGCAATGGGACCGTGAAGTGTTATACCGAACACCTGTGATAGTAAGGTTTAGTATGGTAACCATGGATCATACCCTTGGGGATTCATGTGGTGTAGTCATTAAATGCCCAATGCTTTTGTCCGATATTATTAGCTTAATTATAGGGGTAACCCCACGAGACAGATAGGGCCTTCGATAGGACAATTGATGCTTGATGCAGGACTCATGCCGGTCAAGATGTTATTTGGACACATTCCCCATTCTGATACGAAGCAAGCACCTCTTGATGGGTGAATTCCCGAGCACAAACTAATATCATTTTTTATCCCAACACCAATACATAGTTATAAGCATTAAGACCTCATCCCCATACCTTCTTTTATTATAAGTGTTTGAATCACAATTTGCTTGCTGATCCGGTCAAAAGCTGGATTTGACACTTTGGCAAAAGCTTGCTACAGACCATCGCTTCAAGGGAGTCTTCCTCTCGTGGGTTAGATACTCAGGGTCACCTCTGGGAGTAGGTGTGGGATACCCTTGTTCCAATACTTGATCAATAAAAAGGAGATATCAGCCGGCCATAGCCTAACCCGAGCACGCCTAGCTGCCCCGAGACAGCAAGGAGGGTTGCCGTGCGCCGCCCGCCTAAGCCAAGGCCACCAGATCGAGGCCACACCGCCACCAAGGGGAGGACATGGCAGATCTGGCACCTTCCCAAGCACGAGCCCCACCCCCATTGTTCCGCAGCACCACAATGTGAGTCGTCGTCGTCCGCTGCCGCCATTGAGCCCAGCCCCGCTGCCACACGCCACCCCGCATGCACGCCGAGTACCCATCGACCACCATTGAGACCTCCTGCACAAGAACCACCGGGCAGGACCACGTAGCCACCACGCCGATGCCCACCTACCTCGCCACCGACGCGCACCAGCAAGCGCCGCTGTGAAGACAGAGGGAACCGCACGGCCGAGACCCATGCATCTTGGTGCTCCCTCCCAGACCCACCTGCCCGCACCATGCGTCCGCGCGAGAAGGAGGAAGTTTCCCCGCCGCCAGCCACCGTGAGAGGCTTTGCCCAGGCAGATCCGGCCGGCGGTGGCGAGCGGGTAGGGACGGGCGGGGATAGGAGCCGGGGGCGAGCCGGCGCCCCAGTCACCCGCAAGGGGACGACGCGGGGGCAAGGGTTGGGGCGTAGTTGATCTCATTGATATTATCTTCTAATAATGTGAGATCCTATAAAATCTCCCTCGATAAAAAAACAGAACGGGAAATTATTAGAATCAACCGACCTATCACAACTATAGTTCCACCGCAAGCTCAGCCGTCAGATACAAGTTTAATTAGACGAAGCGCGGCCTCTATAAGCCGCTCAAGACCTACACCACTTGGACACGTGCCTCTGCCTTTTTTCTGCAACATCATCTGGGTTGCAGAAATCGTTCCATGTTACAAAAGTATTAAGATGAGAAAAAAATTATGCAACATCATATGTGTTGCATAAGTCCCTCCGCAATGATACTCATGTTTCAAAAAAGTAAGACGAAAAAAAATCTACTACAAAATTTTTGCTGCAAATATTTCTACAACGAGAGGTCCGTTGCAAGCGTTTTTGCAACATTACCTTTATTGCAATGGGAGGAAAGAGCCGGGCCAATGGATGGATGACCCCAGATCAAACGGCTGTGAAGGTGACCGATGTTTCAAAATGATTGGTCAGCGGACGCGTAGTGTCGCTCAGAAAGTAATCTTTGTTGCAATAAACAAATCAGTGAATCTCATATGGGCCTCCGTGCACTTGATCTAATTGACTTCCACTGATAGGAAGCAAAACGATGCGTAGTGATGCCAAAAGAAAAAAAATCTGCTTAGCTTTTTTTTAGAATAAAAATATGTGCTTAGCTTAGCAAGCTTCATCTCCAGCACAAAATTCTCGGCCCAGATCCGAAATAATGAATCCCGATTATTAGTCTTCTTAATTAACTAGGAGAATAATTCTGTGATATACACACACCTACCTGTTGCCTGTTGACCTAATCGGATCGAGAACCGTCTTGGCGACGGCCGACTACTTCATAATGGCGACGGAGACCAGATCATCGGAGCTGCGATCCAAGACAACCCGCGGGGACGACCACGTGGAAGAAGACGAGGAAGGCAGGGAGCCCAAGAAGATGAAAACAACTCTGGCGACGGAGCAAGACAAAGACGGATTTCGTCTCCTCTCCGCGAGCCATACGTTCCCGACGGTTCACCGCCTACAAGCTCGCCAAAGCCAAATTCTCTGAGGACCCCCCCCCCGCCGCGCGCCCTCTCCCTCCCTCTCTCATCCTTCTGATCCTACTGCAGATCGCGTGAACAAGCTGCTGCCCACGTGCCAATACTTTCAAACGCCGCTCGTCTCCGTCCCCGACGCCGGGAGGAAGGCCGTGCTCCCGGCCGCCAGATCCCTCATCCGCCTCTCCTCCTCTGTCGGTACGTGCACGTGCACGCCCATCGGACGGACCATCATGCTCCTACATGTATGCATGCTTTGCTCACACGAGAACTTGCAGGCCGCCAGCCGCTCGCGCGGTCCGCCGGTCTCTGGATCGATTGGGACGAGGGGAACGGAGCCGGCATTGTTTTGGCATCCGCGCATCTCATCCGTGCCAAGGAGCCGCTGCCCAAAGACTACTGGATGCTCAAAGATCGGCACCTGTATCATCCCGGTGCTCAAGTGAGTAGCACCGATCATGCAACCGCAAAACTAGGGTCCCGATAACTGCCACACGTGTGGCATGAATAGGAACCCGCCCGCACACCTCGTGTGACATGGACAGGAACCAGCCCGCACGACCACGTCCGCGCGCACAAAAGCACGGCCCGCACGTCCGGTGTGTGGCAACCCCGCCCGGACGTGCGGGCCAGAGGACCCAGCAGCCCGCACGATCCAGCCGTCCCGGCCTCTTCTCCCACCTCCCGAATCCCGACTGCCGCCATCTTCTCCCACCTCCCGAACCCCTACCTCCATCGCCGGCCTTCTCTGGTTGCCATGGCAACCAGAGCAGATCCGTAGGCCCTTCCCACCGCAACCCACACCCCCACACTTCCCCCCGCAACCCCACCCCCACCCCCTCCCCCCACCCCCAATCCAACAACGCCCTTCGAAGACGACCAACTAAAAGCAGGTGAATCTTCCGATCTCCCTAATGCTTCTGACCCTTCTACGTGGCACAGAAAATTGCAAAATTACCGACGAGGTTGGCAACTAGATCCATCCTACAGGGGTAATACACTACATGGGTTGTGTGTCTTCGCAGTTGCCAAGCAGAATACACTAGATCTGCCATGTACTACGTAAGAGATAACCGTAAGTTCTCACTAGGTTGATGCACGTAGTTGGTAAATGAATGGATGTGTATGAATCCATAAAAAGGTAGAGCAAATTGAGAAATTTGGAATAATGGGGGGTGTGAGAATTAATTGCCACTGGTGTCTAACGTCAGTTGCCACCTATCATTGTCGTCAACTGCCACCATGCCAACTTATTGCTTGCCATCCTATTGTAGTGGCTGTTGCCATCTTATCGAGCGGATAGCTAGCACCCAAAAATTTAGAAAAAAGAGTGTCCATGTGCATGTCCTACTTGCCGCGATGCGTTGGTTGCCTACACATAAAAATGTAATAACACTGACATGTTATCTTCTATGTGCAAGCAGCGGAAGAATGCAATTCTTCTGGATTGTTGATGCGTTCTTGTTCATGCAGTGATTGAGAACACATTGGAAGAAGCGAGACGCGGAAAAAATGAATCACGAAGATGGCGGCGATACTTGGGGTTCTCAAAGGCCGTAAACGGCCCCTTGGGATGCATCGTAGTACTGATCAACTCATTTCTGCAGGCCGTTGCTGCCACTACTAGAACAGTATGCAGGCATTGGTATGATGCATGATAACAAAAGAAAAGAACAGTTGCCATGTTACGCAACGATGAAGATGACATTCTACTTATGTCGCATACATCGTCATTTTTTCGCAGGTTCTTATGACCAAAACACACTCGGTGGGCCTCCGTGGCAAGTTCGCATACGTGACTATAACACTGACAAATGTACGGGCAGCCAACTTCAACTAGCTAATATGGCTAATCAAGGTAACGCATACGAAAAAGAACACATACTGGTCTGGACATGAAAAATAAACTTGCAAAAGTTGGCAAAAAGACTCACGAGTTATGACGGGTGAAAATGCAGAACCTTCATGCAGCACGTGGCATCAGGCAGCACCCATGTACCTGCCATCGACGTCATACACAGGTGAATTCATAAAAAAGTGAAGTTGCGGACGGTGAATTAGCAGAAGGAGCATAGTTGACAACTGCAGTTGCCATGACTGGACAACTGCAATTGCCATGGATAAAAAACTGCAGTTGCCATACCAGGGCAATTGCAGTTTATATCACCAGACAAGCTGCGATTACCATACCAGGGCAAGCTGCGGTTGTCATGCTAACACAAACTGCATTTGCCATGTCTTGACCAACTACTACGATGCTTACAGTTATTACGGTGGTGGTAACCCGGCAAGCGTCTTGTGGCAAGCTTCACGGGTTGCGTATAGAGCACGTCAATTTGGTGTCACTGCATCACACAAGATGGGCACATGCAGCACAACAAGGTAAGGAAAAAAATGAACCATAAAGGAGCACTACATTTGTTTTTGTGGCAAAAAATAGCACGTGACAAAAAAGAAGATTTGTAGCAGTGATGGTGGACAAAACCAAGCATAAAACGCTAATAAATGGTTGTGTGTAATGAGTCATGTATTGTCTTCGAAAATTTGCCAACTGCTAAAAGCATGTGTGCATCACTAATGGTTGATCGCATTTGCCTTGTGAGATCAGGCTTAGAATGCAATAGTTTTGATGCTAGAACACATTGGTTGCCATGTGTTGGTAGCAGATTTGCCGTGTATGCAGGAATTGCGGCTGCCATGCATATGTAACCCAAGTTTTCGTACTAAAAAGGAGCTGGTTGTCGTGCATTGGCAAACAATAGTTGCCATGTTTGTTGGACTGTAGCTGCCATGACTGGACAACTACAGTTGCCATACATGTCCACACGCAGACTCACGGCTTGCTGCTTGAAATGATGTCATGCCAAATCACTCGAAGTTGATGTGATCCGTTGCGGTAAACATGTTATTCAAACAAAAATCTTACTCTCGTACCTGTTTTTTCTATTACAGGGCCTACAACTACAGTGAACAGCGGCGCGGGGACATCTACTGCGGGGAGCTACGGCGCACGGAAGACGTTGCTCCACCAGCCAGCAGACAATCATGCCGCAAACAGTGTCGAGTCAGAGTCAGAAATGACAATCATTCCAGCAATGCCGACAAGCACCCCTTTGAACACAAGCACTGGCAACACTCAAGTAGATGGAAATGCCGCCGATACTGAAGTGAATGATGAAACTGACGACGACGCACAAGGGGATGAAGATGGTGGACAATCAGAGATCGTGGTACCTCAGTCACCGTACGTTGGGCAGAGATTTGAATCGTTCGAAGAAGCAAAGGAATTCTACCAGACATATGCAAAGTTCCATGGATACCATAGGAAAATTAAGAAAACTAACGAGCACAACAGAGGTGAGATGAGGTGCCACAAGGCACGGAGGAACAAGAAGGGGAAAGGTGTTGCGCCTGTCATTCCGGGACGAAAGAGAGGTATCATTCTCAAGACAGAATGCCCTGTCCGGTGTAAGCTAAACGTAGATGGAGCACAGTGGGTGGTCACTGAATATTTTGACGAGCACAACCACAAACTCATAAAGAAGTTCGACCTGGTAAAATTTCTGACCGCCCACAGAGGATTCACCCCCCTCGAAAGGAAATTCATAAAGCTGATACATGATTGTAACGTCGGTCCATCAAGAATGGTCCAGATACTATCACTCACCCACGTAAAAAGGGACTACGAGTAGCATGCCCTACATACCACCGACGCCACAAACCTACAGTGCAAAGTACCGTAGAGAGAGCAAGTTGGCCGACATAGAGGCCACAATGGCCTACTTCGATGAGAAAGCGAAGGAAGATCCAGATTTCTTCTACAGGATAAGGTTGGACGATGAGGACCGTGTCAGGAACATGTATTGGGTGGATGGTGCTGCAAGGAGAGCCTACAAACATTTCCGAGATTGCATTTCATTCGACGCGACGTATCTCACTAATATGTACAAGATGCCATGCGCTCCATTCATAGGAATAAATAACCACAATCAGCCGTTGCAGTTCGGGTCATGGGCTCATTCGAACGAAGACACGGATGGGTACGTTTATTGTTCAAGACTTTCTTGGAGTGCATGGATGAACTTGCTGCGATGAACATAATAATGCATCAGGATTTCAGCATGCATGCAGGCATAGAGGAGGTTCTTTCCGTTGGCGGCATGTGCAATCGCAGGTGGCACATTATAAAGAAGGCTGAGGAGACGCTAGGACCGTTCTTTGCTGACCGTCCGGAGCTGCACAAGGATTTCGAGTTGTGCGTGGACCACAGCTTGACGTTGGAGGAGTTTGAAAGGAGCTCGATGGCCATGACTGAAACACATCAAGTCCAAGACAACGAGACTCTTGTTAGCCTGTGGGAGAAGGGAATGTACTGGGTGCCGGCCTACTTCATGTAGTGCTTCTTCCCCTTTCTGCAGACTACACAGAGCAGCGAGGGGTTCAATGTTGTTTTGAAGCGGTACGTGAGCCCTGGCAACTCATTGCTACAGTTTGCCAAGCAGTACACAACTTTGCAACAAAAAAATTTGGGATCTGAGCTACAGCAAGAAGCGACCACAGCACTAAAGCAGCCAAAATTGCTAACGAATTTACCGATGGAGAGGCAAATGAGCAAGACATACACCAACAAGATCTTTAACAAGTAAGTCAGTTGCGTTACATCCCTATTTGCGCAAAATCACTAAGGCAGTAGGTGCCATATAGAGTGCAATGGAGTTTCCATGATATGCAGTTGCCATGTTTAATGAAATACTGTTTGCCATGCTTACTCAGCTGCAGTTGCCATGTTCAATGAAAATTCTGTTTTCCATGCTTGCTCGGATGCATTTTCCATGTTCAATGAAGTGCAGTTGCCATGTTTAATGCACTGTACTTCCATTGAGGCATGTTGGTATGCAAATGCCAATGTCAACTGAAAAATGTTATATTGTCGACACATATCTTTGAAATGCGATTGCCATGTTTACTAAAATGCAATCGCCATGTTTGTTGATATGCAATTGCCATGTTTACTCAACTGTAGATGCCATGTTTAATAAAAATGCAGTTGCCATGTTTTATGCAATGTGCTTCCATTGGGCAATGTTGGTGTGGAAATGACGATGTCCAGTTAAAAATGTACTACAGTTGCTATGTCTAGTGTACTGCAGTTGCCATGTCTGGTGTACTGCAGTTGCCATGTCTAATGTACTACAGTCGCCATGTCTAATGTACTATATTTGCCATGTTCAATGTAGTATTTTTTCCATGTTCAAACAAAATGTATTTCTATTTACATGACCACATAAGGTGGTACAAAAAAAGAGCGCCCGATAGTTTAACAGAAAACACACAAAACTTGCAGATTCCAGGAAGAAATAAAGCGTGCCAGCATGTTCACGGCTTTCCAGGTGGACGAACATATGTTCAAGGTGTGTTCTATTTTGGGCATGTCAGATTCTGAACCTGAAGACCCGGACAAAGGAAGGAACTACTTCGTCAAAGCCTCGATAGGCGAAGGCGAGTACTACAGCCAATGCTGCAAATTCGAACGGGACGGCGTTGTGTGCTGTCACATACTAAAAGTAATGGACATGAACGCTGTGACACGGATGCCCCGCCATTTCATAAGGCGGCGATGGACTTGGGACGCTGACGATGCGTTGGCGACGCAGACAACAAACGCAGTTCTGGCTGTGCATGACGAGAGACCCGAGTCAACCATGGAAGCCGTGAGGCACGCGTTGTCGACAAAGAACTATGCTGAGCTAATTGATGAAGCGTGCAAGAGTGATGAGACAGCGAGAGTCACGTAAAACACAGGAAGGCCACGAAAATAGAGCTTGATGAGATCAAGAAGAGGAAAGCCGAGGAAGCCTTACACCAGTTCCCCGCACATCAAGTGTGCCTTCATCCACGTGCCATCATCTGAAAACTCGGAGAGATAGGATCTGGAACAGCAAGCACACAAACCCAGGTCAGGAACCCACCCCGTTCCATCACAAAGGGACGTCCAAGAGAGGTAAGGTACAAGTCGGGATTGGAGATTCAAGCAAAACACAAGAAAACGAAGAAAGGGACGGGCAATCCATAAGCAAAAATTGGGGCGTTGTGACATGGTCCTTGTGGACATTTTATTTTGTACCCTAGATGTTGAGAATTTTTTTTAAATTGGGAGAATGACTCTTGAGGGGCATCAGAAGTTGAAGTAAAAAGCATTGAATGAATAAATGCAGTTGCCAGGTTATGGGTACTTAATCTGCCATGTTATGTGTAGTTAATCTGCCATGTTATGTGTAGTTAGTCTGCCATGCTATTTTATACTAAATATGCCATGCTATTTTATACTAAATATGCCATGCTAGTTGTCTTGGATCTGCCATGTTAGTTGTCTTTGGATCTGCCATGTTAGTTGTCTTTGGATCCGGCATGTTAATTATCTTTGGATCTGCCGTGTTGTTTGTACCGGATCTGCCATGTTAGTTGTCTTGAAAATATGCCATGGTATTTGTAATGACTCTGCATGGCATATATTTCCATGACAATTCGGACGGTTTAGTGACACATAGTGTGTTGTGTGCAATGTATGGGAAACAAGTTGGAAAAAGCGTAGCGATGCATAAACCGCAGCAAAGGTTGTGGCTACATTATCGACCTACCCATGCTAGCCGGTGCAGTTAGCGATGAAAAAGAAGAAGCAAAATAGCCAAAATGAAAAACGACGATGACTTTCACTACCCATGTCTGATGAACTTTAAAACATCATAGACACATTCGAAACAGCAAACTCGTGCTAGAAGCGATGAAACATATCTGATGTAACACCTAAAAAGGTTCACATCCACACATATATTACAGAGACTATTCAAATGTCGCTCACACACCACCACTAAATAGTAGGCTACGCGGGGTTGCAGTCATAACATAGCACACGAACATAGTTTTTGACGAGAACAAAGAGATAGTACCTTACATTCCTCGGCAACAGAATGTAAGGTATGCGTCCGGTGTGTAACGCCACGTGATCACTTGTACTTCTTGATGACTTTCTTGACAGCTTCCTCCACGAACTCGCGTGCTCCGGACGCTTGTTGGAATCTTCATTCGTCAACTAGTTCCATGTGTTGATTTTCCGGAGCTCAACGACCGTTGCAGCTGTGACAACGGGGACAAGTCTACCTTCCCACTTTGCAAAGTATTCCAACGTGTGAAAGCCACAATCCGTCCTGCACAAGAAAAAGAGTCAGGTGAACTCGCAAAAAGGACAGACATAGCAATGACAGACTTGAATTCAGATGTAACAAAAAAAGAGGGGTTGGATTGCTGTAAATGGCACATGAAGGAGGGGGTAAGAAATTACGTGTTCCCTTTCTTCGCAGTCGCCACGTACTTTCGGTCGGAAATGCCTGATCTGGACCTTTGAGTGTTCGTAGTGACGGTTCCATGTCTCTTTGATGTTGTTGATGAAGAATTCAGTATGCGTAGTAAGGTCTGCATCAGCTGCCGAACGGATTGAATGAAGCACCTCAAAACGTTGGTTCTTCAGGTCAAGACAGATCGCATAGTGGCGACCACACTTGTCGTGTGGGTCATGTGGTGCAAGCTCCTGGAACATGGGGAACATGACCTGCATTTAGAAGTGAAGGAAATGAGAAGCAGAGTTCACATGAAGAACAGCAGAGGGACAAAAAAAGGAAAATCACGTAGAATGTTTGGTTATGGGTGGGGGTAGTTGAAAGAAAGTTGCCGTCCATGTATGAACAAAATTTGCCGTGTATTTTACTATGAAGTTGCCATATAGTTTGCACGGGATGCAAAAATCAAAAAGTCAGTTTGCACGGCATCTGTTGCCACATGAAACATCTGCCACATAAACAGAGTGCAGATGATGGAAAAAAACCATACCATGTGAAAAAAAGTGCAAACAGGGAAGGAGTACTCACATATTTCTTCAGTGTGAGCTTGAATTCACCGTGTTGAGAAAAATTCTTCCTCAGAATTTTGTGGTGGAAGTGACCATCCCATATTTTGCAGGTCACACTGTAATGCATGATTTTTTGTCAGCACACACATCCATGTGATTGTTGATGTAGTCGATCCCGCATGCAACTACATTGGTCGACATTTTACCATTTGGCCTCACGGACTCGGCAAGATCACCCAGGTCGACGTACGTCGCTTCACATTGAATGACCTTGGTTCTGTCCAAACATGAGTTGTATGAAAACGATATAACATGAAAGAATCATGCCTACTAAGTAAAAAAATGAAAGAACTAAAACCTAAGCGGATCATGTATAGAAAGTACGAAGAAAATGAATGGTAAAAAAGGAGCAAAGCAAAATGAGAGATTATGGGGTGTGGTCATTTACGCTTTCAGCTCCTTCATGTGCTTGCTGCTGGCCCTCTCATTTCCAAACCGCTTGACAATATCGTACAGCTGGGTCTGTTCCTTAGTGGCCCTGAATTCGGGCTCGTAGTCTTCCGCGGGAGGTGGGTGATCTACCCTCTGCTGCCTCACAGAACCAGGGGTGGCACTCCTAATGGTATCCTCAAATACCATATCTGCAGGCACGTTGGAACATGATTGCCCTTGCCCTCGTGAGGACCTCCTCTGCAATGCTGCCTCCTCGATCCTGCGGTAAGCTTCATCAAGTGACGGTGAAATCTCCTCAGGGATGGCTGCAAGGATAAAAACAAAGTGGATTAGGATACCTAGAAATCAAAAACAGATGGATTGTGAGAAGATAGGGTGCATGATGTGAGATGTAGGTACAAAAAGAGGGGAGTTGCCATGTGTGGTGCAACTACAGTGGCCATGTCATAGCAACTACAGTTGCCATGTAGTTGCACTGTAGTTGCCATCTAGTTGGATTGTAGTTTCCATGTCACAGCAACTACAGTTGCCATGTTGTGTCAACTCCACTTGCCATGTGCTTGCCGTATGGAAAAATGCAGGTGACATGGTGCAGCAAATCCAATAGCCATGTGTATTGCACTGTATTTTTCCATGTGACAACAACTATAGTTGCCATGTTGAATAAACTTCAGTTGCCACGTGGTTGCCCAATGTAAAATGCAGCATGGCAGCAAAAAAAATATAGGTGACATGGTGCATCAAATCTAGTTGCCATGTCATCACATGTCAGTTGCCATCACAAGTGAGAACCCCCAAAAAATATGATTGGGACAAAAGTCAAACTACAAAGACGTATACAAGAAAATGACAAGGACATGATAAATGTACCTTGCACTATCGGCTCTGCGAACTTGACAGCCTTCCTGCCCTCGACCATTGGCTGCGCCATCATTGCGGGCATGCCTCCCAGGAAAGCAAAGGCAACTGGCGTAGGATCTGGCACCACTGGTTGATCTTGGTGATGCCAAGGCTGAAGCTTCGGTGGGGTGAAGGCCATTGGGTGCCTCTCATGCCCTCTTGGCGGACCACGACGAGCGACTTGCGGGCAGAATCCAAGGGTGAAAGATCAACAAACATATCTGAATCGGCCGCTACAGAATGATCGGGCTTATTTGTAGGGCGGGGCGTGTTGTCAGTGGTATCAGCTGCAGCTTTCGTGACAATCTTCTTGTTTGGGCTGTAGGTGACACCCACGTTGACTGGGAGCCTGGAAGTGCGCAGATTTAAGCTGGGGATTTCCACTGCGGGTAAAGGCGCAGTCTGCTCCGGGTGTTCACCTGCGTCACTCGTGCCCGGCTTGACACCTGCATCAATTGTGCTCCGGTCTTCCAGTTTCTCCATCACATTGCTTTTGGCAGGTGGCGGGAACAGTGTGGACGCAGGAACATAACCAGACTCATCTCTCCTGCTCCTAGCTACAGCTGGTGCGTTGGGTATGTCTGTTGATTGCTTGCGGGGGCTACGACGCCTAGGTGGAAGACCAGCACGTGAAACAGTCGCCTTAGCAGTATCTGCACCGGCAGGAGCTGGAGCTGTTGTGCCAGGACTCTCACCTGTAGATGGCATATCATTGTGAACTACCGCCTCAGCAGCTTCTGTCGTGGACACATGAGTGCCACCACGCACGCGCTTGGAATCAGTGTCAGATGAGCGGGAATCTTCCTTGCTTAGGTTGGTCTCGGGAGCGTCCACTTCAATGCTTGCTGATGGGGTGGCACGGCTCACAACAGCATCCTTCATTGCTAGAAGAGTTGGCTATATTTCAGCTGTCCTGGCAGATACCGACTCGTCACTCCCCGATGTACGGATGCCTGTTGTTCTAGCCTGCACATCTGCATCCGGCAGAGATGGTCGGCCACTTGCATCAGAGTTAGTGGGAGCAGTTGACGGTGCAGCAGCAGTATTGTCGCCAGGCGCCTCATGTACATCTGAGTTGCCCCCTGTTGACAACTTTGAATGCAGACGTTCGAGTGGGTCCTTACTGATATGCTTGGCCCCACGCGTAGTAGTCTTCTTCACCCTGCAAAAAAATAAAGCACATGAAAAAGGTATTCAAAAATGAACAAAAATATGTATGCCATGGTAGAAATCTTAAAAATGAAAAACAAGTGGAAAAGCTGGTAGTTGCCATGTAAGGGGAACATGAGTTGCCATGTGTCATAGTTAGCAGTTGCCATACAAAATCCAGCAGTAGTTGACATGTTAGCCAACTTGAAGAATGATAAAAATGTCTGATCTGCCATGAATGCAATTTCAAACCTAGGTATGGGATGAGTTCACAAGCCAACGGTAAAGATGGCAGTTGCCATTAGGTACAGTAAAAGTTGCCATTTGGCCTAGATGCCAGTTGCCATGTAAAGCCAATAGGAGTTACCATACACTTAAAAAGGAAGGAAAAAATCATTTGAAAAACAACAGTTGCCACGTGGGGGGGGGGGGGTGCGATGACAGAAGACAATGTGACAAGCTGAACGGATGCATTGGAAAATCAAGAAAATATAGCACTATGTCAATGAAAGCGCATGGAAAAACCTACTTCTTGACTGCCTTCCTCGTGTCAGCAACACGACAAGATCCCGGTGTTGGTCGTCATCACGAGGAGATGACCAGTGGAAGGGTGTCACCGCAATGGGGGCGCCTTTGTTCAACCGAGCGAAACATGGGTTGGCGTTGGCGCTGTTTCAGAATCGCTCGTCCACCGGTTGTCGGCTCGCTGCACGTATGAGATGGAGGAAAAAGGTGGCAATTGTCAGATAGCAAACTCGTTGCCGCGCTTGACAAAAACAAGTGCAAAAAAGGATGAGTCTGTTCCAAGAAAATAGACAAAGAAAAAACTAAAATTAAAGTGGAACCTCCTCCTGGCAGCTACGGGATCGGTCCTAGACCTCTTGCCAGGAGAACCCTGCCCAACACCCTCTGGAGCCCTCCCCCTCTTTGATGGCAACACCCCCTCGCCTCTCGCAGCCGTATGTTCTTTGACTTTCTCCGGTTGGGGGACATCTGTTGCATCCTTGCCCCTGTTACCACCTGCGCGAACTTCAGCATGTTCATCATCATCGGTGTCCTGTTGCACATTCTCCATGTCATCGTCGTCATCCTTGCTGAGACCAGCGTCTCCATCTAGTTCATCTTGTGTGTCAGCAGGCTCTTGGGAACTGTTGTAGTCATACCGGCCACGGCAACCGGTTGGCCGATGTGTACGTTCTGGGACAAATGAAGTGAACTGCCTCGCAACCGCGTCGCTGTCAGAGCCACTGAGGGACGTCCATCCGGCCTCAACCAACTTCCCGAGCAAGCCGGTCATTCTGCCCTATTAGATGCTCAACAGGTGCCCTCGCCTGTGCACGAAACAAAGAAGCATCAATAACCACCAGACAGGCCGCTTGCGCACCATCAAAAATAATCCACGACAAACCATAGATGTAGATCTATTGATTACCTCGGTAGGGCAAGACGGAGCTGAGTGCACGTCCATCCACTTTCCAAAGTTTTGAGGCCCCCCAAACACGCTGTAGTCTATAGCATGCTTGGCCATCAGCTGGAAAAAACAAAAAAAAATAGCTAGGACGTAAGAGAGAGAATGTAAGTTTCAGCACGAATGAAAAGAGTTGCCATGCGGAGTGAGACATGGATACAATACGCAGACAACCATGGATAACAAAGGTAGTCATCTCTTATGAACCACAGACGGTTGCCTCATGTCAAATTTGTAAGCATGTCGTGTGGACAAAGAAACCAGAACTAACCTGCAGTTTTCCATATTTGGTGTCAGTAACCTTGTCTGCGGCAAGCACAACCTTGACAGCGTTGATAGTCCATGCAGAAACAGCAAACTTGTGCGTAGGCGGCGGGCCTCCTATCCCAGTGAAATCCACGGTGGACAGATCAAGACAGTCGACGTACATGAGCTGATGTAAAAGAATTTTAAAAAGACAGAAATATCAGTTGCCATCATGGGTACTTTGTGGAAAAAAAACAGGATAATATATGTTCCCATGATAATCAAGTTCAGGTGCATGAAGAAGAGAAGAAAAGAAGAAGTTGCCATCTGTATGTGCTAATTGCCATCATAGTGTGATGGCAGTTGCCATATTGCTATGATGGCAGTTGCCATCATAGTATGATGACAGTTGCCATAATAATATGATGGCAGTTGCCATATTATCATTATGCCAGTTGCCATATTGTCATTATGGCAGTTGCCATCTTGTTATGATCAGGTTGCCATGCATGAATAAAAGTGTGTTAAAAAAAGAGTGTTCACAGAAAGGACTGGCAAAAAAATACCAGTAAATGTAGTCGACAACCCTTTTGGTACATCTTGCTTGAGAATGCATCATGCAGGAAGTCGGAAATAAACTTACACCAGTTCATGTTCTTCACATTTTTTAGATCCGCCTGCACCGCACAAAATTTCAGGACAAAAAAGGTTGCCGCATCAGAAATCAAATGGAAAAAAACATCAAAAACACAGGCGGTGACTAGCTTTACACAAGACATCGGAGCCAAAAGATTGAAGGAATATAAAGTAGTAAAGATGGATCATTCACCAGGATGGGGAAGCATTTTTTGCTTGGGCGAAGAGAAGTGGTCGGCGCAAAAACAGCTGAGATGAGGTACATGAGTAGCTTCATCTTAAAAACATCTCCATGCGTCGTCATGGCCTGCAGCGAATCTGCCAGTCTTGGGCGTGTTCGGCATGGATTCCAACCCAGGAAACAAACGGGGGAACAACGCTTCCTCGATCTCGTTATTGACCTCGTACGGGACTTTGATATGTCCACGAGGCACACCCAAAGTGCAGAACACGGATTCCTCGTTCAACGGTAGTCTTCCACGTCCCGGAATCACAAATTCCACAGGCGGGTCGTAAATCTCACCAAGCCAGTCGCATGCAGGGTTGACAAGGTTCGTGCACCGGACATTCATCAGAGCCTGCATACCAATCTCAGCAGCAGCTCCCTTCTGATCGTCGGTAAATTTGTCACCAACGTAGCCAGTCGTTCTTGGGAGGCTCTGTTGCGAATACGTTTCTTCTTCTGCAAAAAAACAGACAAAAAGTGATCAGTTGTTGCCATGTTTTGCAATGTCATGAAATTTTAGTTCATGACAGATGATTGCAAGCTCGAGGTGGCAACTAGTAACATGAGCAGGAGGAGGGGGTGTGGACAGTTACCTCATCACCCTCTTATGCTGTGGTGGATCCATGAAGTCATCATCATCATTTTGATGATCACCACGAGCCATTCTGCTGAGATAGGAACAGACCAAATTGTCACGGTGAAAATGAAAATGCAAGATGTAAGTAGTTGTCACCTAACAGAAAATGTCAACTAGTGAGTGCAAAATATCACATGAACACGCATGCACTCCTCCTGTGATTGTCGAAAACATAAATGTGGCAAGTAAGCACGTTGGTTACATTTAAAAAAAAAGTGTACAGATTGTAAATGCACTTGAAAACAAAATATTGAAGTTGCCATGTTAGCCCAAGATAGTACGATAGAAAGTCACAAAATCCTCCACATCACAAAAACTAAGATGTGGCAGCTCACACCCTGTCCTAAATACACCAATGAAATTCCATGTGTTCAGCGGCAAAAATGTGCTAGGTTGAAATTGCCATGTTAAAATGCAACACATAATACAAAAAGGCGATGAAAAACATCTAATCAAGAACCTGAAAATTGCCACAGTGTGTTCAGATATCACAAGTCATTGTGGCAAAACACAAAAAATGCGTCTGCAGTACAATGAATTTGCCACATTGTACTGACTGTAACATGGCAACCGACATAATGTGGTCAGACAAAAACTTGCCACATGGAAAGCATATGTATGGCATCTGACACAATTGATATGCAAAGTTGGTTGCCATGTTATGCAACCAATTTGCCACATTGTCCTGTCTACAGTATGGCAACAGACACAGTGTGTACACATTCTATTTGCCACAAGAAAATACTATCCATGTGGCAACATGCACAGTTGATGTGCACATTAGTTGACGTCCAGTGCAATTGGTTGCTGAAACTGCATTGACTACCGATTTACTACACTTTACCATTCATACAGTGTGGCAACTATCACAAATCATTCAGGAAAATTAGTTGCCACAATGAAAAAGCATGTTTGTGGGTACTATCACAGTAATTCAGCAAATTAGTTGCCACATGGAAAAGCGTGTGTGTGGTAACTATCACAGTCATTCAACAAATTAGTTGCCGCATGGGAAAGCTTGTTTGTGGCAACTATCACAGTCATTTCAGTAAGTTAGTTGCCGCATGCGAAAGCATGTTTGTGGCAACTATCACATTCATTCAGGAAGTTAGTTGCCATACAGTCATGATAGTTAATCAAACTACCACGTTTGCCTCATACTGCAGTTTCAAAAACAACTAACTAGACCTAGGGTTCAATGGCCACTACAGTGACTTCAAATTCAACCTCAAAGTTCTCCCCCGAACTGATTGCAAACACCAATTCGAACCAATCCGCAACTAACAAACCGGGAGACACCTGCCCAATCCCAAGGCACAACTAGTGCGTGCCTCTAGACAGGCATAACCATTATCGACAAGACAAGGCCGCGCGGCGCATTTAAACTGCCTAGTGCCACCGAAAACGGCTAGTACAGGACTCCGCCGCCGGCGGGAACGCCGACGCATCGCCAAATCGCCTGAATCTCTACGAATCTCGACCGAGGAATCGAACAGGGAGGGAAGGGGGGAAAATGCAGGAAGGGATTGTGAGAGTTGGAGCGAGCATTACCTTCAATCCGCAGGCGCTCCGGCGAAGCCGCTCCGTTCCGGCGAGCACCACCGACGGCCGCGAACACCGTCGATTCTTCCGCCTCCGCTGTCGCCTTCTCCCCTCGTCTTCTCCTCCAATGGTTTGAAATGCGAAGTGCGTTGTGCCAGTAACTGCGGGGGTGGGTAAATGGAACCGTGAGGGAGAGGGAGGGGGAGGTGCACGACGTGTTTGACGTCAACCGCGGTAGCCGCATGGCGTGCGGGCGCATAGCAGTTCCACCGCACGCCCCCGAGTGGCAACCGCTGACCGCGGGAGGGCAACCAACGTGCGGGCGAACTATCTCGCACACCGCACACGCGCCACGTCCTACGTGGCGCAGAAAATGACCGGATTGTGCCAAGATTCGTGCACAAAGTATCCAACGGTGATCGCTGCGTGTGGTCGAGATGGTTAACGCCCACACGTGTGGGCGTTAACATTTCCGCAAAACTAACACTTTGCTTAATTTGTGAGTGCCCACCTTACTTACTTTATGGTGTGCTTTGTTTTAGGTTACTCTTCACTTGCTCGACGACACCACTACGGAAGGCCGCCGGCTCTATCATCAAGAGCATTACGACGTAGCTTTCTTTAAGGTTGAAGTGGATCGACGTGTTCAACTAACCTCCTTTGAGGCCACAGTCAACATTGGTCACAAAGCTTTGCGACTTGGACGAGAAGAAAATTTAAATCTTAGGATAACCCATGGCAAGGTTAAACTAGACGAGGCGGAACTAGGAGAGGGACACCACCACAACATGTACTTTTATCCCGATGAAAAATATGAGGTCTTATATAAAATATAATTTACCGTCACTTTGTGAGATCCTACTCTCCTTTTCTTTAATTGCTACTCCCTCCGTTTCATAATATAGTGCATATGATTTTTTCTGTTGAGAAGTTAAATTAAACAAACTTTAACCAAATTTACAAAGAAAACTATTTATATATACAATTCCAAACATATATAACATGAAAATATAACTGATGATGTATCAAGTGATATGCATTTGGTATTTCAAATGTACATATTTTTGTCTATAAACATGGTCAAAGTTTGCACTGTTTGACTTTTGAAAAATATATTATTTATTAATATGAAGCATATGTACAGGAGGAGGAGACTGAAGAGAGGCAGAGAATGTGGAGGGGAAAGGGTGTGTGCATACCTAGGGTAAGCCTCAGATTCTACTCTATATGCACAATTTCCTAAGGTTGAGTTATATGTAATTTTGACCTTCTATATGTTGTTACTCGTTCAGACCATTTTGTCTATTATAACAAAAATTTATATACATATGTTTTAGTGTGATGATGATGGAGAGCCGGTCATTGACTTTGTGGTAAGGTTGTGGGGATGATCAACTGTTCTGAAAGTGGGTCCTTTGTTCCTTCTTCCATTTTGAACAACTGCATCTATTTGTGGCGGAATTTCGGGTTTACATTCTCCCTCGGTTTTATAGCAATGCTTGCTGATGCATTCTTTGTCCTTTTTGCTATTTGTTGTTTGTAGTTGGACTATACGTATGACCTCATCTATAGAGATAAAATCTATGTTTTGATTGTTCAGAATGTGATTGTTGTCATGCTCTATGTTTGTAATGTTAAATAAATTTATGTGATTGTTTTACAAAATAGTTTGTATGTGACACTATACAACGGGTGGAACTTTGAAGTGCCAGGTGCATAGGAGCAGCAGGGAACAACATTGTAACATTGTAAGATTATTCACGACATTACCTTTATGAGGGAGGGGGGCTTAATTACTGGGACGATCCCGAGTGAAATAATTAGTACATGGCGCATAAATAGTTTCATTGAATGTTTTGTATTTTTAACTTAAAATTACCTTTAATCAAAGCAATCATATTTGGATGTCCAGAACTAAATTTTGTGTTATGATTTTGTAGGTGCATCCCTCGGCCCCACCTTGGATTGCAGTGTGAGGCCCTGAAGTTTTTAGATCCCATCCATGCGGATATGGCGCAAGCTAAACATTGATGATGGTCTTGTTGTTAAAGAGGTATACGATTGTTTATTTTGCTTACTTTTTGACTTGCAGTTATATTTGGGAGCACCTAGGACAGCCCTCACCGGCGACGTCGCAGCTGGCCTTGATGTCCTTATCTTGAGCTCAACTGCTATCTAATCCTAGCGGTGGTCAAAAAGGAAAAGCCCCCACCTGAACCAACGAACACTTGTGTCCTCCCCTGCAGGTGCGATAATGTGTCGTCCCAGTTTGAGGGGAGGGCCTGCCAAGCCCTCACTGTGAACGTCGCGACCGGCCAAGGTGTCCTTGGCTATGTCTCCTCTCTTAGGAAAATATGCGGAATCATTTTGTTTAGTTCCTTTAGGATAATAACTTCAATTATGTTTTTGTCATTCCCTTCTGATGCATCTTATCAACTGATTAAATATTGCCAATGAAATCTTAGGTGTCAATAGGATCTCATGCTGAGAAAGTTGGAATCCGAGTTGGTGATATTATTGGATGCATTGATGGAGAACGTATTTCCACCACAATTGAGGTACATTATGATTTTGTTACATTTGAAATAAAATTAAAATATATATTAGACTTTCCGTTTTCTTTGGTTTTTGTTCTTATAACCTCTTGCTTTCGTGCTGCTACTTTCAGTTGGAAAACAAGTTGTTGAGCATATGCATGGGCACTTTTGATATAAGAAATGAGATTAATGCTAAAGTGGATGTTTTTGTAAGTCGATACAAACATGCTTTGCTCGCCTGTCTTTCATTCTTCAAACAAATAATGCTTTGTAAAATACTAGCACTAATAAATAGTCGCATTGATTCCATAGGTCTGACTATTTCAGACGGCCAACCATGTCTGGAGAACAAAAAAACAGTTAACTGTAAATTTATCCGATCGCCGAGAAGTTGTTGAAGGAGGTATAACTCTCTGTTTTTTCCAACCTAGTCACATCTAACTTTGATGTGGACTGTTATTTATGAATCTCAAGTTATTTGCACCCATTTTCTGTAGATTCGCCTATATCCATTGTGCAATATATGTTACATCCACCCAATGATTTGCATATCGCAAATAAAAAGAACGTATACACGTTATGATTTTTGAGTTGTTTTTAGGTCAACGGGTTCTATTTTATGACATGGCATCAATGTTTGATTTTCCTGTTAGCACCTAGCATTGCTTTGGACTGAGGTAATGCATGCTATTGTTGGCATGGTCTCGCCTTAAAATTCTTAGCACAGGGGTGTCTTCCATTATGTAAGAAATGTATATTGAACTATTAAATGCATGTATACTTTCAGAATCTTACACAACTTTGTTTTTTCAACAATGCTACTTTTTCCCTTTGTAGCTTACTATCCTATCACTAAGGAAGAAGGGTGTTCTGCTCTTGTGTCACCTGACCAAGTTAACTCGGACTAGGACTTGGACTTGCGCTGGTTCATGTGATGATTTAGCTCTTCCAAGTCTTTTTTCTACAATGGAAGGGATAAAGAAGACAAGATTGTTTAGCCATGTTCTATATTTCATGGTCTTACAAATGCCTAGATATTTAGGCGGCAGTGAGACAAGGAGTTTCAGTGCTAAGAGGATGCTCTTAATCTTAGGTGGTTTAGGGCGGCAGACCTGCCACAGGTATTATTGTCGTTTGTAGGGGTGTTCACACGCACCTATAGGGCATGTCTTTATTCTTTCATTAACTAATTAAAGAGGTTATTGTAGGTGTCATTTGAAAAGGAATATCACCAAATGTGCATTTGTAACTAAGTATTCGTGTACCCCTAAAAAGAAACTAAGTATTCATGTGTGCCTACGTGTTTATGTGCTTGTCTTTTGCATATTATATAACTCTCTACTATTAACTTGGAGTTGGGGATTGGACGTTGGCACGTCTACCCCCCCTCCCCTCAATCACATCCATCCCTCGATGCAAAAGAAAAACATCACATCCATACCTTGTTATTCCTCATTCAGAAGGAAAAAAGGAATGTGAACAATCCTCCACAGTCCATCTCAGTTTAAGACTTTTCCATCCTTTTACTCTGGTTTCGTTTCTCTATGGCTCTATGCTGCTCCTTCATTGGACACCTTCATATTATGTGCATGCTGGTGGAATTGTGCCTATGTTTTCGTAGACCCCTCGGATCTGAGGATGACACATGATCACCGTCACGACAGACTAAAGAGCATCCAGGTCATCAATTGCTACTCAGCCAAAAGTCTGGTCGAGTTAACGTGTCATATCCTCCGGTCTGCAACATGCCTTGAGCGTCTCGCATTAGACACCACTTATGGCGTGCGTAGGTGTGATGTTAACAAATCTGGCAAGTGCCTGCTGATGCGCAAAGAGGTGCTCGTGTAAGCCCAGAGAGCGGTCTTGGTTGTCCAAACATACATCGAGTTGATAACTCCCCCCACGGTCCAGTTGAATGTCCTGGAGCCTTACGGCCTCTGCCGTGTTGCTGAACCTTGGATTGAGATGTAACTTCTTTTTATGGATCATCAGATGGAGATGTAGCTGCAGGACATGCGTCGCCGATGGCACGACTAGAGGAATCGCTTGGGCGGGGAGACAGTAAATGAGACCCGGCTGCGACCATCATCTTCGTCAGGGCGTTAACTATAGCCACCTTGGTGACTTTTTTATTTGTGTGGTGAAACTTGAACTCAACGAACAGTTGAAGGACGAAAAGAAATTTATCTCTTCTCTCGTTCATGGATATAAATGATGATGTTTCCTTTCCACCCTAGTTTTGTTGTTACTGTAGTATGTACATATTATTGCCAGCCAATCATGTGTTTTTATGCCAGCCGCATGTGGTACTTGGTTTATGATGTCGTCAGCCTAACATGCATGTTTGCTTGATCCGGTTGGATCTAAACTCCATTAGTGACAACCTTGTGATCTGGACTCAAAGCAAAGGAGAGATTAACTGTTCCTGAGCACTAAGCTTCCCACTATGTTCCTTCTATTTCATTTGGATATCTCTCTCCCTGTAACTAAGTGCTCCTACACAGCTATTAGATGAGATGAAAATGTCTTCTTTTATGCCTGAAAGTTCCTTTTTGCAACGGTTTTGATTCGATTCTTGTGCCATTTTGTGTATGCACAGCTCAGGTTTCTCGTCGTCATCTTCAACATGGTGTCTGCAAAATGGATACGAGGCACACAGGGTGCATGTCACCATATGCAAGTAACTGTGTACATCATGGCTCAAACCTAAAGCAGAACTACACACCAGCATGAAAGGTGAAAGTGTGTTATATCGACTAGAGGGGGGTGAATAGGCAATTTTTATGTATTCTTCACTGAGGAATTTGCCGGTGAGGAAATTCCTCAGCGAAGAACTACTTGCAGCGGAATAAGTACTCAAAAGTAAACATAACATAATACAAGTATGGTCATCATGATGAAATGAAGACAAGCACAGAGTACAGAAAGCGTAATCACAGGATAACACAGGATGAAGACAAACAAACTGAAGAAATTGAACTGAGGAAATTGAGAAAGTCTTCAGTCAAAGTCTTCAAACACAGATATGACAAGCACACAACACAGTAATGAGGAAATGAAAGAGTTGAGGAAATAGAACCAGTAGGCTTGGTGAAGACAATGATTTGGTAGACCAGTTCCAACTGCTGTCTCAGTTGTACATCTGGTTGGAGCGGCTAGGTATTTAAACCTGAGGACACACAGTCCTCACCGTATTCTCCTTGAACTAAGGTCACACAGACCTCGTCCAATCACTCGTGGTAAGTCTTCAGGTGACTTCCGAACCTTCACAAACTCGGTCACTCGGCGATCCACAATTCCTCTTGGATGCTCTAGACCATGACGCCTAACCGTCTGGAAGAAGCACAGTCTTCAAAGGTAACAAGCGTCGAATCCATGCAGGATCAATCTCTTCAATGATGCTCAATCACTTTGGGTTTGTAGGTGTTTCGGTTTGGGTTTTTCCTCACTTGATGATTTTCGCTCAAAGTCCTCGGAGGATGGGATGCTCTCAAATGACAAGTGTCAGTTTCTCTCGGAGGAGCCAACCAGCTAGTGGTTGTAGGGGGCGGCTATTTATAGCCTAGGGAGCAGTCTGACATGATAAGACATAAATGCCCTTCAATGATATGACCGCTAGGTGGGTAGTTATTTTGGGACAGCTGGTGCATAGCGCAACAACGGTCGGAAATTTGAGTATCAAATTCCTCAGGGCTATCATGTTCCTCACTGTGTAGGCAATCCGCATAGGCAAATTCCTAACTCCTCAATCAGAAAAAAATCCTCAGAGACCAGAAAAACTTCGTCTCTGTCACTGAAGAATATGACTGAACTGTATGAGATTTCCAATGTCTTCACTCGAAGGGATTGGTAGGTGTAGGATTTTGAGTTGAGCATTACATGGAAATTTTTCCTTAGTATTTCCTCGACCCCCTTTAACAGTACGGTGTTTCCTATGACTCAAGAAATAGAAAATGAAACTAAAAAAACAAAAGTCTTCACGCTTCATGTTCCTCAAATGAATACCAAGTCTTCAAGGTCACACCAATTTCTTCACTTTCGAAGTCTTCAGAAAGTCTTCAGAAATTCAAAGTCTTCAGTCGAAGAACTTTATTTTTAGGGGTCGATTTTCTGTGTAAATATCAAACTCCTCATAGACTTATAAACATGTGTACACTCACAAACGCATTAGTCCCTTAACCTATAAGTCTTCAATACACCAAAATCACTAAGGGGCACTAGGTGCACTTACAATCTCCCCCTTTTTGGTGATTGATGACAATATAGGTTAAGTTTTCAACGGGGATAAACATATGAAGTGTAAATACTGATATTGAGGAATTTGATTGCAAGATATAGAAGAACTCCCCCTGAAGATGTGCATAGTGAGGAATTTGCTTTTGAAGCAATGCACACTTGAAGAGTTGAATCACGGAGATATCCCCCTATATCTTGTAATTCATACACGCATTTGACATAATATATGAAGAATTTGAAATGCATGAAGAAATATGGTGACTGATGTAATTCAGCATGCGTGCATAAACATCAATGGGGAATAAGCATGCAGAAAATCACAGCAAAAGTATTAGGCCACCATAGAGTTTAAGTTTACAACTCGATCCAGCAAAGTCATCAGAAGAACGAGAGTTGTAACTTCGAAAAAAAACACCCATATAAGATTAACCCGCTTGAAGACTAACTCAAATTTCTCCCCCTTTGTCATCGAATGACCAAAAGGATCGAAAATGAGACTAACGCCCCTGAAGAATATCAAGATGATGAAGGAGTGCCAGCGTTGTTGGGGTCATTCGTTGAAGTAGGGCCTGCCGCAGTGTCGTCCAAGTCTTCATGCGCATCGGTTCACGCGATGAAGAATAGGAGCTGGCCACCAAGGAAGGAACCTTGACCTTTTTGTATTTCTTCGGTGGAGGTGCAGACCAGTCAAAATCTTCCTTGAGACCCATGTTCTTCAGTTCTTCTTCACCATATACATGTGAGAGAATAGCCCAGGTGCGATCGAAGACTTCGTGGAGGTAGTAATGGTTTTTCTTCACTGCATTATGTGTAGCAGTCATGTTGTGAAGAATTGGACCAAACTGGCGCTTAACCCATTTATGGTTTCGATCCACCTTCTGGTGAAGACTTAGCAGAAGCTCGCGGTTAGTCATCACAGGAGGAGCAGTAGCTTGAGGATTTGGCTTGGAGGCATGGGCAGCAGAATCATGAGTGGCAGAGTCATCATTGGTGGAATAAGATGCAGGCTTGCGAAATTGACCATCCAATGGATGAATGCATTCATCAATAACAGCAGGAGCCTTGCCCTTTTCATCAGCTGAGAAATAGGTCCGCTTGAGAACTTCAATTGGGGGCAAGTAGCTGAGGTGATTCTGAAAATCAGCCTTGTAGTTGAGTGAAGACCTTGTTCTCAGGAATCTCATAATCCACGGTGCATAAGGCTTCAGCTCAAATGGTGAAAGAGCAACATTTGCCAGAGTTCTCATGAAGAAATCGTGATAGTTGATAGGAATGCCATGAATGATGTTGAATACCAGATTCTTCATGATGCCAACTATTTCCTCATCAGATGAGTCGTGGCCTTTGATTGGACTCATAGTCTTCGTCAGAATGTGATAGACTGTCCTTGGTAGATACTGCAATTCCTTCAAGAGGAATTTTGTCCTTGAGGCTTGACCGGGCTTCAATGGCTTCATCAGCACTTGCATATAGTGATCTGTAAGCTCAGGCTCTTGGTACATGCAACGAGCTCCTTCAGGTGGAGGACTGATGGGCAAGGCGTGAAGCAATTTAGAGGCCGGTGCCTTATAGTGAGTATTTTCGGTCATCCAGTCCAATATCCAGGAGTTCACATCTTCAGCATCTCCTGTGATGTGAAAAGTTGCGTAGAATTGAAGAATGAGTTCTTCATTCCAATCAACTATGTCTGTGAAAAAGTTGAGGAGGCCTGTGTCATGAAGCACACTGAGGACAGGTGAGAAGCATGGCAGTGATTCCATGTCCACATGAGGAATATGCTCGTGGTCGAAGACTTTGTCCTTGTTGAATAGAAGTGAAGAATAGAAGTTTGCCTGGCTGGCGGTCAAGAAGCACTTCCTTCTAAGACGAGCAGAATCGTAGGGAATGTAGTCAGTGAAGAACACGTGCTCGCCAAAGAAATCATCAGCCTTGAATTTCTGCTTCTTTGAGAATGGATCATTTGACTTGGGCTTAGGAGTATCAGTCAATTGCATTATCACCTCAGGAATCGCAATCTCAGGTTATTCAGGCTGAGGAATTTCAGCTTCTACCCCAGTAATAGCCTGGGTCTTCAATTCTTCATTTACCTTTTCTTCAGCACTAGTGGCTGGAATTTCTTCATGGACAGACGGTGTGGCATGAGGTTCATCAGATCCCATTTGAACTGTAGTTGCTGGGGACTGAGGAATTTGTTGCAATGGTGTGAAGAGTGGAGAGTTGGGGTGCTGACTTTCCCAAAAGTCATCATTCAGCACAGGTGTGGTACAACCAATGTCCACATCTTCATCTTCCATTTCTTCAACGCCGGCCCCTTCAACAGTAAACTGAGGCATATGCGAGGAAACAGCTGCAGTTGAAGGGATTTCATCCACTTCAATTTCTTCATCCATCTTCTTTGACGTAGCAGCAGATGGATTTTCTTCATCAGATCCGCTAGGGATCACGTATTCTTCATCAAAAGGGACGATTTCCTTTGATGGCATGGTGGAAACAGGAACAACATCAATTGGATTTGCAAACGAGCTGGTTAAAGACTTCATCTTCTTCGGAGCTGAAGAATCTGATGAAGTTGATGCCTTCCTTTTCTTCACTGCTGCACGCTCTGCAGCCTTGGTCTTCTTTGCATCTGATGCAGATGGAAGAATTGGAGTTGGGGTAGGCGCAGGAGGAGCAGAGGAATTTGGTTGATTTTCTTCAGGCACAACTGATGCAGTTGCCCTGACCTCTTCATTTTCTTCAGGCGCACCACTAGTGGATGCCCTGGCAATTTCATCAGCGGCTGGAATGCAGTCATCAGCCCTGGAACTCACATTTTCTTCAGCAGCATGAATGTCATCAGCGGTGATGGCATGTTCTTTAGTTGGCTGAGCGGATGCTCCAGCCTGAGGAATTTCTGGTTGCGATGGAGCTGCAACCTTTGAAGTGAATTTTTCAGTCAGTTTTACAAACTTGACCTTGGCTGCTTGCCAATCATCATAGTAAGCATTGAAATTATCGCTGAGGACTTTGATTTCAGACTGGATCTTCACAAGTTCATCAGTTGTCATAGAGACAATGTTGTTTTTCAGGAATTTTTCTCTCCTGTACTGCGCTTTCTTGATCTGCCTGGCCTTGTCAAATTTCCATTTCTCTTCTTGGATGAAGGCAGTCAGCATATGACTTTGGCCAGGAGTCAACTTGAAATCAGGCATAGGAGTGTTTGGGTCCTTGTGCCAGAGATCAATGTAGTCGAGGATCAACTTTGGATCCAAAAGCAGAGGCACATTTGTGCCCTTGGCTCTAGCGGCCCTGACTTGCCTATCTCTGATGATTTCAGCAAGTTCCTCATCATCAGCTTCGTCTTCATCAGACGGCACTTGGAAGGCGACCTGCTTCTTGTGAGGACTTGGGCGAGAACCTCGTCCAGCAGTGGTCTTTGTCTTCAGCAGAGAGGGTCCTGTTGAAGAATTTGGTGCAGCTGAGGAACTAGCAGAAGTTCCTGAGGCAATAGAGATGCATGTAGTCCTTTGGCACGTGGCATGATGCACAGGTGCTGAGGACTTGGTCAGAGCAGCTGAGGACTCTGGAGGAGCAGGAGCAGCGTGAGGAATTTGCCGTGAGGGCTTTGAGGATTCTGGCCGTGAGGGCATAGCTGAGGAACTTGGCCTTGAGGACATTGATGGCGAAGCACTTGGCTTGTGCGCAGGCTTCTTTGCCATGGATTTCTTCGGCTTGACAGAGGCCTCAGCGGCAACAGCAGCAGCAGAGTCTTCATTGAATTTCCTCACTGCTTCTCTTGCTTGTCTGGCCAGCTTGGCCTGGTGCTTGGCCCATTCATCAGAATAGTCCTCACCACGTTTGAGGCTGGTGGGATCAGCTATTTGGCCAGGTGCCAATGGAGGTCTTGGGCATGGAGGATTGAGTGCGAATTTCTTCATGTATTTGGGAGTAACATATCTGTACTCCCTCCACTCCCTTGCCCATCTCCTCTCTATCCTCTGTATGCGCGCCTTGCGCTGATTCTTGTCCTCCTTACCAAACTTGGCCTCATCGGGAGTGCAATAGTCTTTGTATATGTCATCAGGGATTTCAAAGGCAGTGTTGATTTCAAGCCTCTTTCCTCCTTTCTGTGGCTTCTTTCCATCAGCCATTTTCTTCAGTTGAGGAATTTGAACAATTGAATTCTCTGAAGAAGTATGCAACTTTTCTTCGAGGAACGCTGCAAATGAGTTAAGTTGATGAGAACCTAGTGATTCAGCAGCGGACATGAGTACCTGTGAACAGAGTATAGTTGCGAGGAATTTGGAGAGGTCATATGCGTTCTCAGAAGGTTTTGTAAAAAGAACAAGTTTGAGGAATTTTGACCAGATGAGTCTTGAAGAATTTCACTAAGCGTTCTTTGTCTTAGGTTCCAGAGTTGTATAGATCGAAGATCCACACAATTGAGGAATCTTGAAGAAAAATTATTGCTTAGAGAAACGAATCAAGAACAGATGACATGTGAGGTGTTTAGTGTGTGAGGATTTAAAGAAAAACACGTTTGAAGATTTTGTAGAAAACATTTGAATCAAGGAGGGCAGTAAAAGTAACTTTTAATTACCCTGAACGAAGAACACGATGAACTAGGAAGTGTAGATGTGAAGTTCGTCAGTTCAGATCTTCCACGCCCTAACTCGGCAGTGGAAGACAGCTACGGCGGCAGCGGAGTGAAGAAATCCGCAGCCGGCGCGAGTACGACGGTGACGAGGTCGAGGCAGTGAAGCTCTTCCTCACCGGCAATAATGAAGTAGCGGCGGCGCTAGGGTTTGAGAAGCTCGAGCTGGCGAGAGAACGAGCGGAGTGAAAGTTGAGTGAGGAAGGGAAGGGGGTATTTATAGCCACGGTTAAAAACTGCTCGCCCAAAGAATTTGGACGAACGTGCCCCTGACCCTTCTTATTTGTTTGACATGTGTCACCCACGTACTGAGAAGTGGAGATCGTGTGCGATCGTGGGTGAATAAATAAGTATTTCGTGGGATGCGGAACGGTTTGAGCGGCAAAACCGAAAATTTTGGATAAGATAAGTTTTAACGTTGCGTTCGCAAATTCTTCAGCTGACAAGTACACATTGAAGGTTTTGAACGAGTTTCAAATAGAACGCACATGAAGAATTTGTGAATAGATTGGGTTGAGTATAGCATAGAGGGGGAAGGGTCCGATCACATTCACTTATCAGAAAAACCAACTTGAAGAATTAGCCATAAGTGAATGTTGTAGAGGACATAAACTCATATATATATATCTATATATATATATATATAGCCAATGAAGAAAAACGACGGAAACAGTGAAGACAATGCAGAGTTGAAGAAAATGAACAACTGAGGAATTTAGACACCGCGTGCAATTGTTGTAGTGTTCTGAGAATCAAATTCTTCATTAATTTCTTCACACTTAGAGTGTTATTCTTCATTGATTGAAGAAAAAAGTTTCTTCATGTGTTGCACATCTAAGTCATCAATTTTGCATAAGTGTTAGGATGAGTGTCCTTTTCAAAGAACATTCGAAGATTCTAAGATATTTAGCTCACAATGCAACTTGCTAAATCTCTTCTCATCGAAGGGCTTTGTGAAGATATCGGCTAGCCGTTCTTCAGTCTTCACATGCTCAATAGAAATGTCGCCCTTCAACACATGATCGCGAAGAAAATGATGACGAATCTGAATGTGCTTTGTCTTCGAGTGCTGAACTGGGTTGTGAGCAATCTGGATGGCACTCTCATTGTCACAGAAGAGAGGCACATTCTTCACATTGAGTCCGTAGTCCTTGAGAGTTTGCTTCATCCATAGCAATTGAGCACAGCAAGAACCAGCAGCAATGTACTCAGCTTCCGATGAAGCGGTGATACAGTTCTGCTTTCTTCGAGGACCAACAGACCAAAGATCGTCTGAGGAAATGACATGTACCAGATGTTGACTTGCGGTCCACACGATCACCAGCATAGTCAGTGTCAGAATATCCAATGAGATCAAAAGCCGAGCCCTTGGGGTACCATAATCCAAGTGTTGGTGTGTGAGCTAGATATCGAAGAATATGCTTCACAGCCTTATGGTGTGATTCCTTTGGCGTAGCTTGAAATCGGGCACACATGCAAACACTAAGCATTATATCTGGCCTAGATGCACATAAGTACAATAAAGAACCAATCATGGAGCGGTATACCTTATGATCGAAGTCAATACCATTTTCAACAGTGCATAGATGGCCATTTGTGGGCATAGGAATTTTGACGCCTTTGCAATCTTGCATGCCGAATTTCCTCAGTACATCCTTGAGGTATTTCTCCTGAGATATGAATATGCCATTGCGTTGTTGAAGAATTTCAAGACCTAAGAAGAATTTCAATTCTCCCATCATAGAAATTTGATATTATTCACTCATCATATAGGCAAATTCATCACTATAACGTTGGTCAGTACAGCCAAAGATAATATCATCAACATATATTTGGCACACAAATAGTTCACCGTCATAAGATTTAGTGAAAAGAGTAGGGTCGAGTGAACCGGGTTTGAAGCATTTCTTCATGAGGAATTCCTTCAAAGTATCATACCACACCCGAGGGGCCTGCTTGAGGCCATAGAGGGCCTTATTGAGCCTGAAGACTTTGTCTGGATTCTTTGGATCTTCAAAATCTGGGGGTTGAGCAACATATACTTCTTCCTCAAGCCTACCATTGAGGAATGCACTTTTCACATCCATTTGATATAAAGTGATATCATGATGGTTAGCATAAGCAAGTAATATGCGAATAGCCTCAAGTCTAGCTACAGGTGCAAAAGTTTCATCAAAATCAATTCCTTCAACCTGTGTGTAGCTTTGATCTACAAGTCGTGCCTTATTCCTCACCACAAGGCCATTTTCATCTTGCTTGTTGCGGTAGATCCACTTTGTGCCAATGATATTGTGCTTGCGAGGATCTGGAAGTTTGACTAGTTCCCAGACGTTGTTGAGCTCGAATTGATGTAATTCTTCTTGCATGGCCTAAATCCACTCAGGCTCCAGAAATGCTTCATCTACCTTAGTGGGCTCTGTGATAGAGACAAAAGCATAGTGCCCACAAAAGTTAGATAAATGTGAAGCTTTTGAGCGTGTGAGAGGACCTGGTGCTTCAATGTCATCGATGATCTTTTCAACTTGTAGTTCTTTTGCAACGCGAGGATGAGCTGGTTGTCGTCGAGGAATTTGATCAACATTTTCTTCCGCACCATTTTATTCAGCATTTTCTTTAGTTGCATTAGCTCGATGTTCTTCACGTTCTGGAATGAATTCTTTAGCAGATTCTTCGGTAGGAATGACATCCTCAGTAGCCTTGAACTTGATGGTTTCCTCGGGAGTTGGTTCATCTATCACAGAAGGTAGGTGCTCTCTTTGCGAGCCATTAGTTTCATCGAACCGCACATCTACAGTTTCAACAACCTTGTGAAGAACGTTGTTGAAGACTGTAGGTGTGCGAGTCCTTTCCGTAACCAAGCATAAAACCTTCATGTGCTTTTGGTGCAAATTTAGCATTGTGATGAGGATCTCTAATCCAACATTTAGCACCGAAGACTTTGAAATAACTCACATTGGGTTTCTTGTCAGTGAGGAGTTCATAGGCAGTCTTCTTGAAGAATTTGTGAAGATATACCCTGTTGACGATGTGGCACGCAGTATAAATTGCCTCAATCCAGAAGTGACGAGGCGTCTTGTACTCATCAAGCATAGTGCGAGCCATCTCAACAAGAGTTCTGTTCTTGTGCTCCACGACGCCATTCTGCGGAGGAGTATAAGGAGCAGATAACTCATGAGTAATACCAAGTTCATCAAGATAGTCATCAAGACCAGAATTCTTGAACTCAGTTCCATTGTCACTTCTGATGTGCTTGATCTTCACACCAAAGTTGGTTGCAGCCCTCGAGGAAAATCGTTTGAAGAGTTCCTGCAGTTCATGTTTGTAAGTAACAATGTGTACCATGTGTAACGAGAGTAATCATCAACAATAACAAAACCATAGAGAGATGCATCATTTGTGACTGCTGAGTAATGATTAGGACCAAAGAGGTCCATGTGAAGCAATTCGAATGGTCGAGTAGTGGTCATGATAGTCTTCACTGGATGCTTAGCCTTTGTCATCTTCCCAGCTTCACAGGCTCCACATAAGTGTTCCTTGAGGAATTTGACATTCTCAATGCCAATGACATGCTTCTTCTTTGCAAGCGTGTGCAAACTCCTCATGCCTGCATGACTAAGTCGTCGATGCCATAGCCAGCCTTCTGAAGCTTTTGCAAGTAGGCACACAGCTTGTTGCGGTCCTGTAGAGAAATCAACAATATACAAGTCTCCTCTCCTAAAGCCTTCGAAGACTTTGGAATTGTCAGCTTCCATAACCACAACACAACGATACTTTCTAAAGACAACAACCATATCAAGATCACAAAGCATTGAGACAGACATGAGGTTGTATCCTAAGGACTCGACAAGCATGACTTTGTCCATGTGTCCATCCTTTGTGATCGCAACCTTACCTAGACCTAATACCTGACTCTTGCCTTTGTCAACAAAGATGATATGCTTCAGATGAGATGGAGATAAGGGAGCATCCATCAATAGATTCTTGTCAGCAGTCATGTGATTTGTACATCCACTATCGAGGACCCACTCAGTGGCTTTGGGTTGATCATCCTGCAGATGCATTAGTGTAGCTTACGAACTCATATACCTCATCAGTGAAGAATATGATATTAATTCATCAGATCAATTTCATCAAGTAATAGAACAGATAAAGCAGTATGAGGACGTGAGAAATGAAAGTTCATTTCTTCATGATTAGCCTGCGTCCTTTCAGGCACTTTTCAGGTCTCCAGCAAATTCTTCAGACGTTCACGCACGTCTGGAGACCTGACCCTGCAGAAGAGATTAGTTCTTTTTCTTCACCACCCACATCTGAAGGGGTGGCAAAGAGTTCATCACTCTGCGAGCTCCATACGAGAAAGGTGGCATAGAAGCCAATCCATTTTGTTTCACATAAGAGGAGTTAGGGTAAGCATATGAATAAGCAGAGAAATTCTTCGAGGACTTATGAACATAATGGTAGAAGAATAATGCTCATATTCATAGCCCTTAGCTCTTCCCTGCGAAACTGAGTCGTTAGCACGATGATATTCGTATGAGGACTTTGATCCATATGAAAAATTTGATCTGGGGTTCCTATTCTTCACAGGTGGTGTCATGAGGACATTCACCTGAAGACTTTCAAGGCACCTTTTGGGAACCCAGATTTTCTTCATAGGGGAACCGTTCCTGCAGTTAGTGCCAACATATCTAGCAAATAGTTCACCATTCTGATTTTTGAACAGTTTATATTTGGAGTCAAATGACTCATCAGAAGAATGAGAAGATTCACATGTAAAGAAAGATAGATTAGATGGATCAACTGGAGGTCCCCTTGCAGCAACCCATGAAGTTTTGGGGTACTGCTCAGGCTTCCAATATGTACCATCAACATTGAGTTTCCTCTCAAAGGCAATACCCTCTTTCCTAGGGTTCCTGTTGAGGATCTGCTTTTTAAGCACATCACAAAGAGTCGGATGCCTTTTGAGGCTTTTGTACATGCTTGTCATGTACAATTCCTTCAGCCCTGCATCTCAGTGATACTAGCAATGTCCTCAAATGAGGAATTAGTGATAGCAGAGGCAGGTGAAGAATTTGTAACATTAGGAGCATTTGAATATTCAGGTGAAGAATTAGCAGATTCACGTTCAATGCATTTGAAACATGGAGGAACAAATTCTTCCTGAGCAGCGCTGATTTGTTGAGCAAGTAATGAATCGTGCTCCTTCTGAAGATCTTCATAACTCAGTCTTAGCTTTTCAAGATCTTGCTTTCTCTAAAGAAATTAATAAGAAAGCTTCTCATGATCAGATAAGAGAGTGTTATGATGACCTTGAAGGTTGTCAAACCTAGTCTGAAATCTCTGAAGATTTTCAGTCAAGGTTTTAGTGCTTTCCATTTCTTCACCCAACATATCATCACTTTTTTCTAGCATGTTTTGAACCTTTTCAAAAGTCCTTTGTTGTTTTACCGCAATCTTAGCAAGTTTAGAATAGCTGGGCTTGAGGTTTTCATCAGATTCGTTCTCACTTGATTCAGAGCAGGTATATTTGAGTACCTTGGCACCCTTTGCCATGAAGCAATAGGTGGGAGCGGAGTCATCATTGCCTTCATCAGCCTTGTTGGTGAAGCCATTTTCTTCAGAGTTGAAGATAGACTTGCTGACGAATGTAGTAGCTAGAGCTAGACTCGCCACACCAGATTCGGACTCCTCAGATGCCTCCTCTTCCTCATGTTCCTTAGATTCAGCTTCAGAGTCCATTTCCTTGCCAATGAATGCCCGAGCCTTCTTGGAGCTGCTCTTCTTCTGTGATGAAGACCTTGAGGATTTTGATGATGAAGATTTTGAGGATTTCTTTTTTTTCCTCGCATCATCAGAATTGTAATCCTTGTATTTCTTCTTCTTTGATTCCTTTTCCCACTGAGGACAATCTTGAATGTAGTGTCCAGGTTTCTTGCATTTATGACAAAGCCTCTTCTTGTGGTCACTGGATGAGGAATCATTGCTCCTTGAGGGTCTTCCAAAGCGACCACATCTTGAGAACTTCTGGAATTCTTCACGAGCAGTGCTAGTTCATGGCTCGGTTCTTCAGGATCACCAAGGCTGCTGCCGGAGTCTTCATCTTCAGACTCAGAAACTGCCTTGGCCTCCAGTGCACCTGCCATAGCTCGAACCATAGAGATCTCTCTTTTCAGCAAGCTGGAACTCATGAGTATTTAGCCTCTCGAGGATATCAGTGGGATCAAGTGACTTGTAATCAGCACGTTCTTGTATCATCAATGCCAGAGTATCAAATTAGGAATCAAGCGATCTCAACAATTTCTTCACCACCTCATGGTCGGTGATGTTAGTGGCACCAAGCGCTTGAAGCTCATTTGAGATGTCAGTGAGGCGATCAAAGGTTTGTTGAACATTTCATTGTCGAGTCTTTTGAAGCGGTTGAAGAGATTGCGAAGAACATCAACTCGAGAGTCACGCTAAGTTGAGACTCCTTCATTCACTTTGGACAGCCTATCCCAGATAAGCTTAGCAGTTACCAAAGCACTCACTCTTCCATACTATCATTTGCTTAGATGGCCACAAATGACATTCTTCGCTTGAGAATCAAGTTGCTTGAATCTCTTCACATCAGCAGCATTCAGAGAAGGTATGACTGAGGGAACACCATTTCCCACAACATACCAGAGATCGTTATCAATTGCCTCAAGATGCATTCGCATCTTATTCTTCTAGTAGGGGTAGTCCGTCCCATCGAAGGTAGGACACCCAGCAGAGACCTTTATCATACCTGCCGTCGACATAACTAAAACTCCAGGCAGTTAAACCAAAATCACACAGAACAAGGGAGTACCTTGCTCTGATACCAAATGAAAGTGCGTTATATCGACTAGAGGGGGGTGAATAGGTGATTTTTATGTATTCTTCACTAAGGAATTTGCCGGTGAGGAAATTCCTTAGCGAAGAACTACTTGCAGCGGAATAAGTACTCAAAAGTAAACATAACAGAATACAAACATGGTCATCATGATAAAATGAAGACAAGCACAGAGTACAGAAAGCGTAATCACAGGACAACACAGGATGAAGACAAACAGTGTCGGGGGTTGGGTGCGACATATGCCAAAGGATGGCTTATCATGGTGGGGGCGAGTAGAACGTCGCCGGTGCCTGGAAACGGGATGAGGCGAAGGCATGCACGCCGGCGGATCTTACCCAGCTTCGGGGCTCTCCGTGGAGATAATACCCCTACTGCTGCTCTGCGGGGTCTCCGCATGATCACTATGGCAAAGTGAGTACAAGGTTGCTCCTTGAGCTGCTCGGGGTGAGGAAGGAGAAGGGCACGGCTGGCTCCCTTCTTCCCTCTATGGGTGTCTAAAACTATTAGGGTCCAACCTCTTGCACGGGTGACCTGGGGGGTTTATATAGGCCTACCCCCCAGGGGTACAATGGTAATCCGGCTGGGCGCGGGTCCCAGCCGTCTGTCTCTTAGGCCGCCGTCTTCTCCGCCGACTGCTGGGGCCCGCCGACTGGTGGGCCCGCCGACGGAAAGACATGGGGCCGACAGCCTTGTCCACCATGGTAGTCTTTCCGACAGCGGATTCTGCCGCAGCGCTTGATGGCCGTGGCTTGGTCGTGGGGTGATGGAAACAGTGCCGCCGCCCGACGAGCGATCACTGTTGACATTCCCTGTCTTGTCTGGTTAATGGCGTGCAGGACTCGTGGGAGGGGCCGGCCGACTCCCGGGGGCCGACTCCCATTGGGTCCGGCTTGTGGCGCTCTCGCCATCTTCTGCACCCCCGCCGACAGGCGGGTCCCACCATCTCTGGGTCGTACAGACAGGCCATCGTGGGCTCAGGGCGCCGCCCACGGGGCTGACATCAGGTCCGGCGTGACAACAGTGCCGCACCGGACGGAGATCTCCGTCAGTACGTCGCACTGTGGCCATGCCTGCTGAGGGAGTCCTGGACTAGGGGGTGTCCGCACAGCCGAACTATCATCACGGCCGGACTCCAAGACTATGAAGATACAAGATTGAAGACTTCGTCCGTGTTGGATGGGACTTTCCTTGGCATGGAAGGCAAGCTTGGCGATACGGATATGTAGATCTCCTACCATTGTAACCGACTCTGTGTAACCCTAACCTATCCGGTGTCTATATAAAACGTAGGGTTTTAGTCCGTAGGACGAACAACAATCATACCATAGGCTAGCTTCTAGGTTTTAGCCTCCTTGATCTCGTGGTAGATCTACTCTTGTACTACCCATATCATCAATAGTAATCAAGGTGAGTAGGGTATTACCTCCATCGTGAGGGCCCGAACCAGGGTAAAAACATCGTGTCCCTTGTCTCCTGTTACCATCCGCCTAAACGCACAGCTCGGGACCCCCTACCCGAGATCCGCCGGTTTTGACACCGACATTGGTGCTTTCATTGAGAGTTCCTCTGTGTCGTCACCGATAGGCCCGATGGATCCTTCGATCATCAACAACGACGCGGTCCAGGGTGAGACTTTTCTCCCCAGACAGATCTTCGTATTCGGCGGCTTTGCACTGCAGGCCAATTCACTTGGCCATCTGGAGCAGATCGAAAGCTAAGCCCCTGGCCATCAGGTCAGATTTGGAAGTTTGAACTATACGGCTGATATCCGCGGAGACTTGATATTCGACGGATTCGCGCCGCAGCCATGCGTGCCGCACTGTCTCGATGGGCATGATCTAGCTCTGCCGGTCAAAGTGCTCGAGGCCGCACCGGCATCCGCTCCGACCCTTAATCCGGAGCCGGATTCCCCAATCGAGGACGAGTGGTTGGACACCGCCGGGGCTGCGATCTCTACGGGCGATTGAGCGAACTCCATCCCTGTCGCTGCGAAGACCTTGACTCTAGGGTGCGGACTCCTCTCCGGACTCAACCCTCCGCGCCCGCCAATCGAATCCGATTGTGCACCGGTCATGGAGTTCACTGCCGCGGACATCTTTCAGCACTCGCCCTTTGGCGACATCCTGAATTCACTAAAGTCTCTCTCTTTATCCGGAGAGCCCTGGCCGGACTACGGACAGGAAGGTTGTGATACGGACGACGAAGAAATTCAACGCCCACCCATCACCCACTTTGTAGCCACTGTCGATGATTTAACCGACATGCTCGACTTCGACTCCGAAGACATCGATGGCATGGACGACGACGCCGGAGACGACCTAGACCCAGCGCCTACGAGGGCCTTTGGAAGGCCACCTCGTCTTCACGACATATACATGGTGGACATCCCAAAAGATGGGAACGACGATGGAACAACGGAGGATGACCCCTCCAGGAAGCAACCGGCGCCCACGCCGCGCGCCGCTCTAAATCCCGCCACAAAGAAAACGGTGATTCCGCACGGAGATAATAACACCCGACATAAGGCCGAAGACAACCCCCTCCAGCAGGACTCAGCACAGGAGGAGGGAGAAGCAAGTTCGCACAACAGTGCGGCAGAAAGAGAGGTCAAGGACGACAATTATGCGCCTCCCTCCGATGATGAGGCAAGCCTCGACGACGCAGCAATTTGCCGCGTGCACAGGGGTCCCGCCCGAACAGGAGGCGTTTCAAGCGCGGGCTTATAGCCACGGCAAGCAGCCTCAAGAAAGCAGCAAATTTTAAAGCTGACCAAGACCTGCTAGGTGACAGATGGACTGAAGTCCTTGCAGCGAAGAGTATGAACTTCGAACGCCCTCCAAAAGCTACCCCAAACGCAGGTCGTTGCCTCGATCGGAGGAGGAAGCACCCAAATCACCAACAAGACGACATGGCAGCATCGGCCACCCTGCGGGTCATGACAGAGAAGCCTCTCGGCCCTCCGCTCAAGCCACACCCCGACGCCGCTCAAAAAGTACCAAGGCACGGGAAAACGCGCCGGACTTGCGAGATATATTGGAGGATAAGGCAAAACATACAAGATCGATCTATGGATCGCGTAGGCGCCCAACGACGCAGGATGATTACCGTCGCGCCGGATATAGCAAACCCGGTCGGGCCGAACACAGTAGACAAAGCTCATATGAGCTACGTTGTGATATAGCCCAATATAGAGGCGTCACACACCCACTATGCTTCACAGATGAAGTAATGGATCATCAAATCCCCGAGGGCTTTAAACCCATAAACATCGAATCATGCGATGGTACCACAGATCCCGCGGTCTGGATCAAGGACTATCTCCTCCATATCCACATGGCCCGCGGTGATGATCTACATGCCATCAAATACCTCCCACTCAAGCTTAAAGGACCAGCTCGGCATTGGCTCAACAGCTTGCCAGCAGAATCAATTGGTTGTTGGGAGGACACGGAAGCCGCATTCCTTGATAACTTCTGTGGCACATATGTGCGACCACCAGACGCCGATGACCTTAGCCACATAATTCAGCAGCGGAAGAATCGCCGGACAATTACGGACACGGTTCCTAACAAAAAAATCAAATCGTTGACTGTCCGGATGCAGAGGCCCTTGCAGCCTTCAAACATAACATCCGCGACGAATGGCTTGCCCGGCACCTAGGACAGGAAAAGCCGAAATCCAAGGCAGCCCTCACAACACTCATGACCCGCTTTTGTGCTGGAGAGGACAGCTGGCTTGCGCGAAGCAACAACATGCCCAAACACCACGATAGTTTGGATACCAAGGACAGCACAATGGCGGTGTAGCGCCGCAACAAGAACAAGCGCCGCATTAATCGCGATAATGCTGAAGACACGGCCGTCAATGCCGGATTCAGAGGCTCTAAACCCGGTCGTGGAAGAAGCCATTCAAAAGAAATACCCACGGCCCGTCCAACTTGGACCCGAATACTCGATCGCTTGTGCGGATACATGGCACCCCGAAAAACCAGCCAATCACACCAACAGATTGTTGGGTGTTCAAGCAAGCGAGCAAGTTAAGTGCGAACTCAATGACAAGGGGCTGCATAGCGATGACGAGGAAGAGCCTGGCCGCCGAACAATAGAGGATGAAGGGTTTTCCCACACAAGTGCGGACGGTGAACATGATATACGCAACCCATATACCCAAAAGGGAGCGGAAGCGTGCACTAAGGGACGTATATGCGATGGAGCGGTCGCCCAAGTTCAACCCATGGTCTTCCTGCCCGATCACCTTCAATCGAAGGGACCACCCCACTAGCATCCGTCCACGGCGGTTTCGCCGCATTGGTTCTTGACCCAATTATTGACGGATTTCACCTCACCGTAGTCCCGATGGACGGCGGTAGCAGCCTGAACCTGCTTTATCGGGATACGGCGCAAAATGGGCATAGACCCCTCAAGGATTAAACCTACAAAGACGACCTTTAAAGGCGTCATGCCGGGTGTAGAGGCCAGTTGTACGGGCTCAGTTACACTCGAAGTGGTCTTCGGAACCCCGGATAACTTCCGAAGCGAAGAGTTGATCTTCGACATCGTCCCGTTCCGCAGCGGCTATCACGCACTGCTCGGACGAACCGCATTACGCATACCTCAAGCTAAAGAAGCCAGGCCCTCGAGGAGTAATCACGGTCAACGGAAACGTTGAATGCTCTCTCGGAACGGAGGAGCACACGGCGGCCCACGCGGCGGAGGTACAAAGCAGCCTCTCACAGCAACTCTCGAGTCCGGCCACTAAGCGTCCGGACATTGTCAAGCGCGCCCGGAGTAACCTACAACAAGACCGCCTGGCACGATTCAAGCATCGCAGAGTAATCCGCCCCAACCCCAGCCCTCGCGAAATTGCAAAGCCGTACTACGCTGCATACATAATTACGCTCTGGAGATACCATGGGCATAAAGGGAGGGCACGACCACGGCACGCCCGGAATGCGGCTCAACCGCACCAGGGGCTCCCGATTGTGTCATTCTTTTCCTTTCTCTTTTTTTTCCTTTTTCTTACTTTCAGGACTCCGTTTCCCAGAAGTCCTGTCCGGCACTATAATCGCCGAACTCACGATGCAACAGCCAGGGAAGCAGAAAGCTACGTCGAGTGTTCAGGTGGTCTCTATTACGAGCATTGTACCTGTTTTACATACCATCCCGCAGCTTACCCCTGGAGGGGGACATGTTAGATAGTCCCATCCCTTGCTTATCGCACTATTTCTATCGTTCTGCCTTCATTGAAGTACCTTTTCGAATAAACAATACATAGATTTTGCCTATTATTGCACTCCTTTCTTTATCTATATATATGTTCATTTCATGACATGTTGCACCCGTACACTTTGGTACGGCCGATACACCGGGGGCTTCAGTACCCCAAAATTATGGTGTGATAAGTCCGAACACTTTCACAAGTGCGGCACCCCGAACTTATAGCATTATATGAATCGGCTCCGAATCATGTCTTGGTTCAATAGTTGGGTTTGCCCGGCTCCCATGTTTTGGTACCTTACGTTCCGTTATATCGGCTAAGGTAGCAACGGGAGAACCACTGCGATTGTGCCCTCAGCTTGAGCTGGGTCGAGCACCTCGGAGAAAGCTAAAACTGACCGTCATGATAGGGCGAGAGCCGGTCGCTGTTCGAGAGGTTTTTTCGGGTCCCTAAATACTTATGTCGCTTAGAGCGAGGAACCGGAGTTGTCCGGCCAAGGTGTGGATAGCGCCCCGAACTCGGTCTTCCGAATACTAGGGGCTTCGCCGAAATTTAAAATTATAGAATTCTATGGCTAAGTGAGAGTCTTCAAGCACTATAAGTCCGATTTCCTGGTTCGTTGCGTTGAGCGCCTCCCTAGATGGACCCAAGAATGGGAACAAGAGTGCTCAAGTTTATCCGCAACACCCCAGCACTCGTGGCATGGGGGCTGAAGCCAACGACTTGCCATCTCTCAAATTTGATAAACGGCCGCACAGAAGGTAATATTTTAAATTAACAAGCGTTGCTTAGCGCATATGAACAAGTTTTCAGCGTACGGGATAACAAATGCGACTCTATTCAAAAATCACATCTTTCGAGCACTCATCCGCTATTCGGCAGGCACCCTTCAGGAGGCCCTCATAGTACATTTCGGGCGTGCGATGCTCCCAGCCCTTAAGTGGCCCGTCCATCACAAGCTTCTCCGCATCCAGCTTGCCCCAATGCACTTTAGCACGGGCAAGGGCCCGACGGACACCTTCAATGCAGACGGAGCGCTTGATGACTTCAATCCGTGGACAGACGTCCACCAGCCGCTGCACTAAGCCGAAGTAGCTCCCAGGCATGGCCTCCAATGGCCACAGCTGAACTATAAGGCCCTTCATGGCCTGTTCGGCGACCTTGTGGAGCTCGACTAGCTGCTTCAGCTGGTCGCTCAGGGGCACTGGATGTCCGGCCTCAACATACTGAGACCAGAACACCTTCTCCGTTGAGCTCCCCTCCTTGGCGCGGTAGAATGCGGCAGCATCAGACACACTACAAGGCAGATCGGCGAATGCTCCTGGAGAGCTCCGAATCCGGGTAAGTAATAGGTAATTCACTTTCACATGCTTGCTTTGCATAAAGAATGCCTTACCCGCCGCTATCTTCTTTAGCGATTCTATTTCTTGGAGGGCTTTTGGGGCCTCGGCCTTAGCAGCTTTGGCACTCTCAAGAGCCGAAGCAAGCTCGGACTCTCGGGTGTTCGAGTCACGCTCCAAACTCTCGTGTTTTTCCACGAGAGCCTGGAGCTCTTGCCGCACCTCATCCAACTGCGCCTCCCCTTTCTCTTGCTCGGTGCGTTCCGCAGCCGCTTTGTTTTCAGCCACGGACACCGCCTGCTTCAGGGTCGCCACCTCATTTGTGGCCCCTACAGTACCCATGTTATTCCTGTTATTTTTTGCAACCAAAACCTTTTCCATAAGGTATTTCTTTCGTAAGGTATTACTTACCTTCCTTGTCCTAGAGCTGCTTCTTGGCAAGGCCAAGCTCGTTCTCGGACTGCTCGAGGCTTTGCTTCAATGCATCAACCTCCGCAGTCAGTGCGGCAGAGGTCAGCAGCGTAGCCTGCATTCCCATATTGACATACTTGTGTTAGACTCTCATGGATATCTTTTTAGATCCTCAGTCCGCTTTTCTTTCCAACACGAACTAAGCATCGAGGCTACTGTCTATGAAGTAATATTTTACATATTCTAAACTTACCTCAAAGCCTGTTAGAAGGCTGGAACAGGCTTCGTCAGCCCACTCTTGGCGGATCGAATCGTCCGGATCACCGCACTCATAACAAGGCGGTGCTCCTCCTCGATGGAAGCGCCAAGCGCCTCAGCTTATCCGGTGCCTCGGTTGGACGGAGGACACCGGCGTCTTACCCTTCTTGCGAAGGGACCGCTTGCAGAACTCGGAACCGCTGAAGGTTCCGCATGGAGTCCGGACGAGGGTCGGGCTTAGAGCCCCTGGGGGTCTCGCCCCCCACGCGCCTGGAGTCCGGGAGGTTGCCTTGCGGCGCCTCCTGTGCCACTTCCTCTTGACCAAGCCCCTCTTGGGGCCCCACCGATGCGTCGTCCACGGCGTGAGGTGAGGAGGCGGTCGGAAGTGAAGTACTCTCCATTTCCGACGAACTCAGGGACCCGCTTGTCAAAGCGGCGAACTCGGCCTTGGGCGGGCTGCATGATGGTTCGGTATTAGAGAACACTATGCAATGATAAAAAAGCCATGGGTATCCGGACACTTACGATCTCGCCAGGGGCTTGGCCCTTGTTGGCCAATCCTCCTCGTCGTCGTCCACGTTGGTGGAGAAGTCCGGAGGAAGGGTTCTTCCCTTCTTGGACCCTCCGGCCTCCCGGTTGGGGCGGCCTTCCTTTTCTCTCCTCCTCACTGGGAGAAGCTTCTTCTTCCTCCTCCTCGTCCTCGGGAGAAGATTTTGCTTTAGAATCTGACACACTTTTTGGCGCCGGGAGCTCCTTCGAGTTCCGTGGCCTCCTTCTTGGTTTTCTTCTCCGCACCACATGGTACCGGAGCCAGCAGCCGTCAATCCAAGGCGTCCGGCTGGTCATTCAGCAAAGGAGCCGGACAGTTAATCTGTCCGGACGTCTTCAGCCAATCCTGTCAAAGATTAGGGAGTTTTTAGATCCCACATAGAGTCAATCTATGAAAAAAGAGTCCCATAAAGGGTAAAATAACTTACCTCACCGGCTTGACGCCGTGAGCTGTATCCGCGATCTTTGTCAGCGGATGCGGGTGCTTCGGCGCCCTTGAACAGCACCTTCCAGGCATCTTCGTACGTAGTGTCGAAGAGCCGGCTCAAGGTTCGGTGTTGTGCCGGATCGAACTCCCACAAATTGAAGGCCCGTTGATGGCATGGGAGAATCCGGTGGATGAGCATCACCTGGATCACGTCGACAAGCCTGAGATTCTTGTCCACCAGGTTTCGGATGCATGTTTGGAGACCGGATAGCTCGTCCGAATCCCCCCCACGTCAGGCCCATCTCTTTCCATGACGAGAGCCGTGTGGGGAAGCCAGATCTGAATTCGGGGGCCGCCGCCCATTTGGGGTCGCGCGGCTCGGTGAGATAAAACCACCCCGATTGCCACCCCTTTATTGTCTCCACAAAGGAGCCCTCGAGCCATAGGACTTTGGCCATCATGCCAACCATGGCGCCTCCGCACTCCGCTAGACGGCCGCCCACACCCTTCGGCCTGACATTGAAGGTCTTCAGCCATAGGCCGAAGTGGGGCTGGATGCAGAGGAAGGCCTCGCACACGACGATAAACGCCGAGATGTTGAGGATGAAATTTGGGGCCAGGTCGTGGAAGTCCAGGCCGTAGTAGAACATGAGCCCGCGGACAAATGGGTGAAGTGGAAAACCTAGTCCGCGGAGGAAGTGGGGGAGAAACACCACCCTCTCATGGGGCCTGGGGGTTGGAATGAGTTGCCCCGCATCGGGCAGCCTGTGCGCGATGTTGCTGGACAAGTATTCGGCCTCTCGCAGTCTTGTGATGTGCCCCTCCGTGACGGAGGAGGCCATCCACCTGCCTCCCGCTCCGGACATGGTTGGAGAAGGTTGATGTGGGATGTGCGGACTTGGGCGCTGGAGCTCGTGTGCGCGAGAATGGATGAGAAAAGGAGGAAGAAGGCGTAGGTGAAAAGGTGGATCCTTATCCCCTTATATGGACGGACGAAGTTATGCGTCCCCCACCAGCCTGGTAAAACTCGTTATCTCCCAAGCGCCGTAATCAATGGTGCGGATGGGTTACCCACGTCCGTATTGATGAGAATCCCAGAATAAGGGGGCACGATCTATGCTTTGATAAGACGTGCCAAGGAAACCGCCTCGCTAAACGCTCTAAGTTGGAACGGTAAAAAAAATTCATATAAAGGCCTGGCCGTGGTGTGATGTCACGCCACGGAATACGTCAGCAGATCTGTGCAAAAATATTCTCTCTACGGTGGTATGTGGAACTTGTTTTGCAGAGCCGGACACTATCCTGGTGTTCAAAACCTTCTATGAAGTATTCGGAGAAGGAACCCGCCTTGCAATGCCGAAGACAATATGCACGCTGGACTCGTCGTCATTGAAGCCTGGTTCAGGGGCTACTGAGGGAGTCCTGGAATAGGGGGTGTCCGGACAGCCGAACTATCATCACGGCCGGACTCCAAGACTATGAATATACAAGATTGAAGACTTCGTCCCGTGTCTGGATGGGACTTTCCTTGGCGTGGAAGGCAAGCTTGGCGATACGGATATGTAGATCTCCTACCATTGTAACCGACTGTGTAACCCTAACCTATCTGGTGTCTATATAAACCGGAGGGTTTTAGTCCGTAGGACGAACAACAATCATACCATAGGCTAGCTTCTAGGGTTTAGCCTCCTTGATCTCGTGGTAGATCTACTCTTGTACTACCCATATCATCAATAGTAATCAAGCAGGAGTAGGGTATTACCTCCATCGAGAGGGCCCGAACCTGGGTAAAAACATCGTGTCCCTTGTCTCCTGTTACCATCCGCCTAGACGCACAGTTCGAGATCCCCTACCCGAGATCCGCCGGTTTTGACACCGACACCTGCCCTTCGTGAATGGGGCAGGGATGGGCCGCGCGGCGGCCGCACCCCATCCCGTCCGTAGTTGTGTAGGCAAGAGGTGGTTGGAGTCGCGGGCCGACTCCCCATAGCCGGCTTCTCTGGAATGCCCCAGTTGGGAGTCGGCTTATCTCGAGGCCGTCTCTGGGACTCGGCTGGGAGGGCAGTCAGCGGCTCTGCGGCCGACTCTCAGAAGGCGGCTCTTCGGCTTGGGGTCCTGAGGGCCGCAGCCTGCCCCGATGTCTTGAAAGGTCCAGGGGCTCGGGTTTGCCTACCCGTGGCCCATTACTCCGACAGTAGTCCCCGAAGCTAGTGAGGCGCCGAGGGCAATATGTCGAGGAGGCTCAACAGTTTCATCCCTCTGGTGGAAGAATCTGGGCCCTGCTCGCCGTCTTCCTCTAGGCCGACTAGCTGGAGTCGGACTCGCAGGAGGCCGTCTTGCTCCTTAAAGGGTTTGAAAGTTGTAGTGGGATCTAGGCAGCGTGCCTAATAAGCTTCTAGGCAGCTGCCCGCTGCGGGCCCGTCGCGTGACGCCACGCGGCAGGGTCAGTCTGCCCACCCACGCATGTGACGAGACAGGCCGTCAGGCGGGACCCGCCACTACCGCGCCTCGGCACGCGAACTGATCCGTTGCAGCCGCGCGGGCGGTTGGGGTTCCCACGTCGTTACTGCGTGCAGTAACTTCGTGGGTTAAATCATGGGGGCGTGGGGTCCTGGGCGCAGTTAATCCCACGCCCGCCCCATCGGCTTCTCAGCCCATGAGCCTATAAGTAGGCGGGAGGGGGGGCGGCAAAGTACGCGCACCCATCTCCCTGCATCCCCCGCTTCATCTCCTTCTTCCTTCTTCTTCCTCTTGCCGCCGCCGCGCTGAACCACGCCACGCCGTGGCAATGAGCTCCTCCTCCGCCACTGCACCTCCTGCCGCACGCTCCGGCGTGTGGGACGGCTCCGAGGTGGACGACGACCACATTGAATTCCTCCGCCAGACGCACTGCCTCCCCGGCAAGAGCCTAGTGCGGGCCCGCGCCACGCCGGCGGGTGAAATAACGCCGGCGCCGGAGGAGGGCAAGCGGGTCCTATTTCGCTCGCACCTCATGCGCGGCCTAGGGCTGCCGGCGAGCGGCTTCTTCCGCGCCTTCTTGGAGTTCCATGGGCTCCAGCCGCACCACCTCACTCCGAATACGGTGGTGCTGCTGGCTGCCTTCGCCACCTTGTGCGAAGGCTTCCTCGGTGTTCTCCCCACCATCGAGCTGGGGGAATTCTTCGATCCAAGCTCGGGACGCACGCCGCCGGGCGCGGCTGCTCTGTGTGGCACCTTCATCGCGATGCGGAGGCCGGTGGCCGACAACCCGTTTCCCGCCATTCCGCTGATCAAGTCGGTGAAGATGTGGCAGCGATCCTACTTCTATGCGAAGAACGTCGCTCCAGAAGGCGACTGGGTCAATATGCCGCTTTACGAAGCCGGCGTACTGGCGGGGAGGCTCCCCAGCTGGTCCCACCGGGCCAGGACGCTGACTCCTGCTGGCGCCGCCACCGTCGTGCGACTCGGAGGGCTTGACCGGGGCTGACCTGCTGGCCGCCTTCGTGGCGTGCCGATTCCTTCTGCTCCAAGGCCGACCACATCTGATCTGTCAGATGAGCGGCCACCGGGAACCCAGTCGGCTGTGCTCCAAGGACATGCCCCACGCGGAGGTGGCGGACACGGTGAACTACATTGCAAACTGCAATCTCACGGCGGATTGCCAGTTCGGCAAGGACCCGTACTCGCGCGCCAACCCCCCGCCTGTGGTAAGTCGTCTCTCTTCCTCTTCTGTTTTCTTTTTCATCCGAATCCGACCTCTGATCTTTTTTGGTTTTTTCGAGTTAGAACCCCCTCATGCAGCCCTCAGCCGGCACCACGGGGCCGGCCCGTGAGTTCGTCCCTGACCGGGCGGAGAGCAACGTCGACGACCCTGACTTGGGGGCGGCGGCGATGGAGGCCGACGCCGAAGGGGGAGGCGGAGGGGCTGACGACTTCAGGCCCTCGACGATCTTCGCCGACTGGCCTGAAGATGACGGCGAGGGGGAAGTCGTCCCACTCCAGCAACTGAAGTTCGGCCAGCCGAGCGCGAGTTCCTCCGCCGGCTTGGGGGGTCGAGGTGGCGCGAAGAAGCGCCGGGCCGGGCCGAGCTCGCTTGGCGGTCGGTCGAAGAAGTTTAAGGGGACGGCCGCCGCGACCAAGCGGGAAGAGGCGGTCGCAAAGACTAACCGCTTCCGCAAGGAAGTAAAAAAGCCGCTACTGGTCTCCGCGTAAGTGCTTCTGCTTTCGTCTTGTTTTCTTCTGGTGAGTCTTGTCCAAATATTTTACACGTCTTCTTCGCATCAGGGCTCCCCTTACATTAGAGAGGGTCGCCACCGCCTCCGTCATGGGGTCGGCAGAGACGTCCGCCAATACTCGGCGGATTGACCCCGCCGCCGACCTCCGGGAGGCGACGGAGCGTAACGCCAGGGAGAAGCGCGACGAGGAAGAAGCCGCCCACTGGAGAAGGCAGAGGCCGAGAAGGCGGCGGCTTCCGCCTGCAGAAAGCCGGAGGAGGCGAAGCCGCTGTCGCGTTAAGCGGCAGGCCGAGGAGGCCGCGCGCCTCCAATCAGCGTTGCTCGTCACCCCGCTGAGCTCTGCGCCGGCGCCGCCGGAGTTCACAGGGCAGACGGAGGGAACCGGCAGCGAGTTCCCCATCATGGAGAGGGAAGGCGGCGAGACCTCCATGTCGGGCACAGCCGTGCCACCACCGCCGCCTCTGCCGCCGTCTGAGAGCGTGCGAGGTAAACAGCAGGCGGACCCGCCGGTGCCGCCGACTGAAGACGAGGTCGTGGCGAAGCCGCTCCTTCAAGTCGCCTCGCCAGCGCGCCGCCGTCTTGAGAAGGCGACTTCAGAGCCACGCCCCTTGGAGACCGGCGCCGCCAGCTCGGCCATCCCAGACGCCGAGGCGACAAGAACCGCGCCCGTTGGGTGGATGCGAGGAGGCGGCACAGGCCCGCTGAACCAGGCACTTTTGGACGTTCAGGCGAAGCTGCGAGCCGAAGGCTACGCCATCCAGAACTGCACCAAGGCGCACTTGGCGTCACGAACCGCCGTTCGGGTATGTTTCTTCTTTGAGTTTTTTCTTGTTCTTCTCTATGGGGGCGCACCAGCGCACCCACTGGGTGTAGTCCCCGAGTTTCGGGTCGGCTGCTGAGCAGGCGGCTTGGAACTCTATCTGGCGAATTCCGAATATTTACCTTTGTCTGAAATGCTTATCACAGGAATATCACAACCTCCGCATCACTTCCTTCAACCGCAATGTTGAGAGCTGGGCAAGCGGACCGCCGACTTGTCGAGGAGCCGGGGTGAGTCTTCTTTCTTCTTCGCGGGGGCGCGCTGGCGCACCGTGGGCTGTAGTCCCCGAGATTCGGGCCGACTGCTGAGCAGTTGGGCCGGATCTTCCTGGCGACCTTCTTAGTTGACGACTTAACGTCCTTTTTCTTTTTATTCTTCTGAGGCCAACGCCACTGTCCGACGGCAGCTGGGCGCAGCCGACACCGCCTTGCGTGCCAAGGGGGAGGAGTGCAGCAAGCTCGCCGCAGAGCGCGACCTGCTGGCTACGCAGCTTGCAGAGCAAAGGGAGCTGCTTAAGACAGCGCAGGACGAGGTGGAGAAGAGAGAGGCTGCTCTCCTGGCCGAGTTCGAAAGCGAGCGCTCCACCTGGACCGACAAGGAGACACAGCTGACCTCCGGCTTCCATGAAATCGAGGACATCGTCGATGGTGAGTTTCTTTACTTTCCTTCTTTGAGCCGCTGACATTAGGTCGGGCCGACTCCTGGTTTCTTGACTTGCTTCTTTTTCGTCTTGGCAGACTTCTTCCCCGGCCACACGCAGGCGGCCAATCAAGCCATCGAGGCTGATCGCGAGGCGCGGAGGGCAAATGGTGCGGAGATTGCTGCCAACGCCCCCCGGACCCTTGACGAGCAGCTTCTGAGCATCGAGGCTCGCTCGCGCCGCCCATCGGATGTTGCGCCGTCTTCAACGTGTCGGCGCCCAGGCGATCGGTGCCCTATGGCATGCCGGTTCTGCGTACTCCCAGTCGGACTGTCGACTGGCTGGAGGTCGCGGCTGGTCGTCTTGAGGCCTGGAAGGGTTCCGCGCCCGGCCGGAGGCGCTGGCCTTGGAATTCGCCAAGGCGTGGTATCTGTGGCTGGATCTGGACTGGCTGGCCGCTGCTCGGTCCGAGGCTCAGCGGAGCTGCTGGCTGCGGAAGACGCCCTCGTCGAGCATGCGGCGGTGATCGCCGACTACACGGACACCAGCGTCTTCGTTCCTGAGCGGGCTGAGGACGGCGGGGAGGCGACGCCGGAATGGTTCGGGATGAACCCGGATTATGATGAGGACTCGGCGGAGGTGATCGGCTCCAGCGCCGAGGAGGAAGGTGAGGCGGAGGACGGAGATGAGACGGAGGCGCCAGAAGACGGAGCGGGCGACCACCCTCAGCCGATCACGCCTCCAAAGAACGAGTCAGGCCTGCCCTCGGGTCGGCTTGCCTCGAGTTGATCAAGCCGAGATCGCCCAACTGCCGCCCGGCGCCTCGACACCGCTGCCTCCTCCGCCCTCCAAACCCGTCCCGCCGCTTCCTAGGCTGCCGCCTTGCCTTTTATTTTATCTGCTTTGATAGTCTTTGAAAAACTTGTTAATTCAAGACAATTCCACCGCTGGCTGTATTTTGAACTGTCAAGATTCGGCCGAGGGCCTCTGCTATGTAAATATTTATCCTAATTCTATCTTTCCTTGCTCATTGCTCCTATGGCTTTTTCCTTTGCCGCCTTCCCTTAGTCGCCGCCTTGCCAGTCAGACAACCGCTATGCGGACTGCCATTTGGATCAAGTGCTTGGCTACTCTTGGGAAGGCAAGTACTTGGCCATTTTTTAGAGTCTTTTTAACAAGTTGGGTAGAAAGCGGCAAGCCGACTACTCAAGGGTCGGCTTTGCGAAGAGGAGCTGGAAGCCGGCTTAAGCTATGTTTACGCTTTGGGTCCTTAGCCATTTTTCATGTGGGCGCCCATTCTTCCTTACTCCTGCCCACCAAATACCGCTTCTGCAAGCTGCGGCTTCGACAGAGACGGCTTAGGCACCGCACACTACTTGTCCGATCAGGAAGCATTTCATAGTGCATATGGCGAGTCCCCGGCCGACTAGTCGAACCCGGTGCCAAGCGGCATAACAAAGAGTAACATACTCGAAGGCATAATCGTATCATACAGATAACAAAAAGGGCAGTCCTCGAGCTCGCCTTGGGGCCCAAGTCTTGGTACTTTAACACAAAAGGTAGCGTGGTACATATCAGATTAATCGTAAAATCTTCGGAGAAGATTTGCATTCCATAACCGTTCCGCCTCTTTGCCGGAGTCGTCCCTCTTGCGTGCTTTCGGGCTTCGGCGTCGATCGTAGTAGGAGTCGCTTCCCAAAGACTTTGCTGATAATGAAGGGGCCTTCCCAAGGTGCTGACAGCTTGTGCTGGCCGGCTGTTCGCTGGATCAGCCGGAGCACAAGGTCGCCCTCTTGGAAAGATCCTGGCTTGACCTTCCTATTGTAGTAGCGGCACAGGCTCTCCTGGTAGATGCTGGACTGGCTGAGTGCCAACAGCCGGCCCTCTTCCAGCAGATCGACGCCGTCTTGACGTGCTTCTTCTGCTTCCTCCTCGGTGTACATGGTGACTCGAGGGGAGTCGAACTCTATATCCGTTGGGATGACGGCTTCAGCACCGTAGACGAGGAAGAAAGGTGTGAAGCCGGTTGACTTGTTCAGAGGACGGCTGGCAACTCCTCAAGCCAACAGCCGGCCGAACGCTCCAGTGGTTCGACCATCGAGGCTTGATGCCAGACAGGATGAGGCCGTTTGCTCGCTCCACCTGGCCGTTTGACTGCGGATGGGCAACGGACGCTAGGTCCAGTCGGATGCCTTGTGTCGCGCAGAAACGGGCCAGGGCGCCTTTGGCAAAATTTGTGCCCTTGTCGGTGATGATGTTGTGTGGTATGCAGTACCGAGTCGTGATGTCGGTGATGAAAGTCACTGCAGTTGGACCATTCAACTTTTTGATGGGCTTTACTTCTATCCACTTGGTGAACTTGTCCACCGCGACAAGTAAATGAGTCAGGCCACCTCGTGCTGCTTTGAATGGTCCTACCATGTCCAGGCCCCAAACAGCAAAGGGCCAGGCGATGGGGATAGTCTTGAGTGCGGAAGCCGGCTGATATGGCTTGGAGCGGAACATCTGACACCCCTTGCATTTTTGTACTAATTCCTTGGCCTCTTCTAGGGCAGTCGGCCAGAAGAAACCGTGTTGGAAGGCTTTGGCGACGAGTGCTCTTGAGGCCGTATGGTGGCCGCACTCGCCTTGATGAATGTCTTCGAGAATCGCTTGGCCTTGCTCTGGCTCGACGCAACACTGGTAGACACCAGTAACGCTACGCCTGACCAGCTCTCTGTTGACTATGGTGTAGGCTGCCGCTCGGCGTTGTACTTGCTGAGCTAAGATTTCGTCGGTTGGTAGCTCTCTGCTTACTAGGAACTTCAGGATGGGCTGGGCCCAGGAGGGTGCTGCTATTTCTTCAACCGCCAAGATCTTGCTACTTGGACGAGGGCGGGGCTGGAGGCGGCGGTCAAGTCCATGACGCTTCTTTGGATTGATGAAGTCCCAGCCGACCGGGTGCAGTCCCGGGCCGAGCCTGGAGTCTTCGCAATGGTCGCCAGGTCCCCGGCCGGGTTCTCAAGTCCCGGCCGGCCATTGCGGCATTCTTGGGGGCCATCTGTAAGAATTCTCGTGCCGTCTCTTTGAGGCTCTTGAGTCGGATCCGACTTCTTCAGGGGGAGCCGGGACAAAAATGGAGTCTGACTCTGGTGAAGGCTTGACAGATGGCTTGAGGAGGCGCTAAAGGGCGACGCCGGATGGTATAGCCTGGCGGGTGGAACCAATTCGTGCCAGGGTGTCTGCTTGGTCGTTGTCATTTCTTGGTACGCGAAGGAACTCGCACCCCTCAAAATATCCACTGAGTTGACGTACCAGGAAACGGCAGCTCGCCATGTTTGCATCTTTGGCGTCCCAATCGCCAGATGACTGTTGGACCACCAAGTCGGAGTCGCCATAACACAGGATCCGGCGAATGCCAAGTTCTTTGGCAAGCCGGAGCCCGTGAATGAGCGCCAGATTCGGGCGACGTTGTTGGAGGCGGCGAAATGGATCTGCAGAGCATACTTGAGCTTGTCGCCTTTGGGGGAAGTGAGGACAACGCCGGCTCCCAAGCCGGTGCGCATCTTGGAGCCATCGAAATGCATCCGTCAATGGGTGGAGTCGGGCTATGGCCCATTTGGCCACTCGGCCAGAAGCATCTCAGCTTCCGATGATCTCGGCTAGTGGGGCTGTGCGAACCATAGTGATTGGATGCTCTTGAAAGTAAGGCTTTAACTTCTTGGCGGCAAAGTGCACGCCGTAACACATCTTCTAGTAGTGGGGGTAGTTCTGCTTGGAGGTCGACAGTACTTCGCTCAGGTAATATACCGGTCTCTGGACAGGTAGCGCCTTGCCTTCCTCCTTGCGCTCAACTACAATGACTGGTTGACTACCCGGTGGTGGCGGCAATGTACAGGAGCATGGGCTCTTTAGGAGTCGGGGCCGCCAAAGACAAGGGGAGTAGTCAACATTTTCTTCAACTGAGAAAATCTTCGTCCGCTTTGTGGTTCCATTCAAGAAGGTGGTCTTCTTCATGAGCTGGTATAAAGGGAGAGCTTTCTGCCCGGCTGATGAATCGGCTGATGGACGCCAAGCAGCCGGTGAACTTTTGCACATCTAGCAGTCGGCGGGGTACTTCCATCCTCTCGATGGCCTTGATCTCCACAGGGTTGCACTCTATGCCGCGTTCAGAGACCAAGAAACCAAGGAGTTGGTCGGCTGGTACTCCGAAGACGCACATCTCAGGGTTGAGCTTGATCTGGAATCGGCACAGGTTCTCAAAGGTTTCCTTAAGGTCTTCTAGCAGTGTTCCTCGCTTTTCCGTCTTCACCACCACATCGTCCACGTAGACGTGGGCGTTTCTGCCGAGTTGCTTGAGGAGGCACTTCTGCATGCAATGCTGAAAGGTGGGGCCGGCATTCCTCAAGCCGAACGTCATGGTCGTGCAGCGAAGGCTCCAAACGGGCGTGATGAAGGCGGTCTTGATCTGTCGGCCGGGTTCAGCTTGATCCGGTGATATCCTGAATGTGCATCTAAGAAGCTCAACAGCTCGCATCCGGCTGTGGAGTCTATCACCGATCAATTCTCGTGAGCGAACGGGTCCTTGGGGCAAGCTTTGTTGAGGCTTGTGTAGTCAATACACATCCGCCACTGCTTGTTCTTCTTCAGTACCAGGACCGGGTTTGCTAACCATTCTGGAAAGAACACTTCCACAATGAAACCGGCTGCTAGGAGCCGGGATATCTCTTCTACAACAACTCTTCTCTTCTCTTCTGACAGGCGGCGCAAGGGCTGCCGGACGGGCTTCACATCAGATCGGACATGTAACTTGTGCTTGGCGAATTTCGACGGTACACCTGGCATGTCTTTAGGGGACCATGTGAAAATGTCCCGATTCTCACGGAGGAAATCGACGAGCTCGCCTTCCTATTTGCTGTCAAGGTTTGCACCTATGACAGCGTACCTCTCCGGGTGCTCCGGGTCCAAGGGTATCTTCTTTGTTTCTTTGGCCGGCTTGAATGAGCCCTCAACTTCCGACTACCTGGGATTGGGCGATATCTCGGGCTGCTTGCCGGCCATCGCCACAACCCGATCAAGAAGCCGCTTCTCAGCTGCGATCACCAGGGACTCGGCTAGTCGACTGCTTTCAGCCGCACAAGCGGACGACTTTCTGTAGTCGCCGGCTACGGTCAGAATCCCCTTGGAACTTGGCATCTTCATCTCTAGGTAGGCGTAGTGGGGGACCGCCATGAACTTGGCCAAAGCAGGTCGGCCAAGCAGAGCGTGGTACGTACTTTCGAGGTCCACCACTTCGAACCAAACTGGCTCTCGGCGGAAATGATCTTTGTCCCCAAAGAGGACATCTATTAGGATCTTGCCGATTGGTGAGCAGGAAAGGCCAGGTACAATGCCGTGGAACACAGTCCGGCTGCTCTGAAGCTGTCTTTGCTTGATTCCTAACTTCTCCATCGTGTCCTTGTACAAGATATTGATGCTACTGCCTCCGTCTATCAGCACTCGCGAGAAGCGAGCAACCCGCCTATCTGTGGCAAGGGTGGCTCCCAAGACCAGGGCGTAGGAGCCTGGATTCGGCATCACCTCTGGGTGATCAGCTCTGCTCCAACTGATAGGCCTCTCGGACCAGTGCATGAATTCTGGAGTATCTGATGCTACTGCATTCACCTCTTCTTTGCAGCTTTCTTTGCATCGATCGTCAACCACACTGGTGAACACCACATAGGCTCCGTGCTCTTACAGGTACTCGTCTTACCTTTGCATCGACTGGCCTCGGCCGATTCTTTGGGGCGGCGGTGGAGGCGGCGCCCAAAGAAAGGCGGGGAGGCAGCAGGTCGTCTCCTTGGCGATCTGGTGAGCGATGGCACTTCCGGGTGGTGTGGTTTGACGGCTTGGCCGCTATGGAACTTGCGAGGACCATCAAGAGTCTGCCAGAAGAGAAGGCCGGCAACCAGTTGGACTTGCCGCCTTTCTGTTGCTTGGCCGGAGGCTGCCCCTCCAGCTGCTGGTCTTCGACCGTCGCAACTTGCCGGCTGCTGGAAGCCGACTGCGGGGCCTTGCACTTGTGATCGTTTTGTTGTTGTCGCCGACTGGTGTCTCCAGCCGGAGTTCTGGGAGCCTGAGGAGCCACCTTGCCGGTCGCACTGACTTCAATCTCCACCTTCATGGAGGAGTCGGCTGTGCCGTACTTGTCTGCTATGATCAGCAGCTCGTCGAGGGTCTCCGGCTCATCGCAAAGGAGCTTGTGCTTTAGGAGGGTGCCTTCTCTGCACCCGGCGGTGAAGTACTCGATAGCTTGCACCTCGTGCACGCCCTCGCAGGAGTTCCGAAGCACACCCCAGCGCGTGAGGTAGTCGCGAGCCGACTCGTTGGGGCCTTGCACGCACAAGGAAAGCTGGCGAGGCTTGGGAGGTCTCTTGTACGTGCTTGTGAAGTTGTAGACGAAGGCCTCGGTGAAGTCGACCCAGCTGTTGATGCTGCGAGGCTTCAGGCTGTTCAACCATGTCCGGGCCGTGCCCTGGAGCATGAGGGGAACATACTTTACGACAACACGCTTGTTGTCGTTCGCTATGTTGACGGCCGTGGAGTAGTCAACTAGCCAGTCTTCCGGCTTTATGGAGTCGGTGTACTTGGGCGTATCTCGGGGGAGTGTGAACCCTCTGGGGAAGGGCTCGTCTCGGATGCGAGGTCCAAAACAGGGCGGACCCAACTCGTCTTCTTCTTCCCGCGCCAGGGATCGGTGGAGTCGATTGATCCGGTGGCGGGCATCATTTTCTCCGACTCCCTCTCGGCGGCCAAGGCGGTCGCCGAGAGTCGGATGCTCGACGGGTGGCGGGGAGACTCGCCTTTCTGCGAGGGGAGGAGGCAGATAGTCGTCCCGCCGCTCCACTGCTCTTGGGCGGCCGTCTTGGTCGCGCTCGATGGAGATATGAGTCCGACTGTGGTTGACAGCCGGATCCTTGTTTTTTCTTCAGTGGACACCGCCAGTCGGCGTCCGAGACGTCGCGCCTTGATCTCGGCGGGGAGGCAGGTCGTCGTTTTGTCATTGTGGCGCCTCTATGCGGCAGCCGACCTCGTTCTGCACGGCAGCCGCGTCGAGGAGCTGCTGGACTCACTCCGTCATCAGGCGGCGCTCCTCACCCTCGAAGTTGGCCAGCTCGTCCGCCGCCGCCTGGGCCGCGCGGATGTTCTCCGCAGGCGTGGCGTACACAGGGCGATTGGCCCAGAACAGGTTGGCGATGGCTACGCCGCGCTGTTGAACCGCGCCTAGGCGGCTAGGCCCAGTCGGGGCCGGCGAGCCGCCCACAGCGCGATCCATCTCATGTTGGTAGGCTTCTGACAAGCGTCTCATGCTTGCCAGCTTCCTCGCGCCTTCGACGAGCTGAAGGCGGCGTGCCTCTAGCATCTCGGCGTCAGCGTCTTCCGGAATAGGCGCGGTCAGGTCTTGCAGAGCCGCGTCGAGAGGGTCATGAGCTCCTTCGCCGGAATGCTCACCATGACCGATGACGAGCACTTCTGTGACGGTGCTTCCGCCGCTCTCCGCGCGAGGGAGCAGCTCGTCGTAGTCGAGCGACGCGGTGTCGGAGTCGACCAGCATCGGGTCGGTGGAGCCTACGGACTCCAAGTCCGTAGCAGGCTCACCGACGACATGGAGTTGGTCGAGGAGGCCCGCGAGGAGGCTCTCGGGGCCGCCCGTGCCTGCGTCGGATGCAGGCTCGTCGGAGAGGCGAACCTCGCCGACAAGTTCGGCGAGGCAGCTGGCCGCGCAGGCGATCTCAGCGCCATGCAGCACGTCGGCGCAGACTCCGTCTGGCATGCCGGGCTGGCTGCGCTCGCCAGGGAGGAAAAGGGTTCCCGTCCAGAGCAGGTCTCCAGACGACGGTGCACCTAGCCCCACGGTGGGCGCCAAATGTCGGGGGTTGGGTGCGACATATGCCAAAGGATGGCTTATCATGGTGGGGCGAGTAGAACGTCGCCGGTGCCTGGAAATGGGATGAGGCGAAGGCATGCACACCGGCGGATCTTACCCAGCTTCGGGGCTCTCCATGGAGATAATACCCCTACTGCTGCTCTGCGGGGTCTCCGCATGATCACTATGGCAAAGTGAGTACAAGGTTGCTCCTTGAGCTGCTCGGGGTGAGGAAGGAGAAGGGCACGGCTAGCTCTCCTCTTCCCTCTATGGGTGTCTAAAAACTATTAGGGTCCAACCTCTTGCACGGGTGCCCTGGGGGGTTTATACAGGCCTACCCTCCGGAGGTACAATGGTAATCCGGCTGGGCGCGGGTCCCAGCCGTCTGTCTCTTAGGCCGTCGTCTTCTCCGCCGACTGCTGGGGCCCACCGACTAGTGGGCCCCGCCGACGGGCCCAGCATGGGGCCGACAGGCCTTGTCCGCTGCGGGCGGGTCTTGCAGGCAGCGGATTATTGTAGCCGCGCTTCTGATGACGCTGGCTTGGTCGTGGGGTCATGGCAACAGTGCCGCCGCCTGACGGGCGATCACTGTTGCCATTCCCTGTCCTGTCTGGTTAATGGCGTGCGGGACTAGTGGGAGGGGCCGGCTGACTCCCGGGGGCCGACTCCCATTGGGTCCGGCTTGTGGCGCTCTCGCCGTCTTCTGCACCCCCGCCGACAGGCCGGTCCCTCCGTCTCTGGGTCATACAGACAGGCCATCGTGGGCTCAGGGCGCCGCCCACGAGGCTGACGTCAGGGCCGGCGTGGCAACAGTGTCGTGCCGGACGGAGATCTCCGTCAGTACGGCGCACTGTGGCCATGCCTGCCCTTCGTGAACGGGGCAGGGATGGGCCGCGCAGCGGCTGACGAGGACATGTATTAGGGGTAGGGTAACAGGCCTGACCTAAAGGCCCTACCCATGGACACCGTATATTTTGTACTAGGCCCCTAGGCCAGATAGCCGTCTAGATGTACCGCAACTTGAAAGTCACTCGGACGGCGACAACCACTCGGAGCACGGCACTTCACTCGACGAGCTCATTCCACTCGACCATGTAACTCACTCGGATATGCAAAGACCAATAGTCAGCATGACGGTTTTGTAGTGGGCAGGCATTATGGCATTGATGCTCCACCGTGTAACATAAGGGGTGAGGGGGTGGCACACTCTATATAAGCCACCCCCCACCACTAGACTCGGGGGCTCTTTTCTTCCACCTCTCTCTCTTTTCACCATTAGTCTCAGGACTTAGCTCAGGCATGGGGATCCGTTCCTCTCTCACACACACATTGTAATCTCCGGATATATACTCAGATAAAACAAAGCCTCTCCGAAGCACGAGACGTAGGGTTGTTATCTCCATCGTGAGAGGCCCGAACTCGCTAAAACCATCATGTCACCCTTATGCATCTCGATAGATCATGCTCCGTTACCCTATACCTTATTATTGTCGGAATCGTTCCCACGACAGTTGGCGCCCACCGTGAGGCATGGCGTGTATCGAGCCATGATGCAGCTGGTTTTATTTCTTCGATCTTTGTCCGTCGACCAACAATCATCAATGGAGGGTTCGAGCCAGGATGCTCCGGACATCACTCCATTCACAGGAGAGACATGACACTCTCCGTATAGAGGGATTAGGAAGTCCCATTCCATACTATCTTGTTCTTTACAATCGATCATCAATCTAACAATGGTTGTTTTTTTCTTTTGTATGTACATGCACGAGCAAAACATGGCAAACAGAGGAAACAAACATCCATCCAAGCACATACAAGCAGAACCATCCACCTTCAGGTTGACTTGCCTCAAGTCTGCGTGAGATGACCACCTGAATCGGCGTTCTGGACATCGCCAATAGCAGCAACGATGGCGTGAAAGCAGTAAACCGACTGCGCCTCCACGCACGGCCATCGGCACCGATCGCTTCATCGCCGTCCCTGACCTCGGCACCACCAACCGCGCCTCCACACACGTCCACCGGTGTCGTCTGCCTCTTCATGGTCACGCACGACCGCCGGCGTCGTCGTCACGCACGGCCGCCGGAGCCGTTCGCCTCGTCGTCGACTTCAGCCTCGTGTTCGCGGCTGCTCGGCGACGACCTCCGCAGTGGAGGCGCAGGCCCGATGCAGCGTAGGCGTGCAGTGCTTCTTCCTCCGGCGCCGGTCGCCGGCGACGGTCTCGGTGGCGGGGGTGCGCTGCAGCGACGGCCTAGGAAACGGCCTCGATCCACAAGCAATGGCCCTTCATCCGAATTAAAGGAGTCAACGCCTGGTAAGTGCATGCATAACGTTGGTTGTTTCCTCAATCAATTAACTGCATGCAGGGAAAAACAAGGAAACGGAAGGACGACTCCCACCAATAGGCAACCCCGCTGGCTCCGCTTTGTCTAGGTATAATTGCCTCATTAAGCGGTCAATTGGTGAGGATTTACAATGTCAGTTACCTAATTATTGCGGCCATAAGTGCGTTCCTTCAGCGCTAGTTAATTGGTGCATGCATGCATGCCGTTAACTCGGCGGCTATGCTGGCTATACTTGCTAACTTGCAGGGAAGCGCCGGTACAACAAAATATATTTATAGGTGTACATGTACTTGCTAACTTGCAAGCACTGAGAAAAAACAACGTCGCCCCATCGACTCATCATTTTTTTCACTCGGCTGATGGCATGGCGACCGGATTGCTGCCTAGCTGTGTTTCACTCGGCCGATTGACCATTTCACTCGGCCGGTTAAAGAACTGGTTCACTCGGCCAGCCAGCCCGAAGATGATTTCTGCACTCTAGATAATTAACATGTCGATTACACGGTTGGTTGGCTTCAGCGTGCAGCCACCGGCGCCATCCGTCTCGTCACCGTCTCTGGCTTCGCCTGCGAGGCCGTTATCAAACCTCCGCACACGGCCACCGGCGCCGTCCAGCTTGTCGTAGTCTCCAGCCTCATCTGCAACATCATCGACGAATCCCCACATACGGCTCCTCCGAACGCGGTTTCCACCGGCCCGCAGCAGCCTCCGCGGTGGAGGCACTCGATAGAGATGGAACCAAAGGAAACGTCATCCACAACCACTCGGAAGAAGAGATCAAGGACATTTGGCTACCCGTCACTCGGATGCCCCACGAGTCGTCGCTCCGCGGGACGCGTCTACTTCACTACGCCCCGCGCATCGCCACTTCGCAGGACACGTTTACTTCACACGGACGACCCGCGGCTCGTCACTTTGCGGGATGCGTCTACTTCACTCGGCCGCCCCGCGCGTCGCCATCGGTTGGTCACCTCATAACCACTCGGCCGCCCCACGCGTCGCCACTCGGTTGGTCACCTCATAACCACTCGACCGCCCCGCGCGTCGCCACTCGGTTGGTCACCTCATAACCACTCGGCCGCCCCACGCGTCGCCACTCGGTTGGTCACCTCATAACCACTCGGCCGCCCTGCGCGTCGCTGTCGCCAAAATCCCCCAGTGGGTGACTTAGCTGCAGTCCAGTACTCGCCTAAGTTTGAAAAAATCCTACCGAGTGGAGAGCAAACCTCCCACTCAGGGGCTTAGCTGCAGTCCAAACTCGCCTAAGTTTGAAAAAAATCCTACCGAGTGGAGAGCAAACCTCCCACTCGGGGGCTTAGCTGCAGTCCAGACTCGCCTAAGTTTGAAAAAAATCCTACCGAGTGGAGAGCAAACCTCCCACTCGGGGGCTTAGCTGCAGTCCAGACTCGCCTAAGTTTGAAAAAAATCCTACCGAGTGGAGAGCAAACCTCCCACTCGGGGGCTTAGCTGCAGTCCAGTACTCGCCTAAGTTTTTAAAAAAATCCTACCGAGTGGAGAGCAAACCTCCCACTCGGGGGCTTAGCTGCAGTCCAGTACTCGCCTAAGTTTGAAAAAATCCTACGGAGTGGAGAGCAAACCTCCCACTCGGGGGCTTAGCTGCAGTCCAGTATTCGCCTAAGTTTGAAAAAAATCCTACCGAGTGGAGAGCAAACCTCCCACTCGGGGGCTTAGCTGCAGTCCAGTACTCGCCTAAGTGTTTGAAATCCTACCGAGTGGAGAGCAAGCCTCCCACTCGGAGGCTTAGCTGCAGTCCAAGGACTCGCCTAAGTAGCCAAAATCCGACTGAGACAAGAGCAAACCTCTAATTCAGGGAGCTGCATCACAAGTATAATGTGCGCTCCATCCCTATCCGCAAGGACACCGAGACGAAGGTCGACTGTCACCATCGCCGCGTCACCACTCGGCCGCCCCGCGCGTCGCCGCTCGGTTGGTCGCCTCATCACCACTGCCACTCGCGCCTTGAGACAGCTAAGTCATTTTACATTCTGTTATTTCTGTCTTCCCGAGTATCACGTAATTCACACATCACGTTCACTTTCGGAGGCCACACCATCGGGTGTACCTCTCACGCCGGCTGTTTATTTTCACATACTTGCTTAGTACTGGTTATGTGACTCCCGAGTCCAACTTCCATTTTTTCGCACACATTATTCACGAACACCATGTGTCGTTCTTCATTTCGAGTTTGCATCGGTCCTTCGGGGCTGCAACTCAGTCGAAACACTACACTTCCGTTTTATTTTAGCCAATATTCCAACGAGTTCAGTAGGATCTCTCGCTTCGACAAGTTCGAACGAATCCTTCGCTCTTTTAGACTCTTGCTGGTTAACCAGCAAGCCCCTTGCACTCCCAGCGGGTGTCTATGGGTGTTATTCACACAAATCATTTCAACACACATCAAATTTCCTCAAGAAATTATGTTGTTGACTTGTGCCATTTTTACACAAGTTACGCGATCACTCGACGGCCCTACGCGCCAACTTCATCGCTGCTCGGACTCGGTCACCATACTGGTCCTAGCGCACCACAACACTGACCTTGTCGCTCTGTTGGCTTCAAACACATCCGGCCAACCCCTCTGTGGAATCCTCTTCATCGATAATATAGACCTCGTCAGGCATGAGACAGATAAGTCCCTTTTATAAATAAACATCACACGTCACTCTTTTTGTGAGTTTGCCTCTTTCGAGCATCACTCGAAAAATTCTCCTCATCCTTACCCGAGTCCGACTCGATGGATTCCAAATTATCCATTCAACACTATATTTCCCGCATTCTGACATGTCCGTTGTTGAAGCCTGTAAATGCGGCTCGGGAGCTACGCCGCACTCGGGGGCTGCAACTCATTTGGAATGACACTCTCCTGAGTGGTTGAGTGCTTCATCACCAGTTAGATCCTTCACTTCAACAAGTGCATTCGACCCACCACTTTGACAAGTTTTATAATCACCCAGACGCTCTGCGCGCCATCTTCATTCCTACTCAGACTCAGTTGTCACGCCGGTCTTGTTGCATCGCAACCACACTACATCAACCTCGTCGCTACATTAACTTCGAAAGCATCTGGCTAAATCCTTCGAAGACAATTTCATCCACTTGGCTGGACACGTAGTCCTTCACTCGGCCCTCATGTTTCTTCACTCGGCCGTCCCGCACGTCGCCACTCGGTTGCGCGCGTCTTCACCGCTTGGTCGCTCCGGGCGTCGCCTCTCGGTTGTGCATGCCTTCACCACACAGCCTTGTAGCGTCACCCGTTGGCTGGACACGTAATCCTTCACTCGGGCACCTCGTGCATCCTCACTCGGCCGTCCCACACATCGCCACTCGGTTGTGCACGTCCTAACCACTTGGCCGCTCCGCGCGTCGCCTCTCGGTTGTACATGCCTTCGCCACTCGGTCGCCCCGCGTGTTGCCACTCGGTTGTGCATGTCTTCACAACTCGACCGCCCCGCGCGTCATCACTCAGTTGTACACATCATCGCCCCTTAACCACCTCGCGCGTCACCATCAGTTGGACATGTCTTTACCTCTACACCCCCAACACGGGAACGACTAAGTTACTCATATGATCAAACCTCATATCACATTCTGTAGCAAGCTTGCCTCTTTCGAGCATCACTCGGGGGCTACGCACAGCCGTCGGCCATGCCGCCCTCAGGGGTTACGCCCATTCAATCAACCCATTGATTACATCAGAATATCTTCGACCATACTTGCCCGGGTTCCGCCGAAAATCTATAAGGGTAGTACTGTCCACTCGGACGGCCGCCCAAATCATTACCTAAAGTCATCTTCAAGACTGCAAAAAGGTGAAAACAACGCTCCTCTACGGATAACTTAGCCCTATCCTAGGTTCCAAGGCGTCAGTTTCACAAACTTGGACTCAGAGATGGCACGTGCTGGTGTTCCCCCGGATAATAAGTGGCCTTTCCCCGGAGAGTCAGCCTACACACTAGCTTCGTCACTCGGGTTTCATGGCACGTCCATGTCAGACCACTAGTCTATCTCCTCCGGGAGACATACAAGTGCCACTAAGTTCTTCCTTGCAGTCAACATACCTCGATCGATCGGGAAGCACGTCCACTCGGACAAATACCCCTTTCATGCAAAAGGGTGAAAATGAAGCTCCTCTGCGGATACAATGTACTCTTACAAATACCCCTTTCATGCAAAATCTAACTGTAGAAGTACTAATGGAAAGATTACTCCCTGGAGTGTCTAGCCTTTTTCTACAGTCAGCAGTTTCAAAGCCGAATTCATTCACCGTGCCGAGAGCACGAAGATTCACCTGCTTGACCGAGTTCCAGGCTGAATTTATTCCGTGTCGAGTGCATGAAGATCATTTCGACCGACTCAGCTCCAGGCTGAGCTTATTTACCATGTCAAGCACCTGAAGATGCATCCGATTGACTCAATTTCAGACTAAAAGGTATTTACCGTGTCGACTGTGTGGAGGTTTACCAGGAGACTTAAACCCTCTGCCCGACTCATCTAGTCCGGCGGAGGCTGGGGATTACACCCAGCGGGTGCACTCAGCGTGCCCCCACTGGAAGAGAACTCAGAAAGAAACATTTTGCTCGATGCAAAACCAGCTCCAGAATTACTCGACCTCCGAGTCAGAGAAAACAAGTTCGATCAGTACCATCTAAGAAGAGTTTTAGTTCTCTCAGACCCCCACCGACTTCTCGCAGTCGACGGCGGTCTCGGGGACTACACCCAGTGGGTGCACTCAGCGTGCCCCCACTGGAGTAATCTCCACTCGGTATGGCCTGACCAGTCCGAGTGATGAACACAACAACAAAAAGACAGGCTCTAAGACTCCCGCCGACTGCCCGCAGTCGACGGCAGTCTCTGGGACTACACCCAGTGGGTGCACTCAGCGTGCCCCCACTGGAATGGTATCCACTCGGAACGGTCCGCCCGGTCCGAGTGACGGCCAAACAACAAAAAAAGACACGTTCCAGGCGTGAAGAAATTTTGAGTAATCAGTTACTCAATGCAGGACCAGCTCCAAATCACTCCAAAAAAATTTATATAAGGTGAGTTTAACGCTCCTCCGCGGACCCGTTTGAGCTCATTTCACTCGGACACCATACAGTCTAGAATCCGTCAAGGCAACATGCGGAGATAAGGTCGTCGGGTGACCAGAGGGAGTTCATAAGGGCCTCCGCAGCACTCGGCTCATCTAGGAATTCACCTCGACTCGACCCGCTCAACCTCGACCGATTCGGGGGCTAATGATGAGGACATGTATTAGGGGTAGGGTAACAGGCCTGACCTAAAGGCCCTACCCATGGACACCGTATACTTTGTACTGGGCCCCTGGGCCAGATAGCCGTCTAGATGTACCGCAACTTGAAGTCACTCGGACGGCGACAACCACTCGGAGCACGGCACTTCACTCGACGAGCTCATTCCACTCGACCATGTAACTCACTCAGATATGCAAAGACCAATAGTTAGCATGACGGTTTTGTAGTGGGCAGGCATTATGGCATTGATGCTCCACCGTGTAACATAAGGGGTGAGGGGGTGGCGCACTCTATGTAAGCCACCCCCCACCACTAGACTCAGGGGCTCTTTTCTTACACCTCTCTCTCTTTTCACCATTAGTCTCAGGACTTAGCTCAGGCATGGGGATCGTTCCTCTCTCACACACACATTGTAATCTCCGGATATATATTCAGATAAAACAAAGCCTCTCCGGAGCACGAGACGTAGGGTTGTTATCTCCATCGTGAGAGGCCCGAACTCGCTAAAACCATCGTGTCACCCATATGCATCTCGATAGATCATGCTCCGTTACCCTATACCTTATTATTGTCGGAATCGTTCCCACGACAGCGGCCGCACCCCATCCTGTCCGTAGTTGCGTAGGCAGGAGGTGGTTGGAATCGCGGGCCGACTCCCCATAGCCGGCTTCTCTGGAAGCCGCCAGTTGGGACTCGGCTGGGAGGGGCAGTCAGCGGCTCTGCCGCCGACTCTCAGAAGGCGGCTCTTCATCTTTGGGTCCTGAGGGGCGCAGCCTGCCCTGATGTCTTGAAAGGTCCAGGGGCTCGGGTTTGCCTACCCGTGGCCCATTACTCCGACAAACAGACTGAAGAAATTGAACTGATGAAATTGAGAAAGTCTTCAGTCAAAGTCTTCAACCACAGATATGTCAAGCACGCAACACAGTACTGAGGAAATGAAAGAGTTGAAGAAATAGAACCAGTAGGCTTGTTGAAGACAATGATTTGGTAGACCATTTCCAACTGTTGTCTCAGTTGTACATCTGGTTGGAGCGGCTAGGTATTTAAACCTGAGGACACACAATCCCGAACACACAGTCCTCACCGTATTCTCCTTGAACTAAGGTCACACAGACCTCGTCCAATCACTCATGGTAAGTCTTCAGGTGACTTCCGAACCTTCACAAACTCGGTCACTCGGCGATCCACAATTCCTCTTGGATGCTCTAGACCATGACGCCTAACCGTCTGGAAGAAGCACAATCTTCAAAGGTAACAAGCGTCGGATGCACGCAGGATCAATCTCTTCAGTGATGCTCAATCACTTTGGGTTTGTAGGTGTTTCGGTTTGGGTTTTTCCTCACTTGATGATTTTCGCTCAAAGTCCTCGGAGGATGGGATGCTCTCAAATGACAAGTGTCAGTTTCTCTCGGAGCAGCCAACCAGCCAGTGGTTGTAGGGGGCGGCTATTTATAGCCTAGGGAGCAGCCCGACATGATAAGACATAAATGCCCTTCAATGATATGACCGTTAGGTGCGTAGTATTTTGGGACAGCTGGCGCATAGCACAGCAACGGTCGGAAATTTGAGTATCAAATTCCTCAGGGCTATCATGTTCCTCACTGGTAGGCAATCCGCACTGGCGAATTCCTTACTCCTCAGTCAGAACAAATTCCTCAGAGACCAGAAGAACATCGTCTCAGTCACTGAAGAATATGACTGAACTGTATGAGATTTCCAATTGCTTCACTCGAAGGGATTGGTAGGTGTAGGATTTTGAGTTGAGCATCACATGGAAATTTTTCCTTAGTATTTCCTCGACCCCCTTTAACAGTACGGTGTTTCCTATGACTCAAGAAAGAGAAAATGAAACTACGAAAGAAAAAGTCTTCACGCTTCATGTTCCTCGAATGAATACCAAGTCTTCAAGGTCACACCAATTTCTTCACTTTCAAAGTCTTCAGAAACTCATCATAAATTCAAAGTCTTCAGTCGAAGAACTTCATTTTTAGGGGTTGACTTTCTCTGTAAATATCAAACTCCTCATAGACTTATAGACCTATGTACACTCACAAACGCATTAGTCCCTTAACCTATAAGTCTTCAATACACCAAAATCACTAAGGGGCACTAGATGCACTTACAAAAGGCTATAAATAGGAAATGCAGATCTTTCCAAATTTGATGGTATTGGTAGAATGATAAGGACATGCCACAGTCACTTGCATCTCACATGCGCAACCTTAAGCATCCCCGCTGATTCTACTGGTTTTCTTGGGTGTAAAAATTAGTTCACGTATTAGCACATATTTTCCCTTGTTAACACACATTGCTCGTGCTGAAATCTTTATCCTTGGTGGTTCAGAACAATTGATGACAAAGTGTCCGGATCATACACAGTGGTGACAATGTCTATCTCTAAGGCGGGATGTTGTACCCTCATTTCTTCACCTAGAGTACTTGTGGTCATTAACTTTGAACTTGTTATTGGAGTACATCTTGTTGAAGTTTTGAACCATGAGACTAAGTTCATCAGTTGTGACTTCGTAAGGGGGGTCTTCACATGATATCTTGTGAGAGTCATTTGTCGCCTTGTAAGCTCTAATTCTATTGTGATGAGGTGATTAACAATGGAGTTAATCCTTATAGTTGATACTCATCTCATGGACATGATCTTTCCAATATTCTCACTAGCCTTGAGATCCTTGTAGTTTAGCAATATTTGCAAGGGAGTGCAAACGGTGGCATACATTCTATCTAACCTCTTAAGATCTTCTTGACAGTAAATATATTGTTCATCTCAAAATTAATAAAGTCCAACGATTCTATTGGTGATAAGTGAGAGACTTGAGTACATCTGAGTCACCATTTCTCCGTGCCTAATTGTTTGTGTATAGTGGTGTCTCCCGTTGAAACTTAGCTTTCCTCGTCATATTAGGCTACTCACTCTAATGAAAGACGTGTACTAATATCTGACAATTCTACATAAGGAAAAACATGCATTTTTGTGCTGAATACATTTTTTATTGCAGAACTATTAATAGAGATCACCTAAATGTATATACATTTAAACATATTGGTTTAGTCAACGGTGGTCATGTACTCGTGAGCCATGATCAAGTTAGACTGTCAAAGTAGATAATTATCATCACAAGGTAATGTACTCTCAATACATAAAACACCATATATGTTCAAAGATAATCATATATTTGTATTATGTGTTATTATACATTTCACAAAATCGTGGCTAAATGGAATAACGCGGAGACCCCACTATTGATGTCGGGGCTACGATTCACCATTAAGTTTGCGACAAACGTTGAGAGCTAACTCCGTTAGAGCACGGAGGCGGGTATATTTTTTCTTATCGAAAAAGTGGTGAATTTATTGGCTAACTTACTCCAGAAAAAAAAATTATGGTACATATCAGATAAATAAATACTAAAATACACATGCTATGTTTATACAGTTATTGCATCTATCATGGGATATAGATTTGTTTGAACTAAAACTTATTTTTTGAATTTTGTTCGGAACCTATTACGCATTTTTCTCTTAGATTGACAAAAAAATATAAAGGAACTACTTGATTTGATAAGTCAATTAATATTTGTTGCATTACATATTTTACTTGTACTTTCTCAAATTTAGAATTATTTATTGAAGTCTCTAGGGCGTATGACTACTCCCCAAATAATATCAACTCCAATACTCAATATCATGGCCCAAATGTGATTGTGGTACGGGGGTTCCATATCCTACTGTCAATCAATGCAAAATTCATAAATGGGATGTTCTAGAACACTGTTTATTTATTAAACCAATCATTTAGCTAGGCCAACCAACGAAAGACGAAAACTTTAAAAACTACTCTCCCCATCCCAGAAAGCTTGTCTTAAATTTATCTAGTGGGACAGAGGTAATGTACCCATGGGCCCTTTAGGGCTCCACATGACCAAACTACGTTGACGCCTCTGAGGGCGGGTCCCCCCGCGAGAGCTATTTATCACATTAAGCGATCGTACAGACTAGTCACGCGGGTGATTGTTTACTGGGCTGGCCAATGTTCACACAGAAAAATAGAACGGAAAAAGGGAAGTACCAAGGTCGCGCACGAACAAACCTAGCGCACTAGCCACCGCGCCACGCCAGGAGTTCGTGATGATAGCTAGGGCACGACCCACTTGAAGCATAATGTGCCGGTTTTCTACTCTCTTTTTTCGTTTTCTTTTTTTCTTGTCCATTTTTTTCATTTCTTTGCTTTTTTTTCTTCATTTTTTTCCTCTCCGTTTTTCTTCATATTTTTCACTGTCCGAACACTTATTCGACACTTTTCAAATACTTGTTCCACATTTTAACACTTGTTCAACACTTTTCAAATACTCGTTCAACGCTTTTCAAATACTCGCTCAACATTATTTGAAACTTATTCAACATTTTTTGTTCTTCATTTTTCTTTTGTTTCATTTGTTTTTTCTTCTCCATTTTTTGCATTCTTTCTTCTTTCTTCTCAGATAAGATCTGTTTCATTCTTGTTCGTTTCCTTTTTCTCCGTTTTTTGTTTGGTTTTCTTTTTCTTCTTCATTTTTTATTGTGTGTATTATTATGTTTGTTTTTCTTTTCACTCTATATTTACATGTCAAAAAAAATGGTAACAAGTGATCAAATTTTTTTGTATACACGTTCAACATTGTCCGAATCTTTTTTCAACACCTTTCAAATAATTGTTCAACCTTTTAATAGTTATTCAAACAATTAAATACTTGTTCAACATTTTTGATACTTATTCAAAATTTTCAAATACTCGTTCAGCATTTTTTAATACCTATTCAATATTTTTCAAATTATTGTTCAACTTTTTAATGTTTATTCATCATTTTCAAATAGTTATTGAACATTTATCAATTGTTGTTCAACATTTTATAAATATTTGTTCAACATTTTTCATATACTTGTTCAACATTTTTAATACCTATTCAACATTTTCCAAATATTTCTTCAACATTTTTCATATTTATTCAACATTTTACAAACATTGTTCATCATTTTTCAAATTCATGTTCAACATTTTTTAATACTTATTAAAGATTTTTTTTATAAATGTGTTTTTGAAGAGTGTTTTTTTCTAATATATATATATATATATAGAGAGAGAGAGAGAGAGAATATAGATTATATTAAAGTACAAAAATAACGTACAATGAGAACAGAAAGAAAAAACAGGTTGTGGCTCCCGCGCGGCTGGGGGTGCTATCAGCGGCCCAGTCGGGCGATTCTTTTAGCGAGGGAATGCTCGTGGCTCGCGTAACGTGAAAAATAGTCCCCCCCCCCCCCCCCCCGCACACACACAAGTCAGGAGAAACCAAAGTCGAGACATGGAAGACCTATGAAAGTCAACCAAAAGTTAGAGCCTGATATCATGGGCCCATAGGCCCATCATGAAAGGTTGGGTCAACATCTCGGACGTGAAGCCCATTACATGGCAGGATTGTCGACCTAACCGTGGAGATTGAGGACGGGCGTGCGTGATGGAATTGGAGTCGGATGGTCGTGTCAAGAGCTCTATACAGCGTCAGTTCCTGATCTATTTTGAATGATGCTTATGATGATGCTAGTACCTTGCTACTTCTATTTTGAATGATGCTTATGATGATGCTAGTACCTTGCTTGACAATGATGATGTGCCACTTGGTGATTTTCTTGATGTACATATTGCTAGAGTTATACAACATGATGTTGTTGAATCTGATGATGAGCTTGAAACTGAAACTCCTGAAACACCTACTAGAACTAGCCTTGCTAGATATGAATTGCCTAAGGTACCGGAAGGTTATGTTATGAGTGAATAAGCAACTAGAGATATTCTTGCTTGCAATGATAGAGATGAACTAGAGAAATTACTACAAAAGCATAAAGAAAAATCTCTGAATGCTAGAATGAAATGTAATCCTAAGTTTCCTAATTCACCTATTTGTATTGCTGATAAGGATTATGAATTCTCTGTCGTCCCAGAGTTAATTACTTTGGTTGAATCTAATCCTTTCCATGGTTATGAAACTGAAAATGTTGTGGCACATCTTACTAAGTTGAATGATATAGCCACCCTTTTTACTCATGATGAGAAAACTCGTTACTACTTTATTCTCAAATTATTTCCTTTCTCATTAAAGGGTGATGCTAAAGCTTGGTACAATACTCTTACTCCTGGTTGTGTGCGTAGTCCCCAGGATATGATTTATTACTTCTCTGAAAAATATTTTCCTGCTCATAAGAAACAAGCTGCCTTGCAGGAAATATTTAACTTTGTGCAAACTAAAGAAGAGAGTCTCCCACAAGCTTGGGGGAGGCTTTGCCAGTTACTTAATGCTTTGCCTGATCATCCTCTTAAGAAAAATGAAATTACTTGATATCTTCTATAATGTACTAACCGATGCTTCTAGGGACTTCCTAGATAGTTGTGATGGTTGTGTTTTCAGGGAACAGACTATTGCTCAAGCTGAGGAATTATTGAATAATATATTGAAAAATTATGATGATTGGACTCTTCCTGAACCACCGGCTAAACCCACTCCGAAGAAGAGGGGTATATTATATCTCGGTCCTGAAGATATGCAAGAGACAAAGAAATCTATGAAGTAAAAAGGTATTAAAGCTGAAGATGTTAAAATTTACCTCCTATTGAAGAAATGCATGGGCTTAATACATCACCACTGCCTAAGGTGGTAGAGGTAAATTCTCTAATGAAGTTCAATGAAAATGACAATACTCACAATATGCTGCTGGGGAACGTAGTAATTTCAAAAAAAATCCTACGCACACACAGGATTATGGTGATGCATAGCAACGAGAGGGGAGAGTGGTGTCCATGTACCCTCGTAGACCAAAAGCGTAAGCGTTAGCACAACGCGGTTGATGTAGTCGTACATCTTCACGATCCGACCGAGCAAGTACTGAACGCACGGCACCTCCGAGTTCAGCACACGTTCAGCTCGATGACGTCCCTCGAACTCCGATCCAGCCGAGCTTTGAGGGAGAGTTCCGTCAGCATGACGACGTGGTGACGATGATGATGTTCTACCGACGCAGGGCTTCGCCTAAGCACCGCTACGATATTATCGAGGTGGATTATGGTGGAGGGGGGCATCGCACACGGCTAAGAGATCAAGAGATCAATTGTTGTGTCTCCAAGGGGTGCCCCCCTCCCCGTATATAAAGGAGTGGAGGAGGGGGAGGGCCGGAGCTCTCTATGGCGCGCCCTAGGAGGAGTCCTACTCCCACCGGGAGTAGGATTCCCCCCTTCCAAGTAGTAGGAGTAGGAGTCAAGGAAAGGGGAGAGAGAAGAGAAGGAAGGAGGGGGCGCAGCCCCTCCCCCTCATCCTCTCCTCTCTCTTTCCCCTAAATCCCAATAAGGCCCATATACTCCCCGGCGAATTCCCGTAACGCTCCGGTACTCCGAAAAATACCCGAATCACTCGGAACCTTTCCAATGTCCGAATATAGTCGTCCAATATATCAATCTTTACGTCTCGACCATTTCAAGACTCCTCGTCATGTCACCGATCTCATCCGGGACTCCGAACTACCTTCGGTACATCAAAACACATAAACTCATAATATAACCGTCATCAAACTTTAAGCGTGCGGACCCTGCGGGTTCGAGAACAATGTAGACATGACCGAGACATGTCTCCGGTCAATAACCAACAGCGGAACCTGGATGCTCATATTGGCTCCCGCATATTCTACGAAGATCTTTATCGGTCAAACCGCATAACAATATACGTTGCTCCCCTTGTCATCGGTATGTTACTTGCCCGAGATTTGATCGCCGGTATCTCAATACCTAGTTCAATCTCGTTACCGGCAAGTCTCTTTACTCGTTCCGTAATACATCATCCCGCAACTCACTCATTAGTTACAATGCTTGCAAGTCTTATAGTGATGTGCATTACTGAGTGGGCCCAGAGATACCTCTCCGACAATAGGAGTGACAAATCCTAATCTCGAAATACGCCAACCCAACAAGTACCTTCTGAGACACCTGTAGAGCACCTTTATAATCACCCAGTTATGTTGTGACGTTTGGTAGCACTCAAAGTGTTCCTCCGATGGCAGGAGTTGCATAATCTCATAGTCATAGGAACATGTATAAGTCATGAAGAAAGCAATAGCAACATACTAAACGATCAAGTGCTAAGCTAACGAAATGGGTCAAGTCAATCACATCATTCTCCTAATGATGTGATCCTGTTAATCAAATGACAACTCATGTCTATGGTTAGGAAACATAACCATCTTTAATTAACGAGCTAGTCAAGTAGAGGCATACTAGTGATACTCTGTTTGTCTATGTATTCACACATGTATTATATTTCCGGTTAATACAATTCTAGCATGAATAATAAACATTTATCATCATATAAGGAAATAAATAATAACTTTATTATTGCCTCGAGGGCATATTTCCTTCAGTCTCCCACTTGCATTAGAGTCAATAATCTAGTTCACATCACCATGTGATTTAATACCAATAGTTCACATCACAATGTGATTAACACCCATAGTTCACATCGTCATGTGACCAATACCCAAAGGGTTTACTAGAGTCAATAATCCAGTTCACATCGCTATGTGATTAACACCTTAAGAGTACTAAGGTGTGATCATGTTTTGCTTGTGAGAGAAGTTTAGTCAATGGTTCTGCCACATTCAGATCCGTATGTATTTTGCAAATTTCTATGTCAACAATGCTCTGCACGGAGCTACTCTAGCTAATTGCTCCCACTTTCAATATGTATCTAGATTGAGACTTAGAGTCATCTGGATCAGTGTCAAAATTTGGATTGACGTAACCCTTTACGACGAACCTTTTGTCACCTCCATAATTGAGAAACATATCCTTGTTCCACTAAGGATAATTTTTGACCGCTGTCCAGTGATATACTCCTAGATCATTATTGTACTCCCTTGCCAAAATCAGTGTAGGGTATACAATATATTTGGTACACAGCATGGCATACTTTATAGAACCTATGGCCAAGGGATAGGGAATGACTTTCATTCTCTTTCTATCCTCTGCTGTGGTCGGGCTTTGAGTCTTACTCAATTTCACACCTTGTAACACAGGCAAGAACTCTTTCTTTGACTGTTCCATTTTGAACTACTTCAAAATCTTGTCAAGGTATGTACTCATTGAAAAAACTTATCAAGCGTCTTGATCTATCTCTATAGATCTTGATGCTCAATATGTAATCAGCTTCTCCGAGGTCTTTCTTTGAAAAAATCCTTTCAAACACTCCTTTATGCTTTGCAGAATATTTATACATTATTTCCGATCAACAATATGTCATTCACATATACTTATCAGAAATGTTGTAGTGCTCCCACTCACTTTCTTGTAAATATAGGCTTCACCGCAAGTCTGTATAAAACTATATTCTTTGATCAACTTATCAAAGCGTATATTCCAACTCTGAGATGCTTGCACCAGTCCATAGATGGATCGCTAGAGCTTGCATATTTTTTTAGCACCTTTAGGTTTGACAAAACCTTCTGGTTGCATCATATACAACTCTTCTTTAATAAATCCATTAAGGAATGCAGTTTTGTTTATCCATTTGCCAGATTTCGTAAAATGCGGCAATTGCTAACATGATTCAGATAGACTTAAGCATAGATACGAGTGAGAAACTCTCATCGTAGTCAACACCTTGAACTTGTCGAAAACCTTTTGCGACAATTCTAGCTTTGTAGATAGTAACACTACTATCAGCATCCGTCTTCCTCTTGAAGATCCATTTAAGCTCAATGGCTCGCCGATCATTGGGCAAGTCAATCAAAGTCCATACTTTGTTCTCATACATGGATCTTGTTGGGGATATTACTACTAGGCGTAAACCGGCCAGGAGAGGCCGGGTTAACTTCATCAGTAGTCAAGTATGCTTTAAGCCCGTGAGGATATTCTATAAGGGCCCAAGGCCCAGAACCGGTTTAAAGCTTGTAGCAACCGGCATTAGTATGTAACTTGTGTTGTAAGTTAGAAATACTAGAGACCGAACCGGACACGTCTATGAGCAGGTCTCAGGACTCTTCAAACCGACGGGCGTCACCCATGTATATAAGGGGACGACCCGGCGGCGATTCAGAACAACAGACAACAACTCGAGACTTAGGCGAACCTTCTTTGCTCCCTAGTCATCGAAACCCCCATCAATTCCATCACAACTAGACGTAGGCTTTTACCTTCATCGAAGGGGCCGAACTAGTATAAACTCTCTTGCATCCTTGTGTCCGCTTTAACCCCTTTAAGCTAACCCGTAGCGATGGCTCCATGACTAAGTCCTTTCATGAGGACATCTGCCGTGACAAAACCACGACAGTTGGCGCCCACCGTGGGGCTATCGCACGATGGTTTAAAGTTCTTGGAGGGCAACTTCGAAGGACTCAAGGGTTACGCTGTGGGCTGGATGACCAAGAGTCGTTGCGGCAAGCTCTACATCGATGATTCAGGCTGGGGCCCCGAGGCCTGCTCGATTGAGTACGGGTACCGGGTCCCCTTTGGTGGCATACACGTCTTCATTGGCAAGATCGGTGAGACGGGCCCTGAGCCGGACATCTGCACTGACCTCGTCGAAATGGCTCAGCGTGCGAGATCTGCCCAGGTTAAACCGGCCGTGAAGCGTTCCTTCGTGGGAGCCATCCACGGAGGAGAGCATGAAGGTGGATCGGCATCTGGTGGCGAGACCATCGTCTATTCTGGCGACGAGTTCTCGACCGGAGAAACCGAATCATTGTATCAGCTACAGGACGGCCAGATTGGGGGTTGTTCCGATGGTGACAGTATTCCGGACCCCTCTGATCTGCCCAACCGGGTTGGGATATTCATGGCCGGTACACAGGCGGCAATTCACTCTTCGACCGCAGCAGCAATGTTCTTTGGATCAGCGGCGGCGGCGGCGGCCGGGGCAGGAGGCTTTGTGCACCCACCAGCTCAAGTTTTATCTGATCTGTTTGACGCGTTGGTTGTGCTTATGGCAGAAGCTAACCCGGCGGATCAGGATGCCCACAATGCGGATATTGCCAAGGTGAGGGAACAGATCACTCAGGCCAAGGACGATTTAGCAGCCGAGAACAACAGGATGGCCGCAGAGCGGGCCGCTTTGGACGCGCAGGCCTATAAGCTTATGCTAGACCAGAACGCGTCGCATGAAATCCTGAAAAGGAAGCATCGGTCTTGTCTGCCGACGGTCTTCGATGGAAGAAACCTCTTTAACACCCCAGGAGTAGGGACTAGTAACCCGCCGTGGTTAAACCTGGTGGAGGCACCTGGGGCAGGTGCGCCGGTTCAGCCTCGCCTGATGGAGCCGCCTTGACAGAATAACATCGTGCCTTAGCCGGTCCAGACACCTCTAGGTCATTATTCCAATCCAATGGACAATCTTATCGCAGCCGCTTCACGGCTGAAGGCCATCCCAATTGAAGGTGATTCTCCGCAGGCGGTAGAGACACGCCGGGTTAAGGAACTTCTTCGAACAGCTTTGGTTCAGCAGGAAGCATACTCATACAGCCGTGACCGGATTCATTCCACCACCCGTCCAAGCTGGAGTTACTGACGTAGATGAAGCGACATGTGCAAAGTATTTCACCATGATGCTCAAAGGGACAGCCCGTATTTGGTTCAAGAGCTTACTAGCCAATTCTATCAGTTCATGGGCCCAGTTGCGAGCCCGGTTTATCCAGAATTTCAAGGATACATGTAAGCAGCCCATGTCGATAGTGGACTTAGCGGCCTATGTCCAGGGGGAAGGAGAGTCAACAACCTGCTGGGTACGCCGGGTTTCGGAAATTTTGCACTCATCAGACCGTATCAACGCCGACTCCGCGGCTATAACTTTGGAAAGCAACTGCCGGTTTAAACCTCTGAAGTTGAAATTGGGACATGGGGACCCTCATGACTGCGTTAGTGAAGTATGCTGATTCTGATAGTACCAAGGATCCTGAGTCTGATGCTGACAAGACAGGGAAGGGAAAGAAGAACGACAACTCCAAGGGGCAGCAACACAACACGGCAGGTCATGGTAACGGGGGCAAGCGTAAAGCGGTTGACAGCATGGATTTTGTAGCTGACACCAGTGCGCAGGACAGGGGCCAGCGATGGAAGGGTAAACCTCTGAATCGCGGTGGAGCTCCAAACCCCAACCCGGACCACCTGACCTATCTATTAAACCAGCCCTGTCCGAAGCACGGGACGAAGGAGGCGCCAGCCACCCACCTTTGGAAAGATTGCTATATTATGCAGGAGTTCAAGAATTATAATGCTTTCTGGTATGATCACGGATCAGGTGGTGGCTCAGGGTCCGGATTCCATGGGCCGGGTCACGGTGGAGGAAACACCGGTTCAGGCTACAATGGAGATCAAGGTGGACATAACAACCAAAACAATCAGAATAGCCAGGGTGGTTTCAACCAGCAGCAGCAGTCGGGTTATCAGAGCCATCCAAAGCAGTTGAATAGTGGGCAATATCATCTATTCACCACTAGCTTGGATAAACGAGACCAGAAGCTTCACAAGCGGCGATGAACTTCTGTTGAACCGGCCGTGCCTCGTTATTTACGCTGGTCTGAACAGCCAATCATATGGAGCAGAGAGGACCACCCTCCCCGGGTTGACAATCCAGGTCAGCTGGCGTTGTTGGTAGCACCTCAGGTAGGAGGTTATAAGTTCACCAAAGTGCTCATGGATGGAGGAAGCAGCATCAATATCTTGTATTATGAGACCTTCCGTCGTATGGGGCTAACAGATAAGAATCTTAAACCGTCCAATACGGTTTTCCATGGTGTGGTACCTGGTAAGCCAGCATATCCCGTTGGTAAGATAGCTCTGGAGGTGGCCTTTGGAGAAAATCATGATTCCAGGTCAGAAACATTGGTTTTTGAGGTGGTCAAGATCCGGAGCCCGTACCATGCTTTGTTTGGGCGGCCGGCTTATGCCAAGTTTATGGCACGGCCCTGTTATATTTATCTGCAGCTCAAGATGCCGGGTCACAAGGGGACCATAAACGTTCATGGAAGTCACAAGATTGCCTTGGAGTGTGAAGAAGGTGATGCGGCCTATGCAGAGTCGGTTTGTGCCACGGAAAAGTTGACGTACTACAAGGATAATGTTGATCCGGCTAACATGACTCCGTTGAAAAAGCCAACCACAGAGCATGATCCGGCTCTAAAGTTCAAATCGGCAGCTGAGACCTAGCTTGTTGATTTCGTACCGGGCGATTCGTCCAAGCAGTTTAGTATCAGTGCCAACTTGGATCCGAAATAGGAAAGCATGCTCATCGAGTTCATCCGTGAGAACCGGGACATTTTTGCATGGAAGCCTTCCGACATGCCGGGTGTACCGAGGAACTTCGCTGAGCACACTCTTAATGTTGATCCTAAGTATAAACCGGTGAAGCGGTTTCTCCACGGTTCAACGAAGAAAGGCGCAAAGCTATTGAGAGGAAGTGGCTGTGCTCTTAGCGGCTGGCTTTATTGTTGAAGTGTTCCATCCTGAATGGCTGGCTAATCCGGTGCTGGTCCTTAAGAAGAACGGCACCTGGCGTATGTGTGTGGATTACACAGATCTTAACAAGGCTTGTCCAGCGGATCCTTTTGCCCTCCCCCGCATTGATCAGATTATTGATGCTATGGCGGGTTGTGAGCGTTTGAGTTTTCTGGATGCATATTCTGGTTATCATCATATCAAGATGGCAGTTAAGGACCAGGAGAAGACGGCGTTCATAACTCCCTTTGGAGCCTTCTGCTATGTATCTATGCCCTTTGGGCTCAAGAGTGCCCAGGCAACTTATCAACGGTGTGTACAAAACTGCCTTCATAAGCAGATCGGTCGTAATGTGCATACCTATGTGGATGATATTGTGGTTAAGTCAAGGGTGAAGGAGACTCTGGTTGACGATTTGAAGGAAACCTTTGATAACCTGCGGACATATAAGATGATGCTCAATCCGGCAAAGTGTGTTTTTGGTGTACCGGCAGGCAAGTTATTGGGTTTTCTAGTTTCCAACAGGGGAATTGAAGCTAATCCGGAGAAGATTACAGCTATCACCTCTCTGGCTAAACAGAAATGTATCAATGATGTCCAGTGCTTGGCAGGCCGGATTGCCGCGTTGAGCCGGTTTATCAGTCGCCTCGGCGAGAAGGCAATACCTTTGTATCAAATGCTGAAAAAAGCGGATCCCTTTGTCTGGAGTCTGGCCGCTGATAAAGCATTGGAGGACTTAAAGCGGCAGCTAGCCAATCCGCCTGTTCTTGCTGCTCCGATTGACAAAGAACCGTTGCTACTATATGTGGCAGCTAATGCTCGTGCTGTCAGCGTAGCTATTGTGGTAGAGAGCAAGGAGGCGGGTAAGGAGTATCCGGTTCAGCGCCCGGTTTACTACATCAGTGAGGTGCTTATTGATTCCAAGCAAAGATACCCGCATTGGCAGAAGCTGGTGTATGGAGTTTTCATGGCAAGCCGGAAGCTTAAGCAATACTTCCAGGGACATCCCATCAGAGTGGTCAGCTCTGCTCCTTTGGGAGATATAATTCAAAACAGGGAGGCAACTGGCCGGATTGCCAAGTGGGCTATAGAGCTTGGGCTGCACGATTTGAAATGCGTGCCTCGAACGGCGATCAAGTCTCAAGCACTTGTGGATTTCATCAATGATTGGACGGAGCTACAAGCACCTGAAGAAAAACCGGATCACACCTATTGGACTATTCATTTTGATGGTTCCAGGCAATTGGAGGGCTCGGGGGCTGGAGTCGTATTAACTTCCTCACGAGGTGATAAGTTCTGTTATGTTCTCTGCTTAATGTTCCCGTGTACTAACAATGCAGCTGAGTATGAAGCTTTACTCCATGGTCTCCGGATGGCTAAGGAGATGAATCTCAGCCTAGTCAAGTGCTTCGGTGACTCGGACCTGGTGGCCCAACAAGTGTCTAGTACTTGGGATTCTAAGGATCCTCTCATGGCAGCATACCGTCGTGAGGTGGATATCATTGCAGGGCACTTCAAGGGATATCAGGTGGATCATGTGGACAGACGGAAGAACGAAGCGGCGGACGCTTTAAGCCGGCTAGGCTCTCAGCGTAATCCGGTCCCGCCTAATGTCTTCTTGGATGTCCTGCATAACCCGTTAGTCAAGCTCTCTGGCGAAGAGGATTTGGCTATTCCTGATCCGGAGGCTCAGTTGGTGGCGGCCCTGCATGTCATTCCGGATTGGACGGTTCCTTATCTTGCGTACATGAACCGGGGCGAGTTACCAGAGGATGAGACGCTGGCCAGACAAATAATCCGCAGATCCAAGTCCATGACTATTGTCAATGGCGAGTTGCATCATTGCAATGTTTCAAGAGCGTTTGAACATTGTGTATCACCAGAGGAAGGTTGTGAGATCTTGCACGAAATCCATGAAGGAGATTGTGGTCCACGCCAGTTCAAAATCTCTGGTGGCTAAGGCGTTTCGTCATGGTTTCTATTGGTTGACTGCTCATGCTGATGCGGAGGACCTGGTTAGGCGATGTGACGGCTGTCAGAAGTTCTCAAGGCGCGCTCATGTGCCGGCTCAAGAATTGAGGATGATTCCAATTACTTGGCCGTTTGCCACTTGGGGGCTGGATATGGTCGGGCCTTTCAAAAGGTCCAAGGACAAGAAGACCCACCTTTTGGTGGCGGTTGACAAATTTACAAAGTGGGTAGAAGCGGAGCCCGTCAGCAAGTGTGATGCAGCCACGGCGGTTCAATTCATTAAGAAGGTGATTTTCTGCTTCGGCTTTCCACACAGTATCATTACTGATAATGGTACCAATCTGTCTAAGGGTGCTATGAAGGACTTCTGTGAACGAGAGCACATCCGGCTTGACATTTCATCAGTGGCTCACCCACAGTCCAATGGTCAAGCAGAGAGAGCTAACCAGGAGATCTTACGAGGCATCAAACCCCGGCTTATGGTTCCTTTGCAACGGACGCCGGGCTATTGGGTTGAGGAGTTACCATCTGTGTTATGGAGCATCAACACTACGCCCAACAGATCGACAGGATACACGCCATTTTTCATGGTCTACGGAGCGGAGGCGGTTCTCCCCAGTGATATCCGTCATGACTCACACCGTGTAGCAGCTTATGTTGAAGCGGACAACGAGGTAGCTCGGCAATATGCTTTGGACCTGTTGGATGAAGAGCGTGACATTGCGGCTGCCCGTTCGGCGATTTACCAGCAGGATCTTCGTCGCTATCACAGTCGCCGAGTTAGAACCAGAACCTTTCAAGAAGGAGATTTGATGCTCCGGCTCATTCAAGACCAGACTGATATGCACAAGCTATTCCCACCTTGGGAAGGACCTTTCGTGGTCAGCAAGAATCTGCACAACGGGTCGTACTATCTGATTGATATTCGAGAGCATAAAGACTCACGTACATCAGAGGAGGAGACCAACAGGCCATGGAACATAGCTCATCTTCTGCCCTACTATACTTAAGCCATAGGCTTTACTTATGTACATATTATGACAATGTATATATTATGATCAATACAATAAACCGGAGCCTTAGCTAAAGCGGGGTCTCTATTATTTTTTACATCATGAGTGGTTACACAGAGTCTTTTGTCTTAAAGCGGTCTCCGGTTTACCCCTTGAGTTAGCTTTTTAATAAAGCTTTATATTATGTCGCTTGGGGGCTTGATCGTGTCCGAACCAATGCAACACCTTTTGACAGGCGAAAGCCACGAGATCACTTGGGGACTTCGTCACGTCTGAACCAGTCATGCCTCTTGGTCGGCCTAAGGCCACAGAATCACTTTGGGGCTTGGTCGAACCCGAACCATCGCTACACCTCTTGATCGGCGTAATGCCACTACATCATTTGGGGACCTGGTTGACATGAACTATAGCTACGCCTATTGGGAGCTTGGTCGTGTCCGACCATGGTAACGCCACTTGATCGGCTCAAATAGCCTCTTTTCGCAAAGGATTTTGTCTTTGCTTTTGCTTGCAATTTGTTTGCTTTTTTCTCTTGTTGTGTTCTTAAACCGACAATTGTTAAACCGATTCGACTGTCAGTTGACGGGACACGGTTTGTTTTTCATCCGGAGACACTTTTGCCCGGTTTGATTTTTGATAAACATCCTATTATGGAGTAACACCGGTGTTCATCTTAACCCGGAACGGTTTACCTGGTAAACCGACCCTATATACACAGGAGTTGTTTTCTCCTTCAGTAGAGCAGGTTCTTACAAGTCCGCTTCAAGATTGGCACAGCCAACTTCATGCCCTACGATGGCAGGTATCATATATTCCCATATTTTATCATATGTTTAATCTAAAGTATTATCTTTAGTTTCATATACATGGATATGATAACCCATCTGGTGGTACAACCACAATGGCGGTTTAAGCTTTTTTGCTGCAGACATCAGTTTAAAGTTGATGATTCAACAAAAGCATAAGTGGCAATAAGTATGCACGAAGGCATATCAACACGAAGTGTGGCAGCTAGTCTATTACAAGGCAACACAGTGGCCAGATAAGATAATTGTTTTTTGGTATAACATCATGAAGCAGTAAGGTACACCGGCCTCCGGTTTATGCTTGATCGCCAGCTTGACCTGATGGTTGCGGGTCATCCTGCGCCGCTTCAACTTCTGATTCCCTACCCAGCGGCTGGAAATCAACAGTTATCCAGTCGATTCCCATTAATGCTTGGAATACGGCTTCATCATTTATCAGCAACGACGGTTCAATATCAGGAGCGTAAGTATGCTTACCGATTGGTGGTATAAGGTTCTCCGCTTCAGGAATCGGTGCAGACACCCGTTTGTTTCTCCATCATATTGGGCTTGATAGTGAGATAAATTTGCCTCTTCAACCAGCTGACAAGCCAAAGGGCGCACTTCCCGGTTTATAGCTCGAAGATCTTCTTCGCTGAATTCCGTCCCGTCTTCCTTCAAGCTTGGGAAGCCTTGGGCCGCTTCAACAGGATCAAAATCTGGCACCCACGCTCTGGCCCGGATTAAGGCATTTATGGCACCGGTTCTGGCAGCAGATTTCTTTAATTCTTCAAACCAGGCAGGAAGCATTGACAACCTTTTCAGGGTGTCTTGAATCAAGGTCGGGGCCGGGTTGTTGTGAGAAGCGGTGCTGATGGTCCGTTGCGCATCAAAGATACAGCTGTTTCATCAAGGTATACGAGGTTTTCAATTTCTTCCGCACATCTGATCCCAAGTGGCCAATGCGTGTCCCTATATCATTCAAAGTGTTAATAAATCGGCAATTACATGAGAAAGCTTCGTTATGTCAGACATCAAAAAAGGCTTACCAAAGACAGCGGCGGTCATGGCATGCACTTGCCGCTTTACACTGGACAGTTCATCCACCACCGGTTTAAGGGCAGCTTCAGCATTTTCTGCCCGTTGAGTTAAAGCGGCCTTTTCAATGGCCCAATCCGCCCGCTCCTTGTTGAAGCCCTCCTTAAGCATTTCCATGACGCTTAAAGCACTGGTTAATTCATTTTTTGCCTTGGAGGTTTCAATTTGCTGGGATTTCAGGTTTTCTTGAAGATCGGCGATTTGACTATCTTTCTTGTTCACATCAGCCTACATACAGATAATCATATGATAAGGATTGAGATGCAGAGTTGAAGTACCAACTCCATAACAAGTTATGACCTTGGTACTTGGGGGCTAATGCATATTTGCTTCTTATCCTACAAATTATTTAAAGTCCCAAGCTCAATACAAGTATTCAACTTGGCACTTGGGGGCTAATGCCTATTTGCTCTGTCCTTGAGTAATGCTGGAATTCTTATGTTATACAAGTCCCGGTTTAACTACATTAAGTTGAACCGGCCCATGGGGGCTACTTTCCAAAAGTACAAATGTGTTCAGGATTATATTGGGAAGTCCCGGTTTAAGTTGACATCTTCAAACCGTCACTTGGGGGCTATTAGAGTTGACAGATTGAAATATACAAAACAGCAGGGAGTTATGGAGTTTACCTCATATTTGTCCTTCATCATGTTCACCAGACCGTCTTCATAATCACGGCTGGTATATAACCGGTTCAGATAACCGGAATAAAGATCTTGTAGATTCAAAGCGGCATAAGTTGCCAAATCGGCATTCCACTTGCCTTTACCAAACGCAGTAAATTCATCTTTGGCAGTGTGCTTGGACAAGACGAAAGGATTACCTGGCTCGGAATGGCCAAAGCTAGTAATCACAACATCATCATCCTTGGCTTCGCCGGTTCGCACTGGGGTCGCTAGTTTATCCATCTGCTTTGGTGGACTCGTTGTCTTGTCAATTTGAACAGGAGTTGTGGGTTGATTTGAAGGACCGGTGGCATCAACATACGCCTCTTCAACAGTAACATCATGACCTTGCAATGGTGGGTTAGTCAGTATAGCATCCTGGATGTCTTCCTCAGGGTTTTGTATTGGGGTCGGTTCAGGAACATCGTCTTCTGCCGCTTTATCCAGGCGAGCTTTCTTGCTTGGCCTAGGCTTGGCTCTGAAAGGAAAAGGACGGATCAGTCCAATGAACATTGAAAGTGGTATACCAACAGCATAATTAGGAATATGGCTCACCCAAGCACTGTCTTGAGCAGTGGGAGTTGGGTGCTGTCATTCGCCAGAGGAAGAATGAGAAGTAACACGATAATCGGAGTCAGATGGATTAAGAGGTTGACGAAAGCAGCCCGCTTTAGGATAAGCATTGACGAAACAGTTAGAGACCTCTGAACGGCGTTTCTGAACCGGACTGTTCGGTAAACCGGTGGAGGTGACTACCTGGCTGCTGTGCCGGGTTGCGCGACGAGCTTCATGCTGTTGTGTCTTCATAAGAAAGTTTCGATCCAAGTAAGCAAGAGGATGAGAAAATTTAACTTTCCGGTTTGCCCGATGGATTTTTACTGAAGGTAAAGGGTTTGAATCGGAAGAAAGGGCGATTACCTCTACAACATCAGCATGACTAGCTTCAGCATCATCCTGGCAATAATCATTATCAATAAGGTGTGTAGAAAATAGACCAAGTGAGTCAAGTTCTACCACAAGGTCCGGATTACCCACATCATCATCAGCTGGTGGATCAGAGGAGGCAGTGGTTTTCTTTCTATAGGCTGGTTTCTTCACAACTTTGGTCTTGGGCCGGGTTATTGCCACCGGTTTCTCTTGTGGAGTCTTCCTGCTCCAAAATGGATCATCACCCTGTTTGAAAGATGTTAATATCAACAAAGAGTATTTAACATAGTCAGATTTTATAAAGGCATAAGATATGAGTCTTACAGCTGGCGGTTTGTTAATGGCAGAAAAGGGAGCCAGGCCGGTTTGGGCGCAAGCAGCTTCCGGTTCGTTCAACATCCTCTTAACAGCCTCAGTAACTTCATCGTCTGTCAGTTGGATCTCAATATGCCGCAGAGGGTCTTTCACATCTTCTATGTATTTGCACATCAAACCGGAGCGCAGGCTCAGGGGCAGTATACTCCAGGATATCCAAAGAAATGAGCAAGATCAACTCATGTCAACCCGTTGGCCATGAAGGCCCGGAGCTTGGATAGTTGAGGGGCATATTTGCTTCTTTCCCTAGCAGTCAGTCTGTGAGGGAGAGGGTGTGTGTTGCTTAACCGTTCCGGACGGTAATCCGGTAAAGGATTTTCTCCCTCAGAAGACGTATCTTTGCAGTAAAACCATGTTGAGTTCCACTCTTTGGGATGGCTATGCAGTTTGGCGTGAGGGTAAGTGACCTCTTTCCGCTTTTGAATCGCCCCACCACCCAACTCGGTGTTGGGGCCGTCAGAAAATTCAGTGCGGCAGTTTAGATGGACGCAATCTCTGAACAATTCAACTGTGGGTTCCTCCTGAAAGAACACCTCACAGAGCACTTGAAAATGACAGATATTGGTAATGGAGTTGGGGCCAATATCTTGTGGACGCAGTTGAAAGTTGGCTAAGACATCCCGATAAAACTTTGAACCGGGCGGACTGAAGCCCCGGGCTTAGTGGTCAGCAAAAACAACAACTTCTCCATCTTTGGGTTCCGGATGACTCTCCGGGCCAGGGACCCTCCAGTGAATGTCGTCTTTTTTGCCTAAAGCGCTGGTATGGACTAAGTTATCCAGCTGAGTTTCAGTTACTCGAGAAGGAACCCAGTTGCACTCATACACCTGCTTGGCCATGATGCAATCTGCAAGGCAGTAATACCAGTTCAAGAATATGTTGGAAGGTTATATATTGATACATTCATTGTTAAACCGGAAGAAGTTGCTTATAAACCGGAGTTATGCAAGGTGGCAATACAGAACCGGAAAAACCTTGGCAGTTCAACAAGGGGACTAATGGTATATGCCGAGTTGTCAATTTCTCTACAAAGTTAAACCGCCTGGTCTGAAACATGGATGAATCAAGCGTGGATGTGCGAAAACAGGTTTCACACAAACTTGTTACGGTTTTGGATCTGGAGCATACTCAGAAAAGAAATAAAATATTCAAGGTCTAAAAAGGAGCAGTACTGCATTAACGAGCAAGGACGCAGGGAGATCTAAGACCTTGAGATGCGCAGGTGACAGCGGATGCTACAAAACTATCGCTATGCAGAACAAGGATTCATAGACTTAACTGAAAGTTCTCGTATGAGCAAGAAACAAGCGATGAACACCGAAGAACATGGAAACCCTAAGAACAGATCTATGGTGAAAAGATAAAAGATTTACCGGAGCGGAGGAAGAAGCGGAAGGTCGTCACGATCCTCCGGTACATTCAGGGTGGTGCAGTGGCCAAGGTTGGTGCAGAGGTTCACGGTGGCGGCGGAGCTCCGAAGCTGGGCGGCACGAGGAAGACGAAGCAGAGGGGCACGAAGGGGAAAAAAGAAATGACCCTTCGGTCTATTTATAAAGGCAAGAGATATGTGTGTCAGGCGCGAAAATCAAGGAGCCGCAAGTTTGGAAGCAGATTTGTCGCCTCGATTGTTGCAGACTCATTAATGAAAAGATGTTATATACAGTTCTTTATGACAGATGACGTCAAACCGGTTCACCACAATCTGAGAAGATGACGTCAGGGCGGTTCAACCAAGAAGATGATTGAAGACGAAGTTTTTTGCTAAGGATTGACATGAACCTATTCAAATCAATCTGGGGCCTAATGTTGGGGATATTACTATTGGGCGTAAACCGGCCAGGAGAGGCCGAGTTAACTTCATCAGTAGTCAAGTATGCATGAAGCCCGTGAGGATATTCTATAAGGGCCCAAGGCCCAGAACCGGTTTAAAGCTTGTAGCCATGAACCGGCGTTAGTATGTAACTTGTGTTGTAAGTTAGAAATACTAGAGACCGAACCGGACACGTCTATGAGCCGGTCTCGGGACTCTACAAACCGACGGGCGTCACCCATGTATATAAGGGGACGACCCGGCGGCGATTCAGAACAACAGACAACAACTCGAGACTTAGGCGAAGCTTGTTTGCTCCCTAGTCATCAAAACCCCCATCAATCCCATCACAACTAGACGTAGGCTTTTACCTTCATCGAAGGGGCCGAACTAGTATAAACTCTCTTGCGTCCTTGTGTCCGCTTTAACCCCTTTGAGCTAACCCGTAGCGATGGCTCCACGACTAAGGGTGTGTTTGGATTGCTTCCTGGCTAACAAATGCCTGGCCTGGAGCATCCCTGAGAACTGCCTGGCAGTTGTTTGGTTTGCATCCCGCAAATTTGAGTACTAGCCTGGCCTGGATGTCTTAGCCTCACACGCACATGATTAGCCTGGTCCAGGCATATGGAAACGGACGCCTGGCCATCAGCAAAACCTGCCTGGCGCACTATCCAATGCAAATGGCTTCATCTAGAGATTTTTCTAATATTTTATCCAGAGTTACTATCATCCCATGTGCTATCAGATTCAGGCAGCAAACCAAACACTCCACGTCCAGGCAAGCCTGGCCAGGCAGAAAATGAGCACCAACTCAGGCGCAGGCCAGGCGCTTGTTTTTCCCAGGCACGAAAGCGAGGTCACCAACCAAACTAGCTCTAAGTCCTTTCATGAGGACATCTTCCATGACAATACCACGACAGATCTCATCTCAGATTTCATGGCCTCAAGCCATTTCGCGGAATCTGGGCTCATCATTGCTTCCTCATAGTTCGTAGGTTCGTCAAGGTCAAGTAACATGAGCTCCAGAACAGGATTATCATACCATTCTGGTGCGGATCTCACTCTGGTTTACCTACGAGGTTCGGTAGTAACTAGATCTGAACTTACATGATCATCATCATTAGCTTCCTCACTAATTGGTGTAGTAGTCACAGGAACAGATTTCTGTGATGAACTACTTTCCAATAAGTGAGCAGGTACAGTTACCTCATAAAGTTCTACTTTCCTCCCACTCACTTATTTCGAGAGAAACTCCTTCTCTAGAAAGGATCCATTCTCAGCAACGAATATCTTGCCTTAGGATCTGTGATATAAGGTGTACCCAACATTTTCTTTTGGGTATCCTATGAAGATGCACTTCTTCGATTTGGGTTTGAGCTTATCAGGTTGAAAAATTTTCACATAAGCATTGCAACGTCAAACTTTAAGAAACGACAACTTTGGTTTCTTGCCAACCACAGTTCATAAGGTGTCATCTCAACAGATTTAGATGGTGCCCTTTTTAACGTGAATGCAGCTGTCTCTAATGCATAACCCCAAAATGATAGTGGTAAATTGGTAAGAGACATCATAGATTGCACCATATCTAATAAAGTACGGTTATGATGTTCGGACACACCATTACGCTGTGGTGTTCCAGATGGCGTGAGTTGCGAAAATATTCCGCATTGTTTCAAATGAAGACCAAACTCGTAACTCAAATATTCTCCTCCACGATCAGATCGTAGAAACTTTATTTTCTTGTTACGATGATTTTCCACTTCACTCTGAAATTATATGAACTTTTCAAATGTTTCAGACTTACGTTTCATCAAGTAGATATACTCATATCTGCTCAAATCATCTGTAAAGGTCAGAAAATAATGACACTTGCCGTGAGCCTCAACACCGCATACATCAGTATGTATTATTTCCAATAAGTCAGTTGCTCGTTCCATTGTTCCGGAGAACGGAGTCTTTAGTCATCTTGCCCATAAGGCGTGGTTCGCAAGCATCAAGTGATTCATAATCAATTGATTCCAAAATCCCATCAGCATGGAGTTTCTTCATGCTCTTACACCAATATGACCTAAACGGCAGTGCCACAAATAAGTTGCACTATCGTTATTAACTTTGCATCTTTTGGCTTCAATATTATGAATATGTGTATCACTACGATCGAGATCCAACAAACCATTTTCATTGGTGTGTATGACCATAGAAGGTTTTATTCATGTAAACAGAACAACAATTGTTCTCTAACTTAAATGAATAACCGTATTGCAATAAACATGATCAAATCATATTCATGCTCAACGCAAACATCAAATACACTTATTTAGGTTCAATACTAATCCCGAAAGTATAGGGAGTCTGCGATGATGATCATAACAATCTTGGAACCACTTCCAACACACATCGTCACTTCACCCTTAACTAGTCTCTGTTTATTCTGCATCTCCCGTTTCGAGTTACTAATCTTAGCAACTGAACTAGTATCAAATACTGAGGGGTTGCTATAAACACTATAAAGTACACATGAATAACATGTATATCAAATATACCTTTGTTCACTTTGCCATCCTTCTTATCCACTAAATACTTGGGGCAGTTCCGCTTCCAGTGACCAGTTCCTTTGTAGTAGAAGCACTCAGTCTCAGGCTTAGGTCCAGACTTGGACTTCTTCACTTGAGCAGCAACTTGCTTGCCATTCTTCTTGAAGTTCCCCTTCTTCCCTTTGCCCTTTTCTTGAAACTAGTGGTCTTGTCAACCATCAACACTTGATGTTTTCTTGATTTCTACCTTCGCGATTTCACATCACGAAGAGCTTGGGAATCATTTCCGTTATCCCTTGCATATTATAGTTCATCACGAAGTTCTAGTAACTTGGTGATAGTGACTAGAGAACTACATCAATCACTATCTTATCTGGAAGATTAACTCCCACTTGATTCAAGTGATTGTAGTACTCACACATTACGAGCACATGCTCACTAGTCGAGCAATTCTCCTCCATCTTGTAGGCATAGTAATCTTGTCGGAGGTCTCATACCTCTCGACACGGGCATGAGTATGAAATACCAATTTCAACTCTTAGAGCATCTTATATGCTCTGTGGCGTTCAAAACATTTTTGAAGTCCGGTTCTAAGTCGTAAAGCATGGTGCACTAAACTATCAAGTAGTCATCATACCGAGCTTTTGTCAAACGCTCATAACGCTCAGATACGCTCCCCGCAATAGGTCTGTCACCTAGTGGTGCATCAAGGACATAATACTTTTGTGCATCAATGAGGTTAATCCTCAAATCACGGACCAAGTCCGCACCATTGCTACTAACATCTTTCAACTTAGTTTTCTCTAGTAACATATCAAAATAAAACAGGGGAGCAAAACACGAGCTATTGAAATACAACATAGATATGCTAATACTACCAGGACTAAGTTCATGATAAATTTAAGTTCAATTAATCATATTACTTAAGAACTCCCACTTAGATAGACATCCCTCTAATCTTCAAAGTGATCGCGTGATCCATATCAACTAAACCATGTCCGATCATCACGTGAGATGGAGTAGTTTCAATGGTGAACATCACTATGTTGATCATATCTACTATATGATTCACGCTCGACCTTTCGGTCTTAGTGTTCCGAGGCCATATCTGTTATATGCTAGGCTCGTCAAGGTTAACCTGAGTATTCTCCGTGTGCAACTGTTTTGCACCCGTTGTATTTGAACGTAGAGCCTATCACACCCGATCATCACGTGGTGTCTCAGCACGAAGAACTTTCGCAACGGTGCATACTCGGGAAGAACACTTATACCATGATAATTTAGTGAGAGATCATCTTATAATGCTACCGTCGATCTAAGAAAAATAAGATGCATAAAAGATAAACATCACATGCAATCAATATAAGTGATATGATATGGCCATCATCATCTTGTGCTTGTGATCTCCATCTCCGAAGCACCGTCATGATCTCTATTGTCACCGGCTCGACACCTTGATCTCCATCATAGCATCATTGTCGTGTCGCCAACTATTGCTTCTACGACTATCGCTACCGCTTAGTGATAAAGTAAAGCAATTACAGGGCGATTGTATTGCATACAATAAAGCGACAGCCATATGGCTCCTGCCAGTTGCCAATAACTCGGTTACAAAACATGATCATCCCATACAATAAAATATAGCATCATGCCTTGACCATATCACATCACAACATGCCCTGCAAAAACAAGTTAGATGTCCTCTACTTTGTTGTTGCAAGTTTTACGTGGCTGCTACGGGCTGAGCAAGAACCGTTCTTACCTACGCATCAAAACCACAACGATAGTTTGTCAAGTTGGTGATGTTTTAACCATCGCAAGGACCGGGCGTAGCCACACTCGGTTCAACTAAAGTTGGAGAAGCTGACACCCGCTAGTCACCTGTGTGCATAGCACGCCGGTAAAACCAGTCTCGCGTAAGCGTACGCGTAATGTCGGTCCGGGCCGCTTCATCCAACAATACCGCCGAACCAAAGTATGACATGCTGGTAAGAAGTATGACTTGTATCGCCCACAACTCACTTGTGTTCTACTCGTGCATATAACATCTACGCATAAAACCTGGCTCGGATACCCTTTGTTGGGGAACGTAGTAATTTCAAAAAAATTCCTACGCACACACAGGATCATGGTGATGCATAGCAACGAGAGGGGAGAGTGTTGTCCACGTACCCTGACCGAAAGCGGAAGCGTTAGCACAACGCGGTTGATGTAGTTGTACGTCTTCACGATCCGACCGATCAAGTACCGAACGCACGGCACCTCCGAGTTTAGCACACGTTCAGCTCGATGACGTCCCTCGAACTCCGATCTAGCCGAGCTTTGAGGGAGAGTTCCGTCAGCACGACGGCGTGGTGACGATGATGATGTTCTACCAATGCAGGGCTTCGCCTAAGCACTGCTACAAATATTATCGAGGTGGATTATGGTGAAGGAGGGCACCACACACGGCTAAGAGATCAAGTGATCAATTGTTGTGTCTCCAAGGGGTGCCCCCATCCCCGTATATAAAGGAGTGGAGGAGGAGGAGGGTCGGACCTCTCAATGGCGCGCCCTAGGAGGAGTCCTACTCCCACCGGGAGTAGGATTCCCCCCTTCCAAGTAGTAGGAGTAGGAGTCAAGGAAAGGGGAGAGAGAAGAGAAGGAAGGAGGGGGCGCAGCCCCTCCCCCTAATCCAATTCGGACTAGGCCTTGGGGGGCGCGCAACCTCTCCCCTCTCTTTCCCCTAAAGCCCAATAAGGCCCATATACTCCCCTACGAATTCCCGTAACTCTCCGGTACTCCGAAAAATACCCGAATCACTCGGAACCTTTCCGATGTCCGAATATAGTCGGCCAATATATCGATCTTTATGTCTCGACCATTTCGAGACTCCTCGTCATGTCCCCGATCTCATCCGGGACTCCAAACTACCTTCGGTACATCAAAACACATAAACTCGTAATATAACAGTAATTGAACTTTAAGCATGCGGACCCTACGGGTTTGAGAACAATGTAGACATGACCGAGACATGTCTCCGGTCAATAACCAATAGCGGAACCTGGATGCTCGTATAGGCTCCCACATATTCTACGAAGATCTTTATAGGTCAAACCGCATAACAACATACGTTGTTCCCTTTATCATCGGTATGTTACTTGCCCGAGATTCGATCGTCGGTATCTCAATACCTAGTTCAATCTCGTTACCGGCAAGTCTCTTTACTCGTTCTGTAATACATCATCCCGCAACTAACTCATTAGTTACAATGCTTGCAAGGCTTATAGTGATGTGCATTACTAAGTGGGCCCAGAGATACCTCTCCGACAATCAGAGTGACAAATCCTAATCTCAAAATACACCAACCCAACAAGTACCTTCAGAGACACCTGTAGAGCACCTTTATAATCACCCAGTTACATTGTGACGTTTGGTAGCACACAAAGTGTTCCTCCGGTAAACGGGAGTTGCATAATATTATAGTCATAGGAACATGTATAAGTCATGAACAAAGCAATAGCAACATACTAAACGATCAAGTGCTAAGCTAACGGAATGGGTCAAGTCAATCACATCATTCTCCTAATGATGTGATCCCGTTAATCAAATGACAACTCATGTCTATGGTTAGGAAACATAACCATCTTTAATTAACGAGCTAGTCAAGTAGAGGCATACTATTGATACTATGTTTGTCTATGTATTCACACATGTATTATGTTTTTGGTTAATACAATCCTAGCATGAATAATAAACATTTATCATCATATAAGGAAATAAATAATAACTTTATTATTGCCTCTTGGGCATATTTCCTTCATATGCATCCTAGTCAATACCTTTATGAGTTTCAAAACTACATTAGAAAACAAGATCACTTCAATGCAAATGTTATGAAACAATTGAAATATAATTCTGATATGATTGCTCGCTTGAGTGACTTGTTATTTAGAATTTGAAATGATGTTAGAGGTGTTGGAAAACATGCTTCTATTGTTCAAACTCAGTTAGAACAAGTTGCTAAATCACAAAGAGAATTGCTTGATAAAATGAATCATAATATGCATGACTTTGCTGTTAGAGTTCTAACTAGAGGAGGTAAAATGACTGAGGAACCACTTTATCTTGAGGGACACCCAAAAAGAATTGAACGGGATTCACAAAGAAACAACACTAGTGCACCTAGTCCTTCTAGAAAGAAAAAGAAAAAGAAAAATGATAGGACTTTGCACACTTCTAGTGAACCTGAAATAGAAAAACCTCCTGATAATGAAAATGAAACTTCTATCTCGATCTTTGAAACTTCGATGCAGTAATGAACACTCACCTAGTGATAAGGAAAAAGACAATGATGAGGTTCATGAAGACACTCAACCAAATGATAAGGAACCAGATAATGATGTTGAGATAGAACCACCTGTTGATCTTGATAACCCACAACCTAAAAATAAAAGATATTATAAAAGATACTTCGTTGCTAGAAAACACGGTAAAGAAAGAGAACCGTGGGTTCAAAAACCTATGACTTTTCCACCCAAGTCAACTAAAAAGAAAGATGATGAAGAATTTGAAAGCTTTGCTGAAATGCTGAGTCCAATCTTTTTGCATACTCGCTTGATTGACATCCTTAAAATGCCTCCTTATGCAAAGTATATGAATTAAGACATCATCACAAATAAGAGAAGAACACCGGAAGCTGAAATCTCCACTATGCTTGCTAATTATACTTTCAAAGATGGAGTACTTAAAAACTTGGAGATCCGAGTATACCAACTATACCCTGCTCCATCAAAAAGAATTATGTGAAAACTGCTTTGTGTGATTTAGGAGCTGGTGTTAGTGTTATGCCTTTCTCTTTACATAAAAGACTTGACTTGAATAAACTCACAGCTACTGAAATATCTTTGCAAATGGCTGACAAGTCAACTGCCATACTTATCGTTATCTGTGAGGATGTGCCCGTTGTTGTTGCTAATGTTACTATTTTGACTGACTTTGTTATACTTGAGATGCCCGAGGACAACAACATGTCGATTATCCTTGGTAGACCCTTCTTGAATACTGAAGGGGCTGTTATTGATTGCAAGAAAAGCAATGTCACTTTTCATATCAATGGTAATGAGCATACGGTGCACTTTCCGAAGAAACAATTCCAAGTGAATGGTATTAATATTATTGAAAAATCACCGACAATCACTATTGGAAGTTTTCAAATACCTCTACCTACTGTCAAAAAGAAATATGAAATGCTTATTATTGGGGAAATGCATATCCCCATTGAGGTAACTTAGTGATTTACGGAAGTTCTTCGGTTTCATGCTAATCGAAAGTGGTTGTTAATAAGACCTGATCAACCTTATTAATGCATCATTTTTGAACGGTATGAAGTTGATGAATTTAGTAAGCACTACCTTCCATCCCTTCCTTTTGTTCATTGTTTTTATTAGTTAAATAAAATAAAATGCCATGATTCGTCTGTTTTCTGAATTTCCCGTGCAATAAAAAAATGACCCAAAAATAAAAGTTCTCAGAATGCCCTGAAAATTTTATATGATTTTTTCCTGAATATCTAAGAATTTTTTGTGCAAATAATACTAGAGGGGGGTGCACCTGGTGGGCACAACCCACCAGGGCGCGCCAGCACCCCCTGGCGCGCCGTGGGGGTTGTGGTCCGCATGTGGGCCCCCTCACTTATCTCTTTAGCCCATATCATCACTCACCTCCAGAAAAAAAATCCCCATTGCTCTCTCTCTCGTGTTATTGAGCTCAAACCCAGGGATTTCGATCTCTTTGCTCGAAGCTCCGTTTCCGAAACTGTTTCGGGGGATTGTTGCTTGGTATGTGACTCCACCATTTGTCCAATTAGTTTTTGTTTTAGTGGTTTATACTTTGAATAATTAGCTACTCTTGGTGTTGCTGTAGATGTGCTTGCATGTTGAATTCTTAGTGTTCTAAGTAGTTGGAATGCTTGCTATGGCCTCTATGTATCCCTATGAGTAGTTGCCATCAATTTTGTGAAGTTTTGTTGAGAAAATTTTGTGAACTAAAAATTCAGATTTTTGTTCATAGGAAAAATTGTACGATGACATGAATATCTTCAGGAAATTTGGCTCAAAGAATAACTCCAAGTGTGTTATTCGGGAGTCTTCTGACAGTGATCTCCGCCCTCGGAGGTTGGCGGAGGTACGGCCGTGCGAATGGCCGCACACCTCGTTCCTGCAAGAGGCTAGAATTCATGAGGAGTTCATGCAATTGATTGCCAACGCCGGTTTCACCGACTTCATCACAGATGAGTGTGAATAGCACCAAATCCTCACAAACATGTTTGTTCACAGTTTTACTTTCTTGCCTAGAAATTATCCTCCTGAAGTGAGTTTTGATTTATATGTTGAAAACCATCTGATACCACTTACTGAGTTTTGCAACATATGCATGAGTTGAGCCAAGGCAGGCTGAGTTTGAAGATTCTTGTCGCACTTTGACAGTGGGTGATGAGAGGAGAGTGTCAGCCATCACTGCTAGTGGCTTATATTTTCCTGTTGTTCGTTATTTTGCATATTTAATCACCAAATGCTTTCTTACTAGGGAGAAGGTGGCTGCACTTAGTTCACCAGACCTTGATGTTTTACGTCGTGCAATAGAGGGCGATAACACATATAGCTTGGGAGCTATTGTGGCTCGTCGCCTCCATATTAATAAATGCCAGGGTAAAATACATAGTGGAATTTTTGCTACTCGTTTGGCGGCTCACTTCGAGGTTGAGATACTCCCTCATGATTTCCCTCTGACAAAGGTTTACCTAGACCAAGCAGCCATGTATCACCATCACTTTCTTGCACATGATCGTCCTAACATTGCCATTCCTTATAACTTGGTTTATAGCATTGATACTCGTGATGTTATCCCCTTGCCTGCACCTGCTTTGTTTGATTCTGTTGCTAGGGGCGGATACTGGATTATGCCTGCAGACATCCTCGCCTACTGAAACGCTCACGCTGCTGCAGAAGCTACACAGGCACCTCAGCAGTGGGATGTGTGGATGCCTGCTCCTAAGGATCCCTACTACTATCCAGGCTACTGATCGATTACCAACTTAGGCCAAAAGCCTAAGCTTGGGGGAGTACATGTTTCTCACCGACATTATATTCATGTTTACATATCATTCTATCTGTCGGTGTTCACACTTTTTCATTGTATCATCCATGCTTAGATTTATTTTCTTGCTTTCTTCTTGTGTGTTTGAAAAACCTTAGAAAAACCAAAAACAATTAGTTGTAGTAATTTACTTTCTATGCATGCTTAGTAGTAGTACTAAAAAGAAAATCCAAAAAGATTTCCTTGTTCTTCTTTTGCTTGTTGGGAGCTTTCCCATGTAAATAGTTTTTCTCGTTTTTGCTTTTTATTTGCTTGTTGAAGAAAACCAAAAACTCCAAAAATATTTCAGTATGTTTCTCTGAATTTCTTCTTTTTATTCGAGTCTTATCGAGGAGAAGACCACGATGAAAATTTTGAGTGGCTCTCATATGAATAACTGTTGAACTAATAAAGAGCACATTTTACCTTGTCTTCTCCTGTTGAATAAAATGTTTTGTAGATTCCAACTTAGTCCATGGCACTCTTGCACTATTATTATTTTCTTATCATTCGGTCGTGCAAGTGAAAGGCAATAATGACGATATTCGATGAGCTGGTCATGGCAAAGAGAAACTGGTATGAACTCAACTTGTTCTTGTTGTGTAAATATGTTTAACCTGGTGCCCATGATTCAGCCCATTATGATTAAACATGTTTGCAATGACAATTAGAGATTATAGTTTATCATGCCATGCATAAGTAGTTGGGAGTTGATAATGATTTATCTTGGATATCAACATAGCGTTAATTAAGATGATTGTGATGTAGTATGATGATATGGTATCCTCCTCTGAATGTTCGAGTGGCTTGACTCGGTACATGTCCATGCATGTAGTTGAATCAAAACCAACATAGCCTCCATAATATTTATGTTCATGGTGTCCATATCCTACTCATGCTTGTGCCCAATGTTACTTATGTATAATGCCTGGTCATGATCGTTGTTACTCTCTAGCTGGCCGCTTCCCAATTTTAATTGCTAGCCTTCTCCTGTATTAAGTGGGAATTCTGCTTGTACATCAAAAACCTTGAACCCGAAGTTATTCCATATGAGTCCACCATACCTACCTATATACGGTATTACCCTGCCGTCCTAAGTAAATTTGCATGTGCCACCTCTAAAAACTTCTAAAAATTATCTGTTTTGTGTGCCTAGATTGTTCATGGAATGACAGGAGATGGTCGATATCTTCCGTACTAAGCGGGTTATTCTCAGGTCGTGTGTTTATTCACTCGCCATCGCACGAGAAAATGGGTGGTAAAAGGGGTGCCCAGTCCCAAACTGCAAATATGAAAAAGAGTTCATCTCTTGAATAATCAAACAAAAACTCCCAATGGAGTCAAGACCTTTACTTTTATCGCTTGGGAACCGCCACTAGCGCACTTAGCATGGAAGATGTTAATAACTAATGGTCGTGAAGTGAATGAGAAGGGTGCATGTCTCAAAATATCGTTTACCTCTGTTTTAAAAATTGAGCTCTGGCACCTCTGCAAATCACTGCTTCCCTCTGCGAAGGGCTTTCTATTTACATATGTTGTGTCATCACCTTCTAAAAACAAGCGCCAGAAACTGAGTAGAGCACAACCGTCATGATTTATGCATTATGTATAGCTAATGTTGGGTGCATCATGACTTGATCTTTTCTACCATGAATTACAATGTGTAGTCGCTGCTTGAACTTTGGAGGTGCTCTGCATTTATGTTTTGCGGTCTCAGAAAGGGCTAGTGAGAAACCACTATTGTCATATTATATCATGGTTGTTTTGACAACGTGTTGCTGTTTGAGATATCTTATTATCGCTCGCTAGCTGGTTATGTCATTGATATGAGTTAATATAATCTTTAAATGTTATTGTCGACATGGTTAGTTATAATGCTCTGGTTGAAAACCTAGGTGTTGTTTAAGCTTATTTATGCAAACAAGAGCAAAAGAGTTCGTAAAAGTTTTTCTTTCTTGCTTTTACTTTATCAACTGAAATGCTTGAGGACAAGCAAAGGTTTAAGCTTGGGGGAGTTCATACGTCTCCAATGTATCTACTTTTTCTCACGCTTTTCCTGTAGTTTTGGACTCTAATTTGCATGATTTGAATGAAACTTACCCCGGACTGACGCTGTTTTCAGCAGAACTACCATGGTGTTGTTTTTGTGCAGAAATAAAAGTTCTCGGAATGGAACGAAACTTTGCGAGGATTTTTATATCAATAATAAGAATTTCTAGAGCCAAGACCCACCAGAAAGGGGCCCCTGGTCGGGCACAACCCACCAGGGCGCGCCCCCCTCTCCTGGCGCGCCTAGGTGGGTTGTACCCACCTGGTGACCCCGCTGACGACCCCCCTCATACTATAAATTCACATCATTCCACAAAAAATCAGGGAGAAAGAATTATCACGATCCACGAGACGGAGCCGCCGCCAAGCCCTGTTCTTCCTCGGGAGGGCGGATCTGGAGTCCGTTTGGGGCTCCGGAGAGGGGGATCTTCGTTCTTCGTCATCACCGATCCAATGCCTACGAATTTATCTTATATTGTTTCTGCTAAATTACTAATGCTATAATCACTTTTACACTTGCTACAAAATTACTGTTATCACTGTTACTGTTACCGTTGCTGTTGTCACTACTATAAAAAACTATCATATTATTGTGCTACTGATTACTTGCTGCAGATAATTAATCTCCAGGTGTGGTTGAATTGACAACTCAGCTGCTAATACCTTCAAATATTCTTTGGCTCCCCTTGTGTCGAATCTATAAATTTGGGTTGAAGACTCTACCCTGGAAAACTGCTACGATCCCTTATACTTGTGGGTTATCACCATCCCAAGCCCCTCTCTTCCCCAAAGACATGCTTTCACCCTTGCAAGAGTCCCGTTTGATCATGCTCTCGTTGTTTATTCGTCGCTCTCTTGTCTTTTTTTCTCGCTCGGGATCCTTCTTTTCTTTAATAATAAAACTCTCTAGGCACTCCGGGCACCCGGACACTTTTGGTCCAGGCACCCGAACGGGATCGGGCCGCTCGGCCGCTGTAAGTCAGGCATGAGGGGGTGGGGCTCGGGGTTTCCTCCCATTTACCCCCTCACCCGCAGCCGCAGCCGCCGCCGCTTGCCCTTCACCGCCGGTCGCCGCCGGAGCTTCTCCGGGCGCCCGGAGCTCCCTCCCAGGAGTTCTTCCCCTTCACTCCATGGCTTCCTCTGGTATTTTTCCTCGTTTTCTTGGTCAAATATAGCTTCTTCATGTTTAGGTCTGATTTGATCTAGGTTTACATAGTTCTTCTGTCTTCTTTCTTTGTTTGAGCGGTGGGAGTCGCACGCGCGGCGTGCTCCGCAGCTGTGGCGTCTCCGGGTGCCGGCCGGGTGCCGGGGCCGTCGCCTAGGGCTCGCCCCTTCCCCACCCGGGTGCCCGGACCCTTGTGACCAGGTGCCCGGGCCTCGCTGGAGCTTCCTTCCCGGGTGCCTGGTCTGGTGTGGTCTGGTGCCCGGCCCTCCGCTAAGCGACTTCCCGGGTGCCCGGAATCAGCCCCTCCGGGTGCCCGGCTGTCTCTTTTTTATTTTTTTATTTTTGTTCTTTTCGCTTTGCTGCATGGACTCTTGCACTCATCTCTGCTCCGTTTCTTGTATTTGCTTTTAGACTCGTCAGGTGGGGCTGTTGGTGCTCGTCGCGCTAAGAAGAAGAAAGATGATGGAGGCAACGGCAAGTTTGTTCCTACAGAACGCACTAGGCAGTGTTCCAAGGTTGCCCCCGGGGTCGTGCTCGCCGCCAGGCTGCTCGCAATCCCATCATTGAGGCATCTAGCAGTGACAACGATGAAGAAGAGCAGTTCGTGGCCAACTTTGCTGAATCTCAAGATGATGATGGTGATGCTATTGATGAATAAGAAGAAGTTGATTAGGAGTTTGATCCCTTAGCCAATGATGATCTCAACAAGCTCTCTAAGGCTGAGTATCAACAAGTTCGTAATGAGAATCCTTATGTTCATGGCCGTGATGATGGTTTTGATTGGAAGTTTTGGAACGGGTTTCAAAGTCGCACTTTTGATGAGATTCTGAAGATCAAGAAGTACAAGGTGGCTCCTCATCGCAGTGTGGATCTTGAGTACATTCGTTCTCGTGGTGATCTTTTCCCCGGTGTGTTTGCCCCTCTTGACAAGATGGGATTGCTCCCATTTCTGCGCTTCACCAAGGCATACAATGAGGAGCTCATTATGCAGTTCTACACCACTATCTACTTTTATGCTGGCTCTGATCGTACATTTATATGGCGATCCGGTGGCTCTACTCTTCGTGGGTCTATGGCTGACTTGGCCTCTATCACTGGTTATACCTTCTTTCCTGTGCCTCGGGATGATTTTGCCACTGTTGTTCAACATAGTCGCACCAAGAAGGCCCTTGCTTTTTCATATAAGCCAGGTACTCCAGATTCTATGGTGGGCACTATTCGTGGTTTGTTGCTCAAGTATGCCGCCCTTCACCAGATCCTCCATACCTCATTGGCTCCCAAGACAGGCTCTTCTGATACGCTCTGGTGCACTACCATTGACCTGCTCATTTATGCTCATGAAGGACGGAAAGTGGATGTTCCCGATTTCATGTATGAGGATATGAAGTCATGTGTGTTTCCTCCGTTCATTCAGGCTCTCATTGAGATGAAGATACGTGAAAAAGACCGGCTCTTGCACAAGTTTCCCATCACTTTGTGCAAGAGACACGTCAACTACAAGCCACCAGTGCATGAGGATCTGTTATCTTTAGTGGGCAAGGAGCCCAGGCTTGCAAAGGTTTCTGCTGCTGCTCGGGCTATTGAGGTTGGTGGGTCCTCCTCACGAGGTGCTGCTTCAGACGATCCCACTGCTCTTGCTCACTCTATTGCATCTTCTCCTTCTTTTTCTAAGAAGGAGAAGAACATGTTGTTTCGTGGGTTCAACAATTTGTTCAAGATGTGCCAGTCCACCGCAAGGCGGCAAGTGGTGGAGACCAACTTCCGCAAGAGTCAGAAGCGACAGTTGAAGGCTGTCAGAGAGCGTGAGTCTAGGGTGACCGAGCCTAGGGGGCCTGAGGACACTGATAGTGCTGCCACGGCCTACTCCAACCCTTGCTTGCCTACATTCCTGAGGATGAAGATGATGACGCCGCCAGTGCCCCTCCTCACATTTAGGGTGTTTCGGTAGCATTGCCTTTTCCCTTTTTGTGTCTCAATGCCAAAGGGGGAGAAGTGTTCTATTAGGATTCGCCATGTGCTCTATTAGTATTCGCCGTGTGCTTGGAGAGATTGCAAGCCCTTGACTTTTCTTTTATCTTCTACGGGCTTGTAATACTTTTATGTGTCTTTTTCGTTCTTTTGTCGTGAGTACTTTGGTTTGAGATCTTTAGCACCCATGTCATTTAATTTCCTTTGGTCTCACTCTAGTCTGTGCAACTTATTCATCTTGGTTACATTGATTGGGTTGCACTTGGCTATTGATGTAGGTGGAGCCGTCTTGATGATGTGATATGGATTCATAGCATATTTCAAGATATGCACACATCAAGGAGGAGCCTTCTACATCAATAGTGTTGCATGGCTTTGAGTTATATCTCTTTGTCAATAGTTGTCATGTGCGAATCATATTGTCATCAATTCACCAAAAAGGGGGAGATTGAAAGCGCAATTGTCACTCAATTACATTTTCATGATTGATCACAATATGATTCGCAAGGACAAATGTCGGTTGTTAAGTTTATTTCAGGACATTATCGCCTCTTGTGCGTCGACGGACATCGGTAACCCTATCAAGACCAAAGAGAGAAAAGACGGTGTTCGTTGTTGGCTCGAGAAGTTTTTCGGTTTCTTTTTGAGTCATAGGAACATCTGTACTATTAAGAGGGGTTGCTATGATCTCGGAGTTGGGGAACTCAAACTTCTCTCTTCCTTCTATTTTATCCGCTTTGGGCTTCTTCGGGAGTTTCTTCATTTGCCGGGGCCTCCTCCCTCTCTTCTCCACCACCTCTTGCTCCTCTCTGATCAGTGTGGGTGCCCGGGGTCTAGTGCCCCGGGTGCCCGGGCCCTTTGCCGCCTCCACCTCGCCCCTCGGGTGCCCGGCCTTTCGCCCGCCACCTCCTCCCGGTCTCTGACTGACGTGGGTGCCCGGGGTTTGGGACCCTTGGGTGCCTGGCCCTTTGCCCGCCCCTCCTCCTGGTCCCTGACCGGTGCGGGTGCCTGGGGTTTGGGACCCCCGGGTGCCCGGCTCCCTGCCCGCCGCCTCCGTTCCGCCCCTGCATGGTGCGGGTGCCCGGGTTTGGGACCCCCGGGTGCCCGGCTCCTCCCTCGTGCCCTTCGTCTCCTCTCGGGCTACTCCAGGTGCCCGGGGCTCACGGCCCTCGGGTGCCCGGTCCCTGTTTTGGTGCACTCCCTGGTCACTCCGGGTGCCCGAGGCCTTGACCCCCCGGGTGCCCGGACTACTCTTCTTTCCTCTGGCTTTGTCCGGGCGCCCGGACCCCTTTAGTCTGGGTACCCGGGGCGGCGGCCTCAACGGGCAAATATCCCGTGGGGGTATTTATATCCCCCTTCCTCTTCCTCCCAACCCTAACATTTGCCCAAGCTTTGCTCCTCCATTCCCAAATCACCAAAAGCTTGAGATCTCCCTCCTCAACCACCCAAACTTCACAATACTTGGAGGATAGAAGGAGGTTCCCCCGATCTACACTTCCACCAAACCAATTTCCATTCCCCGGCTTCTACATCATTATCAACTTGTTACTCTTGGGTGTTTGGCACCCTAGACGGAAGAGGTATCCTAAGAGCCACAATCCATTGTGGTGAAGCTTCGTGGTATCGTTGGGAGCCTCCAATTAAGTTGTGGAGATAGCCCCAACCTTGTTTGTAAAGGTTCGGTTGCCGCCTTCAAAGGCACCAATAGTTGAACCATGGCATCTCGCATTGTGTGAGGGCGTGAGGAGAATACGGTGGCCCTAGTGGCTTCTTGGGTAGCATTGTGCCTCCACACTGCTCTAACGGAGACGTACTTCCTCCCAAAGGGAAGGAACTTCGGTAACACATCCTCGTCTCCACCGGCTCCACTCTTGGTTCTCTCTTACCTTTACTTGTGCTAGATTACATTGTGTTGTATCCCTTGATTGCTTGTGTTCTTGTTGTTGTTGCATCATATAGGTTGCTCACCTAGTTGCATATCTCGACAACCTACTTTGATGAAAAGTTTAATTTGGTAAAGAGAAGCTAAAATCGTTAGTTGCCTATTCAACCCCCCCCCCCCCCCCTCTAGTCAACAATATTGATCCTTTCACCGGTGAAAAACTGAAACATCAAAAAAACCAAAAATGACCGTTTAAAAAGCTGAAAACGTGTGCGGAAAAATGAAATAAAAAACAAAATCTGGAGGAGCGCCTAGAGTGCGACAGGTGGCGGGCGCTGAGAGCGCAAGAAGTGACACTGATCGTTGTAAGGCTCCCGAAGGATCACTCATCAACTAGTTGCTCTCAACGCCAGCTCGCTAAACTAGCGCTGACACAGCCGTCTCGCGTGGGCCGGCCCATCAAGTGAGCTGGTCCATCGCTCCTCTATTCCTCCGCTAGTCGTTCGGTCGCTCCTTTCCTTCGGTCACGCAAATGACCATCGTGCAATTGCTTAACTGTCTAGCGTTCAAACCAGTGCCCGGTTGACTTTGAGAAACAAATATAGATTAAAAAAATACAGATTCGAAAATGGTCCATGAATTTGAAAAATTCCACGAGTTTAAAAAAGTTCACAGATTGAAAAACATACATAGATTTGGAAAAAGTTCATGGATTTCACAAAATTGGGGAAAAAAGTTCATGAACTTGAAAAATGTCATTGATTTGGAAAAAAAGGTCATCAAAAAATGAAAAAAAAATCAGGATTTTGAAAAAAGTTCATCGATTTTGACAAAGTTCATCAATTTTCGAAAAAAATAGAAAAAACTTCATTGATTTCCAAAAAACGTTCGTCGAATTTCTCATAAAGTTCCTCTATTTGGAAAAATGTTCATCAATTTATAAAAAGGTTTGTCATTTTCGAAGAAAAATGTTCACAAATTTAAAAAAAAGGTCATGGATTTTGAAAAAAAAACTCATGAATTTTGTAAAAAAAAATCATCAATTTTGAAAACAAATTCATGAATTTTGAAAAGAGTTCATCGATTTTAAAAAAAGGTTCATTCAATTTCGCAACAGCAGGAATGAAAAACAAAGAAAACCGTTCTAAATAAAAATGAAAAAAAGGAAAAATAAAAAATAAAACAGAAATAGATGTAAAGGGAAATAATATGTAACTGAGCACATACGTGAGGAAGGTGGGGTGGTTAGTGCAACCTACGATCGACCAGGAAGTCTCGCGTATTTGAAGTATTTGTCCATACTCACTGTATGCCAAGTGTCAGATGGTATGGGGAGTGGCTGGAGCTGTCTTGGTTGTTTGCCATGTTCACCTTTTGCCTGTTGACACACCTAGTGTTGCACAACTTGTTTTAACCAATGTTTTAAATAGCGGGCTATGGTATATAGCAGCCCTAAAAAACAGCTATAGCGGAGCTATAGCGGGCTATAGCGAGGCTATAGCGGCAAATTGTACATGAAATCAAATAGCAGCAACATGCTCAAACAGCTATAGCGCAGCTATAGCGGGGCTATAGCCGGCTATTTAAAACTATGGTTTTAACCCAGACCAGGGAAACATATCCTTCACCTTGTGGTATGTGCTCAACGGGAGAATATCTAGTACTCCCACCCTCAGGGTGCTTCAAACTCAGTAGCACATTTCTATATGTTCGGAATATTCTGAAAAAATCCAGCACATAGACACAGCTGAAGGAAATATGCCCTAGAGGCAATAATAAAGTTGTTATTTTATATTTCCTTATTCATGATAAAGGTTTATTATTCATGCTAGAATTGTATTGATTGGAAACCTAAATACATGTGTGGATACATAAACAAATACAGTGTCCCTAATGAGCCTCTACTGGACTAGCTCGTTGATCAAAGATGGTTCAGGTTTCCTAACCATAGACATGTGTTGTCATTTGATAATGGGATCACATCATTAGGAGAATCATGTGATGGACAAGACCCATCCGTTAGCTTAGCATAATGATCGTTCGGTTTATTGCTATCAAACATCACAACGTAACTGGATGATCATAAAGATGCTCTATAGGTATCTCAAAAGGTGTTTGTTGAGTTGGCATAGATCGAGATTAGGATTTGTCACTCCGAGTATCGGAGAGGTATCTCTGGGCCCTCTCGATAATACACATCATATGACACTTCTATGACGATAATTGTGACAAAACCCGGTATCATCATAGATGTGGTGGGGTCCTACTTCTATGACAAAAAATCATGACAGAAAATGGGCTTTTCGTCCTGGGCGGGCCGGAGACGCAGCTGCATGACATTCTTTGGCCATTCATGACGGAAAAAACCGTGGTAGAAGCGAGGGCAACAAAAATAGTGGGGTGGTCCCGGTTATGGTGGGTGGTCGGGGCCGAGCGATGCACGTTTCTCTCGTACACGCACGCGCGTGGGTGCAAGGCGTTGGGCTCTAATTGAACCCGAGCTATTGCACTGCAGGCTACGCGTTACTGAACCCGAGCGATCGATTGATGGCTGTTAACTGAACCCGATCGAGAGATTCCTTCGCTACTGCTGCTAACTGAAGCCGGTCGGTGCTGCTGAGGGAGTCCTGGATTAGGGGGTATCCGGACAGCGGACTAAATACTTTGTCCGGACTATTGGAGCGTGAAGATACAAGACTCAAGGCTCCGTCCCGTGTCTGGATGGGACTCTCCTTTGCGTGGAAGACAAGCTTGGCGATCCGGATAATATATTTCCTTCCTTGTAACCGACTCCATGTAAACCCTAGCCCTCTCCGGTGTCTATATAAACCGGAGAGGTTGGTCCTTAGAAGTCCGATCACGATCACAACCATAATCATCATAGGCTAGCATCTAGGGTTTAGCCTCTATGATCTCGTGGTAGATCTACTCTTGTACTAATCATATCATCAATATTAATCAAGCAGGAAGTAGGGTTTTACCTCCATCGAGAGGGCCCGAACCTAGGTAAACATCGTGTCCCTCGCTTTCTGTTACCATCAGCCTAAGACGCACAGATCGGGACCCCCTACCCGAGATCCGCGGTTTTGACACCGACATTGGTGCTTTCATTGAGAGTTCCTACGTATCGCGCTTGTTGCAAGGCTCGATGGCTCCTTGATCATCGTCAACAACATGGTCCAGGGTGAGACTTTTCTCCCGGACAGATCTTCGTGTTGGCGGGCGCCGCTGCGGGCAATCGCAGCCATCTGGAGCAGATAGACAGCTATGCCCCGGGCCACCAGATCAGGTTCGAAAACCTGAACTGCACGGCTGATATCCGCGGAGACTTGATCTTCAACGGATTCAGGCATGTGCTAGGAGCGCCGGACGGTCACGATGAGCACGGCTTAGACCAGCTGTCGGACAATGCTCGGGATGTCATCCCTGCGGCAGATCCGGACCTAAATCCGGAGCAGACCGCGTTGCCTAAGGACGGAGGGATGGACCCCATCCCGCAGGCCGCACACTCATCGGCAGTAGAGATGAACACAGGCCTCGCCCCCAAAGAAGCCTGTGACACCGGACCCCCGGACTCGTATCCGGTTGTAGGTTCCACTCCGCGCTCTCCTGAGCCCGCCGAACCTGGTTGGGCCCCTGTAATGGAGTTCACCGCCGCGGATATCTTCCAGCACTCGCCCTTTGGCGACGTGCTGAACTCGTTAAAGTCTCTCTCTTTGTCAGGAGACTCTCGGCCGAACTATGTCCGGCTCGAGTGGAAAGCAGGCGACGAAGGAATTTGTGGCCCACCCACCACCCACTTCATTGCCACGGTCGATGATCTAACCGACATGCTTGACTTCGACTCCGAAGACATCGACGGTATGGACGACGATGCAGGAGAAGAACAGGAACCACCGCGCACGGGGCGGTGGACAGCTACCTCCTCATACGATATATATATGTGGTGGACACTCCAAAGGAAACCAATGGCGATGAGGCAACGGAGGATAACTGTTGGGGAACGTAGTAATTTCAAAATTTTCCTACGCACACGCAAGATCATGGTGATGGCATAGCAACGAGAGGAGAGTATTGTCCACGTACCCTCGTGAGACCGTAAGCGGAAGCGTTATGACAACGCGGTTGATGTAGTCGTGACGTCTTCACGATCCGACCGATCCAAGTACCGAACGACGGCACCTCCGAAGTTCAAAGACACGTTCAGCTTGATGGCGATCCACGGACTCCGATCCAGCAAAGTGTCGGGGATGAGTTAAAAGACGACGGACGGTGTAGTGGCGATGATGATGCTCTACCGGCGCAGGCTTCGCCTAAACTCCGCGACGATATGACCGAGGTGGAATATGGTGGAGGGCACCGCACCACGGCTAAGGAACGATCCGTAGATCAACTTGTGTGTCTATGGGGTGCCCCCTGCCCCGTATATAAAGGAGCAAGGGGGTGCGGCCGGCCCTAGGAGGAGGCGCTGGGAGGAGTCCTACTCCCACCGGAGTAGGACTCCCTTCCTAGTTGGACTAGGACTTGGGGGAAGGAGTAGAGGGGAAAAGGAAAGGCGCGCCCCCTCCTTGTCCTATTCGGACTTGCGGGGGATGGGGTAGCGGCTGCTTGGCCCCTTCTCCTCTTTCTCCACTAGGCCCACTAAGGCCCATTAGGTCACCGGGGTTCGGTAACCTCCCGGTACTCCGGTAAAATGCCGATTTCACCCGGAACACTTCTGATGTCCAAACATAGGCTTCTAATATATCAATCTTTATGTCTCGACCATTTCGAGACTCCTCGTCATGTCCAAGATCACATCCATGACTCCGAACAAACTTCGGTACATCAAAACTTATAAACTCATAATAAAACTGTCATCGTAACATTAAGCGTGCGGACCCTACGGGTTCGAGAACTATGTAGACATGACCGAGACACGTCTCCGGTCAATAACCAATAGCGGAACCTGGATTCTCATATTGACTCCTACATATTTTACGAAGATCTTTATCGGTCAAACCGCATAACAACATACGTTGTTCCCTTTGTCATCGGTATGTTACTTGCCCGAGATTCGATCGTCGGTATCTCAATACCTAGTTCAATCTCGTTACCGGCAAGTCTCTTTACTCGTTACGTAATGCATCATTCCGTAACTAACTCATTAGCTACATTGCTTGCAAGGCTTATAGTGATGTGCATTACCGAGAGGGCCCAGAGATACCTCTCCGACAATCGGAGTGACAAAACCTAATCTCGAAATACGCCAACCCAACATGAACCTTTGGAGACACCTGTAGTACTCCTTTATAATCACCCAGTTACATTGTGACGTTTGGTAGCACCCAAAGTGTTCCTCCGGCAAACGGGAGTTGCAAATACTCATAGTTAAAGGAACATGTATAAGTCATGAAGAAAGCAATAGCAACATACTAAACGATCAAGTGCTAAGCTAACGGAATGGGTCAAGTCAATCACATCATTCTCCTAATGATGTGATCCCGTTAATCAAATGACAACTCATGTCTATGGCTAGGAAACTTAACCATCTTTGATTCACGAGCTAGTCAAGTAGAGGCATACTAGTGACACTATATTTGTCTATGTATTCACACATGTATTATGTTTCCGGTTAATATAATTCTAGCATGAATAATAAACATTTATCATGAAATAAGGAAATAAATAATAACTTTATTATTGCCTCTAGGGCATATTTCCTTCAATAACTCCTCAGAGATAAAAGCAAAGCATGGGCGTCGTCGGCGCAGCTCCAAGTCCCGGCACAACAATACCGGCCCAGGAGACGAAAACAATCCGGATGGTGCCGAAGAGGAATACAACCCTGATCAGCCTGCCTTCAAACAGGCCGAGCAGGAAGACGGGCAGGTCAGCCTGCATTTAACAGGCAACGGACGGATATCCGGAGGAGGACAGCTACATGCCCCCCTCCGAAGATGAGATCAGCCTTGGCGACGACGAGTTCGCCGTGCCTGAGGATCCCGTCGAGCAGGAGCGCTTCAAGCGTCGCCTTACGGCCACTGCGAGGAGCCTGAAAAAGAAGCAACAGCAACTCCAAACTGATCAAGACCTGCTCACAGATAGATGGATGAAGTCACGGCAGCCGAGGAATATGGACTCGGCGCCACCACGGCTGACCGGCCACCTGCGTGGCGGGATAAACGGCGTAACAGCCCAAACACCAGCCCGCACCCCATGCCAATACACTACGGCCGGGCAATAGGCAAGACACGCACGATATCTTTGGAAAACAAAGCAGGACAGCCAAGATCAATCTACGGATCGCGGGGGCGCGCCCCAACACGCGACGATGACCGTCACGCCGGATACACTATCAACAAGTCCGGCCGGGCCGAATACAGCCACCCAGAGCAATTCGAACTGCGTAGCCACATCGCCCGACACAGAGGCGCCGCAGACCCCCTCTGCTTCACTGATGAAGTAATTGATCATGAATCCCCAGAAGGGTTCAAACCCGTAAACATCGAATCATACGATGGCACAACAGACCCTGCAGTGTGGGTCGAAGATTTCTTTCTCCACATTCACATGGCCCGCGGAGACGATCTACACACCATCAAGTATCTTCCCCTTAAGCTCAAAGGACCCGCCCAAGCGGCTAAACAGCATGCCCGCAAATTCCATTGGCAGTTGGGAAAACACGGAAGACGCGTTCCTCGACAACTTCCGGGCACATATGTGCGACCATCGGACGCCGATGACTTGAGCCACATTACTCAACAGCCGGAGAGTCGATCAGAAATTTCGGACTCGGTTCCTAACTAAAAAGAACCAAATAGTCGATCGTCCGGACGCCAAGCCTGGCGGCCTTTAAGCATAATATCCGTGACGAGTGGCTCGCCCGACACCTCGGCCAGAAAACCCAAGTCCATGGCAGCCCTCACGACACTAATGACCCGCTTTTGCGGCGAGGCGAGCCGTTGGTTGGCTCGCGTGACACTACGCCATATTACGCACCCGGATGTCCGTGACAAGAACGGCAAGCCACGGCGCAATAGACATAAGTGACGGAACAACGGCGACAACACTGAAGACACGACAGTTAATGCCGGATTCAGCGGTTCCAAGTCCGGTCAGCGGAAGAAGCCATTCAAAAGAAACAATCAGGGACCGTCCAGTCTGGACCGTATACTGGAACGCTCGTGCCAAATTCATGGCACCCTGGACAAGCCAGCCAACCACACTAATAGAGACTGTTGGATGTTCAACAAGCCGGTAAAATAAACACCGAAAACAAGGACAAGGGGCTGCACAGCAACGACGATGAAGAGCCCAGGCGTCCGAACACGGGGGGACAGAAGAAATTTCCTCCCCAGGTGAAAACGGTCAACATGATCTACGCCACTCACATTCCCAAGCGGGAACGGAAGCGAGCACTACGGGACGTCTATGCGATGGAGCCAGTCGCCCCCAAATTCAACCCATGGTCAGCTTGTCCGATCACCTTTGATCGTAAGGACCACCCTACTAGCATCCGTCACGGCGGCTCAGCCGCATTGGTCCTAGACCCAATCCTCGACGGATTCCACCTCACGCGAGTCCTCATGGACGGCGGCAGCAGCCTGAACCTGCTTTATCAGGACACAGTGCGCAAAATGGGCATTGCCCCTTCAAGGATCAAGCCCACCAAAACCACCTTTAAAGGTGTAATTCCTATAGTAGAGGCCCGCTGCACGGGCTCTATAACATTGGAAGTGGTCTTCGGATCTCCGGATAACTTCCGAAGCGAAGAGTTAATCTTCGATATCGTCCCTTTCCGTAGTGGTTATCACGCACTGCTTGGATGAACCGCATTCGCTAGATTCAATGCGGTACCACACTATGCATACCTCAAGCTCAAGATGCCAGGACCGCGTGGTGTCATAACAGTTAACGGAAACATGGACCGCTCTCTCCGTACAGAAGAGCATACTGCAGCCCTCGCGGCGGAAGTACAATGCAGCCTCCTCCGAAAAACCACCAATCCGGCGACGACAACCTCGAGCACCATAAAAAGAGTCTCGAGCACCCCGGAGCAGGATCACCAGGCACGCCAAGAGCGCGACTAGCAGTCCGGCCTCCGCTCAAGCCCCAGCAAAGCAGCATTCATGCCACGCGTACAGAATTACGCACTCAAAATACCATGGGCATAGGCGGAGGCACAACAGTTACTCAGTCAACAGTGCGGTATAACCGCAACATACCTTCATAACCCCCCCTTTTTTTATCTTTCAGGACACTGCTTTAGGGAAGACTCTTCAGGAGAGCCGGATTGCCGGACTTACACAGGAGAGAAAACCAACGAGGCAACAGGCTTTGCGCACAAAAGGAAATACCCAGGTGGAATCTGTTCACGATCGTTATACCTGTTTTATATACCTGCATGCAGCCTGCCCTTGGATAGGTCATGTTAAATAGTCCTATTTACCTCTTCTTAAACGCAACCATTGTAAACATACGCTTAAACTTATTATTCATCAATGGGAGACAATATATAGCGTCAGCTTATTCTTCCTATTTGCGCATTTTTCTTACAAATGTTTATTTAATATTGCATCCGTACACCTTGGTACGATCAGTTGGCCAGGGGCTTTTTATGGTGCCCCATAATGCGGCCAAACAAGTCCGAACACTTTCAACAGTGCGGCACCCCGAACTTATAGCACTATATGCATCAGCTCTGAATCACGTCTTGGGTAGGAAAATAATGGTAGGCAAGTTTGAGGGTTTCTTTGGGAAAAAGTAGGACAAATGTGAAGTAGAAATAAATACTGGGTATGGGTATTATGAAGCAAAACTTGAGGTGTTTTCAGCGAGTTAAATGCTCTGTTTCAGGACTTGTTATTTGCAGAATTCAATAGTACTTGTGAATCAGAAAAAAAAGAGGGGAAAATGGCATGGGATTTTCCTGAAGCAAAATACCAGGTGTTTTAGGCAACTTCACTGATATGTTTAGGCAAAACTTACATGTTATGATTAAGCAAGAGAAAAACTGGTATGGGCACTATGATGCAAAACTCCAGGTGTTTTTAGCCAGTTAATTGTTGTTTGTGTTGTAATTTCAGTAGTGTTTTTGATATAAAAATTAGGGGGGGGGGGGGACGGCATGGGTATTTCTCTCTCTGAAGCAAATTTTCAGGTGTTTTCAGTAAACTTCAGTGATACGTTTAGGCAACTTACATGGCATGATTAAAAACCAAAGAAAAAAATGAAGCTCGGATAGAGATGGATTAGTATTATGTTGGGAAACAAATGATTACTACTATGCAACAACTGTTGTCATATAGAGATGGATTTATGGGTACCTGGTGTCTTGAGCTTGGCTTTGTTGAAGTAATCAGCTTGCACCCCAACCACCCCCTCCTACTGTAGAAATTAGTGATTGTGTATTCCCATAGAAAGAAAAATAGGTGGATGCTCCAGAAAAAAGAATATGATCTGCCGTGAAGCAAGTCATTGTGAGCTATTGCACAAAAACAAAAAGCACATGCCCCCGTATGAAAACTCAACCACGCCATCTAGATAAGAAACAAACAATTTTTGCATCTATGGAACATCGCCCATGAAAGGGAAAAAAAATAGTTCAGTTGATTTTTGATACACAATAAGAGAACGAATGGTTTGAACATAAGAGACCATGTGCAAATTGCCAAAAAATCTACTGGTATTTGATATTTGAAAGCAATTTTCAAAAGAAGATGTTCCGAACTTCGGACTGTTGCGTGTCACCGTAGAAAAAGAACCTGTAAAACGAAGATGTAGGCTTCTGTGACAATAGACAAAAAAAGAACATTTATTATTAAAGAAATTAAGAAGAAAAAAATGTTATGCAAGGGATGTTTTACTTGTTTTACTCCAGTTTTTACTAGTTGCTTATATTCAGATTTGTTATGTTAGTTTCTTACCTAAATAGTAGTAATTTGTTTTTTCCCAGGTTTAAAAAAATGAGCAGGTTGAAGATGATTGATCTGAACGAGTTACCACAAGAAGATGCCCCTAAGTTGGCATCTGCTGAACCTCTGTAATGCACACAACATAGCACACCCCAGGGCGCCTCTGAAATCCCTAAGTTTGTGGCTGAGTCTCCTAATCCTGTTGGCATGCAACAACAAACTGACACACATTGTGTCTGTTATGCCATTGACGTCCATGACCGCATGAGGAAGCTTTTAAGCGAGATGTTCAGACTGGTTGATGGAGCAAGAAAACAGGATAAAGAACCCACTAGCCAAGCACGGGTGAAGTCTTCATCATAACGTCCATTCATTTTTTTCTATCATCTTGCACCATGCAGTGAGACTTGGTGAGTTTTGTTGGTAATTTTGTAGATGTTGTACATGGCCTTTGTGATCTCAGGTCGATTTTGAAAGCACACCTTTCTCGCTCTATTTGGCAAACCCATATCCTCCGGACGCTTGCAGCACTGGGATCTTCCCTCTTTCTTGTATGTGATCTGAGACATCTCAGGATTGTAATGTTTCATGATCCATGGGCTTAGGTCTCCAGGCATATTAATGGCTGCAAGATCCAACAAGCACCGAACTCTCTTGCAATAATGACCCCCTTTTGGACAGGGATGAGCAGTTTGTTAAGTTTGTATAAGCTGGCTGGCGATCCTCGGTTCCTCAAGGCCTAAAAAGGAAAAAGAGGGAAGAAGGCAAAAATAAAGCATGTTAACTTGGTGAAGTAATTTGCTTGCCCTGTTTTTTAGCAATTGTAAATCGTAAAGCAAAGGTGCGTGTGGACATTTAGGCAAGCTTGAAGACCTATTTTGGGCAAAATGCAGGACTGCGGTGCAGCAACTGGTTGTTTTTAAGCAAATTTGAAGTGTTATGGTTAGGCAACTTACATGCTAAGGTTACGCAAAAAAGGGTGGGAAGTCAACGCGAAAAAAGAAGGTTGGTTTAAAGCAAAATTAAATGGTAGGTAAGTTTGATGGTTTGTTTTGGAAAACGTAGGGCAAATATGAAGCAAGAAATACTGGTATGGGCTATTATAAAGCAAAACTCCGGATGTTTTTACCAATTTAGTGCTATGTTTTAGGCAACTTTCATGTTATATGTAAGCAAAAGGATGAAAATGATGTGAAAAAAAAAATAGCTACAGGAAAACAATTGTGGGCAAGTTTTCAGGGCTTGTGTTTGTGCAAAATTGCAGTAGTGTGGAGTGGCAACTAATACAACTAACCTACAACTAATTGTGGCCAATTTGTTTTTTGAAAAAAAACTACATTACCTTGCTTTCTGTTCCGGCGCTTTGGATTCGGTTGTTGTTCCACCCCATCTTCGCCGACATTGACATCAGCATCTTCAGGCAATATCTTATTGCCATCAATAGTATCTAGACGAGATTGACTCTCGCGGCTTATAATAACCTTAGTCCCTCTCCGGCGCTTGTATGCTATCTATCATGGGCGCACTGCTTTTTGCCTGTAGAGAAAGAGAAGAGAAAAAAATTGAAGCAGCAGAATAGATAAAAAGTGTGAAAAAAGTCAAAAAGAAAAACAGTTTTTTTTGGATATTTAATACCTCCGGTTGATGGTCTGCAGTGGCATCTGGAAGATCGGCGTTTGCATGTCTTGATGTATGTCCTTACTGCTTTCCCCAAGCATTGTATACTGGTAAGCAAAAAAGAAGACATATAATTATGTTATTGGGCAGAAAAATAAAAATGTATATCACGTGTTTCAGACAAAAGAATTGAAAAGCAGGCAAGAGCCTTCACGCTCTCAGGCAAAAGCACCAATAAAAACATCCAAACATCCTTCTTACTCTCTTGAAAGCGTATCATATGTATCCCGTACAAAGGCTGCCAACTCATAATACAACCCCCCCCCCCCCCCCCCCCACCCACCCACCCACACACACAGAGTAATTCTCATCAATCCATGCCAGGCCCAGCTTTGCATCCTTCAGTTCAGACATGCAAAACCTTCAGGCATCCTGATCTTGTTGGCCGACTTGGAAGCCAAATAGGTCAGAATGTCTATGCATTTGCCACCAATCCATGATTGCTTACGGAGGGGGAAAATTCATGGTATTGGGTCTGGCAACTCATGCTGTAGCCCCTTGGCAATTCTCATGCGGGGCCTAGCAAAAACCTCGCTGTAAACATAAAGCAAAAAAAATGTCTCTGGAACGAAACCTGGCAACTCACGCTGCAGCACCTCGGCAAATCTCTGAATTGGCAACTCATGCTGCAGAACTATCAGATCACTCTGGCATACCCAGCAGACCTCTAGGCCTGGCAACTCAGGATACACATACCTAGTAGATCTGGTACGGGGGCCTGGCAACTCACGCCACGAGATGAAAAAACTCCCACATATATATCTAGTACGAGGTCTGGCAACTCGATGTACATAGACTAATGCTTGCTCATATGAACCACAAATCCTCACGATCCCCAATCATCGTCTGATACACAACCCACTCTCGTCAAATTCAATGTGAGATTCATGTCATATGTATGTCGAATCCAGAGCAAAATTTGCTTACCTGAGATTTGGCCGGTGACTGCACCCGCCGCTCGTTCGACGGCGGCGACATCAGCAAAAAGCTCCGCCTCCTCCCTGTCTCGAACGGCGACAGCGACGACGGCGCGTTGTTCTCAACTGCTGCCCCCCCCCCCCCCCCCTTCGTCAATGCTCCGCATGCGCGAGTGACGCGCCTCCCCGCCTTGCCTGCCTCAACTCCCTCCCCCACCCACTAGTCGCCGCACTTGCCAGAACCACCGCGAGCGACCTCCCCGCTCCTCCGCCGAGGAATCCCCAGCCACCTCGACCGCCGCGGAATCGAATGTGGGGGCTATGGTTGCGCGCTCGGCAGAATTGGGTGTGGGTTCCGGGGAATTTTGCTTGGGGGAAACTGCCCCGTCTCTGATTTCTGTTTTGAAATGAAATCGTGTGAGCGAAGGAAAAATACTACTTCAAGTAGTAGTTTACGTGATCTAAACCGACTAGTACTAATCCTAGTACGGTTCTGATTCTTTATCCCGTCTATGGACGGAAGCTGACGGCTGGTTGCAAATCGTTTTATCCGATCTGTTGAAAAAACAGGAGGAGGGACCACAACCCGAAAGCGGATTCGCTCACGGGCTCTACGGGCTCGGAACTAATGCTACATCTACGTAAAACATAAACGTAAAGTAACATAAAACATAAACGTAAAGTAACATAAGCTTTCGTAAGGCTTTACGTAGATGGAGCATTATTGGGCTCGGAATCCCCCGTTGACCTGCCTCGTTGAAACCACCGAGCCGGGCAGCAGCGACAGGCCTCCCCTGCCGTGCGAGAATAGAGAAGCGCCACCGCTTTCACCTCATACCGCCCTGCGTTATGCCGGCGCTGCTACGTCGAGCCGCTGGGCTGCCTCCGCAAGCCGCCTTCACTTCGCCTCATTGCGCCCTGGTGCTCTCTTCGGACCAAGCATGCCTCTGCCACTGTCGCCTCCACGATTCGCGGTGAGCCGCCGCACCAGGCTTCCGCGCGCCCTCATGTTGCACCTCCACCTCAACCGCAGCAGGGCCGAGCCGCCCGCCGCTGCCCCAGCCGAGTGCTCCGCGGGCTTCGCGCCGCCCTGTCACAGCTCACCGTCGACCCCGCGCCAAGCGGCTCGCCACCATCGTCGACCCGAGAGTACCGCCACTACTGCATTAAACTGCCGGTTTGCCGCGCCTTGGGCCGCCAGTTGCCGTCTCCACGACCGCGTGTTGAGCCGCCGTAGCCTTCTCCAGTTTCCACTGCTGCAACCTGCCTTCGCCTCTGGGCCGCCGCTGCTGTCAATCCGGATGTCGTGGCCGGCTCACAAACACCAGCTAACCATCAGAATCTGCTCATGTTCATCTAGAAGAAGAGAAGAACCTGCTCATGTTGGATGGTGAGATTTTTTCTGTGAAATACTTGACAATGACGCTCGTCCGCGGTACAACAAAAGCAACCCGCATATGGAGTCGACCGGCTTCCACTATTATTTCCCCGCAGCTGCCGCAACCCGCAAGTCGCTGCCGCGGGCTCGCCATGAACCGCCAAGATACCTCCGCCTCGAGCCACGACAAGTTGTCATTTGCCTAAACCGCCGCAGGATCGCCCTCCCGCCATGGTCGGCCGCCGCCACTACCGCCGCGCCTTGAGCAGGCTGGGCAACCCGCCACTGTTGACTCGAGCCGCCCTCACCAGTGTGTCGGCCTCGCGCTGCCTCTGCTTCAAATCACCACTGCCTCCGCCGAGTCGCTGCCTCTTTTCACCGAGAGCCTCTTCAGCCATCTTTAGAACTGCGTCAGGACTTGGTTACTACCTCTGTTAAACCGCCGGCTGCTGACTCGCCGGGCGTTTTGCTACCTCCGCTAACCCGCCGGGCGCTTTGAAACCACCCTGCTGACTTGCCGGATGGGGCAGTCGCTGAGCGCCTGAGTTGCCGTCGAGCGGTCTCGTCTCCATCACCAGTCTCGTGCCAGTCTGTCTGTCACAGCTCGTGTGTGATTTTGCTGCTGAGCAGCCTTGCCTTTGAGCGCCTGATTGAAAGCAGTACAACCCGCTTCAAAGCAGCACAATAAATCAGCAAAACCAGCGGACATCTACTACTGCTCCTACAAAAAGTTATCTACAGTCCACGTGAAGGCTGAAGCCAACCCAATAATCAAAAACTTCCAATTAGCACTCCTACTCATCACGTGGAGGCTACAGGGACAGGCAAAAAATCCCATGCAGAGTAAAAGGTTCAGAAAGCTATCTCTACCAATTACGTAAGGTGACTTGGGTACATATTGATGAAGAAAGCCAACGGAAAATAGGAATATTGCACAATACCAGTACTTTTGCTCTGATTCAAAAGGTGAGGTCAGCAGAAGCAGTACTACTGTCAGCAAGACGGCTATGACCATACGCTTAAAAAAAGGGAGGGGGGGTCACGTGGATGTTATGCTACATCACATCAGCGGAACTCGACATTTATATACTATTCAGTATCATATGTCACCAACATCTACGTTCATCCGACTAAAACAAAATCAGGTGTTATCCCTCCTATATATTTTATCAGTACATTTTGATTCTTCTGAGCACCATTACACTGCCCTATTGGTGTTTTTATGTACAGATAAAACGACTGTTATACTGCGGGTATAGAGCACGCACTGGCAACATTCTACAATGGCGTTTTCCTCTGTGTCACATTACCCGATGAGCGGATGGCCGGTTCACGCGTCCGCACCGGTTTACAACGCGGAGGACCACTTGCTCGTCCGCACCGGTTTACAATGACACGGCTGACTTATCTGCCTGCTGACACGGCCGAACTCGGCCATGATTGGTTTCAGCTTCACCAGGGTGATCATCAACCCCGCGGTGGATATTAACTGGCCTGACATATCAGGTGAAATCCATCCACCATATTTTTATGTTACATATTGCTTTCTTTAAAAAAAGCAATTACTCCGGCTTGCAAAGTTAACTAATGCAGGACCCTAAACCGCCATATTGGTGCAAATTTAAAGGCCGTCAGAAAATTTCAGGCTTAAAAAAGAAGGATTCCGGTTTAAAATCCGACTCAAGGGAAGGTAATCTCCCACAAAGCTTTCAAGTTCTCGATATCCATTGTTCAAAATACCGGTTCAAGAAAAATTTATCTCATGCAATAAGTTGAAGGTTGCCGAAGAGGACCTGCTGCCCTAACACGCGGTTCAAACATGGGTATCCTGCCTTATGAGGTCATCTTCATATGATCACTTGGGGTCTTCCTGTTCAAACATAGGTGTATTCACCAAAGAGAAAGCATTACTACCCTCTTGATGCGGCTATCAAGCCAATATTATCATAAGAGCACAGCTCTGGTTACTTCGGTAATCCGGCTATCAAGCCAATATTATCATAAGGGGCCAAAGAGAGTCTGCTGCACAACACAGCTCAAACATGGGTATCCCTTGAGCACAGCTAACAATATCACTTGGGGGCTAGGTTCGAACCATAGTCACACCTCTTGATCGACATAAGGACCACCAAGGAAATCATTTGGGGGCTTGGTCGTGTCCGAACCATAGCTACACCTCTTGATAGGCACAAGGGCCACCAGGGAAATCACTTGGGGGCTTGGTCGTATCCGAACCATAGCTTATACCCTCTTGATTGGCGCAAGGCCACCAGGGAAATCACTTGGGGGCTATGGGTTCAAACCATAGCTACACCTCTTGATAGGCATAAGGGCACAAGGGAAATCACTTGGGGGCTTGGTCGTATTCGAATCATAGCTACACCTCTTGATCGGCGCAATGCCACAATTATGACTACTTGGGGGTTCTGGTCGTATCCGAACCATAACTTAAACCCTATTGATCATAACATACATCATCATATATTGCATCATCATTACATCATCATAGCATGTATCATATGTCCATGGATATACCGGTTTATATGGCAGGAATCGGTTTTCAAACCAGATTATTCAAATCTTTAAAGCCAACACGGCTGGATTTTTATTATGGTTATCAATAACCAGTATTATGATTAAGGTTTTCAAAGTCGCTTTAGCGCAATGGCTATCATATTATCAATGGATATGATTTATTCTACAATCGAAGGAATAGTCCCGAGTCGATGCAGGCTTACAACCCGGCACTTGGGGGCTACATTATTCAAATTGAGATTACATCAAATATGCAAGTCTCATGTCGCTGCAAGCATGCACCATGACACTTGGGGGCTAATGCAAAGTCATTTTTTGCTCATTTTATTGAAGACCCGACTCATCATATCATAATGAGCTGGCCCTTGGGGGCTACCAATTGCTCCTGTCAACAATTCAAGGTACAAAGCTTTTTATCCATTATATTAAAGGGTCTACTGCTGAGTTGGTAAAGCACAAGGCTCTTAACCTTGTAGACATGGATTCAAGCCCCGTGATGGGGGTTACATCATATGACGTTATTTTTATTGAAGTATATATCAAGTCCCAGCTCAATATTATCTTACTGAGCCGGCCCTTGGGGGCTATACGTTGTTGTTCAAAGTTTACATGATTATATTTACAAAGTCCCTGCTCATTATTGCATAATGACCCGGCCCTTGGGGGCTGCACTGGTTGAAGTCTACATATGTGGAATACTCAGTTCTAACTGGTGATTGAGATGAACAACCTGGATTTCTTCAAGCTTTTGACATTCATATTTAAGCAAATCTTAAGCTGTCACTACGTTACCTTCTTAAGACTTGGGGGCTACAAGTGATAGGCATATATGAGGTATATTTTCAAGCTTGATGTTAACTACAATTATGACCCGGTGCCATCAATATTCGTAAACCGACAATCTTGGCAATGATAAACCGGCAAGTTCTACATCCTTAAACCGGCTGAAGTTCAGATGAGTATTTCAAATACCAATATTTTTGTTAAGCATTGGGAGCTGAGTCAAAGAAGTTATTCTTCACAATATTTCTCTGTGACAAACCAACGTCAGCAAATTGATTATGAAGCTGGCCTATTTACCCGGATTTTCTAGAAGGAAATGACAAGGATTTAAAGATACTCAGTATCAGTTTAACATGGATAAATCCAAATTAAACTGGGGGCTAATGTTGGAGATATACCCCGCGGTATGGCCCGGCCGGAGTCATAACCCGGCTGGGACTTGGTAAACCAGCGGATGTTAAACCGGCGGACAGTTAAGACAGAGAGTCAAGACAGATGGTTAAGACAGACGGTAAACCGGCTGGTGGTAAACCGGCAGGAGTTAAGTCAGATGATAACCCGGCAGGTGTTAAGTCAATCATAAACCGGCAGACCATGTTAAACCGGCAGACGGTAATAACTGGGTTGCCATGGGTTATGAAGCCCATGAAGGGAAGTCAAAATAGTCCGAGATGGACTCTACATGTAACCCGCCCCTTCAACTTATATAAGGAGGGGCAGGGCTCCCCAAAGAGGGACAAGCAAACAATAATCTCTAGGGCTAGACACAACTAGAGGAGAGCCGGTTTATGGCGACTCCCTCATGATCATAATGAGACCTAGCCACAAACAGCATGTAGGGTTATTACCGGATGATGTTTCCCGAGGCCCGAAGCTGTCTAAATATTTGTCTTGCGTGTTGCGTCTCTCGATTCCGCTCAACCCCTCTCAAGCTACCACATAGATGCGTTGGCCTCACGACTAAGTCCTCACACTAAGGACATCTGACGTGTTAATTCCACGACATGTCATTCAGATGATGTACTTTATGATGTTCTCTGGCCTTCAAAATGTACTGCGACAAAGTTGTCACAAGTTCTATGCTTCATAACAAACACATAATCTATTTTGCTTGTTCGATTTGCATCAAGAGTGTCCTCGTATGCTCCTCTTATCGCGTTACGGGAAAAAAAATGGCTCCAGTTGGAATGCGTGGGCACAGACTAGTTATCAAAACTATAAATTCGCAAAAATAAAATAACCATTACAAGGTTTGACCACACGACCTCCGGCAAAGAATCTTTTCGTGGTAGCCAGCATAGATAATGAGAACTAGTGATTACAGAGCTGCGCAAGCCTATAGGAACCAAAACAAACACAGATCCAGACATTTCCTTTTCCTTTTCTTTTTTTTGTGAATTTTTTTTCGAAATTCCTGAAAACCTGAAGTTTGTTGACAAATTTTAAAAAATTCATGTTTTCATTCTTTCGCAAATTTCAAAAAATGGTCGTCTTTTTAGAACTTGTTCATATTTTACAAAAAATGTTCAAAAACTTCATAATTTTGTTGCTTTTTTGGAAAATGTTCAGATTTGAAAAAATGCTCATGTTTAGAAAAGAAATCGGATTTGTTGCAAAATTAATGTTTAATGAAACGTGAACTCTTTTCACTCAAAACATTTTCGAAAAATGTGAACATTTTTTAAATTACAAAAAATATTTTTGAATATGTGTACATTTTTAAAACAGGAACATGTTTTGAAACTCTTAATAAAATTTTAAAAAGCGAACAATTTCTGAGAACAGGAACATTTTTGGAAACACCCAGAACAAATTTGAATACAGGAACATTTTTTGAAAATGTGCGAACAATATTAGAAAATGTGTGATTGCTTGATAACTGGACGCAGCGTGCGTCATATAGGTTTTTCGCTTAAGAGTGGCCACAGTGGGAGTAATTTAGCTTTTTTTTAAGAAACGATTGCAGTTTTCTTAGGGGAAAAGAGAGCTTTATATATTACTTGTACCCGGAGTACAATCTTTCAAGATTACATCAGTTATACTACATAGCACACTGCTCATCATTTGCGGTATCAATCTGTGCTAGAAGGAATACCCCAAAAACTTTGGTAAAGAGGCTGCAATTGGACAAGAGCATGGATGTTGTCACTCTTTCACCCGCACGAACAATACCAATAATTGTTTCTGAAAGTGCCTTCAGTCACCCATCCAAAAAGATGTAACGCCTTGATCGATGAATAGTATTTGGCCGGGGATGATCCCCAAGAAGTGTAGACCTTTGAAAAACCATAACTTCATCATGGTGTCTATGAAAGATTTCACCTCCACAAAGAATCGAACCAACAAAAAAGCTTGACACACCAACATACTCTCACCAAATCTGAATAATCGGATCTGCGAGGACAGAAAGCTCACTTTATGCCAAACTTCAGATGGCATATGACGTCTCACACATACTGCCCCTTGAGTTTCATCCAACAATGTATATGCATGAATGGCCTGCCCTCGGTCAAGTAGTATATCATGGCAGGGCGTGCAGAATATACAACATGTAGAGCAACATTTAGTGAATGAATGAATTAACCAATATGTAGAGCAAGAATCAATACTTAAGATCTTGATGGTTGACGAGCCCAATGGACACATTTGTCTCCACTCGGTGAATCGCACAATAAAACTTCATGACGGACTTCACATTGCGTTCATGGATGACATGCATGTTGTAGGGCCTGTAGATCTTTCGCTCATGAAACAAAAGCATGCACGCGCTGCCAGAAGATCGGGCCCCTTCACTTTCTGCCTACAAAGTCCGCAACTATGGCCAACCACGCATCGCACAACAACTCATTGTCGATCATCGAGTAACCCTCCATCAAACTACTTTAGGAAAGAACAAAAATTCAATAAAAAAATCAATGGCATTTGGCCGAACACCTGTCGGGCATGGTGTATAATATGGACATCATCGTTCGGGGACTAAGGTTACTTGGCTGCAGAGGGATCCTAGGTGGACGGCGGCGTAGTCCAAGGTAAGCTGGTGTGTTGGTGGGGGCTGTGGACGTCTGGGGATACCTACGTGGCGGTCGAAGAGGTACAACGGCGTGGCGGTCGAAGAGGTAGAACGGCGGCATCAGACGAGAAGGGTGTGTTTGCAGAACAAGGAAGGAGCAGGGGCGAAGTGATGGAAAAGTGTGCCGTGAGGGAGATTTGAGTGGACCGGGGATGTCGAAGTCCTACATGACGGCGGTCCAGACTCCCACAAAGCCTCGCGTGAGGTTCCGACCAATATGCTCCAGCTGACCCTATTCTCTCACGTCCCACCATGTGATCCGGTTATATATGGCAGCAACAATCAGCTATAGAGTCGCTGATGATTTGTTTTTTCGGTGATCCGGCATGGCCAATGAAGAATTGTTGCATCCATACAAGAAGTTTATCGATTTTTGTTTTTGAGATTCCAATTTACACACCCTAAGGGAAAATGTTTACTGATATTGCAAACGTATAGAAAAATATGACGTATGGAAAAAATATACTACGAGGGGATGGCCTAGGTCTAATATTCTAGTAGGACCGGACATGCATGCACACATGACGATCGCCGCCGAACAATCAGGGTGCCTAGGATATTTCCTCACGTGCCGGTCTATATGAAAATAATTGATACTCCCTCCGTAAACTAATATAAAAGCATTTAGATCATTACTTTAGTTATCTATAAACACTTTTATATTAGTTTACAGAGAAAGTATGCGACAAATCCACAGGGATGGGTGGATGGCAATCAAACGGGCAGCATCTTTGACCTGACCCACGCTGCACAACGGCATGCCGGTCGACCACCACCGGCATGCTAGAATGCCGCCTACCACTAGTCCACTACCACCTCGCGCAAAGGCTCCTATCTAACCTAATCGCATGAACAATTCCTGGCTTTGATGCACTACTAGGCTAGAATTCACGCCGCACCTGCCTCGACCAACCCACGGTTTGGTTTACCGGTGAAGTTCCATACCACCTCCAACGGGACCGGGTTCCATACCGGTGAAGTTCCATATCAACTGATAACAGAACAAACACATAGACCGGACAGCGTTAGCGGCTCCATTTGAATATTTTCTAATCCATCCGTACGTCGGGATTAGCTAACAATGATTAGTAGTCACTACAGGAAATTTTAACGCACACGGGGATGTAGCTCAAATGGTAGAGCGCCCGCTTTGCATGCGGGAGGCACGGGGTTCGATCCCCCGCATCTCCATTTTTATCATTTTTCTTTATCTGTTTTTCATAAGTGGATCTGTCAGCCTATTTTCGCATAAGATCAGTGTTAGTGTCAGGCTTGGTGTATTACCTTTTACTTGTAGTTGCAAGTAGAACAATTAGTTCTGCTAAAAAAGAGTAGCATAATGGGTGCTTTGTCCCCAAATATATGTATTCAGCTATGAATAATAATTAAATAAATACGACGTGGTGAATAGCAGAGTTGCCGTTACGCTCTACAAATTACTTAGATTCTGTATTTTATTTAGGCTTGGGAGATCTTCGGGTACGTGAATGTTATATTTTTGTCATCTCCTTTGTCTGCTTCATTTTCTTCCGAGCAACGCCCTTCGTTGCTCACCCCCGTGGGGCAATGCAAACGGCTTCCCGATTGGAGGTGACAAGTCCATTCTCTGCTCGTCTTCAAGTGGGTGAGAGCAAGGCTCGGCTGTCAATGCTGGTGTCAAGCATGGTGGATGACTAATTTGTAGCAGCAAGTACCTTAGTGGGTTTTCTGTCTGGATGTATCATCATCTTCGATCTTAATTTGTGTTGAACGATCTAATGTGGGATGTATCATTTTTTTATGTTTTCGATCTTATGCTCTTAAATATCCTTTGAAGTCGGCGGATTTGTTCTTGCTGAGGATCCAGCCGTTTAATATCTTGGTTTGAACTGCAAAGGATCCTTTTTCAATTTGGACTTGGCAGTAATGCACATTTTATTATTCTTGAGCTATATGCACAAGGAAATATCATTCTTACAGATTCAGAATACACAGTTATGACACTACTACATTCTCACAGGTTATTGTCTAATTCATATAGTACTATTTTCGTTGTCACGGGCTATTGTACAAGCGAGGATTTAGGACAAGAAAACATCGATTATACATTTGCAATCCAAGAATTCCATTATTCTCTTAAACTCTTACGCCTACTATTTGTTTATTATGCTCCCTCTGTAAACTAATATAAGACATTGAACATTAGTTACAAGTTGGGTAGTTTTAAGATTCATTTTGAACAAATTTTCAATACACGTTTAATATTTTCGGAATTGAATGTTTAGCATTTATCAGATGCATACTGAACATTTTTGAACACATATTGACCGTTTTCCAGAATGCCATGAATTTTTTTTATAACATCCAAAACATATGTTAAGTGTGAGAACATTTATTTTGAATGGTATGAAACATTCTTCAACTAAATGGACATTGTTTTACATTTCATAAACATTTTTCAAATGTCACATACATATTTTTGTAACACCGAACATTTTTTCGAATGGTGCAAAACATCTTGAAAAGAAATTACACGAACATTTTTTACATTTTTTACATTATGTAAACATTTAAAAAATATGTCACAAACATATTTTTGGAATGCATGAATATTTTGAATGGTGATAATGTTTTTAAAATAAATTACACAAACATTATTTTTACATTATAGAGACATTTTTTTAATGCGTGTACATTTTACAAACTCTTTTTGGATGGTATGATATTTTTTAATGCACGAACATAATTTTACACTGTATGAACATTTTTTAAATGCACGATCAACATATTAAAAAAGTAAATTATTTTTGAAATATGTGTATTTAAAACATTTTAAAAGTAGAAGCATAACTAAACAGGGAAACGAACGAAACACACCACATACCAACAATCCTATTGGGTTGGTCCACCAGAGTCTCGTTTCAAGCGAGGCTACCTCTGTCTCGCTTTAGGCGAGATATAAACGTACGCCCCTCTCTTTAGAAGTAGGCAGAGGCCCATCTAGGGCCTTCAATGTTCTATCTTCTTGATCCTATTTCCATTTATTCCCCGATTTTGAAACCATGAGAACTAGTTCTTTACATTCGGGGATTCCTCTTTGGACCCCTAAGGGCATTTTCAAGACAGACCCTTGAACTGCCTACGTACGTCCGGACCATGCTCTCTGGACACAGTTTGACATCCAACTTGAGCTTGTATCAGTCCGTCGAGTGGTTCGGGCGTATTTTTTCGGACAAACCCAAGACAAGTTTGGGTGGCTTTTCGGGAGTCCGGTCAGCAGCCACGCAGAACTCTGACAACCCTGGCCCACCGAAAACCCTTTCCGGACCTCGTGCCTCCATCCTCCCTATTTTCTTTCCTTTCTTCTTTCTCTTCTGCCTTCATCGCCGCTTCACCACCCTAGTTGCCACGCCACACCCTTGCCGGAACTCTACGTCTCCGTCACCTCTAGCGTTCCAGCCGGGCTCGACCCTGTTTCTCCTCCATCGTCGTTCAACCCGTCTCCTCCGACCGCTCGCCACGTACCATCTGCTACTGCTGTACTCACCATGCCCGACACTTGTTTGATGAATTCCGGAGCTAGAAAAGTTGTCTCTTCTTCTTTCAAGCAATGGATTCTAATCTGGAGTACTCCCCCGGTCCTTTTTACTCTTCATATAAGAATTATCTGAAGTCAAACTTCGCCAAGTTTGACCATATTTATATAAAAAAATATTAACATCTACAATGCCGAATTTATACAATGTGAAAACTAAAGTTGGGATGCATCTAATGTAATTGATTTCACAATCTGAATGTTGGTATTTTTTTCTATAAACTTGGTCAAAGTTTACGAGGTTTGACTTCAGAAAAATCTTATATGTGAACTAAAAATGACCGGAGGGGGTACATAAACAAGCGCTATGTTGAGTCATCTGACGGCTCGTCTGACGAGGAGGACTACACGGATGAGACGATGATGATGCGGGCGGTCCTTGAAGACACGGAGCGTGTGGAAGATCATGTTCTCAATTCCAAGGGATCAATCAAGGGTCATCAAATGCTCAACCGCAACAGGGGGCGCGACCATTTGACACTGATGGCCGACTAGTTTGCCTTGATGCACTCTTCCCTGGCCATTTTTGTCGGCGTTTCGGATGTGCAAGACTATCTTCGATCGTTTGTACCCTGGCGTTCGGTCCTATGATGACTACTTCATCTTGAAGAAGGACATCGTGGGAATGATTGGCTTCTCTGGTTACCAGAAGTGCACGGCCGCACTTTGGATGCTTGCATATGCCGTGATCGCTGATTCGTGGGACGAGTACCTACGGATGTGTGAGAGCACATGCGGAGATGCCATGGTCAGGTTTGTAACTGTCGTTGCCGAGGTGTTTGGACCTCAGTACCTAAGAGAACCAACTATGGCAGACACCGAGAGGCTCTTGGCAGTCTCAGAAGCAAGAGGGTGGCCAGATTTTCTTGGATCTCTTAACTGCATGCATTGAAAATGGAAGAATTGCCAAAGGCTTTACAAGGGCAATAGCAGGGTCATGTTAAGAAGCCCACAATCATTCTTAAAGCAGTTGCATCACATGATCTTTAAATTGGGCTCGCTTTCTTTGACATGTCCGAGTCTCACAATGATATCGATGTGCTGCAATGATCACCATTGTTTATGAGGCTGACTGAAGGAAAAACTCCTCCTGTATTGTTAATGCACATGAGTACAACATGGGTTACTATCTGGTTGACGGTATCTATCCTTCGTGGGCTACCTTTGTCAGCACCATCTCTAACCTAATTGGCTAGAAAAAGTCTCACTTTGACCAAAGACAAGAAACAACTAGAAAGGATGTGGAGAGCGCATTTGGAGTTCTGCAAGCCTGTTTTGGAGTTGTTCGTGGACCTGCTAAATTATTGGATCTAGAGATCTTGTGGGCGGTGATGACATTGTTGGAAATATGCCCTAGAGGCAATAATAAAATGGTTGTTATTATATTTCCTCGTTCATGATAATTGTCTATTATTCATGCTATAATTGTGTCATCCGGAAATCGTAATACTTGTGTGAATACATAGACCACAACATGTCTCTAGTGAGCTTCTAGTTGACTAGCTCGTTTATCAATAGATGGTTACGGTTTCCTGACCATGGACATTGGATGTCATTGATAACGGGATCACATCATTGGGAGAATGATGTGATGGACAAGACCCAATCCTAAGCATAGCACAAGATCGTGTAGTTCGTTTTGCTAGAGCTTTTCCAATGTCAAGTATCATTTCCTTAGACCATGAGATCGTGTAACTCCCGGATGCCGTAGGAGTGCTTTGGGTGTACCAAACGTCACAACGTAATCGGGTGACTATAAAGGTATACTACAGGTATCCCGAAAGTGTACATTGGGTTGACACGGATCGAGACTGGATTTGTCACTCCGTATGACGGAGAGGTATCTCTGGGCCCACTCGGTAATGCATCATCATAATGAGCTCAAAGTGACTAAGTGGTTGGTCACGTGATCATGCATTACGGTGATGAGTAAAGTGACTTGCCGAACGTAGATTGAGCGAGGTAATCGGGATACCGACGATCGAATCTCGAGGCAAGTAACGCATCGGAATTGATTAAGGGAATTGTATACGGGATTACTTGAATCCTCGACATCGTGGTTCATTCGATGAGATCATCATGGAACATGTGGGAGCCAACATGGGTATCCAGATCCCGTTGTTGGTTATCGGCCGGAGAGTCGTCTCGGTCATGTCTGCATGTCTCCCGAACCCGAGGGTCTACACACTTAAGGTTCGGTGACTCTAGGGTTGTAGAGATACTAGTATGCGGTAACCCGAAAGTTGTTCGGAGTCCCAGATGAGATCCTGGACGTCCCGAGGAGTTCCAGAATGGTCCGGAGGTGAAGAATTATATAGGAAGTCCAGTTTCGGCCATCGGGAAAGTTTCCGGGGTCACCGGTATTGTACCGGGACCACCGGAAGGGTCCCGGGGGTCCGCCGTGTGGGGCCACCTATCCCGAAGGGCCCCATGGGCTGAAGTGGGGAGGGGAACCAGCCCCTGGTGTGCTGGTGCGCCCCCCTTGGGCCTCCCCCTGTGCCTAGGGTTGGAAACCCTCGGGGTGGGGGGCGCCCCACTTGGCTTGGGGGGCAAACCACCCCCTTGGTCGCCGCCCCCCCCCCCCCCCCTTGAGATCCAATCTCTAGGGGGCCGGCGCCCCCCCTCCCCAGGGCCCCTATATAAAGAGGGGGAGGGAGGGCTGCGCACCCTTGCTCGTGGCGCCTCCCTCTCCCTTTGCAACACCTCTCCCTCTCGTAGAGCTTGGCGAAGCCCTGCGGAGATCGCCGCTACTTCCACCACCACGCCGCCGTGCTGCTGGATCTCCATCAACCTCTCCCTCCCCCTTGCTGGATCAAGAAGGAGGAGACGTCTTCCCCAACCGCACGTGTGTTGAATGCGGAGGTGCCGTCCGTTCGGCACTAGGATCTCCGGTGATTTGGATCACGACAAGTACGACTCTCTTAACCCCGTTCTCTTGAACGCTTCCGCGCGTGATCTACAAGGGTATGTAGATGCACTTCTCTCTCTCGTTGCTGATGACTCCATAGATTGATCTTGGTGAAGCATAGAATTTTTTTATTTTCTGCAACGTTCCACAACAGTGGTATCAGAGCTAGGTCTATGCGTAGTTTCTATGCACGAGTAGAACACAATCTTGTTGTGGGCGTAGATGTTGTCAATTTTCTTGCCGTTACTAGTCGTATCTTGATTCGGCGGCATCGTGGGATGAAGCGGCCCGGACCGACCTTACACGTACGCTTACGTGAGACAGGTTCCACCGACTGACAAGCACTAGTTGCATAAGGTGGCTAGCGGGTGTCTGTCTCTCCCACTTTAGTCGGATCGGATTCGATGAAAAGGGTCCTTATGAAGGGTAAATAGAAATTGGCATATCACGTTGTGGTTTTACGTAGGTAAGAAACGTTCTTGCTAGAAACCTATAGAAGCCACGTAAAAACATGCAACAACAATTAGAGGACGTCTAACTTGTTTTTGCAGCATACGCCTTGTGATGTGATATGGCCAAAAGGATGTGATGAATGAATTATATGTGATGTATGAGATTGATCATATTCTTGTAATAGGAATCACGACTTGCATGTCGATGAGTATGACAACCGGCGAGAATATAGGAGTTGTCTTTATTTTTTGTATGACCTGCGCGTCATTGAATAACGCCATGTAAATTACTTTACTTTATTTCTAAACACGTTAGCCATAGAAGTAGAAGTAATCGTTGGCGTGACAACTTCATGAAGACACGATGATGGAGATCATGGTGTCATGCCGGTGACAAAGATGATCATGGCGCCCCGAAGATGGAGATCAAAGGAGCAATATGATATTGGCCATATCATGTCACTATTTTATTGCATGTGATGTTTATCATGTTTGCTTCTTATTTGCTTAGTACGACGGTAGTAAATAAGATGATCCCTTATAATAATTTCAAGAAAGTGTTCCCCCTAACTGCGCGCCGCTATGAAAGTTCGTTGTTTCAAGCACCACGTGATGATCGGGTGTGATAGATTCTAACGTTCACATACAACGGGTGTAAGACAGATTTACACATGCAAAACACTTAGGTTGACTTGACGAGCCTAGCATGTACAGACATGGCCTCGGAACACAAGAGACCGAAAGGTCAAACATGAGTTGTATGGAAGATACGATCAACACGGAGATGTTCACCGATGATGACTAGTCTGTCTCACGTGATGATCGGACACGGTCTAGTTGAGTCGGATCATGTATCACTTAGATGACTAGAGGGATGTCTAATCTGAGTGGGAGTTCATTAAATAATTTGATTAAGATGAACTTAATTATCATGAACTTAGTCTAAAAACCTTTGCAAAATGTCTTGTAGATCAAATGGCCAACGCTCATGTCAACCTCAACTTCAACGCGTTCCTAGAGAAAACCAAGCTGAAAGATGATGGCAGCAACTATTCGGACTGGGTCGAGAACCTGAGGATCATCCTCATAGCTGCAAAGAAAGCATATGTCCTAGAAGGACCGCTAGGTGAAGCACCCATCCTAGAGAACCAAGACGTCTTCAACGCTTGGCAGTCACGTGCTGATGATTACTCCCTCGTTCAGTGCGGCATGCTTTACAGCTTAGAACCGGGGCACCAAAAGCGTTTTGAGCAACACGGAGCATATGATAAGTTCGAAGAGCTGAAAATGGTTTTCCAAGCTCATGCCCGGGTCGAGAGATATGAAGTCTCCGACAAGTTCTACAGTTGTAGGATGGAGGAAAATAGTTCTGTCAGTGAGCACATACTCAAATTGTCTGGGTTGCACAACCGCTTGTCCTAGCTGGACATTAACCTCCCGGACGATGCGGTCATTGACAGAATCCTTCAGTCGCTCCCACCTAGCTACAAGAGCTTTGTGATGAACTACAATATGCAGGGGATGGTGAAAACTATTCCTGAAGTATTTTCGATGCTGAAATCAGCAGAGGTGGAAATCAAAAAGGCAAGGGTAAGAAGAACTTCAAGAAGGACGGCAAGGGAGTTGCGCGCCCGGTAAGCCAGCTGCCGGGAAGAAGCCAAAGAATGGACCCAAACCTGAGACTGAGTGCTTTTATTGCAAGGGAAAGGGACACTGGAAGCGGAACTGCCCCAAATACTTAGCGGAAAAGAAGGCCGGCAACACCAAAGGTATATGTGATATACATGTGATTGATGTGTACCTTACCAGTACTCGTAGTAGCTCCTGGGTATTTGATACCGGTGTTGTTGCTCATATTTGTAACTCAAAACAGGAGCTGCGGAATAAGCGGAGACTGGCGAAGGATGAGGTGACGATGCACGTCGGGAATGGTTCCAAGGTCGATGTGATCGCCGTTGTACGCTACCTCTACATTTACCTACGGGATTAGTTTTAAACCTCAATAATTGTTATTTAGTGCCAGCTTTGAGCATGAACATTGTATCTGGATCTCATTTAATACGAGATGGCTACTCATTTAAATCCGAGAATAATGGTTGTTCTATTTATATGAGAGATATGTTTTATGGTCATGCCCTACCGGTCTATGGTTTATTCTTAATGAATCTCGAACGTGATGTTACACATATTCATAGTGTGAATACCAAAAGATGTAAGGTTGATAACGATAGTCCCACATACTTGTGGCACTGCCGCCTTGGTCAGATTGATGTCAAGCGCATGAAGAAGCTCCATGCTGATGGACTTTTAGAATCTCTCGATTATGAATCATTTGACACACGCGAACCATGCCTCATGCGCAAAATGACCAAGACTCCGTTCTCCGGAACAATGCAGCGAGCGACCAACTTATTGGAAATCATACATACTGATGTGTGTGGTCCAATGAGCGTTGAGGCTCGTGGAGGATATCGTTATGTTCTCACTCTCACTGACGACTTGAGTAGATATGGGTATGTCTACTTGATGAAACACAAGTCTGATACCTTTGAAAAGTTCAAGGAATTTCAAAATGAGGTAGAGAATCAACGTGACCGAAAGATAAAGTTCTTACGATCAGATCGTGGGGGAGAATATTGAAGTCACGAATTTGGTACGCACTTAAGGAAATGTGGAATCGTTTCACAACTCACGCCGCCTGGAACACCTCAGCGTAATGGTGTGTCCGAACGTCATAATCGCACTCTATTGGATATGGTGCGATCTATGATGTCACTCACCGATTTACCGCTATCATTTTGGGGATACGCTCTAGAGACAGCTACATTCACTTTAAATAGGGCACCGTCTAAATCCGTTGAGACGACACCGTATGAATTATAGTTTGGGAAGAAACCTAAGCTGTCGTTTCTAAAAGTTTGCGGATGCGATGCTTATGTCAAGAAACTTCAACCTGAAAAGCTCGAACCCAAGTCGAAAAAATGTGTCTTCATAGGATACCCTAAGGAAACCATTGGGTATACCTTCTACCTCAGATCCGAAGGCAAGATCTTTATTGCCAAGAACGGGTCCTTTCTGGAGAAAGAGTTTCTCTCGAAAGAAGTAAGTGGGAGGAAAGTGGAACTTGATGAAGTACTACCTCTTGAACCGGAAAGTAGCACATCTCAGGAAGATGTTCCTGTGGTGCCTGCACTGACTAGAGAGGAAGCTAATGATGATGATCAAGGTACTTCGGATCAAGTTACTACTGAACTTCGTAGGTCCACGAGGACACGTTCCACACCAGAGTGGTATGGCAACCCTGTCCTGGAAATCATGTTGTTAGACAACGGTGAACCTTCGAACTATGAAGAAGCGATGGCGGGCCCAGATTCCAACAAATGGCTAGAAGCCATGAAATCCGAGATAGAATCCATGTATGAAAACAAAGTATGGACTTTGGTGACTTGCCCGATGATCGTGACGATAGAAAACAAATGGATCTTTAAGAAGAAGACGGACGCGGATGGTAATGTCACCATCTATAAAGCTCGACTTGTCGCTAAGGGTTATCGGCAAGTTCAAGGGATTGACTACGATGAGACTTTCTCTCCCGTAGCGAAGCTTAAGTCCGTCCGAATCATGTTAGTAATTGTCGCATACTATGATTATGAGATATGGCAGATGGACGTCAAAACGGCATTCCTTAACGGGCATCTTAAGGAAGAACTGTATATGATGCAGCCGGAAGGTTTTGTCGATCCTAAGAATGCTAACAAGGTATGCAAGCTCCAGCGCTCCATCTATGGGCTGGTGCAAGCATCTCGGAGTTGTAACATTCGCTTTAATGAGATGATCAAAGCGTTTGGGTTCATGCAGACTTATGGAGAAGCCTCCGTTTACAAGAAAGTGAGTGGGAGCTCTGTAGCATTTCTCATATTATATGTGGATGACATACTTTTGATGGGAAATGATATAGCACTTTTGGACAGCATTAAGGCCTACTTGAATAAGTGTTTTTCAATGAAGGACCTTGGAGAAGATGCTTACATATTAGGCATCAAGATCTATAGAGATAGATCGAGACGCCTCATAGGTCTTTCACAAAGCACATACCTTGATAAGATATTGAAGAAGTTCAATATGGATCAGTCCAAGAAGGGGTTCTTGCCTGTGTTGCAAGATGTGAAATTGAGCTCGACTCAATGTCCGACCACGGCAGAAGATAGAGAAAAGATGAGTGTCGTCCCCTATGCCTCGGCCATAGGGTCTATCATGTATGCCATGCTATGTACCAGACCTGATGTAAACCTTGCCGTAAGTTTGGTAGGAAGGTACCAAAGTAATCCCGGCATGGAACACTGGACAGCGGTCAAGAACATCCTGAAGTACCTGAAAAGGACTAAGGATATGTTTCTCGTATATGGAGGTGAGGAAGAGCTCATCGTAAAGGGTTACGTCAACGCTAGCTTCGACACAGATCTAGATGACTCTAAGTCACAAACCGGATACGTGTATATTTTGAATGGTGGGCGATGAAGTAGTGCGATTGCAAGCAAAGCATCGTGGCGGGATCTACATGTGAAGCGGAGTACATGGCAGCCTCGGAGGCAGCGCATGAAGCAATCTGGATGAAGGAGTTCATCACCGACCTAGGAGTCATACCCAATGCGTCGGGGCCAATCACCCTCTTCTGTGACAACACTGGAGCTATTGCCCTTGCCAAGGAGCCCAGATTTCACAAGAAGACCAAGCACATCAAGCGTCGCTTCAACTCCATTCGTGAAAATGTTCAAGATGGAGACATAGATATTTGCAAAGTGCATATGGATCTGAATGTCGCAGATCCGTTGACTAAACCTCTTCCATGAAAGCAAAACATGATCAACACCAGAACTATATGGGTGTTCGATTCATCACAATGTAACTAGATTATTAACTCTAGTGCAAGTGGGAGACTGTTGGAAATATGCCCTAGAGGCAATAATAAAATGGTTATTATTGTATTTCCTCGTTCATGATAATTGTCTATTATTCATGCTATAATTGTGTTATCCGGAAATCGTAATACATGTGTGAATACATAGACCACAACATGTCCCTAGTGAGCCTCTAGTTGACTAGCTCGTTTATCAATAGATGGTTACGGTTTCCTGACCATGGACACTGGATGTCATTGATAACGGGATCACATCATTGGGAGAATGATGTGATGGACAAGGCCCAATCCTAAGCATAGCACAAGATCGTGTAGTTCGTTTTGCTAGAGCTTTTCCAATGTCAAGTATCATTTCCTTAGACCATGAGATCGTGTAACTCCCGGATGCCGTAGGAGTGCTTTGCGTGTACCAAACGTCACAACGTAACTGGGTGACTATAAAGGTATACTACAGGTATCCCCGAAAGTGTATGTTGGGTTGACACGGATCGAGACTGGGATTTGTCACTCCGTATGACAGAGAGGTATCTCTGGGCCCACTCGATAACGCATCATCATAATGAGCTCAAAGTGACTAAGTGGTTGGTCACGGGATCATGCATTACTGATGCAGTAAAGTGACTTGCCGGTAACGAGATTGAGCGAGGTATTGGGATACCGACGATCGAATCTCGGGCAAGTAACGTATCGATTGACAAAGGGAATTGTATACGGGATTACTTGAATACTCGACATCGTGGTTCATTCGATGAGATCATCGTGGAACATGTGGGAGCCAACATGGGTATCCAGATCCTTGTTGGTTATTGGTGGAGAGTCGTCTCGGTCATGTACGCATGTCTCCCGAACCCGTAGGGTCTACACACTTAAGGTTCGGTGACGCTAGGGTTGTAGAGATACTAGTATGCGGTAACCCGAAGTTGTTGAGTCCCGGATGAGATCCCGGACATCACGAGGAGTTCCGGAATGGTCGGAGGTGAAGAATTATATATAGGAAGTCCAGTTTGGCCATCAGGGAAAGTTTTGGGGTCATGGATTGTGGGACCGGAAGGAAGGGTCCCGGGGTCCACCGGGTGGGGCCACCTATCCCGGAGGGCCCCATGGGCTGAAGTGGGAGGAACCAGCCTGGTGGGCTGGTGCGCTCTTGCCTCCTCACGCCTAGGGTTGGAAACCCTAGGGTGGGGCGCCCATTTGGCTTGGGGGCAAGCCACCCTTGCCCCCTTGAGATCCAATCTCTAGGGGTGGCGCCCCAGGCCCCTATATAAAGAGGGGGGAGGGAGGGCTGCGCACCCTTGCTCCCGGCGCCTCCCTCTCCCTCTGCAACACCTCTCCCTCTCGTAGAGGTTGGCGAAGCCCTGCCGAGATCGCCGCTACTTCCACCACCACGCCGTCATGCTGCTGGATCTTCATCAACCTCTCCCTCCCCCTTGATGGATCAAGAAGGAGGAGACGTCTTCCCCAACCGTACGTGTGTTGAACGCGGAGGTGCCGTCCGTTCGGCACTAGGATCTCCGGTGATTTGGATCACGACGAGTACGGCTCCCTCAACCCCGTTCTCTTGAACGCTTCCGCGCGTGATCTACAAGGGTATGTAGATGCACTTCTCTCTCTCGTTACTAGATGACTCCATAGATTGATCTTGGTGAAGCGTAGAAAATTTTTATTTTCTGCAACGTTCCACAACAGACATGTTGTGTGATCATGCATAACATAATCATCGAGGATGAGGGTGAGGATGCTGCCACGGCTCTAGAATTTGAGAAAATGGATGATCCTATCAAACTTCGATACCAGAATCCGGCCACATTTGAAGAGTTTATTCAAATGCATCAACAAATTCGGCATCGACCAACTCACGAGCATCTGAAGGAAGATCTGATTGAGTATCAGTGGACGGTTAAAGGAGATAATAATGTTGAAATGTAATATTTGAACTTTTTTAAGTTTAAACTACTGTTGCATGCTGCTATTTGAACGTATGTGCTCTATGTACGTAGCTATTTGAACGTCTGTACTCTATGTATGCGGTTATTTGAACATGTGAACCTTAAAAAAATAGGAAGGCCGGATCTATGCGGGCAGGATTGGATGGCTGCCTTTCGCATCCGTGTTCGCGGACTGCCCCCCCCCCCCCCCCTCCCCGCGCGTCCCGGGGCAGATGCGGGTGGAGATTTGCGGGTCGCTACTGGAGATGGCCTAAGTGCATATAGTGTCCCATGAGAATTTTGGATGATTGAATGAGAAAATAAGTAAGAGACTAATGTCTTTGTAAACACATGTGAAAGTCTCTGGTGATTTGGTTTAATCGAATAGTATGACCCTTAAAGGTTATGTGATACAATGAAGTCTTTGAAATGCTCCTGCGATGGTTATAAAGTTGTTGTGTAGATTTTTATTTACTAGTTTCAGTTTCTTCTATTAAGTCGATATAGCAAACTGTACTATCAAGCGGGTTCATGTGAAAACTAGACTGACGGCGGCGTGTCTTCGGCTCGTTTTAGTGTTTGTAGTCGCCGTTAGGTAGACAACATACATGGATGTATTTTTTGTTACTTTTCGTTTATTTCAACATGGTTGTAACATTTTGTATTTTACCGCATTCTTTGTACTGCCTTGATGTCGGATGAATGGATCGGATGTTTTTGTTAAAGAAAAATTGATAATGATGCAACACACGGTGTTAATATATTGATCGGCCCTGCACTAACTTGTCAAACCGTGATTGTGACAGCGCTCGGCGCCCAGCGGTCATGCGACGGTACATTATACATAACATACGGAGAATCCCTGCACGTGCCGGCGAACGAATCAATGTAACCGCGTATGGTATGGCGGCTACAACGCAATCGAAGTGAGTGGTACACTTTGCACGCGACAAATTGAAGAGGGTGTGCGACGGGCCAGCATCTTTGACTTTGACTTGACCCACGCGCGCCGGCCGGCCGGTCACGGTCAGCAAGGTCGACCGGAATGGAATGGAAATGGAAGAACGCCGTCGGTCTTGTGCGTGCACGCCGGGCTACCTAGACTGCTCGTCCGTGCTGCTACGTAGTAATACTATCCTAGCTAGAGTGGAGAGGGGCTAGTTCTTCACTTCCTCAACACTACTCTCATATTACTCATCGCTAATTTAGTACTGCGACGAGTAATATGAAACGGAAGGAATACTACTTTGAGCTGAACCAAAACCCTAGTAAGACAAACGCACGTACGCACACACGCACACACCCACAGGGCAAGACATGTACCAAGTCGCACACGTTAGAAAAAAAAAACCCGGGATTTGACCAAGGGAATTCTATTCCACTTTAGCCTGCAATCGGCTGTGTTTCGTCCTGAAGACTCATATATTCAGTGTTCATTTAGATCCAATAAAAATTCCAACCCCAATATGAAATATTTGCTTCCGGCGGCAAGCTGCCTCGTTGAAATGCCCCCTTATCACCCCCAACTTCCGTATGTCTCATAACACACTCTACCACGAGGAACAGATCTCCGTGTGGAACAAAAAAGTAGCATCTATCGTGCCATGCAATTTAAGATCCAAATTCACTTAGATTGGAACTCAAAGCAATTTGTAGTTTGTAATCGAGCCGTAGATCATTTTTTATGTTTTAACCTTTCCCTTCCGGTAAAACAAGTTTTTTCAAATGTATCTATGTTATGCCTAAAGAAGAGCGCATGTTGCTAGGCAACCGAGCAATCTTGCAATAGTGATAACAATCTCGTCTGTTGGGAAAATGTTCACAAACCTCAAAAGCACGATGCTTTCCTTATTGCGAGTGCGCCATATGCTTAACAAGAGATTCATCACTATTGGTCACGTGACTTCTCGGGTGTGGCCTATAGTTAGCCTCATCGTCATCTTCGCAAGGACCCTAGCGTTGCTATCATTTGGGGCTCACGTGTCCCTAACAAGGCCAAGATCTTCCTCGTAAAAAGGAAAAAAAACAACAAGGCCAAAGATCTCCACCGGCCAGAGACGTGCTAAACACAATAGATAAACTCTGCATAAAACACTAGGATAGACGACCTTTGCCCTCGATGCAGAGTCACCCTAAAACAGGGCCGCACTCTCATGTTCGTGTAACGCCCGCATTAGAGATGAAATTGCCATGCCTCCCCCTTTGACATTCGATGATCTTTGGGTCACCAGCACTCAAGAGCACTGAGACTTCTCTATCTGGATGAGGTCATTATCCTGGTCCCCTAGAAATATGGGCTGAGGAATGTAAAAGCTTCTTCAGATATGGGTGTGCATGTTTCTACTTTGATGAAAAACATTTAGCGAATCTACTTCTTTATAAACAAAGGGTTTCTCCACCCCAATTTTATTGAAAAACGAGGCAACCACACAACATCAGATAATTTACAGTACTCCCGCAAAACTAAAGTAGCCAAACTGAAAGTTTAAAATAGCGCTCGGCAAAACAAAAGTAGCTAACCGAAAGTTTAAAGTAGATTTATTACATTGCCAGATAGAGCCAGAGTATGCAAACGAGCACATCCCAGCAACCTAATCGAAGTACCGGTTGATGTTGGCTCCGAGGAAGGCTCGGCGTTGATCACCCAACCTTCCAGAAGGATCGTTCCCAACCAATTCTGAGCAATTCGCCTCTTCGTTGAACCAGGAGTAATAAGCACCTTTACATTGCCCAACTATCTCAACCTATCGATTTAAGTAGACGATAGTAAGGCACATGCTATGTCTTGCGTGACCATGTATCCTCGCAATTAGTGACCACACCCCTACAATCGTTGCGCTTTCAATAACGATAATATTCACACTTTTGCTATTTTCCAGGTACCTAAAAAAGTATTGTTGTGTCAGTCTTTTTTTGGGAGGCCGGACCTCACCAGAGAATAAGGGACCTCGCTGGAGAGGAAGCAACCCCACTATCAATCTTAGGGGGGAGGCATCGGCCCATTATCTATCTTAGGGGTAGCAGCAGTCAGATTATCTATGTTAGGAGGGGGGTGCAGGGGATCGCCGGAGTAGTTCACATGTGCTGCTGGGCTTAGAGGGATGGTTGGGGCAGCGACCATCACACTGGTGGGTGAGGTAAGGTGAGGGCGGGGCGATGATAGCCGCGGCCGCGGGAGGTGGGGATGGGGGTGAGCTACGCGAGGAAGAAGGTGGAGGTTGAGCTAAACAGTGCCCTATCTTTTATAAATGGTTGAATGAAGATCTAAGGACTTTGAATAAAAGTGATTGATGTAACTATTCCCTTCATCCCAAAATAAGTGTCTCAACTTTAATACATTTTTTACTAAAATTAGTATAAAGTTGGGACACTTATTTTAAGAGGGAAGGAGTATTTTTCAGTCTCCTGACGTATAGGCAGTCCTTGGTATTGACGTGGGGAAGCTTTCCTCGTGATTGCCAAATAAAAAGATGATTAACCGTCAGTGAGTTTGTTCATCGCAAACATACTGTCTCTTCATCATTGGTAATTACATCTTGTGCCGCTGCTAACAATATTACAAAGGGAGCAACGAGTATTATATTTGCTTTTTTTTTAACAAGGAGCATTATGTTTGCTAACAACTTTTTTTTTCTTCTGGAAAAGAGTTTGCTAAGAACTTAGAACTAACTGGATATTAAAAAAAAATTACTCGCTCCCTTGAAGTTTACGCGCCCGCCTAGCTTGCTTGTCCTAGAAAACAAGGATGTACAGTACATACAAGAGCGGCGGCATGCCGGAGGCGGAGCTACTCTACAGGAGGTGGTGGCCGTCGAGGCCGGGGTGCATGGACGCCGGCGGGCCCATGAGCGGGAACGAGCACCAGGGGGCGTACATCTGCCCGGCCGCGGCCGCGTCCTCGCCGGGGCGCACGGGCACGGGCTGCGTCGGCGCGCGCTGCAGCTGCTGGTGCGGCCTGGCCAACGCCGCGGCGGGCGCGCCGGTGAGCCTCTGCACGAGGTCGCGGAACTCCCGGGGCTCCACGCGGTACACCTTGGGCGGCGTCGGCGCCGGCGCCAAGCCGCCGCCCGCGCGCCACGGCTTGGCCGGCGGCTTCTGGACCGCCCTCAGCGCCGCCTCGTGGCCGGGCACGGACACGGACGGCCTCCTCATCTCGTGCCCGTGGTGCAGCAGATGATCCATTGACGATCAAATCGAACCTCGGCGCTTGCTTGAATGAACGATCGGTCAAGAAGTCTCTTGCAGGTGCAGCGAGCGGCAGGAAGAAGAAGCAGGAGCAGAGGAGAGCAGAGCAGAGTATATGGAGCATGGAGATGAGGGCGGAGGCATGGGAGGTATATATAGCGGGCGTCCGCGCGTGGGCGTGCGCGAGGGGGTGAGACCGTGAGAGGCTTCTAGAAGAGAAGACGGCGGAAGCAAGCCGGAAGCGGACTGCCCGCGTGGCTGGGTGGCGGCGCCGGCGACGCAACACGTGGATGGGGACGGGCGGTCAATCGCGGCGCCCGCCTGCCATGCAGCGATCGGCCGGCCGGACAGCCAGCCATGAGCCATGCATGCCATGCCTCTGGGCAGAGTTATTTTATTGCCGAGTTTTCGTGACTTGCGGACCTCTGCGTCAGCAGCTTGTTGGAGGCATCGGCGAGGGCGCAACAGCTGCGCCTTGCTAGTTTGGACCGACGCTACCGACCTACGGTGCGGAGGTTGGTGGCATCGACGGCTGGCTGGCCGGCCGCCTGGCTTATCCGGCGTGCGTGCATCACCACCATCCTCTAGATCGACCCATCTCTTCAACTTCTTGTTCCTATCTAAAATACGCCTACGTATCTGCAGCCACGGCTGACACGTACGTACGTACGGATCAAGATATAATCTTAGCCTCTTCATCCACCCACAAATGTATATATCCCTCCATGAGAATCAAGGCTCCACATAAATTACATGAATATACACGGTGTTGCTAAATCTCGGTCGATTTAACGAGCAAGAGCTTAACGAGCCGAACAGCTCATTAATCTACCCGGCGCACCAAAAAAAACCTCCCGTTCTGCGCGTTTTCGGCCAGCGTCTTTCCAAAGCGTCAGCGCTGGCATTCATGCCCGGTTAGAGCAAACGCGACCGCTCACTGGCGCCGGTCGAGAGAGCGCCGCACGCGTCGCTTCCCGGTGCAGGCGATTGCCACACTTTCAAACGACATGATGGCCGCCCGTTCGTCCGTCTACCGCCCACATTGATGGTATGCGGTTGCCGAGGCGTCTCCTCCGGTATCACCCGTCCGTCCCTCTGCCGCCCACCATGGCTATATAAGCCGATGTCCCGACCATAGCTACAGAAATCCACCTCCGATCCTTCTCCGCACCATCCCCACCATGGACCCCTCCCCGCCAAAGCTCTCTGGGATGGGCTAACGTCGGACCTGAAGAAGGAGATGGCCGCCATTGCTACCGGCTAGCTGGCCGGTAGGCAGCCGATGGACGACGACGTCCCAGTGGAGGACGCTGCCGACGACAAATCCGCGCCACCCTCCTCCTCCGTACCACCCTCGCCAGTGCATTGCACCTTTACCATCGGCGAGGCTCGTGCCCATTACATGGACATGGTGCCGGAGGAGCAGTTCCGGGAGGCGCAGGCCGCCGCCGCCTAAAACAACCACCTCCTGCAGGAGCACGTGCAGGCGGAGCACCGCTGGCAGGGCTATCGCGCCGGAGCAGGAGGCGTTGCTCGAGTCCTACCGCTTCGCACGCGAGATCCGCCTCGCTCGTGGCATACCGCCAGCGGGTGCCGGAGGTGGCGATCACCTACAAGGAGAGCGACAACGAACGACGATGACGGAGAGGACATCGTCGAGTCCGCGTTCCTCCGTGGCAACCACGAAGCCGGCACATCCGAGGACGCCACCAGTAGCGAGGAAGAGTAATGCATAGTAGGTCGCTGTCGCTCCTGTTCCAGAAAGGCCACAACTCCTCCCCTCCCGTCGACGCCAAGCTTGGTGGGCTCACCATCTTCGGCCGATTAGTCGCTTGGTGGCCATGTGGAGACGGACAGGTTCTCTTCCCGAGCCTCCGAAGGCGGAGGTTACGAAGGGGCCGGCAACCATTTAGATAGGTATTAATTATACCTCTAGAGCCGGACTACCACCGCTTTGTTGTAATTGTAATGAAATATGTCATGTTTATATAAAATCCGGACATGTGTATATGAAATCCAGTCTTGTTTGCACAAATTTCATCCGATTCGTTGAAAAAGAGTTTGAAATGTACGCGGCTAGGGTTGGATGGCGTCCTCCCGCACCCATGTTTGCGGACTAGTTTCCCCTGTCTGCGGACGAATGCCAGAGAAAATTTACAAGTTGCGGTTGGAGATGCACTTAATCTCATTAGATTGAGACCTATCCACATCCAAAACATATGATCACCCTAAGCAAACATATAATACTCCTAAATGAAAAGAGACAAATCTTCCGCTCCCTCTTCTGCTACCGCTTTAAGGAAAAACAAAGATTACTGGTAGCACTATTACATGTTGCGGGTGCATAGAGAATACAAAGCAGAGTAAAGCAAAGAACTGGCATCCTACTGGATCCCCAAGCACCATGGACACATCAGGGCGATGGCGTTTACAGGAAAGGGAGCGAGAAAACTTTCAATCTATTCATCATCAATCATGATAGTATAATGAAATCCTGTAAAAAATGATAATACAATGAATACCAGAAAATTAGGAATATAAAAACTGCATAAAGAATACGGAACCCTGAACACCCCTGCTATTTGCTGTTTAAAAAACACTAGTTAGCGTACACGTGCAACACACGTCTCAAGGAGCAAACTATTCATTATCATCAATAAGAAAACAAAGGAAAAATATCATAAGCTCTGTTTATTCAGAAAAACAAGGAACTACGAGTTGCAAAAATATTTATCCTTATACTAGCAAAACAAGCATACTTGCGGAGTAGCACAAAAGCAATAAAGCCAAAAAATACAAACACTCTCCGTTGCAGAGCAAGTCTTAAACTAAGATTATCAAAATTTTCTCAAGCTTATTATTCTTCACCTCTCAAGGTACACCAGCTTCGTTTGCACTCCAAAGAAGTAATCCAGCATAATAATACTCCCGATGCATGCTAATAAAGCAAGTATAGCATTAGTAAGCATGAATTGTAATACTGACATGAGAAATCAGATACAACATTAGTTTGACTATATATGGTTGTTAGGACTGGCTCTATACATAAATGAGTAAATGACTGAACAGTCAGCATGATTAGTAATATTGAGAAAATAAATCATAGATAACATTAGATTGGGCTATATATGATTGTTAGGAATAGATGTATACATAGATGACTAATCAGAAAAGGTGCTAGCCTCTCTCTCTCAACCTCAGTGGCAGACTTAAATCCAGACCTTAGATAAGCGTGAGATATTACAGTGATATTAATATTAATAAACTAAATGGCATTAAACCATTCCGTGCACACCTATCATAACTTATAAAGACAAAAGTTGTATTATTATGAGCAAATGCACGACATATATTTGAATAACCTGATATAATGTTCTGCCTCTATGAAAACATAGACTATGTCATGTGCGCACACAACGCAACGCCAACATGGAGGTTGCGGTCGTCCTTGGTGCCACCAATGCCGGTGAAGTGAATGACGCCGGGCGAGTGCATTGCCTCCCGGCGGCCACCCACTGTCCCACCCACTGTCGTGGTGACCATCAGCATTGCTCCCGCCTCCAGGCTCCCCGGGCAATACAACTGGATCTATTGACACATCAAAAACAATAGAAAGTTCAATCAGTTACATTCGCTAAGCACAAAGGAAAGAAAGGACGCGAAGCGAATATGTATGACGAGGTAAACTACCTAAATTATCTTAAGAGGAGAGAGAACTGGAAAATGCTCAATGCAAAGCGCGAAGCGAATATGTATGACGAGGTAAACTACCTAAATTATCCTAAGAGGAGAGAGATGCTCAATGCAAACTTGAACTCACTTAGATTTTGTTGGACTGAAAATGACACAGATTCATATAAACATCTAACAGTATAAAATTACATGCAAACTGTACTTCCTTCATCCAGGGAAAACAGCTTAAACAATACATTCAGCTTTCAGCGAAGAACTACATAGGTAAATGTTTTCTGCCCCCGTACTGGAATATTGATAAAGAAACAATAGTAAAAATAGAGTAACACCAACCTTGAATTGAACTTGTGAGAAGCATGGGCTTGCATCAACCATCCTCGTAGGGTATACTCACGGCACATCGTTGCTTATAAATCAGACAGTACCATATCCGAGCCCGAGTAATTCAAAGACAAGAGTACACCAGTAACAGCAGCCAAACCACCAAACACTTTGTTCCGAAGCAAATCAACAGCATCCTTCATCCCTATTCTACTTCCACTTGACATCTCCTCTTCTTCTTGAAGGCGACAAGAGAGGAAAAGAAAATTCAGGCGGATCCATCTCTCCATCGCAAAACCCAGACGAACACAACACCAAAACAACCGCCCCCTAAGTCGGGCCCGACCTCCAACCTCCGCCAACTTCGCCCCGCACCCCAACGCAGCACCTCAACCCAACCCAACACTACCATCACTGAATCTTAACGAAAAAAATCAAGCTCGGTCCAAGGAGAGCATAGCACGGCGTGTCCGCTTGTGCAAGGCAGCGGGTATGGGAGGCGGCAGCAGTCCTCACGGCGGTGAACGTCAGCGAGGAGGAGTTGCATTCTCCAACGCCCCGTATGGTGCGGCAGCCCGGGCACCGCGATCGCATCGTGGTTGACGTCACCGGCTCGTTCCAGGATGGATCCATCATTGACCTGGCGTCCACCGACACCGTTCGGGTTATGGGCTCCGACGAGGAAGAGTAGGGCATGGGAGACGGCGGTGTCTTGAGTCCCGTGAGTCGCCGGCGCGTGTCCCATGCCCTACTCTACCTCGCCGGCGACCTGACCAACACTCTCGGGAACGCAGCCGGCCGCCGGATATGGCCCCGGCAGAACCGAGTGAGCTCTGTTTAGATTAGGTTTCACGTTGCATGTAATAATATGGATTTGATGTTTCTAATTTAAGGTGTCCGATTATAGAATCAAATATTTAATGTGTGACCGATCAGTGTCTGCAAGCGTTTAAGGGGCTGGATTTGACATATGGGCTCCTGTATTTCTTTATAGAGGGAGTGCTGCCTGAACCTGAACGTTTAAAAACACACTTATAATCAAAGACCTATAGCCATGCATAGTTTTTTTTTCGCGTGACCCGATTAAGCAAACGAAGCATCCTTTTGACCAGCAGAAAAACAGTCTACATCGCCCGCCTGCCCGCCATTAACCAAGCATTCAAAAAGGGAAATGAAAAAAAAATCATCGTCAATTGGAAATATTCTGTGAAGTGGAGATGCGGGGGATCGAACCCCGTGCCTCCCGCATGCAAAGCGGGCGCTCTACCATTTGAGCTACATCCCCAACTCTGTTTAAATTCTTAATTAACCTTTGTTACTTCCGTAATCACAGCTACATGGCACTAGGAAGTTCTAGCAAAGTTTTTTTTTTTTTTTGCGAACTAAGTTCTAGCAAAGTACACTAGCAATCCAACAAGGCAAGTAGATGGATGACACACCAATGAATGGGTGGGTTTGAAAAAATTGAAATGGGGCTGCCAAGTCCGTCTGGGGCTCTGGGTCGCCGCCATCCGACATAGACTAGATCAGGGTTGTGAAGGCCAATTGATTGCCACCATCGCCGTCAAGCCTGTATGTATATGGGAGAGCCGCCAACCATCGTCGCCGAACCAACGATGTGCGTAGAGGGAAACTATGCCGCCACGCCGCTAGCAAAGAGAAGGCCCCCTCACCGCCGTCACCGCGCCGGGGTAACAAGTACTATAAGCTTTTAATTAAACTAGGAGACACCCTGCACGTTGTTTCAGGAATATTGTGCAACATTTTCAATGAGAATCACTTCATGAAATATGAATATTTTGAGGAATATTAGTTATTGTATTTGATTCTTGCATAGTTGTATAATATTTACTAAATATAAATAACATAGTGAAATATAAATTCTCATGTATGTTTGCATCTTGAGGTGAGTCCTTTTTCCGTACATGTAGCATGATGATATGGCATGCTTGCATGCAGTGCTGGAGACGCGGGGGGGGGGGGGGGGGGTGCACGGGCCCAGGCCCCCCCTAACATCAGTGATTTAATACTAATTTGCTTACGTATAGTACATGTTTAGTGATCATTTGCTGTAAAAAGCTCATTTTTTTCAGTGTTTCGCCCTCCCCAGCCTGTATTAGCCTCGTTTGGCCCCCCTAATCAAATATTCTTGGCTCCGCCACTGCTTGCATGTTGAAAGAAATAGGTTAGTGGAGGTGGGTCTTTTCCCATGCATATTGTGTGATGAGGTGGCATGCCTGCATGTTGAGAGAAATAGATTAGGGGGGGGAGAGGGTGGGGTAGCTATTTAGATCTAGAAGATAGAAGATCGTGTACATCGCGTGCGCGGGCGAGAGGTTGTTGCTACCGAAGATGGAGTGTAGTGAAAGATCGGGCCGCAACAACAGATCAGATCTCGCCGTCGAGGTTCGGTCCTCTCATCACCTCCCAATGTAATTCCTGGCCTCATTTTAGCGTAGTGTCAGTATTACCGGTCATGTATTTTTTCAATTCCAGATCAAACATGCTTCCCTTCCCTTTTCCAAGTCAACTAATCAGGCAAACAAAGCATTTTTTTTGACTAATAAGGAAAAGAAGAGAGAAGTGAGTGTAGTTGTCGGCGGCAGTCCACCTCATTTCTTCGGACAAGAAACAAGAGTGGAAGGATGGAGGAGGAGTCGCCCTAACGTCTCACCACACGCACGACGAACCAAGGCAACGCAACGCAACAGGCCGGGCTAGCTGGGCCGGAGAGGTCCAAACGATAGCACATGCAAGTCGGCCCACTAAGTAGCACCGGATGACATTTTGTTTCTTCCTTTTTGGATTTACTAGCACATATGCCCGTGCGTTGCAACAGAAGACTTCAAGGGACGCGAATCAAGCTAGGAGACATGTGCTTTACTACCGAGGAAATGCATGTTACTACGAATAAGGGGTGCCAAGGTCGATAAACTGGGTCGCGGGATACATGTTGCTGATGACAATAACAATAGACCGATTTATTGTAGGGTTATTCAAGACGGTAGTTCGGAACATGAAACATGATCCCGAGTCAATTGATCTGGGTGAAACACAAACTTCAGATTATTAGTGCATACAGAAATTCAAAAGTATAATAGGGAGAAATAACATTGTTCATTGTCACTAATGATGCCACGGACTGAATAGATTTTATGCCATGCAACTTGACATCATCGGTCAAACATAGTACTTGCTAGATATACACCATTAATTACTATTTAGGCATCTGGATAGTGAAGATTGCTCGAATATGTCAAACTATTGTTTTTTATATTAGTGGACACTCTAAGAAATTCACAAGCTTACAAATAGGCATGACAATAGTAATGCGATTTTTTGTAAAGAAATGCATCAACATAAATTTTTCATATTTCAAAGAAAGCTAATTTCATCAGCTTAAAAGTGGGTGGCGTTTCTAGATCGAAGCCGAACGTGAAAGCTTCCATCGATATCGCTCTGCTCCATGTCCTTTGTTGTACTCCGAGTTGTAGATGGGTCGCTCTGCTCCAAGTCCTAGACGAATCGGTTTTTCAGGAGAAAAATATTAAAATCAGAGGTGTTTTTATAAATACTAAAAGGAGTCATGGCTTCTAATTAAAAACTTGCATGAGAGCGGAGAAGGAGAATGATGGTTAAAAGCACGTCCGGCCGAGCAGGCATGCATGCAGGCCGGCATGTCGTCCCCCGTGCATGCATGCTTCCAACTCACGTATATACATCACGTCCTCTCCCTCTTGAACATAGGCGCGGCTGCACCGTTCCTTCTTCAAGACCGAAATCCCTCTTCTTCTTTTTTTTAGCATCAGTACAGACACAAGCGCTCATATACACGCGCATACACTCACCCCTATGAACGCACACACATAGACCCTACCCCTATGAGCACCTTCGAGAGACTGAGCCGGCATATCATCTTGCCTCTTCTTTAATTCCCACCTTTCCATCCTTATTTCCCCCTCTTTCCCTTCCTTATCGGGTCAACTTATTTTCTTCCTTATTGATTCCCGAAATTGCTCCTTGAATCCTTGATACCGAGGAAACTGCTCCTTGAATCCTTGATACCGAGAAAACTCGAAGATCTTTTTAAACTACGAAGTATGGATTGAAGGGACCAATGTGGGACTATTTAAAACCTGTATTAACCTTGTCTTTCAGCATGTAGGGAGCAATAGCTTAGTTGGTCTTATCACGTGTTGTTGGGCAAGAGGTTATGAGTTTGATTTCCTTTTTTTTTTTGAAACAATCTCGCGAAGCTTTTATTTAACTCGTCACAATATTTACATGGACGAACGAGAGATCACCCGGATTGCCTAACCACACACGGCGGCCAACCCCAAGTGATATTGCATGCTTCGCTAAATTGTGAGCCTCGGTATTCGAGCTCCTACTCATGACCAAAAGACCAAAATAAAAAAGAACTAGACCGATCAACTATCTCTCTGATTATAGCTCCATAGCTAGCCGCACTCCTCTTCTGGATATCGTCAATAACCATCTTGCAGTCAGAAGCGACGAAGATGCTGCGTTAAGTATAAGTCATCCGGCAATGCTTGCCCTTCACGGACCGCAAGAGCTTCCAGCGTCGTAGGGTCAGCAGTTCGGTAAAAGTGACGGTGGGCGCCCAAGAAAAGGCCATCGTGGTCTCTGCAGACTGCTGCGACAGTGCCATCGTTCCTGCTCCTCCCAGTTGCCGCATCTACATTGATTTTCACCAAGTTCTCTGGAGGAGCTATCCAGCATGTGGGTCTTGGCTGGGCTGCCACTTGCGCACCTCGAGGCTGTACCAACACCTGCATTTCACTGATGAAGGAGTTCACAAATGCATTGGTCGAATATGGGGTCTGGTGTATATCCTCATGTATCACTTTTCTTCTAGAACTCCAAATTGCCCAAAGAGTGACGCCAAGACGGGTGAATTCCGCATGGTTCAACAAGCTTTGCATATTAAACAACCATCTTCTTGCGTTTGGATCAGAATCAGTGCTCATTGTTGGAAATATGCCCTAGAGGCAATAATAAAAGGATTATTATTATATTTCCTTGTTCATGATAATTGTCTTTTATTCATGCTATAATTGTATTATCCGGAAATCGTAATACACGTGTGAATACATAGAACACAATACGTCCCTAGTAAGCCTCTAGTTGACTAGCTCGTTGGTCAACAGATAGTCATGGTTTCACGACTATGGACATTAGATGTCGTTGACAACGGGATCACATCATTAGGAGAATGATGTGATGGACAAGACCCAATCCTAAGCATAGCACAAGATCGTGTAGTTCGTTTTGCTAGAGCTTTTCCAATGTCAAGTATCTCTTCCTTAGACCATGAGATCGTGTAACTCCCGGATACCGTAGGAGTGCTTTGGGTATACCAAGCGTCCTGGCGAATCGGGTGACTATAAAGGTGCGCTTCTGGTATCTCCGAAAGTGTCATTGGGTTAACATGGATCGAGGCTGGGATTTGTCACTCCGTATTACGGAGAGGTATCACTGGGCCCACTCGGTAGTGCATCATCATAATGAGCTCAAAGTGACCAAGTGTCCGGTCACGGGATCATGCATTACTGATGCAGTAAAGTGACTTGCCGGTAACGAGATTGAGCGAGGTATTGGGATACCGACGATCGAATCTCGGGCAAGTAACATACCGTCCGACAAAGGGAATAGTATACGGGGTTGCTTGAATCCTCGACATCGTGGTTCGTCCGATGAGATCATCGAGGAGTATGTGGGAGCCAACATGGGTATCCAGATCCCGCTGTTGGTTATTGACCGGAGAGTCGTCTCGGTCATGTCTGCATGTCTCCTGAACCCGTAGGGTCTACACACCTATGGTTCGGGGACGCTAGGGTTATTAGGAAGACTTGTATGTGATTACCGAATGTTGTTCAGAGTCCTGGATGAGATCCCGGACGTCACGAGGAGTTCCGGAATGGTCCGGAGGTGAAGATTTATATATGGGAAGTTGTCATACGAACACCGGAAAGTTTCGGGGGCATATCGGTATTGTACCGGGGCCACCGAAGAGGTTCCGGGGGTCCACCGGGAGGGGCCACCCCTCTCGGAGGGCCTCATGGGCCGCAAGGGGCAGGGAACCAGCCCCTGGAGGGCTGGGCGCCCCCCCTTGGGCCCATGCGCCTAGGGTTTGGGGGGAACCCTAGTAGGCGCCCCCTTTGGCAGGGGCAAGCCCCCTCCACAGCCGCCCCCCTCTAGATCTCATCTAGAGGGGCCGCCCCTTCCCGTTCCCCTATAAATAGAGGCGAGGGAGGCTGAACACCTGATCCAAGGCGCAGCCCTCCCTCCCAATACCTCTCCTCCTCCGTTGAGTGCTTGGCGAAGCCCTGTCGGAGTACTGCCTCTCCACCATCATCACGCCGTCGTGCTACTGCTGGAGCCTTCTTCCTCAACCTCTCCTTCCCCCTTGCTGGATCAAGAAGGAGGAGACGTCGTCCGTTCCGTCTGCGTGTGTTGAGCAGCGGAGGTGCTGTCCGTTCAGCACTTGGTCATCGGTGATTTGAATCACGGCGATGCGACTCCATCATCACCGTTCCCTTGAACGCTTCCGCACGCGATCTACAAGTGGTATGTAGATGCAATCTCTCTCGCATGACTCGTTGCTTAGATGAACTCATAGATGGATCTTGGTGAAACCGTAGGAAAAATTTTAATTTTCTGCAACGTTCCCCAACTCTCATAACTTCCACCAGCGTTTCAGGTGCTAAGGCCCAAATACTTCTTGCCATATTGCACTCCAACAGTGCATGCCTCCATGAGTCGGCCGCTCCACACAAACGGCATGCTGGCGAGTCAGCCATATTGCGATGGTGAAGGAGATCGTTAGTGGGCATTGATTCCCTCGCTAGCCGCCAGAGGAACACTCGTATTTTACTTGGAACCTGTTTGCGCCACAGAGAAGTCCAGCCATTGCTCTCAGCAACACTCGATGGGCCTTCTGTTTGATATAGCCAGTTTTCCCTCATCATCTTGGTGTTCTGGATCATTCTATAAGCAGACCGAACAGTCAAGTTGCCTCTACTCTCCTTACTCCAGGCCCAGAAGTCATCAACTTTCCTTGTACACAAGGGTATTTTGAGAATCTCTTCAACATCAAGTGGTATGAAAACTGCTCGTACTAGATCCTCCCTCCAAGACAAAGTGGTTTGATCTATCAGTTCATGTACCCGCGTTGGTGGATCAGTAACGAGGGATGTAATCGGCCAAAGTATATCCTGCCTCGGTATCCAGTTATGCTCCCATATGAGTGTATCTTCCCAGGTCCCTATCCTCCGTATCACACCTTGTTTCATTATGTCCCTCCCGTCCAAGATAGCACGCCAAATCTGGGATGGATGCGTTCCCAACTCAGCCTGGAGAATATCACAATCCGGAAAATATGCAGCCTTCAAGATCGCAGAGCTAAGTGTATCAGGATTGTTCAAAAGCCTCCACGCTTGTCTGGCCAAAAGTGCTAGGTTAAAAATCTAGAGGTCTCGGAATCCCAGTCCTCCCATATGCTTTGGTCTAGTCATTATTTCCCATGAGACCCAAGCTGGTTTCCGCCGTCCCTGCTTGCTGCCCCACCAGAATTGCCTGATAATGGAAGTGACACTCTCACAAAGACCTCTAGGAAGTCTGAAACAAGCCATTGAGTAGATTGGGATTGCTTGGGCAACAGACTTGATCAGTACTTCCTTTCCAGCTGCTGAAAGTAGCTTCTCCATCCACCCCTTGATCTTCTCCCACACACGATCACGCAGGTACTTGAATGTTCCATTCTTTGAGTGTCCCACATCATTTGGCATGCCCAGATATTTATCACTCAAAGACTCCTTGTGCACATTGACGGCCTGTTTAACAACATCTCGAACCACACGAGGGCACCCTCTCTTGAAGAAGATAGAAGATTTCTCGTTGTTTACTCTCTCGATGTAAGCTCCACAATATGTACTCAGCAGGTTTGATACCGCATTCGCACCCTCAACACTTGCCTTGAAAAACAGCGGTGTCATCATCGCAAGCAGAAGATGGTTAACAGCCGGAGCTGTGGTTGCCACCTTGATTCCTCCAAGCACCGATGACTGAGAACTGGATTTTAATAGGCACGAAAGGCCCTCCGCTGCAATAAAAAACAAGTAAGGGGAAATAGGATCTCCCTGTCGAATACCTCTTGACGGCTTTAACTGGTCAAGTTTCTCTCCATTAAAAAGGACTGATAAAGATACAGAAGAAACCATGTTCATCACAATATCAATCCACGCAGGAGCAAAACCAAGCTTTCCCATGATAGCCTTCAGATACGACCACTCCAAACGATCGTAAGCTTTCATCATATCAAGTTTAAGCGCACAGGAGTTGTTTGCTTTTGCCTTTGACCTCTTCATAAAATGCAAGCACTCATACGCACATATGATATTGTCAGTTATGAGCCTTCCCGGGACAAAGGCTGACTGTTCCTCAGAGATTATGTCTGGTAGGATCTGCTTAAGCCTGTTTGCAACCACCTTGGAAGCAATCTTGTATAGAACGTTGCATAAGCTTATAGGTCTGAATTGAGAGAGTTGAGTTGGGTTCATTACCTTCGGTATTAAAACCAAAACTGTGTCGTTTATGCACTCTGCACTCTCCTCTCCTCTGACGATTCTGAGAACAGCTCTAGAAATCTCCTCCCCACATAACGACCAATGACGTTGATAAAAATGTGCCGGGAAGCCATCCGGGTCGGGTGCCTTTGTTGGGAACATTTGGAAGAGAGCAATTTTTACCTCCTCATTTGTATATGGAGCACATAAAATACCATTCATCCCCTTGTTGACTTTCGGTGGTACATGCATCAGAACATCGCCGACTCCATGCACTCCCTCCGACGTGTATAGATTCTGATAAAAATCATTGACCATCTCCCTGAGATCAGCCGGATTATCAATGAGGACACCAAGGGAACTGGCCAAAGCCTTCACCATATTCTTCTTCCTCCGTATACTAGCTCTCAGGTGAAAAAAATTTGTGTTCTTGTCGCCGGCCGCTAACCATTAAATTCTCGATCTTTGTCGCCACATTAGTTCTTCTCTATGATATAGTTCAACCAGTTTATCATTAATCTTGATCTCTGTATGTGACGGACCTGCCCTTCCTGGCGCTCCCCTCAACCGCTACAGTTCAAGCTTGAGTGTTTTAATCTCCTTTCTAACACTGCCAAAAGTGTCATTATTCCATCTAGATAGATCGGTAACCAAATCTGTTAGCTTCTGCCTCATATGCTCAACTGTATTTCCCGTGTGCTTGGTTGCCCACCTCTCCAGGATAGTATCCCGCCAAGTTTTATGCGTTCCCACATAGTTTCATGCTTGAAAACACGCTTGCGGGGCTCTCTTTCTTGATCATTGATTTCCAGAAAGATGGGGCAATGGTCTGAATTTGCTGCTGTAAGGTGAGACAGACTAGCACGTGGGAATTGTGCACTCCACTCCGCTGATCCCAAAGCCCTATCCAGTCTGACTCTTGTAAAGGTTCCTCCCACAACTTTTTCTCAAAAGTCCAAAAGCACCCCTTGTATCCCAAGTCCATCAACATGCATACATCAATTGTATCTCTGAATCCCTGTATTTGTGCATTGCTGCGCTGTCCTATACCTTCATGTTCATCCGGACGCAACACTTCATTGAAATCCCCTAGGCATAGCCAAGGTAAAGTGCTCAAAGAGATTATGTTTTTGAACACAGTCCACGTCTGGTGCCGGAGATGTGTTTGGGCCTCTCCATATACACACGTTAGCCTCCAAGGGTCCATACCGGGATCAAGAACTGAGCAGTCAATGTGATAAACCGAGTAACCCAAAATATCATTTTTTATTGGATTGTTCCAAAAGATTCCTATTCCTCCACTTCTACCCTGACTGTCTATTGCAAAACAATTGTCATAACCCAAAGTTCCTGCAAGTGCTTCTACCCTACCTCTTTCTATTTGAGTTTCTACAATACAGAGAATAGGGTGGGCAAATTTTTTCGCTAGCTCGCGAAGCTCATTGACTGTCGCAGCGTTGCCCGCGCCACGACAGTTCCAGCATATGGTATTCATTGTGTCCGGCGACCCTCCAAGGTGGAGGACGCCGTTTTTGGGTCTTAGTTCTTGTTTGCAGTCACATTCTTCGTCACCTTTTCCATCGCAGTTCCAGTCTTTGTGCGCTTCAAGTCTTGCTTTGAGGACGGGCTGATGGGAGTTGGGGGTGCAGTTAACAGGAGTTGGGTCGTCATACGAATTGTTCGCTCCAGGCACCACATGCACAGGGGTGTACCTCTGGAGTTTTCCATCCTTTGTCACTTTGGGATCGTTTCCGGTTACCTTCAGCATCCATCATGGACTCCTCACGTTCAGCCTCCGGTTCAGAGTATTCTTCATGTTCTGTGCTTCTTCCCCCCTGTCCAGTCCTTCCAGCACCTCTTCCGCGGCCTCCACGATTGCCTCTCCCACCGCAGCGATTCTGCCCGGGACCCGACCCTGCACCTCTGAACCAGTCTGCACGCAGATCTCTAAAAATGAGTGATGATTTCGCATGAATTCCATCTCCATGCTCCTTGTACTGATGCCCCAGATGTCCGCACACAGCACACCAGTCTGGAAGCCTCTCGTATTTAACCTTGAAAATCTGCCTCTTCCCTTCATGCACCAGACTGACAACGTTTTTGAGAGGCTTAAACACGTTAATGCCAACCCTAACTCTGAAAAAATTCCCCTCAAAGTCATGGGATTTGGGTTCTGCATATATGAATTCGCCCACTTTCCTTGCCAGGGGTTTGATCAGTGGATAAAAACCCTCCGGGAGATCGTGGATCTGCATCCAAATCTCCATTGTGTCAAGCTTGATCAGCGATGGTTTTGTGAAACCATCGTATTCAGCCAAGATCACTGTGTTGCCCTTGTAATTCCAGGGGCCTTCATCCATGGCACGCTCCCAGTCGCCTAGGCACTCGAATTGCAAAGTATAAAGATTCTCCTCAAGCGGCCGAATTTGTACTCGCTTGGCTAGATCCCACGCAACTCGCATAGTCTTGAAGAAACCGTACTGGCTATAACTTTTCTCCGTGTGGACACGTGCTATGGCCATCCACCGAGTCACCGGCGGCGGCAGCGGATCTTCCTTTTCAACCACCACGTCATCCATGTCCTCCTCCTGGAGACCCAACTCGCTCATCATCACCTCCAAGTCCTGCTCTGCTCTGGAACTCGAAGCTCTTGTAGCCATCCTTGTTTTCTCTGACCCGAGATAAGATTCAATCGGGTGCCTTGGTAAAACCCTAGCAGCCTCTACACCGAAACCAACCCGCCCAAACCCGCAGCGGAGCCTGCGATCTGGATGAAGGTGGACGGCACAAAGTAGAGGAAGGGTAGACGAAACCCTACGGTGGCGCTCAAGTCGCCGCCGAGGGGAGAGAAACCCTAACTCGAGGGGAAAAAAGTGGGCATCCGCTGCCTGCGAATTCGATTTCCTGCACCGACCATTAAGTTTTGCACTGTTGGGCTGGGCGGGCCGGAAAAATAGGTGGGTTGTTCACCTTCGATTACTTTTCCATTATTTGGTTGGGCGGGCCGAAAAAATAGATGGGCTGTTTACTGGGCTTGGAAACGAGGACGTGGATTTAAAAGATCGAGCGATTCCATATACTGACGTACGACGGATGAAAATTTGGGAGGAAGAAGCAATAGCCTTTTTCTGACTTATAGGTGGCATACTCGGTAATTTGTAGCAATTTTGGGGGTAAATTATATGACGTACGGGCAGAAGCAATAGCCCTTTTATTATTAGGGTAGATTATTATTATTAGATAAAGATAAAGATAAAAATACGAAAATGAGGATGTAGTTGAGCTTGTGTTCCTCGACTGCTCCGTCGCCGGCCAGCGGTGTTGCACTCTGGAATCGTACGTACGCAGAGTAATACAAGCAGCAAGTGCACACCGCTCGCCGTATACAACAGCCAGCCAGCCAGCCGGTCAACCAAGCGCTGCAGAGCGTCGATGCATGCCGTCACAAATCTTGTTGCACTTGCTGTCCACGCCGCGTTCGTCGACCAATCTTTCTCTTTTTTTTTGTTTTGCGCATAATAACACACGTTGTTTCTCTATATCTCTTTCGGTCGACATGTCAACCTGCACGTGGGTCCCACCCGCCTTTGCATGGGTAGAGAGCAACGCACGGAGCGACGACTCCACCGGTAACTGAAGCCCAAGAAGATAAATTGAAGCATCACGCACGTTGTTTTGCCTTCGGAGCCCTCCATCTTTCTTCAAATCACAAACTGCTATTAGTACGTATTATTATTATTATTATTATTATTATTATTATTATTTCCGCCCTAAACAGCGCCTTCTCTTCTACCTTGCACTAGAAAACACATCCAAGGTAATAATTCAGACGCCAAACACATCGCAGACCCTCGAGCACGAGACACATGGTTTCCATGGGTGTATTTGCCGCTAGGTTTCATTCGGTGTTTACTACGAAAGTAAGACTTCCGCCTCTGGTTGTGCTTATGTCTCCCACCTTTGGTTGGTTGTTTTGGTGCCGAGAGGCGAGCGCAGGGGAATGCACATCTATGTGTTGGTGCCAGGAGGCAAGCGTGGGAGGATGTTATGCGTTGGTTGTGTTGGTTTTGATATCATGCCTTCGGAATTTTACGATGTTGCTATATATGATGGTTAAAAGAAAGCGGCAACGCAACAAATAATAATCTTCCGAATCCTATCCGTCCGCTGCGAGAGCAGCAACGACATAGTGCGACTGATGGAAAAGAGGACCGCGATCATGACCAAAACATACCCTATCAAATCTTTTTTGGCTACCACGATGGAAATTATGGAACATACACGAAATTTTTCGTAATTTTAGTACAGTACATCTTTTTGGTAAAATGCTCCACCTCTTGTACCAGACGCCTGTTTGTCGTAAAGAAACGGAAAAACAAAAGGAACAGGACCAGAATGGTAAAAGCTAATGTTCGAAGGGGGCAGCACGAAAAAGACGCATGGAAGAGGGAAACCGCCAACAGGATGCTCCCTCCATGGCTCTCTGCCCTCCCCTGCTCCCAGTACCCTCTTCTCTTTTCTTCTCCTCCCTCCAATTTTCCAGTTTCTTTAGCACATCGGAGAGAGAGGTGGATAGGGTAGGAGGATCTTACCAACACAACACACCACCTGCGTCAGTTAATCAGTTTTTTTGTTGCTTCCGCCTGATTGTTTTGGTTGGAGTTGGACAAGACGACACCACCTCACCTCTGCCTTGTGCTGCAACCCGAAGCTCCTCCTCCAACTCTTCCAGCTGAAGCAAATCCAACCAGCGCCGGTCATCCAAAGGTCTCCAACTCAACCTTCTCCATGAACTAATTCAGGAGCGTGTGTATCCCCCTCTATTAATTCCGGGATATCGAAACCTTTATCAGCAGCGGTGTATAACTAGTATTTATGACTTTCCAATCCTCTTTTACTTATTTTATTCCTGGCGATTTGGCGCTCTTCTCTTCTTGGATGGGTGCCAGTAGTAAAAGATTGCAGCGAATTGATCTTCTTTATGCGTTTCGTTTCGCGCGTGCCCCTCAGGGAAGGCATCAAATCCTCTCCTCCTCCTTGCCCACTTACAGTTACTACAAAACATTCCCCTCAGAATCCTCGCCGTCGCCGCCTCTTTCTTCCTCCGGCTAAGATTTGATTTGATCCAGTAGTGGTAACCGCCGCTGCCCGTATGCGTCCCCAGTTGATTCCGAATTGGATTTTAGGTAGTACATGTTTCGATCCATCCATCACGGTCTGAAGAATCTCTGCTTTTTTGGTTTGGTTTCTCGATCAGGGGGGCATGCCGGGAGGAGGAGGAGGTGGAGGCGGCGGAGCGGCGGTCGTGGTGGTCGACGGCAAGGACGGGTACGCGGCGCCGGCGAGGGCGGCGCCGAGGAGCTTCCCGGCGAAGCTCCTCAGGCCGGTGCTGCTCTCCGCGGTGCTCGCCACCGGCTTCCTCGCCGCGGCGCTGCTGGTGTTCTTCGGCGGCGCCTCCTCCTCCTCCTACTACCGCCTCCCGAGGCTCGCCGTGCCGGACGCCCTGCTCCCCGCGTCGCCGGCGTGCGACAAGGAGGACGGGGACCAGCAGGGCGGGGCGGCGGAGCGGTGGTGGGCGCGGCCGCCGCCGAGGAGCGCGTGGCACAACATGAGCGAGGAGGAGCTGCTGTGGGCGGCGTCGTTCGAGCCCCGCGCGCAGCACCGGCGGCCGCCCGGACGGCGCGGGAAGACGCCCAAGGTGGCCTTCTTGTTCCTCACCCGCGGCCCGCTGCCGCTGGCGCCGCTCTGGGAGCGCTTCTTCAACAGCACCGGCACCAAAGGCAGGGAGCTCTTCTCCGTGTACGTGCACGCCACGCCGGGCTACCGCCTCGACTTCCCGCCGTCGTCGCCGTTCCACCGCCGGCAGGTGCCCAGCAAGGTACGCCCGCCGCGCCACGGCAGCTCTTGCAGTTGTGATCAAGTTTTGCTTCTTTCTCCGTCGGTCGTTTGGATGGGTCCGGCAACCGTCCGATCAGGATCGGACGACCCGGATACCGAGACGCGCGTGCGACGTGGCCTCTCTGGTTTCAACGACACCTAAGACAAATGACAAGTGCCGACGAGTGTGACACGATCGATCACGACTCACGAGAGGAGAAAGAGACGCTGAAAGTGGCACGGCATGGAGGAGCAGTGCTCAAAAGTCTTCTCTTATCAATCAAAGATGCCATGGCCGAAAAATCTTCTACCTTCATGAAAAAAAAAATATCCTCTTCACTTTCTACAACCTGTGTTCCGAATTTTGATTCCGGTAGTAATAAAGCTAGGATTCTTACCACCACAATAATCTGTACTGTATCTCAATTGGCTTTTTACAATGTGCATTCCGCCGATTTCTTATTTCGAAATGCGAAAATGTAATTCACTTTTGGTAACATTGTTGCAGCCGACACGGTGGGGCAACGTGAATGTGGTGGACGCGGAGCGGCGGCTGCTGGCGAACGCGCTGCTCGACTTCAGCAACGAGCGCTTCGTCCTCGTCTCCGAGTCATGCATCCCGCTCTACCCGCTCCCGGTGGTGCATGCCTACCTGACCCGCTCTCGGCACAGCTTCGTCGGCGCCTTCGACGACCCGAGCCCGCACGGCCGGGGCCGGTACCGTGCGGGGCTGGCCCCGGACGTGACCCTCTCCCAGTGGCGCAAGGGCGCGCAGTGGTTCGAGATGGACCGGCGCCTCGCAGTGTTCGTGATCGCCGACGACCGGTACTACCCGCGGTTTCGGACCGAGTGTCGGGCGCCATGCTACGTGGATGAGCACTACCTTCCCACCGTGCTCTCCATTGAGGCGCCGACGCAAATCGCCAACCGGACCGTCACCTTGGTCGACTGGTCCCGCGGCGGCGCGCACCCGGCCACCTTCGGTGCTGCCGACGTGACTGAGGACTTCCTGGGGATGCTGGTGGGGAAGAAGGGGAATGTTGAGAGGTGCATGTACAACGGGCAGCCGATCGAGGTGTGCTTCCTCTTTGCGAGGAAGTTCGCCCCCGCTGCTTTGCCGCAGCTGCTCAGCCTTTCCTCCAAGATCCTTGGGTACTAGCTATGCCTTTTACTAAATTGATTTTGGTCTGCTTATGTATAGCTCATACTCATTGAAGGGGAATAGAGGAATACAATTCTTTTTTTTATGTGTCACAAGAACAAAAGGATGAATGATCGAGTGGGTAGTTGTTTCTTAACCATTCATATTTCTGATACCTTAGGGCTCCTTTGATTCAAAGGAATTTATAGGATTTGATTTCTGGATGATTTAAATCTTTAGGATTTTTTCCCTATGATGGTCATTTGAATCATAGGATTGGATCACATAGAAATTTTTCCTATAGAATCTTTTGTACTGCATTTCATAGAAAATCTAACATCCACTCCAACCTCTTTTTATGATTCCTTTGTTTTTCCTGTGGCATCAAACACTCATTGCTAATCTTATAAGATTCAAGTGGGCATGCCACTCTAATCCTATACTTTTCCTATTCCTACGTTTTCAAAATTCTACAAATCAAAGAGGCCCTTAGAGTTTTTTTTTTCAATCAATACCTTAGAGCACACACACACGCATATATATATATATACCTGCTATTAAAGGGAATAAGTATTCTTGGTCCGTCACATATTTTTTTTGAAAGTACCTATACTTTTTAAGAATTAACCCACAATCTAGAAAAAACGGTTTGTTCCCGAAGTTTGTCTGTCCACGGGTGGGCTACACGCTCAGCTTCCTCACATGGGTCGAACTGGGCCGCCTTTGCTATTTTTTTTTGTCAACGGCAAGCAGCGAAAAATATGTATACTTGTGAAAGATTCAAACTCCAGACCTCAACTTTAAGCCGATAGTACCAACCAACTCACCTAGCCTATGATTTGTGCCAAAAACAAGGTCCTTTCCAAATTTTATAGTCTCACCTCGCTATTTGTGCCAAATTTCACCCATTTTTATATCTCCATGAATTGCCTAGAAAATAAGCAAGACGCCCCAAAACTAAAGCCCGTAAATTGTGTCTTTGCCTGCACTTGGAAGAGAGACCAAATAAAGGAAGGAATGAGGCATTATCCTAATTTCAAGGGGTGCATGACAACATCGGCACCAAGCAAAGGAAGGAGCCCTTCGGGTTTATTAGGCTCCCTTTTATTTTGCATCAAAGTTTGCCATGCATTTGAACTTATAAAATGTGAATTATATTTCATAATTATGCCATTTAAAACCTCTTTGAAATACAAATCCATCCACCCGCAAAAAAAAAGAAATACAAATCCATCAATCTAGTTTTTATAGCATATCCTATATATTTCTAGTCAAATAGATTGTTAAATTTGGACCCAAAATATAAGGGGTCTAATAAACCCGGACGGAGGGGGTACTAATTTGAATGACGTTATTGTGGGTGGCATTGCTGCTAATCTAAACAGACTCGTGGGATGGCGCTTATTTATTATGGCCTTAAAACAAGGAAATTAAATCTGGCAATAAAGGTAATTGTGGGCAACAAAGGCATTAAATCTCCCCTGAGCTAATAAAATAAAGTTGTAGTTATCCTTACGGCCTTATATATATATATATATATATATATATATATATATATATATATATATATATATATATATATATATATATATCATTTACGGGTATGTGTTCAAAAAAGGTATATTATGTTTAGGTATGTCACCATTAATATTACATCATTTACGTGTATTTTATATTGGTATATTATTTTCGGGTATAACTCAAATATCATTTACGAGTATGTCTTCAAGACATATATGTGTATTTTATTTTTGAGTATATTATTTACGGGTATGTCTCCCATACCATTACGGGTATGTATTCAAAAAAGTATTATATTTTGGGTATGTCACTGGTTACTGGTATATAATCGCCCAATGATATGAAACTGATAGTACCCAATGCAATTATGGATATGAGAAATTAAGAGTGTTCGATATATTTTTAGGTATGTGCATACTCATCATTAGACAAGTATATACCCTCACCTTGAAAATTATAAGTATATACCCAATAATACATAGGTAGTATACATAGTCACAAAGTGGGTATGATACCTAACTTTTGTCTACATAAATATGAAGGCATGGTACCAAATCAATTTCAGTATATAGTCGCAAATACATAGTGTAAAACTTCTGCGTGAAAATGTAATGAGAGAAGAAAAACAATAAAAGGAGATGTACTAATTGAGAGAATTTAAAACACTTAATTCTATGTCATACAAGGGAAGTCTTGCATGCGAATACTAGGAAACAAATCAGAATTTCTAGAAAACCCACTAACGGGTTGGACCCGATCAAGGTGCCCAGGCACCTAGGTGCCCCAAACGTTTTATCTATATATATATATATATATATATATATATATATATATATATATATATATATATATATATATATGTTATAGTTTAGGACACGCGCAGGTTTTTTTCTTCTTTTGAGCAAGATGAGCAGGTTATTTAACAAATGATAACTCCATTATAGCCTTTGAATGTATCCATCATATTCAAACATTATCAGAAAATTCGGAGGCTTATTGTGCTTACAAGCTTGACCCATCGAAGGCATACGACCGTGTTGATTGGGAGTTTTTGGAGAAGGCACTTCTTAAGTGCGGGTTCTCCCAGCACTGGATTTCTCGTGTCATGGCATGCGTCTCTTCAGTCAAGTATTCTGTGAAGATCAATGGCAAGTTGACGGAGACATTCACCCCTTCGAGGGGGCTGCGTAAAGGTGATCCCTTATCCCCCTTTCTATTCCTTTTTGTAGCAGATGCCTTGTCAACCCTCTTAAACAAGTCAATGCTAGAGGATGGTTTGAAAGGGGTAAGAATCAGAGAGGTGCTCGAGATATCTCACATTTTATTTGCAGATGACTCTCTCGTTATTTTTCCAAGCGTCTCAGCAGCAGGCAGTATTGGTGAAGGGTTTGTTGAACACTTACGCGGTGGCCACGGGCCAATTAATTAACCCATCAAAGTGCTCCATCCTTTTAGCGATCATTGCTCACGGAAGTCGTTCTGAAGTAAAGAGTGGTCTCGAAATTTCTCTGGAATGTTTTGAGACTATGTTTCTTGGTTTCCCAGTGCCAGAGTGGAGAATGCATCAAGGTAAATTTGAAACTATCCAAGAGAGGCTCCGGAACAGTTTGGTAGATTGGGGGAGCAGTATATGTCCTCAGCAATAAAGAGATACTTATCAAGTCAAGGGCCCAAGCAATTCCGACTTATGTAATGAGTGTCTTTAAGCTCCCCATGTACGTATGTGATGAACTCACACGTATGATTAAATCGATCTTGGTGGGGAGTGGAAAAAGGAAAAGGAAAATGGCGTGGCTTAGTTGGGAGAAGATGAGACTTCCGAAAGCCATGGGCGGCATGGGCTTCAGAGATATGAGAGCTTTCAACCAGGCTCTTCTTGCTAAACAAGCTTGGAGGCTTATTGAAACACCTGATAGTTTGTGTGCTAGACTGCTGAAAGCCAAGTACTTTGCTGCCGGCCATCTTCTTGATAAAGTATTCACAGGTAATGGCTCGGCGGTGTGGAAGGGAATTTTGCATGGGCTTGAGCTGTTAAAGAAGGGTATAATTTGGCGCTTTGGGAACGGAACGCTTATCAGGACCTGGAGAGATCCTTGGATCCCACGGCCGTACTCTTACAGACCTATCACCCCGAAGCGCAATTGTCGTTTTAATAGAGCTTCTGATTTCTTGGATATGAATGGTGCTTGGATGATGGACAGACTAAGAGATCATTTATGGGCAATGGATATAGAGCATATATTAAAGATACGGACTTCTTCGAGGTTGCGGACTGATTTTGTCGCGTGAGCGCCGGAGAAAAGTGGGATGTTCACGGTGAGGAGCGCTTACAAAGTGGCTACATGTGATCACGATGTCGCCCTTGCAGGAGGTTCTTCCAGCTACGAACCGTGTGGTCGACGCACGCTATGGAATTGCATATGGAAATCTTCTGTTCCCCAACGAATGAAAATATCAGCGTGGAAAGTAGCTACGGGGGCCCTCCCAACACAGAAATGTAAAAGGTTCAGACATCTCTCAACTAGATCCACGTGCCCCTTATGTGGTATTGAGGAGGAAGGATCCTATCATGCCCTGGTAGCGTGTTCTCATGCCAGAAATATTTGGATCAGCATGAGGACAAGATGGCCACTACCGGGAGATGAAATGCTCATTGACAATGGAAAGGAATGGCTGCTACATCTTCTGTCTAGGTGTTCAGAGAATACACGGGATATGATTGTTGGAAATATGCCCTAGAGGCAATAATAAATTAGTTATTATTATTATATTTCCTTGTTCATGATAATCGTTTATTATCCATGCTATACTTGTATTGATAGGAAACTCAGATACATGTGTGGATACATAGACAACACCATGTCCCTAGTAAGCCTCTATTGACTAGCTCGTTGATCAATAGATGGTTACGGTTTCCTAACCATGGACATTGGATGTCGTTGATAACGGGATCACATCATTGGGAGAATGATGTGATGGACAAGACCCAATCCTAAGCCTAGCACAAAGATCGTAGTTCGTATGCTAAAGCTTTTCTAATGTCAAGTATCATTTCCTTAGACCATGAGATTGTGCAACTCCGGATACCGTAGGAATGCTTTGGGTGTACCAAACGTCACAACGTAATCGGGTGGCTATAAAGGTGCACTACGGTATCTCCGAAAGTGTCATTGGGTTGGCACGAATCGAGATCGGGATTTGTCACTCCGTGTAAACGAAGAGGTATCTCTGGGCCCACTCGGTAGGACATCATCATAATGTTCACAATGTGACCAAGGGGTTGATCACGGGATGATGTGTTACGAACGAGTAAAGAGACTTGCCGTAACGAGATTGAACAAGGTATAAGATACCGACGATCGAATCTCGAGCAAGTACAATACCGCTAGACAAAGGGAATTGTATACGGGATCGATTGAGTCCTTGACATCGTGGTTCATCCGATGAGATCATCATGGAACATGTGGGAGCCAACATGGGTATCCAGATCCCGGCTGTTGGTTATTGACCGGAGAACGTCTCGGTCATGTCTATATGTCTCCGAACCCGTAGGGTCTACACACTTAAGGTTCGATGACGCTAGGGTTATAAAGGAAGCTTGTATGTGGTTACCGAATGTTGTTCGAGTCCCGGATGAGATCCGGACGTCGCGAGGAGTTCCGGAATGGTCCGAAGGTAAAGATTTATATATAGGAAGTCCTGTTTGACCATCGGGACAAGTTTCGGTCATCGGTATTGTACCGACCACCGGAAGGGTCCCGGGGTCCACCGGGTGGGGCCACCTATCCCGGAGGGTCCCATGGGCTGAGGTTAGAAGGATCCAGCCCAAAGTTGGCTGGGCGCCACTTCCCTAGGGCCCATGCGCCTAGGGTGAAGGGGAAACCCTAAAGGAAGATTCCCATAAGGGAAGGCACCTCCTAGGTGCCTTGGGGAAGGACTCCTCCCGGCCGCCCCTTGGAGATTGGATCTCCTAGGGGCTGGCACCCCCCTTGGGATCCCTATATATAGTGGGGTAGGAGGGCCTCTCAAACACACCTTTTGCCTTTGGTGCAGCCCTCCTCTCTCCCAAGTTCTTCTCCTCCTCCTCTCCCTTGGTGCTTGGAGAAGCCTGCGGGATTGCCACGCTCCTCCATCACCACCATGCCCGTTGTGCTGCTGCTGGATGGAGTCTTCCTCAACCTCTCCCTCTCCTTGCTGGATCAAGGCGAGGAGACGCCACCGGGCTGTCACGTGTGTTGAACGCGGAGGTGCCGTCCGTTCGGCACTAGGATCATCGGTGATTTGAATCACGGCAGTGCGACTCCATCAACCCCGTTCACTTGAACGCTTCCGCTTAGCGATCTACAAGGGTATGTAGATGCACTCTCCTTCCCCTCGTTGCTAGTTTCTCCATAGATAGATCTTGGTGACACGTGGAAAATTTTGAATTTACGCTACGTTCCCCAACGGTGGCATCATGAGCTAGGTCTATTGCGTAGATTCTTTGCACGAGTAGAACACAAAGTAGTTGTGGGCGTTGATTTTGTTCAATATGCTTACCGTTACTAGTCCAATCTTGTTTCGACGGTATTGTGGGATGAAGCGGCCCGGACCGACCGACACGTATTCTTACGTGAGACAGGTTCCACCGACCGACATGCACTTGGTGCATAAGGTGGCTAGCGGGTGCCAGCCTCTCCACTTTAGTCGGAACGGATTCGGCGAAAAGGGTCCTTATGAAGGGTAAATAGCAATTGGCATATCACGTTGTGGTTTTGCGAGGTAAGAAACATTCTTGCTAGAAACCCAAAGCAGCCACGTAAAACATGCAAACAACAATTAGAGGACGTCTAACTTGTTTTTGCAGGGTATGCTATGTGATGTGATATGGCCAAGAAGAATGTGATGAATGATATGTGATGTATGAGATTGATCATGTTCTTGTAATAGGATTCACGACTTGCATGTCGATGAGTATGACAACCGGTAGGAGCCATAGGAGTTGTCTTTATTTATTGTATGACCTGCGTGTCATTGAACAACGCCATGTAATTACTTTACTTTATTGCTAACCGGTAGCCATAGTAGTAGAAGTAATAAGTTGGCGAGACAACTTCATGGAGACACGATGATGGAGATCATGATGATGGAGATCATGGTGTCATGCGGTGACAATGATGATCATGGAGCCCGAAGATGGAGATCAAAAGGAGCAATATGATATTGGCCATATCATGTCACTACTATATAATTGCATGTGATGTTTATTATGTTTATGCATCTTGTTTACTTAGAACGACGGTAGTAAATAAGATGATCCCTTACACAAATTTCAAGAAGTGTTCTCCCGTGACTGTGCACCGTTGCTACAGTTCGTCGCTTCTAAGCACCACGTGATGATCGGGTGTGATGGATTCTTACGTTCACATACAACGGGTGTAAGACAGATTTACACAGCAAAAACACTTGGGGTTAACTTGACGAGCCTAGCATGTACGGACATGGCCTCGGGAACACAGAGACCGAAAGGTCGAGCATGAGTCGTATAGTAGATACGATCAACATGAAGATGTTCACCGAGTCGACTAGTCCGTCTCACGTGATGATCGGACACGGCTTAGTTGACTCGGATCATGTAATCACTTAGATGACCAGAGGGATGTCTATCTGAGTGGGAGTTCATAAGATGAGCTCAATTATCTTGAACATAGTCAAAAGACCTTTTGCAAATTATGACGTAAGCTCGCGCTTTAGTTCCACTGTTTAGATATGTTCCTAGAGAAAATATAGTTGAAAGTTGAAAGTAGCAATTATCGATCAAGAGAAAGCTTATGTCCTTAATGCACCGCTCGGTGAGCTGAACCCCAAAACATCGTTTGTGGATGTTGCGAACATCGGACATACACGTTTTGATAACTACGTGATAGTTCAGTTAAACGGTTTAGAGTTGAGGCACCAAAGACGTTTTTCGAAACGTCACGGAACATGAGATGTTTTGAGGGCTGAAATTGGGATTTCAGGCTCGTGCCCACGTCAAAAGGTATAAGACCTCCGACGATTTTCTTAGCCTACAAACTAAGGGAGAAACGCTCAATCGTTGAGCTTGTGCTCGATTAATGCGAATACAACAATCACTTAAATCGAGTGGGAGTTGATCTTCCAGATGAGATAGTGATGTTTCTCCAAAGTCATTGCCACCAAGCTGCTAGAGCTTCGTGATGAACTATAACATATCAGGGATAGATATAATGATCCCTAGAGGTATTCGCGTTGTTTGACATCACGAAAGTAGAAGTCAAGAAGGAGCATCAATGACGCTAGGGTTATAAAGGAAGCTTGTATGTGGTTACCGAATGTTGTTCGGAGTCCCGGATGAGATCCCGGACGTCGCGAGGAGTTCCGGAATGGTCCGGAGGTAAAGATTTATATATAGGAAGTCCTGTTTCGCCATCGGGACAAGTTTCGGGGTCATCGGTATTGTCTGGGACCACCGGAAGGGTCCCGGGGTCCACCGGTGGGGCCACCTATCCGGAGGGTCCCATGGGCTGAGGTTAGAAGGATCCAGCCCAAAGTGGGCTGGGCGCCACTTCCCCTAGGGCCCATGCGCCTAGGGTGAAGGGAAACCCTAAAGGAAGATTCCCATAAGGGAAGGCACCTCCTAGGTGCCTTGGGGAAGGACTCCTCCCGCCGCCTTGGAGATTGGATCTCCTAGGGGCTGGCACCCCTTGGGATCCCTATATATAGTGGGGTAGGAGGGCCTCTCAAACACACCTTTTGCCTTTGGTGCAGCCCTCCCTCTCTCCCAAGTTCTTCTCCTCCTCCTCTCCCTTGGTGCTTGGAGAAGCCTGCGGGATTGCCACGCTCCTCCATCACCACCATGCCGTTGTCTGCTGCTTTGGATGGAGTCTTCCTCAACCTCTCCTCTCTCCTTCTTTGGATCAAGGCGTAGGAGACGCCACCGGGCTGTCACGTGTGTTGAACGCGGAGGTGCCGTCCGCTCGGCACTAGGATCATCGGTGATTTGAATCACGGCATGCACGACTCCATCAACCCCGTTCACTTGAACGCTTCCGCTTAGCGATCTACAAGGGTATGTAGATGCACTCTCCTTCCCCTCGTTGCTAGTTTCTCCATAGATAGATCTTGGTGACACGTAGGAAAATTTTGAATTTCTGCTACGTTCCCCAACAATGATCATCATGCTTTGTTGGCGTATATGGCAGCTGCGGTCAGACCAAACCCATGGGAAAGAAGTTCCTCCAGCTCATGTAACCGTAGACTTCCTGGATAGCTACTATCGACCGGTCGAGTTAATGGGAGGTTTTCAACGAATGAAATCATCAAGGGAAGATGCCATCTTCGCTATCCCTCTTATGGTCGAGAAAACAGCGCCAGTTGAGCCATGGCGAATCGATGCAGGCAGGTTGCACTCTCTCGTGGATGGTTCCTTTAGTGCTTCGGACGGCTCGGCTGCTGGGATGGTCTTCGCGAGACAAAGACGGGTCACATCATCTTCTCGGCTTACCGTGTGATATTCAAGCAGCGACTCTCTGGAAGCCGAGATACATGCGATCATGCGAGGTATGGCATTGGCAATCCAACACTCGTCTTTACCGGTGGTTGTTCACCAGATTCAACAGAGGCGCTTTCTTGCTTGTTGAACCGGGGACTCGGCGCTCAGCTTATGGGCATTTGGTTAGTGAGATCAAAGAGTTAATGTCTGGTAGGGAGTTTTATCCGCAGAAAATTTCTCGTAGTCAAAATAGAGTTGCAGATCGTTTGGCCAATTATAGCCGCACCGAGAGCACAACTGCTGTGTGGTTGACCTCAGCTCCACCATGTATCGAGGAAATATGGCCTATTGATTGTAACAATGTTACTCATTAATAAAACTCCCTTATCCTTGCAAAAAAAAAACGGGCGCTAATTTTAGTGGACCGTCCATGTGCGCGTGCAACGCTCTGTTATGATGGTCCTCTGCCGTCCTATGTGTTGGAATCTTGCTGACGCCAATCCTATTCGGGGACCTCCTATTTAAGCGTCGCGCAACACCTAGTGGGCCGGTCCATGAACGCTCATCGCACCGAAGTATTGTAGCGCGAAAACCCATGAAAACTGGCTGTCACGGAGAATCGAACTAAGGTCACAACATTCCTGAAAGAGGTTGGCTACCATCGTACCGTCTCTGCTAGTGACTGAGTGCAATGCGCATGCATTAATAACATTTGTAGCCATGCTATTTGAGTCAAACTCGCATATTCAAAAAGAATATAAATTTTAAAAAGTTCACTAATTTAAGCAAAAATACAATAATTTTAAAATTTATAGTGAGTTTTAAAAAAGTTCACCGATTTTGAAAAGATATAGTGAGTTTGAAAATTTCCTCAATCTTAAAAAAAGTAGATCAATATTGAAAACAAATCATAAATTTCAAAAAAGTTCATCAATTTGAAAAAAAGTTCACAACATTGATTTTTTTTCAAGATTTTGAAAAGGTTCATTGGGTTTGTAAAAAGTTTATAAATTTGAAAAAAGTTCATCAATTTTGAAATATATTCGTCAGTTTGGAAAAAAGTTTATCAATTTTGAAAAAAATTCATTGATTTTGAAAAAAATCATCAGTTTGAAAAAATATCAGCCAATAGAATTTATATAATCTATTTGAAAAATTCTACAAAAACTAAAAAAGTTCATCACTTTTCAAAAAAGTTCATCCAATTTGAAAACAATTCTGAAATTTAGAATTTTTTAATGAACTTGAATAAATATTCATCGATTTTGAAAAAAACTTAAAAATTTGAAAACTAAACCTCTTATTAAAGAAAACATAAAAATGAAAAATAAAAACCAAATAAATAATATCCATAAATGAACCGAGAACCCGCAAAAAAAACCTGTGAACTGAAGAAAGAAATAAAAGAGAAAGAATAACAAATGTACATGAGAGGGTAAGGTAGCCTAGTGGTTGCTGCAGTACGCTTAGAAAACAGAGCTTGTGAGTTCAAACCCAACGATCGCACCATTTTTTATTTTTAATAGAGGTTAAAGAGAAGGAATATGGGCGGCCGAGAGAGGAGCGACAGGTGCGCGCCAGTTTACAGTTTGTACTGTAATCGGGCGCGTGAAGCACGGAATAGGAATTGCCCCTATTCATTGCCTATGGTTACACGCAAATTTGCAAATCGGCACACACCCTGTTTCCTTCTATTGTTTCTCCTGGGTCGGGCCATATATGAACGAACATTTCCGAGAAGCTCCGAACAGGTTTAGGGAAGCCTCTTAGTTTTGGTTTTTAGGCCTGGTTTTTGTCCAGTTTTTCCTTCTTCTATTTTCTTTTTTTACTTCATATTCAAATGCATTAGAATATCCAATTTGTGGACTCTTCATTTTTGGGAAATTTTTTAAATTTTGATTTACAATTTTTCCTCAAAACTAATATTTTTTTCAAACTTGTTAACCTTTTCTCAAACTCATGAATTTTTTTCTTTCAAATTATATGGATTTTCTAAAACTGATGAACTTTTTCGAACTTTAAAACTATTTTTCAAAATCAATGAACTTTAGAAAAATTAGTGTTCTTCTTTCAAAATTTGATGAAATTAATTTTTAAAATCGATTATTTTTTCAAATCCTTGATTTTCTTTTCCAAAATCCATGAACTTTTATAAATTCATGATTTTTTGGAACTTTTTTTAATTTGCTAATTTTTTTAATTATTATTTTTAGATTTTTTGCTTTTTGTAAAGTCAACGGTTGACCGGTCAACTAGTGAACCATGGTGCGTCAGTGGTTTGTTTGATTTTTAGGCAAGTCAGTGATCGTTAGTTTTTTAGTGGTAGCAATTGTTTTTCCTTTCCTTTTGTGATTGTTTGGTGATCGTGTGAGCGCCGGATCGTTAATTGGCGCAAAGAGTGCCAATTAGGAGCTCCCTCTTGCTTGCCAGCCTGTTTTGTTGGAGTTGGTCAGGTTGAGTCAAATCCATTCTTTCTTTTCCTCGGAATGAGGTTGATTGCTACTGACGACTTGAATGCATTTCCTTTTCTTTTTCTTTTCTTAGTTGAAAAATACGCCTTTAGTTTTTTCTTGACTCAATAAAAGATGCTTTGTTAGTTTGAGGGGTTGATCCAGACAAGAGAAACATTTGGTGGGAGCACCCTAGGGTGGAGGGAGACGAAGAACTAAACATCCAAGGTCATATTTTTTTGTTAAATTCTCGTCCGTTTGTCCGCGTGGCAATCTAGGCCTACGCGGCTCAGCCAATCATGTGGTTAACAACTTATTAAGAATTGTTTGCAAAAAAAAAAGAATTAGGACTCCGGTTTGCATTTCAGAACTTTTACTTATGTAACGGGATTGAGAATGCATGAATTGATCTATTGAGTTGGTAGTTTTTGCTTGACCTTTTTGCAAGTTTGATTGATCACCAAATGGGGCGCGACTAGCTTATGCTAGGTGGCGGACCTTGTCTTTCATGGAGTGTGATTATTGAGTTATGTGTTCTACAAACCATACTCCAATTGCTTGTGATCATTAATATTCAGAATTACTTTAACTGTTTAGAGAATACCTGATTTGTGGAATCATACATTCATTTTTTTAGGAAAGTAATTATTATTTTCTTGAATACACTTAGGTTTTCCATGATTAAGGAAGTTGTGTTGATTATCATTGCAATAGAATATACTTTGTATCTATATTGGTAATCGAAAGAAACTAGATAATATATTAGGTTACAACACTAATAATGACACAAGAGATTAGATGAAATTTGGCATGGTCATGACGTATTGCTCACATGTGTGTGTTTAAGGGACTGCAGTTAGAATGCTTTCAAAGATGAACTATATCGTGGTTGTAGTTTAATTTGGACATTATCTGAAAACTAGTTCTTATATGTATAAGAGACAAACTCTTTGAAAAAATCAGTCTAAGAAGACGGTCCTTTAAAAATGATCATCCCCATAAATACTTTGTATTATTTCATTTTAATGAATACATAACGCTGTTGCTATGTTAACCCCTAAAAATATCAGTAATCAACATCATTTGCCTCCTTAGTTCGGTGGACTTTATCCTTTCATCTTTTATGGAAAAACATCCAATCTATTCATATTCAATCATGGTAGTACAATGAACACCAAAAATAATGAAAATTACACCCAGATCCGTAAACCAACTAGCGACGACTACAAGCACTGAAGTAAGCCTTAGGCGCGCTTCCAACACCGCCCCTTCCTCACCGGAGCCAGGCAAAACTTGTTGTAGTAGACAATGCTACTTCTTGAGCTTGTGTCGATTTTTCCCTTAAAGAGGAAAGGGTGATGCAGCAAACTAGAGATAAGTATTTTCCTCAGTTAAGAACCAAGGTATCAATCCAGTAGGAGGCACAAGCAAGTCCTCAATATATGCACCTGCACAAACTAACAAACACTTGCACACAACACGAAAAAGGGGTTGTCAATCCCTTCACGGTCACGAACAAGAGTGAGATCTAATAGAGATAGGTATAAAAGATAAATAAAAGAGCAAACTAAAGTAAATATAAATAAATTGCAGCAAGGTATTTTTGGGTTTTTTGTTTATAGATCAGAAAATATATGATGGAAAATAGACCCGGGGGGTTTCACTAGAGGCTTCTCTCTTGAAAGAAAACATACGGTGAGTAAACAAATTACTGTTGAGCAATTGATAGAAAAACACATAGTTATGACGATATCTAAGGCAATGATCATGAATATAGGCATCATGCCTCTGACAACTAGACCGAAACGATTCTGCATCTACTACTATTACTCCACACATTGACCGACTCCTGCCTGCATCTAGAGTATTAAGTTCGTAAGAACAGAGCAATGCTTTAAGTAAGATGACATGATGTAGAGGGATAAACTCAAGCAATATGACATAAACCCCATCTTTTTATCCTCGATGGCAACAATGCAATACGTGCGTCGCTACCCCTTCTGTCACTGGGTGAGGACACTGTAAGATTGAACCCAAAACTAAGCACCTCTCCCATTGCAAGAAAAACCAATCTAGTTGGCCAAACCAAACTGGTAGTTCGAAGAGAAATACAAAGGTATCTTAATCATGCATAAAAGAGTTCAGAGAAGTCTCAAATAATATTCATAGATAATCTAATCATAAATCCACAATTCATCGGATCTTAACAAACACACCGCAAAAGAATATTACATCGGATTGAACTCCAAGAACATCGAGGAGAACATTGTAATTGAAGATCAAAGAGAGAGAAGAAGCCATCTAGCTACTAGGTATTGACCCTTAGGTCTGTGGTAGTAGACTACTCATGCTTCATCGGAAGGGCGGCAAGGTTGATGTACATGCCCTCCGTGATCGAATCCCCTCCGGCAGGGTGCTGAAAAAGGCCCCAAGATGGGATCTCACGGGAACAGAGGCTTGCGGCGGCGGAAAAGTATTCTTGTGTGATGAAAACATTCTTGTGCATGATGAGAACATTCTTGTGTGACGAAAATGAAGCATGACTAAACTATATGATTTTGTAGGGATGAACTTTCTTTGGCCATGTTATTTTGAGAGGAGATAATTGCTTAGTTAGTATGCTTGAAGTATTATTACTTTTATGTCAATATTAAACTTTTATCTTGAATCTTTCAGATCTGAATATTCATACCACAATTAAGAGAATTACACTGAAATTATGCTAAGTAGCATTCCACGTCAAAAATTTTGTTTTTATCATTTACCTACTCGAGGACGAGCAGGAATTAAGCTTGGGGATGCTTGATACGTCTCCAACGTATCTATAATTTTTTATTGTTCCATGCTATATTTTATTCTGTTTTGGACATTAATGGGCTTTATTATACACTTCTATATTATTTTTAGGACTAACCTATTAACCAGAGGCCCAGCCCAGAATTGTTATTTTTTGCCTATTTCAGAGTTTCGCAGAAAAAGAATACCAAACGGAGTCCAAACGGAATGAAACCTTCGGGAACGTGATTTTCGGAACGAACGTGATCTAGAGGACTTGGACCCTACGTCAAGACATCAACCAGGAGGGCACGAGGTAGGGGGCCCGCCTACCCCCTGGGCGTGCCCTCCACCCTCGTGGGCCCCATGTTGCTCCACCGACGTACTTCTTCCTCCTATATATACCTACGCACTTCAAACTACGGACACGGAGCCAAAAACCTAATTCCACCGCCGCAACCTTCATTACCCGTGAGATCCCATCTTGGGGCCTTTTCCGGAGCTCCGCCGGAGGGGGCATCCATCACGGAGGGCTTCTACATCAACACCATAGCCTCTCCGATGATGTATAAGTAGTTTACCTCAGACCTTCGGGTCCATAGTTATTAGCTAGATGGCTTCTTCTCTCTTTTTGGATCTCAATACAATGTTCTCCCCCTCTCTTGTGGAGATATATTCGATGTAAACTTCTTTTGCGGTGTGTTTGTTGAGGCCGATGAATTGTGGGTTTATGATCAAGTTTATCTATGAACAATATTTGAATCTTCTCTGAATTCTTTTATGTATGATTGGTTATCTTTGCAAGTCTCTTCGAATTATCAGTTTGGTTTGGCCTACTAGATTGATCTTTCTTGCAATGGGAGAAGTGCTTAGCTTTGGGTTCAATCTTGCGGTGTCCTTTCCCAATGATAGTAGGGGCAGCAAGGCACGTATTGTATTGTTGCCATCGAGGATAACAAGATGGGGTTTATATCATATTGCATGAGTTTATCCCTCTACATCATGTAATCTTACTTAAAGCGTTACTCTGTTCTTTTGAAATTAATACTCTAGATGCATGCTGGATAGCGGTGGATGTGTGGAGTAAAAGTAGTAGATGCAGGCAGGAGTCGGTCTACTTGTCTCGGACGTGATGCCTATATACATGATCATACCTAGATATTCTCATAACTATGCTCAATTCTATCAATTGCTCAACAGTAATTTGTTCACCCACCGTAATATTTATGCTCATGGGAGAAGCCACTAGTGAAACCTATGGCCCCCGGGTCTATTTTCCATCATATTAATCTCCCGTCAACAAGTTATTTCTAGCGTCGTCTTTATTTTGCTTTCTTTACTTTGCATATTTATCATAAAAATACTAAAAATATTATCTTATCATATCTATCAGATCTCACTCTCGTAAATGACCGTGAAGGGATTGGCAACCCCTTTTTTGCGTTGGTTGCGAGGATTTATTTGTTTGTGTAGGTGCGAGGGACTCGTGCGTGGCCTCCTACTAGATTGATACCTTGATTCTCAAAAACTGAGGGAAATACGTATGCTACTTTGTTGCATCGCCCTTTCCTCTTCAAAGAAAAACCAACGCAGTGCTCAAGAGGTGGCAAAGACACGTCGTCGTCAGTCTAACTTTCACATGAACCCACTTGATAGTACAGTTTGCTATATATCGACTTAATAGGAGAAAATGAAACTAGTAAACAAAGATATACACAACAACTTCATAACCATCGCTGGGGAATTCCAAAGACTTCATTGTATCACATAACTTTTAAGGGTCATACTAGCCAATTAAACCAAATCCTTAGGTCTTTCACATGTGTTTACAAACACATTAGTCCCTTAATTGTTTTCTCATTTAATCATCCAATATTCTCATGGGACACTACAGGGATCCGAAAGGGAATCCCCGAATGTAAAGAAATACTCCCTCCGTCCCATAATATAAGAGCGTTTTTTACACTAGTGTAGTGTCAAAAACGTTCTTATATTATGGGACGGAGGGAGTAGTTCTCATGATTTCAAAATCGGGAAAATTTATAGAAATAGGATCAAGGCAATAGAACATTGAAGGCCCTAGACGGGCTTCTGCCTACCTCTATATAGAGGGGTGTACGTCTATATCTCGCTTAAAGCGACACAGACGGTAGCCTCGCCTGAAGTGAGAGTCTGGTCGACCAACCCAATAGCAACGTTTGGGTTCATTATTTAGGTGTGTTTCGTTCGTTTTAATCATTTTCCTTTTTTTAGTTCTGCTTATATTTTTTGAATATTCTAAATGCATATATTTCAAAAAATAATTTACTTTATTCTTTAAATTTGTTGATCGTGCCTTTAAAAATGTTCATGTAGTGTAAAATTATGTCCATGCATTTAAAAAATATTCATACCATTGAAAGAAGTTGTAAAATGTACACGAATTTCAAAAACTTCATATTTTTATAAAAATATTTCTAACCATTCAAAAAAAATAACAAAAGTTGACACATTTAAAAAATGCTTCTCTCCATTCATGACATATTTAAAAATGTTTACACAATGAAAATATGTTTGTGCAATTTATTTAAAAAAAGTTTCAGACCATTCAGAAAAATGTTCAGAGTTACAAAAAAATGTCTGTGACATTTTAAAATATGTTTATAAAATGTAAAAACAATGTCCATGTAATTTTATAAAAATGTTTCATACCATTCAAAATAAATGTTTTCACACTTAACAAATGTTTTTGAAGTTATAAGAAAAATTCATGGCATTCTTGAAAATGGTCAATATGTGTTAAAAAATGTTCAGTATGCATCTGATAAGTGCTACACATTTAATTAAGAAAATATTTAATGTGTATTGAAAATCTGGTCAACATCAATCTTAAAAATACCCAACATGTAAATTAATGTTCAACGTATTATATTAGTTTACAAAGGAAGTACAATAAACTAATAGTAGGCATAAGACTTTTAAGAGAATAATCCAATTCTCGGGTTGGAAACGTATAATCATTGTTTTCTCGTCCAAAGTCCTCGCTTGTACAACAGCCAGTCACAACGAAAATAATACTGCATGAATTAGACAATAGCCTGTGAAAACGTAGTAGTGTCATAACTGTTTATTCAGAATCTGGGAGAATGATATATCCTTGTTCATACAGCTCAAGAATAATAAATGTGCATTACTGCGAAATCCAAATTGAAAAAGGATCCTTTGCAGTTCAAACCAAGATATTAAACGGCTGGACCCTCAGCAAGAACAAATCCGCTGACTTCAAAGGATATTCAAGGGCATAAGGTTGAAAACATAAAAAAAATATGATACATCCCACATCAAATCGTTCAACACAGATTAAGATCGAAGATGAAGATGATACATCCAGACAGAAAACCTATTTCGGGATACTTGCTGCTACAAATTAGTCATCCACCACGCTTGACACCAGCACTGACAGCCGAGTGTTGCCCTCGCCCACTTGAAGACGAGCAAAGAATGGCAGCCGTCTGCACTGCCCACGGGGTGTGAGCAACGAAGGGCGTTGCCCGGAAGAAAATGAAGCTGGCGAGAACGATGAAAAAACTACCACATTAACGTACCCGAAGATCTCCCAAGCCTAAATAATTTGTAGAACGTAGCGTCAACTCTGTTATGGGGCAGGATAGGGGGCCACTTCACCATATTATATCTGTTCAATTTTTATTTATAGTTGAATACGTATATTCGGGGACAAAGCACCCATTATGCTACTCTTTTTTTAGCAGAACTAATTGTCTTACTATACACCAAGCCTGACACTAACACTGATCTTATGCGAAATAGGCTGACAGATCCACTTATGTGGCCCAAGAGATAAAGAAAAGAAAAAATGATAAAAAGTGGAGATGCGGGGGATCGAACCCCGTGCCTCCCGCATGCAAAGCGGGCGCTCTACCATTTGAGCTACATCCCCATATGTGTTAAAATTGCATGTAGCCTTTACTAAACATAAGCTAATCCCCGCTAATGCTACATGGTAATCCGAGGAACCAGCCGAGCACACTGGCAATCCAGCCAGACAAGTAGATGGATGTCACACCAACGAACGGACGGATTAAAAAAATATTCAAATTGAGCCGCCGACGCCGTCCGGTCTATGTGTTTGTCCTGTTATCAGTTGATAGTGAAACCCGGTCCCGTCGGAGGTGGTATGGAACTTCACCGGTAAACCAAACCGTGGGTTGGTCAAGCCAGGTGTGGCAGGAATTGTTTTCTTTTTTTTTTTTGCCATCAAATCAGAGAGCTTTTATTCAACAAAGGAGTTCCTAGGGCAATCAGCCAGCAGGCTTGATACCAGGAAACTCGGGGTTTTGTCGAGCCAACTTTCGGTCACATTCAGAGTGCAAACATGCTTAGCACAAAGATGTGCCGGTAAGTTTGCCGACCGATTTACATGCTGAATCATAAATACAGGAAAATTATAGACTAGCTCTCCTATTTCTTCTAAGATAGGTGCCACAATTGATCGAGAATTATGGCGAGTGTTCCAGAGTGTCACCAATTTCAGACAGTCCACTTCCATATCACATGCGTTAGACCCCGTAATCCAGCAAATCAGGCTCCTTCTCGCATTGCCAAAGCTTCAACAATAAGTGGGTCAGAGATGCCCACGAATGGTTTGCACCAAGCCCCCAAAAGTGCAGTGCAGGAACGAGCAACGCCACCTGCACCCCCCCTTCCATCTGAAAAATTCAGTGCCCCATCAGTAGTAATCTTGATCACCCCTTGTTCTGGTGGTCTCCAACCATGTCCAGGAAGAACTATGGGTGTATTGCGTGGCAGCTCAAGTAGGGCTAGGGCCTCCTTAGTAGCTCGAAGAGCTGCTGTCGGGTTCCTACCATCTTCTCCATGTTTAATACGGTTGCGAGAGTGCCAAATCGTCCACATGATGGTGATGATCTTCGGTCGATCATCTTCTGAAAACCGAGTATCACATAAAATATCCCGAGACCAAGAGACCGGGTGAAGTGGAGGTAGTCTGATGCCAAACCAAGCAAACGCTTCGTCCCAGAAGCGCTATGCATGAGAGCAGTGAATAAGTGCATGCATGAGATCTTCCTCCATGGCCAAGCAAACGTTGCATCTATCAATGACTGCAATATGACGGTGTTTGAGCATGCACTCATCAGGCAGGATCCGTCGAAGTAATGCCACCAAAACACGCGAACCTTTGGGATAATTTTGTGTTTCCACACTCCATTGTTGTGTTTCATCTCTTGAAGCTCCGGTATCCGCCCCTTCTCCTAGAGCAAGATGCTCGTTCTGAGTCATTAGAGCACGGTAAGCCGATTTAACTATATAGTTACCTGAAGTCTCAAAGGCCCAAGCAAAAAAAATCATCACCACCCCCACACCTGATTGGTATGTTGAGGATCGCATCCGCATCTGGGGCAATGAAATTTGACCAAACTAGCTCCTGCCGCCGGGACCAGTTATCCGGACCAATGAGATCCGACACCAATTGGACTGTGGCAGGAATTGTTCGTGCGATTAGGTTAGACAGGAGCCTTTGCACGAGCTGGTAGTGGACTAGTGGTAGGCGGCATTCTAGCATGCCGGTGACGGTGGTGGTGGTCGACCTTGTTGACCGACATGCCGGTGTGCAGCGTGGGTCAGGTCAAAGATGCTGCCCCGTTTGATTGCCATCCATCCATCCTCGTGGATTTGTCGCATGTACCAAGTATTTTCACGTAGACCGGCACGCAAGGAAATTTGCTGGGCACCCTGATTGTTCGGCGGCGATCGTCATGCATGCACACGCATGTGAGTAGCGTCACTAGATCGAGACCGCTGGGCACCGACTCTCACGGTTTGAGAAAAGAGCCGTCCGATCCTACTAGAATCTTAGACCTAGGCCATCCCCTCATAGTATATTTTTTCCATACGCCATATCTCTACTTTAATTAAAGGGGGATCGACCATCGTGATGGTTCGACCTCGGTCGATCTCCCCCTCCAATCGCTATTGACACATCCTCCCACCCACGTCCTCTCACCGACTTTTTTCAATCCCTCCGAAACAAGAGAACCAAGCGGTTCAATCAACCTCTGCTTCCACCACAAAACCAGAGCATCGATCCTTGCTCAAAGAATACTAGCTGAATGCCCGTGCGTTGCCACGGAACAATAAATTTAGACATGAGACATTGCTAAAAAAATCAAATAAATTTTCATTCATATATGTTTTGAGAATAGAGTTGTATGTGCCATACATGTATTTCTTGCAATCAATTCAAAACAAATCAAACATATATCCCTTCCATGTAGTTCTTTGCGAAGTCAATTCGCTGCATGCAAGAAAATTAGGAAGTAGGTAGTTGGCTAAGGTTTAAAATGTAGAACCGGCAAACTTGATGATATGCATGCTCATAGTTTCCTGTCGATCGAGTGTTGCTCCTCTAGTTATTGAACATCCGATCTTGTTGCCAGCCTCTTGGATAAGTAGATTCATTTGCAAAAGCTTAGCTTCTTAGTGTCTGAATTCAGGAGGAACTGTACATAAGTACTTGGGCTGGTGTAGTACGTAGCACGTTTTCCACTCATATCTAGACACGACATAATGCTTGCTATCTTTGAACATTGTCCATTCTGCAAGGCTATTTGACTGTCGTCAATATGACTGCACTTGGTGGCTTTGGTATTGGTACCAACAAAGGAAAGTGATTTTTACCAATTCATTATCCCATCATGAAACAAACCATGTGGCAAACAACTGAAAAAGCACATCTCACTTCAAAATACTTAAACTATATTTGTTCCTGATTTAAAAAAATACAAATTTTATATGTGATGAGTCAAATATATAAAAATTAGCCCATTTGATACGCACGAAATGAAATCACTCATAAAAAACCCCCAGTTCTGATCGAAGTGTCTCACCGGTTCTTGTCCAGCTACATCACTTCTCTACTCGCCATTAAGCTCCACCCGGATGCTGATCATGTCAAAGGTAAACAGGTGATCGTGGCTGCGAATTATGTGCCTCAGACCATACATGAGATAACGCCAAAGCCACGATGGGATGCTCCTGATGTTGCTCATGCTAAGCTGAATATTGATGGTGCTTTTGTCAAGGAGGATGGCTCGGCTGGTGCGTGGATGATTCTCCGTGACCATGAAGGTGCGGTTATTTTTGCTACGACGCGTGTGCTCTTTAATTGTGCTGATGCACTGGAAGCTGGGATGGCTGCGATGGACGAAGGACTCCGGTTGGCTCTCCACTGGTCGAACCTACCACTGGTGGTGGAAACAGATTGTGCTGAACTGCTCCAGTTGATTCAGTCGAGGGATGTAGATAGATCACGTTACACGTATCGAGTTAGTGAGATCAGAATGATTCAGGCTCATGAGAGGAACATTAGTCTAGCTAAGATCAGTCGGCATGCTAATGCTGCTAGCCACACCCTTGCTTTTATGGGACGGGTGCAACAGCGAACTGCATGTTGGCTTCGAAATTTCCCCGAAGAGATATCTAGCATAGTTAAGTCTGAATGTAATCATCTCGTTTGATTAATGAAAGTTCCTTCTCCCGCAAAAAAAAAAAAACTTTCAGTTACTCTGATCCAGAAGACTGGTTACAAACTGGTCAAAGAAGCAAACAAAAGAAAAACTCATCACTGAAATAACAAGCACGATCACACGACCCACGAACAGACGTCACACACGACCACGCCCCCGTCTCTTCCATCCCCTCGCTCCCCGCTCCCTAGGTCGTTCTCTCCCGAGAAATAATCGCCGCTCCCTCGAGGAAGGCGGCTGCCACCAAATCCTCCAATCTCTCGCCACAGACTACGACGTGCCCCGCGCGCAGGTCTGCGACTTCATGCGGCAGTACATGACCGTCTCCGCCATCGGGATGCGGCAGTACATGACCGTCTCCGCCATCGGGGAGGGTAGGGATGAGCAGCCGGGCGGATAGAGAGAGGCTGGCGGCCAAGGGTCCGACATCGGCTTTGTACCGTATGGATCGGGCCTCCGGGATGCCCTCCGGCCTAGGTAAACCGGGTTCCTCGAGGCCATGAATGCATAACCTGGCGGCCTCCAGCTCCTGAGAAGCTCCACGTAGTCATCCGAGACGATCTGCTCGCCTCCTTCCTGGGTGAGATTGATATTGTCAATGCCACGATTATTGTTGTGATACTGCCGACATAATCCTCTTGTTGGTTCTCTTGTGTAATTAGCACTTGAAAATATGTAGTGCAGGTAGGAGAACGGTACAGCGTTGTGTGCATCTGATGGTTGACGTGGCTCAGCCCAGCGGCTCTAGAGCTCCACCAGATAACCTGTGATGATCCTGCCTCCTTGCTGGAGAAGATAGTGGTTTATGAAGTTTGTGTCCGACTTGCCTTTAAATTGTTCAATATGCCCTCTTGTGGTTTCGTTGATGATTTAGTTCTAAATTTTCAGCCTGTGGATACAATCAGGAATCTGATAGACTTGGAGAAAAGGCTGGTGTTTTAGCACATTGTTTTGGCTACTTTCGTCCGGCGATTCCAGGTTAGTTGGAACATCTTGTTTCTGATTCTGATTTCTGCACATTGGGACTATTACTCCTGATGCTACAACTGAAACATAAAAAACTGTAACCATGCATAGGAATTTGGTTAATGAGTCCATCTCACACAAAAGCTTGCATGCATTGGCACAATGGTACTGTTGGTTTATATGTTACGACGTGCACATCAATTCACACTCTAGGTTGAGCCATCCATATGATTGTTTAGTCCATATTGTTAACGTCACACATGCCATGATTTTTTTATTACTTATGAAATTTCGGTAATATCATTTCAACTGCCCTCGTCTGAAACTAATAAGGTATTACTTTGTTTATATAATGTACGTAGATTAACCTTTGAATATCCTCTTTTATCCTTTTCTTTCAGGGGTTAACCAGGTAAAAAAAAATGAAAGCATGTTGCATAATTAGAATGGTTGACCACAGTTGATGTCAGTAACCATGTGTAGAACCTGAACTCATAACGTGTTAGACCTGATGGTTACTTAGTAGAAAAAGATATAATGGATTTGTAGGGTTCCAATAAGGTTCCTAAGCTGAAGGTACACACCTCTTGCTTAACATATTTCTTGAATCGATGTTTAATTATTTTCATTCCTTTGATGCTTAGGTTGGTGCTGTTTTTGTCAATTTTGTACCAAGAGAAGTAGCATGAGGATCTATACTGGAAGCATTCTTCCATTGACGTAAAATTTTACATACATGTAAAGATTGGATTATGCATGGTGTATAATGGAAAATAATACAAACTATTTTGAGCTAATAGTTGTCTCATGTTTGTCTTTCAATATAGAAAAGAAAAATGCATTTCTATTGGCAACCTTTCATTTGTTTGCAAACTCATAATGTAATGATGATGGAAAATACAGTTGCATCTTTACATGCATGATCTGTTGTGAAGATAGTACCGATTAGTAAAAAAAAACTAAGTTGTGTTCTAAACTTTGGATTGAAATTACATAGCATGGTATTGATAGATATATGTTCTGTTTAAATTCTAAGCTTTATTCAAGCCCCTTCACCCTATCTAGGTATGGGTTGATCTGAAATGTGAGGCAAATCCAGCACATTGGTTCACATTATTATGTGTGGGTTGCAGCGATATTGTGATTGTCACATGTCTTCCTTGATTATCTATTTTTTTAGAAGTTCCTCGATTGTCTATGTTAAGGTGTGCCCTTAATGTGTACCCACTTCTCATAGGAAACAACAATTCATTGGAGTTGGAGAAATGCACACATAACAACAAAGCTACACTAAGCCGGAGGCACAAATGGAAGACTGGTCGGTCAAAGAAGTAGCCAAGCATGATGAAGATCACCATCACACTTTATCTTCTTGTATTTCGGTTGGGACTTAAGGTGTAGAGAAACGAACATGTTGATCGCCGTTTAGGGAGAAAATCATTGGAGTTTGTGAACGAATTTAAAAAAATGGATACAATCACAATATGGGCGTTATCTATCAAAATCTAGATTGTTCAGAAAAACACACATAGACATGGGTGTTACCGATCTATAAAAATGCAAATGGTAAGCGCTAGCTTATTAAAAAACAGTATAACACACCTAGCTACGAGCCTCCACGGCGCTTTGAGACTCTCAGCCATCAGATCCCTCGAACGTACGACCGAGATCAGCTCTGGTCGTCCCAGGTCGCTCACGCACTTCGCTCACCGTTTAGCGGGCCGCTGCTCCGTGGAACGAACTACGTTTTTCGTCCATAATTGGGCCGTAAGGTAGGCCCAGGTCCAGTCTATCAGACCACCTAAAAAATCCACCACATACAAATGCGTACTCCTTTTCCTGTTAATCTCCTTCATCATCGAGCGAACCCTATATGCGTCATGGCCGCCGCCTCTGCCATGCCCTTCTGCTAGCTGCTCCTTCCCTGTCACCAGTGCCGCGACCATGCCTTTCCCGTAGCCCACCTTCGATGCTCTCTGTTCTTGGCTGCATCCCGTACGATATAGCAGCAGCACGAGATCACAAGAGGGAAGGATGTGGAGGCGGCACAAGAACGCAAGAGGAGAAATAGCTGTCTCTCTGGATCCATGGAAGACGGCGATACGATCTGCACCCATCCACCGTCGTGGCCATCTTGTCCTACCATTTCGCCGGCTGTGCAGCGGCATCCAGATTCGGAGGTGGCCTCCGTGGAGGCGCATCCACAACTTCTCAACTCCTTTCCCCTCACCTTCATGGCTGCACCAAACCTAGCACGTTTGGTGAAGAAGCCCTCTCTCTCTCTCTAACATGGGAAGGTGGGAGTAGGGGAGTAGTGTTACAATCTATCCCTGCACTACCCCTTCTGCAGAACTATGTAAGTAACCTGATCGACAATTCCCATTGAACATATTTATCTGATGATTATGCTCAATTCTCTCAGGAATTTTATTCACCTGCTTAGTGATGCATGATTAATTTTCTCATGTACCTAGCTTTCTAGAAATGTATGATATATGCATATTCACCATGTGCAGTCTTTTGGCACATAAGTATGTTTATGTTTAAGAAAATCTCAGCATCAAAACCATGGAATCATTATATTATTGTTATTAGGAAAGAGAATATCAAAGCTAAGGGACAAAGAAGAAGGGAAGAATGCAAGTGTCGGTGAGCTGTGCCAGGATGAAGATGAATTATGCATGGAACAAATCTGGATCCATGGTCATGACACGGCATGTCAGGCGTCCGGCAAGATATGAGGTTTGCTAGCTTTGCTCTTTAATCTCTAATTATCAATGCATACATAATTTCACCAGACTAAGAGTATCATGGTTAACACACTTGTTTAACCTTGGCAGTACACACAAAGAAGAGATACTGATGCTCCAAGATCCTAGCTTTCTTTTCCTTTTTTTTCCGCATGGCCATGGTCCATGTTTGTCTCATCAGGAGTAATCAGAGTAGCTGGAAAGAGCGTAGGGGTATATACTATCAACACTTGCACTGTGAGTGTGAGGCAGAGCGGCAGACACAACACATGAAGCATATTTTAGTTCTCCCATATAATTTTTTTGCTTTTCTTCTCAATGTGAAGTGGCCAAGGGTACTTAGGTAAAAAAACATGTCTTTCCTATAATGTGCGTAATCTGTAGTTATGTGTTTAACAAAGTAATTTAGTGGATAACTAACAGTCATTTCTATTTTCAGCAGAACAAATATTATGCTGCCACCAGCAAGGTAACACAGTCATCTTCATATGTTTCCTACATATCCGTATTGTATTGAGTACTGAACTACTTATTGCATATCCCATGAACTCTCAGCATTCTTCGACATGCTGTTTTGGCAGACATGAACGTTCCCTTTATAGCCTGCAGGTAGGATGTATTTGTTAAGATATCTATGCATATTACCCCGCAAAAAAAAGATATCTATGCATATCTCTTTAGTCTCCTTTTAAAGAGAAGCAAAAAATGGTAAAAAATTACTTGTCCTCAATAGAAAACTATAGAAACAAGATACTCCTATACATGTTTTATTATGGAGAGGAAATTTCAGGCCTTCCTACATCATATTCATCGTAAAATGAAATATTCAAGTCTCTGATCAAGTATATGGCTATCATCTTCAAGAGAAGGCATTCTTATTTGAAGGATATAGATCTATTTAGTCCAATCAAATTATGAACACGAACTGTTCATAATAAGGGTTGATCTATTGCTTGCTGCTCCCTTTAGCCAATCTTTACGACAGTGGCACAATGCCCTTATTTTCTGCAATTTTTAGATTCGAATGGTTAGATTTTTACAAGACTTTATTTGCCCATATTTTTTAATATCTAGCAATATCCATATCCCTCCCTCTATTGCTGGCAAACATGCTCTCATGGAGAGACATAATATGCATCTTACAAGGAAAACAGGATTATAGTAATATGTTTGATTTCTCTCGAGTCCTTTCCTGTATGGATAATTTGTTATTTGTTCTTATGTGTTGCTATTAATGTAATTGTTCGTCTTCCATCGAAGGTTTCAAACAACATGGTCCAGCTAAGAAGTATTTTCATATTTCACATACTGTGATCAAGTCATGTAGCATCATGTGTGATGGATGTGAAGTATTGTGACGCCCCCGATTCAATCGTACACTAATCATGCACGCAAATGTGTACAATCAAGATCAGGGACTCACGGGAAGATATCACAACACAATTCTAAAACATAAATAAGTCATACAGGCATCATAATACAAGCCGGGGGCCTCGAGGGCTCGAATACAATTGCTCGATCATCGACGAGTCAGCGGAAGCAACAATATCTGAGTACAGACATAAGTTAAACAAGTTGCCATAAGATGGCTAGTACAAACTGGGATACATATCGAAAGAGGTGCAGGCCTCCTGCCTGGGATCCTCCTAACTACTCCTGGTCGTCGCCGGGCTGCTGCGTAGTAGTAGGCACCTCCGGTGTAGTAGTCGTCATCGACGGTGGCGTCTGGCTCCTGGGCTCCATCGTCTGGTCGCAGCAATCGGATAGAGATAGGGGAACAAGGCAACCGTGAGTACTCATCCAAAGTACTCGCAAGCAAGGAGGTACACTACATATGCATGGATATATGTGTAAAGGGCCATATCGGTGGACTGAACTGCAGAATGCCAGAATAAGAGGGGATAGCTAATCCTCGTCAAGACTACGCTCGGCAACCTCCGTCTTACAACATGTAGAAGAGAGTAGATCAAGTCCTCCAAGTAGCATCGCATAGCAATAATCCTACCCGCGATCCCTCCTCATTGCCTGTTAGAGAGCGATCACCGGGTTATATCCGCACTTGGAAGGGTGTGTTTTATTAAGTATCCGGGTCTAGTTGTCATAAGGTCAAGGTAAAACTCCAAGTCGTCCTGTTACCGAAGATCACGGCTATTCGAATAGATTAACTGCCCTGCAGGGGTGCACCACATAACCCAACACGCTTGATCCCATTTGGCCGGACACACTTTTTGTTGGGGAACGTAGCAGAAATTCAAAATTTTCCTACGTGTCACCAAGATCTATCTAAGGAGAAACCAGCAACGAGGGGAAGGAGAGTGCATCTACATACCCTTGTAGATCGCTAAGCGGAAGCGTTCAAGAGAACGGGTTGAAGGAGTCGTACTCATCGTGATCCAAATCACCGGAGATCCTAGTGCCGAACGGACGGCACCTCCGCGTTCAACACACGTACAGCCCGGTGATGTCTCCCACGCCTTGATCCAGCAAGGAGAGAGGGAGAGGTTGAGGAAGACTCCGTCCAGCAGCAGCACAACGGCGTGGTGGTGGTGGAGGAGCGTGGCAATCCTTGCAGGGCTTCGCCAAGCACCGCGGGAGAGGAGGAGGAGGAGAGGCAGGGCTGCGCCATGGAGAGGTGAAAACTCATGTGTTGGCAGCCCCAAAACCCTCAAATATATATAGGGGGAGAGGGAGGGCTGCGCCCCCACCTAGGGTTCCACCCTAGGGGCGGCGGCCAGCCCAGATCCCATCTGGTGGGGCGGCCAAGGGGGGGAGAGGGGAAACTTGCCCCCCAAGCTAGGTGGGTGCGCCCCCTCCCCAAACCCTAGGCGCCTTGGGCCCCTGTGGGGGGCCGCACCAGCCCACCTGGGGCTGGTCCCCTCCCACACTTGGCCCATGCAGCCCTCCGGGGTTGGTGGCCCCACTTGGTGGACCCCCGGGACCCTCCCGGTGGTCCCGGTACGTTACCGAAAAAACCCGAAACTTTTCCGGTGACCAAAACAGGACTTCCCATATATAAATCTTTACCTCCGGACCATTCCGGAACTCCTCGTGACGTCTGGGATCTCATCCAAGACTCCGAACAACATTCGGTAACCACATACAAACTTCCTTTATAACCCTAGCGTCATCGAACCTTAAGTGTGTAGACCCTACGGGTTCGGGAACCATGCAGACATGACCGAGACGTTCTCCGGTCAACGTTCTCCGGTCAATAACCAACAACGGGATCTGGATACCCATGTTGGCTCCCACATGTTCCACGATGATCTCATTGGATGAACCACGATGTCAAGGACTCAATCGATCCCGTATACAATTCCCTTTGTCTAGCGGTATTGTACTTGCCCGAGATTCGATCGTCGGTATCCCGATACCTTGTTCAATCTCGCTACCGCAAGTCTCTTTACTCGTTCCGTAACACATCATCCCGCGATCAACTCTTTGATCACATTGTGCACATTATGATGATGTCCTACCGAGGGGGCCCAGAGATACCTCTCCGTCACACGGAGTGACAAATCCCAGTCCTCGATTCGTACCAACCCAATGACACTTTCGGAGATACCTGTAGTGCACCTTTATAGCCACCCGATTACGTTGTGATGTTTGGTACACCCAAAGCATTCCTACGGTATCCGGGAGTTGCACAATCTCATGGTCTAAGGAAATGATACTTGATAGTAGAAAAGCTTTAGCATACGAACTACGATCTTTGTGCTAGGCTTAGGATTGGGTCTTGTCCATCACATCATTCTCCTAATGATGTGATCCCGTTATCAACGACATCCAATGTCCATGGTCGTGAAACCGTAACCATCTATTGATCAACGAGCTAGTCAACTAGAGGCTTACTAGGGACAAGGTGTTGTCTATGTACCCACACATGTATCTGAGTTTCCTATCAATACAATTATAGCATGGGTAATAAACGATTATCATGAACAAGGAAAAATAATAATAACTATTTATTATTGCCTCTAGGGCATATTTCCAACAGTCTCCACTTGCACTAGAGTCAATAATCTAGTTCACATCGTCATGTGATTAACACTGATAGGTCACATCGCCATGTGACCAACATCCAAAGAGTTTACTAGTGTCTGTAAACTAGTTCACATCATCATGTGATTAAGACTCAATGAGTTCTGAGGTTTGATCATGTTTTGCTTGTGAGAGAGGTTTTAGTCAACGGGTCTGAACCTTTCAGATCCGTGTGTGCAAATTTCTAGGTCATATTGTAAACGCTGCTTCCACGCTCCACTTGGAGCTATTCCAAATGGTTGCTCCACTATACATATCCGGTTTGCTACTCAGAGTCACTCGGATAGGTGTTAAAGCTTGCACCGACGTAACCCTTTACGCCGAACTCTTTATCACCTCCATAATCGAGAAACATGTCCTTATTCCTCTAAGGATAATTTTGACCGCTATCTGGTGATCCACTCTTTGATCACCTTTGTATCCTCTTGCCAGACATGTGGCAAGGCATACATCAGGTGCGGTACTTAGCATAGCATACTGTAGAGCCTACGTCTAAAGCATAGGGGACGACCTTCGTCCTTTCTCTCTTTTCTGCCGTGGTTGAGCTTTAAGTCTTAACTTCGTACCTTACAACTCAGGCAAGAACTCCTTCTTTTGCTGATCCATCTTGAACACTTTCAAGATCATGTCAAGGTACGTGCTCATTTGAAAGTATTATTAAGCATTTTGATCTATCCTTATAGATCTCGATGCTCAATGCTCAAGTAGCTTAATCCAGGTTTTCTATTGAAAAACATCTTTCAAATAACCCTATATGCTTTCCAGAAATTCTACATCATTTCGATCATCAATATGTCAACAACATATACTCATCAGAAATTCTATAGTGCTCCCACTCACTTCTTTGGAAATACAAGTTTCTCATAAACTTTGTATAAACCCAAAATCTTTGATCATCTCATCAAAGCGCACATTCCAACTCCGAGATGCTTACTCCAGTCCTTAGAAAGGATCGCTAGAGCCAGCATACCTTTTAGCATCCTTAGGATCGACAAAACTTTATGATTGTATCACATACAACCTTTCCTTACGAAAACTGGTAAGGAAACTCGTTTTGACATCCATCTGCCAGATTTCATAAATGCAGCTTATGCTAACATGATTCCGACGGACTTAAGCATTGCTACGGATGAGAAAATCTCATCGTAGTCAACTCCTTGAACTTGTGAAAAACTCTTCGTCACAAGTCGAGCTTCATAGACGGTGACATTACCGTCCACGTCCGTCTTCTTCTTAAAGTTCCATTCATCTCAATGGCTTGTCGATCATCGGGCAAGTCCACCAAAGTCCATGCTTTGTTCTGATACATGGATCCTATCTCAGATTTCTTGGCTTCTAACCATTTGTCGGAATTTGGGCCCACCATCGCTTCTCCATAGCTCGTAGGTTCATTGTTTTCTAGCAACATGACCTTCAAGACAGGATCACCGTACCACTCCGAAGCGATGCACGTCCTTGTCGTCCCCACGAGGTTCGGTAGTGACTTGATCCAAGCTTCATGATCACTATCATAAGCTTCTACTTCAATTGGTGTAGGTGCCACAGGAACAACTTCCTGTGCCCTGCTACACACTGGTTGAAGTGATAGTTTAATAACCTTATCAAGTCTCCACCATCCTCCCTCTCAATTCTTTCGAGAGAAACTTTTCCTCGAGAAAGGACCCATTTCTAGAAACAGTCACTTTTGCTTCCGGATCTGAGATAGGAGGTATACCCAACCATTTTGGGTATCCTATGAAGATGTATTTATCCGTTTTGGGTTCGAGCTTATCACGTTGAAACCTTTTCACATAAGCGTCGCAGCCCCAAACTTTTAAGAAACGACAACTTAGGTTTCTCCAAACCATAGTTCAAACGGTGTCGTCTCAACGGAATTACGTGGTGCCCTATTAAAGTGAGTGCGGTTGTCTCTAATGCCTAACCCATGAACGATAGTGATAATTCGATAAGAGACATCATGGTACACACCATATCTAATAGGGTGCAACTATGATGTTCGGACACACCATCACACTATGGTGTTCCAGGCGGTATTAATTGTAAAACAATTTCCACAGTGTCTTAATTGCGTGCCAAAGCTCGTAACTCAGATACTCATCTCTATGATCATATCATAGACATGTTATCCTCTTGTCACAATGATCTTTAACTTCACTCTGAAATTACTTGAACCATTCAATAATTCAGACTTGTGTTTCATCAAGTAAATATACTCAACATCTACTAGAATCATCTGTGAAGTCAGAACATAACGATATTCACTGCATGCCTCAGCACTCATTGGACTGCACACATCAAAATGTGTTACTTCCAACAGGTTGCTACCTTGTTGCATCTTACTGAAACCGGGGCTTTTCAGTCATCTTGTCCATGTGGTATGATTTGCATATCTCAAGTGATTCAAAATCAAGTGAGTCCAAACGATCCATCTGCATGGAGTTTCTTCATGCGTATACACCAATAGACATGGTTTGCATGTCTCAAACTTTTCAAAACGAGTGAGTCCAAAGATCCATCAACATGGAGCTTCTTCAAGCGTTTTATACCAATATGACTTACATGGCAGTGCCACAAGTACGTGGTACTATCATTACTATCTTATATCTTTTGGCATGAAAATGTGTATCACTACGATCGAGATTCGATAAACCATTCCTTTTAGGTGCTAGACCATTGAAGGTATTATTCAAATTAACAGAGTAACCATTATTCTCCTTAAATGAATAATCAGACATGCATGCACATAATCCAATCATGTCTATGCTCAACGCAAACACCAAATAACAATTATCTAGGTTTAACACCAATCTCGATGGTAGAGGGAGCGTGCGATGCTTGATCATATCAACCTTGGAAACACTTCCAACACGTATCGTCAGCTCACCTTTAGTTAATCTCCGTTTATTCCGTAGCTTTTGTTTCGAGTTACTAACACTTAGCAACCGAACCGGTATCTAATACCCTGGTGCTACTAGGAGTAGTAGTAAAGTACACATTAACATAATGTATATCCAATATACTTCTATCGAACTTGCCAGCCTTCTTATCTACCAAGTATCTAGGGTAATTCTGCTCCAAAGGCTGTTCCCCTTATTACGTAAGCACTTAGTCTCGGGTTTGGGTTCAACCTTGGGTTTCTTCCTTTGGAGCAGCAACTGATTTGCCGTTTCATGAAGTGTCCCTTCTTGCCCTTGCCCTTCTTGAAACTAGTGGTTTCACCAACCATCAACAATTGATGCTCTTTCTTGATTTCTACTTTCGCGGTGTCAAACATCGTGAATACCTCAAGGATCATCATATCTATCCCTGACATGTTATAGTTCATCACGAAGCTCTAGCAGCTTGGTGGCAATGACTTTGGAGAAACATCACTATCTCATCTGGAAGATCAACTCCCACTCGATTCAAGTGATTGTTGCACGCAGACAATCTGAGCACAAGCTCAATGATTGAGCTTTTCTCCCTTAGTTTGCAGGCTAAGAAAATCGTCGGGGGTCTTATACCTCTTGACGTGGGCACGAGCCTGAAATCCCAATTTCAGCCCTCGAAACATCTCATATGTTCCGCGACGATTTGAAAAACGACTTAGGTGCCTCAACACTAAACCGCTTAACCGAACTATCACGTAGTTATCAAAACGTGTATGTCCGATGTTCGTAACATCCACAAACGACGTTTGGGGTTCAAAGACAATCGGCGGTGCATTAAGGACATAAGCTTTCATCGCTCGCATAATCGCCATCATCAACTTTCAACTATATTTTCTCTAGGAACATATCTAAACAGTGGAACTAAAGCGCGAGCTTTACGATATAATTTGCAAAGATCTTTTGACTATGTTCAGGATAATTAAGTTCATCTCATGAACTCCCACTCGAATAGACATCCCTCTAGTCATCTAAGTGATTACATGATCCGAGTCAACTAGGCCGTGTCCGATCATCACGTGAGACGGACTAGTCATCATCGGTGAACATCTTCATGTTGATCGTATCCTCCATACGACTCATGCTCGACCTTTCGGTCTCTGTGTTCCGAGGCCATGTCTGTACATGCTAGGCTTGTCAAGTTAACCCTAAGTGTTTTGCATGTGTAAAACTGTCTTACACCCGTTGTATGTGAACGTAAGGATCTATCACACCCGATCATCACGTGGTGCTTCGAAACGACGAACTTTAGCAAAGGTGCACAGTTAGGGGAGAACACTTCTTGAAATTGTTGTAAGGGATCATCTTATTTACTACCGTCGTTCTAAGTAAACAAGATGCATAAACATGATAAACATCACATGCAATCAAATAGTGACATGATATGGCCAATATCATATTGCTCCTTTTGATCTCCATCTTCGGGGCTCCATGATCATCATCGTCACCGGCATGACACCATGATCTCCATCATCGTGTCTCCATGAAGTTGTCCCGCCAACTTATTACTTCTACTACACCATGATCTCCATCACCGTAAAGTAATTACATGGCGTTGTTCAATGACACGCAGGTCATACAATAAATAAAGACAACTCCTATGGCTCCTGCCGGTTGGCATACTCATCGACATGCAAGTCGTGATTCCTATTACAAGAACATGATCAATCTCATACATCACATATCATTCATCACATTCTTCTTGGCCATATCACATCACATAGCATACCCTGCAAAAACAAGTTAGACGTCCTCTAATTGTTGTTGCATGTTTTACGTGGCTGCTATGGGTTTCTAGCAAGAACGCTTTCTTACCTACGCAAAACCACAACGTGATATGCCAATTGCTATTTACCCTTCATAAGGACCCTTTTCATCGAATCCGTTCCGACTAAAGTGGGAGGCGGCACCCGCTAGCCACCTTATGCACCAAGTGCATGTCAGTCGGTGGAACCTGTCTCACGTAGAGTACGTGTAAGGTCGGTCCGGGCCGCTTCATCCCACAATACCGTCGAAACAAGATTGGACTAGTAACGGTAAGCATATTGAACAAAATCAACGCCCACAACTACTTTGTGTTCTACTCGTGCAAAGAATCTACGCAATAGACCTAGCTCATGATGCCCTTTGTTGGGGAACGTGGCGAAATTCAAAATTTTCCCACGTGTCACCAAGATCTATCTAAGGAGAAACCAGCAACGAGGGGAAGGAGAGTGCATCTACATACCCTTGTAGATCGCTAAGCGAAGCGTTCAAGAGAACGAGGTTGAAGGAGTCGTACTCATCGTGATCCAAATCACCGGAGATCCTAGTGCCGAACGGACGGCACCTCCGCGTTCAACACACGTACAGCCGGTGGCGTCTCCCACACCTTGATCCAGCAAGGAGAGAGGAGAGGTTGAGGAAGACTCCGCCCAGCAGCAGCACAACGGGCGTGATGGTGGTGGAGGAGCGTGGCAATCTGCAGGCTTCGCCAAGCACCGCGGGAGAGGAGGAGGAGGAGAGGCAGGCTGCGCCATGGAGAGGTGAAAACTCATGTGTTGGCAGCCCCAAAACCCTCAAATATATATAGGGGAGAGGGAGGCTGCGCCCCACCTAGGGTTCCACCCTAGGGGCGGCGGCCAGCCAGCATCCCATCTGGTGGGGGCCAAGGGGGGAGAGAGGGAACTTGCCCCCCAAGCTAGGTGGGTGCGCCCCCTCCCCAAACCCTAGGCGCCTTGGGCCCCTGTGGGGGGCCGCACCAGCCCACCTGGGGCTGGTCCCCTCCCACACTTGGCCCATGCAGCCCTCCGGGGTTGGTGGCCCCACTTGGTGGACCCTCGGGACCCTCCCGGTGGTCCCGGTACGTTACCGAAAAAACCCGAAACTTTTCCGGTGACCAAAACAGGACTTCCCATATATAAATCTTTACCTTCGTACCATTCCGGAACTCCTCGTGACGTCTGGGATCTCATCCGGGACTCTGAACAACATTCGGTAACCACATACAAACTTCCTTTATAACCCTAGCGCCATCGAACCTTATGTGTAGACCCTACGGTTCGGGAACCATGCAGACATGACCGAGACGTTCTCCGGTCAATAACCAACAGCGGGATCTGGATACCCATGTTGGCTCCCACATGTTCCACGATGATCTCATTGGATGAACCACGATGTCAAGGACTCAATCGATCCCGTATACAATTCCCTTTGTTTAGCGGTATTGTACTTGCCCGAGATTCGATCGTCGGTATCCCGATACCTTGTTCAATCTCGTTACCGGCAAGTCTCTTTACTCGTTCCGTAACACATCATCCCGCGATCAACTCTTTGATCACATTGTGCACATTATGATGATGTCCTACCGAGTGGGCCCAGAGATACCTCTGAAGGAAATATGCCCTAGAGGCAATAATAAAGTTATTATTTATTTCCTTATACCATGATAAATGTTTATTATTCATGCTAGAATTGTATTAACCGGAAACATAATACATGTGTGAATACATAGACAAACAGATAGTCACTAGTATGCCTCTACTAGACTAGCTCATTAATCAAAGATGGTTGTGTTTCCTAACCATAGACATGTGTTGTCATTTGATTAATGGGATCACCTCATTAGGAGAATGATTTGATTGACATGACCCATTCCGTTAGCTTAGCACTTGATCGTTTAGTATATTGCTAATGCTTTCTTCATGACCTATACATGTTCCTGTAACTATGAGATTATGCAACTCCGTTTACGGAGGAACACTTTGGTACTGCCAAACGTCACAACGAATCGGGTGATTATAAAGGAGTACTACAGGTGTCTCCAAAGGTACTTGTTGGGTTGGCGTATTTCGAGATTAGGTTTTGTCACTCCGATTGTCGGAGAGGTATCTCTGGGCCTTCTCGGTAATACACATCACATAAGCCTTGCAAGCATTACAACTAATGAGTTAGTTGTGAGATGATGTATTACGGAACGAGTAAAGAGACTTACCGTAACGAGATTGAACTAGGTATTGGATACCGACGATCGAATCTCGGGTAAGTAACATACCGATGACAAAGGGAACAACGATGTCGTTATGCGGTTTGACCGATAAAGATCTTTGTAGAATATGTAGGAACCAATATGGGCATCCATGTTCCGCTATTGGTTATTGACCGAGAATGGTTCTAGGTCATGTCTACATAGTTCTCGAACCCGTAGGGTCCGCACGCTAACGTTTCGATGACAGTTCAGAATGAGTTTATAAGTTTTGCTGTACCGAAGGTTGTTCGGAGTCCCGGATGTGATCATGGACATGACGAGGAGTCTCGAAATGGTCGAGACATAAAGATTGATATATTGGAAGCCTATGTTTGGACTTCGGAAGGGTTCCGGATGAAAACAGGAAGTTACCGGAACACCGGGGGGTTACCGGAACCCCCCGGGGGGTCTATGGGCCCAATGGGCCATAAGAGAGAAGAGGAAGGGCCGGCCAGGCAGGCCACGCGCCCCCCTCCCCCCTCTAGTCCGAATAGGACAAGGAGAGGGGGGGCGGCGCCCCCTTCCCTCTTCCCTCCCCAATCCTATTCCAACTAGGAAAGGGGAGTCCTACTCCTGGGAGTAGGACTCCTCCAGCGCGCCCTTTGGGCTGGCCGCACTTCTTGCTCCTTTATATACGGGGCAGGGGGCACCCCATGACACACAAGCTGATCTACGGATCGTTCCTTAGCCGCAGTGCGGTGCCCCTCCACCATATTCCACTTCGGTCATATCGTCGCGGAGCTTAGGCGAAGCCTGCGCCGGAGAAGTCATATCGTCATGAGCTTAGGCGAAGCCCTGCGTCGGTGGAGCATCATCATCGTCACCACACCGTCGCGTCGACGGAACTCATCCCGACACTTTGCTGGATCGAGTCCGGGATCGCCATCGAAATTGAACGCAGTGCGTAACTCGGAGGTGCCGTGACGTTCGGTGCTTGGATCGGTCGGATCGTGAAGACGCACGACTACATCAACCGTGTTGTTATAACGCTTCGCTTTCGGTCTCACGAGGGTACGTGGACAGACACTCTCCTCTCATTGCTATGCCATCACCATGGTCCCGTGTGTGCGTAGGAAATTTTTGAAATTACCGCTGCTCCCCAACAGTGGTATCAGAGCCTGGTTTTATGCGTTGATGTCATATGCACGAGTAGAACACAAGTGAGTTGTGGGCGATATAAGTCATACTGCTTACCAGCATGTCATACTTTGGTTCAGCGGTATTGTGAGATGAAGCGGCCCGGACCGACATTACGCCAGACGCTTACGCGAGACTGGTTTCACCGCCCGAGCACTTTCGTTGCTTAAAGGTGACCGGCGGGTGTCTGTCTCTCTCACTTTAGTTGAACCGAGTGTGGCTACGCCCGGTCCTTGCGAAGGTTAAAACAGCACCAACTTGACAAACTATCGTTGTGGTTTTGATGCGTAGGTAACAGCGGTTCTTGCTCAGCCCGTAGCAGCCACGTAAAACTTGCAACAACAAAGTAGAGGACGTCTAACTTGTTTTTGCAGGGCATGTTGTGATGTGATGTGGTCAAGACGTGATGCTATATTTTATTGTATGAGATGATCATGTTTTGTAACCGAGTTATCGGCAACTGGCAGGAGCCATATGGTTGTCGCTTTATTGTATGAAATGCAAACGCTATGTAATTGCTTTACTTTATCACTAAGCAGTAGCGATAGTCGTAGAAGCAATAGTTGACGAGACGACCACGATGCTACGATGGAGAGCAAGGTGTCGCTACCGGTGACGATGGTGATCATGACGGTTGCTTGGCGATGGAGATCACAAGCACAAGATGATGATGACCATATCATATCACTTATATTGATTGCATCTGATGTTTATCCTTTATGCATCTTATCTTGCTTTGATTGACGGTAGCATTATAAGATGATCTCTCACTAAAATTATCAAGAAGTGTTCTCTCGAGTATGCACCGTTGCCAAAGTTCGTAGTACCCGGACACCACGTGATGATCGGGTGTGATAAGTTCTACGTCCATCTACAACGGGTGCAAAACAGTTGCACACGCGAATACTCAGGTTAAACTTGACGAGCCTAGCATATAACAGATATGGCCTCGGAACACGGAGACCGAAAGGTCTAGCGTGAATCATATAGTAGATATGATCAACATAGTGATGTTCACCATTGAAACTACTCCATCTCACGTGATGATCGGACATGGTTTAGTTGATTTTGATCAATTATTCACTTAGATGACTAGAGAGATTTCTGTCTATGTGGGTGTTTTTAATATGATTAATTAAACTTAAATTTATCATGAACTTAGTACACGATAGTATTTTGCTTGTCTATGTTTCTTGTAGATAGATGGCTCGTGCTTGTTGTTCCGTTGAATTTTAATGCGTTCCTTGAGAAAGCAAAGTTGAAAGATGATGGTAGCAATTACACGGACTGGGTCCGTAATTTGAGGATTATCCTCATTGCTGCACGAAAAATTATGTCCTGGAAGCACCGCCGGGTGCCAGTGCTCGCTGCAGAGCTGCGCCCGAAGTTGTGAACGTCTGGCGAGCAAAGCCGATGACTACTCGATAGTTCAAGCAGCCATGCTTTACGGCTTAGAACCGGGTCTTCAACGACGTTTTGAACGTCATGGAGCATATGAGATGTTCCAGGAGTTGAAGTTAATATTTCGAGCAAATGCCCGGATTGAGAGATATGAAGTCTCCAATAAGTTCTATAGCTGCAAGATGGAGGAGAATAGTTCTGTCAGTGAACATATACTCAAAATGTCCGGGTATAATAATCACTTGATTCAACTGGGAGTTACTCTTCCGGATGATAGTGTCATTGACAGAATTCTCCAATCATTGCCACCAAGCTACAAGAGCTTCGTGATGAACTATAATATGCAAGGGATGACCAAAACAATTCCCGAGCTCTTCGCAATCTTTGAAAGCATGGAGGTAGAAATCAAGAAAGAGCATCATGTGTTGATGGTCAACAAGACCACTAGTTTCAAGAAAAAGGGCAAAGGTAAGAAGAAGGGAAACTTCAAAAAGAACAGCAAGAAAGTTGCTGATCAAGAGAAGAAACCCAAGTCTGGACCTAAGCGTGAAACTGAGTGTTTTTACTGCAAGCGGACTGGACACTGGAAGCGGAACTGCCCCAAGTATTTGGCGGATAAGAAGGATGGCAAGGTGAACAAAGGTATATGTGATATACATGTTATTGATGTGTACCTTACTAGAGCTCGTAGTAGCACTGGTATTTGATACTGGTTACATTGCTAATATTTGCAACTCGAAGCAGGGGACTACTGGAATAGACGAGCAGCAGCAAAGGGCGAGGTGACGATGCGTGGGAAACGGTTCCAAGGTCAATGTGATCGCGGTCGGCACGCTACCTCTACATCTACCTTCGGGATTAGTTTTAGACCTAAATAATTGTTATTTGGTGCCAGCGTTGAGCATGAACATTATATCTGGATCTTGTTTGATGCGAGACGGTTATTCATTTAAATCATAGAATAATGGTCGTTCTATTTATATGAGTAATATCTTTTATGGTCACGCACCTTTGAAGAATGGTCTATTTTTATTGAATCTCGATAGTAGTAATACACATATTCATAGTGTTGAAACCAAAAGATGCAGAGTAAATAATGATAATGCAACTTATTTGTGGCACTGCCGTTTAGGTCATATCGGTGTAAAACGCATGAAGAAACTCCATACAGATGGGCTTCTGGAATCTCTTGATTATGAATCACTTGGTACTTGCGAACCGTGCCTCATGGGCAAGATGACCAAAACGCCGTTCTCCGAAACTATGGATCGAGCAACTGATTTGTTGGAAATCATACATACTGATGTTTGTGGTCCAATGAATGTTGAGGCACGCCTTGGCGTATCGTTATTTTCTCACCTTCACAGATGATTTGAGCAGATATGGGTATATCTACTTAATGAAACACAAATCTGAAACATTTGAAAAGTTCAAAGAATTTCAGAGTGAAGTGGAAAATCATCGTAACAAGAAAATAAAGTTTCTACGATCTGATCGTGGAGGAGAATATTTGAGTTACGAGTTTGGTTTACATTTGAAACAATGTGGAATAGTTTACGCAACTCACGCCACCCGGAACACCACGTAGAGAAATGGTGTGTCCGAACGTCAGAATCGTATTTTACTTGATATGGTGCGATCTATGATGTCTCTTCTTGATTTACCGCTATCATTTTGGGGATATGCTTTAGAGACGGCCGCATTCACGTTAACTAGGGCACCATCTAAATCCGTTGAGACGACACCGTATGAACTGTGGTTTGGCAAGAAACCAAAGTTGTCGTTTCTTAAAGTTTGGGGCTGCGATGCTTATGTGAAGAAACTTCAACCAGATAAGCTCGAACCCAAATCGGAAAAATGTGTCTTCATAGGATACCCAAAGGAGACTGTTGGGTACACCTTCTATCACAGATCTGAAGGCAAGGTTTTCGTTGCTAGATTCGGATCCTTTCTAGAGAAGGAGTTTCTCTCGAAAGAAGTGAGTGGGAGGAAAGTAGAACTTGATGAGATAACTGTATCTGCTCCCTTATTGGAAGGTAGCTCATCACAAGAAACGGTTCATGTGACAACTACACCAATTAGTGAGGAAACTAATGATGTTGATCATGAAACTTCAGATCAAGTTGCTACTGAATCAGAGGTCAACCAGAATAAAATACGCACTGAGTGGTACGGTAATCCTATTACGGAAGTCATGTTACTTGACCATGGCGAACCTACAAACTATGAAGAAGCGATGGTGAGCCCAGATTCCATGAAATGGCTGGAAGCCATGAAATCTGAGATGGGATCCATGTATGAGAACAAAGTATGGACTTTGGTTGACTTGCCCGATGATCGGCAAGCCATTGTGAATAAATGGATCTTTAAGAAGAAGACTGACGCTGATGGTAATGTAACTGTCTACAAAGCTCGACTTGTTGCGAAAGGTTTTCGACAAGTTCAAGGGGTTGACTACGATGAGACTTTCTCACCCGTAGCGATGCTTAAGTCTGTCCGAATCATTTTAGCAATTGCGCATTTTATGATTATGAAATTTGGCAAATGGATGTAAAACTGCATTCTTGAATGGATTTCTAGAATAAGAGTTGTATATGATGCAACCAGAAGGTTTTGTCGATCCAAAGGGTACTAACAAAGTGTGCAAGCTCCAATGATCAATTTATGGTGCAGTGCAAGCCTCTCGGAGTTGGAATAAACGCTTTGATAGTGTGATCAAAGCATATGGTTTTATCTGCACTTTTGGAGAAGCCTGTATTTACAAGAAAGTGAGTGGGAGCTCTGTAGCATTTCTGATATTATATGTGGACGACATATTATTGATTGGAGATGATATAGAATTTCTGGATAGCATAAAAGGATACTTGAATAAAAGTTTTTCAATGAAAGACCTCGGTGATGCTGCTTACATATTGGGCATCAAGATCTATAGAGATAGATCAAGACGCTTAATTGGACTTTCACAAAGCACATACCTTGATAAAGTTTTGAAGAAGTTCAAAATGGATCACCAAAGAAAGGTTTTTGCCTCAGACATAAGGTGTAAGATTGAGTCAGACTCAATGCCCGACCACATCGAAGATAGAGAGAAAATGAAAGATGTTCCTATGCTTCAGCCATAGGCTCTATCATGTATGCAATGTTGTGTACCAGACTGACGTATGCTTAGTTGTAAGTCGAGCAGAAGGTACCAAAGTAATCCAGGAATGGATCATCGGACAGCGGTCAAGAATATCTGAAATACACGAAAAGGACTAAGGATATGTTTCTCGTATATGGAGGTGACAAAGAGCTAGTCGTAAATGGTTACGTCGATGCAAGCTTTGACATTGATCCGGACGATTCTAAATCGCAAACCGGATACGTGTTTTTATTAAATGGTGGAGCTGTCAGTTGGTGCAGTTCTAAACAAAGCGTCGTGGCGGGATCTACATGTGAAGCGGAGTACATAGCTGCTTCAGAAGCAGCAAATGAAGGAGTCTGGATGAAACAGTTCATTTCTGATCTAGGTGTCATACCTAGTGCATCGGGACCGATGAAGATCTTCCGTGACAATCTTGGTGCAATTGCCTTGGCAAAGGAATCCAGATTTCACAAGAGGACCAAGCATATCAAGAGACGCTTCAATTCCATTCGGGACCAAGTCCAAGTGGGAGACATAGAGATTTGCAAAATACATACGGATCTGAATGTTGCAGACCCGTTGACTAAGCCTCTTCCACGAGCAAAACATGATCAGCACCAAAACTCCATGGGTGTTAGAATCATTACTATGTAATCTAGATTATTGACTCTAGTGCAAGTGGGAGACTGAAGGAAATATGCCCTAGAGGCAATAATAAAGTTATTATTTATTTCCTTATACCATGATAAATGTTTATTATTCATGCTAGAATTGTATTAACCGGAAACATAATACATGTGTGAATACATAGACAAACAGATAGTCACTAGTATGCCTCTACTAGACTAGCTCATTAATCAAAGATGGTTGTGTTTATGTGTTGTCATTTGATTAATGGGATCACCTCATTAGGAGAATGATGTGATTGACATGACCCATTCCGTTAGCTTAGCACTTGATCGTTTAGTATATTGCTAATGCTTTCTTCATGACCTATACATGTTCCTGTAACTATGAGATTATGCAACTCCCGTTTACGGAGGGACACTTTGATACTGCCAAACGTCACAACGAATCGGGTGATTATAAAGGAGTACTACAGGTGTCTCCAAAGGTACTTGTTGGGTTGGCGTATTTCGAGATTAGGTTTTGTCACTCCGATTGTCGGAGAGGTATCTCTGGGCCTTCTCGGTAATACACATCACATAAGCCTTGCAAGCATTACAACTAATGAGTTAGTTGTGAGATGATGTATTACGGAACGAGTAAAGAGACTTACCGTAACGAGATTGAACTAGGTATTGGATACCGACGATCGAATCTCGGGTAAGTAACATACCGATGACAAAGGGAACAACGTATGTTGTTATGCGGTTTGACCGATAAAGATCTTCGTAGAATATGTAGGAACCAATATGGGCATCCAGGTTCCGCTATTGGTTATTGACCGAGAATGGTTCTAGGTCATGTCTACATAGTTCTCGAACCCGTAGGGTCCGCACGCTTAACGCTTCGATGACAGTTCATAATGAGTTTATAAGTTTTGATGTACCAAGGTTGTTCGAGTCCCGGATGTGATCATGGACATGATGAGGAGTCTCGAACTGGTCGAGACATAAAGATTGATCTCTTGGAAGCCTATGTTTGGACTTCGGAAGGGTTCCGGATGAAAACAGGAAGTTACCGGAACACCGGGGGGTTACCGGAACCCCCCGGGGGGTCTATGGGCCCTAATGGGCCATAAGAGAGAAGAGGAAGGGCCGGCCAGGAAGGCCACGCGCCCCCCTCCCCCCTCTAGTCCGAATAGGACAAGGAGAGGGGGGGCGGCGCCCCCTTCCCTCTTCCCCCTCCCCAATCCTATTCCAACTAGGAAGGGGGAGTCCTACTCAGTGGGAGTAGGACTCCTCCAGCGCCGCCTTGGGCTGGCCGCACTCCCCTTGCTCCTTTATATACGGGGCAGGGGCACCCCATGACACACAAGCTGATCTACGGATCGTTCCTTAGCCGCAGGCGGTGCCCCCTCCACCATATTCCACTTCGTCATATCGTCATGAGCTTAGGCGAAGCCCTGCGCCGGAGAAGTCATATCGTCAGCGAGCTTAGGCGAAGCCCCGCGTCGGTGGAGCATCATCATCGTCACCACGCCGTCGGTTGACGGAACTCATCCCGACACTTTGCTTTGGATCGGAGTCCGGGATCATCATCGAAATTGAACGTGTGCGAGAACTCGGAGGTGCCGCACGTTCGGTGCTTGGATCGGTCGGATCGTGAAGACGCATTTACTACATCAACCGCGTTGTTATAACGCTTCCGCTTTCGGGTTCACGAGGGTACGTGGACAGACACTCTCCCCTCTCGTTGCTATGCCATCACCATGGTCCTGTGTGTGCGTAGGAAATTTTTTGAAATTACTGCGTTCCCCAACAACCTCTCCGTCACACGGAGTGACAAATCCCAGTCTCGATTCGTGCCAACCCAACAGACACTTTCGGAGATACCTGTAGTGCACCTTTATAGCCACCCAGTTACGTTGTGACGTTTGGTACACCCAAAGCATTCCTACGGTATCCGGGAGTTGCACAATCTCATGGTCTAAGGAAATGATACTTGACATTAGAAAAGCTTTAGCATACGAACCACGATCTTTGTGCTAGGCTTAGGATTGGGTCTTGTCCATCACATCATTCTCCTAATGATGTGATCCCGTTATCAACGACATCCAATGTCCATGGTCAGTGAAACCGTAACCATCTATTGATCAACGAGCTAGTCAACTAGAGGCTTACTAGGGACAAGGTGTTGTCTATGTACCCACACATGTATCTGAGTTTCCTATCAATACAATTATAGCATGGGTAATAAACGATTATCATGAACAAGGAAATATAATAATAACTATTTATTATTACCTCTAGGGCATATTTCCAACACTTTTCTGGATCATGCCCGGCCGCGGAAGATCAACACGTCGCATCCCCACCTAGGCACAACAGAGAGGTCAGCACGCCGGTCTAAACCTAAGCGCCGCGAAGTGCAGGCCCATCGCCCATAGCACACCTGCATGTTGCGAGGGCGCCCAGAAGCAGAACTAGCCCCCTTAATACAAGAGCAGGCTTACGTTCCAATCCGACGCGCGCTGCTCAGTCGCCGACGTCACTAAGTGCTTCGGCTGATACCACGACGTCGAGTGCCCATAACTTTCCCACGTAGTTGGTTAGTGCATATAGACCAAATGGCCAGACTCAGATCAAATACCAAGATCTCGTTAAGCGTGTTAAGTATCCGCGAACGCCGACCAGGGCCAGGCCCACCTCTCTCCTAGGTGACCACAACCTGCCCTGTCGCTCCGCCACAAAGTAACAGTCGGGGGCCGTCGGGAACTCAGGCCCCCCTCTACCGGGATGGAGCCACCTGTCCTCTCAGCCCCCATCTCCGAACAGTATCACAGGTAATGTAATAGTGTAAAGTATATAGTATATGCCCGTGATCACCTATGAGGGAGTCCCGGACTAGGGGGTGTCCGGATAGCCGGACTATCATCACGGCCGGACTCCAAGACTATGAAGATACAAGATTGAAGACTTCGTCCCGTGTCTGGATGGGACTTTCCTTGGCGTGGAAGGCAAGCTTGGCGATACGGATATGTAGATCTCCTACCATTGTAACCGAGTCTGCATGTAACCCTAACCTATCCGGTGTCTATATAAACCGGAGGGTTTTAGTCCAGAGGATGAAAAACAATCATACCATAGGCTAGCTTCTAGGGTTTAGCCTCCTTGATCTCGTGGTAGATCTACTCTTGTACTACCCGTATCATCAATATTAATCAAGCGGGAGTAGGGTATTACCTCCATCGAGAGGGCCCAACCTGGGTAAAACATCGTGTCCCTTGTCTCCTGTTACCATCCGCCTAGACGCACAGTTCGGGACCCCCTACCCGAGATCCGCCGGTTTTGACACCGACATTGGTGCTTTCATTGAGAGTTCCTCGGTGTCGTCACCGATAGGCCCGATGGCTCCTTCGATCATCAACAACGACGCGGTCCAGGGTGAGACTTTTCTCCCCGAAAGATCTTCGTGGTTCGGGCGGCTTTGCATCGCGGGCCAATTAAGCTGGCCATCTGGAGCAGATCGAAAGCTACGCCCGTGGCCATCAGGTCAGATCTGGAAGTTTAAACTATACGGCCGATATCCGTGGAGACTTGATCTTCGACGGATTCGAGCCGCAGCCAAGTGCGCCGCACTGTCTCGATGGGAATGATCTAGCTCTGCAGCGAACAAAGGCTCGGAGGCCGCACTCAAGATCCGCCCGACCCTTAATCCGAGCCGGATTCCCCGATCGAGGACCAGTGGTTGGACACCGCCTGGGGCTACAATCTCTACGGCGATTGAGCCGAACTCCATCCCTGTCGCTGCGAAGACCTCGACCTGTGGTGCCGGACTCCTCTCCAGACTCCAAACCCTCCGCGCCCTTGCCAATCAAATCCGATTGGGCGCCCATTATGGAGTTCACGGCCGCGGACATCTTTCTGTTGGAAATATGCCCTAGAGGCAATAATAAATTAGTTATTATTATATTTCCTTGTTCATGATAATCGTTTATTATCCATGCTATAATTGTATTGATAGGAAACTCAGATACATGTGTGGGTATATAGACAACACCATGTCCCTAGTAAGCCTCTAGTTGACTAGCTCGTTAATCAATAGATGGTTACGGTTTCCTGACCATGGACATTGGATGTCATTGATAACGGATCACATCATTAGGAGAATGATGTGATGGACAAGACCCAATCCTAAGCCTAGCACAAAGATCGTGTAGTTCGTATGCTAAAGCTTTTCTAATGTCAAGTATCATTTCCTTAGACCATGAGATTGTGCAACTCCCGGATACCATAGGAATACTTTGGGTGTACCAAACGTCACAACGTAACTGGGTGACTATAAAGGTGCACTACAGGTATCTCCGAAAGTGTCTGTTGGGTTGGCACGAATCGAGATCGGATTTGTCACTCCGTAAACGGAGAGGTATCTCTGGGCCCACTCGGTAGGACATCATCATAATGTGCACAATGTGACCAAGGGGTTGATCACGGGATGATGTGTTACGAACGAGTAAAGAGACTTGCCGGTAACGAGATTGAACAAGGTATCGGGATACCGACGATCGAATCTCGGTCAAGTACAATACCGCTAGACAAAGGGAATTGTATACGGGATCGATTGAGTCCTTGACATCGTGGGTTCATCCGATGAGATCATCGTGGAACATGTGGGAGCCAACATGGGTATCCAGATCCCGCTGTTGGTTATTGACCGGAGAACGTCTCGGTCATGTCTACATGTCTCCCGAACCCGTAGGGTCTACACACTTAAGGTTTGATGACGCTAGGGTTATAAAGGAAGTTTGTATGTGGTTACCGAATGTTGTTCGGAGTCCCGGATGAGATCCCGGACGTCATGAGGAGTTCCGGAATGGTCCGGAGGTAAAGATTTATATATGGAAAGTTGTTGTTCGGGTTCCGGAAAAAGTACGGGTTTTTTCGGTATTGTACCGGGAAGCTTCGGAAGGTTCCGGAGGATTCGGAGGGGTCCGGATGTCCGGAAATTGTTCCACCACGTCCAATACAGTAGCATGGTCTGTAGGGGGCGCCCTAGCCTTAATGGGCCAGGGGCACCAGCCCCCAAGGCCCATGCATCTTGAAGGGGGAAACCCTAAGGGGGAGGGCCTCCACTTGACTTGGGAGGCACTCCTCCCCCCCTTGGCCGCCCCCCAAGTCCCATCTAGGGCTGGCCGCACCCCTTGGGGTGGGAAACCCTAAAGGGGGGCGCAGCCCCCCTTTCCCCCTATATATACTTGAGGTTTTGGGGCTGCCCAAGACATGAGAACCTCTCCCTCTATTGGCACAGCCCTGCCTCTCCTCCTCCTCCTCTCCCGTGGTGCTTGGCGAAGCCCTGCTGGATTGCCACACTCCTCCATCACCACCACGCCGTTGTGCTGCTGCTAGATGGAGTCTTCCTCAACCTCTCCCTCTCTCCTTGCTGGATCAAGGCGTGGGAGATGTCACCGGGCTGTACGTGTGTTGAACGCGGAGGTGCCGTCCGTTCGGCACTAGGATCTCCGGTGATTTGGATCACGACGAGTACAACTCCTTCAACCCCGTTCTCATGAACGCTTCCGCTTAGCGATCTACAAGGGTATGTAGATGCACTCTCCTTCCCTCGTTGCTAGTTTCTCCATAGATAGATCTTGGTGACACGTAGGAAAATTTTGAATTTCTGCTACGTTCCCCAACAGTTGTATCAGAGCTAGGTCTATTGCGTAGATTCTTTGCACGAGTAGAACACAAAGTAGTCGTGGGCGTTGATTTTGTTCAATATGCTTACCGTTACTAGTCCAATCTTGTTTCGACGGTATTGTGGGATGAAGCGGCCCGGACCGACCTTACACGCATTTCCACGTGATACAGTTCCACCGAATCGACATGCACTTGGTGCATAAGGTGGCTAGCGGGTGCCGCCTCCCACTTTAGTCGGAACGGATTCGATGAAAAGGGTCCTTATGAAGGGTAAATAGCAATTGGCATATCACGTTGTGGTTTTATGTAGGTAAGAAACGTTCTTGCTAGAAACCCATAGCAGCCACGTAAAACATGCAACAACAATTAGAGGACGTCTAACTTGTTTTTGCAGGGTCTGCTATGTGATGTGATATGGCCAAGAAGAATGTGATGAATGATATGTGATGTATGAGATTGATCATGTTCTTGTAATAGGATTCACGACTTGCATGTCAATGAGTATGACGACCGGCAGGAGCCATAGGAGTTGTCTTTATTTATTGTATGACCTGCGTGTCATTAAACAACGCCATGTAATTACTTTACTTTATTGCTAACCGGTAGCCATAGTAGTAGAAGTAATAGTTGGCCAGACAACTTCATGGAGACACGATGATGGAGATCATGATGATGGAGATCATGGTGTCATGCGGTGACGATGATGATCATGGAGCCCCAAAGATGGAGATCAAAAGGAGCAAAATGATATTGGCCATATCATGTCACTATTTGATTGCATGTGATGTTTATCATGTTTATGCATCTTGTTTACTTAGAACGACGGTAGTAAATAAGATGATCCCTTACAACAATTTCAAGAAGTGTTCTCCCTAATCGTGCACCGTTGCCAAAAGTACGTCGCTTCTAAGCACCACGTGATGATCGGGTGTGATGGATTCTTACGTTCACATACAACGGGTGTTGACGAGCCTAGCATGTACAGACATGGCCTCGAAACACACGCAATACACTTAGGGTTAACTTGACGAGCCTAGCATGCATGCAGACATGGCCTCGGAACACGAGAGACCGAATGGTCGAGCATGAGTCGTATAGTAGATACGATCAACATGAAGATGTTCACCGATGATGACTAGTCCGTCTCACGTGATGATCGGACACGGCCTAGTTGACTCAGATCATGTAATCACTTAGATGACCAGAGGGATGTCTATCTGAGTGGGAGTTCATAAGATGAACTTAATTATCTTGAACATAGTCAAAAGACCTTTTGCAAATTATGTCGTAAGCTCGCGCTTTAGTTCCACTTGTTTAGATATGTTCCTAGAGAAAATATAGTTGAAAGTTGTGATGGCGATTATGCGGACGAGAAAGATTGTGTCCTTAATGCACCGCTCGGTGTGCTTTGAACCCCAAACGTCGTTTGTGGATGTTGCGAACATCTGACATACACGTTTTGATAACTACGTGATAGTTCAGTAATGTTAAATGGTTTAGAGTTAAGTCACCGAAGTCGATTTTGAAACGTCGCGAAACATATGAGATGTTTCGAGGGCTGAAATTGGGATTTCAAGCTCGTGCCCACGTCAAAAGGTATAAGACCTCCGACGATTTTCTTGGCCTGCAAACTAAGGGAGAAAAGCTCAATCGTTGAGCTTGTGCTCAGATTGTCTGAGCACAACAATCACTTGAATCGAGGGAGTTGATCTTCTAGATGAGATAGTGATGTTTCTCCAAAGTCATTGCCACCAAGCTGCTAGAGCTTCGTGATGAACTATAACATATCAAGGATAGAGATGATGATCCTTTGAGGTATTCGCGTTGTTTGACATCACGAAAGTAGAAGTCAAGAAGGAGCATCAATTGTTGATGGTTGGTGAAACCACTAGTTTCAAGAAGGGCAAGGGCAAGAAGGGATACTTCATGAAACGGCAAATCAGCTGCTGATCTAGTGAAGAAACCCAAGGTTGAACCCAAACCCGAGACTAAGTGCTTTTGTAATAAGGGGAACAGCCACTGGAGCAGGATTACCCTAGATACTTGGTAGATAAGAAGGCTGGCAAGGTCGATAGAAGTATATTGGATATACATTATGTTAATGTGTCCTTTACTAGTACTCCTAGTAGCACCAGGGTATTAAGATACCGGTTCGGTTGCTAAGTGTTAGTAACTCGAAATAAAAGGCTACGGAATAAACGGAGACTAGCTAAAGGTGAGTGACGATATGTGTTGGAAGTGTTTCCAAGGTTGATGTGATCAAGCATCGCACGCCTCCCTCTACCATCGAGATTGGTGTTAAACCTAAATAATTGTTATTTGGTGTTTGCGTTGAGCATATACATGATTGGATTATGTCTATCGCAATACGGTTATTCATTTAAGAAGAATAATGGTTACTCTATTTATTTGAATAATACCTTCAATGGTCTTGCACCTAAATTAATGGTTTATTGTATCTCGATCGTAGTGATACACATTTTCATGCCAAAGGTATAAGATAGTAATAATAGTACCACTTACTTGTGGCACTGCCATGTAAGTCATATTGGTGTAAAACGCATGAAGAAGCTCCATGTTGATGGATCTTTGGACTCACTCGTTTTTGAAAAGTTTGAGACATGCAAACCATGTCTATTGGTGTATACGCATGATGACTCACTTGATTTTGAATCACTTGAGATATGCAAAACATACCAGATGGGCAAGATGACTGAAAAGCCTCGGTTTCAGTAAGATTGTAACATCCCAAATTTCCTATTTGGAATATTTTACAATTATAGCTAAGCATCCTATGCATCCTGTTTGAATTTGAATGTCATTTGGAGTTTCAGAGAATCTTGAGTTTTGAATTTGAATTCAAACTTTGGCATGTGGGAAACATTTCAAAAACTAAACCTGATAAATACTTGATCAAAAGTATGAGAGGAGCAAACATGACACTCCAAAAATATCAGAGGAAACAATGCCAAAAGTTTTGGATTTCAAATCTGAATTTTATTTGAATTTGAAAAAAATGGATTTTTATAAAGTTTGGATTTTGCCTTTGGAAAAATGTTCAAATGAAAGGGAATATTCCCCTGATCATTTTGGTTATACCCTATATAAAATATTTATAGTTATTGTTTTATTTCAGTTTTTGTTTTATTTAAAAAATAAATTTTAAAAAGGAAAAAACCCCGGGCGCCAGGCCAGCCTGGCCCAACCCGGCCAGCCCCTCGGCCTCACCCGGCCCGGCCCAGAGGCCAACCCGGCAATGAGGCCGACCAACCGGCCCGACCTCCCCTCGCCGAATCCTTGCGCGGCCACCCGCCTCGCCTCTCTCTCTCTCTCATCGACCCATGGGGCCCGCCCATCTTCTTCCCCTCGCCCACGCCTCGCCCGGGAGATCGCGGATCCCGAAGGATCCGGGATCCCGATCGCCCCCGATCGACCCCCCGAAGCGAGGACGACCCCCTGGCTATAAAAGCCGCCGCCCCCGCACCCCATTCCCCCCCCCCCCCCGAGACCTCGCCGGACCCCCTCTCCCTCCCGCTTGACCACGCCGGAGACCCGAGCTCCCTCCGCCGCCAAAGTCGCCGCCCGTCCGACGCCCTACCCCTCCCGACCACCCCGACCCCACCGAACTCCTCCCGTGATCCCCGCATCCTCCCGACGACTTCCTCGAGCTCCCGACGCCGGAACCCCGGCCTTTTCGACGCTGGCCGCCGTCGCGGACTCCGTAAGCCACCGAAAACTCCCCGGTCCGATCCTAAATAGACGGCTAGGATTAGAACCCCCGAAGGGGTAAGTTTTTATTAGAAAACCGGCCGGTTCTTTCCGGTTTATTATTTTAGTTAGGTTTTTATTTAGGCCGGTCCGTTTAGTATAGCCCGAGGCCCGTTTAGACTATTTGACGCTCAGGGCACAGTATAGGCCCATTAGGCCTTTTTCTTTTATTTTGATTTTCTGTTTTAGCAGAATAGTTTCTGTTTTGAAAAATTGATATCTTTATTCTGTTTATTATTTTTAGATGATTCTTTTTTTGTTGGATTGCAAATTTTATGTAGTTTCTGTAGAATATATATTTAGCTATGTTAAAAATAATTAAAAATGCTTTAATTTAGTTTTAGTAAGAATAGTAAATCTGCTATAACTTGAGTTAGAAAAATTATTTTTGCATGATTCTTTTTGCCCCAACTTTATTTAGACATTGCCAAACCATAGGAATTAATTTGGGTATTTTAGGATTATTAAAAAAATTAGTTTAAGCAGAATCCTATTAATCCTAATTAATTAGCTAGCTCCTGTTTTCCTATTAAATTAATTAGTAAATAAATTTATTTTTAACTTGTGATTGATTATTCTAGGATAGTTTCTGTCACTCTAGTAGATGAACTTTTATTTATAATTAATAAAAGTTTTAAATTATTTTTCTTAATAGAAATTGGTTTAGGCCTATTAGGAGTTTCTTAATAGCTTTTAAATTAATTCTTTTTGCTCCTAGTTGTTTAGTGAATTCTTTTCTGTTAAGTTAACCTAAAACCATGATTAGGTTGTGTTAGAAAATTTTTGTTATGTAAAAACTATTTCTAGCTATTGTTTGAAGTAGGAAACCTTGAGTTGATTTTCTTTGAGTTTTCCTTTTGATTTTGACTTGGTTGTTTTGGTGAGTTATGTTACTTTTGTTATGTTATTGTGTTAAGTGTTGTTATGCTTATTGTGTTCATTGTTTGTCTCGGTAGAGAGTTTCGAGTGAAGCTTGCTACTACGACTCTTTAGCTTACGAGGATCGGCCAAGAAGGCAAGTTTTGATCATGTTATTTCTATACCTATGTTTTTGTGCATTAGTAATTGTCACCACCCCACCATGCATGCAGTAGTGAAATCTTGAAGTGATTAATCTTGAGTAGTATCATGTGGTAGGATGAACTAATCCCCTTGTTACCATGACCCCGGGACGAAGTAGTTTACTTTGCTATGCTCGTAGACGGGTTTTGGGTTGAGTGAAATTCATAAGCAAGATGTGAGAGTCAATGATGATGACAACCCCATGAACTACAATGATCGAGATGGACTTCGGAAAATCACTACTGGGTGGAGGATTTGTTGTGGGCACCCCGGAGAACCCAGTGGTGGTCGGGATGCATGGAGAAGCGCCATGACATCTTGCGGAAAGCTTCACCCAGCCACGAAGAGAAGGATGGATGCCCCATGACCGAAGCTTACCTGTGCAGCCCGCAAGCCATTATGGGCTCTGGCTGGGTTGACCCTAGTAGTGACGCTGGCTGGACGGTACTACGAGATGTAGAAGAACGGTAGGATTGGATGGGTACCGCAAGAGCGGAAGAACTCTTTGGAAGACCATGTTTCATTCGTCCGCCTTCAAACACCATGAAGTGCGAAGACTTTAAAGGAGGGAATGATTCTTGCGAGGAAAGTGCGCAACCCTCTGCAGAGTTAAAGATCTAATCGATTAGCCGTGTCCCTACATTTTACATCCGAGCCTCTGGAACTTGGAAGTATTCGAATTCTCAACACTAAAACTAATGAATTAATTTGAGGGGTTTATGACTTAATAATTTGGGAACGAGATTTTGGTTGGCGGAACCATCTCAATAACTACCAACAATTTGTAGTAATTTGCAAATAAGTCCTTGTAGTAGGATAAAATTGGCTTTACGCAAAATGATGAAACTTAGAGCTCCACACCAAAAATGCATATAGTGTAGTAACTTTATTATTGTTATTCTTCATGACTTGCCGACTTATTCCAAAAGTCGACCTACACGGCTGCAACGTCTTATGTTGCAGAGGTATATTCGATCAGGAGTGAGGCTACGCTCCGCTTGGCGATTGCCCTTTGGAGTCGGATGGACTCGCTTTACTCGACGCTTCCGCAGCATTAGTAGTTTATTTCTCATGAGTTGGCCTTGAGCGAATTTATTCCCTTGTAATAAAGACTCTATATGAGAATCGTGTAATAAAATTCAGGTGTGATTGAACTTTGATTACTTTATCGATGTACTGTGAGTACCAGCATGATCTTGGGATGGTACAGACACAGAGACTTGACCGATATTGGGTCAGGTCGCTACAGAGATGGTATCAGAGCACACGCTGACCGTAGGATCATAACCCCTAGGATCGTAAAGCCATAAGCAGAGACCATTTACTTTAAATCCTTTTCATTTCGTAATTCTCCCCTGTTCAATTCTGACTCTTCTCCTATTTTCAACATTCTAGATGACCGTCGAGTTCACCCCAGTTTTGCTACCGGAGTTTGCCAGCCCGACGAGACGATGCCCTTCGGAAGGAAACTGGTCCAGATGGTGAAGAAGCTGAAGATAGCTCTGCCCTCGATCACCGGGAAGCCAACCAATGCACTTCCGACGGATACCCGCCATGTGATTGAGGTGCATATCCTGTGGAGAACCTTCGGAGGACACACGGAGCCTATTGACTTTGAGTTCACCGAGTTCAAGCTGGATCATCGGAAGGGACGTGGCGATCTATCGAGCACTTGGACATCTCCGAGAGGAGTACAGGGCCGAGCTTCGATCCCTCGCACTCGCCATGGTTTCTCGCAGGGCAAGGAATGGAGATATCATCCGCACTGTCGAGGACGACTCCATTCTCTCTTATGTCCAGGACTTGGAGTGTCTTCTCGTGAAACGGGAGATTCGCACTCGCCAGTAACTCGAAGACACACCGGAGGCTTTGTTCCGTGAACTGAATCGGAGGAGAAGGCACGCGCAGACTTCCTTGGCCATGAGGAAGAAATCACGGACTTCATGGAGAAAGTCGACGACACGAAGATGAAGCTTGCTGCAATAGAGGAAAAGATGGACTTGGGAGAGGACCTTTATCCGAGCGGAGATGAAGGACCCTCGTGAGCAATGATCAGGATTTTGAAGGGAGTACCATCAAGGAAGCCACAAGAGGAGGCGCCAATCGATGAGGACTTTTTAGTCGACCACCATGTTATCTTTTACCTTTTCGTCGATCAGTTAGGCCGATATTTTCCTTCGATTAGTCATGAGCTTTTGTAATCGAGTTTGAACCATGTTTGAATGGAATGAATAAATGATTGGTGTGTTACATGATTGTGCATTCATATGGGTAGTGTTATTTCTCATAGACCCTTGTTCTATTCTAATTTTCTCATCCACTCCAAAAACACCGGATGCCTCCGAGACGTGATAATCGGTTTCCGCCGAGCTCACCCAGCTGCTCCAATGCAGAATGCACTTATGCAACTCCTTATCCAGAATCGAACAACAACACCAACAATCCACCGCCACCCCCTGTGGACAACTTGACTCGATTCCTGAGGTTGAATCCGCCAGTGTTCTCTAGTAGCACTGAGCCGATTGTGGCTGATGATTGGCTCCGCAAAGTCGGAAGAGAGCTAATCACTGTTGGATGCACTGATGCTGAGAAGGTGCGCTTCGCCGCGCATCAACTTGATGGACCTGCAGCTTCTTGGTGGGAGAACTACACCGCCACTTATCCCATTGGTGCCATCACATGGGATCAATTCCAGGAGGCCTTCCGCACCGCTCATGTCTCAGCTGGAGCCATGAGTCTGAAGAAGCGTGAGTTCCGCAACTTGCGCCAGGGGAACCGTACTGTGGCACAGTACGTGGATGAATTCAGTAAGCTCGCTCGCTATGCCCTCGATGATGTGGCCACAGATGCCGCAGCGGGAGAAGTTCCTTGAGGGACTCAATGATGAACTGGGCATGCAGCTTATGGTGGCCACCTTCGCCAACTACCAGGGACTGGTAGACAAGGCCATCATACTTGAAGGCAATCATCAGCAGATCGAAAACCGCAAGCGGAAGTACAACCAGGGGAAGCACAACTCGGGAGCTCAGCAGAAGCCCCGTTATGCACCATACTCAGGAGGGCACACCCATCACAACCATGGAGGTCACAATCATGGAGGTCATAACCATGGAGGAAATGGGAACAACCGCAACCAGGACAACAAGTCAGGCCATGGCAATGGCAATGGGAATGGTAATGGTAATAGCAACTAGCATCGTTCTGCCCCGGCTCCGAAGGATCTGAGCCACATCACCTGCTTCAAGTGCCAGAAGACAGGGAACTTTGCCACCGACTGCCCGGAGGCCAAGCAGAGGAATGTGAATGGCAATGGAGGCTCAGCGAAGAAGCCCAATCCGTTCCCTCGTTCTCAGGTGAACCACATCGACGTGGAGGACGTCTATGATCAGCCGTATAATCGTGGTTGGTAAGTTTTATTGAATTCACGCTCAGTTTTGGTTCTCTTTGATTACGGTGCAACGCATTCATTCATATCAAGGGTAGTTGTGGAAAAGTATGGGTTGCCCACTAGAACCCTTAGAAGCCCCCTTGGCGTCGGTTCGCAGGAGGAGAAATGATGGCGGCGTGGGCTGTCATGCAACTCTCAACATCGGGAACCATAAATTTCCCTTGAGACCTCATAGTGTTGGAAACCCGGACCTTGGATGTAATCTGGGCATGGATTGGTTGACAAAGTTTGAAGGAACATAGATCGTGCCCGCAAGTCAATTCTGCTCACCACCCAAGCGTAAGAGGATTAAGTATGTAGCCGTGCATAGCCGATGAAGAATCAGGTGCATTCCCTCACGGGAGTTGTTCAGAGGAAGTGCCATGGTGCAAGATTTTCCCGATGTGTTTCCGGAGGAATTACCAGGAATGCCACCGGACAGGGACATTGAGTTTCTGATTGAGTTATTGCCCGGCACAGCCCCAATATCCAAGAGACCTTATCGGATGCCACCGAATGAGTTGAAAGAGATCAAGGATCAAATTAATGAGTTGTTGGAGAAAGGATATATTCGTCCAAGCTCATCACCTTGGGGAGCCCCAGTTCTTTTGGCAGAGAAGAAGGATGGAAGCTTGAGGATGGTTGTGGATTATCGTGCATTGAACGAGGTCACCGTCAAGAACAAGTACCCTCTGCCGATGATTAACGATTTGTTTGATCAGCTAGTTGGAGCCAAGGTACTCTCTAAGATCGATCTTCGATCAGGGTATCATCAGTTGAAAATCCGTGAAAAGGATATACCCAAAACAGCATTCACTACCAGGTATGGTTTATATGAGTATACCGTCATGTCATTTGGATTGACTAATGCTCCTGCATACTTCATGAATTTGATGAACAAGGTGTTCATGGAATATCTGGACAAGTTTGTCGTGGTGTTCATCGATGATATATTGATTTTATCCAAGAGCGAGGAAGAGCATAAGGAACATGTGCGTCTAGTTACGAGAAACTTCGAGAACATCAATTGTATGCCAAGTTCAGCAAATGTGAATTTTGGCTGAAGGAAGTTGGATTCCTCGGACATGTTATTTCAGGAGAAGGAATAGCAGTTGACCCCGCCAAGGTTGAGTCAGTCACCGGATGGTAGTCACCCACCTCAGTCAAGGAGATCCGCAGTTTTCTCGGACTCGCAGGATATTATCGGAGGTTCATTGAGAACTTCTCGAAGATTGCCAAGCCCATGACTGAACTGTTGAAGAAGGAAGCCAAGTATGTTTGGACCGAGGAATGTGAAGCCAGTTTTCAGGAATTGAAGAAACGGTTGGTGACAGCCCCAGTGTTGATATTGCCAGACATACACAAGGAATACCAGGTCTATTGTGACGCTTCTCGTCAAGGACTCGGAGGAGTATTGATGCAGGAAGGCAAGGTTGTAGCTTATGCCTCCAGACAGCTCTGACCTCATGAGATGAATTATGCCACACATGATTTGGAGTTAGCAGCCGTAGTGCATGCACTCAAGACACAGAGACATTTCCTCATCGGAAATCGTTGTGATGTTTACACAGATCACAAGAGCTTGAAGTATATTTTCACGCAGAAGGAATTGAACCTCAGGCAGAGGAGATGGCTAGAGTTGATCAAGGACTACGACATGAGATTGCATTACCACCCCGGTAAGGCTAATGTTGTAGCAGATCCGTTGAGCCGTAAGAGTTATGTGAATACTCTTACACAGGAGGATTACCCTCAGAGTTAGTCGATGACCTCGAGAGATCTCCGGCGGAGATAGTTCCGAGAGGATTTGTTGCAACTCTGGAAGTACAGTCCACTTTGGCCGAAAGGATTCGTGAAGCCCAGAAGTCGGACAAGGAAATTGATGAGATAAAGCAAAAGATGGAGGAAGGAAAAGCTAAAGGATTCCGTAAGGATGAATACGGAACTATATGGTTTGAGGATCGTATTTATGTGCCCAATGATCCTGAGCTCAGGAGGCTAATTCTTCAGGAGGCTCATGATTCACCGTACTCGATTCACCCCGGCAACACCAAGATGTACCTGGATTTGAAGCAAAGTTTCTGGTGGACAGGTATGAAGAAGGATATTGCCGAGTACGTAGCCGTATGCGATGTTTGTCAACGTGTAAAGGCAGAACATCGAAGCCAGACATGGTTACTTCAACCTTTGCCGATTCCGATTGGAAATGGGAGAAACTTGGAATGGATTTCATCACAGGATTACCGGGACCCGCTCAGGTTATGATTCCATCCGGGTAGTGGTTGATCGTTTGACCAAGGTAGCTCACTTCATTCCCGTGAAGACTACCTATACCAGTGCTAAGTTGGCCAAGATATACATGACCAGGATCGTATGTGCGCATGGAGTTCCGAGGAAAATCGTGTCGAGATAGAGGAACGCGGTTTACCTCAAAGTTTTGGAAGCAGTTGCATGAAACTTTGGGTACGAGGCTGGAATTGAAGACTTTTCATCCGCATGATGGATGGACCGAGAGAGTCAATCAGATTACGGAGGACATGTTGAGAGCTTGTGTGCTAGACTATGGGTCTAGCTGGGATGATAATTTGCCGTCGCAGAGAGTTCTCGTACAACAACAGTTATCAATCCAGTTTGAAGATGGCCCCTTCGAAGCTCTATACGGAAGGAGGTGCGAGAACACCATTCTTGTGGGATAGTGTTGGAGATCGATCACTTTTCGGTTCCGATCTTATCAAGGATTCGAAGAAAGTCAAGCTGATTCGAGACAGGCTCAAGATAGCACAGTCAAGACGGAAGAGTTATGCCGACAAGAAGTTTAAAGGAGGTAACTTACGAAGTCGGAGACCGAGCATATCTTCGTGTGTCTCCACTTCGTGGAATCAAGAGGTTTGGAGTCAAGGGAAAGTTAGCACCCCGATTCATTGGCCCCTACAAAATCCTCAAACGTCGTGGAGAAGTTGCTTATAAGTTGGAATTGCCGGAAGGATTGTCCGGAGTTCATGATGTCTTCCATGTTTCTTAGCTGAAGAAGTGTCATGCCGACATGGCCGATGTTCCGTTGAGAGACACAGTGCCCCTAGAGGCCATACTGACTTGACGGTGATCGACTTACAAGGAGAAACCCGTCAGAATTCTTGAGACTGCAAGCAGAGTCACCCGCAGCAAGGTCATCAAGTTTTGCAAGGTGCTGTGGAGTCACCACACCGAGGAAGAAGCCATCTGGGAGCGCGAAGAAGACCTTCTTCGAGATCACCCGCACCTATTTGCTAGCCAACCCGAATCTCGAGGGCGAGATTCATCTTAAGGTGGGTAGGTTTGTAACATCCCAAATTTCCTATTTGGAATGTTCTACAATTATAGCTAAGCATCCTATGCATCCTGTTTGAATTTGAATGTCATTTGGAGTTTCAGAGAATCTTGAGTTTTGAATTTGAATTCAAACTTTGGCATGTGGGAAACATTTCAAAAACTAAACACGATAAATACTTGATCAAAAGTATGAGAGGAGCAAACATGACACTCCAAAAATATCGGAGGAAACAATGCCAAAAGTTTTGGATTTCAAATCTGAATTTTATTTGAATTGGAAAAAATGGATTTTTATAAAGTTTGGATTTTGCCTTTGGAAAAATGTTCAAATGAAAGGGAATATTCCCCTGATCATTTTGGTATATATATACCCTATATAAAATATTTATAGTTATTGTTTTATTTCAGTTTTTGTTTTATTTAAAAAATAAATTTTAAAAAGGAAAACCCCAGGCGCCCGAACCCCCAACCCGGCCAGTGCACCCCCTCACCCGGCCCAGGCCCGGAGGCCCAGCCAGCCAATGAGGCCAACCGCCCGACCTCCCTCGCCCGAATCCTTGGCAGCCACCCGCTCGCCTCGCCTCTCTCTCTCTCTCGACCCTTGAGGCCCGCCCATCTTCTTCCCCTGTACGCATCACTTGCTGGGAGATCGCCGGATCCCGAAGGATCCGGGATCCCGACGCCCGATCGACCCCAAGCGAGGACGACCCACGGCTATAAAAGCCGCCGCCTCGCACCCCATTCCCCGAGACCTCGCTGACCTCGCCCTCCCGTTCGAACACGCCGGAGACTCGAGCTCCCTCCGCCGCCAAAGTCGCCGCCGTCGACGCCCTACCCCTCCCCGACCACCCCCGACCCCACCGAACTCCTCCCGTGATCCCCGCATCCTCCCGACTTCCTCGAGCTCCCCGACGCCTTGGAACCCCGACGCACTCTTGCCGCCGCCGTTCTTGGGACTCCGGTAAGCCACCGGAAAACTCCCGTCCGATCCTAAATAGAGCGGCTTAGGATTAGAACCCAGAAGGGTAAGTTTTATTAGAAAACCGGCGGTTCTTTCCGGTTTATTATTTTAGTTAGGTTTTTATTTAGGCGGTCCGTTTAGTTTAGCCCGAGGCCCGTTTAGACTATTTGACGCTTCAGTACAAAGATAGGCCCATTAGGCCTTTTCTTTTATTTTGATTTTCTGTTTAAGCAGAATAGTATCAGTTTTGAAAAAAAGATAACTATTATTCTGTTTATTATTTTTAGATGACTCTTTTTTAGTTGGAATGCACATATAATGTAGTTTCTGTAGAATATATATATAGCAATGTTAAAAATAATTAAAAATGCTTTAATTTAGTTTTAGTAAGAATAGTAAATCTGCTATAACTTGAGTTAGAAAAATTATTTTTGCATGATTCTTTTTGCCCCAACTTTATTTAGACATTGCCAAACCATAGGAATTAATTTGGGTATTTTAGGATTATTAAAAAAATTAGTTTAAGCAGAATCCTATTAATCCTAATTAATTAGCTAGCTCATGTTTTCCTATTAAATTAATTAGTAAATAAATTTATTTTTAACTTGTGATTGATTATTCTAGGATAGTTTCTGTCACTCTAGTAGATGAACTTTTCTTTATAATTAATAACAGTTTTAAATTATTTTTCTTAATAGAAATTGGTTTAGGCCTATTAGGAGTTTCTTAATAGCTTTTAAATTAATTCTTTTTGCTCCTAGTTGTTTAGTGAATTCTTTTCTGTTAAGTTAACCTAAAACCATGATTAGGTTGTGTTAGAAAATTTTTGTTATGTAAAAACTATTTCTAGCTATTGTTTGAAGTAGGAAACCTTGAGTTGATTTTCTTTGAGTTTTCCTTTTGATTTTGACTTGGTTGTTTTGGTGAGTTATGTTACTTTTGTTATGTTATTGTGTTAAGTGTTGTTATGCTTATTGTGTTCATTGTTTGTCTCGGTAGAGTTTCCGGAGTGCGAAGCTTGCTACTACGACTCTTTAGCTTACGAGGATCGTCAGCAAGGCAAGTTTTGATCATGTTATTTCTATACCTATGTTTTTGTGCATTAGTAATTGTCACCACCCCACCATGCATGCAGTAGTGAAATCTTGAAGTGATTAATCTTGAGTAGTATCATGTGGTAGGATGAACCAATCCCCTTGTTACCATGACCCCGGGCGAAGTAGTTTACTTTGCTATGCTCGTGAAGCGGGTTTTGGGTTGAGTGAAATTCATAAGCAAGATGTGAGAGTCAATGATGATGACAACCCCATGAACTACAATGATCGAGATGGACTTGGAAAATCACTCTTGGGTGGAGGGCGGTTGTGGGCACCTGGAGAACCCGGTGGTGGCGGGATGCATGGAGAAGCGCCATGACATCTTGCGGAAAGCTTCACCCAGCCACGAAGAGAAGGATGGATGCCCCATGACCGGAAGCTTACCTGCAGGCCGCAAGCCATTATGGGCCTTGGCTGGGTTGACCCTAGTAGTGACGCTGGCCGGACGGTACTACGAGATGTAGAAGAACGGTAGGATTGGATGGGTACCGGCAAGAGCTGTAAGAACTCTTTGGAAGACCTGTTTCATCTAGTCCCGTCTTCAAACACCATGAAGTGCGAAGACTTTAAAGGAGGGAATGATTCTTGCGGGGAAAGTGCGCAACCCTCTGCAGAGTTAAAGATCTAATCGATTAGCCGTGTCCCCGGTTACGGACATCTGAGCCTCTGGAACTTGGAAGTATTCGGAATTCTCAACACTAAAACTAATGAATTAATTTGAGGGGTTTATGACTTAATAATTTGGGAACGAGATTTTGGTTGGCGGAACCATCTCAATAACTACCAACAATTTGTAGTAAATTGCAAATAAGTCCACTTTGTAGTAGGATAAAATTGGCTTTACGCAAAATGATGAAACTTAGAGCTCCACAGCCAAAAATGCATATAGTGTAGTAACTTTATTATTGTTATTCTTCATGACTTGCCAGCTTATTCCAAAAGTCGACCTACACGGCTGCAACGTCTTATGTTGCGTAGGTATATTCGATCGGGAGTGAGGCTACGCTCCGCTTGGCGATTGCCCTTTGGAGTCGGATGGACTCGCTTTACTTGACGCTTCCGCAGCATTAGTAGTTTATTTCTCATGAGTTGGCCTTAAGCCGAATTTATTCCCTTGTAATAAAGACTCTATATGAGAATCGTGTAATAAAATTCAGGTGTGATTGAACTTTGATTACTTTATCGATGTAATGTGAGTACCAGCATGATCTTGGGATGGTACAGACACAGAGACTTGACCGATATTGGGTCAGGTCGCTACAAAGATGGAACAAGGTAGCAACCTGTTGGAAGTAACACATTTTGATGTGTGTAGTCCAATGAGTGCTGAGGCATGCAGTGAATATCGTTATGTTCTTACTTCACGGATGATTTAAGTAGATACTGAGTGTATTTACTTGATGAAACACAAGTCTGAAATATTGAATGGTTCAAGTAATTTCAGAGTGAAGTTTAAGATCTTCGTGACAAGAGGATAGAATGTCTATGATATGATCATAGAGATGAATATCTGAGTTACGAGTTTTGGCACACAATTAAGACATTGTGCAAATTGTTTCACAATTAATACCGCACGGAACACCATAGTGTGATGGTGTGTCCGAACATCATAGTTGCACTCTATTGGATATGGTGCGTACCATGATATCTCTTATCGAATTACCACTATCGTTCATGGGTTAGGCATTAGAGACAACCGCACTCACTATAATAGGGCACCACGTAATTCCGTTAAGACGACACCGTTTGAACTGTGGTTTGGAGAAACCCAAGTTGTCGTTTCTTAAAAGTTTGGGCCTGCGACGCTTATATGAAAAGTTTCAGGTTGATAAGCTCGAACCCAAAGCGGATAAAATGCATCTTCATAGGACACCCAAAACAGTTGGGTGTACCTCCTATCTCAAGATCCGGAAGCAAAAGTAATTGTTTCTTGAATCGGGTCCTTTCTCGAGGAAAAGTTCGTCTCGAAAAGTTGAGTGGGAGGATGGTAGAGACTTGATGAGGTTATTGAACCGTCACTTCAACTAGTGTGTAGCAGGACACAGGAAGTTGTTCCCGTGGCACCTACACCAATTGAAGTAGAAGCTTATGATAATGATCATGAAGTTTTGGATCAAGTCACTAACGTACCTCGTAGGGTGACAAGGATGCGTACTACTTCAGAGTGGTACACAATCCTATCTTGAAGGTCATGTTGCTAGACAACAATGAACCTACGAGCTATGGAGAAGCAGTGGTGGGCCCAAATTCCGATAAATGGTTAGAAGCCATGAAATCCGAGATGGGATCCATGTATCAGGACAAAGCATGGACTTTGGTGGACTTGCCCGATGAGCGGCAAGCCATTGAGATGAATGGATCTTTAAGAAGAAGACGGACGGCGTGGACGGTAATGTCACCGTCTATGAAGCTCGACTTGTGGCGAAGAGTTTTTCACAAGTTCAAGGAGTTGACTACGATAAGATTTTCTCATCCGTAGCGATGCTTAAGTCCGTCGGAATCATGTTAGCACGAGCTGCATTTATGAAATCTGGCAGATGGATGTCAAAATGAGTTTCCTTACCAGTTTTCGTAAGGAAAGGTTGTATGTGATACAATCAGAAAGTTTTGTCGATCCTAAGGATGCTAAAAGGTATTCTAGCTTTAGCGATCCTTCCATGGACTGGAGTAAGCATCTCGGAGTTGGAATGTGCACTTTGATAAGATGATCAAAGATTTTAGGTTTATACAAAGTTTATGAGAAACTTGTATTTCCAAAGAAGTGAGTGGGAGCACTATAGAATTTCCGATGAGTATATGTTGTTGACGTATTGATGATCGAAATGATGTAGAATTTCTAGAAAGCATATAGGGTTATTTGAAAGGTGTTTTTCAAATAGAAAACCTGGATTAAGCTACTTGAACATTGAGCATCAAGATCTATAAGGATAGATCAAAAACGCTTAATGGTACTTTCAAATGAGCATATACCTTGACATGATCTTGAAAGTGTTCAGGATGGATCAGTCAAAGAAGGAGTTCTTGCCTGAGATGTAAGGTATGAAGTTAAGACTTAAAGTTCGACCACGGCAGAAAAGAGAGAAAGGACGAAGGTCGTCCCCTATGCTTTAGACGTAGGCTCTATAGTTTGCTATGCTGTGTGCCGCACCGGAAGTGTGCCTAGCCATGAATCAGTCAAGGGGTACAAGAATGATCCAGGAACGGATCATTGACAATGATCAAAACTATCCTTAGAGGAATAAGGATATGTTTCTCGATTATGGAGGTGATAAAGAGTTCGATGTAAAGGGTTATGTCGATGCAAGCTTTAACACCTATCCGAATGACTCTGAGTAGCAAACCGGATACGTATAGTGGAGCAACCATTTGGAATAGCTTCAAGTGGAGCGTGGAAGCAACATTTACAATATGACATAGAGAATTGCGAAGTACATACGGATCTGAATGTTACAGACCCGTTGACTAAAACCTCTCTCACAAGCAAAACATGATCAAACCCTAGAACTCATTGAGTCTTAATCAAATGATGTGAACTAGTTTAATGACACTAGTATACTCTTTGGATGTTGGTCACATGGCGATGTGACCTATCAGTGTTAATCACATGACGACGTGAACTAGATTATTGACTCTAGTGCAAGTGGGAGACTGTTGGAAATATGCCCTAGAGGCAATAATAAATTAGTTATTATATTATTTCCTTGTTCATGATAATCGTTTATTATCCATGCTATAATTGTATTGAAAGGAAACTCAGATACATGTGTGGGTATATAGACAACACCATGTCCCTAGTAAGCCTCTAGTTGACTAGCTCGTTAATCAATAGATGGTTACGGTTTCGACCATGGACATTGGATGTCATTGATAACGGGATCACATCATTAGGAGAATGATGTGATGGACAAGACCCAATCCTAAGCCTAGCACAAAGATCGTGTAGTTCGTATGCTAAAGCTTTTCTAATGTCAAGTATCATTTCCTTAGACCATGAGATTGTGCAACTCCGGACACCGTAGGAATACTTTGGGTGTACCAAACGTCCACAACGAATCGGGTGACTATAAAGGTGCACTACAGGTATCTCCGAAAGTGTGCATTGGGTTGGCACGAATCGAGACTGGATTTGTCACTCCGTGTAAACGGAGAGGTATCTCTGGGCCCACTCGGTAGGACATCATCATAATGTGCACAATGTGACCAAGGGGTTGATCACGGGATGATGTGTTACGGAACGAGTAAAGAGACTTGCCGGTAACGAGATTGAACAAGGTATCGGGATATCGACGATCGAATCTCGGGCAAGTACAATACCGCTAGACAAAGGGAATTGTATACGGGATCGATTGAGTCCTTGACATCGTGGTTCATCCGATGAGATCATCGTGGAACATGTGGGAGCCAACATGGGTATCCAGATCCCGCTGTTGGTTATTGACCGAGAACGTCTCGGTCATGTCTACATGTCTCCCGAACCCGTAGGGTCTACACACTTAAGGTTTGATGACGCTAGGGTTATAAAGGAAGTTTGTATGTGGTTACTGAATGTTGTTCGAGTCCGGATGAGATCCCGGACGTCATGAGGAGTTCCGGAATGGTCCGGAGGTAAAGATTTATATATGGAAAGTTGTTGTTCGGGTTCGGAAAAAGTTCGGTTTTTCGGTATTGTACCGGAAGCTTGTGAAGGTTCCGGAGGATTCGGAGGGGTCCGGAGGTCCGGAAATTGTTCCACCACGTCCAATACAGTAGCATGGGCTGTGAGGGGCGCCCTAGCCTTAATGGGCCAGGGCACCAGCCCCCAAGGCCCATGCGCATGGGAAGGGGAACCCTAAGGGGAGGGCCTCCACTTGACTTGGGAGGCACTCCTCCCCCTTGGCCGCCCCCAAGTCCCATCTAGGGCTGGCCGCACCCCTTGGGGTGGAAACCCTAAAGGGGCGCAGCCCCTTTCCCTATATATACTTGAGGTTTTGGGGCTGCCCAAGACATGAGAACCTCTCCTCTATTGGCACAGCGCCTCTCCTCCTCCTCCTCTCCCATGGTGCTTGGCGAAGCCTGCTGGATTGCCACGCTCCTCCATCACCACCACGCCCGTTGTGCTACTGCTAGATGGAGTCTTCCTCAACCTCTCCTCTCTCCTTGCTGGATCAAGGCGTGGGAGGCGTCACCGGCTGTACGTGTGTTGAACAGCGGAGGTGCCGTCCGTCTGCTCGGCACTAGGATCTCCGGTGATTTGGATCACGACGACTACGACTCCTTCAACCCCGTTCTCATGAACGCTTCCGCTTAGCGATCTACAAGGGTATGTAGATGCACTCTCCTTCCCTCGTTGCTAGTTTCTCCATAGATAGATCTTGGTGACACGTAGGAAAATTTTGAATTTCTGCTACGTTCCCCAACACTTTCAGCACTCGCCCTTTGGCGACATCCTGAATTCACTAAAGTCTCTCTCTTTATCCGGAGAGCCCTGGCCGGACTACGGTCAGGAAGGTTGGGATGCGGACGATGAAGAAATTCAATGACCACCCACCACCCACTTCATAGCCACTGTCGAAAGCTTACACGACGTGCTCGATTTCGACTTCGAAGACATCGACGGTATGGACAACGATGTAGGAGACAACAATGAACCAGCACCTATAGGATGCTGGACAACCTCATCCCATGATGTATACATGGTGGATACACCTAAAGGAAATGAAGACAAGGAACAACGGGACGCTACGAAGGATAAATCCCTCGAAAAGCAATCAAAACGGCAACATAAACGCCGAACAAAGTCCCGCCTCAACAAAGACCCAGCCATATAGCAGGGCGAACCGATGGACAACGAACAAGCTATCGAGCAATCGTCCGAACAAGACAACTTGGATAAACAATCTGTCCCCAGCGAAGACAACAGTCCGGACGATCTCACGCCGGACAAACCATTGGAGCAAAATGACCTCCAGAAAAGGCTCGTCACCACTGCGCGTAGCCTGAAAAAGCAGAAGCGGAAGCTCAAAACAGCGGAAGATGCACTCAGGATCAGATGGAGCAAAGTATTCAGCACCGCAGATAAGTACGGTGACAGTCGCCGAACAAAGAGCTACCCGAAAAGAAAGCTACTGCCCGAATTCGACGAGGAGGCCTTAGAGCCCCCACAATTAAAAGCAAGAAGACCACCCGGTCGGATGGACGACCTCACGGCAAAAAGAGAGCGGCGAATGGTGCCGCACACAAGCCAAAGATGCGATCCGGCAAGGATTCACATCAAAAGGATGGCCCAGTTAGGTCCATCTATGGGCCAAGAAAGCACCCTCGTCAAAGCAATGCAATACGCCAAAATTCAAGATCACGGCACACCCAAATATAGGGGCGCGCACACCCCCTATGTTTCACCGATGAGGTGCTTTGGATCATGAATTTCAATGGATTCAAACCCGTAAACATAGAGGCATCTGACGGAACAACAGACCTTGAGTCTGGATTGAGGATTACATCCTCCACATACACATGGCTAGAGGAGATGATCTCCACGCCATAAAATACTTACCCTTAAACTCAAAGGGCCAGCTCGGCATTGGCTTAACAGCCTCCCGAAAATACCATTGGAAGTTGGGAAGAGCTCGAGGATGCATTTCGGCAAATTTTCAGGGGACCTATGTCCGCCTCCGGACGCTTGACGATCTAAGTCACATAACTCAACAGCCCGGAGAGTCAGCCGGAAATTCTGGAACATGTTCCTTACTAAAAAGAACCAAATAGTCGATCGTCCGGATGCGAAGCCTTAGCAGCTTTCAAACACAACGTCCGAGACGAATGGCTCGCCAGACACCTCGGCCAAGAAAAGCCAAGAACAGTGGCCGCATTAACAAGCCTCATGACCCGCTTTTGTGTGGGAGAGGATAGCTGGCTAGCAAGATGCAGCACCAGCGACCCAAGTACATCCGAAATCAGGGATGGAAACGGGAAACCACGGCGCAACAAGGACCAGCACCGGATTAAAAGGAACAGTCCAAAGAGCACGGCAGTCAACACCGGATTCAAAAGCTCACGGCAGAACAACAAAAAACTGCCCCTTAAGGACAATAGCGATGAGCTATCCAACTTCAACAAAATCTTGGACAAGATATGTCAAATCCACAGTACTCACAGGAGGCACGCCAACCATACCCACGTAAATTGTTGGGTCTTCAAACAGTCCGTGATGAACGCCGAACACAAGGGGCTCGACACACCAAGTGAAGATGACAACGAGCACCACAAGCAGAGCCTCGGAAAACAAAAAACTTTCCCACAGGAGGTCAAAACAGTAAACTCACTTCACGTGATCAAAGGGAAAAACAGAGCGGCGCCCACTAAACGGCGCGCCGCACACCGGTTGTCAAAACCAATCACCTTCGACCATCAGGACTATTCCGATAATATCCGGAACGCAGGATGGACTGCCTTGATATTGGATCCTACAATCGACGGATTCAAATTTACACATGCCCTCATGGATGGTGGCAGTGACATAAACCTGATATATTAGGACACAATCCGCAGGATGGGGATAAACCCAACCAAAATTCGTCGTAGCAACACCTCCTTTAAAGGAGTAATGCCAGGCCCATATGCCCTTTGCACGGGCTCCATACGGCTAGAAGTTGTGTTCGGTTCATCCGACAACTTCCGTCGCGAAAGGTTACTCTTCCGTGTCGCCCCGTTTAAAAGTAGCCATCAAGCACTATTGGGACGTGAAGCTTTCTCCCGCTTTAACGCAATACCGCATTATGCATCTCTAACACTTAAAATGCCCGGTCCACGCAGCATCATCTCGTTAAAAGGAAGTATTAAGTTTCACTTGAGCACGGAAGAACGGGAGACTGCCTTGACAGCCCCACAGCTATCCGGCTCTGCTAAGGCAAAGAACCTAAATCGGTCATTCAAACCCCGGACACGGTTAGATGAGTCCGGCGCCTACTAGCGGCATACCCCCATACGAGGGGCCGCATGCATGTATAACAAGAGACAATAAAGCTCAATTTTATTCAATTCTTCGAACCGTACTCTGTTTATTTAATATTAAGTACATCTTTCGCATGATCCTTTTCCTTTCAAACTAAGTTCCTCTCTTTTACAGATGAACAACGTGCTACACCCTTCCAGGATACGGCACAACGGAGACACAGGCGCAGACGTGCAGTAGGGACCCGTTGCAAGGATTCTTTTCAGATTAAGACCCTGCGTAAACCTTTTTTCACTGTCTCTTGTTGATATACATCCCCCCGGTTCCTTAATATAACCGAGGAGGAGGCTGGTGCTTTGGCATTGGCCGCAGAATTTTTTTATGCGATACTGGACACCAGGGGCTTAGGGCATTATTCTGCCCATTTTCATAAAGACCGAATACCTTAGGTAGTATTCGGCGTCTCGAGTTAGGCCTTATATGCATCAGCTCCGAATCATGTCTTTGGTCAAATGTTGGGTTGCCCGGCTCCTGTGTTTTGCTGCCTTACGTTCCGTTTTCACGGCTAACGCGACACCAGGAGAACTACTGCGATTGTGCCCCGGTTCGGCCGGGCGAGCACCTCAGTAGAGAAAGCCGGAAACCGATCATCATGATATAGCGAGAGACTGGTCAACCACTCGATGACTCACAGGAATGTTTAGGATTCCTTCGCATTAAAGAAGGACCGGTTTTCGGTCAGGCACATACGCACCCTGAATTCGGGTGAGTGCGGTGCCCCCAGGGGCTATATAGTAGCCCCACCCTCGAACTCCTATGGCTAGGTGAAAGTGATAAAGCATTATAGTCCGGTTGCCTGGTTTGCTACGCTATCACCTCCTCAACAGGACCAAGACGTTGGATTAAGTGTGAAAAAGCGCTTTTTTTGCAAACACCCCCGCACTATGTGCGTGGGGGCTGAAGCCAAGGACTGCCATCTTTCAGTTATATACACATATACATAAACGGCCGCCTGAGGAGTAGTTTACTACTTGAACGCACAAGTATAAAAAGCCCTTATATTACATTGAAACATTGTTTTCACAAATCATACATGTCATTTAAACATAATATCCTTCGAGCACTGCGTCTCTATTAAACGAGCGCCCGGCAGGACTTCTTCAAAGTAGTGCTCGGCAGGTACTCGGCTTCTGTCCGAATCTTGGGATGCAACGTCAGTGGCCTTCATCTCTGCCCAGTATGTCTTGACACGGGCAAGAGCCATCCGCGCTCCTCAATACACGCCGACCGCTTCATTAAGGCCGACACGCTGCACCGCACCAAGAAACTGCTGCACTAAACCAAAATAGCTCTTCACCTGGGGTCCGCCTGCCACAAGTGAGTCAAGACATGCTTCATGGCAAATCCGCCAATCGATTCAGCTCGGCCCATTCGCCAACCGATCGGTCGTGGCGGAGGACGCCCGGACTATGGAATTGCGACCAATATAGCTCTTCCCTTCATTCCCCTTTCCGCCACGGAAGTGCTCAACTGCGCGTCTGCAGCGCCGCCGCCAAGTCCAGATAAGCATCCTCCGAACTCCACAACTTATCCAATCGAGCATACTTTGGATCTGTATATTTCCTCCGCAGCAGAAACGGTTTTCCAAATTAAGAATTGCCCCGGCCGACTCAGCTCCTCCTTGGCAGCTCTCAAAGCCGATTGGGCATTCTTGGATTCGGGCGGTGGCCTTCTTCAGCCCTCTTGTTCCGCTTTGACGCTCTTTTCAAGAACCTCGCAGCGATCGGTAGTATTCCTTAACTTTTTGGCCATATCGGCCATCTCCTCTTTGCTTCGGCGGTGAGCAGCCCGTTCGACTTCTAGCTCTTCGCCGCCTTTAAAGCGGCCGACATTACTAATTCTGGCTTGCTCTTTCGCCGGGCGAAGTTCTGCCCGCAGCTCCTCCACGGCAGCGGCACCATCTGCATTAAGCATATGAATAGTAAGACATGGGCGTCAAGCTCCCTTACAAGGTGTCCGCATAGAAGTCACATACCTTGTGACTCGTCAAACCGTTTATTGACCAGCGCGATGTCCGCATCCGCCTCGTCAAGTTGCCGCTTTAGTTCGGTATATTCATCAGTTCGGCTGGCCTCCGGACGCCCCGCCACCTGTTTAGGAGCGGCGATATGTTATAAGTGAGAATTTGATCCTCGGCACGTTGTCAATTTTGACAACATACCGAGTCTCAGGGGCTACTATCTATACAGGGCGCATTTTATATGCATAACTGTCAGAAGGTACATTATTTTTTGCATACCTCAAACCCCGTCAGTAAGCTTCTGACGGCTTCATGCATTCCGCTCTCCGCGGATGCAATTCTTTCAATCACCGCACCCATTAGAGCACGGTGATCTTCTGAAATAGCTGCTCGCCCGAGCAGATCCTTCAGCTCCTCCGACCGCACGCCACTTGGCGCCGGACCTTCCGGCCCCGCCGGACTTGGGGGAACCTTTCGCGACGAAACCTCCGAGTCGTCCGCTTCACATGAGGGTGCGACAGGTGGAGGCGTTTCGCTCTCCATCATCTCCGGAAGAAGATCCTCAAGACGAGCTCACGAGAAGGGCTGAGGTCCGAGCTACAAGGTACAATTTCGGTTATCCTCATGAATAAATACAGGGATGTTCCTTATTTACAAGACCCCTTCTTTTTACTTACGGCTCATTTGGAGGGCTGATCCTCGGGAAATAATGCGGTTGGGTTACTTCCCAACACGGACTCTCCGTCAAGATTCCTTCCCTCTTTGAGGCCTTGACCTCCGGATCTTTCGAAGCGGTCCTCTTCTCTCCTCGGCAGGTGGGACTCTTAATCCCTCCTTCCTTGATAGCCTCCTTCGCAGAGGCAGTTGCTTCCCTGCTCCCCCTTCGCCTTCTTCAAAAGGCGCGACCTTCAACATCTTGGTCAACATGGGATCCGGCGTGGTCTCTGGGAGGGGAGCCGGACACCTTATTAACTTTGCCTTGGCTATCCACTCCTGTTCAAGAAACGGCTCCTTTAAAGGGCATATATATGAAATAAATGAATGAACAGCTTGTCCGGTTACAGGACTACTTACTTGAGTATCTGGGCGATTGCAGCTTAGTCTTGCGTCCTCGGTCAAGTCCGGACACTTCTCTTGTGATCCGAAGAACAGTTTATACATCTCCACGGGCGTCGTGCCCATAAAATTTTGGAGAGCTCGTGGTCCCTTCGGATTGAATTCCCACAGGCGGAGGGGGCGACGTTTGCAGGGCTGAAGGCGCCGGATCACCATAACCTGCGCTACTGCGACCAGATTGATCCCTCCTTCCTGGAGATCTCGAATGCGGCCTCGCAGCGAGGGAACATCCTTGGACGGCCCCCAGTCGAGCCCCTTGTTGACCCATGATGCCACCCGCTGTGGTGGACGTGAGCGGAAGGCGGGGAGCGCCGCCCATTTGGTGCCCCTGGGAGCGGTGATATAAAACCACTCCCGTTGCCACAAACCAAGCTCCTCTTGAAAAGAGCCCTCGGGCCACGGAGCATCAGCACATTTGCTTATGACCGCCCCTCCGCACTCTGCTTGCTGCCCCTTGATCATCTTTGGCTCCACCTTGAAGGTCTTGAGCCACAATCCAAAGTGGGGGTAATATGGAGGAAGGCCTCACATACGACAATGAATGACGAGATATGGAGGATGGACTCTGATTCAAGTCATGGAAATCAAGCCCATAATAAAATATGAGCCCCCGCACAAAGGGGATCCGTCGGAAGCCTAAACCCAAGGAAGTGGGACACGAACACCACGTTCTCGCCGGGCTCAGAGTGGGAATGACCTGCCCTGGAAGCGGGCAGCCTATGCGAGATCTCGCGGTTAGATACCGCGTCGCAGCTTTAGCACATCTTCTTACGTGACGGAGGAAGACATCCATCGGCCCGTCTTGGTCGGAGCCGGACATCGCCGAAAGTCCGGCGCTGAATCTGAAGCTTTGGGTGTTGGAACTTCGGCGAGGCGAACTCGATGGAGGGTGTAAAGAAGAAGAGGGCCTTGGTCTCATTATAAAGAGGTTGAATACCAAGAGCCCACCACTGGTCGATTAGGACTCACCTTTGATAGAGAAGGCAGGCCAACGGGCACGGTTGGAGTTACCCACGTCCGTATTGATGAGAATCCCGGAATAAGGGGCATGATCTAAGCTTTGATAAGACGTGCCAAGGAAACCGCCTCGCTAAACACGCTGAGGTGGAACAATAAAAACGATTCATATAAAGGCCTGGCGTGGTGTGATGTCACACCGCTGAATACGCCACAGATCTGTGCAAACAATTATTCTCTCTACGGCGTTATCTGGAACTTGTTTTGCGAGCGGACACTATCCTTGTGTTCAAAACCTTCTATGAAGTATTCGGAGGAGGAACCCGCCTTGCAATGCCGAAGACAATATGCGCGCGGACTCGTCGTCCATTGAAGCCTGGTTCAGGCTACCGAGGAGTTCCGGACTAGGGGGGTGTCCGGATAGCCGGACTATCGTCACGGCCGGACTCCAAGACTATGAAGATACAAGATTGAAGACTTCGTCCCGTGTCCGAATGGGACTTTCCTTGGCGTGGAAGGCAAGCTTGGTGATACGGATATGTAGATCTCCTACCATTGTAACCGACTCTGTGTAACCCTAACCTATCCGGTGTCTATATAAACCGGAGGGTTTTAGTCCGTAGGACGAAAAAAATCATACCATAGGCTAGCTTCTAGGGTTAGCCTCCTTGATCTCGTGGTAGATCTACTCTTGTACTACCCGTATCATCAATATTAATCAAGCAGGAGTAGGGTATTACCTCCATCGAGAGGGCCCGAACCTGGGTAAAAACATCGTGTCCCTTTTCTCCTGTTACCATCCGCCTAGACGCATAGTTCGGGACCCCCTACCCGAGATCTGCCAGTTTTGACACCGACAACCTCCCGAAGTGATCACAGCCCAGTAGTATAGCATGGCAGACGGACAAGAGTGTAGGGCCACTGATGGAACACTAGCATCCTATACTAAGCAGTAGGATAGCAGGTAAAGGTAACAACAGTAGTAGCAAGGGCAGGCTATGCAGCAGTATAGGATTAACTGAAAGCAGTAACATGCTACACTACTCTAATGCAAACAGTATAGAGAAGAACACGTGATATCTGGTAATCAAGGGGGGGGGCTTGCCTGGTTGCTCTGGCAAGAAAGAGGGGTCGTCAACTCCGTAGTCGTACTGGGTAGCAGCGGCGTCGGTCTCGGTGTCTAGCGGAAGAAGAGGGGGAAGAAACAATGAATACAATGCAAACAGCTGCATGACGGTGCATGACAAAGAGAAGCGTGATGCTAGGCGTGCCCTAACGCAGTATGAGGTGATACCGGTAAAGGGGGGAAACATCCGGGAAAGTATCCCCGGTGTTTTGCGTTTTTGGACAAATGAACCGGAGGTGAAATGTTGCAGGTTTGTTATGCTAGGAATGTGTGGCGGTCGACGGGCTGCGCGTCCGGATTCGTCTCGTCATTCTGAGCAACTTTCATGTTGAAAATAATGTAATCCGATTTACGGATTAAAAGATATGATTTTCTAAAGATTTTATTAATTTCTGGAATTTATTAATTATTTAATTTAATTCGAAATTGGATTTATGACATCAGCATGATGTCATGTCGATGTCAAGAGTCAACAAAGTGGTTGACTGGGTCAAACCGAGGCGAGGTCCCATGTCATACTCTGTTAACTAATTAACCAAATTAATTAGTTTAAATAACATATTAGTTAGGTTGGTTAATTAATTATGTTAATTAAACAGGATTAATTAAGTTAATTAATTAATTAAATTTATATTCATTATTATTATTTGTATTTCTCCTTTTTTTCGTTCTAGGGCTGGGCCCCACATGTCTGTGGCCCAGAGGGGCCATAGCGGTTCGGGAGGTAGCGGGTGCGGGCGCACTGAAGCGGCCTTCGCCGCCAGGCGTGACGAGGCTGTGGGAGGCTTGGCCGGTCACCAAGGGGGACGCCATGAGAGCAGCAGGGCGGGCGTGAGTGGGCCAAGGCCAAAGGGGGAGTGGTTGTGGTGCGAGTGGGGGTGGTTAGGCTAGGGTTTGGGAGAGGGAGTGGATGAGGGGGGAGTGGTGGCTCAGGTGTTGGCTTGGGCCTCGCCAGCTGGGCCGGTGGATCTAATGGCCCGGCCATTGGGTCGGCTGGCCCAGGGGGGTTCTTTTCCTTTTCCTCTTTTTTTGTTTGTTTGTTTTCTGCTTTTCTTTTATTATTTCTTTCTTTTTCTGTTTAAATCATTTTAAACCATTTAGCCATTTTATAAAAGGTGTTTGTTGCACCATAATTACCCTTGTAATATTCGGCAACCACCGAACATTTTTGTTTTGACTTTTGAAAACTTTGGGTGTTTGTCGCTAATTCATTTTTGAATTTGCAATGTTTTTGAACTACCACTTAATTAGCAACAGTAACATAGATGACATGGCATCATCAGGAGAGTTTTACTGTAGCCTAATTATCCCAAGCGTTACAAATCTCCTCCATTACAAGAAATCTCGTCCGAGATTTAGGAGGTAGAAGGAAACAGTCTGGGGTATTCATCACGCAGCGATCCTCGCGTTCCTGTGTGGCTTCATCTTGAGAATGGTGCGACCCTTTGGACTTTGAGGAACTTGATCGCCTTTCCGGCGTGTGCGGCGTTCAGCTTGGTCGAGAATGCGGACCGGATGCTCTTTATAGGAGAGGTCCTGTTGCAATTCGAGCACTTCATGATCCATCGCCGGATTGGGTCCTTGAAGCATCGGCGGAGCTGTGTCACATGGAACACATCGTGAACCTGAGAAAGGTCGGCGGAAGCTCCAGTTGATATGCCACTTTTCCACGCCTTTCCAGAATAGTGAATGGGCCAATATAGCGAGGAGCTAGCTTTCCCTTGATCCCGAAGCGGTGTGCACCCTTCATTGGTGTAACTCGAAGATAGGCCTTTTCGCCAGGTTGGTAGACCATGTCTTTATGATGACGGTCATAATTGCTCTTTTGACGTGACTGAGCAGTCTTGAGATTCTCGCGAATAATGCGGACTTGTTCTTCGGCATGTTGGATAATATCCGGACCAAAGAGTGGACGTTCCCTAGTTTCTGACCAGCTCAGAGGGGTTCGGCACTTTCGTCCATATAACACTTCGAAGGGGGCCATCTTCAGACTAGCTTGATAGCTATTGTTATAAGAGAACTCAGCATATGGGAGAGATTCCTCCCATTTCTTGTCAAGGAAATAACACAAGCTCGAAGCATGTCTTCGAGAACTTGGTTGACACGCTCAACTTGCCCTTGTGATCATGCGGATGAAACGCTGCATCGAAAGATAAGTGAGTCCCCATAGCTTCTTGGAAACTTGCCCGTAATCTTGAAGTGAATAAGCTGCCACGGTCTCGAATCGATAACCAGTGGAATACCGTGAAGTGAAACAATTCTGGACATGTAGAGAGTTGCCAGCTAACTAGCAGTGATCGTTTCTTTGACCGCCAGAAAATGTGCAACTTTAGAAAGCCGGTCAATGACGACAAGAATAGCATCATTACCTTTCTGCGATTTGGGAAATCCAGTGACGAAGTCCATCTCGACATGGTCCCATTTCCATTCAGGAATAGAGATAGGTTGCAGAGTTCCAACAGGCCTTTGATGTTCTGCTTTGATACGACGGCAAACGTCATACTCAGCAACATAGCGAGCAATGTCTTGCTTCATATTAGACCACCGTAATCTCGACGGATGTCTTGGTACATCTTTGTACTACCAGGATGGATACATAGAGGCGTATCATGAGCTTCTTTCATAACCTTCTGAGTCATATTCAGGTTTTTCTCCTTACACGGCACCACTAGGCGGCCTTTGAAGTACAAGGCGCCATCATCAGCAATAGTGAAGAATGAGGGCTTTCCTTCTTTGAGGTCGCGCTTAATCTTGTGGGCTTCAGAGTCATATCCCTATATTGTCTTGATGGAGCTCACGAGATCGGGTTCGACAGCCAGGGTATAGAGGGAACCCTGGGAAACAACACGGAGATTCATCTTGCGAAACTCCTCAGGAGGGGGAGCGAGTGCACCCGGAGGAACAATATGGAGGTTCAGCTTTCTGAATTCTTCAACAAGTGAGGGCTGAACTTTGTGAATCTGGAGGTGGTTGCAGTAAGACTTGCGGCTCAAGGCATCAGCCATTACATTAGCCTTGCCTGGTGTATAGGAAATACCCAAGTCAAAGTCTGGAACAATCTCCATCCATCTCTGCTGACGGAGGTTCAGGTCTGGCTGAGTAAATGTACTTCAGACTTTGGTGGTCGGTGAAGATCACGCAACGATTACCGAGAAGGTAATGTCGCCATCGCTTCAAAGGCATGAATGACAGCGACAAGTTCGAGGTCGTGAACTGGGTAGTTCTCTTCGTGAGGGCGTAATTGCTGAGAGGCATAAGCAATCTCTTTGCGCTCCTGCATTAGGACACAGCCTAATCCTTGACGGGAAGCGTCGCAGTAAATGACGAAGTCCTTCTTAGTATCAGGTGGAGCTAGTACTGGGGCAGAAGTCAACTTGTCTTTGAGTGCCTGGAAGCTTTCCTGACATTTGTCCATCCATTGGAACTTGACGCCCTTATGCAACAGGTTAGTCAGGGGCCTGGCGATCTTGGAGAAGTTCTCGACGAATCGACGGCAATAGCTGGCGAGACCGAGAAAACTTCTGACTTGCTTCACGTTCTTCGGAGGAGTCCAATCAAGAATAGCCTGGACTCGTTCAGGGTTGACGGCAATACCATCCTTAGAGATGACATGCCCGAGATAGGTTACTTCGGGAAGCCAGAATTCACATTTGGAGAACTTGGCGTATAGCTGATGCTCTCGTAGCTTTTCCAGCACAAGACGAAGATGTTCAGCATGTTCTTCTTCGTTCTTGGAAAATACCAGGATATCATCCAGATAAACCACAACGAACTTGTCGAGGTAATCCATGAATATATAGTTCATCAGGCGGGAGAAGGTGGCTGGAGCATTGGTTAAGCCGAAAGACATGACGGTGTACTCGTATGAACCATATCGAGTCACAAAGGCAGACTTTGGGATATCCTCTTCACGAACACGGATCTGGTGGTAACCCAACCTCAAGTCGAGTTTAGAGAACACTGATGAACCAGCCAGTTGATCATACAGATCATTGATCCGAGGAAGAGGATACTTGTTCTGAATGGTAGCCTGGTTAATAGGGCGGTAGTCTTGGACCAGTCGGTTTGTCCCATCCTTCTTCTTGACAAAGAGAGAAGGTGCTCCCCAAGGAGAGCAACTTGGGCGAAAGAAACCACTGCGAAGAGACTTGTCGATTTCCTCCTTAAGCTCAAGGAGTTCATGCGGCGGCATCTTGTAGGGTCGCTTGGCTATAGGAGTGGTGCCTGGTTTCAAGTCGATGACGAATTCGACAGCTCTAGCAGGGGGAATCCCAGGAAGTTCTTCAGGAAAGACGTCGAGGAATTCACGCGCGACGGTAATGTTTTCAATACCCTCGAGTGGTGCAGCGTTCAATGTATTCAAGGCATAAAGCCGTGCCTCAGCATTTTGCACCAGATGAGCTTGGTAAGTGACTATTTCATCTGAAGGGTGTAGCAGGTGGACAGTCTTAGTGGCGCAAACTATGGAAGCAGTATGCGCCTTTAACCAATTCATTCGAGTAATGAGGTCAATGCTACATGACTTCAAGAAGATGGGGAGACAAGGAATTCCAGTCCTTCGATTTCAACGGGACGTCGTTGCGAATCATGGAGGTTCGACATTGGCCCTTGAGGTGTGCACTAATAGCGAAGCGTTCATGTCTTCACTTTTAATGCCATGCATGAATGCAAAATCTTCAGACATGAATGAATGCGATGCACCTGTATCAAATAAAACGGATCCTGGTACTGAATTTACGAGGAGTGTACCCATCACAAAGAGCAGCTGGTCTTGAGCTTCGCTCAGATCAACGTGGTTGGCATGAACTCGACCATAAGGCTTGGGATTGTTGTTGCGGGGCTGGTTGCTTCCACGGCGATATGGAAGTGCCGATTGATTCTGATTCTGATTGCAATCCCTAGCACGGTGACCTGGTTGACCACACTTGTAGCACAGACCATTATTGGGACTGGGAACAGGAGCTTGGGGTGGTGGAGCTGGAAGCCTTGGCTGTCTAGTTGGAGGAGTAGGCAGACGAGGTGCAGCATAGGTCTGCCTTGGGGCAGGTGCAGTTGGCTGGTACATGCTGTTGGGAATCCATACCTTACGCTTTTGCGAGGACAGGCCCGAAGATGAGCCTGTGTCACGGTTGCGCCTGTTAGAGCTCTGGTATTCCTGCAGGCCAGTTTCGACATTGATGGCCTTGTTCACCAAGGTGGCGAAATCAGCAAAGTCGTGCACTAGAAGTGCGAGCTTGATGTCAGCTTGAAGGCCGTCACGGAACTTCTCCTGTCTGCGTGCATCAGTTGCAATGTCCTCTTCAGCATAGCGAGACAAGTCCAGAAACTCCCGCTGATAAGCTTCAACAGTTTTGTTGCCCTGGGTGAGGTTGTGGAACTCACGCTTCTTACGGTCCATGACTCCGTGAGGAATGAAGCGGGCACGGAAAGCAGCTTGGAAGTCTAGCCAGGTGATGATTGTTCCAGCTGACTGAGTACGCCTGTGGCTGTCCCACCATTGAGCTGCGGGTCCTTTCAGAAAGAAGGAAGCAAAGGTGACATAGCTGGCAGGGGCTACATCAGCAGACTCCATCTCATAGGTGATGTCACGGAGTTACCATCAGCCTCCGTGAGGCTGGGTTGAGCTGCGGTACAGCTTGGGTTGAGGCGCATGAAGTCCTGCAGAGTTACTGGGGCTGGCTGCTGATTCATATTGGGGCGAGGAAACTGAGCCATCATATTCTCCATGAACTGGCGATTCATCTCAAGCTGTTGGATCATACCAGCCATGTACTCAGGCGGTGGTGGGAAGTTGCCACCACGACCACGACCACCTGGTCAACCATCCTGCTAATATATAACAGGGGTAGTTCAGCAATTGAGAAATTTGCAAAGGACAAGAACCATTCATGATGAAACATGCATAATGAAAGCAGCACGATAGATACTAGATAGTAGTCGGCATATCTTACAAAAAGGGTCATGCATAGAGTTCAGTACATAGACTAAGACATCATAGGCGGCACGCAGGCTCGCGGCGATAGCAACTAATGCTAATAAGCAAGACTACATCAGTCCCACGCGGTACTGCGGAGGTAGCTGTAGCCTGAAAGCTGGTAGTGCGGCAGTGGATAGTCCTCCACATCAGTGGCCTGGGGGCCGCGGATACTCTGGTGCAGAACCCGACGCTCAGGTGGTAGAAGAGGACCAAGTGCGGGACTGTAGCCTCCCACATCTGGCCAACCGACACCCTGGGGCATCACGGTCCTAGCTGGGTAGATCGCAGAACGCGGCAGCTCTCTAGATCGGACAAAGGGGTGCAACAGCGTCAGGGCACGGTAAAGGTGCTGACGGGTGGTGTACAACTCATGGCGAAGAGCTCGGTTAGCTCGATCCAGCCCATCAGCATGCACAACAAAGTTCTGATGGTAGAAGGGCTCTCGAGTGACAGTGGAGTAGGCAGCAGTGTAGTAACCCTCCGCACCAACATCAGATGCGATAGCAATGTGCACGAAGGGGAGGTGTCCAACTCGATACTCTCCACGAAGACGTGTCGAGCAGCATAAGCAGCATCGTGGACTGCCATATCGATAGTCACCCCAACACCATGTGCGGTGTGCAAAGACAAGAGTGGAGTCATACTCCCGAGAGTAGAGGTGGACGATGGCACGGTACTGCTCCTGGTTAAAGTCCTGGTACTCCTCATAGACGGTGTACTCAGGGTGCCAGCGATAACCCAGATAGGTTATCATCTCAGCTAACACGGCAGGTGATCCCGAGGCACCAATGGCCGTCGTGTGGCGCACGACCTGCCTCGTGGGTTCCATCTGAAAGCAAAGATGTTTCAAAGGAGTCAAATGACAGTGTGGAAATTGTTCAAAATACTATTCTAAGGAATAACTATGGCTTTATCCAACTTTGGGGTGAATGTGGTCACGGGAGCCTAGTGTTAGTAAATTCGTTTAACCCGAGTAGAAGAGAGTTCAGAGTCCTAGAGTAAAGGTCGAGGAGTAAAAGATCCTAGTACTACCCGATGGCGACGTGGGCCCATGGGCCGCACAGCCATGTTAGTAAAAGTTTTTTAAAGTCTAGACTCGACTTCGGCCAAGGAGTGTGGAAGGGGGATTCCTACAGGCAGTCGGCTCTGATACCAACTTGTGACGCCCGCGATTCAATCATACACTAATCAAGCACGCAAATGTGTACGATCAAGATCAGGGACTCACGGGAAGATATCACAACACAACTCTAAAACATAAATAAGTCATACAAGCATCATAATACAAGCCGGGGCCTCGAGGGCTCGAATACAATTGCTCGATCATCGACGAGTCGGAAGCAACAATATCTGAGTACTGCATAAGTTAAACAAGTTGCCATAAGATGGCTAGTACAAACCGGGATACATATCGAAGAGGCGCATGCCTCCTGCCTCGGGATCCTCCTAACTACTTCCTGGTCGCCGCAGGCTGCACGTAGTAGTAGGCACCTCCGGTGTAGTAGTCGCCATCGACGGTGGCGTCGCTCTGGGCTCCATCGTCTCGTCGCAGCAATCGGATAGAGATAGGGGAAAAGGGGAACAAGGCAACCGTGAGTACTCATCGAAAGTACTGCAAGCAAGGAGCTACACTACATATGCATGGATATATGTGTAAAGGGCCATATCGGTGGACTGAATCTGCAGAATGCCGTAATAAGAGGGGATAGCTAATCCGCCGAAGACTACACTTCGGCAGCCTCCGGCCTTGCAACATGTAGAAGAGAGTAGATCAAGTCCTCCAAGTAGCATCGCATAGCAATAATCCTACCCGCCATCCCTCCTCATTGCCCTGTTAGAGCGATCACCGGGTTAAATCTGCACTTGGAAGGGTGTGTTTTATTAAGTATCCGGTTCTAGTTGTCATAAGGTCAAGGTACAACTCCAAGTCGTCCTGTTACCGAAGATCACGGCTATTCGAATAGGTTAACTTCCCTGCAGGGGTGCACCACATAACCCAACACGCTTGATCCCATTTGGCCGGACACACTTTTCTGGGTCATGCCCGGCCGTGGAAGATCAACACGTCACAGCCCCACCTAGGCACAACAGAGAGGTCAGCTCGCCGGTCTAAACCTAAGCGCCGCAGTGGGCCCCATCGCCCATAGCACACTTGCACGTTCCGAGGGCGGCCGGAAGCAGAACTAGCCCCCTTAGTACAAGAGTAGGCTTACGTTCCAATCCGGCGTGCGCTGCTCAGTCACTGACGTCACGAAGTGCTTCGGCTGATACTACGACGTCGAGTGCCCATAACTTTCCTACGTAGTTGGTTAGTGCGTATAGACCAAATGGCCAGACTCAGATCAAATACCAAGATCTCGTTAAACGTGTTAAGTATCCGCGAACGCCGACCAGGCCAGGCCCACCTCTCTCCTAGGTGGCCACAACCTGCCACTGTCGCTCCGCCACAAAAGTAACAATGGGGCAGTCGGGAACCCGGGCCCCCCCTCTACCGAGATGGAGCCACCTGTCCTTTCGGCTCCCATCTCCGACGATATCACGAGTAATGTAATAGTGTAAAGTATATAGTATATGCCCGTGATCACCTCCCAAGTGATCACAGCCCGTAGTATAGCATGGCAGACGGACAAGAGTGTAGGGCCACTTGATGGAACACTAGCATCCTATACTAAGCGGTAGGATAGCGTGTAAAGGTAACAACGGTAGTAGCAAGGGCAGGCTATGCAAAGAAGATAGGCTTAATCGAAAGCATAACATGCTACACTACTCTAATGCAAGCAATATAGAGAAGAATAGGCGATATCTGGTGATCAAGGGGGGCTTGCCTGGTTGCTCGGCAAGAGAGAGGGTCGCCAACTCCGTAGTCGTCTTCGGGTAGCAGCAAGGCGTCGGTCTCGGTGTCTAGCGGAAGAAGAGGGGGAAGAAACAATGAATACAATGCAAACAGCTGCATGACGATGCATGACAAAGCAAAGCGTGATGCTAGGCGTTCCCTAACGCAGTATGAGGTGATACCGGTGAAGGGGGGAAACATCCGGGAAAGTATCCCCGGTGTTTTGCGTTTTCGGACAGATGAACCGAAGGTGAAATGTTGCAGGTTTGTTATGCTAGGAATGTGTGGCGTTCGAACGGGCTGCGCATCCGGATTCGTCTCGTCGTTCTGAGCAACTTTCATGTTGAAAATAATGTAATCCGAGTTATGGATTAAAAGATATGATTTTCTAAAGATTTTATTAATTTCTGGAATTTATTAATGATTTAATTTAATTCGAAACTGGATTTATGACATCAGCATGATGTCATGCTGATGTCAGCAGTCAACAGTGGTTGACTGGGTCAAACTGACGCATAGGTCCCGCATGTCATACTCTGTTAACTAATTAACCAAATTAATTAGTTTAAATAACATATTAGTTAGGTTAGTTAATTAATTATGTTAATTAAACAGGATTAATTAATTAAATTTATATTCATTATTATTATTTTTATTTCTCCTTTTTTTAATCGTTCTAGGGCTGGGCCCCACATGTCTGTGGCCCAGAGGGGCCATAGCGGTTCGGGCGGTAGCGGGTGCGGGCGCACCCGAGCGAGCGCTCGCCCGCAGGGCGTGACGAGGCCAGGGAGGCCGGGCGGTCACCGAAGGGGGACGCCGGCGGGAGAGCAGCAGGGCGGCGCCGGAGTGGGCCGCGGGCCAGAGGGGGAGTGGCTGTGGTGCGAGTGGGGTCGTTAGGTTAGGGTTTGGGTGAGGGAGTGGATAAAGGGGGAGTGGGTGGCCGGCTGGGCCGGTGGCAGAATGGGCTGGCCAGTTGGGTCAGCTGGCCCGGGGGGGTTCTTTTCCTTTTTCTATTTTTTTTGTTTGCTTTCTGTTTTCTTTTATTATTTCTTTCTTTTCTGTTTAAATCATTTTAAATCATTTAGCCATTTTATAAAAAGGTGTTTGTTGCACCATAATTACCCTTGTAATATTCGGCAACCAATTTAACATTTTGGTTTTGACTTTTGAAAACTTTGGGTGTTTGTCGCTAATTCATTTTTGAATTTGCAATGTTTTTGAACTACCACTTAATTAGCAACAGTAACATAGATGACATGGCATCATCAGGAGAGTTTTACTGTAGCCTAATTATCCGGGCGTTACAAGTATATAGATGGTTGTTTTTGGCCTTCCGGCTATTTAAAACCATCGTTGCAGACAAAACTACCTGGAAGGTTGTAGTTGTTTTTGGTCTGAATAAGATTGAATTTAATCACCACTGACAAGAAGTCGTCAGTTGTTAGATGCATGCTTTGCACATGGTGCTTGACATGTAATTTAATCATTAATATTTGTGACTATTATCGAATAAAAACAAAAATGTAACAATTGCTCTTAGTCTGTTTATTCAGCTCCTGATTTACTGTCCATAAAATTTCATCTGAAAGATATGGTTTAGCAAAACCATTCAGACAAGTTTTTTCACTGAAAATGCTTGTGCTTTAATATTTGTGACTGTTATCGAATAAAAACAAAAAAGTAACAGTTGCTCTTAGTCTGTTTATTCAGCTCCTGATTTATTGTCCATAAAATTTCATCTGAAAGATATGGAATAGCATAACCATTCAGACAAGTTTTTACACTAAAAATGCTTAATTCTTCAAAAACAAATATACTACTAACGATAAATCTTACTAATTTGAACTGTTCAAATAGAATCATGTGTTTCAACCATCTTGATTATATATCTTTCTTTTATCAAGATGGACGGGCGTGGCAACGCGCGCCTTCATGTTCTAGTCATATCATAGTGGAGCTATATGGAGTAAAGAGTGCAGCGATAGTGGCGCTATGTGGAGTAAAGTACAGCGACGACGCCAAAGGTAGAGAGCTAACGGGTGGATGGAGATACAAGAGGGGGAAGGTACTTTTGTCATGTTATTAGTAGGGTAATGAGAAATAAGATGTGTCAGAAGAAAGTAGAACCGATAGAGGAAGTGATGAAACATGACAAATACATCTAGAGCGATATTGTTATATTGTACCGTGGCAACACACGGTCATTCGACTAGTTTTTCTATACGTTTGCAATATCAGTAAACATTTTCCCTTAGGGTGTGTAATTTTTTTTTACTGTGGAATCTCAAAAACAAAAATTGATAAACTTCTTGTATGGATGCAACAATTCTTCATTGGCCATGCCGGATCAACGAAAAAACAAATCATCAGCGACTCTATAGCTGATTGTTGCTGCCATATATAACCGGATCACATGGCGGGACGTGAGAGAATAGGGTCAACTGGAGCATATTGGTCGGAACCTCACGCGAGGCTTTGTGGGAGTCTGAACCGCCGTCATGTAGGACTTCGACATCCCCAGTCCACTCAAATCTCCCTCATGACACACTTTTCCGTCACTTCGCCCCTGCTCCTTCCTTGTTCTACAAACGCACCCTTCTCGTCTGATGCCGCTGTTGTACCTCTTCGACCGCCATGTAGGTATCCTCAGACGTCCACAGCCCCCACCAACACACCTGCTTGCCTTGGACTACGCCGTCGTCCACCCAGGATCCTTCTGCAGCCAAGTAGCCTTAGTCCCCTATCGATGACGTCCATATTATACACCATGCCCGACAGGTGTTCGGCCAAATGCCATTGATTTTTTAATTGAATTTTTGTTCTTTCCTAAAGTAGTTCGATGGAGGGGTACTCGGTGATCGACAATGAGTTGTTGTGCGATGCGTGGCTGGCCATAGTTGTGGACTTTGTAGGCAGAAAGTGAAGGGGCTCGATCTTCTGGCAGCGCGTGCATGCTTTTGTTTCATGAGCGAAAGATCTACAAGCCCTACAACATGCATGTCATCCATGAACACAATGTGAAGTCCATATCACATTGATGGTACATCATCTGTAACTCTGTCATGAAGTTTTATTGTGCGATTCACCGAGTGGAGACAAATGTGCCATTGGGCTCGTCAACCATCAAGATCTTAAGTATTGCTTCTTGCTCTACACATTGATTAATTCATTAATTCACTCAATGTTGCTCCACATGTTATATATTCTGCATGTGCTGCCATGATGTACATGACCGAGGGTAGGCCATTCATGCATATACATTGTTAGGTGAAACTCAAGGGGCAGTATGTGTGGGACAACGTATGCCATCTGAAGTTTGGCACACAGTGAGTTTTCTGTCCTCGCAGATCCGATTATTCGGATTTGGTGAGAGTATGTTGGTGTGTCAAGCTTTTTTATTGGTTTAATTCTTTGTGGAGGTGAAATATTTCATAGACACCATGATGAAGTTATCGTGATTCAAAGGTCTACACTTCTTGGGGATCATCCCCGGCCAAGTACGATTCATTGATCAAAACGTTGCATCTTTTTGGATAGGCGACTGAAGGCACTTTTTGAAACAATTATTGGTAATGTTTGTGCGGGTGAAAGAGTGAAAACATCGATGCTCTAGTCCAACTACATCTTCTTTACCAAATTTTTTGGAGTATTTCTTCTAGCACAGATTGATACTGTTGGGAAACGTAGCATGCAATTTCAAAAAAAATCCTACGTTCACGCAAGATCTATCTAGGAGATGCATAGAAACGAGGGGGAGAGTGTGTCTACGTACCCTCTTAGATCATAAGCGGAAGCGTTTGACAACGTGGTTGATGTAGTCGAACTTCTTCTAGCACCGACCGATCAAGTACCGAACATACGACACCTCCGAGTTATGCACATGTTCAGCTCGATGACGTCCCTCGTCCTCTTGATCCAGCAAGGTGTCGAGGAAGTATATGAGTTCCGTCAACACGACGGCGTGGAGACGGTGATGGTGAAGTGATCCACGCATGGCTTCGCCTAAGCACTACGAAGATATGACCGGAGGCGTAAACTGTGGAGGGGGCGCCGCACACGGCTAACAATTGATGTTGTGTGTTCTAGGCGTCCCCCTCCCCACATATATATAGGTGGGAGGGGAGGAGAGGCAGCCAAGGGGCGCCCCAAGTAGGTCGAATCCTACTTGGGGTCTTCCCCAATTCAGCCTCCCCCCTTCCATAAATGCTGAAGGGGGAAAAGGGAAGGGGAAGGAGAGAAGGAAAGGAGGGGAGCGAACCCCCTCTTTCCCTTCTTCCACTCGGCCTCCTTCCATCAAGGGGGGGGGGCACCCCTTGTGGGCTGGTGTGCTCCCCTATTATGGCCCATATGGCCCATATCTTTCCCCCGGGGGTTCCGGTAACACCCCCCCCCCCCGGTACTCCGATAAATACTCGATACATTTCGGAACACTTCTGGTGTCCCAATACTATCTTCCTATATATCAATCTTTACCTCTCGACCATTTCAAGACTCCTCGTCATGTCCGTGATCTCATCCGGGACTCCGAACAACATTCGGTCACCAAATCACATAACTCATATAATACTAAATCGTCATCGAACATTAAGCGTGCGGACCCTATGGGTTCGAGAACTATGTAGACATGACCGAGACACCTCTCTGGTATATAACCAATAGCGGAACTTGGATGCTCATATTGGCTCCTACATATTCTACGAAGATCTTTATCGGTCGAATCATAACGACAACATACGTTATTCCCTTTGTCCATCGGTATGTTACTTGCCCGAGATTCGATTGTCGGTATCTTCATACCAAGTTCAATCTCGTTACCGGCAAGTCTCTTTACTCGTTCCATAATACATCATCCTGCAACTAACTCATTAGGCACTTTGCTTGCAAGACTTCTTATGATGTGTATTACCGAGAGGGCCCAGAGATACCTCTCCGGTACTCAGAGTGACAAATCCTAATCCCGATCTATGCCAACTCAACAAACACCTTCGGAGATACCTGTAGAGCATCATTATAATCACCCAGTTATGTTGTGACTTTGATAGCACATAAGGCATTCCTCCGGTATCCGGGAGTTGCATAATCTCATAGTCGAAGGAATATGTATTTGACATGAAGAAAGCAATAGCAATAAAACTGAATGATCATAATGCTAAGCTAACGGATGGGTCTTGACCATCACATCATTCTCCTAATGATGTGATCCCGTTATCAAATGACAACTCATGTCCATGGTCAGGAAACCTTAACCATCTTTGATCAACGAGCTAGTCAAGTAGAGGCTCACTAGGGACACAGTTTTTTGTCTATGTATTCACACATGTATTTAGGTTTACGATCAATACAATTCTAGCATGAATAATAAACATTTATCATGAATAAGAAATATAAAATAACAACTTTATTATTGCCTCTAGGGCATATTTCCTTCAGTCTCCCACTTGCACTAGAGTCAATAATCTAGATTGCATTGTAATGACTCTAACACCCATGGAGTCTTGGTACTGATCATGTTTTGCTCGTGGAAGAGGCTTAGTTGCTACCTCTTGAGCACAGCTTTGGTTTTCCCTTGAAGAGGAAAGGGTGATGCAGCAAAGTAGCGTAAGTATTTCCCTTAGTTTTTGAGAACCAAGGTATCAATCCAGTAGGAGGCCACACGCAAATCCCTCGTACCTACACAAACAAATAAGAACCTTGCAACCAACGTGATAAAGGGGTTGTCAATCCCTTCACGGCCACTTGCAAAAGTGAGATCTAATAGAGATAATAAGATAAATATTTTTGGTATTTTTTTTATAGATTGGAAAGTAAAGATTGCAAAATAAACGACGACAGAAATTGCAATTTGATGAAAGATTAATATGATGGAAAATAGACCCGGGGGCCATAGGTTTCACTAGTGGCTTCTCTCAAGATAGCATAAGTATTACGGCGGGTGAACAAATTACTGTCGAGCAATTGATAGAAAAGTGCATAGTTATGAGAATATCTAGGCATGATCATGTATATAGGCATCACGTCCGGGATAAGTAGACCGAAACGATTCTGCATCTACTACTATTACTCCACACATCGACCGCTATCCAGCATGCATCTAGAGTATTAAGTTCATAAGAACAGAGTAACACATTAGGCAAGATGACATGATGTAGAGGGTTAAACTTAAGCAAATGATATAAACCCCATCTTTTTATCCTCCATGGAAACAATACAATACGTATCGGTTCCCTTTCTGTCACTGGGATCGAACACCGCAAGATTGAACCCAAAGCTAAGCACTTCTCCCATTGCAAGAAAGATCAATCTAGTAGGCCAAACCAAACTGATAATTCGAAGAGACTTGCAAAGATAACAAATCATACATAAAAGAATTCAGAGGAGATTCAAATATTGTTCATATATAATCTTGATCATAAACCCACAATTCATCGGATCTCGACAGACACACCGCAAAAAGAGTTACATCGAATAGATCTCCAAGAAGAACGAGGAGAACTTTGTATTGAGATCCAAAGAGAGAGAAGAAGCCATCTAGCTAATAACTATGGACCCGAAGGTCTGAGGTAAACTACTCACACATCATCGGAGAGGCTATGGTGTTGATGTAGAAGCCCTCCGTGATCAATGCCCCCTCCGCCGGAGCGCCGGAAAAGGCCCCAAGATGGGATCTCACGGGTACAGAAGGTTGCGGCGATGGAAATAGGGTTTCGTCATGCTGCCGGATGTTTCCGGGGTAAGAGGGTATATATAGGAGGAAGAAGTAGGTCGATGTAGCTGCGAGGGGCCCACGAGGGTGGGGGCGCGCCCAGGGTCTGCCACAATTCATTCAGATCAAGTCAAGGAGGGATACATAGAGACTTGATCGCGGATGGAGTTGAAGCGTCTCTTGATGTATTTGGTTCTTTTGTGAAATCTGGATTCCTTCGCTAAGGCAATTGCTCCAGTATTGTCACAAAAGATTTTCATTGGACCCGATGCATTAGGTACTACACCTAGATAGGATATGAACTCCTTCATCCAGACTCCTCCATTTGCTACTTTCGAAGCAGCTATGTACTCCGCTTCACACGTAGATCCCGCCACGACACTCTGCTTGGAACTGCACCAACTAACAGCTCCACTATTCAATATAATTATGTATACGGTTTGTGACTTAGAGTCATCCGGATCAGTGTCAAAACCAGCATGGACGTAACCATTTACGATGAGCTCGTTGTCACCTCCATAAACGAGAAACACATCCTTAGTCCTTTTCAGGTACTTGAGGATGTTCTTGACCGTTGTCCAGTAATCCATTCCTGGATTACTTTGGTACCTCCCTGCCCAACTTATACCAAGGCACACATCAGGTCTGGTACACAATATAGCATACCTGATAGAACCTATGTCTGAGGCATATGAAATGACTCTCATTTTCTCTTTATCTTCTGCAGTGGTCGGACATTGAGTCTGACTCAACTTCACACCTTGTAACACAGGCAAGAACCCTTTCTTTGACTGATCCATTTTGAACTTCTTCAAAACTTTATCAAGGTATGTGCTTTGTGGAAGTCCTATTAAGCGTCCTGATCTATCTCTATAGATCTTGATGCCCAATATATAAGCAGCTTCACCGAGGTCTTTCATTGAAAACTTTTATTCAAGTATCATTTTATGCTATCCAGAAATTATACATCATTTCCAATAAAAAATATGTCATCCACATATAATATTAGAAATGCTACAGAGCTCCCACTCACTTTCTTGTAAATTCAGGCTTCTCCAGAAGTCTGTACAAAACCATACGCTTTGATCACCTCATCAAAGTGTATATTTGATACGTCTCCAGCGTATCTATAATTTTTGATTGTTCCATGTTGTTTTATTATCAATCTTTGATGTTTTATAATCATTTTATAGTCATTTTATATCATTTTTGGTACTAACTTATTGACATAATGCCAAGCGTCAGTTGCTGTTTTTTTTCATATTTTTTACATCGCAGGAAATCAATATCAAACGGAGTCCAAATGCCACGAAACTCCACGATGATTTTTTATGGGCCAGAAGGAAGGCAATGGGACCTTGTTGCACCTGGGGGGTGCCCCGAGGGGGGCACAACCTACCAGGGCACGCCAGGAGGCTCAGGCGCGCCCTGGTGGGTTGTGCCCACCTCGGGTGCCCCCGGACCGCCTCTTTGCTCTATAAATACCCCAAAAATCCCAGAACGCCAGGGGAGTTGACGAAATATTCATCCAGCCGCCGCAGAGTCCAGAACCACCAGATCCAATCTAGACACCATCACGGAGGGTGAGGGAGTCCTGGACTAGGGGTGTCCGGATAGCCGAACTATCATCACGGCCGGACTCCAAGACTATGAAGATACAAGATTGAAGACTTCGTCCCGTGCCCGGATGGGACTTTCCTTGGCGTGGAAGGCAAGCTTGGCGATACGTATATGTAGATCTCCTACCATTGTAACCGACTCTGTGTAACCCTAACCTATCCGGTGTGTATATAAACCGGAGGGTTTTAGTCCGTAGGACGAAGAACAATCATACCATAGGCTAGCTTTTAGGGTTTAGCCTCTCTGATTTCGTGGTAGATCTACTCTTGTACTACCCATATCATCAATATTAATCAAGCAGGAGTAGGGTATTACCTCCATCAAGAGGGCCCGAACCTGGGTAAAAACATCGTGTCCCTTGTCTCCTGTTACCATCCGCCTAGACGCAGTTCGGGACCCCTACCCGAGATCCGCCGGTTTTGACACCGACATTGGTGCTTTCATTGAGAGTTCCTCGTGCGTCCACCGATAGGTCCGATGGCTCCTTCGATCATCAACAATGACGCGGTCCAGGTGAGACTTTTCTCCCGGACAGATCTTCAGATTCGGCGGCTTTGCTGCGGGCAATTCGCCAGCCATCCGGAGCAGATCGAAATCTACGCCCCTTGCCATCAGGTCAGATTTGGAAGTTTGAACTATACGGCCGATGTCCGCGGAGACTTGATCTTCGACGGATTCGAGCCACAGCCGAGCGTGCCGCACTGTCTCGATGGGTATGATCTAGCTCTGCCGCTGAACAGTGCCCTGGAGGCCGCACCAGCATCCGCTCCGACCCTTAATCCGGAGCCGGATTCCCCGATCGAGGACGAGTGGTTGGACACCGCCTCGGGGGCTACATGTGTGAATACATAGACAAAAAACTGTGTCCCTAGTCGATTGAGCCGACAATCTATACGGCGATTGAGCCGAACTCCATCCCTGTCCTTTGCGAAGACCTTGACTTCAGGGTGCCGGACTCCTCTCCGGACTCCGAACCCTCCGCGCCCCTGCCAATCGAATCTGATTGGGCGCCGGTCATGGAGTTCACTGCCGCGGACATCTTTCAGCACCCGCCCTTTGGCGACATCCTAAATTCACCAAAGTCTCTCTCTTTATCCGGAGAGCCCTGGCCGGACTACGGACATGAAGGTTGGGATACAGACGACGAAGGAATTCAACGCCCACACCACCCACTTTGTAGCCTCTGTCGATGATTTAACCGACATGCTCGACTTCGACTCCGAAGACATCGACGGTATGGACGACGATGCCGGAGACGACCAAGACCCAGCGCCTACAGTGGCAATCGGAAGGCCACCTCGTCATACGACATATACATGGTGGACATCCCAAAAGATGGGAACGGCGATGGAACAACGGAGGATGACCCTCCAAGAAGCAAATCAAGCACCGACGCTGGCCGGGCGCTGCTCTAAATCCTGCCACAAAGAAAATGGTGATTCCGCACGGAGATAATAACACCCTGACGGTCCGACGACAACCACCTCCAGCAGAGGACTCGGCGCAGGAGGAGGGAGAAGCAAGTCCGCACGACGGTCGGCAAAGAAGAGAGGTCGAGGGCGATAATTATGCGCCTCCCTCCGAAGATGAGGCAAGCCTCGACGACGATGAATTTGTCGTGCACGAGGATCCCGCCCGAACAGAGCGTTTCAACGCAGGCTTATAGCCACGGCAAGCAGCCTCAAGAAAAGCGACAACAGCTTAGAGCTGACCAAGACACGCTAGTGACGGATGGATCAAGTCATTGCAGCGAAGAGTATGAACTCGAACGCCCCTCCAAAAGCTACCCCAAACACAGGCCGTTGCCTCGATCGGAGGAGGAAGCACCCAAGTCACCAAATAAGACGACATGGCAGACCGGCCACCCGTGGTCAGCGACAGAAGCGTCTCGGCCCTCCGCTCAAGCCACACCCCGACGCCGCTCAAAAAGTACCAAGGCACGGGAAAACGCGCCGAACTTGCGAGATATATTGGAGGATAAGGCAAAACATAGAAGATCGATCTACGGATCGCGTGGGCGCCCCATGACACGTGATGATAAACGTCACGTCGGATCTGACAAACCCGCCGGGCGAACACGATGAGACAAAGCTCATACGAGCTACGCCGTGATATAGCCCAATGTCTGAGGCGCGACACCCACTATGCTTCACAGATGAAGTAATGGATCATCAAATCCCTGAGGGCTTCAAACCCGTAAACATCGAATCATACGATGGTACCACAGACCCCGCGGTCTGGATCGAGGATTATCTCCTCCATATCCACATGGCCCACGGTGATGATCTACATGCCATCAAATACCTCCCACTCAAACTTAAAGGACCAGCTCGGCATTGGCTCAACAACTTGCCAGCAGAATCAATTGGTTGTTGGGAGGACCTGGAAGCCGCATTCCTTGATAACTTCCAGGGCACATATGCGACCACCGTATCGCCGATGACCTCAGCCATATAATTCAGCAGCCGGAAGAATCGCCGGACAATTACGGACACGGTTCCTAACAAAGAAAAATCAAATCGTTGACTGTCCGGATGCGGAGGCCCTTGCAGCCTTCAAACATAACATCCATGACGAATGGCTTGCCCGGCACCTAGGACAGAAAAGCCAAAATCCATGGCAGCCCTCACAACACTCATGACCCGCTTTTGTGCGGGAGAGGACAGCTGGCTAGCTCGAAGCAACAACTTGGCCAAACACCCTGATAGTTCGGATACCAAGGATAGCAATGGCAGGTCGCGTCGCAACAAGAACAAGCGCCGCATTAACGGCGATAATACTGAAGATACGGCCGTCCATGCCGGATTCAGAGGCTCTAAACCCGGTTAGCGGAAGAAGCCATTCAAAAGAAATACCTGTGGCCCGTCCAACTTGGACCGAATACTCGATCGCTTGTGCGGATACATGGCACCCCAAAAACCAGCCAATCACACCAACAGGATTGTTGGGTGTTCAAGCAAGCAGGCAAGTTAAGTGCCGAACTCAATGACAAGGGGCTACATAGCGATGACGAGGAAGAGCCCCGGCCGCCGAACAATAGAGGACAGAAGGGCTTTCCCACACAAGTGCGGACGGTGAACATGATATATACAACCCACATACCCAAAAGGGAGCGGAAGCGCACACTAAGGGACGTATATGCGATGGAGCCAGTCACCCCGAAGTTCAACCCATGGTCTTCCTGCCCGATCACCTTCGATCGAAGGGACCACCCCACTAGCATCCGTCACGGTGGTTTCGCCGCATTGGTCCTTGACCCAATTATTGACGGATTTCACCTCACCAAAGTCCTGATGGACGGCGGTAGCAGCCTGAACCTGCTTTATCAGGATACAGTGCGCAAAATGGGCATAGACCCCTCAAGGATTAAACCTACAAAGACGACCTTCATACCGGGTGTAGAGGCCAATTGTACAGGCTCAGTTACACTCAAGTGGTCTTCGGATCCCGGATAACTTCCGAGCGAAGAGTTAATCTTCGACATCGTCCCTGCTCGCGGCGGCTATCATGCACTGCTCGGATGAACCGCATTTGCAAAGTTCAATGCGGTGCCGCACTACGCATACCTCAAGCTCAAGATGCCAGACCCTCGAGGAGTAATCACGGTCAATAGAAACACCGAACGCTCTCTCCGCACGGAGGAGCACACGGCGGCCCTCGCGGCGGAAGTGCAAAGCAGCCTCTCACAGCAATTCTCGAGTCCGGCCACTAAGCGTCCGGACACTATCAAGCGCGCCCGGAGTAACATACAACAAGACCGACTGGCACGATTCAAGCAGGCGTAGCAATCCGGCCCCAACCCCAGTCCTCGCGAAATTGCGAAGCCAGTACTACGCGTACATAACTACGCTCTGGAGATACCATGGGCATAAGGGGAGGGGCACGACCACGGCACTTCGAATGCGGCTCAACCGCACTGGGGGCTCCTGTGTCATTCTTTTCTTTTTTCTTTTTCTTCCTTTTCTTACTTTCGGGACTCCGTTTTCCGTAAGTCCTGTCCGCACTAGAATCGCCGAACTCACGATGCAACAGCCAGGAAGCGAGAAAGCCACGCCGAGTGTTCAGGTGGTCTCTATTCTGAGCATTATACCTGTTTTACATACCATCCCGCAGCTTACCTGGAGGGGGACATGTTAGATAGTCCCATCCCTTGCTTATCGCACTATTTGTATCGTTCTGCCTTCATTGCAATACCTTTTTGAATAAACAATACATAGCTTTTGCCTATTATTGCACTCCTTTCTTTATCTATATATATGTTCATTTCATGACATGTTGCACCCGTACACTTTGGTACGGCCAATACACCAGGGGCTCAAGTACCCCAAAAGTATGATGTGATAAGTCCGAACACTTTCACAAGTGCGGCACCCTGAACTTATAGCATTATATGCATCGGCTCCGAATCATGTCTTGGTTCAATAGTTGGGTTCGCCCGGCTCCTATGTTTTGGTACCTTACGTTCCGTTATATCGGCTAAGGTAGCACTAGGAGAACCACTGCGATTGTGCCCCGGTTGAGCTGGGTTGAGCACCTCAGTGGAGAAAGCTAAAACTGACCGTCATGATAGGGCGAGAGCCGGTCGCTGTTCGAGAGGTTTTTTCGGGTCCCTAAAGACTTATGCCGCTTAGAGCGAGGAACCGGAATTGTCCGTCCAAGGCGTGGATAGCGCCCCGAACTCGGTCTTCCGAATACTAGGGGCTTCGCCGAAATTAAAAATTATAGAATTATATGGCTAAGTGAGAGTGTTCAAGCATTATAGTCCGGTTGCCTGGTTCGTTGCGTTGAGCGCCTCCCTAGATGGACCCAAGAATGGGAACAAGAGTGCTCAAGTTTATCCCGAACACCCCAGCACTCGTGGCTTGGGGGCTGAAGCCAACGACTTGCCATCTCTCAAATTTGACAAACGTCCGCACAGAAGGTAATATTTTAAATTAACAAGCGTTGCTTAGCGCATATGAACAAGTTTTCAGCATACAGGATAACAAATGCGAGTCTATTCAAAAATTACATCTTTGGAGCACTCATCCGCTATTCGGCGGGCACCCTTCAGGAGGCCCTCATAGTACATTTTGGGCGTGCGATGCTCCTTGCCCTTCGGTGGCCCGTCCGTCACAAGCTTCTCCGCATCCAGCTTGCCCAGTGCACTTTAGCACGGGCAAGGGCCCGACGGACACCTTCAATGCAGAAGGAGCGCTTGATGACTTCAACCCGTGGACAGGCGTCCACTAGCCGCCGCACTAGCCCAAAGTAGCTCTCAGGCATGGCTTCCAATGGCCACAGCCGAACTATGAGGCCCTTCATGGCCTGTTCGGCGACCTTGTGGAGCTCGACCAGCTGCTTCAGCTGGTCGCTTAGGGGCACCGGATGTCCGGCCTCAGCATACTGAGACTAGAACACCTTCTCCGTTGAGCTCCCCTCCTTGCCTCCATAGAATCCGGCAGCATCAGACACACTACGGCGCAGATCTGCGAATGCTCCTGGAGAGCTCCGAATCCGGGTAAGTAATAGGTAATTCACTTTCACATGCTTGCTTTGCATAAAGAATGCCTTACCCGCCGCTATCTTATTTAATGATTCAATTTCTTGGAGGGCTTTTTGGGCCTCGGCCTTAGCAGCTTTGGCACTCTCAAGAGCCGAGGCAAGCTCGGACTCTCGGGTCTTCGAGTCTCGCTCCAAACCCTCGTGTTTTTTCACGAGAGCCTGGAGCTCTTGCCGCACCTCCGCCAGCTGCGCCTCCCCCTTCTCTCGCTCGGTGCGGTCCGTGGCCGCTTTGCTTTCGGCCACGAACACCGCTTCCTTCAGGGTCGCTACCTCGTTCGTGGCCCCTGCAGTACCCATGTTATTCCTGTTATTTTTTCGCAACTGAAACCTTTCTATAAGGTATTTCTTAATAAGGTATTACTTACCTTCCTTGTCCTCGAGTTGCTTCTTTGCAAGGCCGAGCTCGTTCTCGGACCGCTCGAGGCTCTGCTTCAATGCATTGACCTCCGCAGTCAGTGCGGCAGAGGTCAGCAGCGCAGCCTGCATTCCCATATTGACACACTTATGTTAGACTCCTGCGTATATCTTTTTAGATCCTTAGTCCGGCTTTTCTTTCCGAACACCGAACTAAGCATCAGGGGCTACTGTCTATGCGGTAATATTTTTACATATTCTAAACTTACCTCAAAGCCTGTTAGAAGGCTGGTACAGGCTCCAGCCAGCTCTTGGCGGATCGAACTTTCTGGATCACCACACTCATAATAAAGGCGGTGCTCCTCCTCGATGGAGGCGCTGTTAGCGCCTCAAGATGCTATCCGGTGCCTCCGGTTGGGCCGGAAGACACCGGCGTCTTACCCTTCTTACGAAGGACCGCTTGTCGACTCTGTAATCGGCTGAAGGTTCCGGCATGGAGTCCGGACGAGGGTCGGGCTTAGAGCCTCGGGGTCTCGCCCACGCGCCTCGAGTCCGGGAGGTTGCCTTGCAGGCGCCTCCTGCGCCACCTCCTCTTGACCAGGCCCCTTGGGGCACCACCTCGGCGTCTTCTCGCAGCGTGAGGCGATGAGGCGGCCGGAAGTGAAGTACTCTCCATTTCCGATGAACCCGAGGACCCGCTCGTGAAGCGGCGAACTCGCCCTTGGGCGGGCTGCATGATTGTTCGGCATTAGAGAACACTATGCAATAAAAAAATCCATGGGTATCCGGACACTTACGATCTCGCCAGGGGCTTGGCCCTTGTTGGCCAATCCTCCTCGTTGTTGTCGACGTTGGTGGAGAAGTCCGGAGGAAGGGTTCTTCCCTTCTTGGACCCTCCGGCCTCCCGGTTAGCGGCCTTCCTTTTCCTCTCCTCCCCGGCTGGGGAGAGGCTTCTTTCCTCCTCCTCGTTCTCGGAGAAGATTCTGCTTCAGAATCCGACAGCACCAGCGCCGAGCTCCTTCGAGTTCACGTTGCCTCCTTCTTAACCTTCTTCTCCGCACCACATGAGGTACCGGAGCCAGCAGCCCTGGCTAATCGGGCGTCCGGGTCTTCGGCAAAGGAGCCGGACAGTTAACCTGTCCGGACGTCTTCGATCGATCCTATTAAAGGTTAGGGAGTTTTAGATCCCGCATAGAGTCAAACTATGAAAAAGAGTCCCATAAAGGGTAAAATAACTCACCTCGCTGGCTTGACGCTGCGAGCTGAATCCGCGATCTTCGGTAGCGGATGTGGGAGCCTCGGCGCCCCTGAACAGCACCTTCCAGGCATCTTCGTACGTACTGTCGAAGAGCCTTGTCAGAGTTAGGTGCTGTGCCGGATCGAACTCCCACAATTTGAAGGCCCGTTGTTGGCATGGGAGAATCCAGCGGATGAGCATCATCTGGATTACGTTGACAAGCCCGAGATTCTTGTCCACTGTGTTTCAGACGCATGTTTGGAGTCCGGATAGCTCGTCCGAATTCCCCCACGTCAGGCCCGTCTCTTTCCATGACGAGAGCCGTGTGGGGAAACCAGATCTGAATTCGGGGGCCGCCGCCCATTTGGAGTCGCGCGGCTCGGTGATATAGAACCACCCCGATTGCCACCCCTTTATTGTCTCCACAAAGGAGCCCTCGAGCCATAGGACTTTGGCCATCTTGCCAACCATGGCGCCTCAAGACTGCTTGACGGCCGCCAACTACCTTTGGCACGACATTGAAGATCTTCACCATAAGCGAAGTGGGGCTGGATGTAGAGGAAGGTTTCGCACCTGACGATGAACGCCGAGATGTTGAGGATGAAATTCGGGGCCAGTCGCGGAAGTCCAGGCCGTAGTAGAACATGAGCCCCGGACAAATGGGTGAAGTGGAAAACCTAGTCCATGGAGGAAGTGGGGAGAAACACCACCCCTCATGGGGCACAGGGGTTGGAATGAGCTGCCCGTGTCGGGAAGCCGGTCGCGATGTTGCTGGACAAGTATCCGGCCTCCCGCAGCTTTGTGATGTGCCCCTCCGTGACGGAGGAGGCCATCCACCTGCCTCCCGCTCCGGACATAGTTGGAGAAGGTTGAGGTGGGATGTGCGGACTTGGGCGCTGGAGCTCGAGTGCGCGAAAATGGATGAGTGAAGGAGGAAGGAGGCGTAGGTGAAAAGGTGGATCCTTATCCCCTTATATGGACGGACGAAGCTATGCGTCCCCCACCAGCCTGGTAAAACTCGCTTATCTCCCAAGCGCCGTAATCAATGGCGCGGATGGGTTACCCACGTCCGTATTGATGAGAATCCCGGAATAAGGGGGCACGATCTATGCTTTGATAAGACGCGTGCCAAGGAAACCGCCTCGCTAAACGCTACCGAGGTGGAACAAGAAAAAACGGTTCATATGAAGGCCTGGTCGTGGTGTGATGTCACGCCGCAGAATCACGTCGGCAGATCATGCAAAGGTTATTCTCTCTACGGTGGTATGTGGAACTTGTTTTGCAGAGCCGGACACTATCCTTGTGTTCAAAACCTTCTATGAAGTATTCGGAGGAGGAACCCGCCTTGCAATGCCGAAGATAATATGTGCGCCGGACTCGTCGTCATTGAAGCCTGGTTCAGGGGCTACTGAGGGAGTCCTGGACTAGGGGTGTCCGGATAGCGAACTATCATCACGGCGGACTCCAAGACTATGAAGATACAAGATTGAAGACTTCGTCCCGTGTCCGGATGGGACTTTCCTTGGCGTGGAAGGCAAGCTTGGCGATACGGATATGTAGATCTCCTACCATTGTAACCGACTGTGTAACCCTAACCTATCCGGTGTCTATATAAACCGGAGGGTTTTAGTCCCAGAGGACGAAGAACAATCATACCATAGGCTAGCTTTTAGGGTTTAGCCTCTCTGATCTCGTGGTAGATCTACTCTTGTACTACCCATATCATCAATATTAATCAAGCAGGAGTAGGATATTACCTCCATCGAGAGGGCCAGAACATGGGTAAAAACATCGTGTCCCTTGTCTCATGTTACCATCCGCCTAGACGCATAGTTCGGGACCCCCTACCCGAGATCCGCCGGTTTTGACACCGACAGAGGGGTTCACCACTTCCATTGGTGCCTCTCCGATGATGCGTGAGTAGTTCTTTGTAGACCTTTGGGTCCGTAGTAAGTAGCTAGATGGCTTCCTCTCTCTCTTTTGATTCTCAATACAATGGTCTCTTGGAGATCCATATGATGTAAGTCCTTTTTGCGGTGTGTTTGTTGGGATCTGATGAACTTCGAGCTTATGATCAGTTATATCTTTTTATATCCATGAAAGTTATTTGAGTTTCTTTGATCTCTTATATGCATGATCTCTTATAGCCTCATATTTCTTCTCCGATATTTGGGTTTTGTTTGGCCAACTTGATCTATTTATCTTGCAACGGGAACAGGTGTCCGGTAGTGGGTTCGATCTTACGGTGCTTGATCCCATTGACAGAAAGGGAACCGACACGTATGTATCATTGCTACTAAGGATAAAAATACGAGATCTATATCTACCGCCATATAGATAAACGGATCTTATCTACATCATGTCATCATTCTTATTGCATTACTCCGTTTTCCATGAACTTAATACACTAGATGCATGCTGGATAGCGGTTGATGTGTCGAGTAATAGTAGTAGATGCAGGCAGGAGTCGGTGTCTGTGGGAAACGACACCTATGGGATCACAAGAATCCCTACTACGGTTGCCGGGGCGTAGGGTTGCAAAGAGCAGGATCAGTAGTCAGCACGAGGATCATTTACCCAGGTTCAGGCCGCGAGGATGCGTAAAACCCTAGTCCTGCTTTGGTGGATGTATTGAGTGTTCTTGAGCCCTTGAACTAGCTACGGTAGCTGAGTAGTTCCAGGGAGCCGAATCCTTCTCCAGTACGCCATGGGCCTCCTTTTATAGTCGAAAGGGGCTGCCACAGTGGCATACAGGAGGTGGAAAGGCGTACAGTGCTACGAGCTTATCGCTCGTATTACAGGACAAGACGCATTTAATGCATCGCTTAGGTGTCCCCTTGCTTTATTGGGGACGGGAACGAGGCCCGTCCCGTCCGTCGCCGCTCCTCCTTGCTTCGACACGCGTCTTGGTCAGTGATGCATGCGGTGCCATGTAGGCAGGCAGGCAGCTGAGGTGGCGCGGTGGTAGAGCCTCCATGAAGATCTGCATGCCGCCACGCAGGCGTGTGCTGAGTTGGCCTGGGAGCTGCATGTTGCCACGCAGGTGCCTGTCCAGCTGGTTGGGCTGGCAGCTGTTGGGGAACGTAGCAGAAATTCAAAAAAATTCTACGCATCACCAAGATCAATCTATGGAGTACGTAATCTAGCAACGAGGGAAGGAGAGTGCATCTACATACCCTTGTAGATCGCTAAGCGGAAGAGTTCAAGAGAACGGGGTTGAGGGAGTCGTACTCGTCGTGATCCAAATCACCTGAGATCCTAGTGCCGAACGGACGGCACCTCCGCGTTCAACACACGTGCAGCCCGGTGACGTCTCCCACGCCTTGATCCAGCAAGGAGAGAGGGAGAGGTTGGGGAAGACTCCGTCCAGCAGCAGCACAACGGCGTGGTGGTGATGGAGGAGCGTGGCATTCCAGCAGGGCTTCGCCAAGCATCGCGAGAGATGAGGAGGGAGAGAGGTAGGGCTGCGCCAGGGAGAGGTCAAAACTCATGTGTTTGCAGCCCCCAATACCTCAAGTATATATAGGGGAAGGGGAAGGGCTGCGCCCCTGTCTAGGGTTCCCTCCCTAGGGGTGGCGGCAGCCCCAAAACCCATCTAGGGTGCGGCCAAGGGGGGAAGAGGGGCAAACTTGCCCCCCCAAGCAAGGTGGAGGCGCCCCCTCCCCAAACCCTAGGCGCCTTGGGCCCTGGTGGGGGCGCACCAGCCCACCTGGGGCTGGTCCCCTCCCACACTTGGCCCATGCAGCCCTCTGGGGCAGTGGCCCCACACAGTGGACCTCGGACCCTCCCGGTGGTCCCAGACGTTACCGATAGCACCCGAAACTTTTCCAGTGACCAAAACAGGACTTCCCATATATAAATCTTTACCTCCGGATCATTCCGGAACTCCTCGTGACGTCTGGGATCTCATCCGGGACTCCGAACAACATTCGATAACCATGTATATCTATTCCCTATCACCCTACACGAGTGCAGAACCGGGCAATAGCACCGGTTCGTAAGGCCCTTTAGTGCCGGTTCCCCAACCGGCACTAAAGTGTGGTCACTAAAGCCCCCCCCCCTTTAGTACCGGTTCAGCACGAACCGGTGCTAAAGGCCAACCACGTGGCACGAGCCAGCTCCGGGGCGGAGTTTTTAGTACCGGTTGGTAACACCAACCGGTACTAAATGTTTGTGGGTTTTGTTTTATTTTTATTTTTCAATTAAATTTGTGTTATCAATTTAATTCTTTTTCGCTTTGCTGGTATTTTACGATACTACACATTGTACACGTTATGCATATATATATATATATATATATATATATATATATATAAATTGAATTTCTAGTAGAACCAATCATGCATATATATATATATATCATCAATGTCTCACAAACCATCATATTAATTAATTCACACATACACACATGTATAGCTATATACAATTTGTCCTACATATGCATGTTGCCTTCGGAGCCAGTGGCATTAGCCTAATTGGTGCCTTCGGAGCACAATGGGGGTGGTAGCGGGTAATAGTATTCTCCCTTCGGATTTATGACCTGGTCGAGCAAAAATCCCGCTGTTTCCTCTTGAAGTGCTTCTACGCGCTCCGTTTCTAGGAGCTTCTCCCGCACCTCCGTGAACTGTTAAGAAGGAGATCAATATGCATGTGTATTAGTTGTGTGACTAGATATCGATAATGGTGTAAAAATTGTGAATAGTGTTTTGACAAGCGTACCCATTCACATCTTTGAGATCTGCTCCTTTGGACGCCATCATGCGAATGTTCTCGCAAACGCAGAATGCACACAGATCAGTCCCTACGCGCCGCTTGAGGCCTTTACGAGAATGGAATTTGATCAGATAATAATTAATCAAGCATGATAATTAAAGAGATGGCAGCTAGCTAGCTAGCTAGTACTACTTAATTACTTACCTTGGGTCGAAACCATTTAAGCCTTTGTTTCCATTCGCCTTCCGTGTGACGATGAACCTTGCCCAAGCCCTGCCCACCGACAAAGAAAATGAATAAAGGGTTATTAAATAGTTCATATCATGAAAATGACGAACTAAATAGGCCGAGATATATAGTTAATGATGATTGAAATTACATTGACTATCCCAAACAAGATGTTATAGTCAGTTTTTACGTGAGTAGTGAGTCCAGATTTCAACTGTTTCAAGGCCAACTTTAATGATACACAAGACCCGATGATATCTGCATGCACACACATTTGCATGTCTTAATTAAGTGGGCATATGTAAGCAAAAACATGTAGCTAGCTAGTAGGCAAAAACAGAGAATTTGTAGTACAAGCGGTGTGACTCACTTTGGAAGTTGAAAGGAAGTAGTATATCTTCATTGTATTTGAGGCGCTTCAAGAACTCTAGCATGTTGTCCTCTACGTCCTTTTGATGACGTGGATTTATTTTCCATGTGTATTCATTAACGGTGTTTGGGTCAATGAACCCAATGCCAAAGCGCCCACCTTTTCTCATTTCATATATCTTCATCCTGCATATAATACCATAGAAAAGAATATAGTGAGGATAATTACAGGTAATGATTGATCAAAAGGATCAAGACAGCTAGCTTGAGACTTAAATTACAGTAAAGAAATCACTTACGAGACAATAGCAATCGACGATAGATTTGTCGAGTGCGTCTTGATTGTATAACTGAAACAATTCAGAATACTCAAGCGGACACAGCTTTCTCATGGAAGTAATGCTCCTCCTTGACATTCACCATGAGGGACAATCGATCGGAAATCTTGGTAATGTTCATGTACCATTGATGCAATTCATACATTCTCGTTGGGAGGTTCTTGACCTTGTCTGGATGGACCAAAGGTTGGCCCCGGACATATTTCTGTTTTATTTCATCCTCTCTAAGCACATGCATGGGCTCGATCTCGAGGAGTTGTCCAACAGTGATTTTGAGAACTTCAGCCTGCATTATATGGTCCTTCGTTATTACCACATTGCCCACCTCAGGAACGTAAACTGTTTGCCCACAATAATATTGGGCTAGCGTCTTTATCACGTGTTGTTGGCACAACAAGCGAGGGATCGATTATGCCACCTGTTCTCCCAAATTGGGAATGGTTTTCCGCATTTTTGACAAATGCTTCTTGTTTGCTCGATCCCGAGCTCGCCTCCTTACGTAGACATGCTCGATTTAACTTCACGATGTGGCGCTCATAGTCTGTGTCAACAGGCTTGGGAGCTGGTAGTTGAGCCATACGAATGAAGTGGTCAATCGTTTCCTCGTGCACTTTCTCCCTTGGCGGCGGTGGCAGTTTGATTGCAAAATGGGCTTCCACCTCGGACTTCGATATGGCAGCGATTTCCTCCTCGGACCTGTCATAAGACCTCTGCGGAAGAGGCGTGAGGCTTGGACCATATTTATATCGCTTGCCTCCTTTGTACTTCCTGTACTACCTCGACTCGTACCGCCACGCACCATAGCTGCGGGGTGTCTCTTCTGCGATTGCCGAGGCGGGCGGAGACGCCGCCGACGGGGCTGAGTTGGACGAGGAGGTGGCCGCTCAAGATGTGCGGACTTGGAGGAGGAGTGGCCTGAGGTTGTGCCGGACTTGGAGGAGGAGTGGACGTCTGACGCTGTGGGCGGACTTGGAGGAGGAGGAGTGGCACGACACTTTGCGGACTTGGAGGAGGAGTGGCCTCGACACTTTGCGGACTTGGTGGACTTGCAGGATCGGGAGGCTGGCTGACTCGGTGGCGGACTTTGACGAGGAGTCGGATGACGCGTGTCGGTGGCCTTGAAAGATGATGCAATCCTTTTTCCATAGGATGATACGATGGTTGGCGTCTCCGAGAAAGCGCCGTCCTCACCTCCGTGAATGTCAAGCTCTAGCCCGAATATGGCTGCACCACCTCGTCAACCATGACACGAGCATAGCCCTCTCGAATCGGGATGCAATGGTAGGTTGCTTTGGGGGTAATCGAAAAGCAACGCCGTCCGCCACCTTCATGGATATGTTCTTCATTTTGACGTGTAGCTCGCAGCTAGTGTTCTCCGTGATGTCATCCACGGGTATCTACCCAGCATTGCGCCGTTCGGGGTGGAACCCACGCTGCTTCTCTGCATGGATGGGGCGGTGCTATCCAATGCTTTGGATCATCCGCTAGCTGCTGCATTGCTGAGACCCCCTTTGCTGGCTAAGTGAGTCGATTCGCTCCTCGCCGCCCCGGAATTTGACCGCCAATTCCGCTTGACTTGCTTCTAGGCCTTGAAGGCGTTCATAGTCCCGCTTCCTCTGCTCCTCCTCCATCTTCCTCTTCTTCTCCTCCGCAATCTTCTTTCTCGCACGGGTTACGTAGTCGTTGTTCCGGTCTGAAAACCCCTCATACCACGGAATAGCGCCCTTGCCTCGTGTTCTTCCCGGGTGTTCAGGATTTCCCAGGGCACGCGTAAGCTCGTCGTTCTCTCTGTTGGGCTGGAACACCCCCGATCGTGCCTCTTATATTGCAACAAGTATCGCATCGTCGGCTCCGTTTAGACATGCCTTCGTCGAAACTTTGCACATCTTGGTCCAACTCCCCCATGCGCATAGAACCAAGTCCTGCACTGGGGGCCAGCTCTTAGTATCCGGAGTGACACCTCCATCCTCCATCTCTTTCTCAGACTTATCCCTCTTAGGCATTGCCACCGCATAGCCACCTGGCCCCAGATTATGGAACTTATCCTTTTTTCGGCATTCTTCTTGTTTATTCTCGACCGTTCCTTAGCTAATTCCGAATCCTTGAATTTCACGAAATCGTCCCAATGAGCACGTTGGTTCTCTAGTGTTCCCTCGAATCTGGAGTCTTCCTTCCTCCCTTGACGTACTTGTCCCATTCACGATTCTTGTGGTTCTTGAATGCAACCGCCATCTTCCTAAGAGCAGCGTCCTTGACTTTCTGCACATACATACGTGAAATGATCCGGTAGGGTGAAATGTTCCATGAGAGTATCCCAAAGCAGATCTTTTGATTCTTGTCGACAAAAGTAACATCTGGACGTGGAGCAGCGTCCTCTTTGCCCTTTTGTCCTTTGTCTTTTGCTGGCTCTCTCCATTCTTGAAGGGAGATCGGGAGTTGGTCCTTCACAAGAACTCCGTGACCGACAAATGAACTTGTCCGCAATCTTCTTAGGCGCTAATGGTTCGCCATTAGGTCTCGACCGCCTCGATATTGTACTTTTACGCCCTCCTTCAACTTTTTGTTCGGGCCTCGTTTCGTCCTTTTGCACGAAGATTTGCTCGATCCGGATGGCTGAAAGAACAAAGATTGATTCGTTAATATATCTTCAAGTCATTTAAAACATGTGATGATCACCGAAACCTGCTTATATAAATATATATACCTCGCGGTATTTGTTGTTTCAGGATCAACATGTTCTTCGTCATCGTCATAATCATAGTTCATAACTTCATCAATTCAATCGTCGCGATCGAATATCATATCACCCTCTCCGGTGTTGTTTAGAAATTCAGAGCCGTCATAATCTTCTTCATTCTGATTATCATCTGGCCCGCGTATCATATCGAACATGGTCTGTTCTCCCTCTTTGTCGATATTGTCTGCCATAGCTTTTATTTAACTAATTCAAAAGAAATATAAAACAATTTAGTATTCAAATTACATCGTCTCGAATAATAGATATAATCTCGAATACTTCGTCTAGAATAATAGATACAATCTCGAATACATCGTCTCGAATAATATATAATATTGAATAGTACACCACTAGCTAGCTAATTAAAGATCAAATACTACAGAAGAATCTAGGACACTCGCGGTTCCTGCGTCGCGGGCGGTGGACACCCAAAGAGAAGGAACCCTCACAGGATCATAGCTGAAGTGAGATCCTCAAGATATCGCCGGTATTGGAGAACCTGCCGCCCTCTAACGCAACCATGTAGCGATGGGCGTGCTCGTCCTCCTGCGACGACACGGCGACGTACCTCCTCCGTGGGCCGGGTCCCTCCGCACCAAAACTGGCCCACGTGAACGCCACCAAACGAGATCAGGGTCGACGACGGGACCCGGGCCGGGTTCCTCATCAAGCGGCGCGCCCCTCCAGCAGCACCTCGGTGCCAGCCAGCGGAGCCCAGTCCCGGACATGGGCCGGCTGGACGTCGTCGCGGACGGGTCGACGGCGGGGATGCGGGCGGGCATCGTCGAGAACAAATACTAGCTATATGCCTGCAAAAAAAAATATTTTTTAATGATTGGATTTTGATAACTAAAATTTCTAACATTTCTACTATTTCAAAAATCCATATACTATTTCATACTAATTAAGCATCTAACACTAAAAACAGAAAAAACAATTTCTATACATCCATTAAAAACAGAAAAACAACATTATATAAAAAATTCCATACTAATTAAACACTAATTATATCCATCTAACATGCATTCATACATATATACTAGTGAAAATCTATAATCTAAAAAATCTAAACTAATTAAACATACAAAATACGTATATACTAATATATACATGCATTCATACATATATACGTGTATGTGTGTGTGTGTTCATCATGCTTGTGTGTGTGTGTATGGGCTCAGAGGGCGGCGCCCATGGTGGCCGCAGGCGAGAGGGGTTAGAGGGGAGAGCTCACATGGCGACGGCGACGGCGAGGCGACGGCCGGGGCAGCGACGGGTCGGTGCGTGGGCGGCGGCAGGACGGCGCGACGGGACGGGCCCGGGCGGCGACGGAGACGAGGGCGGCGACGGGACGGGGCGGCGACGGCGACGGAGACGGGCTGCGACGGCGACGGGCGGCGACGGCGACGGGGCGGCGACGGGATGAAGGGCGACGGCGACGGGATGCCGACGCGTCGATCGATCGGGCGGGCGGTTCAATGGGGAAACAGAGGAAGAAACAGAGGAGAATGAAATTTTTTGAAGTGTTGTATATAGAAGGTACCTTTAGTACGGTTGGAGCCACCAACCGGTACTAAAGGTCTGTTTTGGCCAGCCCAAGCAGCGGGAAGCGACCCCCTTTAGTACCGGGTGTTGGCACAAACCGGTACTAAAGGCCACCCTTTAGTACCGGTTTGTGCCACCACCCGGTACTAAAGGGGTGCGCTGGGGCAGGTGCCATGCGGCAAGTTTAGTCCCACCTCGCTAGCCGAGGGGCGACCGCACTGGTTTATAAACCCCCGTGCGGTCGCTCTCTCAAGCTCCTCTCCAAAGCAGGCCTACTGGGCCTACGTGTTCTTTGCTGCTTCAGGGGCCCACTTGGCCTTTTGCGGGCTGCATCACAGCCCAACAACAGGTTGGGTTTCTAGTCGTATGCAGGCCGCTATGGCCTAGTAGGCGGGCTTTTTTTTGCTTTATTTATTTTTGTGTTGTTTTTGTGTATTTAGAGTTTCTTTGTGAATATTTTTGCTTTAGGTACAAAAAATTACAAACTTTCTGTTAGTGCCCGTAGTTTTCAAATTTGAATAGTTTAAATTTTGAATTATTTGAAATTAGTGTGAATCACTAGTTTGTGAATAATTTAACTTTAAAAATCAGTAAAGGCATGAAAGAATTTGTTTGCACATAAAATTTCTTCGCGTTTCAAATACCTAAACACATAACTACCCTAACTATTACAGAGATTCCCCTCTGGGTGTGAAACACAGAAGAAAGTGATGATAGTGCAGCCGATCACATCCCAGATCTTTGGGTGTGAAACTTTTTCTTCGCGTGTGTCCCTTTGCGCCGTAACCATGGAAAATCTTCATCATTTAACGGGATGCTCGGGTCAATATTCACTTTGTGAGTGGAGAAATTTCATCAAACTTTTCATAATCTTGACTTTGTCTGTCTTGTCATCCACTCCCACGATGTTTCTCTTCCCAGAAAGAACTATGTGCCGCTTTGGCTCATCGTGCGATGCATTCGCTTCCTTATCTTTTCTTTTTCTTGGCTTGGTAGACATGTCCTTCACATTGAAAACCTGTGCCACATCATTGGCTAGGACGAATGGTTCGTCTGCATACGCAAGATTGTTAAGATCCACTGTTGTCATTCCGTACTGCGGGTCTTCCGTTACCCCGCCTCGTGTCATATTGACCCATTTGCACCGAAACAAAGGGACCTTGCGTCGATAGTCAAGTTCCCATATGTCCTGTATATAACCATAATATGTTTCCTTTCCCGTCTTGGCTTCTGCATCAAAACGGACACCACTGTTTTGGTCGGTGCTCTTCTTATCTTGGGCGATCGTGTAAAATGTATTACCATTTATCTCGTACCCTTTGAAAGTCATTATATTCAAGATGGTAACCGGGACAGCAAGTACAGGTCATCTTCAATAGAGGTGTCATGCATGGTACGGTTGCGCAACCAATTTGGCGAAACTCCTGGTTTGTTCACGTGTAATCCGGTCATCGAGACCGCTCCGGGTGTTTGGAGCGTAGCAAATTCTTGTGTTCATCCATATACGGAGCCACCAAGGCGGAATTACGTAGAACTGTGTAGTGTGCTTCGGTGAGAGAATGTCCGTCCATACATATTATTTGTTCCCCTCCTAGCGTGCCTTTTCCATCCGATCTGCCGTTATGTCGCGATTCAGAACACCAATCGGCTTAAGGTCAGGAATAAAGTCAATACAAAACTCAATGACCTCCTCATTTTGATGGCCCTTGGAGATGCTTCCTTCGGCCTAGCACGGTTATGAACATATTTCTTTAAGACTCCATGAACCTCTCAAAGGGGAACATATTGTGTAGAAATACAGGACCCAAAACGTTAATCTCTTCAAGCATAGGTGAACTAGGACGTGCGTCATGATGTTGAAGAAGGATGGTGGGAACACCAACTCGAAAGCTGACAAGACATTGCACCAAATCATTTTGTAACCTTGGTATGATTTCTGGAGCGATTACCTTACGAGAGATTGCATTGAGAAATGCACATAGCTTCACAATGGCTAATCGAACGTTTTCGGTAGAAGCCCCTCTATGCAACCGGAAGCAGTTGCGTCATAATCACGTGGCAGTCATGAGACTTTAGGTTCTCGAACTTTTTCTACGCCATGTTTATTATTCCCTTTATATTGACGAAGCCGACGGTACCTTAACATCGAAAGGCATTCAAAGAAGATTTCCTTCTCTTCTTTGGTAAGAGCGTAGCTTGCATGACCTTGATATATGCCGTCTTCTCCGTGCAGTTGTTGGTCCTCCCGTGCCTCAGGTGTATCTTTTGTCTTCCCATACACGCCCAAGAAGCCAAGCAGGGTCACGCAAAGATTCTTCGTCACGTGCATCACGTCGATTGCGGAGCGAACCTCTAGGTCTTTCCAATATGGCAGGTCCTAAAATATAGATTTCTTCTTCCACATGGGTGCGCGTCCGTCGGCGTCCTTTGGAACAGGTTGTCCGCCGGGACCTTTCCAAATATCACCTTCAAATCCTTGACCATATCATGTACATCAACACCAAAGACGGTGGCGAGGCTTCGTCCGGTGATCCGCCTCACCTTTGAAATGCTTGCCTTTCTTTCTTACGGGATGCCTGCTCGGAAGAAATCGGCGATGTCCTGTACACATTCTTCATACAACTATTCAAATATATCTTGTCGGTTATCATCCAAACAGTGCGTGCATCCGCGGTATCCCTTGTTTGTACGTCACGAAAGGTTCTTGAGAGCAGGCCAATCATTGATGGTCACGAACAAAGCAACGCCTTTAGGTCAAATTCTTCCCCATGTGCTCATCCCACGACGTACACCTGTTCCATTCCACGGTTGTAAGAGTTCTTCAACTAATGGCCTTAGGTACACATCAATGTCGTTGCCGGGTTGCTTAGGGCCTTGGATGAGCACCGCATCATAATGAACTTCCGCTTCATGCACAACCAAGGAGGAAGGTTATACAAACATAGAGTCACGGGCCAGGTGCTATGGTTGCTTTCTGCTCCCCAAAAGGATTAATGCCATCTGCGCTTAGACCAAACCATATGCTCCTTGCGTCATCCGCAAACTCCTTCCGTACTTTCTTTCGATTTTTCTCCACTGCGACCCGTCATTTGGTACTCTCAACTTTCCATCTTTCTTACGGTCTTCTACGTGCCATCGCATCGCCTTGGCATGCTCTTTGTTTTGGAACAAGCGTTTCAACCGTGGTATTATAGGAGAATACCACATCACCTTGGCAGGAATCTTCTTCTGGGCGCTCGCCCTCGACATCACCATGCTCATCATGGCTGATCTTATAGCGCAATGCACCACATACCGGCAAGCGTTCAAATCCTCGTACTCACCTGGTAGAGGATGCAATCATTAGGGCATGCATGTATCTTACGCACCTCTAACCCTAGAGGCGGACAGCCTTCTTTGCTTCAGACGTACTCTCGGGCAATTCGTTGTCCTTTGGAAGCATATCCTTTATCATTACCCGGCAACTTTCCAAATCCCTTGTCGGATACACCATTCTCGCCTTCCATTGCAGCAATTCGATTGTGGTGCCCAGCTTTTTCTTGTCACCTCACGCAATTCGGGTACAACAATTTTTGTGATCCTCTAACATGCTCGCAACTTCTTCTTCTCCAAATCACTTGCGCAGTTTCTCTTTGCATCGGCAATGGCCCGACCTAGATCATCAACGGGCTCATCGATGCCTCTTCTTCGACTTCTTCCCGCATTGCCGCCCAGCTTCTTCCCGCATTACCGGCTCAGCTTCTTCCCCATTGTTGTATCATCGTATTCAGGGAACCCATGGCGGGATAGCTGTCGTCGTCCTCTTCTTCTTCATTGTCTTCCATCATAACCCCTCTTTCTCCGTGCTTGGTCCAAACATTATAGTGGGGCATGAAACCGGACTCAAACAGTGGGCGTGAATGGTTCTTGACGAGAGTAATTGCGACCATTCTTACAGCCAGCACATGGACAAGGCATAAAACCATCCGCCCGCTTGTTTGCCTCGGCCATAAGCAGAAAAAGTATGCACGCCCTCAACGAACTGGGAGAGCATCGGTCATCGACATCCATTGTCGGCTCATCTTCATTACACAACACCGAATAGACCAAATTAATACAAGTTCATACATAAAGTTCATACAACACTTAAATGCAACAAACAAATAACTCTCTAGCTAAAGCATTTAAATGCAACAACAAATGCGATCAAGATCGCAACTAAGGTAACAATTGATCCAACGACATAATGATACCAAGCCTCACTATCGATGGCATATTTTCTAATCTTTCTAATCTTCAAGCGCATTTTCTCCATCTTGATCTTGTGATCATCGACGACATCGGCAACATGCAACTCCAATTCCATCTTCTCCCCCTCAATTCTTTTCAATTTTTCTTTCAAGTACTCGTTTTCTCTTTCAACTAAATTTAACCTCTCGACGATAGGGTCGGTTGGAATTTCCGGTTCACATAGCTCCTAGATAAAAATATCTATGTCAACTTGATGGGCATAATTTGTCATAAACACGAAATGCAACAAATAGTTTTAAAAGAGAATATACCACATCCGAATCATAACAAGGACGAGGGCCGACGGGGACGGATATCAAAACCATGGCACTATGTATAACAAACAACGACGGGTAAGATAATTATTATATGAGTAACTATATATCCAAATCACACAAACATCAATTTTTTATATAAAATTTCATGAACAAGAGGCTCACCACAAGGTGGTGCCGTGACAGAGACAGTGTGAGGCGATCGGCGGTGAATTCTGACAGATTTAGAAGGCACTAAGTAAACAACACCTACATATGCAAACTAAGTGTTATTTTGACCTCAAATTGCATATAAATCAAATACTAGCACATATATATATTTCCTCCCAAATTACTAAACTCACAAATTAATAACTATATAAACCAATGCAAGAGCTAATCTAGCAATGAGAGATGAAAGGACAAAGTTGCTAACCTTTGTGATCACTTGAATGGATGGGGGCCTTCAAATCTTGACAAATTTTGGGCAAAATGTGTGATGAGCTCGAGGGGAGAAGAGGAAGAACAGAGAGGAGAGGAGAGGGAAAGGGGAAGAACAGGCGAGCTGGACGAAGGGTTTATATGCAGGAGGACCTATAGTACCGGTTCGCGGGCACGAACCGGTACTAAAGGTGCCGGAGGGACCCAGATCGACAACATCCTACCACCACCCTCATTAGTACCGGTTCGTGGCACGAACCGGTGCTAAAGGTTAGCCACGAACCGGTGCTAAAGGCTAGCCGTTGGAACCGGCACTAATGTATACATTTGTGCCGGCTCTAATACAAACCGGCACTAATGTGCTTCACGTTTGACCCTTTTTCTACTAGTGCTAGCGTCATCGAACCTTAAGTGTGTAGACCCTACGGGTTCGGGAACCATGCAGACATGATCGAGACGTTCTCCGGTCAATAACCAACATCGGGATCTAGATACCCATGTTGGCTCCCACATGTTCCACGATGATCTCATCGGATGAACCACGATGTCGAGGATTCAATCAATCCCGTATTCAATTCCCTTTGTCTAGCGGTATAGTACTTGCCCGAGATTGATCGTCGGTATCCCGATAACTTGTTCAATCTCGTTACCGGCAAGTCTCTTTACTCGTTCCGTAACACATCATCCCGTGATCAACCCCTTGGTCACATTGTGCACATTATGATGATGTCCTACCGAGTGGGCCCAGAGATACCTCTCCGTCACACGGAGTGAAAAATCCTAGTCTCGATTCGTGCCAACCCAACAGATACTTTCAGAGATACCCGTAGTGCACCTTTATAGTTATGCCAGGAATTTCTTATACAAGGAATTTCCAGATTTTTTTGTATGGAATAATAGTACCAAGAGCTGGAAACGTCGCAAACAGAGAATACAAGTAGGGAGACTTGTCGCTGCACACCCAGCTGAAGGAGAACGCTATTGCTTGAGGATACTGCTAAATCATGTGAGAGGGGCTACATCTTTTGAGGATTTACGGACTGTCGATGGTTTTGTTTTTGCCACTTTAGAGAGGCCGTAGAAAGAAGGGGTCTGATTGAGGCTGATTGTAGTATTTCTGATTGTCTGAGCGAGGCTGCGACATTTGCAATGCCTTCTGCCTTTAGAAGGCTTTTTGCTACAATATTGGTTTTCTGTGAGGTAAAAAATGTCCGTGAATTAAGGGAAAAGCATTTTGAGGCCATGGCTGATGATTTTCAGCAGGCGGCAAGAATCGATAAAGAATCTATAGAGAAGATGGTACTTAGATATATTAGTGATATCCTATATTCAATGGGGAAGGACTTCAGTTGCTTTGATCTTCCAGAAATGCTAGATGGCACTGAGTTGGCTGGCTCTAATTGTAGAGAAGTAATAGAAGAGATGTCTATTAATATTGATCCAGAGCATCTGGACCTTTATGCAACACTAAATTGTGAGCAAAGACTTGCCTTTGATGAGATAATGCATCACGTCCTCTGAAGAAGAGTAAGGTATTCTTTATTGATGGTCCAGGGAGGTACAGGAAAGACGCATCTCTATAAAGCTTTACTCGCTAAAGTGCGTTCCATGGGGCTAATAGCAATTGCAACTGCAACATCTGGAATTGCAGCGTCCATCATGTCGGGCGGTAGGACAGCACATTCGAGATTTAAAATACCAGTAAATATTCATGATGACAGTTTGTGCAGCTTTCAGTAAACAGAGTGGGACTGCAGAGTTGCTTCGGAGAGCGTCCTTGATAATTTGGGACGAAGTAGCCATGACAAAACGTCAAGCTGTGGAGGCACTTGATAGATCCTTGCAAGATATTACTGGTGTTCTATCTCCATTTGGAGGAAAGGTCATAGTGTTAGGAGGAGATTTCAGACAAGTTCTCCCTGTAGTGAGGCGAGGCACAAGAGCACAAATTACAGATGCTACACTAAAGAAATCGTATCTTTGGCGGTGTATAAAACAAATAAAACTATGGCGTAATATGAGAGCACAATCTGATCCATGGTTCTCAGATTTTCTGTTAAGAATTGGTGATGGTACAGAAGAATCAATCGGCCAAGATTATGTGCGCCTACCAGATGAAATTGTTGTACCATACATAGATCAAAAACACTCTGTCAGTAAGTTAATTAATGATATCTTTCCTTCACTTGGCCAGAATGGAATATCACCATCTTATATTAGTACTCGCGCCATTCTCTCCACCAAGAATGAATATGTTGATGAACTAAACGAGAAGCTTATTGATCGGTTTTCTGGGGAAGAACAAATCTACTATAGTTTTGATTCAGCAGTGGATGATCCACATAACTACTACCCACCTGAATTTCTAAACTCACTCACACCTAATGGCCTGCCTCCACATGTCCTTCGACTGAAGATTAATTGTCCTATGATTTTACTTAGGAATCTAGATCCTTTTAACGGATTGTGCAATGGAACAAGACTTATTATCAGAGCATTTCAAGAGAACGCTATTGATGCAGAAATAATTGGCAGGCAACATGTTGGAAAAAGAGTATTCCTTCCACGAATTCCTCTATATCCTTCAGAAGATGATGTACTACCCTTCAAGTTTAAAAGAAAGCAATTTCCAATTCGACTCAGCTTTGCAATGACAATCAACAAAGCTCAAGGTCAAACTATTCCAAATGTTGGCATCTATCTTCCAGAGCCGGTGTTCTCTCATGGTCAACTCTATGTTGCTTTATCAAGAGGGATGTCAAGACAAACAACAATAATACTTGCAAAGCCAAATAAGGAAATTGATCCATCGTGAAAAAGCACCAAAAATATCGTCTACAAAGATGTCTTGATGTAATTTACATACAGGTATTGGTGTATTAGTCATTGTTACTTCTAATACTGCAAGTTTCTTTATGTTTACAAGCATACAAATTACACATGTGCATCCATGCTTGATTCCATGACATTAGAAACATGCAATCTTGTGCGTGTGTATGTAACTTAAGGTGCTACCTGCAAGCATAGAATTGTCTCTGTTCCTCTTGCATTTTTTTGTCCAAGTGCATCCTTGTGGTATAATATTTTTTTTCCCTTACAAATGTAATTACTGGGCAGGTTTGCAAAGCACCAAGTCCTTGCGGATGCCTATTCTAGAAGAATGTCAAGAGCTGATCATGTCTACAATGGTGCAGTAGCAAATGGTTTTTGAAGGAAATGTCTCTGAAAATTGGGGAATGTCAGCTGTCTAGGGAAATCTGTTTTGCGAAGAAGTTTAGCCTAATCAAAACTGAAACTTTTATGTTGCAATTTGTAAATATGTTGTTACACATTAGAGTATATTTTTTATGCTGTTCTGTAAAATCTGATAAGAAGGACAAAGCTTGAGCTTTGAAGTAGATGATATATGTACACGTACCAAACACAAAGAGCACATATTTTTCCTCTGTTTTTTTTTTCTTTTTGTTTGAAGACAAGTGTGTCAAAACTATGAATTTCAGGAAACTTTAAAAAAAAATCCTGGGGTGTTCATACATTGATGGTTTGCTATGTTAAAGGCCAACCTCAGGAAGCCCTCTATCCGGTCTTAAAAAGAATATACTCCATCCAATACGAATTAACTGACGCATCCTCTATACAATGTAAGTAAGACATTGCATAGAAGTCACGTCAATTAATTCGGATTGGAGCGAGTAAGCATTTATTCCCTTTGTCCTATATTAGTTGTTGTTGATACATCCGTTGTAGTGATAACTAATATGCGACAGAGGGAGTATTTTACTTATTTTGAGTTGCAAAGTTCATTTGGTTTTTGCAAAACAGATAAAGAAAAATGACAAAAAAGTGGAGATGCGGGGGATCGAACCCCGTGCCTCCCGCATGCAAAGCGGGCGCTCTACCATTTGAGCTACATCCCCGTCGCTGACACAAACAGCTGGCGAACCTTAATCACCGTCAAGCACTCCCTTGATCTCAATCATCTGCTACCAGCGGCGGCGCTACATGCCAGCGCCAACGAATGGACGGATTCAAAACGATTCAAACGGGCGGAGCACACGACGACGAGGAGGAGGAGTCCAAGCGCATTTCTCGTGTGGCCTTTCGGTCAAGAGCAGGAGCCCAGGCGACGAGAAGGGAAGGGAGGAAAAAGCAGCAGGCGCAGTACCACCTGCAGCAGGGAAGGACGGGGGCGCGTGTCGGCCTCCCATTGCTTCTCCCACCTGCAGCAGGCGCAGTACCCACTCCCCGCTCCCCTTCCCGCCCCTATTTCTCCCTCTCTCTCCGCTCCATTTCGAGCACTCCGCTTCCACAGCCTTCACCTCCCTTCTCCGCCAGAGCAGAGCACGCCGCGAGGCAGAGAGACAGAGGAGACAAACCCTACCCCGCCGCCGCCGCCGGAGTTGGGAGAGGAGAGAGGGGGGAAGCGCCCGCGCGGCCATGGACCTCCTGGAGATCCCGCTGCCCAACATGTTCGAGCAGCTCCTCGGCAAAGGTACACCGCCGCCCCCAGACCTCCTTCTCCCCCATCTTCCCCTTCCGCCGCCCGCCCGCCTACCCCGTCCGTCGTCGCATCATCGCTCACTTCCTTCCCTGTTTGCGCCTGCCTCGTCGGCCGCCTGCAGACGAGGACACCTGGCCGCCGGAGGCGCGCTTCCTCGTCGCCGCGCACTACGGCAACGTCCGCCGCCTCAAGGGTACGTACGCACGCGCGTCCTTCCCTCCGCCCGCGACCCGCCTCCGACTCGATCGACCCTCTCCTCGATTTGCGCCGTCGGGTGGAGAAAAGGCGCCTTTTTTCTTGGGTTTCTTCCTCCGGCGCCGCTGGCCAAGAGCTGATCTGTTCTGCTTTTCTTGGGTTGCAGAGATGGCGAGGAAGCTGGACCGCAAGGGGAGGGCGGGGGAGGAGGCCACGGTGGCCGCCACCACCTACCGCGGCATGAACGCGCTCCACGCCGCCGTCGGGGGCCAGGGCAGGCTAGCCGCCTGCCGCTACCTCGTCGAGACCGTCAGGATGGACGTCAACATGTGGGACTCCTCCCCAAGTAAGTAGTCAATCCACCTCCTTCTTCGCATCCCCAACATCGATCCACGCGGCATTACGTAGTCAATCAACTGTATGCGCCTGATGGTGCGCTGTTGGCAGGCAAGAAGACGCCGCTGGAGCACGCCGTGGACGGCAACAACCTGCCCGCCCTCAGGTACCTCCTCGACCATGGCGCCGACCTCAACCAGGAAGAGGACGACGGCGATACTGTCCTTCATCACGCGGCAAGGAAAGGTACCATACCACCACTAACTCTGCCACAAACACTTCACATGCCCATCATCATGTTAATGTTAGTTACTTCTGTGGGTCTGGTGTCACTGACATGGCATTGTTACACTCTGCTTTTTTTTAATCCTAGCCACTGAACCTGTTCATCCAGAAATACTGTAGCCATTGAGGCTTGTTCATCCAGAAATTTTACATTACATACATACATTGTGCTATATATAGTGGCCGTTCAAACTTGTTAAACAACCTTCTGTTGTTGTTCCTGTAATTTCTGACTAATTTGTACTCCCTCTGTAAACTAATATAAGAGCGTTTAGATCACTACTTTAGTATTCTAAACGCTCTTATATTTCTTTACGGAGGGAGTAGCATTGTTGGTTTTGCTCTTTTTTTGTCTTAAAACTTGATGGGCCAAAGATCCTTTGTTTGCATGTTATCATCACTATGATCTTCAGTTTTCAATACACTGTGATCTTCAGAGATCGGAGGTGTGATCTTCAGTTTTCCATTTCGTATAGATCAAACCATAGCCTGGTCATGCACGCTTCACACGTGTCCATCAGCTTGTTCATATTAGTTGCTTGCTTCTACACATTTTGTGGGCCTTTGTCACTGTCATGACATTAATTGTTACCTCGTCGTGTTTTTATTGTAGCCGCTGAAACTTATTCGTCTAGAAACATTGTAGTCGTTGAAACTTGTTCATGCAAAAAATGTTGCATTACATTGTGCTATTGTTGGTGTTCCCAGCTACGGTTTCTCAAGTGTAACATTGTTGGTTTGCTCTGTCTGCTCTTATTATCATTTAGAAAAGGAGAATCACCCCCCCGCCTCTGCATCATTCTGATGCACAGAGCCGTATATTTATTAACGTTTATTCAGATGCTCTGTATGCATCAAAGTATATTACTGTGATCTATCTGCTCATAACTTGGTTGCCAGGGAGCGCCTTGTTCGTCAATTATGATCGTGGCCGTCAGTTTTCCATGTACTGTTTTTTTATCTTCAGGGAGGTGTGAAATTGTAAAGTTGCTGCTTTCTAGAGAAGCCAAGTAGTCAAATTGTTACACTGTGCTATTTTTACCCTAGCCAAACTTGTTCATCCAGAAATTTTACATTACATTGTGCTATTATGGCCATTCAAACTTGTTCAACAACCTTCTGTTGTTGTTCCTATAATTTCTGAATTGTGGCATTGTTGGTTTGCTCTATCTGCTCAAAACTTAATTGGCGAAAAGACCTCCTCTGTTTCTACGTTATAACTGTGATCTTCAGTTTCCCATATACTGTGATCTTCAGGGAGGAGTGATCTTCAGTTTTCATTTGGTATAGGTCAAGTTACCAAACCATAGCCTGGTTCTAAAGACTTCACACGTGGCCATCAGCCTGTTTGTATTACTTGCTTCTATATATCTTGTCGGTCTTTAGTCACTGTCATGACATGAACTGTTACCTTGTTGTATTTTTATTCTAGCCACTGAAACTTATTCATCCAGAAATATTGCTGCCAATGAAACTTGTTATCCAAAGATCTTGCATTGCATTGTGCCATTATGGCCATTCAAACTTGCTCGCGAAGACCTTTTGTTGTTCTTCCTAGCTATGATTTCTTATTAAGTGTAAATTTGTTGGTTTGCTCTATCTGCTCAAAACATGTTTGGCGAAATATGGCTTGTTTGTATATTATTGTGATGTATCTGCTCAAAACTTGGTTGCCAAAGATGGCTTGCTTGCCTATCATGACTGTGATCACCAGTTCTCCATATACTGATTGTTGTCTTCAGGGAGGTGTGAAATAGTAAAGTTGCTGCTTGCTAGAGGAGCCGACGTTAACGGCAGCTCAGAACACGGGACACCACTCCATCTTGCTGCTGTTAAAGGGCATGAGAGCACTGTGGAGGTTCTGTTGGAACACCATGCAGATGTAATGTGCTTGTACCCTTTTTTTTTCTATCTGCTGACCCAACTTATGTTGCATTTGCTTTACTTGAAAGTAGTTGTCTCAAAGGACCCTGCCATTACTACGGCATGCAAATGTTTATGACAGTCTTGTTTTTTACAGGTCAACAAGGTTGTGCCTTCTAATCTAGTAACACCTCTAAAGGCCGCATTGTTAAGCGCTTCTACGCCTTGTGTGAAGTTATTGGTTCAGGTATGGAATTGTCTACTAATCTGCTTTTTCTTGCAAGATGTGCTTATCTATGAGTAACTACTGATGTTACGGTTGCTCATATCTGTTCTGATCTTCAATTTATATGGAGAGACTATATGTTTATCTACTGATCTTCCGCATGTACATTTTGGTAGGCTGGAGCTGATGTGAATGATGTCAATAATTGCTTGGCAAGAGCTGCAAGTGAAGGCTTGACTGAATGTGTTAAGTGCTTGCTGGAGGCTGGTGCAGACCCAAATCGTCCTGATGAGGTGACCTTGTCCCTTGTTTTCCACACAACATCGTTTTAAGCTGATTGACTTGGTAGTTCTAGTACTTATAGTTTCTGCAAAAATATGGTGGTACAAGTCTATATGTAATGGGAACCGAAGGTGAAAGTGAAGTATAGTTTCGTACAAAAAAGTATGCTTGAGTTTTGAAGCATTTGGGAATCAATTGAATGGGCTGGTTTTGAATTAAGATACATTTGTTTCTTGGTATATATGATTAGTTTGACTACTATCAGTTGCCTTTTAACACAAGCATGTTAATGTTTTACCTAAAAAAAGCCTGTTGATGTTTCCTTTTCCATTTGTCATCTATTTTCTTTGTGTGGTCAGATACACACAGAAAATTATAGAATACTTCATTGGCCTATCATAATGGTACCAAACTTTCTTAGGATAGAAACAAGAAGTACAAGCTGCATTCTAGACTACTAACTTTGTTAGGCATCTTTAACGCTTGTATTATAACATCTTTTTTGTGTCGTCCAATTGGCGAGCATGGTGATTCCTAGATTACCAAGGAACCATTCCCTTGTCTTTCTTTTTTTAATCTTCAGTATTGCTTAATAAACTTTCTTCTGTTGCTCTGACAGTGTGGCAGATTCCCGATAGAGTTAGCTGCTGTGTATGGTACAAGGGAAGACGTTGAGCTTCTATTTCCTGTCACCTCCCCAATCCCAACTGTGGCAGACTGGAGCATTGATGGGATAATTAATCATGCCAAACTGGAGAGGGTGCAGCTGCAGGTATGCCACCGTGGCGAAAATAAGTGCCATTCCCCAATGAGAAAAACATTTGGATGTATATTATTGTCCTTTGAATGCACTAAATCCTCAGTCAGTTGCTATATAATAGTCGCACACATCGGAATTTCGAATGTATGACTAAAATTGTTTGAATTTGCTCAGGATGAGGATGTTCTTAACACAAGGAAGTCTGACCTGAAACGAAAAGGGGATGAAGCATTTGAAAAGCAGGATTACACAAGTGCATCAGAGTTCTACACACAGGTACAGTATTCTGTTGGTCTACATTTTTTAAAGTTAATCTGGAGAAGTTTGAAGTGCCAAATGTTCTACATGCAGATACCTTTAATAAAGTTATTATGTTAAATGGCTAGTATCAGCATCATCACCTCCTTGGATGTAGCTTACTGTCTGAAGTATAAACCACAAAACCAGCAAGTAACCTGTTTTACAGGAGAACTGCTGTAGAAGTTGCAATGACAAAAAATGAGATGAAGTACGAATTCTTGCATAGGCCTTGGATAAGTGCAGGCATAGAGCACATGCCTCTGTTGAGTAGATATTGTCTTCATGAGTTATTTTGATGATTCAGTACGATGTTGTGGCCGGGTCCGTATTAATCTGCGATGATGTGTCTGCCCTTTATTTGCTATCCATTTGCAAATTTATTTTATCTCTTGGAAGAATTTGCTACCATAACTTCAGTCGGTATAAATGTTGACACATGCATGCTGCTTGGTTGGGCGCAGGCACTGAAAGTTGATCCTTCTGATGGCAAGATGCTCGCGAGCAGGAGCCGCTGCTGGCTTCAGCTTGGCGATGGACAGAAGGCTTTGGAGGATGCAACAAGGTGCAAGAGGAGGTGCCCGGAGTGGGCGGAGGCGCGCCTTCGCCGAGGACAGGCTCTGATGCTGCTGAAGGTGCATTTTCCCTTGTGGAAACCACAGCATTTTTGCAATTTTTTTTGTTTGTTTGTTTGAGAGTAGAATTTTGTGTATTCTGGTACTGCTGCTTTCTTCTGGTCTGCCGTCGATCTGAACAATGTGTCTCCATTTCTTCCAGGACTATGAGAAAGCTTGCGAGGAGCTGTCGAGCGGCGTGGAGCTGGACCCCGAGAACGATGAGATGGACAAATTGTTCTGGTAAGTAGGGAAGAGACCCCCACCATTTACTTACTCTTGTCGTCCAGGTGACAAGAATGTACAACATATATATATGTGGTTTGTGCAACATGCTTGTGGATCAGAAGCATGGTTGCCTTGTCAAATTGACTGACTGATTGTGCTAGCTGAGCGGTTGGTTATGTTTGATGATCTGATGGACTTGGTTCTTTTCAGGGAGGCGATGGAACTGAAGAGGAAGTGATGCCCGCCCGCGCGTCGCGAAACCGAAGCCCTTCTTTTTTTTGTGTGTTTTCGTAGATGGATGGTTAGGGGCCCTCTTTAGTCAGTAGTGCCTGCATTTTGCCAGCTTGAAACAATGGCTCAATGTGTCATTTTGGTAAGCTTGTGCTGTGCCCAAGCAACAACATTTCTACTCTCACTGCGTCATCTGGTTTGTGAGAGGATGGTGGATGGTAATGGATTGAAATTTGGTGGATTTTCTGTTGAGATGTGTTTTGCGTGACACGGTTTTTTTGTGACCCAAAACAATTTGCTTGCCCCCATGCCTCTCCTTCATACTAGTCATCCGAGGGATTGGATTGCTTGCCGCTGCCCGCCCTATTTTTCTTCCCCATCTTTGGCGACGATCTTGTGCTTCCAATTGTTGTCGCCGCAAAATAATGTGTTCCCTTTGCACCCACCGTCTTCGAGGAGACAAGCACCCCTAACCAGGACCTTATATCCTGTATCCACTCACCCTCGCATGTCGCATCCTTGTCTTCGGTGCGGCGGCATCACCGGGGTGCAACATGCCTCCATGGTGTTGCCGCTACCACGATAAGGTTGGCTCCAGCTCACCAGGTACGGATGATTGAAGTACTCCCTTCATCCGGATATATATAGGGCCTAATATGTATTTCGAGATATACTTTGACCATCAATGTGATCAATAATATATGAGATGTATGTCACAAAAAGTATACCATAAAATTCATATCTGAAAGCGGTTTGTAAGTCATGTATTTGTTGTTTTGAGGTGGAATTTGTGAGTTAGCACTTCCAGTAAAGGGGAAAATAATAGGATTTTCATATCCAGAATTTATATTGTTTGAGGATGGCAAATTTCTTTAGCAAGTGCCAAGCATGGGAGCACAATAATATTTTCCAAAAAAAAGGAAATGTTAAAAATTCTGACGTTTACTGGGTAAGCATGGGATTTGGACATTTTTTATGGCAAGTTATGTTGTCGTGAGGATGAAAATTTCATTTAGCGAGCATGACAATCCTCGCAGAAAACTGAACATGACGGACTTACCATGCTTGCTAAAGAAAACTGTCATCCCCGCGACGACATAATTGGCCATGTGGGACGTCGCCAGCGCGAACTACGTTTGCCCCACAAGGGGCGAACGAGCAAACCATTGTCACTCTTTTCCTGTTTGCTTGAGGGGACATAAGATGGCCCCGAAAAAAAGGAAAGTGCGTGGGAGATAACATGCTAGGCCAAGTTAAATGCTTTTTTTGTCTAAAAAAAAGTTAACTGCTTTTTGCAAAAAAAAAGACATCAAACAAAAATAGAAAAATGTGATACAGAAAATTAAATGCATTAGCCATGAGAAAAATAATGCATTTTTCTGAGAAATCGAAAAAAAGGCAATAGGAAAAAGGCCACCACAATGTCACAAAATTCACGATACTACATACAAAAAGGAATTGCCATAGGATGTTAAAAAAATTGCCATGGTATATACAAAAAAAATACCATGATGAAAAAAGAAAAGAAATACACAAGCAGGGAATTTGGCATGCTACTTTACCAAAAAACATGCGAAAATAAAATTTGCAAAATAGTGACAAAAAAATTAAATAGCCATGCCCGTAAAAATAAAATCACCGTGCTCTTATTAGTAAAATGACCATGATCCATATTTTCTTTGTCATAACAAAAAAAAATTACATACTGGAAAAATTGCCATGATCGAAAATAATGAAATTGCCATGCGAGTGAAAATAAAATTGTCGTGCTCTTATTAGTAAAATGGCCATGCTCTATATTTTCTTTGTCATTACAAAAAAATAACAATCACATACATAAAATTGTAATGCCAGCAAAGCTAAAATTGTCATGTTCTTATGAATAAAATGGGCATATTAAGATGTAAAACAGAAGCATGTACAAACGTTGCCATCTATTGCTACAAATAAGTCATATGAAAACACAACAAAAAATAAATTTGCCATGACCCATGGCAAACACAAAAGCACACATATAGCAAAAAAATTGAATGACTCGTTGAATAAAGACCATATAAAAAGCCTATACAAAATAATAGAAAAAATAAGAAAAAGATTTTCTCTAATTCATGGCCAAAAAAAGTACGTAGCAGACTTCATTCCTGTTCCATTAGCTGGTCCTTCCAATTTATCGGTAGCAGACACTCCATCATTGGCGTATTTAGAAGGCTGCTGAGCATCATCTGAATTGGGTGTAACTTGGGAAGATTCTTTATCATCGATTGTATTAGTCAGCATTAGTGTGTCTTTCAACTTTGTAAAGTCGGTCCTTTCAAAAGTACTTTTGTTGAGAGCAAGTCTAATAAGTCCTTGTCAGCAAGCTATAAGAGTTGGTATGTCATTAAAATTCTACTTGGAGGAGTGAGAAGAGAGGATAGAGTAGAGCGGGCTCTTATTCTATAGTCTGGCTATAGCACATGGATCAAGAAGAAGTTGTATGCATGCAACTCTCTTCCAATCATATAAATTTCTCATTCAATATCAAATGTTTAGAGCAAACCTAAAAGTCAACCTATTATATGAGTATTTTTCATGAAGGCTTTAGGTGAGATGCCATCTCTCTATAGCCAGCAGCCACCTACATTAATTGTTAACTGTGCTCTAACGATGCCGTGACATGATAGCCAATCTTTCGTTGTCATCTTTGGAGGTTTCACGATAGAAGATAAGTACCCCTCTGTAAACTAATATAATTGACCTAGAATGTCTTATATTAGTTTGCAGAGGGAGTATAATCAAGAAACGGTAGGTGTAAGAGTTTAAGAGAATAATCGAATTCTCGGTTTGCAAACGTATAATCGATGTTTTCGTGTCGTAAGTCCTCACTTGTGCAACAGCCTGTGAGAACGAAAATAGTATTGCACGAATTAAACAATAACTTGTGAGAACGTAGTAGTGTCATCACTATGTATTCCGAATATGTAAGAATGATATTTCCTTGTGCATAAAGCTCAAGGATGATAAAATGTGCATTACTGCTAGGTCCAAATTGAAAGAGGATCATCTGCGGTTCAAACCAAGACAAACCAAGACATTTTAAACGGTTGAACCCTCAGTAAGTACAAATCCCTAACTTCAAAGGATATTCAAGAGCATAAGATTGAAAACATAAAAAGAAATGATACATCCAACACCAGATCGATCAACATATATTAAGATCGAAGATGAAGATGATACAAAAAGCCCATTACTTTCTGCTACAAATTAGTCATCCACCACGCTTGACACTAGAACTAACAACCGAGCCTTGCTGAAACCACGAAAGATATGGCCCGACATATTCTGCGATCAAATCGGGACAGCCGCCTGCACTTCCCGATCAAACATCCATCCTAAGGCCCATCTTAAATAAGGGCTCAATACATCTACATACCTAAATAAAATACCAAATAATGTAATTTGTAGAAGATAATGTCAACTCTATTATGGGGTTGGATAGGGGGCCATTGCCCCCTCCCTCGCACTTCACCGTGTATATTTATTTAATATTTGTTTATGGTTAAGTACATGTATCCCGGGACAAAGCACCCACTACGCTACTTGCAACTACAAATAAAATCATCCACCAAGCTTGACAGTAACACTAATCCACTGATCTTCTGAGATATCCATTGATCTGATGCAAAACTGGCTGCTAAATCCACTGACCTGATGTGAAACCTCTGTTCCTCCAGTCCGCAGACACCAGCAGACGAGTCTGTTCCTCGTCCACATGAACATTGCCAGGAAGTGGCCAACGATTACCTCCAACCGCGCCCTGTCTCCAATGCCCCAGACGACGAGCTAAGAAGGCCACCTCCTTGAAGAAGCAGAACACAAGGAGGAAGATCGTCAAGATCCCCACGGTGGTCCACCAGAAGATCTTGAAACCCTTCAGAGCCTTTTCCATGACGTAATCGTTGGCGAATTTTTTGGGCTATGGAGGCGGAGGGATCAGGGAGGAAGCTGCAGCAGGCTCGTGGCACTGCTGCAGTCGTGGAGGCGGAGAGCTACATGGAGGAGGCTCGTGGGGGGCTCTATATTCGCCCGTTCGCGTGGTTATCTCCCACAGCGAACGGTCGCTCGAAGTTGAGGTTGCAAAGGACATGCACCGTGATTCGTGCGCCCGAATCCAACAGCCGCAGGTGCTTTCGCCGGAAAAACGTTCCCATGAACGTGAGCACAACAGCATTTGTGACAATATATGGGCCGGGCCGGGCCGAGCCGGGCTATCCGCGACACTGCCCTCATCTTTCCCTCCCACTCCTCCCCCCTCCCCGCCGCCGCCGCCTCTCCAACCAGCGCGCGATGGACCAGACGCCGCAGCGCCGCCGCCGGAGACGCGCCGAGGCCGCCCCCTCCGATGGCGCCCCGGACGCGGCGGAGTACAGCCTCGACGAGCCGACCATGGCTGAGAAGCTCGCGGCCCTGAGCCCGCCGGCCGACACGGCAGGCGTCGCCGCCGTGGTGCCCCCCAGCGCGGACTCCGTCCACGTCCTGCTCAGGCAGGCCCTGCAGGCCGACGACCGCGCCGCGCTGCTCGGCTGCCTTTACAACAGAGACGCCAAGGTATCTTAGCTCCTCTGGCCTCTCCGATTTCTCATCCGTGGCATGGTGCAATGGTATCTTGATAGCTGGTAGCATCATCGTCAGTGAAGCATAGGCTACAGTTTTGATTGGTCCAAAGTTCAGGAAGGCAGCTACTTTGAGCTTCTGCTCAATGAAATTTGAGCCGTGAGTTTCTTTGGTAGGGTTGTGCATTGCACATGGGCAATGGATTCCATGAGCGCGGGCACGAGTTCATCGCGCAAATTAGGACGGAATGGTTGTAGGACTCCCCATGGCCAATCACTCTTGGCTTGGTCACGCATTTACGAAGACAATTAGGTTTAGTTCCGGCTCGATGGAAACCAAGCGTGTTTGATTTTGGTTGGATTGTATGTTGTTACCCATGTGCAACGAATCCCACGAAGTTAAGACGGCAAAGTTATGACGACAACCGCTGATACCGTCCCAACCCCAAAATGAAATTACCCCCAACAACTCTGCCCGCGCTCCAGCACCGCCACGGCCTTGGTTTGATTAGCCGGTTATTAGGCAGCTGTTATGTACTACTGTTAAAAATTGTGAAACTCTGGATATCAGTTGTTCTTTATGCAATTAGGTCATCAAATCTGATAGTTCCTAACTCAATGTGTTGTCTTACATGCAGGTTATCGTGAAGTCGGTATCACTCCTGACGCCAGCAGACGCTGTGAAGTTCCTCAAGTCCCTGATATCGCTCATGCAGTCTAGGTATGATAATGTTTCCGAGGTACTCTGTCAATTTAGCACTAAGATGGCTGGGACGTTATGTTGCGTGCGTTCCGTGAGCATGAAAGCTTCTAAATTCAGTTAATTTCTTGCGTTGAACGTTTGACTGGGTTAACATGAGCCACTGAAAGTCTCAAACATTTGTTTCTGCTTGTGAACCCTCATATTTTGCATAGAGGTTTCATAACGGATCTGCTTTTCGTTTTTGCCTCGGCAGGGGTTCAGTGCTGGTTTGCTTGCTCCCATGGCTTCAAGCTCTGCTTAGCCGGCACATGAGCAGCATAGTATCTCAGGATTCTTCTCTGCTGCTGCTCAACTCGCTTTATCAGGTGAGCATTTTGTTTCAAATAAACAGCCGCAGAGATGTGCTGATATGAGGCACAATTAATAACATTCTTATTTCTGGACTGTAATGTTACTTGGTGCACCCCTTTTCAGCTGATTGACGCAAGGACATCGACCTTCGCGTCGTCGCTCAAACTGTCTACCTGCCTGGATTATCATTTCAGCGAGGTAGGTTCTCTCCTGTCTACCTGCATTGCAACTTCGCGCGTGCATGTGTGTGTGATTCAAGCATGTATGTTCCAGATCTGTGATGATGGATCCGATGAAGAAGAGGGAGGCCCTCCGCTTATCTACGAGGACGTGGATTCCGATGAGGAAGATTCTGAAGTTGATGATGCTATGGAAACCGAGGACAAGGGGACTGACGAGGAAGATTCCGAGGTCGACGATGCCATGGAGACAGAGAGAAAGGGGACTGACAAGGAAGAGTCTGAAGTTGATGATGAGTGAAAAGAGATCACAGCATTTGAACTCTGGTTTTCTAGTAACTGTACTGTAACTGATCGAGACACACTGCGTCTGCGAATCTATTTTGTTGTGTCACAAACAAGAAGTTTTGATCATGGTGAAAAATCCTCAAATTTGTGTTTGTTGGTTATTATATCAGGAATCATATTTGCATTTGAACTCAAAGTTGATGATGAGTGAAAGAGATCACTGCATTTGAACTCTGGTTACTAGTAACTGTACTGTAACTCATTTTGTTGTGTCACAAACAAGAAGTTTTGGTCATGGTGAAAAATCCTTTAAATTTGTGTTTGTTGGTCATTATGTTTGCTTTGGTGATAACAAATTCATCATCGGTCAGTTTAGATGGCATACTCCAAACACAAAAATTGATGAATTGATACCATAAACAAATTGGGTAACAGAATAGGTATACCCAGATCACACATTCATTCATAAACCAATTTGTAGAGTTGAACATTCATGAGGTACACAAATTCCATCACGCATGCTACCAAAATATGTAAACGAGATGGCAGAAAACAGCCTGTCGAATTCTAACTAGATAAAAAAAACAAGTATTTAACGAAGAACGAAGTAAAAGGGAAAGGACTCTTGTTTCCTGAAACATAACAAGAGCACATCTTCAGCATATACAGGACACAAACTCAGCCTCCTCTCCGCACGTATATTTTTCACGAACGAACATTCTCCACCGGTACCACTTTCCAGAATCCAGAACGATCGAGTTCTCATACACATAACCCACTAGATCCTTCGGAGGTTTCGGGCCAAAAATTCGGAAGAAACATGCTCCTTTCCACATCGATGAAAACTCATGTTTGCGGCGGCATGTTCGCATAGAGGAATGTGTAGAAGAGTCCCACCTCAGGCATGCTTCGGATGGTCTGGATGTGCTTGTTCTTGCTTGGTTCCTCGAGAAGCATTGAGCTCAGTTGAGCCACTCTAGCCAAGAGCTTCGCCAAGGGCAGTCCCGATGGGGGAAGCGCGGCTCCAACCTGTGCACGCAAGTCCTCTATCACCAAATCAGCTACCTTCCTCAATGACATGTCCATGATATTTCTGAAATCGTCGCTGCAAACACAGGGTGCCAATAGGATGATGTGAGATACTCATTGAGTTTCTTTCGAAGAAAAATGCAGATGCCAAAAGAGTTAGACAATAGATGTGTTCTCAACGACAAACATGAGAAATTACTATCATGTACAGTAAGCAAATACCACAACTCCACTATAACAATCAAATATGTCTGTTCTTGTTTTGCAATAGAGCTAACGGCCTCAAATCGTGTCAACAACAGTTTAAGTTATAAGAAAATGAGATTATTCAATACATACCCAGACACTCGAAAAAATCCAACATTAATACCAGACTGTTCCTACTAATAAACTGGAACACAAATTTTGAATAAGGTCAGTTTCTTGTTGGTCAGGGCGCCATTTAGCAATTCAGATTCTTAATGATAACCATGGATTAACTATCATCTACAGTAAGCAAGTGCCACAACTCCACTACAACAATCAAACATGTTTGTTTTCTGGTTTTAAAATTGAGGTAATGGCCTACAAAACATGTCAACAACAGTTTATGCTATAAGAAAAATGAGGTCATTCAATACAAAACCAGATACTAGCATGTACCAAATTTTATACCAGACAATTTTGCATTATCACTGGAGCACAAATTTTGAATGAAGGTTATTTTTTGCCGGTTAGGGCTCAGAATTGCCAGTTATCAATTCAAATTATCCCCTCTGTTTTCCTTTGGTTCTCAAACAATATATTTAAATGGTAATAGCTAAATCAGTAAAAACAATAGCTCAAAACAACATAGCAGTCCCAGAGCTACAATACTACCAGTACCTAGCAATACGGAATGGTACAGCTGGCAACCAGCTGTTTTTTGTTGTATCTGCTCCAGATATGAACATGATATAAATCAATCCCAAATCCCAAAATAGAGTACTGTTATTGATCCAGTAGTAACCTCTTCATAAGAACGATGCATCATGTATGAGTATGTTACTGACAAAGAAAATTTACTGCAGCACCACCTAGCATTAACATTTCCCCTTTTTTCATTTCATCAATATTAAAAAACTCAAACAAACACACTAGTTGCTTATAAATGAAACGACATACGGTATATGGATTACAGTTCTTGAAAAGATAATTATTGAAAGAAATTGTAATGATGGGTAGCCATATGAAAGATCTAAGACAATAGACGCATTGTGGAGCAAAGTACAGTATTACTAAACCCTGCATATATTGTGAATTTACAATACATATTCTGCATTACCTTGCCAACACCATGCGTGTCTCAGTCATTAGCTGGTCAAGCTTTCCAACATCCATTAGAAGAGATGAGTCATCAAAGCCGCTGCTCGATACAGCCATCAACTGTGCATACCGATTGGCGTTTTCAGGTACAAGGAAATTTATCCATGAGTTGCCTTCACACAGACTCATGAACTGCTCCGATATCTGTAACATCATTTGTGATACTTGGTCCATGCTCATAGGGTCTTTCAGTTGCTTCCTGCATATTTTTTCCATGGTAGTATCACTACGGGAAACACCCATGTTATAAAGTACGAGGTAATTAAGCCAAATGAGAAAGTATAATCTTGACGAAACATAGCTCTGTGCTATAATAAAAGGATTTCGGTCATGTAAAGGTGCAACAATAATCTAAAGGGTCCCTACTCTAAATGATAAAGTCAGTATTCTCTTGACGAAACAGAGTTCTGCCATAAAGGAATTTTGTCTTGTAAAAGTGCGACAATAATTTCCCTAGGGGCTTTTAAATTTTATTTGTCTCTACTCATTGGATGCTGAACACGCTGTTGAATATGATAATTTACTGACATGTTGGTGACAGAATAATCATGCGGATAGGGGAAGAAATATTTACTCTTTCAAGATTTCTGTTGCAGCATGTTGCATTTGCCTGATCAATGCAGTGATACCATATGTTGCAAGGTAGTCAGCAGTTCCAAGAAAGTCCTTATGTCCATTGCCGCTAAAAGCATCAGATTCCGCCTACAAAGAAGCGAGATATTTCAAAGTCAGGTAGCAGAGGGAAGTCACAATTGTTTGTAGCATAATTCAATTATATATAAGTGTTGCATGAGAAATGATCAATTTTTTTACGAGAGAAAAAGCAAAGAAAGCAGCCATAACTTAATGTATATAGGGGAATCACTCACGAATAGAATGGAGCAAAAATTACCTGCAATTGAGCACCATCTGTACCACGAGCAAAGTCCAAGTAGAGATGTCTGCCTAATATGGTGACCTGGACTCGAACATATAAGCTCAGCAATGTCATGGCCCACATTGAAGACACTGTCCTTGTGAAACCTAGGGGAGCAGAGAAGAAGTAACAGCAGTTAATTGACATGGATCGGCAGCCTAATGTTTTGACATCACAGATGAGACAGAGAAGAAGAAAATAAACAGGCCACATGAATGAGGATGAAATAAACCACAGAATCATACTCAGAATTTTGATCTTCTCCCAGGTCTCGTACTTGTCCTCTGGCGTCAGCTCTCCCTTCCCTTGCAGCAGCCTCTCGGTCAGGTGCGAAATATCCAGCTCCTCCATTATCCGCGAGCGTAGGTAGTGCATAGCAAACGGCAGCGTGGTTGTATCCGAGATCCTCTGCACCTTTTCAAAATGGGCTTGCAACCTAACAGAGAGTAGCACAGAAGGGTCATGAAGGAGCCTATGATACTAGTACATGAATTTCAACATCTCACTAAATATGTAGTGCATGTGCATCACACAACTACTGCCCCATATCACCACGAAGACATAATAAACTCAATGAGCCGACTGTAGTTTGCTAGCACTAAGATGAATCAATTGCATAGCTGCCGCTGCGGTCGCCGATTTAGAACATAGCCACATACACACGTAAGCAAGAAAATGCAAGACAGAAAACAAATCTGGCGGTGGTTTGGGTTCGTGTGCTCACTGATTCTTGATGATCTCGTCGGCGGCGCGCTCCTCCTCGGCGCGCTGCTCCACCAGGACGAGCTGCTTCTGGTGCGCGTCGTAGAAGCGGTAGGCCGCGTAGCCGGCGCCGGCGACGCCCAGCGAGAGGAGCATCTTCCACCGGTGCCGCGCCCAGAAGGCCTTCCCGGGGGCGGAGCCTAGCTGGAACATGGCGGCCTGGGCGGGGCGGCGACGCGGGCGAAACCCTAGCCGCTTGCCGCGCGGGAGTGACGGCGGCGCTCGGGTTCGCGGTCAGGCGGGCACGCGGCGGCAGGCGGGCAGGCTGGGGCGAGCGAGGAGGGGGGCGGCGACGGCGGCGGGGAAGAGGAGTTCGGCCGGCTGGCTGGCCGGCCGGCGGGTGGGAGGGGATCTGCGCGTGGTGGCGGAGACGGGGGTCCGAATCCGATCGGTGACGTCACCGGTGGGGGATAAGGGGCGGCTGGGGGAAGTCGTTGGATGTAAAAATGGTCCGAATACAAATCAAACATCTCAGTTTGTACTATCTCTAAACGAATATGAACACAAATTCAAATACGTATTTTCGTTTGTTGTTTTGCATCAACATATAGATATCGATCAGTCAAACGCGTCGATGCAAAAAAAACGATCAAATGCGATTAGAATGTTATGGTAAAATGTCCATTCTTTATCCGAGCATCTGTATGTAAGGTTATTAGTAGTTACTGGCAATAATAGGTCGCGCTTCGTTGGTCGCTCTGAAAATGAGAGTTATTTTTTCTTAACTTTTGGGTCTATTGGTTAAAAGCCCGTGCGTTGCTACGAGTTTCTGCAACAGCTGCTTCTTTAGACTCTGTAGGATAGCCCAATGCCTGTTGTCATCATCTGGTAATAATTTTGTTATCTGCCCTGAAGAAAATAAGAACAAAATACTGTTTGCTCAAGCACAAATGTAACTGATGAATGGGAAGAAAGCGAGACAATACAACCATATGCGCATGAGCTTGAAAAAAGATTGAATGTTTGTTATTTTGCTTTCCAGAAGAGATTCCGTATGCTTCTGCTTCACCTCTATCTTTGCCAGGTCTTCTGTAAGCTTACATATATGCACAAGGGATAAAAACAAAATATCTTCTAGTAGAGGCCTAAGATATTGACAAATGCGTGAAAAAACATTGAATGTGTAATTGTAAGAGAGGTGATATGGATTTTTTTTTCATTTTCTTCTTATACTTACAAACAATTGTTAATAATAGAAAGGTTCATAATTTTCTTTCTTCATCTGCCTCTGCATGTAAACAGATATCATAAACTATCGAGCTGGTCTTTTTTGTGGTAGTGACAGTTGATTATTAGATGTTGATGCACAAATGGAGATTGTGTACATGATATTTCCTTTTTGGCAACTTTCAGAAAGACATAATAAAATTGTTGACCATGTGCCATTTTTTAACATTGAAATTACATGCGTGCCAAGATGGTATCTTCTATCTTTGGACTACATCATGAGTTCTAGAATATGACTTAGTTATGACAGTATGACCATCAACTAATCAGGTATATATTATACAATTTGACTACAAATTCTATCAAAAATCTCTGAAGTATCCAGGAAGGCCAAACTTTCGTTCAAAAAGCAAACCATCTAAAATACTTACAGTAAGTGATATATGAACTCTTTTCCATACACACTCAAAATCTCAAATGCATATCTCGAAGACATTGATATTTTTTTTGCATCTGAAATACCCATGGTAACATGTAGAGCAGTTAGCATAAGTAGAGAAAAGGTGTAACTGATATTTATAGCTAAATGATTGGCCTCATTGCAACAAGAAAAAAAATATTGCACATAACAATCCAAGCGAAGTAACAAGTTGACTTGACAATACTTATATGGGAGAAAGCCAGAGTATTAAATTAATGAATTGGCTCAGCAAACTCCTCGCATATATCCAACAATGACTTGGGGATTGCATGGGAGAAAGCCACAACTATCAAGCTCTCTACCCATGTACTTGATAGGATCATTTGTCAGCCAGAGACAAAACTTCTTCGCGTCCCTTGTGCGGTGTGCCTGCGTGGATATGTCTATCAAGATATTTTCTAGGTCCATCTACTCTAAAAGCGTTATACTAATTTACATAGATATTTAATGTTACCCTGTAAAATCTTACATATACAACCAAAAATAAATACATCAAGAGGCAATGAATAATATGGGTTTTCTCTAATTTATGTTGAAATCCACTCTAAAAAGATAGTTTTAAGTACCCAAAATAAATAATCTAAACAACCTGTACAGCAAACTGCATGTTAACATTTATTATTAGAATTTCTTTTGTAATGATAAATATTGAATTGTACCTAAAATAAATCAGCAATTTTTTGTAATGATAAATATTGAATTGTACCTAAAATAAATCAGCAAACTGCATGTTAACGACTGCCTCCGATCTCGTCTGGGAAAGGTCCGGGAGGATGTTGTGGTCGTAGTGCCCTGCTCTCCTAGGGGAACCATGCCGGTGAGTTTTTTGACGGCGGTGAGGGGTTGGTGTGTATCACGGAGGCATCTGTTAGATTTTTTACATATAATGTCTTACGAGGTGGCGCCGTGTATGCCGTTAATGGTTTTGGCCTCTAGGTGGGCTTGGCTCGAATGCGCCGGCTAGCAGTTTGCCAATGTGGGTTTGCTTCCTTCCTGTCTACCAGTCTAACGGTAGCATGGACTCATGCTTGCTTTATTCTTACCCAGTCTGGGTGTGATAAGGCGTGCCACGCTAGCAGCGCTTCCCTCGCGAGTTACCTTTTCTTGCATCTTGGCCGTGTGATGGCGAGTTGACGTATCGTTAATGTCGGTGTGCGGAGCTCCGCGAACTATCGCTCTGAGGATAGCTGGCTGGTCAACTTTGGCCGTCCAGTGGCCTTGTTGGCTAAAGATAGATGAGCCATGCTGGGTTCATCTTTTTTTTTTTTGCGGGCAATGCTGGGTTCATCTCAACGACAGACATTGCCCCTTCACGGCGTCCGACTATGTTAGTATGTTTGGTCTCTACGACGGCAAAGGAGCGGTAAAAACTGGTCCATGCCGACTCATAAAGGTGCGCTGTTCGCTACCGTTGATAAGGCCGTCGTTGTTGTTTGGCCTGCCCGGGTTAGGGCCGCCAGGCTCTGCACGGGGTGCGAGTCTTGCGTTCGGAGGCATGTGTTGTACTCTTGTGTCGCGTCCCATCATCCGTCGCATTAAATGTAGTACCAATTTCGACACGTGCCTAGGTTGTTGAGACGCAATAATCTGATTGTTCAGACAGTGGTGTGTAGAGGTGCGGCTTCCAGGTGCGCCGCATTCCATCGACTACCGTGGTAGATGTACGTACGTGTCTGCTTGGATGCGTGGAGTGCTAGACTGGGTTATCGAGTGCATCTTGTGTGGGCTTTGCACGTCATTGAGTGTTATGCCGAGTGAGTGTTCATGTCCTATGTGTGTTTTTTCATGTGTTTTTGAGAATATGTTTTCCATTGATAATGCGGTGTGGTGTGTGTGCATGTATATGCGTGTGTATGTGTGTGGTATTTTGATTTTTGCTATGTGCTATATGTAGATGACGAAGTGAGATTTTCAGAGGGGATATTAATTTGCCGTGGAAAAGAAACGAGTCTGCCAACATGCCAAGGCCATACAGTATTTCACTGGGCTCTTTTGGAGGGCGGATCTTGGATCCCGGAGAGGGTGGCGTGCAAGCCCACTTTGACGTTAGGTTCGCTGGAGACATGCCAGCTCCATGACTGAGCAACTGCCGTCAGGCACCAAGTCCAAATGTTGCATCGTGAGATGATAACAAACATCAATGTGATGTTGTGACTGTATTGTAGTTTTGTTATATGTTTGTGTTGTTGTCCTTTTGTTGTGCTTAGAGAAATAAACCAGACTTTTCTTAAGCACCGGTGCTTATTTGTACATGATAGACCTTAACTAAACGTCTCTCTTGTAGAAATAGGCACCGATGCTTCCGAAAAATTTGATTTATTTTTCTAAGCACCTCTCTAAGCACCTCCCATTATATAAGGCCTAAGAGAGCGCTGTGAGGCGCTTTTACTGGTTGGTCTCGTTCAAATACGGGAGGGGTTTGTGAATCTGGGCCCGTCACTGGTCCTGGACGGCGAGCGTGTTTTCAGCTGCCTGTTGCGGTGAACAATAAAACGCAATTGCCGTGCCATCAAATTGTGGTGTTCAATTCAACAGAGACACTACTTGGTTTTCCATACGTACGTAGGTTAGGATCAGGAGATGTCGTCCATTAGCTAGTGGAGCATTTCGGTAAAGAAGCCAAGGACAAATTCGGTAATCGTACAAAGAAATAAAGGCGCGCAGGGACTGAAGCTTTGGCGCCAAGAATAATAGCATCACTGCACTGCACTGACCATGCTTTGCTGGGTGTATAAAGCCGCGCAAGAATCAAACTAATTAAGCTCGCGCGCTGCACTCCATCTCCATGCATATGGTTGATAAGATGCCACCCCTCGCACTCGCAGCAGCCGCATCCTCGTCGCGGTGCGCCCCCTTCGCCTGCCGCCGTAGCGGCGCCGAGCAGCACTCCAGGGGCCTGGATCACGCGGCAGCACCGGCGCCTGCCGCCGGGCAGGGGTGCGGGCGGCCGCTGGGCCGCGCGGCGGGGGTCGTGGGCGGCGGCATCGCCGCGGCCTTCTTCGCGTCCCTGGAGCGGTGCGCCTGCGTGGAGGTCCGCACCACCGACGACCTCTCCGACTGCTGCAATGGCGCGACGGAGGCCGCGCCGCTCATGGGCGACGGCGGCAGTTCCGGCCGTTCTTCCACTCATTCTTCCACGGCGAGGAAGAAGAGCAAGAGGAAGGCCGGCGCGGGGAAGGGCCGGAGGGGCGGCCATGGCGGGTTTGGGTGCTGCCAGAGCATCAATTAGCTAGTTCTTGGTTGATATTCTGATGAAAGTCTCGCGGGTATATGCGTGCATGCGTGTGTGCAGATTGTGTGGCATCATTAAGATTGTATGAACTGGTCGACAGACTGAGACCATGCACGGGGTTTTGTCTATGATCAACCTTGATGTCCATTTTTTTTTTGCGGAAAACATTCAGATTTATTCTAAAAGTTCATAAGAAGTAAAAAACACCTCAAACATAATAAAACTTACATCAAGTTTTTTTAGAGCATCGAGCAACCACTACCGTCGCCGAGAACGAGCTGCTAATTTCACATGTAGGTAGCGTGGCTCTGATTTTTGTTTAAGTTATCTATAGTGATATATAGATGTGACAATATTGCACACAACATGCATGGACTTCAAATCAAGAAGCATAAAACTATATGTTAGTCTAATGTAAGTCCATAAATAATCCGAGAGTTGTGGGCACCGATGGATGTAGAGTCAGGGGGTGTTACCCACTTTTTGGGAAAAAAAAAGAAATGAAGTCCATATATCCAAGGAATTTGTTCTAAACTTTCTTCTTTTATTTTTCTGTGCATGGTATGATTCTTATGTCAGCATGACAAAGAACATATAACTATATGCTGCTCTGATTTATAAGTCCAGAGATAATTTGGGAGTTGTGTGCACCGATCGATGTAGAGTCAAGGGGTGTTACCCTCTTTTCGGAAAAAAAATAAGTCCATATTTTCTAGGAATTTGTTCCAAATGTTCTTCTTTTATTTATTTTTATACATGGTATGCTACCCATCTCAACCTAATTAAAAGGCTATGCTTTTTCATGGTTAGTTGAAGACATTTTTAAGCAAGATTATTGAGCTACTACTGGTTAAGAAAAAATGCTAGACTTATGGGAGGGGTTATGGATTTCGGCTACCCTGATTTCAACCTCTTTATGGTAATACGCCATCATGGCATTTTATATTTCATGCTCAAATATGGATACATCGTTTGCCAAAACATCGACAAGAAAATCTGGAGGCTCCGATTGCCAAACAATGGATCGATCACACTCCGCGTTGCTAGCTAAAATGTCTGCCGCCATATTGGCCTCTCTAGGACAATGATTAAAAGTAGTAGATGAAAAATTTCGACTAAGGAAAGAACATTCTTCATAGCTGGCCGCTGCCTGTCCTAGCGAGTTACCCCCATTGAGCATTACGTCGATCACCTCCATACAATCAGCCTCAAGAATCACGTTATGGCAGCCAATGGTACACGCCAAAATCAGGCCATCCTTGAGAGCTCGAGCCTCTGCAATAGCCGCGTCTTCTACCCATTGCAGGTCGTTGCTCGACGCGGCGATGAAGAAGCCATTAACATCTCGGATTACTGCCCCAGTCCCACCCTGATTTCAACTTCTTTTTACCCCTGACTTCAACTTTTGTTTCCCTGACTTCAACTAAAAGACGTCCCCTGATCCGTCAAAAAAAAAAGACGTCCCCTAATTCCATGCAAGTAATGTATTTGGACGGATGACATCTGAAAACGAGGCCCAGTTGACTAGACGGCTCAGACCCACAGTAAACCCAGAGAATGATTCAGCTTAAGAAGGGCCCATTAGTGAGATCTAGATCGCTCGAAAAAATAAAATTAGTGAGATCTAGAGCGCCTTATATTAGCTTCAGTCAATCTATCCACTGTATTAATCACCGCTAAAAAATCCACTGTATTAATCTTCAGAGAGGAGATAAAATTAAGCTCCACAGAAATCTCTGAAAATAATAATAATAAAGACTCACAAATTAATGTGTGTGTAGTCACTTTTTAGCCCCTTTAGCCAACCACTTGATCAGTTTCTGCAAATGCCATGCATGTGAGCCTCCTCTTTGATCTGGTTAGCTTTGTGAACGATGTCATTGCCTCGCCTCCACACACGTGTCAGCCTTTTTCTTTTTGCAGGTGACACACACGTGTCCACCTTAACCAGCAACAAAAAATTCACTATGCAAAATGGCAATATATATAGCTTGATTCCACTTATAAGCTTATCTGCCATATTGTGCACTTCAATCACAAAACATGTTGCATTTTAAGCATTTCGTGATGTCTAGAGAAACCAAAAGCTATCCCATTTCCAAAAATGCCAGGCCCATTTTTGTATGTAGCATGTTTGAAATAAATTATGAGTGAGAATGGGTTTGTGGTTGTGTGAACGGAATTGACTGTGTGATGTGGGATGTAGATCGGTTGGCTTGAAAACCTTTTTTTTAGAGAAGAGGCGTTAGCCCGACTTTATAGATAAAGCCACCAGGCAGAGTTATACTACCAGTACCACACAGCACACAAGTTTAACGGCCAAAGGACATAAGTAACATTACAAGGCCTCCAGCCTAACATGGCACGCAGGCCAGCAAACCAATAGAACGCCAGCAGGGGAATTAGGAAGCCGTCCTCGAAGAGCGCGGAAGCAGGGAAGACGCCGTAGATTTCATTTTGGATAGCATGACGTCGAAAGCCTGAAGGTCCCCTTCCTTAGTCAATGATCTCCACTGCTGCAAAAAGACATTGGTTTTAAATAAGCAATCGGCTGTGGTTAGCCGGAAAAATGTGTTCAATCGAGAACTTGTTCCTAGTAGTCCACAGCGACCAACCGATCGCAGCCCAGCCCACTAAGAAGACCCTCTTGGACTGGCCAGATAAGGAGTTAGTATATTGCCTCAGGTCCTCAAAGGAGGAGGGAGTCCAATTAACATGAAGCCAAAGTCTGATGCAACTCCACATGAATTTAGCTAAGGAGCAATGGAAGAAAATATGCTCAGTGTTCTCAAGAGCCCCACATAACACGCACCTATCAGTGCCCGACCCGTTCCTCTTCTTAATTTGATCAGCCGCTGGAAGCTTACAGCGGACAGCTTGCCATAGAAAGATTTTAATCTTAGGGGGATTTGTGCTGACCAAATATCCTTAAACTTCATAGAGCGGCCACCGGAAATAAGCTTAGAGTAAGCCGATTTAACAGAGAAGCGCCCCGAAGAGGAAAGGGGCCACACCACGGAATCCTCTTCCTCCGAGAGCATGGGGAAGCAAGCGATGGCGCTACCAGTCTTCGAACTCTACAGGGGAAAGAGAGCGCCGGAAATCTAAAACCCAACCCTGAACCGAGAGCTCAAAGATAGAGATCTCGGGATCAGAACAATAAGAGAACAGGCACGGAAAGGCAACCGCAAGCGTGGTGTCCCCGACCCACTAGTCTAACCAAAATCGAGTGGACTTACCATTCCTGACAACAAATTTGACAAGGGACCGGAAAATCGGCCGCACTTTAACCAGTTGACGCCAAAATTGAGAACCACCAGAAGCTGAGGCGAACATAGGGCTCGAGGCAGGGAAATATTTAGATTTGAGAATCGATAGCCAGATTGGACGCTCCTCAAGAGACATTATCTTCCACCACCATTTTATCAAAAGGCAATTGTTCATTACTCTCGTATTAATAATGCCAAGACCACCCTTGTCCTTAGGACGGCAAATGATGTTCCATCTTACCAATCTATATTTGCGTTTATTGTCGGCGGAGTTCCAGTAAAAGGCACCCCTATGCTTGTCGAAACCAGAATGAATTCCGCCGGACAGAAGGTAGAAACTCATAAGGAACATCGGGAGAGAAGAGAGGCACGAATTGGTAAGGGCAACCTTGCCCGCCTGCGTGTTATACCGTCCTCTCCAAGGAAGGACTCGATTGCCAACTTTAGCGACCACCGGGGCAAAATCTTTTGCCAAAAGCTTAAACGGAGAAATAGGTAAGCCCAAATATTTGAGAGGGTAAGAGCCAAGGGAGCAGTTCAGAAGGTGAGCCACCCGTTGAGCTTCCAAATCCGAAACCCCTACCACAATGACCTCGCTCTTGGAAAAATTAATTTGAAGACCCGAAAGAGCTTCGAAGCAGAGCAGAAGAAATTTCAGATTAGTGAGACTGGTCTCATTGAGCTCCACCATAATGATGGTGTCGGCTGCATACTGAAGATGAGTAATGCCATGAGGAATAAGGTGAGAGCTTACCGGGGAAATGTGCCCAGCCAACGCGGCACGAGAGAGGATATGAGATAAAGCATCCACTGCAAAATTGAAAAGCAAAGGGGATACCGGATCCCCTTGTCTAAGGCCCCTACCATTAGCAAAAAAATCACTAGTTTGGCCATTCACAACCACAGCCGTGTGCCCACCAGCCACAAGTTGCATCAGACGATGCATCACCGGACCCTCGAAGCCCTTAGCCAGTAAGACTTGGCGAAGGAAATTCCAACTCACCGAGTCGTAGGCCTTCTCAAAATCAAGCTTAAGGACCACAACCTTGGTCCCCTTAATCCGAAGATCATGAATTATCTCATGTAAGCAAAGCACCCCATCCAAGATGAATCTCCCTTTAATGAAAGCAGATTGGAAAGGGCTAATGACCCGATGAGCTATCGGGGAAACTCTAGTGGCCATGCCTTTAGCTGGCATCTTCGCAAAGTTGTTAATTAAAGCAATGGGCCTAAATTGCGATATCAAGTCAGCACCTTTGATTTTAGGGATAAGGGTGAGAACCGCGTAGTTGAGCCTCGAGATATCAACGGTGCCCAGCCAAAATCCCTGGATAATTTCTTTAATAAGGCCTTTTAACTGAGGCCAAAAATGCCGAAAGAAAGGGATGGAGAATCCGTCAGGGCCTGAAGCCGCATTAGAGTTGGCGGTCCGAATCGTATCGAAGATTTCCTCTTCAGAGGGGAGGGGGGATAGCAGGAGATCATTATCAGCGCTCGACAACTGCTCAGGGGGAGGCCAGAAGGCCGGAGCAAGCTTAAAGCCCAGCTCAGGTTTAGCCGCTAACAAGTTAGAGAAGAATTGGACCACATGGTGCAGAATGACCGAAGGGTCAGAAACCCTAACACCATCAATCAGAAGGCTATCGATTAAGCATCTTCGACGTCTACCATTAGCAATGGCGAAGAAATAGGCAGTGGGCGCATCAACCTTAAGAGTCCAGTTAATCGTGCCTCTTTGCTTCCAATATACTTCCTCCTGTCGGTGAATATCCAAGAGCGCCTTTTCTAGACCATACCGGAGCTGCCATTCGGCCTCGGAGAGACCAGAAGTGTCCGCACGATTATCGAGATCGCCAATTTGGGCAACCAGCCTCGCTTTGTCACGCCTTGACTCAGCAAAATGATTCTTAGACCAACCTCTAAGAAATTTATGTAGGCAGTAGGAAACTTGATGCAAATCATCCATTGGGCCAAAAGAGCGACGAGGAGAGGAGAGAAAGGCTGTGATCTTCTGAGCCAACAAGGTGGAGAGTCCCTCCACTAAGAGCCAAGACGCATCAAATTGAAACCTTTGGCAGCCAACTGAACGAGACCCATCGTCAAGGATTAGGGGGGCGTGATCAGATCCTACAATGGGAAGGGCACGTAGACAAACCCGGGGGAATAGAGCATCCCAGCCAGGGCAGAGAAAAACCCTATCAAGAACAGAGCGGATGGGGGAAGCTTGTCGGTTAGTCCAGGTGAAGCGGGCCCCAACCCTAGGGATTTCACGAATGGCCGTATCTCTGATGAAAGCATTGAAGGCCTCAGCCAGAGCCCACGAGAAGTTAGAGGAGCTCTTATCAGAGGGATATCTCAACAGGTTAAAATCACCCCCAATCAAGAGGGGAAGCTGACAGGAATCAATTTTATTATAAATCTCGTCCAAGAAATTGTAGGAGAGAGAGAGTGGTCTGCCGGGCCATAAACCACCATGATCTCGAGAAGAGAGTTGAGGGAACGATGGGAAACCACCGTGCTAGCCCAGTAAATACCATGGTCAAAAGCAACAAAATCAAATACATCAATTTTGGTGCCCAGAAGAAATCCACCCGACTGACCAACAGAGGCCACAAAATTCCAATTGAATCTATCTATCCCAAAGAATGCATTTAAAAGTTCACTCGGGGAGAAGGAGGGTTTGAGGGTCTCAACAAGGCCAATAAAATCAACATTTTCAGACCTCACCGGGTCTTTGAGTTGATCCCTGCGCCCCCTAGCGCAGAAACTTCTGATATTCCAAAATAAGGCTTTCATCTGAAGGAGAGGTTTTTAATTCTAAGACTCGACCTGCACGGAGCCTTGCAGGGTTTAGCGCGCTTCCCAGCCCCATGTTTGAACCGGGAAACGACACTGTCCGCCTCCCCACAGCCCCCAGCCACAACCAGAGGGGCAGACACCCCTACCCCAGCCTCCTTGGATTTAGCAATGTCAGCCTGAGCTAGCTCGTTAGCCCTAATCACATTAAGTAAGGAAGAAGGGGAACCCAAAATGGAATCTAAGCAAATCCCTACATCATTTAAAATCTTAAACAACTGCTCATCAGACTGAGAAGGTAAAACTAATCGAACAGGAGACAGATCCTTAGGAGAGGAGGAAGACGGAGCTGGGCGCGAACCTGAAGGAGGAAGATCCCGCGCCGCCGCACGCCGAGCCGCCCGGTCAGCCACACGCTCGCCGCTATTGGATACCCGACCGCTCTTGCAAGCAGTAGAGGCAGGAGAACGAACAGGCACAGGGGAGCCCGGCCGGGGGAAGCGGTCGCCGAGGACGGGCCCGATGCCGCACCCAAATCCACCTCCAATCTGCGGCACAGCCCAGCCGCGGACTGCCTGGAATCCCCGGACGCCCTGCTCTTAGCTGAGAACTTTTTCACCGACGATTTCTTCCTCTTCTTGGACGCCGACGGGCCAACCGGTGGCAAATCTTCAATGCCAGAAAGCGAAGGGGAGGTGGGGCGAGCAGGAATATTAGAGCACGCCGCCGACAGAGGGGTGCCCTTCGTCCCACCAGAGGCCGCGGCCCCACCACCCATACCTGGCAAGGAGGCCTGTGCCCCACCGCCCGCCGGAGCACAGTCCTTCAACAGATCTTGTTCTTCAGGGGACATCCCATCCCATTCAGACTGGGTAAAGCGAGGATCTGTGCCATGCATCGAGTCGTCTGGGCATCCATCACCATCCTTGCTTTTGTCATCATTGCCGGAGGCCGGAGGCGGGGGGGGGGAGGGGGAGGCGAGGCTGGGCTAGGAGCACCCTCGACCCGGACCCGAAGCCGGAAGCCACCCGCCGCCGGGAAGACGTCCACAACACCACGGATGCAGATAGGGTCAACACACCAGACCCGGAGATGAGCTGGTCCAAGAACAGATAGCGAGGCTTGGTCAACCTTGATGGGCTTGCCGAGGAGCACCCCAAAAGCCATCAGGAAGGCCGTTGTGCGCATGTTAGGAGGAACATCATCCACTAGCACCCATACATCAGACAGAGAAGAGATGGCCTTTGACCCATTGGAGGCGGCTTTAACCGATACCACTAGCTTATTCAGAGGAAGCGTGAAGCTGGTACAGGAGGATATCATGCGGAGGCTCTCTTTAGAGGGAAATGTAGCAGCAAACTCAAAATCAGATAGCTGGCGGATCTGCCAATCCCACCCGCCTTCATCCCACAACTGAAGTTCATCAAGAAGGACCTGGGAGGAAATGCGCTTGTCCTGAACAGATATGACACCAACATTGGAGAGCGAGGGGATAGGAGCAGCCACAGGAACCTCCCTATCTAGGGCAAAGAAAGAACAGCCAGGGAGGCCGACACCATAATGAACGAAGGAAGGAGGTTTGACACGGTTTTGTGATCGTGAGGTGGCCGTCCTCCCTACAGATGAGGCAAAAAGGAGGGTTTTCACAGCGGGACTGGAAGTGGCCAGGACGATGACACGTGAAGCAAGTGAGGATAGGATTGGAGACCTGGGAGTTAGGGGGGATGCGGCCAGGGCCACGAGAGGGAGGAGGAGGGAGGATACCATCACCAGGAGCACCAGCACCAGCACTGGCGCCACGCCCCACATCACTTCCAAAAGGACGCCGAGCAGGGACCCCCGACGCGCCACGAGGAACGAAGCGAGACGGGCCACCACCAGCCACCGCTGGCGCCATGGCGCCCGCCACCCCGGGATCAAGGGCGGGCGAGGATGGCCCCGAGGAACCCTCCCGACTCCCCAGTGCCGCCTGCTCCCAGGGATCGACCGCAGCCACCGGAGCACCAGACGCAGGAGGCGGAGGGGCCGCCGGCCCAGATCCAGAAGCACGAGGGGACGCACCGGCCGTCTCCGACGCAGCCCCCGCGCCCGGAGCGAGCGAGGCTTGGAGCTTGGCACGAAGCGAAGCCTCGTACTCCAGATCCGCAGCGGCGTCGCCAGAGCCATCGCGCCCCTGCTTATGGCCGGAGACTGCCTCACAGGAGGACCCGCGGGAACGATCCATCGCGGCCACCATCGCGAAGGGAAGGAGGAGGGGAGGTGGAGGAGGAGATCTGACGAAACAGCGGATAGGGAGACGGCGCCGACGCAAATCAGAGGAGGAGGGAGGAAACCCTAGAAAAGGGGGAACCGCCCCCTTCCGAACCCATAAATAGCCAGAGCTAGCCAGGCCGGGCTCGCCAAGGGGGGCCGGGGGAGGATTGGGCGGAATCTGGGCCAACCGCGGCCCAGGAGCCACAGACAGGAAGGGGGGAGGGGGAAGTCAGAAGAGGAAGCCAACGAAGGGACCGAAAAAGGCCCACACGGCCCAGCAGCAACCAAAGGGGCCCGCGGCCCAGCCCGGGGCACCAGCGCCAACCCCGATCCCAGATCTAGGGTTGGCATCGGCACCGCCACCACCGAGGAAGCGGGGACCACAGCCGAAGGCGAGCCAGGGAGGGCAGCCGCCGGAGGGGAAGACGCCGGCGACTCCACCACAGCCACCCCGGAGCCCACCAGCGACCCAACCAAAGACCAGGAGGCAGCGCGCCGACGACCACGAGCGACGCGGCACCAACCATCCGCGTCCACTCCGGACCCGACCGGCCTCCCCCTACCTCCCGGAGCGAACTTGCGCCGGCGGCCCACCGCCAGAGCAACCGACGACCCACCCAACTGAGCCGAACGGGAAGGAGGGGGAAGAGCCTCAGAATCCGAGCCGGCCGGAGTCTTCCGGATCGAGCGCCAAAAACCTGTTAGCCCGGTGCGGCTGGCCGCAAAGACGGGCGGGGAACCAAGAGCGGGGGGGACGGGCTCGCCGACGAGGAGCCCGGAGGACACCTCAGGGGGGAGGGAGAGAGGGAAGCCGCACGAGGCTGGGACGCCGACGAGGGGGAGCCACGGGACGGCGACGCCCCAGGAGAGAGGGGGGCGAGAGGAGAAGAGAGCGCCATCCCACGCATGGCTTGAAAACCTGCACAGCAGATTTCTCCAATTTTCCAGGCAAGTGACTAGCCAACACCTCCTTCCTCCCATTTAGCAGCATACGTCAAATCATTTCATTGTTCTTGTGATTTCGCTGTACATCGTTGGTTTCCCACACACACAAAAAAGCAGATAGATCCACGCATGCAATGCAATGGACAAACCCATCAAGCTAGAATAGTAAAAAGGATGGGCAAAAGGATGCTCCAAAAATCTGACAAGATCCAGGCATTTCAGCTAAGGAAGGTAGAAACTAACTGCTGGCTGCTTGACACCTGGCACCAAACAAGGAGCTTAGATTCTGAGAAATTCATAGATTCTCAAAAGCCCCAGATTAAAGCTGTGCGTGGTGCATGCCTGCACTACCGCCTTTTCCGAAAATCTTGAGGCACGCCCATGTGGCTGCCCAAATGCATATGCCCACCATGATCCAGACGCAGACCAGACACCAATCGATCTGTATGTCTACTGGCTAATGGCTATAGCTAGCTAGGCTTTGGAGTTTGGAGGTGCATGGATGCACATGCACGCCATCTGTCCATTAACTAACATAACTAATCCCTAGCTCCTACCATCCCCTGTAGTAAGATTCATAATATGATCATCTAAAATCAATTTCATTCTAAACTGATTTACTACTGGACTTGGGTAAGCAAATTAGATCATCTAAAATCAATTTCATACATACATGAATTTAACGTTTAAGTACTGTAGCTAGCTAATCAATCAGCTTTCATTTCCATACATACATAATTAGCTAGCACAAAAGAGTGGAGGATGATATTTGTGCTTAATTAGTGGTGGTGCAGTGCGTGCCGCCCACTCGTGGGAACAGAAGAAAATGTTGCACCCTACCTGCCCTGCTTTAGCCTAAAGCACGCAGCTTTAGTACTTGGATTAGCTAATGGTAGATCGCACGTAGTGGCAGCACGTATACTTAGCTTTCGACTTTGGAGACCATAAATAGTAGAGTAGGACTCGCATGCCTCCTTCATGTACAGTGCAACACAAGATCGATCCAACCTGCTACTGGCTTCCTTGTTCTCGAAGGCTCCGCTGCTCTGACATAAAAAAAAAAAGAACTGTCAAGTTAGCTTCTAGTAGTTCATTCGATAATTAATTTGCTCAATTGTGGTAGTTCTTTACGTTCTAACTTTGTATAAACTATTCCAAATTTATAAAAATATATATACCACGAGAAGAAATTCCTACATGTTCGGCAAATTTTCTTGTGCATATATGCATGCAAGTCAGTGGCTTCTTCCATATATTTCTATGAAATTACGAAAGCTAATTGCTCAATATTATATGTTATTATGTTGTTGGCATTGTCAAGGTATTCCGCCTAGATGCGATCGGTCGATGCATGCATTATATACGGGTGATGATGGTGACCTGATCGAGCTTTGGTATATGCTGTTCCAGTGGCTGGCTGAGCTCATTCCATCTAGATGAGAATATCTACTTTTCTTTTTTGCATTGCACTGCATTGCATAGATCCATTGGTTAATAGTTAGTTAAAGCCAGAATATATACGTCGCCGTCTTTTCGTTGTCGACCCGTACCTTTCAGTGGACCTGGAATCAACTTGTTATCTTGCCGCACTATTATTGGCCAGTCAGTCTCTTCGACACGTATATGCATACGTACACACAAAAATGAAAAAACTGATCAAAAAATTAAGCCAGTTTATTAAGGTTAATATAGTAGTATTTATTGTTGTTGCTGTTGTTGTTGTTGTTGTTGTTGTTGTTGTTGTTGTTGTTGTTGTTGTTGTTGTTGTTGTTGTTGTTCTCTGTCCACCTCACAGAAAACAAATAAGAAAATTCATTCATTTGTGATCTGTTCATACCTAGGTCACCCCACCTTAATTTGGTTGAACGTATATAGTATGACTTAGACAGGTGATACATCAATCAAGGTGTTAGATTTGGGCACTGCTCATGACTTAGTGATTAAGGTTTAGAGGTAGCTAAGGTGGCAAGGTGTAGCCATAGCCTTGTGTGGGTGGGGGACTGGGGTAGGCTGGTATTGTCATTCGAAATTCCTTGGAAAGCCATGCATGCATATGCACGTCGCCCTCCATCGACCTACACCTTGCTGGATCTTCGTCGACCATTCCAAAGTTTTGCTTTTTACACCATGCTGACCAAAGTAAAGGATGATCGATGCACTCTATTCTAGCTATGTAGCTAATTCCAAGGTCTAGTTTTCCACCAGAAATAAAGTAACTATTTTTACATGAAATTACCAAGTGTTCAATTAACCATGGGTAATCTATGGGCGACATCAACAAAGCCGGATGTCCCGAAGATTTTGCAGGAAGAAGCTTTCAAAGAAAAGGGGGGAAAAATACAATATGGCCCTTGTCGATGTTTGCGTATTGCCATCTCGATCGTCACCCAACATCGGTCTCCGCCATCATCGATACGCCATCTGAAGGAAGAGGGAGTTGTCACCATGCCCAGACCCGAAGGAGCACCATGGCCACCGGCGCTGCATTCTAGGGCGAAGAAGCGGTCCGATGCATGCAATAGAACCAAAATGTTCTGTCACGTCAGCCGGAGATCATCCCGATGCCCGTTGGACCCCACCACCGCCGCCCATTGCAACATCACTGGAGAGGAGGAACATGAAAATCAACCATATTCCACGTACTCTACTTTGAAAATCCCAAACCCTCTGCATAGGCTCCTATTGTCGCTATTCGAGGAGACGACAACTGCCAACCCTAGCATCATGAAATGCCTCCATTGGCATCCTAATGGCTCAAAAAAAAAACCTTGTCGCAATGGAGCCAATGCCGAGGGAAAAATCCGGTGGCATGGTTGCAAATGTCGCCCCACCGAGCATGCTTAGGTATCGGGAGGTGGAGCACATTCTCAACTTCCAGGGATTGATCAAAGGGAGAAGAGTTCTGAACCGGTATAGGATCTCTGGAGCACGGCTACTCTACAATAACTACTTTGAAGAGCCATGATTTCGTCGACGATTCTGTATGCGCAAACCATTGTTCTTGCGCGTGGTGGAGGGAGTGGAGTCATACGATCCCTACTTCAAGCTCACCAGGGATTGTTGCGGATAACTATAATTATCTACTAAGCAGAAACACGCGGCTGCTTTGAGGATGCTTTCACTTGATACTGCCGCCGATGCCGTTTGTGAGATGGGCCAGATGGGGCAGAGCACATGCTTGAAGACCATTGTCAAGTTTGCCCGCGTCATGGTGCAGGTGTTTGGAGTGGAGTATCTGAGAGAACCAAATGTGCAGGATACAGAAAAGTTGTTGGCTATTGAAGAGGCAACATGATTTTCAGGTATGCTCGGTTCAATTGATTGCATGAATTGGCAATGGACGAACTACACCAAAGAGACCACCATCATATTGGAAGCAGATGCATCACATGACTTGTGGATTTGGTATGCATTCTTTGGAATGCTCGGTTCTCGCAACGACATCAATGTGCTTCAGGGATCTCCCGCGTTCAGGAGACCTTATAATGGGGAATTGTCGTCATGCAACTACACTGTCAACAGCTGCGGCTACAACATGGGGTTCTATCTTGCCGATGGTATCTAACCTCAGTAAGCGGCGTTTATGAGGACCATATCTGATCCCCAAGGCAACAAACAAATCCACTTTGCAACAATGTAAGAGGCAGCAAGGATGTGGAGAGGGCATCTGGAGTGCTCCAAGCTCATTGGGGAATTCTTCGTGGAGCTGCAATGATGTGGGAATCAGAGACTGTGGCAGTTGATGACATGTTGTGCCATTTTGCACAATATGATTGTCGAGGACGAGGATGATGGGGTAGACCAAACCAATGATTCTGAGACACCTGGAGAACAAGTCCACATTCTGGAACAACAAGATGTAGATCAGCTTATGAATTTTCTGCAGATGTATGAAAATCTTCGAGATCATCAAGTGCACGTGCAACTACTTAGTGATCTTAGAAAACAGATGTGAACCTATAATGACAACAAATAGCTAATGTTTGAATTATGCATTTTAATAGATTTTATGTTCGAACTATGTATTATTTTCACTATCAATATTTATTATTTATGTGCGACGCTGATGTGTATGATGGACGTGCATGGATTTACATGAATTTGAGAGTTTGGATTTGAGGTGTGTGACTGGCGCGCATGACATATGAGGGGTTGTCTGGCTTCGTCCGCGGGCGTGCCCTCGCGCGTCCGGGGATGTATAGATGGCCAGATTTGTCAACTCCAGTTATAGAAGCGAAGTCAAGGGAGTAGTGCTGGAAAAACCAGTTGGCCCAAGGTAGGTCTGGTTTTTGGAGAAATTTGAAGGCAAACTCATGAGGAGGTAGTTATTTTGAAGAAGCGGTTTGGGGAAGTAGAAGTTTGAATTGTGTATTTCCGCCACCAACATTTGTTATTTATGTGCGACATTGACGTGTTTGATCAACGTGCATGGATTTGCATAAATTTGAGAGTTCGGATTTGAGGTGTGTAGCTGCCAGGCACAACATATGAGGGGATGTCTGGCTGGCGGATTTTTCAAGTCCGGCGGTAGATGCTCTGAGTTCAAGTCACAACTTACGCATAATTTTTTGTTGCATGAAATTGCACGTCACCGTAGGCGCCTCGTCGTCGACGGGAACGTCACCTCTCACTGAGAGCGCATCGCCGGAAATTCTGAAATAAATTCAGAAATAATGCGAGCATCAGGATTTGAACCCTGGTGGGTTGAGGATACCCCTGTCCACCTAACGAACTCAACCACAAGTTGATTCGCGTCGAGCTACGTTGTTGTCGAGTATTTAACCTTGTGACCATCGAGCGCAATAATAAATAAATAAATAAATTAGTAGCAAAACATTTGGTACCTCGACCTCGAGATCGAATCGATCGACAACGCACCACCATCGGCACGACTTTTTTTTTTCTAAAAGGAAAAAGCTCATCGTCAGTGGGCACTCGCTACCGAGGCGCGTGGGCCCACGCGGGACGTCCGCGAGAAGGAAAAAAAAATGGAGGTGGGCCCAATGTGCCAGCCTGCCACGGGCCGTCCGAAACGCGCTATAAATAGGGCCCTCCTACACTTGTCTCCCTCCCTTTTCCCTCTCCCGCCACTCGCACAGCACACTCCAGGTTACGCTGTGACGCTTCTGCCCCTGGTGCACTGCCCACCCATGGCCCTCTCCGACGTCGACCTCGACTTCGAGGCCTTCCTCGCCCACCTCGCCTCCGGCCTCGACGCGCCGCCGCCCACGCAGACGTCCCCCGTGCCGGCTCTGTCGTCGCCGCCGGATCTTCTTCCCATGCTCACGTCGTCGCCGGAGGCGGGCCTGCTGAGCCCCGCTGCCCCGTCGCCGCTGGAAGTACCCATGGACACGTCGTCGCCGTCGGAGGGCGGCCTGCTGACCCCAGGTGCGCTGTCGCCGGATCTTCCCATGACCACGTCGTCGCCGGAGGAGGGCACGTCGTCGGGATCCGTCGCGGTCGCCGGGGACGACGGCGATAGGGAGCGGAGGCTCCGCCGCAAGGTGTCCAACCGCGAGTCGGCGCGCCGGTCGCGCGCGCGCAAGCAGCGGCACCTCGAGGAGCAGCGCGCCGCGGCCGCCACGCTCCGGGCCGGGAACCGGCACCTCGCCGAGAAGCTCCGGGTGGCCAGGGCGCGCGCGGGGCTCGTCGCGCTCGCCAACGCCCGCCTCCGCGCCCAGGGCCAGGCCCTGAGCCGACGCCTCGACGCCGCGCGCCAGGCCCTCGCCCTCAGGCAGCTCTACGCCGCCGCGTCGGCCTCCGGCGGCGCCCTGGACATGCAGGCGCTCGCCTCGCTGATCCGATAGCGCATGGCGCACGAGAAGATGTTTTTTGACCTGCTGCAACATCGATCGAACGAACGAACGACGAACGTACGACGGGCTGCTATTAATCACAACCCATAATAAGCTAGTACGTACTATGCATGCATGATCCTTGATGATATATAAAAGCAAGAAATTGTGGATGGAAAATGGCACCAAAAAACGATCGAGACTTACTTGCTGCTTGATCGATGCTGCTGCTCGAACAACACCGATTTCTGCGCTCCTCCGATCGGAAAGGGACGGCCAGGATCGATCCAGCGAGCATGAGATGCTCTTCGACTCGCTCCCCTGGATCTCAATTATTGTCTCTGTGATTTACACTAGTGCTCCAGCTTTGCTACATATCTGTTGGCTGATTACTGGATGGATGTATCCATCGTCTCTGTGTCCTTCTTATTCTCCATGTTTGGCACCTGTCTGTCACCCTCATGCATGTCTCCCTAAATATATATAATTTCTTGGTCACCGGCCGAAAGTTGGTGGAGGAGTTGCACATATGCTTGTCCTCATTGTCTCATCATTCTTCTCTCCCCTCCCTCCCTTTGTGTGTGTGAGAGAGAAAGTGTGTGTATGTGCATATATATGAAAGCGATGCACCATATATTAATTTTGTTGAGTATCGATCGATTCTCCTATGGGTACATATATACGCCCATGGCGGCTTTATATATGCTCATCTATGTCTGTTTGTGATGGTGGTGGTGGCGAGTCGTCGTCGAAAGCAAAGACCGCGAGGTAGTCATTGCGGTTTACGTCTCCTTTTTTCGGGAAATCATTTTACGTCTCTAGTGTCTTTGCGAACCACGGTCTCTTTTATATTGCTTTTTCAAAGCTGAATTTTGTGATGACGCTTTCGATCGCCGCTCTTTCTGGGAAGAACGTTGTGGAATGACGCATGATGTGAAACAGTAATTACACCAGCCATAAGAAAAGCCTTTACGAACCTCCTTTTCTTTTTGAGAAATCGGATTACATACCTCTAGTGCCTTTACGAACCACCGTCTCTTTTGTGTGGTTGTTTCCGAGATGATTCCGTTGATGCCTTGATGGCATTTTCGCCACCTTTTCCGGGACATTAGCCATAAGAAAAACCTAGTACAGTTGGTTACAATTTTCACGATTGCTATTTGACAGTCCACTAGTAGAAAAAGGGTTAAACGTGAAGCACATTAGTGCCGGTTTGAATTTGAGCCGGCACTAATGTATACATTAGTGCCGGTTCCAACAGCTAGCCGGGCCGCTTTCATTAGTACTGGTTCGTGACGAAACTTTAGCACCGGTTCGTGCCACGAACCGGTACTAATGAGAGTGGTGGCAGGATGTTGTCAGACTGGGGCTCCTCCAGGACCTTTAGTACCGGTTCTTGGCACGGACCGGTACTAAAGGTCGTCCTACATAAACCCTTCGTCCACCCGAGCTCGCTCTGTTCTTCCCCTTTCCCCTCTCCTCTCTGTTCTTCCCCTCTTCCTCTCGAGCTCATCACACATTTTGCCCAAAATTTGTCAAGATTTGAAGGCCCCCATCCATTTAAATGATCACAAAGGTTAGCAACTTTGTCCTTTCATCTCTCATTGCTAGATTAGCTCTTGCAATGCTTTATATAGTGATTAATTTGTGAGTTTAGTAATTTGGGAGGAAATATATATATGTGCTAGTATTTGATTTATATGCAATTTGAGGTCAAAAATAACACTTAGTTTGCATATGTAGGTGTGTTTTACTTAGTGCCTTCTAAATCTCCGTCGTAACCACCGTCGATCGCCCGCACCGTCCCGTCGCCGGCACCACCTTGTGGTGAGCCTCTTGTTCATGAAATTTTATATAAAAAATTGATGTTTGTGTGATTTGGATATATAGTTACTCATATAATTATCTTACCCGTACGTTGTTTGTTATACATAGTGCCATGTTTTTGATATCCGTCCCCGTCGGCCCTCGTCCTTGTTATGATTCGGATGTGGTATATTCTCTTTTAAAACTATTTGTTGCATTTCGTGTTTATGACAAATTATGCCCATCAAGTTGACATAGATATTTTTATCTAAGAGGTATGTGAACCGGAAATTCCAACCGAACCTATTGTCGAGAGGTTAAATTTAGTTAAAAGAGAAAACGAGTACTTGAAAGAAAAATTGAAAAGAATTGAGGGGGAGAAGATGGAATTGGAGTTGCATGTTGCCGATGTCGTCGATGATCACAAGATCAAGATGGAGAAAATGCGCTTGAAGATTAGAAAGATTAGAAAATATGCCATCGATAGTGAGGCTTGGTATCATTATGCTGTTGGATCAATTGTTACCTTAGTTGCGATCTTGATCGCATTTGTTGTTGCATTTAAACGCTTTAGCTAGAGAGTTATTTGTTTGTTGCATTTAAGTGTTGTATGAACTTTATGTATGAACTTGTATTAATTTGGTCTGTTCGGTGTTGTGTAATGAAGATGAGCCGGCAATGGATGTACGATGACCGATGCTCTCCCAGTTCGTTGAGGGCGTGCATACTTTTACGCTTATGGCTGAGGCAAACAAGCGGGCGGATGGTTTTATGCCTTGTCTATGTGCTGGCTGTAAGAATGGTCGCAATTACTCTCGTCAAGAACCATTCACGTCCACCTGTTTGAGTCCGGTTTCATGCCCCACTATAATGTTTGGACCAAGCACGAAGAAAGAGGGGTTATGATGGAAGACAATGAAGAAGAAGAGGACGACGACAGCTATCCTGGCCATGGGTCCCCTGAATACGATGATACAACAATGGGGGAAGAAGCTGAGCCGGTAATGCGGGAAGAAGCTGAGCCGGCAATGCGGGAAGAAGCTGAAGAAGAGGCATCAGATGAGCCCGTTGATGATCTAGGTCGGTGTTGGAAATATGCCCTAGAGGCAATAATAAAAGTATTATTATTATATTTCCTTGTTCATGATAATTGTCTTTTATTCATGCTATAATTGTATTATCCGGAAATCGTAATACACGTGTGAATACATAGACCACAATATGTCCCTAGTGAGCCTCTAGTTGACTAGCTCGTTGATCAACCGATAGTCATGGTTTTCGACTATGGACATTGGATGTCGTTGATAACGGGATCACATCATTAGGAGAATAATGTGATGGACAAGACCCAATCCTAAGCATAGCACAAGATCATGTAGTTCGTTTTGCTAGAGCTTTTCCAATGTCAAGTATCTTTTCCTTTGACCATGAGATCGTGTAATTCCCGGATACCGTAAGAGTGCTTTGGGCGTACCAAACGTCACAACGTAACTGGGTGACTATAAAGGTGCACTACAGGTATCTCCGAAAGTATCTGTTGGGTTGACACGGATCGAGGCGGGATTTGTCACTCCGTATGACGGAGAGGTATCTCTGGGCCCACTCGGTAATGCATCATCATAATGAGCTCAAAGTGACCAAGTGTGCGGTCACAGGATCATGCATTCTGATGCGAGTAAAGTGACTTGCCGGTAATGAGATTGAACGAGGTATTGGGATACCGACGATCGAATCTCGGGCAAGTAAAATACCGATTGACAAAGGGAATAGTATACGGGGTTGATTGAATCCTCGACATAGTGGTTCATCCGATGATATCATCGAGGAGCATGTGGGAGCCAACATGGGTATCCAGATCCCGCTGTTGGTTATTGCCCGAGAGCCGTCTCGGTCATGTCTGCATGTCTCCCGAACCCGTAGGGTCTACACATAAGGTTCGGTGGCGCTTAGGGTTGTATGAATATGAGTATGCAGCAACCCGAATGTTGTTCGAGTCGGATGAGATCCCGGACGTCACGAGGAGTTCGGAATGGTCGGAGGTAAAGATTTATATATGGGAAGTCTTATTTTGGTCGCCGGAAAGGTTTCGCGCGTTATCGGTATTGTACCGGGAGTGCCGAAAGGGGTCCACCTGCCCCCCGGGGGGGGCAGATGGGCTGAAGGGGGTGCGCCTTGGCCTATATGGGCCAAGGGCACCAGCCCCAAGAGGCCCATACGCCAAGGAGACTTGGGGAGTGGAGAGTCCTAAAGGGGGAAGGCACCTCCGAGGTGCCTTGGGGAGGATGGACTCCTCCCCCCCTCTTGGCCGCACCCCGTCCTTGGAGGAAGGGGCAAGGCTGCGCCCTCCCCCCTCTCTTGCACCTATATAAAGGGAGGGGAGGGAGGGGTGGCCGAACGCATAAGCCCTGGCGCCTCCCTCCTCCCTGCAACACCTCCTCCTCCTCCCGTAGTTGCTTAGCGAAGCCCTGCCGGAGTTCTGCTGCATCCACCACCACGCCGTTGTGCTGCTGGATCATCATCAACCTCTCCTTCCCCCTTGCTGGATCAAGAAGGAGGAGACGTCATCCGCTCCGTACGTGTGTTGAACGCGGAGGTGCTGTCCGTTCAGCACTAGGTCAGCGGTGATACGAATCACGGGAGTGCGACTCCATCATCCCCGTTGAACGCTTCCACGCGATCTACAAGTGGTATGTAGATGCAATCACTCTCCCATGACTCGTTGCTTAGATGAACTCATAGATGGATCTTGGTGAAACCGTAGGAAAATTTTTAATTTTGCAACGCGTTCTAACAGTGGCATCATGAGCTAGGTCTATCGTAGTTCTCTATTGCACGAGTAGAACACAATTTTGTTGTGGGCGTAGATCTTGTCAACTTGCTTGCCGCTACTAGTATTTTCTTGCTTCAGCGGTATTGTGGGATGAAGCGGCCGGACCGACCTTACACGTGCGCTTACGTGAGACTGGGTTCCACCGATCGACATGCACTAGTTGCATAAGGTGGCTAGCGGGTGTCTGTCTCTCCCACTTTAGTTGGAGTGGATTCGATGAAAAGGGTCCTTATGAAGGGTAAATAGAAGTTGACAAATCACGTTGTGGCTTTCACGTAGGTAAGAAAACGCTTTTTGCTAGAACCCTATTGCAGCCACGTAAAACTTGCAACAACAATTAGAGGACGTCTAACTTGTTTTTGCAGCAAGTGTTTTGTGATATGATATGGCCAAAGTTGTGATGAATGATGAATGATATATGTGATGTATGAGATCATGTTCTTGTAATAGGAATCACGACTTGCATGTCTATGAGTATGACAACCGGCAAGAGCCATAGGAGTTGTCTTTATTTTTTGTATGACCTGCGTGTCATTGAAGAACGCCATGTAAATTATTTTACTTTATTGCTAAACGCGTTAGCCATAGAAGTAGAAGTAGTCGTTGGCGTGACAACTTCATGAAGACACGATGATGGAGATCATGATGATGGAGATCATGGTGTCATGCCGGTGACAGGATGATCATGGAGCCCCGAAGATGGAGATCAAAGGAGCTATGTGATATTGGCCATAACATGTCACTACAATATATAATTGCATGTGATGTTTATTATGTTTATGCATCTTGTTTACTTAGAACGACGGTAGTAAATAAGATGATCCCTCATAACAATTTCAAGAAAGTGTTCTCCCTAACTGTGCACCGTTGCTAAAGTTCGTCGTTTTGAAGCACCACGTGATGATCGGGTGTGATAGATCCTTACGTTCACATACAACGGGTGTAAGACAGTTTTACACATGCATAAACACTTAGGGTTAACTTGACAAGCCTAGCATGTACAGACATGGCCTCGGAACACAAGAGACCGAAAGGTCGAACATGAGTCGTATGGAAGATACGATCAACATGGAGATGTTCACCGACGATGACTAGTCCGTCTCACGTGATGATCGGACACGGCCTAGTCGACTCGGATCATGTAACACTTAGATGACTAGAGGGATGTCAAATCTGAGTGGGAGTTCATTAAATAATTTGATAGATGAACTTAATTATCATGAACATTAGTCTATAATCTTTGCAAAATGTCTTGTAGATCAAATGGCCAACGCTCATGTCACCATGAACTTCAATGCGTTCCTAGAAAACCAAAATTTGAAAAGGCGATGGCAGCAACTATTCGGACTGGTTCCGGAACACGAGGATCATCCTCATAGCAGCCAAGAAACAATATGTCCTAGAAGCACCGCTAGGTGATGCACCCATCGAAGAACCAAGACATTATGAATGCTTGGCAGTTTCGTCTTGATGATTACTCCCTCGTTCGAGTGCGGCATGCTTTACAGCTTAGAACCGGGGCTCCAAAAGCGTTTTGAGCAACACGGAGCATATGAGATGTTCGAGGAGCTGAAAATGGTTTTCCAAGCTCATGCCCGGTCGAGAGATATGAAGTCTCCGACAAGTTCTATAGTTGTAAGATGGAGGAAAACAGTTACATCGGTGAGCACATACTCAAAATGTTTGGGTTGCACAACCGCCTGCCCCACTGGACATTAACCTCCGGACGAGGCGGTCATTGACAGAATCCTTGATCGCTCCCACCAAGCTACAAGAGCTTTGTGATGAACTACAATATGCAGGGGATGGTGAAAACTATTCCTGAAGTATTTTCAATGCTGAAGTCAGCAGAGGTAGAAATCAAGAAGGAGCATCAAGTGTTGATGGTCAATAAAACCACTAAGTTCAAGAAGGGAAAGGGAAAGAAGAACTTCAAGAAGGACGGCAAGGATGTTGCCGCGCCTTGATAAGCTAGTTGCCGGGAAGAAGTCAAAGAATGGACCCAAGCACGAGACTGAGTGCTTTTATTGCAAATGGAAGGGTCATCGAAGCGGAACTGCCCCAAATACTTAGCAGACAAGAAGGCCGGCAACACTAAAGGTATATTTGATATACATGTAATTGATGTGTACCTTACCGGTGCTTTCGTAGTAACTCACCGGGTAGTTGATACTGGTGCCGTTGCTCATATATGTAACTCACAGCAGGAGCTGCGGAATAAGCGGAGACTGGCGAAGGACGAGGTGACGATGCGCATCGGGAATGGTTCCAAGGTCGATGTGATCGCCGTCGGCACGCTACCTCTACATTTACCTACGGGATTAGTTTTAAACCTCAATAGTTGTTATTTAGTGCCAAGTTTGAGCATGAACATTGTATCAGGATCTCGTTTAATACGAGATGGCTACTCATTTAAATCCAAGAATAATGGTTGTTCTATTTATATGAGAGAAATGTTTTATGGTCATGCTCCGATGATCAATGGTTTATTCTTAATGAATCTCGAGCGTAATGTTACACATGTTCATAGTGTGAATACCAAAAGATGTAAAGTTGATAACGATAGTCCCACATACTTGTGTACTGCCGCCTATGGTCACATTGGTGTCAAGCGGCGTGAAGAAGCTCCATCTTGATGGACTTTTAGAGTCTCTCGATTATGAATCATTTGACACATGCGAACCATGCCTCATGGGCAAGATGACCAAGACTCCGTTCTCCGGAACAATGGAGCGAGCAACCAACTTATTGGAAATCATACATACCGATGTGTGCGGTCCAATGAGTGTTGAGGCTCGCTGAGGATATCGTTATGTTCTCACTCTCACTGATTACTTGAGTAGATATGGGTATGTCTACTTGATGAAACACAAGTCTGAGACCTTTGAAAAGTTCAAGGAATTTCAGAATGAAGTAGAGAATCAACGTGACCGAAAGATAAAATTCTTGCGATCAGATCGTGGAGGAGAATATTTAAGTCACGAATTTGGTACACACTTAAGGAAATGTGGAATCGTTTCACAACTCACGCCGCTGGAACACCTCGGTAATAACGGTGTGTCCGAACGTCGTAATCGCACTCTATTGGATATGGTGCGATCTATGATGTCTCTTCTTGATTTACCGCTATCATTTTGGGGATACGCTCTAGAGACAGCTACATTCACTTTAAATAGGGCACCGTCTAAATCCGTTGAGACGACACCGTATGAATTATGGTTTGGGAAGAAACCTAAGCTGTCGTTTTCTAAAAGTTTGGGGATGCGATGCTTATGTCAAGAAACTTCAACCTGAAAAGCTCGAACCCAAGTCGGAAAAATGCGTCTTCATAGGATACCCTAAGGAAACCATTGGGTATACCTTCTACCTTAGATCCGAAGGCAAGATCTTTGTTGCCAAGAACGGATCCTTTACGGAAAAAGAGTTTCTCTCGAAAGGAGTAAGTGGGAGGAAAGTAGAACTTGATGAAGTATTACCTCTTGAACCGGAAAGTAGTGCAGCTCAGGAAAATGTTCTGTGGTGCCTACACCCTCTTGGAGAGGAAATTAATGATGATGATCAAGGTACTTCGGATCAAGTTGCTCTTGAACGAGAGGTCCACAAGGACACGTTCCACACCCAGTGGTATGGCAACCCTGTCACGGAAATCATGTTGTTAGACAACGGTGAACCTTCGAACTATGAAGAAGCAATGGCGGGCCCGGATTCCAACAAATGGCTTGAAGCCATGCAATCCGAGATAGGATCCATGTATGAAAACAAAGTATGGACTTTGACAGACTTGCCCGATGATCGGCGAGCGATAGAAAACAAATGGATCTTTAAGAAGAAGACGGACGCGGATGGTAATGTTACCATCTATAAAGCTCGACTTGTCGCTAAGGGTTATCAACAAGTTCAAGGGATTGACTACGATGAGACTTTCTCTCCGTAGCGAAGCTTAAGTCCGTCCGAATCATGTTAGCAATTGCCGCATACTATGATTATGAGATATGGCAGATGGACGTCAAAACGGCATTCCTTAACGGTTACCTTAAGGAAGAGCTGTATATGATGCAGCCGGAAGGTTTTGTCGATCCTAAGAATTCTAACAAGGTATGCAAGCTCCAGCGATCCATTTATGGGCTGGTGCAAGCATCTCGGAGTTGGAACATTCGCTTTGATGAGATGATCAAAGCGTTTGGGTTTATGGAGACTTATGGAGAAGCCTGTGTTTATAAGAAAGTGAGTGGGAGCTCTGTAGCATTTCTCATATTATATGTAGATGACATATTTCTGATCGGAAATGATATAGAACTCTTGGACAACATTAAGGCCTACTTGAATAAGAGTTTTTCAATGAAGGACCTTGGAGAAGCTGCTTACATATTAGGCATCAAAATCTATAGGGATAGATCGAGACGCCTCATAGGTCTTTCACAAAGCACATACCTTGATAAGATTTTGAAGAAGTTCAAAATGGATCAGTCCAAGAAAGGGTTCTACTTTGTTTTGCAAGGTGTGAAATTGAGCTCGGCTCAATGCCCGACCACGGCAAAAGATAAAGAAGAGATGAGTGTCATCCCCTATGCCTCAACCATAGGATCTATTATGTATGCCATGCTGTGTACCAGACCTGATGTAAACCTTGCCGTAAGTTTGGTAGGAAGGTACCAAAGTAATCCCGGCAAGGAACACTGGACAGCGGTCAAGAATATCCTAAAGTACATGAAAAGGACAAAGGACATGTTTCTCGTTTATGGAGGTGACGAAGAGCTCGTCGTAAAGGGTTACGTCGACGCTAGCTTCGACACAGATCTGGATGACTCAAAGTCACAAACCGGATACGTGTATATGTTGAATGATGGAGCGAAGCTGGTGCAGCTGCAAGCAGAAGCGTCGTGGCGGGATCTACATGTGAAGCGGAGTACATGGCAGCCTCGGAGGCAGCACATGAAGCAATTTGGGTGAAGGAGTTCATCACCGACCTAGGAGTCATACCCAATGCGTCGGAGCCGATCAAACTCTTCTGTGACAACACTGGAGCTATTGCACTTGCCAAGGAGCCCAAGTTTCACAAGAAGACCAGGCACATCAAGCGTCACTTCAACTCCATTCGTGAAAATGTTCAAGATGGGGACATAGAAATTTGCAAAGTGCATACGGATCTGAATGTCGCAGATCCCTTGACTAAACCTCTTCCGCGGGCAAAACATGATCAACACCAGAACTCTATGGGTGTTCGATTCATCACAATGTAACTAGATTATTGACTCTAGTGCAAGTGGGAGACTGTTGGAAATATGCCCTAGAGGCAATAATAAAAGTATTATTATTATATTTCCTTGTTCATGATAATTGTCTTTTATTCATGCTATAATTGTATTATCCGGAAATCGTAATACACGTGTGAATACATAGACCACAATATGTCCCTAGTGAGCCTCTAGTTGACTAGCTCGTTGATCAACCGATAGTCATGGTTTCCTCGACTATGGACATTGGATGTCGTTGATAACGGGATCACATCATTAGGAGAATAATGTGATGGACAAGACCCAATCCTAAGCATAGCACAAGATCGTGTAGTTCGTTTTGCTAGAGCTTTTCCAATGTCAAGTATCTTTTCCTTTGACCATGAGATCGTGTAACTCCGGATACCGTAAGAGCGCTTTAGGCGTACCAAAGCGTCACAACGAATCGGGTGACTATAAAGGTGCACTCTGGTATCTCCGAAAGTATCATTGGGTTGACACGGATCGAGACTGGGATTTGTCACTCCGTATGACGGAGAGGTATCTCTGGGCCCACTTTCGGTAATGCATCATCATAATGAGCTCAAAGTGACCAAGTGTGCGGTCACGGGATCATGCATTACGATGCGAGTAAAGTGACTTGCGGTAACGAGATTGAACGAGGTATTGGGATACCGACGATCGAATCTCGGGCAAGTAAAATACCGATTGACAAAGGGAATAGTATACGGGGTTGTTTGAATCCTCGACATAGTGGTTCATCCGATGATATCATTGAGGAACATGTGGGAGCCAACATGGGTATCCAGATCCCGCTGTTGGTTATTGCCCGAGAGCCGTCTCGGTCATGTCTGCGTGTCTCCCGAACCCGTAGGGTCTACACATAAGGTTCGATGGACGCTTAGGGTTGTATGAATATGAGTATGCAGCAAACCGAATGTTGTTGAGTCCGGATGAGATCCCGGACGTCACGAGGAGTTCCGGAATGGTCGGAGGTAAAGATTTATATATGGGAAGTCTTATTTTGGTCGCCGGAAAGGTTTAGCACTTTATCGGTATTGCACGGAGTGCCGAAAGGGGTCCGGGGTCCACCGGGTCCACCTGCCCGGGGGGCACATGGGCTGTAGGGGGTGCGCCTTGGCCTATATGGGCCAAGGGCACCAGCCCCAAGAGGCCCATGCGCCAAGGAGACTTGGGAGGGAGAGTCCTAAAGGGAAGGCACCTCCGCGGTGCCTTGGGTAGTATGGACTCCTCCCCCCGTTGGCCGCACCCCTTCCTTGGCGGACGGGGCACGGCTGCGCCCTCCCCCCTCTCTCTTGCACCTATATAAAGGGAGGGGAGGGAGGGGTGGCCGCACCCTGAAAGCCTGGCGCCTCCCTCCTCCCTCCAACACCTCCTCCTCCTCCCGTAGTTGCTTAGCGAAGCCCTGCCGGAGTTCTGCTGCATCCACCACCACGGCGTTGTGCTGCTGGATCATCATCAACCTCTCCTTCCCCTTGCTGGATCAAGAAGGAGGAGACGTCATCCGCTCCGTACGTGTGTTGAACGCGGAGGTGCTGTCCGTTCAGCACTAGGTCATGGTGATCTGAATCACGGCGAGTACGACTCCATCATCCCCGTTGAACGCTTCCGCACGCGATCTACAAGTGGTATGTAGATGCAATCACTCTCCCATGACTCGTTGCTTAGATGAACTCATAGATGGATCTTGGTGAAACCGTAGGAAAAATTTTAATTTTCTGCAGCGTTCCCCAACAGTCGAGCCATTGCCGATGCAAAGAGAAACTGCGCAAGTGATTTGGAGAAGAAGAAGTTGCAGCGCATGTTAGAGGATCACAAAAAATTGTTGTACCCGAATTGCGTAGGTGACAAGAAAAAGCTGGGCACCACTCGGAATTGCTGCAATGGAAGGCAGAGAATGGTGTATCGACAAGGGATTTGGAAAGTTGCTTGGTAATGATAAAGGATATGCTTCCAAAGGACAACGAATTGCCCGAGAGTACGTCTGAAGCAAAGAAGGCTGTCCGCCCTCTAGGGTTAGAGGTGCGGAAGATACATGCATGCCCTAATGATTGCATCCTCTACCGCGGTGAGTACGAGGATTTGAACGCTTGCGGTATGTGGTGCATTGCGCTATAAGATCAGCCGCGATGACCACGGTGATGTCGAGGGCGTAGCGCCCAGAAGAAGATTCCTGCCAAGGTGATGTGGTATTCTCCTATGATACCACGGTTGAAACGCGTTGTTCCAAAACAAAGAGCATGCCAAGGCGATGCGATGGCACGTAGAAGACCGTAAGAAAGACGGAAAGTTGAGAGTACCCGCTGACGGGTCGCAGTGGAGAAAAATCAAAAGAAAGTACGGGAAGGAGTTTGCAGATGACGCAAGGAGCATATGGTTTGGTCTAAGCGCAGATGGCATTAATCCTTTTGGGGAGTAGAGCAGCAACCATAGCACCTGGCCTGTGACTCTATGTTTGTATAACCTTCCTCCTTGGTTGTGCAGGAAGCGGAAGTTCATTATGATGCCAGTGCTCATCCAAGGCCCTAAGCAACCCGGCAACGACATTGATGTGTACCTAAGGCCATTAGTTGAAGAACTCTTACAACTGTGGAATGGAACAGGTGTACTTGCGTGGGATGACCACATGGGGGAAGAATTTGACCTAAAGGCGTTGCTTTGTTCGTGACCATCAATGATTGGCCTGCTCTCGGTAACCTTTCAGACGGACAAACAAGGGATACCGCAGATGCACGCACTGTTTGGATGATACCGATGATATATTTGAATAGTTGTAAGAAGAATGTGTACCTAGGACAACGACGATTTCTTCCGAGCATGCATCCCGTAAAAAAGAAAGGCAACCAAATCAAAGTTGAGGCGGATCACCGGACGAAGCCTCGCCACCGCATCGGTGCTGATGTACATGATATGGTCAAGGATTTGAAGGTGATATTTGGAAAGGGTCTGGCGGACAACCTGTTCGAAGGACGCCGACGGACGCCGCACCCATGTGAAAGAAGAAATCTATATTTTGGGACCAGCCATATTGGAAAGACCTAGAGGTCCGCTCCGCAATCGACGTGATGCACGTGGACGAAGAATCTTTGCGTGACCCTGCTTGGCTTCTTGGGCGTGTATGGGAAGACAAAAGATACACACGAGGCACGGGAGGACCAGCAACGTATGCACGGAGAAGGCGGCATACATCGTGGTCATGCAAGCTACGCTCTTACCAAAGAAGAGAAGGAAATCTTCTTTGAATGCACGCTTTCGATATTAAGGTACCGTCGGCTTCTAAATCGAATATAAAGGGAATAATAAACATGGAAAAGAAAAAGTTCCAGAACCTAAAGTCTCATGACTGCCACGTGATTATGACGCAACTGCTTCCGGTTGCATTGAGGGGGCTTCTACCGGAAAACGTTCGATTAGCCATTGTGAAGCTATGTGCATTTCTCAATGCAATCTCTCAGAAGGTAATCGATCCAGAAATCATACCAAGGTTTGAGAATGATTTGGTGCAATGTCTTGTCAGTTTCGAGTTGGTGTTCCCACCATCCTTCTTCAACATCATGACCTTGCGTCCTAGTTCACCTATCTTGAAGAGATTAACATTTTGGGTCCTGTATTTCTACACAATATGTTCCCCTTTGAGAGGTTCATGGGAGTCTTAAAGAAATATGTTCATAACCGTGCTAGGCGGAAGGAAGCATCTCCAAGGGCCATCAAAATGAGGAGGTCATTGAGTTTTGTATTGACTTTATTCCTGACCTTAAGCCTATTGGTGTTCCTGAATTGCGGCATAAGGGCGCATCGGATGGAAAAGGCACGCTAGGAGGAACAAATAATATGTATGGACGGACATTCTCTCACTGAAGCACACTACACAGTTCTACAGAATTCCGTCTTGGTGGCTCCATATATGGATGAACACAAGAATTTTCTATGCTCCAAACACCCGGAGCGGTCTGATGACTGGATAACACGTGAACAAACCAAGAGTTTCGCCAGCTGGTTGCAGACACGTACCATGCATGACACCTCTATTGAAGATGACCTGTACTTGCTGTCCCAGTTACCATCTTCGAATATAATGACTTTCAAAGGGTACGAGATAAATGGTAATACATTTTACACGATCGCCCAAGATAAGAAGAGCACCAACCAAAACAGTGGTGTCCACTTTGATGCAGAAACCAAGACGGGAAAGGAAACATATTATGGTTATATACATGACATATGGGAACTTGACTATCGACGTGGTTTAAAGGTCCCTTTGTTTCGGTGCAAATGGGTCAATATGACACGAGGCGGGTAACGGAAGACCCGCGATGCGGAATGACAACAGTGGATCTCAACAATCTTGCGTATGCGAGCAGAACCATTCGTCCTAGCCAATGATGTGGCACAGGTTTTCTATGTGAAGGACATGTCTACCAAGCCAAGAAAAGAAAAAGATAAGGAAGCAAATGCATCGACGATGAGCCAAAGCGGCACATAGTTCTTTACGGGAAGAGAAACATCATGGGAGTGGATGACAAGACGCAGACAAGTCGAAGATTATGAAAAGTTTGATGAAATTGCTCCATTCACGGTGAATATTGACCCGAGCATCCCGTTAAATGATGAAGATTTTCCATGGTTACGGTAAGAAAGGGACACACGTGAAGAAAAAGTTTCACACCCAAAGATCTGGGATGTGATCGGCTTCACTATCATCACTTTCTTACATGTTTCACACCCGAGGGGAATCTCTGTAATAGTTAGGGTAGTTATGTGTTTTGGCATTTGAAACGCGAAGAAATTTTATGTGCAAACAAATTCTTTCATACGACTAAAGCAAAAATATTCACAAAGAAACTCTAAATACACAAAAATAAATAAAAAAAGCCCGCCTACTAGGCCAGAGCGGCCTGCATACGACTAGAAACCCAACCTATTGTTGGGCCAGGATGCAGCCCCGCAAAGGCCAAGTGGGCCTGTGGCAGCAAAGAACACGTAGACCCAGAGGGCCTGCTTTGGAGAGGAGCTCGAGAGAGCGACCGCACGGGGTTTATAAACCCGGTCTGGTCGCCCCTCGGCTAGCGAGGTGGGACTAAACTTGCCGCACCGCACTGCTAAGCGCACCCCTTTAGTACCGGTCGTGGCACAAACCGGTACTAAAGGGGCCTTTAGTACCGGTTTGTGCCACCACCCGGTACTAAAGGGGTCGCTTCCACCGCTTGGGCTGGCCAAAACAGACCTTTAGTACCGGTTGGTGGCTCCAACCGGTACTAAAGGTGCCTTCTATATATACAACACTTGAAAAATTTCATTCTCCTCTGTTTCTTCCTCTGTTTCCCCATTGAAGCACCGCCCGCCCGATCGATCGACGCCGCCGCCTCGCCCCCCCGCCGCCTCGCCCCCATCGCCGCCTCCGTCTCCGCCGCCGCCTCCTTCGCCGCCCTGAGCCCGTCCCCCATCGCCGCCCCGTCCCGTCGCCGCCCTCGTCTCCTTCGCCGCCCGGGCCCGTCCCGTCGCACCGTTCCGTGTCGCCGTCCCGCGTCACACCTGCCCGTCGCTGCCCCGGCCCGTCGCCGTCGCCCCGCTGTGAGCTCTCCCCCTCTAACCCCTCTCCCTCGCCCCCGGCGGCCACCATGGGCGCCGCCCCACCCCGAGCCCATACACACACACAAGCATGATGAACACACACACACACACGTATATATGTATGAATGCATGTATATATTAGTATATACGTATTTTGTATGTTTAATTAGTTTAGATTTTTAGATTATTATTTTTTCACTAGTATATATGTATGAATGCATGTTAGATGGATATAATTAGTATGGAATTTTTATATATAATGTTGTTTTTCTGTTTTTTAATGGATGTATAGAAGTTGTTTTTTCTGTTTTTAGTGTTAGATGCTTAATTAGTATGAAATAGCATACCACATTTTGACATATGCAATGATAGCATAATTAGTGTTATATAGAAATGTTAAAAATTTTAGTTATCAAAATCTGATCATTAAAAAAATGTTACTTTTTGCGGGCATATAGCTAGTATTTGTTCTCGATGATGCCCGGCCCGCATCCTCGCCGTCGACACGTCCGCGACGACGTCCGGCTGACCCATGTCTCGGGGGCTCCGGCTCCGGGCACCGGGAGGTGCTGCACGGAGGCGCGCCGCTTGATGAGGAACCCGCCCCGGGTCCCGCCATCGACCCCGATCTCGTTTGGTGGCGCTCGCGTGGGCCAGTTCGGTGCGGAGGGAGCGGCCCCGCCGGAGGTGGTACGCGTCGTCGTGTCAGGAGGAGGACGAGCACGCCCATCGCTACATGGTTGCGTTAGAGGGCGGAAGGTTCTCCAATACCGCAGTTTCTTGAGGATCTCACTTGACTATGATCCTGTGAGGGTTCCTTCTCTTTGGGTGTCCACAGCCAGCGCCGCAGAACCGCGTAGTGTCCTAGATTTTTCTGTAGTATTCGATCTTTATTAGCTACCTAGCCAGTGATGTATTCGAGATTATATCTATTATTCGAGACGATGTATTCGAGATTATATCTATTATTCGAGACGATGTTTTCGAGATTATATCTATTATTCGAGACGATGTATTCGAGATTATATCTATTATTCAAGGCGATGTAATTTGAATACTAAATTGTTTTATATTTCTTTTGGATTAGTTAAATAAAAGCTATGGCGGACAATACCGCAGAGAGGGAGAACAGGCCATGTTCGATATGATACGCCATCCTAACGGGCGGATGATGATCGAGAATGAAGAAGATTATGAGCGGCTCGAATTTCTAAACAACACCGGAGAGGGTGATATGATATTCGATCGCTGACGACCGAATTGATGAAGTCATGAACTATGATTATGATGATGACGAAGAAAATGTTGATCTTGAAACAACAAAGACCGGCGAGGTATATATATTTATATAAGCAGGCATCTGGTGATCATCACATGTTTTAAATGACTTGAAGATATATTAACGAATCGATCTTTTTTTCTTTCAGCCATCCGGATCGAAAGCAAATCTTCGTGCAAAAAGACGAAACGAGGCCCGAACAAAAAGTTGAAGGAGGCGTAAAGTACAATATCGAGGCAATCAGACCTAATGGCGAACCATTAGCGCCTAAGAAGATTGCGGACAAGTTCGTTCGTCGGTCGGGAGTTGTTGTGAAGGACCAACTCCCGATCTCCCTTCAAGAATGGAAAGAGCCAGCAAAAGACAAAAGACAAAAAGGACGCTGCTCCACGTCCAGATGTTACTTTTGTCGACAAAAGACAAAAATAACTGCTTTGGGATACTCTCATGGAACATTTCACCCTACCAGATCATTTCACGAAGCAGATGTGCGAGAGAAAGTCAAGGACGCTGCTCTTAGGAAGATGGCGGTTGCATTCAAGAACCACAAGAATCGTGAATGGGACAAGTACGTCAAGGGAGGAAGGAAGACTCAAAGATTCGAGGGAACACTAGAGAACCAACGTGCTCATTGGGACGATTTCGTGAAATTCAAGGATTCTGAATTAGCTAAGGAACGATCGAGAATAAACAAGAAGAATGCTGAAAAAAGGATAAGTTCCATAAGCTGGGGCGGTGGCTATGCGGTGGCAATGCCTAAGTGGGATAAGTCCGAGAAAGAGATGGAGGATGCAGGTGTCACTCCGGTTACTAGGAGCTGCCCCCAGTGTGCAGGACTTGGTTCTATGCGCATGGGGGAGTTGGACCAAGACAGGCAATGTTTCGACGAGGGCAAGTCTGAAGGGAGCCGACGATGCGATACTTGTTGCAATAGAAGAGGCACGATCGGGGTGTTCCAGCCAACAGAGAACGACGAGCTTACGCGTGCCTCGGGAAATCCTGAACACCGGGAAGAACACGAGGCAAGGGTGCTATTCCGTGGTATGAGGGGTTTTCAGACCGAACAACGACTACGTAACCCGTGCGAGAAAGAAGATTGCGGAGGAGAAGAAGAGGAAGATGGAGGAGGAGCAGAGGAAGCGGGACTATGAACGCCTTCAAGGACTAGAAGCAAGTCAAGCGGAATTGGCAGTCAAATTCCAGTGGCAGCAGGAGCAGATCGACTCACTTAGCCAACAAAGGGGGTCTCAGCAGCTGCAGCAGCTAGCGGATGATCTAGCATTGGATAGCACCGCCCCATCCATGCAGAGAAGCAGCGTGGGTTTCGTCCCGGACGACGCAATGCTGGATAGATACCCCGTGGATGACATCACGGATAACACTAACTGTGAGCTACACGCCAAAATGAAGAACATATCCATTGAGGTGGCGGACGCCGTTGCTTTTACAAATCCCCCCAAGGCAATCTTCCATTGCAACCCGATTCCAGCGGGCTATGCTCGTGTCTTGGTTGATGAGGTGGTGGACGCATATTCGGACCTACAGCTTGACATTCCTGGAGGTGACGACGAGCACTTTCTCGGAGAGGCCAAACATCGTGGTCATCCTATGGAAAAGGATTGCATCATCTTCGAAGGCCACCGACACCGCATCAGCCGACTCCTTGTCGAAGTCCGCCACCAAGTCAGCCAGACTCCGCCTCACCGCAAGTCCACCAAGTCCGGCAAAGTGTCGAGCCACCTCCTCCTCCAAGTCCGCCACAGCCGACGTCCACTCCTCCTCCAAGTCCGCACAACCTCAGGCCACTCCTCCTCCAAGTCCGGCAAAGTGTCGAGCCACTCCTCCTCCTCCAAGTCCGCCACAGCGTTAGACGTCCACTCCTCCTCCAAGTCTGGCACAACCTCAGCCACTCCTCCTCCAAGTCCGGCAAGACACCAGGCCACCTCCTCATCCAACTCAGCCCCGTCGGCCGTCTCCGCCGCCTCATCAATCGCAGAAGAGACACCCCGCAGCTTTGGTGCGAGCGGCACGAGTCGAGGTAGTACAGAAGTACAAAGTGAGGCAAGCGATATAAATATGGTCCAAGCCTCACGCCTCTTCCGCAGAGGCCTTATGACAGGTCCGAGGAGGAAAACGCAGCCATATCGAAGGCCTGTGTGGAAGCCCATTTTGCACCGAAACCGCAACCGCCGCCAAGGGAGAAAGTGCCTAAGGAAACGATTGACCACTTCATTCGTATGGCTTCAACCACCAGCTCCCAAGCCTGTTGACACAGACTATGAGCGCCACATCGGGAAGTTAAATCGAGCACGTCTACATAAGGAGGCGAGCTCGGGATCGAGCAAACAACAAGCATTTGTCGAAAAATGCGGAAAACCATTCCCAATTTGGGAGAACAGTGGCAATCAATCCTCGCTTGTTGTGCCAACAACACGTGATAAAGACGCTGCGCCCAATATTATTGTGGGCAAACAGTTTACGTTCACGAGGTGGGCAATGTGGTAATAACCAAGGACCATATAATGCAGGCTGAAGTTCTCAACATCACTGTTGGACAACTCCTCGAGATCGAGCCCATGCCTGTGCTTACAGAGGATGAAATAAAGCGGAAATATGTCCGGGGCCAACCTTTGGTCAAGCCAGACAAGGTCAAGAACCTCCCAACGAGAATGTATGAATTGCATCAATGGTACATGAACATTATCAAGATTTCCAATCGATTATCCCGCATGGTGAATGTCAAGGAGGAGCATTACTTCTGTGAGAAAGCTCTGTCCGTTGAGTATTCTGAACTGTTTCAGTTATACAATCAAGACGCACTCGACAAATCTATAAATGGGTTGCTATTGTCTGTAAGTGATTTCTTTCTGTAATTTAAGTCTAAAGCTAGCTGTAGTGATCCTTTTGGTCAATCATTATTTGTAATTATCCTCACTATATTCTTTTCTGTGGTATTATGCAGGATGAAGATGTATGAAATGAGAAAAGGTGGACGCTTTGGCATTGGGTTCATTGACCCAAACACCGTTAATGAATACACATGGAAAATAAATCCACATCATCAAAAGGCCGTGAGGACAACATGCTAGAGTTCTTGAAGCGCCTCAAATACAATGAAGATATACTACTTCCTTACAACTTCCAGTGAGTCACACTGTCTTGTACTATAAATTCTCTGTTTTTGCCTACTAGCTAGCTACATGTTTTTGCTTACATATGCCCGCTTAATTAAGACATGCAAACGTGTGTGCATGCAGATTTCACTGGATCTTGTGTATCATTAAAGTTGACGCGGAACAGTTGAAATCTGGACTCACTACTCAAAGCAAATACTGACTATAACATCTTGTTTGGGATAGTCAACAGGTAATTTCAATCATTATTAACTATATATCTCGGCCTATTTAGTTCGTCATTTCATGATATGAACTATTTAATAACCCTTTATTCATTTTCTTTGTCGGCGGGCAGGGCTTGGGCAAGGTTCATCGGCGTCACGGAAGGCGAATGGAAAAAAGCTTAAATGGTTTCAACCCAAGGTAAGTAATTAAGTAGTACTAGCTAGCTAGCTAGCTGCCATCTCTTTAATTATCATGCTTGATTAATTATTATCTGATCAAATTTCATTCTCGTAAAGGCCCTGCAGCAGGCGCAGGAGACTGATTTGTGTGCATTCTGCGTTTGCGAGAACATTCGCATGATGGCGTCCGAAAAGAGCAGATCTCAAAGACAGGAATGTGTACGCTTGTCAGAACACTATTCACAATTTTTACACCATTATCAATATCTAGTCACACAACTAATACACATGCATATTGATCTCCTTCTTAACAGTTCACAGAGGTGCGGGACAAGCTCCTACAAACGGAGCGCGTAGAAGCACTTCAAGAGGAAATAGCGGAAATTTTGCTCGACCAGGTCATAAATCCGAAGGGAGAATACTATTACCCGCTACCGCCCCCATGAAAATCACTTCCAATTGTCATCGTGCTCCGAAGGCACCAATTAGGCTAATGACACTGGCTCCGAAGGCAACATGCATATGTAGAAGAAATTGTATATAGCTATACATGTCTGTATGTGTGAATTAATTAATATGGTGGTTTGTGAGACATTGATGATATATATATGCATGATTGGTTCTACGAGAAATTCTATATATATATATGCATAACGTGTACAATGTGTAGTATCGTAAAATACCAGCAAACGAAAAAGAATTAAAATGGAAACACAAAATTAAATGAAAAAGAAATCATAAAATTTAAAACCCCCCAAACCTTATAAGACGGTTAGGTTGCTTAAAGACCTGCTCACGCCGAATCTTAAAGATGGAAGCGCTTTAATAATTGTGGCCATGACCCTAAGACTAAAGGGCGTTATGAACCGGTGCTATTGCCCGGTTCTGCACTAGTGGTCGTCTGAAACTGATTCTAGCATCAGTATATTTTTGGAGAGATAAAGGTGAGGCCCGGAGTGCCGAGCCGCATACAAGGAAGTCGCGGCGTCCCAGGTGAGGGATAGCCAAGAATGACCCGAGCCCGCAACAACGCACCTAACCGTGATATCGCATGAGGAGGCGACACAAATGGTTGACTGTTCGGGGTCCAGGGTGGGCCACCAGGGGAAGGGGACTTAGGAGGGTGGCAACTTGGGCAAGGCTGTGTGGCGAGATGGACAAGGCATCCACGACCGACCACTAATGTCTAGGGCTGAGGCCTGGGGGTTAGGCAGGCGCTGGAGGGTGCTCAGCACGGGAAGAAGAAGAAAAGCGCACACACTCAAAATCGACTGCCAGTTCAACAAAATTCAGGTAACTTTTGTATAATTGCCCCCTTTTTGTCCTGATTTTCACTATCCAAAAGTTGGTGGAGAAATTGCATATATGCTTGTCCTGATTGTCTCATGATTCTTCTCCCCTCCCATTTGTGATGTTAAGAGATAGAGAAAGTGTGTATGTGAAAGCGATGCCTTAAAATTCTGTCGAGTGTCGACACTTCTTGTCGTACATACACCCATAGTGGCTTTATATATACACATGTTTATCTTTTCTGATGACGGTGAACATAGGCGCGCAGACACACTTATCCCTATGAATGCATGACGAGTTGTCATCGAGACAGCGTCGAAACCGAAAAAGAACGAGGTAACCACACAACATCTGAAATTTTTGGAACATTTTTTAATGTGCAACGGGCGACCGGTGCACCGGTAGCACCAATTGCCCCGGTGCACCAGATACATCCCCAATTGCAGTAGCCATTGCATGCACAGGTTAATTAATGGGACTGTCTATTTCACAGCAGGATGAAAACCAATTGGGTTTCATCGATTCACCGGTTATCGGCCGGTTCACCGATTATCAGCGGCGATCCGAGCAGTTTTAGGAGTTCTATTATCTTTTCTTGGAATTGTGAATACATTTTTAAAAGCGAGTAATGCTTGAAAATCCAGCAATTGTTTCAACAACTCTAACAAACTTTGAAAAATCATTTTTTTAAAAGGTGCATTTTTTGACAGGTGCTATTTTTTAAAATCCTAACATTTTCGGAAAGAACGCTGACATTTTTGGAATTTTGAGAACAAAACTTCTTAATGGAAACATTTTGGAAATTTTGAACAATTTTTCAGAAGCGCGAACATTTATGGTAATTCCCAAACATTTTTTCAGTTTTGAGAAAAAAATTGAAAACAAGAACATTTTGGAATACCATGAGCATGCCCACCCGCTGGCAATAGTTAGGTCATTTCATGCATGTCCAAAAATAAATCATAGTCAACAAAGATTGTTCGGGTAGGCGGGAAGGGTCTGTATGAGAGTACGGGGACATTTTGTGAAATTCCAGATCAAATTTTAAAGTTTGTATTAAAAAAATAATCTGGTATTCTAAAGAAATTTTTGAACTGGTTTCAAACAGAATAATAAAGTTCAAGAAGGAGAAAATGAATTAAGGAAAAAGAGAAGAAAAATGAAAAAATAGAGAATATAGAAAATAAAATAAAGTTTCAAAAAATGCAGCCAAATTTGAAAAAGTGTTGATCATATAAGCCCCGATACAGTCACTATCCCACACTACATAGCATACATAATCAGTCTATGAGTTTCCCATGCACAAAATTGCCCAAGTAGAGCATACGACAGATGCTACAGAGCATAGACACACAACAGAGCACCATTAGTATACAACACCATAAAATTGCTCTAGAATTGCACGCAAGAGAGCATCATCGGCACACACCACACAAAGGCGAGAAACATCAGCATGACCGCCGCTGCAACTCCCACACTGCCGCTCTAGCCCATGCCGACCACCACGAAAGTTTTCAGTAACGTATCAATATTGCAGCGAGGTGCCAACTTACCAATCAGTATGTAAGAGCAAATCTATACCAGAATGTGGGACTTCTTTTGCTCAACTTCACAAACCGTATAAGGGCAGTAAAGTTATTTCATCCAACCGTATACCCATCAGTACATGTGACACATATGAGGTATCGTACACAAAAGCATATATGAAAGCAGTTTGACTAAAGCAAGTTTATGAATATCATGGAAGCATATTTTCTATCAAACTAAATCAATTATATCGAAGCAAAGTTGAGTGACTCCGCCGCCGGCCAAATCCACTTCAAATCGCCGCCGCCGCTCCCCGCCCGATGGCTACTGGCCTGCCTTGCCGCGGCCCACAACCACCGATTCAGTCTCGGCTACCGCCGCTCCCCGCCCGATGACTACTGGGCCCGCCTTGCCGGCCCGTGGCCCACAACCACCGATTCACTCTCGGCCGCCGCCTGACCTAAACGGCTTCTCTGGCGGCCGCCAAGCCTGCCATGACTTCGCCCCCCTCCCCCCCTCTCATCCCCCGCCGCCGGACTTGCCGCCCCGCCACCTGCCCGATCCTCTTTCTGTCGCTGCCGTCGTCGGACAATTACGGGCAGCTCCAGCGCCGCCTCGTGCTGCCGCAACTGGTTTGGCTTCATCTCGACCTCCCCTACTTATTCCTCTCCGCCGCCGACCAATTCCGGCCATCCCCGCCGGCCCTGGCAAGCTGCACCGGGAGTGCGCAAGCTTTGACAGCTTCAACATTAGGTTTAAATACATCATCTGTTGGGGTTAGAGTTTTACATCACAAATATACATCATTTGTTGGAGTTGATTCTTTTTTGAAAATGTAAAACATTTTTAAAAAAATTATACAACACCTAGTTTTACATCTCTAAATTTGCATCATCTATTGAAGATGCTCTAAGGCAGCTGAGCTGCTCACTGCATTGCACTGCACATCAGAAAGGTACCAGATGGCGCCAGCTGAGCGGAGGGACATGCAGTGCAGTGGAGGGACTTTTTACTGCCACAAACCTCTGTTACTCAGTGTGAAACAGAGGCTCGATCGATGCATGCATGATTAAAACATGGCTTGAAGCTGATTTTTCTGGACGATGCATGCATGTACGGTACGTACGTACGTACCACCCCTGATAATCTCAGCGCTGGAAACGGTGCGTGCGTGCATGCATGCTTGAGTCTGCAGTGCAGTGCAGGGCCATGGAGCCCATCCGCTGCAGGCCTTTCGCTGCATGAGTGATGAGCGAGGGAGAGTGAATACGCATGACGATCTGAGGTTTTGAGAAGAGTTGCTCGATCCTTGGAGAGCGATGACGTACGATATGGTTTTTGATCTTGAATCTGAAATCTCTGTTGAGATGAAAGACGAGACACGGTGGGAGCCAAGCGGCCAAGAACCAACCTCTTAACAAATTAGAGCATCTCCAATAGGCGCCCAACGCGTCACGCGGTAAAAATGGATTTGACGCGCGCCCATCGCCTGGTTTGGCGGCGGTAGCGTAAGCGTTTTGACAGCCATACTGAAAAGCTGCAGCAGCTCAACAGCGGTAAAATGCAGCGCCCGCGCTCATTCTACAATATTTTTTTAATTAAAATTGCATAGATAAAAAAAGCGATACATAGATATTTTACATGTGTGCAACTACTACGGCATAGATGATAGATAGTTCGACATACATAGATAGATAGATAGAAACTACTACAGCATACATAGATAGAAAACTACTCTAAGTCGCTACCACCATCGTCATCCTCGTCGGTGTCGTCTGAGGTTGAGAGCCTTTCGCTGCATGAGTGATGAGCGAGGGAGTATGAATACGCATGACGATCTGAGAGCATCTCCAGCCGTTCGGCGCCCCAGGGCGCCAAAAAAAGCCCCCGGGGACGAGCCGGCGCTATATTGACGCGTGGGGGCGACTTAGCTCCCAGTCGTCGGCCCACGGGTCGCCTCGGATTCGGCGATGTTGCGTACAAAATATATGCAAACTCGACGACTTTTGCACGAACTCGGCGAAACTTACTTGAAATTTGTACAAAAACTTAAAACATGCATGAACTAACTTAAAAACAAACTAAAAAGCCTAGCCACTGCCGCCACCGTCGCCGCCGCCGCCGTCTACATGCCGAGAAGCCTGTAGAAGCGGGTGTAGTCGCCGCCGCCGCCGTCGTCGTCGTCGCGCGCCTCGCCCGCGGCGTCCCTGCTGCACCCCTCGCTCGGGTCGCCGACAGCGCTTGTCGGCCCGGCCTCGACCTCGTCGTCGCTGTCGATGACAATAATGCCGCCCTCCTCGGCGCGGCTGCGGGCCTGGGTCTCCAGGTACACACGACGTTGGCGGCGCACCTGCTGGCGGACATAGTCCTCCCTCGCCCATTTGAGGGCGGACTCGTCGTCGGGGGCCACCATGCCGGCATGCTCCGGCTTCACGGGAGGTGTGTCCGGCTCAAGCTTCGGCTGACCAGCGGCGGAAGCGCCCTCGTGCCGTCGCAGGTGACGGCTCGTTGACGACGAGGGCGTCGTTCCGCGCGCGACGCCCGAGCGGTGTCTCCTCCGGCTCGGGCTTGACGGGGCGGAGGGTCGGCGAGCCGGAGCCCGACGAGGAGGACGACCCCGGCTCCATTCGCCGCGGTATCCAGGAACTACAGTGGCGGCGAGAGAAGAAGGGGCGCATCGGGTACTCCAGCCGCGGCACATTGCCGGTCTCGATGTGGTCGAGGACGTCGCCGATCGCGAGGCGTCGGGACGCCCACCACTCGCGCCGTCGCCCGGAGTTGAGGCGGCCGCGGGGGATGACGCCGTTGACGGAGGCGATCTGCTCCTCGCGGCGGCGCTCGAAGTACAACGTCCATAGTGTTTCGCTATCGGGCGCGTACCTCGGCTCGTTCCGCTGCTCCTCCGTCAGCGAGGAGTGAATGCGGGCGATCTTCACCTGCCGTGCGGCTCCTTCGGGGACGGACGGCACCGGGACGCCGCCGACGCTCAACCTCCACGCCCCCGGCACGCGCATGTCGGGGGGCGCCGGGTACTCGGCCTCGTACAGAAGGCGCGCCTCCGGCTCCTGGAGGTGTCGGCGGCCGAAGCCGTTCGCCGCTACGCCGTCGCCTAGGTATCTCTCGGCCACTTCGCTCGTCGGCGGTGGAAGGCAGTGGTGGGAGAGCTCGTCGGCGGGAAGAAGGATTTTGCGGGAGGGAGAGGGGGAGGGTGTGGCGCTCACCGGCGGGGAGGGGCGCCTTTTATAGCCGAAGCGGGGGTGGCGGTGGGCGGCATGCGGGCGGACGCGTGGCGCATGCGAGCGTACGCGCGTCGGCGGCGTCTTCACTGCGCCGTCCGTGAGGCATCAATGGAGGCTGACCGGCGCGGCAGCGCGGCAGCCTTCGCATTGATTCCCGCGGGAACCGAGGCGATGAGGTCGACGAAGCGGCCGTCTCGCTGACTTCGGCCAGACCCGCGGCTGCCAGCGCCAAAATGCTCGCCATGGCGCCCCCGAGCGCCCCCCGGCGCGTCGGGTTCGGCCTGGGTCCGCCGGCGCCGATTTCGGCCCAAACCGGCGAAAACGGGCTTCTGGGGACGCGACTGGGCCGTTTTTTCGGCGCCGGCGGAAAAAAATCGCCTGAGGAGGCTGTTCTGGGAACGCGGCTGAAGATGCTTTGAGGTTTTGACAAGAGTTGCTCGATCTTTGGAGAGCGATGAAGGTTTTTGATCTTGAATCTGAATCTCTGTTGAGATGAAAGACGAGACACGGTGGGAGCCAAGCGGCCAAGAACCAACCTCTCAACAAATTAGAGCATCTCCAATAGGCGCCCAACGCGTCACGCGGTAAAAATGGATTTGGCGCGCGCCCATCGCCTGGTTTGGCGGCGTGGCGTTGTTCGACGGCAGCCACAAGTAGCTCCAACAGCGCGGTAAAATGCAGCGCCAAGGCTCATTCTACAATATTTTTTTAATTAAAATTGCATAGATAAAAAAAGCGATACATAGATATTTTACATGTGTGCAACTACTACGGCATAGATGATAGATAGTTCGACATACATAGATAGATAGATAGAAACTACTACAGCATACATAGATAGAAAACTACTCTAAGTCGCTACCACCATCGTCATCCTCGTCTGTGTAAATGCGAGGTTGAGAGCCTTTCGCTGCATGAGTGATGAGCGAGGGAGTATGAATACACATGACGATCTGAGAGCATCTCCAGCCGTTCGGCGCCCAGTATGCCAAAAAGCCCCCGGGACGAGCCGGTAGCTATATTGACGCTAGAGGCGACTTAGCTCCCAGTCGTCGGCCCACGGGTCGCCTCGGATTCGGCGATGTTGCGTACAAAATATATGCAAACTCGACGACTTTTGCACGAACTCGGCGAAACTTACTTGAAATTTGTACAAAAACTTAAAACATGCATGAACTAACTTAAAAACGAACTAAAAAGCCTAGCCACTGCCGCCACCGTCGCCGCCGCCGCCGTCTACATGCCGAGAAGCCTGTAGAAGCGGGTGTAGTCGCCGTCGCCGCCGCCGTCGTCGTCGCGCGCCTCGCCCGCGGCGTCCCTGCTGCACCCCTCGCTCGGGTCGCCGACAATGCTGTCGGCCAGCCTCGACCTTCTCGTCATTGTCGATGACAATAACGCCGCCCTCCTCGGCGGCGGCTGCGCCTGGGTCTCTGTACACACGACGTTGGCGGCGCACCTGCTGGCGGACATAGTCCTCCCTCGCCCATTTGAGGGCGGACTCGTCGTCGGGGGCCACCATGCCGGCGTGCTTCGGCTTCACGGGAGGTGTGTCCGGCTCGAGCTTCGGCCTGACCAGGCGAAGGGAGCGCCTCGTCGGTGCCGTCGCAGGTGACGGCTCGTTGACGACGAGGGCGTCGTTCCGCGCGCGACGCCCGAGCGGTGTCTCCTCCGGCTCGGGCTTGACGGGGCGGAGGGTCGGCGAGCCGGAGTCGACGAGGGCGACCCGGCTCCATTCGCCGCGCGGTATCCGGGAACTTCTGATGGCGGCGAGAGAAGAAGCGCGATCGGGTACTCCGTACCGCGGCATTGCCGGTCTCGATGTGGTCGAGGACAGCGTCGTATGCGGCGGGGCGCCCGCCACTCGCGCCGTCCTTCGGAGTTGAGGCGGCCGCGGGGGATGACGCCGTTGACGGAGGCGATCTGCTCCTCGCGGCGGCGCTCGAAGTACAACGTCCATAGTGTTTCGCTATCGGGCGCGTACCTCGGCTCGTTCCGCTGCTCCTCCGTCAGCGAGGAGTGAATGCGGGCGATCTTCACCTGCCGTGCGGCTCCTTCGGGGACGGACGGCACCGGGACGCCGCCGACGCTCAACCTCCACGCCCCCGGCACGCGCATGTCGGGGGGCGCCGGTTACTCGGCCTCGTATAGAAGGCGCGCCTCCGGCTCCTGGAGGTGTCGGCGGCGCCGTTCGCCACGCTTCGCCGTCGCCTAGGTATCTCGGCCACTTCGCTCGCCGGTGGAAGCGATGGTGGGAGCTCGTCGGCGGGAAGAAGGCTACCGCGGGAGGAGAGAGGGGAGGGTGTGGCGCTCACCGGCGGGGAGGGCGCCTTTTATAGCCGAAGCGGGGTGGCGGGGGGGCGGCATGCGGGCGGACGCGTGGCGCATGCGAAGCGTCTGTGGCGTCGTGGCGTCTTCATCGCCGTCCGTGAGGCATCAATGGAGGTGGCCCAGCGGCAGTCAGCTGCTCGCGTGATTGATTCCAGCGGGAACCGAGGCGATGAGGTCGACAAGCGGCCGTCTCGGCCGACTTCGGCCAGACCCGGCTGCCAGCGTAAAATGCTCGCCTGGCGCCCAGCGCCAGTAGCGTCGGGTTCGACTGGTCCGCCGGCGCCGATTCGGCCCAAACCGGCGAAAACGGGGGCGTGTTGGGCGTTTTTTGGCCCGTGAAAAAAAATCGCCTGAGGAGGCTGTTCTGGGAACGCGGCTGAAGATGCTTTGAGGTTTTGACAAGAGTTGCTCGATCTTTGGAGAGCGATGAAGGTTTTTGATCTTGAATCTGAATCTCTGTTGAGATGAAAGACGAGACACGGTGGGAGCCAAGCGGCCAAGAACCGAACTCTGTCAAATTAGCGGCCAGCGTGACAAGCTACCAACAAAAAACTGCATTCTTTTTTTGAGAAAATTAGCTGCAAGAAGCCTACAAACAAACATACACAAGCTAGCTCCTGTGGCTGTGCATTTTCTTCTTCTTTCACCTCACCTTTGTTGGAGGCTTCTGCTTGTCCCTGTCTGGCTGTCTCTGCAGTCCAAGCCCATGCCATCTCCTGAACCTGAAGGTCAAAGTAAATAACAAAACAGATGCCTGAATCCATGGCGGCCTTGCTCGCTTCCCTCCACACATGAATCATTTTAAAAGTGCCACCTTGCTACCCCTTGAGCAAACAACATCGCCATCATATCAAAAATCTCACCTTGTTTTCTAGTGTTTCATTTACCATCTTCCCGCCATTTCAGCGGATTGCACCACGCACGCATGACTCCTCCACCTTTCCAGCACTCCTCGGCGACCACCTACACCTACCAAGAGAAGAGAGAGTGGACCTTCTTTACTGTCCACAACAGGAGGAGAGGAGAGGAGAGGAGAGGACCCCCTCTCTCTGTCTCTCTCTAGAACACACACTTTTTGTCAGTGAGGCCCCTGCCACAGTGCCCTACCACTGCTTTGCTTTTCAGGAAGGAGAGGAGAGGGAGAAGGAGAGGAGGAGGAGACATGTCGAGCTTTGCGTCAGGATCAGTCGCCCTCCACAGCCCGGCCATGTCGATGGATTGTCCATAGTCCATGAGAGCTAGAGCTCAGCCGCTAGAAGTTCAGAAGCGCACCTGACCGAGCCTGACACTTGCAGGAGCTAGCTAGCTTTGCACACACCTCTCTGCCCCTGTTCTGTTTCCACCTGCCTCGATGGTCGGCGGCAGGAGGCTCTCGGAGCTGCTCCGGGAGCAGCAGGAGCCGTTCCTCCTCCTCCTCCCCGGTGGCGGTGGCGGCAGCGAGGCAGCGCCGTGCTGCTCCGTCGAAGACAAGGGCTCCAGGGCTTCGTGGGGCCGGGCCGTGAGGAGGGCGCTGCCGCGGTGGGGGTGGGACGACCTTGCCGCCGGATGCTTCCCCTGTGCCGCCCTCCGCAAGCGCGAGAGCTTCCGCCCTCTGCCGCGCGCCGGCCACGCGCGCTGCGACGACGGCGACGGCGACGCGAGGCGGCTCAGCCCGGTGTCCGTCCTGGACGTGCTGCACTGCTCTGACGACGAGGAGGAAGCGTGGTCGTCGCCCACGCTTAGCGACTGTAAGCACTACACTACTCTGCTTCTGACGTCACCGTTCCAAGGAGCATTCTCCTCTGCCACTGCCAGCACAGTCATTCCCACAAATAATTCACCTTGGTTTCATGCTCTGCTTCTTGATAAATGCAGCAGGGGAGGAGGAAGACGACGACGACAAACCATCGTCGCCGCCACCCGACCCGCTCACCGGCGAGAAGGAGGAGTCGGAGGAGGAGTGGAGGAAGGTGGTTTCGTCGTGGGAGCGGATCGCGGGGGACATCGCAAGGGTCCCGGCGCTTGCGGAGCTGGACCTGTCGACCTCCATGTCGGCGAGGGAGTGGGAGTGGCACGGGGAAGCGGAGGCAGAGCGCGTTGGCGCGAGCGTGGAGGCCATCATCTTCGAGGAGATAAGGGCGGAGGCCGTGCGCGACATGGTCGAGCTGTAGTAGTAAATCGGAGCGCTCCTAGTCCAAGCTAGCGTTGCAACTGGCGGAGGTGAGTGACGGCACAGGCGAGTGACTTGATCAACGAGATTTCTACCATTTCTGGGTTCAGTTGGTAGAAAGAGTACTCTACGCAGTATAATACTTGTAGTACTAAGTATAGCCAGGAGCAGACTCTGGTTGCAGTTGCAGTTGTAGTACAGGGCAGTGGTATCCGATGCAAACATGTATGACCCCAGAAGAAAAGAAAAGAAAAATCCCAGGAGATATTTCACATTTTCCACTGCAGGAGAGTTGCTGGTGCTGGAGATGCTTTTACAAAGCAATGTTCAATATATCATCGATTCACCGGTTATCGGCCGGTTCACCGATTATCAGCGGTGATCCGGGCAGTTTTAGGACTTTTACTATCTTTCCTTGGAAATTGTGAATACATTTTTAAAAGCAAGTAATGCTTGAAAATCCAACAATTGTTTCAACAACTCTAATAAACTTTAAAAAATCTTTTTTTTTGAAAAGTGTGCATTTTTTACAGATGCCATTTTTTAAAATCCTAACATTTTCGGAAAAAACGCTGACATTTTTGGAATTTCGATAACAAAACTTCTTGATGGAAACATTTTGGAAATTCTAAACAATTTTTCAAAAGCGCGAACATCTATGGTAATTCCCAAACATTTTTTCAGTTTTGAGAAAAAATTGAAAACAGGAACATTTTTTTAATACCATGAGCATGCCCACCTGCTGGCAATAGTTACGTCATTTCATGCATGTCCAAAAATAAATCATAGTCAACAGAGATTGTTCGGGTAGGCGGGAAGGGTCCGTATGAGAGTACGGGGACATTTTGTGAAATTCCAGATCAATTTTTAAAGTTTGTATTGAAAAAATGAATCTAGTGTTCTAAAGAAATTTTTTAAACTGGTTTAAAAAAGAATAATAAAGTTCAAGAAGGAGAAAATGAATTAAGGAAAAAGAGAAGAAAAATGAAAAAAAAATAGAGAATATAGAAAATAAAATAAAATTTCAAAAAATGCAGCCATATTTGAAAAAATGTTGATCATACAAGCCCCGATAGGCGATGGCATCGCTCCGTTAGGGCGCCTATTGGGCTGGCCCAAGAGTTCACAGATTTGAATAAAGTTCATCGATGTTGAAAAAATGTTCACGAATTTGAAAATTTCCGCAGTGTTCAATAAAAATCACCCAAAAAGTTTGAGAAAATGGAAAAGTTCACAATTTGATTTTTTTATTTTAAAAAGTTCTTTTATTTGAAAAAAAAGAGAATAAGGGTATGTTTGGATTGCTGTGGCTGTCCGCCAAACCAAAATATTGGCGTTGACTACAAAGCTGGCCTCAGTTTGGATGGTTTCCAAATTATTGGCGTGCCCCAGGCCCATCGGGCGTTCGCGTTCATTGCGTGACCAATTTCTGGGCGAGGCGTTGGCGGCCGATTTGTCCGCCAAAAATTTGGCGTGCCAATCGTTGGCCGGGCCAACACCAGCGAGATCCAAACGCACCCTAAAAAAACAAAAATTGTACCATGTTTATTAGGCTTCTGCATAGTTTCTATAAAAAAAATAGGCTGCTGCATTTAAGCACGTCACTTTATTCCCTCGATTCCAACCTCTCTCCATGGAAGCAAGCGCTTGGGCTCCTTGATTGCAGTAGGGAACGTATCTGGTGCACCAGAGCAATTGGTGCTACCGGTGCACCGGTCCCCGTTGCACATTCAAAGATGCTCGAAAACATCCGGGAATTTTTTTTAGTGCATCGACACAACATCAATGCATGTTGTCATAAAAATTCAACTCAAAATTCAGAACAATGCTCAAGGTACAAAAATGACAAATTTGACGTCAATATGCTAAGGGGCCAAAACTGAATCCCAACTTGTGTTATGTAATGTTCAGTGTCAAATTTGTCATTTTTGTATCTCAAGTAATGTTTTCAATTTTGATTTGAATTTTTGTGACAACGTACATTGATGTTGTCTGCATGTACTAATTTTTTTCTAAAAATTTTCGAACATTTTTTAGTGTGCAACGGCGATCGGTGCACCGGTAGCACCAATTGGCCCGGTGCACCAGATACATCCCCAATTGCAGTAGCCATTGCATGCACAGGTTAATTAATGGGACTGTCTATTTCACAGCCGGATGAAAACCAATTGGGTTTTATTCGGTTTTTCAACCAATTACAGCTCGACAAGAGTTCCTGTCCACTGTACGTCCCTCTCCTGATTTCCAGAATGTACGCACGTTGTCTCCGTTAGTAACAATATCAAGTCTCTCCATTATGACAACATCATGAGGCCCAAATACAAAAGCGAAAGGAAGGCTACAGGAAAAGCGAACACATGAACTAAACTAGGAAGTGCAGCCAATTTAAAAGATACAGCTGAGACGACCAGTCTAATTAGTTTACACCATGGAGTAATCACATGTCAGGTGCCCTCCCTAAATCACCTCTCTCCCTGATGCTTCTGTCAAGTACATAAGTCCAACTGCAGCATTCCCTCATATCAACATGATGTTTATGAATCCTTTAACTTCTGTTACAATTTACAAAAAAAGGAGTACATAAAATAGTTAGAGACTGCAGCCGGAAGATAATAGAAGCACTTCTAACAGCTAGTATACACCAGAAGCACATCTAGATCATAATTGCATTGAACTTTACAGAAAAAATGAGTACTGCATATCATATCTGGCCATGTGCATAAGCCTACCAGATCTTGTAACTCGTGTAAAAGACTAGTGACAAACAACTACCCTGATTTATGATCGAAAGAGAAGACATGAAATGCTTCTCCAAATTGAAAGAAAGGAACCGAGACAAGTGTACATCAGGAAATAGATTACACTAAGATTACAGGGAAAATAAAACTACTAGAGAACTGTAAATCATATATACATTAGAACTTTCAAACAGGAATGGCATAGAAAAGCAGAAATTATACTGATAAATGCAGCAGAAATATAAGAGCATCTCCAACCGCGCCCCCAACAGGCCCCCCAAGGCCATTTTTTAGCGCCGGCACCAAAAAAACGGCCCAGTCGTGCCCTTAGGAGCCCGGTTTTCGCCGGTTTGGGCCGAAACTGGCGCCGGCGGATCCAGGCCGAACCCGGCGCGCTAGGGGGCAGTTGGGGGCGTCTGGAAACCGATTTGGCGCAAACAGGAATGGGCGCGCCGAGTCAGCGACACACCGCTTCGTCGTCTTCATCGCCTCGGTTCCTACGGGAATCAATGCCAAGGCTGCCGCGCTGCCACGCCTGTCAGCCTCCATTGATGCCTCACGGGCGGCGCAGTGAAGGCGCCGCGACGCGCGCCCGCTCCCGCCAAGCGTCACCCGTCATGCATATTCTCACCGCCCCGTTTCGGCAATAAAAGCCGACTGTAGCGCCCGGATAATTAAGCTATAGTAATCCCACGGTAATGAGGCCACGTCACCACTGTTACTGTTGCTAATCTCGTTTAGATTCAAAACGGTTCAAATTCAAATTTAAAATTCAAGTCAAAAATAAAAGTTTTCAAATAACAAAACTAAAATGTGCGAACTGTGGCAAATAATTCATGAATATTATTGGTGAAGTAACCGTATTTTTATAAAAGGTTTAAATGCCTTAAAATAAGTAAAACAGTGGCATTCATAATTAATTAAATTACTTTTCTAAATTATAAAATAGCAAACTATTTTACTTGGGAGTAGAATTTTTCGTGGCAGAGGGTTAAACTAAAACATTAATTTAGGTGCTAGTTTCCTATTTTAATAAACTAAGAAAATGTGAAATAAAATAAAATAAATAAAATAGGAAATTTAAAAGAAAAATGAAAAGAAAAAGAAAAGCCCCCTCCCCTTGGGCCAAATGGCCCAGCTGACATCACTGGCCGAGCTTGACTGGCCCAGCTCCCCCGCTCCCCCCATCTTCCCTGTTCACGTGATCGTGGACACCGTGGATGGACGCCACGGCAGAGGGCGTCGCTACGGCGCCCATCCGCCACCCCCCCCGTCGCCTATAAGGTCACCCCGACCCCTCGGACAAACCCTATCCCCCTCTTTTCTCCCCTCCTCAATTGCCTCGCTCGATCTGGAGAAGATCCTAACGGAGCGGTCGCCGTGCTCACCATCGCCTTCGTCACTGGTGCGGACAGTCACCTCCCCGCCACCCAGGACATCGAACCTTTCCCCTCCGGTTCGTTTGTCCGAAAATACCTATCCCCGGGAAAACTTTTCTGGATGTTATCTCCCTTCGCCAGTATTGTGTATTACCACGTTAGAACACCCCTAGCCCTGCGTGTTACCCCGTCATGCACCCGTGTTGCATTTGTTTGCTTTATATTTACTGTTTCTTCCCCTCTTCTCTCCGGTAGACCTCGAGACCGCTACTGATGCCACTGTGATCGACTACGTCACCGACGATCCTTCCTCCCTTTCAGCAGAGCTTCCAGGCAAGGCCCCCCTTTGATCATCCCGATATCGCCCATTCCATTCTCTCATGCTTGCATTAGATTTTGCTACTATTATTGTTTCCTCCTAATCTGATGCATAGCCTGCTTTTGTAACCTGCTTATTGTTACCTACCTCCTTATCCTAAACTGCTTAGTATAGGTTGGTTAGTGATCCATCAGTGAACCCCATCTTGTCCTTGTTGCCCCTGCTTCATCATCGATGACTTGATCGACATGATCGACGACCAGAGACCGACACATCACTTCACCCCCATAGTTGTACAACTCTGCATAGTTACTATCGAGTGCCGAGGGTGATACCTCGTAACGCACTCCTGATGACAACTCTGTAGTGTAGCTATTTGGTCGTGGTCATCGAGGGTGATTCCTCCTTCACAACTCCTGATACGGCTCTGTCGTGCAGCCCCTCAAGTGTGAACCTCGAGGGTGATTCCTCCTACGTTCACCTTGATTATTACATCGAGTGGAATCCACCGAGGGTGATTCCTCGGGGTTTCCCCCTTGATGATTGGACACACGGTTACCTTGACTTTACTTAAGACCTTTGCGAAAGTTGGGCGGGCCGGGAGAGCACCCGCAAGATGTTATGGTGGCGGCTGGCTGTTTAGCGGTATCACCCAGGAGGGGGTGGTAGCTCCAGACTTGTCCCGACAGCCGTCAATTCTTTTAATAATGCACTAACAGGTTTTGTGTATTTGTTCTGAGTTGGCCTTTGGCCTTTACGCACTAACCACCACGCGGGAATAGTTATGGACCTCGACATTGTAGTATCAGCCGAAGCTTTGTCAGACGTCCAGTTCAGCATTGCGGCACAGTCGGATCATGCTGGCCATCCGAGGAGGTGCTGGTATTCACCCTGCACGCAACAACCCGGAGTGCAACGGGCGATGGGCCCAAGACCCGGAGCGCTTAGGATGTAGACCGGCAGGGACCTATCTGCTGAGCCTAGGTAGGGCTGCGATGTGTTGATCTTCCGAGGTTGGGCATTGACCCAGAAAAGTGTGTCCGGCTAGAGTAATTAAGCGTGTTGGAAAACGTGGTGCACCCCTGCAGGGGAGAATATCTATTAATAGCCGTGTCCACGGTAACGGACGTTCATACTTGTATCCTGATCTATTATAACTAAAAATGGATACTTAAGTTTTGCTTGATATGTTTGCTCCGGGATTGCTCTCACTAGTAGAAAACAAGGCTTTTGGTTCAGGCCGGGCCAGCCCATTAGTCCCGGTTCAGTCATGAACCGGGACCTATGCCCCCACAGGTCCCGGTTCGTGAGGCCAGGGGGGCCGGTCGGGCCTCGTGGGGCATTGGTCCCGGTTTGTTTGGCCCCTTTGGTCCGGTTCCTGGCATGAACCGGGACCAATATGCCTCGCTCCTGGCCCATCACCATTGGTCCCTGTTGGTGGCTTGAATTGGGACCAAAGGGTGCCCTTTAGTCCCGGTTCCAGGCACGAACCGGGACCTATGCCCCCACAGGTCCCGGTTTGTGAGGCCAGGGGGGGCGGTCGGGCCTCGTGGGGCATTGGTCCCGGTTTGTTTGGCCCCTTTGGTCCAGTTCCTGGCATGAACCGGGACCAATATGCCTCGCTCCTGGCCCATCACCATTGGTCCCTGTTGGTGGCTTGAATCGGGACCAAATGGTGCCCTTTAGTCCCGGTTCCAGCCACGAACCGGGACTAATGAGATGCCTATATATACCCTCGCCCGTGAGCAGAGCACTCTCCACTGCTTTGTTTTTCTGGCCGGCCGCTAGAGAGCTTTGTGGTTCTCTAGCTCACCTCCTATGCACATGAGGTGTTCGATGAAATGCCCGAGCCACACTTAAGCTTTCTCCTCTCGAAGCTCCTTGTCCAAACTCCATTTTCCTCGAGATTTGTCTAGGTTTGGCGGTCCGTCTTGTCCCGTCCCCGTCCTTACCGTCGTTGATCGCCCGCGCTGATCTCGTCGACTGCACCACCGTGGTGAGCCTCTTGATCTTATCTTCTTTCTAAAAGATAAAAGTTCTTACTTGTATGATTTAGATAGATACTTGTGTAGTTTTCTTACTTATTATTGTTTGTCATTATAGTGCGATGGTTTTGGTATCCGCCTCCGTTGGCCCTCGTCCTGTCTATGATTCAGATGTGGTATATATATTTTCTTTTATAACTATAAGTTGCATTTAGTGTTTATGACAATTATGCGAAGCAACGTGACATAGTCTTTTTTATCTAGGAGGTATGTGAACCGGAAATTCCAACCGACCCTATTGTCGATAGGTTAAATTTAGTTTAAGAAGAAAATAATTACTTGAAAGAAAAAATGAAAAAAATTGAGGAGGAGAAGATGATATTGGAGTTGCATGTTGCGGATGTCGTCAATGATCACAAGATCAAGATGGATGCAATGCGCTTGAAGATTAGAAAGATTAGAAAATATGCCATTCATCTTTGAGGCTTGGTATCATTATGCCGTTGGATCAATTGTTACCTTGGTTGCGGTTATGATCGCATTTGTTGTTGCATTGAAATGTTTTACATAGTTTCAATGTATGGTATAATTAGATGCTCTAGAGAGCTATATGTTGAATGAGAACTATGTATGTACTTTGGTTTTAATGTGATGATGAACTTCTATGAATTTGGTCACTTATCTATTCAGGATGTACGCAGAGATGAACCGACAATAGATGTACGGTAACAGACGCACCTTCGAGTACATTAAGTGCGTGAATAATTTTCTCGCAGTGGCCGAGGCAAATAAGCAGAATGGTTTTATGTGTTGTCCATGCCCTATATGTGGGAATACGATGTCTTACTCTGACTCAAAAACCCTTCACACCCACCTTATTTATAAGGGTTTCATGCCACACTATAATGTTTGGACCAAGCATGGAGAAAGAGGGGTTATGATGGAAGACAACGAAGAAGAAGAAGATGATGACAACTATGTGCCCCCTGAATACGGTGATGTTGCAACGGGGGAAGCTGAAGATGCTGCAACGGGGGAAGCTGAAGATCAAGAGGAACCAAACAATGTGCCCGATGATGATCGTCGCTGGGTCATTGTTGATGCAATGAGACAGTGTGAAAGTGAAAAGGAGAAGCTGAAGTTCGATCACATGTTAGAGGATCACAAAAAAGGGTTGTACCCCAATTGCGAAGATGGCAACACAAAGCTCGGTACCTTACTGGATTTGCTGCAGTGGAAGACAGAGAATGGTGTGCCTGACAAGGGATTTGAGAAGCTACTGAAAATATTGAAGAAGAAGCTTCCAAAGCATAACGAAATGCCCGATAGTACGTATGCAGCAAAGAAGGTCGTATGCCCTCTAGGATTGGAGGTGCAAAAGATACATGCATGCCCTAATGACTGCATCCTCTACCGTGGTGCGTACAAGGATTTGAATGCATACCCGGTATGCGGTGCATTGCGGTATAAGATCAGACGAGATGACCCTGGTGATGTTGACGGCGAGCACCCCAGGGAGAGGGTTCCTGCCAAGGTGATGTGGTAGGCTCCTATAATACCACGGTTGAAATGCCTGTTCAGAAACAAAGATAATGCCAAGTTGATGCGATGGCACAGAGAGGACCGTAAGAAAGACGGGAAGTTGAGAGCACCCACTAACGGGTCGCAGTGGAGAAAAATCGAGAGAAACTACTGGGAGGAGTTTGCAGGTGACACAAGGAACATATGGTTTGGTTTAAGCGCGGATGGCATTAATCCTTTTGGGGAGCAGAGCAGCAATCACAGCACCTAGCGCATGACTCTATGTATCTATAACCGTCCTCCTTGGCTGTGCATGAAGCGGAATTTTTTTTGTTAGAAACTTTAATAGCAAAAAGAATTATCATAAGGGATTTTTTGTTAGAAACTGAAATAACAAAATTTGTTTTTGAATATAATGATAAAACACAGTAATATTAAATAGCAGGAAAAAGAATCACTCCAAAATTTATTTTTATAGTAAAGTTAATCACAAACTAGTGATTCACACAAATTTCAAAGAATTCGAATTTAAACTATTCAAATTTGAAAACTAATGGCACTAATAGAAAGTTTATAATTTTTGTGACCTAAAAACAAAAAGAATTAAAAATTAAAGCAAAAAACAAAAGAAAATAAATAATGCAAAAAACAAAACAAAAAACTGGAAACAAATAAAAAAATGCCACCTACTGGGCCACCATGGCCTGAATACGACTAGAAACCCAAGCAGCCAGGTGGGCCAGGATTCAGGCCCGCAGAAGCCCAGTAGGCCCACAGGCATGTACAGAGAGGTTAGGCCCGTAAGCCTGCTGTAGAGAGGAGCTCGACAGCTCAGGCGCACCGCACCTTATAAACAGGTGCGGCTCTTTCTCAGCTTGCGAGGTGGGACTAAACTCTCACCACCACGCCATTGTGCAAGGCCCATTGGGCCCACCTTTGGTCCTGTTCATGGCACCAACCGGGACCAATGCCCCCCTTTAGTCCCGGTTGGTGCCACCAACCGGGACCAAAGGTCAATTTCCAGCATCCCAAAGGGCGCGAAGCGGAGACCTTTGGTCCCGGTTGGTGGCACCAACCGGGACCGGTGCCACCAACCGGGACCAAAGGGTTGGGTATATAACCAACACTTGTGGAAATTTAGAGTTCATCTCGCAGTTGCCCCCGACGACGCCGACCTCCTCGACGCCGCCAGGCTGCCCCTACACCGTCGTAGTCGCCCGTGCCCCTGCCCCGCCCCCGAGCCCACGCCGACGCTGTTCGCTGCCGACGCCGTCACCGTCTGCCGCTTCGAGCGCCAGCCGCGACAGCCCACCTACCATCGCCATCATCGCCCGGCTCATCGCCGCCCCGCCGTTGCCCATACCGGTGACGCCGCCGCGGCTCCTTGCACGCCGCCGCTGCCGTCGCCCTCGCCGGCCGACGCCGTCCGCCGCCCGGCGTGCCCGGCCACGCCCTGCCCCAGCCCGCCCCACTATCACCGTCGTCTACGCCCTCACCGCCCATGCTGTCGCCGCCGGCCGCCCCCTCTGTGAGCACCGCACCCCTGTCCCTGCCCTGTCGCCGCCGCGTTGCTTTTTTTGTTATACTAGTCAATGTGTACGTGCAATGCACATTAATTTGAAAGTATATTAAGTGCATGCGGATATTAAGTAGGATATTATTTGCGTGTTATCATGTGATTAGCACTATATTTGGCATCAGATTAACTGCACGCTAAATGTGTTGAGTGCTCGACATTGAAGCAGTTTAGGTCGTTGGATTGACATGATTTGATGGCCAAGATTAATTGGATCTGCCCCTTTGGGTCTTTTTATATTGGTATAGATATGCTTTTTTAGATGTTCATATATGTATGTATGTATTTTTAGATGTTCATATATGTATGTATGTATTTTTTTAGATATATGCAGTTTTTAGATGTATTTTTTGTATGTATGTATGTACTTTTTAAAAAAAATTTATATGTATGGAAAAGAGGAAGAAGGAAGAAATCGAAGGAGAGGAAAAAGGAAAATAAGAAGAGGAAGAAGGAGAAGAAGAAGAGAAGAAGAGGAGAGGAAGAAGAGGAGAGAAAATAAGAAGAAAATAGAATTCTTCTCCTCTATTCCTTCTTCTTCTCCTCTTTTTTTCTTCTTTTTTTCTTCTTCTTCTTCTCCTCTTTTTTCACTTCTTCCTCTTCTTATTTTTTATCGGGAACGAGGGTGTCGAGGATCGCTGAGCGGTCGAGGGGCGGGAACTAGGGTAGAGGGTCGAGGGTCGCCGAGGGGTCGAGGGTAGTCGAGGGGTCGAGAGTCGAGGGTCGAGGGCCGGGAACTAGGGTAGAGGGTCGTGGGTCGCCGAGACATCGGAAGGAGAAGAAGAAGGAGAAGAAGAGGAGAGGGAGAAGAGGAGAAAAAATAAGAAGAGGAGGAAGAAGAAAACAAAAGAGGAGAAGAAGAAAAGATAGAAAGTGTTTTTTATTTTTTCTTCTTCTCCTCTATTCCTTCTTCTTCTCCTCTTTTTTTCCCTTCTATTTTTGTTCGGTATTCCTACGATCATGGAAGATCTATCTAGGTGATGCATAGCAATGAGAGGGGAGAGTGTGTCCACGTACCCTAGTAGACTGAAAGCGGAAGCATTCCAGTAACGCGGTTGATGTAGTCGAACATCTTCGCGATCCAACCGATCCAAGTACCGAAGGTACGACACCTCCACGTTCAGCACACGTTCAGCTCGATGACGTCCCTCGTGCTCTTGATCCAGTTGAGGACGAGGGTGAGTTCTGTCAGCACGACGGCGTGGCGACGGTGATGACGATGCTACCGGTGCAGGGCTTCGCCTAAGCACTGCGATGGTATGATCGAGGTGTGTAACTGTGGAGAGGGGCACCGCACACGGTTGGGAGAGAAACTTGTGTGTTCTAGGGTGCCCCCTGTCCCCGTATATAAAGGAGCAAGGGGGAGGCCGGCCGGCCCCTAGGGCCCGTCCCAATAGGGGAGTCCTATTGGGACTACTAGTCCTAGTAGGATTCCACCAAGAGGGAGAGAGGGGGAAGGAAGGAGAGGGAGAGGGAGAAGGAAAGGGGAGCACCGCCCCCTTCCCTAGTCCAATTTGGACCCAATAGGGAGGGGGCGCGCGGCCTGCCCTGGCCGCCCCTCTCTCTCTCTCTACTAAGGCCCATGTGGAATATTAGTTCCCCCCGGGGGTTCCTGCATTCTCCAAAGACTCGGTTTTACTCAAACTTTCCTAACACTTCCGGTTCGTAATATAGTCGTCCAATATATCAATCTCTATGTCTCGACCATTTTGAGACTCCTCGTCACGTCCGTTATCTCATCTGGGACTCTGAACAAACTTCGGTCATCAAAAACACATAACTCATAATACTTATCGTCATCGAACGTTAAGCGTGCGGACCCTACAGGTTCGAGAACTATGTAGACATGACCGAGACACATCTCCGGTCAATAACCAATAGCGGAACCTGGATCCTCATATTGGCTCCTACATATTCTACGAAGATCTTTATCGGTCAAACCGCATAACAATATACGTTGTTCCCTTTGTCATAGGTATGTTACTTGCCCGAGATTTGATCGTCGGTATCATCATACCTAGTTCAAACTCGTTACCGACAAGTCTCTTTACTCGTTCCGTAATACTTCATCCCGCAACTAACTCATTAGTTACAATGCTTGCAAGGCTTATAGTCATGAGCATTACCGAGAGGGCCCAGAGATACCTCTCCGAAACACGGAGTCACAAATTCTAATCTCGATCTATGCCAACCCAACAAACATCTTCGGAGACACTTGTAGAGCATCTTTATAATCACCCATTTACGTTGTGATTTTTGATAGCACACAAGGTGTTCCTCCGGTATTCAGGAGTTGCATAATCTCATAGTCTGAGGAACATGTATAAGTCATGAAAAGAGCAGTAGCAATGAAACTGAAACGATCATAATGCTATGCTAACGGATGGGTCATGTCCATCACATCATTCTCCTAATGATGTGATCCCGTTCATCAAATGACAACACATGTCTATGGTTAGGAAACATAACCATCTTTGATTAACGACCTAGTCTTGTAGAGGCATACTAGGGACAATATGTTTTGTCTATGTATTCACACATGTACTAAGTTTCCGGTTAGTACAATTCTAGCATGAATAATAAACATTTATCATGAAATAAGGAAATAAATAATAACTTTATTATTGCCTCTAGGGCATATTTCCTTCAGTCTCCCACTTGCACTAGAGTCAGTAATCTAGATTACACAGTAATGATTCTAACACCCATAGAGCTTTGGTGCTGATCATGTTTTGCTCGTGGAAGAGGCTTAGTCAATGGGTCTGCAACATTCAGATCCGTATGTATCTTGCAAATCTCTATGTCCCCTTCCGACACTTGATGACAGATGGAATTGAAGCGTCTCTTGATGTGCTTGGTTCTCTTGTGAAATCTTGATTCCTTTGCCATGGCAATTGCACCAGTATTGTCACAAGATTTTCATTGGACCCGATGCACTAGGTATGACACCTAGATTGGATATGAACTCCTTCATCCAGACTCCTTCATTTGCTGCTTCCGAAGCAGCAATGTACTCTGCTTCACACGTAGATCCCGTCACGATGCTTTGCTCAGAACTACACCAACTGACAGCTCCTCCATTCAATAAAAATACGTATCCGGTTTGTGACTTTGAGTCATCCGGATCAGTGTCAAAGCTTGCATTGACGTAACCGTTTACGACGAGCTCTTTGTCACCTCCATAAACGAGAAACATATTCTTAGTCCTTTTCAGGTATTTCAGGATGTTCTTGACTGCTGTCCAGTGCTCCACTCCAGGATTACTTTGGTACCTCCCTGCTATGCTTATTGCAAGGCACACATCAGGTCTGGTACACAACATTGCATACATGATAGAACCTATGGCCGAAGAAGGGAATGACTTTCATTTTCTCTCTATCTTCTGCAGTGGTCGGGCATTGAGTCTGACTCAACTTCACACCTTGTAACACAGGCAAGAACCCTTTCTTTGACTGATCCATTTTGAACTTCTTCCAAACTTTATGAAGGTATGTGCGTTGTGAAAGTCCAATTAAGCGTCTTGATCTATCTCTATAGATATTGATGCCCAATATGTAAGCAGCTTCACCGAGGTCTTTCATTGAAAAACTCTTGTTCAAGTATCCCTTTATGCTATCGAGAAATTCTATATCATTTCCAATCAGCAATATGTCATCCACATATAATATTAGAAATGCTATAGAGCTCCCACTCACTTTCTTGTAAATACAGGCTTCTCCAAAAGTCTGTATAAAACCATATGCTTTGATCACACTATCAAAGCGTTTATTCCAACTCTGAGAGTCTTGTACCAGTCCATAAATGGATCGCTGGAGCTTGCACACTTTGTTAGATCCCTTTGGACCGACAAAACCTTCTGGTTGCATCATATACAACTCTTCTTCCAGAAATCCATTCAGGAATGCAGTTTTGACATCCATCCGCCAAATTTCATAATCATAAAATGTGGCAATTGCTAACATGATTCGGACAGACTTAAGCATCGCTACGGGTGAGAAAGTCTCATCATAGTTAACTCCTTGAACTTGTCGAAAACCTTTTGCAACAAGTCAAGCCTTGTAGACAGTAACATTACCGTCAGCGTCGGTCTTCTTCTTGAAGATCCATTTATTTTCTATGGCTTGCCGATAATCGGGCAAGTCCACCAAAGTCCATACTTTGTTCTCATACATGGATCCCATCTCAGATTTCATGGCCTCAAGCCATTTCGCGGAATTTGGGCTCATCATCGCTTCCTCATAGTTCGTAGGTTCACCATGGTCTAGTAACATGACTTCCAGAACAGGAACACCATACCACTCTGGTGCGGATCTCACTCTAGAAGACCTATGATGTTCGGTAGTAATTTGATATGAAGTTTTATGATCATCATCATTAACTTCCTCACTAATTGGTGTAGGAATCACTGGAACTAATTTATGTGATGAACTACTTTCCAATAAGGGAGAAGGTACAATTACCTCATCAATTTCTACTTTCCTCCCACTCACTTCTTTCGAGAGAAACTCCTTCTCTAGAAAGGATCCATTTTTAGCAACAAAGATCTTGCCTTCGGATCTGTGATAGAAGGTGTACCTTACAGTTTCCTTTGGGTATCCTATGAAGACGCACTTCTCCGATTTGGGTTCGAGCTTATCAGGTTGAAGCTTTTTCACATAAGCATCGCAGCCCCAAACTTTAAGAAATGACAACTTTGGTTTCTTGCCAAACCACAGTTCATAAGGCGTCGTCTCAACGGATTTTGATGGTGCCCTATTTAAAGTGAATGCAGCCGTCTCTAAAGCATAACCCCAAAATGATAGCGGTAAATCAGCAAGAGGCATCATAGATCGCACCATATCCAATAAAGTACGGTTACGACGTTCGGACACGCCATTTCACTGTGGTGTTCTAGGTGGCGTAAGTTGTGATTCTATCCCATGTTGTTTCAAATGAAGACCAAACTCGTAACTCAAATATTCTCCTCCAGGATCAGACCGTAGAAACTTTATTTTCTTGTTACGAAGATTTTCCACTTCACTCTGAAATTCTTTGAACTTTTCAAATGTTTCAGACTTATGCTTCATTAAGTAGATATAACCATATCTGCTCACATCATATGTGAAGGTAAGAAAATAATGATACCCGCCACGAGCCTCAACACTCATTGGACCGCATACATCTGTATGTATTATTTCCAATAAGTCAGTAGCTCGTTCCATTGTTCCGGAGAACGGAGTTTTAGTCATCTTTCCCATGAGGCATGGTTCACAAGCACCAAGTGATTCATAATCAAGTGATTCCAAAAGTCCATCAGCATGGAGTTTCTTCATGCGCTTTACACCGATATGACCCAAACGGCAGTGCCACAAATAAGTTGCACTATCATTATCAAGTTTTCATCTTTTGGCTTCAATATTATGAATATGTTTATCATCACTATCGAGATTCAACAAAAATAGACCACTCAGCAAGGGTGCATGACCATAAAAGATATTACTCATATAAATAGAACAACCATTATTCTCAGATTTAAATGAATAACCGTCTCGCATCAAACAAGATCCAGATATAATGTTCCTGCTCAACGTGTTGGGGAACGTAGCAGAAATTCAAATTTTTCCTACGTGTCACCAAGATCTATCTATGGAGAAACTAGCAACGAGGGAAGGAGAGTGCATCTACATACCCTTGTAGATCACTAAGCGGAAGCGTTCATGAGAACGGGGTTGAAGGAGTCAGATTCGTCGTGATCCAAATCACGGAGATCCTAGTGCGAACGGACGGCACCTCCGCCGTTCAACACACGTACAGCCCAAAGGACGTCTCCCATGCCTTGATCCAGCAAGGAGAGAGGGAGAGGTTGAGGAAGACTCCATCCAGCAGCAGCACAACGGGCGTGGTGGTGGTGGAGGAGCGTGGCAATCCTGCAGGCTTCGCCAAGCACCGCGAGATATGAGGAGAAAGACTTGTGAAAGGGGAGGGCTGCACGGAACTTGGGTAAAGCTCCCATGCGCCTCCCCACTATATATAGGGGTGGAGGGGGCTGGTTTCTTGCCCTCCAAGTCCATTGCGGCGTTGGCAAAGGTGGGAGGAAAGAAATCCCATCATTTCCTTCCCCACCGATTGTTATCCCCCTTTTTTAGGGATCCTGATCTTATCCCTTTGGGATATGATCTTATTCCTTCTAAGGGGGATCTTGGTGCGCTTGACCAGGGGTGTGGGGCCTTGCCCCACTACCTATGTTCATGTGGGTCCCCCATGCAGGTGGGCCCCACTCGAACCTTCTAGAACCTTCCCGGTACAATACCGAAAAATCCCAAACATTTTCCGGTGGCCAAAATAGGACTTCCCATATATAAATCTTTACCTCCGGACCATTCCGAACTCCTCGTGACGTCCGGGATCTCATCCGGACTTGAACAACATTCGGTAACCACATACAAACTTCCTTTATAACCCTAGCGCCATCGAGCCTTATGTGTAGACCCTACGGGTTCGGGAACCATGCGAGACATGACCGAGACGTTCTCCGGTCAATAACCAACAGCGGATCTGGATACCCATGTTGGCTCCCACATGTTCCACGATGATCTCATCGGATGAACCACGATGTCAAGGACTCAATCGATCCCGTATACAATTCCCTTTGTCTAGCGGTATTGCACTTGCCCGAGATTCGATCGTCGGTATCCCGATACCTTGTTCAATCTAGCATCGGCAAGTCTCTTTACTCGTTCCGTAACACATCATCCCGTGATCAACTCCTTGATCACATTGTGCACATTATGATGATGTCCTACCGAGTGGGCCCAGAGATACCTCTCCGCTTACGCTGAGTGACAAATCCCGATCTCGATTCGTGCCAACCCAATGCAGACACTTTCGGAGATACCTGTAATGCACCTTTATAGCCACCCGATTGCCAGTGACGCTTGGTACACCCAAAGCATTCCTACGGTATCCGGAGTTGCACAATCTCATGGTCTAAGGAAATGATACTTGACATTAGAAAAGCTTTAGCATACCTAACTACGATCTTTGTGCTAGGCTTAGGATTGGGTCTTGTCCATCACATCATTCTCCTAATGATGTGATCCCGTTATCAACGACATCCAATGTCCATGGTCGTGAAACCGTAACCATCTATTGATCAACGAGCTAGTCAACTAGAGGCTTACTAGGGACATGGTGTTGTCTATGTACCCACACATGTATTTGAGTTTCCTATCAATACAATTATAGCATGGATAATAAACGATTATCATGAACAAGGAAATATAATAATAATAACTAATTTATTATTGCCTCTAGGGCATATTTCCAACAGTCTCCCACTTGCACTAGAGTCAATAATCTAGTTCACATCATCATGTGATTATCACTGATAGGTCACATCGTCATGTGACCAACATCCAAAGAGTTTACTAGTGTCTCAGAACTAGTTCACATCATCATGTGATTAAGACTCAATGAGTTCTCAGGTTTGATCATGTTTTGCTTGTGAGAGAGTTTTTAGTCAACGGGTCTCGAACCTTTCAGATCCGTGTGTGCTTTGCAAATTTCTAGGTCATATTGTAAACGCTGCTTCCACGCTCCTCTTGGATCTATTCCAAATGGTTGCTCCACTATACGTATCCTGTTTGCTACTCAGAGTCACTCGGATAGGTGTTAAAGCTTGCATCGACGTAACCCTTTACGCCGAACTCCTTATCACCTCCATAATCGAGAAACATGTCCTTATTTCTCTAAGGATAATTTTGACCGCTATCTGGTGATCCACTCCTTGATCACCTTTGTACTCTCTTGCCAGATATGTAGCAAGGCACACATCAAAGTGTACGCAGCAGATAGCATACCGTAGAGCCTACGTCTATAGCATAGGGGACGACCTTCGCCCTTTCTCTTTTCTGCCGTGGTCGAGCTTTAAGTCTTAACTTCATACCTTACAACTCAGCCAAGAACTCCTTCTTTGATCGATCCATCGTGAACACCTTCAAGATCATGTCAAGGTATATGCTCATTTGAAAGTATTATTAAGCATTTTTGATCTATCCTTATAGATCTCGATGCTCAATGTTCAAGTAGCTTAATCCAGGTTTTCTATTGAAAAACATCTTTCAAATAACCCTATATGCTTTCCAGAATTTCTACATCATTTCGATCATCAATATGTCAACAACATATACTCATCAGAAATTCTATAGTGCTCCCACTCACTTCTTTGGAAATACAAGTTTCTCATAAACTTGGTATAAACCCAAAATCTTTGATCATCTCATCAAAGCGCACATTCCAACTCCGAGATGCTTACTCCAGTCCTTAGAAGGATCGCTGGAGCTAGCATACCTTTTAGCATCCTTAGGATCGACAAAACTTTTCTGATTGTATCACATACAACCTTTCCTTACGTAAACTGGTAAGGAAACTCGTCTTGACATCCATCTACTAGATTTCATAAATGCAGCTAATGCTAACATGATTCCGACGGACTTAAGCATCGCTACGGATGAGAAAATCTCATCGTAGTCAACTACTTGAACTTGTGAAAAACTCTTCGCCACAAGTCGAGCTTCATAGAAGGTGACATTACCGTCCACGTCCGTCTTCTTCTTAAAGATCCATTTATTTCAATGGCTTGCCGATCATCGGGCAAGTCCACCAAAGTCCATGCTTTGTTATGATACATGGATCCTATCTCGGATTTCATGGCTTCTAACCATTTGTCGGAATTTGGGCCCACCATTGCTTCTCCATAGCTCGTAGGTTCATAGTTGTCTAGCAACATGACCTTTAAGTCAGGATCACCGTACCACTCTGAAGCAGTCCGCATCCTTGTCACCCTACGAGGTACGGTAGTGACTTGATCCAAAACTTCATGATCACTATCATAAGCTTCGACTTCAATTGGTGTAGGTGCCACAGGAACAACTTCCCGTGCCCTGCTACACACTTGTTGAAGTGACGGTTCAATAACCTCATCAAGTCTCCACCATCCTCCCACTCAACTTTTTGAGACAAACTTTTCCTCGAGAAAGGACCCGATTCAAGAAACAATCCCTATTGCTTTCGGATCTGAATTAGGAGGTATACCCAACCGCTTTTGGGTGTCCTATGAAGATGCATTTTATCCGCTTTGGGTTCGAGCTTATCAACCTGAAACTTTTTCACATAAGCGCCGCATGAGCCCCAAACTTTTAAGAAACGACAACTTAGGTTTCTCCAAACGGTGTCGCCTCAACGGAATTACGTGGTGCCTTATTAAAGTGAGTGCGGTTGTCTCTAATGCCTAACCCATGAACGATAGTGGTAATTCGATAAGAGACATCATGGTACGCACCATATCCAATAGGGTGCAACTGTGATGTTCGGACACACCATCACACTATGGTGTTCTGTGCGGTATTAATTGTGAAACAATTTCCACAGTTGTCTTAATTGCGTACAAAGCTCGTAACTCAGATACTCATCTCTATGATCATATCATAGACATTTTATCCTCTTGTCACAAGATCTTTAACTTCACTCTGAAATTACTTGAACCATTCAATAATTCAGACTTTGTGTTTCATCAAGTAAATATACTCAACATCTACTCGAATCTCTGTGAAGTCAGAACATAACGATATTCACTGCATGTCTCAGCAGTCATTGGACTGCACACATCAAAATGTATTACTTCCAACAAGTTGCTTTCTTGTTCCATCTTACTGAAACCGAGGCTTTTCAGTCATCTTGCCCATGTGGTATGAATTTGCATATCTCAAGTGATTCAAAATCAAGTGAGTCATCATGCGTATACACCAATAGACATGGTTTGCATGTCTCAAACTTTTCAAAAACGAGTGAGTCCAAAGATCCATCAACATGGAGCTTCTTCATGCGTTTTACACCAATATGACTTACATGGCAGTGCCACAAGTAATTGGTACTATCATTACTATCTTATACTTTTGGCATGAAAATGTGTATCACTACGATCGAGATTCAATAAACCATTTATTTAGGTGCAAGACCATCAAAGGTATTATTCAAATAAATAGAGTAACCATTATTCTCCTTAAATGAATAACCGTATTGCGATAGACATAATCCAATCATGTCTATGCTCAACGCAAACACCAAATGATAATTATTCAGGTTTAATACTAATCTTGATGGTAGAGGGAGGCGTGCGATGTTTGATCACATCAAACTTGGAAACACTTCCAACACATATCGACAGCTCACCTTTAGCTAGTCTCCGTTTATTCCGTAGCTCTTTTATTTCGAGTTACTAACACTTAGCAACCGAACCGGTATCTAATACCCTGGTGCTACTAGGAGTACTAGTAAAATACACAATAACTTAATGTATATCCAATATACTTCTATCGACCTTGCCAGCCTTCTTATCTACCAAGTATCTAGGGTAATTCTGCTCCAAAGGCTGTTCCCCTTATTGCGTAAGCACTTAGTCTCGGGTTTGGGTTCAACCTTGGGTTTCTTCCCCGAGCAAGAATCGATTTGCCGCTTCATGAAGTGTCCCTTCTTGCCCTTGCCCTTCTTGAAACTAGTGGTTTCACCAACCATCAACAATTGATGCTCCTTCTTGATTTTTACTTTCGATGTCAAACAACGCGAATACCTCAAGGATCATCATCTCTATCCTTGATATGTTATAGTTCATCACGAAGCTCTAGCAGCTTGGTGGCAATGACTTTGGAGAAACATCACTATCTCATCCGGAAGATCAACTCCCACTCGATTCAAGTGATTGTTGTACTCTGACAATCTGAGCACAAGCTCAACGATTGAGCTTTTCTCCCTTAGTTTGTAGGCTAAGAAAATCGTCGGAGGTCTCATACCTCTTGACGTGGGCACGAGCCTGAAATCCTAATTTCAGCCCTCGAAACATCTCATATGTTCCGCGACATTTCGAAAAACGTCTTTGGTGCCTCAACTCTAAACCGTTTAACTGAACTATCACGTAGTTATCAAAACGTGTATGTCCGATGTTCGCAACATCCACAAACGACGTTTGGGGTTCAGCACACTGAGCGGTGCATTAAGGACATAAGCTTTTTCTGTCCGCATAATCGCTACTTTCAACTTTCAACTATATTTTCTCTAGGAACATATCTAAACAGTGGAACTAAAGCGCGAGCTTACGACATAATTTGCAAAAGGTCTTTTGACTATGTTCAAGATAATTAAGTTCATCTTATGAACTCCCACTCGATAGACATCCCTCCGGTCATCTAAGTGATTACATGATCCGAGTCAAACTAGGCCGTGTCCGATCATCACGTGAGACGGACTAGTCATCATCGGTGAACATCTTCATGTTGATCGTCTACTATACGACTCATGCTCGACCTTTCGGTCTCGTGTTCCGAGGCCATGTCTGTACATGCTAGGCTCGTCAAGTTAACCCTAAGTGTTTCGTGTGTAAATCTGTCTTACACCCGTTGTATGTGAACGTAAGAATCCATCACACCCGATCATCACGTGGGCGCTTAGAAGCATTTAACTTAGCAACGGTACGCAGTTAGGGGAGAACACTTCTTGAAATTGTTGTAAGGGATCATCTTATTTACTACCGTCGTTCTAAGTAAACAAGATGCATAAACATAATAAACATCACATGCAATTATATAGTAGTGACATGATATGGCCAATATCATATAGCTCCATTGATCTCCATCTTCGTGGCTCCATGATCATCATCGTCACCGGCATGACACCATGATCTCCATCATCATGATCTCCATCATCGTGTCTTCACGAAGTTGTCTCGCCAACTATTACTTCTACTACTATGGCTACCGGTTAGCAATAAAGTAAAGTAATTACATGGCGTTGTTTAATAACACGCAGGTCATACAATAAATAAAGACAACTCCTATGGCTCCTGCCGGTTGTCATACTCATCGACATGCAAGTCGTGAATCCTATTACAAGAACATGATCAATCTCATACATCACATATCATTCATCACATTCTTCTTGGCCATATCACATCACATAGCATACCCTGTAAAACAAGCTAGACGTCCTCTAATTGTTGGTTGCATGTTTTACGTGGCTGCTATGGGTTTCTAGCAAGAACGTTTCTTACCTACGCAAAACCACAACGTGATATGCCAATTGCTATTTACCCTTCATAAGGACCCTTTTCATCGAATCCGTTCCGACTAAAGTGGGAGATCGGCACCCGCTAGCCACCTTATGCACCAAGTGCATGTCGGTCGGTGGAACCTGTCTCACGAAGATGCGTGTAAGGTCGGTCCGGCCGCTTCATCCCACAATACCGTCAAAACAAGATTGGACTAGTAACAGTAAGCATATTGAACAACATCAACGCCCACAACTACTTTGTGTTCTACTCGTGCAAAGAATCTACGTAATAGACCTAGCTCATGATGCCACTGTTGGGGAACGAGCAGAAATTCAAATTTTTCCCACGTGTCACCAAGATCTATCTATGGAGAAACTAGCAACGAGGGAAGGAGAGTGCATCTACATACCCTTGTAGATCGCTAAGCGGAAGCGTTCATGAGAACGGGGTTGAAGGAGTCGTACTCGCCGTGATCCAAATCACCGGAGATCCTAGTGCCGAACGGACGGCACCTCCGCGTTCAACACACGTACAGCCTGGTGATGTCTCCCATGCCTTGATCCAGCAAGGAGAGAGGGAGAGGTTGAGGAAGACTCCATCCAGCAGCAGCACAACGGCGTGGTGGTGGTGGAGGAGCGTGGCAATCCTGCAGGGCTTCGCCAAGCACCGCGAGATATGAGGAGAAAGACTTGTGAAAGGGGGAGGGCTGCACCAGAACTTGGGTAAAGCTCCCATGCACCTCCCCACTATATATAGGGGTGGAGGGGGCTGGTTTCTTGCCCTCCAAGTCCATTGCGGCGTTGGCAAAGGTGGGAGGAAAGAAATCCCATCATTTCCTTCCCCACCGATTGTTATCCCCCTTTTAGGGATCTTGATCTTATCCCTTTGGGATATGATCTTATTCCTTCTAAGGGGGGATCTTGGTGCGCTTGACCAGGGGTGTGGGGCCTTGCCCCCACTACCTACGTTCATGTGGGTCCCCCATGCAGGTGGGCCCCACTCCGAACCTTCTAGAACCTTCCCGGTACAATACCGAAAAATCCGAACATTTTCCGGTGGCCAAAATAGGACTTCCCATATATAAATCTTTACCTCCGGACCATTCCGGAACTCCTCGTGACGTCCGGGATCTCATCCGGACTTGAACAACATTCGGTAACCACATACAAACTTCCTTTATAACCCTAGCGCCATCGAGCCTTATGTGTAGACCCTACGGGTTCGGGAGCCATGCAGACATGACCGAGACGTTCTCCGGTCAATAACCAACAGCGGATCTGGATACCCATGTTGGCTACCACATGTTCCACGATGATCTCATCGGATGAACCACAATGTCAAGGACTCAATCGATCCTGTATACAATTCCCTTTGTCTAGCGGTATTGCACTTGCCCGAGATTCGATCGTCGGTATCCCGATACCTTGTTCAATCTCACATCGGCAAGTCTCTTTACTCGTTCCGTAACACATCATCCCGTGATCAACTCCTTGATCACATTGTGCACATTATGATGATGTCCTACCGAGTGGGCCCAGAGATACCTCTCCGCTTACGCTGAGTGACAAATCCAGTCTCGATTCGTGCCAACCCAATGCAGACACTTTCGGAGATACCTGTAATGCACCTTTATAGCCACCCGATTCGTTGTAGACGTTTGGTACACCCAAAGCATTCCTACGGTATCCGGAGTTGCACAATCTCATGGTCTAAGGAAATGATACTTGACATTAGAAAAGCTTTAGCATACGAACTACGATCTTTGTGCTAGGCTTAGGATTGGGTCTTGTCCATCACATCATTCTCCTAATGATGTGATCCCGTTATCAACGACATCCAATGTCCATGGTCGTGAAACCGTAACCATCTATTGATCAACGAGCTAGTCAACTAGAGGCTTACTAGGGACATGGTGTTGTCTATGTACCCACACATGTATTTGAGTTTCCTATCAATACAATTATAGCATGGATAATAAACGATTATCATGAACAAGGAAATATAATAATAATAACTAATTTATTATTGCCTCTAGGGCATATTTCCAACACAACGCTGGCACCAAATAACAATTATTCAGGTCTAAAACTAATCCCGAAGGTAGATGTAGAGGTAGCGTGCCTTCGGCGATCACATCGACCTTGGAACCATTTACCACGCGCATCATCACCTCGTCCTTAGCCAATCTTCATTTAACCCGTAGCCCCTGTTTCGAGTTGCAAATATGAGCAACAGAAACAGTATCAAATACCCAGGCGCTACTACGAGCATTAGTAAGGTACACATCAATAACATGTATATCAAATATAGCTTTCACTTTGCCATCCTTCTTATCCGCCAAATACTTGTGGCAGTTCAGTTTCCAGTGACCAGTCCCTTTGCAGTAGAAGTACTCAGTTTATGGATTAGGTCCAGACTTGGGTTTCTTCTCTGAGCAGCAACTTTCTTGCTGTTCTTCTTGAAGTTCCCCTTCTTTCATTTGCCCTTTTTCTTGAAACTAGTGATCTTCTTGACCATCAACGCTTGATGCTCCTTTTTGATTTCTACCTCCGCAGCCTTTAGCATCGCGAAGAGCTCGAGAATAGTCTAGCTCATCCCTTGCATATTATAGTTCATCACGAAGCCTTTATAGCTTGGTGGCAGTGATTGAAGGACTCTGTCAATGTGATGTCTACTACACAACCTTCTTCTTGTAGACGTTGGTGGGCCTGCAAGTGCACAGGTTTGTAGGACAGTAGCAAATTTCCCTCAAGTGGATGACCTAAGGTTTATCAATCCGTAGAACAACCCTGCAACCAAATAACAAAGAGTCTCTTGTGTCCCCAACACACCCAATACAATGGTAAATTGTATAGGTGCACTAGTTCGGCGAAGAGATGGTGATACAAGTGCAAAATAGATAGTAGATATAGGTATTTGTAATCTGAAATAATAAAAACAGCAAGGTAACTAATGATAAAAGTGAGCGTAAACGGTATTGCAATGATAGGAAACAAGGCCTAGGGTTCATACTTTCACTAGTGCAAGTTCTCTCAACAATAATAACATAGACATATCATATAACAAGCCCTCAACATGCAACAAAGAGTCACCCGAAGCCACTAATAGCGGAGAACAAACGTAGAGATTATGGTAGGGTACGAAACCACCTCAAAGTTATTCTTTCCAATCAATCCGTTGGGCTATTCCTATAAGTGTCACAAACAGCCCTAGAGTTCGTACTAGAATAACACCTTAAGACACAAATCAACCAAAACCCTAATGTCACCTAGATACTCCATTGTCACCTCAAGTATCCGTGGGCATGATTATATGATATGCATCACACAGTCTCAGATTCATCCAACCAACACAAAAGTACTTCAAAGAGTGCCCCAAAGTTTCTACCGGAGAGTCAAGAACATGTGCCAACCCCTATGCATAGGTTCCCAATGTCACGAAACCCGCAAGTTGATCACCAAAACATACATCAAGTGGCACATGATATCCCATTGTCACCACAGATAATCATGGCAAGACATACATCAAGTGTTCTCATAAAAGACTCAATCCGATAAGATAACTTCAAAGGTGACAATCTATTCATCACAAGAGAGTAGAGGGGGAGAAACATCATAAGATCCAACTACAATAGCACAGCTCGGGATACATCAAGATCGTGCCATAGAGGGAACACGATAGAGAACACGAGAGAGAGAGATCAAACACATAGCTACTGGTACATACCCTCAGCCCCGAGGGTGAACTACTCCCTCCTCGTCATGGATAGCGCCGTGATGATGAAGATGGCCACGGATGAGGGTTCCCCTCTCCGGCAGGGTGCCGGAACAGGGTCCCGATTGGTTTTTGGTGGCTACAAAGGCTTGCGGCGGCGGAACTCCCGATCTATCTTCTGTTCTGGAAGTTTTAGGGTACGTAGGTATATATGGGTGAAAGGAGAACGTCGGTGGAGCTACGGGGGCCCCACGAGGCAGGGAGGCGTGCCCTCCCCCCTGGGGTCCAAGTCCATCAGGTGGGTTTCCTTCCAAAAATAACTTCTCCAGTTGATTTCGTTCCGTTTTGACTCCGTCTGATATTCCTTTTCCTCGAAACACTGAAATAGGCATAAAACAACAAATCTGGGCTGGGCCTCCGGTTAATAGGTTAGTCCCAAAAAATAATATAAAAGTGGATAATAAAGCCCAATATTGCCTAAAACAGTAGATAAAGTAGCATGGAGCAATCAAAAATTATAGATACGTTGGAGAAGTATCAAGCATCCCCAAGCTTAATTCCTGCTCGTCCTCGAGTAGGTAAATGATAAAAAAAGAATTTTTGATGCGGAGTGATACTTTGGCATAATTTCAATGTAAATCTTCTTAATTGTGATATGAATATTCAGATCCGAAAGATTCAAGACAAAAGTTCATATTGACATAAAATAATAATACTTCAAGCATACTAATCAAAATAATTATGTCTTCTCAAAATAACATGGCCAAAGAAAGTTTATCCCTACAAAAGCATATAGTTAGGCTATGCTTCATTTTCGTCACACAAAGATGTTCCCAACTTCTATACCGCCGATGACAAGCCAAGCAATTGTTTCATACTTAAATAATCTCAAACTTTTTCAACTTTCACGCAATACATGAGCATGAACCATGGATATAACACTATGGGTGGAATAGAATATGATGATGGGGATTGTGTGGAGAAGACAAAAAAGGAGAAAGTCTCACATTGACGAGGATAATCAACGGGCTATGGAGATGCCCATCAATTGATGTCAACATGAGGAGTAGGGATTGCCATGCAACGGATGCACTAGAGCTATGAATGCTCATCAAAATAAAACTAGTGGGTGTGCATCCAACTTGCTTGCTCACGAAGACCTAGGGCATTTGAGGAAGCCCATCGTTGGAATATACAAGCCAAGTTCTATAATGAAAGATTCCCACTAGTATATGAAAGTGACAACATATGACACTCACTATATGAAAAACATGGTGCTACTTTAAAGCACAATATATGAGACTCCCTATATGAAGAACATGGTGCTACTTTGAAGAACAATATATGAGACTCACTACGTGAAGAACAAGGTGCTACTTTGAAGCACAAGTGTGGAAGAAAAGGATAGTAGCATTGCCCCTTTTATTTTTTATTATTTTTTATTTTTTTTATTTTTTTTGGGACTTCTTTTTTTTCTTTGTCCTTTCTCTTTTTTTTGGGACAATGCTCTATTGAATGATGATCATCACACTTCTATTGATTACAACATAAGGATTACAACTCAAAACTAGAACAAGGTATGACTCTATATGAATGCCTCCGGCGGTGTACCGGGATGGTGCAATGAATCAAGAGTGACATGTATGAAAATAATGCATGGTGGCTTTGCCACGAATACGATGTCAACTACATGATCATGCAACGACAATATGACAAAAGTAATGTATGTCATAATAATGATGAACGGAAAGGTGGAAAGTTGCATGGCAATATATCTCGGAATGGCTATGGAAATGCCATAATAGGTAGGTATGGTGGCTGTTTTGAGGAAGATATAAGGAGGTTTATGTGTGATAGAGCGTATCGTATCACGGGTTTGGATGCACCGTGAAGTTTGCACCAACTCTCAAGGTGAGAAAGGGCAATGCACGCATCAAGAGGCTAGCAAAGGCGGAAAGGTAAAAGTGCGTATAATCCATGGACTCAACATTAGTCAAAAGAACTCATATACTTATTGCAAAAATTTAGAAGTCATCAAAATCAAATACTACGCGCATGCTCCTAGGGGATAGATTGGTAGGAAAAGACCATCGCTCGTCCCGACCGCCACTCATAAGTATGCACAAGCTGTACACTTCATGTTTCAAATTTGTTACACAACTTTAACCATACGTGCATGCTACGGGATTTGCTAACTTCAACACAAGCATTTCTCAAATTCACAACTACTCAACTAGCATGAATTTGATATTATCACCTCCATATCTCAAAACAATTATCAAGCATCAAACTTATCTTAGTATTCAACGCACTCAAAAGAAAGTTTCACATATCTTGAATACCAAGTATATTAACAGTAAGCAAATTACCATGCTATTAACGACTCTCAAAATAATCTAAGTGAAGCATGAGAGATCAAGTTTCTTTAAAACAAATCCACCACCGTGCTCTAAAAAATCTAAGTGAAGCACTCGAGCAAATGACAAACTACTCCGAAAGATATAAGTGAAGATCAATGAGTAGTCGAATAATTATGTAACTATGTGAAGACTCTCCCATTTAATAATTTCAGATCTTGATACTTTATTCAAACAGAAAAAAAGCTAAATAAAACTACAATGCAAGGATAGCACAACTCATGTGAAGAAGCAAAAACTTAGGTTCAACCGATACTAACCGATAGTTGTTGAAGAAGAAAGGTGGGATGCCTACCGGGGCATCCCCAAGCTTAGATGCTTGAGAATTCTTGAAATATTATCTTGGGGTGCCTTGGGCATCCCCAAGCTTGAACTTTTGTGTCTCCTTAATTCCTCTCATATCATGGTTTCTCTTTTTATCAAAAGCTTCATTCACAACAAACTCAACAAGAACTCGTGAGATAGGTTAGTATAAACCAATGCAAAACCTTATCATATTATACTGTAACAAATCACTAACATTATTATTAAACATTGCATACTAAATGCCTCTGTATATTTAATACTCCTATCCTCAAATAGAATCATTAAACAAGCAAACATATGCAAACAATGCAACCATAACAGCAATCTGCCAAAACAGTATAGTCTGTAAAGAATGCAAGATTCATCATACTTCCCTAACTCCAAAAATTATGTACTAAAATGCCCACTGTAATAAATTTATCAGAGCTTAATATGCAAAAAGATTCAACATTAGACCATTCTTTGACTTTTCTAGGGAATTTTTGCAACAGCGGTAAACTTTCAGTTTTCAAACAGCAACATGTATACTAGCAAAATAAGCATGGCAAAGGCTATCCTTGACTTTTTTTATTGAAACTAAAGATGCAAAACATTATTCTAACTAACAGCAAGCAAAAACTAGCAAAAGAAAATGACGCTCCAAGAAAAACACATATCATGTGGCGAATAAAAATATAGCTCCAAGTAAAGTTACCGATAGATTTAAGATTTAAAGAGGGATGCCTTCCGGGGCATCCCCAAGCTTAGTTGCTTGGTTATCCTTGAATATTACCTTGGGGTGCCTTGAGCATCCCCAAGCTTAGGCTCTTCCCACTCCTTATTCCATAGTCCATCGAATCCTTACCCAAAACTTGAAAACTTCAACCAGATAAACTCAAAACAAAACTCGTAAGCTCCGTTAGTATAAGAAAATAAAACAACCACTTAGGTACTGTAATGAACTCATTCTAAATTCATATTGGTGTATATCTACTGTATTCCAACTTCTCTATGGTTCATACCACTTAATACTAGCCATAGATGCATCAAAATAAGCAAACAACACAATGAAAACAGAATCTGTCAAAAACAGAACAGTCTGTAGTAATCTGTATCAAACGTATACTTCTGGAACCCCAAAAATTATGAAATAAATTTCTGGACCTGAGGAATTTGTCTATTAATCATCTGCAAAAATAATCAACCTAAAATCACTCTCCAGTTAAAAGTTATAGCTAATCTCGTGAGCGCTAAAGTTTCTGTTTTTTACAGCATGATCATAAAGACTTCACCCAAGTCTTCCCAAAGGTTCTACTTGGCACAAACACTAATTAAAACATGAAACCACATATAAACAGAACCAAAAATCAAGAAATTAAAATAAAATTGGGTTGCCTCCCAACAAGCGCTATCGTTTAACGCCCCTAGCTAGGCATGATGATTTTAATGATGCTCACATAAGAGATAAGAATTGAAACATAAAGAGAGCATCATGAAGAATATGACTAGCACATTTAAGTCTAACCCATTTCCTATGAATAGGATTTTGTTAGCAAACAACTTATGGGAACAATAATCAACAAGCATAGGAAGACAAAACAAGCATAACTTCAAAAATTTAAGCACATAGAGAGGAAACTTGATATTATTGCAATTCCTACAAGCATATGTTCCCCCTCATAATAATTTTCAGTAGCATCATGAATGAATTCAACAATATAACCAGCACCTAAAGCATTATTTTCATGATCTACTTGCATAGAAAATTTACTACTCTCCACATAAGCAAATTTCTTCTCATGAATAATAGTGGGAGCAAACTCAACAAAATAAATATCATGTGATTGAAAATTAAGATCAAGATGACAAGTTTCATGGTTATCATTATTCTTTAAAGCATACTTTCATCATAGATAGGAGGCATGCTTTCATCATAGTAAATTTGCTCATCAAAGCTTGGGGGACAAAAAATATCATCTTAATCAAACATAGTTTCCCCAAGCTTGTGGCTTTGCATATCATTAGCATCATGGATATTAAAGGAATTCATACTAACAACATTGCAATCTTGCTCATCATACAAAGATTTAGTGCCAAACATTTTATAAATTTCTTTTTCTAGCACTTTGGCACAATTTTCCTTTCCATCATACTCACGAAAGATATTAAAAAGGTGAAGCGTATGAGACAAACTCAACTCCATTTTTTTGTAGTTTTCTTTTATAAAATAAACTAGTGCTAAAACAAGAAACAAAAAGATTCGATTTCAAGATCTAAAGATATACCGTCAAGCACTCACCTCCCCGGCAACGGCGCCAGAAAAGAGCTTGATGTCTACTACACAACCTTCTTCTTGTAGATGTTGTTGGGCTGCAAGTGCACAGGTTTGTAGGACAGTAGCAAATTTCCCTCAAGTGGATGACCTAAGGTTTATCAATCAAGAGGAGGCATAGGATGAAGATGGTCTCTCTCAAACAACCCTGCAACCAAATAACAAAGAGTCTCTTGTGTCCCCAACACACCCAATACAATGGTAAATTGTATAGGTGCACTAGTTCGGCGAAGAGATGGTGATACAAGTGCAAAATAGATAGTAGATATAGGTATTTGTAATCTGAAATAATAAAAACAGCAAGGTAACTAATGATAAAAGTGAGCGTAAACGGTATTGAAATGATAGGAAACAAGGCCTAGGGTTCATACTTTCACTAGTGCAAGTTCTCTCAACAATAATAACATAGACAGATCATATAACAAGCCCTCAACATGCAACAAAGAGTCACTCCGAAGCCACTAATAGCGGAGAACAAACATAGAGATTATGGCAGGGTACGAAACCACCTCAAAGTTATTCTTTCCAATCAATCCGTTTGGGCTATTCCTATAAGTGTCACAAACAGCCCTAGAGTTTGTACTAGAATAACACCTTAAGACACAAATCAACCAAAACCCTAATGTCACCTAGATACTCCATTGTCACCTCAAGTATCCATGGGCATGATTATACGATATGCATCACACAATCTCAGATTCATCCAACCAACACAAAAGTATTTCAAAGAGTGCCCCAAAGTTTCTATCGGAGAGTCAAGAACGTGTGCCAACCCCTATGCATAGGTTCCCAATGTCACGAAACCCGCAAGTTGATCACCAAAACATACATCAAGTGGCACATGATATCCCATTGTCACCACAGATAATCACGGCAAGACATACATCAAGTGTTCTCATAAAAGACTCAATCCGATAAGATAACTTCAAAGGGGAAACTCAATTCATCACAAGAGAGTAGGGGGGAGAAACATCATGAGATCCAACTACAATAGCAAAGCTCGGGATACATCAAGATCGTGCCATAGAGGGAACACGAGAGAGAACACGAGAGAGAGAGAGATCAAACACATAGCTACTGGTACATACCCTCAGCCCCGAGGGTGAACTACTCCCTCCTCGTCATGGATAGCGTCGGGATGATGAAGATGGCCACGGATGAGGGTTCCCCCCTCAGGCAGGGTGCCGGAACAGGGTCCTGATTGGTTTTTGGTGGCTACAGAGGCTTTGCAGCGGCGGAACTCCCGATCTATCTTCTGTTCTAGAAGTTTTAGGGTACGTAGGTATATATGGGTGAAAGGAGAATGTCGGTGGAGCTACGGGGGCCCCACGAGGCAGGGGGTGCGCCCAGGGGGGGAGGGCGCGCCCCCACCCTCGTGGCCAGCTCCCGTATCTTCTGACATGGGGTCCAAGTCCATCAGGTGGGTTTCCTTCCAAAAATAACTTCTCCAGTTGATTTCGTTCCGTTTTGACTCCGTCTGATATTCCTTTTCCTCGAAACCTTTGAAATAGGCATAAAACAACAAATCTAGTCTGGGCCTCCGGTTAATATGTTAGTCCCAAAAAATAATATAAAAGTGGATAATAAAGCCCAATATTGCCCAAAACAGTAGATAAAGTAGCATGGAGCAATCAAAAATTATAGGTACGTTGGAGACGTATCACAATGACACTATCATCAGGAAGATTAACTCCCAGCTGAGTCAAGTGGTTATGGTACCCAGACATTCTGAGTATGTGTTCACTGACAGAACTATTCTCCTTCATTTTGTAGCTGTAGAACTTGTTGGAGACGTCGTATCTCTCAACTCGGGCATTTGCTTGAAATATTAACTTCAACTCTTGGAACATCTCATATGCTCCATGACGTTCAAAACGTCTTTGAGTCCCGATTCTAAGCCGTAAAGCATGGCACACTGAACTATCGAGTAGCCATCAACTTTGCTCTGCCAGACGTTCTTAACGTCATCAGTAGCATCTGCAGCAGGCCTGGCACCCAACGGTGCTTCCAAGACGTAATTCTTCTGTGCAGCAATGAGGAAAATCCTCAAGTTACGGACCCAATCCGTGTAGTTGCTGCATCATCTTTCAACTTAGCTTTCTCTAGGAACGCATTAAAATTCAAAGGAACGGTAGCACGGGCCATTGATCTACAATAACATAGACATGCAAAATAACTATCAGGACTAAGTTCATAATAAATTAAAGTTCAATTAATCATATTACTTAAGAACTCACACTTAGATATACATCCCTCTAGTCATATACCAGAAGATGGGCAGCAGAGGTGGGCTGAGGAGGGCTGCACCCACGAGGGTGCGCCCGGGCCTCCTGGCGCGCCCAGGTGGGTTATGCCCACCTGGTGGCCCTCCTCTGGTACTTATTTGCTCCAATATTCCATAAAAAATCCTCGGGGAGTTTCAGCTCATTTGGAGTTGTGCAGAATAGGTAGCTTGACGTAGCTTTTTCAGGTCCAGATTTCCAGCTGCTAGAATTCTCCCCCTTAGTGCATACCTTGCATATTATGAGAGAAAAAGCATTAGAATTACTCCAAAAAGCATTATTATACAATAAAACAACATAAATAACAGTAGGAAAACATGATGCAAAATGGACGTATCAGTGACAAATCCTAATCTTGATCTATGCCAACCCAACAAACACCTTCGGAGACACCTGTAGAGCATCTTTATAATCACCCATTTACGTTGTGACGTTTGATAGCACACAAGGTGTCCCTCCGGCATTCGGGAGTTGCATAATCTCATAGTCTGAGGAACATGTATAAGTCATGAAGAAAGCAGTAGCAATGAAACTGTAACGATCATAATGCTAAGCTAACGGATGGGTCATGTCCACCACATCATTCTCCTAATGATGTGATCCTGTTTATCAAATGACAACACATGTCTATGGTTAGGAAACATAACCATATTTAATTAACGAGCTACAAAGTTTCCATTTGATACCAGTGCATACTTAGTATAGATCTGATGCCTGCGAGTAATTTGGATGAGTACTCACGGTTGATTTGCTACCCCTTTTCCCCCCTTCTTACTTCTTTCCGGTTGTTGCAACCAGATGGCGGGTCCCAGGAGCCTGATGCTACCCTCGACAACTACTACTACCCGGAGGGTGCCTACTACTACGTGGAGGCCGCCACTAGTAGAAAAAGGGCCTAATGTTCAACTCTTTAGTCGCGGTTTGTAATAGAATCGACACTAATGTGACCATTTGTGCCGGTTCAAACGGCTAGTGGACGGCTCTCATTAGTACCGGTTCGTGGCGAACCTTTAGTACCGGTTCGTGCCACGAACCAGTACTAAAGATGTGGTGGCAGGCTGGCGTCAGGCTGCAGCCCCACCATGACCTATAGTACCGGTTCATGCCACGAACCGGGACTAGAAGTTCACCTTTAGTCCCGGTTTGTGTAACCAACTCGGACTAAAGATATCACTATATATAGTGTTTCTTCCAGCCCGAGCCGAAGTGCTCTGTTTTTTCCCTCCTCTCTGTTTTCTTCCCCTCTTGCTCGAGCTCACCTCCATTTTTGCCAAAATTTTCCAACATTTGAAGGCACCCCATCCATCCAAGTGATCACAAAGGTTAGCAACTTTCTCCTTTCATCTCTCATTTCTAGATTATCTCTTGCAATGCTCTATAACACTACAAAAAAAAAGACACATCCGTGACATTTTGGGCCGAAAGTATTTTTTTTCTGTCATACATATGACACTTCTATGACGATAATTGTGACAAAACCCGGTATCATCATAGATGTGGTGGGCTCCTACTTCTATGACAAAAAATCATGATAGAAAATGGGCTTTTCGTCCTGGGCGGGCCGGAGACGCAGCTGCATGACATTCTTTGGGCCGTCCATGACGGAAAAAACCGTGGTAGAAGCGAGGGCGAGGAAAATTTCGGGGAGTTCCCGGTTACGGTGGGCAGCCGAGGGCCGATCGATGCACGTTTCTCTCATACACGTACGCGCGTGTGTGCGAGGCGTTGGCTCTAACTGAACCCAAGTGAGGCGTTGGGCTCAAACTGAACCCAAGCGATTACCGCTGCAGGCTTACGGCGTACATCGAACCCGAGCGATCGATCGGTGGCTGTTAACTGAACCCGGTCGAGCGATTCCTTCGCTACTGCTGCTAACTAAAGCCGATCGATGCTGCCTCTCTGGATGAACAGTGAGCGTTGCGGGCAGTAGACGGTGGAGGGGTGCCCGTGGAGGGGTGGTTGAGCAGTATCCGGTGGAGTAGCGCGCGATGGAGGCTGGATGAATAGGAGCCCGTGGAGGGTGGAGGAGGTCGACGGTAGCCCGTGGAGGCTGGAGGAGGTCGACGGTGGAGATGAACAGTATCCCGTGAAGTCCCGTTTTGCGGTACGCCACATACCTCCTCATGAAAAGGACCCCCGTTTCGACCGTAGCGCTCCAACACAAGTCCGTTTCATCCGTTTTGTGGTATGCCACACCCCTCCCGATCAACAGGACCCCCGTTTCGACCGTAGGAGGTCCGTTTCGTCTGCTTTTGGCACGCCACACCCTCCCGATCAACAGGACCCCTGCTTTCGACCGTATGAGGTCCGCTCTCCGCTTTTGCGGTACGCCACACCCTCCCGATGAACAGGATCCCGCTTTTGAACGTGGCCGGTCGAACACAAGGCCGCTTCCTCCGCTCGTGGTACGCCAGCCTCGCTTCCATCGCTGTTACATCCAAGCCCTCCCGATGAACACGACGATGCATTCCGTTCCGACCAAGCCGGTTGGCTCCCCATGAACACGACGACGATGCTGTTTCTCCGTTCCGACCCAGCCATGTACACGGGCCCTGGCCATACGTATGCGCGAATAGGCGTTCGAGACCCTACCCGTATGTACGTATGTGGCCGTATTTTCTTTCTTGCACCCTGGCCACTTTACGTACGTGTACATGCTACGTGCGCGCCTCTACTACGACACGTGGGCGCCTCTACAACGACCACTATGTACGTACACGTTCCAAAATGACAATGCTACGCATGCTTCGACCAGGCGGGTCCCGACTGTCAGGCACTTCCTTGCCTGCGAAGATGTAGCTAGTGGGTCCCAGCAGTCAGGGGGGTGAATCGTTTTTTTTGCCCGGACACACTTCCTTGCGTGCAAAGATGTAGCTGGTGGGTCCCAGAAGTCAGGGGCGAATCTTTTTTTTTGCCCGGACGCACTTCCTTGCGTGCGAAGGTGTAGCTGGTGGGTCCCAGCAGTCAGGGGGGAAACGTTTTTTTCACGAAATACGGTGGCCCGTCCGGTGTGTCCCTGCTGTCAGGTGGAGGAATCATTATTTTCCGCATAATAAGGAGGCACTTCCTTGCTACAGCCGTGGACCCAGCTGTCAGCCTCTCCACGTATAGTCCACGTCCGATGGAAGTCGTTCCTTGACCACGTTGACCACGCCGCGTCGGGAGCACCACGGCGGTGGACGACGGCGAGGCCTAGGAAGGGGACGACTCGGAGCTGGGGAAGACGCGGCAGTGGAAGCCCTCGCGGAGAGGAGTACGAGGGTTCACTGGTTTGGCTCCGGTGTGAGGCTGCCGTCGCTGCAGGGCCTGGCCAGCGGTGGGAATAGTAGGGGGCGGTGAGGCCTCCACTGCAGCACAGCCGGCCACGGGAGGTAGGAGCATGCGGCACGACCGGCGCTGCTTTGGGCGGCTGGAGCAACAAGACCAGAGGTTGAAGAAGCACTACGGCCGTTGGATGGACATCGTACGGTCACTGGAGCTAGAATCATTCATATTGACTAAAGTTGACAAAGGCCCCCGTCCCAGTCAACTTAGTAGGCCCATAAGTTAGCCTCCCACCATGGTGGATCGCAGCTAGCAGGGGGAGTATTCATTTTTTTTGTGCGTAATAAGGAGGCACTTTCGGTGGGTCCGAGCTGATAGCGGGGAAACGTATTTTCGTGAAATACGGTGGCCTGTCCGGTGGGTCCCAGCAGTTAGGGGGGAAACGTTTTTTTCGCGAAATAAGGTGGCCCGTCCGATGGGTCCCTGCTGTCAGGTGGAGGAATAATTATTTTTCGCATAATAAGGAGGCACTTCCTTGCGGCCGCCTGGACCCAGCTGTCAGCCTCTCCACGTACAGTACTCTTCTGATGGAAGTCGGTCGTTGACCATGTTGACCACGCCGCACCGAGAGCACCAGGGCGGTGGACGACGGCAAGGCCTAGGAAGGGGACGACGTGGAGCCGGGGAAGACACAGCAGTGGAAGCCCGCGCGGAGAGGAGTACGAGGGTTCACTGGTTCGGCTGCGGTGTGAGGCTGCCATCGCCGCAGAATAACAGGGGGTGTGGGTGAGTAGAGGGATGGCCTGGCCAGCGGTGGGAGTAGTACGGGGCGGTGAGGCCTCCGCGGCATCACAGCCGGCCACGGGAGGCAGGAGCATGCGGCACGACCGGCGCTGCTTTGGGCGGTTGGAGCAAGAAGACCAGAGGTTGAAGAAGCACTACGGCCGTTGGATGGACATCGTACGATCACTGCAGCTAGAATCGTTTATATCGACTAAGTTGACAAAGCCCTTGGTACGCGTCAACTTAGTAGGCCCACAGCTCGGATTTGGTAGAGAACATATAGCTCATTTGCGATTTGTAAGAATGTACAACGCATTTTTTAATTCTAATGGAATTTACTACAACCCATTTACAGTTTGTTAAAAGTACATCCCAACTTCTAGCTAGGACAACGATTAATAATTTCAAACAACCGCTCAAAACAGAATTCAAAAAAAATTTCCACATTTTGATGGGATCCGAAATATTTTTATCCGAAATTTCTAGTCAGGTTAAATATAATTTCAAAATAAAGTTGTATTACGTTAAAATCCAACGAAATATTGCGCGCGCAACAAGTAATGAAATTAAAAATTTCAAATTCCAAATATATATATTTTTAAACTAATTACGCTTTTGGTGCATAGTTACTGCCCAGTTATTATAATTACATCCCATTTATCATTTCTTAAAGTCCATTTTCTTGTTAAGCCTAATGCATACCTCCTAGGAAAGTTTGCAGCCCAGCGAGGCGGAGAATAACAAGTTGACCCGGATATTGTGTACAACTGTCGGCCCAGTTGCATTGCTGATGTTGAAAAAAAAAGACCTGTGTAGTACAGTACAACCTTACATGGCTACTCAGCCCACATTTAGCGACACCGGAAAGGCCCAAACAAGGCTTCTGTACAACTTTTTGAAGTCACTGAGCTCAATTAATAACTTAAGAAAAAAGTTAGATTACAGTGGAACCTAATTAAAAGCTATCACGAGCAAATAAATAATTCAACGGGTCCCACTTGTGCGTCTGCGTGCATGTGTCCGTGCGTGTGTGTGTGTGTGTGTGTGTGTGAGAGAGAGAGAGAGAGAGAGAGAGAGAGATAGAGATAGAGACCCATCGGTCGATGCTCGTAAATACCTCTTTCAACCATATGCATTGCTGATGCTCAGTAAAAACTTATATAATTGACACAATCATATAGAACATCATAGCACACTGAACTTGCATACAAAAATTTCACGCAAGCGGCACAATCAGGATGGAAGCAGTGGATTGCTACGGGTAGGGCTATGTTGAAACCAAAAAAGTCGTACATAACGGTTCATCGTCTTTATCAATGACGAGGAAATATCTTGAATGCTGTGCAAAGAAAACAAACAGACAACACAATAAGTTATGCTAGCACATTAAGTTGACGTACAACCCTTTCTAAAAAAAGTTCAGGTACAAAATTAGAACAGGTCACAATCAAATGTACCGGTATATCAGTGCTTCACACCCATAGCTCGGATTTAACTCGTATCTGACAAGATTCAGTTGTTACCTCAAATTAGAGCACATCCAGGCAGCCAGCCCTGCCTCTTCTCCCAAAGAAGCAGTGGCCTCCGCCGCGCGATGGAGTAGGCCCTGTGCCATCCATCGTTCCGAGCAACATGGGGAAAGTCTGACGTTGACTCCTGTAATGGACGTCGTCGATGGACCCTGGCACCAGCGGCGACGGCAGGACTTCGATTGATGGATTGACCACTTCTTCGACATGCACGAACACTCGATACAGGTACATCCATAACGTGGTCCGCGGCGGCCTTGGTGGCGATGAATAGTACAACCCCGGTTCCTGCACCGGTATCTCAACACCAATCATCTTCGGTATGGTGGAGGGCTTCTTCATCCATGCCATAACCGCCGAGCCCAGCTATGCGGAGGAACAAACATACTTACGAGCTCACCTCCTAGGTCGTTGATAAGCTCGTTCTTGGACTAGCTGTTCCAAGCACGTCGAGGCATGCCGTGGAAGGTAAGCTTTGTTAAAAACTCAATCTCAGAGGGCACCGAGCCCCATCCTGGGTGCCACCGATCAAAGCTCACCAGCGCGCCATCGCAGAACAAACATCGGGAAGATTCGAACACACGACTGTAGTTGAAAGTTGTCCGGAACCTGACGAAGAAATCAGCCGGTGGCGGACAGACTTTGACGAGCAAGTCACTTATTTGGATGTCGTGGGCAATGCCAAGAGCTTTGACAAGGTCGTCCTGCAAGACGGGAGGCCGGTCGCCGTTGATGGTTACCATCAGCACTTTGTCGGCAAATTGGTCGTCAAGCGCCGCCATGCCACTGTTGAGCGACAGCACGCAGCGACCGAAGGCAGGACGGACCTCAGGATCTCCAGCTCGGAGATCCGCGTTGACCGGCGACATGATAGTGCACTTGAGTACAGGGAGTACAGGAGGGGGATTTGGGGGAACTGGAGTAGGAATCGAGATTTCAGAGGTGGGGGAACTAAACTAGTGATAAAACAAGAAACAAAAAGATTCGATTGCAAGATCCAAAGGTATACCTTCAAGCACTCACCTCCCCGGCAACGGCGCCAGAAAAGAGCTTAGTTGACGGGGTGTGAGTGCAGCTTACCTTGCCTCCCCGACAACGGCACCAGAAAAGAGCTTGATGTCTACTACACAACCTTCTTCTTGTAGACGTTGTTGGGCCTGCAAGTGCACATGTTTATAGGACAATAGCAAATTTCCCTCAAGTGGACGACCTAAGGTTTATCAATCTGTGGGAGGCGTAGGATGAAGATGGTCTCTCTCAAGCAACCCTGCAACCAAATAACAAAGAGTCTCTTGTGTCCCCAACACAGCCAATACAATGGTAAATTGTATAGGTGCACTAGTTCGGCGAAGAGATGGTGATACAAGTGCAATATGGATGGTAGATATAGGTTTTTGTAATCTGAAATTATAAAACCAGCAAGGTAACTAATGATAAAAATTGAGCGTAAATGGTATTGCAATGATAGGAAACAAGGCCTAGGGTTCATATACTTTCACTAGTGCAATTTCTCTCAACAATAATAACATAGATAGATCATATAACAATCCCTCAACATGCAACAAAGAGTCACTCCAAAGCCACTAATAGCGGAGAACAAACGAAGAGATTATGGTAGGGTACGGAACCACCTCAAAGTTATTCTTTCAGATCAATCTATTCAAGAGTTCATACTAGAATAACACCTTAAGACACAAATCAACCAAAACCCTAATGTCACCTAGATACTCCATTGTCACCTCAAGTATCCGTGTGCATGATTATATGATATGCATCACACAATCTCAGATTCATCTATTCAACCAACACAAAGTACTTCAAGAGTGCCCCAAAGTTTCTACCGGAGAGTCGAGATGAAAACGTGTGCCAACCCCTATGCATAGGTTCATGGGCGGAACCCGCAAGTTGATCACCAAAACATACATCAAGTGGCACGTGATATCCCATTGTCACCACATATAAACACGGCAAGACATACATCAAGTGTTCCCAAATCATTAAAGACTCAATCCGACAAAATAACTTCAAAGGGAAAACTCAATTCATCACAAGAGAATAGAGGGGGAGAAACATCATAAGATCCAACTATAATAGCAAAGCTCGCGATACATCAAGATCGTGCCATAGAGAGAACACGAGAGAGAGAGATCAAACACATAGCGACTGGTACATACCCTCAACCCCGAGGGTGAACTACTCCCTCCTCGTCATGGAGAGCACCGGGATGATGAAGATGGCCATTGGTGATGGATTCCTCCTCGTGGTGCTTGAACGGGCTCTGAGAGGTTTTTGGTGGCTACAGAGGCTTGCGGCGGCGGAACTCCCGATCTATCTTCGTCTTTGATGTTTTTAGGGTACATGGACTTATATAGGCGAAATAAGTCGGTCGGGGGAGCCTCGAGGGGCCGAGGAGACAGGGGGGCGCGTCGGGGGGGTGGGTGCGCCGTCCTATCTCCTGGATGTGAAGTCATTACGCCCCATGGGATAAGCAAATGAGACATATATAATTTTAGATTTATGACAATCAACTCATCCAACAATTTACTCATAGGATATAAGTGAAGCACACGAGTAAATGAAAAACTACTCCAAGAAGATATAAATGAAGATCAAAGAGTAGCTAAATAGTTAGGTAACTACGTGAAGACTTTCTTTCATTTAAGAATTTCAGATCTTGGTATTGTATTCAAGGTAGCAAGCAAAACAAAATAAAATGGCATTGCAAGGATAGCACAACTCATGTGAAGAAGCAAAAACTTAGGCTCAACCGATACTAACCGATACTTGTTGAAGAAGAAAGGTGGGATGCCTAACGGGGCATCCCCAAGCTTAGATGCTTGAGACTTCTTGGAATATTATCTTGTGGTGCCTTGGGAATCCCCAAGCTTGAGCTTTTGTGTCTCCTTAATTCCTTTCATATCATGGTTTCTCTATTTCTCAAAAGCTTCATCCACACTAAACTCAACAAGAACTCGTGAGATAGGTTAGTATAAACCAATGCAAAACCTTATCATTTTCTACTGTAACAAATCACTAAAATTATTATTCAACCTTGCATACTAAATTTCTCTGCATATTTAACACTCCTATCCTCAAATAGAATCATTAAAAAAGCAAACAAATGCAAACAATGCAAACATAACAGCAATCTGTCAAAACAGTACAGTCTGTAAAGAATGCAAGATTCATCATACTTCCCTAACTCCAAAAATTATAAGAAAAATATTATACTGTAGAAGATTTATCAGATCTCATTATGCAAAAGGTTTCAACATTACACCATTCTCTGACTTTTCTAGGGAATTTTTGCAACAGCGGTAAACTTTCTGTTTTCAAACAGCAACACGTATACTAGCAAAATAAGCATGGTAAAGGCTATCCTTGACTTCTTTATTGAAAATAAAGATGCAAAACATTATTCTAAATAACAGCAAGCAAATACTAACAAAAGAAAATAACTCTCCAAGCAAAACACATATCATGTGGTGAATAAAAATATAGCTGCAAGTAAAGTTACCGATAGACGAAGACAAAAGAGGGGATGCCTTCCGGGGCATCCCCAAGCTTAGTTGCTTGGTTATCCTTGGTGTCAGGCTGCAGCCCCACCATGACCTATAGTACCGGTTCATGCCACGAACCGGGACTAGAAGTTCACCTTTAGTCCCGGTTTGTGTAACCAACTCGGACTAAAGATATCACTATATATAGTGCTTCTTCCAGCCCGAGCCGAAGCGCTCTGTTTTTTTCCCTCCTCTCTGTTTTCTTCCCCTCTTGCTCGAGCTCACCTCTATTTTTGCCAAAATTTTCCAACATTTGAAGGCACCCCATCCATCCAAGTGATCACAAAGGTTAGCAACTTTCTCCTTTCATCTCTCATTTCTAGATTATCTCTTGCAATGCTCTATAACACTACAAAAAAAGACACATCCGTGACATTTTGGGCCGAAAGAATTTTTTTCTGTCATACATATGACACTTCTATGACGATAATTGTGACAAAACCCGGTATCATCATAGATGTGGTGGGCTCCTACTTCTATGACAAAAAATCATGATAGAAAATGGGCTTTTCGTCCTGGGCGGGCCGGAGACGCAGTTGCATGAAATTCTTTGGGCCGTCCATGACGGAAAAACCGTGGTAGAAGCGAGGGCGAGGAAAATTTCGGGGAGTTCCCGGTTACGGTGGGCATTCGAGGGCCGATCGATGCGCGTTTCTCTCATATACGTACGCGCGTGTGTGCGAGGCGTTGGCTCTAACTGAACCCGAGTGAGGCGTTGGGCTCAAACTGAACCCGAGCGATTGCACTGCAGGCTACGCATTACTAAACCCGAGCGATCGATCGGTGGCTGTTAACTGAACTCGATCGAGCGATTCCTTTGCTACTACTGCTAACTGTAGCCGATCGATGCTGCCTCTCTGGATGAACAGTGAGCGTTATGCTGCTGGGGGTTTGGATGAACGGAGCGGTGGCGTTGCCTCTGGATGAACAGGACCCCATGGTGTGGAGGGCTAGATGAACAGTAGACGGTGGAGGGGTGCCCGTGGAGGGGTGGTTGAACAGTATCCGGTGGAGTAGCGCGCGGTGGAGGCTGGATGAATAGGAGCCCGTGGAGGGTGGAGGAGGTCGACGGTAGCCCGTGGAGGCCGGAGGAGGTCGATGATGGAGATGAACAGTATCCCGTGGAGTCCCGTTTTGCGGCACGCCACATCCCTCCCGATGAAAAGGACCCCCGTTTCGACCGTAGCGCTCCAACACAAGTCCGTTTCGTCCGTTTTGTGGTACACCACACCCCTCCCGATCAACAGGACCCCCGTTTCGACCGTAGGAGGTCCGTTTCGTCCATTTTGCGGTACGCCACACCCCTCCCGATCAACAGGACCCCCGTTTCGACCGTAGGAGGTCCGTCTCCTCCGTTTTGCGGTACGCCACACCCCTCCCGATGAACAGGATTCCGTTTTGAACGTGGCCGGTCGAACACAAGGCCGTTTCCTCCGTTCTGCAGTACGCCAGGCCTCGTTTCCATCGCCTGTTCCGTCCAAGCCCTCCCGATGAACACGACGATGCATTCCGTTCCGACCAAGCCGGTTGGCTCCCCATGAACACGACGACGACGCTGTTTCTCCATTCCGACCAGCCATGTACACGAGCCCTAGCCGTACGTATGCGCGAGTAGGCGTTCGAGACCCTACCCGTATGTACGTACGTGGCCGTATTTTCTTTCTTGCACCTTGGCCAATTTACGTATGTGTACATGCTACGTGCGCGCCTCTACTACGACACGTGCGCGCCTCTACAACGACCACCATGTACGTACACGTTCCAAAATGACAATGCTACGCACGCTTCGACCAGGCGGGTCCCGACTGCCAGGCACTTCCTTGCCTGCGAAGATGTAGCTAGTGGGTCCCAGCAGTCAGGGGGGCGAATCGTTTTTTGCCCGGACGCACTTCTTTGCGTGCAAAGATGTAGCTGGTAGGTCCCAGAAGTCAGGGGGGTGAATCGTTTTGTTTTTTTTGCCCGGACGCACTTCCTTGCATGCGAAGGTGTAGCTGGTGGGTCCCAGCAGTCAGGGGGGAAACGTTTTTTTCGCGAAATACGGTGGCCCGTCCGGTGGGTCCCTGCTGTCAGGTGGAGGAATCATTATTTTCCGCGTAATAAGGAGGCACTTCCTTGCTGCCGCCGTGGACCCAGCTGTCAGCCTCTCCACGTATAGTCCACGTCCGATGGAAGTCGTTCCTTGACCACGTTGACCACGCCGCGCCGAGAGCACCACGGCGGTGGACGACGGCGAGGCCTAGGAAGGGGATGACTCGGAGCTGGGGAAGACGCGGCAGTGGAAGCCCTCGCGGAGAGGAGTACGAGGGTCCACTGGTTTGGCTGCGGTGTGAGGCTGCCGTCGCTGCAGGGCCTAGCCAGCGGTGGGAATAGTAGGGGGCGGTGAGGCCTCCGCGGCAGCACAGCCGGCCATGGGAGGCAGGAGCATGCGGCACGACCGGCGCTGCTTTGGGCGGCTGGAGCAACAAGACCAGAGGTTGAAGAAGCACTACGGCCGTTGGATGGACATCGTACGGTCACTGGAGCTAGAATCATTCATATTGAGTAAAGTTGACAAAGGTCCCCGTCCCAGTCAACTTAGTAGGCCCATAAGTTAGCCTCCCACCATGGTGGATCCCAGCTAGCAGGGGGAGTATTCATTTTTTTGTGCGTAATAAGGAGGCACTTTCGGTGGGTCCGAGCTGACAGCGGGGGACGAAGCATAGAGTCCGGCTATCCGGATACCCCCTAATCCCACTACTAGGAAAAGGGCTATAGATGGAATGGACACTAATGGCGCACCTGTCATGTGGTGCGCCACTACTATATAGCAGTGGCGCACCATGTGCTGGTGCTCCATTAGTGTGTAAGACACTAATGGCGCACCAGGCACATGGTGCGCCACTAGTAACAATTTTTTTATTTTTCCAAACATACTAATGGCGCATCAAGGCACGGTGCACCACTACTATTGTTTTTTTATTCTTTTTTTTGCAAAACTTCTAATGGCGCACCAGCAGCAGGTGCGCCATTAGTAACTAGGGTTACTAATGGCGCATTTGCAGGTGGTGCGTCATTAGTAACCTGGGACCAACAAGATATTTTGGACAGCCCACCTACCCACTCACTTTCCCCACTTCATTCTCCACCTCCTCCTCCAAGCTTGTCTCGGCTGCCTCCTCCTCCTCACCTCATTTGCACAATAGATTCATCCAAATTAAGTGGTTAAATTGCCTTTTTTTGATAGGTAAGCAAGGGGGGAAGCTATCTTTATGTTGTTCTCCCTCTCCAACAACGTGCACATACACTTTTTGTGGCCTTGCTAGATCTATGTATGTTCGTGGTGTTGCATATGTTTGTGGTGTTGCATATATGTTTGTGTTTGCAGGTACCGGTATTTGAAATGCAATAGTTGCCAATATTTTGCCGTTGGCGCGAAAATATTATGTTGGGCGCGAGCACTGATGGAGTCAATCCGTTTGGCAGCCAGAGAAGCACACATAGCACCTGGCCTGTGTTTGTGTGGATGTACAACCTTCCCCCCTGGTTGTGCATGAAGAGGAAGTACATTCACATGAGTGTGCTAATTGAAGGGCCGAAACAACCAGGGAACGACATTAATCTGTATCTGGGGCTGCTGAAAGAGGAGCTAGACACGCTGTGGAAAACGCCAGCCAATACGTGGGACGCCGCAGAGAAAGAATATTTCCCTATGAGAGCCGCACTGCTCACGACGGTGCACGACTATCTTGGTTACGGATATCTCGCGGGGCAGGTGGTCCACGGATTTTCTGGATGCGTCAGGTGCATGGATGACACAACGTATCGCCAGCTAGATAGAGATCCCGGGTCTTCGAAAACCGTGTGCATGGGACATCGAAGGTGGCTTCGCGATGATGACCCGTGGAGGAAACGCAAGGATCTGTTCGATGGTGAAACCGAACCCCGAAGACGCCCGCGTACGAGGAGCGGCGAGGAAATAGACCAGCTGTTGAAAAATTGGAAAGATTGCCCACTGCCGAGAAAGAAGCAAAAGGCACCAGAGCCGAGAAAGAAGTGAAAGACGCCAGAGCCGCTGCTGAAGGTATGGAAAACGAGGTCTGTTTTCTGGGACTTGCCGTACTGGAAGATCCACCATGTGCCTCACAGCCTTGATGTCATGCATATCACGAAGAACGTGTGCGAGAGTCTGCTTGGTACCCTGCTCAACATGCCAGAGAGGACCAAAGATGGGCGAAAAGCAAGGGCAGACTTGAAATCAATGGGCATCAGGGAGGAGCTTCACGCTAATGATGATGATGACGATGAGGCGAAGTAGGACATGGAAAGTCGTCGCAAAGGCAAAAAGGCCAAGAAGACCGGAAATGACTACCCTCTCGCATGCTTCACTCTAAGTCAGGAGGAGATCGAGCAATTTTCACCTGCCTCGTAGGAGTAAAACTTCCTTACGGTTACGCGGGGAAGATAAGCAGATACCTAGACCCAGCAAAGTAGAAGTTCAGCGGGATGAAGTCTCACGACTGTCACGTGCTGATGATGCAGATACTTCTAGTTATAATCCGTGGGATCATGGACGCGCACGTCCGTGAAACGCTATTTGGCCTATGCAACTTTTTCGACGTCATCTCTCGGAAGTCGGTTGGCGTGAGGCAACTCAGAAGGCTGCAGGAAGAGATCATGGTGATACTATGCGAGCTTGAGATGTACTTCCCGCGCGCATTCTTCGATGTTATGGTGCATCTGCTGGTCCATACCGTGGAGGATATCATCCAACTCGGGCCGACGTTCCTGCATAGCATGATGCCGTTCGAAAGGATGAATGGTGTCATCAAAGGATACGTTCGCAACATGTCATGTCCAGAGGGAAGTATAGCTGGGCTTCGAATCAAGAGTGCATCTCCTACTGCATGAATTATGTAGGCATCGAGGACCCCGTTGGTCTGCCCGTCAGCAGGCACCTCGGCAGGCTCGCTGGATGGGGTCACCATGAGGGTCGCCGTGAAATGGATGTCGACTTCGAGGGTTGACTCGCCGACTTTGAAAGAGCAAACCTAGTCGCGCTACAACACATAGACGTGGTCGATCCTTGGGTGGTAGAGCACAAAACCTTTATTGAGAAGACATACAATGACCGAGGCCAACAGAGGACGGACGGAGATATAATCAAAGAGCACAACTCATGTTTCACGCGTTGGTTCAAGCAGAAGCTTCTGTCGTACCCTTTTACATGAGGATTCTTCCGTGGAAGAACAACTCATATTCACCTTGTCATGTAGGCCCAGCACAACCTCGATGACCTATGAGGCGCATTTATATCAACGGCTACACATTCTACACCGAGGACAAGGACATGAAGAGCGATGGTTATCAGAACTCCGGGGTAACGATGGAATCCTACACCGGTAACGACAAGGACAGATACTACGGAAGCATCGAGGAGATCTGGGAGCTGAGCTACGCTGGAGAGAAGGTCCCGATGTTCCGTGTCAGATGGGCCAAGAGCGTCATAAAATAAGACCGGTATTTCACCACCATGGTTATACCCGAAGCTAAATCCAAGACCACGGGCGCAAACGTCACCGCGAAAAATGAGCCATAGGTACTGGCTTCCCAAGTGGACCAATGCTTCTTCATTACCGACCCGCCAAAGCCCAGTCGTGTTGTCGTGAGGAGAGGCAAAAGGAAGATCATCGGAATGGATGGAGTCGCCAATGAGCAAGACTTCGACAAGTACGGGCGACGAAGATGGAACATGACGACGATTTATGAAGTATCAACATACACCACAAGAAGAAGCAGGACCACCCTACCTAAAGGACGTCCGTTCAAGAGAAGAACTCCATTTACAAAAAATAAGGGCAAGAAGATTGTGCACAGATAGCTAGCTAAGATCGGTTGTATTTAAATTGTAGCCTTCATTTCTCGATTGTATTTCATGGGTACTTTTTGAACTCATGAATGTTTTTCAATTTCATGGACACTCGATCTCGATCCCCCTCCATCTCGATCGCTATCCCACCTCGCCAGATCCGGTCCCCCTCGCCGCCGAGCACCCCCCGCACCATCTCCCCGCTCCACCGGCCGCCGCCACCCCGCACCTCCCCCCACTCCACCGCCACGACCCACAGCACCCTCCCCCGCTCCACCGGCCGCCGTCGCCGACCCCCGGCCCGCACCCTCCCTCACTCCACCGTCGCCGACGACCCACCGCATCCTCCCCCGCACCACCGGCCGCGCCGCCAAACCCCAGCTCGCACCTCCCCACTCCACCGCCCATGACCCCCGCACCCTCTCCCCGCACCTCCCGGCCCACTCCACCGTCACAAATGAATGCAACTAAAATTGCAAAAAAAAAAACAAATTTGATTATATTTTGAAATAACAAATTTGATGATATTTTCAAATAATAAATTTGATGACATTTTTTCATATTCATAGATATTTTCAAATAACAAATTTGATGATATTTTTTAAAAAATTATTACTGTTTTTATAAAAAAATATTACTGTTATGGTTTAAACAAGTTTGAACATATTTAAACACAAATAAATATCAAACAACATTTTAAATGCATAAAAGCAAAAATTGGGGAGCTTGGGAATCGAACCCAGGACCTCCAACTCCTAGTGTGTGTGCTGCGCTCTGACCAATCGGGCTAGTGGGCATGTTCTGATGGAGATAGGGTTAGGTGGAATATAACCTGACCAGTCAGGCTAGTAATTAAAACAAAATTCTAATGGCACACCAGGAGGAGGTGCGCCATTAGAATCGTCAGACTTATAGGCGCACTAGGGAGGTGCGCCATTGCTAACCCTCCCCCACTCCACCTATTCCCCTCGCACTGTGGCCTCCCTCCCTCCCTCGCCAGATCCCCCACTTGACCCCAACCTTACGCCGCCGCCCCCTTTCTCTGCCCCCTCCATCCGCCATGCCTACACGCCGTCGGCGACGCTGCCGCCGCTGTGGTCTTGCGCTGCCCCGACGCCGCCGCCCCGACCCCCGCGGGACTCCACCCCCGCCGCCCCGCGCCCCGAGCAGGATCGGCCGAGCCAGGCCGCCCGCCTCCTCACCTCTCCTCCACCCACCGACGAGCGAGGGCCGCCACCGGCCCCAGCAGCAGCCGTGACAGCGGCCCCGACGCGCCCACCCCGCCTGCCCCTGCCATCCTCCATCACCGGCCCCTGCTCTCCTTCGACCGCGGCGAGCAAGGACCCGGACGAGCTCGGACCCCGACCCCGACCCCTTCGCCGACCTCGACCCCGACCCCTCCGTGACACTGTACCTCTCCTCCTTCCTCCTCCCTCCCTGTCTCCACCATTCCCCATTCCCTCCCTCCCTCCCCTCGACCGTGGCAGTGTAGGTCATCTGACCGTTGGCAATTTGTTCCATGTATAACCATTGATTATGCCTTTGAGGCAGTTAGTTAACCTCTCACCTATGTTCATGCAGGGATATTATTCTTGGAAAAGCCACTGTTGGTGACGGAATAGAAAGATAAGTAGGTACCTATCTTCAGTCCCAATCTAACAGGGTAGTCCATGGATTCAAACTAGCTAAAGGAGATTCAAACTGCCGAACCTTTAGGTTAACAACTCAACACAAACCAATCCCTGAAAGCAAAAACTCAACACAAACCAAGTGCATTATTTTTGTGACTTTTTTCATGTTTGCAGAACCAATATTTTTGTGCCAACAATCAGTTTACTCCCTCATGCCAACAACCACTCATTTTTCAGTTAACTCCTTAAAATTCAGATCATATTTTGATTGTCAACAATAGTGGACTTTTAAGGCTTTTTTAGAGGCAATACTAGTGGATATTAGGCCTTTTTACAGGCAATAATAGTGGAATTTTAGGCTTTTTTGGAGGAGTGTGTTTCATGCTGGCCTACAGTGATGAATTAGTCAGAATTGTGTATGATTGTGCCTAAAGTAGATAATCTAAAGATACTAACAAAATAATTAGGGGAGCATGTGTGAATCTAAAGTATATTGTCAACTTCCAACATTTGCTCTGTTGTCCATGTGGTTGGAGCAATGAAGTTGAGTGTGTCATTCTTGCTATGGTTATGTAAGAGAAATGCTCTGCCTTGCTAATTTTACCATGAGATTTGGGGTAATCAGCTAGTTCTGGTCAAAGCAAGTGGTTTTCCTGAGCTATGCCTTGGTTAGAAAATGATGCATGATGGTTTGTTCAGAAGAGGAATAATCCCAGGATAGCACGTATCATGGGGTCAAACCTGGGACCCCTATAGTGTTTGTGTTGTAATGAAACTTGAGCTGAAATAGAACTTGACAGCCTGTACAGTGAATATATGTAGTGAACAGAAATTGACAGGTTTTCTTGACTGAATTCAGTCCTGTACAGTGAATATATGCAGTCAATATATAGTCATTGTAATTTTTGGGAGTAATTTTGGTGTCAAATCACTCAAGCAGTAACTGGATTTTCAAACTTAACTTGACACAATACTATTCAGTTAATTTGCTTGGACAATAGTATGTATGCTCATCACTTTATGTATGGTGTTATGCCCTGTTATTATCTACGTTAGCTGACTAATGAAGCACTAGGCTCATCCATGGTACAAGTTCACCTGTGAACACTTGAAATTAGTCAGGACATCCCGTACTGATAGATGTAAATTATGTCCAGTAGGCTTTGAAGCACCGGTTTTTCCTGTTTCTAACTCTGAATCTGATATAAACCATATTATTGGCATAAGTGGTCTTTTGCATATTTGCTGATGCTTTGTTAATATAAAGCTATAGATGATGTTGTACTTGTGATGATGCTACTTGTGATCTTCTGAAATGACCCATTGGCGACTTCATTACGCGGGGATAATGATATTGCAGGTACCCTGAGAGGCCCTTGAGTTTGCAGGAATGTCGATTAACTTCCGTTCTGGCAAATTCAGGTACTCCATATGTCCTATTTTCAGCAAAGGTCATGCTGAAACTTTCCGTGAATTTTAGCATGACTTTGCTAAAAATAGGACATATGGGGTACTTGCGACTAATGCATGGGCCGGGGTATCTTAGTACTTAGTTAAGTAGGATCAACTGCCCCGCCATTCTTGCTGCATAGGTGGCAATAGAGCCAAGTGATTAGGCCCAACCTAGGGTGCCTCGGCATCGATAAACCCTAAACGATGAAAACTTAACTTAGCATTTAGGGTGCCTCGGCGTCGACAAACCCTAAATGATGAAACCTTGGCTTCTATAGGGTGCCTCGGTGTCGATGAGAACCTAAATGATGTACGCTTAGGCTTTTAGGGTGCCTCGGCGTCGACAAATCCTAAATGATAAAAGCTTAGCTTTTAGGATGCCTCGGTGTCGACAAACACTAAATGATGAGACCATGATCTTGTTCCTTGACAATAACCAACTTTTTGACCAAACTTTTTTCCTATTTAGAGCGAAACATGGCCCACAACGATGAGGCCGGCGGTTGGCGGCAAGCAATTCAGGAGCTGTCCCAGAGATGGAGGAACAACCTCACCGCTATGAGGACGCCCGCGGAAGACACTGATCCTGACTACACAACCCCTAGTGGCGCTGGGATGACACCACCGATGGTGCCGTCGAGGATGCCACCATCGATGATGGCGGCGCCGCACGGATGGCAGCCAACCGAAGAAGCAAGCTGAAGGACCGGCGCTCAACGCGCTTCCACACCGTCAAGGAGGAATTTACTCAAGTGGACTCGACGGGCATCCAACGGAGCCCAAACATATAGTCAAGGGGTACTCGGTTCAGCTCGGGTGCATTCTCCGAGCACCGCCTCGATCCACACCGAGAACCTTAGGCATAAGGACCGAGGAATTTGCGCAACCTCCTCTTCACGAAGCTGCACGAACGATACAAGTTCCCGCTGCATTTGAAAACACACGCCTCGTGGGGAATAAAGTGAACAGTGCCGCCCTCACGAGGATGAGCACGACCCTGTCTACTTGGAGAAGCGCGGTGAAGAGAATGACTGAGAAAGGTGATAGTTATGAGAAGATCAAGGCGAAAAATCCTTCGATCAGCGAAGAGGACTACAAGGAGTTCAAGATCAAGTGCGAGAGCAGTGCAACCTCCAAATCAAGTCAGTGGGGGAAAGAAATGCAGGAATTGAACTTAGGGGAACACAAACTCGGTCCCGGCGGCTACAGAGTGGCGGAGCCTATATGGGACAAGGAGGACGCGGAGCGTGCCGAGCAAGGCCTACCGCCCCGCTTCAAGAAATACAGCAGTGACAAGCAGACCAGGAACTATGTTAGGGCCCGGTACAAGGAGGACCCGATAAAAAGGAGCTTACCACGGATCCGCAGACCAGGGCACTTGAGCTTCTTCTGGCGAAGTGGACTGAAAGCAGTAGCGCGGGGTCGTCTCAGAGCACCCCTGCTTGGGACAGCACTCTAAATAGGGCGTTGAACGTAATGAAAAACAAGGATAAGCTCAGTAAGCCGTCGTCAGCTGGTCGTGTGGCCGGCAAAGGCTTGTCCACAAAATGGTCATCATACTATACCGCTGGTGGGCGAAAGGAGAAAAATACCAGCTCAGAAAGCCAGTCGCGCGATGTTCAAGAACTCAAGGCACAAGTGGCGTGGATTCCGGAGATTGTCCAAGAGCAAGTGCAACAACAACTGGGATCGACGCTCACCGACATTATGCCTACCTTGATCCATGGGCCGATGACGTGGATTGCGGGTGGCCAACAGGGGCCGCCCCCGATTCCCAGCTTCACGGCCAGCAACTCGCACAACGCGCAGGCGGCGCCATTGGTGTCTCTGGCGGCGGCGGTATTGGTGTCTCCGACACCGGCACGGCCGGCATTGGAGCTTAATGCACCTGGGTGTATGCCGGCCGGCACCTCGCCAGCAAGCGGCCCCTCCGTCAGTTGCACGCCCGCCGTTGGCGGTGCCTCGACATTAGCCGAGCTCGATGCCATCATCAAGGTAACTAATTAAGCCTCTCGGCCGAGGACTTCATCTCCTTGCCTTTGATCGGCATCACGATGCCCTACATGTTTTCGCAGGGCGCCGCCGACGTTCCGTGCATTCTCCTGCACTTCGTGAACGACGAGTTGGTCGATGTTGCCAAGGGCAAAATCGTTCAACCGGGTAACCCAGTGTTCCACGGTAAACCGATGCCACCCACCCTGTATAGGGCTCAACTGGTTCGGGTGCTGCCAGGCTGCGACGAGTTGTTACCTCCGATTCGACCGCCGGGCCAATAGCGAAGATGATCGATGACCCTCGGCGCCTGCCTAAGCTGGCCCCTACTTTGGCGAAGAGCCAAATTCGTTTGGGGGCGGGGACACCACCCAAAGACAACACCGCCCGATCGTGCCGGCGCCAAGCCATGGCAAGACCGCCGCAACGCTACCGGACATGCCGGACATCCCTATGGCACAGGATCCGAACATGCATATGGCACAGGATCTGGACGACGACGACAATGACGACGGTCGTACATTTAGCAACATCGATAAGTACTTTGCCGAACATGGGTACGATGATGAATTCTGCGGGCCTCTTTCTCAAGAACCCAACCAAGACGACCGCGGTCTAGCTGGTACGGCGGAGAAACCCAGTTGCAACAGGCGTAAATGCGGCGTTCAGTTCTCGAGACGCCTCGGCTGCCGACTTCACCGAGCCTCGAGATAGCCGAGGTGCCAAATATTATCAGCCCCAACACACTCAAGAAGGCGGTGCGTGAGCAGAATTCGGTCCCATTACAACAGAAGAAGAAGGGACGGAAAAGAAAGAGTAACAAGGGTGCGAGCGACCGGCACCGAGTACGATCCGTGCTCAGGACGGGCCACCTTCACCTAAGGATATCTCGAGGAGGGTGCATGTGGCGGGTAGGGCGATGCTACCGACAAATATGCTCAATGCTGCAACCGGTGCTATGCGGAGTCTGCATGACAGTGTTCTTTCTTTGGAGAAGCGGCATCTCAGAGAGAATGATGTGGCATACCCGGTTTTCGTGGCCAAGGTGCCAGAGGGCAAGGGCTTTGTGGATGGCGCCATCGGGGATACGATCGTCCTGCGGTTTGATGACATCTTTGCTATGTTTAACCTTCATCCGCTGCACTACACCTTTGTTCGGCTGTTTTCGCTGAGTATGGAGATGCGGATCATTAGAGACAAGACCCCGGACATCGTGATAGTTGATACGTCTCTAACGTATCTATAATTTTTGATTACTCCATGCTACTTTGTCTACTGTTTTGGACTATATTGGGCTTTATTTTCCACTTTTATATTACTTTTGGGACTAACCTATTAACCGGAGGCCCAGCCCAGAATGGCTGTTTTTTTGCCTTTTTCAGTATTTCGAAGAAACAAAATATCAAACGGAGTCCAAACGGAATTAAACCTCCGGGATCATGATTTTCCAACCGAACGTGATCCAGGAGACTTGGACCCTACTCCAAGCAGCGCCAGAGGCGGTCACGAGGGTGGAGGGTGCGCCCCCCTACCTCGTGGGCCCCTTGGAGCTCCACCGACGTACTCCTTCCTCCTATATATACCTACGTATCCCCGAACGATCAGAACAGGAGCCAAAAACCTAATTCCACCGCCGCAACTTTCTGTATCCACGAGATCCCATCTTGGGGTCTGTTTCGGAGCTCCGCCAGAGAGGGCTGTCATCACGGAGGGCTTCTACATCATCATAGCCCCTCCGATGAAGTGTGAGTAGTTTACTTCAGACCTTCGGGTCCATAGTTATTAGCTAGATGGCTTCTTCTCTCTTTTTGGATCTCAATACAATGATCTCCCCTCTCTTGTGGAGATCTATTCGATCTAATCTTCTTTTTTTGGTGTGTTTGTTGAGATCGATGAATTGTGGGTTTATGATCCAGTATTATCTATGGAAAATATTTGATTCTTGTCTGAATTCTTTTATGTATGATTGAGTTATCTTTGCAAGTCTCTTCAAATTATCTTTTTGGTTTGGCCAACTAGATTGGTAGTTCTTGCAATGGGAGAAGTGCTTAGCTTTGGGTTCAATCTTGCGGTGTTCTTACTCAGTGACAGAAAGAGTTGCAAGGCACGTATTGTATTGTTGCCATCGAGGATAACAAGATGGGTTTTTATCATATTGCATGATCGAATTTATCCCTCTACATCATGTCATCTTGCTTACGGTGTTACTCTGTTTTTACTTAATACTCTAGATGCATGCTGGATAGCGGTCGATGAGTGGAGTAATAGTAGTAGATGCAGAATCATTTCGATCTACTTGTTTTGGACGTGATGCCTATATACATGATCATTGCCTAGATATACTCATAACTATGCTCGCCTCACAATTGCTCAACAGTAATTTGTTCACCCACCGTAGAATACTTATGCTCTTGAGAGAAGCCACTAGTGAAACCTATGGCCCCCGGGTCTATTCTCATCATATCAATCTATATCACTTTATTTATTTGCTTTGTTTTACTTTGCCTTTTACTTTTTTTACTTTGCATCTATCTATCAAAAATACCAAAAATATTATCTCTATCAGATCTCACTCTCGTAAGTGACCGTGAAGGGATTGACAACCACTAAGCGTTGGTTGCGAGTTGCTATCGTTTTGTATAGGTACGAGGTACTTGTGCGTGGTCTCCTACTGGATTGATACCTTGGTTCTCAAAAACTGAGGGAAATACTTACGCTACTTTACTGCATCATCCCTTCCTCTTCGGGAAATCCAACGCAAAGTGCTCAAGAGGTAGCAAGGAGGATTTCTGGGCGCCGTTGCGGGGAGGCTCACGCAAGCAAGTCAACCATACCAAGTACCCATGGCAATCCCTATCTCTCGCATTACATTATTTGCCATTCGCCTCGCTTTCCTCTCCCCACTTCACCCTTGCCTCTTTATTTGCCCTCTCTTTCCCAATCTCCTCCTTTTTTTCGCTTGTCTCTTGTTTGCTTGTGTCTCCATGTGCCTTCTTTTTGCTTGCATCTTCGCTTGCTAAAAGTTTATGGATCCTCATCCGCTTGCTAATCTCTTTAAGAGATCCAATTATGTTGAACCTACTCCTAGTGAGTTGAGTGCACTAGATTATCTTTATGAGGTTTTGCTTGAAATTCGTGAATCTGAAAATTGTGATGAAGCACTTTATGAAGCATTTCACGATAGATCTTTGAATAAAAAGCATGATTGCAATGATTTTACTATAAATTCTCTTGATGTCAATTGTGCTAATAATATGCAAAACCCTAAGCTTGGGGATGCTAGTTCTGCTATGTCTACTACTTGTTGCAATGATCATGATTGGGGTGATTCTTCTTATGATCTTGAAAATTTATTTAATCCCCATGATGAATATGAGTTTGATAATATTGTTTGCAATAATATTGAAAGTGGGTTTGGAAGAGTGTCAACTTTAGATCCCACATATTCGGAGAATATTCAATCTTATGCAATTTTTGATAAAAGTGGGTTTGGAGAGGTCATGACTTTAGTTAATGTTAATCCCACTATTTCGGAAGAGTGTCAACTTTGCATGCATGTGGATCGTGTTGAAAATATTTTATGTGATAGCTATTTTGTTGAATTTGCTTATGCTCCCACATGTAATTATTATGAAAGAGGAAAATATGGTCGTAGAAATATTTATGATAATAAATTACCTCTCGTTATGTTGAGATTGCTATTGTTTCTTTCCGCCTCCTTGCATATGCTAGTTTTTGCTTGCCTTGATAATTTGTTTGCCTATAAGATGCCTATGCATAGGAAGTATGTTAGACTTAGATGTGTTTATCACGTGTTTTATGATGCTCTCTTTGTGCTTCAATTCTTGTCTTTCTTGTGAGCATCATTGAAATATTAATGCCTAGCTAGGGGCGTTAAACGATAGAGCTTGTTGGGAGGCAACCCAATTTTTTTTGTGTTTTTTTTGTTTTTGCTTCTGTTTAGGAATAAATAATCCATCTAGTCTCTGTTTAGATGTGGTTTTATCTTTTAATTAGTGTTTGTGCCAAGTTAGACCTATTGGATCTTCTTGGATGATAGTTATTTGATCTTGCTGTAATTTCCAGAATCTTTGTGCTCAGTGCCCGAATTGTTAAAAATCACCAGAACGTGATAAAATACTTATTCCAATTGCTGCTGATCAATAAACCAATTGTCTAGGTCGTCTAATTTTGGTAGAATTTTTGGGTTCCAGAAGTTTGCGTTAGTAACAGATTGCTACAGACTGTTCTGTTTTTGACAGATTCTGTTTTTCGTGTGTTGTTTGCTTATTTTGATGAATCTATGGCTAGTAAATTAGTTTATAAACCATATAGAAGTTGTAATACAGTAGGTTTAATACTAATATAAATAAAGAATGAGATCATTACAGTACCTTAAAGTAGTCTTTTGTTTTCTTTCTCTAACGGAGCTCACGAGATTTCTATTGAGTTTTGGGTTGTGAAGTTTTCAAGTTTTGGGTGAATTCTTTTGATGGATTATGGAACAAGGAGTGGCAAGAGCCTAAGCTTGGGGATGCCCATGTCACCCCCAAGATAATCCAAGGACACCAAAAAGTCAAAGCTTGGGGATGCCCCGGAAGGCATCACCTCTTTCGTCCACTTCCATCGGTAATTTACTTGGAGCTATATTTTTATTCACCAACATGATATGTGTTTTGCTTGGAGCGTCTTGTATTATTTGTGTCTTTGCTTGTTAGTTTACCACAATTATCCTTGCTGTACACACCTTTTGAGAGAGCCATACTTGTTTTGGAATTTGTTATAATACTCTTTGTGCTTCACTTATATCTTTTGAGCTTGATAGTTTTGCTCATAGTGCTTCACTTATATCTTTTGAGTTTGATATTTTTGCTCTAGTACTTCACTTAGATCTTTTAAGAGCACGGTGGTGGATTTGTTTTAAAGAAACTATTTGATCTCTTATGCTGCACTTAGATTATTTTGAGAGACTTTAATAGCATGGTAATTTGCTTAATGTTAATATACTTGGTGTTCAAGATATGTGAAACTTTCTTTTGAGTGAATTGAATACTAAGATAAGTTTGATGCTTGATAATTGTTTTGAGATATGGAGGTGATAATATCAAAGTCGTGCTAGTTGAGTAGTTGTGAATTTGAGAAATACTTGTGTTGAAGTTTGCAAGTCCCGCAGCATGCACGTATGGTTAAAGTTGTGTAACAAATTTGAAACATGAAGTGTACCTGGCTTGTGCATCCTTATGAGTGGCGGTCAGGGACGAGCGATGGTCTTTCCTACCAATCTATCCCCCTAGGAGCATGCGCGTAGTACTTGAATTTTTGATGACTTCTAAATTTTTGCAATAAGTATATGAGTTCTTTTGACTAATGTTGAGTCCATGGATTATACGCACTCTCACCTTTCCACCTTTGCTAGCCTCTTCGGTACGTGCATTGCCCTTTATCACCTTGAGAGTTGGCGCAAACTTCGCCGGTGCATCCAAACCCCGTGAAACGATACGCTCTATCACACATAAACCTCCTTATATCTTCCTCAAAATAGCCACCATACCTACCTATTATGGCATTTCCATAGCCATTCCGAGATATATTGCAATGCAACTTCCATCATCATAATCAAGACATACATTACTTTTGTCATATTGCCAATTCATGATCATGTAGTTGACATCGTAATTGTGGCAAAGCCACCATGCATAATTATTCATACAAGTCACTCTTGATTAATTGCACCATCCCGTACATCACGGAGGCATTCTTATAGAGTCATATCTTTTTCTAAGTTTCGAGTTGTAATCCTTGTGTTGTAACCAATAGAAGTGTGATGATCATCATTATTAGAGCATTGCCCAATAAAAAAAAAAAGAAAGGCCAAAAAGAAAAAAAAGAAAAGGCCCAAAAAAGAAAAAGAAAATAAAAAGGGCAATGCTACTATCTCTTTTTCCACACTTGTGCTTCAAAATAGCACCTTGTTCTTCATATAGCGAGTCTTATATATTGTGCTTCAAAGTAGCACCTTGTTCTTCATATAGTGAGTCTCATATATTGTGCTTCAAAATAGCACCTCGTTCTTCATGTAGTGAGTCTCATAAGTTGTCCTTTTTATACTAGTGGGAATTTTTCATTATAGAATTTGGCTTGTATATTCGTACAATGGGCTTCCTCAAAATGCCCTAGGTCTTCGTGAGCAAGCAAGTTGGATGCACACCCACTAGTTTTCTTTTGTTGAGCATTTATAGCTCTAGTCCATCCGTTGCATGGCAATCCTTACTCCTCATGTTGACATCAATTGATGGGCATCTCCATAGCCCTTTGATTAGCCTCGTCAATGTGAGACTTTCTCCTTTTTTTGTCTTCTCCACACAATCCCCATCATCATATTCTATTCCACCCATAGTGCTATATCCATGGCTCACGCTCATGTATTGCGTGAAAGTTGAAAAAGTTTGAGATTATTTAAAGTATGAAACAATAGCTTGGCTTGTCATCGAGGGTATAGAAGTTGGGAACATCTTTGTGTGACGAAAATGAAGCATAGCCTAACTATATGATTTTGTAGGGATGAACTTTCTTTTGCCATGTTATTTTGAGAAGACATGGTTGCTTTGATTAGTATGCTTGAAGTATTATTATTTTTGTGTCAATATGAACTTTTGTCTTGAATCTTCGGATCTGAATATTCATATCACAATTAAGAGGATTTACATTGAAATTATGCCAAAGTATCACTCCGCATCAAAAATTCTTTTTTATCATTTACCTACTCGAGGACGAGCAGGAATTAAGCTTGGGGATGCTTGATACGTCTCCAACGTATCTATAATTTTGGATTACTCCATGCTACTTTGTCTACTGTTTTGGACTATATTGGGATTTATTTTCCACTTTTATATTACTTTTGGGACTAACCTATTAACCGGAGGCCCAACCCGTAATCTATTGCTTTTTGCCTTTTTCAAGATTTCAAGAAATGTAATATCAAACGGAGTCCAAACGGAATGAAACCTTCGGGATCGTGATTTTCCAACCGAACGTGATCCAGGAGACTTGGACCCTACTCCAAGCAGCGCCAGAGGCGGTCACGAGGGTGGAGGGCGCGCCCCCTACCTCGTGGGCCCCTCAGAGCTCCACCGACGTACTCCTTCCTCCTATATATACCTACGTATCCCCGAACGATCAGAACAGGAGCCAAAAACCTAATTCCACCGCCGCAACTTTCTCAGATCCACGAGATCCCATCTTGGGGCCTGTTAGATTCACGGAGAGGGCCGTCATCACGGAGAGCTTCTACATCATCATAGCCCCTACGATGAAGTGTGAGTAGTTTACTTCAGACCTTCGGGTCCATAGTTATTAGCTAGATGGCTTCTTCTCTCTTTTTGGATCTCAATACAATGATCTCCCCCTCTCTCGTGGATATCTATTCGATGTAATCTTCTTTTGTGCGGTGTGTTTGTTGAGACCGATCAATTGTGGGTTTATGATCCAGTATTATCTATGGAAAATATTTGATTCTTGTCTGAATTCTTTTATGTATGATTGAGTTACCTTTGCAAGTCTCTTCGAATTATCTTTTTGGTTTGGCCAACTAGATTGGTAGTTCTTGCAATGGGAGAAGTGCTTTGCTTTGGGTTCAATCTTGCGGTGTCCTTACTCAAAGGATGTAAAGAGTTGCAAGGCACGTATTGTATTGTTGCCATCGAGGATAACAAGATGGGGTTTTTATCATATTGCATGAATTTATCCCTCTACATCATGTCATCTTGCTTACGGCGTTACTCTGTTTTTACTTAATACTCTAGATGCATCTTTGGATAGCGGTCGATGAGTGGAGTAATAGTAGTAGATGCGTAATCGCTTCGATCTACTTGTTTTGGACGTGATGCCTATATACATGATCATTGCCTAGATATACTCATAACTATGCTCAGTTCTGTCCAATTGCTCAACAGTAATTTGTTCACCCACCGTAGAATACTTATGCTCTTGAGAGAAGCCACTAGTGAAACCTATGGCCCCCGTGTCTATTCTCATCATATCAATCTATATCACTTTATTTACTTGCTTTGTTTTACTTTGCCTTTTACTTTTACTTTGCATCTATCTATCAAAATACCAAAGATATTATCTCTATCAGATCTCACTCGTAAGTGACCGTGAAGGGATTGACAACCCCTAAGCGTTGGTTGCGAGTTGCTATCGTTTTGTGTAGGTACGAGGGACTTGTGCATGGTCTCCTACTGGATTGATACCTTGGTTCTCAAAAACTGAGGGAAATACTTACGCTACTTTACTGCATCATCCCTTCCTCTTCGGGGAAATCCAACGCAGTGCTCAGGAGGTAGCAATAGTCGACCCCTTCTACATGCGTACCAAGATCTTGGGCAGCGCTGGGGACCGGCAAGTCGCGAGTTCTTACCTCGAAGGCGTCATTCTGGCAAACCCAGATAAGGATAACTTCCTCGTGCCTTACTTTCCCGAGTAAGTCATCCCCTCACCGCCCGGTAACATATGATTTCTTAGATTTCGATTGTTCTTTTTCTAACATTCCGTGTTACGTGCAAAGGACACACATTGCACACTCATCCTCATAAGCCCGAAATATTCCATGGCCACATATTTCGACCCGGACCGTGACTCCAAGATAGACTACACAAATATCAAGAAAGTTCTTGATGATGTTCTCCCCGGCTACGCCAAATCTGGAGGCACCTTCGCCAAGCCAGTTCGTAGGCGGTACGGCACGCACGTGATTGCCCACAATACAAAGTTCTCCTGCGTCAACCAGCCGCCTGGCGGTCAGAAGGATGCCTACTACGCCCTCCATCACATGTGGGCAATCGTACGGGATCATCTTCACCTTCTGCTACCAGATAATCTCAAAGATTGGGCCGCGAGCTTGTCGGCAATCCAGGACGCGGACATCAGACAAGAATTCTTTCGCATCTAGTCAGAGTTTGCGGAAATTATCCACCAAGATGTCCTTCGTACCTCGGGGCAGTTCTACCTCAGACATCAACCGTCCAACAGTGAGATAGACAAAACGCTACAAATGTAGGCTGATAACGCCCGCGATTTCATGACCATCACGACAGACGGCGGCTTCATCCACGCTCCGGTCCCATGAGTCGAGTCGACGGTAGTGATGCTATGTGTTGTTCTGAAACATTGGTTGGCTCATGTTGTAATTAAACTTTAATGAACTTGTATGTCTCTTTGGTTTGGACAGTCGTTCAACTTAGATGTAATCGATGTTATTTATTAGTAGGACCATGAATCGTGCTATTAATGTCTTGCTTTTCTCTTCCAATCCTTTTGTTGCATACTTATATATTGCTTATGTATTGTGTGTTGTTTGGCTTGTGCATAGAGATGCCGTCGTATGTTGTGTACAAGGGTTAGGTTCCCATAGTCTCATTTAATCGGGAGGAGTGTCGGAGACAGGTTCACCGCTTCAGTGATATGATTACAAAGGGTACACCACTAGGGCGGAGGCGGAATCTAGATACGCCCGCTATCTAGCGGGAGAGAGGAGGGAGCGTTGGAGGAACCGGATGAAGACCAGTTTCATCGCGATGATGCTCATCGTGATGACCGCAGCTCTCTTCTATGTGATGGTAGTTTAGATGATCGATATCGACTTGTAATGTGAAGACAAACTCGCTACTCATGGTCTCGAGACTTGTAATGTTCTATCTTTGTTCGGTCTTTTGAATTCGGAGACTAATATGATGAATTGTATTCGGAGACTAATCTTCTATTGTATTCGATGAATCTGCTGTTGCTGTATGCTATTGTCTAAATTCTGTCCAATAATATATTTTCAACCGGTGAAAATATCAGAAAAGAAAAAAAATCCCTAATATTCATACTAGTGGAGCACCACACAAGACACTAATGGCGCACTGTGATAATCACACTAATGGCGCATCACTCACTGGTGCGCCATTAGTATGCCAAAGCACATGGGTACATATGCCCCCTGGGAGGCATTCTAATGGCTCACTGTGGGCTATACTAATGGCGCACTACCTGGTGCGCCATTAGAACACAGATACTAATGGCGCATTAGTGCGCGCCATTAGAATTTAATTCTAATGGCGTGATGCTAGTGGCGCACCAGTAGTGCGCCATTAGTAGGCAAAACTGGTGCGCCACTAGCATGCCTTTTCGTAGTAGTGTCCAGGACTCCCTCAGGTGCGCCCTCCTATCTCCCGGCCTCCTCGAATCTTCTCTGGCTTGTACTCCAAGTCTGTCAGGACCCCGATTCCAAGTCACATCGACCTAGCCAGTAACACCTCATATCACTTTGCGGCCTCACGCACGGTATTTCCACGGGAGTCGCCTTACCATGGCCCGGGACCGTTTGTGCCTTTTGGCTCACGTATATGATAGTGTCGCTAGCATCCACATGACAAGGAACCCGGGCCGACATGGCTAGTCGTGAACCCAAAGCGGCACTAACCTATGGGAACAGGCATACATGAATCACATCGAGCATGTCGGTCATCAACGTATATATTCGGGCTGTAGCACTGGCTAACAGGACTCCGTATCCCGGCTGTAGCAGGCTAAGCAGGACTCGAATAACACCGCGTGACATTTCCCCGAAGGGACAGACATAGGAACGAAGTGAAACACATGCCGGCCAGTCAAGTGTTCAAGCAGTAGTGCTGGGCTAGCAGGATTCCGGTGAACCGGGCTGTAGCGGACTACTATCGCTCAGAAACACGAGACTACATTTTCCCATATGAGAGGCTGCCAAGGATAAACAACTAGTTTGTCGGATCCCACCCATACCAAGCATTTCAATCATACATAATATGCCCGATATGAGTAAATACAACAAGGCATCACAACAAAACTCTACAACTCAAAGTACTTTATTTAAAAGGCTCCGAGGAGCCATACATAACATATTCATACAGGTAGGGTCACATGACCCAACACTCAAGTCATACAAACATACAAACACATGCGGAAGCAACTAGTCTGAGTACAGACTCTAGGAAGAAAGAAAGCTCGTCGAAGCCATTCTATCTACAGTGGTCCTTCACAAGCCTTGGATCACCACCTGGGTGGCTAGTTCACTCGTCGATGTCAAGGTCTACATAGAACCCATCGGAGGGGGCAGTGCTGTCGTCTGAAAAACATTAATTAAGCAAACATGAGTACGGAGGTACTCAGCAAGTCTTACCACAGAATCCTATCATACATGCACATTATCAAGAAGGTGGTGGAGTTATCTGCAGCAAGCCAGCTTTGACTCTTGGCTATGCTATCCTACGTGACACCACCTTGAAAAGTATTTGTCGCACACGAGTCCACTAATCACCATCACAATACTCCACCGTGGATCCTCTCTCGTCAACCCACGAGAGGGCCATCCACGGTACTCACACTTATCTTGAGGCTTTTAGTAGTATCCATTAACTTGTCTATGAACTGATATAGGTAACCCAGAAGTCCTTCTCCGTGGACACGGCTATTCGAATAGATCATATTAAACCCTGCAGGGGTGTACTTCTTCACACACGCTCCCACCACTTACCGCCGTTTACACGACATGTACTCGGCAACCTTCAAGCGGAAGCCCAACGTGGGTGTCGGCCACAGCCTACCTAAACACTCAAGTCCCTAGTCCAGGTTTATCGCCTATTCGGGTTCCATCCGCACCCATACAGCCCCGAACGATGTGTGCAGGGTTCCCGAGATACCAAACGGGCACTCGGTACACCGGCCACGTGCCTACCGCAACACAACCCACCCCTAAGGTCAGCGTTGCGTGCGGCCCCCAGCATGCTACAAACACCAGAAACTACTTGCAACTCCCGGACTGAGAACAAGGGTGGTTAAGAAGCCGAGAGGGTCAATTAAGGATCCCAATGCGTGGTAGTAACTATTTCATGGATCACAAACACAGATCTCAGTTCTTAGGGACGGCTTCAATGAAACAACCCACCATGTACTCCTACATGGCCTCTCACCGATACCTTTACCAAAACGTGTTCAACACTTTCACTCGAACCCGACACAACCTTTCACTCCAGTTCATCATCCCGATGAGCGGACTGACACAACTCTAAGCATAGCAAGCATAGCATGGTAGGAATCTCAAACATGGCTCAACCAACTCCTACACATACTAGTGGGTTTCATCTAGTTACTGTGGCAATGACAGGTCATGCAAAGGAAGTGGGTTCAACTACCAAAGCACACAACAGTTTGAAACGCGTTGTCTTAATGCAGTAAAACGAGAGCAGAAACGAGAACATGGGTTTGTATTGGAATGATCAATGGGTTGCTTGCCTGATGGAATGGTGGTAGAGTACTGCCCTTCAGATGGATAGTCGAGGTTATCCTCGGGGGCAGAACCTATCACGAAAAGCATACCGAAAGTAAACACACATGACAATATGCAACAATATGATGCATGCTATGACATGGCAATATGGATGTGTGTTGGCCTAATGCAAGCTAAAACAAAAGGGATGAACCCATTTGAACCAAAGATTCAAATGCTAGCTCATTTGAAATAGCCCTAAAGGTGCATTATCTTATTCTGTTTAAACAGCATGGTTAACTTGTTTTAACATGCATGAAACCTGTACCAATGGATAGAATGGATTTTTCTGATCATTTTCCATATATAAATCTTTGCATTTGGAGTTACAGATTAAAAGTTATGAGCATTTGAAGTTTGAATTATATTCTAGAATTTCCTATATTAGAATAAATCCAGAAATTAAATTATTGCGTCAGCCATGCGTCAGCATGACGTCAGGGTCAACGGAGACGTCCAGGTCAAACCTGACAGTGGGTCCAGGGTGTCAGGGTAATTAGCTTAGCTTAAGTTTAATTAAAACTAAACCTTTTTAGTTAACAGGGACGGCCCCACCTGTCATTGACTCATCAGAGTCAACCAGGGCCCAGCGTGGTCAAAGTCCACGTTGGCTGCACCGGCGTCTAGCCGCCCGCGAGCCCGACGCGGCGGCGGAAGTGCGTTTGGCCATTCCGGCGACCAAATGAGCCGCGGAGGGTGGCTATGGGTAGCTGGGAACATGCCGCGGCTACTGGTGGAGTCGGTTGGGGTCGGGGTGGCCGGAGTCGGTGCCGGCGACGACCTAGGCGGCCGCCGGAGTTCGGCCGAAGGCGAACTTGAGGCTAGAGGGGTCGGTGAGGTGCGGGGAGTGCATGGTTAGACCCCATGGGGTGCGGTGAGTGCAGCGGACACCGAGAGGTGGCCGGAGGGTGACCGGGAGCACGTCGGCGACGAGCTCCACGGCGGTGGGTGCGGGTGAGCTCCGTTCGGTGGCTACACTGCTCGAGAGCGAGAGAGAAAGGAAAGGGGAGGTAGATGGGCTCACGGGCAACTCGTAGAAGCACTCGTTGAGGTCGGGGACGGGCTGGAGCGAAGACGGCGTTGAAGGGGATCTCCGGCGACGGTGGACTCGGTCGAGGTCGGTGTGGTGGATTCGGTTCACTTGAGCAGGCGGGGCTCGGCTAGTTCGGGGTAGTTGAGAGCGGCGGAGCTCCTAGACAAGGTGGGGAGGAGCACGGACGGCGGGGAGCGCGGTTACGGCGATGGTGCGGCGGCGGCGGCGTCGGCCAATGCGGGGGAGCGCGAGAGAGAGGAACCGGGGAGGAGAGGAGGTGTCCAGGGGGTTCAGGGGAGAGGGAGAAGGCGATCCGCGTCGGCAGCTGGCGAGAGGAGCGGCGAGGCGGCAACCAGGTGCGTGGCACCCATGCGGTGCTCGCCGCTGAGCACCTGGCTGCCTGCCTGGCCGAGCCAAGCAGCCTCGTAGACCGAAAGCGGAAGCGTTATAACAACGCGGTTGATGTAGTCGTACGTCTTCACGATCCGACCGATCTAAGCACCGAACGTACGGCACCTCCGAGTTCTGCACACGTTCAGCTCGATGACGATCCCCGGACTCCGATCCAGCAAAGTGTCGGGATGAGTTCCACAAGACGACGGGCGCAGGACGATGATGATGCTCCACTGACGCAGGCTTCGCCTAAGCTCCGCTGACGATATGACTTCTCCGGCGCAGGCTTCGCCTTAAGCTCCGCAACAATATGACCAAGTGGAATATGGTGGAAGGGGCACCAGACACGGCTAAGGAAAGATCCAGAGATCAACTTGTGTGTATTGGGGTGCCCCTGCCCCGTATATAAAGGAGCCAAGGGGAGGTGGCCGCCCTAGGGGAGGCAAGACTAAGGAGGAGTCCTACTCCCACCGAGTAGGACTCCCCTCTCCTAGTTGGACTAGGATTGGAGGAGGAAAGAGGGAAGGGCGCCGCCCCTTCCTTGTCCTATTCGGACTAGAGGGGGCAGGGGCGCAGCCCACCTTGGCCTGCCCTTCCTCTTCTCCTATGGCCCATTAAGGCCCATGGACCTCCCGGGGGTTCCGTAACCTCCTGCACTCCGGTAAAATCCCGATTTCACCCGGAACACTTCCGATGTCCAAATGTAGGCTTCCAATATATCAATCTTTATGTCTCGACCATTTCGAGACTCCTCGTCATGTCAGTGATCACATCCGGGACTCCGAACAACCTTCGGTGCATCAATACTTATAAACTCATTATGAACTGTCATCGAAGCGTTAAGCGTCACGGACCCTACGGGTTCGAGAACTATGTAGACATGACCTAGAACCATTCTCGGTCAATAACCAATAGCGGAACCTGGATGCCCATATTGGTTCCTACATATTCTACGAAGATCTTTATCGGTCAAACCGCATAACGACATCGTTGTTCCCTTTGTCATCGGTATGTTACTTACCCGAGATTCGATCGTCGGTATCCAATACCTAGTTCAATCTCGTTACTCGTAAGTCTCTTTACTCGTTCCGTAATACATCATCTCACAACTAACTCATTAGTTGTAATGCTTGCAAGGCTTAAGTGATGTGTATTACCGAGAAGGCCTAGAGATACCTCTCCGACAATCGGAGTGACAAAACCTAATCTCGAAATACGCCAACCCAACAAGTACCTTTGGAGACACCTGTAGTACTTCACCCAGTTACGCCAGGACGCTTTGGTAGTACCCAAAGTGTTCCTCCGTAAACGGGAGTTGCATAATCTCATAGTTATAGGAACATGTATGGGTCATGAAGAAAGCATTAACATACTAAACGATCAAGTGTTAAGCTAACGGAATGGGTCATGTCAATCAGATCATTCAACTAATGATGTGACCTTGTTAATCAAATAACAACTCCTTGTTCATGGTTAGGAAACATAACCATCTTTGATTAACAAGCTAGTCAAGTAGAGGCATACTAGTGACATACTGTTTGTCTATATATTCACAGATGTATTATGTTTCCGGTTAATACAATTCTAGCATGAATAATAAACATTTATCATGATATAAGGAAATAAATAATAACTTTATTATTGCCTCTAGGGCATATTTCCTTCAGTCTCCCACTTGCACTAGAGTCAATAATCTAGTTCACATCGCCATGTGATTTAACATCAATAGTTCACATCTATATGTGGTTAACACCCATAGTTCACATCGACATGTGACCAACACCCAAAGGGTTTACTAGAGTCAATAATCTAGTTCACATCGCTATGTGATTAACACCCAAAGAGTACTAAGGTGTGATCATGTTTTGCTTGTGAGATAATTTTAGTCAACGGGTCTGTCACATTCAGAGCCGTAAATATTTTGCAAATCTCTATGTCTACAATGCTCTGCACGGAGCTACTCTAGCTAATTGCTCCCACTTTCAATATGTATCTAGATCGAGACTTAGAGTCATCTGGATCAGTGTAAAAAGCTTGCATCGATGTAACTCTTTACGACGGGCTCTTTTATCACCTCCATAATCGAGAAATATTTCCTTAGTCCTCACTAAGGATGTTCTTGACCAATGTCCATGATCTACTCCTAGATCACTATTGTACTCCCTTGCCAAATTCAGAGCAAGGTATACAATAGGTCTGGTACATAGCATGGCATACTTTATAGAACCTATGACTGAGGCATAGGGAATGACTTTCATTCTCTTTTCTATTTTCTGATGTGGTCGGGATTTGAGTCTTACTCAATTTCACACCTTTGCAACACAGTGCAAGAACTTTTCTTTGACTGTTCCATTTTGAACTACTTCAAAATCTTGACAAGGTATGTACTTATTGAAAAAACTTATCAAGCTGCTTTTGATCTATCTCAATAGATCTTGATGCTCAATTTGTACGCAGCTTCACCGAGGTCCTTCTTTGAAACACTCCTTTCAAATACTCCTTTATGCTTTGCAGAATAATTCTACATTATTTCCGATCAACAATATGTCATTCACATATACTTATCGTAAATGTCTGTAGTGCTCCCACTCACTTTCTTGTAAATACAGGCTTTTCCAAAAGTCTGCATAAAACCATATGCTTTGATCACACTATCAAAGCGTTTATTCCAACTCCGAGATGCTTGCACCAGTCCATAGATGGATCGCTGGAGCTTGCACATTTTGTTAGCTCCTTTAGGATTGACAAAATCTTCTGGTTGCATCATATACAACTCTTCTTTAAGAAAACCATTAAGGAATGCAGTTTTGACATCCATTTGCCAGATTTCATAAAATGTGGCAATTGCTAACATGATTCGGACAGACTTTTAAGCATCGATACAAGTGAGAAAATCTCATTGTATTCAACATCTTGAACTTTGTCTAAAACCTTTTTCGACAAGTCTAGCTTTGTAGATAGTAACACTACTATCAGTGTCCATCTTCCTCTTGAAGATCCATTTATTTAACATGGCTTGCTGATCATAGAGCAAGTCTATCAAAGTCCATACTTTGTTCTCATACTTGGATCTTATCTCAGATTTCATGGCCTCAAACCATTTCGCTGGAATCTGGGCTCATCATCGCTTCCTCATAGTTCGTGAGGTTCATCATGGTCTAGTAACATGACTTCCAGAATATGATTACCGTACCACTCAGTGCGGATTTTGCTCTGGAAGACCTACGAGGTTTGGTAGCAACTTGATCCTGAAGCTTTATGATCATCATCATTAACTTCCTCACTAATTGGTGTAGGAATCATCGAACTGATTTCTGTGATGAACTACTTTCCAATAAGGGAGAAGGTACAATTACCTCATCAAGTTCTACTTTTCTCCCACTCACTTCTTTCGAGAGAAACTTCTTCTCTAGAAAGGATCCACCTTAGCAACGAATAACTTGCCTTCGGATCTTGTGATAGAAGGTGTACCCAATAGTTACCTTTGGGTATTCTATGAAGACGCACTTCTCCGATTTGGGTTCGAGCTTATCAGGTGAAAACATTTTCACATAAGCTTCACAACAACTTGTGTGGAGTGGGGTGCCCCTGCCTCAGATATAAAGGAGCCAAGGGGAGGTGGCCGGCCCTAGGGGAGGCGCGCAGGAGGAGTCCTACTCCCACCGGAGTAGGACTCCCCCTCTCCTAGTTGGACTAGGATTGGAGGAGGGAAAGAGGGAAGGGCGCCCCCTTCCTTGTCCTATTCGGACTAGAGGGGAGGGGGCGCAGCCCACCTTGGCCTGCCCTTCCTCTTCTCCTATGGCCCATTAAGGCCCATGGACCTCCGGGGTTCCGTAACCTCCTGCATCTCGGTAAAATCCCGATTTCACCCGGAACACTTCCGATGTCCAAATGTAGGCTTCCAATATATCAATCTTTATGTCTCGACCATTTCGAGACTCCTCGTCATGTCCGTGATCACATCCGGGACTCAACAACCTTCGTGCATCAATACTTATAAACTCATTATGAACTCACATCGAAGCGTTAAGCGTGCGGACCCTACGGGTTCGAGAACTATGTAGACATGACCTAGAACCATTCTCGGTCAATAACCAATAGCGGAACCTGGATGCCCATATTGGTTCCTACATATTCTACGAAGATCTTTATCGGTCAAACCGCATAACGACATACGTTGTTCCCTTTGTCATCGGTATGTTACTTACCCGAGATTCGATCGTCGGTATCCAATACCTAGTTCAATCTCGTTACCGGTAGAATCTCTTTACTCGTTCCGTAATACATCATCTCACAACTAACTCATTAGTTGTAATGCTTGCAAGGCTTAAGTGATGTGTATTACCGAGAAGGCCTAGAGATACCTCTCCGAGCAATCGGAGTGACAAAACCTAATCTCAAATACGCCAACCCAACAAGTACCTTTGGAGACACCTGTAGTACTTCACCCGATTACGTTGTGACGCTTTGGTAGTACCCAAAGTGTTCCTCCGTAAACGGGAGTTGCATAATCTCATAGTTATAGGAACATGTATGGGTCATGAAGAAAGCATTAACATACTAAACGATCAAGTGTTAAGCTAACGGAATGGGTCATGTCAATCAGATCATTCAACTAATGATGTGACCTTGTTAATCAAATAACAACTCCTTGTTCATGGTTAGGAAACATAACCATCTTTGATTAACAAGCTAGTCAAGTAGAGGCATACTAGTGACATACTGTTTGTCTATATATTCACAGATGTATTATGTTTCCGGTTAATACAATTCTAGCATGAATAATAAACATTTATCATGATATAAGGAAATAAATAATAACTTTATTATTGCCTCTAGGGCATATTTCCTTCAGTCTCCCACTTGCACTAGAGTCAATAATCTAGTTCACATCGCCATGTGATTTAACATCAATAGTTCACATCTATATGTGGTTAACACCCATAGTTCACATCGACATGTGACCAACACCCAAAGGGTTTACTAGAGTCAATAATCTAGTTCACATCGCTATGTGATTAACACCCAAAGAGTACTAAGGTGTGATCATGTTTTGCTTGTGAGATAATTTTAGTCAACGGGTCTGTCACATTCGAGCCGTAAATATTTTGCAAATCTCTATGTCTACAATGCTCTTGCGGAGCTACTCTAGCTAATTGCTCCCACTTTCAATATGTATCTAGATCGAGACTTAGAGTCATCCGGATCGGTGTAAAAAGCTTGCATCGATGTAACTCTTTACGACGGGCTCTTTTATCACCTCCATAATCGAGAAATATTTCCTTAGTCCTCACTAAGGATGTTCTTGACCAATGTCCAAAGGATCTACTCCTAGATCACTATTGTACTCCTTGCCAAATTCAGAGCAAGGTATACAATAGGTCTGGTACATAGCATGGCATACTTTATAGAACCTATGACTGAGGCATAGGGAATGACTTTCATTCTCTTTTCTATTTTCTGATGTGGTCGGGATTTGAGTCTTACTCAATTTCACACCTTTGCAACACAGGCAAGAACTTTTCTTTGACTGTTCCATTTTGAACTACTTCAAAATCTTGACAAGGTATGTACTTATTGAAAAACTTATCAAGCGTTTTTGATCTATCTCAATAGATCTTGATGCTCAATTTGTACGCAGCTTCACCGAGGTCCTTCTTTGAAACACTCCTTTCAAATACTCCTTTATGCTTTGCAGAATAATTCTACATTATTTCCGATCAACAATATGTCATTCACATATACTTATCGTAAATGCTTTGTAGTGCTCCCACTCACTTTCTTGTAAATACAGGCTTTTCCAAAAGTCTGCATAAAACCATATGCTTTGATCACACTATCAAAGCGTTTATTCCAACTCCGAGATGCTTGCACCAGTCCATAGATGGATCATTGGAGCTTGCACATTTTGTTAGCTCCTTTAGGATTGACAAAATCTTCTGGTTGCATCATATACAACTCTTCTTTAAGAAAACCATTAAGGAATGCAGTTTTGACATCCATTTGCCAGATTTCATAAAATGTGGCAATTGCTAACATGATTCGGACAGACTTTTAAGCATCGATACAAGTGAGAAAATCTCATTGTATTCAACATCTTGAACTTTGTCTAAAACCTTTTTTTCGACAAGTCTAGCTTTGTAGATAGTAACACTACTATCGTTGTCCATCTTCCTCTTGAAGATCCATTTATTTAACATGGCTTGCTGATCATAGAGCAAGTCTATCAAAGTCCATACTTTGTTCTCATACTTGGATCTTATCTCAGATTTCATGGCCTCAAACCATTTCGCGGAATCTGGGCTCATCATCGCTTCCTCATAGTTCGTAGGTTCATCATGGTCTAGTAACATGACTTCCAGAATATGATTACCGTACCACTCAGTGCGGATCTTACTCGGAAGACCCACGAGGTTTGGTAGCAACTTGATCTGAAGTTTTATGATCATCATCACTAACTTCCTCACTAATTGGTGTAGGAATCACCGAACTGATTTACGTGATGAACTACTTTCCAATAAGGGAGAAGGTACAATTACCTCATCAAGTTCTATTTTCCTCCCACTCACTTCTTTCGAGAGAAACTTCTTCTCTAGAAAGGATCCATCTTAGCAACGAAAAACTTGCCTTCGGATCTGTGATAGAAGGTGTACCCAATAGTTACCTTTTGGGTATTCTATGAAGACGCACTTCTCCGATTTGGGTTCGAGCTTATCAGGTGAAAACTTTTTCACATAAGCATCACAACTCCAAACTTTTAAGAAATGACAGCTTAGGTTTCATCGTTAAACCATAGTTCATACGGTGTCGTCTCAACGGATTTAGATGGTGCCCTATTAAACGTGAATGCAGCTGTCTCTAATGCATAACCCCAAAACGATATTGGTAAATCGGTAAGAGACATCATTGATCGCACCATATCAAAATAAAGTACGGTTACGACGTTCGGACACACCATAACGTTGTGGTGTTCCGTATGGCGTGAGCTGTGAAACTATTCCACATTGTTTTAATTGAAGACCAAACTCGTAACTCAAATATTCATCTCCATGATTAGATCACAGAAACTTTATTTTCTTGTTACGATAATTTTCTACTTCACTCTGAAATTCTTTGAACTTTTCAACTATTTCAGACTTATGTTTCATCAAGAAGATATACCCATATCTGCTCAAATCATCTTGTGAAGGTCAGAAAATAACGATACTTGCCACGAGCATCAACACTCATTGGATCGCATACATCGGTATGTATTATTTCCAATAAGTCAAGATCTCGCTCCATTGTTCCGAACAACGGAGTTTCAGTCATCTTGCCCAAAAGGCACGGTTCGCAAGCATCAAATGATTCATAACCAAGTGATTCCAAAATCCCATCAGCATGGAGTTTCTTCATGCGCTTTACACCAATATGACCTAAACGGCAGTGCCACAAATAAGTTGCACTATCATTATTAACTTTGCATCTTTTGGCATCAATATTATGAATATGTGTATCACTACGATCGAGATCCAACAAACTATTTTTATTGGGTGTATGACCATCGAAGGTCTTTATTCATGTAAATAGAACAACAATTATTCTCTAACTTACATGAATAATCAGATTGCAATAAACATGATCAAATCATATTTATGCTCAACGCAAACGCCAAATAACATTTATTTAGGTTCAACACTAATCCCGATAGTATAGGAGTGTGCGATGATGATCATATCAATCTTGGAACTACTTCCAACACTCATCGTTACTGCCCCTTCAACTAGTTTCTGCTTATTCGTAACTCCTGTTTCGAGTTACCAATCTTAGCAACCTAACAAGTATCAAATACTCAGGGCTACTATAAACACTAGTAAAGCACACATCAATAACCTGTATATCAAATATACCCTTGTTCACTTTGCCATCCTTCTTATCCACCAAATATCTTGGGTATTTCCGTTTCCAGTGACCATTTCCTATGCAGTGTAAGCACTCAGTTTCAGGCTTTGGTTCAGCTTTGGGTTTCTTCGTGGGAGTGACAACTTGCTTGTCATTCTACTTGAAGTTCCCTTTCTTTCCCTTTGCTCTTTTCTTGAAACTAGTGGTCATGTCAATCATCAACACTTGATGCTCTTTCTCGATTTCTACCTTATTCGATTTCAACATCACGAAGAGCTCGGGAATCGTTTTCGTCATCCCTTGCATACTATAGTTCATCACGAAGTTCTAGTAACTTAGTGATGGTGACTAGAGAATTCTGTCAATCACTATCTTATCTGGAAGATTAACTCCCACTTGATTCAAGCGATTGAAGTACCTGCATAATCTGAGAACATGCTCACTAGTTGAGTGATTCTCCTCCATCTTTTAGCTATAGATCTTGTTGGAGATTTCATACCTCTCAACTCGGTTATTTGCTTGAAATATTAACTTCAACTCCTGGAACATCTCATATGGTCCATGACGCTCAAAACGTCTTTGAAGTCCCGATTCTAAGCCGTTAAGTATGGTGCACTAAACTATCAAGTAGTCATCATATTGAGCTAGCCAAACGCTCATAACGCCTCGCATCCGCTCCTGCAATAGGTCTGTCACCTAGCGGTGCATTAAGGACATAATTGTTCTGCAGCAATGAGGATAAACCTCAGATCACGGATCCAATCCGCATCATTGCTACTAACATTTTTCAATACAATTTTCTCTAGGAACACATATAAAAACATAGGGAAGCAACAACGTGAGCTATTGATCTACAACATAATCTGCAAAATACTACCAGGGACTAAGTTCATGATAAATTAAAGTTCAATTAATCATATTAACTTAAGAACTCCCACTTAGATAGACATCTCTCTAGTCATCTAAGTGATTACGTGATCCAAATCAACTAAACCATGTCCGATCATCACGTGAGATGGAGTAGTTTCAATGGTGAACATCACTATGTTGATCATATCTACTATATGATTCACGCCGACCTTTCGGTCTCCGTGTTCCGAGGCCATATCTGTTATATGCTAGGCTCGTCAAGTTTAACTCGAGTATTCTGCGTGCGCAACTGTTTTGCACCCGTTGTATTTGAACGTAGAGCCTATCACACCCGATCATCACGTGGTGTCTCAAAGACGAAGAACTTTAGAACGGTGCATACTCGGGGAGAACACTTCTTGATAATTTTTAGTGAGAGATCATCTTATAATGCTACCGTCAATCAAAGCAAGATAAGATGCATAAAGGATAAACATCACATGCAATCAATATAAGTGATATGATATGGTCATCATCATCTTGTGCTTGTGATCTCCATCGCCGGCACCGCCATGATCACCATCGCCACCGGCGCGACACCTTGATCTCCATCGTAGCATCGTTGTCGTCTCGCCAACTATTGCTTCTACGACTATCGCTACTCCTTAGTGATAAAGTAAAGCAATTACATGGCGTTTGCATTTCATACAATAAAGCGACAACCATATGGCTCCTGCCAGTTGCCGATAACTCGGTTACAAAACATGATCATCTTATACAATAAAATATAGCATCACGTCTTGACCATATCACATCACAGCATGCCCTGCAAAAACAAGTTAGATGTTCTCTACTTTGTTGTTGCAAGTTTTACGTGGCTGCTACGGGCTGAGGAAGAACCGTTCTTACCTACGCATCAAAACCACAACGATACTTCGTCAAATAGACTCCGTTTTAACCTTCTCAAGGACCGGGCATAGCCACACTCGGTTCAACTAAAGTGAGAGAGACAGACACTCGCCGGTCACCTTTAAGCAACGAGTGCTCGGAGCGGTGAAACCAGTCTCGCGTAAGCGTACGCGTAATGTCGGTCCGGGCCGCTTCATCTCACAATACCGCTGAACCAAAGTATGACATGCTGGTAGGCAGTATGACTTGTATCGTCCACAACTCACTTGTGTTCTACTCGTGCATATGACATCAACGCATAAAACCAGGCTCTGATACCACTGTTGGGGAACGTAGTAATTTCAAAAAATTTCCTACGATCACGCAAGACCATGGTGATGGCATAGCAACGAGAGGGGAGAGTGTCCGTCCACGTACTGTGAGACCGAAAGCGGAAGCGTTATAACAACGCTGCGGTTGATGTAGTCGTGCGTCTTCACGATCCGACCGATCCAAGCACCGAACGTGACGGCACCTCCGAGTTCTGCACACGCTCAGCTCGATGACGATCCCGGACTCCGATCCAGCAAAGTGTCGGGATGAGTTCCGTCGGCACGACGGCGTGGTGACGATGTTGATGCTCCACCGACGCAGGGCTTTGCCTAAGCACCATGACGATATGACTTCTCCGGCAGGGCTTCGCCTAAGCTCCGCGACGATATGACCAAGTGGAATATGGTGGAAGGGGCACCGCACACGGCTAAGGAACGATCCGTAGATCAACTTGTGTGTCATGGGGTGCACCCCTGCCCCCGTATATAAAGGAGCAAGGAGGAGGTGGCCGGCCAAAGGGAGGAGGCGCACCAAGGGGGGAGTCCTACTCCCACCGGGAGTAGGACTCCTCCTTTCCTAGTAGGAGTAGGAGAAAAGGAAGGGGAAGAGAAGAAGGGGTGCGGCCCCCTCCCCTAGTCCAATTCGGACTAGGCCTTGGGGGGGCGCGCGGCCTGCCCTAGGCAGCCCTCTCTTTCCTGCAGGGCCCAATAAGGCCCAATACTTCTCCCGGCGAATTCCCGTAACTCTCGGTACTCAAAATACCCGAATGACTCGGAACCTTTCCGAACTCGAATATAGTCGTCCAATATATCGATCTTTACGCCTCGACCATTTCGAGACTCCTCGTCATGTCCCCGATCTCATCCGGGACTCAACTCCTTCGGTACATCAAAACTAATAAACTCATAATATAACTGTCATCGAAACCTTAAGCGTGCGGACCCTACGGGTTCGAGAACTATGTAGACATGACCTAGATCTATTCTTGGTCAATAACCAATAGCGGAACCTGGATGCCCATATTGGCTCCTACATATTCTACGAAGATCTTTATCGGTCAAACCGCATAACAACATACGTTGTTCCTTTTGTCATCGGTATGTTACTTGCCCGAGATTCGATCGTCGGTATCCAATACCTAGTTCAATCTCGTTCATGGCAAGTCTCTTTACTCGTTACGTAATGCATCATTCCGTAACTAACTCATTAGCTACATTGCTTGCAAGGCTTATAGTGATGTGCATTACCGAGAGGGCCCAGAGATACCTCTCCGACAATCGGAGTGACAAAACCTAATCTCGAAATACGCCAACCCAACATGTACCTTTGGAGACACCTGTAGTACTCCTTTATAATCACCCGATTACGTTGTGACGTTTGGTAGCACCTAAAGTGTTCCTCCGGTAAACGGAGTTGCATAATCTCATAGTTACAGGAACATGTATAAGTCATGAAGAAAGCAATAGCAACATATTAAACGATCAAGTGCTAGGCTAACGGAATGGGTCATGTCAATCACATCATTCTCCTAATGATGTGATCCCGTTAATCAAATGACAATTCATGTCTATGGCTAGGAAACTTAACCATCTTTGATTCAACGAGCTAGTCAAGTAGAGGCACACTAGTGACACTATGTTTGTCTATGTATTCACACATGTATTATGTTTCCGGTTAATACAATTCTAGCATGAATAATAAACATTTATCATGAAATAAGGAAATAAATAATAACTTTATTATTGCCTCTAGGGCATATTTCCTTCAGTCTCCCACTTGCACTAGAGTCAATAATCTAGTTCACATCATCATGTGATTCAACACCGATATTCACATCGTATGTGATTAACACCCATAGTTCACATCGTCATGTGACCAACACCCAAAGGGTTTACTAGAGTCAATAATCTAGTTCACATCGCTATGTGATTAACACCCAAAGAGTACTAAGGGATGATCATGTTTTGCTCGTGAGAGAAGCTTAGTCAACGGGTCTGTCACATTCAGAGCCGTATGTATTTTGCAAATATTCTATGTCTACAACGCTCTGCACGGGGATACTCTAGCTAATTGCTCCCACTTACGATATGTATCCAGATTGAGACTTAGAGTCATCTGGATCAGTATAAAAAGCTTGCATCGATGTAACTCTTTACGACGGGCTCTTTTACCTCCATAATCGAGAAATATTTCCTTAGTCCTCACTAAGGATGTTCTTGACCAATGTCCAAAGGATCTACTCTAGATCACTATTGTACTCCCTTGCCTAATTCAGAGCAAGGTATACAATAGGTCTGGTACATAACATAGCATACTTTATAGAACCTATGGCTGAGGCATAGGGAATGACTTTCATTCTCTTTTCTATTTTCTGATGTGGTCGGGATTTGAGTCTTACTCAATTTCACACCTTTGCAACACAGGCAAGAACTTTTCTTTGACTGTTCCATTTTGAACTAATTCAAAAAATTGACAAAATATGTATTTATTGAAAAACTTATCAAGCCGCCTTGATCCATCTCTATAGATCTTGATGCTCAATATGTAAGCAGCTTCACCGAGGTCCTTCTTTGAAAAACTCCTTTCAAATACTCCTTTATGCTTTGCAGAATAATTCTACATTATTTCCGATCAACAATATGTTATTCACATATACTTATCGAAATGTTGTAGTGCTCCCACTCACTTTCTTGTAAATACAGGCTTCTCCAAAAGTCTCAGTATAAAACCATATGCTTTGATCACACTATCAAAGCGTTTATTCCAACTCGAGATGCTTGCACCAGTCCATAGATGGATCATTGGAGCTTGCACATTTTGTTAGCTCCTTTAGGATTGACAAAACCTTCTCGGTTGCATCATATACAACTCTTCTTTAATAAATCCATTAAAGAATGTAGTTTTGACATCCATTTGCCGATTTCATAAAATGTGACAATTGCTAACATGATTCGGACAGACTTAAGAATCGCTACAGTTTGAGAAAATCTCATTGTAGTCAACACTTTGAATTTGTCGAAAACCTTTTTTGCGAGAAGTCGAGCTTTGTAGATAGTAACACTACTATCATCATCTGTCTTCCTCTTGAAGATCCATTTATTTAACTTGACTTGCTGATCATCGAGCAAGTCAACCAAAGTCCACACTTTGTTCTCATATATGGATCCTATCTCAGATTTTATGGCCTCAAGCCATTTCGCGGAATCTGGGCTCATCATCGCTTCCTCATAGTGCGTAGGTTCATCATGGTCTAGTAACATGACTTCCAGAACACGATTACCGTACCACTCTGGTGCGGATTTTGTTCTGGAAGACCTACGAGGTTTGGTAGCAACTTGATCTGAAGTTTCATGATCATCATCATTAACTTCTTCACTAATTGGTGTAGGAATCATCGGAACTGATTTACGTGATGAACTACTTTCCAATAAGGGAGAAGGTACAATTACCTCATCAAGTTCTACTTTCCTCCCACTCACTTCTTTCTCGAGAGAAACTTCTTCTCTAGAAAGGATCCACCTTAGCAACGAATAACTTGCCTTCGGATCTTGTGATAGAAGGTGTACCCAATAGTTACCTTTGGGTATTCTATGAAGACGCACTTCTCCGATTTGGGTTCGAGCTTATCAGGTGAAAACTTTTTCACATAAGCATCACAACAACTTGTGTGTATTGGGGTGCCCCCTGCCCCCGTATATAAAGGAGCCAAGGGGGAGGTGGCCGGCCCTAGGGGGAGGCGCACCAAGGAGGAGTCCTACTCCCACCGGGAGTAGGACTCCCCCCCCCTCTCCTAGTTGGACTAGGATTGGAGGAGGGGAAAGAGGGAAGGGGCGCCGCCCCCTTCCTTGTCCTATTCGGACTAGAAGGGGAGGGGGCGTGCAGCCCACCTTGGCCTGCCCTTCCTCTTCTCCTATGGCCCATTAAGGCCCATGGACCTCCCGGGGTTCCGGTAACCTCCGGTACTCGGTAAAATCCAGATTTCACCGGAACACTTCCGATGTCCAAATGTAGGCTTCCAATATATCAATCTTTATGTCTCGACCATTTCGAGACTCCTCGTCATGTCCGTGATCACATCCGGGACTCCGAACAACCTTCGTGCATCAATACTTATAAACTCATTATGAATCGCCATCGAAGCGTTAGCGTGCGGACCCTACGGGTTCGAGAACTATGTAGACATGACCTAGAACCATTCTCGGTCAATAACCAATAGCGGAACCTGGATGCCCATATTGGTTCCTACATATTCTACGAAGATCTTTATCGGTCAAACCGCATAACGACATACGTTGTTCCCTTTGTCATCGGTATGTTACTTACCCGAGATTCGATCGTCGGTATCCAATACCTAGTTCAATCTCGTTACGGTAGAAGTCTCTTTACTCGTTCCGTAATACATCATCTCACAACTAACTCATTAGTTGTAATGCTTGCAAGGCTTAAGTGATGTGTATTACCGAGAAGGCCTAGAGATACCTCTCCGACAATCGGAGTGACAAAACCTAATCTCGAAATACGCCAACCCAACAAGTACCTTTGGAGACACCTGTAGTACTCCTTTATAATCACCCGATTCGTTGTGACGTTTGGTAGTACCCAAAGTGTTCCTCCGTAAACGGAGTTGCATAATCTCATAGTTATAGGAACATGTATGGGTCATGAAGAAAGCATTAACATACTAAGCGATCAAGTGTTAAGCTAACGGAATGGGTCATGTCAATCAGATCATTCAACTAATGATGTGACCTTGTTAATCAAATAACAACTCCTTGTTCATGGTTAGGAAACATAACCATCTTTGATTAACAAGCTAGTCAAGTAGAGGCATACTAGTGACATACTGTTTGTCTATATATTCACACATGTATTATGTTTCCGGTTAATACAATTCTAGCATGAATAATAAACATTTATCATGATATAAGGAAATAAATAATAACTTTATTATTGCCTCTAGGGCATATTTCCTTCAGTCTCCCACTTGCACTAGAGTCAATAATCTAGATTACAAAGTAATGATCCTAACACCCATGGAGTCTTGGTGCTGATCATGTTTTGCTCGTGGAAGAGGCTTAGTCAACGGGTCTGCAACATTCAGATCCGTATGTATTTTGCAAATCTCTATGTCTCCCACTTGGACTTGGTCCCGAATGGAATTGAAGCGTCTCTTGATGTGCTTGGTCCTCTTGTGAAATCTGGATTCCTTTGCCAAGGCAATTGCACCAGTATTGTCACCGAAGATCTTCATCGGTCCCGATGCACTAGGTATAACACCTAGATCGGTAATGAACTCTTTCATCCAGACTCCTTCATTTGCTGCTTCCAAGCAGCTATGTACTCCGCTTCACATGTAGATCCCGCCACGACGCTTTGTTTAGAACTGCACCAACCGACAGCTCCACCGTTTAATAAAAACACGTATCCGGTTTGCGATTTAGAATCGTCCGGATCGGTGTCAAAGCTTGCATCGACGTAACCATTTACGACTAGCTCTTTGTCACCTCCATATACGAGAAACATATCCTTAGTCCTTTTCAGGTATTTCAGGATGTTCTTGACCGCTGTCCAAAGGATCCATTCCTGGATTACTTTGGTACCTTCCTGCCAAGCTTACAGCTAAGCATACGTCAGGTCTGGTACACAACATTGCATACATGATAGAGCCTATGGCTGAAGCATAGGGAACATCTTTCATTTTCTCTCCATCTTCTGCTGTGGTCGGGCATTGAGTCTGACTCAATTTTACACCTTGCAACACAGGTAAAAAACCTTTCTTTGCAAGATCCAATTTGAACTTTTTCAAAACTTTATCAAGGTATGTGCTTTGTGAAAGTCCAATTAAGCGTCTTGATCTATCTCTATAGATCTTGATGCCCAATATGTAAGCAGCTTCACCGAGGTCTTTCATTGAAAAACTTTTATTCAAGTATCCTTTTATGCTATCCAGAAATTCTATATCATTTCCAATCAATAATATGTCGTCCACATATAATATCAGAAATGCTACTGAGCTCCCACTCACTTTCTTGTAAATACAGGCTTCTCCAAAAGTCTGTACAAACCCATATGCTTTGATCACACTATCAAAGCGTTTATTCCAACTCCGAGAGGCTTGCACTGCACCATAAATTGATCGTTGGAGCTTGCACACTTTGTTAGCACCCTTTGGATCGACAAAACCTTCTGGTTGCATCATATACAACTCTTCTTCTAGAAATCCATTCAAGAATGCAGTTTTTACATCCATTTGCCAAATTTCATAATCATAAAATGCGGCAATTGCTAACATGATTCGGACAGACTTAAGCATCGCCACTGGTGAGAAAGTCTCATCGTAGTCAACCCCTTGAACTTGTCGAAAACCTTTCGCAACAAGTCGAGCTTTGTAGACAGTTATATTACCATCAGCGTCAGTCTTCTTCTTAAAGATCCATTTATTTTCAATGGCTTGCCGATCATAGGGCAAGTCAACCAAAGTCCATACTTTGTTCTCATACATGGATCCCATCTCAGATTTCATGGCTTCCAGCCAAATTGCTGAAACTGTGCTAACCAACGCTTCTTCATAGTTTGTAGGTTCGCCAAGGTCAAGTAACATGACTTCCGTAATAGGATTACCGTACCACTCTGGTGCGTATTTTACTCTGGTCGACCTACGAGGTTTAGTAGTAACTTGATCTGAAGCTTCATGATCATCATCATTAGTTTCTTCACTAATTGGTGTAGTTGTCACAGGAACCATTTCTTGTGATGAACTATTTTCCAATAAGGGAGCGAATCTGATTATCTCATCAAGTTCTACTTTCCTCCCACTCACTTCTTTCGAGAGAAACTCCTTCTCTAGAAAGGATCCGAATTTAGCAACGAAAATCTTGCCTTCAGATCTGTGATAGAAGGTGTACCCAACAGTCTCCTTTGGGTATCCTATGAAGACACATTTTTCCGATTTGGGTTCGAGCTTATCCGGTTGAAGTTTCTTCACATAAGCATCGCAGCCCCAAACTTTAAGAAACGACAACTTTGGTTTCTTGCCAAACCATAGTTCATAAGGCGTCGTCTCAACGGATTTTGACGGTGTCCTATTCAACGTGAATGCGGCCGTCTCTAAAGCATAACCCCAAAGCGATAGCGGTAAATCGGAAATAGACATCATAGATCGCACCATATCCAAAGAAAGTACGATTATGACGTTCGGACACACCATTTCTCCGTGGTGTTCCGGGTGGCGTGAGTTGCGAAACTATTCCACATTGTTTCAAATGTAAACCAAACTCGTAACTCAAATATTCTCCTCCACGATCAGATCGTAGAAATTTTATTTTCTTGTTACGATGATTTTCTACTTCACTCTGAAATTCTTTGAACTTTTCAAATGTTTCAGATTTGTGTTTCATTAAGTAGATATACCCATATCTGCTCAAATCATCTGTGAAGGTGAGAAAATAACGATACCACTTGGCGTGCCTCAACATTCATTGGACCACAAACATCAGTGTGTATGATTTCCAACAAATCAGTTGCTCGCTCCATAGTTTCGGAGAACGGCGTTTTGGTCATCTTGCCCATGAGGCACGGTTCGCAAGTACCAAGTGATTCATAATCAAGTGATTCGAAGCCCATCAAGATGGAGTTTCTTCATGCGTTTTACACCGATATGACCTAAACGGCGGTGCCACAAATAAGTTGCACTATCATTATCAACTCTGCATCTTTTGGCTTCAACATTATGAATATGTGTATCACTACCGCCGAGATTCAACAAGAATAGACCATTCTTCAAGGGTGCATGACCATAAAAGATATTACTCATATAAATAGAACAACCATTATTCTCTCGATTTAAATGAATAACCGTCTCGCATTAAACAAGATCCAGATATAATGTTCATGCTCAACGCTGGCACCAAATAACAATTATTTAGGTCTAAAACTAATCCCGAAGGTAGATATAGAGGTAGCGTGCCGACCGCGATCACATTGACTTTGGAACCATTTCCCACGCGCATCGTCACCTCGTCCCTTTGCGGTGCTCGTCTATTCCGTAGTCCCTGCTTCGAGTTGCAAATATTAGCAATGTAACCAATATCAAATACCCAGTGCTACTACGAGCTCTAGTAAGGTACACATCAATAACATGTATATCACATATACCTTTGTTCACCTTGCCATCCTTTTTATCCGCCAAATACTTGGGGCAGTTCCGCTTCCAAAGGTCCGTCTGCCTTGCGGTAAAAACACTCGATTTGGGCTTAGGTCCAGACTTGGGTTTCTTCTCTTGATCAGCAACTTTCTTGCTGTTCTTTTTGAAGTTTCCCTTCTTCTTCCCTTTGCCCTTTTTCTTGAAACTAGTGGTTTTGTTGACCATCAACACTTGATGCTCTTTCTTGATTTCTACCTCCGCAGCTTTTAGCATCGCGAAGAGCTCAGGAATTGTCTTAGTCATCCCTTGCATATTATAGTTCATCACGAAGCTCTTGTAGCTTGGTGGCAGTGATTGGAGAATTATGTCAATGACACTATCATCCGGAAGATTAACTCCCAGCTGAATTAAGTGATTGTTATACCCGGACATTTTGAGTATGTGCTCACCGACGTAACTATTCTCCTCCATCTTGCAGCTATAGAACTTATTGGAGACTTCATATCTCTCAATCCGGGCATTTGCTTGAAATATTAACTTCAACTCCTGGAACATCTCATATGCTCCATGACGCGTTCAAAACGTCGTTGAAGACCCGGTTCTAAGCCGTAAAGCATGGCACAATCGAACTATAGAGTAGTCATCAGCTACGCTTTGCCAGACGTTCACAACTTCGGCTCGGCATCTGCGCAGCAGTTCGTCACCCAAATGGGTGCTTCCAGGACGTAATTTTTACGTGCAGCAATGAGGATAATCCTCAAATTACGGACCCAGTCCGTGTAATTGCTACCATCATCTTTCAACTTTGCTTTCTCAAGGAACGCATTAAAATTCAACGGAACAACAAAGACGAGCCATCTATCTACAGTAAACATAGACAAGCAAAATACTATCGGTACTAAGTTTCATGATAAATTTAAGTTCAATTAATCATATTAATAAACTCCCACTTAGACAGACATCTCTCTAGTCATCTAAGTGATCACGTGATCCAAATTAACTAAACCATGTCCGATCATCACGTGAGACGGAGTAGTTTCAATGGTGAACATCATTATGTTGATCATATCTACTATATGATTCACGTTCGACCTTTCGGTCTCCGTGTTCCGAGGCCATATCTGTTATATGCTAGGCTCGTCAAGTTTAACCCGAGTATTCGCGTGTGCAACTGTTTTTGCACCCGTTGTAGATGGACGAGAACTTATCACACCCGATCATCACGTGGTGTCCGGGTACTACGAACTTTGGCAACGGTGCATACTCAGGAGAACACTTCTTGATAATTTTTAGTGAGAGATCATCTTATAATGCTACCGTCAATCAAAGCAAGATAAGATGCATAAAGGATAAACATCACATGCAATCAATATAAGTGATATGATATGGTCATCATCATCTTGTGCTTGTGATCTCCATCGCCAAGCACCGTCATGATCACCATCGTCACCGCGCCGACACCTTGATCTCCATCATAGCATCGTTGTCGTCTCGCCAACTATTGCTTCTACGACTATCGCTACTCCTTAGTGATAAAGTAAAGCAATTACATGGCGTTGCATTTCATACAATAAAGCGACAACCATATGGCTCACGCGATTGCCGATAACTTCGGTTACAAAACATGAACATCTCATACAATAAAATATAGCATCACGTCTTGACCATATCACATCACAACATGCCCTGCAAAAACAAGTTAGACGTCCTCTACTTTGTTGTTGCAAGTTTTACGTGGCTGCTACGGGCTGAGCAAGAACCGTTCTTACCTACGCATCAAAACCACAACGATACTTCGTCAAATAGACTCCGTTTTAACCTTCTCAAGGACCGGGCGTAGCCACACCGGTTCAACTAAAGTGAGAGAGGCAGACACCCGCGGTCACCTTTAAGCAACGAGTGCTCGGGCGGTGAAACCAGTCTCGCGTAAGCGTCTGGCGTAATGTCGGTCCGGCCGCTTCATCTCACAATACCGCTGAACCAAAGTATGACATGCCGGTAGGCAGTATGACTTGTATCGTCCACAACTCACTTGTGTTCTACTCGTGCATATGACATCAACGCATAAAACCAGGCTCGGATGCCACTTTGTTGGGTTATGTAGTAATTTCAAAAATTTCCTACGATCACGCAAGACCATGGTGATGGCATAGCAACGAGAGGGAGAGTGTCCGTCCACGCACCCTCGTGAGACCGAAAGCGAAGCGTTATAACAACGCGGTTGATGTAGTCAGACGTCTTCACGATCCGACCGATCAAAGCACCGAACGACGGCACCTCCGAGTTACGCACACGCGTTCAGCTCGATGGCGATCCCCGGACTCCGATCCAGCAAAGTGTCGGGGATGAGTTCCGTCGGCCTGACGGCGTGGTGGCGATGATGATGCTCCACCGACGCAGGGCTTCGCCTAAGCTCCACGACGATATGACTTCTCCGGCGCAGGCTTCGCCTAAGCTCCGCAACAATATGACGAAGTGGAATATGGTGGAAGGGGCACCGCACTGCACGGCTAAGGAAAGATCCGTGAGATCAACTTGTGTGTATTGGGGTGCCCCTGCCCCGTGATATAAAGGAGCCAAGGGGAGGTGGCGGCCCTAGGGGAGGCGCGCAAGGAGGAGTCCTACTCCCACCGGAGTAGGACTCCCCCTCTCCTAGTTGGACTAGGATTGGAGGAGGAAAGAGGGAAGGGCGCCGCCCCTTCCTTGTCCTATTCGGACTAGAGGGGAGGGGGCGCGCAGCCCACCTTGGCCTGCCCTTCCTCTTCTCCTATGGCCCATTAAGGCCCATGGACCTCCGGGGTTCAGTAACCTCCGGTACTCGGTAAAATCGATTTCACCGGAACACTTCCGATGTCCAAATGTAGGCTTCCAATATATCAATCTTTATGTCTCGACCATTTCGAGACTCCTCGTCATGTCCGTGATCACATCCGGGACTCGAACAACCTTCGGTGCATCAATACTTATAAACTCATTATGAACTGTCATCGAAGCGTTAAGCGTGCGGACCCTACGGGTTCGAGAACTATGTAGACATGACCTAGAACCATTCTCGGTCAATAACCAATAGCGGAACCTGGATGCCCATATTGGTTCCTACATATTCTACGAAGATCTTTATCGGTCAAACCGCATAACGACATACGTTGTTCCCTTTGTCATCGGTATGTTACTTACCCGAGATTCGATCGTCGGTATCCAATACCTAGTTCAATCTCGTTACCGGTTGAGTCTCTTTACTCGTTCCGTAATACATCATCTCACAACTAACTCATTAGTTGTAATGCTTGCAAGGCTTAAGTGATGTATATTACCGAGAAGGCCTAGAGATACCTCTCCCGACAATCGGAGTGACAAAACCTAATCTCGAAATACGCCAACCCAACAAGTACCTTTGGAGACACCTGTAGTACTCCTTTATAATCACCCGATTACGTTGTGACGTTTGGTAGTACCCAAAGTGTTCCTCCGGTAAGCAGGAGTTGCATAATCTCATAGTTATAGGAACATGTATGGGTCATGAAGAAAGCATTAACATACTAAGCGATCAAGTGTTAAGCTAACGGAATGGGTCATGTCAATCAGATCATTCAACTAATGATGTGACCTTGTTAATCAAATAACAACTCCTTGTTCATGGTTAGGAAACATAACCATCTTTGATTAACAAGCTAGTCAAGTAGAGGCATACTAGTGACATACTGTTTGTCTATATATTCACACATGTATTATGTTTCCGGTTAATACAATTCTAGCATGAATAATAAACATTTATCATGATATAAGGAAATAAATAATAACTTTATTATTGCCTCTAGGGCATATTTCCTTCACTGGGCTGGGCCGGCAGGTGGGCCGGGTAAGTTCTTTCCTGTTTTTATCTTTTTCTATTTTTCTGAAATTTTGTGGAGTTTTTAAAAATACCTAGACGGTTCCAAAAATCACCAAACTGCTCCTGGTCCATAGTTGGATTATTGCCAACATGAAACATTTCTGTTTGGGAATATTTGGGCATTTGCAATATTTTATATAGTTTGAAATGCTCAAATTGAAATACTTATGAATTAATTCAAAGACCTTTGGATGACCTAGAAAATGGTGCACTACTTTTGGCAGAGGCTCTGAACCAAAGCAAAAGTGATGAGCATTTTGAAGGGCATTTCAGGTTCATTGAAATAATTTTTAGTAAACCATAGTTGGATTAAAAGGGGTTCTGGGGGTTTCTTTCCTTCCCCATTTCAGATTCAAAAGATATTTAAACATGATGCACATACTAATGCATGGACTAGCTAGGATGTGACAAAGTCTCCCGGATCATATCCTTTCCAAAAATCACGCTCCCGAAGGTTTCATTCCGTTTGGACTCCGTTTGATATTCCTTTTCTTCGAAATACTGAAATAGGCAATAAAACAACAATATGGGCTGGGCCTCCGGTTAGTAGGTTAGTCCCAAAAGTAATATAGAAGTGTATAATAAAGCCCGCAATCATTCAAAACAGATAATAAAATAGGATGAATGCTTCATAAATTATAGATACGTTGGCGACGTATCACCCCCTGTCTCGTGGGCCCCCTGATGCTCCACCGACCTCAACTCCAACTCTCTATATTCCGTTTCGCGGAGAAAAAAATCAGAGAGAAAGTTTCATCTTGTTTTACGATACGGTGCCGCCGCCAAGCCCTAATCTCTCTCGGGAGGTTTGATCTGGAGTCCGTTCGGGGCTTCGGAGGGGGGGATTCGTCGCAGTCGTCATCATCAACCATCCTCCATCACCAATTTCATGATGCTCACCGTCGTGCGTGAGTAATTCCATCATAGGCTTGCTGGACGGTGATGGGTTGGATGAGATTTACCATGTAATCAAGTTAGGTTTGTTAGGGTTTGATCCCTAGTATCCACTATGTTCTGAGATTGATGTTGCTATGAGTTTGTGAGTTCTTGATCCTATCTTGCAAGTCTATAGTCACCTATTATGTGTTATGATCCGACAACCCCGAAGTGACAATAATCGGGATACTTCTCGGTGATGACCGTAGTTTGAGGAGTTCATGTATTCACTATGTGCTAATGCTTTGTTCCGGTTCTCTATTAAAAGGATGCCTTAATATCCCTTAGTTTCCATTAGGACCCCGCTTCCACGGGAGGGTAGGACAAAAGATGTCATGCAAGTTCTTTTCCGTAAGCACGTATGACTATATTCGGAGTACATGCCTACATTACATTGATGAACTGGAGCTAGTTCTGTGTCACCCTATGTTATAGCTATTACATGGGGAATCACATCCGACATAATTATCCATCATTGATCCAATGCCTACGAGCTTTTCACATATTGTGTTTCGCTTATTTAATTTTCCGTTGCTACTATTACAACTACTACAAAATTGCTATCTTTACTTTTGCCACTGTTACCGTTACTTCCATACTACTACGCTACTAAATACTTTGCTGCAGATACTAAGTTATCCAGGTGTGGTTGAATTGACAACTCAACTGCTAATACTTGAGAATATTCTTTGGCTCCCCTTGTGTCGAATCAACAAATTTGGGTTCAATACTCTACCCTCGAAAGCTGTTGCGATCCCCTACACTTGTGGGTTATCAGCCCACTATTGTAGTACTTGCTAGTATAGCCCTATAAACCAGAAAGGAGTATTTGCCTTTCTAGAATATGTAGTTCTCTCGTTTTCCTCCCCACCTTGGTCGCGGTGCACAATATTGAGTATACTGACTAGTCTCTTTTTGATACGCATTTACGTTTTCTTTAACACAGTACGGACGCAAGCGCTCATATGTACGCGCATACACTCACCCCTATGAATGCACACATGCACACCCTACCCCTATGAGCACCTCCGAAAGACTGAGCCGGCACTATCATTTTGAAATTCACGAAGTCACCATAGGCACCTCGTCGTCGACGGGAACGTGTCTTGACACGCGATAGACGCGAGCGACAGTCGCCTCCATAGGTGCTTGAATGCCAAGGAGGGAGAGGGTAGCGGTTCCCGAGACATTGAACGGTCAATGATGCATCCTCAATTACATGCAGTGGGAATTAATTGGAGAAGCAGAATAGAGCCAACACGATGTGAATGCAACAGAGTTTCGACTCTCATATAAAGCCTCCACCACTCCAATCCATCTATTCCTAGTCTCTGCGCAACATAGCTCACTCCAATCCAAGACCAAGTGACCAGAAGCCACAAGCACCTATGGAGGCTATGGACGCGAGCGGCAGTCGGCTGTGCCAAATCATCCAAGGCGCCGGCCTGCAGCCCCGCACCGCATTTCCAGACGATGCTGGCGACTGCCGGCGTCATAGCCCTCGCCGAGGCTGGCTTCGCCTCTCGAATGGACGGCATGATGGTCAACTCCATCCCCAAGTTCATCGACGTCAAGAAGCGTGCGGACGACCTTGCCGTACTACTCCAGCTCGCGCGCCCAGGTTCCTCATTGCCTGCCACCCTCATCGGCCTCCATGGTGACAAACTCTTTCAAGCCCTGGTGGCCCTGCAGGTGTCGGGGCTCGCGATGAAGAATGTGCACGTCGAGGTCGCCCTCGCCATGCAGCGCCTCGCCATGGAAGAAACCGTCAGCCTGCACATCCACGTCTACAAGAAAATCGTCTACATAGGCCACTACAAGGCAAGCGAGGACAGAAAGACGTTGGCGTTCTTCCAGGGCTGAAATCTGTGGACGCCATTGTTCATAAGCACGTCCATCTGGCCACGAAAGCCACTGCTACTTAGCCGCCGTTTGGTGGGCCGGCGCCCTGAGTCGAGGAGGTTTACGTCGTCGATGGATGCACCTCTTCTTCTTGCCTCCTGTAACCAGCACCGCATCGCCTCGTGGATTTAATGTTTTATTAGTATAGTAATCCCTCCGTTCCCAAATATAAGTCTTTCTAGAGATTCCAGCAAGTGACTACCTACGAAGCAAAATGAGTGAATCTACACTCTAAAATATGTCTACATACATTCGTATGTTGTATTCCATTTGAAATACTATCTACAAAGGCTTATATTTAGGAACGGAGGGAGTATATAGCATTTTTTATTCCAGTTGTAACATTTTCACTGTGAGGTGGGGCCGCAGTTGAGCAAACCGACCATCGGCAAATCCCCACCCCGCCCACCGGGCGTCGGCTGAGTTTAGAATTACAAGAGAGAAATGAGGGAGAAGAGCTAGCTGTAGCACGGACGCTGTTGTCAGATGGGACTCGTGTTGATAGAATAGGAGTACTGAGCACTCGTACCTCTTTTTTTAGGGAAAAAATAGTCATATGTCTAGTACCACTAGTTGAGTGCGTGAGACCTATAACTGTCATCACTTTAGGTCTCCTTTTCGAACCGTAGCTATGCTTCACAGTACATATTTTTTCATGCATTTATCCTCCTATATGTACTCCTACGCTATTTCCACGTGCTCCCTTTCACCGACATGTGGGACATAGAGCATCTATGTCGTAGTGCATGCACGACTCAGAGTATATGTCGGGGTACTTTACATTTCAGACCTTACGAATTACATGCAAACCCCCGCAGAAGAATAAATATAAATGAATTACTACATGAAACGGGATTATTTTCATAGAAACCGGAGCACATTCATTAAATTTTGGACATAACACTTATATAAAAAATGACCGGACCTAAACCAGTCTAAGGGCCTCTTTGATTTTTCCCGCAAAAAAAGGGCCTCTTTGTTTTGCAGGATACTGAAAACACAGGACTGGGGAAAGTATGATGGAGATGAACCGAGACGAGGAGAACTCTAACTCAGTTAGATGTTAGAGTTAGATTCTAACCCTAAACTAAACATGAACTAACTAACCAAAGAGGTGTATGGATGACAGGGTTAGATTGACAATAAATGCTCTTTATCAATCAGTTGACTACTTTGGACCCTATTTCCTGCCGGATTTGGTGTGGCCGGCTCTTGTGTGGCCTCATCCCGCTCACAATTGACATAAACAAACCATCTTTACAAATCAAGCATGCAAAACATGATAAATTTTACTTTGTCCATACAAATGAGATCAATCAAGCTTCACAAAAAAATACACTCCATGAAACAAAGCATGAGCTAACTCATCACGGAAGTCATTCACGATAGGGAGGGAGCCCGGAGCCCCTCACGCACCCAGGGAGGAGCTCGTCATCTTTGCTTTGGAGGAAGGCTCTGTAGAGCCCAAGCCCCAGGAACCCCTCCGACGCCGGCGCTTGCGATGAGGTCGATACCGGCATGGGTAGTAGGACCGCTTGCCGACGACTGCGAACTTAATCTTTGGGCCTCTAGAGATAATGCAAGCCTGAAACTGAAATACCTAGAAAGGTGAACTGAATCTTTGGGCCTCTAGAAATAATGCAAGCCTGAAACTGAAATACCTAGAAAGGTGAACTGAATCTTTGGGCCTCTAGAAACAATGCAAGCCTGAAACTGAAATACCTAGAAAGGTGAACTAAATCTTTGGGCCTCTAGAAATAGTGCAAGCCTGAAACTGAAATACCTAGAAAGGTGGACTAAATCTTTGGGCCTCTAGAAAGATTTATTACCTCCTCAAGCAGCATCAAACAATTCCTAATCAGAATGTATACCAAGTTTGACCAGGATCTACTTTTCCAAATCAGAATTAGCCCTAGAGCGAACAAGATCAATGATATGGCTGTGAGATAGAGAAGGAACGAACAAACTCACCCCTCTCGCGACCTCCCTGGTAGATGCGCCGCCGCCGCGCACGACACAAGGATAAAAACGACCGGTGAACGGGGAGTGGGGCAACCTTCCACTACTAGGGAAAAGCCTATACACAAAGGTATAGCAGTAGCGCTGGTTAAAATAGGGCGCTACTGCTAATTTGTAGTAGCGCATTCACGTAAAGCGCGCTATAGCTCAAACGTTAGCAGTAGCGCATGTTAGGAAACAAGCGCTACCACTATAATTCCCACGGCTTAGCCGATAGGATACACATAGTAGTAGCGATCCATATAGAACCGTGCTACCGCTACTTACTTTGTAGCAGCGCGTTTTCTTCTAAACACGCTACTGCTAAAGGATATAAAATTAAATGGAAAGAAAATAGAAAGGTAATTGAAAATGAAAGAAATAGAATAAGGTGAAAGGAAAAAAAATAAAATTTGAAGAAAAATAAGTGAAAAAGGGAAAAAAGAGAAAGGAGCAGCAGTAGCGTGTATACAAGAACGCGCTGTAGCTAACGTAGTAGTATCGCTCTTTCTGGAACGCGCTACTGCTACTTCTGAATTAACCACCCCCCGGCTCAAAATTTGGCTAAGTCCTCCATTCCCCCCTTTCCCCTACTCTTTTGTCGGCGCCGCCCGAGCCTACCCTCACCGCCGCCACCCGCCCTCAACCTCAGTGCCGCCGCCCGCCGACGCGCTCGACCTCACCGTCGCCGCCCTCGACCTCACCACCGCCGCCGTCGACCTCACCGCCACCGCCCGAGCCCGCCCAGCACCGCCGCCTCCCGATCCCGAGCCCGCCTCGCCGCCCTACCTCTCTGCCGAGCACCTCCCGCCATTGTCTCTCCCTCTCTGTAAGCCCCCACCCTCCCCACCCCTTTCTCTTCTTAATTAGTTAGTACTAGATGTTTTTTAGTAGGAGTAGATGTTAATTTAGGGTTCATAGATAATGATTTTTATTAGTTGAACTAGTTTAGTTTTAGTTGAACTAGTTTAGATTTATTTGAACTAGTTTAGTTTTAGTTGAACTAGTTTAGTAAGTAAATTAATAAACTAGTTGAACTAGTTGAATTAATAGAACTAATGTATTTTTAGTAAGTAAATTAATAAACTAGTGGAACTAGTTTAGTTTTAGTTGAACTAGTTTAGTAAGTAAATTAATATAACTAGTTGAACTACTTTATTTTTAGAAATAACTAGTTTTTTCTATTTATAGTAAGTTTATATTTAGTAAGACTAGTTGAATTAATAGAACTAGTTGAACATGTCATATTTGTTGTTATTTTTTTTTAGTTTAAGCAATTATTCGGGATGTATTAGTGATAACTTATAGGGTTTTTGCTTTTGCAGAAATCAAGGAGCCCCTCCATCATCCCCGCCGTAGTCCCCGTCACCGACCCCCTCTGACCTCGAGGTGAGACGTGCCAAATCTCCATGTATATCTTGTGTTGCTCATATAGGATATGTGGTTGCCCAAGTGGCCGGTCATGTTCAGGTTACACCTCCGAGTGGCCTATGTTTTGCCGGAGTGTTGATTAATTTCCGTTCCGGCAAATTTCAGGCACTCGATATGTCCTTTTTAGCAAAGTTCATGCCGGATTTTTCCGTGAATTTTGGCATGACTTGTGCTAGAATATGTACAAGTTCAATCTTTGAATTATGAACGTAGGAAATGTCGTACTCGGACGACGACAGTCTCCCAGGGGAGTGCAGCTGGTGCCACGATGATCGAGGTATGTGCGACAGGTTCGTTGAGCTGGACGAAGATCAGCGCTTCAGCATTAAGCTCGAGGAGACATTCGATGTTGAAATGGTACGCAACAACGACAAGTATTTTTTTCGTAATTAAGCATGACTTCAACTATTTCAACGTCTAATTTTCATCTTTTACAATTCGACTAGCTTGTCCCATGCGATGCAAGACGCTATGTCTTGGAGAGGATGGGTTTTGAAGACCATGAAAATTTTGAAACAAAGAAAATACACCTAAGGACCCATCATGATATGGATTTTGAAGTAAATCTGTGCAATGCTCAGAGCATAACCCATTATGGTTGCCAAAATTGGGAAGCACTTTGCAAAATGTATGGTTTTTATGAGGGTATGATTGTCACCATGGATCTTGGTGATCCTGACATTGAGCAAGACAATATGGAAATTTGGGTCCTTGTTGATACGCTTCCGATTCTAGCGCAATGTGAGTTTCTCAAACATAGTTATTAACTAATTTATATTGTTTATTTCGAAATAGTTGACAGCTTATTTCCATTGACATCTTATTTTGATTCTTCAAAGAATGTGCGGAAGATGGTAGACAAAACCCACTACACTGATGGCTCCGAATTAACTTATAAGGAGAAAAGTCATCTGATCGCTTATTGTACTTATCTTGAGGATTACAATACCTATTATCGAACTCTCCAAATTATGGTGAATACGTGCCACTAGTGCACGTGTTGAACCACGGTAACTTCTATGGAGATGCCCTGGTAAGATTTTTTACTATTACGAAATCCGTGCATCTTTTGCATAATTCTAAAACTAGTACATCATTGCTAACTACAAAGTTATTACTATGTTTTTCAATAGAAAATCCCGATGGATTGTGTGCCTCATCTGATGTATCTGAATGGTCGCCTTAGAGTTCTGAACATACTACCAGGTCAATCTAGGGAGCTCACCTGTGCATATCGGATTTCTAAAACCGGTGATCACATGCTCATCAAAGAATGGAAAAATGGTTTGGACATTCGCATGGAGGTTCTTGGAAGTAACATTAAGCGAAAGGCAAGAATTGGAGACAAGATAATCTCCATTCTCCATAATGGAGAGTTAGGGGCTATCTTGCTTTTTTCTATTTTACCTTAGAGAATGTAGTAGGTCCTAAGAGAATGTAGTAGGTCCTATGAGGTACAATATGTTTATTATGTGGTACAATGTGCTAGAATTGATGATGAGGAGTAACTTGTGATTACGAGTAGTGACCAATTTGCTATGTGATGTCATTGATGAAAACGATGATCTTGAGGAGGTGTATTATGATGATAAGTTGTTAATGATATGATGATTATGATATTTATAATTTCATTGGGTGAAAGAACCGCGGATTAGTTTCAAGTGGATGGACATCCACTTGAAACTAGTCCACGGTTCTTTCACCCCGTGATGTAATAACTCATTATGATGTAAAACAATCTCTAAATTCCTGTTGTATGAAAACTTGTGTAAAGGTGTATGAATACAACATGAAATAACAAAGAAATAAAATACGAAATAATAGTAGTAGCGCGGGAAGGGAGAAGCGCTACTACTAATTACCAGTAGCACCCTTTGGGAAATCGCTACTACTAAGTCGATTTAGCGATGGCGTGGGTTGAGGCACGCCATCGCTAAGCTTTAGTCAGAAGCGCCCGTGCAGATGGCGCCCCAACCCAAGGCCATCGATAGGCCTAAAACCCTCGCTGCTGCTAGGCTTTTACCTAGTAGTGTTCGAAGGCCAGAGGGAGAGGGCGGCCGGAGGGAGAGGGCAGCCGGAGGAGAGAGAGAGAGCGAGCGGCAAAGCGGCGCTTGGGTGGGCGGCCCAATGGGGAACAGAGAGGAGTCATACAAGGGGGGGGGGGGAGGGAGTGATCTGGTGCGGGCAGGGGAGATTTTTTAATTCTCTTTTAGTGGGCCCGAGGGTAACTAACCCAGTTAGAACCTCTCCATCGGGCTATTTTTTTAGCTGGGTTAGAGCAAACTAGCTCAAACTAACCCCTCCTGTTTCGATAATTTGAGGCTATTTCAACCCAAACTATCTCTAACTCAGGGATCCAAACAAAGAGGAGTAGTACTGTACATGCTACAGTCTGGACCGTAGCACATTGTTTTTTATGGCCATATCACCACATTGTTTTCTACTGCTGGTTCACTGGGCTGCCGTGGTCCACACTGCTGGTTCACTAGGCTCCCATGGTTCGCACTCCTCCGCCGCAAGTAGTAGTAGTAGTATATACCGCATGATTCTTTGCTCCTTCTTACTACGTACTTCGCCGACATGTGGGAGAGCCAGCATCCGGGTCGACGTGTCATGCACCAGATTAGAGTGCGGAACGGAAGGGGGGCATCACCCCGGTCGTAGCGCCAGTAATTCATGACTATAGTGAGTAGTCATATCACAAGTCTTTCTAGCAGTAACGCGCCGTCAAATCGCACAGCCCGACCTTTCCAGCAGTAACTAAGTTGAATCCGCTACTCCCTCACCCTCCTCGCCTCTCTGTCAAACCGCCTGAGCAAAAACTGCCGCACGTACTGCCCGGGAAAAGCCCCGCCCTCAACTTTTAACTACGCGAAAATAGTTCGAGCTTGTTCGTTCTATATAAATACTAGTACTATATGTTTATTCACCCGTGGGGTTGTTCAATGAATGGAGGGCAGGGGAGCACAAGTGAACAATACTAGTACTACTAGTAGTAAGTAGGAGTCGTACAGTTAGTCACCTTAAATAGAGAGTTTCTTTTCATTAATGCCACGTACACAAATTGAAACGCTTGTTGTGGAGAGAAAAAGATAATCACTCCACTATATATGTACGCAGGGGCCTGAGCGCTTGCTTTACTAGGGTTGCTCTCTTCATTCTCTCATCCTCCCTAGATGTAAACAAGACAACGGTAGCAACATTTTCTCTCTGCTCACCGCTGGTCACAGATCCGGCTGGATCCCTTCGGCCGGTGTGTGTAGAGGACTAAAAGGTGCATCATTCACGTGGTCATCGCCGCCGAGGGAGGAAACCCACAGCTGCCGGCGGGGCCCAATCATCTGCCCATGCCGTTCTCTCCGACACAGCGCCGGCTCGGGAGGTCCTCCGTCCCTTCTTCCGCCCTGCCGTATTGTGCGCAGATCGGACCTGCCACCGCCGACATCCCGACGAACCTCAGGTACAAGTTCTTCGAAAGTGGCCTTGCTCTACTACCCCAGCTCCCCACGTGTCTGCATGTGCATCTTTTTCTACTTCCATCAGCTCTTCCAAATCCACCTAAATTTTTAGTATTATTAGAGGTAAAGCTACTTCATGCATTCGAATCTAGGACTTGGTTCAAACAACAAAGAAAGGGGGGAAAGTCGTAGCATGAATCTAGGACTTGATTCAAAGAGGAAATAACAGGGGGAAAGTAGTAGAGACCGGATACCCAACCGGTCTCTTGGTTGAAAAGGGAAATAATGGGAATACTCAGTACAAACTGGATAAGGAACAAATCTATTATTGGTTGAAAAAGGGATAGAAAGTGGCAGCTGGTGGACAAGTCAACAGTGTATGTCCAGGATTAGATTTGCTGCTCTCACATAGTAAACAGTTTCCAGTATTAGATTTTCTGCCCTCACATAGTAAAAGGTCTCCAGGATTAGATTTGCTGCCCTCACGTAGTAAAAGTTCTCCAGGATTAGATTTGCTGCCCTCACATAGTAAAAGTTCTCCAGGATTAGATTTGCTACCCGCACAAAGCATGAACAAACTCAGCATCACCACTTTATGCCTCCTTGTAGGTACATTGTGCTGATGCGTCCACTGTCGCATGTCCTTATACCAACCTTTTGTTGTTGTTAATGTAAGGGGGCATGTAAAATGAAGTGATCACACTGTTACCTTAAGGACATGTCTAACCAGTGTTATTGTTAATCTAATGCCTCCAGTGATATGACGCAATTAGATTGTGTTAACAAATGGTACTCCTGCTATTTTCCCCAGTATGATAAGTAAGTTGCTTCTTTACACTGCTGAGTGACCTGGTGTCCCCATGGTCCCATGCCCTTAAAACAACTCTTTAGCTGCAGTTAATTTACTGTATCTGGTAAACAGGCAATGCCACCATTAAAGTAATCCCATATTTGGCGGATGTCATAGTTGATCGTAATGCTTTCAGTAACATGAAGCATTGCTGACATTTTAAAATTTCTACTGTCCTTGCGTGATTGCTATGAACATAATTAAGATGCTTCTTTTCATTTCGTGTATGTTTCGTATATTCTTATTGACCAGCAACTGCTTAATTTCTATCTTTTTGTGCAGATAGGGATATCCATTTCACCTTGTTGCTATTGTGACCTTTTGCTGAACTGCACAAAACACTTTTTTTGGAATGAGTGTCTTGTGCAGTTCAACTAAAATGTCACGTGAGACTGGAGTTTCCAAAATCTCTATCAAATTATGTTGGTAATTGATGTCTACTACACAAGCTTCTTCTTGTAGACGTTGTTGGGCCTGCAAGTGCACAGGTTTGTAGGACAGTAGCAAATTTCCCTCAAGTGGATGACCTAAGGTTTATCAATCCATGGGAGGCGTAGGTTGAAGATGGTCTCTCTCAAGCAACCCTGCAACCAAATAACAAAGAGTCTCTTGTGTCCCCAAGACACCCAATACAATGGTAAATTGTATAGGTGCACTAGTTCGGCGAAGAGATGGTGATACAAATGCAAAATAGATAGTAGATATAGGTATTTGTAATCTGAAATAATAAAAACAGCAAGGTAGCGAGCGATAAAAGTGAGCGTAAACGGTATTGCAATGATAGGAAACAAGGCCTAGGGTTCATACTTTCACTAGTGCAAGTTCTCTCAACAATAATAACATAGATAGATCATATAACAAGCCCTCAACATGCAACAAAGAGTCACTCCAAAGCCACTAATAGTGGAGAAAAAATGTGGAGATTATGGTAGGGTACGAAACCACCTCAAAGTTATTCTTTCAGATCAATCTATAAAAGAGTTCGTACTAGAATAACAACTTAAGACACGAATCAACCAAAACCCTAATGTCACCTAGATACTCCATTGTCACCTCAAGTATCCGTGGGCATGATTATACGATATGCATCACACAATCTCAGATTCATCCAACCAACATAAAAGTACTTCAAAGAGTGCCCCAAAGTCTCTACCAGAGAGTCAAGAACGTGTGCCAACCCCTATGCATAGGTTCTCAATGTCACGAAACCTGCAAGTTGATCACCAAGACATACATCAAGTGTTCTCATAAAAGACTCAATCCGATAAGATAACTTCAAAGGGGAAAATCAATTCATCACAAGAGAGTAGAGGGGGAGAAACATCATAAGATCCAACTACAATAGCAAAGCTCGGGATACATCAAGATCGTGCCATAGATGGAACACGAGAGAGAACACGAGAGAGAAAGAGAGATCAAACACATAGCTACTGGTACATACCCTCAGCCCCGAGGGAGGGTGAACTACTCCCTCCTCGTCATGGATAGTGCCAGGATGATGAAGACGGCCTCCAGTGATGGGATCCCCCTCCGGCAGGCTACCGGAACAGGGTCCCGATTGGTTTTTGGTGGCTACAGAGGCTTGCGGCGGCAGAACTCCCGATCTAGGTTCTGTTCTGGAAGTTTTATGATATGTAGGTATATATGGGTGAAAGGAGTACGTCGGTGGAGCTACGGGGGCCCACGAGGCAGGGGGCGCGCCCCCCACCCTCGTGAGCACCTCCCGTATCTTCTGACGTGGGGTCCAAGTCCATCAGGTGGGTTTCCTTCCAAAAATAACTTCTCGATTGATTTCGTTCCGTTTTCGACTCCGTCGATATTCCTTTTCCTCGAAACAATCAAATAGGCATAAAACAACAAATGCAGGCTGGGCCTCCGGTTAATAGGTTAGTCCCAAAAATAATATAAAAGTGGATAATGAAGCCCATAATCATTCAAAACAGATAATATAATAGCATGAATGCTTCATAAATTATAGATACGTTGGAGATGTATCAGCATCCCCAAGCTTAATTCCTACTCGTCCTCGAGTAGGTAAATGATAAAAGAAAGAATTTATGAAGTGTGAATGCTAGAGGTGCACAAGTTTGATCAATGATAATTTCAATCACCTTTTCTAGTATGATAATATGTCATAACAGTAGTTCATCTCATAAAACTTTTTCACGAACTAGTAACATGCAATTCACATGTTAAAGCATAGACCATAAACATTCTTGAAAACTTGCAAACACTACTAGGAAAAGGCCTACTAATGGCGCACTGGTTTTGCCTACTAATGGCGCATTACCAGTGCGCCATTAGGAGCACGCCATGAGTATTTTTTACTAATGGCGCACCACTAATGCGCCATTAGTATCTGATATACTAATGGCGCACCATGCAGGCGCCATTAGTTTTGCCCATGATCGCCACTAGTGTCTTCTATACTAATGGCGCACCACATGGTAGTGCGCCATTAGTAACAATTTTTTAATTTTTTTCTTAATCTCAGGTCACTATTTCACCTATGAGATATCCAACACATATATATACAACAAGCATCCATATAACAATCATAGCCAACACACAAGTTCCATCATATATACATACATAGCCAACACACAAGTTCCATCATATATACATACATAGCCAACGCATAGTTCCATCGTTACATATTACAAAAGTTTCACATTGTTCATCCAACACCATTATCCATCAATTCACAAAAGTTTCACATTGATACAAAATAAAAACACAAATGGAAAAGAAGCACTCCATCCATGCAAGCTTCCGTGAATTAAATCAAATCTGCAAAATGATAAACAAGAAGTTAGAAGAAGAAAAAGAAGAATACTAGAAGAAGAAGAAAACTAGAAGAAGAATAAGAAGAATTTTGGAAAAGAAGAAGAATAAGAAGAAGGGTATAAGCTTATTATGTAAACTTGATCATTTTGTGCTAACATAAGTTATTTTGGAGCTAACCTATAGGAAACTAAGCATATAAGCTCTAAGTTAGTATATTAGAGCCAACTTAGGTAAAATGAAGCTAACCTATGTCATTTTGGAAAAAGAAGAAGAATAAGAAAAAGACTATAAGCTTATTATGTAAACTTGATCATTTTCTGCTAATATAAGTTATTTTGGAGCTAACCTATAGGAAACTAAGCATATAAGCTCTAAGTTAGCATATTAGAGCCAACTTAGGTAAAAATGAAGCTAACCTATAGGAAACTAAGCATATTAGAGATAACATAGGTAACTAAGTATATATATATCATTTTGGATAACTAACCTATAGGAGATCTGACATACGTGACAAAGTTCAGTTCTCATGCATTGTTCTTCTCCTTCTCCTTCTCCTTCCTCTCCCTGATGCGCCACGAGCGGCGAGGCGGTGGAGGCAGTGGAGGCAGTGGGATGTAGTGTTCTACCACAATTGGCGTGGTCATGTCGCCCAGCTGTGGGATCGCCGGCGCCACCACCAGTGCGTGGTCATTGTCAGCACCACCACCATCGCAAGGCCACCTTGAGCACGACCATCGCTAGGTCATCCTCAGCCACCTCCATCTCTTGCCCATGGTCAGCCACCACCATCTCTTGCCCTTGGTCACCACCACCAGCGCTAGGTCATCCTCGGCTGATGCCCATCGTCATCCTGCAGCTCCTCATCCCCACTCTGCTCCTCTTCTCCCGCACTCCAGTCCGGATCATCCTTCTTGCTGTCTATGCTGCTGCGAATCGCTCTTGCTTCGCTACAGCCGAATCGCTGCTGCTTTCGCTTCTGACCATAGTCATTCTTGCTTTGGTTGTAGCCGGTGTTCTTCTTGCTGCTCCCATTACCTGTCCAAAATGCAACAATGACCGTTAACAATCGATGTGAGACAAAGCCAAATGTAGAGGAATAAGAAGAGGCACAACGCATCGCATCATCATCGTCGGCAGAGCGCATGCATACATAATCGTGTTGAACACCTTCACGATGAGCATGGTGGCGTCGTCGTCGTACCTGAAGAGAAGGAAGTACCCCAGCTGCAGGTCGTAGGCATGGTAGAACTTCTCCCACCCACGAGACAAGTACATGTGGCCCTCCTTGATCACCAACTCCACATCCCATCGCTGTGAAACCCGGCTGCTGGCCCGTCGCAGCTTCACATTATTTGGCGGATCTTCACCCATCAGCATGTTCATAAAACTGTCAGGCAGCCTCTGCAGTTTGGGACAATGAGTGATGTAGCAAACAATAGATATCATAATGAGATGGGTGCAGGGGAGATCTCTCATTTTATATACCTGCGTCATGGATAATACTGAAGTCTCAAGTATGATAGTGAAGAACTCGGAAGCATCCAACTCAGATCATGCGGTGTCGCAGAGCGGCGGTGGCTGCTTCCGCCATCTCGATAAGCAGCAGAAGAGACCAATTAGTACCCTTACAACAGATCATAAAACATGCATGATAACATGCATTAGTCGCATAAATACCCCATATGTCCTATTTTAGCAAAGTCATGCTAAAATTCACGGAAAATTTCAGCATTACCTTTGCTGAAAGTAGGACATATGGAGTACCCGAATTTGCCGGAACGGAAGTTAATCGACATTCCGGCAAACTCAAGGGCCTCTTGGGGTACCTGCAATATCATTATCCCCGCGTAATGAAGTCGCCAATGGGTCATTTCAGAAGATCACAAGTAGCATCATCACAAGTACAACATCATCTATAGCTTTATATTAACAAAGCATCAACACATATACAAAAGACCACTTATGCCAACCGTATGGTTTATATCGATTCAGAGTTAGAAACAGGAAAACCGGTGCTTCAAAGCCTCATGGACACAATTTACATCTATCAGTACGGGATGCCCTGACCAAGGCATAGCTCATTTTCTAACCAAGGCATAGCTCATTTTCCAGAATCTTTAGCTCAATTCTGAAAATACATGGCTAGGACAACGGTAGCATTCAACCACAAGCCCAAGCCTATACTTAACTAGGCCCAGGTCCATTAAATTCTTACAGAAACCAAGAAATGGAATCAACTCCCCTTGTTGCTGATTCAGTCATGGGAGATGCCATGTCTCAAAAATATCAAGTAGCACCATCATGTTCGATTTCAATATAAGGAATATTATGAACTTAACAGTTAAGATCCCAGGTGAGTAACACACTTTGGTCTTCTAGTTCAAAACAAAACTGACATATTCTAGATGCCATAATCAGATCAAAATTTCAAACCACACACTTACTTTCAAATATCAACAGTGGCTACCGTTGACTTGTTAACTGAATTTTGCTGATGTTGTTGTTGTTAACTGAATTTTGCTGATGTTGTTGTTGACTTGCTGTTAATTCTAGATGCCATAATTCTAGATGTTGTTGTTAACTGAATTTTGCTGATGTTGTTGTTGACTTGCTGTTAATGAACAGTGGCTAAGTATGGTTGTGCTGTCAGGTTACTACTAGCAGCAACATGGAAGTAGACTTGATGACCGTGTTAAATCGAGGCACAAATATGTAAGAAAGGAGCAAGTGCATCTACTTATTGGAACAAGCCCGATAAAGGCGAAAAGCTATAAACTTATAATGACCGCGTTACGATAAAAGATTGCGACCAAGCAGATCTGGAAAATGTATTATCAACTATAAAATATGGGTTGCAAACCAAACAACTAAGCATACTTTGTCAGATGATAACTATTGCAAACCAAACAAGTAAGCAGAGCACATGTATATACCTGTATCACTGTCTTGGAGCCAACAAACGCCTCAATTTTTCTCCAACCGCGATCGAACCTGTTACGCAGAAACACAAACAGAGAGATACATGTAACTAACAAGGACAGACAGACAAGGTAACAAGAACTCCACAGCTCAATTAAGCCTACGCTTCTTCTTTCACTCTAGTGTACCATTGTGGCAAAGCCATATATGTATGTACAGAGGAAACTTGGATGAGTGTTTTTCCATGGTTTTTGAATGAAAACAATATGACAGCTTGCAAACAACAGGACCATGTCATTATCATGACAGTTAGTAATTTGTTAAGGCAGTGTTAAAATTCAGACCATTCAGTTATGACAGTGTCAAAAATTTAGGCACAGATTTTTGGACAGTTAGTAATTTGTTAAGGCTTGTTTACCACTACTAAGACCATTTTTTTAAAATATAATCTTCATTCTCCTGCTTTTTCTTTTCTTACAAGTGTTGGTGCCAAAACATTGCAACCCTGTAGTTCAAGATCAGAGTCAAAATTGAAATACAAGATTGTTTAACACTACTAAGACATGGATCTAATAGCTATCTCCCCCCTTGTTCCTCATGCCTTAGTTGAATTCAGAGAAGAGAGAGCTCAGATCCTAGAACAGGGAACTCTCTGGAAGATTTGTGTTAACCAATTTCGGCCAGTATAACTAACACAAAGCTCATGCTCTCTCAAATTGCAGATAAAACAACTTAATCTACAATTTGCTAACATGTTTAAACCAAAACATTTGCTCAATCAAAATATTCAACCTACAATTTGTAAACATTTGCCCTTAGAGGCATTATCACAAACACCTATCAAGCACAATCCTCTAAAATCACGCAGCAAGCAAGAAATAACTATCATTATATTCCCACAGTATCGAATCTACATCAAGTACTCATCAACTAAAAAAATCAGGAAAAAAAATTGAACAGAGGATGAAGAGGAAGGAGGGAGGGGGGATGAGGGAAGATGGAGGAAGGATGAAGGAGTGGTGGCTACCTGCCTACGGACTGGTCGCAGGCGTAGCTCCGGGAGGCAGCGTTGCTGGGCAGGAGCGCCTGCTCCAGGGAGGGGGGCGCCGCTGGTGGGAGCGGCTGCTTGATGGGGGGAGGCGCTGCTGGGGTCCTGTGTCGGAGGCGGGGCAGCGGATGGTTCGGCTGGCAGGCCTTGGCCGGGCAGCAGTGGTGGCGGCTGACTAGGAACCCTAGCTGTCGCTCGGGAGGGAGGTTGACGCAGGCATGGCATGGGAGGAGGAGGAGGGCAGGAGCGGGCAAGTGAGGGGAGGGACGGTGAGGGAGGTGGCGCTCGGCTCGAGGTGGGGGCGTTGGAAGCGAGCAGGGCCGGGGACGGCGAGCCCTCGGGGAAGTGGTGGTCGGTGGTGGTCAGGCGCGGGTGAGATGAGGCAGGGGAGGGATTGGGGATTTTAGTGTGGGGGAGGCTTAGCAATGGCGCACCACCCAGGGGTGCGCCATAAGTACATCCATAGCAATGGCGCACCACCGAGGGGTGCGCCATAAGTAATTTAATCTAGCCCGACTTGTCAGGTTATATACCACCTAACCCTATCTACAACAGAACCCGCCCACTAGCCCGAGTGGTCAGTACGCAGCACACACACCAGGAGGTCCTGGGTTCGATTCCCAGGCTCCCCAATATTTTTTTATGCATTTTAAATCCTGTTTGATATTTATTTGTGTTTAAATATGTTCAAACTTGTTTAAATCATAACAGTAATATTTTTTTATAAAAACAATAATATTTTTTTAAAAAACTATGTTCAAATTTGTTACTTGAAAATATCATCGGCGGCGGCGGTGGAGCGGGGGAGGGTGCGGGGGGCCGGGTGCTCGTCGGCGGCGGTGGAGCAGGGGAGGGTTGCGGTGGGTAGTCGGCGGCGGTGGAGCTAGCGGGGGATGGTGCGGGTGGGATCGAGATCGAGATGGAGGGGGTACGACAGAAGCTTCTGGAAAAAAGTAATTTAGTAGTTTAAACTAGTAATGGTGCACTGTGGCGCCGTGCGCCATTAGAAGTTTTGCAAAAAAGTAAAAAAATATATATATACTAATGGCGCACTTTCTGCCCGGTGCGCCATTACTAGTTAGAACTAGTAATGGTGCACTTCGACCTGATGCGCCATTAGTATGTATGGAAAAATGGAAAAAAAAATTAATACTAGTGGCGCACCGTTTGTGTGGTGCGCCATTAGTGTCTTCCACACTAATGGCGCATCAGCAACCGGTGCGCCATTAGTATATAGTAGTGGCGCACTACTTACCTGGTGCGCCATTAGTATCAATCCTATCTATAGCCCTTTTCCTAGTAGTGAAACTTCATTCTTAGTCATCAAAACAATTGCAATTCATCTTATTTTCAGGAATTGTAAACTCCACATACTCAATTATCATATAGTCTTCTACAATTGCTAACACTCACGCAATACTTGTGGTTATGAAGTTTTAATCAGACACAGAGAAAGATTGGGGCTTATAATGTTGCCTCCAAACGTATTCACCTTTGGGTGATGTCAACAATAATAGTTCATGCTAACGTACATCCAATTGGATATATATATATCAGGATCACCCCACCACAAAGTGCTTGCCAAAGGATAAAATGTAAAAGGGAAAGGTGAATACCACCTTGACTCTTGCATAAAGTAAAAGATAGGCTCTTCGCGGAGGGAAGCAGGGATTTGCAGAGGTGCCAGAGCTCAATTTTGAAATAGAGATAAATAATTTTGAGAGGTATGATCTCATTGTCAACATAACAACCAAGAGTTCCTAATATCTTCCATACTACATACATTATAGGCGGTTCCCAAACAGAATGGTAAAAGTTTATACTCCCCCAACCACCAACAAGCATCAATCCATGGCTTGCTCGAAACAACGAGTGCCTCCAACTAACAACAATCCTGGGGGAGTTTTGTTTAATTATTTTGATTTGATTTTCATATTTTTGATCATGGGACTGGGCATCCCGGTTACCACCACTTTCTCGTGAATGAAGAGTGGAGTCCACTTCTCTTGAGAATAACCCACATAGCATGGAAGACACTGACAGCCCCTAGTTGCTACATGAGCAATTCGGGCATACAAAACAGATTATAATTTGAAGGTTTAGAGTTTGGCACATGCAAATTTACTTGGAACGGCAGGTAAATACCGCATATAGGTAGGTATGGTGGACACTCATGGCAAAAATGGGTTTAAGGATAATGGATGCACAGGTAGTATTCCCGCTTAGTACAGATATTTAGGCTAGCAAGGGGAGAAAGGCAAGCTCAACATGTTCGAATGATCCATGACTATATACTTTAACTGAGATGCGAGAAAACATAAACCATTACGTTGTCTTCTTGTCCAACATCAACTCTTTAGCATGTCATACTTAATGCGTGCTCACAATTATAAAAGATGTCTATGATAATATATTTATATGTGAAATCTCTCGTCCTTCAATATTCTTTCATGAATTGTTCAAATGACCAATACAATGCTTGCTAACCGTCAATAAATTTACAACCTCTACTTCTTAGATGTGAAGTCATTACTCCCCATGGAATAAGCAAATGAGGCAAAAATAATTTCAGATTTATGACAATCAATTCATTCAACAATTTACTCATAGGATATAAGTGAAGCACACGAGTAAATGAAAAACTACTCCAAAAAGATATAAGTGAAGACCAACGAGTAGCTAAATAATTATGCAACTATGCAAGGACTCTCTCTCATTAAAGAATTTCAGATCTTGGTATTGTATTCAAGCAGCAAGAAAAACAAAATAAAATGACAATGCAAGGATAGCACAACTCATGTGAAGAAGTAAAAACTTAGGCTCAACCGATACTAACCGATAGTTGTTGAAGAAGAAAGGTGGGATGCCTACCGGGGCATCCCCAAGCTTAGATGCTTGAGACTTCTTAAAATATTATCTTGGGGTGCCTTGGGCATCCCCAAGCTTGAACTTTGTGTCTCCTTAATTCCTCTCATATCATGGTTTCTCTTTTTATCAAAAGCTTCATTCACAACAAACTCAACAAGAACTCGTGAGATAGGTTAGTATAAACCAATGCAAAACCTTATCATTTTATACTATAACAAATCACTAATATTATTATTCAACATTTCATACTAAATTCCTCTGCATATTTAATACTCCTATCCTCAAATAGAATCATTAAACAAGCAATCATATGCAAACAATGCAAACATAACAGCAATCTGCCAGAACAGTATAGTCTGTAAAGAATGCAAGATTCATCATACTTCCCTAACTCCAAAAATTATGAACTAAACTTCCCACTGTAATAAATTTATCAGAGCTTAATATGCAAAAAGATTCAACGTTATACCATTCTCTGACTTTCCTAGGGAATTTTTGCAACAGCGGTAAACTTTCTGTTTTCAAACAGCAACATGTATACTAACAAAATAAGCATGGCAAAGGCTATCCTTGACTTTTTTATTGAAACTAAAGATGAAAAACATTAATCTAACTAACAGAAAGCAAAAAATAACAAAATAAAATGACGCTCCAAGCAAAACACATATCATGTGGCGAATAAAAATATAGCTCCAAGTAAAGTTACCGATGAACGAAGACGAAAGAGGGGATGCCTTCCGGGGCATCCCCAAGCTTAGTGGCTTGGTTGTCCTTGAATATTACCTTGGGGTGCCTTGGGCATCCCAAATCTTAGGCTCTCTCCACTCCTTATTCCATAGTCCATCGAATCTTTACCCAAAACTTGAAAACTTCAACCACACAAAACTCAACACAAAACTCGTAAGCTCCGTTAGTATAAGAAAATAAAACCACCACTTAGGTACTGTAATGAACTCATTCTAAATTCATATTGGTGTAATATCTACTGTATTCTAACTTATCTATGGTTCATACCCTCCGATACTACTCATAGATTCATCAAAATAAGCAAACAACACATAGCAATTGTAGAACACTATATGATAATTGAGTATGTGGAGTTTACAATTCCTGAAAATAAGATGAATTGCAATTGTTTTGATGACTAAGAATGAAGTTTGCTAGTTTTCAAGAATTTTTATGGTCTATGCTTTAACATGTGAATTGCATGTTACTAGTTCGTGAAAAAGTTTTATGAGATGAACTACTGTTATGACATATTATCATGCTAGAAAAGGTGATTGAAATTATCATTGATCAAACTTGTGCACCTCTAGCATTCACACTTCATAAATTCTTTCTTTTATCATTTACCTACTCGAGGGGCAGTAGGAATTAAGCTGGGGATCTTGATCGTCTCCAACGTATCTATAATTTATGAAGCATTCATGCTATTATATTATCTGTTTTGAATGATTATGGGCTTTATTATCCACTTTTATATTATTTTGGGACTAACCTATTAACCGGAGGCCCAACCCAGATTCTTGTTTTATGCCTATTTCAGTGTTTTGAGGAAAAGGAATATCAGACGGAGTCAAAACGGAACGAAATCAACTGGATAAGTTATTTTTGGAAGGAAACCCACCAGATGGACTTGGACCCCACGTCAGAAGATACGGGAGCTGGCCACGAGGGTGGGGGCGCGCCCACCCCCCTGGGCGCGCCCCCTGCCTCGTGGGGCCCCCGTAGCTCCACCGACGTACTCCTTTCACCCATATATACCTACGTACCCTAAAACTTCCGAAACAGAAGATAGATCGGGAGTTCCGCTGCCGCAAGCCTCTGTAGCCACCAAAAACCAATCGGGACCCTGTTCCGGCACCCTTCCGGAGGGGTGAACCCTCACCGGAGGCCATCTTCATCATCCCGACGCTATTCATGACGAGGAGGGAGTAGTTCACCCTCGGGGGTGAGGGTATGTACCAGTAGCTATGTGTTTGATCTCTCTCTCTCTCTCGTGTTCTCGACTTCACACGATCATGATGTATCGCGAGCTTTGCTATTATAGTTGGATCTTATGTTTCTTCTCCCCCTCTTCTCTCTTGTGATGAATTGAGTTTCCCCTTTGAAGTTATCTTATCGGATTGAGTCTTTTATGAGAACACTTGATGTATGTCTTGCCGTGATTATCTGTGGTGACAATGGGATATCATGTGCCACTTAATGTATGTTTTGGTGACCAACTTGCGGGTTCTGCCCATGAACCTATGCATAGGGGTTGGCACACGTTTTCTTGATTCTCCGGTAGAAACTTTGGGGCGCTCTTTGAAGTACTTTTATGTTGGTTGGTTGAATCTGAGATTGTGTGATGCATATCGTATAATCATGCCCATGGATACTTGAGGTGACAATGGAGTATCTAGGTGACATTAGGGTTTTGGTTGATTTGTGTCTTAAGGTGTTATTCTAGTACGAACTCTTTTATAGATCGATCCGAAAGAATAACTTTGAGGTGGTTTCGTACCCTACCATAATCTCTACGTTTGTTCTCCGCTATTAGTGGCTTTAGAGTGACTCTTTGTTGCATGTTGAGGGCTTGTTATATGATCTATCTATGTTATTATTGTTGAGAGAACTTGCACTAGTGAAAGTATGAAACCTAGGCCTTGTTTCCTAGCATTGCAATACAGTTTACGCTCACTTTTACCACTTGTTTCCTTGCTGTTTTTATATTTTCAGATTACAAAAACCATTATCTACTATCTATATTGCACTTGTATTACCATCTCTTCGCCGAACTAGTGCACCTATACAGTTTACCATTGTATTGGGTGTGTTGGGGACACAATAGACTTTTTGTTATTTGTTTGTAGGGTTGTTTGAGAGAGACCATCTTCATCCTACGCCTCCCACGGATTGATAAACCTTAGGTCATCCACTTGAGGGAAATTTGCTACTGTCCTACAAACCTGTGCACTTGCAGGCCCAACAACGTCTACAAGAAGAAGGTTGTGTAGTAGACATCAAGCTCTTTTCCGCGCCCGTTGCGGGGAGGTTAGCGCTTGAAGGTATATCTTTAGATCTTGCAATCGGATCTTTTTGTTTCTTGTTTTAGCACTAGTCTAGTTTATAAAAGAAAATTACAAAAAAATGGAATTGAGTTTAGCTCATACGCTTCACCTTTTTAATATCTTTCGTGAGTATGATGGAAAGGAAAATTGTGCTCAAGTACTAGAAGAAGAATGTATTAAATTGTTTGGCACTAAATCTTTGAATGATGAGCATGATTGCAATGTTGTTAGTACGAATTATTTGAATATCCATGATGCTAATGATGATTGCACTAGTTATGATGAAAATATCTCTTATGAGCATGTCAACTTTTGTGGAGTGCATGTTGGCATGAACACACCAAATAGAGAAGATATTTATTGCAAGAGGCATAAGTACTTAGAAACCAAATTGTTGCAAGAAGAGCTAGATGAATGTGCTGAAAGATTCAATATTTTTCGCGCTCCTTGTGAACTTTGCAATGAACATGGTCATTTAATGCTCCAATTCTATTTGTTTCATGATCAAGTCGTGTCCAAATATTGTGATAATTTGATTACCCTTGAGCATCATAAAGAACTTAGCCTTCTTTTGGGTTATGAAGAAATGAAACGTATAAGTGAGGGTATTTCAAAATTTAATCTTGATAAAATTCTTGATTTTGATCTATGTGACGCCCGGGTAATTACGCTACAGTAATCCCAGGTTAATGAGGACACGTCACCTCGGTTACTGCTAATAATCTCACGTCGGTTCGAAACTTTCAAATTCGAAATTTAAATATTGACGACCATCAAAAGTTTTCAAACATCAAAACAAAAATGTTCGGTTAGTGCCAAATAATACATGGGTAATTATAGTAAAGAAAACACAAGTTTATAAAATACTTATATGCCCTAAGTTGAATTAAAACAGTAAAAAGGTAATATAAAAAAAATAAAAATAAAAGGAGAGAAGCAACCCCCTCATTGGGCGAGCAGCCCGGCTGGCCGCCAGACCGCCCACTGTGCCCAGCCGGCCTCCATAACCCCTCGCTCCCACCCCAAACCCTAGCTCCCCCGTTCCCCACTCGGCCGATCCCGACGGGATCGATCCCCGCCCGCTCCCTCGCCCCTCCTCTCGCCCCCCTCCCGATCTGGATCGGGGCACTTCCTCCCGCCTCGCGGCCCCCCGCCCTCGTCCCACGCCTCTCTTCCCGGCCGTGCCCCTCCCCAGCGGCCTCGGCGACACCACCCGTCGCCTCGCCTCCTCGCCTCCTTGAAGCCTCGCGCCACCACCGGGGTTTCCCCCTCGCCGACGCCGTTCGTCCCCGACGGACGCATCGCCTCCTCCCCGAAGCTCCCCCCCTCGTCGGACGCCGCCCCGTCTTCATCCCTCCCATGGGACCTCACGAACCACGCTTGGCGCCCGAGGACACGGCGCCCGCCTCCAGCGCCCTCGCCGGCGCCCTTCCCACTGCCCGCCTCGTCACCTCCCCGACCCCGGACCACCGTCGGCCGCCGCCGTCGACCTCGTCCTCCACCCCGAGCCCGCTGCCCTGGCCCTACCTTCCCCCTGTGAGGCCCCCTCCTTCCCTCTTCCCCGCACGTGCCCACGCCGAGGCCTTCTTCCCCCGGCTCCGCTGGCGCCGCCATGGCCTCGCCTCGCGTTGCCGTCCTTGGCGCTTGCTCTCCCCTGCTCCCCGTGGCCACGCGGCGCCCTTAACCGCCGGCCGGCGCTAAAGACCATCCGGGTTGCCCATGGCCGGGCGCCCACACGCATAAACCCCACAGGCCCTTGACCAAAGGGCCCGCCTTGAAACGTTTAGTAATAAAAAAAAGGGGATTTAAAAAAATATAGATAATTAAAATAATTAAAATAATAATTAGAATATTAATTAATTAATTAATTAATTAGAGAATTAATTAACTTAATTAAACCTGATTAATTAAACCTAATCACTAATTAAACCTAATTAACTACTGTTAATTAAATCTAGTTAGGTTAATTAGTCATTAGTGAATGACATGCGGGACCCACCTGTCAGGGTTGACTCAGTCAACCCTGTTGACTGATTGTCGGCATGACATCATGCTGATGTCATAAATGCATTTTTGAAATTAATTAAATAATTAATTAAATTCCAGAAATTAATAAAATCTTTTAAAAATCATATCTTTTAATCCGTAATCCGGATTAAAATAATTCCAACATGAAAGTTGCTCAGAACGACGAGACGAATCCGGATACACAGTCCGTTCATCCACCACACGTCTCTAACCTATCGAACCTGCAAACTTTCCTCTCCGGTTCATCTGTCTGACAGACGTCCGGGCCGGAATTCTTCCCGGATGTTTTCCCCCCTAACCAGTACCCCTCATACCACGTTAGGGCACGCCTAGCTTCGCTTCTTGTCATGTCATGCATCGATATGCATCTGTTTACCTTGTATTTACTGTTCCTTCCCCCTCTTCTCTCCGGTAGACCCCGAGACCGATGCTGATGTGCCTGTGATCGACTACGTCACCGACGACCCCTCTCTCTTGCCAGAGCAACCAGGCAAGCCCCCCCTTTGATCATCCCGATATCGCCCTTTCCATTCTCTCATGCTTGCATTAGATTTTGCTACTGTTATTGTTTGCTCCTATTCTGTTGCATAGCCTGTTTATTGTAACCTGCTATTGTTACCTACCTGCTTATCCTAAACTGCTTAGTATAGGTTGGTTAGAGACCCATCAGTGACCCCCACCTTGTCCTTGTTGACCCTGCTTCATCATTGAAGACCCGATCAACGGGATCGAAGACCAGGCCCGACACGCACATCACTTCCCCTTAGTTGCTCGACACTACTAGGTTACTATCGAGTCTGGGGTGAAACCTCTCTGACTTCCGATATTAACCGTAGTATAGCTATCCGGTTGTGGTCATCGAGGGTGATTCCTCCTTAACCACTTCCGTCACGACTGTCGTGCAACCCCTCAAGTGTGGACCTCGAGGTGAATCCTCTTATGTTCACCTTGATGACTACATTGAGTGGAATTCACGGGGTGATTCCTCGGGTTTTCCCTTGATGTTTGGACTCACGGTTACTTGGACTTTTACCACTGTTACTTGGAAAGACGGGTCGACCACGAGGGGTACCAGCGTGCTTAATTGCGAGTGATGTGGAGGCGGGTTGACACGGAGGGTGCCAGCGAGATAATTACGAGGCGTGGCGGGCATTCCTAGCCCTTGCCGCAAGTCCTCGAGACGGGCAACGGGTCACATCTTTCGTGAGTCTCGCTTGTTACCGCGTTCCTAATCCACTACGATTTGGATATTTGATCAGGGGCCTCGGCACGATAGCACTAACCATCACGTGGGCATAGTATGGGCGTTCGTCGTATACATCAGCCGAAGCTTATTAGAGCGTCAATGGCGGTGGCGGCCGGGTTGGACTGGTAAGCTCCTGCCTTTTTGGGAAGGTAGCTAGGTCTGCGCTCACCGGCGTCATAGCGCAACGCAGGAGTTCGGGGAGATGGCCCATGAACCACAGGGGCATAGGTTTAGTCCGGCGTCTTGGCCTCTCTATTAAGCCTAGGTCGGGTTGCGGCGTATTGTTTGGCCGAGGCCGGGCATGACCACAGAAAGTGTGTCCGCCGAGTTAAGCGGCGTGGTGGGTAAGTTGGTGCACCCTGCAGGGGAAGAAAACATCTATCGATAGCCTGTCCTACGATAGCGGACACTTGGAGTTGTATCGATCGATACAACTAGAACTGGATACTTGAGATGAGACATGGATATGAGCAATGGATTGCGATGAGAATTGGATTGTGATGATAACTGGATAGTATGGCTCTGGGATTTCTTTCTCGCAGGGAGTCGAGAAAGGATCTCTGGCCGAGGTTGATAACACTACTGCTACTTTAAGTTATGCTACTCTACTCCCTCTTGTTTGCTGCAAGATGGTGATTTCCGGAAGATGCTAGTCTTCGATAGGACTAGGCCTTCTCTCTATTTTGGCATTTCTGCAGCCCAGTTCACATATACGGCCTTCCTTTGATAATGTTGCATATGTAGTGTAGCTCCTTGCTTGCGAGTACTTTGGATGAGTACTCACGGTTGCCTTGTTCCCCCTTTTTCCCTACCCCTACTCGATTGCTGCAACAGACGATGGAGCCCAGGAGCAGACGCCACCGCCTATGGCGACTACTACTCGGAGGCGCCTACTACTACGTGCAGCCCGGCCGGGCAACGACCGGAGAGACCTAGGAGGATCCCAGGCGGGAGGCCTGCTCCTCTTCGATCTGTATCCCAGTTTGTGCTAGCCATCTTATGGCACCTTGTTTAACTTATGTACGTACTCAGATATTGTTGCTTCCGCTGACTTCGTCTATGATCGAGCACTTGTATTCGAGCCCTCGAGGCCCTGGCTTGTATTATGATGCTTGTATGACTTATTTTATTTGTAGAGTTGTGTTGTGATATCTTCCGTGAGTCCTTGATCTTGATCGTACACATTTGCGTGCATGATTAGTGTACGATTGAATCGAGGGCGTCACAAGTTAATGTCGAGAGCCATTTGCTGTAGGAATCCCTTTCCAACTCCTTGGCCGAAGTCGAGTCTAGACATTGCAAAATTTTACTAACATGGCTGTGTGTCTTATGGGCACACGTCGCCATTGGGTGGAATTAGGATCTTTTACTCCTCGATCTTTACTCTGGGGTTCTGAACTCTCTTCTATTCGGGTTAAATGAATTTACTAAAAACAAAACTAACTTTAGGTTCTCATAAGTATTTTCTCCCGGAGAGCCCTTCACTTCAGATGATCGTCTGCTAATCAGAAGATTCCGAAGATACTCTCTGATGTTCTCTCGATACTTTGTGCCCATCACTTTTGCTATTCCTGGCCACCGATAAATCCGTATGGATAACTACTTACACTTGCAATTCATACGATCATCCCCCATTGATCTCGTTATTACAAGATACCCCGAAGTTTTCTCTATTGTTCCGAGAATACTTTGTGCCTCTTGCCTAGCAGTTCCTTACTACATGAATACCCCTTCAAATAAATCCTCGCACTTGTCGAGTATCCGCTCATCGATTGTTCATGTGTTTCACGAAGTCTTCAAAATACTATTCGATCTTCCGAAAGTCCTCTGGAGCCTTGGCTCTCGAAATTCTTGCTTGCTTGCATTATGGTTAATCCCATAAATCTGGTAGTCTTATTGACATTCCTTGTCATTGTCATTTTGAGTCTGTTGACTCAATATGTTTGCGAATACCCGCAATCATCATTGATCCTTATAAATTACTTTTCCGGCTGAGATGCCATTCATTTATCTGGAATTGGTTCTCGAACAATCCAATTATCGTTGATTGTACCCTAAGGCTATTCAACTTATCCATCCCTAATCAGAGCATTGCTTCTGACCCCCTTGATTTAGGAATCATAATTCCTTTGCATTTGACAATTGAGTTAGTCAGTTGTTTCTATAATCTGAACTCCTTGCATTCTTCTTCCTCGGTTAAATCTTGATGCTCACGTCAGGACTTCAGTGGACCATCAGGTCCATTATTGGATTTTACCCGTCAGCATCCTTCTTATTCAATAACTTTGTGAGACCTTCCCCTGATACATAATGCCTTTGGTAAATTGCATCCTCTGCTTTGCCAACCATGCTCTACCTCCGAGCTTGTGTTATTTTACTCTTGAAACTGGTGGTATAGGTTTCTAAGAAGCCCCTATGGGTTGAACATATGCCTTCTCTAAACCGTGTGAACCCGAAAATTTTCACGAATCATACTCTTCTGGTGCTTCGCCAGATAAAACGTTCAACACTGCAACTTCATCGAGCGAGAAGTGAATGAAGGGTTATGCATTGGAGAAGTGGGAGTCGACCTTGAACTTGTGTTCATGCCCATGGACACGATGTAGATCTTATCATTAAAGCTTCTCTTAAATTAATTATTCCTTTGGTATAAGTTCATCTTATATCAGGGATCTGGCCTTTTTCAATCGTGGTTCCGACCATGTTCTCTTTTAAATACCATTTCTCGTGCAAGTTTTAGCACTTGTCTTCTGTAGAGCAATAACCCCCGTCCAACCTCTACTTTGATATGTCATCGAGTATTACCCCTGGTATCTCGAGATTATCATGGAACTGCATAACCTCTTATGAGTTCTTCATCAAGTGCTACCTTCCCACTGTTTCCAATTTTTCACGGGCTCTGAGTTATTTAAACACTCAAAGACACCGGTAACTGAACCGAGTCCGCACTACGGTTCAACAACTCTTCAGTAAGCTTCTATAAGTACGAGTTTGAATCCGATCACGCCATTCCTAGCCTGTTTGGCTATATCGTTGTCGTGATGATTTTATCGGTACTACCCGTTCCTTCTTCACGGAGCACAATTTTCGACGAGGAACTGACCTTACGTCGATCCTCATCGACATATCATTTCGCCTTGAACATCAAGCTTGGTTTCGAGTTTGTGTCGTACCTTGGTTCTAATAACCTTTCACTTCATCATTACTTTGACTTGATGTCATCGTCGATCGATTACATCTTCATGAACTCTCGCGACAAAGGTGCCGTGTTCGTCAACATTCTGAGCTCATCCAGGATATAAATGGAATTCTTGATGAGAAATACCATCCTTGCTACCTTGAGTTCCTTGCTACCCAGCAATCGTTCTTCTCTACCTTGGAGTATTACCATCTGTTAATATCAAGGATGTTGTGAGGACTGCTCCACCTCTTAAGAAATTCTTGGTATTGAGATGCTTCTCACCATCACCATTCTTTCTTGGTCCCGTGTTGCTTCCAACCGTGTACCAACAAGTGAGCAGTGCTGTTTGGATTCTGCCCTTCGGCAAGCCTCTTGCTTTGAAGTGAAATTCTTAGCCTATCGATTATTGAGTCACCATTACGACATCGGTCGTGCAACCCAACCCATCGGGCACCTTTCAACCAATGTTTACTTGTGTATGTTTTCCTCGAGCATATTTCCTAGTATCATTTGTTCCGACAAATGTTATCTCCTTGTTCACCTAAATGTGGGAGTCTATCTTTTGGGAATCTCGGTGAATTGCCGTTGAGATCACCAGACACCTCCTTGTCCTCTCCTTGGGCTAATGATGGACTCCTGTTAACGGAAATAACTTCATAGTTCATTTCCCCGAGAATCTTACAATGTCATCTCGTCAATTTGCGTTGCACCTTTTCTTCTCAGGTATCCTAAGTCTGAGGTATCCTGACACCAATCGGATCTGAATCTCGGTCAGATATGATGGTTGGGACAAATTTCCAAGAGTTATGTTATTGGTCCTTTGATGAACCGGTAGCATGATGTCATGCCTAGCACCCCCCCCCCCCTCGGCTGGAGGACCTATCTTTATAGATTCCTTTTCAGCAAGGTTACCCGTACATCCATGAGGAAATTGTAAGACTTATTCTACAAGTTATTCCTGATGAATCCTTCGTGATTCCAAAGTCTGATCTTCACCTGAAGACCATGTCAATGCTATCTCGAAACATGTCTGGGGTACTCTGATTTTCAACAAGAACATTCGAAGCCCAATGCTAAATGTTTCTTGCTCAATTATCCAAATACCGTTGTATGGGTAATGTCATGAAATTTCTCTCCCCTTACCTAAAGGATTTTCTACATTATCTACTATCGTGGATATCTTGCTCTGCTTGTCCTCGGTAAGGATATACCCCTGAAATATGTGTTTAAACACATTTTTCCTTTCCATTGTTCTGTTTAACCTAATGATCACATTTTCCTTTCCATGGGTCTGTTTGACCCTCCTTGGGATATATATAATCTAAGCAGTGATAACCCCCTGCTTAGGTAAGCACCTCGTTATACCACTCTGTAAGTAAGACCCTATTACTATTTGTTGATGACATTCCAGTAACCACCGATGGACGAGAACCTTGCCTATTGGTCCGCCTCGTTCAACGAGCAGGAAAATGGTTCTCTTCGTCCCTCGCCCTTGGTACCTATGTTGTTGCCGACATGACCCTCAGACTCTCCTCTGACTTGCCTTGCTTACATGATCGTGCAGGATGTCAACAACCTACTACTTTTAACCACATGGTGGGCCCATAACCCACAGGTCACAGGATCGAAACCTGACTCTCCTGTACACCCCCTGTTCACAAAGTTATCCCTCCCGCGTGGACTCGTATGTAATTCACGGGCCACCGTCATAGTGATCTATTCTGGTATCAGACGCGATACTTACTCTCGCTACTCCGAACCCCCCCCCCTTCTCACCCGCTTGGAGCCTATTATGGTACCTTCGTACCTTACTCTCGAGGTTTTTCAAATGTTCAACTCGAGAGATAATTTTATACTAATTCATGGGTTAACCCCAGATTGTTTCCCTTAAAAGCATTATGTCGCAGTGAGCTGCCCCTTACCTTTCGTAAGTACGATAGAGTTCCCGAAGAAATGATGACCCGTTTATCATGATGCATCGGAATAAAGGGTGGAAGACATCAACGAAAGGGATTAACTTCTTCGAGGAGATCCGTTAGATTATCTTAACCAGACCTTTCCCCCTTACTCCCCTCTTAAATCTCGGGACGAGATTTCTTGTAGTGGAGGAGAATTGTGACGCCCGGGTAATTACGCTACAGTAATCCCAGGTTAATGAGGACACGTCACCTCGGTTACTGCTAATAATCTCACGTCGGTTCGAAACTTTCAAATTCGAAATTTAAATATTGACGACCATCAAAAGTTTTCAAACATCAAAACAAAAATGTTCGGTTAGTGCCAAATAATACATGGGTAATTATAGTAAAGAAAACACAAGTTTATAAAATACTTATATGCCCTAAGTTGAATTAAAACAGTAAAAAGGTAATATAAAAAAAATAAAAATAAAAGGGAGAGAAGCAACCCCCCCCCTCGCTGGGCCGAACGGCCCGGCTGGCCGCCGCACCGGCCGCCCACCAGGCCCAGCCGGGCCTCCATAACCCCCTCGCTCCCCACCCCAAACCCTAGCTCCCCCCCGTTCCCCACTCGGCCGATCCCGACGGGATCGATCCCCCACCCCACTCCCCTCGCCCCACTCCTCTCTCGCCCCCCTCCCGATCTGGATCGGGGCACTCCTCGCCTCGCCCGGCCCCCGCCCTCGTCCCTCTTACGCCTCTTCCCAGTGCCCTTCCCCCCCCAAGCGGCCTCGACGACACCACCCGTCGCCTCGCCTCCTCGCACCTCCTTCGCCCGAAGCCTCCGCGCCCGACCACTGGGTTTCCCCCCTCGCCCAGCCGTTCGTCCCCGGCCAGACGCCGCCTCCTCCCAGGCTCCCCTCGTCGAACGCCGCCCGTCTTCATCCCTCCTCATGGGACCTCACCGAACCACGCGCGCCCGAGGGACACGGCGCCCGCCTCAGCAGCGCCCTCGCCGGGCGCCCTTCCCCACCGCCTCGTCACCTCCCGACCCGGACCACCGTCGGCCGCCGTCGACCTCGTCCTCCACCCGAGCCCGCTGCCACAGCCCTACCTTCCCCTGTGAGGCCCTCCTTCCCTCTTCCCTTGCGTGCCCACGCCGAGGCCTTCTTCCCCGGCTCATTGGCGCCGCCATGGCCTCGCCTGCCCGGCGTTGCTGGCGTCCCTGAGCGCTGCTCTCCCCTGCTCCCGTGGCCTTGGCGCCCTTAGCCCGGCCGGCGCTCGAAGCCATCCAATTCTTGCGCGCCTGGCGCCCACCATAAACCCCACAGCCCTTGACCAAAGGGCCCGCCCCCAGAACGTTTAGTAATAAAAAAAAGGGGATTTAAAAAAATATAGATAATTAAAATAATTAAAATAATAATTAGAATATTAATTAATTAATTAATTAATTAGAGAATTAATTAACTTAATTAAACACGATTAATTAAACCTAATCACAAATAAAACCTAATTAACTCATGTTAATTAAATATAATTAGGTTAATTAGTCATTAGTGAATGACATGCGGGACCCACTGTCGGGGTTGACTCGATCAACCACTGTTGATCGATGATCAGCATGACATCATCTTGATGTCATAAATGCATTTTGAAATTAATTAAATAATTAATTAAATTCCAGAAATTAATAAAATCTTTTAAAAATCATATCTTTTAATCCGTAATCCGGATTAAAATAATTCCAACATGAAAGTTGCTCAGAACGACGAGACGAATCCGGATACGCAGTCCGTTCGTCCACCACACGTCTCTAACCTATCGAACCTGCAAACTTTCCTCTCCGGTTCATCTGTCTGACAGACGTCCGGAACCGGGAATACTTCCCGGATGTTTTCCCCCCTAACCAGTACCCCTCATACCACGTTAGGGCACGCCTAGCTTCGCTTCTTGTCATGTCATGCATCGATATGCATCTGTTTACCTGGTATTTACTGTTCCTTCCCCCTCTTCTCTCGGTAGACCCGAGACCGATGCTGATGTGCCTGTGATCGACTACGTCACCGACGACCCCTCTCTCTTGCCAGAGCAACCAGGCAAGCCCCCCCTTTGATCATCCCGATATCGCCCTTTCCATTCTCTCATGCTTGCATTAGATTTTGCTATTGTTATTGTTTGCTCCTATTACATTTGCATAGCTTTGTTTAATGTAACCTGCTATTGTTACCTACACGCTTATCCTAAACCGCTTAGTATAGGTTGGTTAGAGACCCATCGATGACCCCACCTTGTCCTTGTTGCCCTGCTTCATCATTGAAGACCCGATCAACGGGATCGAAGACCAGGCCCCGACACCGCACATCACTTCCCCTTAGTTGCTCGACACTACTAGGTTACTATCGAGTACCGAGGGTGAAACCTCTACAGCACTTCTGATATTAACCCTGTAGTATAGCTATCCGGTTGTGGTCATCGAGGGTGATTCCTCCTTAACCACTTCCGATACGACTCTGTCGTGCAACCCCTCAAGTGTGGACCTCGAGGGTGAATCCTCTTATGTTCACCTTGATGACTACATTGAGTGGAATTCACCGGGGGTGATTCCTCGGGTTTTCCCCTTGATGTTTGGACTCACGGTTACTTGGACTTTTACCACTGTTACTTGGAAAGACGGGTCGACCCTGAGGGGTACCAGCTGCGTTTAATGCAGTGATGTGGAGACGGGTTGACTGGAGGGTGCCCGCGAGATAATTACGAGGCGTGGCGGCATTCCTAGCCCTTGCCGCAAGTCCTCGAGACGGGCAACGGGTCACATCTTCGTGAGTCTCGCTTGTTACCGCGCATTCCTAATCCACTACGATTTGGATATTTGATCCGAGGGCCTCGGCACGATAGCACTAACCATCACGTGGGCATAGTATGGGCGTTCGCGTCAGATACATCAGCCGAAGCTTATTAGACGTCAATCGGTGGCGCGCGCCGGGTTGGACTGGTAAGCTCCTGCCTTTTTGGGAAGGTAGCTAGGTCTGCTCACCGGCCGCGTACGCAACGTGCAGGAGTTCCCGGGGAGATGGCCCATGAACCCTGGGGGCATAGGTTTAGTCCGGCGTGCTGGCCTCTCTATTAAGCCTAGGTCGGGTTGCGGCGTATTGTTTGGCCGAGGCCGGGCATGACCTCGAAAGTGTGTCCGCCGGAGTTAAGCGGCGTGGTGGGTAAGTTGGTGCACCCCTGCAGGGAAGAAAACATCTATCGATAGCCTGTCTTACGGAAGCGGACACTTGGAGTTGTATCGATCGATACAACTAGAACTGGATACTTGAGATGAGACATGGATATGAGCAATGGATTGCGATGAGAATTGGATTGTGATGATAATCGGATAGTATGGCTTCGGGATTTCTTTCTCGCAGGGAGTCGAGAAAGGATCTCGGCCGAGGTTGATAACACTATCGCTACTTTAAGTTATGCTACTCTACTCCCTCTTGTTTGCTTTGCAAGATGGTGATTTCAGGAAGATGCTAGTCTTCGATAGGACTAGGCCTTCTCTCTATTCTGGCATTTCTGCAGCCAGTTCACATATACGGCCTTCCTTTGATAATGTTGCATATGTAGTGTAGCTCCTTGCTTGCAGTACTTTGGATGAGTACTCACGGTTGCCTTGTTCCCCTTTTCCCCTACCCCTACTCGATTGCTGCAACCAGACGATGGAGCCCAGAGCGACGCCACCGCCTATGGCGACTACTACTCGGAGGCGCCTACTACTACGTGCAGCTACCGGCAACGACTGGAGAGACCTAGGAGGATCACAGGCAGGAGGCATGCACCTCTTTCGATCTGTATCCCAGATTGTGCTAGCAATAATATTGCACCTTGATTAACTTATGTCTGTACTCAGAAATTGTTGCATCCACGACTTCGTCTATGATTGAGCACTTGTATTCGAGCCCTCGAGGCCCTGGCTTGTATTATGATGCTTGTATGACTTATTTTATTTGTAGAGTTGTGTTGTGATATCTTCCCGTGAGTCCTTGATCTTGATCGTACACATTTGCGTGCATGATTAGTGTACGATTGAATCGAGGGCGTCACAATCTAGAAAAGATTTATATGTATTGTGCGGTGAATTGCATTGAAAATCCCTATATTGTCAATTAAATAAAGAAAAGAAAACAAATAGAAGATGAAGAGAATACTAATGAAAGGGAAGAGACTTCCCAATATCCTCCTATTATTTCTTATAATGAATCAGGTAACGAAGAGGAGCCTTCCATTCAACCAATCTCATTAATAAGGAGCTCCAAAAAGAGGATTGAACCCACACATGATGTGGCGAAGAAGATGAAAAGAAAAAGGAAGAGAGGTAAAAAGGTATCTCTCCCAAATAAAGTTTCTCCTATTATTGTTGTGCCTCATGAAAATGAAGATGATACACTTGATGATGATCTCGTTATGCCTATTTCTTGTTGTGATGATTATGATTGGGAATATAATGATACTTCTTATGAACTTGAAAATCTTTTTGGCACTTGCTTGGAAGAATATAATAATTGCTATACTATTGGTGCTATCCATACTATTAATGATGAGAGTGATTATGCTTATGATATGAAAAGGCCCAAGCTTGGGGAAGCTATGTTTGATGAGGATGAAATATTTGAGAATATATTTGCTGCAATTAATGTTTGTCCCAAGCTTGGAGATGCTATGTTTAATAATGAAGATATTTTTAGCCTCTCAAGTTTTGATATGCAAGGTTGTTATGATGATAGCATGCCTTCTACCTATTATGATTATATTGATGAAAGTGGGTTTGGAAGAGTGTCAACTTTAGGAAGTAATGACCCCACTATTTTGGAGCATGTTGAATCTTATAATATTTATGAAAGTGGATTTGGAGAGGTCATGACTTTATTTAGTGACGTATCCACTATTTCGGAAGAGGTTTCAATCGATTGTGATGAGAACAAAGTTGCTACTTATGATGATTATTGTGATAGAACTTATGCTATAAAAAGTAGTTATGATTATATTTATAAAACTTGTCATGATTATGAGTACCCTTTCTCTGAAAATTACTCTTTTACTGTGGAAACAATTTTTAGTGTTCAAGTCTCTTATGATACTCCCACTATTGTTCATGAGAAGAATTTTGCTTATGTGGAGAGTAATAAATTTCCTATGCTTGTAGATCATGAAAAGAATGCTTTAGGTGCTGGTTATAATGTTGAATTCATTCATTATGCTACTGAAAATTATTATGAGAGAGGAACATATGCTTGTAGGAATTGCAATAATGTCAAGTTTCCTCTCTATGTGCTTAAAATTTTAAAGTTATGCTTGTTTTACCTTCCTATGCTAGTTGATTATTGTTCCCATAAGTTGTTTGCTCACAAAATACCTATGCATAGGAAGTGGGTTAGACTTAAATGTGCTAGTCATATTCTTCATGATGCTCTCTTTATGTTTCAATTCTTATCTTTTTTGTGAGCATCATTGTCATCATCATGCCTAGCTAGAAAGGCATTAAAGAAAAGCTCTTGTTGGGAGACAACCCAATATTTATCCTTAATGTTTTTGTGTGTCCACATGATTATGCTACTGTAGTAATCATGTTTTATAGCTTTTGTTTCAATAATGTGCCAAGTAGAACCTTTGGGAAGACTTGGGTGAAGTCTATATGATCTTGATGTAGAAAACAGAAACTTTTGCGCTCACGAGAATAGCTGCCATGCTTTTAGGTTGATTATTTTTGCAGATGATTAATAGACAAATTCCTCAGGTCCACCAATTTATTTTAGAATTTTTGGAGTTCCAGAAGTTTGCGTTAGTTACAGATTACTACAGACTGTTCTGTTTTTGACAGATTCTGTTTTCATTGTGTTGTTTGCTTATTTTGATGAATCTATGGCTAGTAAAATAGTTTATAAACCATAGAGAAGTTGGAATACAGTAAGTTTAATACCAATATAAATAAAGAATGAGCTCATTACAGTACCTTGAAGTGGTGTTTTCTTTTCTTTCGCTAACGGAGCTCACGAGTTTTCTGTTAAGTTTTGTGTTGTGAAGTTTTCAAGTTTTGGGTAAAGATTTGATGGACTATGGAATAAGGAGTGGCAAGAGCCTAAGCTTGGGGATGCCCAAGGCACCCCAAGGTAATATTCAAGGACAACCAAGAGACTAAGCTTGGGGATGCCCCGGAAGGCATCCCCTCTTTCGTCTTTGTTCATCGGTAACTTTACTTGGAGCTATATTTTTATTGACCACATGATATGTGTTTTGCTTGGAGCGTCAATTTATTTTGTTAGTTTTTGCTTGCTGTTAGTTAGAATAGTGTTTTGCACCTTTAGTTTCAATAAAAAAGTCAAGGATAGCCTTTGCCATGCTTATTTTGCTTGTATGCATGTTGCTGTTTGAAAACAGAAAGTTTACCGCTGTTGCAAAAATTCCCTAGAAAAGTCAGAGCATGGTCTAACGTTGAATATTTTTTCATATTAAGCTCTGATAAATTTATTACAGTGGGAATTTTAGTTCATAATTTTGGAGTCAGGGAAGTATTGATACTCTTGCATTCTTTACAGACTGTACTGTTTTGGCAGATTGCTGTTATGGTTGCATTGTTTGCATATGTTTGCTTGTTTAATGATTCTATTTGATGATAGGAGTATTAAATATGCAGAGGCATTTATTATGCAATGTTGAATAATTATTTTAGTGATTTGTTACAGTAGAAAATGATAAGGTTTTGCATTGGTTTATACTAACCTATCTCACGAGTTCTTGTTGAGTTTGTTGTGAATGAAGCTTTTGATAAAAAGAGAAACCATGATATGAGAGGAATTAAGGAGACATAAAAGTTCAAGCTTGGGGATGCCCAAGGCACCCCAAAATAATATTTCAAGAAGTCTCAATCATCTAAGCTTGGGGATGCCCCGGTAGGCATCCCACCTTTCTTCTTCAACAACTACGGTTAGTATCGGTTGAGCCTAAGTTTTTGTTTCTTCACATGAGTTGTGCTATCCTTGCATTGTAGTTTTCTTTAGCTTTGCTTGCTGTTTGAATAAAGTACCAAGATATGAATTCTTTAATGAGAGAGAGCCATACATAAATTGGAATTTGTTAGAATACTCTATGTACTTCACTTATATCTTTTGAGCTTGATAGTTTTTGCTCTAGTGCTTCACTTAGATCTTTTAGAGCACGGTGGTGGATTTGTTTTAAAGAAACTATTGAACTCTCATGCTTCACTTATATTATTTTGAGAGTCTTAAATAGCATGGTAATTTGCTTAAATAATCCTAATATGCTAAGCATACAAGATATGTAAGAATTCTTATGAGTGTGTTGAATACTAAAAAAAGTTTGATGCTTGATAATTGTTTTGAGATATGAAGATGGTGATATTAGAGTCATGGTAGTTGAGTAGTTGTGAATTTGAGAAATACTTGTGTTAAATGTTTGTGATTCCTGTAGCATGCACGTATGGTGAAGCGTTATGTGATGAAGTCGGAGCATGATTTATTTATTGATTGTCTTCCTTATGAGTGGCGGTAGGGGACGAGCGATGGTCTTTTCCTACCAATCTATCCCCCTAGGAGCATGCGCGTAATACTTTGCTTTGATAACTTCTAGATTTTTGCAATAAGTATATGAGTTCTTTATGACTAATGATGAGTCCATGGATTATACGCACTTTTTCCCATCCTTCCACCATTGCTAGCCTCTCTAATACCGCGCACTTTTCGCCGGTATCATACACCCACCATAAACCTTCCTCAAAACAGCCACCATACCTACCTATCATGGCATTTCCATAGCCATTCCGAGACATATTACTATGCAACTTTCCACCATTCCGTTTATTATGACACGCTCCATTATTGTCATATTGCTAGCATGATCATGTAGTTGACATCGTATTTGTGGCAAAGCCACCTTTCATAATTCTTTCATACATGTCACTCTTGTTTCATTGCATATCCCGGTACACCGCCGGAGGCATTCATATAGAGTCATACTATGTTCTAAGAATCAAGTTGTAAGAAAATAAAAGTGTGATGATCATCATTATTAGAGCATTGTCCCAGTGAGGAAAGGATGATGGAGACTATGATTCCCCCACAAGTCGGGATGAGACTCCGGACAAAAAAAAAAAAAAAAGAGGCCATAAAAAAAGAAAAGGCCCAAATAAAAAAAATAAAAAATGAGAGAAAAAAGAGAGAAGGGACAATGTTACTATCCTTTTACCACACTTGTGCTTCAAATTAGCACCAAGATCTTCATGATAGAGAGTCTCTCATTTTGTCACATTCATATACTAGTGGGAATTTTTCATTATAGAACTTGGCTTGTATATTCCAATGATGGGCTTCCTCAAATGCCCTAGGTCTTCGTGAGCAACCGAGTTGGATGCACACCCACTTAGTTTCTTTTGTTGAGCTTTCATATACTTATATAGCTCTAGTGCATCCGTTGCATGGCAATCCCTACTCACTCACATTGATATCTATTGATGGGCATCTCCATAGCCCGTTGATACGCCTAGTTGATGTGAGACTATCTTCTCCCTTTTTGTCTTCTCCACAACCACCATTCTATTCCACATATAGTTCTATATCCATGGCTCACGCTCATGTATTGCGTGAAGATTGAAAAAGTTTTAAAAATGTCATAAGTATGAAACAATTGCTTGGCTTGTCATCGGGGTTGTGCATGATTTAAATATTTTGTGTGGGGAAGATGGAGCATAGCCAGACTATATGATTTTGTAGGGATGAACTTTCTTTTACCATGTTATTTTGAGAAGACATGATTGCTTTGATTAGTATGCTTGAAGTATTATTATTTTTGTGTCAATATGAACTTTTGTCTTGAATCTTTCGGATCTGAATATTCATACCACAATTAAGAAGATTTACATTGAAATTATGCCAAAGTATCACTCCGCATCAAAAATTCTTTATTATCATTTACCTACTCGAGGACGAGCAGGAATTAAGCTTGGGGATGCTTGTTACGTCTCCAACGTATCTATAATTTTTTATTGCTCCATGCTACTTTATCTACTGTTTTAGGCAATATTGGGCTTTATTATCCACTTTTATATTATTTTGGGACTAACCTATTAACGGAGGCCCAGCCCAGATTGCTATTTTATGCCTATTTTAGTGTTTGAGGAAAAGGAATATCGAGTCAAAACGAGCGAAATCAAGCTGGAGAAGTTATTTTGGAAGGAAACCCACGGATGGACTTGGACCCCACGTCCAAAAGATACGGGAGCTGGCCACGAGGGTGCAGGCGCGCCCACCTGGCGCGCCCACCTCGTGGGGCCCCGTAGCTCCACGTACTCCTTTCACCCATATATACCTCGTGCCCTAAAACATCGAACAGAAGATAGATCGAGAATTCTGCGCGCAAGCCTCTGTAGCCACCAAAAACCAATCGGGACCCTCTTGGCACCTGGGAGAGAACCCCTCACAAAGCCATCTTCATCATCCCGGTGCTATCCATGACGAGGAGGGAGTAGTTCACCCTCGGGGCTGAGGGTATGTACCAGTAGCTATGTGTTTGATCTCTCTCTCTCGTGTTCTCTCTCGTGTTCCATCTATCGCACGATCTACAATAGAGTAGAGGGGGAGAAATATCATAAGATCCAACTACAATAGCAAAGCTCGGGATACATCAAGATCGTGCCATAGATGGAACATGAGAGAGAACACAAGAGAGAGAGATCAAACACATAGCTACTGGTACATACCTTCAGCCCCGAGGGCGAACTACTCCCTCCTCGTCATGGATAGCGCCGAGATGATGAAGATGGCCTCCGGTGATGGGATCCCCCTCCGGCAGGCTGCCGGAACAGGGTCCCGATTGGTTTTTGGTGGCTACAGAGGCTTGTGGCGGCGGAACTCCCGATCTAGGTTCTGTTCTGGAAGTTTTACGATATGTAGGTATATATGGGTGAAAGGAGTACGTCGGTGGAGCTACGGGGGCCCCACGAGGCAGGGGGCGCGCCCAGGGGGGTGGGCGCGCCCCCCACCCTCGTGAGCGCCTCCCTTATCTTTTGACATGGGGTCCAAGTCCATCAGGTGGGTTTCCTTCCAAAAATAACTTCTCGATTGATTTCGCTCCCATTTGACTCGATATTCCTTTTCCTAAAACATCAAATAGGCATAAAACAACAAATCTGGGCTGGGCCTCCGGTTAATAGGTTAGTCCCAAAAATAATATTAAAGTGGATAATAAAGCCCATAATCATTCAAAATAGATAATATAATAGCATGAATGCTTCATAAATTATTGATACGTTGGAGACGTATCAGTAATTTCGTGCAACATTTTATTAGCCTTTGCAAGATGAGTCATCACTGTCACCACAATGGCACTTTATTTTAGTGGAACTGCACAAAAAGATAAGCAAATTATAGTGCACCTTACATGAGCAGGACAAGCAACCTTAATGTTGCTCAATTGTAGTGCAACTACTAAAGAAGAACCTGCCAGCTGAGAGCAAGTACTTCTTGCTAGCTGAATGATGCGATCTTTGCTTCATTTCAGGTGAACTGCAGAAAAAGGCGCATGAATTGAATCATGGAGCTGTAGGTTGACCTCATCCGAGTGGAATTGCAGCTTCACCAGATCGAGTCATGGCGGCATAGGGCCCCTCACACCGGTCAGTATTGTCCTTTATCAACATGATTGTGCTTTGTCATGCTGTGCCAATGTTGTATTTTTTAAATAGAGCTACTCTATCGCAATCTTTTCTCGTTTTGGAAATAAAGTTTGCTTCAACTAGTGCCACTATTATAGTAATTTCAAGGGACGCGTCAAAGATTGACGCATCAGGAACATAGATAGAATCGGTGGCCAAAAGAAAAGGCCAATGTTTGTACAACCATCTCTACGGCTGCTAGAGTCCTAAATCCATGCTCTTTCTTATCTGTGCAAACAGGAATACTCTACTACAGATGTTGTGATGGTCAACAAAATTCGCCAAGTTCTTGGGTTGTATGACACGGCTTGCCAAGATGGATTTAATTCCAATATTCACTTTATCAAAAGGCTCTAACAGATTGGTTTTGAATCTTGCAATCTAGGAATCAATGAGATGTGTAGGCATCTTTGTTGTACTTATTATTTGAATCTTATTTGTTGATTCTAAATCTTGGAAGCTGGGAATCAATTAGATGTGTAGGCATCTTTGTTGTACTTATTATTTGAATCTTATTTGTTGGTTCTGAATCTTGCAAGCTCGTAAACACGGCGTGATGATGCAGAGGACAACAACCATAACAAACTGTTCAAACTTGGTAGTATTGTCTGTGTGAAAGTGCGGCAAATGTGCTGATCATATGTGTCCTGAGAATAATAATTCTAATTGTTGTGCATGTTGATCCTGTGGCACTGATAGAACGAGCCAATGCATTGCTGTTTTAAGAATACATTTTAATTAAAGCTAATTAAATTTAAGTAAAGTGACCACTAACACTTGTTATTACAGTACCAATACAGACCCGATCGTGAACCGACGTGTGGCTGGAATAGGTTTCATAATGGAGGCGTTTGAATGCACCGAGGGTGCATGTTCTGTCGGGCATACAGCGGGCGAGGGAGGGGTAGTAACTGTTGTCGCCTGGACACACTCAGTTTAATGTTGAATCCAGTCCCCCAAGAGCTGAAAAACAAACTGTTGCTGCCGCCTACTCACTCGTTCACTTGAAGAGATTCCAATGGCGATCCGAGGGGTGAGCCTGCTGGATATGGACTTCAGCAAGGAGTTCACCTTTGAGTTCGCCGTTAAGTCACATGGCTGCACCAAGTTGAATGTGATGTACACCAACGATCCGGACTCGGTGAAGCTCTGCCTCGCCGTGTTCAAGCAGTACCTACAGGACGAGAAAGCACAAGGTCACAGGACTAGACCTTGTGCCCATCCATTCGTCTCCTGACAGGGACGAGCGGATCGAGGTTGCCCAGGTATGCGTGCGGGACGAGGTTCTCGTCTACCACTGGTGTAGGGCCATCAGAGGTTCTGGAGCATTCGCCCGTTTCATCGGCAGCACCGACTGCACGTTCGCTATGGTGGAGAGAAGGAAGAAGGCGACGATTCATCCATCTGGTGCAACAAGCTTGTCGACATCCAGAAGCAATACAAGATCATCGGCAACAGGTAGGAGAAGGACTCTGTGGTTTACCTAGCCGAGACCATCATCAACCCCTGCTAAGCCAACATTTAAGAAGACAACGATACCAAAGACCTGAACACGTGGGAGGTACCTTTGAATCTAGCCTATATAACCTACACAGCCAAGGACGCATACGCATGCTACGACATGTACTGGCGGATCTTGAACATGAGGGCGTGTCTGTTTCCCGTAACCGACGAGTACACGGACTGCCGCAACATCATGATCAAGCGTGCCAGGAAGGTCTAGATGTTGTGCTTTATATGTTTAAGCACCTTTATCATCTGGGTGTTTCATGCATTAGCCTATGTGTCGTAATTATCTGTTTTGTCCGAAATATTTCTTCTAAGAACCCATTAACCCGTTTGCTTTTTTAGTGGCTATTTGCTTATGTATGTAACTAGTTCACTCGTCCGATAAAAAAAGTAGTTCACTCGGTTGCCGTGGTTTGAATCTCCTTCCTCCCAATATATCCCCCTTCTCAGCTGGACCCAGCAGGTCTTGTACACAGACATATGTGACCAACCACCTATCCATTTGTATTTCTTTATTCTGTTCAATCTTTCGTCCTCTTCCTATACAGCGGCTGGCCATCATAGCCTATGGCGTTGGCCAGGCCATCCCTCTACTCCCACACATTGTCCAGCGGCGGCAGCGCCACCGGCCCACTCTGCACCCGAACAAGTCAACCCGTACTCCCGTCCGCCTGCGTCTTCCCCCGCTCAGGTTCGTTTGGTCCACGGTCTCGACGTCGTCCTCCACCTTGGTGCTCTCGCCGCGGCGCCGCCGTTTGTCGTTCCCAACATGGTCAGCAAAACAAGAGGAATCGGGAGACAACTGTTCGTCGAGAGGCTGACAGTCCCGAGCCCACCAGGTCCATGGCCTAGGTTTTGTTGTTTAACATGGGCAGCCCACGACATGTTTCAACGTTTTTCTGGATTTATATATATATATATATATATATATATATACATGTCCTATTAACTCATAAAATTAAAATGATATTTTATTTCGTAAACTGAAAGTTCTTGCAAAATAATAATAATAATTGTTTATATATAACTTGGCAAGTTAACTCCTATTGATTGCGTACATAAGCTTGCAAAGACTTTACTGACCAATGTAGTAATAGACGTGCAATAATGTGTTCATGTTTTTATAACATTTCTCCGTCCAGCCCAACATGATATTTTCACCCAGCCCAGCAAGTCCGCGGATTTCGAGAAAAATGCAAATGGGCTTTAAATTCTACCATATATATAAACGGGCTACATAGATGCTACATCATTGTTTCACTCAGCCCACCAAATGAACTAAAAAAACAAATAGACTGGCTGACATGTGGGCCAGTAGGTCGAAGCCTAAGCAAGGTGTTGGATTTACATCCAACGGCTGGCATTCTTCTTCAATCTCTCGTCTTCTTCCCACAGCGCTGCCGGGACCACCTGCTCCAGCCTCCGGCGTCCAACGTCGTTGTTTTGCGCGCCTCGCAGCGAAACGCTACCCCACCGACGGTAAGACCATCCCTCCACTCTGCACCTCCTGTTATTCTCCGCCGAGTGTAGGCCCACCCCGCACCCAAACAAGTCAAGTTTCCCACTCCTCTACGTGTGTGACTCCACTGCCGCGTCTTCCCCATCTCCGGGTCGTTCCAGTCTGGGGCCTCGCCGTCGTCCACCGCCTCGCTGCGCTCGGTGCGGCGTGGTCAACAAACGGGAGTCATCGGAAGAGGACTGTACGTGAGAGCCTGACGGCTGGGACCCATGAGGTCCATGGTCGCACATAAGGAAACTTCCTCCTTATTAAGTTGTTTCCTCCCCTTGACAGCTGGGAGATACGTCTCCGACGTATCTATAATTTTTGATTGTTTCATGCTATTATATTACCTGTTTTGGATGTTTATGGGCTCTACTAAACACTTTTATATCATTTTTGGGACTAACCTATTAACCGGAGGTCCAGCCCAAATTGTTTTTTTTGCCTATTTCAGTGTTTCGTAGAAAAGGAATATCAAACGGAGTCCAAACGGAATGAAACCTTCAGGAGAGTTATTTTTGGAACGAAAGCAATCCAGGAGACTTGGAGTAGATGTCAGGGAAGCAACGAGGTGGCCACGAGGGTCCAGGGCGCGCCCTACCCCCCTAGGCGCGCCCTCCACCCTCGTTGGCCCCTCGTGGCTCCCCGGACCGACTTTTTTCGCCTATATATATATCCATATACCCCGAAAACATCCAAGAGCACAATAGATCGGGATTTCCGTCGCCGCAAGCCTCTGTAGCCACAAAAAAACCTCTCGGGAGCTCGTTCCAGCACCATGCCGGAGGGGGAATCCATCACGATGGCCATCTTCATCATCCCGGCGCTCTCCATGACAAAGAGGGGGTAGTTCACCCTCGGGGCTGAGGGTATGTACCAATAGCTATGTGTTTGATCTCTCTCTCTCTCTCTCTCTCTCTCTCTCTCTCTCGTGTTCTTGAGGTGGTACGATCTTGATGTATCGCGAGCTTTGCTATTATAGTTGGATCTTCTGATGTTTCTCCCCCTCTACTCTCTTGTAATGGATTGAGTTTTCCCTTTGAAGTTATCTTATCGGATTGAGTCTTTAAGGATTTGAGAACACTTGATGTATGTTTTGCATGTGCTTATCTGTGGTGACAATGTGGGATATCACGTGATCTACTTGATGTATGTTTTGGTGATCAACTTGCGGGTTCCGTGACCTCGTGAACTTATGCATAGGGGTTGGCACACGTTTTCGTATTGACTCTTCGGTAGAAACTTTGGGGCACTCTTTGTAGTACTTTGTGTTGGTTGAATAGATGAATCTGAGATTATGTGATGCATATCGTATAATCATGCCCACGGATACTTGAGGTGACATTGGAATATCTAGGTGACATTAAGGTTTTGGTTGATTTGTGTCTTAAGGTGTTATTCTAGTACGAACTCTATGATAGATCGAACGAAAAGAATAGCTTCGTGTTATTTTACGACGGACTCTTGAATAGATCGATCAGAAAGAATAACTTTGAGGTGGCTTCGTACCCTACCATAATCACTTCGTTTGTTCTCTGCTATTAGTTACTTTGGAGACTCTTTGTTGCATGTTGAGGGATATTTATATGATCCAATTATGTTATTATTGTTGAGAGAACTTGAAGTAGTGAAAGTATGAACCTTAGGCCTTGTTTCCTAGCATTGCAATACCGTTTACACTAACTTTTACCACTTGTTACCTTGCTGTTTTTATATTTTCAGATTACAAAAATCTATATCTATCATCCATATTGCACTTGTATCACCATCTCTTCGCCAAACTAGTGCACCTATACAATTTACCATTGTATTGGGTGTGTTGGGGACACAAGAGACTCTTTGTTATTTGGTTGCAGGGTTGTTTGAGAGAGACCATCTTCATCCCTCGCCTCCCACGGATTGATAAACCTTAGGTCATCCACTTGAGGGAAGTTTGCTACTGTCCTACAAACCTCTGCACTTGGAGGCCCAACAACGTCTACAAGAAGAAGGTTGTGTAGTAGACATCACTGGGACCCACCGGCTGTATCTTCTCAAGGAAGGAAGTGCCTCCTTGTTATGTGAAAAAAAACTATTGCTCCCGATGACAGCTGGGACCTGGCAGATTTGGTGGCTGACTTGTGGGCTTAGTAAGCAGACGTGTACGCATGGCTTTTTCAACGTAATCAACAAATGTTTCTAGTAGCTGGACCATTGGATGTTAATCCAATAGCCGTGCTCCTTCTTCAACCTCTGTTCTTGCTCCTGTCTCCCGTGGGCGGCAGTGCTGCCGCGCACCCGAACCAGTCAAGTTTCTCACTCCTCTCCATCTGCGACTCCACTGTCGCGTCTTCCCCATCTACGGGTCGTTCTAGTCTGGGTCCTCGCCGTCATCCACCGGCCTTGGTGTGCTCCGCACGGTGTGATCAACGTGGTCAACAAACGAGAGCCATCAGACGATGACTGTACGTGAGAGGCTGACAGTGGGGACGCACCATGCCCATGGACGCATGCATGCAGCTACATCCTTTTTACCCTGAAAAATAATGTTTTCTCTCCCTGACTGCTGGGACCCACCAACTACATCGTCGCACGCAAGGAAGTGCGTCCATATTACGGGCAAAAAAATGATTCTCCCCCTGACTGCTGGGACCCACTAGCTACATCTTCGCACGCAAGGAAGTGCCTGACAATCGGGACCCACCTGGTCGAAGCATACGTAGCATTGTCATTCTGGTCGCGAACGTGTACGTACATACTGGTCGATGTAGAAGCGCGCATGTGTCGAAGTAGAGGCGCACATGTGTTGTAGTAGTGGCGCGCACATAGCATGTACACGTACGTACAGCGGCCAGGCTACAAGAAAGTAAATACGACCACGTACGTACATACAGGCGGGTTCTCGAACGCCTACTCGCGCATACGGACAGTCATGGTTCATGTACATGGCTGGGTCAGAACGGAGAGACTGGGTCGTCGTCATGTTCATGGGGAGGCAACAGAATGCGTCGTGTTCATCGGGAGGCAACAGAACGCGTGCTGTCCATCCGGAGCCAACCGGCTTGGACGAAACAACCGATGGAAACGAGGCCTGGCATACCGTAGAACAGAAGAAACGGCCTTGTGTTCGACCGGCCACGATCGAAATGGGATCCTATTCATCGGGAGGGGTCTGGTGTACCGCAAAACGGAGGAATCAGACTTTTGTTGGACCTCCTACGGTGGAAACGGGTTCCTGTTGATCGGAAGGGCTCTGGCGTACCGCAAAACGGAGGAACGAAGTTGTGTTGGAGCGCTACGGTCGAAACGGGGGTCATGTTCATCGGGAGGGGTGTGGTGTATCGCAAAACGGGACTCCACGGGATACTATTCATCTCCATCGTCGACCTCCTCCAGCCTCCATGAGCTACTGTTCATCCACCGCGACCTCCTCCAGCCTACACCCTCGTCTGTTCATCCACGGGCTCTTGTTCATCCAGCCTCCACCGCTCCTCCACCGGCTACTGTTCAACAAGCCCTCTCCACGGGGTCCTGTTCAACCACCCCTCCATGGGGTACAATTCATCTAGCCCTCCACCGGCTACTGTTCAACCAGCCCTCCATCGGCTACTATTCAACCTTCCCTCCATGGGGTCCTGTTCATCCAGCCCTCCACGGGGTCCTGTTCATCCATGCCCAACCGGCTCGATCGATCGGGGTCCTGTTCATCCAGCGGCAACACCACGGCGTCCTGTTCATCCAACCCCCCACCCGGAACTATTCATCCAACCCCCCCCCCCCCCCCCCGAACAACAACGCTCATTGTTCATCCAGAGGCAGCATCGATCGGCTTCAGTTAGCAGCAGTAGCGAAGGAATCGCTCGATCGGGTTCGGTTAACAACCATCGATCGATCGCTCGGGTTCAGTAACACATAGCCTGCAGTGCAATTGCTCGGGTTCAGTTAGGTGATAGCCTCGCTCGTGTTAAGTTCGAGCCCAACGCCTCGCACCCACGCGCGTACGTGTACGAGTGAAACGCGCATCGCTCGGCCCCCGACCGCCCACCGTAACCGGGGAATCGCCGTTTTCCTCGCCCTCGCTTCTACCACGGTTTTTTCCGTCATGGACAGCCCAAAGAATGTCATGCAGCTGCGTCTCCGGCCCGCCCAGGACGAAAAGCCCATTTTATGTCATTTTTTTTTCATAGAAGTAGGAGCCCACCACATCTATGATGATACCGGGTTTTGTCACAATTATCGTCATAGAAGTGTCATAAGTATGACAGGAAATAAATTTGTTCGGCCCAAAATGTCACGGATGTGTCTTTTTTGTAGTGGAGGGAGCCGTCCCCGCCGGAGGTGGTACACGTGATACTGATAGAAAGAAGAGAAAGCCTAGTTTCTTTAACCCCGTAGGAAGACAGGATGACTCGGATCAGAAGGGTATAAGGTATAGGAAGTAAAAACAGCCTTACGTTCCCATCCACAATCAATTCCCTTATATAACTAAAAAATATCTAGACTCAACTTCGACCAGTTTGGCTTGGTAATCCTACAGGCAGTCAGGCTCTTCTACCTCCGTGTGTTCATAGTTGATCTCTTAACCTTGATATTGTGATGTTGATTGGTTATGCCACCATTTTGGCAGAATGTTCCAAATCCTTTGATCATTTACAACCGTTATGCCATCCGAGTCATCCCAGGTTTCTAGAATAGTCTGATGCATTTGCAAATTCCTTCTTCCCGTTACCGATGTTCCTTTGTGCCAGATTAAGCACACTAATTGGTGAGTTGAGGTACTCTATCGCCTCGACATATATGTTATTATTATGACCCTAGGTGTCTTAGTTAATCACCTAGTAATCCATCCATGTTTTGTGTTCACAGTGTGATGACTCTGGCCGTCATTCTCGAAAGCATCCCGTGATGCCAGTTAGTTAGTAGACATTCTATTCCTGGGTTCTTGAACCCGAGATTCCCCTACTTACTTCTTGTTGATAGTGTTTGCGAGTTCCTTTAGGATAGTAGCAACCCTTGCGGTAGTCCTCAAGGTCCGTGGTATATCATTCTTCCAAATACCATGAGCTGCTTATGGCAGAAGTTTCTTGTTGAACCGAAAGATCACAGCCAGAGTGCTCTTGATGAGTTCTCGCCTCTATGTTGTGACTCTGCCAGTTCTACCTTTCTGCATGGGTTATCCGGAAGAAATATGTTGAACTTGGTTCGACATACTAATCTATGCATCCACAACTCAGACAGTTATATGTTCCTTGAGTTGTCCCTCTTTAGTTGTATTCTGACCCTCTATCAATTGATAGTCAGGAGTAGCCGTGCATTCGTGTTCTTCGATGCTTATTATTCTTGTGGTCCATCAATGTCGGGGATATACCCCCCGGCGTAAACCGGCCGGAAGTATAACCCGGCCGGACTTGGCGGTTTACTTGAGATCCGGCTGACACTTGGCGGTTCACCGGCGGCCCGTTTGGACCTGGCGGTTCACGACTCATTGGTAATCCGGCAGGCGGGTGCGAGGCGACAAGATCTGTGGCCCAACAGGCGGTTCATGAAGGCAGTTCATACTATGGTGGGCGGTTTAAAAGGAAAGGCGTGAGGAATATTTGTCTTACAAGGAGCTAAGACCTGACTTGTATCCGGTTTGTATTAGAGATAGACTAGTCCTAATCCTAATAGGACTCCACATGTAACCCGCCCCTTCAACATATATAAGGAGGGGCAGGGCTCCCCAAAGAGGGACAAGCTACAAGCAAGAAGAAACAATCTTAGGGCTAGACACAAAGAGGAGAGCTGGTTTATGGCGACTCCCTCGTGATGATAATGAGACCTAGCCTCAAACAGCATGTAGGGTTTTTACCGGATGATGTTTCCCGGGGCCCGAAGCTGTCTAGATCCCTGTCTTGTGTTGCGTCTCTCGATTCCGCTCAACCCCTCTCAAGCTACCACATAGATGCGTTGGCCTCGCGACTAAGTCCTGACACTAAGGACATCTGATGTGTTAATTCCACGACAGTTGGCGCCCACCGTGGGGCCTACGCACGGTGGTGTTGAGTTCTTGAAGGGATCACTTCTCAGGGATCGAGAAGCTCGTGATTGGTCAGATGAAGAAAAGATGGTTTGATGGTCAAAATCATGATTAACTTTGAAATTTACAACACGAGGGGTTTCGAAATCAAGAAATTAGGGTTCCATCGTCTGCGCCGCTAGACGTAACGAGGTGATCCGCCGAAACCGATTCTACATTGAGTCTAAGGTTGACAAGGAGTTGTTCTGCTGCACGGTCGGATTCGCCGAGTTCCCCTACCGCTGGCTCAAGTCTCAAGAAGGCCACCTGATTTTCAATAAACCGGAATAGCACGACAGCAAACCGGAACAGCTGCTGCTCCCGAGATATTACAAGGTGCAGCTACAAGTCCACGACCTGGAAATGGATAAGATAGCAAACCGGGCCCATAGGCCTGACCTTCGCTCGGCCTCCGGCTCAGGATCCATTAGCTGCTTCAGGCAGCCGTCGAATCTCGCCGTTCCTGAACCGCCTCCGCGGGATCGCCCGCTCTGATGCAGGCTGGTTCTGTAAACTGCCGCCCGTCGGAGTCTCCTCGCAAGCCGGTTCACGCGCCCTTCCACCACCAGACTTCGCGGGATCCTCCGAGCCGTCTCTGCAGCTGACCAACACCATGGGCGCATCAAAGCGATCGCCCCTGTTGTCGGCGTCAAGTTACACTTGAAGCCGTTCCAAGCCGGCCGCCGAGTCGACCCGTCGTTCCAAGCACCGATTACGCTAAGTTGCCAAACCGCGGCCGCCTCGGTTTGCCACCAAATCACCTCCGGCTCTGCGTGCCTGCGCTAAACCGCCACGGCCTCTCCCTGCTTCCAACCCGCCCGTCACGGACGCGCGTTGAGCCGCCGCCGCTCAGTTTACATCGCGGATCACCCCGTCCGCACGCTCGCTCATGGCCTCTGGTCGTCACCTGTTCGCCAGCCCGCCGGCCACCGTGTTGAGTTGCCGGCCGCTGTATCTTCGTCCTCAAACCGGCTCTATACCTCTTCTGCCGCCTTACGCCGCGGTCGGCGGTCGGTGCCGGGCCACGCTAGACTTGCCTACCTTCACCTCCATTGCCTTGCCACGCCGGGTCACTGCCGTCATGCTCGACGCTGTTCCATAAATTGTTCTGCATCTGAGCCGCTCCGGCGCCGAGTCGCCACACTTCTCCCGCAAGTTGCTGATGCCCGCTGTTGCGTCTGTTTTTGAGCCGCCGCTGGGCGGTCGCGGGACCACCAACTCGCCGCCGCTGAACCGCCGCCGAGTGCCGTGACCCACCTACTTCGGCCAAAGAAGCATCATCGAGCACTTCCTTCCATTGGAGCTGCCGTGAGCCACCGCTCCGCCTCGCTGCCATCCGGTGTTGAACCGTCGCCGGGTCAAGTTGACCCGCCTCCCGTTCCACTCTTGCGAACATTGAGTCGCCCACGACCCTGCCATGACCCGGCCTCGCTGCTTTAAACCGGCGCCCCGAGCTGCCACCTCCAAGTCGCCATGGCTGCGTGCCGTTCGAGCCACAAGCCACCTCCCTTGAGGCCGGCCGCCCGGTTCAGTCGCGCCTCCTCCTCTGGGTCTCCATCACCGACCAGCGATCGCGCTTTTCCAACCCGCGCGGTTTCAGTCGTGCCTCGCCTCCTCTGGGTCGCCATCGCCGAAGCAGACACCTCAAACCGCCCTCGCCTTCACATCCGAGCCACCATGGCGCGGTGCGACAAATCAAAAGATGGATTGTCGGAGAGTGTTTCTTGTTCTATGACAAGGAGGAGGAAAGCTTCTCTTCTCCATAATTGTTACGAGGTCACTTGCCGGTACCCAAAATCAGCTCCAACTCCGCACTTGTTTCTGAATTTGGACACAGCACGATAAGATCGAAAAGCTCAAGACAAGATGGTGCTGCAATCATTAGTGTTTCAAACAAGCCGCCTCTGCGACAACTCGCCCGTTGGGGCCGCTTCAGCGATGCACCCGGTGAGGCCGTGCCCTGGCTCTTTGCCTCGCCGCTATTGCCTTGCAAAGCTTAGCCGCGAGTCGCCTGTTGTCAAGGCGCCTCTGTTCCTGCTCCTGCTTGTGATCAGCGACGTGGTTGTATAATATGGTGTACTGGTGGATAACAGTGTCGATTCTTCACCCTGTCAAGAAATTATGATCAAAGTTAGCCATTTCACCTTTGGCAAGAGAGGGGTGAGCAACAAACCAAGGAGAGAATTGGGCAAAAGCAACAAGTGAAAAAAAACACTGCATGCAAAGCGCATGCACATCCTGAAGAAAGGGGCGGGGCAAAGAATATGTGTGCATGCAAAAGGTGGGGAGGAGAACGTGGGCAGAAGGATACAGTGGCTCAAGGCCGATTATTGCAACTGCCCGACGCCTCTTCCATAGCAATCCAGGAAACATTACTCCATGAAGTGGTCAGACGCGTCTGGCGATTTAAAAAGATCGGACAAAGTTCAAAGTATATCTGAGAACTCATTTCGTCCGACTATATCATCCACTACTGATGCCCGCGTTTGTCTGACAAGTTGCCAGGTGCTATCTTTTCTATATATTTTATTAGCGCATATTAATTTGTTTGAAAACAGTTACTCTGTCTTTCAATATATTTTATGCAGGACAAAGTCCACTACAAAAGTGGCGTCGTACCATGGACAGGAGGCTCGCACCGGTTTAAATGTCGTGGCGAACTCTCGCACCTGCACCGACCGCGCCGCCGCCATACCAATTGTCGGTCCGCACTAATTTATAAATGTTGCGGCCGACTCCCGTTCGCACCGGCTTACTGACCGCTGGTGACTCATCTGTTTATGTCGCCTCACGAAGTCGCGGCCGTCTTTAAATCGTCCGTCTATCGCGACCTGGTCTACATCAACTAGCGGGACTGTGCATGCGATTCACTCGCTCGTCCGCGACCGGTTTACAACGCCGTGGCGATTCGGTCGTGATTAATTTCAGCTTCACCATGGTGATCATCAACTCCACGGTGGATAACCTGGCATGATATATCAGGTGAAATCCATCCAATATATTTTATATTACATATTGCCTTCTTTAAAAGAGCAATTACTCCGGTTTGCAAAGTTGTCTAATGCAGGACCCTAAACCGCCATATTGGTGCAAATTTAAAGGCTGTTAGAAAATTTCCGGCTTAAAAAGAAGGATTTCGGTTTAATATCCGGCTCAAGGGGAAGATGTCTCCCACAAAGCTTTGAAGCTCTCAATATCCGGTTCAAGATCCCGGTTCAAGAAGAATATATCTCTTGCAAAAAGTTAAAATTGTCAAGAGGACCTGCTGCCATGGTGCACGGTTCAAACATGGGTATCCTGCCTTATTGGCCTGACATATTATTGATCACATGGGGGCTTCTGCTTCATAAAGCGGGGTCTCTGTTCTTTTTACACCATGCGTGGTTACACGGAGGTTCTGTCTTAAAGCGGCCTCCGGTTTACCCCTCGAGTTAGCTTTTCAAAAGCTTTATATCATATCACTTGGGGGCTTGGTCGTGTCCGAACCAATGCAACACCTTTTGATAGGCGAAAGCCACCAGATCATTTGGGGACATGGTCAAGTCTGAACCAGTCACGCCTCTTGGTCGGCCTAAGGCCACAGAATCACTTGGGGGCTTTGGTCGAACCCGAACCATCGTCACCCCTCTTGATCGGCGTAATGCCAATGCATCACTTGGGGACTTGTGGTCACGTCAGAACCATAGTCACGCCTCTTGATCGGCCTAAGGCCACAGAATCACTTGGGGGCTTGGTCGAACCCGAACCATTGCCACGCCTTTTGATCGGCATAATGCCACTATTTCAGTTGGGGACCTGGCTGACTTGAACCATGGCTACACCTTATTGGGAGCTTGGTCGTGTCCGACCATGGTAACACCATCTGATCGGCTCAGTAAAGCCTCATTTGCAATGGTTTTATTTTGCCTTTGCTTGAATTCTGTTCTTTTTGCTAAAGAACTTTTACTTCTGTTGCGTTTTTAAACCGACATTGTTAATCCGGTTCAAACTGTCAATTACAAATTGGCGGAACACGATCAAATCCTAATCCGGAGATTATCTGCCCGGTTTTTTATGTTACCATCTTATTATGGAGTAAACCGGCCTGGCTTTAAGACGATAAGTCGCCAGTATATGATGAGAAATTATCCGGTGTTTGTTAACCCGGCCTGGTTTTGGACTATAAGTCGCCAATACATATTTGGATTGCGCCATTGGAATCATGCGCTTATAAATCATTGGGTTATATTATTCAACTAGCCAAACTTGGCTGAATTTTTATTATGATATTAAATGAATAAGGTTTTTCATACCAGATAATATTATTTTGAATAGCCAACATGGCTAGATTCTTATTATGGTTATCAATAACCAATATTATGATTGAGGTTTTCAAAGTCGCTTCAAATAAGAATGGCTATTATTTCATCAATGGGTATGATTTATTCTACAATGGAGGGAATAGTCCCGAGTTGCTGCAGGCTTACGACCCGGCGGCTACATTATTTAAGTTGAGATTATATCAAATATGCAAGTTTCATGTCGCTGCAAGCATGCACCATGACACTTGGGGGCTAATGCAAAGTAATTTTTTGCTCATATTATTGAAGACCCGACTCATCATATTGTACTGAGTCGGCCCTTGGGGGCTACCAATTGCTCCTGTCAACAGTTGAAGGTACAAAGCTTTTTATTCATTATATTGAAGGGTCCACTACTCAGTTGGTAAAGCACAAGGCTCTTAACCTTGTGGACGTGGATTCAAGTCCCATGATGGGGTTACATCATATGATGTTATTTTCATTGAAGTATATATTAAGTCCCAGCTCAATATTATCTTACTGAGCCGGCCCTTGGGGGCTACACATCATTGCTCAAATATACATGATTACACCTACAAAGTCCGTGCTCATTATTGCATAATGACCCGGCCCTTGGGGGCTATACTGCTGGAAGTTTTTATGAGTATAAGACAATTACAAGTCCCAGGTTGCTGCAAGCATGACAACCCGGCACTTGGGGGCTACATAGTATGGAGTATTCAGTTTTTACTAGTCACTGGGATGAACAACATGGATTTATTTGAAAGTGGCAGTATTTATATTGAAGCAAAGTCGTAAGCCACCACTTTGTTCTGCTCAAAGACTTGGGGGCTATAGGTATTATATCGAAGAAATATTTTCAAATTCTCTGATTGAGCAAACTAGGTTGACCCGGCGTCACCAATCATTATGACCCTATGGCTGCAACTCGGCGTCATTAATAATCATGAACCGGCGTTGGGAACAATCATGAACCGGTGTATGCAACAATCATGACTCGAAATTATCAAGTTTTTATAACCCGACAGTCTTTGGCAATGATAAAACCGGCAAGTTCTGCATCTTCAAACCGGTTGAATATCAGATGAGTATTTCAAGACCAATATTTCTTAAACCGGCGCTTTGGAAGCCGATTCAAGTGGATTATTCTTCATAATATTTTTTCTATAAAAAGCCAACATCAGCAATTTGAGTATGAAGCTGGTTATTGACCCGGATTTTCTACAAGGAGGAAATGACAAAGGAATTAAGGACGATCAGGTGCCGGTCCACAAGAATTCTTAACCCGGAGCACAACCCGCCAAATTTGTTCTTGTGTTTATGTTGCAGATCAGTTTAACATGGACAAATCCAAATTAAACTGGGGGCTAATGTCGGGGATATACCCCGCGGCGTAAACCGGCCGGAAGTATAACCCGGCCGGACTTGGCGGTTTACTTGAGATCCGGCTGACACTTGGCGGTTCACCGGCGGCCCGTTTGGACCTGGCGGTTCACGACTCATTGGTAATCCGGCAGGCGGGTGCGAGGAGAGACAAGATCTGGTGGCCCAACGGGCGGTTCATGAAGGCCGGTTCATACTATGGTGGGCCGGTTTAAAAGGAAAGGCGTGAGGAATATTTGTCTTACAAGGAGCTAAGACCTGGACTTGTATCCGGTTTGTATTAGAGATAGACTAGTCCTAATCCTAATAGGACTCCACATGTAACCCGCCCCTTCAACATATATAAGGAGGGGCAGGGCTCCTCAAAGAGGGACAAGCTACAAGCAAGAAGAAACAATCTTAGGGCTAGACACAAAGAGGAGAGCCGGTTTACGGCGACTCCCTCGTGATGATAATGAGACCTAGCCTCAAACAGCATGTAGGGTTTTTATCGGATGATGTTTCCCGGGGCCCGAAGCTGTCTAAATCCCTGTCTTGTGTTGCGTCTCTCGATTCCGCTCAACCCCTCTCAAGCTACCACATAGATGCGTTGGCCTCGCGACTAAGTCCTGACACTAAGGACATCTGACGTGTTAATTCCATGACAATCAAGATTCTATTCCAGAGTGACTAGGAGAAACAAACTCCAGTACCTTTTCCATTTTCAGGATTGGGTCAAAGCGGTTGTATTCTGAAGATCAAAATGCCAATCCAGCTTTTGTTCTGTTCTACCCTGGATTGATACTTCCCGCCATCATTATTCATTCCTCGGTCCCCGTGTTGTTGTAACCGGAATGTCGACAAGTGAATCGTGATGTGTGAAATCAATACTCCTAGCAACCTCGTTGCTTGGTAGTTAATGGACAACAATCTCATTCCTAGCGTGTTGGTTATTGAATCATCATCCTAAGATTGATTGTGCTACCTAGTCCTTATTTCTGGTGCACCCTTTGATCAATGAGTTACAATCGTGTCGATCCCTTTCTTATTTGATCATATCGTCTTGCCCTGAAAAGCAAGATTGTTCTCCAGCTTAGTAACATATCGGTGGTTTTTGATTTTCCGAGTATCTTTACGGAAGTATCACGAGGTTGTTCCCTGACCTTTATGTTGAGCTCGTGATCAAGTTAGTTTTCTTATAAACCACCCATTCTCCAAAAATCTGTGTTGGATACCCCTGTGCTAGTTCGTTAAGCTAAATGATAACTTGGAGAGTTGGAAGATAAAAGCTTGTCTGACTTAGTTCATTTTAAGGGACATCTTGTATGTGTGTTGAAGAAAGATGGTATTTTCATCGATTGACCCTTGTGATCAATTGTTGGACCTATTGTCTTGTCCAAACTTTGATTTGAGTGTGGTCTATCCTCAAATGAAATCAGAACCAATGATGTTTATAATGTTGTCTTACTCGTAGTTGATCCCTCGAGCATACACCATTATATCTTTTGGTCTGACCAGTGCTATCACCTTGCTCACATAATTGTGGTATTCCATCCATATGGAAATCTCAATGACTTGTTGTTGAGCCCATCAACAGCATTTTGTCTCCTCCATGATTCTGTCGAACATCTAGCTAGTGTTTACAACACCTTCGTGTTCCGCTCGTGAGGTATATGTTTGGATGAGAGAAGTGACTTTCTCTAATTCACGTGCACTTGGTGCAAGTTGCCGCCATGGATCCGACGAAGATTGTTTTTTCTTCCTTTGGAATCATCCAAAGTCAGTCATGCATGTGCAAAGTATACATTGGATTGTGAGATTAGCTATCTTCATTCCATATGCATCCCTAGCACACCAAGCCACTGTTTGATTTGCTCAAGGATAAGAAGTTCATCGGTAAGTATACAAGGACTTCGATATCCTCGATGATGGTTCCCCACCTGAACTCGATAGTGTTTTATTATAAGACTACTATGTGGTCATGCTTGTCTAGGACAGCGTGTTCACATGTGTTTAGCAGAACCAGCTCATGTTTTGGAGCTTGCTATCGTAGTTCATTTCCCGAGAATCTCGCAACGCCATCTCGTCGATTTGTGTTGCAAACTTTCATCTTTCTTTCTAGACTTGATGAGTCTGGAATATCCTGACACCAACCAGATCTGAATCTCAGGCCGATATGATGGTTGGAATGTTTCCCAAGGACTGTAACATTGGTGTCTGTGTAACCTAGTAAAGTGTATGTCCTGGCCAACACACCCAGCCGGAAGACCTATTATTGTGGTATCTTGATTGAGGAAGTTGGCCGCCTCCCCATAAGGATTTCGTAGGATTTACTCCAGAAGTTGTTCCTTCTGGATTTTTGTGTTCCCGATGTCCGACTGTTTACTTGATGTTCTAGATATCAAACTATATCTATGAATAGATTACGCTAGCACATCTAGGAGAACATTAGAAGCGGAGTGCTAAATGTATCTCGGTCGATCGTCAAGATTTCGTTTCCTTGGCCTCGCTAAGGTGAAACCTGAGAAAGTGTTATCTTCCTTTGCATCTGCATCCTTCATCACTATTCATCATGGTAGTATGTTGTGGCCAGGATCCTTGGCACGGATGCTGGTAAGACCTTGATGAATATGGAAATTCTCAAGTTCTTGAGAGCACGCTCAGTCACTGGGTTATATTCTCGATATCAATTGGAATGTGCCTCCCATTTGCGAGTTATTTTATAACCATAGTTTCCTTTCTAGTCTGACTATGCCATTCTTTTAAAGTCCTTCAACCGATCAATTGTGATTTGCCTTAGGTTGGTATAGAGAGTTTCAATGATATCTGTATCAAAAGTAATTCTTTTTGCCACTTAAGGGCATAATCCTACGAGTCACCTCCCCCAAGGTGTCCCGTTTTGGGATCAGGGCAATTGTCTCGTCGCTACTCGGAAACCATGCACTATCCTACTCTAGCGTGGGATTACTGCCTACCAAAATTGAACCTTCGTCATTTATTCTTTCCATCCTTCGTGATGTGTGTTTTACGCCTCAACTCAAGAGATGTTCTTATGCCTCACTCCATGAGTTGATCTTAAGTGCTCGATCTTCGAAGAGATCTTTTTCGTAGAGATCTTTTTCGTAGAGTTTCCTTCTGTCGTAATCATCATGTTGGATGAAGATCACGGACGCAAAGACGTAGAGATCAAGATGATGTAATGAATCAACTTCCTCGAGAAGTGCAAGTTGGATCATGAAGATTGTCATAGTTTTGTGACCACCTTTTCCCTACCTCTCGCCTTGAATCTGGGGACGAGATTCTTGTTTAGTGGGTGTGAGTTGTCACAGCCCTAGATTATTGCATTAGTTGCATCATAGAGCACTCATGAATCATGTCTAAATTTTTGAAACTTGAATTAGGGAATTTTGAAAGCCTCAAAATTTAAATAAAAGAAGGGCAAGAACCCTTTAAATTGCATTCAGTGATTCCAAAGTGCCCTAAAAATAGTTTTGAGAATTTTCGCAAGGATTATATACAAAACCAAAATTGTGGAACATTTTTAAGGAATTATTTGGTCTCTGAATTTAAAACAATATTCTATTTGAACTTGAAAATATATTCAAATATATATGGGGAATATTTTCAAATAACTTTGAAATGTTTTAAGTGCTGTTGGAAAAGTCCATCTAGCAACATAAAATTATTCAGAGGATTTTTGGCACTACTTTGAATTTGTTTAAATTTAAAAACAGTGGCAAAGTACAAAAAAACAACAGAAAGAAGAATAATAAAAAAACAGAAACCTACCTGGGCTTACCTCCTGTGCAGGCCTAAGTGGCCAGCCCAGCCCACCCGGCCTTCTGCCAGTCATCTTCAACCCCGCCGACCGAAGCAGCAGCGTGCCTGATGCACGCGCACGTCGACGCCACCTCCTGCTTCGCGCTGGAGGCTCATCCTCCTTCCTGTCCCCGCGCTTGGAGACGCCTCGACCCCCTCTGTCGACCCCCCTTTCCTGGCTCTCTCCTCCCCTCCATCGCTCGTCCCGAGCTCGGCCAGAAGCAGCCACGGATCCGCCGCCGTAAACCACGCAGCCGACGAGCTCCCCGCGCTCCATCGTTGTGCCCCGAGCTCCACCAGCCCCTATAGCACCTCTCCGCCGAAGGAAGTGAGCTCGGATGGCCTCCATCGTCTCCACCGTCGCCTTTTCCACCACAGCCTCCGAGGATCTTCACCGTTGATTCGCCACCGTCGTCGCTCCCCCGAGCTCGCTGACCATCTCAACGGGACCCCTGTGAGCCTCCGGTCGATTCCCCTCTTCTCCCCGCGTCGATTTCATCCTCTAGCCGTTGTTCAAACCGCGGCCGAGCTCCACCACTGCCTGCCATGTCACATGCCCCGCTGCAGCTCCTGCTCGTCGCTGCTGGGCGTGTCGGCGTGCTCCTGGAGCCTCGAGGAGGCTAACCCGCCACCTAGCCGCTCTCTTGTGCACCGCAGCCTCGTGCACGACCGAACCCGAGCTCCGGCCGCCGCCCAACTCGCCGCCGCCGCTGCTACAAGCCACCCAACGACCTCCCACGAGCCCCCCTAGACGCGCACGAGCCAGTGCCACCTCCCAGTGCCCTCGGCTGGTCGTTCGATGGCCTCCCGAGCGGACGATGCCGCCTTCCAAGGTCGCCGCCGGCCTAACTCCGGCGGGCCGACGTGGCCACTTAATTAGGGGTTAACCACCCAGTTAATTAGGACCAATGACACTGACACTCGGCCTCATTGCTCAGCTAAACCACAGTTTAAGTTAAACCTTTTTAATTAAAGCTACAGACACAGACAGGTAGGCCCCATCAGTCAGTTTTAACTTTGGTCAATGATAATGTCACTATGACACAAGGCTAACGCAGTAATGTTTTTCTGGGTTTTCTTATTTCAGAAATGATTTATAAATTCCAGAAAATGGTTTAAACCTCTAAAAATCATAGAAATTAAACCGTAACTCCAATGAAAATGATTTATATATGAAAAATTATCAAAAAAATCCAAAGAATCTGTTTATGCCATTTTTATGCATGTTTAAATAGGTTAACATCAGTGAATAGGACAATTCATGATTATGGAACAAATGGTAATTACTTTTGGAGTCGGAATTTGATATATGTTTGAATTACACTTCAATGAATATGACGAACTATTGCACTAGGTCAATTCAGCACCTTAATATGCCATATCATCCATGTGAGTGTGCATTACATTGATTATGTTCCTTCTTTGCTAGTCGGTGTTGTTCCTTCTCGGTAGTCGATGTTTCCGACGTTGTGATCGTTGTCACTGATGAAGAGCAGTGCTATCTTCAGAAGTGCCAGGCAAGCAAACCCCCTTGTTCATTCCGATACAATCCCACTCTCTCGCTCTTGCACTTTTTTATTGCATTAGGACAACAACGATTCAACTGTTACATGTTGCGGTAGTTGAACCCCTTTCCTCTGCATGACTTATCATTGCCACAGTAAATAGATGAAACCCACTAGCATGAGTAGATGTTGTTTGAGCCCTGATGTGCCTACTCATTCATGCTTGTTTGTCATGCCTGCTACTTCTTAGAGTTGAGTCAGGTCTGATTCATCGGGGATGAATTGGAGGTGTGTGAACATGTCCTACTGTGTGTGAGCTAAGTGTGTGAACATGATTTTGTAAAGGTAGCGGTAAGAGGCCATGTAGGAGTACATGGTGGGTTGTCTCATTGAAGCCGTCCTCAGGAACTGAGTTCTTTGTTTGTCATCCAAGACAGTTACTACCACACATTGGGTTCCGGTAACTCGACCCCTCTCGACTTACTAATCAACTCGATATCTGTCCAGGAGTTGCAACTAGTTTATGGTGTTTGTAGGTTGTGTTAGTAGTCTACCAAGTGGCACCCGGTACAGGTGGGCTTGGGTCAGACTAGGCACCGTGGCTGGGTATGCCAAGCGTCGCCCGTTTGGTGGGCTTGGAACCCTGTACACATCATTTGGGGCCGTGAGCGACACCCCGGCCGGATCTCCTTGCAGATGGAACCCAAATAGGCGATAAACCTGGACTAGAGACTTGAGTGGTTAGTCAGGTTGTGGCCAACACTGTAACACCCCAAAATTTTAACCATGTTTTCTTTATTAAAATTTTGCCAGGAAATTAAATTTTTATTTTTCTAGATTTATTTTTGATCTCAGAACCTCTCTTTTCTTCTAAGTTGTGGAGTTTTCACCCCAAGTGAAAACTTTCCAATTATTATTGGACTTGTTTACCCTCTCAAATAAAACAATCCTTTTATCAGTGGGATTATTTTTGTAGTTATTTTTTTTCCTGAGCTTTATTTCTCTAAAATGGTTTTTCATAAGTTTTAGGGTCCCAGTTGCACTACAACCCTTTGATAAATTCATTTAAAAATCCCACCAAAATTTGGGGATGACATATGATGTCCCTAAATCACTTTTATGCAAAAATATCCTTTGTTCATTTGGATATTTCTAGCTTTACCCCTAGTTTTCAAATCTGGTCCAATTTCACTTCTGCACTACAACCTATTTAAATATTTCTTTAAAACTTCCACAAAAATTAGGGGATGTTATTAGGAGTATATTATTCATCTTTGTGCAAAAACCCACTAATGTTCTTTCAAAACTTTGAGCAAAACATCCTCTTTTGCTCTCTGGTCCAGTTTGGCTTTTTCTACAGCAACTCTAATTTTTGTTGCTCTAGTGCCCATGATCTTTCTCCTGCTTATCAACCACCCTACAAAACCCTTAAGTCCAGGAGAATGGACCTATTGGAGTATTTTTGGTCCATGAAACTAAGCCTTTTACTTTCTGTCCAGAAATGGTTTTCTCAAAAACTTCCACTAGCAAGTTTCCGTTTTTGCCAAACTAACCTTACCACACTCTTTTTCATCTAAAGAGACTATGATCTGGAGAGTTTGGCCACCCCAAGAAATGCCTAGGTGCCCTTGGCATTTTGTCCAACACCTTATGTGCATGGCCAGATTTGACATAGCTTTTAGTTTGCACACTGGACCTGCTTGCTTTACCTAACCACCATGTCCACTAAACTTCTATCTACCACTAACCTAGGCCTGTTTACTACCAGCAGCATTCGAGCTCTCTAGCATGCCCTAGCATTTGGCCGAACACCTCGCGTGCATGCACTGGGCGCGGCCAGAGCGCGCGTTTTGCACGTGCGTGCGCCCGAGTCGCCGTGTCTCGTTGTCGCCTTCCCCGCGCCTGTTCTGATCCTCTTCCACTCGCAGCCAATGCACCTGCCCCCTCCCTCGCCGCAGAGCCGCCCCTGGAGCTCCACAGCGCCGCCGTCAGGTCGGCCGTGGCCACTAGCGGCCAGCCACAGCAGGCCCTTGCCCTGGACAGCACCGCCCGAGCCACGCGCACTCGCCAGCTCGCACCTGGAGCAGTGCCCGCTCGTCCTCTAGTCCCTGCCGCCATCCCCAGCCTCGACACGTCGTTCTACGAGCTACAGAACAACGGTTCGCCGATCTTATCTGCGGCCGCCGTCGGAACCGACCTCAACCGCCTATATAAGGAGCCCCCGAGTCCGTCCAGTCCGCCAGGCGACCTCAAGCCACCCACCTAGCACTCCCATAGCCAGCCAATGACCAGGGAAGGTCTTCTCCCTCGTCTCCGGCCAGCCCAGCCGCCGCCGCCCTCCGGTCCATTCAGTCGCAACCAGAGCCCCCCTGTCCATCTAGCACCACCGTCCTCCTCCCCTCGACCATGCGGAGCCGCCCGAACCTTCAACTGCGTCAAGGAACCATCGTAGACCAAAGCCCCAAACCTCCCGAAGCCACCGGCCGCCGCGAAGCTCGCCGCCGGCAACTCCGTCCATCCCCGCCACCCCTTCGACCACCGGGAGGACCGCCCTAGATTGGCGGATCCATCCCCGCCCTCAGAACCCCACGGGGAGCCACCGTTTGCCGGCGACGATCGCCGGAGCCCCGCCTCTGTTCGGCCAGAGGAGGAAGGAGGCGGGGGCGACCGGTCAAACCTGACCAGTGGGCCCCCTGGACCCATTGTCAGTGACCACGGGCCGGTCCACGCTGGCGTAAGTAGAGGCGTAAATGCAAAGTACGTCTTCGACGTGTACTCATTTCGAAACATTTTTCTTTTTTCTGTTTTATTTTTAAAAACAGAAAGTTGACTAAACTTTGACTGGCTATTACTTTTTAAATATAACTCCAAATGAGTTGATTCTTTTTCCTACCTCTCTCAAATATTGTCTAGTTTATTTTCAGATTTATTGGAAAAAATTTCAGACAACTTTTTTGTACTGTTTTGAAACTATGTATTAATTTGAATATTTTCAAAAATAGGATTTTGTTGGAGAAAGAAGAAAACTTTCAAAGTTTTGGAATGCACCCTGCCTCTCCACAACTTGAAGGCAAGCATTCTGAACCCTGGCATAATATTTTTGTGTATTGTTAGACACGATTATAACACCACCTTAATATGGAGAACTCGTTATTTTATGTGGTGATACGATCATTTGCGTGAATGCATATTGGAGATTTCCTTGCTGTTGGAAATGGATATACTTGTGATGGTAATCATCCTCATATGCCTTTCATGCCTGCCAGAAAGAAATCCGAGAAAGCCCCTGCCTTGGGTAGGCATGAGCTTGTCTCCGGTCTTCGTCAAGACGGTTATGTCCGGTATGGCATAGTAAGATATGATGAGTGGTGATTCTGTTGGTTGAAATATCTTTGTTATACATATCATGCAGGGAATTTTTAAACCTTCTGAGTCGACCGTAGATCGAGTCTTGTTCCAGTAACCCCCATACTTGTTTCGTACTACCACTTGTCCCTGCCGCAGGTAGGGTACGGTTCAGTAAGTTGTCAACCCCTTTCTAGCACACACCGTACAGAGAGGCCACGGTGGAAGATACCGGATGCATCCGGTAGGCAGGCCACCTGGTCCGGGGGCATGGGTGTTTCCGGTTGGGACCGAGAGGGGGGCACCCCTTAGTAGCGCGCGGTATAAATTTGATCCCATGCTAATCGAGGTTGTAGCCTCCCCACTTAGAGTTTTGCTTGACAGGTGTCGTGGGTGATTCCAGACACCGGTAGGTTAAGCTGGTGTGTGCGAGTCATGTGTGTTTACAATTAAAAGCCCGTAGGCGGAATTAGTCCCGATGGACTGAAGGAATCCGTTACTCGTGGGTAAAGAGTATACCCTCTGCAGAGATTACATCTATTCGAATAGCCGTGTCCATGGTTAAGGACTACAGTCTAGGATGGGTCAAGTGTCGGTCTTAGTGTCGGTCTTCGGAGGAGAAACTGCTAAACCAGAACATGGATCATGACGTGTGACTTATGACGATTATGATTATTATTATTATGAACTAACCCCTTTATATTCTTTGAAGTATTGAGTATCCCTGGGACGGTTCTACCTCCTGGAAATTCACTGTGATTTTTTTCTTATAAGCCCTTTATGTGGTGTCGCTGAGACACCCTACTGTGGCCTGCTTGTTAATTATTTACTTTATAAGCCCTTTATGTGGTGTCTCACAGACGCCCGACTGTGGCATGTTTGTTATTTATTTACCTTATGAGCCCTTTATGTGGTGTCGCTCAGACGCCCGACTGAGGCATGCTTGTTATTTACTATCCTTTCGAGGCGTCGCTTCAGACACCCGATCGGTGCATTTTATTACTACTCTGTTATTACATATTAATGTTGCATATAAATAGCCTGCTTGCATGCATCAGGGAATTTATTTTATGACTGAAGTTGTGACCATAGAATATTTCAGAGCAGGATTATCGTTTGTTATATTATACCCGTGTTCATAATGTTTGCTAGTACATTCAAAGTACTCACTGGCTTGTCCCTGGCTATTGTCTTGGCCAGATTTCTTGCTTGGAGAGGAGCGTTGCGAGGTCAGCCCCGGAACCCACGCAATCGTGACAACAGCCTCGCGAAGATAGGAGTTAACCTGGTCAGCTATTCCTGTGGGAAATGGAGTCCCATGGCCACTGATGAACCACAAACCGCTTCCGCCATCAACCACTAGAAACCAATTGTTGTACTCATAGGCCAGAATGGTCTTGTACTACATATTATGTAATTGGCTTGGAATTTCTGTATCAAGTTGGTGCCTCATCAGCTAACAGTAAATCCTGGGGCTGGTGAGCACAAGGGCCATTTTCTGGGAGATGATATCCCGAAAATCCGGTCCCGACAGACACCCTCGCCAGGCTTCCGCTTGAAGGTTGTCGAGATACATGACATGTACATGGCGGTAAGTGGCGAGAGTGTGTGTGAAGAAGTACACCCCCGTAGGGTTAGCATGATCTATTCGAATAGCTGCGTCCGCGGTAAACGACTACTGGGTTGCCTATATAGTTCATAGACAAGTGAAAGTGGATACCCTAAAATGCGCAAGATAAGTGTGAGTGCTATGGTGGTGTATTGTCTTGGTGAATATGTGGACCCGTGTGCGCCACCTCAAAAGAGTTACTTGCAGTCGTAGTTCAGGATAGCCACTAAGTCAAAGCTGGCTTGCTGCAGTTAAACTCCACCGCCCCCTTTGTTGATACTGATGCATATATAGATAGTTCTGATGTAAGTCTTGCTGGGTACATTTATACTCACGTTTCCTGTTTTATGTTTTTGCAGAGAGACTTCAGTCTCACTAGTAGTTCCGCGTGGACTTGGACGTTTAGCTTGTTACCTCAGCTACGATCTTGTGCCCCCAGAGGGATCTTGTAGTTAGTCAGACTTCTCAGCCCCTTTTCATTTGTAGTTGTCTGTACTCAGACATGTTATGCTTCTGTTGCTTGTATGCTCTGTATGCTGGGTCGTCAGACCCATGTTTGTAATATCTGGCTCTTCGGAGCCTAATGAATAAATACTTTGAGTTGTAGAGTTTTGTTGTGATGCCATGTTGTATTTGCACATATCGAGCATATTGTGTGTATGATTTGAAATTCTTGGTATGTGTGGGATCCGACAACCTAATTGTTTATTCTCGGTAGCCTCTCTTACCGGGAAATGTCTCCTAGTGCCTCCACTGAGCCATGGTAGCTTGCTACGGCACTGGAACACTTAGGCTGGCCGGCATGTGTCCTTCTTCGTTCCCATGTCTGTCCCTTCGGGGAAATGTCACGCGTAGATCCTTTAAGTCCTTGTAGCTTGCTACGACTTGGGTTCATTCGTTGTTGATCGACACGTTCATTGCTGGGTCATGTATGCCTGTCTCTGTGAGTTAGCACCACCTTGGGTTTACGACTAGTCATGTCATCCCGGGTTCTCTGTCATATGGATGCTAGCGACACTATCATATACGTGAGCCAAAAGGCATAAGCGGTCTGGGACGAGTAAGGTGGCACCGTTAGAATACCGTGCGTGAGGCAGCAAAGTTATATGATGTGTTACATGCTAGATCGGTGTGACTTAGGATGGGGTCTTGACAGCTTTGGTATTGTCGAGACCCTGATCCTAAGTCACACCGATCTAGCATGTAACACATCATATCACTTTGCGGCCTCACGCACGGTATTCCCACGGGTGCCACCTTACCTGGCCCGGGACCGTTTGCTCCTTTTAGCTCACGTATATGTTTGTGTCACTAGCATCCATATGACAGAGAACCCGCGCCGACATGACTAGTCGTAAACCCAAGGTGGCACAAACTTATAGGAACAGGCATACATGACCCATCAACGAACGTGTCGATCATCAACGTATGAACCCAAGTCGTAGCAAGGTACATGGACTTAAAGGAACAACGCCTGACATTTCCCAGAAGAGGCAGACACAGGAACGAAGAAGGACACATGCCGGCCAACCTAAGTGTTCCGGAGGAGTACGTAGCAAGCTACCATGGCTCAATGGAAGCACTAGGAGACGTTTTCCCATAAGAGGGGCTACCAAAGATAAACAACTAGGTTGTAGGATGCCACACATAGAAATACACATTACATGTATACATAACATGCAAGTATGTGCTGTACAACATGGCATCACAACATAACTCAACAACTCATATAGATAAAGGCTAAGAAGAGCCATCATATCATTTATTACAAACAGGGGTCACATGACCCAACATTCAGAGCATACAAGCAACAAGCGGAAGCATTACATGTCTGAGTATAGACATCTACAAATGAAAAAGGCCGAGGAGCCTGACTATCTACAACATCCGATCAAGATCGTAGCTGAGGTACAAGCTACTTGTCGAAGTCCACGTGGAAACTAGTAAGACCGAAGTCTCCGCTGCTAAAGCATAAATTAAGCAACATGTGTACAAGGGTACTCAGCAAGATTTACATCAGATCCTATCATACATGCATTTGTATCAAGAAGGCAATATGTGCCTTAGCTGAAGCAAGCTAGCTTTGACTCGGTGGCTATCATGTTCTACGACTACGAGTAACTTCTTTGAGGTGAGATAGCGCACACGAGTTCACTAATCACCACACAATACACTACTATGGATTCATCCCCGTCTCCCTACGAGAAGGCCATCCATAGCACTCACACTTGTCTTGAGAATTTTAGAGTATCCACTTCATGTTGTCTATGTACCACGTAAGCATCCAAGAAGTCCATATACGCGGACCCGGCTATTCGAATAGATCATGTTAACCCTGCAGGGGTGTACTTCTTCACACACGCTCTCACCACTTACCGCCATGTACACGTCATGTATCTAGGCAACCTTCAAGTGGAACCCTGGCGAGGGTGTTGGCCACGACCTGACTAAGCACACAAGACCCTAGTCCAGGTTTATCGCCTATTCGGGTTCCATCCGCAAGGGAGTCCGGGCGAGGTTTCCATCACGGCCCCAAACGATGTGTGCAGGGTTCCCGAGCCCACCATCCGAGTGCCACTCGGTACACCTACACATGCCAGTGGATTTCAACTCCTACACATGCTAGTGGGTTTCAACTATTTACTATGGTAACGACAGGTAATGCAGAGGAATGGGTTCAACTACCGCAGCATAAAGTAGCAGTTGAATCGTTGTTGTCCTAATGCAATAACTAAGAGCAGGAGCAGGAGAGTTGGATTGTATCAGAATGAACAAGGGGGTTTGCTTGCCTAGTAGATCAAAAGGGGGCACTGCTCCACACACAGGTACTCTGCAGCACTCTCCGGAGCAGGACCTATTGAGAAGGAACGGTGTCGACAATCAATATACAACCATATGCAACAATATGATGCATGATCATGGCATGTAGACGTGATGTTGTTTGAGATAATGCAGCTAGCATTAATTTGGTTGAAGTCCATTTGAACCAAAGGTTCAAATGCAACTCCAAAATATGTCTATATAAATGCCATTTATATGTTTTCACTTATACAGTAGGTATAAGTTGACTTGTCATGCATGAAATTAGTACAGATGGATAGATTGAATTTTTCGGATCATTTTTCATATATAAATTATTTAAATCAGAGCTACGGTTGAATTTCTATGAATTTTTGTAGTTTGTGACAATTTCTGTAGTTTCCTGATTTATTTAAAAACCAGAAAAAGATTTATTGTGTGAGCACTGTGTCATGCTTGCGTTAGCAGGTCAACAGTGCTGACCAGGTCAAATCTGACGTGTGGGGTCCACATGTTAGTGTCTCAGGGTTAACCACGGGGGTTTAAGCCTAACTAAAAGATTAGGGCACGGGGGCCCACTAGTCAGTGTGAGAGGGGTTAGCTTAAATGGTGATTAGCACTAAGCTAATCACCTGGCCGACGGGGCCCACCTGTCAGGCCGGTGAGGTCGTCGCCCGCGACCACAGAATATGGCGGGGTCTGCGTTGGGGGCCATGGGTGCGGCGTCTGAGAGCACCGGGGTGTAGCCCGGGCTTGTCCGCATCCAGGGGAGCAAACGGGAGGCTACGGGGGCGCCGGAGCTCACCGGAAACGAGCTCGGGGCGGCGGCCGGAGCACGGCCAGGTGCGGGCGAGGTGCTGCGGTGCACTGGAGAAGTTGCGGGCGGCGGTGTTGGCCTACTAGGAGGCTGCTAAGCGTGACGCGTGCGCAGGCGCAAGCTGCGGTGCCCAGGGCGACGGTGGCGACTGGACGGCGGTGAGGTGCTACGGCCATGACGGGGGAACGGAGCTACGGTGTGAGAACGGCGAAACGGGGAGGAGGAAATGACGGCAGGCTTCACATCGGTTGCGGTGGAGTCGACAGCAAACTCGGGGGAGGTCGGACGCGAGCAGAATGGTGAGGGCGATCTCCGGTGGCCGGAGGTGAAGACGACGACGATGGCGGCTCTCCAGGGCTTCCCTCGTCACGTGGCTCAACAGAGAGGTAGCAGGAGACGGCGCGGAGCTTGCAGACATGGAGAGAGGGCGAGGGGGAGGTGATAGCTATGGCAATGGCGAGCGGCAGCGAGAGGTAGCGCTCGGCTGTCGCGGGAGAGGGCGACAGAGGCGGGAGGAGGACGGGAGAGAGTGAGAGGGGCCTGGTGGCCGGGTCGCGTCACACCGTCCGGGTGTTCCAGGGCGTCGGCTGGGAGGCCAGGCAGGCAGGTGGCGTGGCGGCAGGGTGGTGCCCGCGCGTCGGCCACATGCCTTTCCGACTGGCGCAAGGACAACTACGAGTGGCACTGGGCCGGTGGGCCGGCTGGGCTGCATAGTGCCAGGCCGCAGGTAAGTTCCCTTTTTTTGATTTTGCTTTCTGTTTCCTTTTCTGACATTTACTTTGATTTAATAAAAATACTAAACCATTTTATTTTCTTCTATCAATTTTTGTAGGAACTAGTTGGATTATTCGAGAGCTCCTCAACAACTAACATAATTATTGGACAATATTACATATATATTTAAATATATATGTATCCAATGCAAATAATTACTGCATTAATCCAAATGGCCAAAATAAATATATATGAGCTCCTAAAAATATTGGTGTGAATTTTACCTCTCACCAATATTTTCAGAGAGCAACATGAAATTTTCTTGGACCTTTTTGGAGCAATTTTTATCTTTGTCATTTCCAGAAATGATTTCTGAGGGTTTCACAAATCCCCAATTCAAATTTAAATGGAATTTAAATATGATGCACACATGCCTAGCTAGTCTAGGTCATACCAAAACTAGAGATGTGACAACTCGCCCCCACTTGAAAGAATCTCGTCCTGAGATTCAGGGGTTGACGAAAAGAAAGTGGGGTACTCCAGCCGAAGACGATCTTCTCACTCCCAAGTAGCTTCCCTCTCGGAATGATGAGACCACTGAACATTGAGGAACTTGATGTTCTGATGCCGGGTGACAAATTCTGCTTGATCAAGGATGCGAACCAGGTACTCTCGGTATGTGAGGTTATCTTGGAGATCAAGTGTTTCGTGGTCCACTTCGCGGATGGAATCCTAGAAGCAACGCCTGAGTTGAGAGACGTGGAAGACATCATGAACTCGAGAAAGATGTGGGGTAGTTCCAACTCGTATGCAACCTCTCCTCGTTTAGCGAGAATGCGAAAAGGACCAACGTAATGAGGAGCCAACTTGTCCTTGATACCAAATCGATGGGTACCCTTCAAAGGAGTAACCCGAAGGTAAGCTTTGTCGCCAACTTCATAAGTCATATCCTTATGACGACGGTCATACTGACTCTTTTGACGAGACTGGGCTGTTTTCAAGTTCTCACGAATGATGCGAACTTGCTCTTCTGCCTCCTGGATCATGTCCGGTCCAAAGAATTGTCTTTCACCAGTTTCTGACCAATTCAAAGGTGTGCGACATCTTCATCCATACAGAATCTCGAAAGGAGCTTTCTTGAGACTGGATTGATAGCTATTGTTATAAGCAAACTCGGCGAAAGGAAGAAATTTCTCCCAATCCATATCGAATGAGATAACGCAAGCTCTAAGCATGTCTTCAAGAATTTGGTTGACCCTTTCCACCTGACCACTCGACTGAGGGTGGAAAGCGGTGCTGAAGGAAAGATGGGTTCCCATGGCAGTTTGGAAACTCTCCCAGAAATGAGAAGTGAAAAGACTACCACGGTCTGAATTGATCTCTAGTGAAACACCATGAAGTGACACTATTCGAGAAATATATAAGTCAGTGAGCTGACTAGCAGTGATACTTTCTCAAACAGGTAGGAAGTGCACCACTTTGGAGAGACAATCAATGACTACGAAGATAGCATTATTCCCTCTCTTGGTCCTGGGAAAGCCGGTGATGAAATCCATAGCAAATTTATCGCATTTCCACTCAAGAATAGCTAAAGGTTGAAGGGTGCCAGCAGGTCTCTGATGCTCTACCTTAACGCGACGACAAACGTCACAGTTGGCATTGAACTGAGCAATTTCTCTCTTCATCCTAGTCCAGCAGAACCTCTGGTGTAGGTCCTGATACATCTTAGTACTACCGGGATGAATTGTGAGAGGAGATTCATGCGCCTCCTTAAGGATCAGTTGTCGAAGATGCTGCTTCTTGGGGACCACCAGGCGGTTCCCAAAGAAAACAACACCTCAATCATCTATAGAGAAGCTACCAGCAATACCCTTGGCAATGTTTCTCTTGATCCGGGTAATCCACGTATCATGCTTCTGGGCTTCTATGATATGATCCGCAAGAGTAGGTTTCACCACCAAGGTAGAAAGGAATCCGTGAGGAGCAATGTGAAGGTCAAGCTTACAGAATTCCTCAAGGAGAAGTGGTTGGCCCTGCTGCAGCATGAGATTGTTGCAATAGGACTTACGACTTAGTGCATCAGCCATGACATTGGCTTTGCCTGGGGTGCAAGTAATCCCTAGATCATAATCCGAGATCACTTCCAACCAACGTATTTGCCTAAGGTTCAAATCTGATTGGGTGAAGATATACTTCAGACTCTGGTGATCGGTGTAGATCTTAAAACGTTTACCAAGAAGGTAATGTTGCCAGGTCTTAAGTGCATAGACTATGGCTGCAAGCTCTAGATCATGTGTAGGATAATTCTCCTCATGTGGATGCAACTGTCGAGATGCATAGGCAATCACATGACGATCCTGCATAAGAATGCAACCTAGTCCCTGTCGTGAGGCCTCTTAGTAGATAGCTAAGTCCTTAGTGAAATCTGGTGGCACAAGTATGGCAGCAGAAGTCAGGCGTCTTTTCAGTTCCTGAAAACTGTACTCACAATGTGGGGACCACTCGAACTTCTTATCTTTCTCGAGAAGTTCCGTGAGGGGTTTGGCCACTTTGGAGAAGTTTTCAACAAAGCGGCGACAATAACTAGCTAGACCAAGGAAACTCCTAACTTGTTTAACTGTTTCAGGTGGATTCCAATCCAGAATGGCCTGAACGGCCAGAACAGCAATTCCCTTACCAGAGATCACGTGGCCTAGATAGGTCACTTCTGGCAACCAAAATTCACACTTGGAAAACTTGGCATAAAGGCGGTGCTCTCTGCGTTTTCCTAACACAAGTCTAAGATGTTCGGCATGCTCTTCCTCGTTCTTCGAGTAAATAAGAATATCATCAAGGTAAACCAAGACGAACTTATCTAAGTACTCCTTGAAGATAGAGTTCATCAAGCGGGAGAATGTAGCTAGAGCGTTGGTTAGACCGAAGGACATGACGGTGTACTCGTACTGACCATAACGAGTGACAAAGGCTGTCTTTGGGATGTCCCCGTTTATGATCTTGATTTGGCGGTAGCCTAACCTCAAATCCATCTTAGAGAAGACTGCGGATCCAGCGAGATGATCATATAGGTCGATGCTCCTGGGAAGCAGATATTTGTTCTTTATCATGACCAAATTAAGAGGACGATAATCTACAACCATCTGGTCCATACCATCCTTCTTCTTGACGAAGAGGACAGGGCAAGCCCAGGGAGAAGAACTAGGACGGATGAAACCCTTTTGCAAGGACTCATCAAGTTGTTTCTTAAGCTCAGCTAGTTCTAAGGGTGCCATCTTGTAAGGTCTCCTAGAGATTGGAGTGGTCCTGGGATAAGATCCATGACAAACTCTACATCTCTATCAGGTCGAACACCTGGCAGTTCCTCTCTGAAGACATACGTAAAGTCATGGACTACCGGGATATCTTTAAGGTCTGGGAGAGGGCTGGCATTAAGGAATAGAGCTGATGCATTGCAACTCTAGTGGAGACAGTGACTATCTTGCCAGATGGGTGTGTAAGTTGAACATACCTGGTGTAACAATCAATCTTGGCATGATGAGCTGTCATCCAGTCCATACCCAAGATGATGTTAATATCTGTAGACTTGAGGGCTACAAGTGATGCAAGAAATACAAGTTTGTCAACAAGGATTTCATTGCCATAGATTATTCTGGTAGTTTGCCATCTAGACCCTGGGGTTTGGATTTCAAGTGGAGTTGGCATATCACAGAATGACATGTCGTGCAAACGAGCATAACCTTCAGAAATGAAGGAGTGAGATGCTCCAGTATCGAACAGAACCGATACTGGATGATAATTGACAAGGAGTGTACCAAGAACGACATCCAGATCATCATGAGCTTTTTTAGTTGAGACGTGATGCACATGTCCATGTTCACTGCGAGCTGGCTTGGCACTGATCATCTTTCTTGATGGCTTAACACAGCTGACAGACTTCTCAGGCTGGGGTGGAGCATAACTAGTCTGAGAGCAGTCATGTGCATACTGTCCTGGCTTCCCGCATGTGAAGCAAGTCCCTGAAGTTGGACGTCGACCTGCACTGACAAGCGGTCTACCAATAGGCCTGGGTGGACATATGATTGAGCTGGGTGAGGCACCACATAAGATGGCCTCGATGAATATCCGGAAGGAAGAGTGGAGTTTGGAACCCAAATCCAGTGCTTCTGAGAGGTAGAGCCTGAGGAAGATCTCAAATCACGGGTGTGCTTATGAGACTCCTCATAAGTGAACTGAGCTATCTCTGCATTAATGGCCTTGGTCACAAGGGCCTGGAATGTATCACAATGATGCAGATGGAGATCACGAGGGAACTTGGGGTTGAGACCCTTCCGGAACCTAGCCTGCTTCTTGGCGTCTGTGGACACCTCTTCTGTGGCATAGTGGGCGAGGTTCTAAACTCTCTACTGTAAGCATCAACAGGCAACTTACGCTGGGTGAAACTACAGAACTCTTCTCTCTTGCGATCGATGAGGGCCTAAGGTATGTGATGCTCGCAAAAAGCCTCAGTGAAATCCCTCCAGGTAGGAATCTGGCCAACTGGAAGCATAACCTCATAGTTCTGCCACCAAAGACTAGTAGGACCTTCGCGGTGGTCTATAGCATAGGTGACCTTGTCATCTTCAGCTATGTTCACGAAACGCAGCTTATGAGTAATGCTACGGAGCCAGTCATCTGCATCGAGCGGCTCGATGGAATGGTGAAAGGTAGGTGGGTGCAAGCCAATGAAGTCATGGATGGTCCCACTCTTTGAACTGATGTGCGGTGTTCTCCTCGATACGTGCCAACAAGCGGTTAGACTCATGCTTGTTCCTCTCCATCTCTAACATTAACTCTGCCAACGGAAGCTGGACGAGAGGATCCTCATGCCTACCATCTCTGTGGTTGTGGCTACGAGCAACATAACTTCGCTTAACTGATGACATCCTGAGAAACGAAACCAAGGACGGAATCAGCATCAACTATAGGCTGTAGAATGTAGGACAAGGAAATTAGTATCTTTCGAACTCCTAGGGCAATTCCGGCAGCATAACGACAGTAAAAATGCTCAGAATGAGACATCCTGCCAACAATGGGGTAGTACATCAACTCAACATCACCACTCAAGGTTCTGAGATAATACTGAACAGACTACACCGGAAGTACTCGAAAACTGGGGTATGACTCTGATCAACCAATCCTATGGGACTACACAGTAGTAACACGTGATCCTGATAGAGGAAGAGAAAGCCTAGTTCCTTAACCCCGTAGGATAGATAGGATGACTCAGATCAGAAGGCCATGAGGTAAAGGAGTAAAAAGAGTCTAACGTTCCCTTCAACAATCAATTCCCTTATATAACTAAAGAATTTCTAAACTCAACTTCGACCAGTTTGGCTTAGTAATCCTACAGGCAGTCATGCTCTGATACCAAAGCTGTCGGGACCCCGATCATAAGTCACACCAATCTAGCATGTAACACATCATATCACTTTGCGGCCTCAAACACGGTATTCCCACGGGTGCCACCTTACCTGGCCCGGGACCATTTGCACCTTTTGTCTCACGTATATGATTGTGTCGCTAGCATCCATATGACAGAGAACCCGCTCCAACATTACTAGTCGTAAATCCAAGGTGGCACAAACTTACAGGAACAGGCATAAATGACCCAGCAACGAATGTGTTGATCATCAACGTATGAACCCAGGTCATAGCAAGCTACAAGGACTTAAAGGAAGAACGCGTGACATTTCCCCAAAGGGACAGACATAGGAACGAACAAGGACACATGCCGGCCAGCATCAGTGTTCCGGAGCAGTAGCAAGCTACCATGGCTCAGTGGAAGCACTAGGAGACGTTTTCCCATAAGAGGGGCTATGAAGGATAAACAACTAGGTTGTCGGATCCCACACATAGCAATACACATTACTCGTACGCATAACATGCAAGTATGTGCTGTACAACATGGCATCACAACATAACTCAACAACTCATATAGATAAAGGCTCAGAAGAGCCATCATAGCATTTATTACAAACAAGGGTCACATGACCCAACATTCAGAGCATACAAGCAACAAGAAGAAGCATTACAGGTCTGAGTACATACATCTACAAATGAAAAAGGCCGAGGAGCCTGACTATCTACAACATCCGATCAAGATCGTAGCTGAGGTACAAGCTACTTGTCGAAGTCCACGTGGAAACTAGTAAGACCGAAGTCTCTGCTGCAAAAACATAAATTAAGCAACGTGAGTACAAAGATACTCAGCAAGAATTACATCAGATCCTATCATACATGCATTTTTATCAAGAAGGCAATGTGGGGTTTAGCTGCAGCTAGCCAACTTTGACTCGGTGTCTATCCTGTTCTACGACTACGAGTAACTTCTTTGAGGTGAGATAGCGCACGAGTCCACTAATCACTACACAATACACTACTATGGATTCATCCCCGTTTCCCTACGATAAGATCATCCATACTACTCACACTTGTCTTGAGCATTTTAGAGTATCCACTTCAAGTTGTCTATGTACCACGTAAGCATCCAAGAAGTCCATATTCGCGGACCTGGCTATTCGAATAGATCATGTTAACCCTGCAGGGGTGTACTTCTTCGCACACGCTCTCGCCACTTACCGCCATGTACATGTCATGTATCTCGGCAACCTTCAAGCGGAAGCCTGGCGAGGGTGTCGGCCACGACCTGACTAACCACACAAGACCCTAGTCCAACTTTATCGCCTATTCGGGTTCTATCCGCAAGGGAGTCCGGCCGAGGTTTCCATCACGGCCCCAAACAATGTGTGCAGGGTTCCCGAGCCCACCATCCGGGTGCCACTCGGTACACCAGGCCCTGTGTGCCTAGTCTGTCCCAAGCCCACCCTGCCGAGTGCCACATGGTAGAAAAATAACACTACCTAGAAACACCAGAAACTAGTTGCGACTCCTGGACAGAGATCAAGTCGGTTAATAAGTCGAGAGGGGTCGAGTTACCGGAACCCAACGTGTGGTAGTAGCTAGTCATTGGACAACATACACGTAACTTCGATTGCTTAAGGACGGTTCCAGTGAGACAACCCACCATGTACTCCTACATGGCCTCTCATCGCTACCTTTACCAAATCGTGTTCACACACTTCACTCTTAGCATCAGAACGTAGCATAACACTCCAATTCATTCCCAATGAATCAGACCTGACACACTCTAAGCAATAGCAGGCATGGCATGGTAGGAACACAATAATGGATTCAATCAACTCATACACATGCTAGTGGGTTTCAACTAGTTACTGTGGCAACGACAGGTCATGCAGAGGAATGGGTTCAACTACCGCAGCATAAAGTAGCAGTTGAATCGTTGTTGTCCTAATGCAATAACTGAGAGCAGGAGCGAGAGAGTAGGATTGTATCGGAATGAACAAGGGGGTTTTCTTGCCTGGTAGATCAATATACAAGCATATGCAACAATATGATGCATGATCATGGCATGTAGATGTGATGTTGTTTGAGCTAATGCGGCTAGAATGCAACTCCAAAATAAGTCTTTATAAATGCCATTTATATGTTTTCACTTATACAGTAGGTATAAGTTGATTTTTCATGCATGAAACTACTACAGATGGATAGATTGAATTTTTCAAAGATTTTTTCATATATAAATTATTTCAATATGAGCTACCATTGAATTTCTATGAATTTTTGAAGTTTGTGACAATTTCTGGAGTTTCTTGATTTGTTTAAATACCAGAAAAGGATTTATTGTGTTAGCACTACGTCATGCTTGTGTCAGCAGGTCAACAGCACTGGCCAGGTCAAACCTGACGTGTGGGGTCCACACATTAGTGTCTCAGGGTTAACCGGGGGAGTTTAAGCCTAACTAAAAGATTAGGGCACCGGGGCCCACTAGTCAGTGTCACAGGGGTTAGCTTAAATGGTGATTAGCACTAAGCTAATCAGCTGGCCGATGGGGCCCACCTGTCAGCCCGGCGAGGTCATAGCCGGCGACCACTGAACACGGCGGAGTCCGTGTTGGGGGCCCCGGGGGCGGCGTCTGAGAGCACCGGGGCATAGCCCGGGCACGTCCGCATCTAGGGGAGCAAACGGGAGGCTACGGGGGCGTCGGAGCTAGTCGGAAACGAGCTTGGGGCGGCGGTCGGAGCACGGCCAGGTGCGGGCGAGGTGCTGCGGTGCACGGGAGAAGCTGCAGGCGGCGGTGTTGGCCTACTGGGAGGCTACTGAGCGCGATGGCGTGCGCGAGCACGAGCTGCGGTGGCCAGGGGCGACGACGGTGACATAGATGGCGATGAGGTGCTATGGCCATGACAGGGGAACGGAGCTACGACATGAGAACGGCTAAACGGAGAGGGGGAAACGACGGCCGGGCTCACATCGGTTCCGGTGGAGTCAACGCGAGCTCGGGGGAGGTCGGATGCGAGCAGAACGGCGAGGGCGATCTCCGGTGGCTGGACGTGAAGACAACAGCGATGTCGGCTCCAGGGCTTCCCGCATCGTGTGGCTCGACGGAGAGGTAGCAGGAGACGGCGCGGAGCTTGCAAACACGGAGAGCGGGCGAGGGGGAGGCGGTAGCTACGGCAACGGCGAGTGGCGGCGACGGCAGCGCTCGACTGTCGCGGAAGAGGGCGAAAGAGGTGGGTAGGAGGGCGGGAGGGATTGAGAGGGGCCTGGGGGTCGTGTGGCATCATCCTGGCATTCCAGGGCCTCGAGGGGGAGGCCAGGCAGGTAGGTGGCGTGGCGGCACGACGATGTCTTGTAGCGTCGGCCACGCCTGTCCGTGGCGAGGACAACGACGACCTTTGGGCGGTGGGCCGGCTGTCTTGCCTGATGCCATGCCGCAGGTAAGTTCCCTTTTTTCTATTTTTCTTTCTGTTTTCTTTTTTGACATTTATTTTGATTTAATAAAAATACTAAACCGTTTTATTTTCTTCTGTCAATTTTTGTAGGAACTAGTTGGATTATTCCAGAGCTCCTCAACAACTAACAGAATTATTGGACAATATTATATATATATATATATATATATATCCAATGCAAATAATTACTGCATTAATCCAAATGGCCAAAATAAATATTTATGAGCTCCTAAAAATATTGGTGTGAACTTTACCTCTGACCAATGTTTTCAGAGAGCAACATGAACATTTTCTTGGACCTTTTTGGAGCAATTTTTATCTGGGTCATTTCCAGAAATGATTTCTGAGGGTTTCACAAATCCCCGATTCAAATTTAAATGGAATTTAAACATGATGCACACATGACTAGCTAGTCTAGGTCATACCAGAACTAGAGATGTGACAGGTACATCGTTGTTCAGGGAGGACGACGAGCATGTCCGTCACTACATGCTGCTATGGACGTCAGGTTCTCCAATACCTGGTAGGTTCTTCGGGGATCTCACCCGAGCTATGATCCTGTGATGGTTCCTTCTCTTTGGGTGTCCACCGCCCGCGACTCAGGAACCGCGAGTGAACTAGATAATTTCATAGTATTCGATCTATATTAGCTAGTTAGTGATGTATTCGATAATATTCGAGACGATGATGTATTCGAGATTATATTCGATGATGCATATTAATTATCTACTATGATTCAGTTTTATCTTTCGAGATGCATATATATTATCCACTAGTATTCGAGATGCATATCAATTATCTACTATTATTTGAGATGCATACTAAATTGTTTTATATTTCTTCTGGATTAGTTAAATAAAAGCTATGCGGACAATACCGGCAGAGACGAAGGAGAAGAGGCTATGTCCCCAAGCCGGCCAGATGATCAGAATGAAGAAGATGATGGCTCCCAATATCTAAACAATACCGGGGAGGGTAATATGATATTTGATCGAGACGACCGAATTGATGAAGTTCAGAACTATGATGATGATCTTGAAATAGCAAATACCGGCAAGGTACATGTTTATAGAAGCAGGCATCTGGTGATCATCATGTGTTTTTTAATGATTTTGTATATATATATATATATATATATATATATATATTAACGAATCGATCTTTCTTCTTTCAGCCCTCCGGATCAAGCAAATCGTCTGCAGGGAGCAAGACAGTGTGAGGCCCGGCCAAAAAGTTGAAGGAAGGCATAAAGTACAACGTCGATGCTATCAAAGATAATGGCGAACCGGTCGAGCCTAAGAAGAATGCGGGGCAAATTCATTCATTAGTGCGGAGTTCTTGTGAAGGACCACCTCCCGATCTCCATTCAAGAATGGAAAAAGCCAGCAAAGCCACGTCCATATCTTACTTTTGTTGACGATAGAGCCAAAAAACTGCTTTGGGAAGCTCTCATGTCACCATTCAGGCTACCAGATCATTTCACAGCTGAAGATGTGGAGAAAGTCAAGAACGCTGCTCTTAGGAAGATGGCGGTTGCATTCAACAATCACAAGAAAACTATATGGGCCACGTATGTCAAAGGAGGAAAGAAGACTCCAGAATTCACGGGAACACTGGAGAAGCAAATAGATCACTGGCCAGCTTTCATGAAATTCAAGGAATCGGAACTAGCTAAGGAATGGTCGAGAATAAACACGATCAATGCCGCAAAAAAGAAGCAGTTCCATAGGCTGGGGCCAGGTGGCTACGCGGTGGCTCGGCCTAAGTGGGATAAGGCTGAGGAAGAGATGCGGGATGCAGGGTTATTCCAATTACATTGAGTTGGCCCCCCAGGTGCAGGACATGGTTCTATGCGCATGAGGGGTGTTGGACCCAAAGACAGGCCAGGTTTTGAAAAAGGCAAGTCTTAAAGGAGTCGAGGACAAAATACTTGTTGCAATAGAAGAGTGTCGGTGTCAAAACCAGCGAATCTCGGGTAAGGGGTCCCGAACTGTGCGTCTAGGCGGATGATAACAGGAGACAAGGGACACGATGTTTTTACCCAGGTTCGGGCCCTCTCGATGGAGGTAAAACCCTACTCCTGCTTGATTAATATTGATGATATGGGTAGTACAAGAGTAGATCTACCACGAGATCAGAGAGGCTAAACCCTAAAAGCTAGCCTATGGTATGATTGTTGTTCGTCCGACGGACTAAAACCCTCCGGTTTATATAGAACCTTTGGAGAGGGCTAGGGTCACATGAGTCGGGTTACAATGGGAGGAGATCTACATATCCGCATCGCCAAGCTTGCCTTCCACGCCAAGGAAAGTCCCATCTGTACACGGGACGAAGTCTTCAATCTTGTATCTTCATAGTCCAGGAGTCCGGACAAAGGTTATAGTCCGGCTATCCGGACACCCCCTAATCCAGGACTCCTCGGTAGCCCCCGAACCAGGCTTCAATGACGAGTCCGGCGCGCAGATTTTCTTCGGCATTGCAAGGCGGGTTCCTCCTCCGAATACTTCATAGAAGATTTTGAACACAAGGGTAGTGTCCGGCTCTGCAAAATAAGTTCCACATACCACCGTAGAGAGAATAATATTTACACAAATCCAATCTGCTGACGTATTCCGCAGCGTGACATCACACCACGGCCAAGCCTTTATTCGAATCGTTTTTACTGTCCCACCTTAGCGCACTTAGCGAGGCGGTTTCCTTGGCACGTCTTGTCGAAGCAGAGATCATGTCCCCTTATTCCGGGATTCTCATCAATACGGGCGTGGGTAACCCAACCGTGCCATTAATTACGGCGCTTGGGAGATAAGCGAGTTTTACCAGGCTGGTGGGTGCACATAGTTTCGTCCGCCCATATAGGGGGTAAGGATCCACCTTTTTCATCTACGCCTTCTTCCTCCTTCGCTTATTCATTTCTGCACTTTTCGAGCTCCAGCGCCCAAGTCCGCACTTCCCACCTCAACCTTCTCCAGCCATGTCCGGAGCGGGAGGCAGGTGGATGGCCTCCTCCGTCACGGAGGGGCACATCAAAAAGTTGAGGAAAGCCGGATACTTTTCCAACGACATTGCGCACCGGCGTCCAGGCGAGGGGCAGGTCATTCCCACCCCCAGGCCCCATGAGAGGGTGGTGTTCCTCCCCCATTTCCTCCATGGACTGGGCTTCCCACTCCACCCATTTGTCCGGGGGCTCATGTTCTACTACGGCCTGGATTTCCACGATCTGGCCCCGAACTTCATCCTCAACATCTCGGCATTGATCGTCGTGTGCGAGGCCTTCCTCCGCATCAGGCCCCACTTCAGCTTATGGCTGAAGACCTTCAATGTCAAGCCGAAGGTAGTGGGCAGCCAGCAAGCGGAGTGCGGAGGCGCCATGGTGGGCAAGATGCCCAACGTTATATGACTCGAGGGCTCCTTCGTGGAAACCATCAAAGGGTGGCAATCGGGGTGGTTCTACATCACCGAGCCGCGTGACCTTGAATGGGCAGCGGCCCCTGAATTCCAATGTGGCATCCCCACACAGCTCACCTCCTGGAAAGAGACGGGCCTGTCGTGGGGTAATTCGGAAGAGCTGACCGGACTACAAACCTGCGTCCAAAACCTGGTGGACAAGAAGGTTAAACTTGTCAACGTAGTCCAGGTCATGCTCCTCTGCCGGATCCTCCCGTGTCAACGACGGGCTTTTAACTTGTGGGAGTTCGACCCGGCCCAGCACCAAACTCGACCGGGCTCTTGACACAACGACGAGGATGCTTGGAAGGTGCTATTCAAGGCGCCGAGGTTCCCTCCCATTACCGAGGATCGCGGATTCTGCGCGAAGCGCCAAGCCAGCGTAGTAAGCTTGTTCTACCCTTTACGGGATACTTGTTTTCATAGTTTGACTCTATGCGGGATCTAAGCTCCCGTTCCTTTGACAGGGCTGGCAGAAGAAGACCAGACAGATCGACTGTCCGGCTTTCTTCAAGGCCCAGCAGATGCCCGCCTGGCGAAGCTGCTGGTCCCGGCACCTTACGTGGTACCGGAGAAGAAGGCCAAGAAGAAAGCCACGGGGACTCGAAAGAGTTCCCGGCGCCCGGTGGTGTCGGACTCATCGTCATGACTTCAAGGCGGACTCCTCCCACGAAAACGAGGAGGAGGAAAGAGAGGCCACTCCAAATGGGGAGAGAAGAAAAGGAAGGCCGCCCCAACTGGGGGGGCCGGAGGGTCCAAGAAGGGAAGGACCCTTCCTCCTGACTACTCCACCAACGCCGACGACGGCGAAGAGGAGTGGCCAACCAGGGCCAAGCCCCTGGCCAAATTGCAAGTATCTGGATACCAGAATAACTCATGGCGTTCCTTTGTTGCACAGTATCTTCTGACGCCGAATATAATCACGCAGTCTGCACCGAGCCCAGGTCGGCGTGTCGTCGAGCGGCTCCTTAAGCTCATCGGATGTGAATAGCACTTCACTTCCGGCCGCCTCCTCCCCTCGCCCTGCGGATGATGCCGAGGAGGAGTCTTAAAAGGGTCCAAGCCAGGAGGAGGTGGTCCTGGAGGCGCCGCAAGGCGACCTCCCGGACTCCCGGCGCAAAGGGGACAAAACCCCCAAGGGCTCCAAGTCCGGCCCTGGGCCGGACACCGCACCAGAACCTTCAGCGATTCCGGAGTCCGGCAGGCGGCCAGTAAGAAGGGCAAGCCTACGACGCCGGTGACCTCCGTCCAACCGGAGGCACCGGAAAATTTGTTGGAGCTGCTTAACGGCGCCTCCATCGACGAGGAGCACCGCACTATTATGAGTGCGGTGATCCAGAAGTTTCAGTCCGCTAAGAGCGGGCTGACTGAAGCCTGTGCCAGCCTTCTAACAGGCTTTGAGGTATGTATTTAAGATATGTAAAAATATTACCAAGATAGACAGTAGCCCTCGACAAGCTCAAAGGGTTGGTGTTCGGAAAGAAAAGCCGAACTGAGGATCTAAAAGATATACGCAGGAGTCTAACATAAGTATGTCAATATGGGAATGCAGGCTGTGCTACTGACATCTGCCGCACTGACTGTGGAGGTCGATGCATTGAAGCAGAGCCTCGAGCGGTCTGAGAACGAGCTCGGCCTTGCCAAGAAGCAGCTCGAGGACAAGGAACATAAGTTATACCTTATGTAAAAATATAAAAAAGATGTGGTTGCAAAAAATGACAGGACCAATGTGAGTATTACAAGGGCCACAACCGAGGTGGCGACCCTGAAGAAAGCGCTGTCCAAGGCCGAAGACAATGCGGCGGTGGAGCACACCGAGCGAGAAAAGCAGGAGGCGCGGGTGGCGAAGGTGCAGCAAGAGCTCCAGGCTCTCATGGAAAAACACGAGAGTTTGGAGCTTGACTCAAAGACTCGAGAGTCCGAGCTCGCCTCGGCCCTTTAGAGCGCCAAATCTGCCAAGGCCGAAGCCTAAAAAGCCCTCCAGGAAATTGAGGCGATGAAGAAGATAGCGGCGGGTAAGGAATTCTTTATGCAAAGCAAGCACGTGAAAGTGAATTACTTGTTACTTACCCGAGTCCGGAGCTCTCCAGGAGCATTCACAGATCTTCCCCGCAGTGTGTCCGACGCTGCCGCATTATACCGAGCCGAGGAGGGGAGCTCGAGGGAGAAGGTGCTCTGGTCCCATTATGTTGAGGCCGGACACCCGGTGCCCTTGAGCGACCAGCTGAAGCAGCTGGTCGAGCTCCATAAGGTGGCCGAACAGGCCATGAAGGGCCTTATGGTCCGGCTATGGCCTGGGGAGGTCATGCCTGGGAGCTACTTTGGGCTGGTGAGGCGGTGGCGGATGCTGTCCACGGCTTGAAGTCATCAAGCGCCCGTATGCATCGAAGGCGCCAGAGGGCCCTTGCCCGTGTTAAAGTGCCTTTGGGGCAAGATGGATGATGAGAAGCTGGTGACAGATGGGCCACTGAGGGCAAGGAGCATCGCAAGCCCGAGATGTATTATGAGGGCGTTACGAAGGGTGCCGCCAGTATGGCGGATGAATGTTCCAAGGATGTAATTTTGAGTAAACTCGCTCGTGTTATCCTGGCGCTGAAAACTTGTTCATATGCGCTTAAGCTACGCCTTTTGAATTTAAAATATTACCTTACATGCGGCCGTTTATTAAATCTGAGAGATGGCGAGTCGTCGGCTTCTGCCCTCATGCCATGTTCGGGATAAACCTGAGCGCTCTTGTTCCCATTCTTGGGTCCTTCGAGGGAGGCGCTTAGCACAACGAACAAGGCAATCGGACTATAATGCTTTATCACTCTCACTTAGCCATAGAATTCTATAATTTTAAATTTCGGCGAAGCCCCTAGTATTCGGAAGACCGAGTTCGGGGCGCTATCCACGCCTAGGCCGGACAAAACCAGCTCCTCGCTCTAAGCGGCATGAGTCTTTAGGGATTCGAAACCTCTCGAACAGCGACCAGCTCTCGCCCTATCATGACGGTCAGTTTTAGCTTTCTCTCGAGGTGCTTAACCCAGCTCAACCGGGCACAATCGCAGTAGTTCTCCCAGCGCTACCTTAGCCGATATAGCGGGCGTAAGGTACCAAAACATGGGAGCCGGGCAAACCCAACTAGTGACCCAAGACATGATTCGGAGCCGATGCATATAATGCTATAAGTTCGGGGTGCCGCACTCGTGAGAGTGTTCGGGCTTCTCACACCATATTCTGGGGTACTTAAGCCCCTGGTGTATTGGCCGTACCAAAGTGTACGGTTGCATAATGTCATAACTGAACATACTTACATAAAAAAAGGGAATGCAATAATAGACAAAAGCTATGTATTGTTTATTCGAAAAGGCTGCGGTAAAGGCAGAACGATACAAATAGTGCGATAAGCAAGAGATGGGACTATTGGACATGTCCCCCTCCAGGGGCGAGCTGCGGGATGGTATGTAAGACAGGTATTTAGCTCGTTATAGAGACCACCTATACATTCGACGTAGCTTTCTGCCTCCCTGGCTGTTGCATCGTGTATTCGGTGATTGTACTGCCGGACAGGCCTTCCGGAGAGTGGAGTCCTGAAAGGAAGAAAAAGAATAACAAAATCGGGAGCCCCTAGTGCGGTTGAGCCGCATTTTGGGCATGCCGTGGTCGTGCCCCTCCCCCTGTGCCCATGGTATTTCCAGAGCGTAATTATGTACGCGTAGTACTGGTTTCGCAATTTCGCGAGGGCTGGGGTTGGGGCCGCATTGCTACGCTTGCTCGGAACGTGCCAGGCGGTCTTGTTGTAGGTTACTCCGGGCGCGCTTGACGGTGTCCGGACGTTTAATAGCCGGACTGGAGAATTGCCTTGAGAGGCTACTTTGTACTTCCGCCGCGAGGGCCGCCGTATGCTCCTCCGTTCGGAGAGAAGCGTTCGTGTTTCCATTGACCGTAATGACTCCTCGAGGGCCTGGCATCTTGATCTTGAGATATGCGTGCGGCACCGCATTGAACTTTAAATACGGTTCGTCCGGAAAGCAAAGGTCTTGATAGCCATCGCAGAACGGGACTATGTCGAAGATTAACTCCTTGCTTGAGAAATTATCCGGGGATCCAAAGACCACCTCAAGTGTAACCGAGCCTGCACAGTTGGCCTCTACACTGGATGGCGCCTTTAAAGGTCGTCTTTGTGGGTTTAATCCTCGAGGATCTATGCCCATTTTTCGCCTTCGTATCCCGATAAAGTAGGTTCAGGCTGCCGCCGTCCATAAGGACTCTAGTGAGGTGAAATCTGTCAATGATTGGGTCTAGAACCAATGCGCGAATCCGCCATGGCGGATGCTAGTGGGGTGGTCCTTCGATCAAAAGTGATCGGGCAGGAGGACCACGGGTTGAACTTTAGGCGGCGGCTCCAATGCATATACGTCCCTGAGTGCACGCTTCCGCTCCCTTTTGGGGATGTGGGTTGCGTATATCATGTTCACCGTCCGCACTTGTGGGGGGAAGCCCTTCTGTCCCCTATTGTTCGGCGACCGGGGCTCCTCCTCGTCATTTCTATGCAGCCCCTTGTCGCTGTTTTCGGCATTTAACTTGCCTGCCTGCTTGAACACCCAACAATCCCTGTTGGTGTGATTGGCTGGTTTTGAAGTGCCGTGTATCCGCACGAGCGATCGAGTATTCGGTCCAAACCGACGGGCCGGAGTATTTCTTTTAAATGGCTTTTTCCTGGCGGGTTTAGAGCCTCTGAATCCGGCATTAACTGCCATATCCTCAGCATTGTCGCCGTTAATGCGGCGCTTGTGCTTGTTGCGACGCGACCTGCCATTGCTGTCCTTGGTGTCCGAATTACCAGGGCTCTTGGTCATGTTATTACTACGAGCTAGCCAGCTGTCTTCTCCCGCGCAAAAGCGGGTCATGAGTGTTGTGAGGGCTGCCATGGATTTCGGCTTTTCCTGTCCTAGGTGCCGGGCAAGCCACTCGTCACGGATGTTATGTTTGAAGGCTGCAAGGGCCTCTGCATCCGGACAGTCGACTATTTGATTTTTCTTAGTTAGGAACCGTGTCCAGAATTGTCTGGCCGATTCCTCTGGCTGCTGAATTATGTGGCTTAGGTCATCGGCGCCGGTGGTCGCACATAGGTGCCCTGGAAATTGTCGAGGAATGCGGCTTCCAGGTCCTCCCAACAACCAATTTTGACTCTGCTGGCAAGCTGTTAAGCCAATGCCGAGCTGGTCCTTTAAGCTTGAGTGGGAGGTATTTTATGGCGTGTAGATCATCACCGCGGGCCATGTGGATATGAAGGAGATAATCCTCGATCCATACCGCAGGATCTGTTGTGCCATCGTATGATTCGATGTTTACGGGTTTGAAAGCCTCGGGGATTTGATGATCCATTAATTCATCTGTGAAGCATAGTGGGTGTGCGGCGCCTCTGTATTGGGCATATCACGACGTAGCTCAAATGAGCTTTGCCTACTGTGTTCGGCCCGGCCGGATTTTCCATATCCGGCGTGACGGTTATCGTCACGTGTCGTGGGGCGCCCACGCGATCCGTAGATCGATCTTGTTTGCCTTGCCTTGTCCTCCAATATATCTCGCAGGTCTGGCGCATTTCCCCGTGCCTTGGTATTTTTTGACGGACGCCGAGTGCGGCTTGAGTGGAGGGCCGAGAGGCCTCTCACACACGGCCACGAGGTGGCGGTCGGCCGCGTCGTCTTGTTGGTGATGTCGGTTTAGGTGCTTCCTCCTCTAATCGGGTAGCAGCCTGCGCTTTGGGTAGCTCTTGGAGGGGCGTTGAGTCCGTACTCTTTGGCCGCAAGGACTTGGTCCATCTGTCACCTAGCGAGTCTTGGTCAGCTCTAAGTTGTTGCTGTTTTTCTTGAGGCTGCTCGCCGTGGCCATAAGCCTGCGTTTGAAACGCTCTTGTTCGACCGGATCCTCGAGCACGACAAATTAAATCGCCGTCGAGGCTTGCCTCGTCTTCGGAGGGAGGCATGTAATTATCGTCCTCTACCTCTTTGTCCGCCGTTCTCTCATGAGGGCTGGCTTCTCCATCCTCCTGTGCTGAATTCTGCTGGAGGGGGTTGTCTTCGGCACTGTCCGGGGTGTTATTATCTCCCGTGCCGGAATCGCCGTTGTTGCTTTGGCGGGATTTAGAGCGGCGCCGCTGACGCCGACGCTTAGGCTACTTCTTGGAGGGGTCATCCTCCGTTGTTCCATCGTCGTTCCCTTCTTTTGGGGTTTCCACCATGTATATGTCATAAGACGAGGTGGCCTTCCAGTGCCCTATAGGCGCTGGTTCTTGGTCGTTTCCTGCATCGGCGTCCATACCGTCGATGTCTTCGGAGTCGAAGTCGAGCATGTCGTTAAATCATCGAAAGTGGCTACGAAGTGGGTGGTGGGTGGGCTTTGAATTTCTTCGTCGTCCGCATCCCAACCTTGCTGACCATAGTCGGGCCAGGGATCTCCTGATAAAGAGAGAGACTTTAGTGAATTCAGAATGTCACCGAAGGGCGAGTCTTTGAAAGATGTCCGCGCGGTGAACTCCATGATCGACGCCCAATCGGATTCGATTGGCGGTGGGCGGAGGGTTGGAGTCCGGAGAGGAGTCCAGCACCTTGGAGTCACGGGCTTCGTAGAGGACACAGCTGGTGTTCGGCTCGATCGCCGTAGAGATTGGAGCCCTCGAGGCGGTGTCCAGCCACCCGTCCTCGATCGGCGCAGTCGGCTCCGAGCTAAGGGTCGGAGTGGACATGGGTGCGGCATCCAGGGCATTGTTCGGCGGCAGAGCTAGATCATGCCCATCGTAGCAGTGTGGCGCGCTCGGCTGTGGCTCGAACCCGTCGAAGATCAAGTCTCCACGGACGTCAGCCGTGTAGTTCAAACTTCCAAATCTGACCTGATGGCCAGGGGTGTAGCTTCGATGTGCTCCAGATGGCTGCTTAATTGGCCCGCAGTGCAAAGCCGCCGAATACGAAGATCTGTCCGGGAGAAAAGTCTCACCCTGGAGTGCATCGTTGTCGATGATCGGAGGAGCCATCGGGCCTAAAGATGACGACACAGAGGAACTCTGAATGAAAGCACCAATGTCGGTGTCAAAACCAGCGGATCTCGGGTAGGGGGTCCCAAACTATGCGTCTAGGCGGATGGTAACAGGAGACAAGGGACACGATGTTTTTACCTGTGTTCGAGCCCTCTCGATGGAGGTAAAACCCTACTCCCCGCTTGATTAATATTGATGATATGGGTAGTACAAGAGTAGATCTACCACGAGATCAGAGAGGCTAAACCCTAAAAGCTAGCCTATGGTATGATTGTTGCTCGTCCTATGGACTAAAACCCTCCGGTTTATATAGACACCGGAGAGGGCTAGGGTTACACAGAGTCGGTTACAATGGGAGGAGATCTACATATCCGCATCGCCAAGCTTGCCTTCCACGCCAAGGAAAGTCCCATCCGGACATGGGACGAAGTCTTCAATCTTGTATCTTCATAGTCCAGGAGTCCGGCCAAAGGTTATAGTCCGGCTATCCGGACACCCCCTAATCCAGGACTCCCTCAAAGAGGCTCGAACGAGGACGCCCAATAGAGAGAATGACGAGCTTACGTGCGCCCTGGGAAATCCTAAACACCTAGGAAGAACACGAGGCATAGGCGTTGTTCCGTGGTATGAGGGGTTTGCAGACTGGAACGCCGACTATAGAAGTCATGCCAGAAGGAAGATGGAGGAGGAGAAGAAGAGGAAGCTAGAGGAGGAGCAGAGGAAGCAGGAAGAAGAACGCCTTAAAGGCCTAAAAATTTCGCACGCGGAGTTGGCACTCCTATTCCAGCGGCAGCAGCAGCAGATCAACGAAATCAGCCAGGGAAGGGTGTCTCTGCAGCCGCATGAGCTAGTGGATCCATCATTAGATAACACCGTCCCATCCATGTCGAGAAGCAACGTGGGTTCCGCACCGGGCCATGAGGCACTGGTAGATACATACCCTGTGGATGACATCATTGAGAACACTAATTGTGAGCTACATACCAAAGTGAAGAACATATCCATCAAGGTGGCGGACAGCGTTGCTTATACAAACCCCCCTGAAGCAACTTTCCATTGCAATCTGATTCCAGCTGGTTATGCTCGTGTCGTGGTTGATGAAGTGGTGGCAGAATATAGGGGGCTACAGCTTGACATTCCTAGAGGTGACGATGAGCGCACACTGGGAGAGGCATTACATCGTATCGTTCTATGGAGAAAGGATGGCATCGTCTTTCCAAGGCCACCGACACCGCGTCAGCTGGCTCCTCCTCCAAGTCTGCCACCGCATAAGCAGTCGACTCCAGATCCTCCAAGTCAGCCACCGCCACTGCAAACTCCTGCTCCTCCAAGTCCGCCAATGCGTGAGGCCACTCCTCCTCCTCCAAGTTCGGCACCGCGTGAGCCCACTCCTCCTCCTCCAAGTCGTCTGGCACCATGTTAGCCCAGGCCTCCTCCACCAAGTCAGGCACCGCGTAAGCCGTCTCCGCCGCCTCAGCAGGCTCCGCCGCCTAAGCAACAGTGGAAGAGAGCCGCCGCAACTATGGCGGCTGGCGGTACAAGTACAGGAGGCAAGAGATTCCAATATGGTCCAAGCCTCGGGCCTCTTCCAAAGAGGCCTTATGACATGAGCAATAGGAAAACGCAGTTGAAGTCAGGAGACAATTGGAAGCCCATTCTGGACCGAAACCGCCACCGCCGCCAAAGGAGAAAGTGCCTGAGCATGCTATTGAGCAATTTATTCGTATGGCTAAACCACCAGCTCCCAAGCCTGTTGACTCAGACTATGAGCACCAAATCAGGAAGGCGTATGAAGCACAACAAAAGAAGGAGTCGAGCTCAAGCTCCAGCCAAGCAGCTGCCAAGAAAAGCAGGAAAGTTGTTCCCCAGCTGGGAGAACAGGTGGTGCAATCGATCCCCCCGCTCATTGTACCATCAACACATGTGAGTACCGGCGCCGATCTGCCGGTAATAACCGACGCTCATAGAAGGATGGCTGAAGAGGCCGGTGTCACTGTGGAACAACTCCTAGAGCTCGAGCCCACACCATTGATTATAGAGGCGGAAGTAAAACAGAAATATGCCCGCGGTGAACCTTTGGTCAAGCCTGAGGAGGTCAAGAAGCTCTCAACCAGAATGTATGAATTGCATGAATGGTAGATGGAAATTACCAAGACTACCAATCGAGAGTCCCTCATGGTGAAAGTTAAGACAGATTATTACCACCATGAGAATGCTCTGTATGTTGAGTTAACAGAACTATTTCGGTTATTCAATCAAGACGCACTCGACAAATCTATCGTCCGTTGCTACTGTCTGTAAGTGATTTCTTTCTGTAATTTAAGTCTCCAGCTTGCTGTAGTACTCGTTGATCATTACCTGTAATTATCCTCACTATATTTTTTTCTTTGGTATTATGCAGAATGAAGATCTATGAAATGAAAAAAGCTGGACGCTATGGCATTGGGTTCATTGACCCAAATATCGTTAATCAAGAGACATGGTTAGAGCCATTCTATCGAGAAGATACAGAGACTAGCTTCCTAGAGTTCTTGAAGCGCCTAAATACCAATTGAGATATACTACTTCCTTACCACTTCGGGCGAGTCACACTGTCTTGTACTATAAATTCTGTTTTTACTTACTAGCTAGATGTTAATTAATAAGTGCATAGGGTTTAGGGTAGCTGATGAGTGTTATGCACATGCCCGCTTAATTTTTATACATGAAAACATGTGCGCATGTAGTTTCCACTGGATCTTCTTAATCATTCGAGTTAAAGATGCTGACTTGAAGTTCTAGACTCGCTACTTAAACCACCCGAGCAGTACGAAATTGTGAAGGGGATAGTCGACAGGTAATTTCAATCGTTATCAAACTATATGTCGGCCTCTTTAGTTCGTCATTTTCTGATATCAACTAATTAATAACTCCTTTATTCATTTTCTTTGCCGGCTGGCAGGGCTTGGAAAAAGTTCAGGAAAGAGATTCCAGGCGAATGGAAAGAAAAGTTGTATTGGCATCGACCCAATGTATAATTAATTAAGTAGTACTAGCTAGCTACCATCTCTTTAGTTCTAGTTTCAATACCATATTAGGTGTCATGCTTGATTAATTATTATCTGATTGAATTCTATTCTCGTAAAATGCATGAAGCAGTTGCCGGGGAATGATCTATGTGCATACTACGTAGCGAGAGCATTCGCATGATGACGTTCGAAAGGAGCAGAGATGATAGACAACAATGGGTACGTTTACTAGAGCACTATTCACAATTTTTACATCATTATCGATATCTAATATATTAGACACAACTAATACATGCATATTTGATCTCGTTCCTTAAAGGTCAAGGACGTGCGGGAGAAGCTCCTACCAACGGATCGCGTACGAGCAATTCAAGAAGAAATAGCGGGATTTTTGCTCGACCAGGTCATAGATCCCAAAGGAGAATTCCATTACCCGCTACCACCGCAGTAATGCCTCCATGTAGGATAAATTTATATACCAATATATATATATATATATATATATATATATATAATTGATTCTACGAGAAATTCTATTTATATATATGCATAACGTGTACAATATGTAGTATCGTAAAATACCAGCAAATGAAAAAGAATTCAATGAAAAACACAAAATTAAAGAAAAAAGAAATCATAAACCCAAAACCCCATAAACCTTTAGTGCCGGTTCGTGTTACCAATCAATACTAAAGATCTCCCAGCCCCCGGCGCGGGCTCGTGCCATGTGGTGACCCTTTAGTGACGGTTCGTGCTGAACCGGGACTAAGGGGAGGGGGGGGCTTTAGTCTCCACACTTTAGTACCGGTTACAGAACCGGCACTAAAGGTCCTTACGAACCGGTGCTATAGCCCGGTTCTGCACTAGTGTGAGGTCACATTATTAACATACTCGAAAAAAATACAAACTACATATATATTCATAATCTATGGAAAAAATTTCACCAAATCAATAAATAATGTATGTATGTTTACATTTACACATGCTACATTTAAGTTAATCAAATAATAATATATAAAAACATTAAAAATTACATATGAAAACTATATATATAATTATGCCGGCGGCAATGCCATCGACATAGCTGTGGCCAGGGCTAGCTGGTCGGCGCGATGCCGATCGGTGACGTGGCAGGTATGCCGACGGCAGCCGTCGACATATGTGAGGCAGGGTAGCCGGTCGGTGCGCCTCGGATCGCTGACATGGCATGCGTAGCTATGCCGACGGCCGCCCGTCTATGCCGTCGGCATAGACGCGATGTCGTTAGCCGCCGTCACGAGCGGGGTCGGCGGGCCCATAGCTATGCCGACGGCCTGTCTATGCCGACGGGAGCTATAGGTGTACTCTGGTCTACGCCGACGGCTTTTCTGTGCCGATGGGGGCCGTCGGCATAAAGGAGGATGGCCCGACGGCCTAGGTACGCCGATGGCCTGACCCTAGCTGTCGGCATAGCTCGGAGTAGGCCGACGGGGGCCGTCGGCATAGAATTGGCCGTCGGAGTAGAGCTCTGTTCCGGTAGTGATGAGGGCATGATGCACACACCAATTAAGTGCAGTCAAGCAAAAGATTTCTGGAGGGCAGCTAAAGATCGGTTCTCTTTGAAGCTACCCAACTTGCCTCCAGATACATGGTCGAGAGATATCCTCTTGGACAGTAGGTTTGATGAAAAGGACAGGTGCAGAATTATCAGCATAATGCATGTCATATGAAATTCCAGGAATGGTTGGACACGTGATCTTGAGAGTTATAATCCCATGCAATCTGTTCGGTATGTGCAGGAGGCCCTCTCCTTGCTTGAGTTACCACAAGACAGTAAGAAGTTGTTGGGAGGATAGTGTTGGCGACCTCCTGACGTGGGCTGGATCAAAATTAATGTTGACGGTGCTTTGGACCTTGATGGTCGACAGGGGAGAGCCGGTGGTGTGGCTCATTCTCACATCTCCTTCCTTGGAGCATCTAGAGGGGATCTCTGATCCAATGATTGCCTAGTTATTGGCACTCCGGGAAGGAGCCATCTTCGCTCATCTTCGGGGATACTCACATATGATAATGGAGATGGACAATCTAGAGATAGTGAATCTCTGGTCTTCGCACAACAATTCTCATTCAATTGCCGCGCCTATCATTCGGTAAATAGGGGAGATAGTTTGCAATTTTTCTTCTTTTTCGGTTTAGCATGTCAGCAAGACTGCAAATGAATCCACTCATTTGTGTGCCAGGCGTACTCGGGCACTAGATGTTACGGAAAGCTGGATTGATAGGAGTCCTGAATTTCTTGTAAGTAGCCTGTTGGTTGAGTGTAATCGTTTGATACTTTCATAATAAAACTCCCATATTCGATGCAAGAAAAAAAACAGACAGGGACACACACGCGCATCTGATATGTACGGACCGCGATTCAAAGTTCAAGTCGCTGGCCCATACAAATTTAAAATAAAAAAGTTGTTGGCCCATACCACCGGCCAAGACATGTGCACTTTTTTAAGCATATCTGAATACAGTTAGTTTTGATAATGTCGTGTTCTTTGGCTCTAGCTGATTCCGACTCTTTGGCTAACCCTAGATAAACTTTACTAACCAGTCAATCAACTTTACTCACTACCTCGCTAAGCACATTCATCCTAGTCAGAGTACTAAAACTCACATTACACTTCTATGCTCATGTACAGTTAATAGGCAGCCAAAATCCAAAATAACAAGGGATTAATAGGCAACCAAATTTTATAATAGTGATAACAATAGATTAATACTCTGGCCAGGCAAGCAGAGTCTTGTATAATGGTATTGTACACCATCTATTCTTTCTTACTGACAAAAATAAATAAAACCCCGGTCTACAGCCACTTTGAGCGAAGATGAAGCGAGCAAATTAAAGAAGTGGAACTGGATCAATTCCATGCCTCCCAAGCTTCGAGGAAGAGAGAAGCCTGGGTTGCGAACTACACAACAAGGAGGACATAGTTTTGGTGTTGGCATGTCAGGATATCATGCTAGATGCGGTCACTGGATATGATGAAACCAATTCAAAGTATTGGAAATGCATCAAGGAATGGTTTCACTATCACTCAGGAATTGGTCCAGCCATAAGCTCAAATCTCTCATAAACCAATAGGATAGGATCCTAGAAAGTTGTAACCGTCAGGAGATATATTTTTTTGGAGCAAGTGACGCACATGCCTTCGAGTGATGCCACCATTAATTACTACATGAGCACTCCTGTCTTTTTCAACATCATATTTGCATATAACATTGAACATTAAATATTGCGCATTTATATGTTGTAGGATTGGATAGCTCAAGGTACAAGAAAAATCCCAAGAAGGGTACAAGAAAAAGCCCAAGAAGGGTAAAAGAAAAAGCCCAAGGAGAAGGAAAAAGCATGTGTCCTCCTGTATTGTTGGAAATTCTTCGAGAGTAACGAGAAGTAGAAGGTGAGAAATAGGGAGGCTCCTCCAAAACAATTCTTTCTCTCTTGAGTTTGATGACGGCGCCGGTGGTGGTGGTGGTGGTGATGATGATGACGAGTGGATGCCTAGGAGTCCTAAACCGGGATCAAGCATGGGGTACCGGACAAAGAGATCGAAGGAGATGCTCAAGATATAAAGAGATACGGGGGCTGATAAGTACAAGATTGCAGAGATGAAAAGTCAAGGAAGGAATTGGCGGAGAGGAGCAAACAAGAGAAGCATGAGTTGGGAAAGAGGAGGCTACAAGAGAAGTGTTGGGGATCGTAGCAGAAATCAAAAATGTTCTACGCATCACCAAGATCAATCTATGGAGTAATCTAGCAACGAGGGAAAGGGGAGTGCATCTACATACCCTTGTAGATCGCTAAGTCAAGCGCTATGAGAACGCGGATGAAGGAGTCGTACTCGTAGCGATTCAGATCGCGGTTGATTCCGATCTAAGCGCCGAACCACGGCGCCTCCGCGTTCAACACACGTGCAGCCCGATGACATCTCTCGTGCCTTGATCCAGCAAGGGGAGAGGGAGAGGTTGGGGAAGACTCCGTCCAGCAGCAGCACGATGGCGTGGTGGTGGTGGAGGAGCGCGGGACTCCAGCAGGGCTTCGCCAAGCACTACGAGAGACGAGGAGGGAGAAAGGTAGGGCTGCGCCAAGAGAGAGTTCATCTCGTGTGTTTTGCAGCCCCAATACCTCAAGTATATATAGGAAGGGAGGGCTGCGCCCCATCTAGGGTTCCCTCCCTAGGGGTGGCGGCAGCCCCAAAACCCATCTAGGGTGCGGCCAAGGGGAAAAGAGAGGCGCCCTAGGGTGGGCCTTAAGGCCCATCTGGACCTAGGGTTTGCCCCCTCCCACTTTCCCTACGCCTTGGGCCTTGGTGGGGGGGGGCGCACCAGCCCACCTGGGGCTGGTCCCCTCCCACACTTGACCCACACAGCCCTCTGGTGCTGGTGGCCCCACCCGGTGGACCCCCGGGACTCTGCCGGTGGTCCCGGTACGTTACTGATAGCGCCCGAAACTTTTCCGGTGACCAAAACGGGACTTCCCATATATAAATCTTTACCTCCAGACCATTCCGGAACTCCTCGTGACGTCCGGGATCTCATCTCGGACTTCGAACAACATTCGGTAACCGCGTACATACTTTCCCTATAACCCTAGCGTCATCGAACCTTGAGTGTGTAGACCCTACGGGTTCGGGAACCATGTAGACTTGACCGAGACAACTCTCCGGCCAATAACCAACAGTGGGATCTGGATACCCATGTTGGCTCACACATGTTCCACGATGATCTCATCGGATGAACCACGATGTCAAGGATTCAATCAATCCCGTATACAATTCCCTTTGTCTACCGGTATAGTACTTGCCCGAGATTCGGTCGTCGGTATCCCGATTCCTCGTTCAATCTCGTTACCGGCAAGTCTCTTTACTCGTTTCATAGCACTTCATCCCGCGATCAACTCCTTGATCACATTGTGCACATTATGATGATGTCCTACCGAGTGGGCCCAGAGATACCTCTCCGTCACACAGAGTGACAAACCCGATCTCGATTCGTACAACCCAACAGTCACTTTCGGAGATACCCGTAGTGTACCTTTATAGCCACCCAGTTACGTTGTGACATTTGGTACACCCAAAGCATTCCTACGGTATCCGGGAGTTGCACAATCTCATGGTCTAAGGAAAAGATATTTGACATTTAGAAAAGCTTTAGCATGAACTACACAATCTTGTGCTAGGCTTAGGATTGGGTCTTGTCCATCACATCATTCTCCTAATGATGTGATCCCGTTATCAATGACATCCAATGTCCATGGTCAGGAAACCATGACCATCTGTTGATCAACGAGCTAGTCAACTAGAGGCTCACTAGGGACATGTTGTGGTCTATGTATTCACACATGTATTACAGTTTCGATTAATACAATTATAGCATGAACAATAGACAATTATCATGAACAAGGAAATACAATAATAACCATTTTATTATTGCCTCTAGGGCATATTTCCAACAGTCTCCCACTTGCACTAGAGTCAATAATCTAGTTCACATCACTATGTGATTGTAATGAATCGACACTCATGGGGTTTGATCATATCTCGCTTGTGAGAGAGGTTATTAGTCAACGGATCTGAACCTTTCAGATCCGTATGTGCTTTGCAAATCTCTATGCATCTCCTAGATGCAGCTACCACGCTCTGTTTGGAGCTATTCCAAATAACTGTTCTACTATACGAATCTGGTTTACTACTCAGAATAATCCGGATTAGTGTCAAAGTTTGCATCGGCGTAACCCTTTACGACGAATTCTTTTACCACCTCCATAATCGAGAAAATTCCTTAGTCCACTAGTTACTAAGGATAAGTTTGACCGCTGTCCTGTGATCCATTCCTGGATCACTCTTGTACCCCTTGACTCACTGATGGCAAGGCACACTTCCGGTGCGGTACACAGCATAGCATACTATAGAGCCTATGTCTGAAGCATAGGGGACGACCTTCGTCCTTTCTCTTTCTTCTGCCGTGGTCATGTTTTGAGTCTTACTCAATACTCACACCATATAACACAGCCAAGAACTCCTTCTTTGCTGATCTATTTTGAACTCCTTCAAAATCTTGTCACGGTATGTATTCATTTGAAAGTACTATTAAGCGTTTTGATCTATCCTTATAGATCTTGATGCTCAATGTTCAAGTAGCTTAATCCAGGTTTTCCATTGAAAACACTTTTCAAATAACCCTATATGCTTTCCAGAAATTCTACATCATTTCCGATCAACAATATGTCAACAACATATACTCATCAGAAATGCTATAGTGCTCCCACTCACTTCTTTGGAAATACAAGTTTCTCATAAACTATGTATAATCCCAAAATCTTTGATTATCTCATCAAAGCGTATATTCCATCTCCGAGATGCTTACTCCAGTCCTTAGAAGGATTACTGGAGCTTTGCATACTTGTTAGCATCTTTCAGGATTGACAAAACCTTCTGGTTGTATCACATACAACCTTTCCTCAAGAAAATCGTCGAGGAAACAATGTTTTGACATCCTATCTGCAAGATTTCATAAATTATGCAATAACTGCTAATATAATTTCAACAGACTCTTAGCATCGCTACGAGTGAGAAAGTCTTATCGTAGTCAACTCCTTGAACTTGTCGGAAAACATCTTAACGACAAGTCGAGCTTCCTTAATGGTGACACTTACCATCATTGTCCGTCTACCTTTTAAAATCCATCTGCACCTAACAGCCTTACGACCATCAAGTAGTTCTTCCAAAGTCTATACTTTGTTTTATACATGGATCCCCTCTCGGATTTTATGGCTTTGAGCCATTCGTCGGAATCCGGGCCCACCTCGCTTCTCCATAGCTCGTAGGTTCATTGTTGTCTAGCAACATGACCTCTAAGACAGGATTACGTACTACTCTGAAGTAGTACGCATCCTTGTCGACTCCACGAGGTTTGGTAGTGACTTGATCCGAAGTTTCATGATCAATATCATCAGCTTCCACTTCAATTGGTGTAGGCGCCACAAGAACAACTTCCTATGCCCTGCTACACACTAGTTGAAGTGACGGTTCAATAACCTCATCAAGTCTCCACCATCCTCCCACTCAATTCTTTCGAAAGAAACTTTTCCTCGAGAAAGGACCCGATTCTAGAAACAAGCCCTTTTGCTTCCGGATCTGAGACAGGAGGTATACCCAACTGTTTTGGGTGTCCTATAAGATGCATTTATCCGCTTTGGGTTTGAGCTCATCAGGCTAAAAATTTTCCACATAAGCTTCGCAGTCCCAAACTTTTAAGAAATGACAGCTTAGGTTTCTCTAAACCATAGTTTGTACGTTGTCATCTCAACGGAATTACGTGGTGCCCTATTTGAAGTGAATGCGGTTGTCTCTAATGCCTAACCCATAAACGATAGTGGTAATTCGATAAGAGACATCATGGTATGCACCATATCCAATAGGGTGCAGCTATGATGTTCGGATACACCATCACACTATGGTGTTCCAGCGGTATTAGTTATGAAACAATTTCCACAATGTCTTAATTGTATTCCAAACTCATAACTCAGATACTCATCTCTATGATCATATCATAGACATTTTATCCTCTTGTCACGACGATCTTCAACTTCACACTGAAATTACTTGAACCTTTCAATAATTCAGATTTGTGTTTCATCGAGTAAACATACTCAGTATCTACTCAAATCATCTGTGAAGTAAGAACATAACGATATCCACTGCATGCCTCAACACTCATTAGACTGCACACATCAAAATGTATTACTTCCAACAAGTTGCTTTCTTGGTCCATCTTCTCGAAACCGAGGCTTTTCACCATCTGGCCCATGTGGTATGATTTGCATGTCTCAAGTGATTCAAAATCAAGTGAGTCCAAACGATCCATCTGCATGGAGTTTCTTCATGCGTATACACTAATAGACATGGTTCGCATGTCTCAAACTTTTCAAAAACGAGTGAATCCAAAGATCCATCAACATGGAGCTTCTTCATGCGTTTTATACCAATATGACTTACATCGTAGTTCCACAAGTAAGTGGTACTATCATTACTATCTTATATCTTTTGGCATGAACATGTGTATCACTACGATCGAGATTCAATAAACCATTCATTTTAGGTGCAAGACCATTGAAGGTATTATTCAAATAAACAGAGTAACCTTTATTCTCCTTAAATGAATAACCGTATTGCGATAGACATAATCCAATCATGTCTATGCTCAACGCAAACACCAAATAACAATTATTTAGGTTTAACACCGATCCCGATGGTAGAGGGAGCGTGCGACATTTGATCACATCAACCTTGTAAATACTTCCAACACATATCGTCACCTCGCCTTTAGCTAGTCTCCGTTTATTCCGTAGCCTTTTATTTCGAGTTACTAACACTTAGCAACCGAACCGGTAACTATTACCATGGTGCTACTAGGAGTACTAGTAGAGTACACATTAAAATAATGTATATCCAATATACTTCTATCGACCTTGCCTGCCTTCTTATCTACCAAATATCTAGGGTAATTCTGCTCCAGTGACCGTTCCCCTTATTACAGAAGCACTTAGTCTCGGGTTTGGGTTCAACCTTGGGTTTCTTCACTAGAGCAGCAGCTGATTTGCCGTTTCATGAAGTATCCCTTCTTGCCCTTGCCCTTCTTGAAACTAGTGGTTTCACTAACCATCAACAATTGATGCTCCTTGTTGATTTCTACTTTCGCGGTGTCAAACATCGCGAATATTTCAAGGATCATCATAACTATCCCTGATATGTTATAGTTCATCACGAAGCTCCAGTAGCTTGGTGGCAATGACTTTGGAGAAACATCACTATCTCATCTGGAAGATCAACTCCCACTCGATTCAAGTGATTGTTGTACTCAGACAATTTGAGCACAAGCTCAACGATTGAGCTTTTCTCCCTTAGTTTGCAGGCTAAGAAAATCGTCGGAGGTCTTATACCTCTTGACGTGGGCACGAGCCTGAAATCCCAATTTCAGCCCTCGAAACATCTCATATGTTCCGCAACGTTTCGAAATCGTCTTCGGTGCCTCAATTCTAAATCGTTTAATCATTACTGAACTATCACGTAGTTATCAAAACGCGTATGTCAAATGTTCGCAACATCCACAAATGACGTTTGAGGTTCAGCACACCGAGCGGTGCATTAAGGACATAAGCCTTCTACGCAGCAATGAGGACAATCCTTAGTTTATGGACCCAGTCCGCATAATTGCTACTATCAACTTTCAACTAGATTTTCTTTAGGAACATATCTAAAACAATAGAACTAAAGCGCGAGCTACGACATGATTTGCAAAAACCTTTTGGCTATGTTCAGGATAATTAAGTTCATCTTATGAACTCCCACTTAGATAGACATCCCTCTAGTCATCTAAGTGATTACATGATCCGAGTCAACTAGGTCGTGTCCGATCATCACGTGAGACGGACTAGTCATCATCGGTGAACATCTTCATGTTGATCGTATCTACTATACGACTCATGCTCAACCTTTCGGTCTCTTGTGTTCCGAGGCCATGTCTATACATGCTAGGCTCGTCAAGTCAACCTAAGTGTTTCGCATGTGTAAATCTGCTTACACCCGTTGTATGTGAACGTTAGAATCTATCACACCCGATCATCACGTGGTGCTTCGAAACGACGAACTTTCGCAACGGTGCACAGTTAGGAGGAACACTTTCTTGAAATTTTAATGAGGGATCATCTTATTTACTACCGTCGTTCTAAGCAAATAAGATGCATAAACATGATAAACATCACATGCAATCAAAAAGTGACATGATATGGCCAATATCATTTTGCTCCTTTTGATCTCCATCTTCGGGGCTCCATGATCATCATTGTCACCGGCATGACACCATGATCTCCATCGTCATGATCTCCATCGTCGTGTCTCCATGAAGTTGTCTCGCCAACTATTACTTCTACTACTATGGCTAACGGTTTAGCAATAAAGTAAAGTAATTACATGGCGTTGTTCAATGACTTGCAGGTCATACAATAAATTAAGACAACTCCTATGGCTCCTGCCGGTTGTCATACTCATCGACATGCAAGTCGTGATTCCTATTACAAGAACATGATCAATCTCATACATCACATATCATTCATCATATTCTTTTGGCCATATCACATCACATAGCATATCCTGCAAAAACAAGTTAGACGTCCTCTAATTGTTGTTTGCATGTTTTACGTGGCTGCTATGGGTTTCTAGCAAGAACGTTACTTACCTACGCAAAAACCACAACGTGATATGCCAATTGCTATTTACCCTTCATAAGGACCCTTCTCATCGAATCCGATCCGACTAAAGTGAGAGAGACTGGCACCCGCTAGCCACCTTATGCAACAAGTGCATGTCAGTCGGTGGAACCTTTCTCACGTAAGTGTACGTGTAAGGTCGGTCCGGGCCGCTTCATCCCACAATACCGTCGAAACAAGATTGGACTAGTAACGGTAAGAATATTGAACAAAATCAACGCCCACAACAACTTGTGTTCTACTCGTGCATAGAAACTACACATAGACCTAGCTCATGATGCCATTGTTGGGGATCATAGCAGAAATCAAAAAATTTCTACGCATCACCAAGATCAATCTATGGAGTAATCTAGCAACGAGGGGAAGGGGAGTGCATCTACATACCCTTGTAGATCGCTAAGCGGAAGCATTGCGAGAACGCGGATGAAGGAGTCGTACTCGTAGCGATTCAGATCACGGTTGATTCCGATCTAAGCGCCGAACCACGGCGCCTCCGCGTTCAACACACGTGCAGCCCGATGACGTCTCTCGTGCCTTGATCCAGCAAGGGGAGAGGGAGAGGTTGGGGAAGACTCCGTCCAGCAGCAGCACGACGGCGTGGTGGTGGTGGAGGAGCACGGGACTCCAGCAGGGCTTCGCCAAGCACTACGAGAGACGAGGAGGGAGAGAGGTAGGGCTGCGCCAAGAGAGAGTTCATCTCGTGTGTTTTGCAGCCCCCAATACCTCAAGTATATATAGGGGAAGGGGAGGGGCTGCGCCCCCATCTAGGGTTCCCTCCCTAGGGGTGGCGGCAGCCCCCAAAACCCATCTAGGGTGCGGCCAAGGGGGAAAAGAGTGGGGGGCGCCCTAGGGTGGGCCTTAAGGCCCATCTGGACCTAGGGTTTGCCCCTCCCACTTTCCCTGCGCCTTGGGCCTTGGTGGGGGGCGCACCAGCCCACCTGGGGCTGGTCCCTTCCCACAGTTGACCCAGACAGCCCTCTGGTGCTGGTGGCACCACCCGGTGGACCCCCGGGACCCTCCCGGTGGTCCCAAGATGCATCTTGATAAGCGCCCAAACTTTTCCGGTGACCAAAACGGGACTTCCCATATATAAATATTTACCTCCGGACCATTCCGGAACTCCCCATGACATCCGGAATGTCATCCGGGACTCCGAACAACATTCGGTAACCGCGTACATACTTTCCCTATAACCCTAGCGTTATCGAACCTTAAGTGTGTAGACCCTACGGGTTCGGGAACCATGTAGACATGACCGAGACAACTCTCCGGCCAATAACCAACAGCGGGATCTGGATACCCATCTTGGCTCCCACATGTTCCACGATGATCTCATCGGATGAACCACGATGTCAAGGATTCAATCAATCCCGTATACAATTCCCTTTGTCCATCGGTATAGTACTTGCCCGAGATTCGATCGTCGGTATCCCGATACCTTGTTCAATCTCGTGACCGGCAAGTCTCTTTACTCGTTCCGTAACACATCATCACGCGATCAACTCCTTGATCACATTGTGCACATTATGATGATGTCCTACCGAGTGGGCCCAGAGATACCTCTCCGTCACACGGAGTGACAAATCCCAGTCTCGATTCATGCCAACCCAACAAACAATTTCGGAGATACCCGTAGTGTACCTTTATAGCCACCCAGTTACGTTGTGACATTTGGTACACCCAAAGAATTCCTACGGTATCCGGGAGTTGCATAATCTCATGATCTAAGGAAAAGATACTTGACATTTAGAAAAGCTTTAGCATATGAACTACACGATCTTGTGCTAGGCTTAGGATTGGGTCTTGTCCATCACATCATTCTCCTAATGATGTGATCCCGTTATCAATGACATCCAATGTCCATGGTCAGGAAACCATGACCATCTGTTGATCAACGAGCTAGTCAACTAGAAGCTCACTAGGGACATGTTGTGGTCTATTTATTCACACATGTATTACGGTTTCCAGTTAATACAATTATAGCATGAACAATAGACAATTATCATGAACAAGGAAATACAATAATAACCATTTTATTATCGCCTCTAGGGCATATTTCCAACAAGAAGATGGAACGATGGGAACAAATTAATGAAAGTAAAATGCGAGATGGATGCACATAGGCTTCAACTTATTGAAGGCAATCAATTGATGCAAGAGAAGATGGCTGAAAAGAACTGGCTCGTGATGTTAGAAATTCCATGTATGAAACATCACGAAGATTTGGGGAGATGAGTCGAGCAGAGATCGTGACTTCTAGGATGCCATGGAGTTGCCAGTGCACCGGAGGAGGGGGCTATGCACACATGGGAGGATACAGTGCTCTAGACGACATGTGATTTTTACATATCAGCTCAATGTGTGCATTATGATTCATCTTCTGTTCAAGCATTTGAAGCCTACTAGCATTGCTTTTGCCTGAAGTTTATATTATGTTTAAATTTGAATTTGAATCTTGAACCTGTCCATTTGGTTTGAACTGCTGGTCAAGTGTGTGTGATGCTTAACAACGACATGCTCGGCTTATATATGTGTGAAACTCAGGATCAATTAGAGTGCACAGATATAGGAGAAATGGGAAAGAGAAATTTATGAAGGTTGCATGTTTGGCAACTTTGAGTTTACTCACAGCCTCTATGTTTGGCGAGTTTGAGTTTGCGCACAACCTCTGCAATCTTAAATATTTTTTGGAGGGTCCCCACAACTGTTTTGGAGGTCGTGAATACGGCTGATCTGCTAGAGTTGTTCTAAGACTTTCAACTTCACATCAGAGAACTGTGATATTGTCTACTTGCATGTCTACTCTTACAGATATGGGAACAAATAAACTGAACCTCCACCGAACAAGAGAGAAATAAAGGTTATTTGTGCCCGTGATTAAATACAAGATGGAATACAGAAGTATTTAAAAGCATATATTATTTATATGTCAGGCTTAATAAGGTTCAAGGCCTAATACTAAGTGCTCCTGCTGTTGAAATTAATACTCATCACACTTCGGCAACTTCTGTTGTTCACCGTACATTCTCAGATCATCTGCAAACTGCACGTCTCTCCTAAAATCGAAGATGAAATCTGTGTCTAGCATTCCATCTGTGTTCATTGTTCCACCGTTAGTAATATCACCATCACACTCAAAATAGTCTGTTGAATCTGGATACACAATCTTCCTCGCGGATCCTTTTCCGTAGAAGCAACGGCCTGTCACCAAAACCAGAATTGATTATGTATCAGTCACAAGAAAACAGCTCCGACAATAATTCTTCCAAGTAATGTTTGGCAAACCATGTCTATTTTGCATTGGTTCCACTGACCACACCATAAAACAGTGGCAGTTTTAAGCAACCATGCTTGACACAATAAAGGTTACTAGAGAAAGTGTATCTGAAAAACATCTTAAAATGCTGAAATTTTCTGCACGCGATCAGCAGCAAAGCTGCAAGAACACACAAATGTTTTAATTTATATCGGAATTGTACATATATTCAAGTTATATTGATCGATAACATGGCCTAAATGTTGTATAGCAAGATTCAGAGGTGTACACAAGACATGAAACCGAATTAGCTAAGCCAGATAACATGATCTCAGCTGCCGGCACAAGTCATTTTATCAACTCAAGGACAACAAGAGAGTTAACATGATCGCAGCAAGCATAAGGCTTTTCGACAAAGCATAAGGCCTTTCCTATGATTGGACGAAACAAGCAAGCATCGTTGGTTGCAGAAAAACAAGAATAAGCATCGTAGGATCAAAAGACGAAAAGGTCGTAAAAGAAATCATAAGGCTTTTCGACAAAGCAGGGTGGAAATTCTCCTCTTTAATTTTCAAAACCTGCGTTTTTTTTAACTGAAGCAAAACTTTTGCCTGATTGATAAATTAAGAAGAAGAGAATTGCCCAATTAATTTATGAAAAAACGGACAAAAACCAAAAACCTGCGTATATAGGTGCACAAGGAACGGGGACTTACTGGTGTGTGTGAAGAGTAGAGGGCAGCAGAAATTTGGTTTCGTCTTCTGATAAGGAAACGAACAATTGACTTGGGCGAAGAAAAACTGGTTATGGCCCCCTGATTCGGGAGCAGCCACCAAGTTAACGTGGTAGCATTCCCTGCCCAAGGATTCCGAAGCGGACTCCACGCCACAGATAACACTCGTTGCATACTTTGGTTCCTAAAACAAGCAGCAACAAAGGTCAATTGATACAGGAATGTATGGAATATATATGTACTACGTATGTACCAACTAAATAACGATGAACACAAACAACTTAAAGCCAGGTTGATGTACCCGAGGATGCTCCGATGCATATTTTTGCAGCGCTTGTGCCACCCCGGAGCGAATGTATAACTTCATCTTCCTATACCATGACCTCTTTTCTGAAAGAATCTCCTTAGCCTCAGTGCAAAGTTGGGCTTCCTCATTGCGAGGTTCGGGAGCCAACGGTGGTGCAATGTCTCGGAGAATGCGCTCTATTTGATCAAGAGATTCACGTGATATCACACCATTGGTACCAGTGGTCAGCAAGTGTTGTAGGTCAAGCAGCACGCCGGGTGTCAGGGACGTGAGGAATGATCCTAGTGCAGCGGGCTGTGGATGTCGACCCGCTGTGGCTGCGGCAACAAATTGTTGTAGTGTGTGTGTCTCCTTGGACAAGTCACATTGTTCGCAGCAGAGGTACTCTATCACCCGTTGCATGGATGATCCAGACTCAGGGTTTGCACGAACGATCGAAATGAGGCCTTCCAAGGACCGGACCTCCACGCGAAGCAAGGAGAGGGTGTCGAGGATGTCGTACACCTGGATCTCAGTGTCCGCGGGCGGGAGCGGGCACACTATGTTGTGCCAAATGGAGTTGAGGATGATGTTGGAGATGGGGTCCATGGGGCCATAGCAGTGGCCGGCGAACAGGATGTCACGGATAAGCCTGAGCCCTGCAGAGGGTAGCATGGTGAAGACTTTGAGGTAGAAGGTGTGGATCATGGCGTGGAGCCTCATCTTGAGAGACTGGGTGTACTCGCAGGCATCGCCGCCACAGTTGTCCAATAACCCACGCCTTTGAGAGGTTTTCACGGCCTTTGCGAGACATGCTGATATAATGGATCTCTTGTTTTCAGGAGACCGCAAGGACGCGAAGTGGTCGCCATTCCGCTCCACGTTGATGGTGACCATGTCGAAGCCATTCATGGAGCTCGTGCTTTTGAAAACCTCAAAGTTCCTTCATCGGGCTTGAGGTTCCGGTAGTAGACCACTACCCCCCTCCCACCTGGCAGCAAGTTCACCTGGAGGTCGAGGGGGCCACTATCCTGGTACCGCAGCAGATCCATGATGGTGTTGACATCATCAACTGTGAGCTTCGGCCCTCCCGGCGCTTTAGGAAGGGGGCGGCGGCGAGGAGCCGTTGACGGGGCAAGGGCGACGCTTGGAGCCGCACGAGGACGTCAGGCGCGGAGTGGCACACGTGGATCGCGGCACACCTGAGCGCGGCCTGAGTCCTCTCGGAGGCCGGGTCGGGGAGCGCGAGCTCCGCAGCATACAGATCATGCTCGACGAGCAAGACGGCACGGGCAAGGTCGGCGCCCGCCCAGTGAAGGTAGCGGGTGGCCTGTTCTTCGGTGATGCATCCGAAGTAGCTCGTCATGAACCTGATGAGAGCCTGGCAGGACGCCTGAGCAACTCTGCGCCAGGTAACCCTACGGCAGGACGGCCCAATGGTTCTACCGGACGACCAGCTATCCCTGGGCTGTGCCACTACCATGACGGCGAGCCTCTTGGACCTCCTGATCCTCTTGGCGGGCGGTTCTTCGTTTGGCCGGAAGTGGTCGCGTGGAAGGAGGGCGATGGTGTTGAGGATGATGTTGGTCACGGGGTCCAGGAGGCCGAGGGAGAGGCCGCCGTCGCGCATGGTTCCGTATAGTTGATGCGCGACGGCGTCCGACATGTCTTGGACGGGCAGCCGGTCGAACGCCTCCTCGTAGAAGTCGAAGATGAGGTCGAGGAGGTCGGCCTTGAAGCTGAAGTTAGGGGGGCCGTCGCACTCGCCGCGGGCGGCGTTGAAGTTGTAGTTATGGGGTTCGTCGCGCTCGCCGCTGTAGAGGCAGGAGAAGAGCCCCCTGCGGCCGGGACCCGACGGCGGCTGGACCTTGTTGGGCGGCATCAGCGGCGGCCGGTTGATGTTCAGCCAACGAGTCAGTAATTATCTGGCCGGCCGGGGAGAAGACAACACTGCTGGCGCAGCCGTCGAATACCTTGCGACGGTGCACGCGTACAAGCTATCTGCGGCCGATCGATCGAGCGGAGATCACGAGACACGAAATCACGAGAGATTTTTCATTTATTTTTTGCGGGTACAACACAAGAGATTTTATAGCTTCCTACCAATACAATTCCAAATCAGTGATGTATTGTAATCCGAGTCGGACGCACACAACGTGGTTTATTCCTTCCAACAAACACACACGAGAGTTTCAAAACACACACAGTGGACCCGGCCAATGAAGCTTCCGTGTTGGGTTTCCTGTTTTTCTAAACACGGTACATACGTCATACATACGCATATCCTACCCCTAGGAGCACCTTTGAGAAACTGAGTCAGCAGACCTTCTCCTGCCTCCTCCTCCTCCTTCGCCGCCGTCGGAGGGTGGGGCCGGGCAAAGCCCGGTCGTTCATTATTGTGTACGGGAGGCTGGCACGGGCCAACGGTCTCGGACCTGGTGGTGGCGTTCCCGTAGGGTGCCGCGGCCGCCGCCGCGTGGCATCACACCAGCGTTGGTGATGGCACGCGGGTGCGGTGGCGGCGAGACAAGCTACACAGCGATGGTGCACGGCCCGCGTGGTGGCGGCGGTCGTCCAGATCCACGTCGCGGTTGGTGCGAGCTGAGGACAGCCTGGGCTATGGGCGGCCGCTTTCATCGTGGCGGTCGACTGGAGGAGGTTGCAGCGCGGCGGTGGTGGACTCGGTCGTCCTCTCCTCTATTGGTGCCGGCTTGTGGCTCCGCCACAGACCGCAGCTTTTGCCTGTTCCTCTAATTCATTTTCCATTATATAGAGAGATTTCCAACTTATAGGAAGTTTCAAAATTGATCTAACGAAAAAATTCAATTCCTTTGATTTCCAGAGATTCCGGCTATTCAAATAATTCAATCTTCCATCTGCTAAATTTGAATGTCGCAATCACTAGTGCAGTAAGCGAATCTGGATGTTGTTTTCGTAGACAAAGTTACCTTGTGTTTTCCAACTATTTTTTATCCCCATATTCTAACTTTTTAAAAATCTTTTTCAACGGGATCATTGTGCAAGCTTCCATACTAAAGTGACAGTTTCCTCATGTGTAATAAAAGCCTAGCAAATTTGTGTTCAAAGTTGACTTTTTACTGTTATATTGAATTTTCCATTACAGCAGACTTCAGGATAATTTTGCTTTCTTCATTTCGTATTGGCTTTTGATAAAATAAAAAACCAGCACATCATATGTCTACACCTTTTTCTACAATAATATCCGATTCAAGTTAAACAAAAAAGTTATGTTTTTCATTCATTTTCAGCTGATTTATTATTTATCCTCAGGGGACTATTTTCTCCCAACAAAAAATTAATTAATTATATCAACAAAATAACTTTACGAAAAAATTCCTTAACCAGTCACAAACAAATTTTACTAACGAAAAACCCAACCAAACCAGCAGCCACCGGTGGTTCTCCAACACTTGCGACTAGGGTTTGATTTTTCACCTAGGTCTCGCGACTAGGGTTCTCCAGTCCTCCAGTGGCACCGCCACCGTGAGTTTCCTCGTCGACGGGTTGATCCCGCAAGCCGGAATCTCTCCCTTCCCCGGCTTGCCTCCTACCATGTGGAGTGGAGACATCATTTTGGAAGTGCCAATTTAATATCATCTTCATTAGTGGGAACGAACAGTATATGAAGTAAAATTTGGATGCTACCGGTTCCTGGGAAGATAAAGATATTCTGTTGGTGTGCTCTTCATGCCACGATTCAGGTAAAAGCAGTGCTGGTACATCACCATGTGGGGTCTGATCCTACTTGCCCTATTTGTCATGCTGGTTTGGAAGATGTCTCGCATCTTTTGTTTGAATGCACACCGGCTAAACAATTGTGGAAAGATATGAACTTGGAGGATAGAATTCTGAGAGCTTTTGTCGTGGAAGGGTTGGGTCACAAATGTTGGAAGAACTCCTAGATTCCTCAGAGGATCAACATAGCTTACAAGGGGGGAACGTATCTGGTGCACCAAGGCAATTGGTGCAACCGGTGCACCGGACCCCGTTGCACATTCCAAAATGTTCAAAAAAAGGCGGAGAAATTTTAGTGCATCAATACAACATAAATGTATGTTTTCACAAAAAATCAAATCAAAATTCAAAACAATGGTCAAGATACAAAAATGACAAATTTGACGTCAATGTGGTAATGGCCAAAACTGAAGCCCAACATATGTTATGTACTAATTTAGTATCAAATTTGTTATTTTTGTATCTCGAGCAATGTTTCAAATATTGATCTAAATTTTTGTAACAACATACATTCATATGTTATGTTAATGCACTAGTTTTTTTCCGGATTTTTTCAAACATTTTTGAATGTGCAACGACCGACTGGTGCACCGATAGCACAAATTGCCCCGGTGCACCAAATACATCCCCTACAAGGGGTGTGTACAACGGGAGTGATAGCAACAGCGTGCTGGTATTTATGGTAGATCAGGAAACGAACAACACATAATGAGAGTGTTCTGCCACATTCATATTGTATGCAGTGGCGAAGCCATGTTCTGGCGTAGCATGCCTTCCTTCGAGATTTTACAAAATCCCTCCTTCGAGATTTTACAAAATCCCTATGAACGCACACACGCACACCTGACCCGGCGCCTCGTCGTTGACCGGAAATCCTGAAATAAATCCAGAAATAATGCGAGCACCAGGATTTGAACCCTGATGGGTTGGGGATACCACTGTCCACCTAACCAACTCAACCACAGGTTGATTCGCACCTTTTGTGTTTTCACCGGTGTAAACCTCTACCTCTCCAAGATGTGATCTTTGATTTGGGCGTCAAGCACGGCCACCTCCGGCGAGCGAGGCCTGACGCATCTCCGTCAACAGTCAACATCCCAGTCCAACACTAGTACGAGGCCATTCCGCAGTTCCCCTTTTGGTTGTAAATTAAGTTATATCTTCCTTCTCAGCTTCTCTAGTTATCTTCCATTTTTCTTATCTCGCGAGCAATATAAGAAAATAAGAGATTGTTCCTTACAAAAAAAAATATGTCGTTTTTCTTAGCCATATTTTCTCAGCAATATCTTGTTTTTTTTAATATTTTATATCTTGTTTTTGTCAGATCTTCACTTTGGTTAATGGATAGCATGTCTTCAGTCTGATTTGCGTAATAGAATAGAGGACAATTTCTTGCATCATTGTCTCATTATATTATTATACGTATGTTAAAGCAGATGTATTCAAGTGTACTAGGACCGATGCTACTATGCATACATATCAAAAATATGCATGATCACATGGCTTTGATCTTGGCATCGCCACACATGTATTTGTTCATGTTAATTGTCTACAAAAACAAATCACTATAGAAACTTGACATCACAAGGTTTTGATCCTGGCACCGTAACTGATTATATGATGTCAATTCTTGCCCTCTGTAACGCTTTTGTTAAAGCAAATCAGAAGGTTATCACAAGGCCATTGGTGCGATGGGAGAAGCCTGGGACATATGCTTTTAAACTGAATGTTGATGCTTCCTTCCAGGGTGATACTAGTATGCGAGTGGCAGCTATGGCAAATTTGTTGCCGCATCATGTTCCTTCATTTCTTTTGCGTCGGATGCATCCACTTTAGAGTCTTTGGCTATGAAGCATGGCCTAACTCTAGCATCAAATCTGTGTTTCAGTAATATCAAAGCAGAATCGAATTCGACAAAAGTTATAAACGCATGTATAAGTAGTACATGGTGGAGCGAAGGAACGCCTATCTATGTTCATTGCATGGGCCTTATTCCCTCAATTGGGAACGTTCAGTTCGGTCATGTCTTACGAGAAGCAAACCAGGCTGCGCATGAGATAGCTAAATATAGTTTTGAAAACAATACTTCTTGTATTTGGGTGGATGAACCCCTTAACTTTATTCTTGGCTGTCTTATGAAGGATGTTAGCTTTTGCTAACATTAATAATGTAAGCCATGATGGTGTTTCCCTAAAGAAAATTTACTAACGAAACAGTCAAATAAACAGCAAGCGAACGATCTAACCAACAGAGACAAGACGGAATCAGCGAATAGAAGAAATGAAAAATTCAAAACGAACGAATGGGCTTTCCTATACGTAGCGCACGAAGAAAGCATGTAGGCGCCCGAACTCGTGACAGGCGCTGAAGGTGCCGACGAGGAAGTCTGGCATGAGCACACGACGACGACGACACACGACGCGCACGTCTGATATGGGCCAAAAGTCCGTGGCCCATTTCACCTTTCTAACGGTGTGGCTCACAAGGGAGTAGTATACTTTCTTACCTAGTACTCCTTTCTTCCTAAAATATAGGACACCAATTGACTTTTCTGGTCTTTGTTGCGCAACTTTAACTATGATTTTCACATATTGTTGGTCTATAAAATTAGTATACGGCTATATGGAATAAAATTGTTTTGCAAGACAAATACGACTATGTCATTTATACATATTCAATCCATGTACTTTCACATATATATTAGTGGTCAAAGTCATGCATCAAAGACCGTGAAAGTCAATCCGCCCTATATTTTAGGAAGGAGGGGGTATAATTCTACAAAAAAATAGTAATAATTCTGAAAAATGCTTATTAATTGGTTCATTAAAAAAACCTATTCAGAGCTCGCCCAAGAACATATGCATGGTAGAAAATACATATCCATGGCTAGAAAATCATGCCCTTGCCCACACTTGATGGGTATATATCCCTGTCCAACATATATCCATTCTTTTTTTCTTATCACGGAAACTAATACCCATGGAAAAGGAAATAAGCTTATGCAATACATATGAAAACAATAATTATTTATTTGACCAATTAAATATTGATTGGTGATTCGTGTGTAACCCATGGACATAAAATTATATACATGCTTGGTTTCATCCATGGGCCCTGTCCTACTCCTACCCATATCATTCAGAGAGTGTCTAAGGATATCAAAACACATATCATGAATGCCTGATTATCTGGTCCATGGTGAATTCCCATTGTGCATTCTCCGCGCCTTATACTACAACCCAATTAATAAACGTGCATCCAACCCATAGTATTTTTTTAAAAAATATTCCAATCTATTCATCCTCAATGATTGCAGTATAACAAACACCGGAAATAATAAAAATTACATCCAGATCCGTAGACCGCCTAGCGATGACTACAAGCACTAAAGCGAGCCGAAGACGTGCCGCCGTCATCGCCCCTCCCTCTTCGAAGCCAAACAACCATGTAGGATAGATTCGAGTAATCAATTCTTTATCTATATCTATATAGTGTGCATGAATAATTGTTTTTTCTTTTTTGAAACGGAGGCAAAAACTTTGCTCGTCTCATCAATAAAGAAGGAGAGCCAAACAAAGTTCAATGAGGTCCATTACACCTCTACAAATGGAAAAGAAAAAACCTACTCTCACGGCATCAAAGAGCACAAATGTTTCGCCCCTGCTAGGCCCCAATTCCTTACCTCCCACTTGATGTTGTCTACTAGAACAGGAGGCATAGCCGACTTACTACGTAAGTGCATGAATAACTGTGAATGTGTATCATTTTGACAAAAAGGTCAAAGGCCATATATTAAGTAGCATAAGCTCTTTAAAAACATCCTTATAGAAATTGAACAATACATCTAAAACTTTGAAATTATCGAAGTCTTCTTCCTCCTGCATCCATCGCTGGTCTGCGGTGAGCAAAGCTCGTAGCAGCCTCTCGGCCTCTCTCTCAGTGGAGCAAACTGGTTTAAACCCAATAGCTTGTAGAAGTAGCTTATGGGAAGCCATCAATGTAGACCGACGACTAAGAAGGACAAGGCCAAAGGCACAATTAAAGTTTGTTAGAGCTTATTGAGCCCGAACCGCCGGGCGAAGAAGGCGTCACGCGCCCAGGCCGGCGACATGGCAAGCACGGCGAACAGCCCCGTCATGCTCCCGTACACGATCTCCCGCGGCGGCCTCGGCCGCATCACCCGCGCCGCCACGTGCCTCGCGAACACCGACGCCTCCGTCGCCCCCGCCCCCTGCGACGCCCGCGCCCTCTCCTCGATCGCCGCCGTGAACTCACGGTACATCCCCCACTGCTGCTGTCCCTGCCTCGCTCCGGCGAGCTGCGCGGTGTTGGCGTGGCCCAGGCCGGACCGCACCGCCCCGGGCACCACCTTCACGACGTGCACCCCGAACGGCGCGAGCTCCAGCCGCAGCGCGTCGGTGGCGGCGTGCACCGCCGCCTGGACGCGCAGTAGACCCCCGCCCACGGCGTGGCAGCGGTGCCGACGACGCTGCCCACGTTCACCACGCGCCCTGACCGCCGCGACGCCATGTGGGGCGCGACCGCGTGCACGAGCCGCAGCTGGCCGAGGAAGTTCACGTCCATGGTGCGCCGCACGGCCTCGCCGCTCAGCTCCGCCAGCGGGCCGGTGCAGCCGATCCCGGCGTTGTTGACGAGCACGTCGATGCGGCCGTGTTCTCGCAGCACGCGTGCCACGGCGTCCGTCACGCTTGCCTCGGAGGTGACGTCGAGCGGGAGGCGATCGACGACGACGGTGTCATCGAGGCCGGCGAGGTCCGGCACGCGGTCAGGGATGTCGGTGGCGACTACCCGGCAACCGAGGGCGGCGAAGGCACGGCAGTACTCGTAGCCGATGCCGCCCTCGGCGCACCCTGTGATGAGCACCACCGGCGCCGCCTTGCCCTCGCCGTCGTTGACGTTAGCCATGTGTGATCTGATACTGATAGTACGTGTGCATGTATATATAGCATACTACTGCCTCGTACAAGATGAAGCAAACACCAATGCTGTTGACGCATGCATGTTTGGTATGTCCGTCGAGGCAGGAATATGCAGCAAGTATATGCGACTGCTCTTGGCGCCTTCCTCTTTCTTTGAGAACTCCGGCCGGCCGGCCGACGAGATTTGGCTAAACTCAAATTCCATTGCATGCATACTCCACACTTCACCAGGTTTGCGTTGGCAGTACCAGCATTGATTATCATGTGTGGCAGCACACATTCCCACAGGAGAAAGCTTCTGAATTGTTCAGATTAACACGACTTATGAGACTTTGTTATGTCTCAGTCGATGCTATATTTGTTTGATCTTGCATGAAAATTCATGCAAAAAATATCTTTTTGGTTTTTTCCTTTTTCCCCTTATACTATATCACTTGACTGAGATTCGGTTAAGTCTCACTCGACTGGGACGTAGCACACCCTATAGAAATATCAGAACTTACAAGTTTCTTCATCATACAGAGCCCTTCTCTCCTCTCTAAATCCAAGAGAAGCAAATTGTACATATATCTTTTCTAGGCACCGATATACCGGATGAAGTCGTAACGTTTTCCACTTTGAGCCTTTTAGTAGGGTTTCCAAGAGCTTTCCCGTCTTGACCAAGGTTTTGGTTACCGGTCGAAATTCCAAGATTTCCCATGGTTACTGTGTATTTCCGTGCCCCTCGGTAAATCGCCATACCGAGCAAAAAATATCATTTTTTTTGAAATTTTTGAATATAAACACTCGATTTACAGTAAAGTACATAGGACCTAATTAATGCCATGGGAGTTGGTTCTGGCATGTTGGTAGCAACCTAGTTCCTGTTTTGAGAGGTCTCTGGTTCGAATATTCGTTCATTCACTTATTTGAATTCAAAATTCAACTATAAAATTCACTCGAAATATTCTCGGTATTTCTCGGTAACCGTGGTAACCATATTTACCCGTCCCCCTCGGTAAAATTGCCTCATTCGGTAACCAAAACCTTGGTCTTGACGTAGTCGGCTGCGGAGGCGTCAATGGCTCATTGGCGTAGTCACCTGTCCGTCTTTCTTTTTGGTCGGGTTAGCGTTTGCAGAATTTGTTAGGGCGGCGGCGGCTTTCCATTGAATTTGGTTCTTTGGCCTTCTCTCTTCCATGTCAGTGTAGCCTAGTGTCGACATGAGCATGCAAGTTTTTTTTTCCTTCAAGGTTGGGTCTTGAATCATTGGATCTTGTGATGGCGACATATAGATAAGCCAATTATAAATTTGTTACGGTGAGCAACATTAGGCCCGCCCAAGTACTGGCGTAGCATGCCTTCCTTCGGGATTTTACAAAATCCAGGTGGTCATTGAAACTATAAAGAGTGCGAGTGCTGCCAGCTATGCAGCTGTAGTGCATGAAATACAAGCTATGCTTTTGTTTCTTCTATTTTTAGCCACGAGTTAGGATGTCGAATGTCAAGGCTCAAAATCATGCAAAGCATGAACAACTTTGGGGGTTGGCCCCATCCTTGGTTCCGGACACCTTCTTTTTTATCCCGTGAACATTGAGACAACGTAATAAAACTTTGCTGGGCTGCCTCCAAAAAAAAGAATTTGCAAAATTTTAAGATTAGTAAATCCATGAATTGCGAAGATTTTTTTATAGATGAGAACATTTTCTAAACTATGAACACTATTTTAAAAATGCCGTTCAAATTCTTTAAGTGAACAACTAAAAATGATATGTTTTACATTTTTTTTATTCTTTTGTAGATACAAGCGTGTTTTTGAAACACAAAATAATATTATTTTTAATGTGGTCATTTGAAAAAAATAACAATTTGTGAAAATGCAGTTGTTTCTGAAAAAGTGTGTTTTCTAAAATTAAATCTGTTTAATAAGTGAGCATCTTTCCAAATTTTCAAAGTTTGTAAGACAAACATTTTGTTTTCTACACATGAATATTGAATCTTCATTGAAAAATGTGAAGATGTTCATGCAAAACCGAATATTTCACATTTTTTGAAGCCCAAGCATTTAAAAAATGAACAGTTTTTAAAATTTCTTTTTTTTAAATGGTGTATTGTTTTCAAATGGTTTGAACTTTTTTGAAAGAGAAAATTTTCGAAAACACAAAAATACTTTCAAAATTTTAAATATTGTTTAGAAAAACACGAACATTTTCCAATATTCAAAACATGAAAAATCGAATATTATAAAGTTTGGGGAAAGGGAAAGAAACCAAAAAAGAAAAAGAAAAGACAAAAAGAAACCTAAAGAAAACAATAACGTAAAAAAATGAAACCGGACAAGAACCACTAGATGGTTCCAAAAACTGGGATCCTATTGAACGTGTGTGCTGACTAAGATTGGCCCGTCCATAAGAGGAATCGTTAGCTCGCTCCTGTGCATCGCCTAAATATATTGAAACCCCTAAAAAAAGCCTAAACATATTGAGGGACTTTTTTTTTTTTGAGACAACATATTGAGGGACTTCCTACATGACGGCGTTACCTCCAATAGGTGCCTGACGAACAGGACATCCCCCACTAATGAGTGCCCTCGGCCACTGCAGGGAGCCGGCTACTATATGTAACGAATTGGTTACTGTATTTTTCCCGTGCTATAACGTCTATTTTTTTTACTGTTTTCCAGAAACACGGAAAAAGAGAAAAATGTTAATGTATTTTGGAAAAAGCGAACTCTGATATTTTTCGGTCCAAAGGTTTCTAGAACTGTAATTTTCACATCATTTCTTGTTTCCAAAAAAGAGAAAATCTAAGGCTTACTGGGAAGAAAGAAAATATGCAGAGTCCTAGGGCAACACTTCGTTAATCAGTACAACTCCGGTAGGTGGGGTTTTCTTTAGCCGCCGGTAGGCGGGTTGGCAAGCTGCTACATACATAAGAACATTTGTAAATGGTAATTAGCCAGTTAAAATTAGTTACTTGGGTAGCCTGGTTGGTTTAGGAGAGGTTTAATTAGCTACTCGATTTGATCGACTGCGAGTTACACATAAGATGCACACTTGTTTATCGTGTCTACAACATCTACCAACGACGATATTTATAGTTGTGAACCAAAATGCAATCATTTGCGTGTTCCTAATCGCCAATTAGGTGACCCAAGTGCCAAGATGTATACGTCTCCAAGTCCTCACCAAACCAGATATATGTAGGAAATTATAAGATAGGGTACCTGGAACGTTTAGTTTATATGCTAGTACTTCTCAGTCACAATTTTGAATATATGTTTAATTTTCCTGGACAAGGGAAGTCAACATTCCGGATCAACCTTCCACAAACATTGTAATCTCAGCTCGTAGTAGGCTGGTATGAGGAACATTCATCGTGTAATAATATTTAACGCTGGCAATCTCAATCACACCGTTGGCATCGTGCATTAATTTACGAAGACTAATATACACTGATGATCGAATAATCGACCCTCGCAAAAAAAGATGAACAAATAATTACCAACTCAAATTTTATTTCCTCTCGGATTCGTGTTTTGCAAGCTTAATCTCTCAAGTAATCTGAATAATCTGTTCAAAATCATTAAGAGTGTCGATTTTCTAGCTAATCATTTGCTAGTATTTTTGTGGATTTGATTCCTGACCATTCGGTGCATGCTCATCCGTTTAGAAGCATGTCATTAGCAGTCAACGTTGCCATTTTGGCATTTTGCATGGCCTTGTCCAGTACATGACAAGGAATTCTTCATTCTTTTTTCGCGTGGAGTACATGACAAGGATTTACCAACCACCTTTGATAGCTGCAAACCTTATGAATGCTTTTCCAATACCTGTTCTTCCTTTTGGCGACTGAACATATGTGCGTGTTTTCTTCGTTGCTTCCAATTAGTAGTAAACTAGTGATTGATTATTTAAACAGCTGAAAAGCAGAAAAATTGTTTTTATTAGGTGGCTTAATTCATTGACCAACATGTAGCAAAACCACACCAACGCAGCAGTTTCCAACAACAAGAAAAGAGTACACCACGTAGCAAGAAAAATTCGCCAACTTTTCTTTCACGTGAATCCGCCAACTTGTTGGTAAATGGTTTATAAAATGTGTGGAAGAAATTTGAAAAACCCGGAGTTAATTATGAGTAACAAATAGTTGGTTAATTTTCTTTCCAAATCAAGTTAGTACTGGTTCGCTCTAATGTACTCCCTCCGTCCGGAAATACTTGTCATCAAAATAAATAAAAAGGGATGTATCTAGATGTATTTTAGTTCTAGATACACCCCTTTTTGTCCATTTTGATGACAAGTTTTTTCGGACGGAGGGAGTATAAAACAAATACTAAGACCTTGGACATGCATATGGTTAAGTCATGGACCATGCTTTGACTCTTACATTGTAACTTAGCATGGTTAGTAGTACTAACTAATGAATTACTAGAGGAGCTCCAATTGCATTCAGTAAAAAAATCATCAAATTTAACACTCAATTATTTTTCGTGAGATACAGGGAAATGCGGTTCCCGGGCGGTAACCGGATTTTTCGCCCGGTAACCAAATCCATGAGTGTGCCCTGCTACTAACCATAACCGTAAAACAAATACCTAATTATGCATATGTTTAAGTCATATGGAATGCGCTTTGACTCTTGCGTTGTAACTTAACACGGTTACTAATACTTAATTACTGGAGGAGTTCCGATTGCAATGATGTCTTCGTGGTCTTGATGTAAGATTGGAATTAAGCAGCCAAATAAGCATCTGACTCTACACACCACCAAGGGTTTCAGATAAAAATATAGCCACCAATCCAAGCAGCCAATCTCTTGCAGTTGTAGAAACAAAATCTTGCACACTTACCCAACATAATTATTTTCATATGTTTTTGGTTGGGAAAAAATTGCTAAAAGACAAGGTAAGGACTGGGTAAATGCATACGCACGCATGGTCAAGCCATCAGCGTTGAAGACCATCTACCATACCAACATGCATTTCCCTGCGGTTAACTTCAACCACACCCTCTATAGCCACTGTTTTCTTACCATCTCCTATTTTCTTGTTTTTCTTCCCATGGACTTTTGTGACCATAATAAAAAAGCATGATAATACGTGTCTCATTTATTCATCATAAAGATTATAGTATAAGCCATGTAAACATCTACCTGACAAAACTGAAAACACAACAGAACACTAGTCTTTGTATAAAGAAACATCATCCAAGATGAAAAATTCAAACAAGACCAAAGAATCCTCTAAGCTTGACACCAACGCCCGTCACTTGCCTCTGGCACCATTGAGTCATAAAATAAATGAAGGGTCACCTTCTCACCCGAGCTCCACGGGGCTCCATTGCTTATATGCATCTTTGTGGACCTCCAAGGTGGCTCACCAAAAACGAAACCATTATCGTCAAATGAAGCAGACCAGGGCAACACCGCGGACACGCCATCAAACTCCAGATCCGGCACCCCTACATGACTAAGATGTCAGAGGAGGAAACCATACCTAACATCCACAAACCACGAACTTAGCACACGATCCACCATGTTCCAGATGCCACTTACGTAGACCACAATCTGCATCTGCGCTTGGACTAGCTCCCAAGGTCCGCGCCGATGCTGGAGCAAGCATCATCACAACAACAAAGCCCAAGGACACAAGTCCTCCACGAGGATGCCGCCGCCACACCATCCTTACTTGAACAGTCTTGTTTGCATATCCATCCCCAACCATAGTACCGTACGCCTCGTCGGAGAAGGATATGAGGAATCTTTATTCTGCGCGTCGTCGGTGGAGGGAAGCCGCTGGTGGACGGCGGTAGAGGAACTCCGAGGGGAAGGAAGAAAACAATGCACCTTCTTAGCAAGAGATTACTATAATTTTCAACCGGTTTGGATGGCGGTCATGTAATAGGATAGGTGTCTAGCAGTTGCCTACCTATCTTTATTTCGCCGGTTGTGGCTATCCTGTTTTATGTTGTTTTGCTCTTTTGGAGCCTATTTTGCTTTTTGAGACCTGAAGACTTTGTTGAACTATTTGCTTATTAATAGAAGGGCCGCATGCATCATTCTGATGCAGAGGCCGGGGTTAACCTTTTATTCAAAAAAAAACCATAGTTAATAAATTTAAAACTGCATCATTAACACGCGCGTACAAGAATACAATACGGTTGCAAAGTAGTAGTACAAATAACCCTTGGTCTCTCGCCATTCGTATGCATATATACAACCCGATCCCCTTCGCCGTCCCTCCACCACCACTAATCAAAAGCATAACCGCCCATGGAGCATAATATCCATTTAGTTGGGCCATGCACACGTTTGGCATGCATGTACGCATGATGCATTCATGATCCATTTGCCCTCTCCTCTCCCTCCATCGCCCCACCACTTCTTCAAAAACCAACCACCTTCGTCTTCTTTCCCTTCTTCGTCTTGCTCACGCCAAGAAGCACGGCAAGAAACCGTTGGTCCATACTCCATACCAGCACGACAGGCCGGCCGGTGGTGATTAGTTAGCAAGCTAGCTGCCGGTGGCTCTTTGCCCTTGTGTACCTACATGGGGCAAGAAGAGGACGCCCTGACCGTGGCCTTCTCGTGGGAGCAGGAGGAGGGCATGCCGGAGAGCCCGAGGAAGGCGCCGGTGGTCCTGTCGTGGGAGCTCGAGCCGGCCGTGAAGAAGCCGGTCTGGACGGAAGCCCGTGGTTGTGGCATGCGGGAGGGCCAGAGGAAGGTGCCGGCGCTGGCGAGGCGGTTGTCCGTGCCGCCGCCGCCGGGCAGGCCGGCGGCGAGGGGCTACTCGAGGGCCGTCCGGCCTGAGGACGACCCGTTCCTGGCGGCGTACCTGGCGTGCACCAAGAGCAGCGCCGACGACAGGAAGAAGAAGGCCGGCGGCGCCGCGTGGGAGCCCAAGGGCCAGAGGCGGTGGAGCGTGCTCGGGCGTGGGCTGGGCGTGCTGTCCTGCAAGCGGTACAACGGCGTGATGGAGCAGAGCATGGTGAGGCTGGCCAAGCTGCCCGAGCTGGATCCCAGGGATGCTTAATACTAGTAGTAATTATCTCCTAATTTATCATCATCGTCATCTCCTCTTTTTGTTTGGCATGGTTTGCAGTAGTTTCTTCCTGATAAACTTTGGTGATTAGATGTAGAAAGTTTGAGAACACACTAAATTTGTCTGTGTGCTGAAGAGGAAGCATGCTGCATGCATCATCTCAATTGTTCAGAGATTTGGAAGCAATCTTCATCTTCCTATAGCTGTGGGTTGTGTCAGTCGCATAAGCATCTTGTTTCTTCTTCTTCTCTGTGATGCTGGATGGATGGATTGATTTACATGACACTGACTCTCTGCCCTGCACTTGAAATTTTCTCCCTGTCACTGTCAACTCGACAGTGACATGCAGAGGTTGACCGAGAGACTTGGAACATTCCATTGCTAATTTCTTGTGTCTGTGTACATTGTGTAGATAGGAATATGAGGCCCTGATTATTGGTAGCAACATAAAAAAGTCAGTTATAGATTAGGTAGGGGGTCTAGTCACAAGCAAGTTGCAGACAGTACCTGAATCTCACAAGTGCAGTGCAACAGAGGCTAGCTGGTCCATAGTAACTTAGTAGTACTAGCTGGTAAGTTACAGACCAGAGGAAAACCTATGGCCCAGTGATACTGCCTCCATCCATTTTCTCCTTGCCGTGAGATAAGAGCTAAGACAGGGCACGCCATCTCCTTGGAAGGAATTGCAGGGAAGAGAAGGAGATGCCGAGATGGCCCAGACAAGGACCTTCCTTCCTTCCTTCCTTCCTTGTGTTTTTCCCTTGGCTGACAGAGGAATTTCAGTTATGGGCTTGGCCACTTGGGGTTCGAACGGTCAACGAAAAAAGAGAGGGAACATTACACACTCTGAAACATCTTGCGGGCGATCTTGAACGTTCTATCTTTGAATGTTCCTTCGTTAATTTCTTGACTTTGTGATCATTGTGTGAGTAGCAATATGTATATGTGTATGTGTATATCAAGCACTGATTGGTAGTAGACTAGTAGTAACAGGAAAGTTAGGCGGGTTGGAGGTAGTACTTATACAGTATCTTTCGTTCGAATTATTGTTCGGAAATGGATGTATCGTAACTAAAATACGCTCAGATACATCCATTTCTGCGACAAATAATTCCGAACGGAGGGAGTAGTTCGTTAGAGACCAAGGAAATATATCATTAAGTGATGGTACTCTCCTTTTCTCTGACCATTTATTTTCAAAGATAAGGACACAATTATTTGGTTACAAGTTTTTGGATTGAAAGCCACATCAACTGAAGGTTTGCTTATCCTTGGAGGGCATCAAAGACGTCAGAGAAGTGGCCGCCAGACGCTAGTGGTGTGAGAGATGGTCCAGACAAGGACCAGCCTTCTCTCTGATTATGTTTTTCCATGGCTAACAGAGAGGTTTCGGGTTCGAACACGGACAAAGGTACATCAAACAAAGAGGCATGTGTACCCCTCAAAAAAAAAAAAACAAAGAGGCATGTGTCGTCACCAGGCGCCGACCGGTCCCTATGGACAAACGCTTGGAGAAACTTTGGAAACAGTCGGCGACATGGACGCGACACGTATCTGTTATGCCACGACACTGGACGCGAACTTGAAAAACACAGCTCGAGAAACAAAGACGACAAAGATATAATGGCGCGATTCACAAGCCGAATAGCTGATTCTGTCCACAGCTGGGTGGACTAGTAGTCGAAAAAGAGAGGGAAACCGAACGCAAAAATCATACAAAAGACACGGTTAATTAAGAAAAACCGATGAAAAACAACACACACGTCTAGCTATCAGGGCACGTCATCTGAGGTTTTTCGAATTAGAATTGGAAATCATGTGCCACATAGCGTTTGTTTGCCCTCAAACTTTTTCAAATGGGTGAAGCATTGCGTGTCCAGATTTGAATGGAAACATGGGAGTAGTTATACTTGGGCTTGTGGTTAAGGCTTGGCACTGATTTTCCTTTGAATTTCGCCAGCCTCCTCGTTGCAGGTTGCATAGATTTTTCTTTGTGCTAGCTAGTCTGTGGCAGTTCGTGTATGCTTCCCTTATAGTCAGAAAAAGTAAAGATGAAGACGACGACCTGTGGACATGTTCTTCTCCGGCTCACGAAGCGACTCCGCTGCTCCTTCGCATTTGGGTGTGTTTGATCTTCGTCTCCATTCCCTCCAGCGATATTTTTTCGACAATGGTACCCGTGTATGGTTGCTTTTCTGCCTAGAGGGACCTCCAAGGACTTGATTGCATTATTTTTTGTTTTTGGGTTGTTTCCACAATTGTACCAGGACAAATGTTCTTATCGTTTTGCCTTGCTTGGGTCTACGTGTGGTGTTGTAGACCGTATTTTCATATGGACATGCAGCAGCCTTTTCTCAAAAAAAGTAAAAGAAAAGACAGTTTTAAGAAAAAGGGTTTCCCCCGCTTTTATATTATAAAGCAACGACCCAAATATCCAACAAGTCAGTACAAAGTACAAACAAGTCATAATGTCATGCTGGGGCACAGCAGGACAAACCCCAAATAAAGCTTAAAAAAGACTAATCCGGCTCGGGAGGAGGAGGCGGTGGAGGTGGCGGTGGAGCAAAAGCCGAGGCCGAGGAACAAAGACCCGCAATGATGTTGTCGATGACGTCTCGGTCATCCCGCTTGCTAAGCGGCCTCCAAAGCTGTAAGAAGCCACACATTTTGTAGATTGCATCAGTCTCACGACATGAAATCACACGTTCGATGACAAGTTTATTGCGGCAACACCATAATGTCCAAGCCAGGGTACCCAGCACCACCTAGGTGGGTGGACGACTAGGACCGAGAAGCCTAAGGACCTCCCCAAACAAGTCTAGGAGGTTGTCGTGGCACCAATTGCCACCAACCACCTCCCGGAAACAACTCCATAGGAATTGTGCAGCCGTGCATCGGAAGAAGATGTGGTTGCAGTCTTCCGGAACCAAACAAATGGGGCAGAGGCCATCCCCAGGTCCATAACGTTTTTGGACCTCCGTACCCGATGGCAGGTGGCCTCAGACCCATTGCCAGAGAAATATGCGGATTTTCAAGGGGAGTTTGATTTCCCAAAGAACCGCTAGTTCTACCTGTCCCGGAGAAGGAACAATTGCCTGGTAAAGGGACCTAGTTGAGAACCGGCCACTCGGTTCTACGTGCCAAGAGAGCAAATCGGGCTCAAGGGAGGGGGGGGGGGGGTGAAGGGCAATACACGTAAGCAATTCGTCCCTTGCTCGCGCTCCGTCGCCCCGAAGGTGCGGCGGAAGGCAATAGCTCCCAAGTCGGCTAGAGCCACAACCACAGAAAGCTGTGGATGGGCACAAATCGACAATAATGCGTGAAAGCGCTCCGAAAAGGGCCGATTCCCAGCCCACCTATCAAGCCAAAACAAGGTGCCAGATCCGGTGCCCACTTTAATGGAGGTCCCAATATGCAAGATCGGCTTCAAACGGATGACCGTTTGCCAGAATTGGGATCCTCCAGAACGAGAGGCGAAGGCCAACGGTTGCCCGCGAAGGTACTTCGCGCGAATAATCTCCAACCACGGGCCTCCCTCACAGGTCTGAATACGCCAGAGCCATTTGGAGAGGAGGGCTATGTTCATCCGTCTGGATGAGATGAGCCCAAGGCCCCCTTGGTCCTTGGGCTTACAAATCTCAGACCACTTCACCATGTGGTACTTCTGTTTATTATTCTCTCCAGCCCAAAAGAATCTGGAGAGAAGCTTGGTGACATCCTGATGAAGGGATTCATGCAGACTATAGAATCCCATGAGGTACATCAAGAGGCTAATAAGGGAGGAATTCATTAGAATCACTCGAGCGGCCTTGGACAGCCATCTCCCCTGCCAAGGTTCCATCCTTGGTTGGAGCTTGGCGATTACTGAACGAAAGTCTTTCTCCAGAAGACGCGTGTCACTAATTGGCATGCCTAGGTAAGTGGTCGGGAAGGACCCAAGTCGACAATTCAAGCGATTGGCGATTCTCTGGGCTTCTGCCTGGGAGTATCCAAGGACCATCACCTCACTATTGGTGAAGTTAATCGTAAGGCCCGACATCTCCTGAAAGCATAGGAGGAGGAATCTGAGGTTCTGAATATCCTCGGCAGAGCCTTCCACCATCATAATGGTGTCATCGGCATACTTGAGGTGAGCCAGACCTCCGTTGGCCACAAGATGGGGGCAAACCCCCCTAATGTGACCGGCCTATTTTGCCAAATCTAGGATCGAAGCTAGCGCACCACAAGGTTGAAAAGAAATGGGGAAATCGGATCACCTTGCAGAACTCCCTGTCCAGTCAAGAAGTAAGGCCCAATCTCCCTGTCGGTGTCAAAACCGGCGGATCTCGGGTAGGGGGTCCCGAATTGTGCGTCTAGGCGGATGGTAACAGGAGACAAGGGACACAATGTTTTTACCTGTGTTCGGGCCCTCTCGATGGAGGTAATACCCTACTCTGCTTGATTAATATTGATGATATGGGTAGTACAAGAGTAGATCTACCACGAGATCAAGGAGGCTAAACCCTAGAAGCTAGCCTATGGTGCGATTGTTGTTCGTCCCACGGACTAAAACCCTCCGGTTTATATAGACACCGGATAGGTTAGGGTTACACAGTCGGTTACAATGGTAGGAGATCTACATATCCGTATCGCCAAGCTTGCCTTCCACGCCAAGGAAAGTCCCATCCGGACACGGGACGAAGTCTTCAATCTTGTATCTTCATAGTCTTGGAGTCCGGCCGTGACGATAGTCCGGCTATCCGGACACCCCCTAGTCCGGGACTCCCTCAGTAGCCCCCGAACCAGGCTTCAATGAAGATGAGTCCGGCGCGTTGATTGTCTTCGGCATTGCGAGACGGGTTCTTCTCCAAATTCCATATACTTGTCAAATAGTGTCCGTCTTCTCATAAATGCTGCGCTCTTCGGCTTCTACGCCCAATAATGGCAATCTTCCACGTGTTTGAATGAATGCGAACAGCCAGGGTATTTTTACAATTACCCCCCTAGTCACAAGAAATGAGCCGCCCATAAAAGGGGCAAGGATCTAGATCTGAGTCACACCATCTCCCTTTGCAAGCTTTCATCAGGCGCCTCGACCAAAGCCCATTCCATCATGGACGGTCGACGCGGCTCCTCTTCTCAAGGCCCCAGCCCTCGGCCAGAAATTGGGAGAGATGCTCACCCAAGATAACGAGCTAGTTATACTCCAAACCAAGGGATTTCTACCCCCGGCCTTCTTGGTTCCGGTTCGAGCCGGACTTGCCACCTACAAGGGCGGAAAGCAAGCGGACAGTGTCCCCAATCCCTCTAAAGGAGAGCGGGTATGCTTCATCTCTTATCTAGTAAGAGGCCTTGGATTTCACATCCATCCGTTTCTCCGGGGGCTTTTGGAGTTCTATGGCCTCCAATTGCACCACCTTACTCCTGCCTCCATCCTGCATATCGCGGGCTTCGTGGCCCTTTGCGAACTATTCTTGGGCGTCGAGGCTCATTTCGGATTGTGGAAGAGAATATTCTGCCTAGTGCCCCGTTCTCATGAGGGGTCAATATATCAAGTGGGCAGCCGAGCTATGGCGCATCGCCGGACCGGATACCTATCCGGAACCCCAAAGAAGGCGTCCAAGACTGGCCTTCGGAATGGTCTTACATGGAGGACGCCCCGCTGCGGATCCTGCTCGGATCGGCCTTCCGGAGTTCAACAATGCTCCTCTGAAGAAGCGCCTATGCTGGCGCCCTCGGAGCCCCGGAGAGAAGATGACCAGGACGTCCGTTATTTGATGAGCCGAATAAGGTTACTGGCTCATGCCGGATTGACCATGACAGGAGTCATGGCAATCTGCATTATGAGGGGAGTGCAACCGCTTCAATACAGAGGCCACCCCATGTGGGACTTCAACGGGGAGGACGATGCCACCCGCCATGGCCGCAAAGGGCCGGAATCGGTCACCGAACTGGTGAAGATCTTATCTGCCATGTACAAAGGAGAGGAGGAGGATTTCCTCCGTCTCAACCCACTGAAGGAGTTTTCTTCGAGTAATCCTCGAAGCTGGGTAAGCAAACATCTTTGTGACCTTTCCGATCCATATTCCCGTAGTTAAATATCTCATTTCATGGTTTTTGCGCAGGAACTGCGCCGGACTGTGGAGAAGATACACAGCCCGCTTCACAACCCGAGGATCCGAACGGTCCCTCGATCCGACCTCCGAAGAGGATCCGGATATAAAGGTGGAGTTGGTCGATGGGGTATTCTACCAACTTAGCATCGACAATGCGTTGGTCGCCATTACGGCTGATTACCCCGGAATATTTCCAGCCTCACAGGTAAATGAGACCGAGATCCCAAAATCCTGATAACGACCCATCCATGCTTTATTTTTTATCACCGTATACCAATGGTGCTTCGCAGGGGGTACCTTCGAGGCAGGAAGCCGAGCCTGCGGCGGCTGGCCAACAAAGGGCAGTGCGGCCCCGCAGGTTAAAAAGAAGTGTGGTCCGGATCGAAACTCCGCCGCAACGGTATGTCTTGTCACCATACTCCCAGGATTGATTCCTGGAAGGCGTACTAACGCCGATATCCTTTCAAGGAAAAAGAGCGCTCGCCGGACTGAGTCCGGAGAGGTTGCCGATCGAACCTTCACCGGACAGGCTTCAAAGCCGGGTCCGGAGGCTGAGGCGAGCACGAGACGTCGGCCGGATGCTCCTCCGACAGAGGATGCCGACAGGTTGTCCGCCACCAACTCCGAGGTGGAGAGCGCCTTGAACCACAAAGCGCCACGGACAGTTCTTCGTGACGCGTGTTTCTCCAAGGAGGCCTTGAATGCCTTTGATTCGAGAGATGCGCACCTCCGTGCCGCTCAAGATGGACTAGCCAGAGCCACGGAGCAGTATGTGAAGGACATACGGGTAAGTAAATTTGATGATTATATATGCCAAGAGTCTACGAGACTTAAAATAGTTAGAATAACTGATTTAAGGATCATTTGTTATGCAGAATCTTAAAAAAAGAATACCCGACTGTCCCAGGAGCTTGAAGAGTGCAAAGCCCAACTTGAGGCTGCACTAGCCGCTACAGGGCAAGCTACAGAGGCCCCCGCTGGTAATATACGCTTCAAAAGATAAATAATTTAGGAAGTGCGGCGTGTGTGTAAAGCTGACAAAAATATTGCAGATGGCGCCGGACTAGATCCGGACAAGCAACAGCTCTTACGCCAGTTAAAGGCTGGCGAGAGCGTGCTTACGAGGGTGCGGCAGGAGAAGAATAACCTCCAAGACGCCAACACCAAGCTGGGTGAGGAACTGAAGGACGTTCGTCAGCTTATCTCGACTCCGTAAAGGAGAATCGGCGGCTTGCTATGCGGCATTTTCAGTAAGTGCTTGAGCGAACTTTGAAAGAGTTCGGCGAGGAAGGCGACTAACATAAACATGTATGTAGGTTTGCTCACAGGTCGTCCTGAGGAGGAGATGCCCAATTCTTCGGGTTGATCTCCTTCCCGAATTGCGTCAGCTGCACGGACGAGTCCGGCAGGGGGAGCTGGTGGAGCGGCTTCAAGGGGCACGACGGCGCTTCCGGCTATGGAAGATATCGGCCTGCCGTCAAGGCGCCAGGGAGGCCTGGGCCATGGTGAAGACACGGTACACGGTTGTTGACCCAAACCACATGGCCGAGGTCGGACTGTGGGGCGGATGGGATGGAGATCCCTGTAAGCTTAGTGTACGGCCAAGTTGAATTGGTGGCCAAGTATTCCCAGCAAGATTGTAAATTAGATAGCCTATTAGATGGCATTGAGGAGGAATACAATGAGTCGAATTGACTATGTAAAAATATGACATGAAAGAAATGTATTCTAGCCGGATTGTAGATCGTTTGTCATAGCGGACCTTTTCGCTTCAACCTCCGGACCCAATAGTCCGGAGTGTGTCCGAATACCTTCGTGGTTATATAAGAACCATGGTATGCATGGAGACAAGGCGTAGGGGTCATTGTTGCTGTATCAGACAAGTGCCCAACTAGTTATGCTATATTACATGGGTAGTAAGAAGCATCTTCCAGGGAGAATAGTTCCATTAAGGGTTCCTTTCGCTGGGGTGCATGCCCTAAAGTGCATGTCAAAGCTGCTATGAAAGCAGAAAATCATCTGGGGGCAGATGGGTAAAAAATTAAAAAATCATATTTCAATTCACCGACCGAATATTCCCTTAAGAACGCTAGCTTTCGGCTTCACCCAGTCTAAGGTACACATCCGACTGACCCGGCAGTAACAATTGCAGAGGTGCTCCCTTTACCACCTAGCCGGACAATCGGGAACGTAGGGGTAAGCACAGGAGCCAGGCAACCCAGCTTGGCCAAAACTTAAGTCATATTGATGCATATAATGGCGAATAAAAGGTACATGCAGAAGTTTAACACATGTGCTGGGCATGAAGCTCAGATAAATAAGCTTCCGTTAAAGAAGCCCTGGGTATAATGAGTGCGGATAAGCGCGTCAAGTGTGTGCGGAAAAAGCGCAAACGAGCCTCTAAAGGCTATAAGAAGAAGAAGGAGGAAGGAGAGAAATAAAAGACAGCAAAAAGCAAAAAAATAAAGAATGCGGACGGAGGAAGGAGACCAACTTGGAGTCCGGCACTTAGGCATAGAATCTTTGTAGACGGGCTGCGTTCCATGGGTTCGGCTCGAGTCGGTTATCCGATGCGTTTCGCAGACGGTACGCTCCGCCGGTCAGGACCTGGTCGATGATGAAGGGACCTTCCCATTTGGGCTTGAGTTTGTCCTTTTTCTTGTCCGGCAGGCGTAGAACTAGTTCGCCAACGTTATAAGCTTTGGCCCGTGCATTTCCTCGCTTTGATATCTTCGAGCTCGCTGTTGATAGAATGCGGAACGAAGCTTTTGCCACGTCGCGCTCCTCCTCCAATGCGTCCAAACTGTCCCGCCGATCGAAGTTCGGCTTCTCTTTCTTCATACATGCGCACGCCGAGGTGAGTCATGAATTATGTCGCAGGCAAGACTGCTCGCACCGCATACACCATAAAAATGGTGTGAATCGGTAGTGCGATTTGGCGTGGTCCGCAGCCCCAGAGTACGGAGTCGAGCTCCTCTACCCAAAGGCGTGTTAGATTCCTTGAGGGACCGCACTAGTCTGGGTTTAATGCCGCTCATGATTAGACCGTTTGCCCGTTCGACTTGGCCGCTGGTTTGAGGGTGATAGACTGAGGTGTAATCGAGCTTGATGCCCATGTTTTTGCACCATGATTTGACCTCATCGGCCGTGAAATTGGTGCCATTGTCAGTGATGATACTGTGGGGGACACCGTAACGGTGCACTACCCCGATATGAAGTCTATCACTGGTCCGGATTCGCCGCTTTAACTGGTTTGGCCTCTATCCATTTGGTGAATTTGTCCACCATGACCAATAGGTATTTTTGCTTGTGGGTTCCTCCCTTGAGGGGTCCAACCATGTCAAGCCCCTGCATCATGAATGGCTAGGTTATGGGTATAGTTTTAAGGGCTGTGGGTGGCATGTGGCTTTGGTTAGCAAAACCTGGCAACCGACGATCGTTGGACTAAGTCCCGCAAGATTCTGCCCGGGCCATCGGCCAATAAAATCCTGTACGGAAGGCCTTGCATACAAGGGCCCGGGCTGCGGCGTGGTGCCCACCCAGTCCGCATGAATTTCAGCCAGAAGGTTTCGCCTTCCTCTTGAAGATACACCTTTGAAGGACTCGGTAGAGCTTTTCTTATAAAGCTCTCCCTCATGGACTTTATAGGCTTTAGAGCGCCGTACTATGCAGCGAGCCTCATTTTGGTCTTCAGGGAGTTCCTGCCTAGTTAGGTAGGCTAGGAATGGTTCTGTCCACGGGGCGATAACCGCCATTATTTCGTGAGCAGAGGGTGTTATCTCGGGGGCGGAGCCTCCGGTTGTGTCAGAGTGTTCGGCGTCAGGCGGTACGGTCGGGTCCGGATTGTTATTGCCGGACTCCCCTTCCCATAGTACGGATGGCTTGAACAGCCGTTCCAAAAAGATATTGGGTGGGACGGCATCGCTTTTGCACCGATGCGTGCCAATATATCCGCCGCCTGGTTGTTATCCCGGGCTATATGATGAAATTCGAGCCCTTCGAACCGTGCTGACATTTTTAGGACCGCATTGTGGTGTGCTGCCATTTTCGGATCCTTGGCGTCAAAGTCTTCGTTTATTTGAGATATTGCGAGGTTTGAATCCCCGCGCACCTCTAGGCGTTGAATGCCCATGGAGACTGCCATCCGGAGGCCATGTAGAAGGGCCTCGTATTCGCCGCGTTGTTGGAGTCCGTATACATTATATGAAGGACGATTGGATCGTGTCCCGGTTGGGGACGCCAGGATGACGCCAGCCCCGTGCCAGCCAACATTTTGGAGTCGTCAAAGTGCATGATCCAATTGGAGTATGCGCCCGTACTTTTTAGGGAGTTCGACTTTCAGTCCATTCGGCCTAGAAGTCGGCCAAAACCTGCGACTTAATAGCTCGTCGTGGCTTATAAGTTATGTCGAATGGAAGGAGCTCTACATTTAGCAATCCGGCCCGTCGTGTCGCGGTTGTTTATAATGTCGTTAAGAGGTACTTCGGAGGCTACCGTTATCGAACACTCTTGAAAGTAGTGTCGCAACTTCCGAGATGCCATGAACACCGCATATGCTATCTTTTGATAGTGTGGGTACCGGGACTTGCATGGAGTTAGGACAGTGGACACATAATAAACCGGTTTTTGAACAGGGAATCGGTGTTCGTCCATTTCTCGTTCGACAATGAGCACCGCGCTGACAACTTGATGTGTTGCGGTGATATATAATAGCATTGGTTCGCCCACGCTACGCGCTGCCAGACCGGGTTTGTTGCCAAAATGGCCTTTATTTCTTCGAAGTCCGCCGTGGCGGCATCCGTCCCACTCAAGTGTTCAAAAGTGAGGAGGCGGTAAAGAGGTAATGCCTTTTCTCCTAAACGGGAGATAAAGCGGCTTAGAGCCGCCACGCACCCCTGGGCCGCTTTTTGTATTTGTTTGAGGTCTTTTGGAATATCCAATTGTGACAGAGCTCGAATCTTGGCTGGGTTTGCTTCAATTCCTCTACGGACACAATGAAGCCCATGAGCTTTCCTACCGAACGCCAAGACGCATTTTTCCGGATTGAGCTTGATGTCATATTTTCAAGATTGTCGAATGTGAGCCTCAAGTCGTCTACTAGAGTTTCGACGTGCTTGGTTTTGACGACCACGTCATCTACATATGCTTCCACCGCTTTTGCCGATCTGGTTGGCGGACATGTCCGAATCATGCGCTGATATGTTGCGCCGGCGCTTTTTGAGCCCAAAGGGCATTGTGTTGAAGCAGAACGGGCCGTATGGAGTGATGAATGCTGTTGCAGCTTTGGTCTGCTCCGCCATTTTGATTTGGTGGTAGCCGAGTACGCTACGAGGAAGCACAATGAGTCGTGGTCCTGCTGTGGCGTCGATGATTTGATCAATTCGCGGAGGGGAAGGGATCCTTTGGGCAAGCCTTATTAAGGTCTTGAAATCAACACATAGGCGCTGGATTTATCCTTCTTTGGTACCATCACCAGGTTCGCTAGCCAGTCCGGATGTTTTATATCTCCGATGAATCCGGCCTCCAAATGTTTGGCTAGCTCCTCTCCCATGGCCTGTCTCTTTGGTTCGAAAAGCGCCAAGAGCCTGTTTGATCGCTTGAATCCTTTTAGGATATTTAGGCTGTGCTTGGCCACCGACGTGGGATTTCGGCATATCCGAAGGGTGCTGTGCAAAGATGTCCCAGCTTTTCTTGGAGACATTCTCGTGGTCTGGCGTCTACATCAGGGTTTAGTTGTGCCCCGATGGAGGCCGTCTTTGCAGGGTCCGTTGGGTGGACTTGGAATTTGACTATTTCATCCGCTGGTTTAAAAGAGGTGGACTTGGATCTCTTATCAAGTATCACATCGTCCCTGTTCACCGTGGAGCGCATCGCGGTGAGTTCCTCGGCCGCTAGGGCTTCAGATAGTGCCTCGAGGGCTAGTGCGGCTGTCTTATTTTCGGTGCGGAGTGCTATGCTCGGATCACTAGCGAGAGTGATGATTCTATTGGGACCGGGCATTTTAAGCTTCATGTACCCATAATGGGGTATAGCTTGAAAAATTGTGAATGCCTCTCGTCCTAGTAAAGCATGATATCCGCTGTTGAACGGGGCCACTTGAAATGTGACCTCCTCGACCCTGTAATTGTCCGAGCGAAATAACACTACATCCAGCGTGATTTTTCCTGTGCAGCATGCTTCCCGGCTGGGGATTATTCCTCTAAAGGTTGTGCTGCTTCGCTCAATGCGGTTCTAGTCTATTTCCATCTTTCGGAGAGTTTCCTCATAGATGAGGTTTAGTCCGCTGCCGCCATCCATGAGTACCTTAGTAAGGTGAAAGCCGTCTACTATCGGGCTGAGAACCAATGCGGCTGGTGCCCGGGCAGTTCGGAATTTAGGTTCGTCACTGGCATTGAAGGTAATAGCCGTGTCACTCCATGGATTCATTGTTGCTACTTGGTAGACTTCGGCGAGGTTGCGGAGTTGTCGTTTTCGCATGTTATTTGATGCGAAAGTCTCAAAGACTGTTAAGACCGCATCGGGTGTTGCTGGGCTGGGATTCTGAAGCTAGAAGCTCTTCGCCACTTTTGGCCACCTGCCGTAGTATCCAACATGCTCAAGGCTATGAGTTGGAGTGGCGCCCTACGTGCTATGAATTTTGCAGGTCTGCTTAGCCAACCCTCCAAAGACGGTTCCGCACTTTTAGGGGTTTTGGTTTTTGGTATTCAACCTGTGTGCTTGATAATGATGCACCCTTTTGTTCCGGACTAGGGATGTATTCGGGGTCAGATTATCCCAAAAGTTACTTTCGGCTTTCCAGCGCTCTCCATCACACAAGATTTCTTTTGTACTATGGTCACCAAGTCAGCAAAGCGTGTAATTTCGCGATGACTTATGGCGTTTAGGATTCCCTTGTCCGTGCAATTATTGCAAAAATTTAGGATTGCGTCCTCCTCTCGGCAGTCCTTTATCCTGTTCATAACCAGGAGGAATCTGGCCCAGTAATGATGTACTGTTTCAGCAGGCTCTTGCCGAATTCGAGAGAGATCGCCAATGTTTGGGTGGGCGGGTGGCACTAAATCCGGAACCCCGTCCAATTTAAGACTCAAGGGCCGAGAAGTTTCCGAGCTCAGAAATTTGGATTTTTGAGTGCAATCCAATGAGTCCGGCCCGCCGCCTGACTTTAGGTTCAGGGCTTGATCGACATCCGTCCCTCCGTAGGAACTGGACATGGGGGATCGGAATCCGGACGTAACTAGTCCTTAAGGTAGAAGAAGAATCGCCGCATTGCTCCTCTATCACAGCAACATGATGGGTAGCTCGGGAGAGTTGATCTCTCTCAGATTGGTTTTAGGCCCGATCCGGTCGTAATCGGTGGCGACTCCCAGGGCGGCGATGCGATCCAAGAGCTCGTTTATGGAGGAGAGCTCGATCGTCTAACTGTTCGGCAAGTTCCGAACTAACATGAAGATTGGTTTCGATGACTCGAGAGGTCATCGTCGGGCGCAGCGTAATCGAACCGGGCGGTCATGAGGAAACCGCCAAGCCGAAGAGTCTGACCAGTGGCCAAGGCTTCTTTGGCGATGGTGTCGTCTTTAAAGACGAGGCGAGGAATCCTACCTAACGGCGACGACACAGAGGAACTCTCAATGAAAGCACCAATGTCGGTTTCAAAACCGGCGGATCTCGGGTAGGGGGTCCCGAACTGTGCGTCTAGGCGGATGGTAACAAGAGACAAGGGACACAATGTTTTTACCCAGGTTCGGGCCCTCTCGATGGAGGTAATACCCTACTCCCCGCTTGATTAATATTGATGATATGGGTAGTACAAGAGTAGATCTACCACAAGATCAAGGAGGCTAAACCCTAGAAGCTAGCCTATGGTCTGATTGTTGTTCTGTCCTACGGACTAAAACCCTCCGGTTTATATAGACACCGGATAGGTTAGGATTACACGTAGTCGGTTACCATGGTAGGAGATCTACATATCCAGACGCCAAGCTTGCCTTCCACGCCAAGGAAAGTCCCATCCGGACACGGAACGAAGTCTTCAGTCTTGTATCTTCATAGTCTTGGAGTCCGGCTGTGATGATAGTCCGGCTATCCGGACACCCCCTAGTCCGGGACTCCCTCACTCCCCATTAACGTTCACAGTCGTGCGACCACTCGTCACCAACTGCATCACCCGAGCTACCCAGTGGGAGTCGAACCCAATCTTGAGCAACACTTCCCGAAGGAAGACCAGTGGACTGTGTCATATGCTTTATGAAAATCAATCTTGAAGAACACCGCGCGAAGGTGCTTGCTCTTGACCTCATGGATGACCTCATGGAGAACGAGGATCCCATCCAGAATATACCTACCTTTTGTAATGGCCGACTGGTTTGGGTGGTGAATCCGGGGAGCGATCAGGGCCGCCCTAGTGGCGTACCCCTTGGCCAGAATCCGAAAGATAACATTAAGGACCGTGATAGGGCGGAACTGCCTGATATCAGCGGCTCCCGACACTTTGGGAATCGGGGAGATGATCCCATAGTTAAGTTGGGACACGTCTAATGTTCCCCTAGAGAACTCACGGAACAGGTCAAGGATAATCTCCTTGACCATCGGCCAAAAAGCCTGGAAGAAACGAACCGGCAGGCCATCAGGGCCCGGCGCCGAGGCCAGGTTCATGGCTTTGATGAAAGACTCCACCTCTGAGGCATCAAAAGGGGCGAGTAGGGCAGATTCTCCTCCAGGGAGATGCGCTGGTCGGCCGACCAGATGTGGTCAGCAAGGGCTACCCCTGTTGGGGAACGTAGTAATTTCAAAAAAATTCCTACGCACACGCAAGATCATGGTGATGCATAGCAACGAGAGGGGAGAGTGTCGTCCACGTACCCTCGTAGACCGTAAGCGGAAGCGTTATGATAACGTGGTTGATGTAGTCGTACGTCTTCACGATCGACCGATCCTAGTACCGAACGTACGACACCTCCGTGATCTGCACATGTTCTGCTCGGTGTCGTCCCATGAACTCATGATCCATTAGAGCTTCGAGGGAGAGTTCCGTCAGCACGACGGTGTGATGACAATGTTGATGAAGCTACCGACGCAGGGCTTCGCCTAAGCACCGCTACAATATGACCGAGGTGGATTATGGTGGAGGGGGGCACCGCACACGGCTAAATATTAATGATCAACTTGTGTGCCTTGGGGTGCCCCCCGCCCCCATATATAAAGTAGCTAGGGAAGGAGGTGACCGGCCAGGAGGAGGGCGCGCCAAGGGGGGAGTCCTACTCCCACCGGGAGTAGGACTCCTCCTTTCCTAGTAGGAGTAGGAGAAGGGGGAAGGAGGCGAGAGGGGGGAAGGAAAGGGGGGCGCCCCCCTCCTTGTCCAATTCGGACAAGAGGGGAGGGCGCACGGCCCTGCCTTGGCCGCCTCTCCTCTTCTCCACTAAGGCCCAATAGGCCCATTACACTCCCCGGGGGGTTCCGGTAACCCCCCGGTACTCCGGTATATGTCTGAACTTGCCCGGAACACTTCCAAAGTCCAAACATAGTCATACAATATATTTATATTTATTTCTCGACCATTTCGAGACTCATCGTCATGTCCGTGATCATATCCGGGACTCCGAACTACTTTCGGTACATCAAAACACATAAACTCATAATACAGATCGTCACCGAACGTTAAGCGTGCGGACCCTACGGGTTCGAGAACTATGTAGACATGACCGGGACACGTCTCCGGTCAATAACCAGTAGCGGAACTTGGATGCTCATATTGGATCCTACATATTCTACGAAGATCTTTATCGGTCAAACCGCATAACAACATACATTGTTCCCTTTGTCATCGATATGTTTACTTGCCCGAGATTCAATCGTCGGTATGTCAATACCTAGCTCAATCTCGTTACCGGCAAGTCTCTTTACTCGTTCCGTAATGCATCATCCCGCAACTAACTCATTAGTCACATTTCTTGCAAGGCTTATAGTGATGTGCACTACCGAGAGGGCCCAGAGATACCTCTCCGACAATCGGAGTGACAAATCCTAATCTTGATCTATGCCAACTCAACAAGTACCATCGGAGACACCTGTAGAGCACCTTTATAATCACCCAGTTACGTTGTGACGTTTGGTAGCACCCAAAGTGTTCCTATGGTAATCGGGAGTTGCATAATCTCATAGTCATAGGAACATGTATAAGTCATGAAGAAAGCAATAGTAGTAAACTAAAACGATCAAGTGCTAAGCTAACGAAATGGGTCAAATCAATCACATCATTCTCCCAATGATGTGATCCCATTTATCAAATGACAACTCATGTCTATGGTTAGGAAACCTTAACCATCTTTGATCAACGAGCTAGTCTAGTAGAGGCATACTAGTGACACTATGTTTGTCTATGTATTCACACATGTATTATGTTTCCGGTTAATACAATTCTAGCATGAATAATAAACATTTATCATGAAATAAGGAAATAAATAATTACTTTATTATTGCCTCTAGGGCATATTTCCTTCAGTCTCCCACTTGCACTAGTGTCAATAATCTAGATTACACAGTAATGATTCTAACACCCATGGATTCTTGGTGCTGATCATGTTTTGCTCGTGAGAGAGGCTTAGTCAATGGGTCTGCAACATTCAGATCCGTATGTATCTTGCAAATCTCTATGTCTCCCACCTGGACTTGGCCACAGATGGAATTGAAGCGTCTCTTGATGTGCTTGGTTCTCTTGTGAAATCTAGATTCCTTTGCCAAGGCAATTGCACCAAAGATTGTCACAAAAGATTTTAATTGGACCCGATGCACTAGGTATGACACCTAGATCGGATATGAACTCCTTCATCCAGACTCCTTCATTTGCTGCTTCCGAAGCAGCGATGTACTCCGCTTCACACGTAGATCCCGCCACGACGCTTTGTTTAGAACTACACCAACTGATAGCTGCACCGTTCAATATAAACACGTATCCGGTCTGTGATTTAGAATCGTCCGGATCAGTGTTAAAGCTTGCAACGACGTAACCATTTACGACGAGCTCTTTGTCACCTCCATAAACGAGAAACATATCCTTAGTCCTTTTCAGGTATTTCAAGATGTTCTTGGCCGCTGTCCAGTGATCCACTCCTGGATTACTTTGGTACCTCCCTGCCAAACTAATAGCAAGGCACACATGAGGTCTGGTACACAGCATTGCATACATGATAGAGCCTATGGCTGAAGCATAGGGAACATTTTTCATTTTCTCTCTATCTTCTGCAGTGGTCAGGCATTGAGTCTGACTCAACTTCACACCTTGTAACACAGGCAAGAACCCTTTATTTGCTTGATCCATTTTGAAATTTTTCAAAACTTTATCAAGGTATGTGCTTTGTCAAAGTCCAATTAAGCGTCTTGATCCATCTCTATAGATCTTGATGCCCAATATATAAGCAGCTTCACCGAGGTCTTTCATTGAAAAACTCTTATTCAAGTATTCTTTTATGCTATCCAGAAATTCTATATCATTTCCAATCAATAATATGTCATCTACATATAGTATTAGAAATGCTACAGAGCTCCCACTCACTTTCTTGTAAATACAGGCTTCTCCAAAAGTCTGTATAAAACCATATGCTTTGATCACACTATCAAAACGTTTATTCCAACTCCGAGAGGCTTGCACCAGTCCATAAATGGATCGCTGGAGCTTGCACACTTTGTTAGCACGTTTTGGATCGACAAAACCTTCTGGTTGCATCATATACAACTCTTCTTCCAGAAATCCATTCAGGAATGCAGTTTTGACATCCATTTGCAAAATTTCATAATCAAAATGCAGCAATTGCTAACATAATTCGGACAGACTTAAGCATCGCTACGGGTGAGAGAGTCTCATCGTAGTCAACTCCTTGAACTTGTCGAAAACCTTTCACAACAAGTCGAGCTTTGTAGACAGTAACATTACCATCAGCGTCAGTTTTTTTCTTGAAGATCCATTTATTCTCGATGGCTTGCCGATCATCGGGCAAGTCAACCAAAGTCCACACTTTGTTCTCATACATGGATCCCATCTCAGATTTCATGGCCTCAAGCCATTTTGCGGAATCTGGGCTCATCATCGCTTCCTCATAGTTCGTAGGTTCACCATGGTCAAGTAACATGACCTCTAGAATAGGATTACCATACCACTCTGGTGCGGATATTATTCTGGTTAACCTACGAGGTTCGGTAGTAACTTGATCTAAAGTTTCTTGATCAATATCATTAGCTTCCTCACTAATTGGTGTACGTGTTACAGAAACCGGTTTCTGTGATGAACTACTTTCCAATAATGGAGCAGGTACAGTTACCTCATCAAGTTCTACTTTCCTCCCACTCACTTCTTTTGAGAGAAACTCCTTCTCTAGAAAGGATTCATTTTTAGCAATGAATGTCTTGCCTTCGGATCTGTGATAGAAGGTGTACCCAACAGTCTCCTTTGGGTATCCTATGAAGACACATTTCTCCGATTTGGGTTCGAGCTTATCAGGTTGAAGCTTTTTCACATAAGCATCACAGCCCCAAACTTTATGAAACGACAACTTTGGTTTCTTGCCAAACCACAGTTCATAAGGCGTCATCTCAACGGATTTAGATGGTGCCCTATTTAACGTGAATGCAGCCGTCTCTAAAGCATAACCCCAAAATGATAGCGGTAAATCAGTAAGATACATCATAGATCGCACCATATCTAATAAAGTGCGGTTACGATGTTCGGACACACCATTACGTTGTGGTGTTCCGGGCGGCGTGAGTTGTGAAACTATTCGACATTGTTTGAACTGAAGACCAAACTCGTAACTCAAATATTCTCCTCCACGATCAAATCGTAGAAACTTTATTTTCTTGTTACGATGATTTTATACTTCACTCTGAAATTCTTTGAACTTTTCAAATGTTTCAGACTTATGTTTCATTAAGTAGATATACCCATATCTGCTCAAATCATTTGTGAAGGTGAGAAAATAACGATACTCGCCGCGAGCCTCAATATTCATTGGACCAAATACATCAGTATGTATGATTTCCAACAAATCTGTTGCTCGCCCCATTGTTTCGGAGAACGGCGTTTTAGTCATCTTGCCCATGAGGCATGGTTCCCAAGTACCAAGTGATTCATAATCGTATGGATTTTCTTCATGCGCTTTACACCAATATGACCGAAACGACAGTGCCACAAATAAGTTGCACTATCATTATCAACTCTGCATCTTTTGGCTTCAACATTATGAATATGTGTATCACTACAATCGAGATTCAACAAAAATAGACCACTCTTCAAGGGTGCATGACCATAAAAGATATTACTCATATAAATAGAACAACCATTATTCTCAGATTTAAATGAATAACCGTCTCGCATCAAACAAGATCCATATATGATGTTCATGCTTAACGTTGGCACCAAATAACAATTATTCAGGTCTAAAACTAACCCCGAAGGTAGATGTAGAGGTAGCGTGCCGACTGCGATCACATCGACTTTGGAACCATTTCCCACGCGCATCGTCACCTCGTCCTTAGCCAATCTTCGCTTAATCCTAGTCCCTGTTTCGAGTTGTAGATGTTAGCAACAGAACTAGTATCAAATACCAAGGTGCTACTGCGAGCTTTACTAAGGTACACATCAATAACATGTATATCACATATACCTTTGTTCACCTTGCCATCCTTCTTATCCGCCAAATAGTTGGGGCAGTTCCGCTTCCAGTGACCAGTCCCTTTGCAGTAGAAGCACTCAGTCTTAGGCTTAGGTCCAGACTTGGGTTTCTTCTCCTGAGCAGCAACTTGTTTGCCGTTCTTCTTGAAGTTCCCCTTCTTCTTCCCTTTACCCTTTTTCTTGAAACTGGTGGTCTTGTTGACCATGAACACTTGATGCTCCTTCTTGATTTCTGTCCACAACCTTTAGCATCACGAAGAGCTCGGGAATTGTATTTTCCATCCCTTGCATATTATAGTTCACCACGAAGCTCTTGTAGCTTGGTGGCAGTGATTGAAGAATTCTGTCAATGACACTATCATCAGGAAGATTAACTCCCAGTTGAATCAAGTGATTATTATACCCAGACATTTTGAGTATATGTTCACTAACAGAACTATTCTCCTCTATTTTGTAGCTATAGAACTTATTGGAGACTTCATATCTCTCAATCCGGGCATTTGCTTGAAATATTAAATTCAACTCCTAAAACATCTCATATGCTCCATGACGTTCAAAACGTCGTTGAAGTCCCGGTTCTAAGCCATAAAGCATGGCACACTAAACTATCGAGTAGTCATCAGCGTTGCTGTTTCGCCAGACGCTCACAACGTCCGGCTGTTCTCTTATGGTCTTGCACCTAGCGGTGTTTCCAGGACGTAATTCTTCTGTGCAGCAATGAGGATAATCCTCAAGTTACGGACCCAGTCCGTGTAATTGCTACCATCGTCTTTCAACTTAGCTTTCTCAAGGAACGCATTAAAATTCAACGGAACAACGGCACGGGCCATCTATCTACAACAACATAGACAAGCAAAATACTATCAGGTACTAAGTTCATGTTAAATTAAAGTTTAATTAATCAAATTACTTAAGAACTCCCACTTAGACAGACACCCCTCTAATCATCTAAGTGATACGTGATCCAAATCAACTAAACCAGTTCCGACCATCACGTGAAATGGAGTAGTTTTCAATGGTGAACATCACTCTGTTGATCATATCTACTATATGATTCACGCTCGACCTTTCGGTCTCAGTGTTCCGAGGCCATATCTGCATATGCTAGGCTCGTCAAGTTTAACCCGAGTATTTATGCGTGTGCAAAACTGGCTTGCACCTGTTGTATATGAACGTAGAGCTTATCACATCCGATCATCACGTGGTGTCTCGGCACGACGAACTTTGGCAACGGTGCGTACTTAGGAAGAACACTTATACCTTGAAATTTAGTGAGAGATCATCTTATAATGCTACCGTCAATCAAAGCAAAATAAGATGCATAAAAGATAAACATCACACGCAATCAATATAAGTGATATGATATGGTCATCATCATCTCGTGCCTTTGATCCCCATCTCCAAAACACCGTTATGATCACCATCGTCACCGGCGCGATGATACGTCCATTTGCATCATGCTTTTATATCGATATTTATTGCATTGTGGATTGTTATTACACATTATGTCACAATACTTATGACTATTCTCTCTTATTTTACAAGGTTTACATGAAGAGGGAGAATGCCGGCAGCTGGGATTCTGGGCTGGAAAAGGAGAAAATATTGGAGACCTATTCAGGACAGCTCTAAAAGTCCTGAAACTCCACGAAAGTCATTTTGGGAATTAATAAAAAATATCGAACGGAAGAAATACCTGAGGGGGGCCACCCACCATCCACGAGGGTGGGGGCGCGCCCTATCCCCCTGGGCGCGCCCCCATGCCTCGTGGGCCACCTGGCAGCCTTCTGGTGCCCATCTTCTGCTATATGAAGTCTTTTACCCTGAAAAAAATCATAAGCAAGCTTTAGGGACGAAACTCCGTCACGAGGCGGAACCAATCTAGGGCTCCGGCGGAGCTGTTTTGCCGGGGAAACTTCCCTCCGGGAGGGGGAAATCATCACCATCGTCATCACCAACGATCCTCTCATCGGGAGGGGGTCAATCTCCATCAACATCTTCACCAGCACCATCTCCTCTCAAACCCTAGTTCATCTCTTTGTATCCAATCTTTGTACCAAAACCTCAGATTGGTACATGTGGATTGCTAGTAGTGTTCATTACTCCTTGTAGTTGATGCTAGTTGGTTTATTTGTTCGAAGATCATATGTTCAGATCCTTAATGCATATTAATACCCCTCTGATCATGAACATGAATATGCTTTATGAGTAGTTACGTTTGTTCCCGAGGACATGGGAGAAGTCTTGCTATTAGTAGTCATGTGAATTTGGTATTCGTTCGATGTTTTGATGAGATGTATGTTGTCTTTCCTCTAGTGGTGTTATGTGAACGTCGCCTACATGACACTTCACCATTGTTTGGGCCTAGAGGAAGGCATTGAGAAGTAATAAGTAGATGATGGGTTGCTAGAGTGACAGAAGCTTAAACCCTAGTTTATGCGTTGCTTCGTAAGGGGCTGATTTGGATCCACTTGTTTCATGCTATGGTTAGGTTTACCTTAATACTTCTTTTGTAGTTGCGGATGCTTGCAATAGGGGTTAATCATAAGTGGGATGCTTGTCCAAGAAAGGGCAGTATCCAAGCACCGGTCCACCCACATATCAAATTATCAAAGTAACAAACGCGAATCATATGAGCGTGATGAAAACTAGCTTGACGATAATTCACATGTGTCCTCGGGAGCGCTTTTCTCATTATAAGAACTTGTCCAGGCTTGTCCTTTGCTACAAAAAGGATTGGGCCACCTTTCTGCACTTTATTTACTTTCATTGCTTGTTAGCCGTTACAAATTATCTTATCACAAAACTATCTGTTACCTATAATTTCAGTGCTTGTAGAGAATACCTTACTGAAAACTGCTTGTCATTTCCTTCTCCTCCTCATTGGGTTCGACACTCTTACTTATCGAAAGGACTACGATAGATCCCCTACACTTGGGGGTCATCAAGACTCTTCTCTGGTGCCGTTGTCGGGGAGTGAAGCGCCTTTGGTAAGTGGAACTTGGTAAGGAAACATTTATATAGTATGCTGAAATTTACTGCCACTTGTTACTATGGAACATAATCCCTTGAGGGGCTTGTTCGGGGTATCTTCACCCTGACCAGTAGAGCAAAGAGTTGCTCCTCAACCTACGGAACCTACTGAAAATGTTTACTTTGAAATTCCTTCGGGTATGGTGGAGAAACTGCTAGCTAATCCCTTTGCAGGAGATGGAACATTGCATCCCGATTTACACCTAATCTATGTGGATGAAGTTTGTGGATTATTTAAGCTTGCAGGTATGCCCGATGATGTTATTAAGAAGAAGGTCTTCCCTTTATCTTTGAAGGGAGATGCATTGACATGGTATAGGCTATGTGATGATATGGGATCATGGGACTATAAACAATTGAAATTGGAATTCCACCAGAAGTTTTATCCTATGCATCTTGTTCATCATGATCGCAATTATATATATAATTTTTGGCCTCGCGAAGGAGAAAGTATCGCTCAAGCTTGGGGGAGGCTTAAGTCAATGTTATATTCATGCCCCAATCATGAGCTCTCAAGAGAAATGATTATTCAAAAAATTTATGCTCGACTTTCTCTCAACAATCGCTCCATGCTCGATACTTCTTGTGCTGGGTCTTTTATGATGAAGACTATTGAATTCAAATGGGATTTATTGGAGAGAATTAAATGCAACTCTGAATATTGGGATTCCGATGATGGTAAGGAGTCAGGCATGACACGTAAGTTTGATTGTGTTAAATCTTTTATGGACACTGATGCTTTTTGTGGATTTATCACTAAATATGGACTTGACTCTGAGATAGTAGCTTGTTTCTGTGAATCATTTGCTACTCATATTGATCTCCCTAAGGAGAAGTGGTTTAAATATAATCCTCCCACTGAAGTAAAAGTAGTTGCACCTATTACAGGTGAAGAAAAGACTATCACTTATAATGATCCTATTGTTCCTTCCACTTATATTGAGAAACCACCTTTCCCGGTTAGAATAAAGGATCATGCCAAAGCTTCAACTGTGGTTCGTAAGAGTAATACTAGAACATATACACCACGTGAGCAAATTAAAGTTGAACCTAGTATTGCTATGGTTAAAGATCTCTTGGCTGATAATATTGATGGGCATGTTATTTATTTCTGTGATGCAGCTGCTAGAATTGCTAGACCCGATGCTAAGAAACATAGACCCGTTGTGGGCATGCCTGTTATTTCTATAAAAATAGGAGATCATTGTTATCATGGCTGATGTGATATGGGTGCTAGTGCTAGTGCAATACCTCATTCTTTATATGAAGAAATTATGCATGACATTGCACATGCTGAGATAGAAGATATTTATGTTACAATTAAGCTTGCCAATAGAGATACTATTTCACCAATTGGGATTGTTAGAGATGTTGAAGTCTTGTGTGGGAAAGTTAAATATCCTGCTGATTTTCTTGTTCTTGGTTCCCCACAAGATGACTTTTGTCCCATTATATTTGGTAGACCCTTCTTGAATACTGTTAATGCTAAGATTGATTGCGAAAAGGATGTTGTTATGATTGGCTTAGGGGATATGTCTCATGAGTTTAATTTTGCTAAATTTCATAGACAACCTCATGATAAAGAATTGCCTAGTAAGGATGAAATTATTGGTCTTGCTTCTATTGCTGTGCCTCCTACTGATCCTTTAGAACAATATTTATTAGACCATCAAAATGATATGTTTATGAACGAAAGAAGGGAAATAGATGAAGTATTCTTTAAACAGGTACCTATTTTGAAACACAACTTGCCTGTTGAAATCCTAGGGGATCCTCCACCACCCAAGGGTGATCCCGTGTTTGAGCTTAAACCATTACCTGATACTCTTAAATATGCTTATCTTGATGAAAAGAAGACATATCCTGTTATTATTAGTGCTAACCTTTCAGAGCAGGAAGAGGAAAGATTATTGAAAACTCTGAAGAAGCACCGTGCTGCTATTGGATATACTCTTGATGATCTTAAGGGAATTAGTCCCATTCTATGCCAACACAAAATAAAATTGGAAGAAGACGCCAAACCAGTTATTGATCACGAAACGACGATTAAATCCTAAGATGAAAGAAGTGGTAAGAAAGAAAATACTAAAGCTCCTAGAGGCAGGTATAATTTACCCCGTTGCTGATAGTCAGTGGGTAAGTCCTGTCCATTGTGTCCCTAAGAAGGGAGGTATTACTGTCGTTCCTAATGATCAAGATGAATTGATCCCGCAAAGAATTATAAAAGGTTATAGGATGGTAATTGATTTCCGCAAATTAAATAAAGCTACTAAAAAAAATCATTACCCTTTACCTTTTATTGATCAAATGCTAGAAAGACTATCCAAACATACACATTTTTTCTTTCTAGATGGTTACTCTGGTTTCTCTCAAATACCTGTGTCAGCAGAGGATCAAGAAAAGACCACTTTTACTTGCCCTTTCGGTACTTTTGCTTATAGACGTATGCCTTTTGGTTTATGTAATGCACCTGCTACCTTTCAAAGATGAATGATGGCTATATTCTCTGACTTTTGTGAAAAGATTTGTGAGGTATTCATGGATGATTTCTCCGTTTATGGATCCCCTTTTGATGATTCCTTGAGCAACCTTGAACGAGTTTTGCAGAGATGCGAAGATACTAGTCTTGTTTTGAAATGGGAGAAGTGCCACTTTATGGTTAATGAAGGCATTGTCTTGGGGCATAAAATTTCTGAAAGAGGTATTAAAGTTGATAAAGCTAAAGTTGATGCTATTGAAAAGATGCCGTGTCCCAATGACACTAAGGGTATAAGAAGTTTCCTTGGTCATGCCGGTTTTTATAGGATGTTCATTAAGGACTTCTACAAAATTTCTAGGCCTCTGACTAATCTATTACAAAAATATATTCCTTTTGTCTTCGATCATGATTGTGCAGAAGCATTTGAAACACTTAAGAAGCTTTGATTTCTGCACCTATTGTTCAGCCACCTGATTGGAATTTACCCTTTGAAATTATGTGTGATGCTAGTGATTATGCTATAGGTGTTGTTCTAGGACAAAGAGTTGATAAGAAACTAAATGTTATTCAATATGCTAGTAGAACTCTAGACACTGCCCAGAGAAATTATGCTACTACTGAAAAAGAATTCTTAGCAGTTGTATTTGCATGTGATAAGTTTGGACCTTATATTGTTGATTCTAAAGTAACTATTCACACTGATCATGCTGCTATTAAATATCTTATGGAAAAGAAAGATGCTAAACCTAGACTTATTAGATGGGTTCTCTTGCTACAAGAATTTGATTTGCATATTATTGATAGAAAGGGAGCTGAGAACCTATTGCAGAACAACTTGTCTAGGTTAGAGAATGTTCTTGATGACCCACTACCTATTGATGATAGCTTTCCTGATGAACAATTAGCTGTTATAAATGCTTCTCGTACTGCTCCATGGTATGCTGATTATGCTAATTACATTGTTGCTAAATTTATACCACCTAGTTTCACATACCAGCAAAAGAAAAAGTTCTTCTATGATTTAATACATTACTCCTGGGATGACCCACACCTTTATAAAGAAGGAGTAGATGGTGCTATTAGACGTTGTGTACCTGAGCATGAACAGGAACAGATCCTACGCAAGTGTCACTCCGAGGCATATGGAGGACACCGCGCTGGAGATAGAACTGCACATAAGGTTTTGCAATCCAGTTTTTATTGGCCTACTCTCTTCAAAGATGCCCGTAAGTTTGTCTTGTCTTGTGATGAATGTCAAAGAATTGGTAATATTAGTAGACGTCAAGAAATGCCTATGAATTATTCTCTTGTTATTGAACCATTTGATGTTTGGGGCTTTGATTATATGGGTCCGTTTCCTGCCTCTAATGGGTATACACATATTTTAGTTGATGTTGATTATGTTACTAAGTGGGTAGAAGCTATTCCAACTAGTTGTGCTGATCATAGCACTTCTATTAAGATGCTTAAAGAAGTTATTTTTCCGAGGTTTGGAGTCCCTAGATACTTGATGACTGATGGTGGTTCGCATTTTATTCATGGTTCTTTTCGTAAAATGCTTGCTAAGTATGATGTTAATCATAGAATTGCATCTCCATATCACCCACAGTCTAGTGGTCAAGTAGAATTGAGTAATAGAGAGCTTAAATTAATTTTGCAAAAAACTGTTAATAGATCTAGAAAGAATTGGTCCAAGAAACTTGATGATGCATTATGGGCTTATAGAACTGCATATAAAAATCATGTGGGTATGTCTCCATATAAAATGGTCTATGGAAAGGCATGTCACTTACCTCTTGAACTTGAACATAAGGCATATTGGGCCATTAAAGAGCTCAATTATGATTTCAAACTTGCCGGTGAGAAGAGGTTATTTGACATTAGCTCACTTGATGAATGGAGAATCCAAGCCTATGAGAATGCCAAGCTGTTTAATGAAAAAGTTAAAAGATGGCATGACAAAAGGATACAAAAGCTGAGTTTAATGTAGGTGATTATGTGTTGCTATACAACTCTTGTTTAAGATTTTTTGCAGGAAAACTTCTCTCTAAATGGGAAGGCCCTTACGTTATCGAGGAGGTCTATCGTTCCGGTGCCATAAAAATCAACAACTTTGAAGGCACAAATCCGAAGGTGGTGAACGGTCAAAGAATCAAACATTATATCTCGGGTAATCCTATAAATGTTGAAACTAATATTATTGAAACCGTAACCCCTTAGGAATATATAAGGGACACTTTCCAGAACGTTTCAGACTCTGAAAAGGAATAGGTATGTGGTACGGTAAGTAAACCGACTCCAAAAAAGTTCTAATAGCAATTTTTCTTCGTTTTGGAATATTTAAGAAAATAGGAAAATAAGAAGTAGTCCGGGAAGGACACGAGGCATCCACGAGGGTGGAGGGCGCGCCCTACCCCCCTGGGCGCGCCCCCTTTCCTCGTGAGCACCTCGTGTGCTCTCCGGACTCCGTTTTCTTGCACGTTACTTCTTTCGGTCAGTAAAAAAATCATTATTTAATCTCCCGAAGGTTTTGACCACCATATCACGCAATAATCCTCAGTTTTTGTTTCGAGTTGATCCTGTCGCAGATCTAGAGCACCATGACGGCTTCAAGCGCCCGCAAGGACAAGTTTTTCGAGAGGGTTGTCAACCCCTACCTCGCGGAGGTGCTGCATCACCCTCAAACCATTGAGATGCGTGAGGGGGTGCTGCCCATCCGCGATGTGGAGGGACCAAGGAGTACCGGAAGTGTGGAGACAAAGCTCGAAACAATGGAACAACAAGTTTTCAAGTGCCAAGGGATGGTGGAACACGGACTCAACGCCAACCAGATGATGATCACGGAGTTCACGAACAACCACAAGCTGGACGCCAAGAACATTGGGGAGACCATCTTCAAGCTTCATGAGAAAATCGAGCACCTCCAAGCCCAGATCTATGACCTGCAAAACCAAAACTGTGAGTATGAATATAGATTCAAGAGGATGAGTTTGGCTGCAGATTTGAGGATCCCGGAGACTCGATCATCCTTCTATGTTGGTGAGCCTATGCCTTGGAAGACGGACGACAAGCCTACATCATCAACAACTCCATCATCACCACCTCCGAGGAACTAATCACATGGGTATGGGCACTCCCGTTGGAAACTGCCAAGCTTGGGGGAGTTGCCCTAGTATCGTATCACCATCACACTCCTATCTTTACCCTTTTTCTTAGTTCGATCCTTTTGGTAATATCTTGATCTAATAGAATAAAGTTTTGGTGTGAATTAGTTTTGAGTTTTGCTTTATGATCCCTCTATGTAATCGAGCCCATGAGCTATATATAATAAAGATTAGTGTTGAGTCAAGGGCTTTGCTATCTTGTTTTGATCTTGAGAAAAAAAGAGTAAAAATAAATAAAAGAGATCATATTGATATTATGGAAAGTAATGACTTCACATATAAAGAGTACGATGATTAAAAGTCATTGAGAGTTGGCAAACGTAGTTTTGGTCATCGTTGCAATTAATAGGAAGTAATAAAGAAAGAGAGGTTCTCACATATAAATACACTATCTTGGACATCTTTTGTGATTGTGAGCACTCATTAAAGTATGACATGCTAAAGAGTTGATGTTGGACAAGGAAGACAACGTAATGGGTTATGTTTTCTCACATCTTAGTTAAAGTATATTGTCATGGATCATCCAACATGTTGAGCTTGCCTTTCCCCCTCATGCTAGCCAAATTCCTTGCACCAAGTAGATATACTACTTGTGCTTCCAAATATCCTTAAACCCAGTTTTGCCATGAGAGTCCACCATATCTACCTATGGATTGAGTGAGATCGTTCAAGTAAGTTGGCATGTTGCATGCACTAAAAATTGCTCTCTAAATATGTATGACTTATTAGTGTGGAGAAAATAAGCTTTATACAATCTTGTGACATGGAAGTAATAAAAGCGACGGACTACATAATAAAGGTTCATATCACAAGTGGCAATATAAAGTGACGTTCTTTTGCATTAATATTTCGTGCATCCAACCAAAAAGCACATGACAACCTCTGCTTCCCTCTGCGAAGGGCCTATCTTTTACATTATGCAAGAGTCAAGGTGATCTTCACCTTTCGTGTTGGAAAGATCCTGATATATATATCCAATTGGATGTAAGTTAGCATGAACTATTATTGTTGACATTACCCTTGAGGTAAAAGGTTGGGAGGCAACGCTATAAGCCCCTATCTTTCTCTGTGTCTGGTTAAAACTCCATAACCATAAGTATTGCGTGATTGTTAGCAATTGTGAAAGAATAAATGATAGTTAAGTATGTGGACTTGCTGAAAAGCTCTTATATTGACTCTTTCCGATGTTATGATAAATGCAATTGCTTCAATGAATGAGATCATAGTTTGTTGGTTCTCAATGAAGTTTTCGATTCATACTTGACATTGTGAATAGATTGTTACTTGAGCATAAGAAATCATAGGACAAAATATATGTATGTTGCTATTATAAGAATGATCATGATGCCCTCATGTCCGTATTTTATTTTTATCGACACCTCTATCTATAAACATGTGGACATATTTTTCGATATCGGCTTCCGCTTGAGGACAAGCGAGGTCTAAGCTTGGGGGAGTTGATACGTCCATTTTGCATCATTCTTTTATATCGATATTTATTGCATTGTGGACTGTTATTACACGTTATGTCACAATACTTATGGCTATTCTCTCTTATTTTACAAGGCTTACATGAAGAGGGAGAATGCCGGCAGCTGGGATTCTGGGCTGGAAAAAGAGCAAATATTGGAGACCTATTCTGCACAGCTCCAAAAGTCCTGAAACTCCACGAAAGTCATTTTGGCAAGTAATAAAAAATATTGATCGGAAGAAATACCCAAGGGGGCCCACCCACCATCCACGAAGGTGGGGGCCGCGCCCTACCCCCCTGGGCGTGCCCTGATACGTCTCCAACGTAAATTTTTGCTATTATATTACCCGTTTTGGATGTTTATGGGCTTTACTTTACACTTTTATATCATTTTTGGAACTAACCTACTAACCGAAGGCCCAACCTGAATTGCTGTTTTTTGCCTATTTCAGTGTTTCGAAGAAAAGGAATATCAAACGGAGTCCAAACGGAATGAAACCTTCAGGAGCATGATTTTTGGAACAAACGTGATCCAGAGGACTTGGAGTGGAAGTCAAGAAACAAGGGAGGCGGCCACGAGGGTGCCCGGCGCGCCCCCTACAGGTGGGCGCGCACCCCACCCTCGTGGGCCCATCGGGCGTCCACCGACCTACTTATTCCTCTTACGTATACCCACGTACCCCGAAAACATCAGAAGCGACCACGAAAAACTATTTCCACCGCCGTAACCTTCTGTATCCGCGAGATCCCATCTTGGAGCCTTCGCCGGCGCTCTTCCGGAGGGGGAATCGATCACGGAGGGCCTCTACATCATCTCCAAGGCCTATCCAATGAGTTGTGAGTAGTTTACCATAGACCTTCGGGTCCATAGTTATTAGCTAGATGGCTTCTTCTCTCTCTTTGAATCTCAATACAAAGTTCTCCTTGATCTTCTTGGGGATCTATTCGATGTAACTCTTTTTGCGGTGTGTTTGTCGAGATCCGATGAATTGTGGGTTTATGATCAAGTTTATCTATGAGAAATATTTGAATCTCCTCTGAATTCTTTTATGTGTGGTTAAGTTATCTTTGCAAGTCTCTTTGAATTATCAGTTTGGTTTGGCCTACTAGATTGATCTTTCTTGCAATGGGAGAAGTGATTAGCTTTGGGTTCAATCTTGCGGTGTCCTTTCCCAGTGACAGCAAGTGCAGCAAGGCACGTATTGTATTGTTGCCATCGAGGATAAAACGATTGGGTTTATATCATATTGCATGATTTTATCCCTATATATCATGTCATCTTTCTTAATGTGTTACTCTGTTCTTTATGAACTTAATACACTAGATGCATGCTGGATAGCGGTCGATGTGTGGAGTAATAGTAGTAGATGCAGGCAGCAGTCGGTCTACTTTTCATGGACATGATGCCTATATACATGATCATGCCTAGATAATCTCATAATTATTCGCTTTTCTATCAATTGCTCGACAGTAATTTGTTCACCCACCGTAATACTTATGCTATCTTGAGAGAAGCCACTAGTGAAACCTATGGCCCCCGGGTCTATCTCTTATCATATAAGCTTTCAATCTACTTTTATTTGCATCTTTACTTTTCCAATCTATATTATAAAATACCAAAAATATATTTATCTTATCGTATTATTTCTATCATATCTCACTTTCGCAAGTGGCCTTGAAGGGATTGACAACCCCTTTGTTGCGTTGGTTGCGAGTTCTTGTTTGTTTGTGTAGGTGCGTGGGACTTTTTAGGAGCCTCCTACTGGATTGATACCTTGGTTCTCAAAAACTGAAGGAAATACTTACGCTACTATTGTTGCATCACCCTTTCCTCTTCAAGGAAAACCAACGCAAGCTCAAGACGTAGCAAGAAGGATTTTTGGCGCCGTTGCCGGGGAGGTCTTCTCTCAAGTTAAGACACACCAAGTACCCATCACAAACTCATCTCCCTCGCACTTACATTATTTGCCATTTGCCTCTCGTTTTCCTCTCCCCCACTTCACCCTTGCCGTTTTATTCGCCCTCTCTATCCCAATCTCCACTCTCTTTTTCGCTTGTCCTTTTGTTTGCTCGTCGTCATGGCTAGTCCCTTATCCGCTCGTATGTCTCCCGAGTTTGACGTTCTTCACTTCAAGCAAAGGCAAGGAGAAAACTTAAAAGATGCTTGGTATAGGATGATGGAATCTTATCGTAATTGCACCCTAGAGGTGAATTTTAGAATTCTACTTTGCAATTTTTATGTTGGGCTAAAAATGTCCCATAGACAACTCTAGGATTGCATTGCCAAAGGAAATTTTATTAAATTAATCCCAGTATTGCGCATGAAATTATAGAGGGAATAGTGGGAACACTACCTCAAAAAGGGGGTCCACATCCTACCAAAGAAGAAACACAAGTGTTTGAAAAGATTTGCGAAGTTACAAAAATCCTACAAAAGTCTCTTGAGCCTCTCAAGAGTGTTAGCGGAAATCTTCACTGCATGAATATGTTGATTACTATTTGCAATAAGTGGTTGGAATATTTAGATCTAAAAATTTCCAAGTATGAAGGGAAACATAAAGAACCTCCCGGATTCGAGCTTGACTCTGCTAAAAAACTGAAAATCAAATATGACACTACTTAGATCTATCCTCGCTTTTACGCCTAGCTAGGGGCGTTAAACGATAGCGCTAGTTGGGAGGCAACCCAATTTTATTTTTGTTTTTGTTTTTGCTTCTGTTTAGTAATAAATTTTGCATCTACCTTCTGTTTAGATGTGTTTTCATGTTTTAATTAGTGTTTGTGCCAAGTAGAACCTATAGGATAACCTATGGTGATAGTTAATTTGATTCTGCTGAAAAACAGAAACTTTACGTGCACGAAAATAATTTTAGTAATTTACAGAAATGTTCTTTTGCGTTGATTCTTTTTGCTGTAGATCAATAGACAAATTTCCCAGGACTTCCTATTTTGGTAGGTGTTTTAAAGTTCCATAAGTATTTGAGAGTTACAGATTGCTACAGACTGTTCTGTTTTTGACAGATTCTGTTTTTCGTGTGTTGTTTGCTTATTTTGATGCATCTATGGCTAGTATGTAGGGGTATGAACCATAGAGAAGTTGAAATACAGTAGGTTTAACACCAATATAAATAAATAATGAGTTCATTACAGTACCTTATGTGGTGGTTTTTCTTTCTTGCACTAACGGAGCTTATGAGATTTCCTGTTGAGTTTTGTGTTGTGAAGTTTTCAAGTTTTGGGTAAAGATTTGATGGACTATGGAATAAGGAGTGGCAAGGGCCTAAGCTTGGGGATTCCCATGGCACCCCAAGATATTCAAGGATAAACAAAAGGCTAAGCTTGGGGATGCCCCGGGAGGCATCCCCTCTTTCGTCTTCGTCTATCGGTAACTTTACTTGGAGCTATATTTTTATTCGCCACATGATATGTGTTTTGCTTGGAGCGTCTTGTATGATATTAGTCTTTGCTTTTCAGTTTTACACAATATTCCTTGCTGTACACACCTTTTGGGAGAAACCCATTTGATTGGAATTTATTAGAATACTCTATGTGCTTCACTTATATCTTTTGAGCTAGATAGTTTTTGCTCTAGTGCTTCACTTAAATCTTTTAGAGCACGACGGTGGCTTAATTTTGAAGAAATTGTTATTCTCTCATGCTTCACTTATATTATTTTGAGAGTCTTTTAGAACAGCATGGTATTTGCTATGGTTATAAAATTGGTCCTAGAATGATGGGCATCCAAGTTGGGTATAATAAAAACTGTCATAGGAAGAGAATTGGATGCTATGATCAATTTGATACTTGATAATTGTTTTGAGATATGTAGGTAGTGATATTAGAGTCATGCTAGTTGGGTGATTATGAATTTAAAGAATGCTTGTGTTGAAGTTGGCAAGTCCCGTAGCATGCACGTACGGTAAAATTTGTGTAACAAATTTGAAACATGAGGTGTTCTTAGATTGTGCATCCTTATGAGTGGCGGTCGGGGACGAGCAATGGTCTTTTCCTACCAATCTATCCCCCTAGGATCATGCGCGTAGTCCTTGGTTTTTGATGACTTGTAGATTTTTGCAATAAGTATATGAGTTCTTTTTGACTATTGTTGAGTCCATGGATTATACGCACTCTCACCCTTCTAGAATTGCTAGCCTCTTCGGTACCGTGCATTGCCCTTGCTCAACTTGAGAGTTGGTGCAAACTTCGCTGGTGCATCCAAACCCCGTGATACGATATGCTCTATCACACATAAACCTCCTTATATCTTCCTCAAAACAGCTACCATACCTACCTATTATGGCATTTCCATGGCCATCCCGAGATATATTGCCATGCAACTTTCCACCGTTCCGTTCATCATCATGACACGCATCATCATTGTCATATTGCCTTGCATGATCATGTAGTTGACATTGTATTTGTGGCAAAGCCACCATGCATAATTTTTTCATACATGTCATTCTTGATTCATCCCGGTACACCGCCGGAGGCATTCATATAGAGTCATATCTTGTTCTAGTTTTGAGTTGTAATTCATGAGTTGTAAATAAATAGAAGTGTGATGATCATCATTATTAGAGCATTGTCCCCAAATAAAAAAAGAAAGGCCAAAGAAAAAAAAGAAAGGACCAAAGAAAAAAAAGAAAAATAAATAAAGAGGGGGCAATGTTACTATCTTTTTTCCACACTTTTGCTTCAAAGTAGCACCATGTTCTTCATATAGAGAGTCTCATATGTTGTCACTTTCATATACTAGTGGGAATTTTTCATTATAGAACTTGGCTTGTATATTCCTACGATGGGCTTCCTCAAATGCCCTAGGTCTTCGTGAGCAAGCAAGTTGGATGCACACCCACTAGTTTCTTTTGTTGAGATTTCATACATTTATAGCTCTAGTGCATCCGTTGCATGGCAATCCATACACCTCATGGTGACATCAATTGATGGGCATCTCCATAACCCGTTGATTATCCTCGTGAATGTGAGACTTTCTCCTTTTTGTCTTCTCCACACAATCCCCATCATCATATTCTATTCCACCCATAGTGCTATGTCTATGGCTCACGCTCCTGTATTACGTGAAAGTTGAAAAGGTTTGAGATTATTTAAGTACGAAACAATTGCTTGGCTTGTCATCGGGGGTGTGCAAGATGGGAGCATTTTTGTGTGACTAAAATGAAGCATAGCCTAACTATATGATTTTATAGGGATGAACTTTCTTTAGCCATGTTATTTTGAGAAGACATGATTGCTTTGATTAGTGTGCTTGAAGTATTAATATTTCTTATGTCAATATGAACTTTTATTTTGAATCATTTGGATCTGAACATTCATGCCACAATAAAGAAAATTACATTGAGAATTATGCTAGGTAGCATTCCACATCAAAAATTCTGTTTTTATGATTTACCTACTCGAGGACGAACATGAATTAAGCTTGGGGATGCTTGATACGTATCCAACGTATCTATAATTTTTGATTGTTCCATGCTATTATATTAGCCGTTTTGGATGTTTATGGGCTTTGCTTTACACTTATATATCATTTTTGGGACTAACCTACTAACCGGAGGCCCAGCCCGAATTGCTATTTTTTTGCCTATTTTAGTGTTTCAAAGAAAAGGAATATCAAACGGAGTCCAAATGGAATGAAACCTTCGGGAGCGTGATTTTTGGAACAAACGTGATCCACAGGACTTGGAGTGGAAGTCAAGAAACAAGGGAGGCGGCCACGAGGGTGCCCGGCGCGCCCCCTACACGTGGGTGCGCCCCCACCCTCGTGGGCCCCTCGGACGTCCACCGACCTACTTCTTCCTCCTACATATACCCACGTACCCCGAAAACATCAGAAGCGACCATGAAAAACTATTTCCACCGTCGTAACCTTCTATATCCGCGAGATCCCATCTTGGAGCCTTCACCGGTGCTCCGCCGGAGGGGGAATCGATCACGGAGGGCCTCTACATCATCTCCAAGGCCTCTCCGATGAGTTGTGAGTAGTTTACCACAGACCTTCGGGTCCATAGTTATTAGCTAGATGGATTCTTCTCTATATTTGAATCTCAATACAAAGTTCTGCTTGATCTTCTTGGAGATCTATTCGATGTAACTCTTTTTGCGGTGTGTTTGTCGAGATCCGATGAATTGTGGGTTTATGATCAAGTTTATCTATGAGAAATATTTGAATCTCCTCTGAATTCTATTATGTGTGATTAAGTTATCTTTGCAAGTCTCTTCGAATTATCAGTTTGGTTTGGCCTCCTAGATTGATCTTTCTTGCAATGGGAGAAGTGCTTAGTGTCGGTGTCAAAAACAACGGATCTCGGGTAGGGGGTCCCGAACTGTGCGTCTAGGCGGATGGTAACAGGAGACAAGGGACACGATGTTTTTGCCCAGGTTCGGGCCCTCTCGATGGAGGTAATACCCTACTCCTGCTTGATTAATATTGATGATATGGGTAGTACAAGAGTAGATCTACCACGAGATCAGAGAGGCTAAAACCTAGAAGCTAGCCTATGGTATGATTGTTGTTCCGTCCTACGGACTAAAACCCTTCGGTTTATATAGACACCGAATAGGGTTAGGGTTACACAGAGTTGGTTACAATGGTAGGAAATCTACATATCCGTATCGCCAAGCTTGCCTTCCACGCCAAGGAAAGTCCTATCCGGACACGGGACGGAGTCTTCAATCTTGTATCTTCATAGTCCAGGAGTCCGCCAAAGATGATAGTTCGCTATCCGGACACCCCTAGTCCAGGACTCCTCAAGAGCCCTCTGAACCAGGCTTCAATGACGACGAGTCCGCGCGCACATTGTCTTCGGCATTGCAAGGCGGGTTCCTCCTCCGAATACTTCATAGAAGGTTTTGAACACAAGGATAGTGTCCGGCTCTGCAAAACAAGTTCCACATACCACCGTAGAGAGAATAATTTTTGCACAGATCCGCTGACGTATTTCGCGGTGTGACATCACACCACGGCCAAGCCTTTATTCGAATCGTTTTTTTACTGTCCCACCTCAGCGCGTTTAGCGAGACGGTTTCCTTGGCACGTCTTATCAAAGCGTAGATCGTGCCCCCTTATTCCGGGATTCTCATCAATACGGACGTGGGTAACCCAATCGTGCCATTGATTGCGGTGCTTGGGAGGCAAATGAGTTTTACCAGGCTGGTGGGGGACGCATAACTTCGTCCGTCCATATAAGGGGATAAGGATCCACCTTTCTCACCTACGCCATCTTCCTCCCTTGGTCATCCATTTCCGCGCACTTCGAGCTCCAGCGCCCAAGTCCGCGCATCCCTCCTCGACCTTCTCCAGCCATGTCCGGAGCGGGAGGCAGGTGGATGGTCTCCTCCGTCACGGAGGGCCACATAAAAAGACTGCGGAAGGCCGGATACTTGTCCGGCGACGTCGCACATCGGCTGCCCGACGAAGGGCAGCTCATCCCCACCCCTGAGCCCCATGAGCGGGTCGTATTCCTTGCCCACTTCCTCCGCGGACTGGGTTTTCCACTTCACCCATTCGTCCGGGGGCTCATGTTCTACTACGGCCTAGATTTCCACGATCTGGCCCCGAATTTTATCCTCAACATCTCGGCGTTCATCGTCATGTGCGAGGCCTTCCTCTGCATCCAGCCCCACTTCGGCTTATGGCTGAAGACCTTCAATGTCAAGCCGAAGGTTGTGGGCGGCCGCCGAGCGGAGTGTGGAGGCACCATGGTCGGCAAGATCGCCAACGTCTTATGGCTCGATTGCTCCTTTGTGGAGACCATGAAGGGGTGGCAATCGGGGTGGTTCTACATCGCCGCGTGACCCTAAATGGGCGGCGGCCCCCGAATTTCGGTCTGGTATTCCCACGCGGCTCACTTCTTGGAAGGTGACTGGTCTGGCGTGGGGTAATTCGGAAGAGCTGACCGGACTCCAAACCTGCATGCGAACCTTGGTGAACAAAAATCTCAGGCTCGTCAATGTAGTCCAGGTTATGCTCATCCGCCGGATCCTCCCATGCCAACAACGGGCCTTCAAATTGTGGGAGTTCGATCCGGCACAGCATCCAACCCTGAAGAGGCTCTTCGACACCACGTACGAAGATGCCTGGAAGGTGCTGTTCAAGGGCGCCGAGGCTCCCTCATCCGCTACGGAAGATCGCGGATTCAGCTCGCAGCGTCAAGCTACCGAGGTAAGCTATTTTGCCCTTCACTTTTCATAGTTTGACTCTATGCGGGATCTAAACTCCCTTGCCTTTGACAGGACTGGCGGAGCACGTTCGGGCAGGTCAACTGTCCGGCTCCTTTGCCAGAAGACCCAGTAGACGCCTGCTTGGCGGGGCTGCTGGCTCCGGCGCCTTACGTGGTGCCAGAGAAGAAGGCCAAGAAGAAGACCACGGGGACTCGAAGGAGTGCCCGGCGCCAGGTGTCGTCGGACTCATCGTCGGACTCATCGTCCGACGACTCGGAGGCGGACTCCTCCCGTGAAAACGAGGAGGAGGAAAAAGAAGCGTCTCCCCCAGCGGGGGGAGAGAAGAAAAGAAAGGCCGCACCAACTGGGGAGGCCGGAGGGTCCAAGAAGGGAAGAACCCTTCCTCCGGACGTCTCCACCAACGCCAACGACAGCGAGGAGGAGTGGCCCTCGAGGGCCAAGCCCCTGGCGAGATCGTAAGTGTACGGATACCCATGGCTTTTTTATTCATTGCATAGTGTTCTCTAATGCCGAACAATCATGCAGTCCGCCCAAGGACGAGCTCGCCGCTTCGTCAAGCGGGTCCCTGAATACGTCCGAAGTGGAGAGCACTTCTCTTCCGGCCGCCTCCTTGCCTCGCGCCGCCGACGACGTCGAGGTGGGGCCCCAAGGGGGGCCTGGTCAAGAGGAGGTGGCGCAGGAGGCGTCACAAGGCAGCCTCCCGGACTCCAGGTGCGAGGGGAGCGAGACCCCCAGGGGCATTAAGCCCGACCCTTGTCCGGACTCCATACCGGAACCTTCAGCGGTTCCGAAGTCCGGCAAGCAGCCCCTTCGTAAGAAGGGTAAGACGCCGGTGTCCTCCGTCCAACCGGAGGCATCAGATAGCTTACTGGAGGCGCTTAACAGCGCCTCCATCGAGGAGGAGCACCGCACTGTTATGAGTGTGGTGATCCAGAAAGTTCAATCCGCCAAGAGCGGGCTGATCGAGCCTGCAACAGCCTTCTAACAGGCTGTGAGGTAAGTTTTCAATATATGTAAGAAGATTACCGCATAGACAGTAGCCCCTGATCCTTAGTTCGGTGTTCGGAGAGAAAAGACGGACTGAGGATCTAAAAAGATATACGCAGGAGTCTAACATAATTATGTCAATATGGGAATGCAGGCTGCCCTGCCGACCTCTGCCAAGACCGATCATGGAGGTCAATGCATTGAAGGAGAGCCTCGAGCGGTCCGAGAACGAGCTCGGCCAAGCCAAGAAGCAGCTCGAGGACAAGGAAGGTAAGTAATACCTTATGGAATTGTTAAAAATGTGGTTGCAAAAGATAAATGGAATAACATGGGTACTGCAGGGGCCACGAACGAGGTGGCGACCCTGAAGGAAGCGGTGACCGCGGCCGAAAACAAAGCGGCCATGGCGCACTGAGCCGAGAAGGGGAGGCGCAGCTGGGCGGAGGTACGCCAAGAGCTCTGTGCTCGTGAAAAAACACGAGGGTTTGGAGCGTGACTCGAATACCCGAGAGTCCGAGCTTGCCTCGGCTCTTGAGAGTGCCAAGGCCGCTAAGGCCGAAGCCCGAAAAGCCCTCCAGGAGATTGAGGCGATGAGGAAGATAGCGGCGGGTAAGGCATTCTTTATGCAAAGCAAGAATGTAAAAGTCAATTATCTGTTACTTACCCGAATCCGGAGCTCTCCAGGAGCCTTCGCAGATCTGCCCCGCAGTGTATCCGATGCCGCCGCTTTCTACCGAGCCAAAGAGGGGAGCTCGACGGAGAAGGTGTTTTGGTCTCAGTATGCTGAGGCCGAACACCCGGTGCCCTTGAGCGACCAACTGAAGCAATTGGTCGAGCTCCACAAGGTTGCCGAACAGGCCATGAAGGGCCTTATAGCTCGGCTGTGGCCAAATGAGGCCATGCCTGGGAGCTACTTCGGGCTAGTGCAGCGGCTGGTGGACGTCTGTCCATGGATCAAAGTCATCAAGCGCTCCGTCTGTATTGAAGGTGCCCACAGGGCCCTTGCCCGTGCCAAGGTACACTGGGGCAACCTGGACGCGGAGAAGCTGGTGAGGGACAGGCCACCACCGGGCAAGGAACATCGCAAGCCCGAGAAGTATTATGAGGGCGTCCTGAAGGGTGCCCGTCTTATAGCGGGTGAATGCTCCAAAGATGTAATATTTGAGTAGACTCGCATTTGTTATCCTGTACGCTGAAAACTTGTTCATATGCGTTAAGCAACACTTTTGAATTTAAAATATTACCTTCTGTGCGGCCGTTTATCAAATTTGAGAGATGGCGAGTCGTTGGCTTCAGCCCCCGTGCCACGGGTGCTGGGGTGTTCGGGATAAACTTGAGCGCTCTTGTTCCCATTCTTGGGTCCTTCGAGGGAGGCGCTCAATGCAACGAACCAGACAACCGGACTATAATGCTTGAACACTCTCACTTAGCCATAGAATTCTATAATTTTAAATTTCGGCGAAGCCCCTAGTATTCGGGAGGCCGAGTTCGGGGCGCTATCCATGCCTTGGCCGGACAATGCCGATTCCTTGCTCTAAGCGGCATAAGTCTTTAGGGACTCGAAGAAACCTCTCGAACAGCGACCGGCTCTCGCCTTATCATGACGGTCAGTTTTAGCTTTCTCCACTGAGGTGCTCAACCCAGCTCAACCGGGGCACAATCGCAGTGGTTCTCCCAGCGCTACCTTAGCCGATATAACGGAACGTAATTTACCAAAACACGGGAGCCGGGAAAACCCAACTATTGACCCAAGACATGATTTGGAGCCGATGCATATAATGCTATAAGTTCGGGGTGCCGCACTTGTGAAAGTGTTCGGACTTTTCACACCATGATTTTGGGGTACATAAGCCCCTGGTGTGGTGGCCGTACCAAATTGTACGGTTGCGCAATGTCATAGATGAACATATACAATGGGAAAGAATGCAATATTAGGCAAGAGCTATATATTATTATTCAAAAGAAACCGCAAATAAAAGCAGAACGATACAAATTTGGCGATAAGCAAGGTACGGGACTTTTGACATGTCCCCCTTCCAGGGGTAAGTTTGCGGTGTGGTATGTAAAACAGGTGTCACTAGTAGAAAAAGGGTCAAACGTGAAGCACATTAGTGCCGGTTTGTATTAGAGCCGGCACAAATGTATACATTAGTGCCGGTTCCAACGGCTAGCCTTTAGCACCGGTTCATGGCTAACCTTTAGCACCGGTTCATACCACGAACCGGTACTAATGAGGGTGGTGGCAGGATGTTGTCAGTCTGGGCCCCTCCAAAGATTTTAGTACCGGTTCGTGCCACGAACCGTACTATAGGTCCTCCTGCATATAAACCCTTCGTCCAACTCGCTCTGTTCTTCCCCCTTTCCCCTCTCCTCTCCTCTCTGTTCTTCCTCTTCTCCCCTCGAGCTCATCACACATTTTTCCCAAAATTTGTCAAGATTTGAAGGCCCCATCCATTCAAGTGATCACAAAGGTTAGCAACTTTGTCCTTTCATCTCTCATTGCTAGATTAGCTCTTGCATTGGTTTATATAGTTATTAATTTGCGAGTTTAGTAATTTGGGAGGAAATATATATATGTGCTAGTATTTGATTTATATGCAATTTGAGGTCAAAATAACACTTAGTTTGCATATGTAGGTGTGGTTTACTTAGTGCCTTCTAAATCTCTGTCAGAACCACCGTCCGATCGCCCGCACCGTCCGTCGCCCGGCACCACCTTGTGGTGAGCCTCTTGTTCATGAAATTTTATATAAAAATTGATGTTTGTGTGATTTGGATATATAGTTACTCGTATAATAATTATCTTACCCAGACGTTGTTTGTTATACATAGTGCCATGGTTTTGATATCCGCCCCGTCGGCCCTCGTCCTTGTTATGATTCGGATGTGGTATATTCTCTTTTAAAACTATTTGTTGCATTTCATGTTTATGACAAATTATGCCCATCATGTTGACATAGATATTTTTATCTAGGAGGTATGTGAACCGGAAATTCCAACCGACCCTATTGTCGAGAGGTTAAATTTAGTTGAAAGAGAAAACGAGTACTTGAAAGAAAAATTGAAAAGAATTGAGGGGGAGAAGATGGAATTGGAGTTGCATGTTGCCCGATGTAAATGCGATGATCACAAGATCAAGATGGAGAAAATGCGCTTGAAGATTAGAAAGATTAGAAAATATGCCATCGATAGTGAGACTTGGTATCATTATGCTGTTGGATCAATTTTACCTTAGTTGCGATCTTGATCGCATTTGTTGTTGCATTTAAATGCTTTAGCTAGAGAGTTATTTGTTTGTTGCATTTAAGTGTTGTATGAACTTTATGTATGAACTTGTATTAATTTGGTCTATTCGATTGTTGTGTAATGAAGATGAGCCGGCAATGGATGTCACGATGACCGATGCTCTCCCGCTTTGTTGAGGGCGTGCATACTTTTCTCGCTTATGGCCGAGGCAAACAAGCGGGCGGATGGTTTTATGCCTTTTCCATGTGCTGGCTGTAAGAATGGTCACAATTACTCTACGCCAAGAACCATTCACGTCCACTGTTTGAGTCCGGTTTCATGCCCCACTATAATGTTTGGACCAAGCACGGAGAAAGAGGGGTTATGATGGAAGACAATGAAGAAGAAGAGGACGACGACAGCTATCCCGGCCATGGGTTCCCTGAATACGATGATACAACAATGGGGGAAGAAGCTGAGCCGTGTAATGCGGAAGAAGCTGGGCCGGCAATGCGGGAAGAAGCTGAAGAAGAGGCATCGGATCAGCCCGTTGATGATCTAGGTCGGGCCATTGCCGATGCAAAGAGAAACTGCGCAAGTGATTTGGAGAAGAAGAAGTTGCGGCGCATGTTAGAGGATCACAAAAAATTGTTGTACCCGAATTGCGTAGGTGACAAGAAAAAGCTGGGCACCACACTGGAATTGCTGCAATGGAAGGCAGAGAATGGTGTATCTGACACGGGATTAGGAAAGGTTCTGGTCATGATAAAGGATATGCTTCCAAAGGACAACGAATTGCCCGAGAGTACGTCTGAAGCAAAGAAGGCTGTCTGCCCTCTAGGGTTAGAGGTGCAGAAGATACATGCATGCCCTAATGATTGCATCCTCTACCGCGGTGAGTACGAGGATTTGAACAGCTTGCCGGTATGTGGTGCATTGCGCTATAAGATCAGCTGCGATGAGCATGGTGATGTCGAGGGCGAGCGCCCCAGGAAGAAGATTCCTGCCAAGGTGATGTGGTATTCTCCTATAATACCACGGTTGAAACGTTTGTTCCAAAACAAAGAGCATGCCAAGGCGGTGCGATGGCACGTAGAAGACCGTAAGAAAGCCGGAAAGTTGAGAGTACCCGCTGACGGGTCGCAGTGGAGAAAAATCGAAAGAAAGTATGGGAAGGAGTTTGCAGATGACGCAAGGAGCGTATGGTTTGGTCTAAGCGCAGATGGCATTAATCCTTTTGGGGAGCAGAGCAGCAACCATAGCACTGGCACGTGACTCTATGTTTGTATAACCTTCCTCCTTGGTTGTGCATGAAGCGGAAGTTCATTATGATGCGGTGCTCATCCAAGGCCCTAAGCAACCCGGCAGCGACATTGGCGTGTACCTAAGGCCATTAGTTGAAGAACTCTTACAACCGTGGAATGGAACAGGTGTACGTCGTGGGATGAGCACATGGGGAAGAATTTGACCTAAAGGCGTTGCTGTTCGTGACCATCAATGATTGGCCTGCTCTCAAGAACCTTTCGTGACGGACAAACAAGGGATACCGCGGATGCACGCACTTGTTTGGATGATACCGACATTATATATTTGAATAGTTGTATGAAGAATGTGGACTGGGACATCGCCGATTTCTTCCGAGCAGGGCATCCCGTAAGAAAGAAAGGCAAGCATTTCAAAGGTGAGGCGGATCACCGGACAAAGCCTCGCCACCGCATCGGTGCTGATGTACATGATATGGTCAAGGATTTGAAGGTGATATTTGGAAAGGGTCTGGCGGACAACCTGTTCCAAAGGACGCCGACGGACGCGCACCCATGTGGAAGAAGAAATCTATATTTTGGGACCTGCCATATTGGAAAGACCTAGAGGTCCGCTCCATAATCGACGTGATGCACGTGACGAAGAATCTTTGCGTGACCCTGCTTGGCTTCTTGGGCGTGTATGGGAAGACAAAAGATACACACGAGGCACGGAGGACCAGCAACGTATGCACGGAGAAGACGGCAAACAACAGGGACATGCAAGCTACACTCAAACCAAAGAAGAGAAGGAAAACTTCATTGAATGCCCGCTTTCAAGATTAAGGTACCGTCGGCTTCTCGTCGAATATAAAGGGAATAATAAACATGGCAGAAAAAAGTTCCAGAACCTAAAGTCTCATGAATGCCACGTGATTATGACGCAATCGCTTCCGGTTGCATTGAGGGGCTTCTACCGAAAACGCTCGATTAGCCATTGTGAAGCTATGTGCATTTCTCAATGCAATCTCTCGGAAGGTAATCGCTCCAGAAATCATACCAAGGTTCTGAGAATGATTTGGTGCAATGTCTTGTCGATTCGAGTTGGTTGAATTCCCACCATCCTTCTTCAACATCATGACACACGCCCTAGTTCACCTATCTTGAAGAGATTAACGTTTTGGGTCCTGTATTTCTACACAATATGTTCCCTTTGAGAGGTTCATGGGAGTCTTAAAGAAATATGTTCATAACCGTGCTAGGCGAGAAGGAAGCATCTCCAAGGGCCATCAAAATGAGGAGGTCATTGAGTTTTGTATTGACTTTATTCCTGACCTTAAGCCGATTGGTGTTCTGAATCGCGGCATAAGGCAGATCGGATGGAAAAGGCACGCTAGGAGGAACAAATAATATGTATGGACGGACATTCTCTCACCGAAGCACACTACACGCTTCTCTGAATTCCGCCTTGGTGGCTCCGTATATGGATGAACACAAGAATTTGCTACGCTCCAAACACCCGGAGCGGTCTCGATGACCGGATTACACGTGAACAAACCAGGAGTTTCGCCAGCTGGTTGCGCATACACGCACCATGCATGACACCTCTATTGAAGATGACCTGTACTTGTTGTCCCAGTTACCATGTTCGAATATAATGACTTTCAAAGGGTACGAGATAAATGGTAATGCATTTTACACGATCGCCCAAGATAAGAAGAGCACCAACCAAAACAGTGGTGTCCGCTTTGATGCATAAACCAAGACGGGAAAGGAAACATATTATGGTTATATACAGGACATATGGGAACTTGACTATCGACGTGGTTTAAAGGTCCCTTTGTTTCGGTGCAAATGGGTCAATATGACACGAGGCGGGTAACGGAAGACCCGCAGATGCGGAATGACAACGGTGAATCTCAACAATCTTATGCGATGCATTTAACCATTCGTCCCTAGCCAATGATGTGGCACAGGTTTTCTATGTGAAGGACATGTCTACCAAGCCAAGAAAAAGAAAAGATAAGGAAGCGAATGCATCGTACGATGAGCTAAAGCGGCACATAGTTCTTCTCGGGAAGAGAAACATCGTGGGAGTGGATGACAAGACAGACAAGTCAGAAGATTATGAAAAGTTTGATGAAATTTCTCCATTCACAAGTGAATATTGACCCGAGCATCCCGTTAAATGATGAAGATTTTCCATGGTTACGGTAGCGCAAAGGGACACACGCGAAGAAAAAGTTTCACACCCAAAGATCTGGGATGTGATCGGCTTCACTATCATCACTTTCTTACATGTTTCACACCCGGAGGGGAATCTCTGTAATAGTTAGGGTAGTTATGTGTTTTGGCATTTGAATCATGAAGAAATTTTATGTGCAAACAAATTCTTTCATGCCTTTACTGATTTTTAAAGTTAATTTATTCACAAACTAGTGATTCAAACTAATTTCAAATAATTCAAAATTTAAACTATTCAAATTTGAAAACTTCGGGCACTAACAGAAAGTTTGTAATTTTTTGTACCTAAAGCAAAAATATTCACAAAGAAACTCTAAATACACAAAAAAACAACACAAAAATAAAAAAAGCAAAAAAAATAGCCCGCCTACTAGGCCGTAGCGGCCTGCATACGACTAGAAACCCAACCTGTTGTTGGGCCAGGATGCAGGCCCGCAAAGGCCAAGTGGGCCCACAGGGCAGCAAAGAACACGTAGGCCCAGTGCGGTCGCCCCTCGGCTAGCGAGGTGGGACTAAACTTGCCGCACCGCACCTGCCCCAGCGCACCCCTTTAGTACCGGGTGGTGGCACAAACCGGTACTAAAGGCTGCCACCACCCGGTACTAAAGGGGGTCGCTTCCCGCTGCTTGGGCTGGCCAAAACAGACCTTTAGTACCGGTTGGTGGCTCCAACCGGTACTAAAGGTACCTTCTATATATACAACACTTCGAAAAATTTCATTCTCCCTCTGTTTCTTCCTCTGTTTCCTCATTGAACCGCCGCTTCGATCGATCAACGCCGTCACCGACCCGTCGCCGTCGCCGCCCGTCCCGTCGCTGCCCCGTCGCCGTCGCCGCCCGTCGTCGCCGTCGCCGCCCGTCCCGTCGCCGCCCTCGTCTCCGTCGCCGCCTGCCCCGTCCCGTCGCGCCCGTCCTGCGTTGCCGCCCCAGCATCACGCCTGACCCGTCGCTGCCCCGGCCGTCGCCTCGCCGTCGCCGTCGCCCGCTGTGAGCTCTCCCCTCTAACCCCTCTCCCTCGCCTTGGCCACCATGGGCGCCGCCCTCCCCGAGCCCATACACACACACACAAGCATGATGAACACACACACACATACACGTATATATGTATGAATGCATGTATATATTAGTATATACGTATTTTGTATGTTTAATTAGTTTAGATTTTTAGATTATTGTTTTTTCACTAGTATATATGTATGAATGCATGTTAGATGGATATAATTAGTATTTAATTAGTATGGAATTTTTTTATATAATGTTGTTTTTCTGTTTTTTAATGGATGTATAGAAATTGTTTTTTCTGTTTTTAGTGTTAGATGCTTAATTAGTATGAAATAGTATATAGATTTTTGAAATAGTAGAAATGTTAGAAATTTTAGTTATCAAAATCCAATCATTAAAAAATTATTATTTTTGCGGGCATATAGCTAGTATTTGTTCTCGACGATGCCCGCCCGCATCCTCGCCGTCGACCGTCATGACGACGCCCAGCCGCCCATGTCCGGACTGGCTCCGCTGGCTGGCACCGGGAGGTGCTGCTCGGAGGGGCGCGCCGCTTGATGAGGAACCCGGCCCCGGGTCCCGTCGTCGACCCTGATCTCGTTTGGTGGCGTTCGCGTGGGCCAGTTTCAGTGCGGAGGGACCCGGCCCCGCCGGAGGAGGTACGTCGCCGTGTCAGGGAGGAGGACGAGCACGTCCATCGCTACATGGTTGCGTTAGAGGGCGGCAGGTTCTCCAATACTGGCGATATCTTCGAGGATCTCACTTCAGCTATGATCCTGTGAGGGTTCCTTCTCTTTGGGTGTCCACCGCCCATGACGTAGGAATCGCGAGTGTCCTAGATTCTTCGTAGTATTCGATCTTTAATTAGCTAGCTGATGTACTATTCAATATTATATATTATTCGAGACAATGTATTAGATTGTATCTATTATTCTAGACGAAGTATTCGAGATTATATCTATTATTCGAGACGATGTAATTTGAATACTAAATTGTTTTATATTTCTTTTGAATTAGTTAAATAAAAGCTATGGCGCATAACAATACCGACAGAGAGGGAGAACAGACCATGTTCGATATGATACGCGGGCCGATGATAATCAGAATGAAGAAGATTATGACGGCTCGAATTTCTAAACAACACGGAGAGGGTGATATGATATTCGATCGCTGACGACCGAATTGATGAAGTCATGAACTACGATTATGACGATGACGAAGAACATGTTGATCCTGAAACAACAAAGACCGGCGAGGTATATATATTTATATAAGCAGGTTTCGGTGATCATCACATGTTTTAAATGACTTGAAGATATATTAACGAATCGATCTTTGTTCTTTCAGCCATCCGAATCGAGCAAATCTTCGTGCAAAAGGACTAAACGAGGCCCGAACAAAAAGTTGAAGGAGGGCGTAAAGTACAATATCGAGGCGATCAGGACCTAATGGTGAACCATTAGTGCCTAAGAAGATTGCGGACAAGTTCATTCGTCGGTTGGAGTTCTTGTGAAGGACCAACTCGATCTCCCTTCAAGAATGGAGAGAGCCAGCAAAAGACAAAGGACAAAAAGGCAAAGAGGACGCTGCTCCACGTCCAGATGTTACTTTTGTCGACAAAAATCAAAAAGATCTGCTTTGGGATACTCTCATGGAACATTTCACCCTACCAGATCATTTCACAGAAGCAGATGTGCAGAAAGTCAAGGACGCTGCTCTTAGGAAGATGGCGGTTGCATTCAAGAACCACAAGAATCGTGAATGGAACAAGTACGTCAAGGGAGGAAGGAAGACTCAAAGATTCGAGGGAACACTAGAGAACCAACGTGCTCATTGGGACGATTTCGTGAAATTCAAGGATTCAGAATTAGCTAAGGAACGGCCGAGAATAAACAAGAAGAATGCCGAAAAAAAGGATAAGTTCCATAAGCTGGGGCCATGTGGCTATGCGGTGGCAATGCCTAAGTGGGATAAGTCTGAGAAAGAGATGGAGGATGCAAAGCCACTCCGGTTACTAAGAGCTGGCCCCAGTGGTCGGGACTTGGTTCTATGCGCATGGGGGAGTTGGACCCAAGGCGAGGCAATGTTTCGACGAGGGCAAGTCTGAAGGGAGCCGACGATGCGATACTTGTTGCAATAGAAGAGGCACGATCGGGGGTGTTCCAGCCCAACAGAGACAACGACGAGCTTACGCGTGCCCTTGGAAATCCTGAACACCCGGGAAGAACACGAGGCAAGGGCGCTTTTCCGTGGTATGAGGGGTTTTCAGACTGGAACACCAACTACAGAACCCGTGCAAGAAAGAAGATTGCGGAGGAGAAGAAGAGGAAGATGGAGGAGGAGCAGAGGAAGCGGGACTATGAACGCCTTCAAGGCCTAGAAGCAAGTCAAGCGGAATTGGCCGCTAAATTCCAGTGGCAGCAGGAGCAGATCGACTCACTTAGCCAGCAAAGGGGGTCTCAGCAGCTGCAGCAGCTAGCGGATGATCCAGCATTGGATAGCACCGCCCCATCCATGCAGAGAAGCAGTGTGGGTTCCGCCCCGGACGACGCAATGCTGGGTAGATATCCCATGGATGACATCACGGAGAACACTAGCTGCGAGCTACACGTCAAAATGAAGAACATATCCATGAAGGTGGCGGATGTCGTTGCTTTTCCAGTTACCCCCAAAGCAACCTACCATTGCATCCCGATTCCAGAGGGCTATGCTCGTGTCATGGTTGACGAGGTGGTGCAGCCATATTCGGGCTAGAGCTTGACATTCACGGAGGTGAGGACGGCGCTTTCTCGGAGACGCCAACCATCGTATCATCCTATGGAAAAGGATTGCATCATCTTCAAGGCCACCGACACCGCGTCATCCGACTCCTCGTCAAGTCCGCCACTGAGTCAGCCGTCTCCGCCTCCTGCAAGTCCACCAAGTCCGGCAAAGTGTCGTGCCACTCCTCCTCCAAGTCCGCAAAGTGTCGAGCCACTCCTCCTCCTCCAAGTCCGCCACAGCCAGACGTCCACTCCTCCTCCAAGTCCGCACAACCTCAGGCCACTCCTCCTCCAAGTCCAAAGCACAGCTTCAGCGGCCACTCCTCCTCGTCCAACTCAGCCCGTCGGCCGGGCGTCTCCGCCGCCTCGGCAATCGCAGAAGAGACACCCCTGCAGCTATGGTGCGAGCGGCACGAGTCGAGGTAGTACAGGAAGTACAGCGGAGGCAAGCGATATAAATATGGTCCAAGCCTCACGCCTCTTCCGCAGAGGTCTTATGACAGGTCCGAGGAGGAAATCGCAGCCATATCGAAGTCCGAGGTGGAAGCCCATTTTGCAATCAAACCGCCACCGCCGCCAAGGGAGAAAGTGCACGAGGAAGCGATTGACCACTTCATTCAGTATGGCTCAACCACCAGCTCCCAAGCCTGTTGACATAGACTATGAGCGCCACATCAGGAAGTTAAATCGAGCACGCCCACGTAAGGAGGCGACCTCGGGATCGAGCAAACAAGAAGCAGCTGTCAAAAATGAGGGAAAACCATTCCCAATTTGGGAGAACAGCGGCGTAATCGATCCCTCGCTTGTTGTGCCAACAACACGTGATGACGCGCTACCAATATTATTGTGGGCAAACAGTTTACGTTCCCGAGGTGGGCAATGTGGTAATAACGGAGGACCATATAATGCAGGCTGAAGTTCTCAAAATCACTGTTGGACAACTCCTCGAGATCGAGCCCATGCCTGTGCTTAGAGAGGATGATATAAAACGGAAATATGTCCGGGGCCAACATTTGGTCCATCCAGACAAGGTCAAGAACCTCCCAACGAGAATGTATGAATTGCATAAATGGTACACGAACATTACCAAGATTTCCGATCGATTGTCCCTCATGGTGAATGTCAAGGAGGAGCATTACTTCCATGAGAAAGTTGTGTCCGTTGAGTATTCTGAACTGTTTCAGATATATAATCAAGACGCACTCGACAAATCTATCGTCAGTTGCTATTGTCTGTAAGTGATTTCTTTCTGTAATTTAAGTCTCAAGCTAGCTGATCTTGATCCTTTTGATCAATCATTACCTGTAATTATCCTCACTATATTCTTTTCTCGTGGTATTATATGCAGGATGAAGATATATGAAATGAGAAAAGGTGGACGCTTTGGCATTGGGTTCATTGACCCAAACACCGTTAATGAATACACATGGAAACTAAATCCACGTTATCAAAAGGACGAGAGGACAACATGCTAGAGTTCTTGAAGCGCCTCAAATACAATGAAGATATACTACTTCCTTACAACTTCCAGTGAGTCACACTGTCTTGTACTACAAATTCTCTGTTTTTTCCTACTAGCTAGCTACATGTTTTTGCTTTACATATGCCCGCTTAATTAAGACATGCAAACGTGTGTGCATGCAGATTTCACTGGGTCTTGTGTATCATTAAAGTTGACGCCGGAACAGTTGAAATATCGGACTCACTACTCAAAGAAAAAACTGACTATAACATCTTGTTTGGGATAGTCAATAGGTAATTTCAATCATTATTAAATATATATCTCGGCCTATTTAGTTCGTCATTTTTCATGATATGAACTATTTAATAACCCCTTTATTCATTTTCTTTGTCGGCGGGCAGGGCTTGGGCAAGGTTCATCAGCGTGACCCCAGGAGAATGGAAACAAAAGCTTAAATGGTTTCGACACAAGGTAAGTAATTAAGTAGTACTAGCTAGCTAGCTAGCTGCCATCTCTTTAATTATCATGCTTGATTAATTATTATATGATCAAATTCCATTCTCGTAAAGGCCCTGAAGCAGGCGCAGGGGACTGATCTGTATGCATTCTGCGTTTGCGAGAACATTCGCATGATGGCATCCGGAAGGAGCAGATCTCAAGACAGGAATGGGTACGCTTGTCAAAACACTATTCACAATTTTTACACCATTATCGATATCTAGTCACACAACTAATACACATGCATATTGATCTCCTTCTTAACAGTTCACGAGTGCGGGAGAAGCTCGTAAAAGCGGAGCGCCAGAGAAGCACTTCAAGAGGAAATAGCGGGATTTTTGCTCGACCAGGTCATAAATCCAAGGGAGAATACTCTTACCCGCTACCGCCCCCATCGTGCTCCGAAGGCACCAATTAGGCTAATGCCACTGGCTCCAAAGGTAACATGCATATGTAGGAGAAATTGTATATAGCTATACATGTGTGTATGTGTGAATTAATTAATATGATGGTTTGTGAGACATTGATGATATATATATATATATATGCATGATTGGTTCTACTAGAAATTCTATATATATATATATATATATATATATATATATATATATATATATATATATATATATATATGCATAACGTGTACAATGTGTAGTATCGCAAAATACCAAAGAAGCGAAAAAGAATTAAATTGATAACACAAATTTAATTGAAAAATAAAAATAAAACAAAAACCCACAAACATTTAGTACCGGTTGGTGTTACCAACCGGTACTAAAACTCCTGCCCCGAGCTGCCTCGTGCCACGTGGTTGGCCTTTAGCACCGGTTCGTGCTGAACTGGTACTAAAGGGGGGGCCTTTAGTGACCACACTTTAGTGCCGGTTGTGGAACCGGCACTAAAGGGCCTTACGAACCGGTGCTATTGCTCGGTTCTGCACTAGTGTGTACTGCTCGTAATAGAGACCACCTGGACACGAATGCCGGACAGGGCTTCTGGAGAACAGAGTCCTGAAAGTAAAAAGAAAAAGAAAGAAAAAGAAAAAAAGGAATGACACAAACGGGAGCCCCTAGTGCGATCTAGCCGCATTCTGGGCATGCCGTGGTCGTGGCCCGTCCCCTATGCCCATGGTGCTTCAGAGCGCAATTACGTGCGCGTAGTAATCGGCTTCGCGAGTTCGTGAGGGCTGGGGTTGGGGCCGCATTACTACGCTTGTTCGGAGCGTGCGGGCGGTCTTGCTGTAGGTTACTCCGGCGCGCTTGATGTTGTCCGATTGTTTATTGGCCGGACTAGAGGATTGCCTTAAGAGGCTGTTCTGCACTTCTGCCGCAAGGGCGGCCGTATGCTCCTCCGTTCGGAGGGAGCGTTCGGTGTTTCCATTGACCGTGATTACGCCTTGAGGGTCTGGCATCTTGAGCTTGAGGTACGGGTAGTGCGGCACCGCATTGAATTTTGCGAATGCGGTTCGCCCGAGCAGTGCGTGATAGCCGGTGCGGAACGGGACTATGTCGAAGATTAACTCCTCACTCGGGAAGTTATCCGGGGATCCGAAGACCACTTCAAGTGTAACGGAGCCTGTACAGTTGGCCTCTACACCTGGAATGACGCCTTTAAAGGTCGTCTTTGTGGGTTTGATTCTTGATGGGTCTATGCCCATTTTGCGACCTTGTATCCTGATAAATCTGGTTCAGCTGCCGCCGTCCATCGGGACTACGGTGAGGTGAAATCCGGCCAATAATTGGGTCAAGAACCAATGCGGCAAAACCGCCGTGACGGATGCTAGTGGGGTGGTCCCTTTGATCAAAGGTGATCGGGCAGGAAGACCATGGGTTGAACTTCGGGGCGACTGGCTCCATCGCATATATGTCCCTTAGTGCATGCTTCTGCTCCTTTTGGGTATGTGGGTTGCGTATATCATGTTCACCGTCCGCACTTGTGTGGGAAAGCCCTTCTGTCCTCTATTGTTCGGCGGTCGGGGCTCTTCCTCATCATCGCTATGCAGCCCCTTGTCGTTGTTTTCGGCATTTAGCTTGCCTGCTTGCTTGAACACCCAACAATCCCTGTTGGTGTGGTTGGCTTTTTTTCGGGGTGCCATGTATCTGGCACAAGCGATCGAGTATTCGGTCCAAGTTGGACGGGCCCTGGGTATTTCTTTTGAATGGCTTCTTCCGCTGACCGGGTTTAGAGCCTCTGAATCCGGCATTTACTGTCGTATCTTCAGCCTTGTCACCGTTAATGCAGCGTTAATGCTTGTTGCGACGCGACCTGCCATTGCTGTCCTTGGTATCCGAACTACCAGGGTGTTTGGCCAAGTTGTTGCTTCGAGCTAGCCAGCTGTCCTCTCCCGCGCAAAAGCGGGTCATGAGTGTGGTGAGGGCTGCCATGGATTTCGGCTTTTCCTGTCCTAGGTGCCGGGCTAGCCACTCGTCGCGGATGTTGTGTTTGAAGGCTGCTAGCGCCTCTGCATCCGGACAGTCGATGATCTGATTTTTCTTTGTTAGGAACCACGTCTAGAATTGTCTGGCCGATTCTTCTGGCTGCTGAATTATATGGCTAAGGTCAACGGCGTCTGGTGGTCGCACATATGTGCCCTGGAAGTTATCGAGGAATGCGGGTTCCAGGTCCTCCCAACAACCGATTGACTCTGCTGGCAAGTTGTTGAGCCAATGCCGAGCTGGTCCTTTAAGCTTGAGTGGGAGGTATTTGATGGCATGTAGATCATCACCGCAGGCCATGTGTATATGGAGGAGATAGTCCTCGATCCAGACCGCAGGATCTGTGGTACCATCGTATGATTCGATGTTTACGGGTTTGAAGCCCTCAGGGATTTGATGATCCATTACTTCATCTGTGAAGCATAGTGGGTGTGCGGCGCCTCTGTATTGGGCTATATCACGACGTAGCTCATATGAGCTTTGTCTACTGTGTTTGGCCCGGCCGGGGTTGCTGTATCCTGCGTGACGGTAATCATCCCGAGTCATTGGGCGCCCACGCGATCTGTAGATCGATCTTGTTTGCTTTGCCTTATCCTCCAGTATATCTCGCAAGTCCGGCGCGTTCTCCCGTGCCTTGGTACTTTTTGAGCGGCGTCGGGCGTGGCTTGAGCGGAGGGCCGAGAGGCTTCTCTGTCGCGGCCACGGGGTGGCCGGTCTGCCATGTCGTGCGCTGGTGACGCGGGTGCTTCCTCCTCTGATCGAGGCAACAGCCTGCATTTGGGGTAGCTTTTGGAGGGGTGTTCGAGTTCGTACTCTTCGGCTGCAAGGACTTCGGTCCATCTGTCAGCTAGCAGGTCTTGGTCAGCTTTAAGCTGTTGCTGCTTTTTCTTGAGGCTGCTTGTCGTGGCCATGAGCCCGCATTTAAAACGCTCTTGTTCGACGGGATCCTCTGGCACGACGAATTCGTCGTCGTCGAGGCTTGCCTCGTCTTCGGAGGGGGGTGCATAATTATCGTCCTCTACCTCTCTTTCTCGCTGCGACCGTCGTGCGGACTTGCTTCTCCCTCCTCCCTCTGTCTTTGAGTCCCGGAGGGGTCGTCTTGACACTGTCCGGTATTATTGTCTACCGTGCGGAATCACCGTTTTCTTGTGGCGGGATTTAGAGCGGCGCCACCGACGTTGGCGCTTAGGGTTGTTTCTTGGAGGGTCATCCTCCGCTGTTCCATCGCCATTCCCATCTTTTGGGATGTCCACCATGTATATGTCATATGACGAGGTGGCCTTCCAAAGGCCCCGTGGGCGCTGGCTCTTGATCGTCTCCGGCACCGTCGTCCATACCGTCGATGTCTTCGGAGTCGAAGTCGAGCATGTCGTTTAAATCATCGACAGTGGCTACAAAGTGGGTGGTGGGTGGGCGTTGAATTTCTTCGTCGTCCGAATCCCAACATTCCTGACCGTAGTTCGGCCAGGGCTCCCCTGACAAAGAGAGAGACTTTAATGAGTTCAGGATATCGCCGAAGGGCGAGTGCTGAAAGACGTCCGCGGCGGTGAACTCCATAACCGGCGCCCAGTCGGATTCGACCGCGGCAGGGCGCGGAGGTTCGGAGTCCGGAAAGGAGTCCGGCACTGGAGTCACGAGCCAAAGCGACAGGGATGGTGTTCGGCTCAATCGCCAGAGATTTCAGCCCCGAGGCGGTGTCCAACCAACCGCCCTCGATCGGGCGAAACCGGCTCCAGATTAAGGGTCGGAGTGGGCACCGGTGCGGCCTCCAGCACCTTTGCTCGCGGCAGAGCTAGATCGTACCATCGAGACAAAGGCGGCACGCTCGCCGTGGCTCGAATCCGTCGAAGATCAAGTCTCCGCGGACATCGGCCGTATAGTTCAAGCTTTCCAAATCTGACTGAAGGCGGTGTGTAGCTTTCAATCTGCTCCAGGATGGCCTAGCGGATTGGCCCGCAGTACAAAGCCGCCCGAATCACGAAGATCTGTCCGGGAGAAAATCTCACCTGGACTGCGTCGTGCTTGATGATTGAAGGAGCCACGGGCCTATAGGTGACGCATACGGAGGAACTCTCTATGAAAGCACCAATGTCGTTGTCAAAACCGGCGGATCTCGGGTAGGGGGTCCCGAACTGCGTGCGTCTAGGCGGATGGTAATAGGAGACAAGGGACACGATGTTTTTACCTGAGTTCGGGCCCTCTCGATGGAGGTAATACCCTACTCCTGCTTGATTAATATTGATGATATGGGTAGTACAAGAGTAGATCTACCACGAGATCAGAGAGGCTAAACCCTAGAAGCTAGCCTATGGTATGATTGTTGTTCCGTCCTACGGACTAAAACCCTTCGGTTTATATAGACACCGAATAGGGTTAGGGTTACACAAAGTCGGTTACAATGGTAGGAAATCTACATATCCGTATCGCCAAGCTTGCCTTCCTCGCCAAGGAAAGTCCTATCCGGACACGGGACGGAGTCTTCAATCTTGTATCTTCATAGTCGAGGAGTCCGGCCAAAGGTGATAGTTCGGCTATCCGGACACCCCCTAGTCCAGGACTCCCTCACTTAGCTTTGGGTTCAATCTTGCGGTGTCCTTTCCCAGTGAAAGCAGGGGCAGCAAGGCACGTATTGTATTGTTGCCATCGAGGATAAAAAGATGGGGTTTATATCATATTGCATGAGTTTATCGCTCTACAACATGTCATCTTTCTTAATGCGTTACTCTGTTCTTTATGAACTTAATACTCTAGATGCATGTTGGATAGCGATCGATGTGTGGAGTAATAGTAGTAGATGCATGCAGGAGTCAGTCTACTTGTCACAGACGTGATGCCTATATACATGATCATGCCTAGATAATCTCATAATCATTCGCTTTTCTATCAATTGCTCGTGATGAATTTGTTCACCCACCGTAATACTTATGCTATGTTGAGAGAAGCCACTAGTGAAACCTATGGCCCCCGGGTCTATCTCTTATCATATAAGCTTTCAATCTACTTTTATTTGCATCTTTACTTTTCCAATCTATATTATAAAATACCAAAAATATATTTATCTTATCATATTATCTCTATCAGATCTCACTTTCGCAAGTGGCCTTGAAGGGATTGACAACCCCTTTATTGCGTTGGTTGCGAGTTCTTGTTTGTTTGTGTAGGTGTGTGGGACTTTTGAGGAGCCTCCTACTGGATTGATACCTTGGTTCTCAAAAACTGAGGGAAATACTTACACTACTATCGCTGCATCACCCTTTCCTCTTCAAGGAAAACCAACGCAAGCTCAAGACGTAGCATGCCCCCTGCCTTGCGGGCCACCTGGCAGCCCTCCGGTGCCCATCATCTTCTGCTATATGAAGTCTTTTACCCTGAAAAAAATCATAAGCAAGCTAGAGGAAGGCATTGGTAAGTAATAAGTAGATGTTGGGTTGCTAGAGTGACATAAGCTTAAACCCTAGTTTATGCGTTGCTTCGTAAGGGGCTGATTTGGATCCACTTGTTTCATGCTATGGTTAGGTTTTACTACAAAAACAATACACTTCCGTGATGATACGTGTTTGTCACAGTAGGTCGCGTTTTTTGTCATGCATGTACATCCATGACGATTTTATGACAGAATCAAGATAGTCATACGCTACTTGTCATAGAAGTGTTCCATGACATTACCAAAATTATCATCACGGAAGTGTCCACTTCCATGACGATAAATCGCGTGTCACAGAAGTGCTTTCGTCAAGGGTGACCGACATGTGGCATCCACCGTAACGGAATGCCGTTAAGCTAACGGGTCAGGTTTTGGATCCGATAACCCGTTAACAACCCCGACCAATAGGAAATTTCCACATGTAAAATTCTTATTGGCCGGACGAAACACGTGTCAGCTCGTCAGTGGGTCAGATAGGCGCCTATGATATGTCGACACGTGCCACGGCCCACCACTGGCCCATTTAGCTTACAAAGCCGGCCCATTTGACTTGGTCAAAAGTTAACGGGCTGGCCCATGAAAAGCCTGTTAACGGTCTCTTCGCAAATAGCCCATTTTACGGCCCGGTAACTCACGGCCCGTTAGGCCCTAAGGGAACTCGGCCCAACAACGTCATGTGGGTCGTCGAATATAACACCAACCCATTTCACTTTCGGCCCATGTATGTCCCACGACGTCTTTCGACCCATATGAGGCCTTCGTATCTTTCGTCCCTTTAGGCCCACGGTGACTCTAGCCCATAGTGAACAGTAATTTTCTTTGTACCCGTTAACGGCCCGTGATTTACATGGGCCGTTTCCACTGCAGTTAGCTTTCGGCCTATTGACGGCCCATACGTTCTTGGGCTCCTTTTCGGCCCTCGATTACTTTCGGCCCGTTACTGGCCTGTTCCCCTATGGGCCAAATTCGGCCCATGGCAAGAGTCGGCCCGTTACTAGCCTGTTCCCCTAATGGGCCAAATTCGGCCCATGGCAAGGGTCGGCCCATTTCTGGCATGTTAACCCGTTGCGCCGTTTCCAGCTCGTCCTATATTCTGGCCCATTAACGACCTGTTATGCCTGTGACAGAATTAAGCCTTTGCTGTCCTACGGCCTGTTAACGGCCCATTACTGCTATGTCTTGAGCTTGCGTTGGTTTTCCTCGAAGAGGAGAGGGTGATGCTACAATAGTAGCGTAAGTATTTCCCTCAGTTTTTAAGAACCAAGGTATCAATCCAAAGAGGAGGCTCCTCAAAAGTCACGCACATACACAAACAAATCGAGAACTTCAAGAACCAAGGCAGTAAAGGGGTTGTCAATCCCTTCACGGCCACTTGCAAAAGTGAGATCTAATAAAGATAGTATGATAAGATAAACATATTTTTGGTATTTTATAATAAAGATGCAAAAAGTAAAGATGAAAATAAAAGTAGATTGAAAGCAAATACGATAAGAGATAGAACCGGGGGCCATAGGTTTCACTAGTGGCTTCTTTCAAGATAGCATAAGTATTACGATGGGTGAACAAATTACTGTCGAGCAATTGATAGAAAAGCGAATAGATCCAAAAAGAGAGAAGAAGCCATCTAGCTAATAACTATGGACCCGTAGGTCTGTGGTAAACTACTCACAACTCATCGGAGAGGCAAGGATGTTGATGTAGAGGCCCTCCATGGTCGATTCCCCCTCCGGCAGAGTGCCGGCGAAGGCTCCAAGACGGGATCTCGCGGATACAGAAGGTTATGTTGGTGGAAATTGTGTTGCGTGGTGCCCCTGGATGTTTTCGGGGTACGTAAGTATATATAGGAGGAAGAAGTACGTCCGTGGCCGCCCGAGGGGCCCACGAGACAGGGGGCGCGCCTTACGGGGGGGGGGGGGGCTCCTGTATCGTGGGGGCTTCGGCTGCTTCTTGACTTGCACTCCAAGTCCTCTGGATCCCGTTCATTCCAAAAATCACGCTCCCGAAGGTTTCATTCCATTTGGACTCCATTTGATATTCCATTTCTTTGAAATCTGAAATAGGCAAAAAAACAGCAATATAAATTGGGCCTCTGGTTAGTAGGTTAGTCCAAAAATGATATAAAAGTGTAAAATAAAGCCCATAAACATCCAAAAGGGGTAATATAATAGCATGGAACAATAAAAAATTATAGATACATTGGAGACGTATCAGTTACCGTGCTGGGCCGATACCAATTACGCCCGTTTATGGGCCATGTAGACCCATGATCTTGATGATTTGGGCAAGAAAGCTTTATTTTGACTATAAGCATGAGGAGAATTAACAACGGATTGCAACAAGGAAATACAACGTTTTAAAGAGCAATTATCATAATCAAATTCCTTGAAATCCGAGATAGTAGGTTCAATATTATTAGAAGTTGAGGACTCTCCAATCTCACTTTTACCAAATTTAGCATCAAGATCTAAAGACTCTGAATTCTTGGGGCGCCTTCTAGGCAAAGTTGATTCATCATAAGTTCCATAATCATCAAAATTCATATTGCAAAACATAGATCTAATAGGAGACGCATCAATAACTTTAAGATCTTCATCATTATTTTCATGGAAACTAGAAGAACACGCTTTTATAGAGCTATCTCTTTTAGCACGCAATCTAGCGGTTCTTTCCTTACACTCGTCAATGGAAATTCTCATTACTTTGAGAGACTCATTGATATCATGCTTCGGAAGAGAAGATCTAAGTTGAAGAGAATCAACATCAAGCGAAAGTCTATCAACGTTCCTAGCCAAATCATCAACTTTGAGCAATTTTTCTTCAAGCAAAGCATTAAAATTCTTTTGAGAAATCATAAATTATTTCACACTATTCTCAAAATCAGAGGGCATCTTATTAAAATTACCATAAGAATTATTGTAGGAATTTCCATAATTATTAGAGGAATTACTAGGAACGGCAGTCTAGCATTAAAGTTTCCTCTATAAGCATTGTTTCCAAAACTATTCCTACCAACAAAATTCACATCCATAGATTCATTATTATTCTCAATCAAGGAAGACAAAGGCATATAATTGGGATCAAGAGGAGTATTTTCAGTAGAAAACAATTTCATAAGTTCATCCATCTTTCCACTCAAAACATTGATTTCTTCTATAGCACGCACTTTTTTACTAGAAGATCTTTCGGTGTGCCATTGAGAATAATTAGCCATAATATTATCAAGAAGTTTTGTAGCATCTCCTAACATGATTTCCATAAACGTGCCTCCCGCGGCCGAATCTAAGAGATTTCTAGAAGCAAAGTTCAAACCGGCATAAAAAATTTGAATGATCATCCATAAATTCAAAACCATGAGTAGGGCAATTACGAAGCATCAATTTCATTCTTTCCCAAGATTGGGCAACATGCTCATGATCAAGTTGTTTAAAATTCATAATATCGTTCCTAGGAGTGATGATCTTAGCGGGAGGAAAATACTTAAAGATAAAAGCATCTTTGCACTCGTTCCAAGAATCAATACTATTTTTAGGCAAAGACGAAAATCAAACTTTTGCGCGATCTCTAAGTGAATACGGAAATAACTTCAATTTGACAATATTGTTATCCGTATCTTTCTTGTTTTGCATATCACACAAATCAACAAAGTTGTTTAGATGAGTAGCGGCATCTTCACTAGGAAGGCCATGAATTGATCTTCAGAACAAGATTCATAAAGCGGTATTGATTTCACAAGACTCAGCATCATTAAGAGGAGCAATCGGAGTACTAAGGAAATCATTATTATTGGTATTCGAGAAATTACACAATTTGGTATTATCTTGCGCCATGGCAACAAGTAATCCAACACACAAGCAAACAGAAAAAGGCAAGCGAAAAGAGAGAGGAGGAGATTGGGAAAGAGAGGGCGAATAAAACGGCAAGGGTGAAGTGGGGGAGAGGAAAATGAGAGGCAAATGGAAAATAATGTAAATGCGAGGGAGATGGGTTTGTGATGGGTACTTGGTATGTCTTGACTTGAGCGAAGACCTCCCCGGCAACGGCGCCAGAAATCCTTCTTGCCACGTCTTGAGCTTGTGTTGGTTTTCCTCGAAGAGGAGAGGGTGATGCAGCAATAGTAGCATAAGTATTTCCCTCGGTTTTTGAGAACCAAGGTATCAATCCAGTAGGAGGCTCCTCAAAAGTCTCACGCACCTACACAAACAAGCGAGAACTACTTAACCAACACAATAAAGGGGTTGTCAATCCCTTCACGGCCACTTCATGAAAGTGAGATCTAATAAAGATAGTATGATAAGATAAATATATTTTTGGTATTTTATAATATAGATGCAAAAAGTAAAGATGCAAATAAAAGTAGATTGAAAGCAAATACGATAAGAGATAGACCCGGGGGCCATAGGTTTCACTAGTGGCTTCTCTCAAGATAGCACAAGTATTACGGAGGGTGAACAAATTACTGTCGAGCAATTGATAGAAAAGCGCATAGTTATGAGATTATCTAGGCATGATCATGTATATAGGCATCACGTCCATAACAAGTAGACCGACTCACCTGCATCTACTACTATTACTCCACACATCGACCGACTCCTGCCTGCATCTAGATTATTAAGTTCATAAGAACATAGTAACGCATTAAGCAAGATGACATGATGTATAGGGATAAACTCAAGCAATATGATATAAACCCCATCTTGTTATCCTCGATGGCAACAATACAATACGTGCCTTGCAACCCTTTACATCCTTTGGGTAAGGACACGCAAGATTGAACCCAAAGCTAAGCACTTCTACCATGGCAAGAAAAGACCAATCTAGTAGGCCAAACCAAACTGATAATTCAAGAGACTTGCAAAGATAACTCAATCATACATAAAAGAATTCAGAGAAGATTCAAATATTATTCATAGATAAACTTGATCATAAACCCACAATTCATCGGATCTCGACAAACACACCGCAAAAAGAGTGTACATCGAATAGATCTCCACAAGAAAGGGGGAGAACATTATATTGAGATCCAAAAAGAGATAAGAAGCCATCTAGCTAATAACCATGGACCCGTATGTCTGTGGTAAACTACTCACAACTCATCGGAGGGGCAAGGATGTTGATGTAGAGGCCCTCCGTGGTCGATTCCCCCTCCGGCAGAGTGTCGGCGAAGGCTCCAAGATGGGATCTCGCGGATACAGAAGGTTACGGTGGTGGAAATTGTGTGTCGTGGTGCCCCTGGATGTTTTCGGGGTACGTAAGTATATATAGGAGGAAGAAGTACGTCCGTGGCTGCCCGAGTGGCCCAGGAGATAGGGGACGCGCCCTACAGGGGGGGGGGCTCCTATCTCGTGGGGGCCTCGGCTGCTTCTTGACTTGCACTTCAAGTCCTCTGGATCACGTTCGTTCCAAAAATCACGCTCCTGAAGGTTTCATTCCGTTTGGACTCCGTTTGATATTCCTTTTCTTCGAAATACTGAAATAGGCAAAAAAAATAGCAATATGGGCCGGGCCTCCGGTTAGTAGGTTAGTCCAAAAATGATATAAATGTGTAAAATAAAGCCCATAAACATCCAAAAGGGGTAATATAATAGCATGGAACAATAAAAAAATTATAGATACGTTGGAGACGTATCAGTTACCGTGCTAGGCCGATACCAATTACGCCCGTTTACGGCCCATGTAGACCCATTTATCCGACGGCCCGAGGCCCACCGATTCTACGGCCCTGTTGGAGGCCCATTTATCGACGGCCCGTAGGAGACCCATGGATCCTACGGCCCGTATATGGCCCATGGTTGTTGCGGCCACTAGCAAACCAGGGAAAAAGAAGACTAGGAAATAAATAAGGCCGAAACTAACGCTAGGCTATTAAGGCGATTGCACAGATTACATCCACTCGGCATCAAAGATCGCCACTAGTGCAAATATAGGGAACACCCTACACTATATAAAAATGGCTTGTTGTTTTCTTTAGCCGGTGGCTGCACGTTAAGAATAAATTTTGTATTGCACCAAAACAAATTACAACTATATAGCAAAAGGAAGGTTGGCATAAAACTTAACAGTCTAGCAGATAAATGCACCACCAGAAGTTCAGAAGCTCAGTTCATTTGACCTGGTATTACGCTTTTCATGCTGTATTGTCCGATGGAGCACCATAACCTCGCCTTCATTTCCCTAGGCTCCTGAACAACATACCAAATGTCCGATAGTCTGGTTTCAAAACCATGCATATCTTGACGACATCGAACAATGTCTCTCCTTGTTTCACAAAGGGTCTCTGTTAGGGAATGGACTTGTGTCTGGAGCGTAGATACAACATTGCTTTGAGCTTGCATATCTTGATCATGAGGCACTTTGGATGATATTGCCTTAACAACCAACCCAGTATTACGTAGGAACGTGCTTTTGGTACTGTTAGTGGACAGGTACTGACCCACTGCAGCAAGAGCTGACATTGCGGTTATAGTTGCCTCACCACCTTCAGAAGGTGGCGGTTCCACCATTTTTTCCATAGCTTGCTGAAAACTCGAGGTTTTACATTAGTAGTAGCAGAACAGAAGATATTAAGGAGGCAGCAAAACCAAACAAAATAGCTTTGGTCTATATACAGAACTTATTCTGGTGAACCCATGTAAAATATTAGTTGTATTCTATTGCAAAGTACATAATAAAACCAGGTTCCAAACATATGACCATGTACCATCGCTAATGTATTGTCTATTTCTTCGCATTGTATTGAGGGCTAAGGATAAAGAGACGAAGTTTATAATACAGTAAGCATAGTATGACATCATTCATATCACAAAACAACCGAGAATGGACAAACAGGCAATTGTAACGTTGTGTGGGCAAGTCCAAAGACGGAACTAGATTACGGGTCAAGATCAAAGGAACATCACTCCTCTCTTTTAAACCTTGTAAGGTGCAATGATACGCTAAGACAATTGTGTATAAAATTGAAATGAGTAATAGACATTGGCTGCAAACCATGCAGTTCTAGGCACAAGTCAGAGTAAGTAGTAGTTAAAAGGCATGAGGATGAAGGACTTACAACGGTGGATTTGACTGGTGTAGTCATGCCCTTCTTCTTGCTGGTGTGACAGTCCTTGAAGATTTCCACAGCATTTGGTTCAGGTACTTTTTGGTCCTTGCGGGCTTTCCTCTGCATTTCGAACAAGTCAATATAGATCTGATAATATGGTACAGCGAAAAGAGTGAAACAACAGCTAATTACAAGAGCCTCGCAGTGTGCAATATAGCTACGAGATCCTGTCGTCTGTTGGAATTTCACTTTCGTACGGTTGGCCTTGTTCTTTGAACAGTTCACCTACAAGAAGATAGATTTGTGTGGCACATGCGTAAATAGGACTTCAACATGTGATCTGATCACATATATATAATGTACCTGATACTTCGGATAAGACCAGTGTTTAACAAGGCCCCTCCAGTCTTCATCCGATATATTTTCCACTGGAGATGTTTGGGAAAGTTCACCGTTAGCCTTGCCTTCAAAGTGAGTTTTCCTCAAGTTATACCGATACTGTCGCAGAGCAGACTTGAAAACATGGGTGCAAGCTTGTCTAGTTGCATCATCTTGGCTATCCAACTTGAACCTCATATGTTGAAAATTATGGGAGTCTCATTATCAGCAACCTAGAAAGTATGGGACAGAGCAAGACGATATTACTAGTTTCCATACATAACCATACTTACAGATAAATGGTCGAGGAAGGTGTTGAACTGGGTTTCGTCTTTTTCATTCCTGTACTGAATCCATGTTGGGAGGATACGTACATGACACCTAACGGCAACCGCTGCCTCTGATACTAACTTGGCTGACTCTGTAGCATCACGTGGCCTTTTTAAACCTGCCTCAAAATGGATCTCCATTCTTCCTCCTCTAGATTTAGTTAACCTATCGAGCATTATCCCTGATGTTTGTTTTCTCTTGCGCCTAGGTGCTAGTACAACAACGAACATAGGAAGTGTTAGTGTACATTAAACTGTGAGACTACATATAAAGAAGCATGCAACTGTAACTTGACTCCAGCAACTACCTTCTTGCTGTTGAAGCTCACAAGGTTCATCTGATATTGCCAACTCGTCCTGTGTCAAGAGTGCTTGGGAAGTAGTGTCAGGTGGCAAGGGAGCTTGGGAATGTGATGCTAGCTCAGTTGACGCACGAGTAAGTCGTGCAGCTGGTAGTACTATGGTAGGTGTTGCAAGAACTAGGGTTGTCTCTGCTTGTTTGGTGGAAGCTATTTGTTTCTGTTTGGCTTTTTTTTTCAGCTCGTGTAGCATGGGATGCCGTGTTTGTAGAATTTTCCGCTGGACTTTGACCTTCTATTGCACCATCGCATCAAAGAGAATCTGCAGGATTCATCCGCTTGTCATTCCCTGCCATTCTGTGTTTCTTCCGCTTTCTCTGTGCCATGTTAAGTCAAGCCGACAAGAAAAACCAATAACAATTTAGTTCTTCAGAACAAATTTATGCGTGATGCAGACGAACTGAACTTTGATGTTAGACAACCACATGATAGGAGGATGTAATATGTATGAAAAACAGGACGGAAGAGATAACCAGAACTATGGTGTGTAAACTAAGAAGAAGATATTTCACCAAATTAGAAGCAATGCAATGGAAGGTAGACACCATATGAAAGATGCTACAAATATCACTCTGCCAAGTTAACAGTGTCTCATCATAAATGGCGTTTAAACAAATGTGAAGCAGTACAAGAAATAAATCATATGCAAGATGCAAACAACATCACACTACCATGTTAGAGGTCTCTCGTCATTAGTGCCATTGGATATTCACAACATTGCATATTCACAGCTTATGATGTGTAAACTAAGGGGAAGGCATTTCAACAAATTAGAAGCAATGAATGCTAGACACCATATGAAAGATGCAACGAATATCACTCTACCAAGTTAAAACTGTCTCGTCATAAGTGCCATTTCAACAAATTAGTAGTACAAGCTAGAAAAGAATGCGAGATGTAACCTATGTCACACTCCAAAGTCAAACGTGTCTTATGATAAGTGATTGTTGCAGGTTACACAACAGTAGTAATTTGATGTAAGAACATGGTGTGATAGACAGATATTGTATGTTCTAGAAACAGGAACACGTGTCTTATTCAAGTATAATGTGTAAAGTAAGCAGATGGAATTCAACAAAATTAGAAGCAATACAAGCTAGACATCACACATAACATGCAACCACTTATAATTGATTGCCAAGTTAGAGGGAGCACCGGTGATGGTGCACTAGGGGAGACGTGCTCATCATAAACACAGCTTTGTTGAGTGTCTATGCATGTGTTGTCTTGGAAATCATCTTGGGGGTGTTGTGGAGTAGAAACTGTAGAGGCCCTCCGTTCGGAAGGAGCACCTTTATCCGCTGCCTTGCTAACTTCCTTCTGCTTTGTTAATTTTGGATTGTCAAGTAAAACCGACAAGAAAAAGCAATAAAATTCTCTCTTCAGAACTCATTCATGCATGATACTGACAATCAGTACTTTGATGTAAGGCAAACACATGATACCAGGATGGAATATGTACGAAAAACAGGATGGCATGGCATGTTCACAAATGTTTGTGTAAACTAAGAAGAAACCATACCAACAAATAAGAAGCAATGCAAGCTAGACACCACATGAAAGATGCAACCAATATGACTCTGCCAAGTTAAAAGCGTCCCATCATAAATGGAATTTCAACAAATTAGAAGCAGCGCATGCTATAAATCATATGAACGATGCAACTAATATCGCACTGCATATACTAAAGGTGTCTCGTGCCTAACCGCGAAGAAAGCTGGCACGACTTCTCTCTTTTCTTTGCTGTGTCTCTCAAGGCAGAGTCTGAAATACCCTTGCATAAAAACACAATAGTGAGAGTATGGGTGAAGTGTGTGCAGAACTAGTGCACTATAAAAGTAGCAGATAGCAGGTGGCTGAAAAATAAATGACAAGAGACATATGATAGCTCTACAGCATTGCATGGCAAACAAAATTAGATTCTACTCCGTATGATTTAGTAATATATGACCACAGGAAATGCAGGTACTCCTCCAGCACACCACCACATGTGGTCATATCTAAGATAACAGTTGACTGAAAATAAATGGGCCAGTCGATTTTTTCAATGAACCGTCCGATCTATAAGGAACGGGCAGATGGCCTTCGTCTACCTCCCGCCAGTCACTGTTGACGATCTTTCTCGAACCGCCAGCGACCACCGGCCCAGACCTCTACCTCCGTCGCCCCGCCCTCCCCTCGACCTCACACCACCGCCGTGCTTGGCAGCGCCCCCAGGCCATCCCTTTAATCCCGGCCAACCTCCAGATCGGGCGCCAAGTAGCTCTAGGCCGCACACGCCCCTAAGATAAATACTAAAGCGCTGCTTCCTCGGTGTAATAGGCATACTAGCGCCTGTTACGCCGGGGAATGCTTCCGTTAATTGGGAATCAACTGGCCAGAAATTGAAATTCAGGGGGGCGATGGACCTCTAGCTAAGGTGAAATAGTATATGAGGAGAAACCTTGTGCATCGCGACTTACTAGGAACATCTAGTATGAAGAAGAAGCGGTCAACTAGTGTCTTCTGTGGGATGAATACCGTGCAAGCAGACACGTAAGATTTGCACGAATAAGGAAAGAGGAGTACCGTTATCGGTTGCCAGTGTGCTGTCGATATGTCGCGGCGATCTTCTAGTTTTTCCTGGGGGAACCGATGTTTTGGAGAGCCGTGGATCCTTAGACAAACCCATGGTCAAATTGTTTACTGTGTTGCCGTGGCTGTATATCAGCGAAAGGGAAGCAGATCCGAGGCGGCGAAGGACGGCGTAGCAGGAACAGCTCCGGTGCGGTGGACGGTGGCGAAGTTGGAGCGGCAGCGGTGAGGCGCAGGACGGCGTGGTTGAACTGGCTCGTGTACGGATGGCTCGGCCTCAGCTTCAACTACTAGCTGTGGAGGGTGTTGCGGTTGAGGTTGCTGTGGACGACGACGTCGGGGTATCGGCTCCGGCATGATGGAGGAGGGCGGCGGTTGATGGGTGGGATGGGGTGGCGGACGGAGGACGCCGGGGTTTCGCGGCTGGTGGAGAGGTAGTTTTGGCGCCCACGGAGTACGAATGGGGAATTGGATGGGTGCGGGGAACAATGTTTCGGTCTGGGACGCGCTTGTTTTTGGCTTTTTTTGAACAGAAGGTGGGAAGACGCACTTGTGTGAAATTTGGGGAAAGTACAAACTTTGCCCCCCTCTTAAATTTCGGACCTACTGCGAGTCGGGGGTAGGATGGTAATCCCAGTTGTCCCAAATAGTGGGCGGGAGCAATTTCGGCCGCACGCATGTGTGCTTAGGTGGCCATTGTGTATGAATGCTTTTTGGAGGCGGTTGCGTGGCGTCTAGATGAAGCTACAAACCTACCCCGGTTTAGACATTTGGACGTCGGGCCGGTAGGTTTCACTGGTCAGAGTTATTAGAAAAGTAATTTCCTTGTACTACCAAACATTGGTCTCACGCGGTTTCAGGCGAGTAGAGGCTCTTTTGGCGCTTCGTTCGAAATTTTGAAACACAAGCATTCACGTTTAGAGTACTCTTGAACTATGAGGATTGACCTAAATAGACAACGTTATATTTGACCTTGTATGTTTGAAAACCTCATTAAATTATCCGCTTCTTTTTGAAATTTTGACACTTGAAAATCCTATAACTACGATTATTTTGGAATGGAGGAGCTAAATTTGAATCTATTTTGTACACGACTACATATGCTATTATGTACAGAATCAGAGCAAAGATTGGTGCCCCCATAATTTAGGTATGATTTACAAACGCCATGATATCAAATTCAAATAATTGAATGGACTTCATGTTGAATTCAATTTTTTTAAACCACCTTAAGTTGAATTCAAATGTATGCTAGTTCATAGGTAGCTATTTATAATGTTCATTGTGTAACTTTCAGATGTATAATGTGCTTTACACACACAACATGAACTATACTCACGCTTATATTCGATTGCTAAAGCGATGCATTGTCCGGAGTTAAAATACTAACTATGTGGATCAATTGTGTCGAATAATAACATAGACATGCTCAAATTCGATAGAATCTAGCTGTCTGATGGATCAATGACCGCTCCTTAAGCGAATTGCAAATATCATGATCCCATCCTAATATTTGGATATAATTTATATCTTTAATCAATGTGTACATCAGTATTTTACGTGTAGTTTCACTCTCCATCGGTGGTCTCTCACACATGCTCACAGACTCTCTCCCGAGGTGTCTTTCTCGCACACATGCTCTAGATATAACCCTCTCTCCCTCTCGTAACCATTTACAACTGTTTTCACTAACCTTTATCACAAGCACTCTTCCTCTCGCAAGCATACACACGCACAATCCCCATCGACCCTTTCTATATACATGGACCTGCCTACGTGTCTCATGTACGCACATTATCTTTAGGCCTGTCTCTCACGCATTATCTCACACCTCTCTTCCTAATCGACGAGTATGATTCTAGCAGAGCATTCTGTAGGATGCCCCTTAAAGTTAGGTTCGATGAAAAGTAATATCAGAGATAAAGGGGTTACCTTAGTCTGAGAACCTAGGGTTACAAATCCTAGCCAGCTTTGTCAGTGGACACAAAGTCCTTCACAATTCTGCTATCTTTGTCTTGTATGACTAGTCATCCATGGGTCTTCCTAAATGTGTCACGGGCCGACCAATGTGTCGCAGGACGGAACCGAACAAAGGGCCTCACCTCGACCCACCGGACCTCACGCGGTGACACACCCTCTGCCCCCACGTCTCATTATCTTATCACACCCACACATACCAACACAAACACCACACACACACAAAAAATTCTCCTGGTGCCTCTATTCCCCCCCCCCCTTGCATATACACACTCAAGGGAATGGAATCTCTCTTCGTGACGTCATATTCGTCTCTCTCTCTCTAGACCACTCTCATTTCTCGTGCTATCTCTCCCACGCCCCCCCCCCCGTTGTCCCCTCTATCCATGCCTCTCTCGATTCATGTCTGAGACACATACCTCTCTAGGCCCTTAAATGCATCAACTACACATTCACACATGTTACATCACGTACCCCATTGATCGAAAAAGCCCTCTCTTCACGTTTATTTCACATACAACATTCCTTTTGAATATAGTGTGGCCAAAAAAATATTTTAGAGTTTCTACATATATACAACATTACAAAGTTATATGGAGGAGTACGAACGCTAATTTGCATTGCATGGTGCCCACAATGATATTTATTCCGCACTGTGAATTTGTATATTTTTATACTATATACAAAGTTAGTCATAATAAAGAGAAATGAAGAGCATCTCTCTCTCCATCGCATACCCCCCTGTACGCCCCTTTCACGTATGCACACAAAACTATCTCCAGGTCCTCTAAAAGTAAGCCCCCAGAAAATTCACGCATGTTTCATCTTTCTCTCACGATATATGCAATGACGATCATTGTATTTGAAGGAAAGAACGATACGTACATTGGACTTCAGAATCCACTCATTACGGTCACCATTTACCTTTAGTGGTTATTATACAGTCAAGGGCTCACCGTACAACTCTGTATTTGCTCATGACATGACTAGTTGACCAGTTAAACGCTCCACGTGGCACCTCTAGTGTTGCATCACATTATCTCACTACCATCGTGCCCAGCTGTCGGCTTGTATCTACTCTACATATACTCTCTTATAAAATATAAATACACTCTTATAAAAAATAGAGTTGGTGATGATGGTGTGCAATTTTGCAAAAAGGTACCCACACATCTCTCCACATTTGCAAATAAGGCCTTCCCTCGTTCATCTTTTTCTCTCACAAGATAAACTAGTCATACAAATTCATCTTGATGTTACGTGCAATGCACGGGCATCTTGCTAGTAAGAATGAAAACAAACAACAACAAAATATTTGGACGGTGGTTCGAAGTCATGACCGCGGGCACAGCGGACAAGGTGGCCTTGTATTGGTATGCTGAGCCGTGTGTTTTAACACACAGGAGCTGGTGTGGTGATTATACACACACGCACGCATGCACACAAACTACGTGCACACAACACTCACACAAACACATGCACCCACACATGCACGCAACACTCACACGTACACATGCAGCCACACACGCACACACGCACGCATGCATGCACACACCAGTACACCACACGACCAACACACACTCACACGCTCAAGTGCTCAACCTACACGTGCATGCGCACACATCAAGCCCTAACAGACAGATACACAACCAAGTGATTCCCGCGCACGGGTTAGAGTCTTATGCCTGCGTAAATTTGTGTTTATCTAACCTTTTCCCTATGCGAACTGACAGGTGGGACCCACAAGGAACATGGTCAATTTAACTAGTCAACATGGCGCCACACAGACTATTTGGCCGGTCAACAGAGTGCAATCCGATGTGAACCGTGAGCAAGTGACCGTATAATCACCGCAAAACGTATATAGTGACCGTAATCAGCTTATTCTGAAGTTCGGTGGCCGTATTACGCTTTTCTCTCTGTAGGCCCTCCAAAACTACATCTCTACACGTTCTCGCATGTTACATCTAACAACTATGCAATACAGCACTACTACTACACTCTAACACAATAAATCATATGTGTTTTTAGTTTTACTAGATATCATATTGTTACTTAGACCTCTCCCAATGCATTGGTGCTAAAGTGGGGTGCTAAGTGCATTAAAATGCTTAGCAACTAATGTTCCCAATGCATCGGTGCTTAGGTTTTGTAGCTAAGCCTTCTCTATTTAATTGTTTAGTAATAAAACTCCATGTATTGGTTGGTAGTCTTTTTGTCTAGGTTCACGTGCTTAGCATTGGTTCTTGTTGGGGTCACCATAATCCTCTCTCTCCTCTTTAATTTCTTTGCCACATCATTTTTCTGCCTATGTAGCATCCTTAGCACCTGTACACCATGGAGTACTGGGAAAGCCCTTAATTATTCAGTTTGCATACATTAAAATTGCCTTTGAAATGTATGGCCAGTATCATCTACCGCGCGGGAAAAATCCCGCCCTTTCCTGTTTAATCGGGTTTGTATCGATGGATCATGCGAAACAACAAAACTATAGTACTATACAGTACAAGTGACAGTTCACTAGGCCGTCATGTCGTGTACTCCTCCGTCGTAAGAGTGGAGCGCTCGCTTTCATAAATCTTCTAGTCCCTTTTGCCGACATGTGGGACATCAAGCTACTGGGTCCACATGCCATACCGGAATACAGTGCAGAGCAGCTGGGGTGAAGCACCCCAGTCATGGCGCCGGTGTAGTAATGAGCAATGAGGCGTCAAATCACAAAGCTGCACCTTTCCATGATTAAGTTGGAGGGATGAAGTAATAATGCTAAAAAAAGAAGTTGCAGGGACGAAGCAACCGTCATTTCACTCGTTGCTGAATCCGCTTCTCCCTCATCTTCTTCAACTTAACCACGTGTTGCTTCTACCGTTGTTCTGCCTCATGTGGGACGCGGATAGGCTTGGTAAAGCACTGACACGTGGGACCGCATGTTAGCAAACCGCAGGACAACGTCCTCTGAAAATAAGAAACCTCCTCCGCCATCCACGCGACAAAATCACCTCCTTTTTACTAATCTTGATTCTATAAATTTTTAGATCAATATAATTGAGATTTGTATAGATAGCACACAGGAGCCAAACCAAGTGGTACGGTTAAGGGCTTCGACAATGTGTAGCCAAATGTGAAAAATAGCTTTTGGCATCGTGGGAACCATTGTGGACGGTGGTGCCAAAGCCAAAAAGATGTAACTGAAGCTCCCTGATTGATTGATGGAAGGAATAGAAAAATGCAACGTGTCTCCTCTTTCTCCCATGCTTGGACGCATGTAGTACAGTATAGAGCACAGAGTCTACTCCCCTGTCCCTTCTATCACAAATCACAAAGCAGTGAGGCGTCAAATCACAAAAGCACGGACGAAGCAACCATCATTTCACTCTTCGCTGACTCCGCTTCTCCATCGTCTTCTTCGAGAAACCATCTCACCGCACTAAGCTGGACGGACGACGCTATTGTGTACTCCTAGTAGTACTAGTCCTTTGGTTCAATGGACTTCCTGGATGCAAATAATGCGGTTGTCTCGGCTTGCAGGCGGCACTTGCGAACGACTTACCGTGGTCTCCCTCAATGGTGTTCTTCGTCGAACGCACTTCGCCAAACCACAAAAAAAAGATATCGTCGACGTCACTACAATGGGGAAGGAAGTGAAATATAGTTACTACCTCCATTTTTTGTACACAAGGCCAGTATATCAAAATTACAATTTGCAAAAGGCCACTAACACTAATCGAGGCAAAATTGATGGGGTTTGCCTCGTCCTAGCAACCAAGGACATTAATATCCCATGTATGCATGCGGAAGTGAGAAGGTTGGTTTGCATGACGCTGCATTAATCAAGCGATGAGGAGTGAGATGGTTAGCTCTTTGGTCTTTGGAGAAAAAAATACACATTAATTGACACGTGAAACGAGGATTTGTATCGATTAAATCCCGTGAAGGAAAACCCCGCCTTTCTTTTTTAACACTAGTACTCCTAAATGCGTGCATTACTTATCCTGTTTGGGTCTAGGCCTTGCATTGCCAAACTTCGCCACACATTTTTGCCAAGCTTGCCTAAATTTTTCAAAATGAGAAGGAGGTACACTTGCGCACTGCTGTCGCGGTCACACGGTCGCTCCTGCACGCCGCGGTCGCACCGCACCCTCACACAGTCGCTCCTGCACGCCGCAAATCCAACCAAGGGAACGACCTCAACGACACATCTTGTCGCATGAGAACAAACCAAACTCAGCCATCCTATCGCTGACACATAATTTTCGTTCATATAGTATGTTTATCCAACCGCATGTTGGGGAGTATCCATACGGCCCGTGCAGTGGTTTGTTGGGGAAGAAGAAGAGGTGAGGAAGAAGGAAAGAAGGGTTAGGAGACGTAGGATATTCATCCAGCCACCTGAAATGGTAGACTGACCCAAGTCAGGCGACTTGCATAACAAATATATGTTTTTACACAGCAAAAGATCCATAAAAACAAGAACAAAAAGAAAAACTATCACTGCTCGCGGAAAGAGACGGCCTCGTCGTCTTTGGCTGCCCGCGCGAACCAGCCGTAGCTGCCGACGTGTGTCTCCGCACTGTGGTTGTCCTCGGTGTCGGTGTTCTGGGAACGGGGGTCCCCAGACTTGCCTGCCTGCGGCCTGCGGCGTGGCTCAAGAGGAGGCCCAGTGCAGCCCAGCTTCATCAGCTCAAGCTCAAGACCCTCGCGAGGGGCCAAGCCTCGCGGGGCGGACGAAAGGAAGCTTCCTCAGGAGCAACCTCATCAGGCGGGCTCGCGAGGAGGCGGAGAGATCAAGGCAGGGTACCTCGCGAGGTGCCCGTGACGCAAGCCATGACGATCGAGATCAGGCAGGCGCCGGCCTGCGTAGTGTCCTTGTTTCCCCTTCGGTTTAAAGGGGGCAAGCACAGGCCAAGGCATCAGGCAAAGGTTACCGTTTCGGTGCAACAAGACCAAGACCAGCGGAGCGGCAGGATGGAGGTCACCGTGGAGCCCAGGACGGCGTCACCGTCAGAGTCTTTGGCAGTCGAAGACCAACTTTAGTCAGGATAAGTGTACTAGATGTTCCCCTTCAAAATGGCCAATTGTTGGCGCCCTTCCCGCTCATTATTTGGGAAGAGGCCCAGGGCCTCTATAAATAGAGCTAGCCACCACAGAGAGGCAGAAAAGAAAAAAGAGAGGAGGATTTTGGGGTAGACTAAAGAGAGAGAGGCGGCTGAACTCACCCAAGAAGTTCATCGCACCAGCTCAAGAACACCCCTCGCGAGGTTGTTCTTCCTTTGTATTGTTCATCATTAGCCCCAATGGTGGCCCGAACCAGTATAAACCTCGTGTCCCTTGTGTGTTCTTCTTTCTAGCTTAGATCCCTTACGAGGCTTCGAGACATGAGTTGGTAGGGGAGAGATCTTCGCGCGCACCCTAGAGTTCGAACCTCAAGGGTCTGCCGGAACCCGAAATCCGACACTCGGCCTCCAGCTACTCGTTCACGCGGAGCGTGCGGGCGCTCTGCACGGACGAGAGCACAGCTCGGTTCAAGTAGAGGACGTCCTGTTCCGCCTGCAGGAGGGCTTGATGGCAGCGGCATCTGCGCGCTCCGCGTCGAGTTGAGCCTCCGCCGCCCGGTTCAAGTCCAGGACGTCCGGTTCCGCCTGCAGGAGGGTGTCGATGAGAGCGGCATCCGCGCACTCTGTGTCGAGTCGAGCCTCTGCCGCCCGGTTCAAGTCCAGGACATCTGGTTCCTCCTGCAGGAGGGCCTCGATGGCAGCGGCATCCGCGCGCTCCGCCTCAAGTTGAGCCTCCACCGCGCGGTTCACATCCACGACACCCGGTTCCGCCTGCAGGAGAGCCTCGATGGCAGCGGCATGCGCGCGCTCCGCGTCGAGTTGAGCCTCTGCCTCCCGGTCATCCTTTAGTATCTCCATGTTGAATCGCTGGTCCTCCTGCACCATGGGGGACTCAGACGCCGGCACGAAGTCGATGTCCATCGTATCATACCCATCGGTGGCCTTCTGCGCCGCAACCTCTGCCATGAACATTGGATCGGATTCCTCCTCCTCGTAGCTTGGCTCCAGAGAACTCGAGGATTGGCCCGCCGCAAAGCGAGCTTGCGAGCGGAGGTCTGTGGCGCCGAGCACCACCGTGATTTCTGCGCGGCGCTCCGGCGTCAGCATCTTGTAGTAAGTGATCTTGCGGCGCACCATGGCTTTCCGGCGAACTAAGGGACGCTTGATGCAGGCTAGGGGATCGAAAGGTGGGGGAATGGGCTGGAGATTAGGTGTGGTTTTAGGGCAGTGGCTGGCGCAGGCTGAGCACCGAAGGTTCTGGTGTGAATAGTGGTTCCAGTGACGACCGGTCAATCGGTTTTGACTGTACATTGCTCTTGTCGCGTTCGCATTGCAGCCCGGCACGCTGGACCCTCCACGTCGCTCACCGAATGGAATGCGCTTCGTCTTGCGTTTTCGCTCTCTTGTGGGACCGCAGTTGAGAACAAACCGACGTCCCTCCCCTCCCCCGCCCGCGTCATTTATTATACTACCACTCCCTCCGTTTTATGTGGAGTAAATAAAAACAGAGGGAGTATACTACGGATGAGGATCCCTTGACGTGGCCGAACCCATTGAGTAACTGACATGCGGGGCCTAGCAAGCATGGGGTCCGCCAGTAATTGACCGAAAGGGAGGGTAAGGCAGGGATACCTACGTCAGAGGATCCACTTCCTCTACTACTCCCTCCTTCCATTTACTATACAGGGCCTAATGTGTTTTTCGAGGCTAACTTTGACCAAATGTTAGAGTAATAATATATGACATGCAACTTTCACAAAGCATACGGTCAAATTCGTATGTGAAAGGAGTTTCCAATGATATAATTTTCACATTATACATCTCATGTACTATTAATCATGTCAATAGTCAAATGCGGTTTTAAAAATGCATTAGAGCATGGTTAATAATATCGCCAGTCGATGGCTATGAGGGACTACCATGTCATCTATAGCCATCATCTATTATATGCACTCATACGGTAGTGTGGGCTATAAGGTTGGCTATTTCCCGCAAAAAGATATATAAGGTTGGCTATTGTATTAGTGCTTTTTTCCATCCCCTCTCTATCTCTTTCTTCATATTTATTGTACTATTTAACTAGGAATGCGTATATAGCTAAGGCTCTTGCATGAGAGCTCACTCCCCTTACTTTTTCACATCTCTCTCCTCCACATAGGCCCTATATAAATGGAAGGAGGGAGTACAGATGTTGTCAGTACTCCACGTGTACTATTGGATATGGAGCTTAAAAAAGTTACTATTGGACTAGCTATACGTGGCAAAATCCTAGTAGGAAGAGCATGCGCGAGAACAAGCACATTCACGTGGTTGAAAACAAATTGGAAACCATCTCGAGTACAAATCTAGGAATGCGTCTGAATCTAACAATATTGATTGGGCGTTGTTGAATGTTGATACCTTTTTTATCAAAGTAGAGATACTTTGACTACACATAAAACTTATATGCAAACTAGAAAGGATATGAGGGAGTATATTGTACATTCAAAAACGAAACGAACATTGAATACCCTTTATATATGATTTGCGGATGCTATGATCACCAGTTCAAAATTTTGAATCCGCCTTAGGTATCACGTGCCCCCATTCATTCTCTCTTGATTTCATCTCGGGGTCCGGTGATCGACTAAAAGAGGACTAGGGTGGGTACATGAAAATGATACTCGGCGGAATGTTCAATGAGGCATGCAGGAGGATGGACTCGACCGAAGGGCGACATGATCGATGGAGAAGAGGGTTGGAGAGGAATGAGAAATAAGTAAATGCCACATGATTATACTTGAACGGCTCAAATAAACAATAAGTTGTCTCGCTTGGCCTACATAGTGAAAGGCCTAATGCACAATGCGGAGCACTGACACTCGAATATGGCCGGGAAAACAGGGAAACCGACCTGTGGGGCACACCCGTCGGGACGACGTAGCGCAGACTAGTCCAATGGAGGAGCTAGCCCACGACCTCCTCGCCACCGACAACCGTTCATGTGGGTCATTGGGGCCAACAACGTGGCGCAGCTCCAGCACCGCCTCTGGACACGGCGACCGCGGTGAGAGACACGCTCATATCGTTGCTAGACACGGTCGGTTTCAGTGTGCCGAGGGTGGCGTTAGTGTTGTGGCACGACCAACAGTATGTTTGGTTTTGCCCAAGGTTGCCCCATCAAAGCATTGGGTAGCCAAAATTTTGGTTGAGGTATTGGTTGCCCATGATTTGGCCGACATTGGCAAGAAAAATGAACTAGAGTTGGCTAGAGTTCATTGGCATGCCAAAAAATGGCAACCATCCAAACAAAGACCAATCTTTGGGTCATGACCAAAATTTTGGTAAGGTGCACTTTGGCCACAATCCAAACACACCCCAACACCCGGCTCGTCGAGGATGCACGGGGCGCCGCGACGCATCTGCGGAGTGGTGTAGCGCGGCCAACTGCATCCTCGGGACCTGAGACCATGCCGGGTCGTCTTGCTTTTTCAATGACATGCGGGGATCGCATGTGAGCAAAGGGCATCTCCAACGTTGCGACGACTGCAGCTGACTACCCTGGCACACCAAAACCCTCGTCCCTCGCGCCATTGTGCGGTGCGTTCCCAGCCGGCGCCAGCTGCCCGCATTCATGCCGTCCGTTCGCATGCCGTCGTTAAGAGGCTCGGTGCCCGAGGAACCAACTCCGGTGACTTAATGACGCACCCGGACGCTTGGCCTCACCGGAATGCGCTACTTAAAGCGGCAACGCCCAGCTAACCTCCACACCATAGCGCATCGTCCTCCTACCTGGCACCACATCCGCCATGACCACAAGTGCGAACGCTCTGCGGGAGAGCTTGTCTTCGGGGATGAAGCTCGAGGTCGCCACCCTCGCTCAAGTCACCTCTTGCGACGCAATAGCGGCGTAGCCGGACGCGGATGCGACCGCACAAGCGGTGGCCATGCCGGTGGCCGACGACGGGAGCACCGTCAGCCACGCGTCCTACTTGCTGCCGTCCAACATCCGGCACCGCCGAGGTCGGGGACTCCTCCAAGGATGAGTAGGGCATGGGAGGCGGCAGGGCATGGTGTGCCAACTGGCCGGTCCATATCCCGTGTTCTATTCATCCTGTTGGAGACCGCACCTTCACTTCACGTGTCTTGAACCCCGCCCTCGTACATAGAGATCGCAGATGGAGGACGTTGGTCGCCGCCGTAGAATAGGTTTAGGGTCGTGTTTCTTTTATTTTTTTTGTCCTATAAAAGTTCGAAATGTAATGAAAATCTGCCGTGTTTGCATTAATCTCGGCCGGTGTATATGAACTTTCACAATAATATAGTATATTGTAGGAGTACTAGCAAGATGCCCATGCGTTGCATGGAAGATCAAGATCTTGTGCGAGAAAAGGATGAATGAGGGAAAGCCTTATCTGCAAATGTGGAGAGGAGTGCGGGTAAATTGTCATAGTTTCCTTCCTATCCGTTAGATATAGATCGGACGGCCTATATTGCAGGATGACAGGCACACCATCATCACCAACTCTGCTTTTTATTGAACCGAGACAAATCTAACATGCAAAGTAAAATAAACACATAGGGTCTATACATACACAATTTATCTTAGGCACTCCAATAGTACGTCCACTACACATTCACCCATTTCACATCTTTGTACATCTACGGGAACCTACGAAAGGGTTAATGTAAATTGCCTCTCTCTCTCCTCCCCTGATTTTCATGGTGGTGGGCCCCTCCCTCCCCCAATCTACAATCAACAGCTCACACGTTTCACATTACGTTAATTACATAACAGGGATTACGTAGGTGTAGCATTACTCGTCCTAAAAAACACAACTAAGCCAACCTCCCAGCATATCGCGCGGGAAAAGACCCGGCCGCGTCGTATTAGTTGGGATTACCGGATTACTAGTAGTAGTATCGATAGATCGCGCAAAGAAACAATTTTTTTAGGGGGCGAAGCACCTAGTTTAAAAGGAAAAAAGGAGGTACACTCACAACACTCTTGTCGCGGTCGCATTGCACCCCACACACGTCCGGTCCTACACACGGCTCACGCAAACGGAACGCGCTTCGGCTTGCCTCTTCACTGACACGTGGGACTGCACTTGGAGAAACCGACCATGCGCCAAACTCCCCCCGCCCATCGCGCGAAAATCCTCCCCCACCCAAAAATTCCCCCCAAATCCGATTCAACCACCCTTCGCCAACTAGCCAATAATATTCCCCAAACCCCTGCCCCCGTCCCCCTCCACTCCATTCGCCCGCCAAAGCCTCCTCCCCGCTGCCGACACGTCCGGGCGCGCGGTTCGTCGAGGGGACGCACGGCGATCCTCTCGCTCCCACAGTACGCTCTCATAGATTGCCGTCCTCTAGCCGTGCCGCCACCGCTGGCTACGTTCTTGTGGAGGCGCACGGCAGTCAGCGCCGCCACCGCTGGCGACGTTCGTGTGGAGATGCACGGCAGTCAGCTTCTCCCACGGTACGCGCATTCTAGACTGAGGACCCGTTCATGTCGGTTCAGCGCTGAATGTTAGCTGATAGACGCTGTTAATCTCCTTTGTTTGCGAAGTAGTTTACTGATCAATATGCTCTGCTTAAGAAGCTTCCTTGCCCTATTCTGCACGCAATCTGCTTAGCTGAGATGGCATGCCAAGGCCGATTAGTTGCTAAAATATCCTGCCATATATTTATTGTGACGTAGATTGCCATGATCTAGTAGCCAATCTGTTAGGTGAAATAGCTCTACACCGTTTTATACTTGATCTTTGTTGCTGCGATGGCCTTCGATAGTTTGATGGCTGTGTGCTCGGCCTCATTGACTGCTGAAATAGCCTGCCATAATTTAGCACTCAAATATGTTTGCTGAATTAGCTTTACATATATTTCGTTACTTAGATCTGCTCGCCCAAGTATCTTGCCATAGCTTTAGACATCGACCTAGGTATTTTTTTTCTGGACTTCATAAAAAAGCATATATGTTTTTCCTGTAATATCTAGTAGAAGAACTAATTTGTTTGTCTAACAGATGGACAGGACTTGGATAATTTCTGCTCGAAGATTCTCCGCTGCATATGTCGAGGGGGTTGAAAACTTCATGAACTTTATCAGAGCTGAGTATGCTGGTCCGAAATCAGATGTGCTCTGCCCGTGTAGCAGTTGTATGAATTCAGTTACAAGACCCCAGTCAACTGTGCAAAATCATCTACACTTGTATGGGATGTCGGTCACATATACTAGGTGGGTTCATCATGGTGAAACTATGAATGTCAATGTTATTGACTACGTGGAAGCAGCAGATCACCATCTTGATCTGCTTGATGCTCAGGTGGAAGAGGAGGAGGAGGAGGTGGTGGTGGAGCCAGTGAGTTTGACCAACATTGAAACAATGCTACGAAATGCTCGTGCATTCCGTGAACTTTCACCTGCAGAAGAAAAACGGTGGGCCCGCATGTTGGAACAATGCAACGTGGCTGTCACCCCAGGAAATAAGCTATCAGTATTCTCAACTATGGTCACCTTTCTTCAGGTGAAGATATCTGAGCGGATGACCAACAAATCATTCGATGTGATGTTGGCTGCTTTCTGCAAATCTTTCCCAGATGCGTCTGAGCTGCCACACACCTACAAAGAAATGAAGAATTTCCTTCGATGCAGTTGGAATTGGATATGATATGATCCATGTTTGTAAGAATAATTGTGTTCTGTTAGGAAGGATTATGCCAACTTAAGTGAATACCCAAATGCAAATCATCAAGATGGAAAGATGGCGTCTGTGAAGAGGATTCCTCATAATGTTCTCGAGACATTTTCCAATTACACCAAGATTGCAAGAGGTTATTTCATGATGCTGAATCAAGAGAGGATGTACGATGGCATTCTAGGAACCAGAAGTTCAGAGATCAGAATGTAATGAGCCATCCATCTCATGTTAGTGAGTGGAAAAGCTTCATTCAGAAACACAAAAAGTTTGTTCTTGACCGAGAAACATTAGACTTGGCTTAGCTTCGATGGATTTAACCCATTTGGCCACTGTGAGCGCCACATATAGCATGTGGCGGTGCTTATTATCCCTTACAACATGCCTCCAAATGTCTGCACCAAAGAATCAAACTACATGATGGCCTTGCTCATCCCAGGTCCAAAAAGTCCTGGAATGGATTTTGATTTGTTCATGGAGCCTCTTGTGGAGGAACTTCAACAGCTATGGAGGGGTGTTCTCACTCTAGACCTATATAGCAGCCCACCAGCTGATTTCTTTCTGTGTGCTGTTATAATTTGGTGCATCCATGATTATCTGGCTTTGGGCACTATGTCGTAGGCTTAACGGCACATGGTTACAATGCATGTGTTATTGTGACAGTGAATCATTGTCATACGCAATACTTAGCAAGATCTATTACATTGGACACTGCCGTTTCCTTGCCAAGGACAAGCCGCATCCTAGAAAATACCGAAGACATGTGTTCAATGCAAAGCATGAAAATCGTGATGCGCCAAAGAGGCTCACCGCCGATGAGTTGCAAGTGGAATTAGAGAAGGTCAGGCATATTACACCGTGAAACCATAATGGTAATGGTAGCGGGAAAAGGAAGCGTGGCAGGGAAGAAGAGAGATTATTGTTTACCCGCAGGTCCACTTTGTGGCACTTGGAGTATTGGAAAGATTTGGATCTGCGGCATAATCTTGATGTGATGCTCATCGAGAAAAATATATGTGACAACATTATCGGCACACTTCTTAATATTGAAGGCAAGACGAAAGATATTTTAAAATCTAGGATTGATTTGACACACATGGGTATCAGAAAGGATTTGCAGGTGCAAGATGAAGGTAAACCACGGGATATGGCACCAGTTGTGTACGTCTTGGACAAGGTAAAAAGAAAAGAATTTTGCGAGGTCCTGTCACGTATGAGATTCCCACATGGATTTCCTTCCAACCCTGAAAGGAGAGTCAGTGCAGATGGAAACAACGTACAAGGGTTGAAAACTCATGGATGCCACTTCCTACTTCAAAGGGTTTTACCTGTTATCCTTAGAGGATTGGGCATACGACTTATACTGAGCGATTGCAGAGTTGGGACAATTCTTGATGAACTCTGCAGTAGAAATATCAGGATAGATGCTTTGTAGCGTCTTAGACACAAGATACCAACTATCCTATGGGACCTTGAGAAGATATATCCTCCAGACTTCTTTGATGTGATGGTGCATTTGGCTGTTCATCTACCTGATGAGGCACTACTTAGAGGTCCAGTACAGTATGGCTGGATGTACCCTATTGAAAGGTGGCTAGGCACTTTCAAGGGCTATGTTAGGAACAGAGCTAGACCCGAGGGTTCCATTGCAGAGGCCTACATTGCTACAGAAGCATTGACATTCTGCTCAAAATACATTGAAACAGCTGATCAGCTTAGCAAAGAGGTGGGTGAAGACAATCTCGGGCTCAATGTTTTCGATTATTCTGTTCAAGTTCTGAGGAAGAGTCGACAAGAGGACAAACCTAAAGATTTGGACAAAATGGTTTGGTATGTGTTGAATAACTGTCCTGAGATATTACCTTATATCAAGTAAGTGCAGTACTCCAGCTTATACATCGTAATCTACTAAACTTGTAGCACATTCTTATATATTTAGATGTTTGACGCGATCACTACGTTGTGCAGCATCTACAAAAAGGAGTTACAGCCGCAAAATCCAAGAAACATTGACAAACTGGTTATGGCAGGATTTGCGAAATGGTTCAAGAGCCATGTAAGCTTTTGAATTGCAATCCGCTTTTTTAAATATATTGAGTACATAAGATGATCAGCTTGTCTATTTTCTAACCATGGGTTAAGAAGATGCGGAGGATGGGCAGGCAGTTGATGATGCCCTTTACTCACTAGCAATGGGTCCCGATACTCGGGTAAGACATTATGAATCTTGCGTTGTTGGAGATGTGCGCTACAACACCCTTTGCACGAGACGAAGGCGGGAAGACACAAAACAGTGCCACCATGAGCACGGATACGTATGACAAAGAGACAACTGAAATGTATGCTAACATAACAGACATTGTTCAGCTTGCAGTATATCTCGATTTCGAGGATCATCGGTGTGTGGTTACATTGTGCTATCGTTGGTATAACCTGTTTTCCAGGATGGCAAAACCCAGAGCTGATGATTATTTCAAATCCATCAATGTCAAGGCGGCGTACCAGACCAACGAGCCTTTTATTTTGGCAAATCAAGCAACAAATTTTTCTTGGAAGACACATTTGCACGTAGCGATGACTGGAGAGTATTGCAAAGGTTTGAGCAGAGGAATTCGTTTAATGAAGTTGCACAACAAGATGATGCTTACACTGCTCCTGATGTACAAGATAACATAGATGTTCCTAATATCTTTGAGAACCATCAAGTCAATGACGCCGGCGAAAAGATTGCCTATCGTGCTATGGACATACAAGAGTTGATCAAGAAGAAGCCAACGTTCGAGGACGTTGATGACGAAGAAGAAGATGACACCATGGGGAATTACGATTCAGACTGATACACATGGCGAAGATGTTGACGCTGCTGCTTTTGTCATATTTGCCTGTCAGAAGACGTTTTTTATCTACTATGTGAAATTGTGTTTGCTATGACAACTGAAACCTGATGAACATGTTGTTTAGTATTTTGCTGTGAGAACATCACTTGTTATGTATGCTGATTTGTGTTTGGTGATTGTATGACAACTAAAACATGATGACATTGTTGTTTAGTTGTACTCATATTTGGCTGTGAAACTTGAATTTCATGACATAGTTTGTTGTTGGACTGCAATTTTCTCGACGTCTTCGAATGAGAACAAAGCTGACCCGACAGGGCCTCTGCTATTTATTTATTTATGAGCAAAAGGGGATACCCCCTAATTTCTGTTAATAGAAATCATTAGATGTTCACAACACTACGCCCAGCCTGCTACACATGTTTCATTCATTACTAGTTTCAGCAAATTGCTCATGTCATAGCCACTGAATACATCACGAGTGCTAGATACACTGCAAATAAAGAGACAATCATCCTACAAAGCACATCGATTTTGCCCATTATCATCACAAGCTCTTTCGTCTCCTCATTGCTGTCAAGGCCGTTCAGCAGTTGTTGCTTGGCCATGATCAGAGGAACTGCATCTTTAACCTTCTGCTCTGCATCTTCCTCTTACATCGTTCCTTGATTACTTGTCCAACACCCCAACCTGCTGGTATTGGGATTCCTCGGCTAACCAAATAATCAGCATAGTTGCATTCCCCCACATCAAAGAATCTTCCCGTAAATACAAATCACACGAATCTTCCCTTTTCTGCACGAATCAAATTGGAAGATCATCAACCAAACTATTAAAAAAATCAGCAACTGAAAGTAGCAGAACAACACTTAAATATATTATTACCCCATGATTCGAGCATTTGTAGAAGACTCGGCCAGGGTTGAGGATTGTGGTTGAGACGCGACGAATGACTCTGCATGATTTGCAGCAGTGGCACCACACCAACGGCAGCGGGTTGCGATGAGCAATCGGCTGCGGTCTGTCGGGGGTGTGATGAGACCCACAGGCGATGGTACGGGTGGCGACTTGGCGCATATCTGGTTGTCGTCTTGAAGAGCGGTGTGGACGAGCAACCAGCGGACATGGTTGCTGCGGCCAGAGCTTCCGATGCTAGGCAGAGTAAGTAGAGAAGAGGAGAAGCGAACGTTGGATATGTCAGTTTCATTACTTGCAGAGTAGCATAGCACCATATATAGTCATAGTCTAGGTTTGGATTCGAACCAGCTACAGGACCACGTCTCTCTTTTTTCTAAAACTCGGCAACATCTCTTTACAGGTACACTAGCTTGTTCTGTACGCCTTCCCAAGTCTTTTATTTTCTTTCCCTTTTTTGCGAGGAAGGAAGGAGGACAAAATTGAGAGTTCCTGGGCCTCGAACCCAAGACCTCTCAGTTGAAAACCAAGGGTGCTAGTCACTTATGTGCATACGTTCCCTGTGAGGAGGACGGCAGACAAACGCATTTTCCTTGCAGTTTTAGATGCGACACAAGATCGAATGGTCGCAGTTTCGAGAATGTTATCAGGCCAGAGCCCAGTTTTTCTTTTCTTCCTATATATAAAAAAGTATGCTACTTGGTGTCCGCTTAGTCAACAAACGATTGTGCCAACCTTGACCGTTGGATTAACATTCAACGTCTATCGTGTTTCTTCAGTCTCTTCTTCCTCGAGCCGCCAAAGCCAAACCAGCGCCGGCAGGACCGCCTGCTCCCGCCTCCCGCGGCTGGCTGTGCTGCCGCGCATGCATCGTGGCAACATCGCACCCTAAAACTCTGCACATCTTCCCCGGCTCCTGTTCGTTCCCGTCCGAGGCCTCACCATCGTCCTCCGCCTTGGTTCGCTCGCCGCGGTGCCGCCCTCAGGTGTTGTCAACATGGTCAACAACCGAGAGGAATAAGGAGATGACTGTACATGGTGAGGATGACAGTAGGGACCCAGCAGCGCGCGCATTTTCGGGACGGAGAAGGGTATCAACTGGGTTGTGCGGGACCCGTGGCCCGTCTAGCCCAGGCTTTTGTTTCATATGTTTAGCACATGACCAGCCCAGTTTGTTTTTTTCCTTTCTGAAAATGGCTAGCCAGCTATTTTGTTTTTTGGCAGAATAACCAATGTAGGCCTACTTGCTTTTCTACGCCTATTTGGTGGAAATCTTTCAAGACGAGGAGGGATGCATTTTGCCCAGAAAATGGGCTATAAGTAATAAGAAATGGGCTATAAGTAATAATAAATGGGTTGTAAAATGAAAAAATACAGCAAACAGGCAATTAGTTCCAAAATACTGTTTTTTTTTGGATTTTGATATTTTAAATTTCATTGTTTTTGTGCGGGTAAAATTTCATTGAATTTCAATTAAGGTATGTTTAGATTGAAAATTAATTTGAATCTGGCTAGAAATTTCGGGCTGTATGTTGTTTGGGACAGATTTGGAGGCTGACTTGTGGGTCTACTAGGTTGACGTGTACTTTGGCTTTGTCAACTTAGTCCACAACGATTCTAGCGGCGTGACCGTTGGATGTTAATCCAACGGCCGTGCTTCTTCTTCAATATCTGATCTTCTTGCTCCAAATTACCAAACCAACTTCGGTGGGACTGCTGCTCCCGCCTCCGTGGCCATTTGTCTTGCCGCCTGAGCCGCACCGCCCTACCCTACTTCATTGCTGGCCAGGCCATTCCTCTACGCACCCACACCTCCTGTTATTTTCCGGCGACAGCAGCCGGACAAGTAAACCCTCGTACTCCCCATCGTGTGGGCAACCATTGCCGATTCTTCCCGGGCTCCGTGTCGTTCCCTTCCTAGGCCTCGCCGTCGTCCACCGCCATGGTACTCTCGGCGCGGCCTGGTCAACATGGTCAACAAACGCCATCCATCGGACGTGGACTGTACGTGGAGAGGCTGACAGCTGGGTCCACGGCCGCACATAAGGAAATGCATCCTTATTACACGCAAAATAATGATTCCTCCTCCTGACAGCTGGGACCCACCGGAAGGGCCTCTGTATTTCGCGAAAAAAACGTTCCCCTCGCTGACATGTCGGACCCACCAGCTATATCTTCGCAAGCAAGGAAGTGCCTCCTTATTACGCACAAAAAAAATGAATACCCCCTGCTAGCTGGGACCCACCATAGTGGGAGGATGACTTGTGGGCCAACTAAGTTGATGGGGACGGAGGGCTTTGTCAACTTAGTCAATATGAACGATTCTAGCTCCAGTGACCGTACGATGTCCATCCAACGGCCGTAGTGCTTCTTCAACCTCTAGTCTTCTTGCTCCAGCCGCCCAAACCAGCGTCGGTCGTGCCGCGTGCTCCTGCCTCCCATGGTCGGCTGTGATGCCGCGGAGGCCTCACCATCCCCTACTACTCCCACCGCTGGCCAGGCCATCCCTCTACTCACCCACACCCCCTGTTATTCTGCGGCGACGGCAGCCTCACACCGCAGCCAAACCAGTGAACCCTCATACACCTCAGCGCGCGGGCTTCCACTGCCGCGTCTTCCCCGGCTCCGTGTCATCCCCTTCCTAGGCCTCGCCATCGTCCACCGCCCTGATGCTCTCGGCGCGGCATGGTCAACGTGGTCAAGGAATGACTTCCATCAGAATAGTACTGTACGTGGAGAGATTGACAGCTGGGTCCACGGCGGCCGCAAGGAAGTGCCTCCTTATTACGCGCAAAATAATTATTCCTCCACCTGACAGCAGGGACCCACCGAATGGGCCACCGTATTTTGCAAAAAAAAGTTTCCTCCCTGACTGCTGGGACCCACCAGCTACATCTTCGCACGCAAGGAAGTGCGTCCGGGCAAAAAAAACGATTCGCCCCCCTGACTGCTGGGACCCACCAGCTACATCTTCGCACGCAAGGAAGTGCGTCCGAAAAAAACAATTCGCCCCCCTGACTGCTAGGTCCCACCAGCTACATCTTCGCACACAAGGAAGTGCCTGACAGTCGGGACCCACCTACTCGAAGCGTACGTAGCATTGTCATTCTGGTCGCGAACGTGTACGTACATACTAGTGGATGTAGAGGCGCGCACGTAGCATATACACGTACGTACAGCGGCCAGTGTTCAACAAAGAAAATACGGGCACGTGTGTGCATATACTGGCGGGGTCTCGAACGCCTACTCGCGCATAAGTATGGCCAGGGCTCATGTACATGATTGGGTTGGAATGGAGAAACAGTGTCATCGTCGTGTTCATGGGGAGCCAACCGGCTGGGTCGGAACGGAATGCGTCCTCGTGTTCATCGGGAGGGCTTGGATGGAACAGGCGATGGAAACGAGGCCTGGCGTACCGCAGAATGAAGGAAATGGCCTTGTGTTCGACCGGCCACGTTCGAAACGGGATCATGTTCATCGGGAGGGGTCTGGCGTACCGCAAAACGGAGGAAACGGACCTCCTGCAGTCGAAACGGGGGTCCTATTGATTGGGAGGGGTGCGGCGTACCGCAAAATGGACGAAACGGACTTGTGTTGGAGCGCTACGGTCAAAACGGGGGTCCTGTTCATCGGGAGGGGTGTGACGTACCGCAAAACGGGACTCCATGGGATACTGTTCATCTCCACCGTTGACCTCCTCCAGCCTCCACGGGCTACCGTCCACCTCCTCCAGCCTCCACGGGCTCCTGTTCATCCAGCCTCCATCACACGCTACTCCATCGGCTACTGTTCAACCACCCCTCCACGGGCACCCCTCCACCTCTACTGTTAATCCAGCCCTCCACGGGGTCGTCCTATTCATCCAGCCCTCCACGGGGTCCAGTTCATCTAGCCCCAACCGGCTCGATCGATCGGGGTACTGTTCATCTAGAGGCAACACCACAGGGTCCTGTTCATCCACGCCCACCGCTCACTATTCATCTACCCCCCCCCCCCCCCGGCAACGCTCACTGTTCATCCAGAGGCAGCATCTATCGGCTTCCATTACACTAGTAGAAAACAGGGCATTTGTCCCGGTTCGTAAGGGCCTTTTGTCCCGGTTTAAGAACCGAGAAAAAAAGGTCGGTACTAATGCCCTCCCCCTTTAGTCCCGGTTCTTACACGAACCGGAACAGATGGGCCTCCACGTGGCCACTGCGGGAATCCCAGGCAAGGGGGCCTTTGGTCCCGGTTGGTGACATAACCAGGGACCAAAAGGCATCCACGCGTCAGCAGCTGGCTGGAGCTGAGGTTTTTCTTTTTTCTTTTTTTAAAGTGGCTGGTTTAGGGGTTTTGGGGGTTAATTTAGGTTGTTATTAGCTAGCTAATAGAGAGAAGTGTCCTCTCTTATATCTTCGTCCTTGGTTTACCAACGCCATCGCTATGTTCATTTCACCACTGATATATAATAACTCATGCTCGCATCATACATCATCATATATAATAACAAGTCCTACTAATCATGCATCATCATACAACTTCTACTCGTTATTAATAACAAGTCATACGATCATCATCCTCATAGTCATCGAACCCAACCCTACATAATTGTTCTTAGCACATGATCATCGATGTCGTAGGACCTAAACACCCTTAAGGTAAAATAGCATAAAACAATATAGACCACGACTCTCCATTATGAAGAATGCAGATCATCCTGTCTCCAATTCTTGCGCTTCGCTTCCTTTTGCTTCCAAGAAGCTCCTTACAACTGTTGAAAGCACAAGTGCTCACTAGGTGGTTTTGGTAATTAATGTCAACATATCTCTTGTTGGACTAACACTTTTATCTAGTACGTTTCAGATAAGTTCAACAATGGAGTGTGGCATGGACTAAAGGATGCGGGAACTCCTTCAGGATGCTAAGGACAAAGGATTGGCTCAAGCTTCAAGCTCAAGACTCTTCATTTTATATTTTAGTGATCCAAGATCACATTGACTCTATAGGAAAAGCCAATACTATCAAGGAGGGATGAGGTGTTGCTTAATGAGTTTCTTGCTTCACAATGCTTAGTGATATGCTCCAAAACCCTCAACTACTTTCCAACTTCCACACATATGACCTAAACCTAAAAGTCAAACTCGGCCCCACCGATTCTTTCTATCCGGCGCCACCGAGTTCGGGATGTCTTAGCCACGCCACAAACCCTAGGCAAATCGGTCTCACCGATAGGGATCTCGGTCTCACCGAGATGGGATTGTAATCTCTCTGCGTATGTCCATTATCAAATCGGTCTCACCGAAGTTTGAGCAATCGGTACTACCGAGATTACAATGCAAACTCTCCGTTAACTTATTACCAAAATCGGTCCCACCGAGTTTGAGTAATCGGTCCCATCGAAGTTTGCACGACCAACTCTCTGGTTAGCTAATTACCAAAATCGGTCTCACCGAAGTTTGTGTAATCGGTCTCACCGAGATTACGTTATGCCCTAACCCTAACCATATCGGTCCTACCGAGTTGCATGTCGGTCCCACCGAAACCCCTAACGGTCACTAGGTTTACTAAATCTGTCCGACCGAGTTTGTTGATTCGGTCCCACCGAGTTTGGTAAATTGTATGTAACGGTTAGATTTTGTGTGGAGGCTATATATACCCCTCCACCTCCTCTTCATTCATGGAGAGAGCCATCAGAACAAGCCTACACTTCCAGCATCCTATTTCTGAGAGAGAACTACCTACTCATGTGTTGAGGCCAAGATATTCCATTCCTAGCATATGAATCTTGATCTCTAGACTTTCCCAAGTTGCTTTCCACTCAAATCTTCTTTCCACCAAATCCAAATCCTGTGAGAGAGAGTTGAGTGTTGGGGAGACTATCATTTGAAGCACAAGAGCAAGGAGTTCATCATCAACACACCATTTGTTACTTCTTGGAGAGTGGTGTCTCCTAGATTGGCTAGGTGTCACTTGGGAGCCTCCGACAAGATTGTGGAGTTGAACCAAGGAGTTTGTAAGGGAAAGGAGATCGCCTACTTCGTGAAGATCTACCGCTAGTGAGGCAAGTCCTTCGTGGGCGGCGGCCATGGTGGGATAGACAAGGTTGCTTCTTCGTGGACCCTTCGTGGGTGGAGCCCTCCGTGGACTCGCGCAACCGTTACCCTTCGTGGGTTGAAGTCTCCATCAACGTGGATGTGTGATAGCACCACCTCTCGGAACCACGAAAAAAACATCCGTGTCTCCAATTGCGTTTGAATCCTCCAAACCCTTCCCTTTACATTCTTGCAAGTTGCATGCTTTAATTTCCGCTGCCTATATACTCTTTGCATGCCTCGCTTGAATTGTGTGAAGATTGCTTGACTTGTGCAAAAATAGCTAAAATCTGCCAAAGTCTAAAATTGGGAAAAGGTTAAGTTTTTAATTGGTCAAGTAGTCTAATCACCCCCTCTAGACATACTTCAAGGTCCTACAAGTGGTATCAGAGCATTGGTCTCCATTGCCTTGGTTTAATCACCATTGGAGGAAGATGGATGAGTCTACTTTGAGGAGTCTTAGACATAGAGTGCCCATTCTTGATGGAGAGTATTTTCATTAGTGGAAAAATGAGATGCTTGTAATTTTCAATCAATATCATTTGAACAAGTACATTGCTAGCCCTTGTGCACCTTGTGTTGATCCTATGCATCCTACCGTTGATGAATCAATTGACATGACTAGGAATCTGACAACTGTTAATCTCATCACTAGAGGCTTGCCTAGAAACTTAATTGGAATCCTGCCTACTCTTGAGTGTGCCTACACTATATGGAAATTTCTTGAGGAACGCTTTCCAAATTATTCCTTGAAAAATCTAGATGAAATTCTCCATAAGTCTATTGCCTTGAGTGAGATGAATACTAGTGATCCTATGTTTGGTGATCGTCTATTTGAGCTTACAAATATTATGCGTGCCAAAGGAGATGTTGGAATTATTAGTGATAATATTTCCGAAGCTATAAGAATTCATAAGCAAGATTATTGTGAAAATCACTCTAACGAATTACCCTCTCTAGGACTTGATCCACCACATGACGATGTTGAACATGGATACTATGATGAGGATGATGATAGTGACTTCGATCTTGACGATGCAATGAGACATTTTCGTCTTATGGCAAATCTTGAGGATATATCGGGGAGGAAAGGAATGGGTTCTTGACAGTGGATGTACCAATCACATGACCGGAGATAAAGACATGTTTCGTGAGCTTGCTGAAAATGATAGTCCTCGAAAGTATGTCACTTTCGGTGACAACTCAAAGGGTAAGGTGGTTGGCCTCAGTAAGGTGGCCATCTCACATGATAGCTCCATTCATAAATTTATGCTCGTTGAATCTCTTGGTTACAACTTACTTTCAGTATCTAGATTTGCTGATTTTGGTCTCAATGTTCTATTTACTGAAGTAGATTGCCAAGTGTTCTGTCGAGACAATCATAAAATGGTCTTTAATGGTATACGTAGAGGTGATCTTTACATTGTTGATTTCTCTAAAAAGGCACAACCTAAAACTTGCTTCATTGCTAAATCCTCAAAAGGTTGGTTATGGCGACTAGGTCACGTTGGCATGAGAAACCTTGACAAGCTTATTAAAGGGAATCATATCCTTGGTGTTAACGATGTCATATTTGATAAGGATAGACTTTGCAGTGCTTGTCAAGCAGGCAAACAGGTTGGAGGAAGGCATCCCGTGAAGAACATCATGACCACAAGGAGGCCACTCGAGCTACTTCACATGGATCTCTTTGGTCCCAATGCCTACAAGAGTCTCGGTGAAAATTCTTTTGGTCTAGTTATAGTTGCTGATTTTTCAAGATTTACGTGGGTATTCTTTCTCGATGATAAATCGCAGGTCCAAAAGATCTTCAAAAACTTCGCCAGGAAGGCCCAAAATCAATTTGAAGTGAAGATCAAGAAGGTTCACGGCGACAACGAGCGGAGTTCAAGAACGCAAATGTGGACACCTTTCTTGACGAAGAAGGAATTTCACACGAGTTCTCGGCTACGTACACACCTCAACAAAATGGAGTTGTTGAGAGGAAGAACCGAACGCTCATCGAAATGGCGAGAACGATGCTTGATGAGTACAACACGCTGAAGCATTTTTGGGCAGAAGCGGTTGAGACAGCTTGTCATGCAAAAAATCGCTTGTATCTTCACAAGCTACTCGGCAAGACGGCATACGAGCTCCTCACCAGTAACAAACCCCAAGTTGGATACTTTCGAGTATTCGGCTCAAAGTGCTACATTCTTGATAAGCATCGTCGTTCAAAATTTGCTCCTAAGTCTCATGAAGGTTTCCTACTAGGTTATGGCTCAAACTCTCACACATACCGTGTCTACAACAATTTCACCCAAAAGGTTGAAGAGACGGTAGATGTGAAGTTTGATGAATCTAACGGCTCGCAAGTAGAACAATTGCCAATTGATGTAGGAGACAAAGATCCTTCGAAAGCAATCCAAGACTTGTCTATTGGCAAGGTCCGTCCAACGGAGGTGAAGGAGAGTACCTCGTCCGTCCAAGTGGAAGCTTCAACTTCAAGACAAGGTGAACCAAGAGTTGATATGGAAGCATCCACGAGTGGCACACACCAAGATGAAGAAAATGAGGAAGTGCATCTAGATGAACGCCAACAACCTCCTTCTCCACCACGACAAGAGAACGACAATGCCAACAATGAAGAAGGCCAAGAAGAAGAACAAGATGAAGAAGAAGTTCAACCAAGAACAAAGAAAAAGCTTTCACGAGTTCGAGCAAGAATTGCTAAAGACCATTCCGTCGAGCAAATCTACAATGATATTCAAACCGGGAGAATCACTCGCTCTAAAACTCGTTTAGCTAACTTTTGTGAAAACTATTCTTTCATCTCTAGCATTGAACCTATGAAGGTCGAAGAAGCATTGGAAGATCCGGATTGGATAAATGCTATGCATGAAGAGCTACACAACTTTGAAAGAAACCAAGTTTGGACATTGGTTGAGAAGCCCGACAACAACCACAACATCATCGGTACTAAATGGGTGTTTCGCAACAAGCAAGATGAAGATGGACAAGTAGTTCGCAACAAAGCACGTCTAAAGCCCAAGGCTACACACAAGTCGAAGGTATGGACTATGGTGAGACTTATGCTCCCGTTGCTAGACTTGAGTCCATTCGTAGCTTACTTGCCTATGCTAATCACCATGATATCACCTTGTACCAAATGGACATTAAAAGTGCTTTTCTAAATGGTGAAATAGAGGAGGAAGTTTATGTTAAACAACCTCCCGGCTTTGTCAATCCTAAGAAACCAAATCATGTTTACAAACTTCACAAAGCCCTTTATGGTCTTAAACAAGCTCCTAGAGCGTGGTATAAATGCTTGACCAAGTTCCTTATTGAAAAAGGCTTTGAAATTGGGAAAATTGATTCCACACTTTTTACTAAAAGGGTTAATGGAGAACTATTTGTATGCCAAATTTATGTTGATGATATCATATTTGGATCAACTAATCCTCATTTTAGTGAAAAGTTTGGAAAGCTAATGTCGGAGAAGTTTGAGATGTCAATGATGAGTGAGCTCAAGTTCTTTCTTGGGTTGCAAATCAAGCAAACTAAGGAAGGTACTTTTTTCTCTCAAACGAAGTACACTAAGGACTTATTCAAGAAGTTCAATATGCAAGAGTGCAAAGGTATGTCTACACCCATGCCTACTAGTGGGCATCTTGACTTGACCAAAGATGGTGAACCGGTTGATCAAAAGGTTTATCGCTCTATGATTGGATCGTTGTTATATCTATGTGCTTCACGTCCCGATATTATGCTAAGTGTGTGCATGTGTGCACGATATCAAGCTGCTCCTAAAGAATGTCATCTTAAGGCCGTAAAAGGATAATGAGATACTTAATTCATACACCATATTCTTGCTTTTGGTATCCTAAGAGGGCCTCTTTCGATATTGTTGGCTACTCCGACTCGGACTATGCCGGAGAGAAGGTTGATAGAAAGTCCACTTCGGGTACTTGTCAATTTCTTGGTAGATCTCTTGTGTCTTGGTCTTCCAAGAAACAAAACTCAGTATCCTTATCCACCGCCGAAGCGAAGTACATTGCCGCTGGTTCATGCTGTGCCCAATTACTTTGGATGACACAAACTCTTAAAGATTATAGGATATATGTGAAACATGTTCCGTTGTTTTGTGATAATGAAAGTGCTAGCAAAATTGGTCATAATCCCGTACAACATTCTCGAACTAAGCATATTGAAGTTCTTCATCATTTCATTCGAGATCATGTTGCTAAGGGTGACATTAATCTTAAGGATGTTCGCACCGAAAAGCAATTAGCAGATATATTCACTAAACCTCTTGATGAGAAAGTGTTTCGCAGGTTTAGAGGAGAATTGAACATCATTGATGCTTCAAACTTGGAGTAGAAACTCCATTGGATACATGCAAGACTTGAGCTTATGACTACTCCATGATATCTCTCTTAAGATGAAAATCTTATGTCTTGGATATATTTGCATCTTGCATGTTATCTAACCCATGTAGGTACTTGGATGAATCAAATTCCATGAGATTGTAATCTACTCACATCTTGAGCAATCTCTACATCACCAAGTCTTTTACACTATGGTGGTTGAAGACAAGGAAGCACGAGACCATTCAAACATATCCTTTGACAAATTCTATGTTTGAGTTTCATGCTTGTCATTTTGGATACACAAGTGCTCTTCCTTGCAAGAACTAACCCATGTAGGTAGATGGACTCAAATTCCAAAGGTGCTCCCAACTCTTGATGAGCTACATCAACCTTGAGCAACACACACAAGTTCAACTACATGGTCAACACCACCAACCAAGGTATGTTATTCCATCTTAGAGAAGCTTTACTCCAAGTCATGAGTTAAAGCAACTCAACAAGATGTGAATACATCAAAATGCTTAAATGAAAAATGGCAACCCCATCTTGAGATTAACAATGAGTATGACCTATGATCAAGTGATCTCACTTGGCTCCTAAGTCAATATACTCTAACATAGGTGACATTGTCGCCGACCATCTCTAGATGAAGTTCTCTTGTGTTCTTTTCTGTGTTTTTGCATTTGTCTCACGCATATTTGTTTCCCCTTTCAAAAAAAACTTCATCTAGATTTCTTTCTGTTTGCTCTGCATTGTCCGCATCCAATTCATTACATATCGTTCGGTAAATTCCTTGCAAATCTTTGTGAAATCTTACTAGTCTAGTGAGCAAAGGTGACAAGTGTTTTCTCTGCGATGAACTCGGTTTCACCGATTTGTTGTTTTCGGTCCAACCGAATCTTTTCGGTACAACCGAAGCATACCACTCGGTGCCACCGGTTTCACAACAGGAAAAACAGTTTGCCACTTTTTCTGTGTTTCTTCTGATCCAGCTCCACTCAATGAATCTTGTCCTCTACAAGCATCACATTATAAATGCTTTGTGCACTAACTCAAGGATCAAACCCTTCTTGGAAATTGATGTCGAAGGGGGAGAGAGAGATCACATCAAAGCTCATCACTTTGAGTGATCACATCAGAGAGAGAGAGTATCACCTCCTCAGGAGGAGAAAGAGATCTCCAGGGGGAGAGAATACTCAGGTAGAAAGTATTTCTCAAGGATCCCAGATGCTTGGTGTTCAAGAGGAGAGATGACACATGTCTTCTTGAGGGGAAAGACATGTTCATATGTGCTTATTTGCATTTGCTCTGTTCATTTATATCTTTCAGCTCTGACTTTCTGTTCCCTATCTTCTCCCAGTATCACATGATAGATTCAGGGGGATCAAGACATCTAAGGGAAAGAAATCATTTAAAATTCATTGCATATCTTTACTCTTGGGGACATGTCTAATCCAATGTGGTACTTAGTACTCACTCTCTACATGTCATCCCAGTCTTGGTATTCTTGTGGTCTCTTACGCTTGCTCTGGCTAGTAGATGTACCTGTGTTATCTAACCTTGTTTACGCAGATTCATTCCATCCTAAGCCAACTCAAGACTACAAGGTAAGTATATGCATCACATTCATGTGTATGAGGAATTCTTGCTGATGTACATACTGTTTGCAAGAAGGACTCATGGGCATGAAGGTATTGTCTTTAATATTCTTTGCTCTGATGCATATGGCCAATATACATGTAACACATTGCCTACTCTGTCATGGTTATGCTTCTATATTCCATATTCACATGATAGCATACATGTAGGGGGAGCCTATGCTTGTTACATGTCTTTCCAAAGCTTTACTTGCTATTCTCTATATCTTCATCTAAAGCTTTGATGTATGTTGCCATCAATTACCAAAAAGGGGGAGATTGAAAGCACAAGTGCTCCCTAGGTGGTTTTGGTAATTAATGTCAACATATCTCTTGTTGGACTAACACTTTTATCTAGTATGTTTTAGATAAGTTCAACAATGGAGTGGCATGGACTAAAGGATGTGGGAACTCCTTCCAGATGCTAAGGACAAAGGATTGGCTCAAGCTTCAAGCTCAAGACTCTTCATTTTATATATTAGTGATCCAAGATCACATTGACTCTATAGGAAAAGCCAATACTATCAAGGAGGGATGAGGTGTTGCTTAATGAGTTTCTTGCTTCCACGGTGCTTAGTGATATGCTCCAAAACCCTCAACTACTTTCCCACTTCCACACATATGACCTAAACCTAAAAGTCAAACTCGGCCCCACCGATTCTTTCTATCCGGCGCCACCGAGTTCAGATGTCTTAGCCACTGCCACAAACCCTAGGCAAATCGGTCTCACCGATAGGGATCTCGGTCTCACCGAGATGGGATTGTAATCTCTCTGCGTATGTCCATTATCAAATCGGTCTCACCGAGTTTGAGCAATCGATACTACCGAGATTACAATGCCACAGGGTCTTGTTCATCCACGCCCACCGCTCACTATTCATCTACCCCCATAACGCTCCTTTGTTCATCCGAGGCAGCATCTATCGGCTTCCATTACACTAGTAGAAAGCAGGGCATTTGTCCGGTTCGTGAGGAGCCTTTGTCCCGGTTTAAGAACCGGGACAAAAAGGTCGGTACTAATGCCCTCCCCCTTTAGTCCCGGTTCTTACACGAACCGGAACAGATGGGCCTCCACGTGGCCACTGCAGGAATCCCAGGCAAGGGGGCCTTTGGTCCCGGTTGGTGACATAACCAGGGACCAAAAGGCTTCCACGCGTCAGCAGCTGGATGGAGCTGAGGTTTTTCTTTTTTCTTTTTTTAAAGTGGCTGGTTTAGGGTTTTTGGGGGTTAATTTAGGTTGTTATTAGCTAGCTACTAGAGAGAAGTGTCCTCTCTTATATCTTCGTCCTTGGTTTACCAACGCTACTGATATGTTCATTTCACCCGCTAATATATAATAACTCATGGTTGCATCATACATCATCATATATAATAACAAGTCCTACTAATCATGCATCATCATACAACTTCTACTCGTTATTAATAACAAGTCATACGATCATCATCCTCATAGTCATCGAACCCAACCCTACATAATTGTTCTTAGCACATGATCATCGATGTCGGGTAGGACCTAAACACCCTTAAGGTAAAATAGCATAAAACAATATAGACCCTGACTCTCCATTATGAAGAATGGAGATCATCCTGTCTCCAATTCTTGCGCTTCGCTTCCTTTTGCTTCCAAGAAGCTCCTTACAACTGTTGAAAGCACAAGTGCTCACTAGGTGGTTTTGGTAATTAATGTCAACATATCTCTTGTTGGAATAACACTTTTATCTAGTACGTTTCAGATAAGTTCAACAATGGAGTGTGGCATGGACTAAAGGATGTGGGAACTCCTTCAAGATGCTAAGGACAAAGGATTGGCTCAAGCTTCAAGCTCAAGACTCTTCATTTTATATTTTAGTGATCCAAGATCACATTGACTCTATAGGAAAAGCCAATACTATCAAGGAGGGATGAGGTGTTGCTTAATGAGTTTCTTGCTTCACAGTGCTTAGTGATATGCTCCAAAACCCTCAACTACTTTCCAACTTCCACACATATAACCTAAACCTAAAAGTCAAACTCGGCCCCACCGATTCTTTCTATCCGGCGCCACCGAGTTCAGATGTCTTAGCCACTGCGACAAACCCTAGCCAAATCGGTCTCACTGATAGGGATCTCGGTCTCACCGAGATGGGATTGTAATCTATCTGCGTATGTCCATTATCAAATCGGTCTCACCGAGTTTGAGCAATCGGTAATACCGAGATTACAATGCAAACTCTCTGGTTAACTTATTACCAAAATCGGTCCCACCGAGTTTGAGTAACCGGTCCCATTGAGTTTGCCTGACTAACTCTCTGGTTAGCTAATTACCAAAATCGGTCTCACCGAGTTTGTGTAATCGGTCTCACCGAGATTACATTATGCCCTAACCCTAACCATATCGGTCCTACCGAGTTGCATGTAGTTCCCACCGAAACCCCTAACGGTCACTAGGTTTACTAAATCGGTCTGACCGAGTTTGTTGATTCGGTCCCACCAAGTTTGGTAAATTGTATGTAACGGTTAGATTTTGTGTGGAGGCTATATATACCCCTCCACCTCCTCTTCATTCGTGGAGAGAGCCATCAGAACAAGCCTACACTTCCAGCATCCTATTTCTGAGAGAGAACTACCTACTCATGTGTTGAGGCCAAGATATTCCATTCCTACCATATGAATCTTGATCTCTAGCCTTTCCCAAGATGCTTTCCACTCAAATCTTCTTTCCACCAAATCCAAATCCTATGAGAGAGAGTTGAGTGTTGGGGAGACTATCATTTGAAGCACAAGAGCAAGGAGTTCATCATCAACACACCATTTGTTACTTCTTGGAGTGGTGTCTCCTATATTGGCTAGGTGCCATTTGGGAGCCTCCGACAAGATTGTGGAGTTGAACCAAGGAGTTTGTAAGGGCAAGGAGATCGCCTACTTCGTGAAGATCTACCGCTAGTGAGGCAAGTCCTTCGTGGGCGGCGGCCATGGTGGGATAGACAAGGTTGCTTCTTCGTGGACCCTTCGTGGGTGGAGCCCTCCATGGACTCAAGAATCGTTACCCTTCGTGGGTTGATGTCTCCATCAACGTGGATGTACGATAGCACCACCTATTGGAACCACGACAAAAACATCCGTGTCTCCAATTGCGTTTGAATCCTCCAAACCCTTCCTTTACATTCTTATGAGTTGCATGCTTTAATTTCCGCTGCCTATATACTCTTTGCATGCCTGCTTGAATTGTGTGAAGATTGCTTGACTTGTGCAAAAATAGCTAAAATCTGCCAAAGTCTAAAATTGGGAAAAGGTGAAGTTTTTAATTGGTCAAGTAGTCTAATCACCCCCCCCCCCTCTAGACATCCTTCAAGGTCCTACAACTGTCCATACATTTTTTCCATTCTTTGATTGTCATGTCTCCACTTCTTTTAGAAATCCGGTATGGACAGTTGAGATTCGTAGGACGACCTGGTTGTATGTTCAAAACATCAAGGCGACCGTGCGTATACATCAGCTGAGGCACACAATCATTCGTGATTATCTGTTGAAAAACATAGTAATAACTTCTTAGTTATCAATTATGTACTAGTTCTAGAAGTATGCAAAACGATGCACGCATGTCGTAATATTAAAAAATCTTATTAAGGTATCTCCATGGTAGTTACCGTAGTTCAACACGTGCACTAGTGGCACGTATTGACCATATTGTTGAGGAGTTCGTTTTTAGATATTGTAATTCTCAAGATCAGTACAAAATGCGATCAGATGAATTTTCTCCTTATAAGTTAATTCGGAGCCATCTGTGTAGTGGGTTTTGTCTACCATCTTCTGCACATTCTTTGAAGAATGAAAATAAGCTGTCAATGGAAATAAGCTATCAACTATTTTGAAATAAACAATATAAATTACTTAATAACTATGTTTGAGAAGCTCACATGGGGGAAGAATTGGAAGTGTATCCACAAGGACCCAAATGTCCATATTGTCTTGCTCGATTGTAGGATCACCAAGATCCATGGTGACAAGCATACCCTCGTCAAAACCATACATCTTGCAAAGTGCTTCCCAATTTTTGCAACCAAAATGGGTTACACTCTCAGCATTGTACAACTTTACTTCAAAATCCACACCATGATGGGTCCTTAGCTGAATTTTTTTGGTTTCCATACTTTCATGGTCTTCAAAACCCATCCTCTCCAAGACATAGCGTCTTGCATAGCATGGGATAAGCTAGTCGAATTGGAAAAGATGAAAATACACGTTAAAATAGTTGAAGCCATGCTTAATTACGAAAAAAAACTATTGTCGCTGCTATGCATCAGTATGAACATCGAAGGTCTCCACGAGCTTAATGCTGAAGCGCCGATCTTCGTCCAGCTCAAGGAACTGGCAGCACATACCTCGTTAAATCGTGGCACCGATCGCACTCCCAGGCGATTTTAAATGCGTCCGAGTTCGACATTTCCGGCATATGTTCATAATTCAAATATTAAACTTGTACAATTAAATATATGTACTAAAAAACCAAAATTATATCATTATTATTAATCACAGGTTGACTATCGGTGATGGTAGCTCCTCCTTTCATTCCCGAGTGCATTATTACATCAAATTGTCTAGCACACGGGAATGAAGGAGAAGCTACCCCCACGACGACGTGGATGATGGAGGGGGCTCCTAGATTTCTGCATAGAGTGCTCTTAAATTTTAGCATTCAAAGTAGGAGTACTTTTCCAATATGAGCATTCAATAAGCAAAACCAAATCGTAAAATAAAGGAGTATTCAAATTAGCATGCATTCAATTATAAGCAAAAGTACATCATCTCTTGTGTCCGTACATCGTCGAATATTATCACTAATACTCCTTGAATTCTATCATACATATAGCATCGCTAAGACAGCTAGAACCATCGCGCCCGACGGGTATCGTCGCGGGCGGTGGACACCCAAAGATAAGGAACCATCACAGGATCATAGCTCCAGTGAGATCCCTGAAGAACTTGCCAGGTATTGTCGAACCTGCCCTCCAACGCAACCATGTAGCGACGGACGTGCTCGTCCTCCTCGCTGACACGGTGACGTACCACCTTCGCGGTGTCTGGAAGCCTCGGCACCGTCACTGGCCCACGCGACCTCCACCAAACAAGGATCGGGTCAACAACGGGCTGGCTCCTCACCAACCTACGCCCCCCAGAAGGTAGCACCTCCCAATACCAGCCCGGCGGAGCCAGGTCCGGACATGGCCACGATCAAGCAGGCCTCCACCGCCCGAGTCGGCAGCGAGGATGTGGGATAGGCATCGTCGATGTCGATGCGAACTACTTCTATATATAGTAAAATAAAGTAGTTTTATTAATTAAATCAACTAGTTCAACTACTAAGCACTTACTATAAATAAATAAAGTAGTACTTACTAAAAATAAACTACTTCTATAGTAAAATAAAGTAGTTTATTAAATCAACTAGATAGTTAAACTATATATTAAGCACTTACTATAAATAAAATAAATTAGTACTTAGTAAAAATAAACTAGTTTAACTATAGTTCTATTATTTTTCTAACTAATTATATTAAACACTTTCTCTTCTTATTTTCCTTTTTCCTCTCTTCTAAATATGAACATGTTCATAAATGACTTTGATCATACTCAATTTTCCTATACATACACAATATGAACATATACATAAATTGACAAAGAAAATTCTATGAACAAAAAAATAATTAAAATTCTATGAACAATATTACAACAGAAAAAAATCATAAAAATTGACATATTCGATCTTTGCATATATATGAACATACAAACATGCATATTCAACAATAATATCACCAAAAAAATCTATTAACAGAAAAAAATCTAACAAAAAAATCTAACTCAATTAACTACACATCTAAATTAACTACACATCAAATTAAATTAGCAAAATCCAACCTCACGGGATGGCGACGGCGTGAGGGGCGCGGCGAGGGCAACGGGCAGGGGACGGCGACGGCGATGATGCGTGGGGAGCGGCGCGGCAACGTGGTCCACGGTGAGGCGGCCTTGGGCGGCGACAGGCGGGCAGCGGGCGTCTGGGCACGGGCACGGGCGAAGCGGCGGCGGCGTCGGGCAGTGTGGGGCGGCGTCGGGCGGCGCAGGATGGCGCTGAAGCGGCATGACAGCGGCGAGGCGGAGAGGGTAGCCTGGCAGCGTCGGGCGGAGAAGAACAAACTGAATGAAATTTTGACGAGTGCCAGTTATATAGACAACGCATTGGTCCCAGTTCGTGAGACAAACCGGGACGAATGCGACCTTTAGTCCCTGTTTGTGCCACCAACCGGGACTAAAGGGGGTGCATTGGTACCGGTTTGTGCCACCAACCGGGACCAATGCACCCCTTTACTCCCGGTTGGTGGCACCAACCGGGACTAAAGGCCTCGCACAGCGCGGTGCGGTGGGAATTATTTATTTTCTTTTGATTTTTTCTTTATATTTTTTATTCATTTTTATTTTAGCTCAGAATAATTATAATCTTTCTGTTACTCCATTAATTTCCAAATTTGAATAGTTTAAATTTTAATTCTTTGAAATTTGTGTGAATCACTAATTTGTGAATAACTTCAATATAAAAATATATTTGGAGTGATTCTTTTTCCTGCTATTTAATATTACTGTGTTTTATCATTATATTGAAAAACAGATTTTGTTATTTTAGTTTCTATCAAAAAAAAACTTTTTAGTTGATTCCTTTTGCTATTAGAGTTTTATAAAAGCATTTACTGGTTTTTTTAGCTATAAGACCTTGAAATTGAAAAGCATTTCAAATGAACTCTGAAAAGATTGAAAGTTGGCATGGTATCATCATTTCACCCACATAGCATGTGCTAAAAAGTTCAGAGGGTTATGGGAAAAACTGGATAAACTTCGTGTACAAAATGGACAATCTCTTTCGAAGTATCAGGGTTTCATACAGAAACTCATCTGTTACACAGGGATTTCATTTTTTTAAACTTATTTGAACTCTTGCCTTTTTGTGTGTTCAAAATGCACCATTCAAAGCCACATCATCAATTTTCAACCCTTTCTGACTTCATTTGTTATCTTTCATGCATTTACTGATTATTTTAAGCTATAAGACCCTGAAATTGAAAAAGCATTTCAAATGAACTCTGAAAAAGTTGGAAGTTGGCATGGTATCATCATTTCATCCACATAGCATGTGCAAGAAAGTTGAGTGGGTTACGGCAAAAACTGGATGCACTTCATGTACAAAACGGACAATCTCTTTCGAAGTATCAGGATTTCATACGGAAACTTATGCATTACAATAGGCATTTCAAATGAACTACGAAAAGGTTGAAAGTTGGCATGGTATCATCATAATAGTTGTGGACAAAGTCTTCACTTTTTCTTCGCTTGTGTCCTTTCCTTATTGCTTGTAGTAACCGTGGATAATCTTCATCATTTATCGGGATGCTTGGGTCAGCCTTGACTTTGAAGGAGGAATTTCATGAAACTTTTCATAATCTTCGGACATGTGCATCTTGCCCTCCACTCCCACGATGTCCCTTTTTCACAGAAAGAACTATGTGGCGCTTTGTCTCATCGTATGATGTATTCGCTTCCTTATTTTTTCTTTTTCTCGGTTTGGTAGACATGTCCTTCACATAGATAACCTATGCCATATCATTGGCTAGGACGAACGGTTTGTTAGTGTACCCAAGATTGTTCAGATCCACTGTTGTCATTCTGTACTGTGGGTCTACCTGTACCCCGCCTCCTGACAGATTGACCCAGTTGCATTTAAACAAAGGGACCTTAAAATCTACTCCGTAGTCAAGTTCCCATATGTCCACTATGTAACCATAATATGTGTCCTTTCCCCTCTCGGTGGCTGCATCAAAGCGGACACCGCTGTTTTGGTTGGTGCTCTTTTGATCTTGGGCGATCGTGTAAATGTATTACCATTTATCTCGTATCCTTTCCAAATCATTACAGTCGAAGATGGTCCCCTGGACAACGAGTACAACTCCTCACAAATAGTGTTTTCACCTCTGAGACGTGTTTCCAACCAACTGCTGAAAGTCCTGATGTGTTCACATGTAATCCAGTCGTTGCACTGCTCCGGGTGTTTGGAGCGCAGACTGTTCTTGTGTTCATCAACATAAGGGGTCACCAAGGTAGAGTTCTGTAGAACTGTGTAGTGTGCTTGAGACCAAGAATATCCCTCCCTGCATATTATTGTCTCCCCTCCAAGCGTGCCTTTTCCAGTCAGTCTCCCCTCATACCGTGATTAAGGGAGACCTATCTTCTTAAGGCCAGGAATGAAGTCAACACAAAACCCAATGACATCCTCTGTTTGATGGCCCATGGAGATGCTTCCTTCTGGCCTAGCACGGTTACGGACATATTTCTTTAGGACTCCCATGAACCTCTCAAAGGGGTACATATTGTGTAGAAATACGGGGCCCAGAATGACAATCTCGTCAACTAGATGAACTAGGACGTGCGTGATGATATTGAAGATGGATGGTGGGAACACCAGCTCGAAAATGACAAGACATTGCACGACATCACTCCTTAGCCTTGGTATGATTTCTGGATCGATCACCTTCTGAGAGATTGCATTGAGGAAGGCACATAGCTTCACAATGGCTAATCGGACGTTTCCCGGTAGAAGCCCCCTCAATGCAACCGGAAGCAGTTGCGTCATAATCACGTGGCAGTCATGAGACTTTAGGTTTTGAAACTTTTTCTCTGCCATATTTATTATTCCCTTTATATTTGACGAGAAGCCAGTCAGGACCTTCATACTAAGCAGGCATTCAAAGAAGATTTCCTTCTCTTCTTTGGTACGAGCGTAGCTGGCAGGACCATCATACTGCTTTGGAGGCATGCCGTATTTTTCGTGCAAACGTTGCAGGTCCTCCCGTGCCTCAGCTGTATCTTTTGTCTTCCCATACACGCCCAAGAAGCCTAGCAGGTTCACGCAAAGGTTCTTCGTCACTTGCATCACGTCGATCGAAGAGCGGACCTCTAGGTCTTTCCAGTAGGGTAGGTCCCAAAATATAGATTTCTTCTTCCACATGGGTGTGTATCCCTCAGCGTCACTCGGAACAGCTAGTCTGCCGAGACCCTTTCCAAAGATTACGTGTAAATCATTGACCATAGCAAGTACGTGATCACCGGTATGCATAGCGGGCTTCTTCCGGTGATCTGCCTCGCCTTTGAAATGCTTGCCTTTCTTTCGACATTGATGGTTGGTCGGAAGAAATCGATGATGGCCCAGGTACACATTCTTCCTACAGCTTCCCTGGTATGTACTTTCGGTGTCAGCTAAACAGTGCGTGCATGCGTGGTATCCCTTGTTTATGCATCACGAAAGGTTACTGAGAGCGGGCCAATCGTTGATGGTTACAAACAGCAATGCATGCAGGTTAAATTCCTCCTGTCTGTGCTCATCCCACACACGTACACCGTTTCCATTCCACAGCTGTAAAAGTTCTTCAACTAATGGCCCTAGGTACACATCAATGTCGTTGCCGGGTTGCTTAGGGCCTTGGATGAGCCCGACATCATAATGAACTTCCGCTTCATGCACATCCAAGGAGGAAGGTTATACATACATAGAGTCACGGGCCAGTGCTTTGTGATTGCTGCTCTGCTCCCGAAAGGATTAATGCCATCCGCGCTTAAACCAAACCATACGTTCCTTGGGTCATGTGCAAACTCAGCCCAGATACTCTCTCGATTTTTCTCCACTGTGACCCGTCGTGGTGCTCTCAACTTCCCGTCTTTCTTACGGTCCTCACTATGCAATCGCATCAACTTGGCATGCTCTGTGTTTCTGAACAGTCGTTTCAACCGTGGTATTATAGGAGCATACCACATCACCTTCGCAGGAACTCTCTTCTGCGGGGCTCGCCAATCAACATCACCGAGGTCATCTTATGCGATCTTATCTCGCAATGCACCGCATACTGGGCATGCATTCAAATCCACGTACGCACCATGGTAGAGGATGTAGTCATTAGGGCATGCATGTATCTTCTGCACCTCCAATCCTAGAGGGCATATGACCTTCTTTGCTGCGTACGTACTGTCGGGCAATTCATTATCCTTTGGAAGCTTCTTCTTCAATAGTTTCAGTAGCTTCTCAAATCCTTTGTCAGGCACATTATTCTCTGCCTTCCACTGCAGCAATTCCAGTACGGTACCCAGCTTTGTGTTGCCATCTTCGCAATTGGGCTACAACCCTTTTTTGTGATCCTCTAACATGCGATCGAACATCAGCTTCTCCTTTTGACTTTCACATTGTGTCCTTGCATCGACAATGACCCGGCGGAGATCATCATCGGGCACATCGTCTGGTTCCTCTTGATCTTCAGCAGCTTCCCCCATTGCAGCATCATCGGGCACATCGTCTGGTTCCTCTTGATCTTCAACAGCTCCCCCCGTTGTAGCATCACCCTATTCAGGGGGCACATAGTTGTCATTGTCCTCTTCTTCTTCGTCGTCTTCCATCATAACCCCTATTTCTCCGTGCATCGTCCAAACATTATAGTGTGGCATGAAACCATTGTAAAGCAGGTGGGTGTGAAGGATTTTTTGGTCAGAGTAAGGCTTCGTATTCCCACATTTAGTGCATGGACAACACATAAAAGCATTCTGCTTGTTTGCCTCAGCCACTTCGAGAAAATTATGCACGCCCTTAATGTACTCGAAGGTGTGTCTGTCACCATACATCCATTGCCGGTTCATCTGCGTGCATTATATATAATTAAGTGTGTCAAAAGTAAGAAAATCAGACAAATATCTATCTAAAGTAAGAAAATCAGACAAGTATCGAAGAAGATAAGAACAAGAGGCTCACCACGGTGGTGCCGGCGGCAGATCGGCGGCAGGCGATCAGCAGCGGTGAAAACGGGACGGGCGTGACGGACCGCTAAATCTAGACAAATCTCAAAAAAATGGAGCTCCGAGGTCGAGCTTCGAGAGGAGAAAGCTTAAGTAGTGTGGCTCGGGCATTTCATCAAACACCTCATGTGCATAGAGGTGAACTAGAGCACCCAAATGCCCTCTCCTCGCGGATTGAAAAAGCGAGCATTGTGGAGTGCTACGCGGCGGCGATGGGTATATATAGGCAAGTTATTTGTCGGTTCGTGGCATGAACCGGGACTGTATTCTTCTGTCCCGGTTCAAGCCACGAACCGGGACCAATGAATGTGGGTCAGGCGAGGACCATTGGTCCCGGTTCGTGGCTTGAACCGGGACAAATGGTTCCACACGAACCGGGACCAATGCCCACGAGGCCCCGGCCGGCCCCCTGGGCTCACGAACCGGGTCTAATACCCCCCATTGGTCCCGGTTCTTGAAGAACCGGGACTAATGGGCTGGCCAGGCCCGAACGATAGCCCTGTTTTCTACTAGTGTTAGCGGCAGTAGTGAAGGAATCGCTCGATCGGGTTCAGTTAACAGTCATCGATCGATCGCTCGGGTTCGATGAACGCGTAGCTGCGGTCTGTCGCTTTCGGGTTGATTAGAGCCTAACGCCTCGCTCGGGTTCAGTTAGAGCCAACGCCTCGCACACACGCGCGTACGTGTATGAGAGAAACGCGCATAGCTCCTCCCCCGACCACCCACCGTAACCGGGAACTCCCCGAAATTTTCCTCACCCTCGCTTCTACCACGGTTTTTTCTGTCATGGATGGCCCAAAGAATGTCATGCAGCTGCGCCTCCGGCCCGCCCAGGACGAAAAGCCCATTTTCTGTCATCATTTTCTGTCATAGAAGTAGGAGCCCACCACATCTATGATGATACCGGGTTTTTTCACAGTTATCGTCATAGAAGTATCATAAGTATGACAGGAAAAAATTCGTTCGGCCCAAAATGTCACAGATGTGTCTTTTTTTGTAGTGTTTACCTTAATACTTCTTTTGTAGTTGCGGATGCTTGCAATAGGGGTTAATAATAAGTGGGATGCTTGTCCAATAAATGGTAGTACCCAAGCACCGGTCCACCCACATATCAAATTATCAAAGTAACGAACGCGAATCATATGAGCGTGATGAAAACTAGCTTGGCGATAATTCTCATGTGTCCTCGGGAGCGCTTTTCTCATTATAAGAACTTGTCCAGGCTTCTCCTTTGCTACAAAAAGGATTGGGCCACCTTGCTGCACTTTATTTACTTTCATTGCTTGTTACCCGTTACAAATTATCTTCTCATAAAACTATCTGTTACCTAAAACTTCAGTGCTTGCAGAGAATACCTTACTGAAAACCGCTTGTCATTTCCTTCTGCTCCTCGTTGGGTTCGACACTCTTACTTATCAAAAGGACTACGATAGATCCCCTACACTTGTGGGTCATCACGCGACACCTTGATCTCCATCGTAGCATCATTGTCGTCTCGCCAACTATTGCTTCTACGACTATCGCTACCGCTTAGTGATAAAGTAAAGCGATTACAGGGCGATTGCATTGCATACAATAAAGCGACAACCATATGGCTCCTGCCAGTTGCCGATAACTCTGTTACAAAACATGATCAGCTCATACAATAAAATTTAGCATCATGCCTTGACCATATCACATCACAACATGCCCTGCAAAAACAAGTTAGACGTCCTCTACTTTGTTGTTGCAAGTTTTGCGTGGCTGCTACGGGTTGAGCAAGAACCATTCTTACCTACGCATCAAAACCACAACGATATCTCATCAAGTTAGTGATGTTTTAACCTTCAACAAGGACCGGGTGTAGCCACACTCGATTCAACTAAAGTTGGAGAAACTGGCACCCGCTAGCCACCTATGTGCAAAGCACGTCGGTAGAACCAGTCTCGCATAAGCGTACGCATAATGTCGGTCCGGGCCGCTTCATCCAACAATACCGCCGAATCAAAGTATGACATGCTGGTAAGCAGTATGACTTGTATCGCCCACAATTCACTTGTGTTCTACTCGTGCATATAACATCTACGCATAAACCTGGCCCGGATGCACACGCAAGATCATGGTGATGCATAGCAACGAGAGGGGAGAGTTTAGTCCATGTACCCTCATAGACCGTAAGCGGAAGCGTTATGACAACGCGGTTGATGTAGTCGTACGTCTTCACGATCGACCGATCCTAGTACCGAATGTACGGCACCTCCGCGATCTGCACACGTTCAGCTCGGTGTCGTCCCACGAACTCATGATCCAGTAGAGCTTCGAGGGAGAGTTCCATCAGCATGATGGCGTGATGACGGTGTTGATGAAGCTACCGACGCAGGGCTTCGCCTAAGCACCGCTACGATATGACCGAGGTGGATTATGGTGGAGGGGGGCACCGCACACGGCTAAAGATTAATCATCAACTTGTGTGCCTTGGGGTGCCCCCCCCCCCACCCCCGTATATGAAGGAACTAGGGAGGGAGGCGGCCGGCCAGGAGGAGGGCGCGCCAAGGGGGGAGTCCTACTCCCACCGGGAGTAGGACTCCTCCTTTCCTAGTAGGAGTAGGAGAAGGGGGAAGGAGGAGAGAGGGGGGAAGGGAAAGAGGCGCCCCCTCCTTGTCCAATTTGGACTAGAGGGGAGGGGCGCGCGGCCCTGCCTTGGTCGCCCCTCCTCTTCTCCACTAAGGCCCAATAGGCCCATTACACTCCCCCGGGGGTTCCGGTAACCCCCCGGTACTCTGGTATATGTCTGAACTTGCCCGGAACACTTCCGAAGTCCAAACATAGTCATCCAATATATCGATCTTTATGTCTCGACCATTTCAAGACTCCTCGTCATGTTCGTGATCATATCCGGGACTCCGAACTACCTTCGGTACATCAAAACACATAAACTCATAATACCGATCGTCACCGAACGTTAAGCATGCGGACCCTACGGGTTCAAGAACTATGTAGACATGATCGATACACGTCTCTGGTCAATAAGAAATAGCGGAACCTGGATGCTCATATTGGTTCCTACATATTCTACAAAGATCTTTATCGGTCAAACCGCATAACAACATATGTTGTTCCCTTTGTCATCGGTATGTTACTTGCCCGAGATTCGATCGTCGGTATCTCAATACCTAGCTCAATCTCGTTACCGGCAAGTCTCTTTACTCGTTCCGTAATGCATAATCCCACAACTAACTCATTAGTCACATTGCTTGCAAGGCTTATAGTGATGTGCATTACCGAGAGGGCCCAGAGATACCTCTCCGACAATCGGAGTGACAAATCCCAATCTCGATCTATGCCAACTCAACAAGTACCATCGGAGACACCTGTAGAGCACCTTTATAATCACCCAGTTACGTTGTGACGTTTGGTAGCACACAAAGTGTTCCTCCGATAATCGGGAGTTGCATAATCTCATAGTCATAGGAACATGTATAAGTCATGAAGAAAGCAATAGAAGTAAACTAAAACGATCAAGTGCTAAGCTAACGGAATGGGTCAAGTCAATCACATCATTCTCCCAATGATGTGATCCCGTTTATCAAATGACAACTCATGTCTATGGTTAGGAAACCTTAACCATCTTTGATCAACGAGCTAGTCTAGTAGAGGCATACTAGTGACACTATGTTTGTCTATGTATTCGCACATGTATTATGTTTCCAGTTAATACAATTCTAGCATGAATAATAAACATTTATCATGAAATAAGGAAATAAATAATAACTTTATTATTGCCTCTAGGGCATATTTCCTTCAACCCCACCCCTAAGTCACCCCACAAATAAAGATTTGTAGAAGTCGTCCACGAGCGAGCAAATAGCCGGGGGGTCCTGAAAGAGCTGCCCTCCCTCCCATAGGAGGGGAATGGAGCAGCGTCTCCGATGGCCATTAGTTATGGCCTGGAAGTAGGCCGTGTTAGCATCCCCGAATAGCAACCAATTAAAATACCCCCGCTGGCGCCAGAACTCCTCCTCCTTGGAATAGATCTCCATAAGGGAGTCCTCCAGATTATACCCATGAGCCCACTCTTCCGCGGAGATCCTAGAGATATATGCGCGAAGGAAGAGCTCGGATCTCCTCAAGGAGGGAGGCCTTTTGGACCTGAAGGTCCCTCCCAATGTTAGCACCCCATCCTTTCATGAACTGTCTGGATCGCTTGGACAGAGGATGCTAGTCGTTCGGGGTCGATATCCGCCTATGGGGTTCGGCTAATGCCGAGGCCCAATGAGCCTGGACGGCAGCCATAAAGCCCGGCTGCCGGAGCCAGAATGTTTTGAAACGAAACCGAGGGGGGTGGTCGGGGTCTCTCATCCCTAGATGACAACAGAAGAGGGACATGGTCGGACCCAATGCGAGTGATAGCCTGGAAGATGCCAAAGGGAACTGAAGTTCCCAGTCGGGGGAGACAAACACCCGATCAAGCACACTAAGGGTTGGGGACAACTGCCTATTGGTCCTGCTAAATCGTGACCCCACCCTGTCCAACTCCAAGAGACCTAAGTCCGCAACCCAGTCATTGAAGACGAATCTCTGCAAGATCGACCCGCGTGTTACTCTTTTCTGCAACGGAGCGAAGGAGATAGAAGTCTCCCCCCACCACAACAAGGAGGGTCGCGGAGGAAATCTTTGTTGTAAATATGCCCTAGAGGCAATAATAAAATATTATTATTATATTTCCTTGTTCATGATAATCGTCTGTTGTTCATGATATAATTGTGTTATCCGGAAATCGTAATACATGTGTGAATACATAGAACACAACATGTCCCTAGTAAGCCTCTAGTTGACTAGCTCGTTGATCAACTAATAGTCATGGTTTCCTGACTATGGACATTGGATGTCATTGATAACGGGATCACATCATTAGGTGAATGATGTGATGGACAAGACCCAATCCTAAGCATAGCACAAGATCGTGTAGTTCGTTTGCTAGAGCTTTTCCAATGTCAAGTATCTTTTCCTTAGACCATGAGATCGTGTAACTCCCGGATACCGTAGGAGTGCTTTGGGTGTACCAAACGTCACAACGTAATTGGGTGACTATAAAGGTATACTACGGGTATCTCCGAAAGTGTCTGTTGGGTTGACACGGATCGAGACTGGGATTGTCACTCTGTATGACGGAGAGGTATCTCTGGGCCCACTCGGGAATGCATCATCATAATGAGCTCAAAGTGACCAAGTGTTTGGTCACGGGATCATGCATTACGGTACGAGTAAAGTGACTTGCCGGTAACGAGATTGAATGAGGTATTGGGATATCGACGATCGAATCTCGGGCAAGTAACGCATCGATTGACAAAGGGAATTGTATACGGGGTTGCTTGAATCCTCGACATCGTGGTTCATCCGATGAGATCATCGAGGAGCATGTGGGAGCCAACATGGGTATCCAGATCCCATTGTTTATTGACCGGAGAGTCGTCTCGGTCATGTCTACGTGTCTCCCGAACCCGTAGGGTCTACACACTTAAGGTTTGGTGACGCTAGGGTTGTAGAGATATGAGTATGCAGTAACCCGAAAGTTGTTTGGAGTCCCGGATGAGATCCCGGACGTCACGAGGAGTTCCGGAATGGTCCGGAGGTAAAGAATTATATATAGGAAGTCAGGTTTCGGCCATCGGGAAAGTTTCGGGGGTCACCGGTATTGTACTGGGACCACCGGAAGGGTCCCGGGGGTCCACCGGGTGGGGCCACCTATCCCGGAGGGCCCCATGGGCTGAAGTGGGAGGGGAACCAGCCCCTGGTGGGCTGGTGCACCCCCCCCCTTGGGCCCCCCTGCGCCTAGGGTTGGGAAACCCTAGGGGTGGGGCGCCTCCACCTGGCTTGGGGGGGCAAGCCAACCCCACCGCCGCCCCTTGGAGATCCCATCTCTGTGGCCGCCCCCCTTGGGGCCTATATAAAGAGGGGAGGAGGGCATCCGCACCCATGCCATAGGCGCCTCCTCTCCCCTTGCTACACCTCTCCCTCTCATGGGGCGCTTGGCGAAGCCCTGCCGAGATCGCTACTGCATCCACCACCACGCCGTCGTGCTGCTGGATCTTCATCAACCTCTCCTTCCCCCTTGCTGGATCAAGAAGGAGGAGACGTCTTCCCCAACCGTACGTGTGTTGAACGCGGAGGTGCTGTCCGTTCAGCACTAGGATCATCGGTGATTTGGATCACGACGAGTACGACTCCCTCAACCCCGTTCTCTTGAATGCTTCCGCTCGATCTACAAGGGTATGTAGATGCACTCCTTTCTCTCGTTGCTAGATGAACTCATAGATTGATCTTGGTGAAAGCGTAGAAAATTTTTATTTTCTGCAACGTTCCCCAGCAGTGGTATCAGAGCCAGGTTTATGCGTAGTTCTCTTTGCACGAGTAGAACACAATTTGTTGTGGGTGTAGATGTTGTCAACTTTCTTGCCGCTACTATTCTTATTTTGCTTCAGCGGTATTGTGGGATGAAGCGGCCCGGACCGACCTTACACGTGACGCTTACGTGAGGCGAGTTCCACCAATCGACATGCACTAGTTGCATAAGGTGGCTAGCTGGTGTCTGTCTCTCCCAATTTAGTTGGAGCGGATTCGATGAAAAGGGTCCTTATGAAGGGTAAATAGAAGTTGACAAATCACGTTGTGGCTTATACGTAGGTAAGAAAACGTTCTTGCTAGAACCCTATTGCAGCCACGTAAAACATGCAACAACAATTAGAGGACGTCTAACTTGTTTTTGCAGCAATTGCTTTGTGATGTGATATGGCCAAAAGTTGTGATGAATGATGTATAGGTGATGTATGAGATCATATTCTTGTAATAGGAATCACGACTTCCATGTCGATGAGTATGACAACCGGCAGGAGACATAGGAGTTGTCTTACTTATTGTATGACCTGCGTGTCATTGATTCAACGCCGTGTAATTACTTTACTTTATTGCTAAACCGTTAGCCATAGTAGTAGAAGTAATAGTTGGCGAGCAACCCCATGGAGACACGATGATGGAGATCATGATGATGGAGATCATGGTGTCATGCCGGTGACAAGATGATCATGGAGCCCCAAGATGGAGATCAAAGGAGTTATATGATATTGGCCATATCATGTCACTATTATTTGATTGCATGTGATGTTTATCATGTTTATGCATCTTGTTTACTTAGAACGACGGTAGTAAATAAGATGAACCCTCATAATAATTTCAAGAAAGTGTTCCCCCTAACTGTGCGCCGTTGCGAAAGTTCGTTGTTTCAAAGCACCACGTGTTGATCGGGTGTGATAGATTCTAACGTTCCATACAACGGGTGTAAGACAGATTTACACATGCAAAACACTTAGGTTAACTTGACGAGCCTAGCATGTACAGACATGGCCTCGGAACACAAAGACCGAAAGGTCGAACATGAGGCGTATGGAAGATACGATCAACATGGAGATGTTCACCGATGATGGCTAGTCCGTCTCACATGATGATCGGACACATCCTAGTCGACTCGGATCATGTAACACTTAGATGACTAGAGGGATGTCTAATCTAAGTGGGAGTTCAATAAATAATTTGATTAGATGAACTTAATTATCTTGAACTTAGTCTGAAAACCTTTGCATAAATGTCTTGTAGATCAAATGGCCAACGCTCATGTCAACATGAACTTCAACGTTCCTAGAAAACCAAGCTGAAAGATGATGGCAGCAACTATACGGACTGGGTCCGGAACACGAGATCATCCTCATAGCTGCCAAGAAAGCATATGTCCTAGGAGGACCGCTAGGTGAAGCACCCATCGAGAGAACCAAGACGTTATGAACGCTTGGCGATCACGTCTTGATGATTACTCCCTCGTTCGATGCGGCATGCTTTACTGACTTAGAACCGGGGCTCCAAAAGCGTTTTGAGCAACACGGAGCATATGAGATGTTCGAGGAGCTGAAAATGGTTTTCCAAGCTCATGCCCGGTCGAGAGATATGAAGTCTCCAACAAGTTCTATAGTTGTAAGATGGAGGAAAACAGTTACATCGGTGAGCACATACTCAAAATATGCAGGTTGCACAACCTTTGTCCCAGCTGGACATTAACCTCCTGGACGAGGCGGTCATTGACAGAATCCTTGATCGCTCCCCTTTGAGCTACAAGAGCTTTGTGATGAACTACAATATGCAGGGGTGGTGAAAACTATTCTGAAGTATTTTCAATGCTGAAATCAGCGGAGGTAGAAATCAAAAGGAACATCAAGTGTTGATGGTCAATAAAACCACTAAGTTCAAGAAGGGCAAGGGTAAGAAGAACTTCAAGAAGGACGACAAGGAAGTTGCCACGCCGGTAAGCCGATTCTTGGGAAGAAGTCAAAGAATGGAACCAAGCACGAGACTGAGTGTTTTTATTGCAAAGGGAAGGGTCCTTTGGAAGCGGAACTGCCCCAAATACTTAGCGGAACAAGAAGGCCGGCAACACTAAAGGTATATGTGATATACATGTAATTGATGTGTACCTTACCGGTGCTCGTAGTAGCTCCTGGGTATTTGATACCGTGTCGTTGCTCATATTTATGGCTGAAAGCGGGAGCTGCGGAATAAGCGGAGGCTGGCGAAGGGCGAGGAGGTGACGATGCGTCGGGAATGGTTCCAAGGTCGATGTGATCGCCGTCGGCACGCTACCTCTACATTTACCTGCAGGATTAGTTTTGAACCTCAATAATTGTTATTTAGTGCCAGCTTTGAGCATGAACATTGTACCTGGATCTCGTTTAATGCGAGATGGCTACTCATTTAAATCCGAGAATAATGGCTGTTCTATTTATATGAGAGATATGTTTTATGGTCATGCCCCGCTGGTCAATGGTTTATTCTTAATGAATCTCGAGCATAATGTTACACATATTCATAGTGTGAATACCAAAAGATGTAAAGTTGATAACGATAGTCCCACATACTTGTGGCACTTCCGCCTTGGTCACATTGGTGTCAAGCGCATGAAGAAGCTCCATGCCGATGGACTTTTAGAGTCTCCAGATTATGAATCATTTGACACATGCGAGCCATGCCTCATGGGAAAAATGACCAAGACTCCATTCTCCGAAACAATGGAGTGAGCAGCCAACTTATTGGAAATCATACATACTGATGTGTGCGGTCCAATGAGCGTTGAGGCTCGCGGAGGATATCGTTATGTTCTCACTCTCACTGATGACTTAAGTAGATATGGGTATGTTTACTTGATGAAACACAAGTCTGAGACCTTTGAAAAGTTCAAGGAATTTCAGAATGAGGTAGAGAATCAACGTGACCGAAAAATACAGTTCCTACGATCAGATCGTGGAGGAGAATAGTTAAGTCACGCAATTTGAAATGCGCACTTAAGGAAATGTGGAATCGTTTCACAACTCACGCCGCTGGAACACCTCAACAGAACGGTGTGCCCGAGCGTCGAATCGCACTCTATTGGATATGGTGCGATCTATGATGTCTCTTACCGATTTACCGCTATCATTTTGGGGATACGCTCTAGAGACAGCTACATTCACTTTAAATAGGGCACCGTCTAAATCCGTTGAGATGACACCGTATGAATTATGGTTTGGGAAGAAACCTAAGCTGTCGTTTCTAAAAGTTTGGTGATGCGATGCTTATGTCAAGAAACTTCAACACGAAAAGCTCGAACCCAAGTCGAAAAATGCGTCTTCATAGGATACCCTAAGGAAACCATTGGGTATACCTTCTACCTTAGATCCGAAGGCAAGATCTTTGTTGCCAAGAACGGATCCTTCCTCGGAGAAAGAGTTTCTCTCGAAAGGAGTAAGTGGGAGGAAAGTAGAACTTCGATGAAGTACTACCTCTTGAACCGGAAAGTAGTGCAGCTTCAGGAAAATGTTTCTGTGGTGCCTACACCGACTGGAGAGGAAATTAATGATGATGATCAAGGTACTTCAGATCAAGTTGCTACTGAACTTCATAGGTCCACAAGGACACGTTCCACACCAGAGTGGTATGGCAACCCTGTCCTGGAAATCATGTTGTTAGACAAGGTGAACCTTCGAACTACGAAGAAGCGATGGCGGGCCCAGATTCCAACAAATGGTTTGAAGCCATGCAATCTGAGATAGGATCCATGTATGAAAACAAAGTATGGACTTTGACAGACTTGCCCGATGATCGGCGAGCGATAGAAAACAAATGGATCTTTAAGAAGAAGATGACGCGGATGGTAATGTTACCATCTATAAAGCTCGACTTGTCGCTAAGGGTTATCGACAAGTTCAAGGGGTTGACTACGATGAGACTTTCTCTCCCGTGGCGAAGCTGAAGTCCGTCTGAATCATGTTAGCAATTGCCACATACTATGATTATGAGATATGGCAAATGGACGTCAAGCGGCATTCCTTAATGGCTATCTTAAGGAAGAACTGTATATGATGCAGCCGGAAGGTTTTGTCGACCCTAAGAATGCTAACAAGGTATGCAAGCTCCATGATCCATTTATGTCTTGGTGCAAGCATCTCGGAGTTGGAACATTCGCTTTGATGAGATGATCAAAGCGTTTGGGTTTATGCAGACTTATGGAGAAGCCTGCGTTTACAAGAAAGTGAGTGGGAGCTCTGTAGCATTTCTCATATTATATGTAGATGACAGACTTTTGATGGGAAATGATATAGAACTTTTAGACAGCATTAAGGCCTACTTTAATAAGGTGTTTTTCAATGAAGGACCTTGGAGAAGCTGCTTACATATTAGGCATCAAGATCTATAGGGATAGATCAAGACGCCTCACAGGTCTTTCACAAATCACATACCTTGATAAGATATTGAAGAAGTTCAATATGGATCAGTCTAAGAAGGGGTTCTTGCCTGTGTTGCAAGGTGTGAAATTGAGCTCGGCTCAATGTCCGACCACGGCAGAAGATATAGAAGAGATGAGTGTCATCCCCTATGCCTCAGCCATAGGGTCTATTATGTATGCCATGCTGTGTACCAGACCTGATGTAAACCTTGCCGTAAGTTTGGTAGGAAGGTACCAAAGTAATCCCGGCAAGGAATACTGGACAGCGGTCAAGAATATCCTGAAGTACCTGAAAAGGACTAAGGACATGTTTCTCGTGTATGGAGGTGACGAAGAGCTCATCGTAAAGGGTTACGTCGACGCAAGCTTCGACACAGATCTGGATGACTCTAAGTCACAAACCGGATACGTGTATATGTTGAATGGTGGAGCAGTAAGCTGGTGCAGCTGCAAGCAGAGCGTCGTGGCGGGATCTACATGTGAAGCGGAGTACATGGCAGCCTCAGAGGCAGCACATGAAGCAATATGGATGAAGGAGTTCATCACCTACCTAGGAGTCATACCCAATGCGTCGGGGCTGATCAAACTCTTCTGTGACAACACTGGAGCTATTGCACTTGCCAAGGAGCCCAGGTTTCACAAGAAGACCAAGCACATCAAACGTCGTTTCAACTCCATCCGTGAAAATGTTCAAGATGGAGACATAGATATTTGCAAAGTGCATACGGATCTGAATGTCGCAGATCCGTTGACTAAACCTCTTCCGCGAGCAAAACATGATCAACACCAGAACTCTATGGGTGTTCGATTCATCACAATGTAACTAGATTATTGACTCTAGTGCAAGTGGGAGACTGTTGGAAATATGCCCTAGAGGCAATAATAAAAGATTATTATTATATTTCCTTGTTCATGATAATCGTCAGTTGTTCATGCTATAATTGTGTTATCCGGAAATTGTAATACATGTGTGAATACATAGACCACAACATGTCCCCAGTAAGCCTCTAGTTGACTAGCTCGCTGATCAACTGATAGTCATGGTTTCTTGACTATGGACATTGGATATCGTTGATAAGGGGATCACATCATTAGGTGAATGATGTGATGGACAAGACCCAATCCTAAGCATAACACAAGATCGTGTAGTTCGTTTGCTAGAGCTTTTCCAATGTCAAGTATCTTTTCCTTAGACCATGAGATCGCGTAACTACTGGATACCGTAGGAGTGCTTTGGGTGTACCAAACGTCGCAACGTAACTGGGTGACTATAAAGGTATACTACGGGTATCTCCGAAAGTGTGTTGGGTTGACACGGATCGAGACTGCGATTTGTCACTCCGTATGACGGAGAGGTATCTCTGGGCCCACTCGGTAATGCATCATCATAATGAGCTCAAAGTGACCAAGTGTTTGGTCACGGGATCATGCATTACGGTACGAGTAAAGTGACTTGCCGTTAACGAGATTGAATGAGGTATTAGGATACCGACGATCGAATCTCGGGCAAGTAACGTACCGATTGACAAAGGGAATTGTATACGGGGTTGCTTGAATCCTCGACATCGTGGTTCATCTGATGAGATCATCAAGGAACATGTGGGATCCAACATGGGTTTCCAGAACCCGCTGTTGGTTATTGACCGGAGAGTCGTCTCGGTCATGTCTACGTGTCTCCCGAACCCGTAGGGTCTACACACTTAAGGTTCAGTGACCCTAGGGTTGTAGAGATATGAGTATGCAGAACCCGAAAGTTGTTCGGAGTCCCGGATGAGATCCCGGACGTCACGTGGAGTTCCGGAATGGTCCGGATGTAAAGAATTATATATAGGAAGTCAGGTTTCGGCCATCGGGAAAGTTTCGGGGGTCACCGGTACTATACCGGGACCACCGGAAGGGTCCGAGGGTCCTGAGGTGGGGCCACCTATCCCGGAGGGCCCCATGGGCTGAAGTGGGAGGGGAACCAGCCCCTAGTGGGTTGGTGCGCCCCCCCTTGGGCCCCCCTGCGGCTAGGGTTGGGAAACACTAGGGGTGGGGGCGCCTCCACACAACCGAGGCAAGCCAACCCCTGGCCGCCGCCCTTGGAGATCCCATCTCGGGCCGGGCGCCCCTTGGGTGCCTATACAAAGAGGGGGGAGGTAGGGCAGCCGCACCCATGCCATAGGCGCCTCCCTCTCCCCTTGTTACACCTCTCCCTCTCGCAGACGCTTGGCGAAGCCCTGCCGAGATCGCTGCTGCATCCACCACCACGCCGTCGTCTTCTTTGGATCTTCATCAACCTCTCCTCCCCCCTTGCTGGATCAAGAAGGAGGAGACGTCTTCCCCAACCATACGTGTGTTGAACGCGGAGGTGCTGTCCGTTCAGCACTAGGATCATCGGTGATTTGGATCACGACGAGTACGACTCCCTCAACCCCGTTCTGTTGAACACTTCCGCTCGATCTACAAGGGTATGTAGATGCACTCCTTTCTCTCGTTGCTAGATGAACTCATAGATTGATCTTAGTGAAAGCGTAGAAAAAATTTCTTTTCTGCAACGTTCCCCAACAATCTTGGCGTGGAGCTCGGCCAAGAAAGCGATCGAACGGCTATGGTCGGCCGGGCCATACACCACGATGATCTCCCAGACCTCCATGCTGACGAAGTGGGATCCATGATCCATGGATCCCACCTCAAAGGTGGCATCCTTCACACCTAAAAGGATGCCACCGGAGTGACCCGTCACTCCACTAGATGGCAGCCAGTGCCAAGCGAACAGATGTCTGCTAAGACGCTCAAGTTCTACGAGGGAGAACTCCGTTCGCATTGTTTCTTGGATTGCAACTACATCGATGGACTCATCGCGCATGTACTCAATGAGCTATCTGCGGCGGCTATCGTGACCGAAGCCCCGCAGGTTCCAAAATAGAGTGCACATGATCACTCGCCTATGGGGTCCTTCCTGGACCCGACGGTAGAGGTGGCACTAAGGGCCCGTCGTAGCTGGGCAGTACGAGAACGCGTCAGACCACAAATCTCACTCGGGTCATCCGCAAGAAGGCCTCGAACCCTAGCCCGACGGGGCATGGAAGGAGGGGGGGCCTCCGCAGCTGCTGCCGCCTCACGAGCCCTAGTGGCCATGAGATGGCCCTCCAGGATCTCCTTGGCCTGGAGGGACGCAAGCTGCTCTAAGACCGGACCCTTCTCGCCACGAAAAACTATAGCCGAATCGGCTGCGACCTTGGCCAGGTGGCCAAGGGGAACACCAGCAAGAGCAGAGAAAGAATTGATGCAAATATCATCAGCGTTAGGACAAGGGGCCTGGGAGTTGGACGGACCTGTGTCGTGGTTGCGGATGGCGGCGTGTCGCGATGCCTTCTCCACCGTGGTCGGCGAGGCCCCCGTCAGCCGTGGAACCGCCTCAAGCCGGGCACTCTTCCGGGCCGACGAGACCGGGGTAGAGGCCGAGCGGTGGCGGCCCCGGGACTTGGGGGGCCTGGACGACGTGGGAGGGGAGGCGACCTCGGGACCGTACTCCTGGGTAGCTGGCACCACCAGGTCCTCCCGGGCGAGCACCGGAGAAACGAGACGCGGGGAGGACAGGGGATGCACCTCCATGCTACCCTGGCTGACACCGCTCCCCTCCTCATCAGATAAGGACAGCGGCGGAGGGAGGAAGGGAGGCGGGAGCGTTGCACCATGAGGAAGGGTGGCAGCCTCCTCGAGCATGGCTGCAATAGCCTTGATGTCCTCGGACTCCTCCCCGGGGCAGGTGTCGAGAGCGCCGTGCCCCGAGCCATGAGTAGACGAGGGGTGGGAGGAGCCGGCTGGGGGAGGATCGTCCTCAGGATCTGTCGAATCGTCGTCGGAGGCCTCAGAGCGAGGGGAGCTGCTGCGGGGACGACAGAGGGAGCCCTGTGGGGCCGCGCCCCCACCGCCAGGGCCCTGCTAGGGGTCGGCACCCCCCCCCCCCCTCATCCTGGTTGAGGGGATCACTGGGAGTCCCACCCTCCACCGAGATGCGGAGGTCGTAGCCAGCGTCGTTGAAGAACATCCTGATCGTCGTCTTGAGTTTGGAAGGGTCTGGAGACTTGATCTGCATCCGAACAGCCGGGCTCATGGACAGAGAGGCACCGTCGACTGCCACAAACTTACCCAACAAGCGGGACAGGCCACAGATGACTCCCTCGACCCTAGCAGCCGGAGGGAGCCCACGGATCTGCATCCACACCGTGGACAGTGAGGCCACCGCAAGCAGTTTGTGTGTGTGTATTCTTCAGTTTTACTTTTCATATATTTGGACCGCAGCTCTGTTCTCGCGGGTCACCACCAGTATTGGATAGGAGAAGTAGATAGAAGAGAAAAGAAAACACCACTTTGTATGCAAGAGATCTGCGGCGGCCTTCATCTTCCTATCCCTGGAGCCATCATGCATGCGTGTGTATTCTCTCTCCATGAATCTTATTTCCTCTCTGTCGTGGATTGATTGATTACCGTGTCAGTTGACACTGACCGTGACCTGGACATGTCATTCTGTGTCGACAAAGACTTGGAACATTCCGTTGTTTGACGCTTCTTGTGTTCGTGTTTGTGTTGTGTATCACATGTAGACGACTATATATATTTGAAGCACTGATGAGGCGGTTCTACTCCTGCAGTTGATCGGCCTAGCAAGTGCAGTGCAGTGCAGGTTGTGGGATATGTGAATCACATGTGCAGTTCAACTGACAGTGACTGAAGTTAGTTACTACAGACCAGAAGAATGCCATTAATTCAGTAATAGGTAATTGTTCGTGCGTTGCAACAGGATATAAATATTCTAGTATTTAATCATTTAATGATTTACCAAAAAAATAAGTTTATTTGGTAAATAAATAAAATGTGGGGCAATTAAATCAGGCTTCAAGAAATGATGCTTAGTAAGAGAATGAAAGATTGGATAAAGTTCCACCTTACAGGAAAAGGAACACTATTCTTTTTCTAAGTAGTAGAAAGTAGAGATAGCAAGATATGCGAACTGCTGATTGATTGGTGAGTAATAATTAAACAGAAAAGGAAATTACTCGTATGTGTGTTCAGTTTTTTTTTAATGTACGTGTGTTCAGTTGATTAGCGAATCACGAGTGCAACTTTATCACCAATTTGTTCTCTGCAACACGTACACCACTGCTTGCCATTAGAGGAAAAATTTCAATCTATTCATTTTCAATCGTGGAAGTAGAACGAACACCTGAAAAAAGGACATGATTCTCCATATGAAAAGTACAAAAAAGGGCCAACAAGGGTGTGCCCATGTATGCTCATTGCGTGAAATAGACTCTAAGTCGCACAAGGGCTCCTGTATGGGCTTACCGAAGGTATGAAACATTAAAATTTGTATATATATTTTAATTTAGAAATATATTTCTATTCTGAATAGTTTCAAAAATATATATTAAAAATAAATATTTGTGAAATTGAAAAAAGTGCAATTCAAGTTAAATGTACTCATGTAACAAATAAATATTTCTGTTTGGAAAATACATTCATACATTAAAAAATATTCATGTTTATTTAGTTTGATAATTTTCCAAAAATATGTTCATGCATAACTAGATTTATAGTCATTCACCCTTAAACAATCTTCACATTTTTCTCCTCATAAAAGGGAAAAAAGTAAAGTATACAAGAAAAATGGACGAAAACCAGTAGGAGAAAATGAAAGATACCCCCCCCCCCCCCCAACCGTAATGAATGGGACTATCATTATAGTGACTTTCTGGTTGTAGAATTTCCAATCGATCGAGCGAGTGGTACAAAACCGATGCAAAAGGTAAATATCACTTACTGCAATGTGCACGTAGCTTGACGTGGTTGATCGCGGGACGCGGCCCAACTAGCAATTTTTCATGCTTCTACATACCAATTACTCCATCCGTTCATAAATATAAGTCCTTTTAGATATTTCTATATGGAGTACACGCGAATGTATTTAGACGTATTTTAGAGTATGGATTCACCCATTTTGCTCCGTATATAGTCCATATAAATCTCTAAAAAGACTTATATATATAGGAATGGAGGGAATAGTTTTACTTTGTGTGCATGTTTGCCCGTGCTATGTATGTGCAGTCTTGTTTTTATTCATGAAAACATTCATTGTGTATTCAACAGATTTTTGTCACGTATAAGAATATGTTCACAATGTTGCTTTTAAAAATGGCCAATCTATATTTCCAAAAATGTTTATTTTTTTTAAAAACGTCATTATATATTTCATTTCGAAAAATGGTCATTATTTATAAATATTTCGAAACACACGTCATATAATTACTTAAAGTTATATGTTATGAACATTTTAAAACATAATAAAGTTCAAATATACATCATAACTTTTTAAAATACAGGTTGAACATTGTTATAATAGATAGTTTTTCAAATAATGCATAACATTTATAAATACACGATTAACATTTTAATGTACATATTTAATAATGAATGAGAATATTATTAAATAATTGAATTATTTGAATATATAGTACAAACATTATTAATTACACATTTGAATATATATATATATTTCAATACTTGTGTGACATTTTTTATAGGATGAACATGGTTTTAATATATGATGAACAAATGTTTAATACATGGTTAATATTTTATAATTACACACTGAATATTTTCTACAAAGTAGTAAAATCAAAATATTAATATAGTTCCAATTATATAACAGAAAATAATAGAGTAACATTTTTTATACGTATGTGAACATTTTGTTTTGGCATGTGTAAGCATTTTTTGCGTTAGATTTTATTTTCTATTTAGCTATAACATTAATTTTTAAAACATGTGCATATTTTTCCTAAAACTAGCCAGCCGAACAGACACAGGAAATCGGTTGGCGTTCCATTCCGGAAGAAAAAAAATGTTTGTGTATTTTTTCTGTAAATATTCTCTACAGGAAAAAGTTTCTCTAGCTGTGATCACTCTTAAAAACTGGGTTTAGAAAATGAGAAAGTATAAATGGAGTGGGAAAATAAATAATGAAGGCGAAACATTGTGGTAGGGATCAAATATACTATTAACATTCCCTGCAAAAATAAACAATTATATTATTAACTAAAGTTTTTTAGGGGTATATGTTAACTAAAGGTGACACATTGTGCTAGGCAAGCAACTCAATCCCGTCCGTGGACGAATTACACGCCAGCACCATTTGGGCTAGTCCGTACATGTGGGGATGTGGGAAACGAGTATGTAGCTTGCTACAAGCGAGACGGACCTCCTATTTGACGCTCCTTGCGTCAAATAGAAGGGATACTGTACAGGTTGCTTCTTGATGGGCCAACCATGCACGCTCTTTCTGCTTCTCTCGGTCACTCTATGGGCGATTTGGACTGCTCGTCGTAAGGCTATACATTAAGGTATTTCCCAATCTCCTCAAGCTACATTCTCTTTCATCAAGAACTTCGTAGGGGAGTTGGAATCTTTCAAGGTAACAACCTCATATGGTAATCAGGCAGCTCCGCGGAACAACAATCATGTCTTTGAACTTCAAAACATGTGCATTTCGAGTTAAAACAATACTCATGTGCACAAAAAATAATCATGTGTTTGGAAAATATATTCATATATTAAAAAATAGTCATGATTTATTCGTTTTTGAAGTTTTTTTAAAATAACATGCATAACTAGATTTATGGTCATTCGCTTTTAAAACATATTCATGTTTTTATCCTAATAAAAGAAAAAAGAAAAATTATAAAAAGAAAAAAGGATGAAAATCAGCTAAATAACCGAACGGAGAACATGAAAGAAATCACCTTATCCCCATGCTGAAAAGCGTAATAAATGGACCTATCATTATAGTTAGGTAGGAGCGAGTGGTACGAAATCAACACAAAAGGTAAATATCAGTTTTTTCAGGGGTAAACCACACTTTAATGATAGTTGGAAGTACGGTTTATAGTAATTACAAACAGGCCATGGGGTAATCCCATCAACAAGTGGCGTCCCTCATCCCCCACAAGAAAAAGTGGCGACCCTCATTTAAAGAAGAAGAAAACTTAGCTAGATTGTGAGCATAATAGTTCATACTACGTCCTACAAAAATAAACTCGCAGCTAGTAAAATCTCTCACTCGAGCACGAATCTCCTTGATGAGAGCATTGTACCTCCCTTATGTTCCATTTGTTTATCTCCGCGACAGCTGCTTTGCAACAACAATGCGGTCTCGTGATAGATCAGTAGGCAGTGCCAAAGCTTCACGGCATGTCGGTGTCTCCAATGTCGCTGTTTCTGCTATGTCACTGAAAACCATAGCTGAAGAACCGAAAAAAGCCCTGAATGATCGCGACACACTGCCGCGACGGCCTTGCTCTTTCCATTCCTTGCTAGTCCAACATGCAGCCGGATTTTTGCCACTCCCCGGTCTGGTGCTCTCCACTGCATCACATTGGGCCTTGAAACATCACTTACTGTGTGTAGCTCTTGCCTTCATGTGGTTGATCATGGGGCGCAGCCCAGCTAGCGATTGTTTTTTTTTTCCTGTCTGCCCATGCAAGGTATGTGTGGTCTTGTTTTTTAATTCGTTATCTTTGTTTTTTTTTCATTTTTTTCTCCACTCTCCTTTGTTTTATTTTTCTTCCTCGTTTCAAGTTTATGTTTTATGTTCTCATCCACTGCCTTTTTTCTTCCATTTGTTACTTTTGTGTTCATCAGCCTTTTAAACATTGTTCATATTGTATTAAATCATTCATTGTGTATTTCAAACAAATACATCATGTATTCATTAAAAATAACCATTGCATGTTTAACAGATTTTTGTAACGTATAAGAAAATGTTCACGATGTTGCTTTTTATAAATGGTCATTATATATTTCTAAAAATGTTCAGGTTTTTTAAAAAATGTCAATATATATTTCCGAAAATGTTCAGTGTATTTCCCAAAATGATCATTACTTGATTAAATATTTTGGATACGTGTCATACAATTATATATAGTTAATTTTAAAATACGTCTAAACATTTCAAAATGCATGTTGAAATTTTTTCTAATACATAGAGAAAATTTTGAGTAATGCCGAACATTTCTAAATACATGATTAACATTTTCTACATACACACTGTACATTCTTTAAATTATTTTATAATTCATTATAATATTTTTAATTAATGTGAAAATTTTTACATATACTATAAACCTTTATTAAATAAACATTTGAATATATATTTTAATACAAGTTGATCAATATTTTAATTATATGATGAACATTTTTTTTATATAAGATGAACATATTTTTGAAACATGATTAACTTTTTGGATACAAATAACACATGTGGTAAGCAATTCAAACTATTCAAAAAATATACCCGGGTGGTTGAGACCAGTTTGAGGCGCTCGGCTGTAGATGCTCTTAGATGTCCTCAACTCATACCTATGGCTGAAATAAAAACTCAAAATTTATGAGCTAAACGAGTAGTTCGTGACTCGGCTCAGCTCGACTCGAACTTGTTGACTAATGAGTTGAACCGAGTTTGGGTCTTAGCTCGTAAATAAAATGAGTTAAAAGAGTCGAGCTAGCAAGCTACTTGTTTAACTCATTAAGCTAGTTAATTAGAATGGGCATGATATAAACACCCATATTTTTTGTCGACTATTGCCATTTTTAGAGTGCACTAAGTGTCCCTCTAGTTTAAATTATTGATTGTTGTGATTTGTGAAGAATAATACGTGGCTACTCAAACGGGTCGTGGGGTAATCCCATCCACAAATGGCAATCCTCATCTATAAAAGGAAGAAAACATAGCTAAATGTGGGCATCATAGTTCATACTATGTCCTTCAACTATAAACTCACAGCTAGTAAAATCTCTCGCTCGAGCACGAATCTCCTTAATGATAGCACTCTACCTTCCTTCTGTACCATTTTTTTATCTCGCGACAACTGCTTTGCAATCACATGCAATAATGATGCGGTCTAGCGATAGATTAAGAGATAGTGCCAAAGCTTCCCGGCAAGCCAGTGCCTCCAACGTCACTGGTTCTGCTATGTCATTGAAAACCATAGACGAAGAACCCAAAAAAAAATCCCCTGAATGATCGCGACACATTGTCGCAACTGCCCAGCTCCTTCCCTTCCTTGCTAGTCCGCCAACCTGGACCTTTGCCACTCCCCAGTCTGGTGCTCTCCATTGCATCGCAATTGACATTGAAACATCACTTACTGCAATGCACGTAGCTCTGACCTTCACATGGTTGATCGCAAGCCGCAACCCAGCTAGCTATTTTTTTGGTTTCTGCCTGTCTTCCCGTGGTAGGTATGTGCAATCTTTTTTTTGATTCATTATATCTATTGTTATTTTTTTTATTTTCTCCTTTCTCCTTTGTTTCTTTTTCTTCCTTGTTGCAAGTTTCTGTTTTCATTTTTCATCCATTTCTTTTTTCTTCTATCTGTTACTTTTGTGTTCATGGCCCTTTACACATTGTTCATACTGTATTAAATCATTCATTGTGTATTACAAAAAAAACATCATGTTTTCATAAATAATAACCTTTGTGTATTAACTGATTTTTTTCATGTATAAGAAAATGAACAGCATGTTGCTTTCTAAAAATGCTCATTATACATTTCAGAAAATGTTTAGTGTGTTGTATTTCAAAAAAAATTACGTGTATTTAAAAAAAGATCATTATTTAATTAAATATTTTGAATAATGTCGTACAATTATATATAGTTAAATTTTTTGAACTTTTTAAAGACAAGTTGAAAATTCAATATACATCTAAACTTTCTAAAATACATGTTGAAATTTTTTATAGTACATAGTGAACTTATTTAATAACGCCGAACATTTTCAAATGCACGATTCACATTTTCTACACACACCTTGAACATTTCTTTAAATTATTTTGTAATTAATAAAATTATTTTTATTCATGTGAAACATTTTCAGATAAACTATAAACATTTATTAACTACATATTTTTGTATAAGTTGATAATTTTTTATTATATGATGAAAAAAATTAATATATGATGAAACCATTTTTGATACATGGTTAACATTTTTTGATTCAGATGACACGTGTGGTAAGTAATTCAAGCTATTCAAAAATACACATGTGCGTTTGAGGCCGGTTCAAGATGCCAGACTGTAGATGCTCTTAGATCTCAAACAAAGACCTGGGACTGAAATAAAAACTAAAAAATCATGAGCTAAACCAGTAGTTCGTGACTCGGCTCGGTTCGAATTGAACTCGTTGACTAATGAGGCGAGCCGAGTTTCAATCTTAGCTCGTTAACAAAATGAGTTAAAAGAGCCGAGATAACAAGCTACTCGTTTAACTCATTAAGCTCTTTTATTAGAATGGGCATGATATGAATACCAACATTTTTGTCGACTATTATCATTTTTAGAGTGCACCGAGTGGCCCTCTAGTTTAAATTATTTACTATTGTAATTTGTGAAGAATAATAAGTGGCTACAAATATGCTTTTGTTGATCAATTGCATACATAAAATGTATACCTTTTTTTTTGAAAAATCATAATACATATACCTTTTTGTTCATGTTTATAACAAGTTTAACGAGTTAAATGAGCTAGCTCGCGAGTTACACAAGTTAAAACGAATTTGCATCTTAGCTTGTTATGTTAACGAGTCGAGCCGAGCTAACTTGTTATCTTAACGAGCTCTAACGAGTTGAGCCGAGCTGGTTGACTCGGCTTGAATTCTAGCCCTAAGTCAGACCCTTAAAACAAACACATTGTTTGTTCGTGGATAGGTTCATACCAGTCCACAAACATGGATACGAGAGCCGGTCATTCAACCATATCCCCAACACATCCGCACAGGTTCAGTCAATTCCATTTCTAACGCATAGCAATGTGAGCAAATTAAGCTGGAAAATGCTTCGCTAGGGATTTACCCCCCGGCGATCAGGAGCAAGTTTTTTTTTAAATACTTCAGAATGTTTTCAAACTTTCTCGTATTTTAAACTTTTGCATTTTTTGAAACATGATTTTTTGAAATTCTAGTTATTTTTTAAAATTGGGAGCATTTTTTTAAATCACAAACATTTTATAAAAATTCTATAACATTTTTTTAAAAATCAATAACATTTTGTGAATTTGTTAACAAAATTTGAGAACAGAAACATTTTTTGAAAATTTGAAACTATGGATCAATATTTAGAAATATAAAAATTCTTCAAATTTGTGAACATTTTTTGAAAGTTAAAACAAATATTCGGAACACCAAGAGTTTTTGAAATTGTGAACATATAAAACAGGGGAAGTTCTTTAAAAAGAAAACAGTAATAACCATAAAAGGAAAAAAGCTAGAAAACAGGTTAAAGAACAGCAAAACAAAGAAAAAACCGAGTAAAAAACCGAAACGAATCCTTCCGAGTGGTTCGCAAAGCCGGACAGCTAAAATGGGATAGCTGAAGCCACGTTCACTCGCTCCCTTTCCTATGCAAAAATCCCCAGGAGTTTGACGCAGAGAGCGTTAAATAGCTCAAGCGAGGTAATTTTGAGGATCAATAACCCTAGCGAGGTATAGCAGCGGCCCCATAACTGGGCCTCGTTGTCTCCAGAGTTATCCTAAGCTCTGAACTGGGCTGAGGTAGGACCAAATAAGTTTGAAGTCCATGTAAAAATGTTCATTTCCTTTTTTTATGTCCTCTTGAGAGAATGTATGTTGGTTTAGCTTGTCTCAAAAAAAATGTATGTTGGTTTAGCAATGGTATCATGTAGCCTTTATCCAGTTCTCAAAAATAAAATAAAAATTGAAGCCTTTATCTAAGATGGTCGCGTTGCTAAACGATATCTCATTCTGAAAAAAAAAACTATATCTAGCTAGAGTACTGCATTGATCATTTTATATATTTCCTTGTTTTTATTCCCAACTGTCCATGAAGCAAACTGATTATACATTTTGACGAGAACAACTTTTGCATTAAAGTAGGGTGGAAACTGTACCCAAAAAAGAGAGTGGTCTGGCCACCAACAACACTCACACACGAACACACAACACCAGATAATAAAACACCACACCAGTTGACCAGGTAAACGCTTACGATTATCCATTGTCTTGACCTTTATTCTCGAGGTATCATCAGAGGCGAAGAGTTACTTCATTGTCACCATGAGCTTCAGCGATCAGGGATTTCACCTCCCTTTCCTTCCGGGCGGCACTTGTAAACAAAGTGTCCAAAATCTTGGCAATGGAAGCGCTTACCCGGTATGTGTCACCGCCATAGCCTCCCCCGCTCCTGCCGAGGAGGATCTTGGCAACTGAAGCATATACTTTGGGTGCGTCATGGTTGAGCTGATCAACCACTTCCCTCGCTTTCCACTCAGCATGTGTCAACAACTCATTCTCCTTCTCGGCATCACGAAGGAGGATCTTGGCAACTGAAGCACATACCTTGGTTGCATCACGGCTGAGATGGTCGGCCTCTTCCCTTGCTATCCACTCAGCGCGTGTCAACAACTCATTCTCCTTCTCGGTAGCACCGAGTCGTCCTAGGCGCTCCTCATGCACCTTGAGCCGCCCAATAACCTCCTGGAGTGTCATGGTGTTGAGGTCGCCAAACTGCTCGATGGTTGAAGCAATCTGGAGGTATTTGTTGGGGACGGCACGGAGGAACTTCTTGACGGTGTATGGCTCCTCGATGTGCTCACCGAGTGCGTGGATCTTGTTGACGACCGTCGTCAGCCGGACGGCGAAGTCGTCGATGGACTCCGTCTCCTTCATGCGCAACCCTCAAACTCCAGCTTGAGGGTTTGCAGCTTGGCATCCCTCAGGCGCTGGTCTCCGATGTGCATGGTCTTGAGCGCCTCCCACGCCGACTTGGCTGTCTTCTGTTGGGATAGGAGGAACAACGTCCCCTCCGGGATAGCTTGGTAAATGGCGGCCAATGCCATTTGGTTCTTTCGTGCAGAAACTTTGGGATGATCTTTGGCTACCACTGCATCCCAAACTCCTTGAGCACGCATGTATGCCTCCATCTTGATAGCCCATGCAGCATAGTTGCTGTCTGTGAGCATGGGATACTGCAGCGGGCCTAAGTTCATCGCCGGCTTGGAGCTTCCCTCGACTGCAGAGTAGAGCATCGCCAGAAAGAGCGAGGCCACTGCAAGTGCCACAGCAACACTCGGTAGCAAGCAAGAGCAGGGGTTGCTCTTTGCCCTTGCGATGATCTTTCCCCATCTAGTAGTAGGAGAAGGAGAAGGAGGAGGATTAGCAGCGGCAGCGGCTGCAGAGGCATCGGCAGCCTTGCTGGCGTCCTGGACATCTTTTGGCCCGGGGTCAGGAAATGAGCATTGAAGAGATCATCCATGGTGGTTGCACGCTGCCAATTGTTCGAAGATAGCCATGACAACATGTAAGGGAGCCCTGATTTCTTGTACTGTTCGGTGTTGCGGATGTCTGCTGGCACCATCTTCTGATAATCCTCCTTGAAGGCTGGCACATTTTGGAAAGTGTCCAATAATGTTTTCATCCTGCTAGCAAGACTAGCAAGATAGGCTTGTTGCTGTTGAGGAGAAAGTGAACCATTGGCCTTCAGCTGATTGATCCGTGCGAGCTCTTCTACCTCATAAGCCGAGCGGATTTCATTCAGCCGTTTCATCCGTGCGAGCTCTTCTGCCACATCATGGTCCTCGGATAGTTTGCTGGAGTATTTATCAAGTGGTCGCATGACAGACACGTCAATGTCGGCCAGCTGCTTGCTCACGGCACTGAGGCCATGGTACTGACCACCGATGGTCAGGACCTTTTGCTTGCCCTCCTTTGTGGCTGGCAGCACCAGGTAGACGATGAAGTTCTTCTTGTCGCCGGCGTACATGTTGTTGATGTCCACGGTGCCGGACCGCCTGTCGGCGCCAGTTTTGTTGGGGTAGCCTCCAGACGCGATGGACGATATGAGGACACCGTCAGGAGTCCCAAGGGTGATCTCGACGGACGTGGCGGCGACGGACGTGATGCCAGCAATGAATAGCTGGAAGGCATAGTTAATCTTCTTGGGGTCCTTGTTGACGAAGGAGTAGGTGCCGGAGGTCTGGTCGGCGATGTACTTCAAGGCATGAGGGTCGTGGTCGTCGCCCAAGCCAAAGGTGTGTGCTGGGAAATCGGGGCTAATAGTTTCCTTGAAGATACCATCGTCCAAACCATCCGACAGGAACACGATGCAACCTATACGGCTGCTCATCTCCTGAGTTTGGCGCCCCCGCAAAATCTAGCATAACAACAAGAAAAAATTATGGACGGAAGAATTCGTTCGGAAAAAAAATCATGGCTATATATATGTACAGAAATGCTAAATCCGACATTAGATTTTTGAGCATGGCAAATCGAACAGGTTTTAGGCAAATTATATTGTCGTGAGGATGGCAATTTCCTATAACAAGTATGACAATTCCTGACAAAAAACTGAACATGGCAAGGATTTGACATGCTTGTTAAAGAAAATTGTCATCCTCGCGACAATATAATTTGCCACTTCGGCGGTTTGATTTTTTTTTGAAACCAACCTCATATATTAATTAAGTAAAAGTGTTATTACAATTGTTCGTTACATAATTCACCTCAGACATTCGATTTTCCATGCTTATTATAAAACCGACATTCTATTTGTAGGGAAATCCTACATGTATGTAGCACTGATCGATCATTGATAGAACAAATAGGTGAAAATTTTAAGACACGCCGCTTAAATCTAATCTTAGCAGGCACTTGATTAAGAATACACTGGGGTATGTACAGTAAGAATAACAAGATGAAAAGCAAGTAGGTTTCGTAGGTTTAGTGCCCTCTTTTCAATAAGGCTTCCATATGTGCTATATGTTTAAACACATGCATGGAGATGTGTAAAGCAAGTGAGTTCATTGAGGCTATTATATTTAAACATCGATTTAATGACATTAGATATAGTAGTACTGCATTGGGGTTGCCCTTATGTGCCACACGCATGGAGATGTGTAAAGTTCTTCAATAATGAGTATATTTTTTATTTGATACATGTACCACAGAAATGTTCAAATATAATCATTTGATTAATATGTTTACTTAATATGCCTATGTGTTATCTTGAAAAGTGTATGAGATACAAAAGACGAGAAATATAGTTTGTAAAGTACTTAGTAATTAATGTTCAATGTATAAGTACAAAACCTCTATACATGAAATCCTGTAGATGTATTATTATCATCACATTTTGGGGTCTAAAATAGCACCCAAGTCTTTCGCAACATAAATTTCTGGAGTGTTTCATAGCTAACAACCATGGTTCTACAAGCAACTTACTTAACTATGACCGCTGAAAATATTAAAATAGTTTTGATTAATTTGCAAGATCATGTAAGTTGCTTAAAAAATCATTGTGTGTGATCGTCTGGCCGGGTATGAATTCTTTGTAGCTGCATCTTCTGAGTCGATAAAATGAGTAAAATTTCCTTTGTCAAAAAGTTAAATGTACATGCTGCTCGCCCACCACACCAATATCTATCCAGATTCACCAAGTCAAGGGATTACCTGAGCTCCCTCGTGCAGAGCCGGGCCCATGTTGGTGCCACCTTTGGTGAAGAGCTCATTGATCTTGTCCCGAGCTGCTCTCCGGCCTTGCTCAGACATGTATGTGAGCTCCATGAGGCGGTACACATTGGACTCAAAGGATACGATGGAGAGCCTGTCGTCTTTGCCGAGCTTGTCAATGACATTTGTCATGGCCTGCTTCATCTGCTCCAGCTTGTCCCCGAACATGCTCCCGCTGATGTCGAGTACAGCCACGATGTCGACACCAACGTGCCGCTGCGGCTTGGAGCCTCCCACCTCGTCCAGTGCCGTGACCCGCACCATCACCGGGAACATGTTATGCGTCTTCTCACATGGATACCCGCTGTTTGCCGTGAACGCTTGCACCTTCACCTGAACATGCATATGCAAGGATGCAGCTAGCCAAGTTAATTTAGGTACGACGGACAATACGCGTAATAGGCTGGCTCATGGAAATTAAGCATGGAAAGAGGTGAGCTTCGGCTTAATCTAGTTACCAAAGTGGTACCGCCCGTGATCCAGGAGCGCCAACTCGCAGCCGCCTGCCAGACGAAAATCAAGAGCTTGAATTTTAGCGACATGCTAAGAAGAACAAGAACAAGAACAACAACAAGAGGAAAACTGATCGAATCACCTTCCCAAGGGCCATCTTCTTAGCTAGCTAGTCGATTTTGTTGGGGATCAAGTATTGCTTCTGTGCTTGCAAATTGCAGTGTGCTCTGAGCTTGAAGGATTGCATGGTTTATATAGAGGCGACAAGCAGCTAGCTACTTGGTACCAAACGTCCTCACCAATATACTATAGCAACAAGAAATGAGGTGTTGTAGTATAATTTTGAAGGCTTGAAAGACTTGATACTTGTTGTAAGACTATTGGGTTGTTGCTTTGTACTGGCAATGCCTTTCATAAAAATAAATAAGCTCAATGTCGAAGTGTTGCGCAGTACTTTCATTGGACGCTTTGATCTTCTCGTCTCCCTCCAGCTACACAACTGAAAGAGCCTCTCATCTTGCAAAGGAGTTCCTATTGATGAAGGCGTTGATCCCAGATTGTATTCCCAAGTCCCGACTTTCTGGTTTATAAGTATTACCTGTATTTTTAGATCGTCAATTTAACCAATAAAATACAAGTATATGTCGCACAAAGTATACTATCGAAACTTCTTGCAAATGCAATTTTTATTTAGGGATCTTGCAAACACAAAGTTAACGATATATTCTATGTATATCTAAGTGTCGGGTGATAGGTGCGACATATGCCAACGAGTGGCTTATCATTGTGGGAGCCAATAAGACATCGCCGGTGCCTGGAAACGGGATAAGGCGAAGACATGCACGCCGGCGGATCTTACCCAGCTTCGGAGCTCTCCGGGGAGATAATACTCCTACTGCTGCTCTGCGGGGTCTCCGCATGATCACTAGATCAACAAGTGGCTACAAGGGGCTCCTTGAGCTGTTCGATGAGAGGAAGGAGAAGGGCAGGGCTAGCTCTCTTCTTCCCTCAATGTGGTGTCTAAAACTATCTGAGAGATCAACCCTTTGCATTTGTGCCCTCGGGGGTTTATATAGGCCTACCCCCCAGGGGTACAATGGTAATCCGGCTAGGCGTGGGCCCTAGCCGTCAGTGTCTATGTTCGCCGGCTTCTCCGCCGGCCGCTGGGGCCCGCCGACTGGTGGGTCCTGCCGGCTGCCGGCCTCCTGGTCGACAAGCTGGTCCCACCGCTTGGGAGTCTTGTCGGGGGCTGGTTACTGTTGCCTCACTCTTGATGACAAGGGCTTTGTCGAGGTAAGCATGGCTACAGTACCGCCGCCCGGCGGGCTCTCACTGTAGCCTTACCTCGTCTTGTCTCCTTAATGGGGCGCCTCCTTGAGGGAGGGAGCAAGCCGGGCTGTTGGGAGCCGGCCACATCCCAGCCGACCGGGGAGGCCTGGCCGCCTCAGGCGTCTCTCGATGAAGGGCCCGCCACTGCTGGTCGTCTTGTGACAGCTTGTCGTGGGTGACGCGTCATGGTCAACATGGCAACAGTGCCATGGCCGGGCGGGTGATGGCCGCCCGTGCACGTCTTGTGGCCATCGTGCTCGGGATTCGGGGTGGCGAGCTTCACTGTAGCCACGCCCGATCTCATCGCCGTTATGTGGGTGTAGAGTTTGAGGGCACGATCTTGGCACTTTCTGGGGCCGGCTTCTTGGAGTCGGCCTTCTCGTGGCCGGCTTCTTGGAGTTGGCCCTCTCGTGGCTTTCTCCGTGAGGGTCTTAGGGCCGGGACGCCTCCCGGTAGTCGGCCTGAGAGATAGCCGGCCAGGGGTAGGCGTCCCTATGCCTAGGGTGCTTGAAGGGTCGATCAGCCTGTAATTTTTCTGAAGAGCCAGGGGGGCGGCTAGGCTACCCGTGGTCATTTACTTCGACAGTAGTCCCCGAAGCTGGTTGGGCTTCGAGGCTGAAGGGGGGGCGAGAAGTTCAATCAGCTTCCTATCTTGAGGAGCCGGCAGCTAGGAGTCGACTTTGATTAGGTGCGCCGTTTTTGGGAGGTTTTGAAGCTTGAAGGCGGGCACCAGGCGGTGCGCAAGCCAGGCTACAGGCTGGCAGCTCGCCGCCTGCGCGCCACATGGCACCCTTCGGCTGGAAGGGCCTGCCAGCGCACGCGCGCGACGGGACGTTGCCGCAGACCGGGGCCCGCCACTTCCAGGCCTCGGTCCAAGTGTGGATCTTCTGTGGCCCGAGCGGGCCACTCGCCTTCCGACGACAGTTTCTGCACGCCGTTAGGGCGTAGTGATCGCGGGACGTGGGGGAGTGGGCGCAGTTAATCCCACGTCCCCCCACGCCTCGCCTCCTCGGCTTCGCCGCACGAGGCTATAAGTAGGGGGAGGAGGGGCGGCGGGCCTTCGCCGCTTCGCCCTCGCTCTGCCATTTTCTTCTTCTCCTTCCTCCTCTCCGTCGCCGCAGCTCCTCGCCGCCGCGCTGCCCTTCCGCCAATCTTCTCGGCGCGCCGTAGCTCTGCCGCAGCTGGGTCGCGCGCCCTCCGCCGCCGCGCTTTTCCCGTCGCCTCTCCATCCTTATGGCGCTGTCCAGCTCCTGGGATGGTTCCAACGTCCACGAGGACCACGTCGAGTTCCTCCGCAAGACGCGGCGGTTGCCGGGCACGGATTATGTGCGGGTCCGTCTCGCGCCGGAGAAGGAGATCTCGCCGGCGCCGGAGGAGGACGAGCGGGTAATCTTCCGCTCGCACTGCCTGCGCGGCGTCGGCCTGCCGGCGAGCGGATTCTTCCGCGCCTTTCTTAAGTTTTACCAGCTCTAGCCACACCACCTTACTCCAAACACGGTGATGCTGCTGTCGGCCTTCGTCACTATGTGTGAAGGCTTCCTTGGCGTCCTCCCCACCCTCGAGCTCTGGGGGGAATTCTTCCAGTCCAAGCTCGGCACCGTCGTCGCGGGCGTGCCCGCCACATGCGGTGCCTTCATCGCCGTGCGGAGATCGAGTGGCGACAATCGGTTTCCGCCCATCGCGCTGATCCAGTCGGTGAAGCTCTGGCAAAAATCCTACTTCTACGTGAAGAACGTCGCTCCGCAAGGCGACTTCGTCAATCTGCCGGCTTACATAGCCGGCCCGCCTGCTGGGAGGCGGCCTTCATGGTCCTACCGAGCCAGGTCGCTGTCTCCGGCTGGGGCTGCCGCCGTCGCACGGCTCCGGGTGATGGTCCAATCGGAAGGCCTGACCGGGGCCGACCTGATAGCCGCCTTCGTGGAGCGCCGGGTGCTCCCACTCCAAGGCCGCCCTCACATGATTTGCCAGATGAGCGGCCGCTTCGACCCAAGTCGGCTAAGCACCAAGGAGATGCCTCATGATGAGGTATCTTACATGGTGAATTATATCGCCAACTGCAAGCTCACCGAGGAGTGGCAGTTCGGCAAGGAGCCGTACTCTCGTGCCAACCCTCCGCCGTCGGTAAGCTTCCCTTCTTTTCTTCTTCTCTTGTTGCCGGGTTCATAATGGCCGACTCTTGATCAGTCGGCTTGCTTTTAGCAGAGCCCCCTCCTTCAACCGGCAGCCGGAGCCACGGGGGTGGAGCGCCGGTTCGTCCCTGACCGTGCGACGGACGACTTGGACGATCCTGACTTGGGGGCGGCCGCCTTAGACGACGACGTCGTAGGGGGAGGCGGTGAGGCAGGCGGCTCCGGGCTCGGGGCCGGCTTCGGGGACTGGCCGGATGACGACGAGGCCGAAGTTATTCCGCACCGTCAGCCGGCGTCCGATCATCAAGGCGCGGGCTCATCCGCCGCGTCGGCTGCTCGTGGTGGCGCGCAAAAACGCCGGGCGGCGCCGACCTACGCCGACGATCGGCTGAAGAAGCCCAAGGGTACTGCGGCGGCGACCAAGCGGGACGAGGCGGCCGCGAAGGCAGCCCGCTTCCGCAAGGTGGTGAGGCAGCCGCAGGTGGTTTCGGCGTAAGTGTCAACTCTCTCACGCCTTTCTTTTTTCTCTTTGGTTGATATTCTTCTAAGCCGTTTCCTTTACTTATCAAACAGGGCTCCGCTTTCTCTTGAGTGGGCCCCTTCCGCCTTCATAGACGGAGCGGCGGGAGGGTCTGCGAGCGCCCGCCGCGTGGATCCCCATGCCGATCTCCTAGCGGCGACGGAGCGGAACGCGCGGGAGGAGCGGGAGGCGGAGGAGCAGAGGGCGGCCGCCGCCAGGGTGGCTCAGGAGACGACGGAGGAGTCGGCGGAGGCGCAGGCCGACGCAGCAGCCAAGGCTCAAGCGGAGGCAGCGGCCACGGAGAGAGCGGCGGAGGCCATGCGTAACCAGCCTCCGCAGCTCATCATCCCCCTTCGCACCGTGGCCCCCAATATCCCAGTGCCCCCGCCGGAGGAAACCGGCCGCGACCGGTCAGCGATGGAGAGGGAGGAGGGCGACATAGTCGTCCTGGAGGGGGAGGCGGCACCGCCATCGCCGACTGGAATGGGCCAAGGCGGTCGGTTTAACGTCTGCCGAGCAGCCTACCGAGGCGAGCCGATCGCGAGGGCGGATCTTGTAGTCTGTCGCCGCCTCGCTGCTGGGAAGGCGACTTCAGCGCCGGAGCTGCAGAAAGCTGCAGGCCCCAGCTCGTCGGCCCAGGATCTGGAGACGGCCAGCGCCAGCTCGCCTTGGTGGACGCCGGGTGGTGGGACGGCCGTGCTGAATGTGGCGGCACAGGATGTCCGGAGCCGGCTTTAGTCCCAGGCCGCCGCGCTGAGGCAGTATACCTAAGAGTTTCTTGCGATGCAGATGGCCATTCGGGTGAGTCCTCCCACTTTTCGTCGATTGCTCTTGATTTCTTTCATGGGGGCGCGTCAGCGCACCCACTAGGTGTAGTCCCCGAGTTCCGAGTCGGCTGTTGAGAAGGCGGCTTGGAACTTCTTAGTAGACTTCGATTGTTGTCTTGTTCTTATTCGCACCTCCGTCCTTTTTGCAAGAATATCACAACCTTCGCGCAGCTGCTTTCAACTCCCAGGCTCAGGAGATGAACCAGAAGACCACTGATCTGACCGAGAGCCGGAGTAAGTGCTTCATTTTTTATCTCATGTGGGCGCGTCACTCCACTGGGTGTAGTCCCCGAGATTCGGGCCGACTGCTGAGCAGTCGGGTCGGATCTTTCCTGACGACTTCTTCCTTATTGCTTTTTTCTTCTTCTTCATATCTGCAGGGGCCAATGCCGACTTGAGGGAGCAGCTGGGTGGGGTCCAGACCGCCCTTCGCGCCAAGGAAGCCGAGTGCAACGCCTCGGCTCAGGAACGTGATCGCTTGGCCAAGAAACTGGCCGACCAGGAGGAGAGCCATAAGGCGGCCCTGAAGACGGGGCAGGACAGCAAGGTCTCCCTCAAAGCCGAATATGAGACCGAGGCAGCGAGATGGGCTGAGGCGAGGCAAGCGCTGAGCGGAGGCTATAGCCGGATTGAAGATTTGATTGACGGTAGGCCGCCTTCTTCTTCGTCCCTTCGCTCGCCCCTTGTTGTTTGGTCAGTCTTCTGACTTTGTGCTACTTCTTTCTTCTTTGTGCAGATTACTTTCCTGGCTACTCCGTTGCCGCCAACCAAGCCATCGAGGCCCACCGCGATGCACGACGGCAGGCTGGGGTTGAGATCGCACCGGATGCTGGCCGGTCACTTGAGGAGCAGCTTCTGGCGATTCAAGCCCGCCTGCAGCCGGCTCACCGCATGCTCCGCCGTCTTCAGCGTGCCGGGGCGCAGGTGCTGGCGGCCCTCTGGCCCGGCGAGGTGGTTCCCCTCACCCCCAGTCGGACTGCCGATTGGCTGGAGGTAGCAGTCGGCCGCTTCGAGGCCTGGAAGGCTTTTGCGGCTCGGTCCGGCACTAGGCGGGTGCTAGAGTTCGTACGAGCTTGGTATCCTGGGCTGAACTTGGCCCAGCTGAGCACCTGGCGGCAGGAGGCCGATGAGGAGCTGGAGGCGGTGCGGCCGGCTATCATCCAGCGCGCCTCGGCGATCGCCGATTACACCGACACCAGTGCCTTTGCCCCCGAGGTGAATGATGACGGCGTCGCTCAGCCGGAGGAGTGGTTCGGGCTGAACCCGGCAGAAGGTGAAGACTCGGCGGAGGAGATCGCTTCCAGCGACGAGGGCGAAGAAGAAGAGGGGGAGGATGGTGAAGACATCGTGCCAGACGGTGAAGCGACCAGCCAGCCTCAGCTTGATCGTGCCTCCAGCAACGAGGCGCGTGCAAGCGCGCCGCCTGCAAGAGGTGACGATCATGCCGAGACTCGCCAGCCGGCCACTCCTCCAGCCAGCACTGCCGTCTCCACCAACCTGCCCGACTCGCCTGTTGCTCCCTTGGCCTGATCCGCCGTCTTTGCTTTCCTGCTCGTTACTCTTTGAACAATTTTTATTAAATTTGCGCAGTTCCACCCACTGGGGGTGTATTCAAACTATGTTGAATGCTGGCCTTTCGAAGGCCTTTCGTGTAAATATAATCATGCATGTGCTTGGCTTCCGGTCAGATTTGCTTTTCATCCTTTTGGCTGTTTCCTTTGCCGCCCTCCCTTGGTGTCGCCGCCTTCCCCGGACTGCTCTGCGATGCGTGGATTTGGGGAAGGGCTTGGCCGTTTTGGGAGGACAAGTACTCGAGCTTTCTTAGATTGTAGCAAGGTGAAGGGAAGCCGGCCAGCCGGCTGCTCTGACAGCTGGTCGGCGGGGTGGGAGGTCGGCTTGTGTTATATAAGTTCGTTAGTCCTTAGCCATTTTTCGTGTGGGCATCCTTTCCTGCCTTTGACTCTTGCCAGCCGGACAGTCAATTCTTCGAGCTGCAACTTTCGATAAGAGAGGGCTTGGGTGTCGGCACACTACTTGTCTGACTGCAGGTAGAACTTGAATATAACTCAAGGCGGCAAGTCCCCGGGCCGACTGGTCGAACCCGGTGCCGGACGAAAAAACAAATATAGTAACATAATTATAGGCATGATACTCATCATTCATAGATAAAAGAGGGTAGTCCCCGAGTGCTCCTCGGGGGGCCTGTTGTCTCGTACTTAATACAAAAGGTAGCATGGTACATACTGCATTTTAACTGTAAAATCTTCGGAGGAGATTGGCATTCCACGGTCCTTCCGACTCCTTGCCGGAATCGTCTCTCTTGTGTGCCTTTGGCTTCTGCGCGTCGATCAGGTAGTAGGAGTCGTTGCCTAAGGCCTTGCTGATGACAAAGGGGCCTTCCCAAGGGGCCGAGAGCTTGTGCTGGCCGGCTGTTCGCTGGATCAGCCGGAGCACAAGATCACCCTCTTGGAAGGATCTTGGCTTGACCTTCCGGCTATGGTGGCGGCGTAAACCCTGCTGGTAGATGGAGGACCGGCTGAGGGCTAACAGCTGGCCTTCTTCTAGCAGGTCGACGCCGTCTTCTCGTGCTTCCTTGGCCTCCGCCTCTGTGTACATGGTGACCCGAGGTGAGTCGAACTAAATGTCAGTTGGGATGACAGCCTCGACACCATATACAAGGAAGAAAGGGGTGAAACCGGTTGACTTGTTCGGTGTGGTGTGCAAACTCCAGAGGACGGCCGACAGCTCGTCGAGCCAACAGCCGGCCGAACGCTCAAGTGGCACGACCAGTCGGGGCTTGATGCCGGAGAGGATGAGGCCATTTGCTCGCTCGACTTGGCTGTTTGACTGCGGGTGGGCAACGGACGCTAAGTCCAGTCGGATGCCCTGTGTCGTGCAGAAACGTGCCAGTGCTCCCTTGGCAAAGTTCGTGCCATTGTCGGTGATGATGCTGTGTGGTACGCCGTACCAGGTTGTAATATCTGCGATGAATGTCACGACAGTCGGCCCATTCAGTTTCTTGATCGGCTTCGCTTCAATCCACTTGGTAAATTTGTCCACAGTGACGAGCAGATGTGTCATGCCGCCGCGCTCCGTCTTGAATGGGCCCACCATGTCCAGTCCCCATACGGCAAAAGGCCAGGTGAGGGGGATGGTCTTGAGTGCAGAAGCCGGCAGGTGTTGCTTGGAGCTGAAGACTTGGCACCCTTTGGAGTGTTCGACTAATTCCTTGGCGTCATCCAAAGCAATCGGCAGAAGAATCCATGGCGAAAGCTTTGGCGACGAGTGATCTTGAGGTCAGCGTGGTGGCGCGTTACATATGGTGGATGTCCTTGAGGATTGCTATGCCCTTCTCTGGCTCGACGCAGCGCTGGAAGACTCCAGTGATGCTGCGGCTAACGAGCTCTCAGTTTATTATTGTGTATGCTCCGGCTCGGTGTTGGACTTGCCTTGCCGAGATCTCGTCAGTCGGCAGCTCTCTGTTTACCAGGAAGTTGAGGATGGGCTGGGCCCATGATGGAGCTGCGACTTCTTCTATTGCCAATACGGCTACTGCGACCAGGGCGGGTGTGCTGGGTGGTGAAGAGTTGGAGTCGGCCACCGCCTGTTGTGTCGATGCAGTCCTCGGGCCGACTGCCGTAGTCCCCGGGCCGGGTTCTGAAGTCCCCAGGCCGGGTGCGACTATGGCAGTCCCCGGGCCGCCTGTCAAAGTCCCCGAGCCGCCTGCCGAAGTCCCCGAGCCGCCTGCTCGGTTCCCCAAGTCGGATCCGACTGCGTCAGGGTCAGGCGGTACGAAGATGGAATCAGATTCTGGAGACGGCTTGACAGACGGCTTGAGGAGGCGTTGGAGAGAGACGTGATACGTCTCCAACGTATCTATAATTTTTGATTGCTCCATGCTACTTTATCTATTGTTTTGGACTATAATGGGCTTTATTTTCTACTTTTATATTATTTTTGGGACTAACTTATTAACCGGAGGCCCAGCTCAGAATTGATGTTTTTTTGCCTATTTCAGTGTTTCGAAGAAACGGAATATCAAACGGAGTCCAAACGGAATGAAACCTTCGGAAACGCGATCTTCTCACCGAACGTGATCCAGGAGACTTGGACCCTACTCCAAGAAGTGCCAGAGGCGGTCACGAGGGTGGGGGGCGCACCCTCCCCCCTGGGCGCCCCCCTACCTCGTGGGCCCCCTGACGCTCCACCGACGTACTCCTTCCTCCTATATATACCTACGTACCCCGACAGATCAAAGACGGAGCCAAAAACCTAATTCCACCGCCGTAACTTCCTGTATCCACGAAATCCCATCTTGGGGCCTGTTCCGGAGCTTCGTCGGAGGGGGCATCTACCACGGAGGGCTTCTACATCATCACCATAGCCCCTCCTCCGAAGTGTGAGTAGTTTACTTCAGACCTTCGGGTCCATAGTTAGTAGCTAGATGGCTTCTTCTCTCTTTTTGGATCTCAATACAATGTTCTCCCCCTCTCTCGTGGAGATCTATTCGATGTAATCTTGTTTTTGCGGTGTGTTTGTTGAGACCGATGAATTATGGGTTTATGATCCAACTTATCTATGGAAAATATTTGATTCTTCTCTGAATTCTTTTATGTATGATTGAGTTATCTTTGCAAGTCTCTTGAATTATCCGTTTGGTTTGGCCAACTAGATTGGTAGTTCTTGCAATGGGAGAAGTGCTTAGCTTTGGGTTCAATCTTGCGGTGACCTTACCCAAAGGATGTGAAAGGGTTGCAAGGCACGTATTGTAATGTTGCCATCGAGGATAACAAGATGGGGTATTTATCATATTGCATGAATTTATTCCTCTACATCATGTCATCTTGCTTAAGGTGTTACTCTGTTTTTAACTTAATACTCTAGATGCATGCTGGATAGCGGTCGATGAGTGGAGTAATAGTAGTAGATGCAGAATCGTTTTGGTCTACTTGTCTGGGACGTGATGCCTATATACATGATCATTGCCTGGATAACCTCATAACTATGCTCAATTCTGTCAATTGCTCTTGAGAGAAGCCACTAGTGAAACCTATGGCCCCCGGGTCTATTCTCATCATATCAATTTCCATCACTTTATTTATTTGCTTTGCTTTTACTTTTCACTTTGCATCTTTATACCAAAATACCAAAAATATTATCTCTATCAGATCTCACTCTCGTAAGTGACCGTGAAGGGATTGACAACCCCTAATCGCGTTGGTTGCGAGTAGCTATCGTTTTGTGCAGGTACGAGGGACTTGCGCGTGACCTCCTACTGGATTGATACCTTGGTTCTCAAAAACTGAGGGAAATACTTACGCCATCGTGCTGCATCATCCTCTCCTCTTCGGGAAAACCAACGCATAAGCTCAAGACGTAACAAGAAGGATTTCTGGCGCCGTTGCGGAGGCTTATGCAAAAGTCAACATACCAAGTACCCATCACAATCCCTATCTCTCGCATTACATTATTTGCCATTTGCCTCTCGTTTTCCTCTCCCCCACTTCACCTTTGCCGTTTTATTCGCCCTCTCTTTCCCAATCTCCTCCTCTTTTTCGCTTTGCCTTTTGTTTGCTCGTGTGTGAGTTTGCTTGTTCGTCGCGATGGCTCAAGATGCCACCAAATTGTGTGACTTCACAAATACCAATAATAATGATTTCCTTAGCACTCCGATTGCTCCTCTTGCCAATACCGAATCTTGTGAAATCAATACTGCTTTGTTGAATCTTGTTATGAAAGATCAATTCACCGGCCTTCCTAGCGAAGATGCTGCTACTCATCTGAATGGCTTCGTTGATTTATGTGATATGCAAAAGAAAAAAAGATGTCGATAATGATGACGTTAAATTGAAGCTATTTCCTTTTTCGCTTAGAGATCGTGCTAAATCGTGGTTTTCATCTTTGCCTAAAAATAGTATTGATTCTTGGAACAAGTGCAAAGATGCTTTTATCTCTAAGTATTTTCCTCCCGCTAAGATTATCTCTCTTAGGAACGATATTATGAATTTTAAGCAACTTGATCATGAACATGTTGCACAAGCTTGGGAGAGAATGAAATTAATGCTACGTAATTGTCCTACTCATGGTTTTAACTTATGGATGATTATTCAAAAAAATTATGCTGGATTGAATTTTGCTTCTAGAAATCTTTTAGATTCGGCCGCGGGAGGCACTTTTATGGAAATCGCTTTAGGAGATGCTACTAAACTCCTAGATAATATTATGATTAATTATTCTCAATGGCATACTGAAAGATCTACTAATAAAAAAGTGCATGCTATAGAAGAAATCAATGTTTTGAGTGGAAAGATGGATGAACTTATGAATTTATTTGCAAAGAGTGTTTCTTCTGATCCCAATAATATGCCTTTATCTACCTTGATTGAGAATAATAATGAATCTATGGATGTGAATTTTGTTGGTAGGAATAGTTTTGGGAACAACGCATTATAGAGGGAATTTTAATCCTAGGCCTTATCCTAGTAATCCTTCTAATAATTATGGAAATTCCTACAACAACTCTTATGGAAATTTTAATAATATGCCCTCTGAATTTGAGAGTAGTGCTAGAGTTTATGAATTCACAAAAGAATTTTAATGCTTTGCTTGAAGAGAAATTACTTAAAGTTGATGATTTGGCTAGGAACGTTGATAGAATTTCTCTTGATGTTGATTCTTTAAAGCTTAGATCTATTCCTCCTAAGCATGATATCAATGAGTCTCTCAAAGCTATGAGAATTTCCATTGATGAGTGCAAAGAAAGAACCGCTAGGATGCGTGCTTCCAAAGATGCCTTTATTAAAGCGTGTTCTTCTAATTCCTATGAAAATCAAGATGAAGATCTAAAAGTTATTGATACGTCCCCTATTAAATATTTGTGAATATGAATCTTGATGAAACTGAACATGATCTTCCTTTACCTAGAAGGCGTTCTAAGAATTCGGAGTTTTTAGATCTTAATGATGAAATTGATAAAAGTGGGATTGAAAGAAATAGAAATCTAGATGTTGCTAAACCCACTATATTGGATCTCAAGGAATTTAATTATGAAGATTTCTCTTTAATTGATTGTATTTCCTTGTTGCAATCCGTGCTAAATTCCCCTCATGCTTATAGTCAAAATAAGGCTTTTACCGAACACATTGTTGATGCCTTGATGCAATCTTATGAAGAAAAGCTTGAGTTGAAAATTTCTATCCCTAGGAAACTCCATGATGAGTGGGAACCTACTATTAAAATTAAAATTAAAAATTATGAGTTTCATGCTTTGTGTGATTTGGGTGCTAGTGTCTCTACTATTCCCAATACTTTCTGTGATTTGCTAGATTTCCGTGATTTTGATGATTGCTCTCTAAACTTGCATCTTGCGGATTCCACTATTAAAAAGCCTATGGGAAGAATTAATGATGTTCTTATTGTTGCAAATAGGAATTATGTGCCCGTATATTTTATCGTTCTTGATATAGATTGCAATCCTTCATGTCCTATTATTCTTGGTAGACCTTTTCTTAGAACGATTGGTGCAATTATTGATATGAAGGAAGGAAATATTAGATTCCAATTCCCTTTAAAGAAGGGCATGGAACACTTTCCTAGAAAGAAAATAAAATTACCATATGAATCTATCATGAGAGCCACTTATGGATTGCCTACCAAAGATGGCAATATCTAGATCTATCCTTGCTTTTATGCCTACCTAGGGGCATTAAACGATAGCGCTTGTTGGGAGACAACCCAATTTTATTTTATGTTTTTTGTTTTTGGTTCTGGTTAGGAATAAATAATCCATCTAGCATCTGTTTAGATGTGATTTTATCTTTTAATTAGTGCTTGTGCCAAGTTGGACCTATTGGATCTTCTTGGATGATAGTTATTTGATCTTGCTGTAATTTCCAGAATCTTTGTGCTCAGTGCCCGAATTGTTAAAAATCACCAGAACGTGATACAATACTGATTCCAGTTGCTGCTGATCAATAAACAAATTTTCCAGGTCGTCTAATTTTGGTAGAAATTTTTGGGTTCCAGAAGTTTGCGTTAGTTACAGATTACTACAGACTGTTCTGTTTTTGACAGATTCTGTTTTGCGTGTGTTGTTTGCTTATTTTGATGAATCTATGGTTAGTAAAATAGTTTATAATCCATAGAGAAGTTGGAATACAGTAGGTTTAACACCAATATAAATAAATAATGAGTTCATTACAGCACCTTAAAGTAGCCTTTTTTTTCCTTTCTCTAACGGAGCTCACGAGATTTCTATTGAGTTTTGTGTTGTGAAGTTTTCAAGTTTTGGGTGAATTCTTTTGATGGATTATGGAACAAGGAGTGGCAAGAGCCTAAGCTTGGGGATGCCCATGGCACCCTAAGATAATCCAAGGACACCAAAAGTCAAAGCTTGGGGATGCCCGGAAGGCATCCCTCTTTAAATCCACTTCCATCGGTAATTTACTTGGAGCTATATTTTTATTCACCAACATGATATGCGTTTTGCTTGGAGCGTCTTGTATTATTTGAGTCTTTTCTTGTTAGTTTACCGCAATCATCCTTGCTGTACACACCTTTTGAGAGAGCCATACATGATTTGGAATTTGATAGAATACTCTATGTGCTTCACTTATATCTTTTGAGCTTGATAGTTGCTCATAGTGCTTCACTTATATCTTTTTGAGCGTGATAATTTTTGCTCTAGTGCTTAACTTAGATCTTTTAGAGCACGGTGGTGGATTTGTTTTAAAGAAACTTGATCTCTCATGCTTCACTTAGATTATTTTGAGAGTCGTTAATAGCATGGTAATTTGCTTAATGTTAATATACTTGGTGTTCAAGATATGTGAAACTTTCTTTTGAGTGCGTTGAATACTAAGATAAGTTTGATGCTTGATAATTGTTTTGAGATATGGAGGTAATAATATCAAAGTCATGCTAGTTGAGTAGTTGTGAATTTGAGAAATACTTGTGTTGAAGTTGGTAAATCCCGTAGCATGCACGTATGGTTAAAGTTGTGTAACAAATTTAAAACATGAAGTGTACCTGGCTTGTGCATCCTTATGAGTGGGGTCGGGGACGAGCGATGGTATTTTCCTACCAATCTATCCCCCTAGGAGCATGTGCGTAGTACTTGATTTTTGATGACTTCTAAATTTTTGCAATAAGTATATGAGTTCTTTTGACTAATGTTGAGTCCATGGATTATACGCACTTTTACCTTTCCGCCATTGCTAGCCTCATCGGTACCGTGCATTGCCCTTTCTCACATTGAGAGTTGGCGCAAACTTCACCGGTGCATCCAAACTCCGTGATACGATAAGCTCTATCACACATAAACCTCCCTATATCTTCCTCAAAACAGCCACCATACCTACCTATTATGGCATTTCCATAGCCATTCCGAGATATATTGCCATGCAACTTTCCACCGTTCTGTTCATCATTATTATGACATACATTACTTTTGTCATATTGCCATTGCATGATCATGTAGTTGACATCGTATTTTGTGGCAAAGCCACCATGCATTATTTTTCATACATGTCACTCTTGATTCATTGCACCATCCCGGTACACCGCCGGAGGCATTCATATAGAGTCATACCTTGTTCTATTTTCGAGTTGTAATCCTCATGTTGTAATCAATAGAAGTGTGATGATCATCATTATTAGAGCATTGCCCAAATAAAAAAAAGGCAAAAAAAGGCGCCAAAAAAAAGAAAAGGGCAATGCTACTATCTCTTTTTCCACAATTGTGCTTCAAAGTAGCACCATGTTCTTCATGTAGTGAGTCTCATATTTTGTGCTTCAAAGTAGCACCTCGTTCTTCATGTAGTGAGTCTCATATATTGTGCTTCAAAGTAGCACCATGTTTTTCATATAGTGAGTCTCATAAGTTGTCTTTTTCATACTAGTGGGAATTTTCATTATAGAACTTGGCTTGTATATTCCTACAATGGGCTTCCTCAAATGCCCTAGGTCTTCATGAGCAAGCAAGTTGGATGCACACCCACTAGTTTTCTTTTGTTGAGCATTCATAGCTCTAGTGCATCCGTTGCATGGCAATCCCTACTCCTCATGTTGACATCAATTGATGGGCATCTCCATAGCCCGTTGATTATCCTCGTCAATGTGAGACTTTCTTTTTTTGTCTTCTCCACACAATCCCCATCATCATATTCTATTCCACCCACAGTGCTATATCCATGGCTCACACTCATGTATTGTGTGAAGGTTGAAAAAGTTTGAGATTATTTAAGTATGAAACAATTGCTTGGCTTGTCATTGGGGTATAGACGTTGGGAACATCTTTGTGTGACGAAAATGAAGCATAGCCTAACTATATGATTTTGTAGGGATGAACTTTCTTTGGCCATGTTATTTTGAGATGACATAATCACTACTAGGAAAAGGCATGCTAGTGGCGCACCAGTTTTACCTTCTAATGGCGCACCACTGGTGCGCCACTAGCATCAGGCCATTAATTTTTTTTCTAATGGCGCACCACCTATGCGCCATTAGAATATGGTGTTCTAATGGCGCACCACGTAGTGCGCCATTAGTATTGCCCACAGTGCGCCATTATTATCTGCTATACTAATAGCGCACCACATGGTAGTGCGCCATTAGTAACAATTTTTTTAATTTTTTTTGTTTTTCTTAATCTCAGGTCACTATTTCACATATGAGATATTCAACACATATATATACAACAAGCATCCATATAACAATCATATCCAACACACAAGTTTCATCATATATACATACATAGCCAACACATAGTTCCATCGTTACATATTACAAAAGTTTCACATTGTTCATCCAACACCGTTATCCATCAATTCACAAAAGTTTCACATTGATACAAAATAAAAACACAAATGGAAAAGAAGCACTCCATCCATGCAAGCTTCCGTGAATTAAATCAAATCTGAAAAATGATAAACAAGAAGTTAGAAGAAGAAGAAGAGAAGAAGAAGAAGAAGAAGAAGACTAGAAGAATACTAGAAGAAGAATAAGAAGAAGAATAAGAAGAATGAGAAGAAGACTATAAGCTTATTATGTAAACTTGATCATTTTGTGCTAACATAAGTAATTTTGGAGCTAACCTATAGGAAACTAAGCATATAAGCTCTAAGTTAGCATATTAGAGCCAACTTAGGTAAAATGAAGCTAACCTATGTCATTTTGGAAAAGAAGAAGAATAAGATGAAGACTATAAGCTTATTATGTAAACTTGATCGTTTTGTGCTAACATAAGTAATTTTGGAGCTAACCTATAGGAAACTAAGCATATAAGCTCTAAGTTAGCATATTAGAGCCAACTTAGGTAAAATGAAGCTAACTTATGTCATTTTGGAAAAGAAGAAGAATAAGAAGAAGACTGTAAGCTTATTATGTAAACTTGATCATTTTGTGCTAACATAAGTTATTTTGGAGCTAACCTATAGGAAACTAAGCATATAAGCTCTAAGTTAGCATATTAGAGCCAACTTAGGTAAAATGAAGCTAACCTATAGGAAACTAATCATATTAGAGATAACATAGGTAACTAAGTGTATATATATATCATTTTGGAGATCTGACATACCTGACATAGTTCAGTTCTCATTGTTCTTCTTCTCCTTCCTCAGCCTGATGCGCCAAGAGCAGCGAGGCGGTGGAGGCAGTGGAGGCAGTGGGATGTAGTCTTCTACCACAATTGGCGTGGTCATGTCGCCCAGCTGTGGGATCGCCGGCGCCACCACCGGTGCGTGGTCATTGTCAGGCACCACCACCATCGTGAGGCCACCTTCAAGCAGGACGGGCACGACCATCGCTAGGTCATCCTCAGCCATCTCCATCTCTTGCCCATGGTCAGCCACCACCACCATCTCCTGCCCATGGTCAGCCACCACCATCTCTTGCCCTTGGTCAGCCCCCACCAGCGCTTAGGTCGCCCTCACCGATGCCCATCGTCATCCACAGCTCCTCATCCCCACTCTGCTCCTCTTCTCCCACACTCCAGTCCGGATCATCCTTCTTGTTGTCTTTGCTGCTGCCAGAATCGCCGCTGCCGCTAAAGCCAGAATCGATGTTGCTTTTGCTTACACCATAGTCGCCGCTGCTTTGGTAGCTGATGTCATTGTTGCTGCTCCCATTGCTGTCCAAATGCAACAATGACCGTTAACAATTGATGTGAGACAAAGCCAAATGTAGAGTAATAAGAAGAGGCGTAACGCATCGGCATCATCATCGCCAACAGAAGCGCATGCGACACATAGTCGTGTTGAACACCTTCACGATGAGCATGGTGGCGTCGTCGTCGTACCTGAAGAGAAGGAAGTACCCCAGCCGCAGGTCGTAGGCACGGAAGAACTTCTCCCACCCACGATACAAGTACATGTGGCCCTCCTTGATCACCAACTCCACATCCCACAGCCTGTGTAACCCGCTGTCGGCGTGTCGCAGCTTCACATTATTTGGCGGATCTTCACCCAACATGTTCATAAAACTGTCAGGCAGCCTCTGCAGTTTGGGACAATGAGTGATGTAGCAAACAACATATATCATAATGAGATGGGTGAAGGGGAGATCTCTCATATACCTGCGTCATGGATGATACTGAAGTCCCAAGTATGATAATCGAAGAACTCGAAGCATCCAACTCAGATCATGTGTGGCAGCGGACGGTGGCTGCTTCCCCCATCTCCGATAAGCAGCAGAAGAGACCAATTAGTACCCTTACAACAGATCATAAAACATGCATGATAACAGTTGTCTTGAAAGTCCAATTGTAATTGGACTATAAATTAGGGTAACAATGACACAGAAGATGGGAGGACCTAGTACACATTATCAAAACAAAAAGGTACCACGCTTAAAAGGAAAGACCACTTGGCTCTATTGCCACCTATGGTTTAATGCAGCAAGAATGGCGGGGCAGTTGATCCTACTTAACTAAGTACTAAGATACCCCGGCCCATGCATTAGTCGCAGGTACCCCATATGTCCTATTTTTAGCAAAGTCATGCTAAAATTCACGGAAAATTTCAGCATGATCTTTGCTGAAAATAGGACATATGGAGTACCAATTTGCCGGAACGGAAGTTAATCGACATTCCAGCAAACTCAAGGGCCTCTCGGGTACTGCAAAATCATTTTATGATACAAGTAGCATCATCACAAGTACAACATCATCACAAGTACAGCAGCAGGGATATTTTTATGATACAAGAAGAAAGCAGCCACAACTACAGTAAAAACAAGCAACTACACACAGGAGTTGCAAAATATCCCTGCTATTCTTTTTTACATAAACATGTAATCTACGGTAGAGACATGACATCATCACCCTCCAGAAAAAACCAACAAATATGGCATCAGAAACATATGTGCCACCTGTCAGAAAATATAGAAAAGAAAGCAAATAGTTATAAAGATTAGTATTCGAGACTTTGTAGCGAGCTCTGGTTTCTCTTAATGGCAATTTGGGTGAACCTTTCCATGCAAAAAAATTAAACTGTTATACAGATTTTGGACCCCATCATATGCTAAGGTGTGTGATGGTTCAGCTTAATATATTTCAAGCAGTAGATGATGTGCAAACAAACATTTTTTAAACAAATTGTGGTGGGCTATTTCAAGACATTGCGGTTCGAGTGCTTGAGAATGGCCGTGAGATGAGAACTACCAGAATGGATGAATATTCATGAGGGTTCAGTAGTTGACATGTGAATTGGCAACTAATTTAAATCCAGGCAGTAGCACCAACTTCAAGCCCTGGAACTACTGAGTGAATGAAAATTACACAACGAAGCTGTTGGAAATATGCCCTAGAGGCAATAATAAAAGCATTATTATTATATTTCCTTGTTCATGATAATTGTCTTTTATTCATGCTATAATTGTATTATCCGGAAATCGTAATACACGTGTGAATACATAGACCACAATACGTCCCTAGTAAGCCTCTAGTTGACTAGCTCGTTGGTCAACCGATAGTCATGGTTTCGACTATGGACATCGATGTCATTGACAACGGATCACGTCATTAGGAGAATGACGTGGTGGACAAGACCCAATCCTAAGCATAGCACAAGATCGTAGTTCGCTTTTGCTAGAGCTTTTCCAATGTCAAGTATCTCTTCCTTAGACCATGAGATCGTGTAACTCCCGGATACCGTAGGAGTGCTTTGGTTGTACCAAACGCCACAACGAATCGGGTGACTATAAAGGTGCACTACAGGTATCTCCGAAAGTCTCTGTTGGGTTGACACGGATCGAGACTGGGATTTGTCACTCCGTGTTACGGAGAGGTATCACTGGGCCCACTCGGTAGTGCATCATCATAATGAGCTCAAAGTGACCAAGTATCTGGTCACGGGATCATGCATTACGGTACGAGTAAAGTGACTTGCCGGTAACGAGATTGAACGAGGTATTGGGATACCGACGATCGAATCTCGGGCAAGTAACATACCGATTGACAAAGGGAATTGTATACGGGGTTGTTTGAATCCTCGACATCGTGGTTCATCCGATGAGATCATCAAGGAGCATGTGGGAGCCAACATGAGTATCCAGATCCCGCTGTTGGTTATTTCGAGAGCCGCCTCGGTCATGTCTACGTGTCTCCCGAACCCGTAGGGTCTACACACTTAAGGTTCGATGACGCTAGGGTTGTATGAATATGAGTATGCAGTATACCGAATCTTGTTCGGAGTCCCGGATGAGATCTCGGACATCACGAGGAGTTTCGGAATGGTCCGGAGGTAAAGAATTATATATAGGAAGTGGTATTTCGGCCATCGGGAAAGTTTCGGGTCACCCGGTATTGTACCGGGACCACCGGAAGGGTCCCGGGGGTCCACCGGGTGGGGCCACCCATCCCGGAGGGCCCCATGGGCTGAAGTGGGGAGGGGAACCAGCCCATAGTGGGCTGGTGCGCCCCCCTTGGCCCACCCCTGCGCCTAGGGTTGAAACCCTAGGGTGGGGGGGGGCGCCCACTTGCCTGGGGGGCACTCCACCCCTTGGCGCCGCCCCCTTGGGAGATGGGATCCCCAGGCCGGGCGCCTGGGGGCCTATATAAAGGGAGGGGGAGGGGCAGCCGCACCTGAAACTCCGCGCCTCCCTCCCCTGCTACACCTCGTCCTCCTCCCAGCAGCTTGGCGAAGCCTCGCCAGAGTTCTGCTGCATCCACCACCACGCCGTCGTGCTGGATCATCATCAACCTCTCCTTTCCCTTGCTGGATCAAGAAGGAGGAGACGTCTCCGTCCCTGCACGTGTGTTGAACGCGGAGGTGCCGTCCGTTCGGCGCTAGTATCTTCGGTGATAGGATCACGGCGAGAACGACTACTTCATCCCCGTTCTTTTGAACGCTTCCGCTCGCGATCTACAAAGTGGTATGTAGATGCAATCTCTCTCCCATGACTCGTTGCTTAGAGGAACTCATAGATAGATCTTGGTGAAACCGTAGGAAAAAAATTAATTTTCTGCAACGTTCCCCAACAGTGGCATCATGAGCTAGGTCTATGCGTAGTTCTCTATTGCACGAGTAGAACACAATTTGGTTGTGGGCGTAGATCTTGTCAACTTGCTTGCCGCTACTAGTCTTATCTTTCTTCAGCGGTATTGTGGGATGAAGCGGCCCGGACCAACCTTACACGTACGCTTACGTGAGACCGGTTCCACCGACTGACATGCACTAGTTGCATAAGGTGGTGGCGGGTGTCCTGCTCTCCCACTTTAGTTGGAGCGGATTCGATGAAAAGGGTCCTTATGAAGGGTAAATAGAAGTTGACAAAATCACGTTGTGGTTATTCGTAGGTAAGAAAATGTTCTTGCTAGAACCCAATTGCAGCCACGTAAAAGATGCAACAACAATTAGAGGACGCCTAACTTGTTTTTGCAAAGCAATTGTCATGTGATGTGATATGGCCAGAAGTTGTGATGAATGATGAATGATATATTGTGATGTATGAGATCATGTTCTTGTAATAGGAATCACGACTTGCATGTCGATGAGTATGACAACCGGCAGGAGCCATAGGAGTTGTCTTTATTTTTGTATGACCTGCGTGTCATTGGAGAACGCCATGTAAATTACTTTACTTTATTGCTAAACGCGTTAGCCATAGAAGTAGAAGTAGTCGCTATGGCGTGACAACTTCATGAAGACACGATGATGGAGATCATGATGATGGAGATCATGGTGTCATGCCGGTGACAAGGTGATCATGGAGCCCCAAGATGGAGATCAATGGAGCTATATGATATTGGCCATATCATGTCACTACTATATAATTGCATGTGATGTTTATTATGTTTATGCATCTTGTTTACTTAGAACGACGGTAGTAAATAAGATGATCCCTTACAACAATTTCAAGAAGTGTTCTCCCTAATTGTGCACCGTTGCTAAAGTTCGTTGCTTTGAAGCACCACGTGATGATCGGGTGTGATAGATCCTTACGCTCACATACAATGGGTGTAAGACAGTTTTACACATGCAAAACACTTAGGGTTAACTTGACGAGCCTAGCATGTACAGACATGGCCTCGGAACACGGAGACCGAAAGGTCGAACACGAGTCGTATGGAAGATACGATCAACATGAGAATGTTCACCGACGATGACTAGTCCATCTCACGTGATGATCGGACACAGCCTAGTCGACTCGGATCGTGTATCACTTAGATGACTAGAGGGATGTCTAATCTGAGTGGGAGTTCATTAAAATAATTTGATTAGATGAACTTAATTATCATGAACTTAGTCTAAAACCTTTGCAAATATGTCTTGTAGATCAAATGGCCAACGCTCATGTCAACCTGAACTTCAACGCGTTCCTAGAGAAAACCAAGCTGAAAGATGATGGAAGCAACTATACGGACTGGGTCCGGAACCTGAGGATCATCCTCATAGCTGCCAGGAAACAATATGTCCTAGAAGGACCACTAGGTGACGCTCCCGTCCCAGAGAACCAAGACATTATGAATGCTTGGCAGACTCGTGCTGATGATTACTCCCTCGCTCAAAGGCGGCATGCTTTACGACTTAGAACCGGGCTCCAAAAGCGTTTTGAGCAACACGGAGCATATGAGATGTTCAAGAGCTGAAACTAGTTTTCCAAGCTCATTCCCGGTCGAGAGATATGAAGTCTCCGACAAGTTCTATAGTTGTAAGATGGAGGAAAACAGTTCTGTCGGTGAGCACATACTCAAAATGTCCGGGTTGCACAACCGCCTGTCCCACTGGACATAAACCTCCCAGACGAGGCGGTCATTGACAGAATCCTTGATCGCTCCCACCAAGCTACAAGAGCTTTGTGATGAACTACAATATGCAGGGGATGGTGAAGACCATTCCCGAAGTATTCTCAATGCTGAAGTCAGCAGAGGTTGAAATCAAGAAAGAACATCAAGTGTTGATGGTCAACAAAACCACTAAGTTCAAGAAGGGCAAGGGCAAGAAGAACTTCAAGAAGGATGGCAAGGAGGTTGCAGCGCCCGGTAAACAAGTTGCCGGGAAGAAGTCAAAGAATGGACCCAAGCCTGAGACTGAGTGCTTTTATTGCAAGGGGAAGGGTCACTGGAAGCGGAACTGCCCCAAATACTTAGCGGATAAGAAGGCCGGCAACACCAAAGGTATATTTGATATACATGTAATTGATGTGTACCTTACCATTACTCGTAGTAACTCCTGGGTATTTGATACCGGTGCCGTTGCTCATATTTGTAACTCACAGCAGGAGCTGCGGAATAAGCGGAGACTGGCGAAGGACGAGGTGACGATGCGCGTCGGGAATGGTTCCAAGGTCGATGTGATCGCCGTCGGCACGCTACCTCTACATTTACCTACGGGATTAGTTATAAACCTTAATAATTGTTATTTGGTGCCAAGTTTGAGCATGAACATTGTATCCGGATCTCGTTTGATACGAGATGGCTACTCATTTAAATCCGAGAATAATGGTTGTTCTATTTATATGAGAGATATGTTTTATGGTCATGCCCCTATGGTCAATGGTTTATTCTTAATGAATCTCGAGCATAGTGTTACACATATTCATAGCGTGAATACCAAAAGATGTAAAGTTGATAACGATAGTCCCACATACTTGTGGCACTGCCGCCTTGGTCACATTGGTGTCAAGCGCATGAAGAAGCTCCATGCTGATGGACTTTTAGAGTCTCTCGATTATGAATCATTTGACACATGCGAACCATGCCTCATGGGCAAAATTACCAAGACTCCGTTTTCCGGAACAATGGAGCGAGCAACCAACTTGTTGGAAATCATACATACCGATGTGTGCGGTCCAATGAGTGTTGAGGCTCGCGGAGGATATCGTTATGTTCTCACTCTCACAGATGACTTGAGTAGATATGGGTATGTCTACTTGATGAAACACAAGTCCGAGACCTTTGAAAAGTTCAAGGAATTTCAGAATGAAGTAGAGAATCAACGTGACCGAAAGATAAAATTCTTACGATCGGATCGTGGAGGAGAATATTTAAGTCACGAATTTGGTACACACTTAAGAAAATGTGGAATCGTTTCACAACTCACGCCGCCTGGAACACCTGAGCGTAACGGTGTGTCCGAACGTCGTAATCGCACTCTATTGGATATGGTGTGATCCATGATGTCTCTTACCGATTTACCACTATCATTTTGGGGATATGCTCTAGAGACAGCTACATTCACTTTAAATAGGGCACCGTCTAAATCCGTTGAGACGACACCATATGAATTATGGTTTGGGAAGAAACCTAAGCTGTCACTTCTGAAAGTTTGGGGATGCGATGCTTATGTCAAGAAACTTCAACCTGAAAAGCTCGAACCCAAATCGGAAAAATGCGTCTTCATAGGATACCCTAAAGAAACCATTGGGTATACCTTCTACTTAAGATCCGAGGGCAAGATCTTTGTTGCCAAGAATGGATCCTTTCTGGAAAAAGAGTTTCTCTCGAAAGAAGTAAGTGGGAGGAAAGTAGAACTCGATGAAGTACTACCTCTTGAACGGGAAAGTAGTGCAGCTCAGGAAAATGTTCCTGTGATGCCTACACCAACTGAAGAGGAAAATAATGATGATGATCAAGGTACTTCGGATCAAGTAGCTACTGAACTTCGTAGGTCCACAAGGACACGTTCCGCACCAGAGTGGTACGGCAACCCTGTCCTGGAAATCATGTTGTTAGACAACGGTGAACCTTCAAACTATGAAGAAGCGATGGCGGGCCCAGATTCCAACAAATGGCAAGAAGCCATGAAATCCGAGATAGAATCCATGTATGAAAACAAAGTATGGAGTTTGACTGACTTGCCCGATGATCGGCGAGCGATAGAAAACAAATGGATCTTTAAGAAGAAGACGGACGCGGATGGTAATGTCACCATCTATAAAGCTCGACTTGTCGCTAAGGGTTATCGGCAAGTTCAAGGGATTGACTACGATGAGACTTTCTCTCCCGTAGCGAAGCTTAAGTCCGTCCGAATCATGTTAGCAATTGCCGCATACTATGATTATGAGATATGGCAGATGGACGTCAAAACGGCATTCCTTAACGGGCATCTTAAGGAAGAACTGTATATGATGCAGCCGGAGGGTTTTGTCGATCCTAAGAATGCTAACAAAGTATGCAAGCTCCAGAAATCCATTTATGGGCTGGTGCAAGCATCTCGGAGTTTGAACATTCTCTTTGATGAGATGATCAAAGCGTTTGGGTTTATGCAGACTTATGGAGAAGCCTGCGTTTACAAGAAAGTGAGTGGGAGCTGATGACATACTTTTGACGGGAAATGATATAGAATTCTTGGACAGCATTAAGGCCTACTTGAATAAGTGTTTTTCAATGAAGGACCTTGGAGAAGCTGCTTATATATTAGGCATCAAGATCTATAGAGATAGATCGAGACGCCTCATAGGTCTTTCACAAAGCACATACCTTGATAAGATTTTGAAGAAGTTCAAAATGGATCAGTCCAAGAAAGGGTTCTTGCCTGTTGCAAGGTGTGAGATTGAGCTCAGCTCAATGCCCGACCACGATAAAGAAGAGATGAGCGTCATCCCTATGCCTCAGCCATAGGATCTATTATGTATGCCATGCTGTGTACCAGACCTGATGTAAACCTTGCCGTAAGTTTGGTAGGAAGGTACCAAAGTAATCCCGGCAAGGAACACTGGACAGCGGTCAAGAATATCCTAAAGTACCTGAAAAGGACAAAGGACATGTTTCTCGTTTATGGAGGTGACGAAGAGCTCGTCGTAAAGGGTTACGTCGACGCTAGCTTCGACACAGATCTGGATGACTCTAAGTCACAAACCGGATACATGTATATGTTGAATGGTGGAGCAGTAAGCTGGTGCAGCTGCAAGCAGAGCGTCGTGGCGGGATCTACATGTGAAGCGGAGTACATGGCAGCCTCGGAGGCAGCGCATGAAGCAATTTGGGTGAAGGAGTTCATCACCGACCTAGGAGTCATACCCAATGCGTCGGGGCCGATCAAACTCTTCTGTGACAACATTGGAGCTATTGCACTTGCCAAGGAGCCCAGGTTTCACAAGAAGACCAGGCACATCAAGCGTCGCTTCAACTCCATCCGTGAAAATGTGCAAGATGGAGACATAGAAATTTGTAAAGTGCATACAGATCTGAATGTCGCAGATCCGTTGACTAAACCTCTTCATGGGCAAAACATGATCAACACCAGAACTCTATGGGTGTTCGATTCATCACAATGTAACTAGATTATTGACTCTAGTGCATGTGGGAGACTGTTGGAAATATGCCCTAGAGGCAATAATAAAAGCATTATTATTATATTTCCTTGTTCATGATAATTGTCTTTTATTCATGCTATAATTGTATTACACGGAAATCGTAATACACGTGTGAATACATAGACCACAATACGTCCCTAGTAAGCCTCTAGTTGACTAGCTCGTTGGTCAACCGATAGTCATGATTTTCTGACTATGGACATCAGATGTCATTGACAACGGGATCACGTCATTAGGAGAATGACGTGGTGGACAAGACCCAATCCTAAGCATAGCACAAGATCGTGTAGTTCGTTTTGCTAGAGCTTTTCCAATGTCAAGTATCTCTTCCTTAGACCATGAGATCGTGTAACTCCCGGATACCGTAGGAGTGCTTTGGTTGTACCAAACGCCACAACGTAATCGGGTGACTATAAAGGTGCAAGACAGGTATCTCCGAAAGTCTCTGTTGGGTTGACACGGATCGAGACTGGGATTTGTCACTCCGTGTTACGGAGAGGTATCACTGGGCCCACTCGGTAGTGCATCATCATAATGAGCTCAAAGTGACCAAGTGTCTGGTCCCGAGATCATGCATTACGGTACGAGTAAAGTGACTTGCCGGTAACGAGATTGAACGAGGTATTGGGATACCGATGATCGAATCTCGGGCAAGTAACATACCGATTGACAAAGGGAATTGTATACGGGGTTGTTTGAATCCTCAACATCGTGGTTCATCCGATGAGATCATCGAGGAGCATGTGGGAGCCAACATGAGTATCCAGATCCCGCTGTTGGTTATTGCCCGAGAGCCGTCTCGGTCATGTCTACGTGTCTCCCGAACCTGTAGGGTCTACACACTTAAGGTTCGGTGACGCTAGGGTTGTATGAATATGAGTATGCAGTATACCGAATGTTGTTCGGAGTCCCGGATGAGATCCCGGACGTCACGAGGAGTTTCGGAATGGTCCGGAGGTAAAGAATTATATATAGGAAGTGGTATTTCGGCCATCGGGAACGTTTCGGGTCACCGGTATTGTCTGGGACCACCGGAAGGGTCCTGGGTCCACCGGTGGGGCCACCCATCCCGGAGGGCCCCATGGGCTGAAGTGGGGAGGGGAACCAGCCCATAGTGGGCTGGTGCGCCCCCCTTGGCCCACCCCTGCACCTAGGGTTGAAACCCTAGGGTCGGGGCGCCCACTCTGCCTTGGGGGCACTCCACCCCTTGGCCGCCGCCCCTTGGGAGATGGGATCCCCAGGGGCGCGCCTGGGGCCTATATAAAGGGAGGGAGGGGTCAGCCGCACCTGAAACTCTGGCGCCTCCCTCCCTGCTACACCTCGTCCTCCTCCCGCAGCAGCCTTGGCGAAGCCCTGCCGGAGTTCTGCTGCATCCACCACCACGCCGTCGTGCTGCTGGATCATCATCAACCTCTCCTTTCCCCTTGCTGGATCAAGAAGGAGGAGACGTCTCCCGTCCCGTACGTGTGTTGAACGCGGAGGTGCCGTCCGTTCGGCGCTAGGATCTCCGGTGATAGGATCACGGCGAGAACGACTACTTCATCCCCGTTCTTTTGAACGCTTCCGCTCGCGATCTACAAAGTGGTATGTAGATGCAATCTCTCTCCCATGACTCGTTGCTTAGATGAACTCATAGATAGATCTTGGTGAAACCGTAGGAAAATTTTTAATTTTCTGCAACGTTCCCCAACAGAAGCTACACACATGCACATAGCAACGGTAGAAATGAGGAATCATCTTTGATCTCAGAAAACAGACAATCAGATCCTCTTGACTACAGTACAGCACAAACAAATTCACTTCAATTTGTCACTCCTCATCCTAGTTTAATTCACGCCACATGGGGCAAACCTTGGGCATGGTCATAATCACTTCCTGCAAAGAACTAAGCTTTCATCAAGGCATCAAGCAAGACCAAGACAAGAAACTTCTGCCTCTCAATGCAACACAAAATAGACTGAAGCAGTAGTGCTAGCAAAACAGAGCAGATATATAACCATGCGATTTACTTCTTTGTAAATAAAGACCAAGCATACATGTATTAGTTCTGATTTTACCTGGCTAGGATCAGAGGCAATTAGGAAGCAAGCAGAGGTTGAGGGCAAGAGGAAGAAGAAGAAGAAGGAAGTGGAGGGAGGGCTCACCTGCGGTCGGCGTGACACGCGCCCGGCCGGCCGCCTTGGACCCGGAGGAAGCCATGTCGTGCGGATCCCTAGGGCTCGGGGCGGCACAAGACCACGATGCAGCAGAGCAGAAAGCCACATGGACGGCGGGCGTCGCGTGGCCTGGCTGAGCTGAGGTAGAGGCGGTCGTTGGCTCCTACTCCTCCTCGTCCTCCTCGTGGTCCTGCTCCTCCGGCTCGGGGCGCGGGGGCGGCGGCTGGGAGCTGCAGTGGTGGGGGCTGTGGGGGCGCGGGGGCGGCAGCGTGGGGGAGCTGCAGTGGTGGGGGCGCGGGGGCGGCGGGGGTGGAGTCCGGCGGGGGTCGGGGCGGCGGCGGCGGGGGTCGATCGGGGTAGCGGGTGGATCTGGCGAGGGAGAGCTAGGGACGAAGGGATCTGGCGAGGGAGAGGGTGGAATTAGCTAGGGGGGAGATTACTAATGGCGCACCCCGCAGCGGTGCGCCATTAGTATGTTTTTTTATTACAGTTCGAGCCCTCAGGTTATATTCCACCTAACCCAATCTACATCAGAACCCGCCCACTAGCCCGACTGGTCAGCACGCAGCACACACACTAGGAGGTCCTGGGTTTGATTCCTAGGCTCCCCAATTTTTATTTTTATGCATTTAAAATGCTGTTTGATATTTATTTGTGTTTAAATATCTTCAAACTTGTTTAAATCATAACAGTAATATTTTTTTATAAAAAAGTAATAATTTTTTAAAAAATATGTTCAAATTTGTTATTTGAAAATATTTATGAATATGAAAAAGGTGGAGTGGAGGGTGCGGTTGGTCGCCAGCGGCGGTGGAGTGGGGGAGGGTGCGGGCCGGGGGTCGGCGGCGGCAGCCGGTGGAGCGGGGGAGGGTGCGGTTGGTCGTCGGGCGGTGGAGTGGGGAGGGTGCGGGTCGGGGTCGGGCGCGGCCGGTGGAGCGGGGGAGGGTGCGGTGGGTCGTCGGCGACGGTGGAGTCGGGGACCGGATCTGGCGAGGTGGGATAGCGATCGAGATGGAGGGGGATCGAGATCGAGTGTCCATGAAATTTAAAAACATTCATGAGTTTAAAAAGTGCCCATGAAATACAATCGAGAAATGAAGACTACGTTTAAATACAATCGATCTTAGCTAGCTATCTGTTCACAATCTTCTTGCCCTTCTTTTTTGCAAATGGAGTTCTTCTGTGGAACGGACGTCCTTTAGGTAGGGTGGTCCTGCTTCTTCTTGTGGTGTATGCTGCTACTTCATCGTCGTCGTCATGTTCGATCTTCGGGTCGCCGTACTTGTCGAAGTCTTGCTCATTGGCTACTCCATCCATTCCGATGATCTTCCTTTTGCCTCTCCTCACGACAACACAATTGGGCTTTGACGGTCGGTAATGAAGAAGCATTGGTCTACTTGGGAAGCCAGTACCCATGGCTCATTTTTGCGGTGACGCTTATGCGCATGGTCTTGGATTTGGCTTCGGGTATAACCATGGTGGTGAAATACCGGTCTTCTTTTAGGACGCTCTTGGCCCATCTGACACGGAACATCGGGACCTTCTCTCCAGCGTAGCTCAGCTCCCAGATCTCCTCGATCCTTCCGTAGTATCTGTCCTTGTCGTTACCGGTGTAGGATTCCATCGTTACCCCGGAGTTCTGATAACCATCGCTCTTCATGTCCTTGTCCTCAGTGTAGAATGTGTAGCCGTTGATATCGTACGCCTCATAGGTCATCAGGTTGTGCTCGGCGCCCTGTGACAAGGCGAATATGAGTTGTTCTTCCGCGGAAGAATCCTCATGTAAAGGGTACGGCGTAAGCTTCTGCTTGAACCAACGCGTGAAACATGAGTTGTGCTCTTTGATTATATCTCCGTCCGTCCTTTGTTGGCCTCGGTCATTGTACGTCTTCTCAATAAAGGTTTTGTGCTCTACCACCCAATGATCGACCACGTCTATGTGTTGTAGCGCGACTAGGTTTGCTCTTTCAAAGTCGGCGAGTCGACCCTCGAAGTCGACATGCATTTCGCTGCAACCCTCACGGTGACCCCATCCAGCGAGCCTGCCGAGGTGCGCTGACGCTGCAGACCAACGGGGTCCTCGATGCCTAGATAATTCGTGCGATGGGAGATGCACTCTTGGTCGAAAAGCCCTGGCTATGCTTCCTCTCGGGCGTGACATGTTGCGAACGTATCCTTTGATGACACCATTCATCCTTTCGAACGGCACCATGCTGTGCAGGAACGTCGGCCCGAGTTGGATGATATCCTCCACGATATGGACCAGCAGATGTACCATAACATCGAAGAATGCGGGCGGGAAGTACATCTCAAGCTCGCATAGTATCACCACGATCTCTTCCTGTAGCCTTTTGAGTTGCCTCACGCCAACCGACTTCCGAGAGATGACGTCGAAAAAGTTGCATAGGCCAAATAGCATTTCACAGACGCGGCGTCCATGATCCCAATGGATTGCAATCGGAAGTATCTGCGTCATCAAGACGCGTGACAGTCGTGAGACTTCATCCCGCTTAAACTTCTGTCATTTGGGTCTAGGTATCCGCTTATCTTCCCAGCGTAACCGTGGGAAGTTTTACTCCTACGAGGCAGGTGAAAAACTGCTCGATCTCCTCCTCGACTTAGAGTGAAGCACGCAGGAGGGTAGTCATTTCAGTCTTCTTGGCCTTTTTGCCTTTGCGACGACTTTCCGTGTCCTGCTTCGCCTCATCATCATCATCATCATCATCATCATCATCATCATCATCATCATCATCATCATCATCATCATCATCATCATCATTATGATCATTAGCGTGAAGCTCCTCCCTGATGCCCATTGATTTCAAGTTTGCCCTTGCTTTCGGCCCATCTTTGGTCCTCTCTGGCATGTTGAGCAGGGTACCAAGCAGACTCTCACACACGTTCTTCGTGATATGCATGACATCAAGGCTCTGAGGCACACGGTGGATCTTCCAAGATCTGACAAGTCACGTAAAACAGACCTCGTTTTCCATACCTTCAGCAGCGGCTCTGGCGCCTTTCGCTTCTTTCCGGCTCGCGCCTTTTGCTTCTTTCCCGGTAGTGGGCAATCTTTCCAATTTTTCAAGAGCTGGTCTATTTCCTCGCCGCTCCTCGTACGCGGGCGTCTTCGGGGTTCGGTTTCACCATCGAATAGATCCTTGCGTTTCCTCCACGAGTCATCGTCCCGAAGCCACCTTCGATGTCCCATGAACACGGTTTTCGAAGACCCGGGATCTCTATCTAGCTGGCGATACGTTGTGTCATCCATGCACCTGACGCATCCAGAAAATCCGTGGACCACCTACCCCGCAAGATATCCGTAACCGAGATAGTCGTGCACCGTCGTGAGCGGTGCGGCTCTCATAGGGAAATATTCTTTCTCTGCGGCGTCCCACGTATTGGATGGCGTTTTCCACAGCGTGTCTAGCTCCTCTTTCAGCAGCCCGGATCTGATTGAAGTCGTTCCTGGTTGTTTCGCCCTTCGATTAGCATACTCATGTGAATTTACTTCCTCTTCATGCACAACCAGGGGAAGGTTGTACATCCACACAAACACAGGCCAGGTGCTATGTGTGCTTCTCTGGCTGCCAAACGGATTGACTCCATCGGTGCTCGCGCCCAGCACGATGTTCCTTGGATCCTTCCCAAATTCTGGGTGTTCGAAGTTCAACGCTTGCCACTGGCTCGCATCCTTTGGGTGTTTTACTCAGCATCTTGTCTTCTTTATTTATCTCCCGATCATTTGCGTCATCTTCTCGCTTCTTCTCCTCCATATCCACGTGCCAACGCAGGAGCTTTGCTACCTTAGGGTCCGCGAAATACCGCTGCAGATGAGGAGTGATCGGAAAGTACCACACCACTTTTCGAGGAGCTTTCTTCCTCTTCTTGTATCGAGTGACGCCGAACACCAGACATATGATAGACTCCGCGTGCTCGTCCCGATAAATGATGCAATTGTTCATGCACACATGGTATTTCACGTGCGGTAAATCCAGAGGACACATGATTTTCTTCGCCTCCTCGAAACTGGTCGGGCACTTGTTCCCCTTGGGAAGACGTTCGTGCCAGAATGACATGTTCTCGTCGAAGCATGCGTCGGTCATTTTGTGTTTTACCTTCATCTCCAGAGCCATGAGCGTTACTTTCAGGCGGGTATCCTCGGGCCTGCATCCTTCATATAATGGAGTAACCGCGTCTATCTCCAATTGATCCAGCTTGGCTTTCTCTCGGTCGGCAGCTCTTGCATTATCCGTCTGCTTGAGAAGCAGCTCTTGAACATGAGGGTCCTGCACCTAGCCCATCGATGGTCCATCGTCGTCTGCTCTGACGGCATCTTCATCTTCATGATCATGCCCTTCGTCTGCTCCGGCATCTTCCTCATCATCATGTCCTGCATCTTCTACATGATGACTGTACAAAGAACACCGTCGTGATCATGTCACGGAGATTCTTCATCTTCTCGCCCGCCCGAAGTCTTGCTCATTTCTTGCCGCCGCCCGGCCCATGGATGACTTCATAGTCATCTTCATCACCTTGCCACCGATAGCCATCCATGAAACCACGCAAGAGCAGGTGGTCCCGCACCTGCCCGGAATCCGGGTCCGCAATAAGGCTCTTCAACTTGCATCTTCGACACGGACATCTTATCTCCGTCTCGTTCTTTTGAAGCATCTCGGCCTTTGCGGAGCTCAAAAACCTATTCACAATGCCTTCGGTCATCGTGCGGACCATGGTCGCTGAGGTAGAGCAAAACGATATTTTAGAACCAAGAAAAAATTTGGCATGACTTTCCCTAAAAATAGGACCAAAAAGAATGCATAGTGCCAAAATTGCCGCCGAAACGGAAATGAATCAACATTCCGGCAAAATATTGGCAACTATCGCATTTCAAATACCGGTACCCGCAAACACAAACATATATGCAACACCACAAACATATGCAACACCACGAACATACATAGATCTAGCTAGGCCACGAAAAGTGCATGTGCACGTTGTTGGAGAGGGAGAACAACATAAAGATAGCTGCCCCCCTTACTTACCTATCAAAAAAAGGTAATTTAACCACTTAATTTGGATGAATCTATGGTACAAATGAGGTGAGGAGGAGGAGGCAGCCGAGACAAGCTTGGAGGAGGAGGTGGAGAGAATGAAGTGGGGAAAGTGAGTGGGTAGGTGGGTTGTCCAAAATATCTTGTTGGTCCCAGCTTACTAATGGCGCACCAGATGCAAATGCGCCATTAGTAACCCTGGTTACTAATGGCGCACCTGCTTCTGGTGCGCCATTAGAAGTTTTGCAAAAAAATAAAAAAAAATATATTCTAATGATTGAGGCACGATGCGCCATTACTAGTTTACACTAGTAATGGCGCCGTGCCACTGATCTTGCGCCATTAGAATGTTTGGAAAAATAAAAAAATTTGTTACTAATGGCGCACCTTGTGCTTGGTGCGCCATTAGTATCTTCCACACTAATGGCGCACCGGAACGTGGTGCGCCATTAGTATATACTAATGGCGCACCACCTGACAGGTGCACCATTAGTGTCCATCCCATCTATAGCCCTTTTCCTAGTAGTGAATTATTTTGATTAGTATGCTTGAAGTATTATTATTTTTATGTCAATATGAACTTTTGTCTTGAATCTTTCGGATCTGAATATTCATATCACAATTAAGAAGATTTACATTGAAATTATGCCAAAGTATCACTCCGCTTCAAAAATTCTCTTTTTATCATTTACCTACTCGAGGACGAGCAGGAATTAAGCTTGGGGATGCCTGATACGTCTCCAACGTATCTATAATTTTTGATTGCTACAAGCTACTTTATCTATTGTTTTGGACTATAATGGGCTTTATTTTCCACTTTTATATTATTTTTGGGACTAAACTATTAACCGGAGGCCCAGCCTGTAATTGCTGTTTTTTGCCTATTTTAGTGTTTCAAGAAACGGAATATCAAACGGAGTCCAAACGGAATGAAACCTTGGAACGCGATCTTCTCACGGAACGTGATCCAGGAGACTTGGACCCTACTCCAAGAAGTGCTGAGGCGGTCACGAGGTGGGGGCGCCTCCCCCGGGCGCGCCTCTACCTCGTGGGCCCCCGACGCTCCACCGACGTACTCCTTCCTCCTATATATACCTCATTCCCGATAGATCAAAGACGGAGCCAAAACCTAATTCCACCGCCGTAACTTCCTGTATCCACGAGATCCCATCTTGGAGCCTGTTCGGAGCTCATGGGGGGCATCTACCACGGAGGGCTTCTACATCATCACCATAGCCCCTCCGATGAAGTGTGAGTAGTTTACTTCAGACCTTCGGGTCCATAGTTAGTAGCTAGATGGCTTCTTCTCTCTTTTTGGATCTCAATACAATGTTCTCCCCCTCTCCCATGGAGATCTATTCGATGTAATCTTCTTTTTGCGGTGTGTTTGTTGAGAATGATGAATTGTGGGTTTATGATCCAACTTATCTATGGAAAATATTTGATTCTTCTCTGAATTCTTTTATGTATGATTGAGTTATCTTTGCAAGTCTCTTCGAATTATCCGTTTGGTTTGGCCAACTAGATTGGTAGTTCTTGCAATGGGAGAAGTGCTTAGCTTTGGGTTCAATCTTGCGGTGACCTTACCCAAAGGATGTAAAGGGTTGCAAGGCACGTATTGTATTGTTGCCATCGAGGATAACAAGATTGGGTATTTATCATATTGCATGAATTTATTCCTCTACATCATGTCATCTTGCTTAAGGCGTTACTCTGTTTTTAACTTAATACTCTAGATGCATGCCGGATAGCGGTCGATGAGTGGAGTAATAGTAGTAGATGCAGAATCGTTTCGGTCTACTTGTCTCGGACGTGATGCCTATATACATGATCATTGCCTGGATAACCTCATAACTATGCTCAATTCTGTCAATTGCTCAACAGTAATTTGTTCACCCACCGTAGAATACTTATGCTCTTGAGAGAAGCCACTAGTGAAACCTATGGCCCCCGGGTCTATTCTCATCATATCAATCTCCATCACTTTATTTATTTGCTTTGCTTTTACTTTTCACTTTGCATCTTTATACCAAAATACCAAAAATATTATCTCTATCAGATCTCACTATCGTAAGTGACCGTGAAGGGATTGACAACCCCTAATCGCGTTGGTTGCTAGTAGCTATCATTTTGTGCAGGTACGAGGGACTTGCGCGTGACCTCCTACTGGATTGATACCTTGGTTCTCAAAAACTGAGGGAAATACTTACGCTACTGTGCTGCATCATCCTATCCTCTTCGGGGAAAACCAACGCAAGCTCAAGACGTAGCAAGACGCCGGTTGGTATAGCTTGTCGGGTGGAGCCTATTCGTGCCAGGGCATTTGCTTGCTCGTTGTCGGCCCGTGGCACGTGGAGGAACTCGCATCCTTCAAAATATCCACTGATTTGCTGAACGAGGAAGCAGTAGCTCGCCATGTTTGCGTCCTTGGCGTCCCAGTCGCCAGATGATTGCTCGACTACCAAATCCGAGTCACCATAGCATAGGATCCGGCGGATGCCGAGTTCTTTGGCTTTGCCGGAGCCCGTGTATGAGCGCCTCGTACTCGGCTACATTGTTGGAGGCGGCGAAATGAATTTGCAATGTGTATCTGAGCTTGTCGCCCTTGGGAGAGGTGAGGACGATGCCGGCTCCCAAGCCGGTGCACATCTTGGATCCATCGAAGTGCATCCGCCAATGAGTGGAGTCGGGGGCCGGTGGCAGGTACTGGGTCTCGGCCCAGTCGACAAGGAAGTCGGCCAATGCCTGGGACTTGATGGCGGTGCGAGGCTGGTAGAAGATTGTGTAAGGAGCCAGCGCAATGGCCCATTTTGCCACCCGGCCGGATGCATCCTGGTTGCCTATGATCTCGGCGGCGGGCAGTACATCTGACCGTGATGGGGTGCTCTTGAAAGTAGGGCTTGAGCTTTTTGGCAGCGAAGTACACACCATAGCACATCTTCGGTAGTGCGAGTAGTTACGCTCTGAGGTGGACGATACTTTGCTCAAATAATACACCGCCTCGGACCGGCTGGTGAGCTCGACCTTCTTACGGGCCTTTGAACCACGATAACGGTGCTGACCACCCGGCTAGTGGCGGCAATGTAAAGGAGCATGTGCTCTTTCTTAGTCCGTGCCGCCAAGACAGGCGGCGTGGCCAGCATCTTCTTTAGCTCGTGGAAAGCTTGGTCTGCTTGGTCGTTCCACTCGAAGTGAGTGGACTTCTTCATGAGTCGGTAGAGGGGGAGAGCTTTTTCTCCTAGCCGGCTGATGAAGCGGTTCAGGGAGGCTGCATCCGTAAACTTTTGACGTCTCATAGGTTGGTAGGAATCTCCATTCTCTCTATGGCCTTGATCTTCACTGGGTTGCATTCGATGCCGCGTTCGGAGACCAGGAAGCCTAGAAGCTGGCCGGCTGGTACTCTGAACACGCATTTCTCGGGGTTGAGCTTGATCTGAAACCGATGCAAGTTTTCAAATGTCTCTCTGAGGTCTTCCAGCAAGGTGCCGCGCTTCTCCGTCTTCACCACAATATCGTCTACATAGACGTGGGCATTTCTGCCGAGTTGCTTGAGGAGGCATTTCTGCATGCAACGCTGAAAAGTGGCACCGGCATTTCTCAAGTCGAATGTCATAGTCAGGTAGCAGAAAGCTCCGAATGGTGTGATGAAGGCGGTCTCAGGCGGTCAGCCGGATCCAACTTTACCTGGTGGTAGCCTGAATAATTATCCAAGAAGCTCAATAGCTCGCATCCGGCTATGGAGTCTATCACTTGGTCGATTCGAGGTAAGGCAAACGGATCTTCGGGGTAGGCTTTGTTGAGGCTGGTGTAATCTATACACATGTGCCACTTGTTATTCTTCTTCAACACGAGGACCGGGTTGGCGAGCCACTCTGGAAAGAACACCTCCATAATGAAGCCGGCTGCCAGAAGCCGGGCTATCTCTTCTCCTACAATCCTTCTCTTCTCCTCCGACAGTCGGCGGAGGGGCTGCTTGACTGGTTTTGCATCTGCTCGGACGTGCAACTTGTGCTCGGCGAAATACTTCGGAACACCTGGCATGTCCTTGGGGGACCATGCGAAGATGTCCCGATTCTCACGGAGGAAATCGACGAGCTCGCCTTCCTATTTGCTGTCCAGATTTGCCCCAATGACGGCAAACCTTTCTGGGTTCTCCGGGTCCAGAGGTATCTTCTTTGTTTCTTTGGCCGGCTGGAAAGAGCCTTGGGCATCATACTCCTTGGGGTCAGGGGACAGGGCCGGCTGCTTGCCGGCCATGGCCACGACTCGATCCAGCATCTTCTTCTCTTCAGCGATCACGAGGGACTCGGCCAGCCGGCTGCTAGCTGCCGCACACTCGGAGGATTTCTTGTAATCTCCAGCTATGGTGATGATGCCGTTGGAACTTGGTATCTTCATCTTGAGGTAGGCGTAGTGGGGTACAACCATGAACTTGGCCAGGGCAGGTCGGCCAAGCAACGCATGGTAAGGGCTCTCCAGATCCACTACTTCGAACCATACTGCTTCTCGGCGGAAATGATCCTTGTACCCAAAGAGAACATCTATCTTGATCTTGCCGATTGGTGAGCAGGACAGGCGAGATGCGATGCCATGGAACATAGTCCGACTAGGCATGAGCTGCTTTGTCTTGATGTTCAGCTTCTCCATGGTGTCACGCGATGCAGATATGTTGATGCTGCTCCGCCATCATCGGCACGGGAAAACGGGCCGCTCGCCTTTCTGTTGCGAGGATGGCGTCCAAGACCAACGCGTAAGAGCCGGGAGACGGCATCACCTCTGGGTGGTCGGCCCGGCTCCAACTGATAGGCCTTTTTGACTAGTGCATGAACTTGGGGTTGTTGGAGGAGACCGCGTTGACTTCTTGGTGTTGTCGGCGCCGGCTGCGCAGGTCTTCGGGCTGGCTTGTAAAGACGACGTAGGCGGCATGCTCGTCGGGGAACTCGTCTTGAACAGCCCCGACTGTTGGTCGAGCGGCCGACTGCTGAGGGGCCGAAGGCGGCTGACCAGCAGGCGGAGGCGGCACTAGCCCTTCGCCTTTGGATATTTGTGTGAGCCAGTGGCATTTCCGAGTCGTGTGGTTGGACGGCTTCGCGCCGCTGTGGAACTTGCAAGGGGCATCAAGGGCTTGCTCGTAGGAGAAAGTCGGCTGCCAAGCTGGCCTCCTGCCCTTCTGCTTCTTGGGCGCGGGCCGCCCTTCGGGTTGTTCATCTTCGACTGTGGCCACTTGTCGACTGGTGGAAGGCGGCATAGGGGCCTTGCGCTTGTTGTCGTTCTGGTACAGGCGTCGGCTGGAGTCTCCAGCCGATGTCTTAGGAGCCGGAGTGAGCACCTTCCCGAAGGCGTCTACTCAGAGCTCGGTCTTCATCGAAGAGTCGGCCGTGGCGTGCTTATGTCGCTATGATCGATGGTTAAATCGAGGGTAGTCGGCTCGTCGCAGAGGAGTCGGTGCTTGAGGAGGGTGCCTTCTCAGCATCCGGCGGTGAAGTACTCTATGGCTTGAACCTCGTGCACCCCTTCGCAGGAGTTGTGGAGCTCGGCCCAACGCGTGAGGTAGTCGCGAGTTGATTCATTGGGCCCTTGAACACACAAGGAGAGCTGTCGGGGCTTGGGAGCCCGTTTGTAGGTGCTGGTGAAGTTGCGGATGAAGGCTTACGTGAAGTCTAGCCAGCTGTATTGTGTAAGGCTTGAGGCTGTTGACCCAGGTGCGCGCCGTGCCTTGGAGCATGAGGGGGACGTATTTCACAGCAACACGCCTGTTGTCGTTTGCTATGCGAACCGCAGTGGAGTAGTCGATCAACCAGTCTTCCGGCTTCACGGAGCCGTTGTACTTGGGCGTGTCTCTTGGGAGTGAGAACCCTTTGGGAAAGGGCTCGTCGCGGATGCGGGGGCCAAAGCAAGGGGGGCCGACATCGTCTTCTTCTTCTAGCACCAGGGACCGCGCTAGGCGGTCGATCCGATGGCGGGCGTCATTCTCGCCGACTCCTTCGCGGCGGCCTAGTCAGCCGCTGAGAGTCGGATGCGTGACAGGCGGCGGGGTGGGATATCTCTCCCCACGAGGCGGAGGAGGAGGTGGGTTGCCTCGTCGTTCCTCAGCTCGAGGGTGGCCTTCTGCGTCGCGCTCGATGGAGATTCGAGTCCGACTACGGCTAGCAGCCGGCTCCTTTTCTTGCCTTGCGCGGGTGCCGTCCGCAGTCGGCGTCCGTGACGTTGCACCATGCTCTTGGCGTGGGGGAAGACTTTCAGCGCGGACGGCGGCTTCATGCCGCTCTGCGGCCGCGTCGATCAACTGCTGGATGCGTCTGGTCATGTAGGGGAGCTCGTCGGCCCCCAGTCCATTCAGCTTCGCTTCACGGCCGGCGGCGCGTAGGTTCTCGAGGGGCGTGGCATAGACTAGGCGGTCTGCTCCCAGCATGTTGGCGATGGCCGCGCCACGCTTCTTGACGACACCGACTCGGCTCGGTCCGTCAGGAGGCGGCGTGCCAAAGGCGGGTCGACTTCGCGCTGGTGAGCCTTAGTGAGGCGTCTCATGGAGGCTATCTTCTGGCCCTCCGCAATGAGAAGCGGCGGCGTGCCTCCGGTGTCTCGGCGTCGGCGTCGGCGGCGGGATAGAAGCGGACAAGTCGTGCAGCGCCCGCTTGCAGGCGTCGTGGGCGTTCTCGCCAGGCGACGCCGTGGCTGATGACTAGTACCTCGGTGACAGTCTTGCCGGTATTTGTCGGCTCGAGGAAGAGGGTCGTCGAAGATCACTACGTTGGTGGGGAAACCGTCAAGCGATGCCGTGTCGGAGTCGACAAGCATCGGGTCGGTGGAGCCAACCGACTCCAAGTCCGCAGCTGGCTCGCTGGAGACGTGGAGTTGGTCGAGGAGGCTGATGAGGCGGCTCCCGGGGCATTCTGTGCCCGCATCGGACGCGGGCTCGTCAGAAATGCGGGCCTCGCCAAGAAGATCGGCGAGGCAGCTCGCCGCGCAGGCGTCGGCGACGCCTTGCAGCGCGTCGGGGCAAGCGCCATCGGGCGTGCCGGGCTGGCTACGCTCGCTGGGAAGGAAAAGGGTTCCCGTCCAGAGCAGGTCTCCGGACGACGGTGCACCTGGCCCCACGGTGGGCGCCAAATGTCGGGTGGTAGGTGCGACATATGCCAACGGGTGGCTTATCATTGTGGGAGCCAATAAGACATCGCCGGTGCCTGGAAACGGGAAAAGGCGAAGACATGCACGCCGGCGGATCTTACCCAGCTTCGAAGCTCTTCGGGGAGATAATACTCCTACTGCTGCTCTGCGGGGTCTCCGCATGATCACTAGATCAACAAGTGGCTACAAGGGGCTCCTTGAGCTGTTTGATGAGACGAAGGAGAAGGGCAGGGCTAGCTCTCTTCTTCCCTCAATGTGGTGTCTAAAACTATCTGAGAGATCAACCCTTTGCATGGGTGCCCTGGGGGCCCTACCCCCCAGGGGTACAATGGTAATCCGGCTAGGCGTGGGCCCTAGCCGTCAGTGTCTATGTTCGCCGGCTTCTCCGCCCGGCCGGCTCCCCGCCGACTGGTGGGTCCTGCCCTTCTTGGCCTCTGGTCGACAAGCTGGTCCCACCGCTTGGGGGTCTTGTCGGGGGCTGGTTCTTGTTGCCTCACTCTTGATGTGAGGGCTTTGTCGAGGTAAGCATGGCTCTGATGCCGCCGCCCGTGAGCTCTCACTCTAGCCTTACCTCGTCTTGCCTCCTTAATGGGCGCCTCCTTGAGGCGAGGAGCAAGCCGGCTGTTGGGAGCCGGCCACATCCCAGCCCGCAGGAGAGGCTGGCCGCCGGGCGTCTCTCGTTGAAGGGCCCGCCGCTGCAGGCGTCTTGACAGCTTGTCATGGGTGACGTCATGGTCAACATGGCAACAGTGCCGCGTCGGGCGGGTGATGGCCGCCCCGTACGGCGAACTGTGGCCATGCGTGCCCCGGGATTCAGGGGTGGCAGGCTTCACTGTAGCCACGCCCCGTCTCATCGCCGTTATGCGGGTGCAGAGTTTGAGGGTACGATCTTGGCCGCCTGCTGGGGGCCGACTTCTTGGAGTCGGCCTTCTCGTGGCCGGCTTCTTGGAGTCGGCCCTCTCGTGGCTTTCTCCGTGAGGGTCTTAGGGCCGGGCCGCCTCCCGGTAGTCGGCCTGAGAGATAGCCCGCCAGGGGTAGGCGGCCCTATGCCTAGGGTGCTTGAAGGCTCGATCAGCCTGTAATTTTTCTGAAGAGCCTGGGGGGGGGGGGGGGGGGGGGAGGCGGCTAGGCTACCCGTGGTCATTTACTCCGACACTAAGAGATCTCATTTCCAAGCCACCCACACCATCACACACATGCAAGCCCTCCACCTCATTTTTTTATTTTTTTATTTTTTCAGCAACAAATAATTGATATGTAATTATTTTGTGGCACACAACTCGTATTTCATTACTCAAAATTTTGACCTAATAATAAACAAAACTAATAAAATCGAAAGAGAGGGAGCATTCAAATGGTTGTATCTAAACATCCGATCAGTCAAAGCATCCTTACAAAGCCTTGGAAACAATCCTTATCCATGGACTTTTGCCAAAAGAACCCTAGGAAATATGGAGCTAAGCAAGGAGATTTCTGGATAAGTTTACAGATAATCCTTCGATATATATATATATATATATATATATATATATATATATATATATATATATATATATATATATCAAATTTTTCCTACTACCGGTGTAGTTACTCCCACTTATGTTTGATACGTTTTAGGTAGTATCTATCATATTGGAGTATGTACACGTAGTATGTAGTATATAAAAAATGTTTAGGTAGTATATATACTACTTTTTGGTAGTATGTATCATATTTTGTGCATACACTATTTCACGTATAAATATGTACGTATTTCACAAATACAATAAAACCATGAGCTCACTTGCAATTTTTTCATATAACTCACTTTGAAGTATCTTAGATATAGTATATAAACATACTAAAAATAATAAAGTAGAGTATATACTACCACATGGTAGTATATGAAAAATGGTGTAGCTACATCCGTAGTAGGATGCATTTTCCTATATATATATATATATATATATATATATATATATATATATATATATATTTGTGTGTGTATTCGTATAAATAATTGCAATCATCTGACGTGTATGTAGTTGACCATGCCGACACATGCATGTGAGGTGTGCAAACAGCATGATGCATACAGCCAACCAAACTCGTATATACTGCAAATTATCTGGCAATTTTTTATTTGAGTGGGAATGCTAATTAAGAGACTTATAAAACCGACAGAGAGAGAGAGAGAGAGAATACCATACAGGTAGCTTCTAAATAAATTTAAATATTGAAATACAGATGTATATGGGTACAAACAAAGAGCGCAGTTAATAAATCTGTACAGATGAAAAACTTGCACGTTTTCAAGACGATGGAGGGAGTACGCAGTGCTTTGCACACCAAGAAGTATCATCTCTAGGTTACTAACTACTAAGTAGCACACAAAAATTTAAGTTTTATGTTCCGTTTTTTCACAGGGAAAGTTAGGTTAGTAGGCTTACTCTGACATATAATTATCTGTCAGTGTAATTAGAGACATTCGTTATGCCATATAGGAGAAACATGCGCATCATATCACTCGAGAACGAGACCACATTATTACATGGCCATGGTGTGGATTCTTTTCCAGAAATAAGAGAGAACATAGCTTACGGAAATAATCTCAACCCGCTTCTGTATGGCCCACCAAGTTTTGCATTCTCAATTCAAAAAACATTATCATGCTATAGGCTGCAATCAAGTGATGCTTGGTCATATCGAGTTGTCGCATTTTCAGCTCTTTATTTTTTGGGTGGGAGGTAAGGGAAGGGGAACCTTCCTACCACCATCAATGTATATTGCCTTCCTGACTAGACCAGGCCAATTTGTTTTCTCGACATGGATTGGTTTAAGGTCCCTTTATTAAATCTCCTTGATCCAGCGTTAGATCGCAGTATAATCCTTGGATATGCACATCTCTAATAATAGTGGCATTCCTGATACATGAATGGGAGATGGACAAACTGTGTCATGCTATACATCCTAAACGTCGCAATTCAATGAGGCATTCCAGTCGGCAGGGTAGAGGAATTAAAAATATGTATCTCACCGTCCCAATTATAAGGCTTCCTCGAATTCTGAGTCGACCTTTGGAGGTGGCTGCTCTAGCCTTCAAACTACCCACAGCGGAAGTAATATAGTTGGTAACATCACACATATCTAAGCAAAATAAATTATATGGCAAATAATTAATGAAGAAAAAGAGACATGTGGTAACATAGCTAGTTACTCATAGTATGAGTAAGACTAGCCACAACGGGGAGTAACTTAGACTAATAACATGCATATGTTACTAGCCTATGCTACTATCTCTATAGTGAGAAGTAACATATGTATGGTGTCATGCAACACTTTATTTATTAGGTTGTAGGCCCTTCTTGTCTTGGTATTTGTGATGTTTCTCATACTATGAGTAAGAATAGTCACAGTGGAGAGTAACTTACAGTAGAAACATACATGCAATCCTAGACTATATTACTACCTTCATAGTGGGTAGTAACATATGTGTAGTATAATGCAAAGCTTCATTGAATGAGTAACTAGCTAAGTTACTCAATTTACCTCCCTCATTAACTCATTGCCATATAAGCAAATTTGCTGAGTTGGACCCGATGTTACTCTTGAAATTACTACCAATGTGGCCAGTCTAACTAGCTATGTTATCACATGTCTTTTTTTCTTCATTAATTACTTGCCACAACATCTATTTTGCCTAGATATGTGTGATGTTACCACCTATGTTACTCCCACTATGAGTAGTCATAGCATGAGTAACATCACACATACGAAGACAAGATGAGTCTATAACCTAATAAATGAAGTGTTGCATGACATCACACATATGTTACTCTCGACTATAGATGTAGTAACATAGACTAGTAACATATGCATGTTACTAGTCTAAGTTACTCCCCATCATGACTAGTCTGATTGGTCATTACAGACAACTTAGATAGCACATTATCTAAATTAAGAGAAGTCATCATCAATTTAATATATAATCAAGGAGGTGTACATAGAAATAGTCATGATCGAACCTTTGTACTTTTCTAGATTATATACTACTACTCAGTAGACAGACATGGGTTCATTAGCAAGGACTTGCGCACCTTAGTAATTACAACGAGCCCATGCTGCCGTCTAACTTACTTAATTAAGGTGACAATCATTGATAAATAAAAGAGGAGGTCTGCGTATGTAAACCGATATTTCCTTATATATGATGACTTGTTAGGAATGAGTAACTTGCACAAATTGAAGCCCTAAACAAGGGTATCTAGTAAACTTTTCATCACATCACATTGCATATTACTACCTCTAGTAGAATGGCTCAACTACACTCGAAAGGCCTTAAAACTTCCTCGAAATAGGGTTTCCCTCGCTTTGTATTCCTAAGCAAACATCACCGATACAACAAGATAGGTGCTAGGGCGGAAGCAGCACAGGCACGCCCAAAAGAAACGGAAGATAAAAAAGAGAAGAAACAAATGCCGACACCGGCGGATCAACAAAAACGAAAAAGCTTCGCGACCGCCGCGCCCACCAGGATCCTACACTAAGCACCTATACTCCGGAGCGCCGGTACCAATCAACACCTCCAAGAAGGGACGCGACGATGACGATGCTGCTGCCAAGGGTCTCCCCCGGTACTCGACGAGGAGAGAGGAAGGGTACCTCCGACGCCCTCCAGGAAGGTTCGGTGGCACCCTCAGGTACCACCACGTCAGAGTCGGCTCGGCCGACAGGGATTTCTCCTAATCCCAAACCTTCAACTCGGGCGATCCGGAGCACGCCACCGGACAAACCACCACTCTGCACCAAAACGGTCTTGAAGCTTCCGCGCCGTCTCACCACGGCACCGCGAAAGGAGCCAGGACTCAGGACAGTAGCATCGTCGGCACGCGGGAGGGCCCAACCTCCACCGTCAACGACGGTAACCGACCGGACGTGACAGCAGGAGCATACCGGTCCCATGGGCCCACAGGTCCGGCCGGGTCTGCAGATGCCCGTAAAGCTACCGCCTTCACGCTGCAGAAGGCATGCCATCGGCACCATCACCGCGAGTCCAAGCCGCTCCTCCTCTGCGCCACGCAGAGGACGTCGAAGCCACACCAATGGCCAGCCCGCTAGGACCCAGATGGGGCTGGGAGGGCCCGGATCTAGGCCAGAGACGCGTCGCCGGCCACCGACGTCACCATGCCGCCCTGCCGCCAAGGGCAGCACCGCCGCCTCGCCCACCGCCGGCGACCGCCGCCGGGTCGACGGGCCACTGCCCAGCTGAGCAGCACCGCCGCCGTCACCTGCCCCGGGAAGGGGACGAGCACGGGGAGAGAAGGGACCGCCGCCACTGGCACCACTCGGGCCAGCGCCGAGGGCATCCGCCGGCGGCAACGGGGGAGATCCAACGGGGGGACGAGAAAAAGGGGATGGAGCGCGCCGCCCCGGCCACCTCCCGGGGAGGCAGCGCAGGGGCGGGAACGGGAGGGGGCGGGAAGGGCCGGGCGCGCGCACCGGAGGGAGGGGGCTAGGGCGTCGCTGCCAGCGGCGGCGGCAGCAACCCTAGCGGGAGGGAGCGGGTCGGGAGGGAGCGCGGCGCTTTTGATCTTCTTCGACTGATCAAAGGCCTTAACACTTACCGAGACTAGCCTGTTGGGGGCAGGCCAAAGATAACATTTTTATACAGAACGTGGTGATTAAATGGGCAAACCATTACAACTAGAAGTTATCAAGCCAATCATGCATTTAAGAAGGAGAGAGAACGGGTACTGAAGTTGATATGTTTGTATTAGAGCACTTCCAATGCATTATACTTTAAGCTATATCATATGCATTGAATATCTATTTAGATAAAACTCCTCAAATGCATTGTATCTTATATTGTATCAAAAAGAGCTCTTGAGACGAGCATGAGTTGTTTCGATTTTGGTGCTAATACCTATGGTAACTCTCTCTTTCCCCATTAAACAGGATGCCACATCATATTTTTTTCTTGGGTGTCATGATTAATATATAGTCCAAGGTGTAGTATTGAAACTTCCCTTATAGGGGTGATTAATTTCTACTAAACATAAACAAATAAGCTTTGCTTTTTTGGAAAACAAAGAAATCATCAAGCTAGTAGACATAAAAAACAACTAAGATGATTTTTAGCTCAATGTCTTGCAATTTATGAAGAAAAATATAAACTTTTTGCTTGGGGGGGGGGGGGGGGGTGGGGGGGGGGAAAAAGTAAGTTGGCTGCATATGTATTGGACATGGTCGGACCACATGGGCGGCACAGGCGGAAACAAATCTCCGCCGCCAGCGTTCCCTTCTCCATGTCTCCCCCTCGCCGCTGCTAGCTTACGCCGCCGGGCAAAGCCTGCCAGTGGCCGATGGCCGGCGGGATCTTCCTCTCGCGTGGCCATGATGGTGGGCATGCGATGTACATGGCGGTGGCTATTATCACATGTCTCTTTTTCTTCATTAATTACTTGCTACATCATCTATTTTTTCTAGATTTGTGTGATGTTATCATCTATGTTACTCCCACCGTGGATAGTCTAATATAGTCTAGATAACTATGAAGGTTCAGTATAGACAATCACAATTTTCCGTACACTTTATTACACATATTAAATGACGTGATGAAATTTCATAAGTACTAGTCTACTTGCTCGCTAAATTCTTTGTTTATGGCCACATGAAAATTAATAACCATTGGTAAGAAAAAGAACAAATTCCACATGCAACCTCCCCACCAATTAATGAAATAATATGGAAGTTATGCAAATAGCTAAGACAAGCCAACCGAATATATATAATAAAATTCTTGGTTTTCTATAACCATTAGCTATTAGGTTCTTGTACGAGTAAGCCGGGATATATTAGGTTTGTGAAGTTTAAATCATACAAAATAACTCATAATTTTAAGTGACTGTTCTAGCTCATGTGATTGAACTCTTCCGTCATAAAAAAAGTATTCCTTAACTTGCTGCTCTTGAAAGTAAACTGTTCATACGTCGACATGGATAATGCACTTCTATGAAGATGTGACAGTCTATAGGACAAACCAGATATATATAATGTGTACATTGTGTTTTGACTTTTGCTTTGGATTAGCTTAAGATTACGTATGGTGCTACGTGCATGTGAGACAAGCTGGAATTCATATAACTGAAGAAATAAAGACCAGTCGTTCGGTCTGTCCTATTTGGAGTCTTAGTTATTCCTACCTCGACTACAGCCTATTCATACTCTCAGACAAAAAAAAACCTTAATCTTACCTTCCACTACGATTCAGATTTCTGATTGTTTGTTTTAGTACTCCCTCCGTCCAAAAATACTTGTCGAAGGAATGGATGTATGTAGACGTATTTCAGTTCTAGGTATATCCATTTTTATGCATTTCTCCGACAAGTATTTCCGGACGGAGGGAGTAGTACAGTACAGTTGTCTCCGATGGTACATTTTTTTGCAACATCGCCAGAGTATTATTTTTGCACATTATGAAAATCAATGCAAAAACATCGCATCATTTTAAATACATCCCACAACAAAGGAATGGTGAAGATGCACAACAGAACCCGGTCACGTTTAATGAGTTCTTTTCTATAGTCTAGCTAGCTAGAACCATGTCACATACATATGCCGCCAACTTAATTTTTCTCTCCCCCAAGGAAAAAGTTTATATTTCTCTAGAACAAAGTAGGTTAAATTGCTAGACATTGAGCTCAAATCATCTCAACTAGTATTTTTTCATATGTCTAGTAGCTAGATGATTTATTTGTTTTCCAAAATGAAACAAACTTCTTTGTTTATGATTAGTAGAAATTAATCACCCCTATAACGGAAGTTCCAATACTACACCTTGGACTATATGTTAATCATGACACCTAAGCAAAAATATATGTTGTGACATCCTGTTTAATGGGGGGAAGACAGAGTTATCTTAGGGCTTAGCACCAAAATCGAAATGATTCATACTTGTGTCACATAACATATCAAACGAGAGTTGTTTTAGATAGTAAAATACAATGCGTTTGAGGAGTTTTATCCAAACACATATTTAATGCATATGATATAGCTTAAAGTATAATGCATATTGGAGTGTTCTAAGGCTGGTCGTTGTGGGGAGTATCATACACTAGTATCATGCATATGCTTTTGTAGTGCATGTTATAGTATCATAGATGGTCTCATTTTTATTGTCATGCATGTCATATAGTAGTATAGAATTTATTATGATACGTTATCATAATATGATACTCAACCCTCTCTTTCTTTATTTAATTCCAGGCCACCTCATCAAAATTGCCTAGTTGTCATGCATGATATACTACCTATGCTATTTCCATTACCGGTAGCCTAATACAAAGATAACAACTTCAATACCTGATTTATCCTCTCCTTTAATGCATGATTGGCTTGATAGATTCTAGTTGTAATGGGCTGCATTGACTTTGGTATTTAAACTTCTCAATCATCATGTTCTGTATAAAAAAAGTTATTTGGCCTCACCTCAACAATCTAGTCTTATGAAGTGTCAAGGCCTTTCCCGGTCTAGTTAAGCCATGCTATTAGAGGTAGTAATATAAAATTTAATTTGATGTGTTGAAAATTTTACTAGTCAGTTCCCGTGTAGGACTTCAAATTTGTGCAAGTTACTAATTCCTAGCAAGTCATCATATAAAATTAAATATCAATACACGTACGCAAACCTCCTCTTTTATTAATACATGATTGCCCCCTTAATTAAGAATGTTAGAAGGTAGCATGGGGTCGTTGTAATTAATGAGGTGCACAAGCCCATGCTAATTAACCTATGGTTGTCTTCTGAGTAACAGTCTAATAATTTAGAAAAACACAAAGGTTCCGTCATGGCTATTTCTATGTACATATCCTTGATTACATAATAAATTGGTGGTAACTTTTCTTAATGTAGACAACGCACTATTTAAATTGTTTGTTTAGAGCCAATACTATAGTCAAGACAACTATGAAGGTTTGGTCTAGACCATCGCAATTTTCTCTACACTTCATTGAACATCTATAAATGATGTGACCAAACTTCAAAAATACTAGCCTACTAGCTCGCCAGATGCTTTGTTTAGGGCCACATGACGATCAATAACGATTAAGCAAGAAAAAGAGAAAATTCCACATGCAGCCTCCCCACCATTTAATGAAATTATATGAAAGCTATGCAAATAACTAAGAGAAGACTATATATATATATATATATATATATATATATATATATATATATATATATATATATATATATATATATATATATATATTGGCACTATTCTAATCCCGGGATCAAAATAACTATTTGGATCACGTCAGCCTATATAGGGGCGACGGAGGTCCTCCCGAACTCCTGAGAAGAAAAAAACAACATGAAATCCTGTCCCCTCTCCCACAACCTCCCTTCCTCCCCACGTTCCCCACAACCTCCCCCTGATCCAGCCGCACCACCCCACGGGTCGCCGCGCAGCCCCACCCGCATCGCCTTCCTACCTCGCGCACTGGCTGCCGTTACCGCCCACCCAGCGCCGCCTCCTACCTCGCCTACCCCGCGCGCTGCCGCCGTCACCCCATCCCGCGCTGCCACCGCCCCATCCCGCGCGCTACCGCCCCCGCCCTACCCTGCTCCGCCACCGCGGATCCCAGCCGGTCGGCTTCCCCCGAGCACCCCCATGCATGCTTCCACCGCCGTCGCCGCGCACACAGCCGGCGCCACCGCCCTCGCGCCGCCCCCAACCACCGGGGCATCCCCGGATTCGCCACCACCACAACTCCTCCGGCCGCCTCCTAGCCATGCGCCGCTCCTTCCTCTCTTTTCCCCGGTGAAGACACGGCTCCGGTGGATCTACAGGGATTGCTGAACTTCCAGCGACGGCCGTCTTGACCTTCCCGTCGACTGCAGTTCTGGTCCCATCCACTGCAGGTCTGGTCGAGCATCTCGGGTGGACGAGGAGCTTCACACTACGGCCACCGGCTTCCCACAACAGCAAGCGACCTCCATGGCACTCCTCAACCTGCGGCTGTAGCTTTTCTCCAGCACCTCCTCCTCCACACGTCGGCCTTCCCCTACCTCTGTAGCTGCCACCACCCAAGGCCGCACACGCGACGCCGTCCCGGACGCCCATGGGCTGACGAGACCCCCATCCGGGTCCTCCGTCCTCCAGCCACGATAACCAAGTTTTTCAGAAAAGTAGAAGTTTAGATTCTATAGCTACAGGTTCAGAGTTCTTACTTCTCTGAACAAATTCAGATTTCTACAGCTACATACGCGATGCCGCCGTGACCTATTGTGCAAATGAGATGTTGATACACAAAAAAGATTGTGGATGAGAAGTTCAATTTTTGAAAGGTTCAATGTGTGAACAAGCTGCGGGATTTGCTATTGTGCATATAAACTTTCCGGCAGCCACGCTTGGTGGCTTCACTGGCACCTGCTTGTACTAGTGCGCGATTTATTTGGATTAAAATTTTTGTTTTTGCGAAGGTCAAGATGTTATGTTGCAGAAGGTCAATTGTGTATTGTATATGTGTGTTTTTTTTTAAATGCATACCTTCATTGCAAAACAGTATGTTCATTCTTTGATGTGAGGATGGTTCCCCGTGCAAAAGGATTGCAAAAGAAATTTTTATTTCCTTTATAATGTTGTGTTTTTGTTAGAAGAAAAGAAAAAGAGAAGTCCGGTTTCTAACGATGACGTGGTTCAACGTGCAAACCAATTGAAAAATTGTACAGGTTCCTACCAAAAACGACCAACATTTCTTGTGGAAAAAAATTCACTCTATTTTTTGAACTCTGTGTGAGAACTTTACGCTCTTTCAGATGTGTGCATTCGTCATTGTGTAAATACATGTAGCACACGAAGTGTATGTGTATTGTTGTGTGTTATTTTCTTGAATTTCAATAGAATGCGAAGTTCATATTTCAGAAATTCTTAAGTTCACCTGTACCACATACTGAATAAATTCATCTATGAACAAAAAACGGACCGCCTAGGCCATAATAAAAAAGCTCAATGTGCTTTTGAAAAAGAAAAATCAAACTGACATTTGAAAATGTGCAGCAGAAGTTCATGTCAAACTAACGGGGCGATTCAACGTTTATTCTTGAAAAAGTGGAGAAAATTGTACATGCTTTGTAGGTCAAAAGTTTGGCTTTAATTTATGTTTTGCGAAGGTCAAAATGTTGTGTTCGAGAAGGTCAAGTGTGTTATCTCAGCAAGTTCAAAAGTAAATTTAAACATGCAAGGTAAAACATGCAAGAAAAGAAAAAGAAAGGCAGAAGTTCAATTTGTAAAGATGACACGGTTCAATGTGTAAACCAATGTTGAAAGAAAACAAAAAGGAAAGGAGAAGTTCAATTTCTAAATATGAAGCGGTTCGACGTGCAAACCAATGTTGAAAGAAAACAAAAAGAAAGGAGAAGTTCAATTTCTAAAGATGACGTGGTTCGACGTGCTAAACAATGTTGAAAGAAAACAAAAAGAAAAGGAGAAGTTCAATTTCTAAAGATGACGTGGTTTGGTGTGCAAACCAATGCAAAAACACACACAAAAATATTGTTTTGGTGTCTTAAAATATTTTTATTCATAAAAAAGATTAAGAAAAAAACCAGGAAGTCCATATTAAAAAGATGGAGAAGTTCGATGGTTATAGAAAACTCAAATTTCCCTCGTTATGAAACAATGGAAGCAAGAAGTTCAAAAATAAAATAACAAGAAGTTCAACTTTAAAAAATGGAGCGCTTCAAAATTCATAAAAAAGGATTAAGAAATTCAGATTAATATTTATAAAAAACTCAGATATTTTCACGTAACCGAGAGAATTTCAGGTTGATAAACTGACAGAAGTTCACGTTCTACACGGTGTGCATTTTGTATTAAAAAAGAATAAAAATGCAAAGGCTAAATTTGTTGTCGTTATAAGTTCAAGTACTCCGTCGGAGAATGTTAAAAAAATTATTGTGAGAGAGGTTTGTACAACAAGAATATCATTTGTGTAACACTGACGAATGGATGAGAAAATTACAAATAAAAATACGTCACAGAAGTTCAACGTGAAAACAGCAGGAAGTTAAACTACTATAGTGAATGAATTTCAGATGAAAAACTCTTAAAATCGTCGCGAGTATGAAAAAACGATCAACACGGGAAAGTTACATGTTTAGATCAGCTTTCCACCGGTATATTACTTGCTCAATTCCGGTTAGTGTTCCGGTGAGTGGATGGAGAGCTACGGGCAAAAAAAATCACGTGAAAAACAGAGGGAAGTTCAGGTACATATGCCGAGAAGTTCAGGTTCTTCACGCGGTGCATTTTCGAAGAATCTGTTTCGCGATAAAGGCAGAACGAATGATCTCGCCATTTTCGCAATTACTTGAAAACGGCTAGGATTTATAGAAAACCATCAACATGAAAAAGTTTTACATTTTTCATAGCTTTTCAACGGTATATTACTTGCGCCTTTCCGATAAAGTTTGTAGAAAATACGGCGAAAATATGTTTTTCGCCATTTTTGAAACTGACTTAAAACCGTAGATAATTTGGAGAAACAATACATACCAAAAATTTTCGCATTTGTTCAAGCTTTCCAACTCCATATCGTTTGCTGCATTCGGACGCACGGTTAAAAAATGAGCTTGAAAATACAAACTCGGTAGGACTTGTACCGTTTTCTAAATTATTCTTAAACCCTTCAAAATTAGAAATAACTTTCAAAATTAACAATTAGCGCATTTTCATAAGCTTTCCAACGCCGTACCATATGCCTCAGTTGGATTAGCCGTTTAGAAATGACATCGAAAATATGAACTCAGCTGTTCGATTTACGAAATTTTACATTTTTTTTAAATTACTCTTTAACCATAGGGAATTAGAGAAAACTCTCAACATGTGGAAGGAGCAGTTTTGCAGCAGCTTTCCAATGCCATATTATATGCCTCATTCCGATAAACGGTTTAGAAATGCGATCGAAAATACGATTCACATTTTTTGTGTGAAGAAAAAACAATTTTCAAAACTGCTCTTAAACCGCTTACATTTTGTCAAAGATTTAAGTTGGGTCATGATACTGGTGTCCATAGCTTTCCAACGGTATATCGCAAGCCTCATTTGGACACCTTTTAGCTGAAGTTCAACCTAGTACTCGGGAAAGGTCAGGCGCGTTACTCGGAAAGTTCATGTTGTGATCAGAATATTATTCTGATCGATCAGAATAGTGTTTATGTAAATTTAATTCTTAATTTTGTACAACCATTAGTTGTTCGGTTCTTGTACAAGTAAGCCGAGATATGTTATGTTCGTGAAGTTTAAATAGTAGAAAATAGCTCATAATTTTAAGTGACTGTTCTAGTTCATGTGATTGAAGTCTTCGATTATATAGAAGGTATTGCTTAACTTGCCGCTCAGAAAATAAACAGTTCATACGTCGACATGGAAGATGCACTTCCTTGAAGACATGACATTCGATATGACAAACCAACTATGTATAATGTGCACATTATCTTTTGTCTTCTTTTTTATTTGGATCAGCTTAGGCATGTGAGACAACGAGTTGAAATTTGTATAACTAAAGAATTAAAGACCGACCATTCGGTCAGTCCTATTTGGAGCCTTACTTATTCTTATCTTGAGTACAACCTATCCATAATCTCGGACAAAAACAACTTACTCTTACTCGAGACTACGATTCAAAATTCCGATTGCTCTTTCCGTAGTAAAGTACAGTCATCTCCGATGCAAAATTTGTGACTCGAGGAAAAAGAACGGGAAATACCGTTGAGATTTTATTTACGCTACAAAAATTTCACTTGGGCTTCGTCCTTCGTAGGGACACGGACATGTTTCAGTCACACGAAGTCAGTGGCTGATCGGCCACCTTCCGCACTTCCAAATGTGACTCAAAGTCAAAGCTTACAACTTGAATAAATGAATGTAATATTTTTGTACACCATTTTGCAACATCATGACTATATTTTTTTTGTACGTTGTGTAAAATCAATGCAAACATATCACAACATTTTAAATACTTCCTGCAACAAAAATCTTGTGTATACAACAAATTGCCACTGGATGCAATATATCACCTAGAACAAACATGCATGTGCAGATGCAGTAGGCCAAGGCTTGCAGCAAAACAAAAAACATGGCACAATTAGTCATGCATAATTCTCTAGAAAATAGTTGTTTGTAAACTGTTGGCTTTTGTTGTTTGCTTATGGCATGTTGCTAGTACCATGTTTGTATCTTCCTTTTCTGTTTGAGAATTGAGAGTATATTCATTCTGTACTTTGATTGCCAGCCAGGGTATCATTTTTACTAAACAAGGGAGGATCTCCGTTTTTCTAAAAAAAATCCTTTCCAATATCATGCCTTGAAATTGGTCCAAGAAAATAATTGTATCACTGGATGCTATTTTTTTCGAGTTTGTAGCGAACTACTATTGTGCCTCTTAGTTATCATGATATGCTGACGAGATGTTAGGTGAGGTCGTATTGGTGTGAGGGAGATGTGCACTTGTCATGTCTAGATTTGTCCTCTCCCTCTAGCTTGCTTTACATAGTAGACCACTGCATGTTTAGATAGACAGTAGCCTAGATCCATTTATTACTCGTCATTTTGTTTAGTATTTGGGTCATGCCTTTAATTCCTATTTTTAAATTCATTTTGTTATTTTAGTTTATCTTACTGGCATTGCCGGTGTCTCATAGAAGGCGATAGTTAGTAAGCTATTTCCATGTGACGACTTGTGTGCAAACATGGCTATTATTCAGCCTTAATTTGTTCCATTGGTTCAAAAAATATTGGGACAATATTTCCATTGAAATATATTACGGTGGTCCATGCGCTTGCAGTGTATGGCCAGATCATGAGGAAAGGGAAGGGTTGATCTGCAGCTTTCACTGTGGTGGATTTCTACTATGAGAGGTGAGAATGTAACGAAGTAGTTCACATCCGTGCGCTCTCCGTCATCTCTAAATCCCTAGTCACCATGTGTAGTTTGGATCACCACCTTTGCTCATTTCTAACTCTATTTTTTAACATATCGTGTGAGTTCTAACAACAGTATGCTCCATAAAACTCGGCACGCCATATCCCATCGACGATGCTCGCGCCCAACCTTATGCAGTAGTACATAGGACACAAGGACTACATATCGCTCGTGGCGAGCAATATGGCGCGCTCACGGGGGTTGCCATGCACCTTGATGTAGGACGACCGAATAGCAGGGGGCTGGATGGGCTTTAGAAAAGGACGCAGTTTCATTTGTGTTTTTGACGGGACTGGTTGTCTCCGATTTTTCGGCCAGTATTTTCGGAAAAACAAATATATTATGTACTGTTAGTGTTTCCCATTTTCGGAAAAATAATATATTCGCTTTAAAAGTGTTCGGCCAGTATTTTCGGAAAAACAAATATATTATGTACTGCAGTATATGTCCTGTTAGTGTTTTTTTTGTTCTCACTTTTTCCTGTTTATTTGCTTTTTGGGTTTTCCATTTTTATGTTCCTCTTTTTCTTTCCCATTTTCAGTTTTAAAACGAATATATTATGTTTTAAAATTACATGAACATTTTTAAAAATGTGTGAACACTTTTTAGTGCACACAAAAATATGAAATGCGTATTCTTTTTCCAAAAGTGCACATTTAAAACAAATTACATGAACATTGTTTGAAATGTGTTAATAATTTTTAAATATACAATTTATTTTTCTCGAAACATGCATATACATTGTAAAAATTAGAAGAACTTTTTTAAACAAATTGTCAATTTAACAAGAATTACATTTTATGACTTATATATATTTTTTATTTTGGTAACAAATAATTTTTCCGTTGAATACTCCATTTTGTAGAGTTTTTTGGGGTTCCATTTTGTAGAGTTAGTCTAGTTGGATGCGTGTGCATGTAGTACTAGATGATGCCACGCACATTGCTACGAGATCTTGGTAAATCAGATGCATAAATAGATGTTAAAAGCATAAAGTATATGAAGCATGTCACAAAATGGTATATAAAAAGAGAAATCTATTGGATTGAAGTCAAATGGTGTGCCATTTTTAACAAAAATGTGTAATGTGACCTACATATATTTGCTTCAAGTGTCTAACGTACAAATACATGTAGGTCAAGCAATAAAAATGTGTGACATGTTAGTTTATGCTGCGCACAAAAATTAGTGATACAAATCCATGCATGATTGCTGAGGTAGCATGGTTGGATGAATAGATTAGAGCACACAATGTAACTTATGACCACACGCATGATTTGACGATGTGTAGTTGGTTGCAACTATTACAAAACGGTAAAACAAAGCTAGCTACGAGGTACATGAATTAAGCACCAACGTAATCAAACTCGAGCAATTACATGCTCTTTATTTAATTGAAACAAATGGGGTACATGGATTACAATATTGCAGGGAAGATATAAACGGAAAATTACATGCAAGCCAAGGTACAAACACATGCAATGCAATGCAAGGATACAACATATATGAAGTGTTGCACACGATATATTGAGCGCGCGGTTCAGCGCTTGCGCTGGCTGGCGCCGGCGAGCACCTTCTTGATGGACTGCAGCGCCTGTATGGCGGTGTCGAGGTACAAGGCGAGCGGGGCGGCGATGGTGCCAAATGGATCGTTTCTTATCTCCTCCTCGACGTCGTCGTCGGCGGTGGGCACCGGCTCCTCCGGGTTCTCCTCGAACCTCTTGGCCTGCTCCAGGTAGGCAATCATGCGCGGCGTGACGTAGAGGGAGATGACCTCCCCCTCATCGCCCCTCCCAGCGGTGCGCTGGCGCCCGTGCGAAGCAATGGTGGCGAGCGCGTAGGGGTGCCCGCGCTCGTTGTAGAGCGCCTGTGACTCCATGAAGGTAAGCAGCTGCAGCAGCTCGGCGCGGAGCGCGTTGATCATCTTCTCGCCGTCGTCCAGCATGATGTCTTCCACCGCGTTCTGCGCGTCCATGATCTTGTCCCGCGCCTCCTTCAGCTTCTCGGCGTCCGCGAGGAGGCTCGCGGCGCCGATCGTGTTGGCGTGCAGCCGGCGCAGCTCCTCGGCCTGCACCGTGCGCTGGGAGGCGCCGGCGGTGGAGGGTCGGCAGGGCTTGGGTTGGGCGTGCGCACGATCAGGATGTTCTCCGGAGGCTGGCGCGTCTTCTGGCCGGCGTAGCTGTGCCGCGCCTCGGCCAAGGTGGCGTCGTACTCCTCGGTCTCGTCGCTGTCCCTGAGCGTGAAATTGACGGCCACCTTGCGCGCTTCTCCGCTGAAGAGGGTGCCGAACTTGATGGTGATGAGGCCGCTCTTGTCGTCAGTGATCGTCGTGTAGTCCGTGCCCGGGGCCACGGTCATCTTGTCCAGGTCGCCATCGGGTTGTTGGGCTCGAGCGTGAGCTGCACGTCCTGCGCCACAACCGTGAGCAGGCCGCCCAGCAGCTGCGAGAAGGGCGCGCTGAGGTTGGTCCCGTCCGGCACCGCGCTGTACGTCCCGCCAGTAGACTTCTTGGCCAGGTCGCTCAGCAGCTTGTGGTCCGTGCCAGCGCCGAAACCGAAGGTGTATACCGCCACTTCGCCGGGGTTCACTTGCCTGGGGTCACCGGAGGTCTGCCCGTCGGACCTGAGGACGATGTTGGGGTGCGGGAATCGGTGTAGACGCGGCCAGCGAGGACGGCCAGCCCCAGGTCAAGGCCGGCCTTTATGTCGGTGCCTCCGCCGGCCGCCAGGCCGTTGACGATGGCCTTGAGGTCGGTCTGGGCAGCCTGTGTCATGGAGCGCAGCGGGTTGAGGCTGCGGGCGGTGCTGTCGAAGGTGACGATGGAGAGGCGGTCCACGGGGGTGAGCTTCATGATGACGAACTGCAGGGCCTTCTTCACGCTCTCGATCTTGTCCCCGCCCATGCTGCCGCTCACGTCCAGCACCGCCACCAGGTCCAGCCCCTCCTCATGGTGGCGGAGGATGTGGCCCTGATCTCCACCATCGCCGTCAATGTGTCCTTGGTCAGCCCCACATCTTTCCTGTTGTACGCCGGAATTTCCATGGTCACCAGCCCATCTTTGCTCCCTGCACATGCATATAATCCTCCATCAACAACCCCATTCCCTTTATGAATTAGTTACAAGGATATCGAATTAAGCTGAATTAAGCTAGCTAGCTGTACCTGCATTATTCGGAGAAGAAGGCTTCTCATCGTCGTGGAACAACGCCATGGTGCTCCCTAAGGTTGGTCGATCGAGTAGATTGAGGCAGACAGAGAAAGTAACTTATGTATGGTTGTGTGTGTGATAGATAGGCAGGGATACCTCCCTATATATACACATCCAACAACAAGAGATCTATGTGTACTACTATAGACAGCTTCCTCATCCCGCTACCCATCCACTTCAGTTTATTCAATCTGGCAGACATGACCCACATGACCCGCATTGGCTGTAGTAGTGGCTCAGCTCATTTTCGGCTTGATGAGCAGCAGGCTCAAGCCGAGCCGGCTCACCTAGGTCTTCAAAATTTATTTGAAAGTTTTATTTTTCTTGGGAAAATTGAAGAACAGCTCAATCTTATAAAAAAAAATCTAAATCTAGTAACTGAATTACCTTCATTCCGGAGAAATTTTGCTGGAGGGTTTGAAGGTTTGGGTTCCCATAAAAATGAAAGAAGGTTTGGGCATTCTTGCAACCATTGGCCAACGTACTTTAGGTCAAAACTTTGAAACGGCAGGCCAAATGTGCACAACCTTTCCTAGAATATTCAGGGTAGGTAGACTGAATTACTTCAATTGTTTCCGTTTAAAATAAATCTTCAAATTTGACTGAAAATTACTAAACTTGTCCCAATTAATATCCAAACGGCGAAGAAAAATATTCTCGAAATTTTCCAGCGCACTGAAGGAAGGGAGATTGCATTGGTAGAAGTTTAGCAGATTTTTATTTCTTTTAGAATTTGTCGGGTTCGGTACTGATTTGATGGCAGACAACAAAACGTTATGATACACTATGAAACAAGATAAAGAAGCCTAACAGAACATTATGCAATACTCTTAAATGAGACAAACTTCCCCAAAAATAGTTAAGTATGACACGAATCTCAAAGCGACGACGGAGAGTGAATGCATGCATGATATACCACGTGCATGGTAGGAATATCATTTCTCCAACAACTAACGAGATACTATGTACTACTCCCTCCCTTCCTAAATATTTGTCTTTTAGAGATTTCAAATGGACTACCACCTACGGATGTTTATAGACATATTTTAGAGTGTAGATTCATTCATTTTGCTCTGTATGTAGTCACTTGTTGAAATCTCAATAAAGACAAATATTTAGGAACGGAGGGAGTACTACATTGCTTCCTTATCTCGCGTACCTTTCGGGTTTATTTTATTCCAATTGATATCTACTATCACATGTAGACAGTGGGCCCATGTTATCACATCTGTTAGCTTCCTCTCTCCTACTTTTTTTTTTTGATATTTCTAAAAGTTTGAAAGTTTAAAACTTCCAAAAGTATTAACTTCAAAACTCTATGAATTTCCTAATTCTTTAAATAACTATAAGTTGAAATAGTCATAAAGTTTGAATTCTGGTGGTTTGCACTTTTGATTCTTTCCCAAGATTTTTGAAAACGGAAGGGTTCGATCGAATTTTTACAGCAGTAACTAAAACAATATAAAATGTTTGACAGCAACTATAAAGTTTAAAGTAGTTCTCATATACTATAATAAAAGAAAGAAGTAAATCTAGATAAAATGATGCCAAGGAACAACTAATAATAAGCAAACTGAGCCGTGGTGTATTATAAAACTATTTAAAAAATGAATAACCAAGGCCCCACTTTAGTTGATTACAATATTGGAACTTCTACACCATTTTCATGAAGTCTAGAGGGTGTATTGTAATGAATTTTTTTTTTTCAAAAGTACTCGCTAAATCAACTTCTTTGGATGTCCTTCTACAAAATAGACACACAAGGGTTTGGATCATCATTCGATACTATGTTGGACTATAAGTACGGTCCAAAACCACCCCGCACCACACCAAAGTGCACACGAAGCGTCTATGGTTTCTCTTGCATCCAATGTAGTGAAGGGGCTCGACAGAGTATGGTAGGGTGGACCTTGGTTGCAGAGCATGGGCCATGGCAGGGTTTGCGCTCACCAATGGTTTCAAGATGGACGCTGCCACTGCCAAGGTAGAGCTGTTGGGAGCCTAGAATCCATCAATCATGGGTTTTTCTTTGACACATAGGGACTAATTAATTAGAAATGAAATTTGATACCCCCACGGTCTAAAATCCTATACAAAGTAAATCATATCTACTACTTAAGAAAGCACGAGTTGTAATTCTTCTAAAGCCACCAAAACTAGTGTACCCAGAACAACACACACCCTATCTAATCCATCTAATTAATTCTAGAAGTTGGCATTGCTTCCATGGTTTTCCATTCAATCCAAGGGCTCATATTAATGATCTGCCACAGTCCCATGCATGTCTAGCCACAGTCACGTACAACGACCTCCCTTACATGATCCTCCCCTAATTAATTAGCATGGCCAATATCTGTTCTAGCACTAACAATTTAATTATATCCTACATAATATCACCGTCCAATTAATATCTTGTCAAATATTAGTGTGCAATGCAATCAATATTACCTAATATTAACGTGCATGACACGTACACGTTTAATGTGCCATGTAATTAATATATTGCCTAATATTAATGTGCATTGCATGTACACAATTACTAGTAGATCGATAAACGAGGAGGTTGCATCTGTAGTTCTTTTTTATCATAGAAATGATTAATATATTTTTCCTAAGCCACACACAAAGAATTTCGTTAGTAGACTACACTACAAATTTCATTCATGTCATTTAATATAGTAAAGGAAGTGCGCATATAAATTGCAAAGGCTCAACTAGCTAGACCGGACATTCATATTTTTTAGACTATACTCTTGGCCTTAAACAAACGATTTAGATACTAGACTAAATAAATAAAAATGTATCACAAAATAGTTATATATCCAAAGAGGTGTACGCAGAAATAGCGGTACCTTAACTAGCTTGATTGAAACTTCATATCTTAATTTCTAAAGTATACTACTGATGTAAGACAATTTTCATAGTGGGGCACGGGATGTCACGGATTTAATTTGCAAGAACTTATGCACCTCTCATTACAATTGCCCTCTAGGTACCGTCTCATATTTTTAATTAAGGGGACAATCATGGATTAATAAAAAGGAAGGTTTCGTATGCAAGTTGATTTTTCTTTATTTTTGAAAAGCAACAACAAGTCCTAGTAAAGAAAATATATCATAAAGTTTATACCATTGATGGCATTGTTAGCTCAGAAGTCGTCGTCATCGGGTTGGGTGTGATATCGGATAGAAGATGACATGGATCACAATCCTTAAGGTTGTGCTGCTTATGTGTTGTACCTGGGCTGGTTGCCTTCTCCTCCAATAATGAACCGAGAATTTTATGGTTTTTAAGCTCAGGTTCCCTATATAGCATAGATTCAACATGTTGATCCACATGGAGGCCCCTAGGGTTTCCTTGAGCTTCTTGGCACTGGATCGATCAAGGCCAGTAAGTGCCGCTTGGTTGCGGAGCGTGGGGCCAAGGCAGTGGTGTGCATGCGAGGGCTTGGTGCCATAGGGTCGGAGCGTGAGGTGAATCAGGGCCGAATTACTATCTCCAACCCGCCAAGTTAGTTATGTGATTTGATGAATTTCACATGCAATTGGCTCGAGGCGGCCCTTGTAAGTCATACGTGAGCAATTATTAGTGACTATAGGATTGAGGGCTATATCTTCCAAAAAAATAGATTCTGTCCCGGAAAGAATAAGTAATCAAGACTCCAAATAGATGACTTGGTCGGTCTTTCTGTAGTTACGCATTTACCAACACAACGGTCCGATGTTGTCTTAAGCTTATCCAAAGCAGAAGATATAACACAATGTACATTATACTCTTCAATGTGGAAGTATGATGGAAGAGTTGAATAATACTTGGCCATATTCTAGGGAGCTTAATCAGTACCAAATATTTCCTGGTACTTTGTAAGAAACAATTCATCAGAGAGAACACCCACTTATAGCTACAATAGTTTAGCTAGCTACTATTGACTGTCCAGATCCATCACATCATTTTATATGTAGTCAAATAATTGTAGAGAAAAAGTGTGAAGCTTAACCTAGACTTCAATAGTTTTCGAGACTCTATTGGCCCTAATCGAACAAACCCAGACCTTACTGTTTCTCTAGACTGCACTATTGGCCCTAATCAAGCAATTTAGATTATACATAGATTACTTAAGATAACAAACCACATACTTACAATATAGTCAAGTAGGTGCACAAAGACATAGCGATGTGTCTACTAGATCAAACCTTTTATTTTCTGGATTATACTTCTTACCATCAAAAGACAATTTTGATATTCTCACCACAAAAATGCAAGGGGTAATTAGAATCACTTGCTAGGACCGAGAATCGTGTTGAGGAAAAGTTACGTAAGCTTTTGCAAGTCATTCGTAAGTGTAGGATTTTAGATTAATAAAAAGGGGTGGTTCGTGTATGTGAACTGATATTCCTTTATATATGATCGCTTGCAAGGACCGAGTAATTTGCACTAGGTCCTTAACAAGGATTTTTTTTAGTAAACTTTCTACCTTGCTAAGAATTACTAATTGTGACTCCAAATAGATGACTTGATCGGTCTTTGTTCAGTTCCAAAATTGCCCACTCAATGGCCAGATGCACGTAGCCTTAAGCTGATCCAAAGAAAAGATCAAACATAATTAGAATTTTTTTTCATGCGGAAGTATGATGGAAAAGTGAAAAATTAGGTGATGTATTCTAGAGGGCTTAACTAATCACTAACTTTTTCCTTTATTAGAAAACAACCAATCAGCTATAAACCCTTTAACAACCATAGCAATTCAGCTAGCTAGTTGACTGGATTCGAAATTTCATCACGTCATATAATATGTAGTCAAACAAGGGCAGAGAAAAATTGGCATGCCTAATCCAGACAATCATAAATTTTTGGACTGTAATATTTGTCCTAATCAAATAATTTAGATAGTACATACACTACACTAACAAAGCACGTCACACATTTATAATATAGTCAAGTAGTGTACAAATAAATAATGACACGTCCTCTAGAAGACCCTATGTATGTCTATATTATAGATGTACTCACAATTTTTTTTTCATATTCCTACAACAGCTGCTCATAAACATTAGCAAGAACTTGTGCACCTCACTACAACTACCCCTTGCCATCTCACAGTTCTTGTGACCGTCACTACAACTGCCCCTTGCCATCTCATAGTCTTAATTAAGGTGGAAATCATGGATTAGTAAAAGGGGCGGCTTTTGTATGTAAATTGATATTTTTGTATATACTAACTGTCTTGGAATGAGTAATTTGTAGCAGGTCCGCGACATGGAAATTTGGCAAGCTCCGCCTGAATAATCGAATGAAAAACAAAACACGGGCTTGCGGCGACCAGAGCCTGCCGCCACGACTTGTACTCCTCCTCTCATTGTTTCTGGTGGTGCACCCTGTCAATTAATGGCAATGAAATGACGACGGTTGTGGGGATTTATCTGATAGTGTCGCACGAGGAGTTGTGGAGGCGATGTTTGAAGGTATGTTGCATGGTGGCAGAGGGTCCTTCAATTGTCATGGATGTGGCATGCCCGTGTTGGGTGGTGTCGACATCAGGTCACAGTGGTTCAATTAGCGTGCCATTGACGTTGGCTAGTGTGGTTATCATCCTTCTTGAGACGGAGTGGTCCCTAGCGGTGTGCTTTGATTCTGAATTATACATAATGATGGTTTTTGCTCATTTTTCTACAATAATTAACTAAGAGTTTGTGTATTTCCAACTCAGTTTTCCCACTACGGAAAATGTTCATCATGTTGACCTGCACCCGAGGCACTTAGGAATTCCCTCTTGTCTCGGCGAGCAGTATAACAGCATGGGCCCAGTGGAGGCTGGTAGTTGCTACTCGGTGGCGGGGTCTGGGTTAAGGGAGCACCGTGCACATGATAGCGATGGCCTAAGGCCGAAGCTAGATTGCATCAGGCCCAACTAATATCTTCAACCCACCAAGTTAATTGATTAATTTGATAAATTTACTAAGCAAATTTCTTAGATGTCATTCCTGTAAGTTTTATATACAGAAAACTTAGTTACCACAAGTTAGAGACATGTCTTACAATAAACTGTCAATTAATTCTTTTTCTTTGCAAAGGATAACCAACTAAGACTAGAAATAGATGACTCGGTCTTAGTTACCACGGCTTCGATGACTATCTTACAATAAATTGTTGAGAATGGAAACTTTCTTCCTGCCAAAGAATAACTAATTAAGACTCCAAATTGATGACTCAGCCGGTCTTTCTTCGGTTACATGGCTTCCAACTCCAGTGTCACATGCAACTAGCATATTAAAGACAAAAACATCATCATATTCTTCCTTGTGCACGTATGAGCAGCAAGTCGAACAATACTTACTTTTATGATGGAACATGGAGTGTTGAACAATATTTTGCCGTATTGTGGAGGCCTTTCTTAGTCACTAACTCCTCATCTTCTTTTTTGAGAAATAACTATCAGGCAGAGTAAGATGCATGGAGTTGTTCAATGTGATAGAGATCGAACACCCATTTATAATTGTTATGTTGTCAAGGAGGTGTACACAAAATAGCGATGCCTCCACTAGATTGAAGCATTGTATTATTATACTACTATGTACACAAATGTAGGATGTTTTGTAGTTTAAATTAAAATGCAAAAGAATTTTATATTGAGGGACATAGGGAATCGATTATACTACCTCCTCGCAGCAGATAATTTTTATATCCCGACAACACACATACAGGTCATAATTAAAAAGAACTTCTGCACGTCGGTGCAACTACCTTCACTATAGTCTAGGGGCAATCTTGGATTAAGAAAGGGAGGTCTGATATACTGTACCACTGGCAAAGGACACATTCTATTGTTGTTTCCCCCTCTATGTGCTGACATTTCATATCACACGTGAGAGGAGTTGTTGAAGTGTGTATGTGGATTTCCTAGCACTTTTCACGAGTTCAGACTGATGGGTGAACTGGTTAGTACATAAACTTGCAACCAAGAAGATCAACAGTAAACACAATAAATAATTGTGGCCTGCCACCACTTCCATTGCCCATGTCATAAATCCAAAGGAGCATAGATGTGAGGGGAAGTGTTGGAGTGTAATGTATGACCCTCTCCATCAGTTCGGACTTTTGGTCGTGTTGAATAGTGCATGAACGTTAACACATTCACATACGTGCACATCGGATGCAAGGAAGTGCATCATGGACAATAAAAAAGAGCATGTTGGAACACTTTTTCTTTTTGTGAAGACTTGCTACAAATGACATCAAGTCCAAATAAAAAATATCTAGTTGAACTTTTTGTGAACATATATCTAGTTGAACTTGATCGCAAACACCATGATACTTTTAAGGACTTGACCGTTGGGCACTACCAAAAGGCAGCTTGTATAGTTCGTTAGCACAAGATGATAATCAGCAAACCAGCAAACGACATTACAACCAGAAGCTAGCAAGCCAACCATGCATTAAAGAAGAGGCGAACGGGTATGCAAATTGATAATTTTCAACATATTATTAGAAATATTAGTTTCTATTAAATCTTACATATATAAGTTGGTTTGGTTCTGCAAAGAACAACGGAATTATCTATCTACCGGACATCAAAATTCCAGCTCGAGCTCTTACCCAAGTACCAATGCAACGCGCTCGCTCGCGCTAGCATGTACGCTTGTTATATTTCTGTGTGAAGGCTTGCAAGTAATGGCACCAAATGCTAGTAAAGAAAATATTTAGTCAAATTTCTCAACTAAGATTTCATAATGATGATGATTCACAGATCTTCCGTACTACAAAACTGTTAGATGGAAATATGCAGTAGCAAAACCTTTTGTTTTTGGCTCAACTAATATTATAACAACAGTGAAACATCAAGTTATGCAATTGACTGACTATCTACCTTAGCTCTTGCTTGAGTATATTTATACAAAATGATAATCATATAATGGAAATTTGGCAAGCTTCACCTATTTTAATGCAAAAACCCAACACGGTCCCGATTCGCCTAATAGGAGGCGACACGGGCGGCAACGAGAGCCAGTGGTTGTGACCCCCACCCCCCACCCCCTCACTTGCCACACGTGCTACTACTATCCATTTACCCCGCGCCACTACCAAGCTTATCCCTAGTAGTATGCTGTCACACTCGTCGGGTTGGCTGCGTTTATGTTAGACGATGACATGGATCATGTTCCTCTCAGTTGTGCTTTCTTATGTGTTGTACCGGGTTTGCTCGCCTTTCTAGCTTGAGCAGTGCTATATGCCTAAGTTAGACATGTCATTTTCCCTTGCCGGGGTTTTCACCCACTTTTACTCCAACAATGAGTGGAGAATTGTATGATTTTTAGCTCAGTCTATTGGTACGGGATAGATTGAACATGTTGACCCACGTAGCGGCCCCTGGGGTTTCAATTGTGCTGTGGCATCAAATATCATTGCACTGGCTCGACCAAGGCCAATAGGCGGTGCTTGCTTACGAAGCAGTGCCATAGAGTCGGAGTGGGAGTGCATCATGATCGAATTAATTGCTCCCATCCGTCAAGTCAGTTAAGCTATTTTATAAATTTCACATGCAATCAATTAGAGGCAGCTCTTGCAAGTCTAACGCAAGCGGAAGTTAGCGACTACATGATCGGGCCTATTTAAACCAATAATGAGGATGGGAGACTCGCTCCAAGGAAGCTCCCTCGATTTCGCTCTTCGTTGGCCCTTCGATCGAGCTGTTTTTGGTCAACTCTCTTTTTTGGCCATCCGATCGGTGCCTGGTCGCTGCCTCTTGTTTTCACCGCGTGGTTGTTTTTCTTACGTCCATGACTGGTGGGCTCGTGTGCCTGCGCTATGGGCTGGGTGATCTACCCCTCAAACTCAGTTGCACCGTTGGATTTTCACTTGCAGTTAAATCATTTTTCACCTCGTAGTCATTTTACTGCCCAGTGACAAGTGGGCTCGTCTCACGCTTGAAGTGGCTGGGTCAGCAGCGGGTCATTTTTGGCCGGGTGATACTTTCCTCGCACGCCCCGCATCGCGCGTCCCATGGCTTGCCTGGGGCTGGAGCGAGGAGCCCATTGGGCACGACCGCACCAACCCTAGCTCCCGATCAACAGCCACACACTCCTCCCTCCTCCCTCTCATAGCCGCCACACCCCATTCCTCAATAGACTGTCAAGTATGAACATGTTATACCTGGCTAAGAATAACTAATCAAGATTCCCAATAGATGACTCGGCCAGTCTTTGTTCAGTTACTAATTTCCAACTCCACGGTTAGATGGAACCTTAAGCTTATCCAAAGCAGAAGATAAAACACAATGTACATTATATTATTCCATACAGAAGTATGATGGAAGAGTTAAAAATACTATGTTGTATTACGAAGGGCTTAATAAGTCACTAACATTTCCTGATACTTTATACATTTTAGGAAATAAGCTATTAGTGAAAAATAACCACTTACAGGTAAAACAATTCAGCTAGCTATGTTGACAGCATTCCAGATTTCATCACGTCATTTAATATGTACTTGAGGCCAAGAAGTGTAGAGAAAAATCATGATGCTTAACCCGACCCCTAATAATGTTCTAGATTGTAATATTGTACCTAATCATCGAAATCCAGACCTTAATTGTTTTCTAGACTGCACATCTGGCCCTAAATAAATATTTAGATAGTATGTACGTAGCTTACACAAAGATAACACGCCACATATTTATAATATAGTCAAGCAGGTGTACAGGGACACATCGATGCGTCCACCAGACCAAACCTTTGTATTTCAGATTCTCACGACATACGTTCGAAGGATAATTTAGAAGATGTTGAGCACCTCACTACAACTGCCCCTTTGCAACTATCTGAAATACTAAATTGAGGTGCAATCTTACAGATTAATAAAAGAGGATGTTCATGTATGTGAATTTATATTTCTTTATATATATATTAATGAACTTGCTAGGACTGAGTAATTTGCACTAGGTCATTAACAAGGGGATTGTTTAGTAAACTTTCTACCTGGCTAACAATTACTAATTATGACTCCAAATAGATGACTCGGTGGGTCTTTCTTCAGTTCCAAATATGCCAACTCTCAAATAGATGATTACGTAGTCTAAGAAGTGCAGAGCAAAATTTGCATGCCTAACCCAGACCATCATAGTCTTCTAAACTACTATAATATTGGTCCTAATCAAACAATTTACATAGTACGTAGACTGTCCTAACTAACCACATCACACAGTTATATATATTCAAGTAGTGTACAAATAAATAGTGACGCGTTCACTAGATTCAACTTCTGTATTTTCTAGATTATACTATGTACTCGCAAACGACAATTTTCATATTGTTACAATAGCTGTTCATAGGATAGTTAGCAAGAACTTGTCCACCTCACTACATCTGCCACTTGACATCTGAAAGTTCTAGTGACCCTCACAACAACTGCCCTTTGCCATCTCGCATTATTAATTAAGGGGGCAATCATGGATTAAGAAAATGGGAGGTTTGCGTATGTGAATTGATATTTTTGTATATATGCCGACTTGCTAGGAATGACTAATTTGCAGTAGGTCCTAAACAAGGGAATTGTCTTGTAAACTTGGTAGGACATCCCATTGTATTAGTACAAAGAATAGCAAGCCTTAACTATAATCAATACTGATCTAGAGACTAGACTGTAGGGGGCAGGCCAAACATAAAAATTCAAAAATTGACAGCAGATGGTGATTAATTACCAAAACCAGCCCAACCATAAAACTAGAATCTACCAAACTCAGTACGCATTAGTGAATTATTAACCAGGGGGGGGGGGACTGGTTATGCAAGTTGATATTTTTCGTCGAAAATATTGTAAGAATGAATAGTTTATACTAAATACTAATTAAATAGTTTCTAGCTCGACGATATGAGTTTGAGTCTAGCAGATTAACTTCATCTAATTTGTGGTACATTTGTAGTAGGCTTACACAAATATAGGCTTAGTAAGGATTGTCATGTTGAAATGAAAACTTCACCTAATTTGTAGTACATTAGTAGTGATCTTATAGCCTTGTACCAATATTATTTTGATATTTTTATCTACAAATCTTCTAATATATATATATATATATATATATATATATATATATATATATATATATATATATATATATATATATACACATACAAAGCAGGGAAACCTACCGTTTTCTCCTAAAAAACTTAACAGTAGTGAAACTCGAAGTTACGTGTGTACACACACACACACTCAAGATTAATTTGCAACACGCAAATCTGGTAAGCTCCACCTAGAAAATCTAATGCAAGACAAAAAACGGGCCTGCGGCGACCATGGCCTGTTGTAGCGACCTTCCACCTCACCTGCCACTCTCCCTCGTTATTGCCGATGGTGGCCTCCTGGCAATGCATGACAGTGAAGTCACTACGGTTGTGGGATTTCTTCTCAATTCTCATGGTGTCGCACGAGATGTGGTGGGACGAACTTCGAAGACATGCTAAATGGTGGTGGATGGGCCTTTCAGTGATCATGGATGTTGCATTTCCATGTTGTGTGGTGTCAACATCAGGTCACAGTGATTCAATAAGCATGTCGTTGATGTCAGACTAGTGTGGTTATCGTCCTTCCTGCCTTGGAGTGGTCCTTAGGGGTTTGCCTTGCCCCTGAATCGTATTGAGTCACCTTTTGCCAACATGTCCTCGTTCGGTAGTGCTCTTGGCACACGTTAGATGTCTAATTTCGATCGCTTCATTTTTCTGCAGAATTTATTTATGGTTTTCCATCTCAGCTTTCCTGCTACGTGAGGGATTTATCATGTTGACCAACACATGAGGCACTTAGGAATTCCCCCTGCTCCGGCATGCAGTATAGTGCCATGGGCTCGATGGAGGCCGGTAGTTTCCTCCTGGTGGTGGAGTGTAGGGTTGGGAGCACCGTGGATGAGACAGCCGTGGAATATAATAAGGCTGGAGCTCGATTGCAAATTAATATCTTCAGCCTGCCAAATTAGTTGAGTCATTTGATCCACTTATGAATCAATTTTCTTCGGGACTTTTACATTTCAACCCTTAACTTGAACCCACTACTCAGATTTGCCCCTAATTTTAAAGTGTGCTCAAATTTGCTGCTCTGCCGTTATGTGGTATTACTGAAATACCCCTATACGATGTTTTTATCAGGTCTTCTCTACTTTATAAGCTTCGCAACGTCCCTCTATAGATGCTGGTGCTTTCCTTTCTTTTGTAGCATTCGCGAGCATCTCCATGGATGACAATTCCTGTGTTTGGGTGTTTATATTTTCAGGAAGCTACAAAAGTACGTAAAGCAATAACAACTACAGAGGATGTTGCGAAGCTTATAAAGTAGAGAATACCTGACAAAAGCATCGTTTAGGGGTATTTCTATAAGCACATAACAGAGGGGCACATTTGAGCACACTTTGAAATTAGGGGTAAATCTGAGTAGTGGGTTTGAGCTAAGGGCTGAAATGTAAAATTCCCATTTTCTTACCGGAGGTTCTCATAAGTTTGTATATGCAGGAGTTAGTTACCACACATTTGAGTCATGTCTTACAATGAAGTACAGATTAAATACTTTCTTCCTGGCTAAGATTAATTATGACTCAAATAGATGGCTCCATCAGTCTTAGTTACCACATGTTTCGAGGCCTATGCTACAATAAGTGGTCAAGTATAATAATCTGTCGAGTAGAAAAAGAAATCTTCATGTCTAGTAATAACTAACTAAGACTCCAGACAAACGATTCAGTCGGTCTTTCTTAGGTTACATGTAGCAATAGCAGATTAAAGACACAAACATGATGTACATTATATTCTTCCATATTGACGTATGCGTAGCAAGTTGAACAATACCTATTTTTATGATGGAAAATGGCTGAATTGAAGAATTTTTAGCCATTATAGCATATGGCTTTCTCAATCACCAACATCCCTCATCTTTTTTTGTTGTTGGGAAATAACTATCAGCCAGAGTAACGTCCATGGAGATGTTGAATTTGATTGGGATCGAATGCCCATTTACAATTATTATGTAGTCAAGGAGGTGTACACAAAATAGCAATGTTGCCACTAGATCGAACCAATGTATATTTGCAGGTTATCCTACGTACTACTTAAAAGATAACTGTCATGTCCTCACAACAGCCAGTCATGGCATAATTAGAAAGAACTTGTGCACCTCGGTGCAACTGCCCCTTGCTACCGGTTAGGGGCAATCTTTGATTCATAGAATGGGAGGTCTTCTATAACATACCACTGGAAAAGGACACATTAACCTACACGCAGACGCATGCAAGTGCATACATTATGGACAATTAAAAAAAGGATATTGGATAGTTTTTTTGTGTGTGAAGTCTTACTAAAAATGACATCAAGTACAAATAAAGAAATCTCCAGCAAAATTAGATTGCAAAGACCATAATACTTCTATAGACTTGACTGATGGGCACTAGGCAAAGAAAGCTTGTATAGTTTTTTTTGTAGTTGCCATCTTGTATAGTTTGTCGGCACATGATGATAATTAAGTAATTAACAAAACCAGAACAGAGAATTACGACCGGAAGCTACCAAGCCAGTCATTCATTAAATAAGAGGATATTTGATATGCAAATTGATATGTTTTCTTTAGCATATTACATAGGAATGATTAATTACTATTAAATCATACATAAGTAAGTTGGTTGTACCTGATGATCAGTTAACAGCACCTCTTATCGATGGAGAGGTCTCCGGTCATGTGCCTGCTTTCCTTCTGGCCGACTTTCCAGCATCTTCCACTTGGTGTTGGGGTCGAGCTCGTCGCCGTCGTCGGCACGGCCGGACCATGTAGGCGTGGAGTACTCGTAGCGGATGTGCGTGATACGGTGGAACTTCTGGATGTCGTTCCTGATACTTTATACTTTTTAGAAAATAAGCTATTAGTGAAAATAAACACTTACAGGTACAACAATTCAGCTAGCTATTGTTGACAGCATTCCAAATTTCATCACATCATTTAATATGCTGAACCCGGCCCTTAATAGTGTTCTAGATTGTACCTATCTATATCTATATCTATACCCCTACTAATAAAGCAAGGTGCGTTTCTCCAATTCTTTCATCCGTTCAACATTAAAAGATTTTTTTCCTATCCGAGGTGGTACTAAACTTTTTTCCTCGTCTGTTAGCAAATCAAAACGATTTCTACAGAATTACGTGCGTGGGCCGCGCGAGCTATGGCCCAGTAAAGTCAGCCCAGTTTTCCCTGCCCACACAGCAATAAAATATTCATATTTCCCGCACAGCGCGACAAATAGTTCAGTTACGCACAGGGCGCCCAAGACTCGGCGGCCCATTTCAGTTTGTGTTCTGTTCCAATTTTTCTTTTCTGTTTCTTTCTCCTTGTAGTTCCTGTTTCTTTTTCATTTTTCCCATTCTATGTCTACTTTTCACTTTTTTTCCGAAATTCAAAATTTTCAAAAAATGTTTGCAATTTCAATTTTTATTCAAAATTTCGTAAAATGTTATGAATTAAAAAAATGTTCCTATTCTAAAAATGTTTGGATTTCTTTTGTCATGCCAATAATTGTTCAAAATTTGAAAAATACTCCCACTCTTCTAAAAAAATGTTCTTATTTAAAAAATTATTTGACAAATGTTCCAAATTTGAAAAATATTTTGTTTTAGCGATATGTGCAAAAATTGAAAATAATGTTTGCATTAAAGAAACACATTTTTCAAAATTATTCCGAATTTTCAAAACATATTCCCATTTTCAAAAATTGTTCACCACTTAAAAATAATTGTATTTTTTTGTAAAGCTTCATGTTTTAAGAAACTTATGTGAATTTCCGGAAATGGTCCGTTCAAATTTTTGTTCTATCTTTGTCTTAAAATCTATAGAATTTTCAAAAAATTGTACGTAATTTGGGAGATTTTTCATGTTGCCAATTATATTAGGTAATTCATGTTATGAATTCCAAAATTGTGTTCATTATAAAAATGTTTACAATTTTAAATTTTTTGTCATTCAATTTTAAAAATTAATCCAATTAAAAATATTTGTGTTTTTACCGTATTTGTTGAAGATTTAAAAAATGTTACAAATTTGAAAAATATTCTTCTTTTAGTGATATGTTGAGAAGTTGAAAATGTTTTTTGCATTAAAAGACACATTTTCTAAATTTCTTCTATACGTTCAAAATATGTTCCCATTTTCCAAAATTGTAAAAAATTAAAAAATATCATACTTTATAAAATCTTCATGCTTTTAAGAAATGTTTGTGAATTTCAACAAATGTTCCGTTCAAAAATCTGTTCATGTTTTTTAAAATGTAAGGAATTTTCAAAAAAATGTTCGTAATTTGGAAAATTGTTCATGTTGCCAAGTATATTTGGCAGTTGAGAGTAATCAATGTATGAAAAGATTAAAAAATAAATAAATATGTTTTGAAGCGGACGTTGCATTATATTCTTTAATGTTCACGATGACCATTGGTTAGCAGGACGTGTTTGTTTGAGTGGCTAGCAACATGTGGTCGGGTCTTTAAGGTCATGAGTTCAATCACTCCCATCCTAGGCCTGCTCCGCATCTAGCACATCGAGCTAAGTTGGCTTGTTCATAATAAGGCGCCATAAATATTTAACGGTGATAGCTTCCATATGCCAATAATAAAAAGAATATGCAGGTTAATTGTAATTCAAATAAATTATGGGCACGTGCCAATACAACATAATCTACTGGTTTGGCTCTAATTAAAGGGTGCCATGATGAACTAGAGAATACGGTCATGTGGGGGTCTTGATCCATTTTTATATTGAGCTAGAGGCATGTAATTTTATTATCCCTAGGCAAAGAAAGCTTGTATAGTTTTTTTTTGTAGTTGTCAGCTTGTATAGTTTGTCGGCACATGATGATAATTAAGTAATTAACAAAACCAGAACAGAGAATTACGACCGGAAGCTACCAAGCCAGCCATTCATTAAATAAGAGGATATTTGATATGCAAATTGATATGTTTTCTTTAGCATATTATATAGGAATGATTAATTACTTTTCAATCATACATAAGTAAGTTGGTTGTACGTGATGATCAGTTAACAGCACCTCTTATCGATGGAGAGGTCTCCGGTCATGTGCCTGCTTTCATTCTGGCCAGCTTTCCAGCATCTTCCACTTGGTGTTGGGGTCGAGCTCGTCGCCGTCGTCGGCACGGCCGGATCATGTAGGCGTGGAGTACTCGTAGAGGATGTGCGTGACACGGTGGAACTTCTGGATGTCGTTCATGATACTTTATACTTTTTAGAAAATAAGCTATTAGTCAAAATAACCACTTACAGGTACAACAATTCAGCTAGCTATTGTTGACAGCATTCCAGATTTCATCACATCATTTAATATGCTGAACCCGGCCCTTAATAGTGTTCTAGATTGTACCTATTGTACCTAATCATAGAAACCCAGACCTTAGTAGTTTTCTAGACTGCACATCTGGCCCTAATCAAACAATTAGATAGTACGTATGTAGATTACACTAAGATAACACACCACATATTTATAATATAGTGAAGCAGGTGTACAAGGACACATCGATGCGTCCACCATACCGAACCTTTGTATTTCATATTCTCATTCAAAGGATAATTAAGAAGATGTTGAGAACCTCACTACAACTGCCCCTTTGCTACAATAACATTCTAAATTGAGGTGCAATCTTATGAATTAATAACAGAGAGGTTCATGTATGCGAATTTATATTTCTTTATATGTATTAAGTTTCTAGGACTGAGTAATTTGCACTAGGTCCTTAACAAGGGAATTGTTCAGTAAACTTTCTACATGGCAAACAATTACTAATTATGACTCCAAACAGATGACTCGGTGGGTCTTTCTTCAGTTCCAAAATGCCAACTCAGTGGTCATATGCATGTAGTCAAAGAAGTTAAGAGAAAAATTTGCATGCCTAACCCAGACCATTGTAGTCTTCTAAACTACTACAATATTGGTCCTAATCAAACAATTTAGATAGTACGTAGACTATACTAACTAAGCACATCACACAGTTATATATATTCAAGTACTGTACAAATAAATAGTGACGCGTTCACTAGATTGAACATGTGTACTTTCTAGATTATACTATGTACTCGCAGGCGACAATTTTCATATTGTCACAACAGTCGTTCATACGATAGTTAGCAAGAACTTGTCCACCTCACTATATCGGCCCCTTGACATATGAAAGTTCTTGTGACCCTGCAACAACTACCCTTTGCCATCTCGCATTATTAATTAAAGGCGGCAATCATGGATTAATAAAAGGGGAGGTTTATGATGTGAATTGATATTTCTGTGTATATGTTGACTTGCTAGGAATGAGTAATTTGCACTAGGTCCTAAAACAATGGAATTTTCTTGTAAACTTGGCAGCACATCCCATTGTATTAGTATACAGAATAGCAAGCCTTAACTAGAATCAATACTTCTAGAGACTAGACTGTAGGGGGCAGGCCAGACATAAAATTTCAAAAATTGAGAGCACATGGTGATTAATGAGCAAAACCAGTGCAACCATAAAACTAGAATCTACCAAACTCACTACACATTAATGAATTATTAACGCACTGGGGGGACTGGTTATGCAAGTTGATATTTTAAATCGAACATATTGTAAGAATGACTAATTTATACTAAATACTAAATGAGCAATTTAGGTTCGTTTGAGAAAAGAATAGGTAGGCAATAGTCAAAAAATTTCTAGCTCGACGATGTGAGTTCAAGTCTACCAGATAAACTTCATCTAATTTTTTGATACATTTGTAGTGGGCTTACACAAATACAGGGTTAGTCAGGATTGTCATATTGAACTGAAAACTTCAACTAATTTGTAGTACATTAGTACTAATCTATAGATCTTTTAAAATATATATACACATACAAAGCAGAGAAACCTACAGTTTTCTCCTAAAAAACCTAAGACTAGTGAAAGTCGAAGTCACACACACACACACACACAGACTGAAGATTAATTTGCAACATGCAAATTTGGTAAGGTCCACCTAGACAAATTAATGCAAGACAAAAGACGGGCCTGCGGCGACCATAGCCTGCTGTAGCGACCTTCCCCCTCACCTGCCACTCTCCCTTGTTATTGCCGATGGTGGCCTCCTGGCAATGCATGACAGTGAAGTCACTACGGTTGTGGGATTTCTTCTCAATTCTCATGGTGTCGCATACGAGATGTGGTGGGACGAACTTCGAAGACATGCTAAATGGTGGTGGATGGGCCTTTCAGTGATCATGAATGTTGCATTTCCATGTTGTGTGGTGTCAACATCAGGTCACAGTGATTCAATAAGCATGTCGTTGATGTCAGACTAGTGTGGTTATCGTCCTTCCTGCCTTGGAGTGGTCCTTAGGGGTTTGCCTTGCCCCTGAATCGTATTGAGTCACCTTTTGCCAACATGTCCTTGTTCGGTAGTGCTCTTGGCACACGTTAGATGTCTAATTTCGATCGCTTCATTTTTCTGCAGAATTTAACAAAGGATTTATGGTTTTCCATCTCAGCTTTCCTGCTACGTGAGGGATTTATCATGTTGACCAACACATGAGGCACTTAGGAATTCCCTGCTCCGGCATGCAGATAGTGCCATGGGCTCGATGGAGGCCGGTAGTTTCCTCCTGGTGGTGGAGTGTAGGGTTGGGAGCACCGTGGATGAGACAGCCGTGGAATATAATAAGGCTGGAGCTCGATTGCAAATTAATATCTTCAGCCTGCCAAATTAGTTGAGTCATTTGATCCACTTATGAATCAATTTTCTTCGGGACTTTTACATTTCAACCCTTAACTTGAACCCACTACTCAGATTTGCCCCTAATTTTAAAGTGTGCTCAAATTTGCTGCTTTCTGCCGTTATGTGGTATTATTGAAATACCCCTATACAATGTTTTTATCAGGTCTTCTCTACTTTATAAGCCGCATAGCGTCCCTCTATAGATGCCGGTGCTTTCCTTTCTTTTGTAGCATTTGCGAGCATCTCCATGGATGACAATTCCTGTGTTTGGGTGTTTATATTTTCAGGAAGCTACAAAAGTGAGAAAGCAATAACAACTACAGAGGATGTTGCGAAGCTTATAAAGTAGAGAATACCTGACAAAAGCATCGTTTAGGGGTATTTCTATAAACGCACATAACAACAGAGGGGCAAATTTGAGCACACTTTGAAATTAAGGGTAAATCTGAGTAGTGGGTTTGAGCTAAGGGCTGAAATGTAAAATTCCCATTTTCTTATCGGAGGTTCTCATAAGTTTGTATATGCAGGAGTTAGTTACCACACATTTGAGTCATGTCTTACAATGAAGTACAGATTAAATACTTTCTTCCTGGCTAAGATTAATTATGACTCAAATAGATGGCTCCATCGGTCTTAGTTACCACATGTTTGAGGCCTATGCTACAATAAGTGGTCAAGTATAATAAACTGTCGAGTAGAAAAGAAATCTTCCTGTCTAGTAATAACTAACTAAGACTCGGACAAAGCGATTCAGTCGGTCTTTCTTAGGTTACATGTAGCAATAGCAGATTAAAGACACAAACATGATGTACATTATATTCTTCCATATTGACGTATGCGTAGCAAGTTGAACAATACCTATTTTTATGATGGAAAATGGCTGAATTGAAGAATTTTTCGCCGTATATCATATGGCTTTCTCAATCACCAACATCCCTCATCTTTTTTTGTTGGGAAATAACTATCAGCCAGAGTAACGCCCATGGAGATGTTGAATTTGATTGGGATCGAATGCCCATTTACAATTATTATGTAGTCAAGGAGGTGTACACAAAATAGCAATGTCGCCACTAGATCGAACCAATGTATATTTGCAGGTTATCCTACGTACTCGCAAAAGATAACTGTCATATCCTCACAACAGCCAGTCATGGCATAATTAGAAAGAACTTGTGCACCTCGGTGCAACTGCCCCTTGCTACCGGTTAGGGGCAATCTTTGATTCATAGAATGGGAGGTCTTCTATAACATACCACTGGAAAAGGACACATTAACCTACACGCACACGCATGCAAGTGCATACATCATGGACAATTAAAAAAAGGATATTGGATAGTTTTTTGCGTGTTAAGTCTTACTACAAAGGACATAAAGTACAAATAAAGAAATCTCCAGCAAAATTGGATTGCAAAGACCATAATACTTCTATAGACTTGACTGATGGGCACTAGGCAAAGAAAGCTTGTATAGTTTTTTTTGTAGTTGTCAGTTTGTATAGTTTGTCGGCACATGATGATAATTAAGTAATTAACAAAACCAGAACAGAGAATTACGACTGGAAGCTACCAAGCCAGTCATTCATTAAATAAGAGGATATTTGACATGCAAATTGATATGTTTTCTTTAGCATATTACATAGGAATGATTAATTACTATTAAATCATACATAAGTAAGTTGGTTGTACGTGATGATCAGTTAACAGCACCTCTTATCGATGGAGAGGTCTCCGGTCATGTGCCTGCTTTCCTTCTGGCCAGCTTTCCAGCATCTTCCACTTGGTGTTGGGGTCGAGCTCGTCGCCGCTGCCGGCACGGCCGGACCATGTAGGCGTGAGTACTCGTAAGCGGATGTGCGTGACACGGTGGAACTTCTGGATGTCGTTCCTGATACTTTATACTTTTTAGAAAATAAGCTATTAGTGAAAATAACCACTTACAGGTACAACAATTCAGCTAGCTATTGTTGACAGCATTCCAAATTTCATCACATCATTTAATATGCTAAACCCGGCCCTTAATAGTGTTCTAGATTGTACCTATCTATATCTATATCTATACCCCTACTAATAAAGCAAGGTGCGTTTCTTCAATTCTTTCACCCGTTCAACATTAAAAGATTTTTTTTCCTATCCGAGGTGGTACTAAACTTTTTTCGTCGTCTGTTAGCAAATCAAAACGATTTCTACAGAATTACGTGCGTGGGCCGCGCGAGCTATGGCCCAGTAAAGTCAGCCTAGATTTCCCTGCCCACACAGCAATAAAATATTCATATTTCCCGCACAGCGCGACAAATAGTTCAGTTACGCACAGGGCGCCCAAGACTCGGCGGCCCATTTCAGTTTGTGTTCTGTTCCAAGTTTTCTTTTTCTATTTCTTTCTCCTTGTAGTTCCTGTTTCTTTTTCATTTTCCCATTCTATGTCTACTTTTCAATTTTTTTTACCGAAATTCGAAATTTTCAAAAAATGTTTGCAATTTCAATTTTTATTCAAAATTTCGTAAAATGTTATGAATTAAAAAAATGTTCCTATTCTAAAAAATGTTTGGATTTCTTTTGTCATGCCAATAATTGTTCAAAATTTGAAAAATACTCCCACTCTTCTAAAAAAATGTTCTTATTTAAAAAACAAGATTTAAAAAAATTATTTGACAAATGTTCCAAATTTGAAAAATATTTTGTTTTAGCGATATGTGCAAAAATTGAAAATAATGTTTGCATTAAAGAAACACATTTTTCAAAATTATTCCGAATTTTCAAAACATATTCCCATTTTCAAAAATTGTTCACCACTTAAAAATAATTGTATTTTTTTGTAAAGCTTCATGTTTTAAGAAACTTATGTGAATTTCCGGAAATGTTCCGTTCAAATTTTTTGTTCTATCTTTGTCTTAAAATCTATGGAATTTTCAAAAAAAATTGTACGTAATTTGGGAGATTTTTCACGTTGCCAATTATATTAGGTAATTCATGTTATGAATTCCAAAATTGTGTTCATTATAAAAAATGTTTACAATTTTAAATTTTTTGTCATTCCGAATTTTAAAAATTAATCCAATTAAAAATATTTGTGTTTTTACCGTATTTGTTGAAGATTTAAAAAATGTTACAAATTTGAAAAATATTCTTCTTTTAGTGATATGTTGAGAAGTTGAAAATGTCTTTTGCATTAAAAGACACATTTTCTAAATTTCTTCTATATGTTCAAAATATGTTCCCATTTTCCAAAATTGTAAACAAATTAAAAAAATATCGTACTTTATAAAATCTTCATGCTTTTAAGAAATGTTTGTGAATTTCAGCAAATGTTCCGTTCAAAAATCTGTTCATGTTTTTTAAAATGTAAGGAATTTTCAAAAAATGTTCGTAATTTGGAAAATTGTTCATGTTGCCAAGTATATTTGGCAGTTGAGAGTAATCAATGTATGAAAAGATTAAAAATAAATAAATATGTTTTGAAGCGGACGTTGCATTATATTCTTTAATGTTCACGATGACCATTGGTTAGCAGGACGTGTTTGTTTGAGTGGCTAGCAACATGTGGTCGGGTCTTTAAGGTCATGAGTTCGATCACTCCCATCCTAGGCCTGCTCCGCATCCGCACATCGGGCTAAGTTGGCTTGTTCATAATAAGGGGCGCCATAAATTATTAACGGTGATAGCTTCCATATGCCAATAAAAAAAAGAATATGCAGGTTAATTGTAATTCAAATAAATTATGGGCACGTGCCAATACAACAGAATCTACTGGTTTGGCTCTAATTAAAGGGTGCCATGATGAACTAGAGAATACGGTCATGTGGGGTCTTGATCCATTTTTATATTGAGCTAGAGGCATGTAATTTTATTATCCCTAGGCAAAGAAAGCTTGTATAGTTTTTTTTGTAATTGTCAGCTTGTATAGTTTGTCGGCACATGATGATAATTAAGTAATTAACAAAACCAGAACAGAGAATTACGACGGAGGCTACCAAGCCAGCCATTCATTAAATAAGAGGATATTTGATATGCAAATTGATATGTTTCTTTAGCATATTACATAGGAATGATTAATTACTATTAAATCATACATAAGTAAGTTGGTTGTACCTGATGATCAGTTAACAGCACCTCTTATCGATGGAGAGGTCTCCGGTCATGTGCCTGCTTTCCTTCTGGCCGACTTTCCAGCATCTTCCACTTGGTGTTGGGGTCGAGCTCTGCCGTCGTCGGCACGCGGCGGACCTTGTATGAGTGGAGTACTAGTAGCGGATGTGCGTGATACGGTGGAACTTCTGGATGTCGTTCCTGATACTTTATACTTTTTAGAAAATAAGCTATTAGTGAAAATAAACACTTACAGGTACAACAATTCAGCTAGCTATTGTTGACAGCATTCCAAATTTCATCACATCATTTAATATGCTGAACCCGGCCCTTAATAGTGTTCTAGATTGTACCTATCTATATCTATATCTATACCCCTACTAATAAAGCAAGGTGCGTTTCTCCAATTCTTTCATCCGTTCAACATTAAAAGATTTTTTTCCTATCCGAGGTGGTACTAAACTTTTTCCTCGTCTGTTAGCAAATCAAAACGATTTCTACAGAATTACGTGCGTGGGCCGCGCGAGCTATGGCCCAGTAAAGTCAGCCCAGTTTTCCCTGCCCACACAGCAATAAAATATTCATATTTCCCGCACAGCGCGACAAATAGTTCAGTTACGCACAGGGCGCCCAAGACTCGGCGGCCCATTTCAGTTTGTGTTCTGTTCCAATTTTTCTTTTTCTATTTCTTTCTCCTTGTAGTTCCTGTTTCTTTTTCATTTTTCCCATTCTATGTCTACTTTTCACTTTTTTTCCGAAATTCAAAATTTTCAAAAAATGTTTGCAATTTCAATTTTTATTCAAAATTTCGTAAAATGTTATGAATTAAAAAAATGTTCCTATTCTAAAAAATGTTTGGATTTCTTTTGTCATGCCAATAATTGTTCAAAATTTGAAAAATACTCCCACTCTTCTAAAAAAATGTTCTTATTTAAAAAAATTATTTGACAAATGTTCCAAATTTGAAAAATATTTTGTTTTAGCGATATGTGCAAAAATTGAAAATAATGTTTGCATTAAAGAAACACATTTTTCAAAATTATTCCGAATTTTCAAAACATATTCCCATTTTCAAAAATTGTTCACCACTTAAAAATAATTGTATTTTTTTGTAAAGCTTCATGTTTTAAGAAACTTATGTGAATTTCCGGAAATGGTCCGTTCAAATTTTTTGTTCTATCTTTGTCTTAAAATCTATAGAATTTTCAAAAAAATTGTACGTAATTTGGGAGATTTTTCATGTTGCCAATTATATTAGGTAATTCATGTTATGAATTCCAAAATTGTGTTCATTATAAAAAATGTTTACAATTTTAAATTTTTTGTCATTCCGAATTTTAAAAATTAATCCAATTAAAAATATTTGTGTTTTTACCGTATTTGTTGAAGATTTAAAAAATGTTACAAATTTGAAAAATATTCTTCTTTTAGTGATATGTTGAGAAGTTGAAAATGTTTTTTGCATTAAAAGACACATTTTCTAAATTTCTTCTATATGTTCAAAATATGTTCCCATTTTCCAAAATTGTAAAAAAATTAAAAAAATATCATACTTTATAAAATCTTCATGCTTTTAAGAAATGTTTGTGAATTTCAACAAATGTTCCGTTCAAAAATCTGTTCATGTTTTTTAAAATGTAAGGAATTTTCAAAAAAATGTTCGTAATTTGGAAAATTGTTCATGTTGCCAAGTATATTTGGCAGTTGAGAGTAATCAATGTATGAAAAGATTAATAAATAAATAAATATGTTTTGAAGCGGACGTTGCATTATATTCTTTAATGTTCACGATGACCATTGGTTAGCAGGACGTGTTTGTTTGAGTGGCTAGCAACATGTGGTCGGGTCTTTAAGGTCATGAGTTCAATCACTCCCATCCTAGGCCTGCTCCGCATCTAGCACATCGAGCTAAGTTGGCTTGTTCATAATAAGGGGCGCCATAAATATTTAACGGTGATAGCTTCCATATGCCAATAATAAAAAGAATATGCAGGTTAATTGTAATTCAAATAAATTATGGGCACGTGCCAATACAACATAATCTACTGGTTTGGCTCTAATTAAAGGGTGCCATGATGAACTAGAGAATACGGTCATGTGGGGGTCTTGATCCATTTTTATATTGAGCTAGAGGCATGTAATTTTATTATCCCTAGGCAAAGAAAGCTTGTATAGTTTTTTTTTGTAGTTGTCAGCTTGTATAGTTTGTCGGCACATGATGATAATTAAGTAATTAACAAAACAGAACAGAGAATTACGACCGGAAGCTACCAAGCCAGCCATTCATTAAATAAGAGGATATTTGATATGCAAATTGATATGTTTTCTTTAGCATATTATATAGGAATGATTAATTACTTTTCAATCATACATAAGTAAGTTGGTTGTACGTGATGATCAGTTAACAGCACCTCTTATCGATGGAGAGGTCTCCGGTCATGTGCCTGCTTTCATTCTGGCCAGCTTTCCAGCATCTTCCACTTGGTGTTGGGGTCGAGCCTGTCGCCGTTGCCGGCACGGCCGGATCATGTAGGCGTGGAGTACTCGTAGAGAGGATGTGCGTGACACGGTGGAACTTCTGGATGTCGTTCATGATACTTTATACTTTTTAGAAAATAAGCTATTAGTCAAAATAACCACTTACAGGTACAACAATTCAGCTAGCTATTGTTGACAGCATTCCAGATTTCATCACATCATTTAATATGCTGAACCCGGCCCTTAATAGTGTTCTAGATTGTACCTATTGTACCTAATCATAGAAACCCAGACCTTAGTAGTTTTCTAGACTGCACATCTGGCCCTAATCAAACAATTAGATAGTACGTATGTAGATTACACTAAGATAACACACCACATATTTATAATATAGTGAAGCAGGTGTACAAGGACACATCGATGCGTCCACCATACCGAACCTTTGTATTTCATATTCTCATTCAAAGGATAATTAAGAAGATGTTGAGAACCTCACTACAACTGCCCTTTGCTACAATAACATTCTAAATTGAGGTGCAATCTTATGAATTAATAACAGAGAGGTTCATGTATGCGAATTTATATTTCTTTATATGTATTAAGTTTCTAGGACTGAGTAATTTGCACTAGGTCCTTAACAAGGGAATTGTTCAGTAAACTTTCTACATGGCAAACAATTACTAATTATGACTCCAAACAGATGACTCGGTGGGTCTTTCTTCAGTTCCAAAAATGCCAACTCAGTGGTCATATGCATGTAGTCAAAGAAGTTAAGAGAAAAATTTGCATGCCTAACCCAGACCATTGTAGTCTTCTAAACTACTACAATATTGGTCCTAATCAAACAATTTAGATAGTACGTAGACTATACTAACTAAGCACATCACACAGTTATATATATTCAAGTACTGTACAAATAAATAGTGACGCTGCGTTCACTAGATTGAACATGTGTACTTTCTAGATTATACTATGTACTCAAGAGGCGACAATTTTCATATTGTCACAACAGTCGTTCATACGATAGTTAGCAAGAACTTGTCCACCTCACTATATCGGCCCCTTGACATATGAAAGTTCTTGTGACCCTCGCAACAACTACCCTTTGCCATCTCGCATTATTAATTAAGGCGGCAATCATGGATTAATAAAAGGGGAGGTTTATGTATGTGAATTGATATTTCTGTGTATATGTTGACTTGCTAGGAATGAGTAATTTGCACTAGGTCCTAAAACAATGGAATTTTCTTGTAAACTTGGCAGCACATCCCATTGTATTAGTATACAGAATAGCAAGCCTTAACTAGAATCAATACTTCTAGAGACTAGACTGTAGGGGGCAGGCCAGACATAAAATTTCAAAAATTGAGAGCACATGGTGATTAATGAGCAAAACCAGTGCAACCATAAAACTAGAATCTACCAAACTCACTACACATTAATGAATTATTAACGCACGCGCGGGGGGTGGGGGGGGGGGACTGGTTATGCAAGTTGATATTTTTCGTCGAACATATTGTAAGAATGACTAATTTATACTAAATACTAAATGAGCAATTTAGGTTCGTTTGAGAAAAGAATAGGTAGGCAATAGTCAAAAAATTTCTAGCTCGACGATGTGAGTTCAAGTCTACCAGATAAACTTCATCTAATTTTTTGATACATTTGTAGTGGGCTTACACAAATACAGGGTTAGTCAGGATTGTCATATTGAACTGAAAACTTCAACTAATTTGTAGTACATTAGTACTAATCTATAGATCTTTTAAAATATATATACACATACAAAGCAGAGAAACCTACAGTTTTCTCCTAAAAAACCTAAGACTAGTGAAAGTCGAAGTCACACACACACACACACAGACTGAAGATTAATTTGCAACATGCAAATTTGGTAAGGTCCACCTAGACAAATTAATGCAAGACAAAAGACGGGCCTGCGGCGACCATAGCCTGCTGTAGCGACCTTCCCCCTCACCTGCCACTCTCCCTTGTTATTGCCGATGGTGGCCTCCTGGCAATGCATGACAGTGAAGTCACTACGGTTGTGGGATTTCTTCTCAATTCTCATGGTGTCGCACGAGATGTGGTGGGACGAACTTCGAAGACATGCTAAATGGTGGTGGATGGGCCTTTCAGTGATCATGAATGTTGCATTTCCATGTTGTGTGGTGTCAACATCAGGTCACAGTGATTCAATAAGCAAGTCGTTGATGTCGACTAGTGTGGTTATCGTCCTTCCTGCCTTGGAGTGGTCCTTAGGGGTTTGCCTTGCCCCTGAATCGTATTGAGTCACCTTTTGCCAACATGTCCTTGTTCGGTAGTGCTCTTGGCACACGTTAGATGTCTAATTTCGATCGCTTCATTTTTCTGCAGAATTTAACAAAGGATTTATGGTTTTCCATCTCAGCTTTCCTGCTACGTGAGGGATTTATCATGTTGACCAACACATGAGGCACTTAGGAATTCCCCCTGCTCCGGCATGCAGTATAGTGCCATGGGCTCGATGGAGGCCGGTAGTTTCCTCCTGGTGGTGGAGTGTAGGGTTGGGAGCACCGTGGATGAGACAGCCGTGGAATATAATAAGGCTGGAGCTCGATTGCAAATTAATATCTTCAGCCTGCCAAATTAGTTGAGTCATTTGATCCACTTATGAATCAATTTTCTTCGGGACTTTTACATTTCAACCCTTAACTTGAACCCACTACTCAGATTTGCCCCTAATTTTAAAGTGTGCTCAAATTTGCTGCTCTGCCGTTATGTGGTATTACTGAAATACCCCTATACAATGTTTTTATCAGGTCTTCTCTACTTTATAAGCTTCGCAACGTCCCTCTATAGATGCTGGTGCTTTCCTTTCTTTTGTAGCATTTGCGAGCATCTCCATGGATGACAATTCCTGTGTTTGGGTGTTTATATTTTCAGGGAAGCTACAAAAGTACAGAAAGCAATAACAACTACAGAGGATGTTGCGAAGCTTATAAAGTAGAGAATACCTGACAAAAGCATCGTTTAGGGGTATTTCTATAAACGCACATAACAACAGAGGGGCAAATTTGAGCACACTTTGAAATTAAGGGTAAATCTGAGTAGTGGGTTTGAGCTAAGGGCTGAAATGTAAAATTCCCATTTTCTTATCGGAGGTTCTCATAAGTTTGTATATGCAGGAGTTAGTTACCACATTTGAGTCATGTCTTACAATGAAGTACAGATTAAATACTTTCTTCCTGGCTAAGATTAATTATGACTCAAATAGATGGCTCCATCGGTCTTAGTTACCACATGTTTCGAGGCCTATGCTACAATAAGTGGTCAAGTATAATAAACTGTCGAGTAGAAAAAGAAATCTTCCTGTCTAGTAATAACTAACTAAGACTCCAGACAAACGATTCAGTCGGTCTTTCTTAGGTTACATGTAGCAATAGCAGATTAAAGACACAAACATGATGTACATTATATTCTTCCATATTGACGTATGCGTAGCAAGTTGAACAATACCTATTTTTATGATGGAAAATGGCTGAATTGAAGAATTTTTCGCCGTATATCATATGGCTTTCTCAATCACCAACATCCCTCATCTTTTTTTGTTGTTGGGAAATAACTATCAGCCAGAGTAACGCCCATGGAGATGTTGAATTTGATTGGGATCGAATGCCCATTTACAATTATTATGTAGTCAAGGAGGTGTACACAAAATAGCAATGTCGCCACTAGATCGAACCAATGTATATTTGCAGGTTATCCTACGCATCAAGAAAAAGATAACTGTCATATCCTCACAACAGCCAGTCATGGCATAATTAGAAAGAACTTGTGCACCTCGGTGCAACTGCCCCTTGCTACCGGTTAGGGCAATCTTTGATTCATAGAATGGGAGGTCTTCTATAACATACCACTGGAAAAGGACACATTAACCTACACGCACACGCATGCAAGTGCATACATCATGGACAATTAAAAAAAGGATATTGGATAGTTTTTTTGCGTGTGAAGTCTTACTACAAAGGACATCAAGTACAAATAAAGAAATCTCCAGCAAAATTGGATTGCAAAGACCATAATACTTCTATAGACTTGACTGATGGGCACTAGGCAAAGAAAGCTTGTATAGTTTTTTTTGTAGTTGTCAGTTTGTATAGTTTGTCGGCACATGATGATAATTAAGTAATTAACAAAACCAGAACAGAGAATTACGACTGGAAGCTACCAAGCCAGTCATTCATTAAATAAGAGGATATTTGACATGCAAATTGATATGTTTTCTTTAGCATATTACATAGGAATGATTAATTACTATTAAATCATACATAAGTAAGTTGGTTGTACGTGATGATCAGTTAACAGCACCTCTTATCGATGGAGAGGTCTCCGGTCATGTGCCTGCTTTCCTTCTGGCCAGCTTTCCAGCATCTTCCACTTGGTGTTGGGGTCGAGCTCGTCGCCGTCGTCGGCACGGCCGGACCATGTAGGCGTGGAGTACTCGTAGCGGATGTGCGTGACACGGTGGAACTTCTGGATGTCGTTCCTGATACTTTATACTTTTTAGAAAATAAGCTATTAGTGAAAATAACCACTTACAGGTACAACAATTCAGCTAGCTATTGTTGACAGCATTCCAGATTTCATCACATCATTTAATATGCTAAACCCGCCCTTAAAAGTGATCTAGATTGTACCTATAAATCTCAATATCTATACCCCTACTAATAAAGCAAGGTGCGTTTCTTCAATTCTTTCACCCGTTCAACATTAAAAGATTTTTTTTCCTATCCGAGGTGGTACTAAACTTTTTTCGTCGTCTGTTAGCAAATCAAAACGATTTCTACAGAATTACGTGCGTGGGCCGCGCGAGCTATGGCCCAGTAAAGTCAGCCTAGATTTCCTGCCCACACAGCAATAAAATATTCATATTTCCCGCACAGCGCGACAAATAGTTCAGTTACGCACAGGGCGCCCAAGACTCGGCGGCCCATTTCAGTTTGTGTTCTGTTCCAAGTTTTCTTTTTCTATTTCTTTCTCCTTGTAGTTCCTGTTTCTTTTTCATTTTTCCCATTCTATGTCTACTTTTCAATTTTTTTTACCGAAATTCGAAATTTTCAAAAAATGTTTGCAATTTCAATTTTTATTCAAAATTTCGTAAAATGTTATGAATTAAAAAAATGTTCCTATTCTAAAAAATGTTTGGATTTCTTTTGTCATGCCAATAATTGTTCAAAATTTGAAAAATACTCCCACTCTTCTAAAAAATGTTCTTATTTAAAAACAAGATTTAAAAAATTATTTGACAAATGTTCCAAATTTGAAAAATATTTTGTTTTAGCGATATGTGCAAAAATTGAAAATAATGTTTGCATTAAAGAAACACATTTTTCAAAATTATTCCGAATTTTCAAAACATATTCCCATTTTCAAAAATTGTTCACCACTTAAAAATAATTGTATTTTTTTGTAAAGCTTCATGTTTTAAGAAACTTATGTGAATTTCCGGAAATGTTCCGTTCAAATTTTTTGTTCTATCTTTGTCTTAAAATCTATGGAATTTTCAAAAAAAATTGTACGTAATTTGGGAGATTTTTCACGTTGCCAATTATATTAGGTAATTCATGTTATGAATTCCAAAATTGTGTTCATTATAAAAAATGTTTACAATTTTAAATTTTTTGTCATTCCGAATTTTAAAAATTAATCCAATTAAAAATATTTGTGTTTTTACCGTATTTGTTGAAGATTTAAAAAATGTTACAAATTTGAAAAATATTCTTCTTTTAGTGATATGTTGAGAAGTTGAAAATGTCTTTTGCATTAAAAGACACATTTTCTAAATTTCTTCTATATGTTCAAAATATGTTCCCATTTTCCAAAATTGTAAACAAATTAAAAAAATATCGTACTTTATAAAATCTTCATGCTTTTAAGAAATGTTTGTGAATTTCAGCAAATGTTCCGTTCAAAAATCTGTTCATGTTTTTTAAAATGTAAGGAATTTTCAAAAAAATGTTCGTAATTTGGAAAATTGTTCATGTTGCCAAGTATATTTGGCAGTTGAGAGTAATCAATGTATGAAAAGATTAAAAAATAAATAAATATGTTTTGAAGCGGACGTTGCATTATATTCTTTAATGTTCACGATGACCATTGGTTAGCAGGACGTGTTTGTTTGAGTGGCTAGCAACATGTGGTCGGGTCTTTAAGGTCATGAGTTCGATCACTCCCATCCTAGGCCTGCTCCGCATCTGGCACATCGGGCTAAGTTGGCTTGTTCATAATAAGGGGCGCCATAAATTATTAACGGTGATAGCTTCCATATGCCAATAAAAAAAAGAATATGCAGGTTAATTGTAATTCAAATAAATTATGGGCACGTGCCAATACAACAGAATCTACTGGTTTGGCTCTAATTAAAGGGTGCCATGATGAACTAGAGAATACGGTCATGTGGGGGTCTTGATCCATTTTTATATTGAGCTAGAGGCATGTAATTTTATTATCCCTAGGCAAAGAAAGCTTGTATAGTTTTTTTTGTAATTGTCAGCTTGTATAGTTTGTCGGCACATGATGATAATTAAGTAATTAACAAAACCAGAACAGAGAATTACGACCGGAGGCTACCAAGCCAGCCATTCATTAAATAAGAGGATATTTGATATGCAAATTGATATGTTTCTTTAGCATATTACATAGGAATGATTAATTACTATTAAATCATACATAAGTAAGTTGGTTGTACGTGATGATCAGTTAACAGCACCTCTTATCGATGGAGAGGTCTCCGGTCATGTGCCTTCTTTCCTTCTGGCCAGCTTTCCAGCATCTTCCACTTGGTGTTGGGGTCGAGCTCGTCGCCGTCGTCGGCACGGCCGGATCATGTAGGCGTGGAGTACTCGTAGAGGATGTGCGTGACACGGTGGAACTTCTGGATGTCGTTCATGATACTTTATACTTTTTAGAAAATAAGCTATTAGTCAAAATAACCACTTACAGGTACAACAATTCAGCTAGCTATTGTTGACAGCATTCCAGATTTCATCACATCATTTAATATGCTGAAACCGGCCCTTAATAGTGTTCTAGATTGTACCTATTGTACCTAATCATAGAAACCCAGACCTTAGTAGTTTTCTAGACTGCACATCTGGCCCTAATCAAACAATTAGATAGTACGTATGTAGATTACACTAAGATAACACACCACATATTTATAATATAGTGAAGCAGGTGTACAAGGACACATCGATGCGTCCACCATACCGAACCTTTGTATTTCATATTCTCATTCAAAGGATAATTAAGAAGATGTTGAGAACCTCACTACAACTGCCCTTTGCTACAATAACATTCTAAATTGAGGTGCAATCTTATGAATTAATAACAGAGAGGTTCATGTATTGAATTTATATTTGTTTATATGTATTAAGTTTCTAGGACTGAGTAATTTGCACTAGGTCCTTAACAAGGAATTGTTCAGTAAACTTTCTACATGGCAAACAATTACTAATTATGACTCCAAACAGATGACTCGGTGGGTCTTTCTTCAGTTCCAAAAATGCCAACTCAGTGGTCATATGCATGTAGTCAAAGAAGTTAAGAGAAAAATTTGCATGCCTAACCCAGACCATTGTAGTCTTCTAAACTACTACAATATTGGTCCTAATCAAACAATTTAGATAGTACGTAGACTATACTAACTAAGCACATCACACTGTTATATATATTCAAGTATTGTACAAATAAATAGTGACGCGTTCACTAGATTGAACCTGTGTACTTTCTAGATTATACTATGTACTACTTGAGCGACAATTTTCATATTGTCACAACAGTCGTTCATACGATAGTTAGCAAGAACTTGTCCACCTCACTATATCGGCCCCTTGACATATGAAAGTTCTTGTGACCCTCGCAACAACTACCCTTTGCCATCTCGCATTATTAATTAAGGCGGCAATCATGGATTAATAAAAGGGGAGGTTTGCGTATGTGAATTGATATTTCTGTGTATATGTTGACTTGCTAGGAATGAGTAATTTGCACTAGGTCCTAAAACAATGGAATTTTCTTGTAAACTTGGCAGCACATCCCATTGTATTAGTATACAGAATAGCAAGCCTTAACTAGAATCAATACTTCTAGAGACTAGACTGTAGGGGGCAGGCCAGACATAAAATTTCAAAAATTGAGAGCACATGGTGATTAATGAGCAAAACCAGTGCAACCATAAAACTAGAATCTACCAAACTCACTACACATTAATGAATTATTAACGCTTGCAGCTGGGGTGGGGGGACTGGTTATGCAAGTTGATATTTTTCGTCGAACATATTGTAAGAATGACTAATTTATACTAAATACTAAATGAGCAATTTAGGTTCGTTTGAGAAAAGAATAGGTAGGCAATAGTCAAAAAATTTCTAGCTCAACGATGTGAGTTCGAGTCTACCAGACAAACTTCATCTAATTTTTTGGTACATTTGTAGTGGGCTTACACAAATACAGGGTTAGTCAGGATTGTCATATTGAACTGAAAACTTCAACTAATTTGTAGTACATTAGTACTAATCTATAGATCTTTTAAAATATATATACACATACAAAGCAGAGAAACCTACAGTTTTCTCCTAAAAAACCTAAGACTAGTGAAAGTCGAAGTCACACACACACACACACACACAGACCGAAGATTAATTTGCAACATGCAAATTTGGTAAGGTCCACCTAGACAAATTAATGCAAGACAAAAGACGGGCCTGCGGCGACCATAGCCTGCTGTAGCGACCTTCCCCCTCACCTGCCACTCTCCCTCGTTATTGCCGATGGTGGCCTCTTGGCAATGCATGACAGTAAAGTCACTACGGTTGTGGGATTTCTTCTCAATTCTCATGGTGTCGCACAAGATGTGGTGGGACGAACTTTGAAGACATGCTAAATGGTGGCGGAGGGGCCTTTCAGTGATCATGGACGTTGCATCTCCATGTCGTGTGGTGTCAACATCAGGCTGCAGTGATTCAATAATCATGCCGTTGATGTCAGACCAGTATGGTTATCGTCCTTCCTGCGTTTGAGTGGTCCTTAGGGGTTTGCCTTGCCTCTGAATCATATCGATTCACCTTTTTCCAACATGTCCTCGTTCGGCGGTGCTCTAGGCACACTTTAGATTTCTAATTTGGTAGTGAAGGTTATCGCTTGATTTTTCTGCAAAATTTAACTAAGGCTTTATGGTTTTCCACCTCAGCTTTCCAGCTACGGGATGGATTTATCATGTTGACCTACACACGAGGCACTTAGGAATTCCCCCTGCTTCGGCATGCAGTATAGTGCCATGGGCTCGATGGAGGCCGGTAGTTTCCACTTGGTGGTGGAGTGTAGGGCTGGGAGCACCGTGTGCCTGTGACAGCCGTGGAATAAGGCCGGAGCTCGATTGCAAATTAATATCTTCAGCCTTCCAAATTAATTTAGTCATTTGATCCATTTAGAACCAATTTTCTCACCGAAGGTTCTCATAAGTTTGTATATGCGGAAGTTAGTTACCACACATTTGAGTCATGTCTTACAATAAAATACCGAGTAAATATTTTCTACCTGGCTAGGATTAATTATGACTCAAAATAGATGGCTCCACCGGTCTTAGTTACCACATGTTTCGAGGCCTATGCTACAACAAGTGGTCGAGTATAATAAACTGTCGGTAGAAAAAAAAATCTTCCGATCTAATAATAACTAATTAAGACTCCAGACATACGATTCATTCGGTCTTTCTTAGGTTACACGCAGCTATAGCAGATTAAAGACACAAACATGATGTACATTATATTCTTCCATGTGGATGTATGCGCAACAAGTTGAACAATACCTATTTTTATGATGGAACATGGAAGAATTGAAGAATTTTTTGCCATATTGCATATGGCTTTCTCAAACACCAACATCCCTCATCTTTTTTTGTTGTTGGGAAATAACTATCAGCCAGAGTAAGCGGAGATGTTGAATGTGATTGGGATCGAATGCCCATTTAAACCTATTATGTAGTCAAGGAGGTGTACACAAAATAGCAATGTCGCCGCCAGATCAAACCCTTGTATATTTGCTGGTTATCCTACGTACTCGTAGAAGATAACTGCCATATCCTCACAACAGCCAGTCATGGCATAATTAGAAAGAACTTGTGCACCTTGGTGCAACTGCCCCTTGCTACCGTCTAGGGGCAATCTTTGATTAACAGAATGGGAGGTCTGCTACTATAACATACCACTGGAAAAGGACACATTAACCTACACGCACACGCATGCAAGCGCATACATCATGGACAATTAAAACAAGGATATAGGATAGTCTTTTTGTGTGTGTGAAGTCTTACTACAAATGACATCAAGTACAAATAAAGAAATCTCCAGCTAAACTAGATTGCAAAGACCATAATACATCTGAAGACTTGACTGCTGGGCACTAGGCAAAGAAAGTTGGATAGCTTTTTTTTGCAGTTGCCAGCTTGTATAATTTGTCAGCACATGATTATAATTAACAAAACCAAATAGAGAATTATGACCAGATGCTACCAAGCCAGCCATTCATTAAATAAGAGGAATGCAAATTGATATGTTTTCTTTAGTATATCATATATGAATGATTAATTTCTATTAAATCATACATGGGTAAGTTTGCTTAGTCTTTAAAGAACAAAGAAACTAGCTAGCTAGCGAACATAAAAATTCCAGCTCGAGGGAAAACCCTCTGTTTTTGCCTCAATCAATATTACTACGGTAGTGAAACTTCAAGTTGCGCAATTGAGTGCCTATCTACCTGAGGTCTTGCTCGATACATATTTATACTCTAAATGATAGTCATTTCATGGAAATTTGGCAAGCTCCACTTGAATAATCTAAAGCAAAAACCCAACACAGTCCCGATTTGCTTAACAGGAGGCTGACAGGTGGAAACCAGAGCCAGTAGTTGTGACCCCCCCCCCCCCCCACTTGCTACATCCCCTCACTATTGCTGGTGGTCGCCGACTGGCATTGCACATGAAGTGACCTAAGTTGTTGGGATTTCTCTTGTGGCGGTGCCACATAGTGTTGCGGAATCGAGCTTCGGTGGGGATCAATCAACAAAGGAGGGGGCCTGCAGGTCGTCAAGGAGCTGGTGTCGCTGCGTTATGCGGTGTTGACATCTTGTCACATGGATTTTGTCGGCATGTTATTGACTTGTGTTGGCGGAATTGGAAGTCATGCTCTTGTGGACATTCGGCGGGCATAGGGGAAGGTGACCTCTTAGTCATCGGGTTCAGTGCAATATACGATAGACGAGACATGGATCATCGTCCTTAGGGTTTTGCTTTGCTATGTGTTGTACCATGTATGCTCGTCTTTCCAGCTTCAGTAGTACTCTAGACGTAGGTTAGACATATAATTTCCCCTTGCTAGTGTTTTCACTCGATTTTCCTCCAATAAGGAACGGAAGGCAGAACTTGAATCTGACAACTCATTTGCGGTTGACTCAGTTCAACTTATGGATGACTAGCTGGGATCTGAGGCTACAGTTGTTGCTGAATGCAAGCAACTTTCCATTGATTTTGCAAAGATCAATTTGAAACAGCTTCCGAGAGGCTAACCAAGTAGCGGATGCATTAGCAAAACATTCTTTTAGCTCCAAAGCGCATGGTTGATGGAATTCTGAAATCCCCGATTTGATTTCTCATCTCCTTGTAAATAATATGTAATTATTTGAGGAATAAAGCCTTTTTACTGCAAAAAAAAATAATGTACATTGTATTCTTCCGTGTGGACGTATGTGCAGCAAGTTGAACAATACTTATTTTATGATGGAACATGGAAGAATTGAACAACTTTTTGCCGTATTGCAGAGGGCTTTCGAAATCACTAACATCCCTCATATTTTGATGTTGTTGGGAAATAACTATCAGTCAAAGTAACGCGCATAGAGTTGTTGAACGTGATTGAGATCGAATGCCCATTTACAGCTATTTTGTAGTCAAGGAGGTGTACACAAAATAGCGATGTCTCCCTAGATCAAGCCATTGTATATTTATATATATTATCTTACATACTCGTAAAAGACAATTTTTTTATATCCTAACAGAACACAATCAAGGTATAATTAGAAAGGGCGACGCTTGGCACCGGTGGACATGCCCAAATTTCTACCAGTCGCCATGCGTTGCATGATGGAGCCGTTGAGAACCGTACGTTCCCTGTTATTTTATTCCCTGCACAGGTCTCGGACAATGCAAACGGAAAAAAATCCCCTTCTGCCACAGGACTCCTGCATCGCCACTTCTCGGCCCCACGCGTGTGCAGCTCCGGCGAGGCATGATGACAACCATGATGGTTATGACGTAGCCCTGGTGAGGTCCGGTGGTCACGGGTTGTAGCACTACTCCGATGCCGGTTGCAGCTCGCCGGTCGCCGATTATAGCACCACTTCCATTCGCTAGTGCCACGTCGCAACTTTGCGCGGGGTTGAGGGGCATAGAATAAAAAAAAAAAGATCATTGCGCGGGGTTGAGGGGCATACAATAAAAAAAAGGATCACACGGCACGTGTGCGACCGGCCCAAGCTTTAGCCGGTCAGCCGCAAGCAAACATTGACCATTTACAAAAACAGATAAAAGGACAACAAGGACTTACTTTATTTATTACATGCACAAGAAACGACAAGGACATGAAACCGGAAAGAAACCTTCTCCTCCAGGTAGGTCGATGCATGCATACGAGACAACCATAAGAGGAGGGACAAGACCAACATATAGTAAGTGGAGGTAGAGCTAGGATAGCATGCATGGTTTGGTTTGAAGGCTGATGAAAACGAAAGGGGCGGATGGAGACCCTGGTCCTGCTGCCGTACGTGATGTTGAGTTAGCAGCACCTCTTATCGATGGAGAGGTGTCCGGTCATGTGCCAGCTCTCCTTCTGGCCAGCTTCGCCGCCGACGTACGGGCACCGGGGCTGGAAGTCGTCGTGCCAGCTTTCCAGCATCTTCCACTTGGTGTTGGGGTCGAGCTCGTCGTCGGCACGGCCGGACCATGTAGGCGTGGAGTACTCGTAGCGGCTGTGCGTGACGCGGTGGAACTTCTGGATGTCCTTGTTCTTGGCCATGTCCTCTGTGTCTATGAGGTTGACGGAGAAGATGTCGCCGTAGGGCCTGACCGAGTGCGTGAAGTGTGGCATGGAGATGGGGTCGGCGGAGACGGCGGCGAGGTCGGCGGCAAAGACGATGCTCATCATGTCCGGGCTGAACACGGGGTGGTTGATGTGGCCCGCGATGGTTGGCGCGCTGTAGATCACCCGCACAGGCACCGGCACCACGCCCTTGACCATGTCCTTGGCGCTCACGAGGTAGACCGCGAAGTAGCCGGGGTCCAGGCCGTGGTCCAGCTCCGGCTCGCCGGCCGGCTTGAAGACGTCCTTCTCCGGCCTGCCGGAGGAGGAGAAGACGATCAATCGCAGTCTTCCCTGGGTGACCAGCTGCAGTGGGTGTCCGTCCACGGCCCGTCCGTGAGCTGGTCCACGCCGAGAGCCTCCCCTTTGATGGCGTCGATGATGAAGAGGTTCTTGTGCTTCCTCTCCCCTCCTACCCTGTCCCTGCTGGAGCGGAACACGAGCTTGTCTCCCTTGAAGTTGGTGGACGGAAAGGCGCAGTTGAAGGGCTTGTCGGTGAGGGCCAGCGCCCTCCGCTTCCCGGGGGCGGACACGTCGGGGATCCTCATGATCTGCACCGGCTGGTCGATGGTGAAGGCCGGGCCTTCGCAGACGTAGAGCGTGTCCAGCTTGTCGTTCTGGTTCCACGACGTGGAGAAGACGCTCTTCTCTTTCCTCACCTTGTACACGATGCGCAGGCCGCCTTGGCTGTCGGCCAGCCACACGGCCTTGAACTCGTTGTCCACGAAGGCCAGCTTCTTGCCGTTCTTGGAGATGGACGGAACACGCCCGTCACCCTGAACAGCCCCACATCCGCATGATGCGACTGCACCTTGTCGAACTTCCTCTCGATGCTTGTGATTTTCTTATTATCCTGCAGACATTGTATAGATATCAAATGCGAAAATCCACGTCCATATCATATGTGCCCGGCCGGCAACTGGGTACTTAAAGACATTGTATAGGGTACGTAAAGAAGTATAATCAATTTGATAAATTCATTAGCAACTGGCCGGACCTTGATCGTGATGGGTAGTAGCTTATCGGTTCTGCAGCGGTGGTAACCGATGCGGCTGCCCCCATCGAGCACGAAGGGGTTGTAGTGGTCCCCTTCCCTCCTCATCATCTGGGTGATCTTCACGGGCGGCTTCTCCGGCGCGGCCGTGTCGAAGATCTGGATGTGCCGGTACTGCGACTCCACGCGCTCCACCTTCATTTGGACTTGCTTGGATTTCTCCCCGATGAACGCCACGGCCACTCTGGTCTCGCTGATGGCCGCCGGGGTCATGGCGTCCATGCCCACCGGCGTTACCTGATCCTCCTTGCCGGCGGCGATGTCGTACCGAAACACGGCCCACGCTGCGGTGTTGGTAGGCGGGTCATTGTCGACCCCACGGTGGAAGAAGATGACGTTGTCGCTGCCCCATGTCGGCCAGCCGCCATCCTTGATCACAACCTTGCGGGCCAGGCCTCCCTGAGCCCCCTTGTCCACGTTCATGATCACGATCCTGGTCTTGAGGTTCTCGATCTCGCCGTTCCACCTGTTACCGTGGAAGTTGGCCACCGCCACCATCTTCCCGGACGGCGACACGGCCGGGCTGAGGTCGTACTGGCCCAGTGGCGTGAGGCGCTCGGTCTTGCCGTCCGCAAGGTCGGTCCTGTACACCACGGTCCATGGCGTGCGCCGTGTTTTCGCCGGCTCCTTGGTGGACACGTACACGAGCGAGTGGCCGACGGTGCTTCGTCGGCCGTTCACCGTGAAGCCGCCGGCGATGCAGCCGCTGTCCTCCATCCGCACGCCACCGCCGACGCCATAGATGTCGCCCAGCAGGCTCAGCACCTTCACCACCTGGCCGGTGGCGGGGCGGCGCAGGGCCAGGTGCAGCGTCTCGAGGCCGCGGTCCCTCTCGGAGACGAAGACCAGGCCGGTGACAGTGCCATTGTCCACGTCCGCCAGGGTGACGCCGCAGTCGGAGGCCATCTTGGGGTTCTTCTTTCCCATGAAGGCCAATATCTCCCTGAGCGCGGCCGACGGGATGGCATGACCATTCTGGTTGTAGGACTCGTCGTCGGTGAGCAGGAGTTCGTCCTCGTATGAGGATGGCGGCGGATCAATGGGGCAGGAGAAGATGCCCAGGGGCACCGGTGGCCTGTAGGTCCCGAAGAAGGAGATGCTGCCCCGGCACTCCCCCATTATGGCGACCAAGTGAAAGCTTAAGAAAGCAGGAAGAAGAAGAAGCTAGCTCTTCTTACTTGATGATCGATTGGCTTGTGGTTGTGTGGTTAGATGAGGCTCTCCGATGCCTGATTTATAGTTGGATGGACGGAGCTAGCCTGCCTCTTAATTATCATCTCAGTCCGTTCTGTATTTTGGATCAAGCTTAACCATAAAATTGGCTAGGAAAATATTAAATGATACTCTCTCCGTACACAAATAAGTGTACATCTACCTTTTATCCTAAGTCAAAATTTTAAAAATTTGACCAATTATATAGAAAAGAGTAGTAACATAGATGACATCAAATTGAAATATTATGAAAGAACATTTCAAAATGAATCTAGTACTGATACTAATTTAATGTCATAAATGCTGCTACTTTTTTCTAGAAAATTGGTCAAAGTTTTAAACTTTGACTTAGGAGAAAAACTAGATGTACACTTATTCGTGGACAAAGGGAGTATGCCACTCCATGGCATTTTTCGGAGTGTGTAAATTGCAGTGGCATTTTTCTGAATCACCAGAATTAGAGTGGCATTTATCAAATTAACCCATTAAAAAAAGGGCAATGTTATGTGGCTGGGAGGGGGATGTCAAGCGAAAGCTTTTTCCTGACTGCTTTTGTTGCTTCGCGAGATCAAACGGTGTCTGTTTAAAACAAAAAAAGGCTAGTTTTGGAGAAACTACCATGTTTTTCTGAAGAAGTAGTCATCCCCTCACAACTAAAGCTCAGCGTACTCGTTCAAAATGCCAACCCCTTCAGCGAAAGTTCGCCCAGCTAAGAGGGTCCCAAAAAATGATGGTATAATACTATTTTTTTGCGAGATAGTACTATTTTTGTTATACATAAATTATATTTTATGTATCCGTCTGATGCATCTGTCGTGCAGAATTTGGCCAACCCTGCCTTGCGTCATGGTAGCACCTTTTGGGCCGCTTAGGTTTGATCCACCTAACGCAAGGCCGGATATGAATTCCCTTGGAATCTAACACAAAGTAGAGTTTTTACAGTTGACTCTATATATTCATCGGCCTCACACACTAAGGTTCTAGTGGACACAATAGCAAAAAAATCTGAAAGTCAAAATATGACTAAAATTTATATTTTTATGTGGTATCTTTGCCGAGAGGTGGTCCCGAAAAGGACAAGGTCGCTCGTCGCATTGGCAGAGACATAAGAAGTGTTGTTTTTATCATTATGATGAGGCAATTGAACGCCTTTTCCTTCAATTCCACTTTACACGTTCTATCATGCCCAGCCATTCAGGTTGCCTCTAACTTGTATTCACCTCACTAGATGGTAAACCCTAAACCCCATAAGTTTAGAGCACTTATGAGCATGGGATGGTTTGTCTTATTATGGTCGCTATGACTATATAGAAATGACATGGTTTTTATCATAAAGTTTCATCTCCTATGCATGCTATCTACTAGTTTACCCATTTTCTCTGTTTGTTGCCGTGTCTAGAACGAGCAGCGTACTGATTACTATTTAGCATAGTGTATACACGATTCGAGCAGGTACGTAGCCAGAGATGTTTTTAAACACATGGATAGCGACATAGTCTATGGATATGTTCTCCATCCTCCTTGCCTTGGACATGGTTCAGATCTCTAATACAACTTTGTTGATGCTGGCATTTTTTATGCTTTGTGTGTGAGTTTATGTTGCACTAGTAGAAAAACACCTATTAGTCCCGGTTCGTAAGGGCCTTTAGTCCCGGTTCATGAACCGGGACTAATGGGTCGTTACTAATACCTCCCCCCTTTAGTCCCGGTTCTAACACGAACCGGGACAGATGGTCCTTCACGTGGCGGTGCGCCGAGCTCAGGGGCCTTTGGTCCCGGTTGGTGGCACCAACCGACCAAAAGGCATCCACGTCGACATTCCAGTGGCTGGGGTTTTTGTTTTTTTTAAGGGGGGGGGGGTTGGGGGTTTTGGGGGTTAATTTAGGTGTTTCATATATTGTGTTAGCTAGCTAATTAATAGAGAGAAGTGTCCTCTCTTATTTCCGTGCTTGGTCGACGCTACATACTATATACATATAGCCCTCGACACGCTAGCTAGTAAGAAAATTAAGGGAACCATCGAGTACAGAAGTTAAATCATGCATACCGAGAGAAATGATCGATCGGCCTCTCCTTCTCCGAGAGATTGGTCGAACAACAAGTTTTCGTATCATGTACGTCCGACGCTACTGGCTACATACATGTACAATATATAAGATCTCTCAATTACAGTCCCCTAGCATTTGAAATCAACTTCCACATGGTATTCTCCGGCTTTATTGATGACGTGGTCAAGAAAGAATCCCGCCAATTCCTCTTGAATTGCTTTAATGCGATCTGGTTCTAGGAGTTCATTCCGCATCTGCCACGTCTAATTTGAAGAAGGGGGTTAATTAACACATATATATGAATGAAACTCAACAGAAATGATGGTGTAATAAAATGAAATTGTGAATATTATTAATTGCTTACGCACTTCATATTGTCTTTGAGAGTAGCCCCGCTTATTTTTTAAAGTCGCCTTGTAGATGAACTCGCACACGTAGTATCCACAGAAACCATTCTCTTGTTCCTGCCACAAGCACTTTACGAGAAATAGAGGTCAATCAAACTGATAATAAAGCATTATAAATGGCATTGATGAAAGTATAGCTATAGAATCAACGGGAGATGCGCACAACTAGCTAGCCAGTAGTACTTACTTTCGGGTATGTATATCGCAGCTCCTTCGGTAGTCCCGGAGCTTTTGCGGTGAACTATTTCCAAACCCTGCGAGACAAAGAAAATAATTATTATTACTTGAGATATCAGGAAATGAACAAAAAGTTGCCGCTATGGTGCGATAATGATCGATTGAACTTACTTGCTGAGCATTTCAGTCATGTCCGCATAGGTGCTGGGATCTTTCCGTCTCGAGTCTAAGACGGTTACTAGTCCACGCTCAAGCTTAATCTCCAGAAGAATATAGTGGAACCTGCGCACGCATGCATAACTCATCAGTTACATTACTATAACCTCGCTCGAGTAATAAGGGAAACCGAATATGCAAACGATCAGTAACACTCACTTGCCTTTGTAAGGAAAGAGTATGGTATCTTTGTTTTGATTTTTGATCAATGATTGTAGCAAGTTGCCCTCGGCCTCTTTGATGTGCTTTTCAACCAGAAATACATCTATGATATTTGTGTTAATGAACCCAATATCATAGATTTCATTTTTTTTGCACTCGACGATCTTCAATCTGCATAATATATTAAGGATAATTAATTATAAATACATGCAATGAAAGAGCCGAGCTATATATAGAAACTTAATGACAGAAATAGTACTTACAGGCAGTAGCAAAAGACCGTTAATTTATCGAGGGCCTTTTGATTGAAGAACGTGAAGAACTCCTCAAATGGAACACACACCAGATCAGTTCCAACGAGGTCGTGCTCCTCTTTAATGTGCAGATACAAACTATTCGTCCCCCCAGACTCTCTGTAGGTTTTCATGTACCAAGTATGGAATCTTCACATCATCGTTGTTAGAGATTTTTCATCTTTGACGAGAGGCTTCCCGTACATCAGATCTGTGTTCTTCCACCTTCATGTATTCAGGAAGTGCATCGTCAGGCAGGTAATCTTGTAGATTGCCATAACCGTCCATCATCCCCGGAACATTAGCGACGATGTTGCCGCTAGACATATTGAGCGGGGGGCACAATTGGTTTGCTTGTTCGCCGAGCTGGTCAATTTTTTTCGTAGTTGCTCGTTCTTTTGCTCTTTGATGTCTGACAGTACTTCCCGACCGCTCCGCTTGGAGATATGTCTGTTCAGTAATGCGCTCATAGTTGGTTCTCGGCGGAGATTTTGCCGGTTTCCTCAGGGCAGCCAGAGTGCGCTTCGCTTTCACAGGATCTACCTTCTCCTCCGGAGGTGGATGTCTCTTTGATTTCAACCCTGCAAACCAGTCATCCACTTCGGTCTGCGCGATCTTCGCATTTTCCTCCTCGGTCCTCTCGTACGGTAACTTCTCTGGAGTCTTCAGACAGGGACCGAATCTGTATTTCCTCCCGCCTTTGGCTGTACTGCTAGACGCCGGTAGAGCAGACGGAGCGGATGTCTTCTTGCTTGCTTACGAGGCGGAGGAGAAGGACTACGACGCTACTGGAGCAGCCGGAGCGGCGACGGGTCTCTTCCGCCCTTTGCCGACGAGGCGGAGAAGGAGGAGGCTGGCTGCTCGGGCGCCGGGCGAGGCGGAGAAGGAGGCGGAGTGCCGCCACGCCGGAGAAGGAGGCGGAGTGCCGCCACGCGTGCCCTGATCGTCACTCACGGAGGAGGAGGCGGTGGAGGAGGCGGAGTGCCTGACTTCGGGAGGAGGAGGAGGAGGCGGAGGCGTCCAGTTCGAGAAGGTTGATGAGCTCCTTCCGCCATAGGCATGGAGTCTTGAGCAGAACTCAGCCTAGTCTCCCCTTCACCAGTAGGGTGGTCAAGCAGGAGGTCCTCAAATCCCTCCGTTATTTCATCCACCATCACCTTAGCATATCCTTCTGGAATCGGCTGGCAGTGATAAGTTGTGCCGGGTCTACTAGGATAAACTTGCCCAACAGCCGCCTTGACCTTCAAATTCATCCATCGCGCCATAATGTGGCAATTTTGAGACTCCGTGATACCATCCACGGGATAGCTGGCAGGAGCCGTCAAGACATGCTCCGGCTGAAGCAGCTCGGTGGAAGCCACGCTGCTTCGCCGCTGAGATGGCAGGGTAGCTTCGGGGGAAGCTTCGGCAGGTCGTTTGCTGCGATCTGCTGCTTCTTGTTCCTCTTCTCGTTCCTCTAGCCCCATTACCCTTTCGTGCAGCGCCTGCAGTTGGTCCTGCTCCAGTTTCTTCCTCCTCTCGTGGGTTTTGTAACACCTGCGTCTGAAAACCAACCTTCCACGGAATGGAGCTGGCGTGCCTCGTGGTCCGTCTGTGGTGCTCAGGATTCCCAAGGGCCATTGTGAGCTCGTCCTTCTCCCTGTTTGGAAGGAACGTCCCTCGCTGCGCTGCATCGATATAGTGTCGAAGGTTCTTGACTGGTATTTCCAGTTGCTCGTCCGTCCACTGGCACTTCCACATTCTGAGGTCCAAGGTTCCGCCAGCCTCAAGAACCAAGTCCGCAACGGTCTGCCAAGACATTGTCTCCGGTTCGATCCCTTTTTCAAGCAGATCATGCTCAGCCTTGGACCACTTAGGCCGGGCTTTGAGGTAGCCACGACCCCGTGCGATGGTGAAGCTTCTTCTTCGCAGCATTTTGCTTGTTTGTCGCTGACATCTTCTTACTCTTTTCCGATGTCTTGTGGGCCACAAATGCTGGCGATGATCTTTGATCTTCTCATATTTGCCGATGAATTCTGGTGTCTTTTCTTTCTCGACAAACTGGTTCAGCTCTTTCCTCCACCTCCTCATTAGGGTTGCCATCTTCTTAAGAGCACAAGACTTGATTAATTGCTCTTTAACTGGCTTCTTCGGATCCTCCTCTGGCGGTAGGGTGAAATTTGCCTTCATTGAGTCCAAAGATCTTCTTTACGCATATCATTGACATAAGACACCTCGTGGTCTTCCTCCTTAGGCTTATACCATTGATGGATGCTGATCGGGATCTTGTCCCTACCAAGAACCCGCCTTTGAGCAGAAAATGCCTTCCTTGTCCGGATGGGTTCAATCGGTTCGCCGTCGGGCGCGATTTCTATGATCTCAAACTTTTCATCCGAGCTCAACTTTTCTTCGGCCTCGTCTCCTTACCGAAGTTGTGCTCGATCCAAGGGCTAGAAATTATAAGGAAGAAAGACGAAAGTAATTAATATGTGTACATATACCAAAACAATGGATGCATCAATTAACTAGTCGACGGGCTTAACTAATATATATATACTTGGCCGGACTCGGTTCGGTCACCGGAGCAGTCAGCACGGTCTCCTTCTTGTACCTCCATTGTGTCACCGGAGCAGTCAGCACGGTCTCCTTCTTGTACCTCCATTGTGTCACCGGAGCCATCATGAACATAGTCCTCTTCTTGTACCGCATTAATGGGTCAAGCCATCATGAACATAGCCCTCTTCTTCACTCAGTCCTTCGGGACCATCGGTGTCGTTGAAAAATGACGCAACTTCATCACTTCCTTGTGCGATTATGTGCCCCAACATCGCTTCGCTTTCTTCGTCCCCGGAGTGCTCCATAGTTTATTCAAATATTTACAACAACTCACTCAATATTCAAACATGTTACAGATGTATATATATAGATATATATATATATATATATATATATATATATATATTAGTGGCAAACGTAGAACTAGCTAGCTAATCACAATAAGGAATCATGTTAGTGGCCTCGACGCTGCTTCTCTAGGGTTTGGGGTCGCCTCGACACAACGCTTCAAGGGTTAATTTGGGTGGCCTCGAGAGAGTTAATTTGTCGGGTAGGGGCGCGGCGGGAGGGGTAGGAGGCCAACATCGTTTCTCTCTAGGGTTTGGGTGTCCTCGAGAGTTTTGGTCGGCGGCAGGGCCGAGGGGTGCTGCCGTTGTATAAGTTATCACGGTCGAGAGGGGTATATATATTGACCGCCCCTCATGTCGAAGTTATCTCGAGGGGTTATATCGACAACGACGCGCCATACATATACATGGGAAAATAATGTTATCGGGGAGGGGTATCGGTACCCCCTCGTGTTGAAGTTTCTACTTTCTCCTCTATTCCTTTCTTCTTCTTCTACTCTTCTTTTTCTTCTTCTCCCTCGAGAAAGGAAAATAAGGAAAAGGAAGAAAAGAAGAAGAATGAAGAAGAAAAAAATGGAGGTAGCTGGCGACGAGGACATTTTGATTGAAGAACGTGAAGAACTCCTCAAATGGAACACACAACAGATCAGTTCCAACGAGGTCGTGCTCCTCTTTAATGTGCAGATACAAACTATTCGTCCCCCCAGACTCTCTGCAGGTTTTCATGTACCAAGTATGGAATCTTCACATCATCGTTGTTAAAGATTTTTCATCTTTGACGAGAGGCTTCCGATACTAAATATCTGTGTTCTTCCACCTTCATGTATTCAGGAAGTACATCGTCAGGCAGGTAATCTTGTAGATTGCCATAACCGTCCATCATCCCCGGAACATTAGCGACGATGTTGCCGCTAGACACATTGAGCGGGGGGCACGATTGGTTTGCTTGTTCGCCGAGCTGGTCAATTTTTTTCGTAGCTGCTCGTTCTTTTGCTCTTTGATGTCTGACAGTACTTCCCGGCCGCTTCGCTTGGAGATATGTCTGTTCGATGTCGCTCATAGTTGGTTCTCGGCGGAGACTTTGCCGGTTTCCTCGGGGCAGCGAGTGCGCCGCTTTCACAGGATCTACCTTCTCCTTCGGAGGTGGATGTCTCTTTGCTTTCAACCCAGCAAACCAGTCATCCACTTGATGCCTTGATCTTCGCATTTTCCTCCTCGGTCCTCTCGTCACGGTAACTTCTCCGGAGTCTTGAGACAAGGACCGAATCTGTATTTCCTCCCGCCTTTGGTTGTACTGCTAGACGCCGGCAGAGCAGACGGAGCGGATGTCTTCTTTGCTTGCTTACGAGGCGGAGGAGAAGGACTACGACGCGCTGGAGCAGCCGGAGCGGCGACGGGTCTCTTCCGCCCTTGCTGACGAGGCGGAGAAGGAGGAGGCTGGCTGCTCGGGCGCCAAGCGCAGCGGAGAAGGAGGCGGAGTGCCGCCACGCGTGCCTGATCGTCACTCACGGAGGAGGAGGCGGTGGAGGAGGCGGAGTGCCTGACTCGCCGGAGGAGGAGGAGGAGGCGGAGGCGCCCAGTTCGAAGGTTGATGAGCTCCTTTCGCCATAGGCATGGAGTCTTGAGCAGAACCCAGCCTAGTCTCCCCTTCACCGTAGGGTGGTCAAGCAGAGGTCCTCAAATCCCTCCGTTATTTCATCCACCATCACCTTAGCATATCCTTCCGGAATCGGTGGCAGTGATAAGTTGTGCCGGGTCTACTAGGATAAACTTGCCCAACAGCCGCCTTGACCTTCAAATTCATCCATCGCGCCATAATGTGGCAATTTTGAGACTCCGTGATACCATCCACGGGATAGCTGGCAGGAGCCGTCAAGACATGCTCCGGCTGAAGCAGCTCGGTAGAAGCCACGCTGCTTCGCCGCTGAGATGGCGGGGTAGCTTCGGGGGAAGCTTCGGCAGGTCGTTTGCTGCGATCTGCTGCTTCTTGTTCCTCTTCTCGTTCCTCTAGCCCCATTACCCTTTCGTGCAGCGCCTGCAGTTGGTCCTGCTCCAGTTTCTTCCTCCTCTTGTGGGTTTTATAACACCCTGCGTCTGGAAAACCAACCTTCCACGGAATGGAGCCTGGCATGCCTCGTGTCCGTCCAGGGTGCTCAGGATTCCCAAGGGCCATTGTGAGCTCGTCCTTCTCCCTGTTTGGAAGGAACGTCCCTCGCTGCGCTGCATCGATATAGTGTCGAAGGTTCTTGACTGGTATTTCCAGTTGCTCGTCCGTCCACTGGCACTTCCCTGTTACAAGGTCCAAGGTTCCGCCAGCCCCGAAGAACCAAGTCCAGCAACGGTCTGCCAAGACATTGTCTCTGGTTCGATCCGCTTTTCAAGCAGATCATGCTCAGCCTTGGACCACTTAGGCGGGCTTTGAGGTAGCCACCGACCCCGTGCGATGGTGAAGCTTCTTCTTCGCAGCATTTTGCTTGTTTGTCGCTGACATCTTCTTACTCTTTTCCGATGTCTTGTGGGACACAAATGCTGGCCAGTGATCTTTGATCTTCTCATATTTGCCGATGAATTCTGGTGTCTTTTCTTTCTCGACAAACTGGTTCAGCTCTTTCCTCCACCTCCTCATTAGGGTTGCCATCTTCTTAAGAGCACAATACTTGATTAATTGCTCTTTAACTGGCTTCTTCGGATCCTCCTCTGGCGGTAGGGTGAAATTTGCCTTCAGCTGAGTCCAAAGATCTTCTTTCTGCATATCATTGACATAAGACACCTCAGGGTCTTCCTCCTTAGGCTTATACCATTGATGGATGCTGATCGGGATCTTGTCCCTAACAAGAACTCCCGACCGAGCAGAAAATGCCTTCCTTGTCCGGATGGGTTCAATCGGTTCGCCGTCGGGCGCGATTTCTATGATCTCAAACTTTTCATCCGAGCTCAACTTTTCTTGGGCCTCGTCTCCTTACCGAAGTTGTGCTCGATCCGGAGGGCTAGAAATTATAAGGAAGAAAGACGAAAGTAATTAATATGTGTACATATACCAAAACAATGGATGCATCAATTAACTAGTCAGCACGGGCTTAACTAATATATATATATCTGGCCGGACTCGGTTCGGTCACCGGAGCAGTCAGCACGGTCTCCTTCTTGTACCTCCATTGTGTCACCGGAGCAGTCAGCACGGTCTCCTTCTTGTACCTCCATTGTGTCACCGGAGCCATCATGAACATAGTCCTCTTCTTGTACCGGCATTAATGGGTCGAAGCCATCATGAACATAGCCCTCTTCTTCACTCAGTCCTTCGGGACCATCGGTGTCGTTGAAAAATGACGCAACTTCATCACTTCCTTGTGCGATTATGTGCCCCAACATCACTTCATCACTTCTATTTTTCTTCTTCTCCTCTATTCCTTTCTTCTTCTCCTCTTCTTTTTCTTCTTATTTCCTCTTCTTATTTATTTCTCCTCTTCTTCCTCTCCTCTTCTTCTCCTTTCTTCCTCTTCTTATTTTCCTTTTTCCTCTCATTCTTTTAGTATTGCTTGTTTTAAAAAAAATGTTCAAATAGAAAATTTTGAAATAAAACAAAGGTTTTGCCTAATGCATTGTTCATATGAATATACAAACATTTGCATATTCTACAATAATTAATATCACCAAAAAAATCTATGAATAGAAAAAAAAACCTAACTTTTCTAAAAATCTATCTTTTGCATATATGAAAACATTAATACACATATGAACAAAAATACATTTATGAAGAAAAACATGCTCTGAACAAATTTTTTATACATTTTGAACATCTACATACACATAGCCACATACATACACATATACATTATATATATATATATATATATATATATATATATATATATATATATATATGAACAAAAATTAAACTAATAAAATGAAAAACAGAGCTGGTGCGGCGTGGCGGCTCACAGAGGCGGCTAGATGACGATGGCGACGGTGGGGGCGGCGAGGGGCTGAGGCGGGACGACGGGCAGGGCTCGGGCGGCGCTGGGCGGAGACGGAGGCGCTGGCTCGGGAGGCCGGGCGACGAGGACGGCGCTGGGCTCGGGAGGCCGGGCGACGAGGACGACGCGGGCTCGGGAGGCGACGGCCTTGGCGGGCGCGGCGGCGACGGCGAGGTGGAGCAACTGGCGGCGTCGAGGAGGGTCGGCGTCGGGGGCAACTGGCGATGAGATTCTGAATTTTTGCAAAGTGTTTGTTTATATAGCAAAGCCATTGGTCCCGGTTCGTGAAACCAACCGGGACCAATGCCCCCCTTTAGTCCCGGTTGGTGCCACCAACCGGGACCAAAGGTCTCTGCCAGCTGCCGGGGCCAAAGTTTAGTCCCACCTCGCTAGTTGAGAGGGGCGCGCAGCGGGTTTATAAGCCCCACCGCCGCACCCTCTCGAGCTCCTCTCCACCGCAGGCTTCGGGCCTACTTGCTATTGCTGTGCTGATGGGCCTTACAGGGCCTCTGCGGGCCTGAATCCTGGCCCATAGTAGGGTTTCATGTAAATATTCGGTCCGTGGGGGCCCGATGGGAGGCATTTTTTGTTTTCTTTACTTATTGTTGCTATTTTTATTTTTTTTCCAGTTTTTTGTTTTGTTTTCTGCATTATTTATTTTCTTTTATTTTTTGCTTTATTCTTTAATTCTTTTTTGCTTTTAGTTTTAGGAAAATTATAAACTTTCTGTTAGTGCCATTACTTTTCAAATTTGAAAACACTTTTTTTGTTTTTTTTGTTTTCTTTCTTGCTTTATTTATTTTATTTTGTTTCTACTTACAACAAAATACTTATTGTTGTTTTTTGTTTTGATTTCTGCATTATTTATTTTCTTTTGTTTTTGCTTTATTTTTCAATTCTTTTTGCTTTAAGTTTTAGGAAAATTATGAACTTTCTGTTAGTGCCATTAGTTTTCAAATTTGAAAACACTTTTTTTGTTTTTTTGTTTTCTTTCTTGCTTTATTTATTTTATTTTGTTTCTACTTAGAACAAAAAACTTATTGTTGCTATTTTTAATTATTACGAGGGCCGAACCATAAGACATTAAAGCATTTCAAATGAACTCTCAAAAAGTTGAAAGTTGGCATGGTATCATACTCGTCAGTTACAAAGTTGGCATGGTATCATCATAATAGTTGCGGGAGAAAGTCTTCACTTTTTCTTCGCTTGTGTGATTTGCTTATTGCACCGTAACCATGGATAATCTTCATCGTTTATCAGGATGCTGGGTTCAGCCTTGACTTTGAAGGGAGGAATTTCATGAAACTTTTCATAATCTTCAGACATGTCTGTCTTGTCCTCCACTCCCACGATGTCCCTTTTCCTGAAAGAACTATGTGGCGCTTTGGCTCATCGTATGATGTATTCGCTTCCTTATCTTTTCTCTTTCTCGGTCTGGTAGACATGTCCTTCACATAGATAACCTGTGCCACATCATTGGCTAGGACGAGCGGATCGTCGGTGTACCCAAGATTTTTCAGATCCACTTGTTGTCATTCCGTCTTGTGGGTCTACTGCCCGCCTCTGACAGATTGACCCATTTGCACTTAAACAAAGGGACCTTAAAATCATGTCCGTAGTCAAGTTCCCATATGTCCACTATGTAACCATAATATGTGTCCTTTCCCCTCTCGGTTGTTGCATCAAAGCGGACACCGCTGTTTTTGGTTGGCGCTCTTTTGATCTTGGTCAATCGTGTAGAATGTATTCCCATTTATCTCGTATCCTTTCCAAATCAATACAGTCAAAGATGGTCCCCTGGACAACAAGTACAACTCATCACAAACAGTGTTGTCACCTCTGATACGTGCTTCCAACCAACTGCTGAAAGTCCTGATGTGTTCACATGTAATCCAATCGTCGCACTGCTCCGGGTGTTTGGAGCGCAGACTGTTCTTGTGTTCATCGACATACGGGGTCACCAAGGTAGAGTTCTGTAGAACTGTGCAGTGTGCTTGAGACCAAGAATATCCGTCCCTGCATATTATTGAGTCCCCCAAGCGTGCCTTTTCCAGTCAGTCTCCCCTCATACCGCGATTTAGGGAGACCTATCTTCTTAAGGCCAGGAATGAAGTCAACACAAAACCCAGCCGGTTGGAATTTCCGGTTCAACAACCTCCTAGATAAATAAAATCTATGTCACGTTGGTCGGCATAATTGTCATAAACAATAAATGAACCAATAGTTATGAAAAGATAATATATACCACATCCGAATCATAGACAGGACAAGGGCCGACGGGGGCGGATACCAAAACCATCGCACTATATAAGATGCAATAATAAAACTAAGAAAATCATACAAGTATCTATATAAACATACAAGTAAGATTTTTTTTTCCTTTCAGAAAGAAGATAAGAACAAGAGGCTCACCACGGTGGTGCCGGCGACGAGATCGGCGCGGGCGATCGACGGCGGTGAAGACGGGGACGGGACGTGACGGACCGCTAAACCTAGACAAATATTAAGGAAAATGGAGCTTGGAGGTCGAGCTTGGAGAGGAAAAAGCTTAAGTAGTGTGGCTCGGGCATTCCATCGAACACCTCATGTGCATAGGAGGTGAGCTAGAGCACCACAAAGCTCTCCCCTCGCCGGCCACAAAAAACAGAGCACTGGGAGTGCTCTGCTTTCATGGCGAGGGTATATATAGGCAACTAATTGGTCCCGGTTGGTGACTTGAACCGGGACTAAAGGGCAGCCTTTGGTCCCAGTTCGTCCCACCAACCGGGACCAATGGTGGTGGGCCAGGAGCGAGGCCCATTGGTCCCGGTTCGTCCCACCAACCGGGACCAAAAGGTCCAGACGAACCGGGACCAATGGCCCACGTGGCCCGGCCGGCCCCCGGGGCTCACGAACCGGGTCCAATGCCCCCATTGGTCCCGGTTCTGGATTGAAACGGGACTAATGGGCTGGCCGGGCCTGGACCATTGCCCCCTTTTCTACTAGTGTTGGCCATGTGCATCCTAATTATGCAAAGGTCTGGTGTACACTCATTATTCTATGTATCTCTTTGATGCTACATTTTGTTTGCATTGTCATTGATGCTATATTATGAGCCAATAAAGGTGCCCTTTCGTTTTAGCCATGCAACTCTACTTCTTTATTTTTATCTTCTCCTATTTAGCACCTTGTGCTTTTCCTTCCTTTGAACCAATGTTGTAACAAGTTGTAAAGCCTTATGCAACCTAATGTCGACACCACCTAACACGATGATGCCACCTCCGTGACCACTGAAAGGCCCCTCCTCCACCATGTAGCCCATCTTCAAAGTTCATCCCCACAACATGTCGTGCGACACCATGAGAGAAATCCAACAACTGTTATGACTTAGCATGCATTGCCAAGCGGCCACGAAGATAACAACCGGGGGGTGGCAAGTGAGGGGGAATGTCGTGGTGGCAAGCTCTGGTCGCCGAATATAATCAACGTTATGTTTGCTTGGGATCAGTTTAATGGAACGTGCATGTGATTGTGTAAGTTACAGGTTTTGTAACAGAAGAAAGACCGACCGAGTCCTCCATTTGGAGTCTTAATTAGAAATTCTTAGCTAGGTAGAAAGTTTACTAAACAATTCCTTTGTTAAAGACTTTTTTTTAACACAATACATGCGCAAACGCTGATACATACACATATACACTCATCTCTATGATTGTACGCACGCACACCCTACCCCTATGAGCATCTTTGAGAGATTGAGCCAGCACTTCATCATGAGATTGACAAAGTCTCCACAAACGCCTTCATAGTCGAGATCAACGTCTCCTCCCACTGAATGCATATCGCCGGAAGACCTGAAATAAATCCGGGAAATGCGAGCACCAATGTCAAGTTTAGGACTTAAACTCTGGTGAGCTGGGGATATCAATGTCCTTTTAACCATTCAACCACAGGTTGGTTTGCCCTTGTTAAAGAATTAGTGCAAATTACCCAGTCCTAGCAAGTCATCATATGTAAGAAAATATCGATTCAATATGCAAACCTCCCCTTCTATTAATACATGACTGCACCCTTAATTTAGAATGCTAGACGGTAGCAAAGGGCCAGTTGTTGTGAGGTGCACAACTTGTTTTTAATTATTCTGTGATCGTCTACCGTCGGAACATGAAAATTGTCCTTTGCTGGTAAGTACTACCTCTGAGGTACTAGTATAATCCAGAAAATACAAAGGTTCAATTTAGTGGACGCGTCGCTAGTTCTTTGTACACCTACTTGACTATATTATAGATATTTCATGCATTATATTTTTTTACGGGATGTCATGCATTATCTTAATTTAATCTACGTACTATCTAAATTGTTTGATTAGGTCCAATAGTACAATCTAGAAAACTATTAAGGCCTGGGTTTATTTAATGAGGGCCAATATTACAGTCTAGAAAACTATTAAGGTATGGATTTGTTTGATTAGGGCCAATAGTACAGTCTAGTTAACTATCCCGGTATGGGTTAAGCATCACAATTTTTGTGCACTTCCTTGACTACATATTAAACGAAGTGATGAAATCTCGAATCAGTCAATACTAGCTAGCTAAATTATTGTAGCTGCAAAGGGGTGTTCTCGTTGATGGTCGGTTTCTGAAAAAGTGTGAGGAAATGTTAGTAACTGATTAAGGTCTCATTTGGTTCGTAGGGTAGAAAAATCATAGGAAATGAGATGACATGTATCTGAAATCCTACGAGGAATAGGAAAGAAGATGCCTTTTGGTTCACATTATATGATTTTTTTTTCATTGACTCTAGTCTAATGTTTATGCCTTCCTTGGTTCATAGGGTAGAAAAATCATAAGAATAGGGAAGTCATAGTAAATGAAACGACATGTGTCTCAAATCCTAAGAATAGGAATAGAAAAGGAGATGCCCTTTGATTCACACCATAGGACTTTTTTCATTGAGTCTAGGCTAATGTTTATTTTCCTATGAAATGTGGGGGATAGGAAGAATTCCTCCGTAGGAATAGGATTCATTTCCTACAAACCAAAAGGCTCTAGATGAATCTTTCCTATAGAAATCCTATCATATGGAAATGCTACAAAATTCCTCCAAACCAAAGGAGGCCTTATTTTCGTATGAAATGTGAAGGATAGGAAAAGTTCCTTCATGGGAATAGGATTTTGTTCCTACAAATCAAAGGGCTCTAATGGATTTTTTTTCTATAGAAATCCTATCTTATGGAATTCCTACAAAATTCCTCCAAACCAAAGGAGGCATAAGCCCTTGGAATATGGAAAAGTTTGTTCTCAACTCTTCCATCATAACTACAGATGGAATAACATAATGTACATTGTGCTTTATCTCTTGCTCCGGGTAAACTTAAGACCACGTGCATCTGATCGCAACATTGGATGTTGTGTAACTAAAGAAAGACTGACCGAGGCATCTATTTGTTGGAGTCTTAATTAATTTGCAATTCTTAGCCATACACAACCTATTCAGACTCGATGGTCTATCGCAAGATATATAATCGATCATGTAGTCGCTAACTTTTGCTTACTAAGACTTGGGAGAGATGCCTCTAACCAATTCCAAGTGAAATATATCAAATACCTTAACTAACTTGGAGGGTTGGAGAAATTAATTTGTGCATGGTGTGCACTCCTGCTCCGACCATATGGCACCACTGTCGCATGCACTCCACACCTTCCCTTATGCCACACCGAATGTCCAAGCATGCATGACTGCCAATTCCGCCAACACGAGACAATGGCATGCTGACTGAATCCCAATGACAACATGTTAACACCACATAACACAACGACACCACCTCCTTGACCACCGGCAGGCCTCCTCCGTCCCTGCATTGCTCGAAGCTCGATTCCGCAACACCATGCGGCACCGCTACTAGGGAAATCCCAACAACATTCATCACTTCACGTGCAATGCCAGTCGATGACCACCACCAATAGTGACGGGAAGTAGCAAGTGAGTGGGACGGTCAGGACTGTTCGCTTTGGTTGCTGCCGGTGTCGCCTCCTGTTAGGTAACTCAGGGCCTTGTTGGGTATTTGCTTTAGATTATTCAAGTGTAGCTCACCAAATTTCGATGACATGATTATCTTTTAGTATAAATATGTAACGAGCAAGAGCTGAGGTAGACAAGTACACAATTGCATAACTTGAAGTTTCAGTACTGTAGTAATATTGATTGAGGTAAAAACAGAAGGTTTTTGTCACGACCGGTTTTCCAATAAAAATATTTATTGAGAAACCGATCTTTTAATTCCAGTGTGAGGAAAATCCTCTTTCCTGGTAGACAAAACCTTGATACAATAAGCCAGTAGCATTTAATATATTACAGGGTCGAGCTGAGGTTGCTCAACAAATTATTACAAGCACGCCAATAATTATACATAGTGGCGGATATGACACAGTGGTGTGGGGTGGCTTACTACTGACTCGAGATAAAAGTGATTGGTGGAATATCACAGTGGAGTGGATAATATGACTACTAAACTGGCGGCTCATCGAGCGTCGAGGTGAGGCTCGATGAATTTATTTGGGTAGCGGAAGCGGATATAATACAATGACCAAATCCAGGGTCGCACGAGACTGACTGGGACTCCTCTAGGCGTCGGACTCGCTATCGAACTCTTCATCCATGAGATCGCCTTCGTCAGCATCTGGCCAAATCAACAAGCCAGGTGAGTACTTTGAAAGTACTCGCAAGACAGTTCGGACAGTAGATATAATAAATGCATGCATGAATGCGTCATGAGTAATTTAACAATGCACATTCAAATCAGTATAACAAGGTAAGTAAAAAGGGAGTCGGCGGTAGTCCGCTCAAAAAACCAATAAAATAAACTGAAAACCGATCGGGTGTCTGAAGCGACACCTCGAAGGGTGAACAAATAAGTAAAACATGCCGCAGTCGGGCGTCTAAGCGACACCACATAAAGGGCTTATACTGAAAGAAAAGACATGCGTGCCACAGTCGGACGTCGGAGCGACATCACAGAAAGGGCTTGCATCGTAAGTAAATAATAACAATACCGCAGTCGGACGTCTGAGCGACATCGCAGAAAGGGCTTATATCAAAAGTAAATAAATAACAATGCCGCAGTCGGACGTCTGAGCGACATCGTAGAAAGGGCTTATATCATAAGTAAATAAATAACAATGCCACAGTCGGATGTCTGAGCGACATCGCAGAAAGGACTTATATCAAAAGTAAATAAATAACAATGCCGCAGTCGGACGTCTGAGCGACATCGCAGAAAGGGCTTATATCATAAGTAAATAAATAACAATGCCACAGTCGGACGTCTGAGCGACATCGCAGAAAGGGCTTAAATCATAAGTAAATAAATAACAATGGCACAGTCGGACGTCTGAGCGACATCGCAGAAAGGGCTTATATCAAAAGTAAATAAATAACAATGCCGCAGTCGGACGTCGGAGCGACATCACAGAAAGGGCTTATATCAAAAGTAAATAAATAACAATGCCGTAGTCGGACGTCGGAGCGACATCACAGAAAGGGCTTAAATTCATTATTCATAACTGGCAAGTATTAATGCTCGTAGAAAAAAAAATATTCAACACATGATAAATGACGGGTTAGTCCATCCACAGGAATAAACATTAACCGAACTTAACACTCATGTGGCTGACCGGAGTTTTCATCACCAAGATTGACCCTAGGCAATATAACATGGACACAGAACTTGGACATGGATAAGATGATTCAAAGGAATTATTGACTCTGTAGAGTTTGTACTAGAAAGCCCACAGCCAACGGATTTCCGCAGTCACGAAGGACTAGTTCCGTTTACGGTATTTCGGAAGAAACACAGCTAACCAGTACACACCCATCCAACCTCACGGTGTCCGGGATCACCCTAGACATCGTTCAAGAAAAACTTTGAGACGGGGAGATCACAATCTCGAATAGCATGGGATCAAATTTATGTACGCGCGCTCTAAGGGGTGCCCCCCTTTCGGTCCCAGCCGGAAACACCCATGCCCCCTGACCGGATGATAGGCTTTAATCCAGGGCCATGGAACCCTCATCCCGGCCTCTCGATTTGGTGTGTACCAGGAAAGCGGTTTGCAACTTACTAAGCCATATCCCTTGCGGAAAACATGTGGTAGTACGGAAGGGAAAAATGGACAGGAACTGGACTGATACATGCTGACACAGGAGTCAAATAATTTGGCATTAGACTGGCATGCTACAACACTGCCATCTTACCCATTCTCATGCCAACTCATGGCCATGCAAACTCATTTCCATCAACTCATGGATTTCCGAAACTCACTTGCCTCAACTTTTCACGTGATATAACTTTCATCGAGATGCTCATTAACATGCCATGAAACTATTTAATGCAAACATGCCCAAACACTCATCATATCAAAAGTTCAAACATGCTTGCCTGGTTCAGAGTAGTTGGGGCCTAGCTCGGTGAAGTTCGCGGTACCGTCACCTCCTTCGGTATCTATGGTATACAAAAATACACGCACTAACGTAAATACCATGGGGTGCACAAATGTATTCCAAATATTTTTCAAATAAATCTGATAAAAAACTAGAATTTTTTTTGAACAAAACAGAAAAAGAATCACTAAAAAATCCTTTTCTGTTTAAAAGTTATAAGTGTTTTGGTCCAAGGACCTTTTTGTAATGAAACAGAAAACTCTCAGGGGGCTGAGCAGAAAAGTCCAGAAAACGATTCGGATTAGAAAGCATAATTGCTAGAATACGCTTTCAGAAAACAGTTCGAAAAAAAGAACAGAGAGGCTGACGGGCGGGTCCCACCCGTCAGGTTTGAATATTCAAAAGAGGCGGCAGAGCTCGTCGGCGCCCGAGAGCCGCGGTGGTCGCCGGCGGCGATCCACGGCGAGGCAGGGGGATCGGGTGGTACCTCTGTGCTCAGTGCATCCTTCCGCGTCGGTGGGTGGTGGTGGTGTTCGGCGAGCACCACGTCGACGGCGGCCCTTGCTCAATGGACGGTGGTTCGGGTAGTCGTGGGCCTCGTCGGAGAGAGTTCTTTGAGGTCAAATTGGAGTGGGGGTTAGTCTCTTAGAGGTGTCATGAGGCTACGGGCAAGTCTAGGGCGGTGGAGGAGCTCTCACGGAGAGAACGCTGCCGGAGCCAAGCGGACGGAGGTGGCCGAAGTTGAGGAATAAGGGCCCCTCGAGGCTCTTCCAGTGGCTGGGCGGGGTCTGGTGAGGTGGTGGAGATGTGCGGGGTCGAGAGCGAGCTCGGAGGCGCTATTTATAGCCGGCCCGAGGCGGTTGCCGTGAACGGGATAAGTCCGGCGAGCGATTACGGCGGTGCTGTGGCTGGACGGTTGGTTTAGGGGTTTGAGCATCGTGTAGACGGAGTACTGATTCCATCCCGGTGCCTAACCCAGCAAGGCAGGCGGTTCTGACCTGTCCCCAACGGAACGGCCAGGCGGCACGCCGGCGGCAGAGCGCGCCATGCGTGCTCGCCACGGCGACGGTGCTGCAGCGCGTCTTGGCAAGGAGACGGCCACGCGGAGCTCCCAGGTGGCGTGGGCGGTGCCGAACGGCGTTGTGCCGCAGGGTGCCCCCTGTCGGCCGCCACGGGAGGTCCCGACGCCGCAGAAGACGCCGGCGCAGACGGGCCAGGGTGCCACCGACGCCAGGAACCAGCCAAGTGCGCGTGCGGCGCTCTGGACAGGGAGGAGGGGCCGTGCGCAACGCGCCAGGCGCACAGTTGACAGGTGACTGAACACTGACGAAGAACGACACTGAACTTCTCTGAACTTTCTGAATTTACTGAAAGTGCATAGTAACAGTGCTGGCCAGGTGTTTGACAGAATGATTCTGGTATGTGGGAGGCTCTCCTTGAGCTGATTTTTGGTGGGGTGGCCTCTCATTGCATCTGGGGGGCTGCCTGAATTTTGGTGGAATTTTTGGAGAAGAGGAGATATGAATTTCACCAAATTTGATAAATCTGGTCCAAACTTGCAAAGACTGAAATTTGAAAATTTTGAAAAGAAGAAGAGTGGATCTTGATGGTTCTAGGTTGTGGTTACCAAGGACTATCCAGAGGAGTTGGTTTGAGATCAAAACTCAAAGGCATTTAGGTACTTGCTTTGCAAATCACCTAGGCTCAAAATAATGGACAGAATTGTTTTGGGGAAAGAAATAAATGAAATAAAATTCAAGAATAAGTTGGACTAGTTGGGACAGAATATTTGGATTGCCCCAAAGTGGAAGGAGGGTTTTTGAGAGGTTTTACCATATGAGGCATGGTAAAATCATGAGTGGTTTCAATATAAGAGAAGACCCAAAACTCCTAGGGTTTTCCTTTTTTTTAAAGAAAATAAAACCCAAAAAATAAATTTGAGAAGAGGGCAAACAGAAGGAAGGTTTTTAATAACCAAACACCAGGGTTGAAGAAGATGCCAAAATAAAATCCTTGCCAATGGGGAAAAAGTTTTGAGAGAGAGATTTTTGGAAGGGTTTAAATGACCTTCTACAAAACTAAAAAAGTTTTTGAAGAAAACCAACTAAATTTTTTTGGAGTGTCACAGTTTTCCCTCGAGCTGTAGTTTTTATGTCTTGCTAGCTAGCTAGTTTATTTGTTCTTTAAAGAACGAAGCCAACTTACTTATACAATTTAATAGAAATTAATCATTCCTATAATTACTAAACGAAAAATATCAATTTTCATAACAACATCCTCTTACTTAATGCATGGTTGGCTTGGTAGCTTCTGGTCGTAATGTCATGTTCTAGTTTTGTTATTTATCATCGTGTGCCGAAAAACTATACAAGCTCTTAACTAGTGCCTAGTAGTCAAGTCTTTAGAAGTATAAAGGTCTTCCCAATCTAGTTCAAGTAGATTTTTTATTTGGACTTGATATCATTTGGTGTAAGTCATCAGACACACACAAAAAGAACTGTTCAACATCCTCTGTTTTTTATTGTCCATGACGTGTGTGCTTGCATGCGTGTACCTGTATGTGAATGTGTCCTTTTCAAGTGGCATACTATAGCAGGCCTCCCCTTCTATTAATCCAAGATTGCCCCTAGACGGTAGCAAGGGGCAGTTGCACCGAGGTGCACAAGTTCTTTCGAATTATGCCATGACTGTCTGTTGACAGGATATGACAGTTATCTTTTGCGTTTACGTAGGATAATCTGCAAATATAAAATCGTTCGATCTAGTGGCGACATTGCTATTTTGTGTACACCTCCTTGACTACATAATAATTGTAAATGGGCATTCGGTCCCAGTCACATTCAACATCACCATGCACGTTACTCCGGCTGATAGTTATTTCTCAACAACAGAAAAAGATGAAGGAGGTTAGCGATTGAGAAAGCCCTACGCAATACAGCCAAAAATTCTTCAACTCTTCCATGTTCCATCATAAAAATAGGTATTGTTCAACTTGTTGCGCATAGGTCCACATGGAAGAATATAATGTACATGATGTTTATGTCTTTAATCTGCTAGAGCTGTGTGTGACTCTCGAGTTGGAAGTTGTAACCGAAGAAAGACCGACTGAATCATATGTCTGGAATCTTAGTTAGTTATTATTAGGCAGGACGATTTTTTTCCTATTCGACAGTTTATTATTTTAGACCATTTATTGTACCATAAGCCTCGAACATCTGGTAACTAAAAGACCGATGTAGCCATCTATTTTGAGTCATAATTAGTTATTCCTAGCCAGGAAGAAAATATTTACTCGGTACTTTATTGTAAGACATGCCTCAAACGTGTGGTAACTAAATTTTGCATATACAAACTTATGAGAACCTCCGGTAAGAAAATTGGTTCGTAAATTGACCAAATAACAAAATTAATTTCGCAGGTTGATGCAAGCGAGTTCCGACTTTATTCCACCGCTGTCACATGCATGGTGCTCCCATAGCTCCTCACTCGACCACCAAGCAGAAACTGCTGGCCTCTCCATTGAGCCCATGACACTATATTGCATGTCGAGGCAGGGGGAATTCTTAAGTTCCTCGTGTGCAGGTCAACATGATAAATCTGTCCCGTAGCAGGAAAGCTGACGTGGAAAACCATATACTCTCGGTTAAATTTTGCAGAAAAATCAAGCGATAACCCTCACTATAAAATTAGACATCTAAAGAGTGCCTAGAGCATTGCTGAACAAGGACATGTTGGCAAAAGGTGACTCAATACGATTCAGAAGCAAAGCAAACCCCTAAGGACCACTCCAACATAGGAAGGACGATAAGCACACTAGTCTGACATCAACGATATGCTTATTCAATCACTGCGACCTGATTTTGACACCACACAAGATGGAGATGCCACGTCCATGATCACTGAAAGACCTCTCCGCCACCATTTAGCATGTCTTCAAAGTTCGTCCCACCACATGTTGTGCGACACCACGAGAATAAATCCCACAAGCGCCGTGACTTCACTGTCATGCATTGCCACGAGGCCACCATCGGCAATAATGAGGGAGAGTGCAGGTGAGAGGGATGGTAGCTCCAGCAGGCTATATATGGTGGCCGCAGGCCCGTGTTTTGTCTTGCATTAGAATGTTTAGGTGGAGCTTGCCTAATTTGCATGTTGCAAATTAATCTTCCATGTGTGTGTGCGAGCGCGCGTATTTGTTCACACACATAACTTCGAGTTTCAATAGTATTGGATATTTTGGGAGAAAACAGTAGGTTTCGCTACTTTGTATATGCATATATATTTTAAAAGATTTATAGGTAAAAAATATATAAATAATACTGGTACAACCCTATAAGATCACTACTAGTGTTCTACAATAGATGAAATTCTCAGTTCAAGATGACAATCCTGAATAAGCTTGTATTTGTGTAAGCCCAGTACTAATGTACCACAAATTAGATGAAGTTAATCTGTTAGACTCGAGCTCACATCGTCGAGCTGGAAATTTTCTACTGCGTAGCTATTTTTTTCTCAAACAAACATAAATTCTTTTTTTAATATTTAATTTAAACTTTTAATTCTTACAATTGGGTCCCCCAAAAATAACAACTTGCAAAACCCCCCCCCCCCCCCCCCCCCCGTTAATGTGTAGTGCGTTTGGTATATTCTAATTTTATGGTCTCACTGGTTTTGGGAATTAATCACCATATGTTGTCAAATTTTGAAATTTATGTTTGGCCTTTCCCCCTTCAGTCTGCTCTATAGAAGTATTGATTCTAGTTAAAGCTTTCTATTTTTTATACTAATACAACGGGGTGTGGTGCCAAGCTTACAAGAAAAGTACCTAGTTTAGGACCTACCGCAAATTACTTATTCCTAGCAAGTCAGCATATATATGGAAATTTAATTCATATACGCAAACCTCCCTTTATTAATCCATGATTGCCCCCTTAATTAATAACACGAGATGGTAAGGGGAAGTTGTTGTTGCTCTGATACCAATGTTAGAATTACTACTTTAAGATTATTGTAATAGGATCATTTGCCTAGCATTAGATCACCCACATATGATTAACAGAGAGGTTCGTGAGATCTTACAGGCTTTCTCATTGCAGGCACATCATAGCCCATTGAACTCCAGTGGCGAGGATGAGCAACAACAGTGGCGCCGCGGTGATGTAGTCGTAGAGAGGCAGCAGCTCATCCAGGAGCTTCGCCGGTGGCAGCAGGAAGCCGCCGGCACAGCCTTGCGCCGGCCAGAGGTGGAAACGGCCTTCTGATCCCCTTAGCTCCCCTTTTTTAGGATCGGTAGTTGAGGTCATGGTAAAACTTACCTGTACGTGATGGATCACACATACAAGAGAGGAAGTGCCTCTCTTTTATACGTGGAGCTAGGGAACAGGGACCGAAACCAATAGGTTGATTGCACCCCCGATCACAGTGCGTGCGTGAGAGAGGTATGGTGGGCCACACCCCAACTTTTCTCTCGATTGTTAGACGAGATCAATTCCAACATTCTCCCCCTTGATCGTAAGGCTAACAGACAACATAAGCCCACTCTTAATAGAAATAATATGGCCAAGTAAGGTGTTGCAATGGCCAATGATGTGCCATTAAACCTCAATACTTATACTATATCATTCTATCTCAAATGGATAACATTTTACTTTATGGGAGTTGGTTTATTTGACGGTCCTATTTTCCAGGATAAAAAGGCTTTCTGAACCCATGTCGGGGACATAATCATAAAATGAGTTGCATCTGGGGGCTGCCTGAATTTTGGTGGAATTTTTGGAGAAGAGGAGATATGAATTTCACCAAATTTGAAAAATCTGGTCCAAACTTGCAGAGACTGAAATTGGAAAATTTTGAAAAGAAGAAGAGTGGATCTTGATGGTTCTAGGTTGTGGTTACCAAGGACTATCCAGAGGAGTTGGTTTGAGATCAAAACTCAAAGGCATTTAGGTACTTGCTTTGCAAATCACCTAGGCTCAAAATAATGGACAGAATTGTTTTGGGGAAAGAAATAAATGAAATAAAATTCAAGAATGAGTTGGACTAGTTGGGACAGAATATTTGGATTGCCCCAAAGTGGAAGGAGGGTTTTTGGGAGGTTTTACCATATGAGGCATGGTGAAATCATGAGTGGTTTCAATATAAGAGAAGACCCAAAACTCCTAGGGTTTTCCTTTTTTTTAAAGAAAATAAAACCCAAAACTTAAATTTGAGAAGAGGGCAAACAGAAGGAAGGTTTTTAATAACCAAACACCAGGGTTGAAGAAGATGCCAAAATAAAATCCTTGCCAAAGGGGAAAAAGTTTTGAGAGAGAGATTTTTGGAAGGGTTTAAATGACCTTCTACAAAACTAATAAAGTTTTTGAAGAAAACCAACTAAAAATTTTTGGAGTGTCACAACACCTACCCCCTTAGGAAAAATCTCGTCCCCGAGATTTCAGCTGATCCTCAAATAAGTGTGGATGCTCTGCTCGAAGAAAATCCTCTCTTTCCCAAGTGGCTTCACTCTCGGTGTGATTGCTCCACTGAACTCTGAAAAACTTGATGGTTTTCTGTCGGGTCCTCCTTTCAGGCTCCTCTAATATTTTTACTGGATGTTCCCGATAGGTGAGGTCTGGTTGCACGTCAATGTTTTCATGGGGTACTTGCTTCTCTGGGTTGCTTACGCACTTCCTTAATTGGGAGACGTGGAACACGTCGTGGATATCGGATAATTCTTCGGGTAAGTCTAGCTAGTAGGCTACCGTGCCTCTTCGTGCCACTATGCAGAATGGTCCGATGAATCTTGGTGCTAGCTTCCCCTTAATCTTGAATCGTTGAAGGCCTCTCATAGGAGATACTCGTAGGTATACAAACTCACCGGGTTCGAAACTGATCCCACGGTGTTTCTGATCATAATAACTCTTCTGTCGGCTTTGAGCTGTTTTGAGTCGGTCCCTGATTAGCTTGACCTTTTCCTCAGCTTCTTTGAGCATGTCTGGGCCGAAGATACGGCTGTCACCGGTGTCTGACCAATTTAGCGGGGTACGACATCTCCGCCCGTACAAGACTTCAAAGGGTGCCATCTGTAGACTGGCCTGGTAACTGTTGTTGTATGCGAACTCTGCGTATGGCAAGCTTTCCTCCCAACTGGATCCATAAGTGAGGACACATGCTCTCAGCATGTCTTCTAGAATTTGGTTTACGCGTTCAGTTTGTCCGTCAGTCTGGGGGTGGTATGCTGTACTGAAGGCTAGTTGAGTTCCTAGAGCCTGTTGCAGGTGATCCCAAAATCTGGAGATGAATTGTGTGCCCCTGTCAGATATTATAGTCTTTGGAACTCCATGTAAGCAGACGATACGGGAGAGATAGAGCACAGCAAGCTTCTCGAGTGGTGTGAGTTATCTTCACGGGATGAAGTGTGCTACTTTAGTCGATCTATCGGTGATGACCCATATGGCATCATGTCCGTGTCGTGACCGAGGTAGCCCAACAATGAAATCCATTCCGATCTCGTCCCATTTCCACTCGAGTATCTTATTTGGTTGTAACAGTCCGGCGGTTTACGGTGCTCGGCCTTGATGCGTTGACATGAGTCACAACATGCAATAAGCGTGGCTATGTCCCTTTTTATACCGTGCCACCAAAATGTTTCCTGAAGATCCTTGTACATTTTTGTTCCTCCAGGATGGATTGAATACGGGGCGGTGTGGCCTTCAGCTAAGATTTGCTGTTTAAGGTCATTGATATTTGGTATGCAAAGTCTATGTCCGTACCACAATATTCCCTGCTCATCGATAACGAATTCTGAGGCCTTGCCCAAACTCACTTTCCGTTTTATGCCTTCAATGCTGGGGTGTCCATGCTGAGCTTCTTTAACTTTCTCTATCAGGGTAGGCTGTATTTCCAAATTCGACACACTGCCTTCGGTGACCATCACCAAGTTGAGTTTAGCAAATTCCTGCCGGAATTCGGGTTTCAAGTTTGGTAGGCTGTCGTTGTTCGGACTGGGGTTCCGACTTAGAGCATCTGCTACAACATTTGCTTTGCCTGGATGGTAGTGGATTCCAACATCATAATCCTTCACTAATTCCAACCAGCGTCGTTGCCGTAGTAAATTCAGTTCGGTTGTGTGAAAATATACTTGAGGCTTTTATGGTCTGTGTATATTTCACAACGATTTCAAGTAAAAAATGTCTCCATTCCTTGAGTGCATGAATAATCGCTGCTAATTCCAGGTCATGAGTAGGATAATTTTCCTCATGCTTGCGAAGTTGTGCGGAAACATCTGCGACAACCTTGCCTTCTTGCATCAATACGCACCCGAGGCCCTTTCGGGATGCGTCACAATACACCTCAAAATTCTTGTGTATGTCTGGCACAATTAATACTGGTGCTGTCGTTAGTTTCCTTTTTAGTTCTTGGAAACTTTTCTCGCAAGCTTCTGTCCATTCAAACTTCTTGTCTTTCTTGAGTAATTGCGTCATCGACTTTGCTATTGTTGAAAATCCTTCAATAAATCTTCGGTAGTAACCTGCCATTCCCAGAAAACTTCGCACGTCCGTTACGCTGGCTGGTGGTTTCCAGCCAAGTACGGCCTTGAGTTTTTCCGGGTCTACGGCAATACCTTCTTGGGTCAGTACGTGGCCCAGAAAACCTACCTGTCTTAGCCAAAACTCACACTTGCTGAACTTGGCGTATAATTGATGTTTCCTGAGTTCTCCTAGTACAATTCGGAGATGTTCAGCGTGCTCTTCTGGTGTCTTGGAGTATATCAGAATATCGTCGATGAATACCACAACAAACTTGTCCATAAATTTCATAAATACTTTGTTCATGAGGTGAACAAAATATGCGGGGGCGTTAAATCGGTCCAAATGGCATTCTTGTGAACTCATATAATCATGTCTGGAGGTGAAGGCTGTCTTGGGAATATCTTCTGTGCGTACTTTTAATTGATGGTATCCCGACCTTAAGTCAATTTTTGAGAATACCTTGGCTTGAGCGAGCTGATTAAATAAATCATTTATTCGTGGCATCGGATATTTGTTCTTGATTGTGACCATGTTAAGTGCTCGATAGTCGATACACAATCTCAGTGTTCCATCCTTCTTTTTGGCAAATAAAATTGGTGAAACCCAAGGTGAGGAGCTGGCTCGTATATATCCTTTGTCCAGTAATTCTTTTATTTGCTTCTTCAATTCTACCAATTCAGATGGTGCCATTCTGTATGGTTTCTTGTATATGGGGGCGGTTCCGGGTGCTAGCTAAATGCTGAATTCTATTTCTCGGTCTAGTGGCATGCCTGGTAATTCTTCGAGAAATACGTCTGGGAATTCACATACCACTGGAACCTTGCTTAATTCAGAAATATCCACTTTGTTCAATTTCGGTTGCCGGGATAATTTTCTCTCTTTGGCTGAAACTCTTATTGTCTTCCCGTGATCAAGGCTGCATGCATCTCATCGTCGAATTGGCAATTTTGGAACTCAAGAAAGACCGACCGATTCATCTATTTAGAGTCACAATTTGTAAGTATTAGCAAGGTAGAATGTTTACTAAAAAATTCCCTTGTTAAGGACCTAGTGCAAATTACTCAGTCCTTGCAAGTCATGTATAAAGAAATATCAGTTCACATACACGAACCTAATCCACCCCCGCCACCCTGAATTTAACAGGGCCAGAACCCTCCTTCCCCATATTCCAATCACAATTTGTCATGTGGCTAATTATGTAACATTAACATTAATTCCTTCATAGGTATAGCAAAGCCCTCTATATAAAGGGGGCAATTGTAGCGTGGTGCACAACTTCTAATTATCCCTTGCATTTCTATCCACTACTGGAATCAGGATCTTTACCGTCAGCTAGATCTTTGCCGTCAGCTAGCTGATGGCAAAGAAGGTCTTTGCCATCAGTATACGAAAAGCTGACGGTAAAGAGAGCTGACGACAAAGAGTGCGTTTGCCGTCAGCTAGCGCACGGCATAGAAGCTTTGCCGGCAGCCAGCGAACGGCAAAGAGGCAGGGTGGCCCACTAGTGAGAACCATCTAACGACCACTTTCTTTGCCGTCGGCTAGCAGACGGCAAAGAAAGTTCTTAAACTGACGTCCGTTAGGTAGGCTCTTTGACGTCTGCTAGCAGACGGCAAAGAACCGTGTCCTAACTAAAAATCAAACACGCCCGCGCCCGACCACTCTCTCTCTGTCCCCTTTCTCCTCCCCGAGCCTGAGCCGCCGCCGCCCCGCGCCACCCCGTCGCTGCCTCCCGCCGCTGCCACCGCCGCCCAGCGCCACCACTGGCGACCCCTCCCGCCCACGCCAACCCGTCGCGCGCCACCCCGCCGCCCAGGTGACCCCTCCTCCACCTGCGCCACCCCGACCTCGACCTCGACCTCTACCGCTCCTCGTCCTCAAGTAAGTGTGCCCGGTCTTCATGGTGCCCCAATTGCACTTTTGATGCATTGATTTGGTCACTGCCTCCGCCTAGGGTTCAAAATCTGTTATGATCTTTGTGCTATGTTCATATGTACAGTTCTAGTTAGTTTTGATTTGCCTGGTACTGTCTGCCCATGATGCGAAAATGATAGCACAATCAAAAGGCCTGCCCTAGGTTATCTCAGTATCTTAGAAGAATGCCCAATCAAAGCAAGGGCAGTAGAAGTTGGTCCTAATTTTGACGTATGGTTACCACTCATTTTGACATATGGTACAATGCTAACCACCATATGGTAGAGTGCTAACAACCCGCTAGTCCTAGTTTTAGATCAAGCAGAAGTTGAACATTGCTAAAATGCCAGTCAAGTTTCTAGTTTTTAAAGCAAGGGCAGTAGTCGTGTATATGTTAGTTTTTGGTTCTAGTTAGTTTTTGGTTAGTTGTTGTTAGTTTTTGCTTTCGGTTCTAGTTAGTATATGTTAGTGGTGGCTGTCATATAAGTTCAAAAATTTACAATTTCAGAGTAGTTTCAGACGTGTTTCAAAATTTCAGAGTATATTTCCATGTCAAGCTTTTTAGCTGTTAAGAGCTATGGTCTTGTTGAGGGTGAATACAGTACACCAGGCAGTAGTCGTGTATATGTTGTTCTTATTTTCATGGCCCTCAAGAAACCATGCTTTATTATTACAGTCAGGTGCTAGTTGCCTAGGTTGCTGACCGAAAGAAGTTAAAATAGTTATTATATGAAATTCAACAAAAGTCAACATTTTTGTGTCTAGCCCGTGCGAAGGCACGAGTTGACGACTAGTGCTACTAATAAATCTTATGCTCAGCTCTAGTATGTCAACCTAGAGCCACCTAAAATATGCTTTGTTTTTTAGATTACTATGCTCTGTTGATGTTGTTGAGCACAAGTGCATTGCTTTTTTTTTCTCAGTTTTCTTTCATGTCTAAAAACTTGGCTCTATTCCAACTATTGACAACTAACCTACCAAATTAATTAAGTGTAGTTGATTATCTTCTGCTCGAAACTTGTGCTGATGTAATGTTGTATGATAATGTTGTAAGCGTACTAATTGGTCTCTTCTGCTGCTTACTAGAGATGGGGGGAGGCCGCCACCGCAGGCTGTGCTCTGTCACATCGAAGTACAAGTTGGATGCTTTCGAGTTCTTCAGTATCATACTTGAGAATTCATCCAGGAGGCGGGTATGTAAAAGGAGATCTCCCTTCACCCATCTCTTTATGAAAACTCTGTTGCTTGCTACATCACTCGTTGTCCCACGCGCAGAGGCTGCCTGACACTTTCATGGAGATGTTGGACGGCCATCGGCCAAAGATCGTGAAGCTGCGACAGGCCGGCAGCGGGCTTCGCAGGCACTGGGACGTGCAGCTGGTGATCAGGTACGGCGACATGTACCCGTGTCGTGGCTGGGAGCAGTTCTACCGTGCCTACGACTTGCGGCACGGGTACTTCCTTCTCTTCAGCTATGACGTCGACGCCATGCACACCGTGAAGGTGTTCAACACGACTATGTGCTGATGCACTACCAGGACAAGGACGATGCCAGTACGTTCTGCCTCTTCTTCCTCTACATTTGGCTTTGTTTCACATCGATTGTTAACGGTCATTGTTGCATTTCGTCAGGCAATGGGAGCAGCAGCAGCGACTCTGGCTACAGCCAAAGCAACACTGACTCTGGCTACAGCAAAAGCACCAGCGAGGATGATCCGGAATGGAGTGGGGAAGAAGAGGAGCAGAGTGGGGATGAGGAGGTGCAGCCTAATTTGTCTGACGATGACCTCACGATGGTGGTGGCTGACGATGGCCAGTGTATGGTGTTGGCTGATGATGGGCAAGCGATGGTGGTGGTTGACGATGGGCAAGAGATGGTGGTGGATGACGATGACCTAGCGATGGTGCTGCCTGAAGATGGCCTCGCGATGGTGGTGGTGCCTGACAATGCCCTCGCGATCCCACAGCTGGGCGACATGACCATGCCAATTGTGGTAGAAGACTACATCCCACTGCCTAGCCGCTCTAAGCGCATTAGGATGATGAAGGATAATGAGAAGAAGGAGGAGTGAAGTATGTCAGGTATGTCGGATCTCCAAAATGATCTAGACTTGATTTGCGTTGTTTCCTCCGTAATACCTAAGTTAGCTCTAATATGCTAAGTTACCTCTAATATGCTTTTGTTACCTAGGTTTGCTCAATAATTACATACACTTAGCTTACTTATGTAAAAAAAAGCATAATTAGCTTACTTAGGTTTGAAATGGCATAACAATCTTGGTAACCTCGTATATGTCATATAGTTAGCTTACTTTCCTCAAAAATGACAGAATAAGCCTAATTAGCTCCAAAATGATCAATTTTACTGAACTTAGCTCCAAAATGACCTAAGTTAGCTCTAAAATGGTAAATTAGCTCTAATATGCTTAGTTAACTCATAAAATGCTAGGTTAGCTCCAAAATGACAAATTTTACCTACGTAAGCTCCAATATGATCCATTTTACCTAGGTTAACTCCAAAATGACCAAGTTTACCTAGGTTAGCTCCAATATGATCCATTTTACCTAGGTTAGCTCCAAAATGACCTATTTACCTAGCTTAGCTCTAAAATGACCTACACACTTAGCATTTTTACCTAGCTTAGCTAAAAAATGGTATTTTTACCTATCTTAGTTAGAAGAAGAAAAAGGTAAAGAAGAGGAGAGGAGAAAAAGAAAGAGAAGCTAAATTCTTCTTCTTCTTCTTCTTCTTCTTTCTTCCTCCTTTTCTTCTTTTCTTCTAGCTAGTCTTCTTCTTCTTCTTCTTCTTCTTCTTCTTCTTCTTCTTCTTCTTCTTCTTCTTCTTCTTCTTCTTCTAACTTTCATCTTTCCCAATTTGCAGATTTGCTTTAGATGAGGAAGCTTTCATTGATGGAGTACCCTTCTCCTTATGCTTCCTTTTTGTTTATGGAAACTTGTTGGAAACTTCTTTTGAATATGTATGTCTATATGGATATGTTCTTGGAAACTTGTTTTCGATATGTATGTATATATGGATATGTTGTTGGAAATCATTGTATGTTGGATATGTTGTTGGAAACTTGTATGTTTCTTATGTTGTTCGAAAGTTATTGTTGGTATGCTTGTTGAAATTACTTTCAAATTTATATCTGTGTGTGTGTGTGTGTGTGTGAAATTTTGTCAAATTGAATGAATTAAAAAAAAGGGGCTATACATGCACTTTGCCGTCAGCCAGTAGACGGTAAAGAGCTTTTCCATCAGCCAGCTGAGGGCAAAGCTGCCACGTGGCACGTACCTGTGCAACCTGGGGCACTTGGCTGGCCTATATGGTTTTGTTGCCATTCGCTTGCTGACGGCAAAGAACTTTGCATCTTTGCCGTCAGCCAACAGACGGCAAAAACACACCGTTAACCCCTTAAGGGCCCTAAGTTGCCACGGGTGTCGTCCAGGTTCTTTGCTGTCAGCTAGCTGACGGCAAAGACCTTTTCATCTGCCGTTCGCCAGCAGACGGCAAAGAGGCCTTTGTCGTAGCCTATTCTGCCTTTGCCGTCAGCCATGGCTGACGGCAAAGTGCCTGATTCCTGCAGTGATCGTGACAATATCAAAATTTTCTTCTGAGGGTAAGTAGTATAATCCAGAAAATACAAAGGTTCGATCTAGTGGACGCATCACTATGTCTTTGTGCACCTACTTGACTATATTAGAAGTATGTGGTTTGTTATCTTAATGAATCTATGTATGATCTTAATTGACTTATTAGGGCCAATAGTGCACTCTATAAAACCATTAAGGCCTGGGCTAGTTTTATTATAGCCACTGGTAAAGTCTAGAAAACTATTGAAGTCTGGGTCAAGCATCACAATTTTTCTCTACAATTATTTGACTCCATATTAAATGACATGATGGATTTGTACAGTAAACAATAGCTAGTTGAACTGTTGTAGTTGTAAAAGGGTGTTCTCTCTGATGAATAGTTTCTGTAAAAGTACCAGGAAATATTTGATACTGTTTAAGCTCTCTGGAATACGAAAAACTATTATTCAACTCTTCCACTAGTAGAAAAGGGGGCAATGGCCCAGGCAGGTTCAGCCCATTAGTCCCGGTTCTGCCATGAACCGGGACAAATGGAGGTATTTGTCCCGGTTCGTGAGCCCAGGGGGCCGGCCGGGCCACGTGGGCCATTGGTCCCGGTTCGTTCGGACCTTTTGGTCCCGGTTGGTGGGACGAACCGGGACCAATGGGCCTGGCTCCTGGCCCACCACTATTGGTCCCGGTTGGTGGCATGAACCAGGACCAAAGGCTTCCCTTTAGCCCCGGTTGATGCCACCAACCGGGACCAATGGTGGTGCCTATATATACCCCCTCGCGCAAGAAGCGAGCACACTTTGCTCTGTTTTTTTCCGGCCGAGGGGAGAGGGCTTGGTGGTGCTCTAGCTCACCTCCTATGCCTGAAGGTGTTCGATGGAATGCCCGAGCCACACTACTTAAGGTTTCTCCTCTCCAAGCTCGACCGCCAAGCTCCATTTTCCTCAATATTTATCTAGGTTTAGGGTCCAAATCACGCCCGTCCCGTCTTCACCGCCGCCCGATCACCCGCGCCGATCTCATCGCCCGGCACCATCGTGGTGAGCCTCTTGTTCTTATCTTCTTTACGAAAGGAAAAATATTCTTACTTGTATGTTTAGATAGATACTTGTATTATTTTCTTACTTTTATTATTGCATCTTATATAGTGCGATGGTTTTGGTCTCCGCCCCCGTCGGCCCTCATCCTGTCTATGATTCGGATGTGATATATATTATCTTTTCATAACTATTGGTTCATTTATTGTTTATGAAAATTATGCCGACCAACGTGACATAGATTTTATTTATCTAGGAGGTTGTTGAACCGGAAATTCCAACCGACCCTATTGTCGAGAGGTTAAATTTAGTTGAAGAAGAAAACAATTTCTTGAAGGAAAAAATAAAAAACTTGAGGAGGAGAAGATGATATTGGAGTTGCATGTTGCGGATGTAAATCGATGATCACAAGATCAAGATGGATGCAATGCGCTTGAAGATGAGAAAGATTAGAAAATATGCCATTCATCTTGAGGCTTGGTATCATTATGCCGTTGGATCAGTTGTTACCTTGGTTGCGATTATGATCGCATTTGTTTTCGCATTGAAATGTTTTACATAGTTTCGATGTATGGTTTAATTAATTTAGATGCTCTGTGAGCTTTATGTTGTTAGATGAGAACTATGTATGTACTTTGGTTTTATGTGATGATGAACTTCTATTAATTTGGTCACTTAATTATCTATTCATGATGTTACGTAATGATTTTTGACACACTTAATTATATATAATGCACGCAGATGAACCGGCAATGGATGTACGGTGTGAGACACACCTCCGAGTACATTAAGGGCGTGCATGATTTTCTCGAAGTGGCTCAGGCAAACAAGCAGAATGGTTTTATGTGTTGTCCATGCCCTATATGTGGGAATACGAAGTCTTACTCTGACCGGAAAATCCTTCATACCCACCTGCTTTACAAGGGTTTTCATGCCACACTATAATGTTTGGACGAGGCACGGAGAAATAGGGGTTATGATGGAAGACGGCGAGGAAGAAGAGTACGATGACAACTATGTGCCCCCTGAATACGGTGATGCTACTGAACATCAAGATGCACCAGACGATGTTCACGATGGTGCTGCAACGGGCGAAGCGTGAAGATCAAGAGGAACCAGACGATGTGCCTGATGATGATGATCTCCGCCGGGTCATTGTCGATGCAAGGACGCAATGCGAAAGTCAAAAGGAGAAGCTGAAGTTCGATCGCATGTTAGAGGATCACAAAAAGGGTTGTACCCCAATTGCGAAGATGGCAACACAAAGCTCGGTACCGTACTCGAATTGCTGCGGTGGAAGGCAGAGAATCTTGTGCTCGATAAAGGATTTGAGAAGCTGAAAATAATGAAGAAGAAGCTTCCAAAGGATAATGAATTGCCCGACAGTACATACGCAGCAAAGAAGGTCGTATGCCCTCTAGGATTGGAGGTGGAGAAGATACATGCATGCCCTAATGACTGCATCCTCTATCGCGGTGCCTACAAGGATCTGAACGCATGCCCGGTATGCGGTGCATTGCGGTATAAGATCAGACGAGATGACCCTGGTGATGTTGACGGCGAGCCTCCGGGAAGAGGGTTCCTCTGAAGGTGATGTGGTATGCTCCTATAATACCACGGTTGAAACGTCTGTTCATAAGCGGAGAGCATGCCAAGTTGATACGATGGCACAGTGAGGACCGTAAGAAAGGCGGAAGTTGAGAGCACCCACGACGGGTCGCAGTGATGGAGAAAAATCGAGAGAAAGTACTGGGATGAGTTTGCAAAGGACCCAAGGAACGTATGGTTTGCTTTAAGCGCGGATGGCATTAATCCTTTCGTGAGCAGAGCAGCAATCACAGCACCTGGCCCGTGACTCTATGTATGTATAACCTTCCTCCTTGGATGTGCATGAAGCGGAAGTTCATTATGATTCCAGTTCTCATCCAAGGCCCTAAGCAACCCAGCAACGACATTGTTGTGTACCTAAGGCCATTAGTTGAAGAACTTTTACAGCTGTGGAATGGAAACGGTGTACGTACATGGGATGAGCACAAAAAGGAGGAATTTGACCTAAAGGCGTTGTTGTTCGTGACCATCAGCGATTGGCCCGCTCTCAGTAACCTTTCAGGACAGACAAACAAGGGATACCACGCATGCACACATTGTTTACTTGACACCGATAGTATATACCTGGGAAGCCGTAGGAAGAATGTGTACCTGGGCCATCGTCGATTTCTTCCGACCAACCAGCAATGTCAAAAGAAAGGCAAGCATTTCAAAGGCGAGGCAGATCACCGGAAGAAGCCCGCCATGCGTACCGGTGATCACGTACTTGCTATGGTCAATGATTTACACGTAATCTTTGGAAAGGGTCCCGGCGGACTAGCTGTTCCGAATGACGCTGAGAATCATGCACCCATGTGGAAGAAGAAATCTATATTTTGGGACCTACCCTCTTTGGAAAGACCTAGAGGTCCGCTCTTCGATCGACGTGATGCACGTGACGAAGAACCTTTGCGTGAACCTGCTAGGCTTCTTGGGCGTGTATGGGAAGACAAAAGATACACGAGGCACGAGAGGACCTACAACGCTTGCACGAAAAAGAGGGCATGCCTCCGAAGCGATATGAAGGTCCCGCCACCACGCTCTTACGAAAGAAGAGAAAGAAATATTCTTTCCATGCCTGCTCAGTATGAAGGTCCCGACTGGCTTCTCGTCGAATATAAAGGGAATAATAAATATGCCAAAGAAAAAGTTCCATAACCTAAAGTCTCATGACTGCCACATGATTATGACGCAACTGCTTCCGGTTGCATTGAGGGGGCTTCTACCGGAAAACGTCCGGTTAGCCATTGTGAAGCTATGTGCATTCCTCAATGCAATATCTCAGAAGGTGATCGATCCAGAAATCGTACCAATGCTAAGGAGTGATGTGGCGCAATGTCTTGTCAGTTTCGAGCTGGTGTTCCCACCATCCTTCTTCAATATCATGACGCACGTCCTAGTTCATCTAGTCGACGAGATTGTCATTACGGGGCCCGTATTTCTACACAATATGTACCCCTTTGAGAGGTTCATGGGAGTCCTAAAGAAATATGTTCAGAATCGCGCTTAGGCCGAAGGAAGCATCTCCATGGGCCATCAAACGAGAGGATGTCATCGGGTTTTGTGTTGACTTCATTCCTGGCCTTAAGAAGATAGGTCTCCCTAAATCGCGGTATGAGGGGAGACTGACCGAAAAGGCACGCTTGGAAGGGACTCAATAATATGCAGGGACGGATATTCTTGGTCTCAAGCACACTACAGCTTCTCTGAGAACTCTACCTTGGTGACCTCGTATGTCGATGAACACAAGAACAGTCTGTGCTCCAAACACCGGAGCAAAGGCGATTTAATCGGATTACATGTGAACACATCGGGACTTTCAGCAGTTGGTTGGAAACACGTCTCGGAGGTGACAGCACTGTTTGTGATGATCTGTACTTGTTGTCCGAGGACCATCTTCGACTGTAATGATTTGGAAAGGATACGAGATAAATGGGAATACATTTTACACGATTGACCAAGATGAAAAGAGCACCAACCAAAACAGCGGTGTCCGCTTTGATGCAGCAACCGACAAGGGAAATGACACATATTATGGTTACATAGTAAACATATGGGAACTTGACTACGGAGTAGATTTTAAGGTCCCTTTGTTTAAGTGCAAGTGGGTCAATCTGTCAGGAGGCGGGTATGCAGGTAGACCTGAAGACGGAATGACAATAGTGGATCTGAAAAATCTTGGGTACACTGACGAACCGTCGTCCTAGCCAATGATGTGGCACAGGTTATCTATGTGAAGGACATGTCTACCAGACCGAGGAAAAGAAAAGATAAGGAAGCGAATACATCATACAGTGAGCCAAAGCGCCACATAGTTCTTTAGGGAAAAAGGGACATCACAGGAGTGGAGGGCAAGACAGACATGTCTCAAGAGTATGAAAAGTTTCATGAAATTCCCCCTTCAAAGTCAAGGCTGACCCAAGCATCCCGATAAACGATGAAGATTATCCATGGTTACTGGCGCAATAAGCAAGCGACACAAGCGAAGAAAAAGTGAAGACTTTCTCCATAACTATTATGATGATACCATGCCAACTTTGTAATGCATTTAGTATGATACCATTGTCCGTTTTGTACATGCACATGCTATGCCAAGTTTTTCAGAGTTCATTTGAAAACTATGAATTTGAAAACCTCGCCAACCGAAGGGCGCTCACACCGGTTTATAAGCCCGTCCCTCTACACGCCTTGTTGACCTCACAAACTTGTGATTCACACAAATTTCAAAGAATTCAAATTTGAAAACTAATGGCACAAACAGAAAGTTTATAATTTTGCTGACCTAAAATAAAAAATAATTAAAAAATAAAGCAAAAAATCAAAAGAAAATAAATAATGCAGAAAACAAAACAAAAAAACTTGAAAAAAATAAAAATAGCAACAATAAGTATTTTGTTGTAAGTAGAAACAAAATAAAATAAATAAAGCAACAAAGAAAACAAAAAAGTGTTTTCAAATTTGAAAACTAATGGCACTAACAGAAAGTTTATAATTTTCTAAAACTAAAAGAAAAAGAATTAAAAATAAAGCAAAAAACAACAAAAAAATAAATAATGCAGAAAACAGAACAAAAAAACTAAAAAAAATAAAAATAGCAACAATAAGTATTTTGTTGTAAGTAGAAACAAAATAAAATATATAAAGCAACAAAGAAAACAAAAAAAGTGTTTTCAAATTTGAAAACTAATGGCACTAACAGAAAGTTTATAATTTTTCTAAAACTAAAAGCAAAAAGAATTAAAAAATAAAGCAAAAAACAAAAAAAATTAATGCGGAAAGCAAAACCAAAAAACTGGAAAAAATTAAAAATAGAAACAATAAGTATTTTGTTGTAAGTAGAAACAAGATAAAATAAATAAAGCAACAAAGAAAACAAAAAAAATGTTTTCAAATTTGAAAACTAATGGCACTAACAGAAAGTTTATAATTTTTCTAAAACTACAAGCAAAAATAATTAAAAATAAAGCAAAAACAACAAAAATAAATAATAATGCAGAAAACAAAACAAAAAACTGGAAAAATAGTGCCGCCATCGGACCCCCACGGCTGAATACGACTAGAAACCCTACATGGGCTGTGATTCAGGCCCGCAGGAGGCCAAGTAGGCCCACAGCACATAACTAGTGACAGATTAGGCCTGAAAGCTGCGGTTGAGAGGAGCTCGAGAGGGTGGGCGCGGCGCTTATAAACCACTCTCGAGCTCTCTCAACTAGCGAGGTGGGACTAAACTTTTGGGCGCGGGGCAGCACAAGGCCTTTGGTCCCGGTTGGTGGCACCAACCGGGACTAAAGGGGGCATTGGTCCCGGTTGGTGGCACCAACCGGGACTAAATGGGGGCATTAGTCCCGGTTCGTGCCACGAACCGGGACCAAAGCCCTTTCTATATAAGCAAAGACTTAGCGTTTTTTCAGATTTCATCGCCAGCTCCCCGCCTCGACGCCACCGCCAGGCTGCCCGAGCTCGCCTGACGACGCCCGTCAGGCTGCCGTGCTTCGCTGTCGCCGTCGCCACGCCCCTGCCCGTGCTCGCCATCGCTGTCGCCCAGCGCCTGCGTGCTCGCCGTCGCCTGCCCCCTGCCCGCTCCCGCCTCATGCGCCTCGCCGCCGCCGTCGCCTCGAGCTCCCCTGCACGGGCTCGCCCGCCCGCCTCCTCGCCCGTCGCCCTGCCCCATCCGCCCACGCCTTGCGCCCTCGCCACACAGTGAGCCGCCTGCTCATTTTTCTTCTCCTCTATTCTTTTCTTCTTCTCCTCGAGGAGAAATAAATAAGAATAAGAAAAAAGAAGAAAAAGAAGAGGAGAAGAAGAAAGGAATAGAGGAGAAGAAGAAAAAATAGAAAAAATCTATTTTTTCTTCTTCTCTCTATTCTTTTCTTCTTCTCCTCTTTTTTCTTCTTTTCTTCTTCTTCTTCCTTCTTCCTTCTTCCTCTTTTCTTCCTTTTCCTTATTTTCCTTTCTCGAGGGATAAGAAGAAAAGAAGAGGAGAAGAAGAAAGAAAGGAATAGAGGAGAAAGAAGAAACTTCGACACGAGGGGGTACCGATACCCCTCCCGATAACATTATTTTCCCATGTATATGTATGTCGCGTCGTTGTCGATATAACGAGGGTGTCGAGGGTCGGGAACTAGGGTAGAGGGTCGAGGGTCGTTAAGGGGTCAAGGGTCGAGGGTTTCAGGGTCGAGGTTCGAGGGATCGAGGGTCGAGGGTTCCAGGGTCGTCTAGGGGTCGAGGGTTCCAGGGTCGAGAGGTTTCGTAGTGTCAAAGTATTGAAGAAATCCATGGCTTCATCATTAGCCGGAAGTAACCAGGGCATGATGGTACGAAGTCCTCCAAAGTTATTCTGGAATGGAGTCCCGGATAGGATAATTTGCCTTTTTGTATGAATTTCAGAAAAGGCCTTCCAAATAACGATATTCGGAAGGTTCTTACTGAACTTTTTTACCAAAAAGCGAATTATCCTATCTGGGACTCCGTTCCAAAATAACTTTTGAGAGCTTCGTACCATCATGCACCTCACATTACTTAATGATGAAGACATGGTTTTGTTGAATCCTTTGACACTAGGCAACCTCCCGACCCCTCGGTGATCCTCGACTCCTTGACCCTCGATCGCTCGGCGATCCTCGACCCCTTGACCCTCGACCCCTCGGCGATCCTCGACCCCTTGATAAAAAAAAGAGGAAGAAGAAGAAAAAAAGAGGAGAAGAAAGAACTTCTTCTTCCTCTTTTTTTATCGGGAACAAGGGTCACCCCCTCCTTGAGGAGAAGAGGAGAAGAAAGAGTAGAGGAAACCGTAATTAAATAGCAAGTATCGTCGGTGTGAGATACATGTGGCCACCCCCTCCTTGAAGCGTTCTCGAGGCCACCCCCTAACCCTTGAAGCGTTGTCGAGGCCACCCGAAACCCTAGAGAAGCAGCGTCAAGGCCACTAATTAATATGATTCCTTATTGTGATTAGCTAGCTAGTTCTACGTTTGCCACTAATATATCCATATCTGTCATGTTTGAATAATAATTGCCATGTTGTAAATATTTGTAGAAACTATGCACACCCCGCCACGAGACGAAGCACAAGAAGCATTGTTGAGGGACATAATCGCACAAGGAAGTGATGCCGATACGCTCGTTGATGTTTCTCAGCGACAACGATGGTCTGGAAGGAGAGGGTGAAGAAGCAGCTGGCTATGATTTACATGGCTCCGATGACCCAATGCCGGTGCAAGAAGGAGAGGGTGAAGAAGTAGACCATGAGGACGGCTCCGGTGATCACCAAACCGAATCCGGCCAGGTATATATATTAGTTAAGCATGTGCTGACTAGCTAATTGATGCATTCATTGTTTTGGTATGTACACATATTAATTAACTCTCGTCTTTGTTCTTTTTTCTAGCCCTCCGGATCGAGCACAACTTCGGTAAAGAGACGAGGCCCAAAGAAAAAGTTGAGCTTGGATGAAAAGTTTGAGATCATACAAATCGCGCGCGACGGCCAACCGATTGAACCCTACCGGACAAAGAAGGCATTTGTTGCTCGGTCGGGGGTTCTAGTTAGGGACAAGATCCCGATCAGCATCCACCAATGGTATAAGCCTAAGAACGAAGACCCTGAGGTGTCTTATGTCAATGCTATGCAGAAAAATGATCTTTGGACTGAGCTGAAGTCAAATTTCACCCTACCGCCAGAGGATTATCCGGAGAAGCCAGTTATAGAGCCATTAATCAAGTCTTTTGCTCTGAAGAAGATGGCAGACCTATTCAGGAATTGGAAGAAAGACCTCAATAGGTATGTCGAAAAAAATGAGACACTAGAATTCAAGGGCAAATATGAGAAGATCAGAGATGATCGCCCGCATTTGTGGCCCACAAGACATCGGAAAAGAGTAAAAGATGTCGGCGACAAACAAGAGAAATGTTGCTAAGAAGAAGCTTCACCATCGAACGGGTCGGTGGCTACCTCGTAGTCTGCCTAAGTGGGCCAAGGCTGAGAATGATCTGCTTTATAAAGGGATCGAACCAGAGACAATGAACTGGCCAGACCGCTGTCGGACTTGGTTCTTCGGGCGGCGGGATCCTTGGACCCTATAACAGGAAGTGCATTTGGACGGACGAACAATTGGACATACCAGTCAAGAGGCTTCAGCAATATATCGGCAGCAGCAAGGGACGTTCGTTCGAGCGGGGAGAAGGACGAGCTCACAATGGCCCTCGGGAATCCCGAGCACTCGGACGGACACGAGGCACGCCAGCTCCGTTCGTGGAAGGCTGGATTTCCGGACGCAGGGGTTACAAAACCCGGAGAGGAGGAAGAAGCGAAGCAGAGCCAAGCTGCAGCGCTGCACGAAAGGGTATAGGGGCTAGAGGAACGAGAAGCAGATCGCAGCAAACGACCTGCCGAAGCTTCCCCCGAAGCTACTCCGCCATCTCAGCGGAGAAGCAGCGTGGCTTCCACCGAGCTGCTTCAGACGGAGCATGCCTTGACGGCTCCTGCCAGCTATCCCGTGGAAGCTATCACGGAGTCTCAAAATTGCCACCTTATGGCGGAATGGAGCAATTTGAAGGTCAAGGCGGCTGTTGGATCTGTTTATCCTACTAAACCCGACTCAACTTTTCACTGCCGGCCGATTCGGAAGGATATGCTAAGGTGATGGTGGATGAAATAACGAGAGGATTTGAGGGCCTCGGCTTGACCACCCTACCGGTGAAGGGAGTATCGGCTGGGTTACGCTCAAGACTCCATGGCTATGGCGGAAGGATCTCATGAACCTTACGAACTGGACGCCTCCGCCTCCTCATCCTCCTCCCGTGAGTCAGGGCACTCCGCCTCCTCCACCGCCTCCTCCTCCCGTGAGTGACGATCAGGGCACTCGGCCGGCTCCTTCTCCAGTGCGTGGCGGCACTCCGCCTCCTTCTCCGCTGCGCTTGGCGCGCCGAGCAGCCAGCCTCCTCCTTCTCCGCCTCGTCGGCAAAGGCGGAAGAGACCCGCCGCCCGCTCCGGCTGCTCCGGCGTCGTAGTCCTTCTCCTCCGCCCCGTAAGCAAGGAAAGAAGACATCCGCTCCGTCTGCTCTGCCGGCTTCTAGCAGTACACCCAAAGGCGGGAGGAGATACAGATTCGGTCCTTCTCTGAAGACTCCAGAGAAGTTACCGTACGAGAGGAGCGAGGAGGAAAACGCGAAGATCGAGCAGACCGAAGTGGATGAATGGTTTCAAGGGTTGAAAGCAAAGAGACATCCACCTCCGGAGGAGAAGGTAGATCCGGTGAAAGCGAAGCGCACTGCTGCCCCGACAAAACCACCCAAGTCTCCGCGAAAGGCAACTATGAGCGCATTATTGGAAAGGCATTTGCGAAGCGGAGAGGTCGGGAAGTACTAAAAGTGATCAAAGGATGAAAGAACGACGAGCTGGGAAACAAATTGCCCAGCTCGGCGAACAAGCCAAGCAATCGTGCCCCCGCTCAAGGTGCACGCTAGCGACATCGTCGATCCGAGGATGGTGCCCGGTTATGGCAATCCTGCAGATTACCTGCCCGACGATGTACATTATGATTTCTTGGAGGTGCAGATACAAAGATACGAGTACGGGAAGCCTCTCGTCAAAGATGAATGTTCTCTATCAACGATGATGCGAAGATTGCATGATTGGTACATGAAAACCTGCAGAGAGTCTGAGGGAGGAGTACTTTGTATGTGAGAGTTAAAAGGAGCATGACCTCCTTGGAATTGAACTGTTGCCTATTCCATTTGAGGAGTTCTATCAGTTTTTCAATCAATTGGCCCTCGATAAAGCAACGGTCACCTGCTACTGTCTGTAAGTAGTACTACTTCTGTCATTAAGTCTCTCTATATAATTAGTACAACAGTCAGCCCTTTCATTGCATGTATTTATAATTATCCTCACTATATTATGCAGATTGAAGATCGCCGAATTGAAGAAAAGACAAGTGCGTGATATTGGGTTCATTAACACATATCTCATAGATAAAACTGAGGTTGAATTTCGTAAAGAAAATACCGAGGACAACTTGCTACAAACGTTGGTAATAAATGAACACAAAGATATAATACTCTTTCCTTACAACTTCAAGTGAGTGTTACTGTCTTGTGGCATATTCGGTTTCCTTATTAGTCCAGGTTATAGTAATGTAATATTGATGAGTTATGCATGTGTGCCCAGCTAGCACTATATTCTCCTAGAGATTAAGCTTGAGAAGGGAGTAGTAACTGTCTTAGACTCCAAGCGAAAAGATCCCAAGGAGTATCTGGACATGACTGAAATGCTCGAGAAGTAAGTTAAATCGATCATTATCCACCATATCAGCAACTTTGTTCATTTCTGATATGAAGTAATTGTTTTCTTTGTATGGCAGGGCTTGGAGAAAATTCACCAAAAAAGCTTCGGGACTCTTGAAGAAGCTGCAATTTAGACACCAAAGTAAGTACTATATAGTAGCATATTCCACGCATCTCCTAGTGATTCAAGCGCCATTTCATCAATACCATTTAGCATGCTTGCTACTTATCAGTTTGATTGACCTCTATTTCTTGTAAAGTGGTTGTGGCGGAACAAGGGAATGATTTCTGTGGATACTACATTTGCAGTCCATCCGCCACAAGACCTGTGAGCGGGCTACTCCGACAAACAATATGAAGTGCGTAAATAACAATATTCACAATTTTATTTTATTACCATCATTTGTGTTGAGTTTCATTCATATATATATATATATATATATATATATATATATATATATATATATATATATATATATATATATATATATATGTATGTATGTATGTATTGACCCCTTCTTAAAATTAGATGTTTCGGATGCGGGATGAACTCCTAGCACCAGATCGCTCATGAGCAATTCAAGACGAATTGGCGGCATTCTTTCTTGACCACGTGATCGCTGAAGACGGAGAATACTATGTGGACCACGCGTCCGTATGTTAGGAGATTATATTTGTAAAAGATAATTATTGTATATATGTAGCCGGTAGTGTCGGATAGATATACGAGAACTTGTTGTTCGACCAATCTCTCGGAGAAGGAGAGGTGGTCGATATCACTTCTCTCTGTATGCATATATGTTCACGACGATCTTCTGTTTGCTTACTAGCTAGCTAGCTAGCGTGTCTAGCTAGTCCTCTCTATACGTATGTATAGTACGTAGCGTCGACCAAGAACGGACAAAAGAGAGGACACTTCTCTCTATTAATTAGCTAGCTAGCACAATATATGAAACACCTAAATTGACCCCCCAAAACCCCCCAAACCCCCTTAAAAAAACAAAACCCCAGCCACAGAAATCTTGTGGCGTGGATGCCTATTGGTCCCGGTTGGTGCCATCAACCGGGACCAAAGGCGCTCCTGCCTGGGCTCAGCCACGTGGAGGCCCATCTGTCCCGGTTCTGGATTGAACCGGGACTAAATGGTCAGGGCATTAGTACCGACCCTTTAGTCCCGGTTCATGAACCGGGACTAAAGGCCCTCACCAACCGGGACTATAGGCCCTTTTTCTACTAGTGTTCAATCATAATTCCACATTGAAGAATATAGTGTACATTGTGTTACATCTTTTTCTATGGATAAGCTTAAGTGGTATTTGTGTAACTGTAGAAAGACCAACTAAGTCATTTGTTTGGATTCTTAATTACTTATTCTTATATAGACACAACCTATTTATTGAAAGATATAGCCCTCGATACTATAGTCACTACAAATTGCTCATGTAAGACTTGCAAGAGCTGCCTCGAACCAATTGCATGTGAAATTCATTAAATTATGTAACTAACTTGGCGGGTTGGAGATAATAATTTGGCCCTTATTCACCTACTGCTCCGGCCCTATGGCACCACCCTCGCATGCACGCCACTTCCTTGGCCCCATTGTCGGTGTCAAAACCGGCGGATCTCGGGTAGGGGGTCCTGAACTGTGCGTCTAGGCGGATGGTAACAGGAGACAAGGGACACGATGTTTTTACCCAGGTTCGGGCCCTCTCGACGGAGGTAAAACCCTACTCCTGCTTGATTGATATTGATGATATGGGTAGTACAAGAGTAGATCTACCACGAGATCGTAGAGGCTAAACCCTAGAAGCTAGCCTATGGTATGATTGTTGTTCGTCCTACGGACTAAAACCCTCCGGTTTATATAGGCACCGTATAGGGTTAGGGTTACACAGAGTCGGTTACAATGGTAGGAGATCTACATATCCGTATTGCCAAGCTTGCCTTCCACGCCAAGGAAAGTCCCATCCGGACACGGGATGAAGTCTTCAATCTTGTATCTTCCTAGCCTGTGAGTCCGCCAATGGTGATAGTTCGCTATCCGGACACCCCTAATCCGGGACTCCTCAAAGAGCCCCGAACTAGGCTTCAATGACGATGAGTCCGGTAGCGAGATTGTCTTCGGCATTGCGAGGCGGGTTCTTCTCCAAATTCCATATACTTGTCGAATATTGTCCGGCTTCTGGTAAGTGCTGTGCTCCTTTGGCTTCTACGCCCAATAATGGTCATCTTCCACGTGTCGAACGAATGTGAGAAGTTAGGGCATCTTTACATTTACCCCCTTGCTGTCCAAATGAGTCGTCTATAAAAGAGACGGGGATCCAGATCCGGATCGCACCATCCTCCCCTCGCGAGCCGTCATTAGAGCGCCTTCGACAAAAAATCCATTCCACCATGGATGTCGGCGGCTCCTCCTCTCGCGCTCCCAGCCCTCAGCCCGGAGATTGGGGAGATGCTCGATCCGACAAATAATTGGTGGTGCTTCAAACCAAGGGATTCCTTCCCCCGGTCTTCCTGGTTCCGGTGCGTTCCGGACTCGCCACTTATAAGGGCCGGAAGCAAGCGGAGAGCGTTCCCGATCCCTCTAAGGGAGAGTGGGTATGCTTCGTCTCTCATCTAATGAGCCGAATAAGATTGTTGGCTCATTCCGGACTGACTATGATTGGTGTCATGGCCACATGCATAATGCAGGGAGTTCAGCCGCTCCAATATAGGGGCCACCCCATGTGGGATTTCAACGGGGAGGATGATGCCACCCGCCACGGCCGCAAAGGGCCGGGATCGGTCACCGAACTGGTGAAGACCTTGTCCGCTATGTACAAAGGAGAAGAGGAGGATTTTCTCCGCGTCAGTCCGCTGAACGGGTTCTCTTCGAGTAATCCTCGAAGTTGGGTAAGCGAATATCTTTGTGGCCTATCCGATCCAAGTTCCCGTGGTTAAATATCTCATTTTATGGTTTCTACGCAGGAACTGCGCCGGGCCGTGGAGAAGATACACAGCCCGCCTCCACAACCAGAGGATCCGGAACGGTCCCTCGATCCGGCCTCCGAAGAGGACCCGGATATAAAGGTGGAGCTGATCGACGGGGTGTTCCATCAACTTAGCATCGACAATGCTTTGGTTGCCATCACGGCCGACTACCCCGGACTATTTCCGGCCTCCCAGGTAACCGTGACCGAAGTCCGGATCCCATGACCTACCCGTGCTTTGTTTCTAACCACCGCATATCTGATGGTGTTTCGCAGGGGGTTCCTTCGAGGCAGGAGGCCGAGCCTGCGGCGGCTAACCAACAAGGGGTAGCGCAGCCACGCAGGCTAAAAAGAAGTACGGTTCGGATCGAAACGCCGCCGCAACGGTAAGGCGTGCCACCATATCCCCAGGATTGATTCCTGGAAGGTGTACTAACACCAGTGCTCTTTTCGTGAAAAGAGCGCACGGACCGCGGTCCGGGAGATTGCCAATCGAGCCTCCGCCACCAGGCTCCAACGCCGGGTCCGGAAGTGGAGGTAAACACGAGGCGTCAAGGCCGGATGCTCCTCCGACAGAGGATGCCGACAGATTGTCCGCCACCAACTCGAGGTGGAGAGTGCCATGAATCACAGGCGCCACGGACGGTTCTTCGTGACGCATGTTTCTCCCAGAGGCATTGAATGCCTTTAATTGGAGATGCGCACCTCCGTGCTGCTCAAGATGGTCTAGCCAGAGCCACGGAGCGGTATGTAAAGGACATACTGGTAAGAAATTTTGACTTGTATATGCCAAGAGTCTCCCGAGACTTAAAATAGTTAGGATAACTGATTTAAGGATCATTTGTTATGCAGGATCTTACGGAAAAGAATACCCGACTGTCCCAGGAGCTTGAAGAGTGCAAGGCCCAGCTTGAGGCCGCACTAGCCGCCATCGAGGGAGCCACAGGAACCCCCTCCGGTAATATATACTTTGAAAAATAAGTAGTTTGTGAAGTGCGGCGTGTGTATAAGTCTGACAATGATATTGCAGATGGCGCCGGACTGGATCCGGACAAGCAATAGCTCCTGCGCCAGCTAAAGGCCGGCGAGAGCGTGCTTAAGAGGGTGCAGCAGGAGAAAAATAACCTCCAAGACGCCAACACCCAACTGGGAGAGGAACTAAAGGATGTTCGTGCCCAGTTGTCTGACTCCGTAAAGGAGAATCGACGTCTTCGTCGCGGCATTTTCAGTAAGTGCTTAAACGAACTGTGAAAGAGTTCGGCGAGGAAGGCGACTAACATAAACATGTATGCAGGTTTGCTCACTGGTCGTCCGGAGGAGGAGATGCCCGATTCTTCGCTGGTCTTCTTCCCGACCGTGTCACCTGCACGAACGAAGTTCGGCGGTGATGAAAGGCGTCGCCTGTGCCTTGTGACCATCTATCTCCCTGCCTCAAGGCATTGGGGAGCTGGCAGAGCGGCTTCAAGGAGCACGGCGGCGCTTCCGGCTATGGAAGATATCGGCCTGCCGTCAAGGCGCCAGGGAGGCCTGGGCCATCGTGAAGACGCGGTACACGAAGGCTGACCCAAACCACATGGCCGAGGTCGGACCTTGGGGCCTGATGGGAAGGAGATACCTGTAAGCTTAGTGTACGGCCAAGTAGAATTGGCCGCAAAGTATTCCCAGCAGGACTGTAAACTAGACAGCCTATTAGATGGTATTGAAGAGGAATACAATCAGTCAAGTTGACTATGTAATTTAAAATGACATGTAAAATGCCTTCTAGCCCGATTGTAGATCGTTTGTCGTAGCGGACCTTTTCGCTTCAACCTCGGGACCCAATAGTCCGGAGTGTGTCCGAATACCCTCACGGTTATGTAAGAACCGGGCATGCATGGAGATAAGGCGAGGGGTCATTATTGTTGTATCACAAGTGCCCAACTAGTTATGTTATATTACATGGATAGTAAGAAATATCTTCCAGGGAGAATAGTTCCGTTAAGGGTTCCTTTCCCTGGGAGGCATGCCCTAAAGTGCATGTCCAAACTGCTAAGAAAGCAGAAAATCATCTGGGGGCAGATGGGTAAATAGTTTAAAAATCATCTTTCAGTTCACCGACCGAATATTCCCTTAAGAACGCTAGCTTTCGGCTTCACCCAGTCTGAGGTACACATCTGGCTGACCCGGCAGTAACAATCGCAGAGGTGCTCCCTTTACCGCCTAGCCGAACAATCGGGAACGTAGGGCAAGCACAGAGCCAGCAACCTAGCTTGGCCAAAACTTAAGTCATATCGATGCATATAATGGTGAATAAAAGGTACATGCGGAAGTTTGACACATGTGTTGGGCATAAAACCAGATAAATATGCTTACATTAAAGAAGCCCCAGGTATAATGAGCGAGTAGCGCGTCAAGTATCTTGAACAAAGCGCAAGTGAGCCTCTAAAGGCTTCAAGAAAAAGGAAGGAGGAAGGAGAGAAATAAAAGACAACTAAAGTATAAATTTTGGACGGAGGAAGGAGACGAACCCCGAGTCCGGCACTAGGCGTAGAATCTTCGTAGACGGGCTGCGTTCCATGGGTTTGGCTCGAGTCGGTTATCCGATGCGTTTCGCAGACGGTATGCCCCGCCGGTCAGGACCTGGTCGATGATGAAGGGACCTTCCCATTTGGGCTTGAGTTTGTCCTTTTATTGTCCGGCAGGCGTAGAACTAGTTTGCCAACGTTGTAAGCTTTGGCCCGTACTTCTGTGCTTTGATATCTTCGAGCCTGCTGTTGATAAAATGCGGAACGAGCTTTTGCCACATCGCGCTCCTCCACCAAGGCGTCCAGACTGTCCTACCGATCGAGTTCGGCTTCTCTTTCTTCATACATGCCCACGCAAGGTGAGTCATGAATTATGTCACAGGGCAAAACTGCCTCTGCGCCGTACACCATAAAAAATGGTGTGAATCCGGTAGTGCGGTTTGGCGTGGTCCGCAACCCCCAGAGTACGGAGTCGAGCTCCTCTACCCAATGCGTATTAGATTCCTTAAGGGACCGCACTAGTCTGGGTTTAATGCCGCTCATGATTAGACCGTTTGCACCTTTCGACTTGACCGTTAGTTTGAGGGTGATAGATTGAGGCGTGTCGAGCTTAATGCCCATGTTTTTGCACCATAATTTGACCTGATCAGCTGTGAAGTTGGTGCCGTTATCGATGATAATCTTGTGGGGACACCGTAACGGTGCACTACCCCGATCTGAAGTCTATCACTGGTCCGGATTCGGCCGTTTTAACAGGCTTGGCCTCTATCTATTTGGTGAATTTATCCACCATGACCAATAGTTATTTTTGCTTGTGGGTTCCTCCCTTAAGGGGTCCAACCATGTCAAGCCCCCAGACCGCGAACGACCAGGTGATGGGTATAGTTTTGAGGGCGGTGGGTGGCATGTGGCTTAGGTTAGCAAAAAGCTGGCATCCGACGCATCGTTGGACTAAATCTCTTGATCTGCTCGGGCCGTCGGCCAATAAAATCCTATCTGGAAGGCCTTGCCTACAAGGGCCCGGGCTGCGGCGTGGTGCCCACCCAGTCCGGCATGAATTTCAGCCAGGAGGTTTCGCCCTTCCTCTTCGGAGATACACCTTTGAAGGACTCCTGTTGTGCTTTCCTTATAAAGCTCTCCCTCGTGGACTTTATAGGCTTTGGATCGCCGCACTATGTAGCGAGCCTCATTTTGGTCTTCAGGGAGTTCCTGCCTAGTTAGGTAGGCTAGGTAGGGCTCCGTCCACGGGGCAATAACTGCCATTATTTCGTGGGCGGAGGGTGTTATCTTATTGGTAGAGCCTCCGATTGTGTCAGAGTGTTCGGTGTCAGGCAGTGCGGTTGGGTCCGGATTGTTATTTCCGGACTTTCCCATAGTAATGGATGGCTTGAACAGCCGCTCCAGGAAGATGTTGGGCGGGGCGGCATCGTTTTGGCGCCGATGCGCGCTAATACGTCCGCCGCCTGGTTGTTATCCCGGGCTATATGATGAAATTCAAGCCCTTCGAACCGTGCTGACATTTTTAGGACCGCGTTGCGGTACGCTGCCATTTTCGGATCTTTGGCGTCAAAGTCTCCGTTTATTTGAGATATCGCGAGGTTTGAATCCCCGCTCCACTCTAGGCGTTTAATGCCCATGGAGACTGCCATCCGGAGGCCGTGTAGAAGGGCCTCGTATTCGGCTGCATTGTTGGAGTCCGTGTACATTATCTGAAGGACGTATTGGACTGTGTCCCCGGTTGGGGACGTCAGGACGACGCCAGCCCCCAGGCCGGCCAATATTTTGGAGCCGTCGAAGTGCATGATCCAATTGGAATATGCGCCGTACTCTTTAGGGAGTTCGGCTTCGGTCCATTCGGCAATGAAATCGGCCAACACTTGTGATTTAATAGCTCGTCGTGGCTTATAGGTTATGTCGAATGGGAGGAGCTCGATGGCCCATTTGGCAATCCGGCCTGTCGCATCACGGTTGTTTATAATGTCGTTAAGAGGTACTTCGGAGGCTACTGTAATCGAACACTCTTGAAAGTTGTGCCGCAGCTTCCGGGATGCCATGAACACCGCGTATGCTATCTTCTGATAATGTGGGTACCGGGACTTGCATGGAGTTAGGACAGTGGACACGTAATAAACTGGTTTTTGAAGAGGGAACCTGTGTCCGTCTGCTTCTCGCTCGACGACGCAGCACCGCGCTAACAACTTGATGTGTTGCGGCGATATATAATAGCATTGGTTCGCCCATGTTGGGCGCGGCCAGACCGGATTTGTTGCCAATATGGCTGTTATTTCTTCGAGTCCGGCCGTGGCGTATCCGATCCACTCGAAGTGTTCGGTGCGCCGGAGGAGGCGGTAAAGGGGTAACGCCTTTTCTCCCAAACGGGAGATAAAGCGGCTTAGAGCCGCTACGCATCCAGTCAACTTTTGTATTTGTTTGAGGTCTTGTGGAATATCCAATTGCGACAGAGCTCGGATCTTGGCTGGGTTTGCTTCAATTCCTCTACCGGACACAATGAAGCCCAAGAGCTTTCCGGCGGGAGCGCCGAAGACGCATTTTTCCTGTTTGAGCTTGATGTCATATTTGCGGAGATTGTCGAATGTGAGCCTCAAGTCGTCTACTAGAGTTTCGACGTGTTTGGATTTGACGACCACGTCATCTACATATGCCTCCACTGTTTTGCCGATCTGGTTGGCCATACATGTCTGAATCATGCGCTGATATGTTGCACCGGCGTTTTTGAGCCCGAAGGGCATTGTGTTGAAGCAAAATGGGCCGTATGGAGTGATAAATGCCATTGCGGCTTGGTCTGGCTCTGCCATCTTAATTTGGTGGTAGCCGGAGTATGCGTCGAGGAAACACAATGAATCGTGTCCTGCTGTGGCGTCGATAATTTGATCAATGCGAGGGAGGGGGAAGGGATCCTTTGGGCAAGCCTTATTAAGGTCTTTGAAATAAACACATAGGCGCCAGATTTGTCCTTCTTTGGTACCATCACCAGATTCTTTGGCAGTCCGGATGTTTTATATCTACGATGAATCCGGCTTCGGAAGTTTAGCTAGCTCCTCTCCCATGGCCTGTCTCTTGGGTTCGGAAAAACGCCGAAGAGCCTACTTGACTGGCTTAAATCCTGTTAGGTTATTTAGGCTGTGTTCGGCCAGCCGACGTGGGATTCCTGGCATGTCTGAAGGGTGCCAGCAAAATGTCCCAGTTTCTCGTAGAAATTCTCGTAGTGGCGTCTACATCAGGGTTTACTTGTGCCCCAATGGAGGCCGTCTTTGTGGTCCATTGGGTGGACTTGGAATTTGACTATTTCATCCGCTGGTTTAAAAGAGGTGGACTTGGTTCTTTTATCAAGTATCACATCGTCTCTGTTCACAGTGGAGCGCATCGCAGTTAGTTCCTCGGCCACTAGGGCGAGGGCTAGTGCGGCTGTCTTGTTTTCGGCGCGAAGTGCTATGTTCGGATCACTAGCGAGAGTGATGATTCTGTTAGGTCCGGGCATTTTAAGCTTCATGTACCCGTAATGGGGTATAGCTTGAAAAATTGTGAATGCCTCTCGCCTTAATATAGCATGATATCCGCTGCTGAACGGGGCCACTTGAAAGGTGACCTCCTCGGACCTGTAATTGTCTGTGAGCCGAACACAACGTCCAATGTGATTTTTCCTGTGCAGCATGCTTCCCGGCTAGGGTTTATTCCTATGAAGGTTGTGCTGCTTCGCTCAATGCGGTTCCAGTCTATTTCCATTTTTCGGAGGGTTTCCTCATAGATGAGGTTTAATCCGCTGCCGCCATCCATGAGTACCTTGGTAAGGCGAAAGCCGTCCATAATTGGACTGAGGACCAGTGCGGCTGGTGCTCGAGCTGTTCGAAATTTCGGTTCGTCACTAGCATTAAAGGTAATAGCCGTGTCACTTCATGGATTTATTGTTGCTACTTGGTAGACTTCGGCAAGGTTGCGGAGTTTTCGCTTCCGCATGTTATTTGATGCGAAAGTCTCGAAGACTGTTAATACCGTACTAGTATTGTTGGGCTGGGATTCTGAAGCTAGAAGCTCTTCGCCACTTTTGGCCACCTGCCGTAGTATCCAACATGCTCGAAGGCTATGAGTTGGAGTGGCGTCCTCTATGCTATGAATTTCTGAGGTCCATTGAGCCATCCCTCCAAAGACGGTTCCATGCCCTTTAGGGGGTCTTTGTTTTTTGGTATTTAACCCAGATGGCTGGTGATAATGCACCCTTTTATTTCGGACTAGGGCTGTGTTCGGGGCCGGATTATCCGAAAATTTACTTTCGGTTTTCCAAGCACTCTCCATCGCACAGTACTTTTGTACTATGGTCACCAAGTCAGGAAGGCGTGTAATTTCATGACGACTTATGGCGTTTAGGATTCCTTCATCCGTGCAATTATTGCAGAAGAGTGAGATTGCGTCCTCCTCTCGGTAGTTCTTTATCCTGTCCATAACCAGGAGGAATCTGGCCCAGTAATGATGTACTGTTTCAGCGGGCTCTTGCCGAATTCGGGATAGATCGCTAATGTTTGGGTGGGCGGGTGGAACTAAATCCGGAATCCCGTCTAATCTAAGACTCAGGGGCCGAGAAGTTTCCGAACTCGGAAGTTTTGGTTTTTGGATGTTATCCACTGAATCCAACCCGCCGCCTGACTTTAGGTTCAGGATTTGACCGTCGTCCGTCCCTCCGCGGGAATCCGGCATGGAGGGATTGGGAATCCAGACGTAGCTAGTCCTTAAGATAGAAGAAGAGTCGCCGCATTGTTCCTCTACCACAGCAACATGGTGGGTAGCCTGGGGAGAGTTAATCTCTCTCAGATCGGTTTTAGGCCCGATCTGATCATAGTCAATGGCGACTCCCAGGACGGCGATGCGATCCAAGAGCTCGTTCACGGAGGAGAGCTCGATCGGATCTACCTGCTCGGCAAGTTCCGAGTTAACACGAAGATTGGTTTCGATGACCCGAGAAGTCATCGTCGGCAAGAACGGCCAAACTGGTGGTCATAAGGAAACCACCTGGCGAAGAGTCGGCCGTGCCAAGGCTCCTTTGGCGATAATGTCGTCTTTAAAGACAGGATGAGGCATCCTTCCTGACTGTGACGGCACAGAGGAACTCTCAATGAAAGCACCAATGTCGGTGTCAAAACCGGCGGATCTCGGGTAGGGGGTCCCGAACTATGCGTCTAGGCAGATGGTAACAGGAGACAAGGGACACGATGTTTTTACCCAGGTTCGGGCCCTCTCGATGGAGGTAAAACCCTACTCCTGCTTGATTGATATTGATGATATGAGTAGTACAAGAGTAGATCTACCACTAGATCAGAGAGGCTAAACCCTAGAAGCTAGCCTATGGTATGATTGTTGTTCGTCCTATGGACTAAAACCCTCCGGTTTATATAGGCACCGGATAGGGTTAGGGTTACCTGTAGTCGGTTACAATGGTAGGAGATCTACATATCCGTATTGCCAAGCTTGCCTTCCACGCCAAGGAAAGTCCCATCCGGACATGGGACGAAGTCTTCAATCTTGTATCTTCATAGCCCAGGAGTCCGGCCAACGGTGATAGTTCGGCTATCCGGACACCCCATAATCCAGGACTCCCTCACCCATGCTCCGCAACCAAGCGCCACTTACTAGCCTTGATCGAGCCAGTGCCAACATGCTCAAGGGAAACACTAGGGGCCTCTATGAGGGTCAACATGTTGAATCTATCCTGTATTGGGAACTTGAGCTAAAAAACCATAAAATTCTCAATTCATTATTGGAGGGGAGGGCGATCAAACCCGGTACAACACATAAGCAGCACAACCCTATGGAACATGATCCATGTCATCTTCTATCGTATAGCACACCCAACCCGATGACGACGTCTGAGCTAACAATTTCATTGATGGTACAAACTTGATGATATATTTTCTCTACTAGGACTTGTTGCTCCTTTTTCAAAAATAAAGAAATATATACTTGCATACAAAACCTTCCTTTTTATTAATCCATTATTGTCACCTTCATTAAAAATATTAGATGGTACCTAGTGGGCAGTTGCAATGAGTGGTGCATATGTTCTTGCTAATTAAACCCACGACATCCCGTGCCTCAGTATGAAAATTGTTACATCAGTAGTATAATTCAGAAATTAAGATATGAAGGTTCAATCAAGCTAATTAAGGTACCGCTATTTCTGCGTACAACTCGGTAGCTATATAATAATTTTGTGATACATTTCTATTGATATAGTCTACTATCTAAATTGTTTGTTTAAGGCCAATAGTATAGTATAAAGAAATTAATGTCCTTTCTAGCTAGTTGAGCCTTTGCAATTTATATGCGCACTTCCTTTACTATATTAAATGACATGAATGAAATTTGGGGTGTAGTCTACGAACTAAATTCTTTGTGTGTGGCTTAGTACAAATATATTAATCCTTACTATGATAAAAGAAGAACTATAGATGCAACCTCCTAGTTTATCAATCTACTAGTAATCATGTATGTGCCATGCAATTAATATATTAGGCACATTAATCATTTACTTGTCATGCATGTTAATATTGGACGATATATTAATTGCATTGCACACTAATATTTGAGACTACCCATAGTGGGGAGTAACTTATCCTAGTAACATGCATATGTTACTACTCTATGTTACTACCTCTATAGTGGGAGTAACATATGTGTGGTGTCATGCAACACTTCATTTATTAGGTTGTAGACTCATCTAATCTTGATATGTGTGATGTTAGACTACTCATAGTCGGAGTAACTTCAGTAGTAACATAGAGTTCAACTCAACAAATTTGCTTATGTGGCAATGATTTAATGGGCAGAGAGAGATGATTTGAGTAACATAGCTAGTTACTCATACTATGGGTAACATCACACGTACAAAGACAAGAAGAGTCTACAACCTAATAAATGAATATTGCATGACACCACACATATGTTACTCCCCACTATAGATCTAGTAACATAGACTAGAAACATATGCATATGTTACTCCCTTCGTACCGGCCATCGCTGCCCCCGCTCGCCAACCCTAGCAACAAATTACTACGATATATCATTGCATGTATTTGTACGTCCTTACTTTCCCACGTTTTCTCCTAATAAACTGCATGTAATTGCTCGAGTCTGATTAATTAAGTTGTTTACACTAGTAGAAAACAGGGCTTTGGTTTTGGCCAGATTAGAGCAACAGTCCCAGTCGTGTTATGAACCGGGACAAATGCGAGCATCAGTCCCGGGTCGGCTGGGACCTTTAGTCTCGGTTCCAGACACCAACTGGGACTAAAGGACCTCGCTCCTGGTGCAACCCCTTTTGTCTAGGTTGGTGTCTGCAACCGGGACTAAAGGTCAACCTTCAGTCCCGGTTCTAGACACCAACCGGGACTATATAAATCATACAAGTAGCTATATAAATCATACAAGTAGCTACTTATATAATTTTTTACTTGTATTATTGTTTGTTATTATATAGTGTCATGGTTTTGGTATCCGCCCCTGTCAGCTCTCGTTTGGTCTATGATTCGGATGTGGTATATTATCTTTTATAACTATTAGTTTCATTTAGTGTTTATGACAATTATGCCGACCAACTTGACATAGATGTCTTTATCTAGGAGGTATGTGAACCGGAAATTCCAACTGACACACTTGTCGAGAGGTTAAATTTAGTTGAAAAGGGAAAAAAATATTTGAAAAAACAATTGAAAAGAATTGAAGAAGAGAAGATGAAATTGGAGCTGCATGTTGCCGATGTCGTGGATCTACACATGATCCAGATTGATGCAATATGCTTGAAGATTAGAAAGATTAGAAAATATGCCATTGATAAAGAGGCTTGGTATCATTATGCTATTGGATCAGTTGTTACCTTAGTTGCGATTTTGATCGCATTTGTTGTTGCATTTATATGTTTTACATAGTTGTATGTTAGTTTCAATGTATGTTTTAATTAGATGCTCTAGATAGTTGTATGTTGTTCTATGATAACTATGTATGAAATTTATGTATTTCTTTTTCAGTGATAACATTTTATCACTACTATACTTTGGTTTTAATGTGATGATGAACTTGTATTAATTTGGTTATTTCTCTATTCATTATGTTCTGTAATGGTTTTTGATATACTTAATTATATAATGCATGCACATGAACCGACAATGGAAGTACGGTGACCGACCCGCCTCCGACTAGATTACGGGCCTGCATAATTCTCTCGATGTGGCTGAGGCAAACCATCAGAATGGTTTTATGTATTGTCCATGTGCTGTCTGTGGGAATACGAAGGATTACTCTTCCTCAAAAACCCTCCACTTCCACCTTCTTGAGAAGGGTTTCATGCCCCACTATAATGTTTGAACCAAGCATGGAGAAAGAGGGATTATGATGGAAGACAATGAAGAATAAGAGGATGATGAAAACTATCCTATGTTCCCTTAATATGGTGATACTGCAACAGGGAAAGCCGAAGATCAAGAGGCACTAGATGTGCCCGCTGATGATCTTCTCTGGATCATTGTTGGTGCACAGATAGAATGCGAAAGTGAAAGGGGAAGTTGAAGTTTGATTGCTTGTTAGAGGATCACAAAAAATGGTTGTACCCAAATTGCGAAGATGGCAACACAAAGCTCGGTACCACACTGGAATTGCTGCAATGGAAGGCAGAGAATGGTGTATCTGACAAGGGATTTGGGAAGCTACTGAAAATAATGAAGAAGAAGCTTCCAAAGGATAACGAATTGCCTCACAGTACGTACGAAGCAAAGAAGTTCTCTGCCCTCTAGGATTAGAGGTGCAGAAGGTACATGCATGCCCTAATGACTACATCCTCTACCGTGGTGAGGAGTACGAGAATTTGAATGCATGCCCGGTATGCGGTGCATTGCGGTATAAGAGCAGACGAGATGACCCTGGTGATGTTGAGGGCGAGCGCACCAGGAAGAGGGTTCCTGCCAAGGCGATGTGGTATGCTCCTATAATACCACGGTTGAAATGTCTGTTCAGAAACTAAGAGCATGCCAAGTTGTTGCGATGGCACAAAGAAGACCATAAGAAAGATGGGATGTTGAGAGTACCCGTTGATGGGTCACAGTGGAGAAAAATTGAGAGAAAGTGGCCGGAGGTTGCAGCTGACGCAAGGAACTTATGGTTTGGTTTAAGTGCATATGGCATTAATCCTTTTGGGGAGCAGAGAAGCAATCATAGCACCTGGCCCGTGACTCTATGTATCTATAACCTTCCTCCTTTGTTGTGCATGAAGCGGAAATTCATTATGATGCAAGTGCTCATCCAAGGTCCTAAGCAACCCAGCAATGGCATTGATGTGTACCTAAGGCCATTAGTTGAAGAACTTTTACAGCTGTGGGATATCAAAGGTGTATGTGTGTGGGATGAGCACAAACACCAGGAATTTGACCTACGAGTCTTGCTGTTTGTAACCATCAATTATTGGCTTGCTCTTAGTAACCTTTCAGGACAGACAAACAAGGGATACAATGCATGCACGCACTGTTTAGATGAGACTGAAAGTATGTATTTGGACAAATGTAAGAAGAATGTGTACCTGAGACATCGTTGATTTCTTCTGAGCAGGCATCCCTTAAGAAAGAAAGGTAAGCATTTCAAAGGTGATGCAGATAATCGGAAGAAGCCTGTCCTCCATACTGGTGATAATATATTTGATATGGTCAAGGATTTAAAAGCAATCTTTGGAAAGGGTCTTGGAGGACAATCTGTTCCGAATGACGCTGACGGACACGCACCCATGTGGAAGAAGAAATCTATATTTTGGGATCTTCCCTATTGGAAAGACCTAGAGGTCCGCTCTGCAATCGACATCATGCACATGATGAAGAATCTTTGCGTGAAACTTCTAGGCTTCTTGGGCGTTTATGGGAAGACAAAAGATACACTGGATCCACGAGAGGACCAACAACGTGTGAACGAAAAAGACAACAAGCATACAAAGCAGTATCAGGGTCCTACCAGCTACGCTCTTACGGAAGCAGACAAGGAAATCTTTTTTGAATGCCTGCTCAGTATCAAGGTCCCGTCCGACTTCTCGTTGAATATAATGGGAATAATAAATATGGAAGAGAAAATTTCCAGAACCTAAAGTCTCATGACTGCCACGTGATTATGACGCAGCCGCTTCCGGTTGCATTGAGGGGGCTTCTACAAAAAATGTTCGATTAGCCATTGTGAAGCTATGTGCATCCCTCAATGCAATTTCTCATCAGGTAATCGATCCAGAAATCCTACCAAGGTTACAGAATGATTTGGTCCAATGTTTTGTCAGTTTCGAGTTGGTGTTCCCACCATCCTTCTTCAATATTATGCTGGACGTCCTAGTTCACCTAGTCGACGAGATTGCAATTCTGGGTCCTGTATTTCTACACAATATGTTCTGCTACGTCTTGAGCTTGCGCTGGTTTCCCTCGAAGAGGAGAGCGTGATGCAGCAATAGTAGCATAAGTATTTCCCTTAGTTTTTGAGAACCAAGGTATCAATCCAGTAGGAGGCTCCTCAAAAGTCCCATGCACCTACACAAACAAATAGAGAACTCGCAACCAACACAATAAAGGGGTTGTCAATCCCTTCACGGCCACTTGCGAAAGTGAGATCTAATAAAGATAGTAAGATAAGATAAATATACTTTTGGTACTCCCTCCGTCCCGAAATTATTGTCTTAAATTTGTCCAAATACGGATGTATCAAGTCATGTTTTAGTATTAGGTACATCCGTATCTAGACAAATCTAAGACAAGAATTTTGGGACGGAGGGAGTATTTTATAATATGAATGCAAAAAGTAAAGATGCAAATAAAAGTAGATGGAAAGAAAATATGATAAGAGATAGACCCGGGGGCCATAGATTTTACTAGAGGCTTCTCTCAAGATAGCATAAGTATTACGGTGGGTGAACAAATTACTGTCGAGCAATTGATAGAAAAGCGCATAGTTATGAGATTATCTAGGCATGATCATGTATATAGGCATCACGTCCATAACAAGTAGACCGACTCCTGCCTGCATCTACTACTATTACTCCACACATCGACCGACTCCTGCCTGCATCTAGAGTATTAAGTTCATAAGAACAGAGTAACGCTTTAAGCAAGATGACATGATGTAGAGGGATAAACTCAAGCAATATGATATAAACCCCATCTTGTTATCCTCGATGGCAACAATACAATACGTGCCTTGCAACCCTTTCTGTCACTGGGTAAGGACACCGCAAGATTGAACCCAAAGCTAAACACTTCTCCCATGGCAAGAAAGATCAATCTAGTAGGCCAAACCAAACTGATAATTCAAAGAGACTTGCAAAGATAACTCAATCATACATAAAAGAATTCAGAGAAGATTCAAATATTGTTCATAGATAAACTTGATCATAAACCCACAATTCATCGGATCTCGACAAACACACCACAAAAAGAGTTTACATCGAATAGATCTCCACAAGAGAGGGGGAGAACATTGTATTGAGATCCAAAAGAGAGAAGAAGTCATCTAGCTAATAACTATGGACCCGTGAGGTCTGTGGTAAACTACTCACAACTCATCGGAGGGACAAGGATGTTGATGTAGAGGCCCTCCGTGGTCGATTCCCTCCCAAGCAAAGTGTCGTGAAGGCTCCAAGATGAGATCTCATGGATACATAAGGTTACGGTGGTGGAAATTGTGTTTCATCCGCCTCTGGATGTTTTCGGGGTACGTAGGTATATATAGGAGGAAGAAGTACGTCGGTGGCCGCCCGAGGGGCCCACGAGATAGGGGGCGCGTACTCCTATCTCGTGGGGGCCTCGGCTGCTTCTTGACTTGCACTCCAAGTCCTCTGGATCACGTTCGTTTCAAAAATCACGCTCCCGAAGGTTTCATTCCGTTTGGACTCTGTTTGATATTCCTTTTCTTCGAAATACTAAAACAGGCAAAAAAACAACAATATGGGTTGTACCTCCGGTTAGTAGGTTAGTCCCAAAAATGATATAAATGTGTAAAATAAAGCCCATAAACATCCAAAAGGGGTAATATAATAGCATGGAACAATAAAAAATTATAGATACGTTGGAGACGTATCAAGCATCCCCAAGCTTAATTCCTGCATTCCTCGAGTAGGTAAATGATAAAAAGAGAATTTTTGATCTGGAATGCTACCTAGCATAATTCATAATGTAATTTTCTTTATTGTGGCATCAATGTTCAGATCCAAATGATACAAAATAAAAGTTCATATTGACATAAGAAATAGTAATACTTCAAGCATACTAATCAAAGTAATCATGTCTTCTCAAAGTAACATGGCCAAAGAAAGTTATCCCTACAAAATCATATAGTCTGGCTGTTGCTCTATCTTCATCACACAAAGTATTTAATCATGCACAACCCCGATGACAAGACAAGCAATTGTTTCATACTTTAATAATCTCAAACTCTTTCAACTTTCACGCAATACATGAGCGTGAGCCATGGACATAGCACTATATGTGGAATAGAATGGTGGTTGTGGAGAAGACAAAAGGAGAAGATAGTCTCACATCAACTAGGCGTATCAACGGGCTATGGAGATGCCCATTAATAGATATCAATGTGAGTGAGTAGGGATTGCCATGCAACCGATGCACTAGAGCTATAAATATATGAAATCTCAACAAAAGAAACTAAGTGGGTGTGCATCCAACTCGCTTGCTCACAAAGACCTAGGGCATTTTTGAGGATGCCCATCATTGGAATATACAAGCCAAGTTCTATAATGAAAAATTCCCACTAGTATATGAAAGTGACAACATATGAGACTCTCTATCATGAAGATCATGGTGCTAATTTGAAGCACAAGTGTGGAAAAAGAGATAGTAGCATTGTCCCTTCTCTCTTTTTCTCTCATTTTATTTTTTTTATTTTTTTTCTTTAGACTTTTTTTTTGTTTTGGCCTTTCTCTTTTTTTTTCTCCCCCTTTTTTTCTTTTTGTAAAGTCCGAAGTCTCATCCCGACTTGTGGGGGAATCATAGTCTTCGTCATCCTTTCCTCACTAGGACAACGCTCTAATAATGAAGATCATCACACTTTTATGGATTTACAACTCAAAGCTAGAACAAGATATGACTCTATATGAATGCCTCCGTGATGTGTACGGGATATGCAATGAATCAAGAGCGACATGTATGAAAATTATGAAGGTGGCCTTGCCACAAATACAATGTCAACTACATGATCATGGAAAGAGCAATATGACAAAAGTAATGTGTGTCATATGAACGGAACGGTGGAAAGTTGCATGGCAATATATCTCGGGATGGCTATGGAAATGCCATAATAGGTAGGTATGGTGGCTGTTTTGAGGAAGGAGTATGGTGGGTGTATGGTACCGGCGGAAGTTGCACGGTACAAGAAAGGCTAGCAATAATGGAAGGGTGAAAAGGGTGCGTATAATCCATGGACTCAACATTAGTCAAAAGAACTCATATACTTGTTGCAAAAATTTAGAAGTCATCAAAAACCAAAGCACTAAGCACATGCTCCTAGGGGGATAGATTGGTAGGAAAAGACCATCGCTCGTCCCCGACCGCCACTCATAAGGAAGACACTCAATAAATAAAATTGTGCTCCAACTTCATCACAAAGCGGTTCACCATATGTGCATGCTAAGGGAATCACAAACTTCAACACAAGCATTCTTTAAATTCATAATCATCCAACTAGCATGACTTTAATATCACTACCTCCATATCTCAAAACAATTATCAAGCATCAAATTGATCATATCATCCAATTCACTTTCTATGATAGTTTTTATTATACCCAACTTGGATGCTCATCATTCTAGGACCAACTTTATGACCATAGCAAATACCATGCTGTTCTAAAAGACTCTCAAAATAATATAAGTGAAGCATGAGACTCTAGTAATTTCTTCAAAATTACGACACCACCGTGCTCTAAAAGATATAAGTGAAGCACTAGAGCAAAAACTATCAAGCTCAAAAGATATAAGTGAAGCACATAGCAAATTCTAATCAAATAGGCTTCTCCCAAAAGGTGTGTACAGCAAGGATGATTGTGGTAAACTAAAAAGCAAGACTAATACAATACACGACGCTCCAAGCAAAACACATATCATGTGGCGAATAAAAATATAGCTCCAAGTAAAGTTACCAATGAACGAAGATTTAAAGAGGGATGCCTTCCCGGGGCATCCCCAAGCTTAGGCTTTTGGCTATTCTTGAATGTCTTGGGGTGCCATGGGCATCCCCAAGCTTAGGCTCTTGCCACCCTTTATTCCATAGTCCATAAAAGCTTTACCCAAAACTTGAAAACTTCACAACACAAAACTCAACAGGAAATCTTATAAGCTCCGTTAGTGAAAGAAAACAAAACCACCACATAAGGTACTGTAATGAACTCATTCTTTATTTAATTTGGTGTTAAACCTACTGTATTCCAACTTTCTTTTGGTTTATGAACTAATGTACTAGCCATAGATGCATTGAAATAAGCAAACAACACACGAAAAACAAATCCTGTAAAAAACAGAACAGTCTGTAGCAATCTGTAACTAACGCAAACTTCTGGAACTCTAAAAATCCTACCAAAATAGGAAGTCCTGGAAAATTTGTGTATTGAACAGCAGAAAAAAGAATCAACGCAAAAGCACGTTCCTGTGATTTAACAAAATTAAATTCGTGCGTGCAAAGTTTCTGTTTTTCAGCAGAATCAAATCAACTATCATCGTAGGTTATCCTATAGGTTCTACTTGGCACAAACACTAATTAAAAGATAAAAACACATCTAAACAGAAGGTAGATGCAAGATTTATTACTAAACAGGAGCAAGAACAAAAACATAAAGAAAATTGGGTTGCCTCCCAACTAGCGCTATCGTTTAACGCCCCTAGCTAGGCATAAAAGCGAAGATAGATCTAACGGGTGCCCTCTTTGGCACTAAATTCATAAGTAACATGCATGATAGATTCATAAGGTAATTTGACTTTCTTTCTTGGAAAGTGGTCATTGCCTTTCTTTAATGGAAATTGGAATCTAATATTCCCTTCCTTCATATCAATAATCACACCAATCGTTCTAAGGAAAGGTCTACCAAGAATAATAGGGCAAGAAAGATTGCAATCTATATCAAGAATGATAAAATCAACGGGCACCAAATTTCTATTTGCAACAATGAGAACATCATTGATCCTTCCCATTGGCTTTTTAATGGTGGAATCCAAGGTGCAAATTTAAAGAGCAATCATCAAGATCATGGAAACCTAGAATATCACATAAAGTTTTCGGAATCGTGGAAACACTAGCACCCAAATCACACAAAGCAAAACACTCATAATCTTTAATTCTAACCTTTATAGTAGGTTCCCACTCATCATTAAGTTTTCTAGGTATAGAAACTTCCAAATTAAGTTTTTCATCATAAGATTGCATCAAGGCATCAACAATATGTTTGGTAAAAGCTTTGTTTTGACTATAAGCATGAGGAGAATTAACAACGGATTGCAACAAGGAAATACAACCTTTTTAAGAACAATTATCATAATCAAATTCCTTGAAATCCGAGATAGTGGGTTCAATGTTATTAGAAATTGAGGACTCTCCAATCTCACTTTTACCAAATTTAGCATCAAGATCTAAAGACTCCGAAATTTTGGGACGCCTTCTAGGCAAAGTTGATTCATCATCAGTCCCATAATCATCAAAATTCATATTGCAAAACATAGATCTAATAGGAGACGCATCAATAACTTTAAGATCCTCATCATTATTTTCATGTAACTTTTCTGGTTTAGCGGCCATCTTATTGACTAAGGTGGCTTGCTTATCAGAAATTTTGGCTATAGCATTTTCAAGATGGGTAATTTGAGCATTAACACCATAAAATTCTTTATTAATACCATCAAGCACTTTGTTCATAAACCCCAGAAAACCTTTTTGTTCCTTAAGCTCTTTTCTAAAGAAATTATTATGCTCAAATTGCAAATTCATAAAGCTTCTAATATTTGATTCAATCTCTTCCATCCTTCTGAGAAGGTGGTCAGGACCCTTAGGCGAAGCCATAAGGACAAACAGGCACACAAGCAAACAGAAAAAGGCAAGCGAAAAGAGAGGAGGAGATTGGGAAAGAGAGGGCCAATAAAACGGCAAGGGTGAAGTGGGGGAGAGGAAAACGAGAGGCAAATGGCAAATAATTTAAATGCGAGGGAGATGGGTTTGTGATGGGTACTTGGTATGTCTTGACTTTAGCGAAGGCCTCCCCGGCAACGACGCCAGAAATCCTTCTTGCTACGTCTTGAGCTTGCGTTGGTTTTCCTCGAAGAGGAGAGGGTGATGCAGCAATAGTAGCGTAAGTATTTTCCCCAGTTTTTGAGAACCAAGGTGTCAATCCAGTAGGAGGCTCCTCAAAAGTCCCACGCACCTACAAAAACAAACAAAGAACTCACAACCAACATAATAAAGGGGTTGTCAATCCCTTCACGGCCACTTGCGAAAGTGAGATCTAATAAAGATAGTAAGATAAGATAAATATATTTTTGGTATTTTATAATATGAATGAAAAAAGTAAAGATGCAAATAAAAGTAGATGGAAAGCAAATATGATAAGAGATAGACCCAGGGGCCATAGGTTTCACTAGAGGCTTCTCTCAAGATAGCATAAGTATTACGGTGGGTGAACAAATTGCTGTCGAGCAATTGATGGAAAAGCGCATAGTTATGAGATTATCTAGGCATGATCATGTATATAGGCATCAGTCCATAACAAGTAGACCGACTCCTGCCTGCATCTACTACTATTACTCCACACACCGACCGACTCCTGCCTGCATCTAGAGTATTAAGTTCATAAGAACAGAGTAACGCTTTAAGCAAGATGACATGATGTAGAGGGATAAACTCAAGCAATATGATATAAACCCCATCTTGTTATCCTCGATGGCAACAATACAATACGTGCCTTGCAACCCTTTGTCACTGGGTAAGGACACTGCAAGATTGAACCCAAAGCTAAACACTTCTCTCATGGCAAGAAAGATCAATCTAGTAGGCCAAACCAAACCGATAATTCGAAGAGACTAGCAAAGATAACTCAATCATACATAAAAGAATTCAGAGAAGATTCAAATATTATTCATAGATAAACTTGATCATAAACCCACAATTCATCAGATCTCGACAAACACACCGCAAAAAGAGTTTACATCGAATAGATATCCACAAGAGAGGGGGAGAACATTGTATTGAGATTCAAAAAGAGAGAAGAAGCCATCTAGCTAATAACTATGGACCCGTAGGTCAGTGGTAAACTACTCACAACTCATCGGAGGGGCAAGGATGTTGATGTAGAGGCCCTCCATGGTCGATTCCCCCTCCGGCAGAGTGCCGGCGAAGGCTCCAAGATGAGATCTCGCGGATACAGAAGGGTACGTTGGTGGAAATTGTGTTTTGTCCGCCTCCTGGATGTTTTCGGGGTACGTAGGTATATATAGGAGGAATAAATACGTCGGTGGCCGCCCGAGGGGCCCACGAGACAGGGGGGCGCGCCCTCCTATCTCATGGGAGCCTCGGCTGCTTCTGGACTTGCACTCCAAGTCCTCTGGATCACGTTCGTTCCAAAAATCACGCTCCCAAAGGTTTCATTCCGTTTGGACTCTGTTTGATATTCCTTTTCTTCGAAATACTGAAACAGGCAAAAAAAACAACAATATGGGCTGGGCCTACGATTAGTAGGTTTGTCCCAAAAATGATATGAATGTGTAAAATAAAGCCCATAAACATCCAAAAGGGGTAATATAATAGCATGGAACAATAAAAAATTATAGATACGTTGGAGACGTATCATGTTCCCCTTTGAGAGGTTCATGGGAGTCCTAAATAAATATGTTCGTAAACGTGCTAGTCCAAAAGAAAGCATCTCCAAGGTCCATGAAACAGAGGAGGTGTATTGAATTTATTCCAGACCTTAAGCCGTTTAGTGTTCCTGAATCGCGGCATGAGGGGAGACTGGGTGGAAAAGGCACACTAGGACCGAACTCAATTATATCTAGGGATAACAATTCTTGGGCGCAAGCACACTACATAGTTCTACAAAATTCTATCTTGGTGCCCCCGTATATCAATGAACAAAAGAATATTTTACACTGCAAACACCCGGAGCAGTCTGACAACTGGATTACACTTGAACACATGGGGACTTTCGGTTGCAAACACATCTCATGGATAAAAACACTGTTGGAGATGAGGTGTACTTGTTGGCCAGGACACCATCTTCGACTGTATTGACTTTCCAAGCGTATGAGATAAATGGGAATACATTTTACACGATCGCCCAAGATAAAAACAGCACCAACCAAAACAATGGTGTCCGCTTTGATGCAGCAAACACTAATAGGGCAAAGGACGCGTATTACAGTTACATAGAGGAGATATGGGAACTTGACTATGGCCGTGAATTTAAGGTCCCTTTGTTTCGGTGCAAATGGGTCAACCTGATATGAGGTGGGGTACAGGTAGACCAGCAGTACGGAATGACAACAATGGATCTCAACAATCTTGGGTACACAAATGAACCATTCATCCTAGACAATGATGTGGCGCAGGTTTTCTATGTGAAGGACATGTCTACCAAACCGACAAAAAAGATAAGGAAGCGAATACATCATATGATGAGCCAAAGCGCCACATAGTTCTTTTAGGGAAAAGAAACATCGAGGGAGTGGAGGACAAGACACACATATCAGAACATTATGAAAACTTTCATGAGGAATACAATTCCTCCTGTTGTGGTACTAAGTCTGATAGTAAGTATAGGGGGTACGTATGGACAGGGAAGGTCCTAGCTATGGCAAGGTTGTACACAAGTGTTTACGAGTTCAGGCCCCTCTCGGAGGAGGTAAAAGCCCTACGTCTTGGTGCCCGGAGGCGGTCGACTGGATTATGAGTATGCGTGTGTGTTACAAGGGGGTGCGAACCCTTGTCCCAGAGGAGGGGGTGGCTTATATAGAGTTCGCTAGGACCCCAGCCATCTCCTGTTACGGAGGGTTGAATGTTCATACAGATTGAGGCGTTACTGGTAACGCCAGCCTTAAGTGACTTTAATGACCTTAAAGACTACGGAGTGAATGCTCGCCCGTTGCTATTCTGAGTGACTTCTGGTCTTCAGTAGGTCGAGTGTTTGACTGGTCGTGCGACTTCAGAAAGGAGGAGTATCCGAGTGGTTCATTGGTCGAGTGGATTGCACTCGACACCTTTACTGGGTACCCTCTGTTGTCTCTTGAGCTTCTTTGCTTCTAGGGTAGTGACCTTGGGTAGGGCGTATAGGTCAGCCCATGACCCTACCCTAGGTCTGTATCATCATCATTAGCCCCCGAATGGATTAAGGTCCGAGTGGAAAGAAGATTGAAGTTGATCTTGCTCCGATCCTTGCGCTTCACAAGTATTTACGCAGGACGGAAGACTCATGTTAGAACTTCAGCTTCGCTTAAGTCGCCTTGATCGATTCGGAAAGTTGCTGAGTGAATTTGTAACATCATCTGTCGAGTGTTGTTTCTGGGCATGGGATCTTTGGCGCGATTGGTTACAGCGTATCCCGGATCTCACGGGATTCGAAATTTCGGGGAAGCGCGTGGGACGGAGCATGCCGTGGTAAACGGGATGGATAGACAGGAGTGCCTCGATCTCCGTGCCACCTTTTTCGCCACGTACCCAGCGCGCGACTGTTGCGGGATTTGACAGGATCGCCCGGGCCCATGCGTCAGCCACTCGGAAGTGGGCCTTTATAAGGCGACGGAGCCGAGGCGCCTACACTGTGCGCGTCTATTTTATCCTCTTCTCCACTGCTTCCCCTCCGCATCCGGCTCATCCGCTCTCAATGCCGCCGCCCCTCCACCATGGTGAAGGACAAGACAGCGGCGCTGGAACGCGCAAAGCAGGCGATGGGGGTGGCGAAAGGCAAGAAGCAGAATCGCGGGTCGTCGTCGCGCTCGGCGCTGCCACCGGGTTGGATCCAATCCTCGCTCCGCCAGGACGACTTGGGCGAGCTGGTGGAGTCCGAGATAATCGCCAAGGGTGCTGCGCGGTTGCTGGAGGGGGAGACAGAGCCGCAGCCGCGACCGGGTGAGTGTGTTTTGCTCGCCACCCATGTCGATCGGGGTTTCTCGCTCCCTCCTCACCCCTTTTTTAGGGGTTTCTTGAACTTCTTCGGCGCCCAACTCCATCACTTTTCTCCCAATACCATCACATATCTTGCTGCATTTGTGTCCATGTGCGAGAATTTTCTGGGATGTCGACCACACTGGGGTCTTTTCAAGCACATTTTCACCGTCCGCTCTCAGTCGGTAAAGAAAGCAAACACGAGTGACGAGAAAACACATGTCATTCAGATGTGTGGGGGTTTGGATATCCAGAAGAGGCAGAGGAGCTCTTTACCTTCCATGACCCTTCCTGAGTCGGTCAAAGGCTGGCAGTCGACCTGGTTCTACTGCCAGGACCGCGCCACTTCAGGCCAGTCGACGTGACTCCCCCATTTCACCTTTGATCGTCTTCAAACTCTTTCCTCGCTGAAAGTGACCGCTGCTGAGAGCGTGGAAACAAACATGCTAGTTGAGAGGGTGGTCCAACTGATCAATCAAGGCGTCACTGGCATGGATCTGCTGGAGGTATTCCTCAGTCGACGCATCCAGCCTCTCCAGGCATGTGACCACTGATGTCTACTATGGAACCTTCTTCTTGTAGACGTTGTTGGGCCTGCAAGTGCACAGGTTTGTAGGACAGTAGCAAATTTCCCTCAAGTGGATGACCTAAGGTTTATCAATCCGTGGGAGGCGTAGGATGAAGATGGTCTCTCTCAAACAACCCTGCAACCAAATAACAAAGAGTCTATTGTGTCCCCAACACAACCAATACAATGGTAAATTGTATAGGTGCACTAGTTCGGCGAAGAGATGGTGATACAAGTGCAATATGGATGGTAGATAAAGGTATTTGTAATCTGAAAATATAAAAACAGCAAGGTAAATAATGCTAAAAGTGAGCTTAAACGGTATTGCAATGATAGGAAACAAGGCATAGGGTTCATACTTTCACTAGTGCAAGTTCTCTCAACAATAATAACATAGATAGATCATATAACAATCCCTCAACATGCAACAAAGAGTCATTCCAAAGCCACTAATAGCGGAGAACAAATGAAGAGATTATGGTAGGGTACGAAACCACCTCAAAGTTATTCTTTCGGATCAATCTATTCAAGAGTTCATACTAGAATAACACCTTAAGACACAAATCGACCAAAACCCTAATGTCACCTAGATACTCCATTGTCACCTCAAGTATCCGTGGGCATGATTATATGATATGCATCACACAATCTCAGATTCATCTATTAAACCAACACAAAGTACTTCAAAGAGTGCCCCAAAGTTTCTACCAGAGAGTCAAGACAAAAACGTGTGCCAACCCCTATGCATAGGTTCATGGGCGGAACCCGCATGTTGATCACCAAAACATACATCAAGTGGATCACTGATACGTCTCCAACGTATCTATAATTTTTTATTACTCCATGCTACTTTGTCTACTGTTTTGGACTATATTGGGCTTTACTTTCCACTTTTATATTACTTTTGGGACTAACCTATTAACCGGAGGCCCAGCCCATAATTGTTGTTTTTTTGCCTTTTTCAGTATTTCGAAGAAACAGAATATCAAACGGAGTCCAAACAGAATGAAACCTTCGGGATCGTGATTTTCCAACCGAAAGTGATCCAGAAGACTTGGACCCTACTCCAAGCAGCGCCAGAAGCGGTAACGAGGGTGGAGGGCGCGCCCCCCCTGGGCGCGCCCCCCTACCTCGTGGGCCCCTCGGAGCTCCAGCGACATACTCCTTCCTCCTATATATACCTACGTATCCCCGAACGATCAGAACAGGAGCCAAAAACCTAATTCCACCACCGCAACTTTCTGTATCCACGAGATCCCATCTTGGGGCCTGTTCTGGAGCTCCACTGGAGAGGGCCGTCATCACGGAGGGCTTCTACATCATCATAGCCCCTTCGATGAAGTGTGAGTAGTTTACTTCAGACCTTCGGGTCCATAGTTATTAGCTAGATGGCTTCTTCTCTCTTTTGGATCTCAATACAATGTTCTCCCCCTCTCTTGTGGAGATCTATTCGATGTAATCTTCTTTTTGCGGTGTGTTTGTTGAGACCGATGAATTGTGGGTTTATGATCCAGTATTATCTATGGAAAATATTTGATTCTTCTCTGAATTGTTTTATGTATGATTGAGTTATCTTTGCAAGTCTCTTCGAATTATCTTTTTTGTTTTGACAACTATAATGGTAGTTCTTGCAAGGGGAGAAGTGCTTAGCTTTGGGTTCAATCTTGCGTGTCCTTACTCAAAGGATGTAAAGAGTTGCAAGGCACGATTGTATTGTTGCCATCGAGGATAACAAGATGGGGTTTTTATCATATTGCATGAATTTATCCCTCTACATCATGTCATCTTGCTTACGGCGTTACTCTGTTTTTACTTAATACTCTAGATGCATCTTTGGATAGCGGTCGATGAGTGGAGTAATAGTAGTAGATGCGTAATCGTTTTGATCTACTTGTTTTGGACGTGATGCCTATATACATGATCATTGCCTAGATATACTCATAACTATGCTCAATTCTGTCAATTGCTCAATAGTAATTTGTTCACCCACCGTAGAATACTTATGCTCTTGAAAGAAGCCACTAGTGAAACCTATGGCCCCCGGGTCTATTCTAGTCATATCAATCTATATCACTTTATTAAATGCTTTGTTTTACTTTGCCTTTTACTTTTTACTTTGCATCTATCTATCACAAATATCAATAATATTATCTCTATCAGATCTCACTCTCGTAAGTGACCGTGAAGGGATTGACAACCCCTAAGCGTTGGTTGCGAGTTGCTATCGTTTTGTGTAGGTACGAGGGACTTGTGCGTGGTCTCCTACTGGATTGATACCTTGGTTCTCAAAAACTGAGGGAAATACTTACGCTACTTTACTGCATCATCCTCTCCTCTTCGGGGAAATCCAACGTAGTGCTCAAGAGGTAGCAAGAAGGATTTCCGGCGCCGTTGTCGGGGAGGTTCACGCAAGCAAGTCAACCATACCAAGTACCCATCGCAATCCCTATCTCTCGCATTACATTATTTGCCATTTGCCTCTCGTTTTCCTCTCCCCCACTTCACCCTTGCCGTTTTATTTGCCCTCTCTTTCCCAATCTGCTCCTCTTTATTCGCTTGTCTCTTGTTTGCTTGTGTCTCCATGTGCCTTCTTTTTGCTTGCATCTTCGCTTTCTAAAAGCTTATGGATCCTCATCCGTTTGCTAATCTCTTTAAGAGATCCAATTATGTTGAACCTATTGCTAGTGAGTTGAGTGCACTAGATTATCTTTATGAGGTTTTGCTTGAAATTCGTGAATCTGAAAATTGTGATCAAGCACTTTATGAAGCAATTCACGATAGATCTTTGAATAAAAAGCATGATTGCAATGATTTTACTATAAATTCTCTTGATGTAAATTGTGCTAATAATATGCAAAACCCTAAGCTTGGGGATGCTAGTTTTGCTATGTCCTCTACTTGTTTGCAATGATCATGATTGGGGTGATTCTTCTTATGATCTTTAAAATTTATTTAATCCCCATGATGATTATGAGATTGATAATAGTGTTTGCAATAATATTGAAATTGGGTTTGGAAGAGTGTCAACCTTAGATCCCACATATTTGGATAATGTTCAATCTTATGATATTTTTGAGAAAAGTGGGTTCGGAAAGGTCATGACTTTAGTTAATATTAATCCCACTATCTTGGAAGAGTGTCAACTTTGCATGCATGTGGATCATGTTGAGAATATGTTTTGTGATAGCTATTTTGTTGAAGTTTCCTATAATCCTACATGTAATTATTATGAGAGAGGAAAATACGGTTGTAGAAATTTTCATGTTACTAAATTACCTCTCTTCATGTTGAAATTGCTATCATCTCTTTGTCCTTCCTTGCATATGCTAGTTTTTGCTTGCCTTGATAATTTGTTTTCTTAAAAGATGCCTATGCATAGGAAGTAAGTTGGACTTAAGTGTGTTTATCACATGTTTTATGATGCTCTCTTTGTGCTTCAATTCTTGTCTTTCATGTGAGCATCATTGAAATCTCAATGCCTAGCTAAAAAGGCTTTAAAGTAAAGCGCTTGTTGGGAGGCAACCCAAATTTATTTTGTGTTTTTTTTGTTTTTTCTTATGTTTAGTAATAAGTAATCCATCTAGCCTCTGTTTAGAAGTGGTTTTATATTTTAATTAGTGATTGTGCCAAGTTAGACCTATTGGATCTTCTTGGATGATAGTTATTTGACCTTGCTGTAATTTCCAGAATCTTTGTGCTCAGTGCCCGAATTGTTAAAAATCACCAGAACGTGATAAAATACTGATTCCAATTGCTGCTGATCAATAAACAAATTTTCCAGGTTGTCTAATTTTGGTAGAATTTTATGGGTTCCAGAAGTTTGCGTTAGTGACAGATTGCTACAGACTGTTCTGTTTTTGACAGATTCTGTTTTTCGTGTGTTGTTTGCTTATTTTGATGAATCTATGACTAGTAAATTAGTTTATAAACCATAGAGAAGTTGGAATACAGTAGGTTTAACACCAATATAAATAAATAATGAGTTCATTACAGTACCTTGAAGTAGTATTTTGTTTTCTTTCTCTAACGGAGCTCACGAGATTTCTATTGAGTTTTGTGTTGTGAAGTTTTCAAGTTTTGGGTGAATTCTTTTGATGGATTATGGAACAAGGAGTGGCAAGAGCCTAAGCTTGGTGATGCCCTTGGCACCCCAAGATAATCCAAGGACACCAAAAGTCAAAGCTTGGGGATGCCCGGAAGGCATCCCCTCTTTAAATCCACTTCCATCGGTAATTTACTTGGAGCTATATTTTTATTCACCAACATGATATGTGTTTTGCTTGGAGCGTCTTGTATTATTTGTGTCTTTTCTTGTTAGTTTACCACAATTATCCTTGCTGTACACACCTTTTGAGAGAGCCATACTTGAATTGGAATTTGTTAGAATACTCTTTGTGCTTCACTTATATCTTTTGAGCTTGATAGTTTTGCTCATAGTGCTTCACTTATATCTTTTGAGCGTGATAATTTTTTGCTCTAGTACTTCACTTAGATCTTTTAGAGCATGGTGGTGGATTTTTTTAAAGAAACTATTTGATCTCTCATGCTTCACTTAGATTATTTTGAGAGACTTTAATAGCATGGTAATTTGCTTAATGTTAATATACTTGGTGTTCAAGATATGTGCAACTTTCTTTTGAGTGAATTGAATACTAAGATAAGTTTGATGCTTGATAATTGTTTTGAGATATGGAGGTGATAATATCAAAGTCGTGCTAGTTGAGTAGTTGTGAATTTGAGAAATACTTGTGTTGAAGTTTGCAAGTCCCGTAGCATGAACGTATGGTTAAAGTTGTGTAACAAATTTGATACATGAAGTGTACCTGGCTTGTGCATCCTTATGAGTGGCGGTCGGGGACGAGCGGTGGTCTTTTCCTACCAATCTATCCCCCTAGGAGCATGCGCGTAGTACTTGAATTTTTGATGACTTCTAATTTTTTGCAATAAGTATATGAGTTATTTTGACTAATGTTGAGTCCATGGATTATACGCACTCTCACCTTTCCACCTTTGCTAGCCTCTTCGGTACCATGCATTGCCCTTTCTCACCTTGAGAGTTGGCGCAAACTTCGCCGGTGCATCCAAACCCCGTGATACGATATGCTCTATCACACATAAACCTCCTTATATCTTCCTCAAAACAGCCACCATACCTACCTATTATGGCATTTCCATAGCCATTCTGAGATATATTGCCATGCAACTTCCATCATCATCATCATGACATACATTACTTTTGTCATATTGCCATTGCATGATCATGTAGTTTACATCGTATTTGTGGCAAAGCCACCATTCATTATTTTTCATACATGTCACTCTTGATTCATTGCACCATCCTGCAGACATCACGGAGGCATTCATATAGAGTCGTATCTTGTTCTAAGTTTCGAGTTGTAATCCTTGTGTTGTAACCAATAGAAGTGTGATGATCATCATTATTAGAGCATTGCCCAAATAAAAAAAGAGAAAGGCCAAAAAGAAAAAAAAGAAAGGCCCAAAAAAAAGAAAATAAAAAAGGGGCAATGCTACTATCTCTTTTTCCACACTTGTGCTTCAAAGTAGCACCTTGTTCTTCATGTAGTGAGTCTCATATATTGTGCTTCAAAGTAGCTCCTTGTTCTTCATGTAGTGAGTCTCATATATTGTGCTTCAAAGTAGCACCTCGTTCTTCATGTAGTGAGTCTCATAAGTTGTCCTTTTTATACTAGTGGGAATTTTTCATTATAGAACTTGGCTTGTATATTCCTACAAAGGGCTTCCTCAAATACCCTAGGTCTTCGTGAGCAAGCAAGTTGGATGCACACCCACTAGTTTTCTTTTGTTGAGCATTTATAGTTCTAGTGCATCCGTTGCATGGCAATCCCTACTCCTCGTGTTGACATCAATTGATGGGCATCTCCATAGCCCGTTGATTAGCCTCGTCAACGTGAGACTTTCTCCTTTTTGTCTTCTCCACATAATCCCCATCATCATATTCTATTCCACCCATAGTGCTATATCCATGGCTCACGCTCATGTATTGCGTGAAAGTTGAAAAAGTTTGAGATTATTTAAGTATGAAACAATTGCTTGGCTTGTCATCGGGGGTATAGAAGTTGGGAACATCTTTGTGTGACGGAAATGAAGCATAGCCTAACTATATGATTTTGTAGGGATGAACTTTCTTTTGCCATGTTATTTTGAGAAGACATGATTGCTTGGATTAGTATGCTTGAAGTGTTATTATTTTTGTGTCAATATGAACTTTGTTCTTGAATCTTTCGGATCTGAATATTCATATCACAATTAAGAGGATTTACATTGAAATTATGCCAAAGTATCACTCCGAATCAAAAATTCTTTTTTATCATTTACCTACTCGAGGACGAGCAGGAATTAAGGTTGGGGATGCTTGATACGTCTCCAACGTATCTATAATTTTTGATTACTCCATGCTACTTTGTCTACTGTTTTGGACTATATTGGGATTTATTTTCCACTTTTATATTACTTTTGGGACTAACCTATTAACCGGAGGCCCAACCCAGAATTGTTGTTTTTTTGCCTTTTTCAGTATTTCGAAGAAACAGAATATCAAACGGAGTCCAAACGGAATGAAACCTTCGGGATCGTGATTTTCCAACCGAACGTGATCCAGGAGACTTGGACCCTACTCCAAGCAGCGCCAGAAGCGTCACGAGGGTGGAGGGCGCGCCCCCTACCTCGTGGGCCCCTCGGAGCTCCACGGACATATTCCTTCCTCCTATATATCCCTACGTATCCCCGAACGATCAGAACAGGAGCCAAAAACCTAATTCCACCGCCGCAACTTTCTGTATCCACGAGATCCCATCTTGGGGCCTGTTCCGGAGCTCCGCTGGAGAGGGCCGTCATCACGGAGGGCTTCCGCATCATCATAGACCCTCCGATGAAGTGTGAGTAGTTTACTTCAGACCTTCGGGTCCATAGTTATTAGCTAGATGGCTTCTTCTCTCTTTTTGGATGTCAATACAATGTTCTCCCCCTCTCTTGTGGATATCTATTCGATGTAATCTTCTTTTTGCGGTGTGTTTGTTGAGACCGATGAATTGTGGGTTTATGATCCAGTATTATCTATGGAAAATATTTGATCCTTCTCTGAATTATTTTATGTATGATTGAGTTATCTTTGCAAGTCTCTTCGAATTATCTTTTTGGTTTGGCCAACTAGATTGGTTGTTCTTGCAATGGGAGAAGTGCTTAGCTTTGGGTTCAATCTTGCGGTGTCCTTACTCAGGATGTAAAGAGTTGCAAGGCATGTATTGTATTGTTGCCATCGAGGATAACAAGATGGGGTTTTTATCATATTGCATGAATTTATCCCTCTACATCATGTCATCTTGCTTACGATGTTACTCTGTTTTTACTTAATACTCTAGATGTAGAATCGTTTTGATCTACTTGTTTTGCACGTGATGCCTATATACATGATCATTGCCTAGATATACTCATAACTATGCTCAATTCTGTCAATTGCTCAACAGTAATTTGTTCACCCACCGTAGAATACTTATGCTCTTGAGAGAAGCCACTAGTGAAACCTATGGCCCCCGGGTCTATTCTCATCATATCAATCTATATCACTTTATTTACTTGCTTTGTTTTAATTTGCCTTTTACTTTTTACTTTGCATCTATATATCAAAAATACCAAAAATATTATCTCTATCAGATCTCACTCTCGTAAGTGACCATGAAGGGATTGACAACCCCTAAGCGTTGGATGCGAGTTGCTATCATTTTGTGTAGGTACAATGGACTTCTGCGTGGTCTCCTACTGAATTGATACCTTGGTTCTCAAAAACTGAGGGAAATACTTACGCTACTTTACTGCATCATCCTCTCCTCTTCGGGGAAATCCAACGCAGTGCTCAAGAGGTAGCAAGAAGGATTTCCGGCGCCGTTGTCGGGGAGGTTCACGCAAGCAAGTCAACCATACCAAGTACCCATCGCAATCCCTATCTCTCGCATTACATTATTTGCCATTTGCCTCTCGTTTTCCTCTCCCCCACTTCACCCTTGCCGTTTTATTTGCCCTCTCTTTCCCAATCTCCTCCTCTTTATTCGCTTGTCTCTTGTTTGCTTGTGTCTCCATGTGCCTTCTTTTTGCTTGCATCTTCGCTTGCTAAAAGTTTATGGATCCTCATCCGCTTGCTAATCTCTTTAAGAGATCCAATTATGTTGAACCTATTGCTAGTGAGTTGAGTGCACTAGATTATCTTTATGAGGTTTTGCTTGAAATTCGTGAATCTGAAAATTGTGATGAAGCACTTTATGAAGCAATTCACGATATATCTTTGAATAAAAAGCATGATTGCAATGATTTTACTATAAATTCTCTTGATGTCAATTGTGCTAATAATATGCAAAACCCTAAGCTTGGGGATGCTAGTTTTGCTATGTCCTCTACTTGTTGCAATGATCATGATTGGGGTGATTCTTCTTATTAGCTTGAAAATTTATTTAATCCCCATGATGATTATGAGATTGATAATAGTGTTTGCAATAATATTGAAAGTGGGTTTGGAAGAGTGTCAACCTTAGATCCCACATATTTGGATAATGTTCAATCTTATGATATTTTTGATAAAAGTTGGTTCGGAAAGGTCATGACTTTACTTAATATTAATCCCACTATCTTGGAAGAGTGTCAACTTTGCATGCATGTGGATCATGTTGAGAATATGTTTTGTGATAGCTATTTTGTTGAATTTTCCTATGATCCTACATGTAATTATTATGAGAGAGGAAAATACGGTTGTAGAAATTTTCATGTTACTAAATTACTTCTCTTCATGTTGAAATTGCTATCATCTCTTTGTCCTTCCTTGCATATGCTAGTTTTTGCTTGCCTTGATAATTTGTTTGCTTACAGGATGCCTATGCATAGGAAGTATGTTAGAGTTAAGTGTGTTTATCACATGTTTTATGATCCTCTCTTTGTGCTTCAATTCTTGTCTTTCATGTTAGCATCATTGAAATCTCAATGCCTAGCTAAAAAGGCTTTAAAGAAAAGCGCTTGTTGGGAGGCAACCCAATTTTATTTTGTGTTTTTTTTGTTTTTGCTTCTGTTTAGGAATAAATAATCCATCTAGCCTCTGTTTAGAAGTGGTTTTATCTTTTAATTAGTGTTTGTGCCAGGTTAGACCTATTGGATCTTCTTGGATGATAGTTATTTGACCATGCTGTAATTTCCAGAATCTTTGTGCTCAGTGCCCGAATTGTTAAAAATCACCAGAACATGATAAAATACTGATTCCAATTGCTGCTGATCAATAAACAAATTGTCCAGGTCGTCTAATTTTTGTAGCCTCTGTTTAGACTCTGTTTGATATTCCTTTTCTTCGAAATACTGAAACAGGCAATAAAACAACAATATGGGCTGGGCCTCCGGTTAATAGGTTAGTCCCAAAAGTAATATAAAAGTGTATAATAAAGCCCGTAATCATTCAAAACAGATAATAAAATAGCATGAATGCTTCATAAATTATAGATACGTTGGAGACGTATCAGCATCCCCAAGCTTAATTCCTGCTCGTCCTCGAGTAGGTAAATGATAAAAGAAAGAATTTATGAAGTGTGAATGCTAGCAGGTGCACAAGTTTGATCAGCGATAATTTCAATCACCTTTTCTAGCATGATTATATGTTATAAAAGTAGTTCATCTTGTAAAACTTCTCACGAACAAGTAACAAGCAATTCACATGTTAAAGCATAGACCATAAACTTTCTTGAAAACTAGCAAACTTCATTCTTAGTCATCAAACAATTGCAATTCATCTTATTTTCAGGAAGGGTCTATGCAGAGCTTTGATTTAGAAAAATCCACATACTCAACTATCATATAGTCTTCTACAATTGCTAACACTCACGCAATACTAATGGCTATGGAGTTTTAATTGGACACTGAGAAAGATAGGGGCTTATAGTGTTGCCTCCCAACGTATCCACCTTTGGGTGATGTCAACAATAATAGTTCATGCTAACTTACATCCAATTGGATATATATATGAGGATCTTTCCAACACGAGGTGCTTGCCAAAGGATAAAATGAAAAAGGGAAAGGTGAAGATCACCTTGACTCTTGCATAAAAGTAAAAGACAGGCCCTTCGCAGAGGGAAGCAGGGATTTGCAGAGATGCCAGAGCTCAATTTTGAAATAGAGATAAATAATTTTGAGAGGTATGATCTCATTGTCAACATAACAACCAAGAGTTACCAATATCTTCCATGTTACATACATTATAGGCGGTTCCCAAACAGAATGGTAAAAGTTTTTACTACCCCTCCACCAATAATCATCAATCCATGGCTTCCCCGAAACAACGGGTGCCTCCAACTAACATCAAACCTGGGGGAGTTTTGTTTGCAATTATTTTTGATTTGATTTTGATCTTTTGATCATGGGACTGGGCATCCCAGTTACCAGCCATTTTTCTCGTGCATGATGAGCGGAGTCCACTCATCTTGAGAATAACCCACATAGCAAGGAAGATACTGACAGCCCATAGTCGCCACATGAGCGATTCGGGCATACAAAACATATTATTATTTGAAGGTTTAGAGTTTGGCACATGCAAATTTACTTGGAACGGCAGGTAAATACCGCAAATAGGTAGGTATGGTGGACACTCATGGAAAAAACTGGGTTTAAGGATATTTGGAAGCACAAGTAGTATCTCTACTTGGTGCAAGGAATTTGGCTAGAATGAGGGGGAAAGGCAAGATCAACATGTTTGAATGATCCATGACAATATATTTAACTGAGATGTGAGAAAACATAACCCATTACGTTGTCTTCCTTGTCCAACATCAAATCTTTAGCATGTCATACTTAATGAGTGCTCACAATTATAAAAGATGTCTAGGATAGTATATTTATATGTGAAATCTCTCTTCCTTCAATATTCTCACATGAATTGTTCAAATGACCAATACAATGCTTGCTAACCTTCAATAAATATACAACCTTTACTTCTTAGATGTGAAGTCATTACTCCCCATGGGATAAGCAAATGAAACATATATAATTTCAGATTTATGACATTCAACTCATTCAACCATTTACTCATAGGATATAAGTGAAGCACACGAGTAAATGACAAACTACTCCAAAAAGATATTAGTGAAGATCAATGAGTAGCTAAATAATGATGTGACTATGTGAAGACTCTCTCTCATTAAAGAATTTCAGATCTTGGTATTTTATTCAAACAGCAAGCAAAACAAAATAAAATGACATTGCAAGGATAGCACAACTCATGTGGACAAGCAAAAACTTAGGCTCAACTGATACTAACCGATAGTTGTTGAAGAAGAAAGGTGGGATGCCTATCGGGGCATCCCCAAGCTTAGATGCTTGAGACTTCTTGAAATATTATCTTGGGGTGCCTTGGGCATCCCCAAGCTTGAACTTTTGTGTCTCCTTAATTCCTCTCATATCATGGTTTCTCTTTTTATCAAAAGCTTCATCCACACCAAACTCAACAAGAACTCGTGAGATAGGTTAGTATCAACCAATGCAAAACCTTATCATTTTCTAATGTAACAAATCACTAAAATTATTATTCAACATTGCATACTAAATGCCTCTGCATATTTAGTACTCCTATCCTCAAATAGAATAATTAAACAAGCAAGCATATGCAAACATAACAGCAATCTGCCAAAACAGTATAGTCTGTAAAGAATGCAAGATTCACCATACTTCCCTAACTCCAAAAATTATGAAAAAACTAATACGTTGTAGAAGATTTATCAGAGCTCATTATGCAAAAAAATTCAACATTATATCATGTCTGACTTTTCTAGGGAATTTTTGCAACAGCGGTAAACTTTCTGTTTTCAAACAGCAACATCTATACTAGCAAAATAAGCATGGTAAAGGCTATCCTTGACATTTTTATTGAAACTAAAGATGAAAAACATTATTCTAAATAACAGAAAGAAAATACTAACAAGAGAAAATGATGCTCCAAGCAAAACACATATCATGTGGTGAATAAAAATATAGCTCCAAGTAAAGTTACCGATAGACGAAGACGAAAGAGGGGATGCCTTCCGGGGCATCCACAAGCTTAGGCTCTTGTTTGTCCTTGAATATTACCTTGGGGTGCCTTGGGCGTCCCCAAGCTTAGGCTCTTGCCACTCCTTATTCCATAGTCCATCGAGTCTTTACCCAAAACTTGAAAACTTCACAACACCAAACTCAACAGAAAACTCGTAAGCTCCGTTGGTATAAGAAAATAAAACCACCACTTAGGTACTGTAATGAATTCATTCTAAATTCATATTGGTGTAATATCTACTGTATTCTAACTTCTCTATGGTTCATACCCTCCGATACTACTCATAGATTCATCAAAATAAGCAAACAACACATAGAAAACAGAATCTATCAAAAACAGAACAGTCTGTAGTAATCTGTATCAAACTTATACTTTTGCAACTCCAAAAATCCTACCAAATTAGGAAGTCCTAAGCAATTCGTGTACCAATCCATAGCGAAAAGAATCATATCAGAAGCAGGTTTATGTGAATTGACAAAACTAATTTACTGGGTGCAAAAGTTTCTGATTTTCAGCAGGATCAACACAACTATCACCGTAAGCTATCCTAAAGGTCTTACTTGGCACTTTATTGAAACAAAACCTATAAAACATGATTACTACAGTAGCATAATCATGTCGACAAGCAAAAATAGTAAAGGTAAATATTGGGTTGTCTCCCAACAAGCGCTTTCTTTAATGCCTTTCTAGCTAGGCATGATGATGACAATGATGCTCACATAAAAGATAAGAATTGAAACATAACGGTAGCATCATGAAGCATATGACTAGCACATTTAAGTCTAACCCTCTTCCTATGCATAGGGATTTTGTGAGCAAAGAACTTATGGGAACAACAATCAACTAGCATAGGAGAGCAAAACAAGCATAACTTCAAAATTTGAAGCGCAAAGAGAGGAAACTTGATATTATTGCAATTCCTACAAGCATATGTTCCTCCCTCATAAAAAATTTCAGTAGCATTATGAACGAATTCAACAATATAACCAGCCCCTAAAGCATTCTTTTCATGATCTACAAGCATAGAAAATTTACTACTCTCCACATAAGCAAAATTCTTCTCATTCGGAATGGTGGGAGTATCATGAAAGACTTGAACACTATAAATTGTTTGCATATTAAAAGAGTAATGTTCAGAAAAAGCGTAATCGTAATCATGACAAGTTTCATAAATATAATCATCACTACTTTTTATAGCATAAGTTTCATCACAATAATCATCATAAGTAGCAACTTCGTTCTCATCATAATTGATTGAAACCTCTCCCAAGATAGTGGAATCACTAAATAAAGTTGACACTCTTCCAAATCCACTTTCATATTCATCACAATAAGATTCAACATCCTCCAAAATAGTGGGATCACTACTTCCTAAAGTTGACACTCTTCCAAACCCACTTTCATCAATATAATCATTATAGGTAAAAGGCACGCTATCATCATAACAACTTTGCATATCAAAACTTGGGATGCTAAAAATATCATCTTCATTAAATGTAGCATCCCCAAGCTTGGGACAAACATTAATTTCAGCAAATATATTCTCAAATATGTCATCCTCATCAAACATAGCTTCCCCAAGCTTGGGCCTTTTCATATCATAAGCATAGTCACTCTCATCATTAATAGTATGGATAGCACCAATAGTATAGCAATTATCATCATCACAATGAGTAGTAGGAGCAACTTCATTTGAGAGAGATACCTTTTTACCTTTGTTTCTCCTTCTTTTATTTTTCTTCTTCACATTATGTGTGGGTTCAACCTTCTTCTTTGAGCTCCTTATTGATGAGATTGGTTGAATAGAAAGCTCCACCTCGTTACCTGATTCATCATAAGAAATAATAGAAGGAGATTGGGAAGTCTCTTCCCTTTCATTAGTATTATCTTCATCTTATATTTGTTTTCTTTTCTTCATGTAATTGGCAATATAAGGATTTTCAATGCAATTCACCGCACAATACATATAAATCTTCTCTAGATCAAAATCAAGACATCGATCAAGATTAAATTTTGGAATACCCTCAGTTATACGTTTCATTTCTTCATACCCCAAAAGAAGACTAAGCTCTTTATGATGATCAAGGGTAATCAAGTTATCACAATTTTTGGACACGATTCGGTCATGAAACAATTTGCATTGAAGATTTAAATGACCACGTTCATTGCAAAGTTCACAAGGAGCGCGAAAAATATTGAATTTTTCAGCACAAACATCAAGACTTTCTTGCAACCCTTTAGTTTCTAAATACTTATGCCTCTTGCAATATCTATTTTCCCTATTTGATGTGTACTTGCAAACCCAATCTAGTCCACAAAAATCGACATGCTTATAAGAGATATTTTCACCATAACTAGTGTAATCATCATTAGTACTATGGATATTCAAAGAGTTCATACTAACAACATTGAAATCATGCTCATCATTCAAAGATTTAGTACCAAGTATTTTAATGCATTCTTCTTCTAGCACTTGAGCAGAAATTTCCTTTTCATCATACTCACGAAAGATACTAAAAAGATGAAGCGTATGAGACAAACTTAACTCCATTTTGTGTAGTTTTCTTTTATAGACTAAACTAGTGATAAAACAAGAAACAAAAAGATTCGATTGGAAGATCTAAAGATATACCTTCAAGCACTCACCTCCCCGGCAACGGCGCGAGAAAAGAGCTTGATGTCTACTACGCAACCTTCTTCTTGTAGACGTTGTTGGGCCTGCAAGTGCACAGGTTTGTAGGACAGTAGCAAATTTCCCTCAAGTGGATGACCTAAGGTTTATCAATCCGTGGGAGGCGTAGAATGAAGATGGTCTCTCTCAAACAACCCTGCAACCAAATAACAAAGAGTCTCTTGTGTCCCCAACACACCCAATACAATGGTAAATTGTATAGGTGCACTAGTTCGGCGAAGAGATGGTGATACAAGTGCAATATGGATGGTAGATAAAGGTATTTGTAATATGAAAATATAAAAATAGTAAGGTAACTAATGCTAAAAGTGAGCTTAAACGGTATTGCAATGATAGGAAACAATGCATAGGGTTCATACTTTCACTAGTGCAAGTTCTCTCAACAATAATAACATAGATAGATCATATAAAAATACCTCAACATGCAACAAAGAGTCACTCCAAAGCCACTAATAGCGGAGAACAAACGAAGAGATTATGGTAGGGTACGAAACCACCTCAAAGTTATTCTTTCGGATCAATCTATTCAAGAGTTCGTACTAGAATAACACCTTATGCCACAGATCAACCAAAACCCTAATGTCACCTAGATACTCCATTGTCACCTTAAGTATCCGTGGGCATGATTATACGATATGCATCACACAATCTCAGATTCACCTATTCAACCAACACAAAGTACTTCAAAGAGTGCCCCAAAGTTTCTACCGGAGAGTCAAGACGAAAACGTGTGCCAACCCCTATGCATAGGTTCATGGGCAGAACTCGCAAGTTGATCACCAAAACATAGATCAAGTGGATCACGTGAATATCCCATTGTCACCACAGATAAACACGGCAAGACATACATCAAGTGTTCTCAAATCCTTAAAGACTCAATCCGATAAGATAACTTCAAGAGGAAACCTCAATTCATCACAAGAGAGTAGAGGGGGAGAAACATCATAAGATCCAACTATAATAGCAAAGCTCGCGATACATCAAGATCGTGCCATAGAGAGAACACGAGAGAGAGAGATCAAACACATAGCTACTGGTACATACCCTCAGCCCCGAGGGTGAACTATTCCCTCCTCGTCGTGGATAGCGCCGGGATGATGAAGATGGCCACCGGTGATGGGTTCCCCCTTCGGCCGGGTGCCGGAACGGGCTCCCGAGAGGTTTTTGGTAGCTAAAGAGGCTTGCGGCGGCGGAACTCCCGATTTATCGTTGTATTGGATGTTTTTAGGGTATATGGGAATATATAGGCGAAAGAAGTCGGTCGGGCGAGCCTCGAGGGGCCCACGAGATAGGGGGGCGCGCCCTCCTATCTCCTGGCCACCTCGAAGCTTCCTTTACTTCAACTCCAAGTCTCCTGGATCATATCCGTTCCAAAAATAACACTCCCGAAGGTTTCATTCCGTTTGGACTCCGTTTGCTATTCCTTTTCTTCGAAATACTGAAACATGAAATAAAACAACAATATGGGCTGGACCTCTGGTTAATAGGTTAGTCCCAAAAGTAATATAAAAGTGTATAATAAAGCCCGTAATCATTGAAAAGAGATAATAAAATAGCATGAATGCTTCATAAATTATAGATACGTTGGAGACGTATCAACCACCCCATGTGGATGTACTCCGGGGTCGACGACACCGCTCGGGTTCATCCAGAGGAGGTACCGGCTAAGACAATGACCTGTGGTTGAAGAGTATTACAGCAACAAGGACAACCCCAGAGGAGCCCGGAGAGTCGACCCTTCGGTGACAAAGAATCAGCCAGACAAGGTGTGACCTCCATTACCGACTGTTTTTGGGTACATATTCCGACTGCCTTTGAATCTGACTGACTTGTACTTGACTTCTTGTCTTGTAGGTTTTTACTGAGATGTACTCGATGCCCAATGGTGAACAAGTTCTGGAGGAAGACTAGGAGGGAGAGGATAGAGCGGAGGAGAGCGGTGATTGGGAATCTCCGGACGATGAAGACAAAGAGGAGAGCGACGAGTCGGACGACGAGGAGGTGGTCGACTCGCCACCTTGTTCGGAACATCGATCCAAGCTGCTCAATGATCTAGCGGGCGGGCGTGGCAAGAACGTGGCTCCAGGCACCCAAACGTAGAAGCGCACTCGGACGTCGACTCCGGAGCCAACAGAAAAAGTCGCCAAGCAGCCCAAGGTTGCTCCTCCAAAGGCTCGGAAGACTCTGCCCAGAATTAAGATGGATGTTCCTGTTGCCTTTGGGTGAGTATCCTTTCTCTGTTCTCCTACCTACTGATTCTTCTGTTCTGACCGAATGGATCGTGCACTTTTCCAACCCAACCTCTGCCGCGACTGACATGGACATTGACAAGACCCCAGGAGATGAGGAAACCGATGACGCAACCACCTCCAGAGCTGGTAAGTTCGCTCGACTAAAACTTTTTTTGTCGATTGAGTTGTCGGTTAGTTGAATTTATGATGTTTTCTTTTTGCTGCAGCTCCACGAGACATTGTCGTGCTTCCAGATGACGATGAAGAAGTGCCTCTGAAGGAGAGGAGGAGGAGAGGCAAGGGCTTGAGCGGGAGAGCGCTTGAGGTTCAGGTCCCTCGGTCGACGCCGGTGCTTGAGACGGTGGTCGAGTGATCCGGAGATCCGGTTCGGACCAACGTCACATTCGCTGACCCGCTTACGACTGATCGCCGATTAGGGTCGACTGCTCAGTCTCCTGCTACTCCAGTGCAACTCCATGCGTGCGACCCAGTGGCTGCTTCGACTGCCTTGGCACCATCACTCTTTGCAACATACCAAACTCCAGACGACTCGCCGAGTGCCGCCAGGGAGGCTCTTCGCCAGGTGAACCTTGTGATGGAGCAAGTGAAGGTGATGCACGAGGCCAGTCAGGTGGCCTATAATGCCAGCACTGCTCTGCAGACCAACATTAAGGTCAGTTAACTCCCGACTGAACTTTTGAGTCATTAAAAACTGTCGCTGTTGCTTCGCTGACCATATGTGCATCTACTATCATTGGTCTGTGTTTCATGTCCGATCACCCACTGGGGTGTGCCTGCCTTAGAGTTTAATAGGTCTTCCACTCCTCTCGACTTATGCTGAGTCGAGTGTTTGTCCGAACCAGTGGGGGCACACATAGTGCACTCACTGGGTGTAGTCCCCGAGACCACGGTCGATCGCCGGGCAAATGGGCCGGGTCTGAGAATCTACTCTTTTTTTGACTCATGCTGGCCAGACCATGCTGAGTATTGATCCAAACCAGTGGGGGAACGCTAAGTGCACCCACTGGGTGTAGTCCCCGAGACTACTGTTGAACGTTTCATTCGGCAGTAGTCTTAGAGTAACTTTCACTGTGATGGTCTTTTGTTTCTGTTGACTGATATATCTCTCTCTCACTGACTGCAGAGGTCTTGTGATCTTGGGGCTCAACTTTCTGAGTTGAACAAGAAGCAAATCAGCCTCAATCTTGATCTTGAACTGGCTAAGAAGAACCTCAAGACTGCTCAGGAAGAAACAACCATCATGGGAGGTATCCAATCGTCAACTTTCCACCTTGTGGCTCTCGCTTCTCAGTGTATTTTCTTTCAATCTCTTTGAACCGAGTGACTTCACACGAACAGATGTGCGTAGTGAAAACCGTCAACTTCAAGCTCGTCTAAAGAGTGTTGTTTCTTTAGAGAAAATGAAGGAGGCTCTGGAGAAGAAGGATCTGGATCTTGCTGCTGCTCAGAAAGAGGCGCGAGAGAAGATAGTGCTCGCGGACAAGAAACTGGCTTCGATCAGCAAGTTGGAAGAGGAGAACTCGAAGCTGAAGACCGCCATCTCTGAGGCTAATCGGGAGGTCGAGCAATTGAAGAAGGACAAGGAGCACTTAACCAATGAAGTCGGAAGCCTCAAAGCCCAGAAGGGTGACTTGAGTCCTATCTGGGACAACTTGCTGCAAAACTGGTCCTGAAGCTCGAAGGTATTGTCATTTGACTGATTAGTTGCTATCGATTGGTACATCTTGTCATACTGTCGACTCACCATTTTTTCTGACTGTGCAGAACTTGGCCAAGACTTTGAAGCTGAGACTTCACGTCTCGACCCCATCAATTGTCCTGTCAAAGATGATGTCGTGATGAACTTGCTGCGGTTGGAATCACGCATGGACAGTGCTGTTGCTTATCTTGCCCGACTGAAGGCGGCGATGACTTGGGTTGATGTTGAACTATGGCCTCAGGCAGAACATTCACAAGATCTCGATTCGCTGATGAATCGACTGAATCAGATCCCTGGCCGAGTGCAAGAATGGAAGAAATCGTCCACTTGTTGTGGTGCTGATGTTGCCCTGTCATTGGTCCGAGTGCACTGCAAAGACGTCGGAGAAGACAAGCTGGCGGCCCTGAAGATTGCAAACACAAAGATGCACACCTTCCAGTCCTTCAAGGACACCTTCCTTGAAGCTGCCAGTCGCATTGCAGACAGCATTGATCTTGACAGTTTCTGTGATCCAGCCAGCCCTTCTCCTGATGAGTGACCGAAAAACATTATGCTTCACCTTTATTTGCCTCGGGATGCCAAGTGATTGTGTAATCATTAAAAATCTTTCAGGCTTGATGCCTGAGTAAACCTACTCGCTGTGGTTTAGAACCTTTGCAGGGTTTATCTGAACTTGGATTTCTTTGAATATCATGGTTTTTGCTCTGTTTTTCAAACTGTTTCTGATTATCCTACGGTTCCGAGTGGACTTGATCTTCTCACGCTTTGCCGAATGAAAGTACCTTGTTCTTGTGACGGAGCTCAGTTGCGGTGTTCAGTCGACACCTCGTCGTCCTTGCGGATAGGCACGGAACATTGTATTTGTGGCGTAAATCAGAGGTGATGCTCAGTCGACGCCTTGTCGTCCTTGCGGATAAGGACAGAACATTGTACTTGTGGCGTAGCTCAGAGGTGATACTCAGTCGACGCCTTGCCGTCCTTGCGGATAGGGATGGAACATTGTATTTGTGGCATCGCTCAGGGGTAGTGCTCAGTCGACGCCTTTGTGACTTAGGCGATTACGTGGTCGTTGCTAAGCCCCTGAGTGGGGGGATTGCTCTCCACTCGGAGTGTTTTTTAACTTAGGTGATTACGGGGTCGCAGCTAAGCCCCCGAGTGGGAGGATTTCTCTCCACTCGGAGTGTTTTTTAACTTAGGCGATTACGGGGTCACAGCTAAGCCCCTGAGTGGGAGGATTGCTCTCCATTCGGAGTGTTTTTTTACTTAGGCGATTACGGGGTCGTAGCTAAGCCCCCGAGTGGGAGGATTGCTCTCCACTCGGAGTGTTTCTAACTTAGGCGATTACGGGGTCGCAGCTAAGCCCCCGAGTGGGAGGATTGCTCTCCACTCGGAGTGTTTTTTAACTTCGGCGATTACGGGTCAGTAGCTTAAGCCCCCGAGTGGGAGGATTGCTCTCCACTCGGAGTGTTTTTTAACTTAGGCGATTACGGGCTCACAGCTAAGCCCCCGAGTGGGAGGATTGCTCTCCACTCGGAGTGTTTTTTAACTTAGGCGATTAGGGGGTCGCGGCTAAGCCCCAGAGTGGGAGGATTGCTCTCCACTCGGAGTGTTTTTTAACTTAGGCGATTACGGGGTCGCAGCTAAGCCCCTGAGTGGGAGGATTGCTCTCCACTCGCAGTGTTTTTTTTAACTTAGGCGGATTGGGTTCGCGGCTAAGCCACTCACTGGGGGATTTGGACACAAGTGATTACGGGAAACCGATCGTTAAGATACTGTAATGATCTTGTCTTTGGAAAATAATCTGAAATGCTTTTATTAGAACTCGACGGGTCGAGTGATTCTAGGTATACAAAGGACGAAGCAGCTCTGCGTTCCATGCACGTGGCTCGTCTATCTTCTTGGCTACTGAGGGAGTCATGTATAAGGGGGTATCCAGACAGCCGGACTATATACTTTGGCCGGACTGTTGGACAGTGAAGATATAAGACTCAAGATTTCGTCCCGTGTCCGGATGGGACTCTCCTTTGTGTGGAAGACAAGCTTGGTGATCCGGATGTTAGATCTCCTTCTTTGTAACCGACTCTGTATAACCCCAGTCCCCTCCGGTGTCCATATAAACCGGAGGGTTTAGTCCGTAGGAGAACAACAATCATAATCATAGGCTAGCTTCTAGGGTTTAGCCTCTACGATATCGTGGTAGATCAACTCTTGTAATAGTCATATCATCAAGAACAATCAAGCAGGAAGTAGGGTATTACCTCCATAGAGAGGGCCCGAACCTGGGTAAAACATCGTGTCCCCTGCCTCCTGTTAGCATTAGCCTTAGACGCACAGTTCGGGACCCCCTACCCGAGATCCGCCGGTTTTGACACCGACATTGGTGCTTTCATTAAGAGTTTGTCTTCTCATTGCAGCAAGGCTCGATGGCTCCTTCAATCATGAACAACAACTCGGTCCAGGGCGAGACTTTTCTCCCCGGATAGATATTCGTGTTCGGCGGCTTCGCACTGCGGGCCAATTTTCTTGGCCATCTGGAGCAGATCGGCATCTATGCCCCTGGCCATCAGGTCAGGTTCGGAAACATGAACTACACGGCCGATATCCGCGGAGACTTGATCCTCGACGGATTCGGGCCTACGCCAGGAGCGCCGAACAGTCACGACAAGCACGACTTAGACCTGCTGTTAGATAATATTCGGGATATCGTGCCTGCAATAGCTCTAGACCTAAATCCGGGGCAGATCGCATTGTCCGAGGACGGGTGGATGGACCCCGGAGGCCGCGTACTCATCGGCGGCAGAGCCGAACACAGACTCCACCCCCAAGGAAGCCTATGTCACCGGACCCCCGGACTTATGTCCGGCTGTAGGTTCCAGACCGCGCACACCCGAGCCCACCGAATCCGGTTGGGCTCCGGTAATGGAGTTCACCGCTGCGGATATCTTTCAGCACTCGCCCTTCGGTGACACACTGAATTCATTAAGGTCTCTCTCTTTGTCAGGAGACTCTTGGCCGAACTATGTCCGGCTCGAGTGGGAAGCAGGCGACGAGGAAATTCGTTGCCCACGCACCACCCACTTCATTGCCACTGTCGATGATTTGACCGACGTGCTCGACTTCGACTACGAGAACATCGACGGCGTAGACGACGATGCAGGAGAAGAATAGGAACCACCGCCCACAGGGCGCTTGATAGCCACCTCCTCATATGATATATATATGGTGGACACTCCCAGAGAAACCAATGGCGATGAGGCAACAGAGGATAACCCCTTACGGAAGAAATCAGAGCATGGGCGTCATCGGCGCCGCTCTAAGCCCCGCCGCAGCAATATCAGCACAGGAGACGAAAGCAATCTGGATGGTGCCAAAGATGAATACAATCACGATCAGCCTGCCTTCGAGCAGGCCAGACAGGAAGACGGGCAGGTTAGCCCAGATGAACAGGCAACAGACGGATACTTGGAGGAGGGCAACTACATGCCCCCCTCCGAAGACGAGGTGAGCCTCGGCGACGATGAATTCGGCGTGCCTGAGGACCTCGTAGAGCAGAAGCGCTTCAAGCGCCGGCTTATGGCCACTGCAAGAAGCCTGAAAAAGAAGTAGCAGCAGCTCCAAGCTGATCAAGATCTGCTCACAGACAGATGGACTGAGGTCCTGGCAGGCGAGGAATACGGACTCGAGCGCCCCACCAGAGTGGTACCCAAAGCATAAGTTGCTACCTCAGCTCGAGGAGGAGGTCCTAATGCCCACGCCCCGACGCCAATATATCACGATCCGGGGCAATGCGCAAGAAATGCGAGACAACATCCATAAACCTCGATGCAACAAACATAAGCGTCACAAAAATAATGATGACGCCCAAGACACGGCAGCCAATGCTGGATTCCGCGACTCCCAGTCCGGTCAGTGGAGAGAGAACAATACAGGCCCATTCGGCCCGGGCAGCATACTCGACCACCCATGTCAAATTCATGGTACCCCTGGAGCGGTAGCCAGTCATACCAAGAGAGAATTCTGGATCTTCAATTCAAACCGGTCGGTCGCGCGCCGGAAACATTAAGAAGGGGTCTCAAAGCCATGAAGACAACGAGGAGCCCAGACCATCAAACGTTATGAGGCAAAAGAAAAATTCTCCGCAAACCAACAAGGGAACGAATGTATACTCCTCGGGACGCCGACTCAACAATACAAGTCACCCCACGGTGCAAAAATACGGCCAATCATCTCCGATCACATAGACCGTGCAGCCAATTTCAACCATGGCAATTCAATTGCACTTACCATCGACCCAATAGTTGGTGGGTTCCACCTCACGAGCCCTGTTGGCATAAACAGCAGCCTGAACTTGCTGCTCCAGGACACAGTGCACCAGATAGGTATTGATCGCTCGAGGATCAAACCCACTAAAAACATCTTCTCAAGTTGTCGTGTAAAGGCAAAGTTTCACAGGCCCACCACCCTGGAGGTTGTCTTCGGATCACCAAACAAACACCATACCGAAGAGTAAGTCTTGGGCATTGTCCCCTTATACAGTAACTATTATATACTACAGGGACGAACTGCGTTGGCTCGATTCAACGCGACACCACACCATGCCAAACCCACGTGACATAGTCACAATTATGGGCAAGGCCGAACCCCACCCCGACACGGGAAAGTATACCGTCGATGAGGTAGCGAGTTGTGCCCTTCTATCGAACCTCGTTTCGACAGCCAACCCCCCGGACACCAAAAAAGGAGTCCGAGCTACTTTCCGGCATGATAGCCCGGCTCGCCCAGGCTCCAATGAAGCACTCCGACATAAGCTGGGGAAGGGCCGCGCGGTTCAACCACCCTATGGCACGAAAATGCCTCTAAGCATTTTTCTTTATAGGCTCACTTTTGCGCAGAACAGGACTGGCGACATGGAATCAGCTCGGACGCACAAAGAGGGAATACACAAGTATTCCCCAAGAAGACAGCCCGGATACACTTCGGATCCGCACACAGCTTCCTCCCGTCCGGTCGTGACAGGTTCCGCCAGCATACCTCCTTTCATAGCATAAATTGTACTCATACGCATAGACGTGTCACTCCACTACAACACGTAGAACTGTATGACACTTACCGGCCGTCATTCCTCATTGATGCGTTTTTCGTCATAATGACACCCGCACATAGTGTCATGCCCCATTATGCCAGGGGCTTCATTGTACTCATAATATGGCAACAAAGTCCGGCCACCTTCTCGGTCGCTCGGCACCCCAAACTTATAGCACTATATGCATCAGCTCTGAATCATGTCTTGGGTCATTAGTTGGGTTTGCCCGGCTCCCATGTTTTGGTACCTTACGTTCCGCTCCATCAGCTAAGTTAGCACTGGGAGAACTACTGCGATTGTGTCACGATTCTTCCAGACGAGCACCTCAGTAGAGAAAGCCGAAAACTGACTGTCATGATACGGCGAGAGCTGGTCAGCTGTTCGAGAGGTTGTAAAATCTTTAAGGATTTATTCCACATAATGCCATAACAAATGCAGAGTGCGATGGATCGGTCTTCCCATCAGGCGCTTTTAGAGCCCCTCGTACGGTCTTCCGAACACCAGGGGTTGCGCCTACCATACTCGAATTCCTATGGCTAAGTGAGAGTGATAAAGCACTATAGTCCGATTGCCTAGTTTGCTGTGATGAACACCTCCTTCAAGGACCCAAAAATGGGATAAAGAGTGCTCAGGTATGACCCGAACACCCCCGTACTTTCTACGTGGGGACAGAAGCCGATGACTGGCCAACTCTCAGGATTCATATATATCAAACGGACGCACAGGAAGAAAAAACTTTCATATAACAGGCAATAAATCATAACAGTGCCAGTGTTCCGCATTACAAAGGACAGCATGACTGTCTTCAGGGAAATATAATGTCTTTGGTAGATTGCTCCGCCACAAGGCGGGCTCCTTTCAGGATACTATCATAATATAATTCAGGCTTGCGGTGCTCCTTACCCTCCGGTGGTCCCTCAGTCATCAGCCTTTCAGCATCAAGCTTCTCCCAGTGCACTTTCGCACGGGCAAATGCCATGCGTGCACCTTCTATACAGACCGACCGCTTAATGACTTCGAGCCGACGGCAAGCACCAACAATACGCTTCACAAGCCCGAAGTAACTGCTTGGAATTGGCTCAGCGGGCCACAGCCGAACAACTAAGTCCTTCATGGCTAGTTCGGCCGCCTGGTGCAGTTCGATCAGCTGCTTCAGCTGATCGACAAAGGGCACCAGATGATTCGGCGCCAAATACTGCGACCAAAAATGCTTTTCCACAGACTTCTTCTCCTCAGCCTAATAGAATTGAGCAGCATCAGATATGCTGCGTGGTAGGTCCGCAAACACCCCTGGAGAAACAAGAATTCAATTTGTCACTCTAAATTTCTCCTGTTACTACAAAAAAAGCGCTTTGAGTAACAAAGCCTTACCAGCTGCAATCCGCCTCGACTCTTGAATGTCCTTCAGAGCACCTCGGGCTTCCTCCCGAACATCATTTGCGGCTTGGAGAGCTTGGGCGAGTTCGGATTCTTTCCCTGCTAGACTCTGCTCCAAGGTCTCGCTTTTCTTCACGGCCTCCCGGAGCTCTCGTTCAGCTTCAATGACCCTGGCCTTGTGCTTCTCGCGAAGAGCCTGCTCCGCGGCGGCCTTCTTGTTGGCTTCGGCCACAGCCTTCTTTAGCGCCTCAATTTCGGCATTTGCTCCTATAGCACACAATACGAATAATTTCATCAGGCACAACTACTCATTTGTGCTTAACTTATCAAAGGTTTCGACATACCTTGCTTGTCCTCCAACTGCTTCTTCACTCGGCCAAGTTCTTCTTCGGCCCGCTCTGCACTTCTGCTTTAGTCCGGACACTTCCGCAGTATGAGAGGTGGTCGTCGCTACAGACGCTTGTTTTCAAACAAAGAGGTATATGTTATTAACTGAGTCTCCTGCGAAGCGGAAATTTGATCCCCTGTCCAGTTCTCTCTTTCACCGGACAGTGCATCAGGGGCTACTGTTCATAATATGACAATCTTCAAAGGTTCCTAAAACATACCTCAAAGCCATTTATAAGGCTAATGCAGGATTCGTTCAGTCCGCTCTCAGCAGACTAAATCTTTCAATCACCGCACACATATGGGAGCGATGTTCATCAATGATGGACGCACTCTTCAGCGCTGTCGATGGGCCCCCCTCCAGCTCTGCTTGGACAGAGGTTGCTGGCAGAGCGGGCTCTCCTCCTTCCGTCAAGGGGGGCTGCCTGTCCGATCCTGGAGCTTCAAAGGTCTCCAGGACCATGTCCGGCTGCGGGCCGAATCTAAGATCGCCCCCGCCGTCGACGTTCATTGGAACCGTTGCTCCCGTGTATCCGGCCCCAGAGGTGTGCCCTCCCTGGTCTTGGTCCTGCTGAGACGACACCTCGGCGTCACGCCCAGGCTTCGGGGAAGGGGCCTCCAGAGGCGTCTCGCTCTCCAGGGCATCTGAGCTCAGTGAATCCTCCGATGAGGACTGTTCGGCGCGAGACTCGCCAGGCTGCACAAAGTATGGCGCAAGTTAAAATATTACACCTTAGTAATCCTGGGCGCGTAGGCGTGTTCGGATTTCATGTACTCACGATTTTACCAGGGGCTGGGCCCTGGGATCCCACTCCGGGCTACTAGTGGTAGCCGTGGTGGATGCCTCTGGAAGGGGATTTTTCCCCTCTTCGGCGATGCAGCCTCCAAGGATGAGGAGGCCGTTCTTTTTTTCCTACCCCCCTGGAGGACTCATCTTCTTACTCCTCCTCTTCATCTTCGGAGGAAGGATAGGCATTGGAGTCTTCGGATTTTGTGTCCGAAGAACCGCGGCGACGGAGGCCGCTCCAGGTCTCCTAGGCCTCCTTGACGGCCTCTTTCTTCGGCGCCTTGTAAGGCGCTGGGACCAGCATCTTCATCAGAAGAGGTCCGGCCGATTCCTCCGGCAGCGGGGCCGGACAATGTATCCGCCCCGCCTTCTTCGTCCATTCCTAGGATAATTGCGGAAAGCATGACAAAGCGTCTCCCTCGGGATATGCCAGCTAAACATGGATAGACAGAACATAGCGATAACTTACCGGACTTGCGGAGCGGGACAGTTGATACCCACGGTCCTCGGCGGAATCCGACCACGGTTTGCCGGACTTGAAGAGCACCTTCCAGATATCCTTGTGTGAGGAGCTGTAGAGCTCCCGCAGGGTCTGGTGCTCGGCCGGGTCGTATTCCCACAAATTACAGGCCCGGTGCTGGCAAGGAAGAACCAGGCGAACTAACATCACCTGGACTACATTGACGAGTTTGACATCCTTGTATACCACGCCCTTGACACGCGTTTGGAGCACTGACAGCTCGTCGGATGAGGACCAGTTCAGGCACTTCTTTGGCCAGGACGTGAGCCGCAGGGGGGGCTCCGGATCTGAATTCGGGAGCAGTGGCCGACTTTTTGCCGCGTGGCTCAGTGATGTAGAACCACTGCTGCTACCACTCCTTGACGGAATCATTGAAGGTGCCTGTCGGCCATGTGACCTTGGGCATCTTGCTCACCATGGCACCTCCGCACTCGGCGTGCTCGCCGTTCACCACCTTGGGCTTCACATTGAAGATCTTCAGCCATAAGCCGAAGTGTGGCGAAACACGGAGAAAGGCCTCACACACGATGATAAACGTCGAGATGTTAAGGAAACAATTAGGGGACAGATCATGAAAATCAATCCCGTAATAATACATGACGCCGTGAACAAATGGGTGAAGGGGAAACCCGAGCCCACGGACGAAATGAGGAAGAAACACGACCCTCTCGTGAGGCTCCGGATTAGGGACGATCTGTCCCGACGTCGGAAGACGGTGGCCGATTTTATTGGCCAGGTACCCGGCCTCTCGAAGCTTTTTGATATCCTTCTCCTGGACGGTAGAGGCCATCCATTTGCCTCCTGCTCCGGATCCGGACATCCTCGGAGAACCTCTTTTTGGTGGAGAAGACGAGCGCTTGGGCACTAGGGCTCGAGCGAAGGGGAATGGACGAGCGGAAGGAAAATGCGTGGGTAAAGAAGAAGAGGCCTTATCTCTTTATAGGGGCCATAAAAACTTTTGCGCCTCCCTACTTGCCTAATGGAATCTGCTCCTTCCCCACTCGCCACGATTGGTGGTACGGTTGGGCTACCCGCACCCGTATTGATGAAAGTCCCGTGATAAGGGGGACACGATCTCTGCTTCGACAAGACGTGCCCAGGAAACCGCCTCGCTATATGCGCAGTAGCTAGTTGGGAAAACGGCTCGAATAATGACTCGGCCATGGTGTGATGTCACGTTATCTAAAGTTGTCAGCAGATTATATTTGTGGGATATTGTTCTCCCTACGGTGGTATGTGAAAATCGTCTTGCAGAGCCGGACACGATTTAAGTGTTCGAGGTTTACTTTGGAGAATTCAGAGATGGAACCCGCCTTGCAATGTCGAAGACAATCTGCGTGCCAGACTCATCGTCATTGAGGCCTGGTTCAGGGGCTATTGAGGGAGTCCTGGATAAGACGATCTCTGCTTTGACAGCCGAAATATACTTTGGCCGGACTGTTGGACCGTGAAGATACAAGACTCAAGACTTCGTCCCGTGTCCGGATGGGACTCTCCTTTGCGTGGAAGACAATCTTGGCGATCCGGATGTTAGATCTCCTTCTTTGTAACTGACTCTATATAACCCTAGCCCCTCCGGTGTCTATATAAACCGGAGGGTTTAGTCCATAGGAGAACAACAATCATAATCATAGGCTAGCTTCTAGGGTTTAGCCTCTATGATCTCGTGGTAGATCAACTCTTGTAATACTCATATAATCAAGATCAATCAAGCAGGAAGTAGGGTATTTCCTCCATAGAGAGGGCCCGAACCTGGGTAAACCATCGTGTCCCCTGCCTCCTGTTACCATTAGCCTTAGACTCACGGTTCGATACCCCCTACCCGAGATCTGCCGGTTTTGACACCGACAGCTACATTGTAGATGTGATACACTCCATTGTGAAGCACCTTGGTGATGATGAAGGGACCTTCCCAGGCTGGAGCGAGCTTGTGAGGTCGCTTCTGAACCACTCGGAGCACAAGGTCTCCCTCTTAAAACGCTCAACCTCTGACATTGCGGGCGTGGAATCGGCGCAGATCTTGCTGATAAATGGTCGACCGAACCAAAGCCATTTCGAGCTCTTCTTCCAAGAGATCGACTGCGTCTTCGCGTGCTTGCTCTGCTTCGGCTTCTGAGAACAGTTCAACTCTGGGAGCATTGTGTAGCAAGTCGCTCGGAAGCACCGCCTCAGTGCCGTACACCAGGAAGAAAGGGGATCGACCAGTCGTCCGGTTGGGTGTTGTTCTCAGCCCCCATAAGACTGATGGTAATTCGGTCACCCAAGCCGCAGCGGCATGCTTAAGGTCACGCATCAGTCGAGGCTTTAACCCCTGAAGGAACAAACCATTCCCCCTTTCAGCCTGTCCACTCGACTGCGGGTGTGCGACAGACGTGTAGTCGACCCGAGTGCCTTGAGATGCACAGAAGGCCTTGAAATCATCAGAATCAAAGTTGGAGCCGTTATCCATGATGATGCTGTGAGGAACTCCATATATGAATATCAATTCTCTGATGAAACTGACGGTAGTGCCTGCTCCAAGGTTCCTGATGGGCTTGGCTTTGATCCAGTTGGTAAACTTGTCGACTGCTACGAGCAAAGGGGTGAAGCCATTCGCGCCGGTTTTGAAGGGTCCGACCATATCCAATCCCTAGACAGCAAACAGCCAGACGAGTGGAATAGTCTTCGGGGCAGATGCGGGCTTGTGAGACATGTTGAAGTAAAACTGGGAACCTGCGCACTTGTCGACTATATCTTTCGCCATCTCATTTACTCGAGACCAATAAAACCCCGCTCGGTATGCTTTGGTCATGATGGTCCAAGAGGACGCATGGTGACCACAGGTCCCCGAGTGGATATCATTTAGAATCATCTGACCTTCTTCAGGGGTGATGCAGCGTTGGGCTACTCCTGTGACACTCTCTCTGTAAAGCTGCCCTTTCATCATGGTGAAAGCTTTGGATCGACGAACTATCTGGCGAGCCTCGTCTTCGTTCTCTGGGAGCTCTTTTCTGAGAATGTACGAATGTATGGAACCGTCCAATCGGGAGTGATCGCTAAGACTTCCATGATCAGGTCGACCATGGCTGGAATGTCTACCTCAGTCGGGTTGGTTGGACTTATTGGTTGTGGGGGCTCTTCCTTGAAGGGATCTTCTTGTACTGACGGGGTATGGAGATGCTCCAAGAACACATTACTGGGGATAGGCTTCCGAGTGGAACCTATCTTCGCCAGATCATCAGCAGCTTGATTTTTGATTCTTGGTATGTGGTGGAGCTCCAATCCCTCAAACTTCTTCTCCAGCTTCCTCACTGCATTGCAGTAACCTGTCATTGCGGGACTCCTGACATCCCATTCCTTCATCACTTAGTTAACCACCAAATCTGAGTCGCCAGAAACCATCAGGCATCGGACGCCGAGTGAAATGGCCATACGCAACCCATATAAAAGTGCTTCATATTCTGCTTCATTGTTTGAAGAGTCAAAGTGAATCTGAAGGACATAACTGAGCTTGTCTCCTCGTGGGGACACCAAAAGCACTCCTGCACCAGAGCCACTCAACATCTTGGATCCATCAAAGAACATGGTCCAATGTTCTGACTGAATTTGAATTGGCTGTTGCTGTTCAGTCCACTCTGCGAGGAAGTCTGCAATTGCTTGAGACTTAATGGCCTTCTTTGCCTCAAATTTGACATCCAAAGGAAGAAGTTCAATTGCCCACTTTGCCACTCGACCAGTTGCATCTCTGTTATTCAGGATCTCTGACAATGGAGCGTCGCTGACGACTGATATTGAATATTCAGAGAAATAATGTGCAACTTTCTTCATGGTCAGGTAAATCCCATAAACAAGCTTCTGATAATGAGGGTATCTCTGCTTGGATGGGGTTAAGACTTCTGAGATGTAATACACGGGGCGCTGAACTTTGAAGGCATTGCCTTCTTTTTCCCGCCCGACCGTGAGCACTGTGCTAACAACTTGTCCTGTGGCTGTGATGTAAAGCAGCAGAGGCTCCTTGCTAACCGGAGCAGCAAGCACCGGCTGAGTGGAAAGCAGGGCTTTGAGCTCTTTAAACGCTGCTTTAGCTTCGTCACTCCACTCGAATTTGTCAGCTTTCTTCATCAGTTGGTAAAGAGGCAGTGCCTTTTCACCGAGGCGTGAGATGAATCGGCTCAAAGCGGCCAAGAAACTACTAAGCTTCTGAATGTCGTGCATGCGCACTAGGAGCTTCATTCGGAGGATTGTGCCAATCTTCTCTAGGTTTGCGTCGATACCTCGTTCGGAAACAGGGAAACCGAGTAACTTTCTACCTGGGACTCCAAATGTGCACTTGGATGGGTTAAGCTTTATATCGTACCTTCTCAGGTTGGCAAAGGTTTCAGCTAGCTCAGTCAGCAGGTCGAAACCTTTGCGTGACTTAACCACTATGTCATCCATATATGCTTCCACATTCCGACTGATTTGAGTGAGCAGGCACTTCTGAATCATGCGCATGAATGTGGCACCAGCATTCTTGAGGCCGAAGGGCATAGTAAGATAGCAGAAACACCCGAACGGGGTGATGGAAGTCGTTTTTATCTCATTGGGTCCATACAGTCGGATCTGATGGTACCCGGAATAAGCGTCCAGAAAGGACAATCGCTCACATCCCGCAGTTGAGTTGACAATCTGGTCGATGCGGGGTAGATGGAAATGATCTTTCGGGCAGGCCCGATTGATATGTTTGAAGTCAATACACATTCGAAGTGAATCGTCTTTCTTGGGAACCATAACGACATTTGCGAGCCACTTGGAGTGGTATATCTCGCAGATAAACTCAGCAGCCAGGAGCCGAGCCACTTCCTCGCCAATGGCTTTTCTCTTCTCCGTGGCGGACCGACGGAGGTATTCTTTGATGGGTTTTACTTTTGGATAGACTCGCCAACGGTGCTCAGCCAGTTCCCTGGGTACACCTGGCATGTCAGATGGTTTCCATGCAATGATGTCCTAGTTCTCACGGAGGAACTGGGTGAGCGCTTCTTCCTATTTTCTATCGAGTGTCGACGAGATATGGGTCGGAGCAGCATTGGGACCAGTCCGGTGAACATGGAATGGCTTGGTTTCTCCGGCACACTGAAATGCGTACTCCGAAGCAGGCCTCTTAGCATGTGATACGTCTCCAACGTATCTATAATTTTTGATTGCTCCATGCTACTTTATCTACTGTTTTGGACTATATTCGGCTTTATTTTCCACTTTTATATTATTTTTGGGACTAACCTATTAACTGGAGGCCCAACCCAGAATTGCTGTTTTTTTGCCTATTTCAGTGTTTCGAAGAAACAGAATATCAAACCGAGTCCAAAATGGAATGAAACCTTTGGGAACGTCATTTTCTCACCGAACGTGATCCAGGGGACTTGGACCCTACTCCAAGGTACAAAAGAGGTGGTCACGGGGGTGCCCCACCTGGGCGCGCCCCCCTGCCTCGTGGGCCCCCTGTTGCTCCACCGACGTACTCCTTCCTCCTATATATACCTACGTACCCCCGATAGATCAAATACGAAGCCAAAAAGCTAATTCCACCGCCACAACTTCCTGTATCCACGATATACCATGTTGGGGCTTGTTCCGGAGCTCCGCCGGAGGGGGCATCCACCATGGAGGGCTTCTACATCATCACCAAAGCCTCTCCGATGAAGTGTGAGTAGTTTACCTCAGACCTACGGGTCCATAGTTAGTAGCTAGATGGCTTCTTCTCTCTTTTTGGATCTCAATACAATGTTCTCCCCTCTCTCATGGAGATCTATTCGATGTAATCTTCTTTTTGCGGTGTCTTTGTTGAGATCGATGAATTGTGGGTCTATGATCCAGCTTATCTATTAATAATATTTGAATCTTCTCTGAATTCTTTTATGTATGATTGAGTTATCTTTGCAAGTCTCTTCAAATTATCCGTTTGGTTTGGCCAACTAGATTGGTAGTTCTCGCAATGGGAGAAGTGCTTCGCTTTGGGTTCAATCTTGCGGTGTCCTTTCCCAGTGACAGAAGGTGCAACAAGGCACGTATTGTATTGTTGCCATCGAGGATAAAAAGATGGGGTTTTTATCATATTGCATTAATTTATCCCTCTACATCATGTCATCTTGCTTAAGGCGTTACTCTGTTTTTAACTTAATACTCTAGATGCATGCTGGATAGCGGTCGATGAGTGGAGTAATAATAGTAGATGCAGAATCGTTTCGATCTACTTGTCATGGACGTGATGCCTATATACATGATCATACCTAGATATACTGATAACTATGCTCAATTCTGTCAATTGCTCAATAGTAATTTGTTCACCCACCGTAGAATACCTATGCTCTTGAGAGAAGCCACTAGTGAAACCTATGGCCCCCGGGTCTATTCTCATCATATCAATCTCCATCACTTTTATACTTGCTTTTTTTTACTTTGCCATTTACTTTTTACTTTGCATCTCTATACCAAAAATACCAAAAATATTATTTATCATCTCTATCAGATCTCACTCTCGTAAGTGACCGTGAAGGGATTGACAACCCCTAATCGCGTTGGTTGCGAGTAGCTATCGTTTTGTGCAGGTACGAGGGACTTGTGCGTGGCCTCCTTCTGGATTGATACCTTGGTTCTCAAAAACTGAGGGAAATACTTACGCTACTTTGCTGCATCATCCTCTCCTCTTCGGGGAAATCCAACGCAGTGCTCAAGAGGTAGCAAGAATAATTTTTGGCGCCGTTGCCGGGGAGGCTCACGCAAGAGCAAGTCAAGCCTACCAAGTACCCATCACAATCCCTATCTCTCGCATTACATTATTTGCCTTTTGCCTCTCGTTTTCCTCTCCCCCACTTCACCCTTGCCGTTTTATTCGCCCTCTCTTTTTCGTTCGCCTTCTTCCCGTATGTATCTTTGTTTGTGTTTCCTTGTGCCTTCTATATGCTTGCATCTTTGCTCGCTGAAAATCTATTGATATGGACCCACTTAAAGTGTTCTACTTGGATCATATTCGATCCTTATGCGCTCGTGCTGAAACCCCAACTAGCCTAGTTGACGGGAAATCTTTAGATGAGCATGCTCATTTTGTGCTTCATCGTTTGTCTGAAAAGGGGAAGCTCTTATGGTATCATATAAATAGTTTGCTATGCTATGCTTTGAATCTTTGTGAAATGTGTGATTTTACTTGTTGCTCTAGGAACCCTAAAAAACACCTTCCCTACCTATGTGAGTTCAATGATAATGAAATCTTATCTTCTTATGCAAAGGGTGTTTATAGTTACTATGATATCGAACAAATTGAAGAATTTGTCGTTTTTAAGGGTGCTCATGAAGTTGCTTCTTTGATTGAAAAGTATGATTTTACTCTCAACAAATCTGAAAATTCCGTCATACTTAAATATTGCAATGAAAACCTTGCTCATAATGTCTATGTCCAAGAATTTATTGAAAGAATGACCGTTGCTTTGGAAAAAAATAATGATATGCATGAATCTATAGATAATGATGATTCCGATGATTTGGTTGAAATATCCCTTGATGAACATGATGCTTGCTATTCTTGTGGCCATGATGCTAATATTTATGAAGACGAATTTGCTATAGTTCCTTATGTTAAAAATGAGATTGTTGCTATGGCACCCGTGCTTGATAGTTCCCTTGATGAAAATCATGATTTCAATGATTTTACTATAAATTCTCTTGATGTCAATTGTGCTAATAATATGCAAAACCCTAAGCTTGGGGATGCTAGTTTTGCTATGTCTACTACTTGTTGCAATGACCATGATTGGGGTGATTCTTCTTATGATCTTGAAAATTTATTTAACCCCCATGATGAATATGAGATTGATAATATTGTTTGCAATAATATTGAAAGTGGGTTTGGAAGAGTGTCAACTTTAGATCCCACATATTTGGAGAATATTCAATCTTATGAAATTTTTCATAAAAGTGGGTTTGGAGAGGTCATGACTTTAGTTAATATTAATCCCACTATTTCGGAAGAGTGTCAACTTTGCATGCATGTGGATCATGTTGAAAATATTTTATGTGATAGCTATTTTGTTGAATTTGCTTATGATCCCACATGTAATTATTATGAGAGAGTAAAATATGGTTATAGAAATTTTCATGTTACTAAATTACCTCTCGTTATGTTGAGATTCCTATTGTTCCTTTCCGCTTCCTTGCATATGCTAGTTTTTGCTTGCTACGATAATTTGTTTGCCTATAATATGCCTATGCATAGGAAGTATGTTAGACTTAAGTTTGTTTGTCACATGTTTTATGATGCTCTCTTTGTGCCTCAATTCTTGTCTTTCTTGTGAGCATCATTGAATCTCAATGCCTAGCTAAAAAGGCTTTAAAGAAAAGCGCTTGTTGGGAGACAACCCAATATTTTTCCTTGCTGCTTAGTAATAAATAATCCATCTAGCATCTGTTTAGGTGTGGTTTTATGTTTTAATTAGTGTTTGTGCCAAGCTATACCTATTGGATCTTCTTGGATGATAGTTATTTGATCTTGCTGTAATTTCCAGAAACTTTGTGCTCAGTGCCCGAATTATTAAAAATAGCCAGAACGTGATAAAATACTGACTCCAATTGCTTCGGATCAATAAACAAATTGTCTAGGTATTCTAATTTTGGTAGAATTGTTTGAGTTCCATAAGTTTCCTTTAGTTACATATTACTACAGACTGTTCTGTTTTTGACAGATTCTGTTTTGCGTGTGTTGTTTGCTTATTTTGATGAATCTATGGCTAGTAAAATAGTTTATAATCCATAGAGAAGTTGGAATACAGTAGGTTTAACACCAATATAAATAAAGAATCAGTTAATTACAGTACCTTAAAGTAGTCTTTTTCTTTCTTTCTCTAACGGAGCTCACGAGATTTCTATTGAGTTTTGTGTTGTGAAGTTTTCAAGTTTTGGGTGAATTCTTTTGATGGATTATGGAACAAGGAGTGGCAAGAGCCTAAGCTTGGAAATGCCCATGGCACCCCCAAGATAATCCAAGGACACCAAAAAGTCAAAGCTTGGGGATGCCCCGGAAGGCATCCCCTCTTTCGTCTACTTCCATCGGTAATTTACTTGGAGCTATATTATTATTCACCACATGATAAATGTTTTTCTTGGAGCGTCTTGTATTATTTGCGTCTTTGCTTGTTAGTTTACCACAATCATCCTTGCTGTACACACCTTATGAGAGAGCCATACATGAATTGTAATTTGATAGAATACTCTATGTGCTTCACTTATATCTTTTGAGCTTGATCGTTTTGCTCATAGTGCTTCACTTATATCTTTTGAGCGTAATAATTTTTGCTCTGATACTTCACTTAGATCTTTTAGAGCATGGTGGTGGATTTGTTTTAAATAAACTATTGATCTCTCATGCTTCACTTAGATTATTTTGAGAGTCGTTAATAGCATGGTAATTTGCTTAATGTTAATATACTTGGTATTCAAGATATGTGAAACTTTCTTTTGAGTGCGTTGAATACTAAGAAAAGTTTGATGCTTGATAATTGTTTTGAGATATGAAGATGGTGATATTAGAGTCATGCTAGTTGAGTAGTTGTGAATTTAAAGAATACTTGTGTTGAAGTTTGTGATTCCCGTAGCATGCACGTATGGTGAACCGTTATGTGATGAACTTCGGAGCATGATTTATTTATTGATTGTCTTCCTTATGAGTGGCGGTCGGGGACGAGCGATGGTCTTTTCCTACCAATCTATTCCCCTAGGAGCATGCGCGTAATTCTTTGCTTTGATAACTTCTAGATTTTTGGAATAAGTATATGAGTTCTTTATGACTAATGTTGAGTCCATGGATTATATGCACTTTTTCCCATCCTTCCACCATTGCTAGCCTCTCTAATACCGCGCACTTTTCGCCGGTATTATACACCCACCATATATCTTCCTCAAAACAGCCACCATACCTACCTATTATGGCATTTCCATAGCCATTCCGAGATATATTGCCAAGCAACTTTCCACCGTTCCGTTTATTATGACACGCTCCATCATTGTCATATTGCTAGCATGATCATGTAGTTGACATTGTATTTGTGGCAAAGCCACCTTTCATAATTCTTTCATACATGTCACTCATGTTTCATTGCATATCCTGCACACCGCCGGAGGCATTCATACAGAGTCATACTTTGTTCTAAGTATCGAGTTGTAATTGTTGAGTTGTAAGTAAATAAAAGTGTGATGATCATCATTATTAGAGCATTGTCCCAAGTGAGGAAAGGATGATGGAGACTATGATTCCCCCACAAGTCGGGATGAGACTCCGGACGAAAAGAAAAAAGAAAGAAAGAAAAAAAAGAGGCCATAAAAAAAAGGTCCAAAAAAATGAGAGAAAAAGAGAGAAGGGACAATGTTACTATCCTTTTACCACACTTGTGCTTCAAAGTAGCACCAAGATCTTCATGATAGAGAGTCTCTCATTTTGTCACTTTCATATACTAGTGGGAATTTTTCATTATAGAACTTGGCTTGTAAATTCCAATGATGGGCTTCCTCAAATTGCCCTAGGTCTTCGTAAGCAAGCTGCACACCCACTTAGTTTCTTTTGAGCTTTCATATACTTATAGCTCTAGTGCATCCGTTGCATGGCAATCCCTACTCACTCACATTGATATCTATTGATAGGCATCTTCATAGCCCGTTGATACGCCTAGCTGATGTGAGACTATCTTCCCTCTTTTTGTCTTCTCCACAACCACCATCCTATTCCACATATAGTGCTATATCCATGGCTCACGCTCATGTATTGCGTGAAGATTGAAAAAGTTTTGAAAATGTTAAAGTATGAAACAATTGCTTGGCTTGTCAACGGGGTTGTGCATGATTTATATATTTTGTGTGGGGAAGATGGAGCATAGCCAGACTATATGATTTTGTAGGGATAACTTTCTTTAGCCATGTTATTTTGAGAAGACATGATTGCTTAGTTAGTATACTTGAAGTATTATTATTTTTATGTCAATATGAACTTTTGTCTTGAATCTTTCGGATCTGAATATTCATACCACAATTAAGAGGATTTACAATGAAATTATGCCAAAGTATCACTCCGCATCAAAAATTCTCTTTTTATTACTTACCTACTCGAGGACGAGCAGGAATTAAGCTTGGGGATGCCTGATATGTCTCCAACGTATCTATAATTTTTGATTGCTCCATGACACTTTATCTACTGTTTTGGACTATATTGGGCTTTATTTCCACTTTTATATTATTTTTGGGACTAACCTATTAACCGGAGGCCTAGCCCAGAATTGCTGTTTTTTTTGCCTATTTCAGTGTTTCGAAGAAACAGAGTATCAAGCGGAGTCCAAACGGAATGAAACCTTCGGGAACGCGATTTTCTCACCGAACGTAATCCAGGGGACTTGGACCCTACTCCAAGGAACAAAAGAGCCCCTGGGCGCGCCCCCTGCCTCGTGGGCCCCCTGTTGCTCCACCGATGTACTCCTTCCTCCTATATATACCTACGTACCCCCGATAGATCAAATACGGAGCCAAAAACCTAATTCCACCGCCGCAACTTCCTGTATCCACGAGATCCCATCTTGGGTCCTGTTCCGGAGCTCCGCCGGAGGGGGCATCCACCACGGAGGGCTTCTACATCATCACCAAAGCCTCTCCGATGAAGTGTGAGTAGTTTACCTCAGACCTACGGGTCCATAGTTAGTAGCTTGATGGCTTCTTCTCTCTTTTTGGATCTCAATACAATGTTACGCCTCTCTCATGGAGATCTATTCGATGTAATCTTCTTTTTGCGGTGTGTTTGTTGAGACCGATGAATTGTGGGTTTATGATCCAGCTTATCTATGAATAATATTTGAATCTTCTCTGAATTCTTTTATGTATGATTGAGTTATCTTTGCAAGTCTCTTCGAATTATCCGTTTGGTTTGGCCAACTAGATTGGTAGTTCTTGCAATGGGAGAAGTGCTTAGCTTTGGGTTCAATCTTGCGGTGTCCTTTCCCAGTGACAGAAGGGGCAGTAAGGCACGTATTGTATTGTTGCCATCGAGGATAACAAGATGGGGTTTTTATCATATTGCATGAATTTATCCCTCTACATCATGTCATCTTGCTTAAGGCGTTACTCTATTTTAACTTAATACTCTAGATGCATCTTTGGATAGCGGTCGATGAGTGGAGTGATAGTAGTAGATGCAGAATCGTTTCGATCTACTTGTCATGGACGTGATGCCTATATACATGATCATACCTAGATATACTCATAACTATGCTCAATTCTGTCAATTGCTCAGTAGTAATTTGTGCACCCACCGTAGAATACCTATGCTCTTGAGAGAAGCCACTAGTGAAACCTATCGCCCCCGGGTCTATTCTCATCATATCAATCTCCATCACTTTTATACTTGCTTTGTTTTTACTTTGCCTTTTACTTTTTACTTTGCATCTCTATACCAAAAATACCAAAAATATTATTTATCATCTCTATCAGATCTCACTCTCGTAAGTGACCGTGAAGGGATTGACAACCCCTAATCGTGTTGGTTGCGAGTAGCTATCGTTTTGTGCAGGTACGAGGGACTTGTGCATGGCCTCCTACTGGATTGATACCTTGGTTCTCAAAAACTGAGGGAATACTTATGCTACTTTGCTGCATCATCCTCTCCTCTTCGGGGAAATCCAACGCAGTGCTCAAGAGGTAGCAGCATGCAGCAAATCACTCGGATCTGCCATCTTCTTATATTCTTGGAACTCCACTGCTGCCATCTGCTCATCTGCTATTTTTGCTCCATCTTGAAGACAATCTTCTGCTCTCTGACGGTTACCAGAAACCGTTATTACGGCTCTGGGCCAGGCATCTTCATCTTGAGAAAACATAGCACGGACGAGCCATAAAGCTAGCATAGGCGGGCCTACCCAGAATGGCATGATATGCACTCTGGAAATCCACTACCTCAAACGTCCACTTCTCCTTGCGGAAATTCTTCTCATCGCCGAAAACCACATTGAGAGTGATCTAGCCGAGTGATTCCATGGAATCGCATGTTACTCTCGCTGAGTTTGGACATCGGGATGCCCATTCCTTTGAAAGCTTCAGCATACAGAATATTCAGGCCACTGCCACCATCCATCAGGACCTTAGTCAGTCGGGTGCCCCCCACGACTGGGTCGACCACCAGCGCCTGCCGCCCAGGGGTAGCTACGGGTGTCGGGTGGTCGGACTGGTCGAATGTAATAGGGACCTTTGACCACTTCAGATATCTCGGTATTGCCGGAGCAACCATGTTTACTTCTCTGTTAATGACCTTCAGTCGACTTTTGCTCTCAATATCGGCAAAAATCACCAAGGTGGCATTGACATTGGGATAACCACTGTTATCGTCCTTATCCTCTTCTTCCTTCTCACGCTCTTTGTCCTTACCACTAGGTTTGCTTTCTTGGAAGCTTTGAATAAGGAGTCGACATTGTCGAGTGGTATGCTTGGGGAGAATTAGATTTCCCTCCTGATCCTTCTTGGTGTGAGTGTGACACGGTAAATCCAACACATCATTTCCTTCCTGGTATTTAACCTTCTTAGGGGTCCAGGGCCCTTTAAGTTTCCCTTTGAACTTTCCTTGATTTAACACCACTGCCTCAGCAGGACCTGCTGCCTCAACCTTTCACTTCTGCTTCGGACTGGAATTTCCTCCCCCGGTGTCTAACCCTTTAGTCCCGGTTGGTGCCACGAACCGGGACTAATGGGCATCGCACCCTTTAGTCCCGGTTCGTGGCACCAACCGGGACTAAAAGGTCCAGACGAACCGGGACAAATGGCCCACGTGGCCCCTGGGCGCACGAACCGGGACTAATGCCCCCATTAGTCCCGGTTCTAGACTGAACCGGGACTAATGGGCTAACCCGGGGTGGACCAAAGCCCTCTTTTCTACTAGTGGAAATCAGAGAATCCTATGAGAACAGTATATTTTCCTCCAAGCCATGAGACTTGTGACATGCTAGATCAAGTGGTGCATCAAGGAGAGCAAGATAACATCATCAAATTCCCTCAAAACCATATCTATCCATTTTCTAGTTGGAGCAACTTTACATGGCTAAACATGTAAAACGAGCTCAAACTTGGTACACCTGCTAAAATGGTCTAAATATTGATCTAGGCCAAGTGGTGCATCAAGGAGAACAAGATAATATCATCAAATTCCCTCAAACCCATATATGTCCGTTTTCTAGTTTGAGTAACTTTACATTGCTAAACATGTGCAAATGAGCTCAAACTTTGTACACCTACTAAGATGGTCTTCATATTGATCTAGGCATAGTGGTGCATCAAGGAGAACAAGATAACATCATCAAATTCCCTCAAAACCATATCAGTCCATTTTCTAGTTTGAGCAACTTTACATTGCTAAACATGTATAAATGAGCTCAAACTTGGTACACATGCTAAAATGATCTAAATATTTATCTAGGCCAAGTGGTGCATCAAGGAGAACAAGATAACATCATCAAATTCCCTCAAAACCATATCTGTCCATTTTCTAGTTTGAGCAACTTTACGTTGCTAAAAATGTCCAAATGAGCTCAAACTTGGTAGACCTGCTAAAATGGTATAAATATTGATCTTGGCCAAGTGGTGCATCAAGGAGAACAAGATAACATCATCAAATTTCCTCAAAACCATATCCATCCATTTTATAGTTTGAGCAACTTTACATTGCTAAACATGTCCAAATAAGCTCAAACTTGGTACACCTGCTAAAATGGTCTAAATATTGATCTAGTCCAAGTGGTGCATCAAGGAGAACAGGCTAACATCATCAAATTCCCTAAAAATCATATCTGTCCATTTTTCTAGTTTGAACAACTTTATATTTCTAAACATGTCCAAATAAGCTGAAACTTGGTACACCTGCTAAAATAGTCTATATATTGATGTAGGACAAGTGGTGCATCAAGGAGGACAAGATATAATCATCAAATTGCCTGAAAATCATATCGGTCCATTTTCTAGTTTGAGCAACTTTACATTGCTAAACATGTCCAAATGAGCTCAAACATAGTACACCTGCTAAAATGGTCTAAATATTGATGTTGGCCAAGTGGTGCATGAAGGAGAACAAGCTAACATCGTCAAATTCCCTCAAAACCATATTTGTCCATTTTCTAGTTTGAGCAACTTTACATTGTTAAACATGCCCAAATGAGCTCAAACATGGTACACCTGCTAAAATGGTCTAAATATTGAGCAGTTTGAGCAGGTGTACCAAGTTTGAGCTCATTTGGACATGTTTAGCAATGTAAAGTTTCTAAAACTTGAAAATGGACAGAGATGATTTTGAGGGAATTAGATGATGTTATCTTGTTACTATCTGATGAAAATCTATATCACCAAATAAAGTTATATAAAATTCTAGTTATGATCAACTAAAACAAACTATCATATTCTTCAATAGCAAAAATAATCAACTAAAAAGCTTTGATAAAACTCTAGTTATGATCAAAATAATATTAACTTACAAATATATAAAATTTATGCAACTAAAATTTTCTTAATGTATTTTTTGTTAAAAACATTAATAGCAAAAAATAATTAAATGAAAAATAGGCATGGATGCTACTATTTTTGATTCTGTTTAAAAGAAAATTAAAACTAAAATATCCTAAAACGGTCTAAAATGAAAAATAGTAAAAACGTATTTAGCCCCGGTTGGTGGCTCCAACCAGGACTAAAGGCCCCCCTTTAGTCCCGGTCCCCGCCACTAACTGGGACTAAAGGCCTTGGTTTGGCGCCCTTTGCGCTGGTAAATTTACCTTTGGTCCCGGTTGGTGGCTGGGACCGGGACTAAAGGGGGGCCTTTGCAAATCAAAGGAACTATGAATAATTGAAAAAAGAATGGGGAAAATATAGCTCCTTTGCAAATCAAAGGAACTATGAATAATTGAAATTCCAACTTTGGAATTTATTAAAAATATATTTACATAGTTAGAGATATTTGCATAGTTAGAGATATTCATGCTCGAATTCATTTTTTAGAGAAATTTGCGTAGGTCATTTTTGCATGTGACTTTTGCATTAGAGTTCATTTTGTCTTTTTTGTATGTTTTAATGCAAGCATCTTTTGGGCAATCTTTAAACATGAAGTAGGAGCATTTTAATGTGATCTTGCTGGTAGATTTTAGTTCATGTCACGGTATGACATGTAGTTAGTGCTACAAGCTTGTAAACTTGCTATCTATTCATTTCTGCCTTGCCATGCTATTTTTCCGTCTAAAACTGGGAGTCTTAATACTTTGCATTTTTCCTTGAGGTTTGCAACAAATCTGTGCATCTTTGGATCATGATCAGTAAGGGTGTTTTGTTGAGGGTAAATAGTACATGCTTGCCATGCTCTTTGTTTCCATGAATATGTTGTAGCATATATTTTACTTGCCTCAAATGTTGCATCATGAATCTGTTTTCTGCCACTATGCAAATATCACCAAGTCTGAAAATCTGTTAATACTTGTCAACTTGTCATGATGATTGCCATTGATCTAGTGTCATTTGAATTAGTTCAGTAAGAATATTTTGCCATTTGTTACATGTACATTCATGTCATGCCGTTTTTTGCCATGTAGAAATTCTGTAGCATGTTCAAATCTTCCATTCAAGTTGGTATCAAGATGTAATGGACAGATTTGCATTACATATTGCTTTGATCACCATTTGAGTTTCGTGCATCGGTTTGCCACGATCTTTAGGTCCATTTCAACTAAAATCTTCCATTATATCTAGTGACATACTTGCGTTTGCCTAATTTTTTTCACTCGGTGGAATTACAGGTTGTGGTGTTGCATCTCCATGGAGTTGGTCCCTGATCGTCCCTCCGATGTTCGACAAAAGGTGTCCATTTGCTATATGTTGAGTTTTGTTCATAGGATGATGGTTAGTTAATTTGTTGATTTGTATATTCCTCTTGTATTCATCTTATGTATAAATCCTATATTCATCTTTTATTCATTTTGTATTCATCTTGTGTATAAATCTTGTATTTATCTTGTACAAATATAGTCGTAACTTTGACACGAGGGGGGATCGTTTAAACATAACCCCGATAACTTCGGTATAACTTTGTTGCAACGCTGTGGGAGTCCCCGTCCGTCGCCGGAGGGTTACCTAATATGCAACTGATAAAAATTGTCACTTGTTATTTTTGTGTGATTTAATGCAAGCATCATATGAATAAACTTTGTACATGTGTTTGGTTCAGAAACTATGGAACACGACAGAGACTTAGAAAAAGAAGAGATGTTGGGGAATATAATCCGCGATGGAGGTGATGATATCACATCACAGTTTCTCAACGGCACCGATGGTGAGGGAAGAGAGGATGACGACTCCGGTGACCGAATGGAGGGAGGAGAGGCAGTGTTGGAGCCTTAACTATTGCAAAGTCTGGTGTGGTATATGTATTAATTAAGCCTCTGCTGACTAGATGCATTAATTGATTTGTATGTACATATATTAACGCTTCTATCTTCTTTTAGCCCTCCGGATCGAGCCAACCTTCTGTAAGGAGACGAGTCCCGAAGAAAAGGTTGGACGAGAATGAAAGCTTCATGATCAAGGAGGTCAATTTATGATGGCAAACCGACTCTTCCCAAGTGGACCTCAGACCAATTTATACATTAGTGCGGAGTTTTTGTTAGGGACAACATCCAAGAATGGAATAAGCCAAAGGCGGACGATGGAGTTTCTTCTGTGGAGGATAGAGCCAAAGATGAGCTTTGGAATACTCTCATGACAAATTTCAGCCTACCACCATAGGTGGACCTAGTTATAGAGCGAAATGTCAAGGCGTGGGCTCTTAACAAGATGGTCGAACAATTCAAGAAATGTTACAAAAGATTGCACGAAAAGTTTATCCTGAAAGAGATTACTCCAAAATTCACTGGTCAATCTGAGAAGATAAAAGATTACTGGCCCGCATTTGTGGCATACAAGACATCGGAGAAAGGTAAGCAAAGGTTGGAGATAAATAAGCAAAATGCTGCAAAGAAGAAGTATCACAAAGTTACAGGATCAGGTGGCTACAAGGTTGCCCGGCCTACGGGGACAAAGCTGAGAACGGCCTGCTTGATAAAGGGATCCATCCAGAGACATTGAACTGGCCCGAACGGGGAATGATTTGGTTCTTTGGGCATGGGGGAACTTTGCACCCAGAAACATGGAAGTGTGTTTATATGAAAGCTCAACTTGCAATACCTGTCAAAAAGATTCAGGAAGCAAACAGTCCGTGCAGGAAGGGAAGTTCCATCCCGACAGAGAGAAGGACGAGCTATCATGCACCCTCGGGGAATCCTGAACACCCTGGAGGAACACGAGGCACATCAGGTTCCGTTCCGTGGAAGCTTGGGTTTCCCGACAGCAGTGCCACTTATAGAAGCCGAGGGAGAAAGAAGAAAGAGGAAGCAGACAGGCTATAGAAGGTAGAAGAAAGGTTAGCGTTGCAGGATAAGCAAATAGAGGCACTTACCAGCCAGCGAGATACTGGGCCATCATCTCAGTGGCACGAAGATCCTTCATTCGATACTGCCTACGGAGCTACCCCACCATCTCAACAGAAGAGCAGCGTGGCTTCCACGGAGCTCGTTCGGCCTGATATCAGGGCTCCTCACCACCCCGTGGATGATATCACGAAGAGGGAACATTGTGAATTACATGTGAAATGCATTAACCTAACCTTGAAGGTGGCAGTTGGCTATGCCTTACCTCATGGACCTGATGAACACTACTAGGGAAAAGCCTAGCAGTAGCGCGCGTATTAGGTGTATCAGTAGCTCGGGGTGCCGCGCTACTAAGACGGTGCTACAGCTAACGTGCATCAGTAGCGCATGGTGACCAACGCTACTGCTATACATGGCCAGCAGCAGCGGGCTATTGGGAAACTCGCTACTGATAATATCTGCAGCGCTTTAGTTCAGGACGCGCTACTGGTAAGGCTGCGCTGCTGCCAACTATACTCTCCTCGCTACTGTTTGGTTCATTTTTTTTTGCATATTTGTTTTGTATATGAACATGCTTTATACAATAATGTTTAGCATCATACACATACAAATGTAATCATAGCATCAAATCATGTCATCATCATAATCATCGTCCAACACAAAGTGGTCTCTCGTCATCATCTCGAAAATAGCGATACAGGTTCTTGCAACTACATCGTCATCCATCTAAACAATGATATACGGGAGAAGAGCTATCACTTGAGTGAGAGCCAAACTATGCAGTAAATGAGTTCGTACCCCTCTCTCGCACTAGCGTGAACTTAAACTAACTACTGGCTGTCGCTCGGAAACCGGAAACCAGTACACCTGGGCCTGACACTCAGGCCACTCGTCATATACTCCTGGCGTAGCACTTCTTCGCCATTGATGATCTATGCACCTTCATCGTCACATGAGTCGATGATATGCAACATGTATAGTTGAGCAACAGAAAGAGACAGACTTGGCAAAAATAGAAGCAACATATCATAAGAATAAATAACAATGTTCATCGTACCCAAAATGCCCTAACTAGAGTGATCTTCGCTAGTCGAGGAGGATGGTTTAATTACATCACAAATAAAGTTTCGTCGTGCATAACTTAAAGTTTCATCATACACAAAGTATGGACTAAACGGACACATTGTCATGTATCGACAATCACTCAAGCATGTCGTGCCATCCATACAAGTCAGGGAGATAGTCCCCGAGCTTAGTGAAAGGCTTCAGGTCGAGATGCTGAGCCAATACGCGTGTTCGGACGTCTTGCCGCGACATTTCCCCTTCCTCGTAGAGCAAACCTGTTTTTTCGAGGACCTCCTTCATGATGATTTGGGCAAGTTCAAGCCGGATGCGATAGAAATCAGCTCGAAGCCGGTGATCATCGATATCTCCTACGGTCCTTGCCCATTGCAGAATATTGGCATCCCCGGCTGTAGGTGACATGCGAAGGTTCTGTCGATCCCGTCTGTACTCCGACCTACGGTGTATGACCTAGAATCCATCATTAAGACTATCACTCGGTTGCTGGATGCCGCAGAAGTCAGTCTTATGGCTGAAGGCGGCCCTGCCGTTCCTAGTCTTCTTGATCTTGACATCTCCACCCCGTACGCCGTAGAAAAAGAAAACACTGTCGAGAACAGCTTGATGTGGGTGTAATCCTTTTTGTTAATGTTCTTCGACGAGTCCAAGTAAAGAGCGTGGGAGTATAGGGGGTAAAAGATGATGAGGACGGCGCGCCCGTTGCTGCACAAAATAAGTACACTTCAAATTAATTAGCCTCCATCATGCAAATGAATGATTGAAGTTGAAGGAAGGATATCCACGCGGATGACTTACAGGGGATGATAAGGCACGAGAATCGTCTCTTTGTCCTTATTGGCAAGCATGAAATTGACGAGGTAGTCCCTTGCGTATTCACGGTGCTCTGCGCAGACTGCCAAGAAGCTATCGTGCATGAAGTACGGGTCAACGACACATATATAAGGTATCTGCTCAATCCGATGATGTAGTTCATGTACAAGGCATAAAGGCGGACAAACGTAAAATCTAGCTTCTTCAAGTGAAACATGTCGAAGATGTAATCAAATGGAAGGAAGAACTTCTCCGCGGGGTTTGTGTCGACGTACAACCGTTGTCGCGGCACATTAACCACATAGAGTGGGTATCCTGGATTTTTAGAGGCGATTACGGTTTTCTCTCTCCGTAGCACATCGTCATGAAGTCTCCTTAGATCGCCGTGTATGGCCTATACCGATGCCTTAGGTAGGATTGGTTCACCAGTGATATGGTATTTCGCCGCACCGGGGACAGGTATACGGTCTTGAAACCGAGGCTGCGGAGGCGGCTGGATCATAGCAGCAGCTTTATTGCTGCCTTCCTCGCTCTCTTCCGATGCTTCATTGGAAGAAGGTAATCTACAGTACGTTCAGGATCCGGAGGCGGCAATTCAGGCACCAACTAATACTGCTAAGCCATCAATCCTCCGTCATCAGTGGCACCAGTATTGAGATACTGTTGAGTGTCATCGTCATCCTCATCTATGGCAACGTCATCAGCGACTAATGGAGCCTCTTCCTCACCCAGTCCGCTATCTCGGTCGACCTGACGAAACTCTAATTGGGTAGGTGGGGTGCTGATGTTCATACCTTGCGGAGGCTGCGTGGTCGTGGGTGTGCTCCCGGTCGCCTCTTGACGAAGCAGACTCTTTGGCCACTGTCGGGGGTTGGGTGCGACATATGCCAAAGGATGGCTTATCATGGTGGGGGCGAGTAGAACGTCGCCGGTGCCTGGAAATGGGATGAGGCGAAGGCATGCACGCCGGCGAATCTTACCCAGCTTCAGGGCTCTCCGTGGAGATAATACCCCTAATGCTGCTCTGCGGGGTCTCCGCATGATCACTATGTTAAAGTGGGTACAAGGTTGCTCCTTGAGCTGTTCGAGGTGAGGAAGGAGAAGGGCACGGCTAGCTCTTCTCTTTCCTCTATTTGTGTCTAAAACTATTAGGGTCCAACCTCTTGCATGGGTGCCCCGGGGGGTTTATATAGGCCTACCCCCCGGGGGCACAATGGTAATCCGGCTGGGCGCGGGCCCCAGCCGACTGTCTCTCAGGTCGCCGTCTTCTCCGCCGACTGCTGGGGCCCGCCGACTAGCGGACCCCGCCAACGGGCCCGGCATGGGGCTAACAGGCCTTGTCCGCCGCGAGCGGGTCTTGTCGGCTGTTGATTACTGTAGCCGTGCTTCTGATGACGCTGGCTTGGTCGTGGGGTCATGGCAACAGTGCCGCCGCCTGACGGGCGATCACTGTTGCCATTCCCTGTCTTGTCTGGTTAATGGCGCGCGGGACTCGTGGGAGGGGTCGGCCGACTCCTGGGGGCCGACTCTGGGACTCGGCCGTCTTGTGGCGCTCTCGCCGTCTTCGGCACCTCCGCCGACAGGCGGGTCCCGCCGTCTCCGGGTCGTACAGACAGGCCGTCGTGGGCACAGGGGTCTGCCCACGGGGCTGATGTCAGGGCCGGCGTGGCTACAGTGCCGCGCCGGACGGAGATCTCCGTTAATCTGGCGCCTTTGTGGCCATGCCTGCCCTTCGTGAACAGGGCAGGGATGGGCCGCGCGGCGGCCGCACCCCATCCCGTCCGTAGTCGCATAGGTCGAAGGTGGTTGGAGTCGCGGGCCGACTCCCCATAGCCGGCTTCTCTGGAGATCGCCAGTTGGGAGTCGGCTTTCCTCAAGGCCACCTCTGGGACTCGGCCGTGAGGGGCAATCAGCGGCTCTGCAGCCGACTCTCAGAAAGCGGCTCTTCGTCTCGAGGTCTCGAGGGGCGCAGCCTACCCTGATGTTTTGAAAGGTCCGGGGGCTCGGGTTTGCCTACCCGTGGCCCATTACTCCGACAGTAGTCCCCGAAGCTGGTGAGGCGCCGAGGGCAACACGTCGAGGAGCCTCAACAGTTTCATCCCTCCGGTGGAAGAACCTGGGTCTAGCTCGCCGTCTTCCTCTAGGCCGACTTGCTGGAGTCGGACTCGCAGGGGGCCGTCTTGCTCCTTAAAGGGTTTGAAAGTCGCAGCGGGAACCAGACGGCGTGTCTGATAAGCTTCCCGGCGGCGGCCCGTTGCGGGCCCGTCGCGTGACGCCATGCGGCTGGGTCAGCCTGCCCCCCACGCGCGTGACGAGACAGGCCGTCAGGCGGGACCCGCCACCACCGCGCCTCGGGGTGCGAACGGATCCGTTGCGGTCGTGCGGGCAGTTGGGGTTCCCACGTCGTTACTGCGTGCAGTAACTTCGTGGGTTAAATCGTGGGGGGTGTGGGGTGCTGGGCGCAGTTAATCCCACGCCCGCCCCATCGGCTTCTCAGCCTACGAGCCTATAAGTAGGTGGGGGAGGCGGCGGCTGCAGCGCCCATCTCCCCGCTTCCCCGCTTCCTCTTGCTCCTTCTCCTTCTTGCTTCTTCTTCTTCTTCTGCGGCTGAACCACGCCCGCGCCTTGAGATGAGCTCTTCCTCCGCCGCTGCACCTCCCGCTGCGCGCTCCGGCGTGTGGGACGGATCCGAGGTTGATGACGACCACATCGAGTTCCTCCGCCAGACGCGCCACCTCCCCGAGAAACACCTAGTGCAGACCTGCGCCGCGCCGGCGGGAGAAATAACGCCGGCGCCGAAGGAGGGCGAGCGGGTCGTATTCCGCTCGCACCTCATGCGCGGTCTAGGGCTGCCGGCGAGCGGCTTCTTCCGCTCGTTCTTGGAGTTCCACGGGCTCCAGCCGCATCACCTCACTCCGAATACGGTGGTGCTGCTGGCCGCCTTCGCCGCCTTGTGCGAGGGCTTCCTCGGCGTTCTCCCCACCATCGAGCTGTGGGGGGAGTTCTTCCAGGCCAAGCTCGGCACGCACGTCGCCGGCGTGCCGGCTCTGTGCGGCACCTTCATCGCGATGCGGAGGTCGGTGGCGGACAACCCTTTCCCCACCATTGCGCTGATCAAGTCGGTGAAGATGTGGCAGCGCTCCTACTTCTACGTGAAGAACGTCGCTCCAGAAGGCGACTGGGTCAATCTGCCGCCTTACGAAGTCGGCGCACTGGCGGGGACGCTTCCCAGCTGGTCCTACCGGGCCAGGAGGCCGACTCCTTCTGGCGGTGCCGCCGTCGTGCGACTCCGAGTGCTGACGCAGTCGGAGGGATTGACCGGGGCCAACCTGCTGGCCGCCTTCGTGGCGCGCCGAGTCCTACCGCTCCAAGGCCGACCTCATATGATCTGCCAGGTGAGCGGCCACTAGGACCCCGGTCGGATGTGCTCGAAGGACACGCCCCATGCGGAGGTGGTGGACACGGTGAACTTCATGGCGAACTGCAATCTTACGGCGGATTGGCAGTTCGGCAAGGAGCCATACTCGCGCGCCAACCCCCCACCCGTGGTAAGTTGTCTTCTTTCCTCTTCTGTTTTTCTTTTTCAGCCGAATTCGTCCTCTGATCTTTTTTGGCTTTTTCGAGTCAGAACCCCCTCATGCAGCCCTCAGCCGGCACCACGGGGCCGGCCCGTGAGTTCGTCCCCGACCGGGCGGAGAGCGACGCCGACGACCCTGACTTGGGGGCGGCGGCGATGGAGGCCGACGCCGAAGGAGGAGGACGAGGAGGGGCTGACGACTTCAGGCCCTCGGCTACCTTCGCCGATTGGCCTGAGGATGTTGGTGAGGGGGAAGTCGTCCCCCGCCGCCAGCCGAAGGCCGACCAGCCAGGCGCGAGTTCCTCCGCCGTCTTGGGTGGCCGAGGCGGCGCGAGGAAGCGCCAGGCCAGGCCGAGCTTGCCAGGCGGCCAGTCGAAGAAGCTCAAGGGGACGGCCGCCGCGACCAAGCGGGAAGAGGCGGTCGCAAAGCCTAACCGCTTCCACAAGGAAGTGAAAAAGCCGCCGCTGGTCTCCGTGTAAGTGCTTCTGCTTTGTCTTGTTTTTCTTCTGGTAAATCTTGTTCAACTCTTTTACACGTCTTCTTCGCATCAAGGCTCTTCTTACTTTAGAGAGAGTCGCCGCCGCCTCCGTCATGGGGTCGGCAGAAACGTCTGCCAATACTCGGCGGATTGACCCCGCGGCCGACCTCCGGGAGGCGACGGAGCGGAACGCGCGGGAGAAGCGCGACGAGGAAGAGGCCGCCCGCCTGGAGAAGGCGGAGGCCGAGAAGGCGGCAGCTTCCGCCCAGAGGAAGCTGGAGGAGGCCGAAGCCGCCGCTACGGCCAAGCGGCAGGCCGAGGAGGCCGCGCGCCTCCAATCGGCGTTGCTTGTCACCCCGCTAAGCTCCGCGCCGCCGCCGCCGGAGTTCACGGGGCAGACGGAGGGAGCCGGTAGCGGGTTCCCCGTCATGGAGAGGGAAGGCGGCGAGACCTCTCTGTCGGGCACGGCCACACCACCCCCGCCGCCTCCGCCGCTGTCTGAGAGCGCGCGAGGTAAACAGCAGGCGGACCCGCCGGTGCCGCCGACTGAAGACGAGGTCGTGGCGAACCTGCTTCTTCAAGTCGCCTCGCCAGCGCGCCGCCGTCTTGAGAAGGCGACTTCAGCGCCGCGCCCTTTGGAGACCGGCGCCGCCAGCTCGGCCATCCCAGACGCCGAGGCGACGAGCGCCGCGCCCGTTGGTGGAAATGCGAGGAGGCGGCACAGGCCCGCTGAACCAGGAGCTTCTGGATGTCCAGACGAAGCTGCAGGCCGAGGGCGATGCCATCCAGAACTGCACCAAGGCGCACCTGGCGTCGCGAGCCGCCGTTCGGGTATGTTTCTCTTTTGAGTTTTTTCTTGTTCTTTCCTGTGGGGGCGGGCCAGCGCACCCACTAGGTGTAGTCCCCGAGTTTCGGGCCGGCTGCTGAGCAGGCGGCTCGGAACTTATTGGGTGAGTTCCAAACATTTACCTTTGTCTTGAAATGCTTATCACAGGAGTATCACAACCTCCGCGCCACTGCCTTCAACCGCAACGTTGAGGTGGTGAGTAAGCGGACTGCCGACTTGTCGAGGAGCCGAGGTGAGTCTTCTTTCTTCTTCGCGGGGGCGCGCTGGCGCACCCGCGGGCTGTAGTCCCCGAGATTCGGGCCGGATCTTCCTAGCGACCTTCTTAGTTGACGACTTAACGTCCTTTTCCTTTTTATTCTTCAGAGGCCAACGCCACTCTCCGACGGCAGCTGGGAGCAGCCGACACGGCCTTGTGCGCCAAAGGGGAGGAGTGCAACAAGCTCGCCGCGGAGCGCGACCTGTTGGCTACGCAGCTGGCGGAGCAAAAGGAGCTGCTGAAGACGGCGCAGGACGAGGCGGCGAAGAAAGAGACTGCTCTCTTGGCCGAGTTCGAAAGTGAGCGCTCCTCCTGGACTGACAAGGAGGCGCTGCTGACCTCCGGCTTCCATGAAATCGAGGACATCGTCGACGGTGAGTTTCTCTTTCTTTCTTTCTTTGAGCCGCTGACTATAGGTCGGACTGACTGCTGGTTTTTTGACTTGCTTCTTTTCCGTCTTGGCAGACTTCTTCCCTAGTCATACGCAGGTGGCCAATGAAGCCATCGAGGCTGATCGCGAGGTGCGGAGGGCGAATGGCGCGGAGATTGCTGCCAACGCCCCCCGGACCCTCGACGAGCAGCTTCTGAGCATCGAGGCTCGTCTGCGGCCGGCCCATCGGATGCTGCGCCGGCTTCAACGCGTCGGTGCCCAGGCGATTGCTGCCCTGTGGCCAGACATGCCGGTTCTGCGCACTCCCAGTCGGACTGCCGGCGGCTCGCCGCGCTGGCCGTCTTGAGGCTTGGAAGGGTTCTCGGACGGGCCGGAAGCGCCGGGCCTTGGAATTTGTCAAGGCGTGGTATCCAGCGCTGGATCTGGACCGGCTGGCTGCATTCCGGTCAAAGGCCCAGGCGGAGCTACTAGCTGCGGAAGATGCCCTCGTTGAACGTGCGGGGACGATCGCCGACTACACGGACACCAGCGTCTTCGTTCTCGAAGGGCTGAGGGCGGCCGGAGGCGCCGCGAGTGGTTCGGGATGAACCGGACTATAGCGAGGACTCGGCGGAGGTGATTGGCTCCAGCGCCGAGGAGGAAGGCGAGGCGGAGGACGGAGATGAGATGGAGGCGCCCGGAAGGCGGAGCGGGCGACCAGCCTCAGCTTCGACCGCGCCTCAAAGAACGAGCCGCGCCATCTCAGGCCGGGTCGCCCGGAGATGATCAAGCCGAGATCGCCCGGCCGCCCGGCGCCCCGACACCACCGTTTCCTCGGCCCTTCAAACCCGCCTGCCGCGTCCTAGGCAGCCGTCGTCCCTTAGTTTTATCTGCTTTGATAGTCTTGGGAAAAACTTGTTAATTCGCACAATTCCACCCGCGGGGTGTATTTTGAACTTTTGCTCGAAGATTCGGCCGAGGGCCTATGCTGTGTAAATATTATCCTTATTCTATCTTTCCTTGCTCATTGCTCTTATGGCTTTTCCTATGCCGCCTTTCCTTAGTAGCCGCCTTGCCCGTCGGGCAACCGCTCTACGGACTGCCGTTTGGATCAAGTGCTTGGCTACTTTGGGAAGGCAAGTACTTGGCCGTTTTTTAGAGTCTTTTAACAAGTTGGATAGAAAGCGGCAAGCCGACTACTCAAGAGTCGGTTTTGCGAAGAGGGGCTGGGAGTCGGCTTTAGCTATGTTTATGCTTTTGGTCCTTAGCCATTTTTCATGTGGGCGCCCATTCTTCCATACTCCTGCCCACCAAACAGTCGCTTCATGAGCTGCGGCTTCGACAGAGACGGCTTAGGCACTGCACACTACTTGTCTGACTGCAGGAAGCATTTCATAGCGCAAGGCGGCGAGTCCCCGGGCCGGCTAGTCGAACCCAGTGCCAAGCGGCATAACAAAGAGTAACATACTCGAAGGCATAATTCTTATCATATAGATAACAGAAAAGGGCAGTCCCCGAGCTCGTCCCGGGGGGCCCAAAGTCTTGGTACTTTAACACAAAAGGTAGCGTGGTACATACTGCATTAACTGGAAAATCTTCGGAGAAGATTTGCGTTCCATGGCCATTCCGTCTCTTTGCCGGAGTCGTCTCTCTTGCGTGCTCGGGGCTTCTGGGCGTCGATCAGGTAGTAGGAGTCGTTGCCCAGCACTTTGCTGATAATGAAGGGGCCTTCCCAAGGTGCCGACAGCTTGTGCTGGCCGGCTGTTCGCTGGATCAGCCGGAGCACAAGGTCGCCCTCTTGGAAAGATCTTGGCTTGACCTTCCTGTTGTAGTAGCGGGCGCAAGCTCTGCTGGCAGATCTGGACGGCTGAGTGCCAACAGCCGCCCTCTTCCGCAGATCGATGCCGTCTTGACATGCTTCTTCCGCTTCCTCCTCGGTGTACATGGTGACTCGCGAGTCGAACTCTATGTCCGTTGGGATGACGGCTTCAGCACCGTGAAGCGAGGAAGAAGGGTGTGAAGCCGATTGACTTGTTCGGAGTCGCGGCGCAAACTCCGTGAGGACGGCTGGCAACTCCTCAAGCCAACAGCCTGCCGAACGCTCCAGTGGTTCGACCAGTCGAGGTTTGATACAAGATAGGATGAGCTGTTTGCTCGCTCCACCTGGCCGTTTGACTGCGGATGGGCAACGAACGCTAAGTCGCCGGATGCCTTGCGTCGGCAGAACGGGCCAGGCGTCTTTGGCAAAATTTTTGCCATTGTCGGTGATGATCTTTGTGTGGTATGCCGTGCGAGTCATGATGTCGGCGATGAAAGTCACTGCAGTTGGACCATTCAACTTCTTGATGGGCTTTGCTTCTATCCACTTGGTGAACTTGTCCACCGCGACAAGTAAGTGAGTTAGGCCGCCTCGTGCTGCTTTGAATGGTCCCACCATGTCCAGGCCCCAAACGGCAAAGGGCCAGGCTATAGGGATAGTCTTTAGTGCAGAAGCCGGCTGAAACGGCTTGGAGCGGAACATTTGGCACCCCTTGCATTTTGGACTAATTCCTTGGCCTCTTCTAGGGCAGTTGGCCAGAAGAAACCATGTCGGAAGGCTTTGGTGACGAGTGCTCTTGAGGCCGCATGGTGGCCGCACTCACCTTGATGAATGTCTTTGAGAGTTGCTTGGCCTTGCTCTGGCTCAACGCAATGCTGGTGAACACCAGTGACGCTGCGTCTGACCAGCTCTCTGTTGACTATGGTGTAGGCTGCCGCTCGGCGTTGTACTTGCCGAGCCGAGATTTCGTCGGTTGGTAGCTCTCCGCTTACTAGGAACTTCAGGATGGGCTGGGCCCATGAGGGTGCTGCTATTTCTTCAACTGCTAATACTGCTACTTGGACGAGGGCGGCTGGGCTGGGAGGCGGCGGGCTGGAGTCATGACCGCTTCTGGGTTGATGAAGTCCCCGGCCGACCGGGTGCAGTCCCCGGGCCGAGCTCTGGAGTCTTCGCAATGGTTGCCGCAGTCCCCGGGCCGGGTTCTGAAGTCCCCGGGCCGGCTTCGACTGCGGCGATCTTGGAGCCGTCTGCAAGGATTCTCGTGCCATCTGCTGAGGCTTTGGAGTCGGATCCGACTTCTTCAGGGGGAGCCGGCACAAAAATTGAGTCTGAATCTGGTGAAGGCTTGACAGATGGCTTGAGGAGGCGCTGAAGGGCGACGCCGGATGGTATTACTGGCGGGTTGAGCCGATTCGTGCCAGGGTGTCTGCTTGGTCGTTGTCATTTCTTGGTATGTGAAGGAATTCGCACCCCTCAAAATATCCACTGAGTTGCTGTACCAGGAAATGGTAGCTCGCCATGTTTGCGTCTTTGGCATCCCAATCGCCAGATGATTGTTGGACCACCAAGTCGGAGTCGCCATAACACCGGATCCGGCGAATACCAAGTTCTTTGGCAAGCCGGAGCCCGTGAATGAGCGCCTCGTATTCGGTGATGTTGTTGGAGGCGGCGAAATGGATTTGCAGCGCATACTTGAGCTTGTCGCCTTTGGGGGAGGTGAGGACAACGCCGGCTCCCAAGCCGGTGCGCATCTTGGAGCCATCGAAATGCATCCGCCAATGGGTGGAGTCGGGTGCTGGTGGCAGGTACTGGGTCTCGGCCCAGTCGACGAGGAAGTCGGCCAGTGCTTGCGACTTGATGGCGGTGCGGGGCTGATAATAGATGGTGTAGGGGGCCAACTCTATGGCCCATTTGGCCACTCGGCCAGAAGCATCTCGGCTTCCGATGATCTCGGCTAGTGGGGCTGCGCAGACCACAGTGATTGGATGCTCTTGAAAGTAAGGATTCAACTTCTTGGCGGCAAAGTGCACGCCGTAGCACATCTTATGGTAGTGGGGGTAGTTCTGTTTGGAGGTTGACAGCACTTCGCTCAGGTAATACACCGGTCTCTGGACAGGTAGCGCCTTGCCTTCCTCCTTGCGCTCGACTATGATGACTGTGCTGACTACCCTGCTGGTGGCGGGAATGTACAGGAGCATGGGCTCTTTAGGGGTCGGAGCCGCCAGCACAGGGGGAGTAGTCAGCATTTTCTTCAGCTGGAGAAAGGCTTCATCCGCCTTGGGGTTCCATTCGAAGAAGGTGGTCTTCTTCATCTAGCAGATGGATGCCAAGCAGCCGGTGAACTTTTGCACATCTAGCAGTCGGCGGGGTACTTCCATCCTCTCGATGGCCTTGATCTTCACAGGGTTGCATTCTATGCCGCGTTCAGAGACCAGGAAACCAAGGAGCTGGTCGGCTGGTACTCTGACGACGCACTTCTCGGGGTTGAGCTTGATCTGGAATCGGCGCAGGTTCTCAAAGGTATCCTTAAGGTCTTCCAGCAGTGTCCCCGCTTTTCCGTCTTCACCACTACATCATCCACATAGACATGGGCGTTTCTGCCGAGCTGCTTGAGGAGGCACTTCTGCATGCAACGCTAAAAGGTGGCGCCGGCATTCCTTAAGCCGAACGTCATGGTCAGGTAGCAGAAGGCTCCGAACGGTGTGATGAAGGCGGTCTTCAGTCTGTCGGCCGGGTTCAGCTTGATCTGGTGATATCCTGAATAGGCATCTAAGAAGCTCAGCAGCTCGCATCCGGCTGTGGAGTCTATCACCTGGTCAATCCTCGGCAGAGCAAACGGGTCCTTGGGGCAAGCTTTGTTGAGGCTTGTGTAGTCAATACACATCCACCACTGCTTGTTCTTCCTCGATTACCGGGACGGGTTTGCTAACCATTACAGAAAGAACACTTCCATGATGAAACCGGCTGCTAGGAGCCGGGCTATCTCTTCTCCAACAACTCTTCTCTTCTCTTCTGACAGACGGCACAAGCGCTGCCTGACGGGCTTCACATCAGATCGGACATGTAACTTGTGCTCGGCGAATTCCGTCGGTACACCTGGCATGTCTTTAGGAGACCATGCGAAAATGTCCCAATTCTCACGGAGGAAATCGACGAGCTCGCCTTCCTATTTGCTGTCAAGGTTTGCACCTATGACAGCGTACCTATCCGGGTGCTCCGGGTCCAAGGGTATCTTCTTCGTTTCTTTAGCCGGCTTGAACGAGCCCTCGGCTTCCGACTCCTTGGGGTCGGGCGATATCTCGGGCTGCTTGCCGGCCATCGCCACAACCCGATCAAGAAGCCGCCTCTCAGCTGCGATCACCAGGGACTCGGCCAGCCGGCTGCTTTCAGCCGCGCAAGCGGACGACTTTCTGTAGTCGCCGGCTACGGTCAGGATCCCCTTAATTTTCGGCATCTTCATCTTGAGGTAGGCGTAGTGGGGGACCGCCATGAACTTGGCCAAGAAGGTCGGCCAAGCAGGCGTGATACGGACTTTCGAGGTCCACTACTTGAACCAAAGCGGCTCTCGGCGAAAATGATCTTTCTCCCGGAGAGGACGTCTATCGGATCTTGCCAATCGGTGAGCGGAAAGGCCGGGCACAATGCCGTGGAACATGATCCGGCTGCTCTGGCTGTCTTCGCTTGATTCCTAACTTCTCCATCGTGTCCTTGTACAGGATGTTGATGCTGCTGCCTCCGTCTATCAGGACTCGCGAGAAGCGAGCGGCCCGCCTATCCGCGGCAAGGGTGGCTCCCAAGACCAAGGCATAGGAGCCCGGATTCGGCATCACCTCTGGATGATCAGCTCTGCTCCAACTGATAGGCTTCTCGGACCAGTGCATGAACTCTGGGGTGTCTGACGCTACTGCATTTACTTCTTGCTGCTGCAGCCGCCTGCTGCGTCGGTCGTCGGCCACACTGGTGAACACCATGTAGGCTCCATGCTCTTCTGGGTACTCGTCTTGTATCGCGCCGACTGGCCTGACAGCCGGCTGCTGGGGCGGCGGTGGGGGCGGCGGCCCAGCAGGCTGCGGAGGCAGGAGGCCGTCTCCCTTGGCGATCCTAGTGAGCCAGTGACACTTCCGGGTGGTGTGGTTTGACGGCTTCGCGCCCGGCTGTGGAACTGCGAGGGCCATCTAGAGTCTGCTTTCGTAAGAGAAGGCCGGCAACCGCTGATTTGCCGCCTTTACGCCGGCAGTCGGAGGCTGCCCCTCTGGCTGCTGGTCTTCGACCGTCGCAACTGTCGTTATGCTGCTTTGTCGCCGACTGGTGTCTCGGCCGGAGTTACGGGAGCCCGAGGAGCCACCTTGCGGTCGCCGACTTCAATATCCGTCTTCATGGAGGGGTCGGCTGTAGCATACTTGTCTGCTATGATCAGCAGCTCGTCGAGGGTCTCTGGCTCGTCAAAGGAGCTTGTGCTTGAGGAGAGTATGGCGGCCGTCTTGGTCTCGCTCGATGGTGATGCGAGTCCGACTGTGGCTGACAGCCGGATCCTTGTCTTTTCTTCCGCGGACACCGCCAGTCGGCGTCCGAGACGTCGCGCCTTGGTCTCGGCGGGGAGGCGGGCCGTCGTTCTGTCGTTGCGGCGCCTCTGTGCGGCAGCCGGCCTCGTTCTGCACGGCAGCCGCGTCGAGGAGCTGCTGGACTCGCTCCGTCATCAGGCGGCGCTCTTCGCCCTCGAAGTTGTTCAGGCGTCCGCGCCGCCGCTGGCGGCGCGGATGTTCTCCGCTGGTGTGGCGTACACAGGGCGATTTGCCCCGAACAGGTTGGCGATGGCCACGCCGCGCTGCTGGACCGTGCCTAGGCGGCTAGGCCCGGTTGGAGCCGGCGAGCCGCCCACAGCGCGATCCATCTCACGCTGGTAGGCTTCTGACAAGCGTCTCAAGCTCGCCAGCTTCTTTGCGCCTTCGACGAGCTGAAGGCTGCGCGCCTCCAGCATCTCGGCATCAGCGTCTTCCGGAATAGGCGCGGTCAGGTCTTGCAGAGCCGCGTCGAGGGGGTCGTGAGCTCCTTCACCGGGATGCTCGCCATGACCGGCGATGTGAGCACCTGCGGACGGCGCTTCCGCCGCTCTCCGCCGAGGGAGTGGCTTTCGTGAGACCACCACGTTGGTGGGGAGCAGCGTCGGCGGCAGCGGTGTCGGAGTCGACCAGTATCGGGTCGGTGGAGCCTACGGACTCCAAGTCCGTGGCAGGCTCGCCGGCGACGTGGAGTTGTTCGAGGAGGCCCGCAAGGAGGCTCCCGGGGCCGCCCGTGCCTGCGTCGGATGCAGGCTCGTCGGAGAAGCGAACCTCACCGACAAGTTCGGCGAGGAAGCTTGCCGCGCAGGCGATCTCAGCGTCGTGCAACACGTCGGCGCAGACTCCGTCTGGCGTGCCAGGCTGGCTGCGCTCACCAGGGAGGAAAAGTGTTCCCGTCCAGAGCAGGTCTCCGGACGACGGTGCACCTAGCCCCACGGTGAGTGCCAAATGTCGGGGGTTGGGTGCGACATATGCCAAAGGATGGCTTATCATGGTGGGGGCGAGTAGAACGTCGCCGGTGCCTGGAAACGGGATGAGGCGAAGGCATGCACGCCGGCGAATCTTACCCAGCTTCAAGGCTCTCCGCGGAGATAATATCCCTACTGCTGCTCTGCGTGGTCTCCGCATGATCACTATGTCAAAGTGGGTACAAGGTTGCTCCTTGAGCTGTTCGAGGTGAGGAAGGAGAAGGGCACGGCTAGCTCTTCTCTTTCCTCTATTTGTGTCTAAAACTATTAGGGTCCAACCTCTTGCATGGGTGCCCCGGGGGGTTTATATAGGCCTACCCCCGGGGGCACAATGGTAATCCGGCTGGGCGCGGGTCCCAGCCGTCTGTCTCTCAGGTCGCCGTCTTCTCCGCCGACTGCTGGGGCCCGCCGACTAGCGGACCCCGCCAACGGGCCCTGCATGGGGCTGACAGGCCTTGTCCGCCGCGAGCGGGTCTTGCCGGCTGCAGATTACTATAGCCGTGCTTCTGATGACGCTGGCTTGGTCATGAGGTCATGGCAACAGTGCCGCCGCCTGACGGGCGATCACTGTTGCCATTCCCTGTCTTGTCTGGTTAATGGCGCGCGGGACTCGTGGGAGGGGTCGGCCGACTCACGGGGGCCGACTACGGGACTCGGCCGTCTTGTGGCGCTCGCCGTCTTTGGCACCTCCGCTGACGGGCGGCCCTGCCGTCTCCTGGTCATGCTGATCAGCCGTCGTGGGCATTGTGGGTTCGCCCACGGGGCTGATGTCAGGGCCGGCGTGGCTACAGTGCCGCGCCGAACGGAGATCTCCGTTAGTACGGCGCACTGTGGCCATGCCTGCCCTTCGTGAACGGGGCAGGGATGGGCCGCGCGGCGGCCGCACCCCATCCCGTCCGTAGTCGCATAGGTCGAAGGTGGTTGGAGTCGCGGGCCGACTCCCCATAGCCGGCTTCTCTGGAGATCGCCAGTTGGGAGTCGGCTTTCCTCAAGGCCGCCTCTGGGACTCGGCCGTGAGGGACAATCAGCGGCTCTGCAGCCGACTCTCAGAAAGCGGCTCTTCGTCTCAAGGTCTCGAGGGGCGCAGCCTACCCTGATGTTTTGAAAGGTCCGGGGGCTCGGGTTTGCCTACTCGTGGCCCATTACTCCGACAGTAGTCCCCGAAGTTGGTGAGGCGCCGAGGGCAACACGTCGAGGAGCCTCAACAGTTTCATCCCTCCGGTGGAAGAACCTGGGTCTAGCTCACCGTCTTCCTCTAGTCTGACTTGCTGGAGTCGGACTCGCAGGGGGCCGTTTTGCTCCTTAAAGGGTTTGAAAGTCGCAGCGGGAACTAGACGGCGTGTCTGATAAGCTTCCCGACGGCGGCCCATTGCGGGCCCGTTGCGTGACGCCATGCGGCTGGGTCAGCCTGCCCCCCACACGCGTGACGAGACAGGCCGTCAGGCGGGACCCGCCACGACCGCGCCTCGGGGTGCGAACGGATCCGTTGCGGTCGTGCGGGCAGTTAGGTTCCCGCGTCGTTACTGCGCTTGATAACCCGTGGGATTAAATCGTGGGGTGTGGGGTGCTGGCGCGATTAATCCCACGCCCGCCCCATCGGCTTCTCAGCCTACGAGCCTATAAGTAGGCGGGGGAGGGGGGGCGGCGAAGCACGCGCGCCCATCTCCCCGCTTCCCCCGCTTCCTCTTGCTCCTTCTCCTTCTTGCTTCTTCTTCTTCTTGCTGCCGCGCCGAACCACGCCGCGCCGCGGAGATGAGCTCTTCCTCCGCCGCTGCACCTCCCGCTGCGCGCTCCGGCGTGTGGGACGGATCCGAGGTTGATGACGACCACATCGAGTTCCTCCGCCAGACGCGCCGCCTCCCCGGGAAACACCTAGTGCACACCCGCGCCGCGCCGGCGGAAGAAATAACGCCGGCGCCGAAGGAGGGCGAGCGGGTCGTGTTCCGCTCGCACCTCATGCGCGGTCTAGGGCTGCCAGCGAGCGGCTTCTTCCGCTCGTTCTTGGAGTTCCACGGGCTCCAGCCGCATCACCTCACTCCGAATACGGTGGTGCTGCTGGCCGCCTTCGCCGCCTTATGCGAGGGCTTCCTCGGCGTTCTCCCCACCATCGAGCTGTGGGGGGAGTTCTTCCAGGCCAAGCTCGGCACGCACGTCGCCGGCGTGCCGGCTCTGTGGCACCTTCATCGCGATGCGGAGGTCGGTGGCGGACAACCCTTTCCCCACCATTGCGCTGATCAAGTCGGTGAAGATGTGGCAGCGCTCCTACTTCTACGTGAAGAACGTCGCTCCAGAAGGCGACTGGGTCAATCTGCCGCCTTACGAAGCCGGCGCACTGGCGGGGAGGCTTCCCAGCTGGTCCTACCGGGCCAGGACGCTGACTCCTGCTGGCGGTGCCGCCGTCGCGCGACTCCGAGTGCTGACGCAGTCGGAGGGATTGACCGGGGCCGACCTGCTGGCCGCCTTCGTGGCGCGCCGAGTCCTACCGCTCCAAGGCCGACCTCATATGATCTGCCAGATGAGCGGCCACCGGGACCCCAGTCGGATGTGCTCGAAGGACATGCCCCACGCGGAGGTGGCGGACACGGTGAACTTCATGGCGAACTGCAATCTTACGGCGGATTGGCAGTTCGGCAAGGCGCCATGCGCCAACCCCCACCCGTGGTTTGTTGTCTTCTTTACTCTTTTGTTTTTCTTTCTCAGCCAAATTCGTCCTCTGATCCTTTTTTGGCTTTTTCGAGTCAGAACCCTCTCATGCAGCCCTCAGCCGGCACCACGGGGCCGGCCCGTGAGTTCGTCCCTGACCGAGCGGAGAGCAACGCCGACGACCCTGACTTGGGGGCGGCTGCGATGGAGGCCGACGCCGAAGGCAGAGGAGGAGGAGGGGCTGACGACTTCAGGCCCTCGGCTACCTTCGCCGACTGGCCTGAGGATGTCGGTGAGGGGGAAGTCGTCCCCCGCCGCCAGCCGAAGGCCGGCCAGCCAGGCGCGAGTTCCTCCGCCGTCTTGGGCGGTCGAGGCGGCGCGAGGAAGCGCCAGGCCGGGCCGAGCATGCGGTGACGGTCGAAGATGCTCAAGGGGCGGCCGCGACCAAGCGGGAAGAGGCGGTCGCAAAGGCTAACCGCTTCCGCAAGGAAGTGAAAAAGCCGCCGCTGGTCTCCGCGTAAGTGCTTCTGCTTTGTCTTGTTTTTCTTCTGGTAAATCTTGTTCAACTCTTTTACACGTCTTCTTCGCATCAGGGCTCCTCTTACTTTAGAGAGAGTCGCCGCCTCCGTCATGGGGTCAGAAAGCGTCTGCCAATACTCGGCGGATTGACCTTGCGGCCGACCTCCGGAGGCGACGGAGCGGAACGCAGGGAGAAGCGCTGACGAGGAAGAGGCCACCCGCCGAGAAGGCGGAGGCCGAGAAGGCGGCAGCTTCCACCCGGAGGAAGCTGGAGGAGGCCGAAGCCGCCGTTCTGCCAAGCGGCAGCCGAGGAGGCCGCGCCTCAATCAGCGCAGCCAGACCCGCTAAGCTCCGCGCCGCCGCCGGAGTTCACGGGGTAAACGGAGGGAGCAGTAGCGGGTTCCCGTCATGGAGAGGGAAGGCGGCGAGACCTCTCTGCCGGCACGGCCACACCACCCCGCCGCCTCCCGCTTGTCCGAGAGGCCATGAGAGTAAGCAGGCGGACCCGCCGGTGCCGCCGACTGAAGACGAGGTCGTGGCGAACCTGCTTCTTCAAGTCGCCTCGCCAGCGCGCCGCCGTCTTGAGAAGGCGACTTCAGCGCCGCGCCCCTTGGAGACCGGCGCCGCCAGCTCGGCCATCCCAGACGCCGAGGCGACGAGCGCCGCGCCCGTTGGGTGGGTGCGAGGAGGCGGCACAGGCCCGCTGAACCAGGCGCTTCTGGATGTCCAGGCGAAGCTGCAGGCCGAGGGCGATGCCATCCAGAACTGCACCAAGGCGCACCTGGCGTCGCGAGCCGCCGTTCGGGTATGTTTCTCTTTTGAGTTTTTTCTTGTTCTTTCCTGTGGGGGCGCGCCAGCGCACCCACTGGGTGTAGTCCCCGAGTTTCGGGCCGGCTGCTGAGCAGGCGGCTCGGAACTTATTGGGTGAGTTCCAAACATTTACCTTTGTCTTGAAATGCTTATCACAGGAGTATCACAACCTCCGCACCACTGCTTTCAACCGCAATGTTGAGGAGCTGGGCAAGCGGACTGCCGACTTGTCGAGGAGCCGAGGTGAGTCTTCTTTCTTCTTCGCAGGGGCGCGCTGGCGCACCCGCGGGCTGTAGTCCCCGAGATTCGGGCCGACTGCTGAGCAGTCGGGCCGGATCTTCCTAGCGACCTTCTTAGTTGACGACTTAACGTCCTTTTCCTTTTTATTCTTCAGAGGCCAACGCCACTCTCCGACGGCAGCTGGGAGCAGCCGACACGGCCTTGTGCGCCAAAGGGGAGGAGTGCAACAAGCTCGCCGCGGAGCGCGACCTGTTGGCTACGCAGCTGGCGGAGCAAAAGGAGCTCTTGAAGGCAGACGACGCAGGGCGGCGAAGAAAGAGACTGCTCTCTGGCCGAAGTTCGAAAGTGAGCGCTCCTCTGGGTGACAAGGAGGCGCTGCTGACCTCCGGCTTCCATGAAATCATGGACATCGTCGACGGTGAGTTTCTCTTTCTTTCTTTCTTTGAGCCGCTGACTATAGGTCGGGCTGACTGCTGGTTTTTTGACTTGCTTCTTTTCCGTCTTGGCAGACTTCTTCCCTGGCCATACGCAGGTGGCCAATGAAGCCATCGAGGCTGATCGCGAGGTGCGGAGGGCGAATGGCGCGAAGAGTGCTGCCAACGCCCCGGAGCCTCGACGAGCAGCTTCTGAGCATCGAGGCTCGTCTGCGGCCGGCCCATCGGATGCTGCGCCGGCTTCAACGCGTCGGTGCCCAGGCGATTGCTGCCCTGTGGCCAGACATGCCGGTTCTGCGCACTCCCAGTCGGACTGCCGACTGGCTCGTCGCGGCTGGCCGTCTTGAGGCTTGGAAGGGTTCCTCGGACCGGGCTGGAGCGCGCCGGGCCTTGGAATTTGTCAAGGCGTGGTATCCAGGGCTGGATCTGGACCGACTGGCTGCATTCCGGTCAAAGGCCCAGGCGGAGCTGCTGGCTGCGGAAGATGCCCTCGTTGAACGTGCGGCGACGATCGCCGACTACACGGACACCAGCGTCGCCGTTCTGGCGGGCTGAGGGCGGTCGGGGCGCCCGCGAGTGGTTCGGGGTGAACCCGGACTATGACGAGGACTCGGCGGAGGTGATTGGCTCCAGCGCGCCGAGGAAGGCGAGGCGGAGGACGGAGATGAGATGGAGGCGCCAGAAGACGGAGCGGGCGACCAGCCTCAGCTCGACCGCGCCTCCAGCAACGAGCCGCGCCCATCTGGGCCGGCTGTCGCCGGAGATGATCAAGCCGAGACTGCCCAGCCGGCCGCCCCGGCGCCTGACACCACCGTTTCCTCCGGCCCTTCAAACCCGCCTGCCGCGTCCTAGGCAGCCGTCGTCCCTTAGTTTTATCTGCTTTGATAGTCTTGGGAAAAACTTGTTAATTCGCACAATTCCACCCGCGGGGTGTATTTTGAACTTTTGCTCGAAGATTCGCCGAGGGCCTATCTTTGTGTAAATATTATCCTTATTCTATCTTTCCTTGCTCATTGCTCTTATGGCTTTTCCTATGCCGCCTTTCCTTAGTAGCCGCCTTGCCCGTCGGGCAACCGCTCTACGGACTGCCATTTGGATCAAGTGCTTGGCTACTTTGGGAAGGCAAGTACTTGGCCGTTTTTTAGAGTCTTTTAACAAGTTGGATAGAAAGCGGAAAGCCGACTACTCTAGAGTCGGTTTTGCGAAGAGGGGCTGGAAGCCGGCTTTAGCTATGTTTATGCTTTGGGTCCTTAGCCATTTTTCATGTGGGCGCCCATTCTTCCTTACTCCTGCCCACCAAACAGTCGCTCTGCGAGCTGCGGCTTCTGACAGGAGACGGCTTAGGCACTGCACACTACTTGTCCGACTGCAGGAAGCATTTCATAGCGCAAGGCGGCGAGTCCCCGGGCCGGCTAGTCGAACCCGGTGCCAGGCGGCATAACAAAGAGTAACATACTCGAAGGCATAATTCTTATCATATAGATAACAGAAAAGGGCAGTCCCCGAGCTCGTCCCGGGGGGCCCAAAGTCTTGGTACTTTAACACAAAAGGTAGCGTGGTACATACTGCATTAACTGGAAAATCTTCGGAGAAGATTTGTGTTCCATGGCCATTCCGTATCTTTGCCGGAGTCGTCTCTCTTGCGTGCTCGGGGCTTCTGGGCGTCGATCAGGTAGTAGGAGTCGTTGCTCAAAGACTTTGCTGATAATGAAGGGGCCTTCCCAAGGTGCCGACAGCTTGTGCTGGCCGGCTGTTCGCTGGATCAGCCGGAGCACAAGGTCGCCCTCTTGGAAAGATCTTGGCTTGACCTTCCTGTTGTAGTAGCGATGCAGGCTCTGCTGGCAGATGCTGGACCGGCTGAGGGCCAACAGCCGGCCCTCTTCCAGCAGATCGATGTCGTCTTGACGTGCTTCTTCTGCTTCCTCCTCGGTGTACATGGTGACTCGCGGGGAGTCGAACTCTATGTCCGTTGGGATGACGGCTTCAGCACCGTAGACGAGGAAGAAGGGTGTGAAGCCAGTTGACTTGTTCGGAGTCGTGCGCAAACTCCAGAGGACGGCTGGCAACTCCTCAAGCCAACAGCCTGCCAAACGCTCCAGTGGTTCGACCAGTCGAGGTTTGATACAAGATAGGATGAGCTGTTTGCTCGCTCCACCTGGCCGTTTGACTGCGGATGGGCAACGAACGCTAAGTCCAGTCGGATGCCTTGCGTCGCGCAGAAACGGGCCAGGGCGCCTTTGGCAAAATTTGTGCCATTGTCGGTGATGATGCTGTGTGGTATGCCGTACCGAGTTGTGATGTCGGCGATGAAAGTCACTGCAGTTGGACCATTCAACTTCTTGATGGGCTTTGCTTCTATCCACTTGGTGAACTTGTCCACCGCGACAAGTAAGTGAGTTAGGCCGCCTCGTGCTGCTTTGAATGGTCCCACCATGTCCAGGCCCCAAACGGCAAAGGGCCAAGCTATAGGGATAGTCTTTAGTGCCCGGCTGAAACGGCTTGGAGCGGAACATTTGGCACCCCTTGCATTTTTGGACTAATTCCTTGGCCTCTTCTAGGGCAGTTGGCCAGAAGAAACCATGTCGGAAGGCTTTGGTGACGAGTGCTCTTGAGGCCGCATGGTGGCCGCACTCACCTTGATGAATGTCTTTGAGAGTTGCTTGGCCTTGCTCTGGCTCGACGCAATGCTGGTGAACACCAGTGACGCTGCGTCTGACCAGCTCTCTGTTGACTATGGTGTAGGCTGCCGCTCGGTGTTGTACTTGCCGAGCCGAGATTTCGTCGGTTGGTAGCTCTCCGCTTACTAGGAACTTCAGGATGGGCTGGGCCCATGAGGGTGCCGCTATTTCTTCAACTGCCAGTACTGCTACTTGGACGAGGGCGGCTGGGCTGGGAGGCGGCGGGCTGGAGTCCGCGGCTGCTTGCTGGGTTGATGAAGTCCCCGGGCCGACTGGTGCAGTCCCCGGGCCGAGCTCTGGAGTCTTCGCAATGGTTGCCGCAGTCCCCGGGCCGGGTTCTGAAGTCCCCGGGCCGGCTTCGACTGCGGCGATCTTGGAGCCGTCTGCAAGGATTCTCGTGCCGTCTGCTGAGGCTTTGGAGTCGGATCCGACTTCTTCAGGGGGAGCCGGCACAAAAATTGAGTCTGAATCTGGTGAAGGCTTGACAGATGGCTTGAGGAGGCGCTGAAGGGCGACGCCGGATGGTATTGCCTGGCGGGTTGAGCCGATTCGTGCCAGGGTGTCTGCTTGGTCGTTGTCATTTCTTGGTATGTGAAGGAATTCGCACCCCTCAAAATATCCACTGAGTTGCTGTACCAGGAAATGGTAGCTCGCCATGTTTGCGTCTTTGGCGTCCCAATCGCCAGATGATTGTTGGACCACCAAGTCGGAGTCGCCATAACACAGGATCCGGCGAATACCAAGTTCTTTGGCAAGCCGGAGCCCGTGAATGAGCGCCTCATATTCGGTGATGTTGTTGGAGGCGGAGAAATGGATTTGCAGCGCATACTTGAGCTTGTCGCCTTTGGGGGAGGTGAGGACAACGCCGGCTCCCAAGCCGGTTCGCATCTTGGAGCCATCGAAATGCATCCGCCAATGGGTGGAGTCGGGTGCTTGTGGCAGGTACTGGGTCTCGGCCCAGTCGACGAGGAAGTCGGCCAGTGCTTGCGACTTGATGGCGGTGCGGGGTTGATAACAGATGGTGTAGGGGCCAACTCTATGGGCCATTTGGCCACTCGGCCAGAAGCATCTCGGCTTCCGATGATCTCGGCCAGTGGGGCTGTGAAGACCACAGTGATTGGATGCTCTTGAAAGTAAGGATTCAACTTCTTGGTACCTATGACAGCGTACCTATCCGGGTGCTCCGGGTCCAAGGGTATCTTCTTCGTTTCTTTAGCCGGCTTGAACGAGCCCTCGGCTTCCGACTCCTTGGAGTCGGGCGATATCTCGGGCTGCTTGCCGGCCATCGCCACAACCCGATCAAGAAGCCGCCTCTCTGTGATCACCAGGGACTCGGCCAGCCGGCTGCTTTCAGCCGCGCAAGCGGACGACTTTCTGTAGTCGCTGGCTACGGTCAGGATCCCCTTGGTACTCGGCATCTTCATCTTGAGGTAGGCGTAGTGGGGGACCGCCATGAACTTGGCCAAAGCAGGTCGGCCAAGCAGAGCGTGATACGGACTTTCGAGGTCCACTACTTCGAACCAAACTGGCTCTCGGCGAAAATGATCTTTGTCCCCAAAGAGGACGTCTATCAGGATCTTGCCAATCGGTGAGCAGGAAAGGCCAGGCACAATGCCGTGGAACACAGTCCGGCTGCTCTGAAGCTGTCTTCGCTTGATTCCTAACTTCTCCATCGTGTCCTTGTACAGGATGTTGATGCTGCTGCCTCCGTCTATCAGGACTCGCGAGAAGCGAGCGGCCCGCCTATCCGCGGCAAGGGTGGCTCCCAAGACCAAGGCATAGGATCCCGGATTCGGCATTACCTCTGGATGATCAGCTCTGCTCGAACTGATAGGCTTCTCGGACCAGTGCATGAACTCTGGGGTGTCTGACGCTACTGCATTTACTTCTTGCTGCTGCAGCCTCCTGCAGTGTCGTCCGTCGGCCACACTGGTGAACACCATCTAGGCTCCATGCTCTTCTGGGTACTCGTCTTGTATCGAGCCGACCGGCTCGACACCGGCCGGGCGGCGGTGGGGCGGCGGCCCAAAGAAGGCGGAGGCGAGGGCCGTCTCCCTTGGCGATCCTGGTGAGCCAGTGACACTTCCGGGTGGTGTGGTTTGACGGCTTCGCGCCGCTGTGGAACTTGCAGGGGCCATCTAGAGTCTGCTCGTAAGAGAAGGCCGGCAACCAGTTGGATTTGCCGCCTTTCTGTCGCTTGGTCGGAGGCTGCCCCTCTGGCTGCTGGTCTTCGACCGTCGCAACCTGTCGTTATGCTGCTGTCGCCGACTGGTGTCTCCAGCCGGAGTTCTGGGAGCCTGAGGAGCCACCTTGCCAGTCGCACTGACTTCAATCTCCGTCTTCATGGAGGGGTCGGCTGTAGCGTACTTGTCTGCTATGATCAGCAGCTCGTCGAGGGTCTCTGGCTCGTCAAAGGAGCTTGTGCTTGAGGAGAGTGTGGCGGCCGTCTTGGTCACGCTCGATGGTGACGCGAGTCCGACTGTGGCTTACAGCCGGATCCTTGACTTTTCTTCCGCGGACACCGCCAGTCGGCGTCCGAGACGTCGCGCCTTGGTCTCGGCGGGGAGGCGGGCCGTCGTTCTGTCGGTGCGGCGCCTCCGTGCGACAGCCGGCCTCGTTCTACGCGGCAGCCGCGTCGAGGAGCTGCTGGACTCGCTCCGTCATCAGGCGGCGCTCTTCGCCCTCGAAGTTGTCCAGCTCGTCCGCCGCCGCCTGGGCGGCGCGGATGTTCTCCGCTGGTGTGGCGTACACAGGGCGATTTGCCCCGAACAGGTTGGCGATGGCCACGCCGCGCTGCTGGACCGTGCCTAGGCGGCTAGGCCCGGTTGGAGCCGGCGAGCCGCCCACAGCGCGATCCATCTCACGCTGGTAGGCTTCTGACAAGCGTCTCATGCTCGCCAGCTTCTTTGCGCCTTCGACGAGCTGAAGGCGGCGCGCCTCCAGCATCTCGGCATCAGCGTCTTCCGGAATAGGCGTGGTCAGGTCTTGCAGAGCCGCGTCGAGGGGGTCGTGAGCTCCTTCACCGGGATGCTCGCCATGACTGATGACGAGCACCTCTGTGACGGCGCTTCCGCCGCTCTCCGCGCGAGGGAGTGGCTCGTCGTAGACCACCACGTTGGTGGGGAACGCGTCGAGCGACGCGGTGTCGGAGTCGACCAGCATCGGGTCGGTGGAGCCTACGGACTCCAAGTCCGTGGCAGGCTCGCCGGCGACGTGGAGTTGTTCGAGGAGGCCCGCAAGGAGGCTCTCGGGGCCGCCCGTGCCTGCGTCGGATGCAGGCTCGTCGGAGAAGCGAACCTCACCGACAAGTTCGGCGAGGCAGCTTGCCGCGCAGACGATCTCAGCGTCGTGCAGCACGTCGGCGCAGACTCCGTCTGGCGTGCCGGGCTGGCTGCGCTCGCCAGGGAGGAAAAGGGTTCCCGTCCAGAGCAGGTCTCCGGACGACGGTGCACCTAACCCCACGGTGGGCGCCAAATGTCAGGGTTGGGTGCGACATATGCCAAAGGATGGCTTATCATGGTGGGGGCGAGTAGAAACGTCGCGGTGCACAGAAGCGGGATGAGGCGAAGGCATGCACGCCGGCGAATCTTACCCAGCTTCAGGGCTCTCCGTGGAGATAATACCCCTACTGCTGCTCTGCGGGGTCTCCGCATGATCACTATGTCAAAGTGGGTACAAGGTTGCTCCTTGAGCTGTTCGAGGTGAGGAAGGAGAAGGGCACGGCTAGCTCTTCTCTTTCCTCTATTTGTGTCTAAAACTATTAGGGTCCAACCTCTTGCATGGGTGCCCCGGGGGGTTTATATAGGCCTACCCCCGGGGGCACAATGGTAATCCGGCTGGGCGCGGGTCCCAGCCGTCTGTCTCTCAGGTCGCCGTCTTCTCCGCCGACTGCTGGGGCCCGCCGACTAGCGGACCCCGCCAACGGGCCCTGCATGGGGCCGACAGGCCTTGTCCGCCGCGAGCGGGTCTTGCCGGCTGCGGATTACTGTAGCCGTGCTTCTGATGACGCTGGCTTGGTCGTGGGGTCATGGCAACAGTGCCGCCGCCTGACGGGCGATCACTGTTGCCATTCCCTGTCTTGTCTGGTTAATGGCGCGCGGGACTCGTGGGAGGGGTCGGCCGACTCCTGGGGGCCGACTCTGGGACTCGGCCGTCTTGTGGCGCTCTCGCCGTCTTTGGCACCTCCGCCGACGGGCGGGCCCCGCCGTCTCCGGGTCGTACAGACAGGCCGTCGTGGGCACAGGGGTCTGCCCACGGGGCTGATGTCAGGGCCGGCGTGGCTACAGTGCCGCGCCGAACGGAGATCTCCGTTAGTACGGCGCACTGTGGCCATGCCTGCCCTTCGTGAACGGGGCAAGGATGCGCCGCACGGCGGCCGCACCCCATCCCGTCCGTAGTCGCATAGGTCGAAGGTGGTTGGAGTCGTGGGCCGACTCCCCATAGCCGGCTTCTCTGGAGATCGCCAGTTGGGAGTCGGCTTTCCTCAAACCGCCCTCACGGGACTCGGCCGTGAGGGCAATCAGCGGCTCTGCCGCCGACTCTCAGAAAGCGGCTCTTCGTCTCGAGGTCTCGAGGGGTGCAGCCTGCCCCGATGTTTTGAAAGGTCCGGGGGCTCGGGTTTGCCTACCCGTGGCCCATTACTCCGACAGCCACAACAGGAGCCATGTCTTGCAATTGCCAAGCCGCCGCATGGTCTCGTCATCATCTCCCCCAAGTACCATAGGAACTAAATTCTTGTGGCCCGGTTTGACACTGGCCACGGAAACCCTGAAGACGTCTGGGGCGATCGGCCGGCTGTGGAACAATTGTTCCTTCGGATTTGCTACCGTCGCCTTCCCCACGTGCACCTTCAGGCCGTTGCTTTCGTACAATATGGTGCACGGGGTGTCGGCCTGCAAAGACATATCTGTGATGTGAGACATCCGAAAGGCAACGGAAATGGGAGATTATATATTTATTGAAGAGAGCCGGTGTGATAGGTACCGTGAGGGTGTTGATCTCTGCCAAAGACGAAGCAGGTGCGGGAGTGGGTGTTGGTGCTGGTGCAACGCTAGTCGAGCTGCTCCCGAAGAAGTCGGCAAGGGGAAAGTCCGCTGCATCTTTTTCTGGATTTCGCCTGCTCCAACCGACGATAGCCGGAACAAAGACTGTCAGCACCCATTTTATGGCAGCTACCGCTGTTTAGACTTTATTAACTGAATTCTTTTCAACCGCAATCTCAACCTTCTTGTCGATGCTTTCTTCAGTTAACCTCCATCTTTCCTTTATCTCCTTCGTGGTCTCAGCGTAGTACTTCTTCCACGTGGCGCTGTCTCCAACATCGTGCACGCGTCCATACGACGGTCGTGTGTCCACCGGGAGTTGTTTCAATATGTTCAACGCCCGGTTGAATGGGGTGTCCCACTTGGGCCTCGCCAACGCCTCAGACGGCGAGTCGCTTTCGGCCGCAATCTTGTGCTGCTCTCTCCGCAAAAGGAACAAGGATCGTTTACAAATATGACTAAACGTGCAGTCGAATTGATCAAAAACTAAAATTACCAGCAATCTCATGAACTCCATCGTGACTGGGTCCATCTCGAAAACCTTCTTGACTGGGTCCCAACTGTACCGGTCCCTGAGGACGTCATACTCCTGCGGGACGGTGAACTCCGCCAAGTGGTCTGGAGTGCCTAGACTTCCGCGTTCCACATCCTCCCTGGCCCATATGGACCTCTTCCCCGCGTAACCACGGCTTCTGAGGTGGTGGTGCCCCATGTTCCTCTGTTGAAGCCCCTTCATGTACTTTGACTTTTTTTAGCATCTTCGGCTTTGCAAGCCGCCTTGAATAGTTCAAACTGCTCTAGCGCAATTGTCGGATTTTCCTTCACAATATCGGAGTAGGATTCCCTTTTGTCGATGGCGCGTTTCACCCTTCCTTTCCAGGCAGCCAACGTGTCGCTACACTTGGTCATGGCGCGTTTGTTTATCCTCTTCATTGCCGGGTCTTTTTGTGGATCTTTATATTGGATTTCATCCCGGCCCTGGAACAAGATTATCTGGTGTAGCAGGGTTAGGATGGATTTCTTCATATTTGGCCTCTTCTTTAGTTTCTCATCATTAATGGTGGCGCACGCCCGTATGATGTAGCCTATATGATTGCCGTAGCAGGAGCGCTCTTCCACATGCAGTTTAGGCTCAAAATTGCCGTCACCCACCTCCGTGACCACTAGTCTAGTAGTGAGGAGCTGCTTTAGGCGTCGACATCTCCTTTTCGCTTTCAAATCTATGGCTTTGCCAGTCTCGGTGCCGATCTTGGCGCCGGTCTCGGTGCCGGTCTCGGTCTCAATGCCAGTCTCAGCGCCGGTCTCAGATGAGACAGGTGGGCCCAGCAACAACAACTGTTGATCGTTGGTAAGGCTCAAATATTCGTGTGCCGCCAAGTAGACGTCGTCGCAATCACCAGAACCCTGTCCTTCATCGTTTCTAGCCATGTTTCCTATGATTAAATCTAGTCAATTAATTTTAGACCTAATAAAATCAATAATGACATGAAAAAAGGCATATGTTTTGCAGGAACGTTGATTCCTTCCCAGTGCGGCAAATCCTGGGCACTCGATATGTCCTAGTTTGTAGCACAAGTCATCCCGAAATTCACGAAAATATTCGGCATGACCTTTGCTAAAAAGTGGACAAATCGAGCACCTAAAATTTGCCGGAACGGAAATGAATCAACATTCCGGCAAAACATAGGCCACTCGCCATTATTTCCTAGAAACAACAAAAGGCCACTTGGGCACAATCGAACCACTTCAATGTTGCATATAACATGAGCAAACACTATTGAGGAATTTGCATATAACATGGCCACTTCAATGAAAAGATATAATCAACAATAATGGAATATGCAAATGAACATCAATGACATATATCATATAACACCAATTTTGTTTTTTGTTTACATAGCAACAATTACTTTAACCAAGTTTTTGAAAAGAAAAACAGTTGTATTTTTTGTTTATAGCTAAATGCCATAGCTACTGTTTTTTATTTATAGCTAAATACTTTTGTTTTTTATCTAAAGCTAAAATTCTAGGAACTCCGTTTTCTCTAACCATTCTGAGCGCACCAAAATTTCCAAAGCAAGACCTTAGTACCTACACCCAATTTTTTCAAAAAATTTCAGGTCCATAGTCCAAATAATTCAAATTTCATTTGAATGAAATTTGGAACAGATTCGGGTCCATAGTCCAAATAATTTTTTATAGCTAACTGTTTTTTGTTTATAGCCTCTATTAATTTAAATCTAAATGCTACTATTATTTATATACCCTCTGTTAAATTAAAGCTAAATGGAATTAATGTTTAGGCATTTTCATAAAAAATTGCCATAGCTAATTTCCTAAAAAATTGATAATCATTTTTCCTAAATGCTAAAAAAATGCCTACTGCCCTAAACAAATCTAGGGTTCATATGAACACCTAGGGTTCATATGAACATCAACACAGCAGCAACATATATATGAATTGCCCTAGCAGAGAGAGAGAGAGGAGGGTAGGGGAGACGAGAGGCAGAGCCTTATCGTCGGCGGCTCGGGCGGCGGAGGTCCTGGGTGGGCTCGGGCAGTGGCGGTGAGCTCAAGGGAGGCGACAGTGAGGACGACGACGGCCTCGGACGGCGGTTGTGAGGTCGAGGGCGGCCTCGGGCGGCGGCGGTGTGGTCGAAGGCGACAGGGCGATCGACGGCGGCGATGGAGCAGTTGGGGGACAGGGGGGAGTAGATGGGGGAAAAGGACTTAGCAAAATTTTGAGCCCGCGTGGCCGGGGGTTAAGTCAAACGAGCAGTAGCGCGTTTTGGCGAAACGCGCTATACCGTTTTCCCACAAAACGCGCTACAGCTATTCCTTTCTGTTTTATTTTTATTTTTCTTTTGTTTTCTTTACATTTTCTTCTTTTCATTTCTCCTTTTTATTTCTTTCATTTTCATTTACTTTTCTACTTATTTTTCTATTTATTTTGGTTTTCATAGAAGTAGCGCTCTACAACAGAAACGCGCTGCTACAAAGTTTTTAGCAGTAGCGTGCTTCTGGAAAAACCACTACTACTATTCCTAGCCTATTGGCACCAGTGTGGGAATTATAGTAGTAGAACTTTTCTATGCAGACGCGCTACTGCTGCAACAATAGTTGTAGCATGCTTTTGCAACAATCGCTACTACTAAGTAGCAATAGCGCCGAGTTATGACCTGCGCTACTGCTATACCTCTGTGTATACAGTTTTCGTTAGTAGTGGAAACCTACCATTCCTCTCCGATTCCAGATGGCTATACTATTGTCGGGGTGGATGAAGTTACCAACGGATTTGAGCAGCTAGAGCTTGAGTACCCTATGGGTGAAGGGGAGACTCACCTGGTAGATTCCTTAAGGACTACCATTCTATGGAGAAAGGAACACATCATTCTTCCACACTGGACAACACGTCAGCTACCTCCTCCGCCTTAGCCGTCTCCGTCGCGTCAGCAGACTCCGTCGCCTGAGCCGTCTCCGCCGTGTCAGCGGACTCCGCTGCCTCAGCCGTCTCCGCCACGTCAATAGACTCTGCTACCCCAGCCCTGGCAGAACTGAACGGCCGTCGCTCCGGCGGCTAGTAGTACAACAGCGAAGAAATCCAGAGCAGGTCGCGTCAAGAAGGCTCCTTCCATGTTAACACACGACATGATTGAGGAGTACACAAAGGAGATCGTGGCTGCCGACATGAAATGCCAGCTTGCGCCGAAACAGCCCAAGCAAAAGGAGAAAATAGATCTGGTAAAAGCGAGGCGCTGTCTAAAAAACTTTACAAAACAACTGTCACTTCCGCTGCTATCAAACTATGACCACTCTATTGTAATGTCATATAGAGATGCACAACAACGGTCAGGAAGTACTAGCAGTAGTGCAAGGGGGAAAACAACTCCCCAGCTCGGCGAACAGAAAAACCAATCGTGCCCCCTGCTCAAGGTGTTTGCCGATACACTGGTACGCGTCGGTGCTATACCAACGGTTTTTAACCCCTTTCCGCAACAGCACTTGGAACCGTCGCCAAGTGAGTGTGGGCGATAGGGGGGTCCTTCGCACATGACCCAAAAACCGTCGGGGATATGCCCTCCTGGCACACACGCTCGGCAAAATGAGGTCGTGTGCGACTGGCGAGCGATCAAATACAGTTATACGTACAGTAGTGCTCAAAAATACAATTATACAGGCGAAATCGTTTCCGGTCGTAAGTACATCCCACACAGTCAGTCCCCGCTAAATGTTTCCGTTCGTATATACATCCCACACAGTCGCTCCAAGGAAAACGTTTCTGTTTGGAGGTACATCACACACAATTTTCCCCTTTAAATCGTTTGTGATAGCGTTGACATCGCACACAATATTAACAATTATATCGTTTGCGTTATTGAATGCATCACACACGGTGCATAGAAGAAACTGTGTGGCAAAGGTTGTCCGTCACACACAGTTTTTATGCGGTAAACGTTTGCGGAAGGTGGTCTAACGCAAACAATTTGGTAGAGAATGTTGTGTGTGATTGTTCATCGATCCAAGACGGTTTATTCCTAGAAACTGAGTGAGTTGCCTTAGGTCGTCGCCCATGGTATTTTCTCAATAACCATTTGCAATAGAAAAAACCAATTAGCAGGCTAATTACCCTATTACTAGTAATCCATTTATTAATCTAATTGACATTCATATTAAACACATAATATATTTCATTCCCATATTAAGGAAGCAAGATTTCATAATTGAAATACATCAGAGTACAACCTGATATAGATTCAGCACTCAACTACCCCATTACACAACTGCACCAGCACCAAGTTTCACATGCAACATCTAGAACCTTTCAAAATTAGCTTCATAGACGGTACATAGACAGATGCATGTCATTTGGAAAACTATTGAAGCGGAATGCGAATATTGAGCCTTCATTCATGTTGAAGGTCTTTGCAACTTTTGGCCAGTGCCTGTGGATGATTGATTGTCCATCCTTCGTCCTCTTCAGGAACACTTCAATATTGAAATGTGGGTGTTGTATGAAAACTTTCCTCGGCTCCTGACCATAGAGGTGGTTTGAGAGGTAATCATCAGTGAACTGCTTTGGAAAGTCCTGAAAACAAGGATGTGCATAAACATCAGTGGTTTGAGAGGTAATCATCAGTGAACTATATAGTGGTATAGAAAATATGTTGATGAAAAATAAGCACATTGCAGATTCATCAGATTAATTCAAGCCACATGGAAAATCCATTTATCCAAACCAAGCATGATTAAGAGATAGGAAATATAGCACTTGTATATGTTTCTCATGTATTAAGTGCAGCCAAATTCGATTTGTTCCTCACATGGTATACAATAAAAAAATGCAGCCACAACAATTGAACATCGCTTTGCAGAATTGAACCAAGCAGTTAACTAAACACCACAACAAATTAACCAAACGTTAACTGACATCACATTGCACAATATAACATACTCCCAATAGAAGATCAGATAGTTAACCAAACCAAGCATGCTTAATAACTTGGAAATATAGCAATTGTATTTGTTTCTCATGTATTTAGTACAGCCAAATTTGATTTATTTCTCAAATGGTATACAACAACAAAATGTACACACAACAATTGAACATCGCATTTTAGAATTGAACCAAATAGTTAACTAAACACCACAACAAATGAACCAAACGTTAACTGAGCACCACATTGCACAATATAACATACTCCTAATAGAAGACCAGACAGTTAACCAAACTAAGCATGCTTAACAACTTGGAAATATAGCAATTGTATTTGTTTCTCATGTATTTAGTACAACCAAATTCAATTTATTTCTCACATGGTATACAATAACAGAATGCACACACAACAATAGAACTTCGCATTTCAGAATTGAACCAAACAGTTAACTAAACACCACAACAAATGAACCAAACGTTAACTGAGCACCACATTGCACATTATAACATACTCCTAATAGAAGATCAGACAGTTAACCAAACCAAGCATGCTTGACAACTTCGAAAATTGCACCTAAAGAATCACATTTGTAGAATTGAACCAAACAGTTAACTGAAGACCACATTGCACGACATATAAAACATATACACTAGAGCAGAATATTGCATGGTAAAACTAGATAGCACAATTCACTAGAATTTGTGAAGGAAAGGCAGTAGCTAGCAAACTGAACATGGGTCCTTATAGTGAGCTAATAAGACAAGCTACTCCTCATTGATGGAGATATCGATGACGATTGGCTCCTTGGACATGGAAGAGGGCGAGGCCTCCACATTGTGGGTGCCCTCGTCGTAGTGGTGAGTTGCCTGAGCCGCTCCGGGCACCAACCTGCTTGCTCTCGAGATGAGGTAAGCATGTGCACGCTGAGAAAACACCTCGTAGTCTTCGTCGAAGGCACCGATGGTGGCCTCAAGAAAATGCCATGTACTGTCGTTTAAGGCAGCCAACCGCGCCGCCGCGTCGGTGTGTGCGTCGTTGATTGTGGCCTCGACGGCGAGGTGATCCTCCAAGATTTGGGGGTCGATACGAATGGCAACGATCATGACTTCATCCGCGTGTGCGGCCGCGATTTGCTTCTCCGCTGCCAAATGCTCCTTGAGATCCTAGCTATACTACGTGCACCATGGCTTAGGAGGCGTTTATTTGGTGGAGGGTTCGTTGATTTGGGTGGAAGGTGTCATGCTCGCACCGGCGGTCGGGGCGTGTGGGATGTGGAAGGAGGAGGAGGATGGGGTTCGGGTGTGGATTATCTGCCTGGATAGGCGAGGCCGAGCAGCGTGAAGGTGGGTCGCTGGCGAGGAGGCGGCGCTGCAAGCAAGGAGTTAAGGTTTCAACTTGGAAAGGAAGGCGAAAACATGGGAAATGTGGCTTTTGGTAAGGGGGAGGGGGCGGGGAGGTAGATATTTCCGCGGAAGCCGAAAATTTGGAATCGCTTAAATGAAAAAACTGGCGCGCAAAGTGTCATCAGACGGTCCCTTATTCAGAACTGTGTACGACATGTGAACATCACAAACAATTCAGATAGCTTAAATCGTGTGTGATGAGTTTGAACGTCAAAAATTTTGGTTCCAATTTCCCTGTAGCCGACACACCTTGTCGCATAAGCCATAGGTGTACTATTCACCGACGGTGCTCCAGGATATTTTGTACTACATCTCACACGGTTGGTGATAATAAAATGTGTGGGATCTACTTGATTTTTCATCTTGATTTGAATTACATAATGGTGTTTGAATTGCTAGAACTTCTATCTCTAGTGAACATGCAACAATAGGTGTGTCGTCAAAAAATTTGGAATTATTCAGGGTTCGTTTGGACATTTTTATATGGCAACTTGGTTTTCTAGGCATTTCAGGTGCACAATTCAAAATTAAACCACATGCACATGCTCCGGTGCACCAAAATGGGTTGTAAAATGATATATGTGTCCATGGGTTGATGTTTACTTCCCATTCAAGAAATGGGGATGAATTTCAAACACCACGGCACCGTGGCTCTCCGGCAAATGTTGTGTTGCTTGCTTTTGTAATTCTAGTAAATACAAAACTGGTCTGAATTTCATGAACCTTGGCATGCTATCATGGAACGACATCAAGATGCTGGGATAAAACAATATTGTCCCATTTTGGCCAGGTTATGGTATAAGCTTCTCGCAAACCAGAGCTTCTCTCACAACAAGCATGATGGTTTCGGTAGGGAACATTTCACCTTTCTGGATGAAACGATATCCGTTGCCTTTTCTCGATTTCAAATTTTTTTCCTAGTGTCAACATAGAACAACATGAGTGTTGTGTCAATTTTTGGGATTTTTCAGGGTTCGCTTGGACATTTTTATACATTAACTGAGTTTTCTATGCATTCATGTGCATAATTCAAATTTGAACTACATGCACATGCTCTAATGCATATAAATTAGTTGAAAATTCAAATATGTGTCCTTGGTTGCATGCTTATTAGGTCCCATGCAAGAAATGGGAATGAATGTCAAACACCCTGCCACCGTCGCTCGGCCGCAAACTTTGAGATACCTGGTTTTTAAATTCTAGTAAATCCAAAGCTCGTCTGAAATTCATGAAACTTGGCATGCTGTTATGGAGCGGCATCAACATGCCGTGGTAAATTTTTTGTCCCATTTGGGACAGGTTCGGGGATATGCTTCTCACAAACCAGAGCTTCTCACAACAAGCCCAATGGTTTCGGCAGGGAACATTTCACCTTTCTGGACGACACGATCTCCATTGCCTCTTCTCAATTTCAATTTTTTTCCACGTGTCAACATAGAACAACAGCAGTGTTGTGTCAATTTTTGGGATTTTTTGGGGTTCGCTTGGACATTTTTATACATTAAATAAGTTTCTAAGAATTCAAGTGCATAATTCAAATGTGAACTACACGCACATGCTCTAATGCATATAAATTGGTTGAAAATTCAAATTTGTGTCCTTGGTTGCATGCTTAATTAGGTCCCATGCAAGAAATGGGAATGAATGTCGAACACCCTGCCACCGTTACTCGGCCGCAAACATTAAGATACCTGGTTTTAAATTCTAGTAAATGCAAAAACTCAATTGAAATTCATGAAACTTGGCATGCTATCATGGAGCGGCATCGACATGCTGTGGTAAATTTTTTGTCCCATTTGGGGCAGGTTTGGGGATATGCTTCTCACAAACCAGAGCTTCTCACAACAAGCCTGATGGTTTCTGTACAGAACGTCCCACCTTTGGGACGAAATGATATCCGCTGCCTCTTATTGTATTCAAAATTTTTCTAGTGTCAACATAGAACAACACGAGTGTTGTGTCAATTTTTAGGATTTTCGGGGTTCGTTTGGACATTTTTATGCATTAACTGAGTTTTCTATGCATTCATGTGCATAATTTAAATTTGAACTACAGGCACATGCTCTAATGCATATAAATTGGTTGAAAATTCAAATTTGTGTCCTTGGTTGTATGCTTAGGTCCCACGCAGGAAATGGGAACGAATATCAAGCACCCTACCACCGTCACTCGGCCGTAGATATTGAGATTCCTTGTTTTTAAATTCTAGTAAATCGAAAACTCGTCTGAAATTCATGAAACTTGGCATGCTATCATGGAGCGGCATCAACATGTCGTGTTAAATTTTTTCTCCCATTTGGTGCAGGTTTGGGGATATGCTTCTCAAAAACCAGAGCTTCTCACAACAAGACTGAAGGTTTCGGTAGGGAACGTCCCACCTTTGGGGACGAAACGATATCCGCTGCCTCTTATTGCTTTCAAAATTTTTTTAGTCTCAACAAAGAACAACAGGAGTGTTGTGTCAATTTTTGGGATTTTTCGGGGTTCGTTTGGACATTTTTATGCATTAGTTGAGTTTTTGATGCATTTATGTGCATAATTCGAATTTGAACTACATGCACATGCTCCAGTGCATATAAATTGGTTGGAAAATCAAATGTAGGTCCTTGGGTGGATGCTCAGGTCCAATGCAAGAAATGGGAATGAATTTCAAACACCAGGGCACCGTTGATTGCCGGCAAAACATTGAGATACTTTATTTTTAAATTCTAGTAAATCAAAAACTCATCTGAAATTTATGAAACTTGGCATGCTATCATGGAATGGCAACCGACGTGGTGTGGTGTTTTTGGTGTCCATTTTGAGAGAAGGCGCACTCGAATAACAGCAAACAAAGGCATTCTGAAACAAATAGCTGCCACTTTAATATCTCAATCGTTTGTATAATTCAAATCGTGTGCTTCTGTTAACCATTTACGTGATGTCACATGTCTTGGTTTTAATGTCTATAGGAGGTGTCGTATGGACAGTTGCTTGACTGAACGGGAGGCATGGGAGTGCAGTCCGGTGCGCAGGCTGACCGAGAGGGTCACAGGGAAGCATGCGAGCTGTTCAACGCAGGATTTGTGCATCTCTTCAATATAAACGGTTCAGATTGAATACCGTATGCAAATTAAAGCCAAACTTCGGCGCTAAGCTAAGACACAATCCGATTTGTCAAAATATGCAGCTAAAAAGCACTAGCACTATCTAATTTTTGCAACTAAAATCACTACCACTATCTAATTCATGCGCGTGTTCTCTATGCACTCACCGTACGGGGCGTGCAAGTAGCTGTGTGAAATGACGGTAGGTGTGCCAGCAGTCCGCCGCGCAGGCTCACCGGGAGGCGAGCCAGCCCTTGGAACGCCGCCAACCTTGCTCCGACTCCTCCATATTAATGGAGCGTCCGCCTCGCTCCATGAAATGATGGTATAGGAATGCCAAAAGTCCGCCGCCCAGTCTCACCGGGAAGCGAGATAACCTTTGACCGCCACCCGCCTCGCTCCCACTGGTCTGTATTAACGGCGCGCCCAAGCGAATGCCACACACACAATCCTCTCTCTCTGCCCGCATCCTCGACGCCGCTCTCAGTCCTCAAAGTGCACCGGAGAACGGTGTGAATATGGAGACAGAGGTTTCCGTCGCCGCCGACGAGGTGGAGAACGAGGCTGCCAACAAGCGGAGGCAGGTCGAAAAAGAACCGCAAGCCACTCCAGCAGGCCTAGACTTCACAAGAACCTCCCCGATGATATGTTGAGAGTCATCATATCCCTCCTCCCAATCAAATATAGGGCAAGGACAGCCATCCTTTCCCGTGGTGGCACCCCCTATGGCTCCTCACCCCTGTCGACCTCCTCGACGCCCACGAGCTCTGCCATGGCTATCGCAAAAGCTTGGATGCATTCTGCCAGATCGTCGGCAGCCACCATGGATCAATCAGAGGCCTTATCACGGGCAAGTTCCGTTCTAAAGGCAAGGACCGATTGATACGTCTCCAACGTATCTATAATTTCTGAAGCATTCATGCTATTATATTATCTGTTTTGAATGTTTATAGGCTTTATTATAAACTTTTATATTATTTTTGGGACTAACCTATTAACCGGAGGCCCAGCCCATATTGTTGTTTTCTTTCCTATTTCAGTGTTTCGAAGAAAAGGAATATCAAACGGAGTCCAAACGGATTGAAACTTTCAAGAGCGTTATTTTTGGAACAGAAGCGATCCAGGAGACTTGGAGTTGAAGTCAAGGAAGCTTCGAGGTGGCCACGAGGGTGCCCCCCTACTAGGCGTGCCCCCCTGTCTCGTGGGCCCCTCGAGGCTCTCCCGACCGACTTCTTTCTCCTATATATTCCCATATACCCTAAAACCTTCGAAAACTACAATAGATCGGGAGTTCCGCTGCCGCAAGCCTCTGTAGCCACCAAAAACCTCTCGGGAGCCCGTTCCGGCACCCTGCCGGAGGGGGAATACCTCATCGGTGGCCATCTTCATCATCCAGGCGCTCTCCAGGACGAGGAGGGAGTAGTTCACCCTCGGGGCTGAGGGTATGTACCAGTAGCTATGTGTTTGATCTCTCTCTCTCTCGTGTTCTCTCTATGGCATGATCTTGATGTATCGCGAGCTTTGCTATTATAGTTGGATCTTATGATGTTTCTCCCCCTCTACACTCTATTAATGGATTGAGTTTTCCCTTTGAAGTTATCTTGTCAGATTGAGTGTTTAAGGATTTGAGAACACTTGATGTATGTCTTGCCGTGCTTATCTATGGTGACAATGGGATATCACATGGTCTACTTGATGTATGTTTTGGTGATCAACTTGCGGGTTCACCTTGTGAACTTATGCATAGGGGTCGGCACATGTTTTCGTCTTGACTCTCCGGTAGAAACTTTGGGGCACTCTTTGAAGTACTTTGTGTTGGTCGAATAGATGAATCTGAGATTGTGTGATGCATATCATATAATCATGCCCACGGATACTTGAGGTGACAATGGAATATCTAGGTGACATTAGGGTTTTGTTTGATTTGTGTCTTAAGGTGTTATTCTAGTATGAACTCTATGATAGATTGAACGGAAAGAATAGCTTCATGTTATTTTACAACGGACTCTTGAATAGATAGAACAGAAAGGATAACTTTGAGGTGGTTTCGTACCCTACCATAATATCTTCGTTGTTCTTCGCTATTAGTGGCTTTGGAGTGACTCTTTGTTGCATGTTGAGGGATAGTTATATGATCCAATTATGTTATTATTGTTGAGAGAACTTGCACTAGTGAAAGTATGAACCCTAGGCCTTGTTTCGAAGCATTGCAATACCGTTTGTGCTCACTTTTATCGTGAGTTACCTTGCTGTTTTTATAATTTCAGATTACAAAAACCTTTATCTACCATCCATATTGCACTTGTATCACCATCTCTTCGCGGAACTAGTGCATCTATAAAATTTACCATTGTATTGGGTGTGTTGGGAACACAAGAGACTCTTTGTTATTTGGTTGCAGGGTTGTTTGAGAGAGACCATCTTCATCCTACGCCTCCCACGGATTGATAAACCTTAGGTCATCCACTTGAGGGAAATTTGCTACTGTCCTACAAACCTCTGCACTTGCAGGCCCAACAACGTCTAGAAGAAGAAGGTTGTGTAGTAGACATCAAGCTCTTTTCTGGCGCCGTTGCCGGGGAGGTGAGTGCTTGAAGGTATATCTTTAGATATTGCAATAGAATCTTTTTGTTTCTTGTTTTATCACTAGTTTAGTTTATAAAAGAAAACTACAAAAAAATGGATTTGAGTTTGTCTCATACGCTTCATCTTTTTAATATCTTTCGTGAGAATGATGGAAGGAAAATTGTGCTCAATTACTAGAAGAAGAATGCATTGAAATGCTTGGTACTAAATCTTTGAATGATGAGCATGATTGCAATGTTGTTAGTATGAACTCTTTGAATATCCATAGTACTAATGATGATTGCACTAGTTATGATGAAAATGTCTCTTATAAGCATGTCGATTTTTGTGGAGTACATTGGGTTTGCAAGTACACACCAAATAGGGAAAATAGAAATTGCAAGAGGCATAAACATTTAGATAATAAATGGTTGCAAGAAAGGCTTAATGTTAGTGCTGAAAATTTAAAATATCTTTACCATACTTGTGAACTTTGCAATGAAGATGGTCATTTAAATCTCCGATGCAAATTGTTTCATGATCGAATCGTGTCCAAAAATTGTGATGACTTAATTTCCCTTGCGCATCATAATGAACATAGTTTGCTTTTGGGTTATGAAGAATTGAAACGTGCAACTAAGCTTATTCCAGAATTTAACCTTGAGAATTCCTTGATATTGATCAAGAGGAGATTTATATGTATTGTGCGGTGAATTGCATTGAAAATCCTTATATTGCCAATTACATAAAGAAAAGAAAGGAAATATAAGATGAAGAGAATACTAATGGAAGGGAAGAGACTTCCCAATATCCTCCTATTATTTCTTATGATGAATCAGGTAACGAGGAGGAGCTTTCTATTCAACCAATCTCATCAATAAGGGGCTCAAAAAAGAGGGATGAACCCACACATAATGTGAAGAAGAAAAAGAAAATAAGGAGCAACAAAGGTAAAAAGGTATCCCTCCCAAATGATGTTGCTCCTACTACTCATTGTAATGATGATAATTGCTATACTATTGGTGTTATCCATACTATTAATGATGAGAGTGATTATGCTTATGATATGAAAAGTCCCAAGCTTCGGGAAGCTATTTTTGATGAGGATGACATATTTGAAAATATATTTTCTGAAATTAATGTTTGTCCCAAGCTTGGGGATGCTATGTTTAATGAAGATGCTATTTTTAGCCTCCCAAGTTTTGATATGCAAAGTTGTTATGATGATAGCATGCCTCTTACCTATGATGATTATATTGATGAAAGTGGGTTTGGAAGAGTGTCAACTTTAGGAAGTAGTGATCCCACTATTTTGGAGGTTGTTGAATCTTATTGTGATGAATATGAAAGTGGATTTGGAGAGGTCATGACTTTATTTAGTGATGATTCCACTATCTTGGAGGAGGTTTCAATCGATTATGATGAGAACAAAGTTGCTACTTATGATGATTATTGTGATGAAACTTATGCTATAAAAAGTAGTGATCATTATATTTATAAAACTTGTCATGATTATGATTACCCTTTTTCTGAACATTACTCTTTTAATGTGGAAACATTTTATAGTATTCAAGTCTCCTATGATACTCCCACTATTCGAATAAGAAGAATTTTGCTTATGTGGAGAGTAGTAAATTTTCTATGCTTGTAGATCATGAAAAGAATGCTTTAGGTTCTGGTTATATTTTTGAATTCATTCATGATGCTACTGAAAATTATTATGAGGGAGGAACATATGCTTGTAGGAATTGCAATAATGTCAAGTTTCCTCTCTATGTGCTTAAAATCTTGATGTTATGCTTGTTTTGCCTTCCTATGCTAGTTGATTATTGTTCCCATAAGTTGTTTGCTCACAAAATCCCTATGCATAGGAAGTGGGTTAGACTTAAATGTGCTAGTTATATTCTTCATTATGCTTTCTTTATGTTTCAATTCTTATCTTCTATCACGAGCATCATTGAAATCACCATGCCTAGCTAGAAAGGCATTAAAGAAAAGCACTTGTTGGGAGACAACCCAATATTTACCCTTACTGTTTTTGTGTGTTCACATGATTATGCTACTTTAGTAATCATGTTGTATAGCTTTTATTTCAATAAAGTGCCAAGTAATACCTTTAGGATAGTTTACGGTGATAGCTGTGTTGATCCTACTGAAAATCAGAAACTTTTGCACCCAGTAAATTAGTTTTGGTAATTCACGGAAACGTGATTTTGATGTGATTATTTTTTCTCTAGATTGGTACACAAATTTCTTAGGACTTCCTAATTTATTAGGATTTTTGGAGTTCCAGAAGTATACGTTTGATACAGATTACTACAGACTGTTCTGTTTTTGACAGATTCTGTTTTCTATGTGTTGTTTGCTTATTTTGATGGATCTATGAGTAGTATCGGAGGGTGTGAACCATAAAGAATTTGTAATACAGTAGATATTACACCAATATGAATTTAGAATGAGTTCATTACAGTACCTAAGTGATTGTTTTATTTTCTTATACTAACGGAGCTTACGAGTTTTCTGTTGAGTTTTGTGTTGTGAAGTTTTCAAGTTTTGGGTAAAGATTTGATGGACTATGGAATAAGGAGTGGCAAGAGCCTAATATTGGGGATGCCCAAGGCACCCCCAAGGTAATACTCAAGGACAACCAACAGCCTAAGCTTGGGGATGCCCCAGATGGCATCCCCTCTTTCGTCTTCTTTCATCGGTAACTTTACTTGGAGCTATATTTTTATTCACCACATGATATGTGTTTTGCTTGGAGCGTCATTTTATTTTGTTATTATTTGTTTTCTGTTATTTATAATAATGTTTTTCATCTTTTTTTCAATAAAAATGTCAAGGACAGCCATTACCATGCTTAGTTTGCAAGCATACATGTTGTTGTTTCAAAACAGAAAGTTACCGTTGTTGCAAAAATTCCCTAGAAAAGTAAGAATGTAATAACTTGTTGAAGCCTTTTGCATAATAAGCTTCGATAAATTTACTTCAGTGGGAATTTTCTCTCATAATTTGTGGATTTAGGGAAGTATTGATACTCTTGCATTCTGTACAGACTGTACTGTTTTGGCAGATTGCTGTTATGTTTGCATTATTTGCATATGTTTGCCTGTTTAATGATTCTATTTGAGGATAGGAGTATTAAATATGCAGAGGCATTTAGTATGCAATGTTGAATAATAATTTTAATGATTTGTTAAAGTAGAAAATGATAAGGTTTTGCATTGGTTTATACTAACTTATCTCACGAGTTCTTGTTGAGTTTTATGTGGATGAAGTTTTTGAGAAATAGAGAAACCATGATATGAGAGGAATTAAGGAGACACAAAAGTTCAAGCTTGGGGATGCCCAAGGCACCCCAAGATAATATTCCAACAAGTCTCAAGCATCTAATCTTGGGGATGCCCCGTTAGGCATCCCACCTTTCTTCTTCAACAACTATCGGTTAGTATCGGTTGAACCTAAGTTTTTGCTTCTTCACATGAGTTGTGCTATCCTTGCAGTGTCATTTTATTTTGTTTTGCTTGTTGTTTGAATGAAATACCAAGATCTGAAATTCTTAAATGAGAGAGAGTCTTCACATAGCTACATAATTATTTAGCTACTCATTGATCTTCACTTATATCTTTTTGGACTAGTTTGTCATTTACTCGTGTGCTTCACTTATATCCTATGACTAAATGGTTGAATGAGTTGAATGTCATAAATCTGAAATTATATATGTTTCATTTGATTTTCCCATGGGGAGTAATGACTTCACATCTAAGAAGTATAGGTTGTAAATTTATTGAAGGTTAGCAAACATTGTATTGGTCATTTGAACAATTCATTAAAGAATATTGAAGGAAGAGAGATTTCACATATAAATATACTATCTTAGACATCGTCTATGATTGTGAGCCCCATTAATTATTTTCAAACCTGAGCAAATTAGTTGAAGTTGGACAAGGAAGACAACGTAATGAGTTATGCTTGGGTATAATTGTATAGAAGTTATATTGTTATAGATCCTCCAACATGTGGTGCTTGCTTTTTAGAATCCTTTGCTAGCCAAAATATCTGTACTAAGCGGGAATACTGCTTGTGCATCCAAATCCTTTGAACCAAGTTTCTTCCATGAGTGTCCACCATACCTACCTATATGCGGTATTTACTTGCCGTTCCAAGTAAATTTGCATGTGCCAAACTCTAAACCTTCACATAATAATTTGTTTTGTATGCCCGAATCGCTCATGTAGCGACTAGGGGCTGTCAGTATCTTCCATGCTAGGTGGGTTATTCTCAAGATGAGTGGACTCCGCTCATCATTCACGAGAAAAATGGCTGGTAATCGGGATGCCCAGTCCCATGATCAAAAAGATCAAAGCAAAACAAAATAATTAAAACAAAACTCCCCTAGGACTGTTGTTGGTATGGACGGTACCCCGTTGTTTCGGATGGCCGTGGAGTGTGATTGTTGGTGGAGGGGGAGTAAAAACTTTACCATTCTGTTTGGGAACTGCCTATAATGTATGTAGTATGGAAGATATTGGGAACTCTTGGTTGTTATGTTGACAATGAAAGCATACCTTCTCAAAATTATTTTCATCTCTATTACAAAATCGAGCTCTGGCACCTCTGCAAATCCCTGCTTCCCTCTGCGAAGGGCCTATCTTTTACTTTTATGCAAGAGTCAGTAGTATTCCTTCTCATTCCTACCTACTCTTTAGTTGGCAAGCATCGTGTGTTGGGGAAAGATCTAAGCATATATGGCCATGCAAATATATTTGATCATGAATTATTATTGTTGACAATTATCTATATGATAAGTAAGTTGGGAGGCGAAACACTAAGCCCATATCTTTCTCTGTGTTCAATGGATGCTATTTGTTCTAAGAATATGCTTTGAGTGGTAGCAATCATGGAAGACTATATGATAGTTGAGTATGTGAAGTTTGCTAAATCAAAGCTCTGACATAGACCCTTCCTGAAAATAAGATGAATTACAATTGTTTGATAACTGAGAACATAGTTTGCTAGTTTTCGAGAAACTTTATGGTCTATGCTTTAACATGTGAATAGCTTGTTACTTGATCTTGAGAAGTTTTATGAGATGAACTACTGTTATGACATATAATCATGCTAGGAGAGGTGATTGAAATTATCATTGATCAAACTTATGCACCTGCTAGCATTCACACTTCATAAATTCTTTCTTTTATCATTTACCTACTCGAGGACGAGCAGGAATTAAGCTTGGGGATGCGGATACGTCTCCAACGTATCTATAATTTATGAAGCATTTATGCTATTATATTATCTGTTTTGAATGTTTATGGGTTTTATTATACGCTTTTATATTATTTTTGGGACTAACCAATTAACTGGAGGCCCAGCCCATATTGTTGTTTTCTTGCCTATTTCAGTGTTTCAAAGAAAAGGAATATCAAACGGAGTCCAAACGGAATGAAACCTTTGGGAGCGTTATTTTCGGAACGGAAGCGCTCCAGGAGACTTGGAGTTGAAGTCAAGGAAGCTTCGAGGTGGCCACGAGGGTGGGGGCGCCCCCCCCCCCCTACTGGGCGCGCTCCCCTGCCTCGTGGGCCCCTCGAGGCTCCCCCAACCGACTTCTTTCGCCTATATATTCCCATATATACCCTAAAACCTTCGAAAACAACAATAGATCGGGAGTTCCACCGCCGCAAGCCTCTGTAGCCACCAAAAACCTCTCGGGAGCCCGTTCCGGCACCCTGCCGGAGGGGGAATCCCTCACCGGTGGCCATCTTCATCATCCCGACGCTCTCCATGACGAGGAGGGAGTAGTTCAACCTCAGGGCTGAGGGTATGTACCAGTAGCTATGTGTTTGATATCGCTCTCTCTCTCTCTCTCATGTTCTCTCTATCGCACGATCTTGATGTATCGCGAGCTTTGCTATTATAGTTGGATCTTATGATGTTTCTCCCCCTCTACACTCTATTAATGGATTGAGTTTTCCCTTTGAAGTTATCTTGTCGGATTGAGTCTTTAAGGATTTGAGAACACTTGATGTATGTCTTGCCGTGCTTATCTGTGGTGACAATGGGATATCACGTGATCTACTTGATGTATGTTTTGTGATCAACATGCGGGTTCACCTTGTGAACTTATGCATAGGGGATGGCACACATTTTCGTCTTGACTCTCTGGTAGAAACTTCGGGGCACTCTTTGAAGTACTTTGTCTTGGTTGAATAGATGAATCTGAGATTGTGTGATGCATATCGTATAATCATGCCCACGGATACTTGAAGTCACAATGGAGTATCTAGGTGACATTAGGGTTTTGGTTGATTTGTGTCTTAAGGTGTTATTCTAGTATGAACTCTATGATAGATTGAACAGAAAGAATAGCTTCATGTTATTATACTACGGACTCTTGAATAGATAGAACAGAAAGGATAACTTTGAGGTGGTTTCGTACCCTACCATAATCTCTTCGTTTGTTCTCCGCTATTAGTGGCTTTGGAGTGACTCTTTGTTGCATGTTAAGGGATAGTTATATTATCCAATTATGTTATTATTGTTGAGAGAACTTGCACTAGTGAAAGTATGAACCCTATGCCTTGTTTCGAAGCATTGCAATACCGTTTGTGCTCACTTTTATCATTAGTTACCTTGCTGTTTTTATAATTTCAGATTACAAAAACCTTTATCTACCATCCATATTGCACTTGTATCACCATCTCTTCGCCAAACTAGTGCATCTATACAATTGACATTGTATTGGGTGTGTTGGGTACACAAGAGACTCTTTGTTATTTGGTTGCAGGGTTGTTTCAGAGAGACCATCTTCATCCTACGCCTCCCACGGATTGATAAACCTTAGGTCATGGTCATCCACTTGAGGGAAATTTGCTACTGTCCTACAAACCTCTGCACTTGGAGGCCCAACAACGTCTACAAGAAGAAGGTTGTGTAGTAGACATCACTGATCCAAGCTTGACGAGTGGTTCCGATCCCCTGCCATAGATCAGCTCGAGAAGCTCAGTTTTAATGATGGGCATATGCGCTCGCTGCCAACGTCCGCGCTCTGCTTCGCGCCATCGCTGCGCCTCGCCAAGTTCATGAACTGCCACCCCCCCCCCCCTTAATGACGCGTTCGCTCTTTTTCTACCACGACTGAAGGACCTCGAGCTCGTCGTCGTCCGCATCTCAAAGGATGACATGGAGCGCCTGCTTCGCGGTTGTACTGCACTCGAGTTCCATCGTCTTCAGGTGATAAATTGGTCGAGTACCTTCCACACCACCTCCAGGACTCTCCGGACTATTTATGTGTGTTGCTAGTGCTGCAACGAGAGATCACAAAAGGTGGATCACAATATGGTCATTGAGGACACACCTTCACTTGAGAGATTAATTGTAGTTGATCAACAAGGTCCAACAAGAATCAATGTCATTTCTGCGCCAAAATTGGCTGTGGTGGGCTACTCGTCTGTCAAATACTACTACTTTCAGGTACAACAATCGCCTTATACCTCTCTTTCTTGATATAAACATTATTTCTAGTTTTGAAGATGTATGTTCATCTTTCATCTAGCAAAGCTTCACCCAGATTGTGGGCACTAGAATCTATCGGCCCCAACCTGGACCAAGTTGTTAGTTGCCTGAGATGCTTTCTGTGCCCGAAGAAGATGCTTATCGAGGTGATGTTCCTTTACTGTTAAATGTTAACCATAAGGGAGTTCAATTTTTTGCACCTTTTCCCAAGTTTACAATGACAATGTACTACAATTTCTGAAGGAATTTTGGAGGATTTCAGGACATACACCCCCACCACATATTGGTTGCTTGATTCATATGGTTACAGTCCATAAGCATTTCTCCTTTGGATCCATATGTACTAGTTTTCTTAGGGAATTTTTCATCTAATCTAACCTCTTGTGAAGAAGGCTACATGTTTCTAGATTGTAATCAAATGCCCATGTTAGTCATGTCAGATCAAAGATGGCACATTGGTGCATTTTACAAATCCTGCAAACCAAATAGGCGTGTGGTAGTGTTCAAAACTGTATGTAGGCACTAACACGTTCTCTTCTTTTGAAGATAATAATAGGCCCGGAGGTGGATAATGTTTATAATGACAATCACATCGAATGCCTGGATCTGCATCACTCAAACATTACTTTGAACTCCTACCGAGGGACCTTACCGAAGATTACACTCGCCAGGTTCTTTCTTGCCAGAGCAAAGGTGCTGAGGGTACTAAGGTTGAACACGCATTTAATTAGGACAGATGAATGGTATGTTGATCAGAGCCGGGAGGTACTGCAGAATGGAACAGGCTCCAGAAAAGCTAAACTTCGTTTTGTAAGAGCATATGACAGAGCAATTGGAAGTCATTGTGTCAAACCCATACATGACTTGTCAGCGGCTGATCCCTTTGCAGAAATGTCGATGTTTGCAATGTTTGAATTTGGGCGTTGTAATCTTTGAATTTGAACCTTGCAATATTTATGGTATCTTTTATATAATATAATTGGATGCTTATTTTGGTATTGCAATCATGTCATGTTAAAAGTATATATATGTTGTTCTTCTTTACACAGAGCAAAGATGTTCTGCAGACAGAGCATATCACAACACAGATGGACCGCACTAGGTAACCCATCAGTGATGAATTCATCAATCGCAAACAGTTCATCCGAGTGAACCGTATGCTATACATCGCACACACCTTCGTCCGGCAGCCCGTTTATTTTGTTCACCCTCATCACAAACAGTTAATTCATCTAAACTGTATGCCCTAAATCGCACATGCAACAAAAATCTAAACCGTGTTTGATGCATCCGTCATCGCAAACATTTTTCACCTTTTCTGACGGTTCTTTTACACCACCGTCTGCGATTAATGCATCACACACAAATTGTGAAAGGGTCTCTGATCGTAGTGTCGCGTTAGCAGCATCCTGCAGTAGTGATATCGCTTATGATCCAGGGGTAGCGGCCGCTGATCCTGGTTTCACTCTTGGTGATTACTTACGCGATGAGGTACAGTTCGAAATGGCTGAGTTAACCTTTAGATTCGAGCATGAGAAGCCTCTCGTCAAAACTGAGGAGCTCCCGCATCTACCAACGATGATGCAAAGATTGCATGACTGGTACTTGGAAGCCTCAAAGCAAGGAGCCGACTTTATCTTTGGCGGGGTTAAAGATGATCATTACTTCAATGAAGACGATGATATTTCCGTTCAATTTGAATAATTATTTCAGTTATACAATCAAGACGCCATCAAAACATGTATTGTCAGTTGCTATTGTTTGTAAGTATCATTTTTGTAATTGTGTCTCTAGCTCAGCTCGTTCATTGCATGTATAACTATCCTTACTATATATATTATGCAGAAAGTAGATCCTCGACTGTAAAAGGGGACATCAGGGACACACTACTAGGGAAAACCCTAGTAGTAGCGCGGGTTTTGAGGCTAGCAGCAGCGCGGGCAGCTGCGCTGCTACTACGGCGCTACAACTAACTGTTAGTGGTAGCGCGGTCCGCACCGGCGCTACTACTGTTTACAATATCAGCAGCGCTTTTCTGGAATGCGCTACTATTAGTTAGCTGTAGCGATTTCCTAGCCCCTTGCTACTGCTATATCTTTCATCATTTTCCCCCCGCTTCCTACCCCGTTTCCCGTTTCGGTTTCAATAAACTGCAATTTCCAGATACTCGGTACTACTAGATATCAATTTCATAAAGCATTATACGTACTAGGTAGTACTCCCTCCGTTCCAAATAACTCGTCGTGGTTTTAGTTCAAACCACGATGAGTAATTTGGAACGAAGGGAGTACAAGACAACAATTTCATGTATAGTCAACAAGCATCCTCAAGCAGTACAAGGTCATATCGACGACGATCATCATATGTAGTTCTAGATGATATCGACGATGATCATCATATGTAGTTCTAGATGATATCGACGACGATCATCATATGTAGTTCTAGATGATATAGCCACACACACATATGTAGTTCTAGATGATATTGAATATGATCATCATCCTCAAGCCTGGGTGGTGGGTGTTCCTGATAGTAATTAGGATGGCATGTCCAACACGAAGATTCTTGCCATCGAGGAATCTCTTCCACCCAACTGAGTTTAAGTGTGTGCGACTGTCCATGTCCACACGGCAAGTACATGTTGTGACGGAGCCCCTTGCGATAAGGCGTAGTCCAGCTGGGCCTTCTTCATCAGGCTCGATACCATAACTCACAGATAGGCTCTTTGCTAATTTCTGAATAAGAGAAACATATCAACTAATAAATAGCCTCACACATACTCTTGAAAATAGGTATATATGGATTATCTACACTATTAATAGTTCCTTAGATTCTACACTAGTAAGCATGTGATCAAACTCTACACTAAAGCATATCATCGACTAGATTCCACACAACATATCATTGGACTCTACACTAAGCATATCATCAGATAATTTGCATTTGTAAGTATAGCATACCATATCATGTCGATCGACCATGGTACTTGTCAAGCGGGTCACGAATGGCACCCGACAAAGTCAGCACGTGGCGGAATTATGTCCCATAGGTTGCACACCTCCTCCTCGCTCAGCCTCATTCTTTGAGCTACGATGGCTTCATGAAGTGGGTTCTCATCATATTCATCATATTCGTCATCTTCGTCATCTTCATCATCTTCCACTAGGTTGATATAAATGACAGCCAGCTTGGATCTTTCTGCTCTGAAGGAGAAGCTAATCAAATCGCCACCAGTAAGATGCATGCGGGCGAGGAAACGTGCCCATCCATCACCTCCAATCCGCGACATATTGCGTTCTTTCTCGACCTCCATAGTGTACGGCCCCCCAGGAGCCTCAAATTTCACAATGTCTCATGTCAGCTTGTTGAATTTCAACCTCACATTGCATGGGACGATCTGTTTAAAAAAGCAAAATGACACAATGTAGTAATGCCAACACTAAAAATAAAATAGTTGTTACATTTCATATAATTTCTTACCGCCACATGACGAAAACTCGGCTGGAAGTAGATGCCGAACAGCTTGCTAGTTGCAAGGCTGCTGGCGCACCTTGACTTGCACAATCGACATGGTGGTGGTGGTGGTGGCGCCATTTTTAAAGCAATATGAGCAAAGGATTAACCATCCACTTCACAGGAAAGAAAAATAGTTGTTAAATCAAAATGTTCTATAAATCAACATCTCAAAAAAAATGTTCTATAAATCAACTAGCCTATTAAAACAAATTGCCTACTAAATCAACTAAATCAAAATGTTCTATAAATCAACTAGCCTATTAAATCAACTTGCCTACTAAATCAACTAAATCAAAATGTTCTATAAATCAACTAGCCTATTAAATCAACTTGCGTACTAAATCAACTAAATCAAAATGTTCTAAATCAACTAAATCAACTAGCCTACTAAATCAACTAATTCATATGAACTAAATCAAAATGTTGCATATGAACTAGCCTACTAAATCAAAATGTAGCAGGGAGGAGGGGTTGTGGATGGAGGAGGGAGGAGGGAGAAGGAGGGGCGACTGGAGGAGGGAGGAGAGAGTAGGACGGAGGAGGAAGGGCGGAGCGAGGAGGGGCCGGCCGGCGGCGAGTCGAGGGAGGACGGAGGAGGAGGGCGGTACCGAGTCCAGCGAGAAGGAGGTGACGGCGGCGCAGAGGGAAGAAGGGTAGGCCACGGTGGCTGGCGAGGGAGGACCGGTGTGGGGGGGGGGGGGGTTGTGGGGGAGATCGAGTGACTGTGAGTGTGAGCGTGAGTGTGGATCGGATAGAGGAGGGCGTGGTTGGTGGGAGATAGCTAGTTTTAGCAGTAGCACGCTATAGGCAAAGGCGCTGCTGCTAAGCTACCTAGCAGTAGCGCACTTTGATTTAACGCGCTGCTGCTATAACTAGCTTCATGACGGGGTCGTGGGAATTATAGCAGTAGCGCGGCTTAGTGGAGGCGCGCTAATGCTACTTTTATTTCAGCAACGAGTTCTGTTGGAGCGCGCTACTGCTATATTGCAGCAGCGCCTTATTTTAGAACGCGCTGCTGGTAATATCCTGTGTATAGGCTTTTCCCTAGTAGTGATATTGGGTTTATTAACCCAAATACTATTCATCAAGCTACGGTAACATGGAACGCCAAGGATGTAGAGAAGATCTTGCTGACACTACTGGAATCAGGGATTTGGCCGTCTGCCAGTTCTTTGTCGTCTGCTAGTAGATGGCAAATAAGATTTTTGCCATTAGTTACCAAACAGCAGACGACAAAGACGGTCTTTGCCATCTGTCATTTCTTTGCCGTCTGCTGGCGGATGGCAAAGAATCTTTGCCATCTGCCAGCGGACGGCAAAGAGGTGCTGGTGGGGTCCACTGGATGCCATTACACTGCAATGGTCCACCCCCCCTCTTTGCCGTCTGCTGGCAGACGGCAAAGATTCTATGCCATCTGTTTGCAGACGGCAAAGAGGGGTGGGGGTTCCCTTTCCGGCCGGATTAACCACGGTTTTACCCCACCACGTCAACATCAACGCCCACCCCACCTCACATCCATGGCTGCAAGCCCATCGCCGCCTCTTCTTCCCCTCCCCGTCCCATCCCACATTCCCACCCATCACTCCCCCACGAACCTTCTAGAACCCCCCGAGGCCAGAACCCTACCCACCCATGGAGGCCTCGCTCCTCTCGCGCGCCGCCTCGGTCGCCTTCGCCCTCCGCGGCGGCGCCCGGCTCCTCCCCAAGGAAATCCCCCTTCCTCCTCCCCTGCTCCACCCGCTTCTCCTCATCCTCCTCGCCACCTCCGCCGGCACGCTCCCCGTGGTCGTAACCCTGCCGCTGCAACCACCACCTCGATCCGCCAGGTCTGATAGTGTTTGCCTCTTGGAAACTTGCAGTGCAGGGTCGGATGAGCACGCGCGGCGGAGGTCAGGTGCGGGGCATCGCTGTCATCGTCGATGACGCGGTTCGGGATCGCTGCGCGCTTCAACGCCACGTCGTTGGCCGTCTCGGAAGCCTCCGGCGCTAACACTGCGTCGGGCGTCGTCCACGCGATGCTGTTGACCGAGCCTGTCATGTCCACCGAGTGGCTGCAGGCCAACCTCAGGGACCCCGATGTGAAGGTATAGCACTTGTCGTTCTGCTGCACCCGCCCTCTGAAATCTCAATGTCAGTTGCACAATTGGTATAGTCTAGATTTAAGACAGGGTACTCATATGGCTGGGGTTCTGCTACCGTGGCAATTCGGTCAGGGCTGCTACAAGTGATAAATCTGTTTGCTTAACTAGTGATGCTAGCTAGTACGTGAATTGGTATTTTAGCTGAAAGAGGATTTTGGTGGGCTTTGTTTTATGACCGACAGTAGTCTCAAGTTTTTTAAAAACAAATGAAGTGCATGTATTACAGTATGTGATGAAGGTCAACGCCCCTCGGATAAACCTATTTCCAAAAACAAAATCTTGCTACTAAAAAAATTCTACATTTTGGAGGCCTTTTCTTTCTGGACATTATTGACATAGTCTCGGGCTCTCATCACTATGAATAATAGAACAGATACTACTAGGAGGAATCACATTTAACTATATATTCACGTTCGGGGAGAAAAAATCAGAGAGAAGGTCGGGGCTCCCTCGGGAGGGCTGATCTGGAGTCCGGTCGGGGCTCCGGAGAGGGGAATCCATCGCCGTCATCATCATCAACCATCCTCCATCACAAATTTCATGATGCTCACCGCCGTGCGTGAGTAATTTCATCGTAGGCTTGCTGGACGGCGATGGGTTGGATGAGATTTACCATGTAATTGAGTTAGTTTTGTTAGGGTTTGATCCCTAGTATCCACTATGTTCTGAGATTGCTGTTGCTATGACTTTGCTGTGCTTAATGCTTATCACTATGCTATTCATAGGATAGTTTTCTTGCTGTTAAACATGTCCACTGTCATACATTGTATCTTATTATGCTCTTACTTTTTTGTCTAGGTACTTGATGCCCCTTGGTCAGAAGATGATGGCGAGTTCCTCATTACAATTGAGTTTATATTGTGTAGGTTTCTTCGTCATAATCTGGATTGCCGCAGTCATGTTCAAGTCCAATGATATCTTGCGCAAGCAGACCGCTCTCAATGTTGGTGCATCATAATAACTTGTCTATCATCGTGCTTCTTCTGCTTCTAGAGGTTAATTAATTGCTCTGCCAAGCAGACTGCTCTCAAGGGCTTGTGCTTATCTTGTGTATCAACGTTCTTGTTCTGCTTCTAGCACTGGGTCTGTCCCTTCTATTGAGGAAGCCGGCTGGCAGACTGCTGCCGTCACTAAATCCCTAACGCTGGGGCCCGTGTTAACTCCATTTGATTGTCAAATTGCTTAGATAACTCAATTTGATTGTCCTCATAGTGTTCTCACATGCTTAGAAGAGTTGGAAACACTATAAATGTTTTGGTATGGATATGTGCTCTAGAATGTGGTCGTTTCCCTTAAGTTAATGCGGTGAATGTCAATTAAACAAGATCTTTAGCTGATCTATCACTTTTATTTATTTTTATTATTTCCGGGGGAGAAGTAGAATCTAATGCTTATCGGGATTGTAGTACTATTCACCATTCACGTGTTTGGAGTCTACTGGTGGTACAGGAATGATGACCTTGTTAGACCGTTGGTGCTGCTTCCTCCAAAAGAAATACCACCATTTTGCCATGCTATATTTTTCATTGTGGTGAATGGTATTCTCTTCTCCCACACAACATGATTTCCCCTTTTGGGGCCTCTCTGCTTCAAATTATTCCATATGATTGTAATATGCGGCCTTGAAAAAATCCTATGGTTTTCTATGATGCACTCTAACATCTTGTTGATCATATTGTATCAAGAGAGGGCATGACATTGAAACCTAGTGATTTTCCTATTTATGAGTTTTTAGGTCCTGTGAACCAATTAGGCCCTTGGTCATTTCTTGAACTCAATCAATAACTTATTTGTGGAAAAACTTGAAGATGTGTGTACCTGTGTGTTCTGGTTTGTTTTAAAGTGGATAACATTGCCGCGTGTTTTACTTGGAAATAACTTATGTTTGTTGAATAATAGGAAGTTATGCACCATTTATATCTATTCATAACTCTTAAACTAGCACTGCTCTCCTTAAAGTCTCTAATCAGGCTGACTGCTGTTTTGTGCTCCACAAATACAATGGTCCGGCAAGCTGCCATGGTGGTCAAGTGTGTGCGGCTCATGTACTAAAAAAACAGCAAAGGTCGTCACTATCGTAGACAGGTAATCTGATGTACATTATCATTGTTCAGCTAATTATGTAGCACAGTCTAGATACATAGGTAATCTGCTGTACATTATCATTCCTTAGAGCATCTTCAGCCGCGCCCCCAACAAGGCCCCCAGGCGATTTTTCGGCCGGCGGCGTCAAAAAATCGGTCCAGTCGTGCCCCCAGGGGCCCAGTTTTCGCCGGCTCAGGCCGAAATTGGCGCCGGCGGACCCAACCCAAACCCGGCGCGCTGGGGGGCGCTGGGCGAATCGTTTTTGGCGCGAAAGCGCCGTGGGCCAGCCGCATCAGCGATAACGCCCGCCTCGTCTTCTCCCGATGCCTCGTTTTCCCGCGGGGAATCAATGGCAAGGCTGCCGCCGGTCAGCTTTGCCATTGATTCCTCACGGGCGGCGCGCCGACGCGCGCCGACGCCTCCCCTCCCTCGGACGCGTACACACGGACGCGGCGCGGCTATATGTGGTCTCGCTCGCCTGTGTTGAGTGCCACGTCTCCACCTCTCCCGAGGGCCGCTGCCGAACTCTTCTCCCCACCCAGCCCTCCCTCTGTCGCCGATCTCTTCTCCCCAGCCACTCCTCTCCCCGATGGCCAAGCGTTTCCCCGGAGATGAGGCGGCGGCGAACGGCTTCGGCCGCCGTTCGCTCCGCGGGAAGGAGTCCTGGCTCCTGTTCCAGGCGAACATCCCGGCGCCGCCGGACATGCGCGCCGGGCCGACGGGCTGGAGGCTCAGCAATGGGGGAGTGCCCATTCCTCTGTTGCCCGATGCCGTCGCCAAGCCATCCTACTTCGCCGACGAAGTCGAGATCGCGCACGCCTCCCGCACCGACGCCGAGCTCTCTCTTCCCCAGTACGCCGCCGACAACCATGCGGCTTGGGCGGCGTACCTCGAGCGCCGCCAGCAGCAGTGGCGGGCGTCCACCAACGGGGCGCCGGTGGTCGGCGGCATCAAGAACAGCGAGGGGCGCCACCTGTGGTGGGGCGTCCCCGGCCGCACCCTCGACGGCGTGCTGACGCACCTCGAGGGCGGCAACAACCCACCTTTGGCGTACCCCACGGCGAGGACGGCCGCCCCGGCGCACCGCTGACGCGACGAGCAATGGGCGCCAAGGAGGTTCGGCTCCTCCTCCTCTTCTTCCTCATCGCGTTCTTCCTCCCAATCCTCCGGCACTCGGACACTGCTCGGCGTCAAGGCCGAGCCCGCGGCGGAGACGTCGCTCGGCCGGCGCACATGCAGCGCCGGCATCGTCATCAGCGAGTGCGGCCGGCGCGCCTCCTCGTCGGCTCCTCCCCCGCGCTGCGTCAAGCCGAAGACAGAGCCGGGTCTCGCGCCGGTGAAGACGGAGCCGGGGCTGGCGCCGGTGAAGACCGAGCCGGAGATGGCGCCGGTGAAGACGGAGCACGGCGAGGTCGAACTCGACGACGACGCGGCCCTTGAATGGGCACGCCAAGACTACTTGAAGATGGCGAGAGAGCGCCAGCGCGCCGCCCTGCAGCGGTTCGCGCAGCGCCGCCGAGGTCACGACGAAGGCGGAGTCGTCATCATCAACGACAGCGAAGATGATGACGCGCCACCGCCGCCACCAGCTGTTGGGGAACGTTGCAGAAAATTAAAATTTTTCCTACGGTTTCACCAAGATCCATCTATGAGTTCATCTAAGCAACGAGTCATGGGAGAGAGATTGCATCTACATACCACTTGTAGATCGCGTGCGGAAGCGTTCACTAGAACGTGGATGATGAAGTCGTACTCGCCGTGATCCAAATCACCGATGACCGAGTGCCGAACGGACGGCACCTCCGCGTTCAACACACGTACGGGACGGGAGACGTCTCCTCCTTCTTGATCCAGCAAGGGGGAAGGAGAGGTTGATGATGATGGCTCCAGCAGCAGCACAACGGCGTGGTGGTGGTGGAGGAGCAGCACTCCGGCAGGGCTTCGCCAAGCACGTGGCGGAGGAGGAAGAGGTGTAGCAGGGGGAGGGCGCCAGAGTTTTGGTGCGGCTGCCCCTCCCTCCCTTTATATAGGCCCCTGGGGGGCGCCGCCCTGGGGATCCCATCTCCCAAGGGGCGGCGGACCAAGGGGTGGAGCGCCCCAAGGCAAGTGGGCGCCCCCACCCTAGGGTTTCAACCCTAGGCGCAGGTGGGCCAAGGGCGCACCAGCCCACTATGGGCTGGTTCCTCCCCACTTCAGCCCATGGGGCCCTCCGGGATGGGTGGCCCCACCCGGTGGACCTCGGGACCCTTCCGGTGGTCCCGGTACAATACCGGGTGACCCCGAAACTTTCCCGATGGCCGAAATACCACTTCCTATATATAATTCTTTACCTCCGGACCATTCCGAAACTCCTCTTGACGTCCGGGATCTCATCCGGAACTCCAAACAACATTCGGTATACTGCATACTCATATTCATACAACCCTAGCGTCACCGAACCTTAAGTGTGTAGACCCTACGTGTTCGGGAGACACGTAGACATGACCGAGACGGCTCTCGGGCAATAACCAACAGCGGATCTGGATACCCATGTTGGCTCCCACATGCTCCTCGATGATCTCATCGGATGAACCCGCGATGTCGAGGATTGAGACAATCCCGTATACAATTCCCTTTGTCAATCGGTATGTTACTTGAGAGATTCGATCGTCGGTATCCCAATACCTCGTTCAATCTCGTTACACGGCAAGTCACTTTACTCATCTTAGTAATGCATGATCCCGTGACCAGACACTTGGTCACTTTGAGCTCATTATGATGATGCACTACCTAGTGGGCCAGTGATACCTCTCCGTAACACGGAGTGACAAATCGATCTCGATCCGTGTCAACCCAATGACACTTTCGGAGATACCTGTAGTGTACCTTTATAGTCACCCGCCACGTTGTGACGCTTTGGTACACCCAAAGCACTCCTACGGTATCCGGGAGTTACACGATCTCATGGTCTAAGGAAGAGATACTTGACATTGGAAAAGCTCTAGCAAAACGAACAACACGATCTTGTGCTATGCTTAGGATTGGGTCTTGTCCATCACGTCATTCTCCTAATGACGTGATCCCGTTGTCAATGACATCTGATGTCCATAGTCAAGAAACCATGACTATCTGTTGACCAACGAGCTAGTCAACTAGAGGCTTACTAGGGACGTATTGTGGTCTATGTATTCACACGTGTATTACGATTTCCGGATAATACAATTATAGCATGAATAAAAGACAATTATCACGAACAAGGAAATATAATAATAATGCTTTTATTTTTGCCTCTAGGGAATATTTCCAACAGTCTCCCACTTGCACTAGAGTCAATAATCTAGTTACATTGTGATGAATCGAACACCCATAGAGTTCTGGTGTTGATCATGTTTTGCCCATGAAGAGGTTTAGTCAACGGATCTGCGACATTCAGATCCGTATGCACTTTGCAAATTTCTATGTCTCCATCTTGAACATTTTCACGGATGGAGTTGAAGCGACTCTTGATGTGCCTGGTCTTCTTGTGAAACCTGGGCTCCTTGGCAAGTGCAATAGCTCGGTGTTGTCACAGAAGAGTTTGATCGGCCCCGACGCATTGGGTATGACTCCTAGGTCGGTGATGAACTCCTTCACCCAAATTGCTTCATGCGCTGCCTCCGAGGCTGCCATGTACTCCGCTTCACATGTAGATCCCGCCACGACGCTTGCTTGCGGCACCAGCTTCTTGCTCCACCATTCAACATATACATGTATCCGGTTTGTGACTTAGAGTCATCGGATCCGTGTCGAAGCTAAGCGTCGGCGTAACCCTTCTGACGTGCTCTTCGTCACCTCCATAAACGAAACATGTCCTTTGTCCTTTTCGGTACTTCAGGATATTCTTGACCGCTGTCCAGTGTTCCTTGCCGGGATTACTTTGGTACCTTCCTACCAAACTTACGGCAAGGTTTACATCAGGTCTGGTACAAAGCATGGCATACATAATAGATCCTATGGCTGAGGCATAGGGGATGACGCTCATCTCTTCTTTATCTTTTGCCGTGGTCGGGCATTGAGCAGAGCTCAATCTCACACCTTGCAGTACAGGCAAGAACCCTTTCTTGGACTGATCCATTTTGAACTTCTTCAAAATCTTATCAAGGTATGTGCTTTGTGAAAGACCTATGAGGCGTCTCGATCTATCTCTATAGATCTTGATGCCTAATATATAAGCAGCTTCTCCAAGGTCCTTCATTGAAAAACACTTATTCAAGTAGGCCTTAATGCTGTCCAAGAATTCTATATCATTTCCCATCAAAAGTATGTCATCTACATATATATGAGAAATGCTATAGAGCTCCCACTCACTTTCTTGTAAACGCAGGCTTCTCCATAAGTCTGCATAAACCCAAACGCTTTGATCATCTCATCAAAGCGAATGTTCCAACTCCGAGATGTTGCACCAGCCCATAAATGGATCGCTGGAGCTTGCATACTTTGTTATTATTCTTAGGATCGACAAAACCTTCCGGCTGCATCATATACAGCTCTTCCTTAAGATAACCGTTAAGGAACGCTGTTTTGACGTCCATCTGCCATATCTCATAATCATAGTATGCGGCAATTGCTAACATGATTCGGACGGACTTAAGCTTCGCTACGGGAGAGAAAGTCTCATCGTATTCAATCCCTTGAACTTGCCGATAACCCTTAGCGACAAGTCGAGCTTTATAGATGGTGACATTACCATCCACGTCCGTCTTCTTCTTAAAGATCCATTTGTTTTCTATCGCTCGCCGATCATCGGGCAAGTCAGTCAAAGTCCATACTTTGTTTTCATACATGGATTCTATCTCGAATTTCATGGCTTCTAGCCATTTGTTGGAATCTAGGCCCGCCATCGCTTCTTCATAGTTCGAAGGTTCACCGTTGTCTAACAACATGATTTCCAGGACAGGGTTGCCGTACCACTCTAGCGCGGAACGTGTCCTTGTGGACCTCTGAAGTTCGGTAGCTACTTGATCCGAAGTACCTTGATCATCATCATTATTTTCCTCTTCAGGTTGGTGTAGGCATCACAGGAACATTTTCTGAGCTGCACTACTATCCCGTTCAAGAGGTAGTACTTCATCAAGTTCTACTTTCCTCCCACTTAACTCTTTCGAGAGAAACTCTTTTTCCAGAAGGGATCCGTTCTTGGCAACAAAGATCTTGCCCTCGGATCTTAAGTAGAAGGTATACCCAATGGTTTCTTTAGGGTATCCTATGAAGACGCATTTTTCCGACTTGGGTTCGAGCTTTTCAGGTTGAAGTTTCTTGACATAAGCATCGCATCCCCAAACTTTTAGAATCGATGACTTAGGTTTCTTCCCAAACCATAATTCATACGGTGTCGTCTCAACGGATTTAGACGGTGCCCTATTTAAAGTGAATGTAGCTGTCTCTAGAGCGTATCCCCAAAATGATAGCGGTAAATCTGTAAGAGACATCATAGATCGCACCATATCCAATAGAGTGCGATTACGACGTTCGGACACACCGTTATGCTGAGGTGTTCCAGGCGGCGTGAGTTGTGAAACGATTCCACATTTCCTTAAGTGTGTACCAAATTCGTGACTTAAATATTCTCCTCCACGATCTGGTCGTAAGAACTTTATTTTTCGGTCACGTTGATTCTCTACCTCATTCTGAAATTCCTTGAACTTTTCAAAGGTCTCAGACTTGTGCTTCATCAAGTAGACATACCCATATCTACTTAAGTCGTCTGTGAGAGTGAGAACATAACGATATCCTCTGCGAGCCTCAACACTCATTGGACCGCACACATCGGTATGTATGATTTCCAACAAGTTGGTTGCTCGCTCCATTGTTCCGGAGAACGGAGTCTTGGTCATTTTGCCCATGAGGCATGGTTCGCATGTGTCGAATGATTCGTATTCGTGAGACTCTTAAAGTCCCTCAGCAGGGAGCTTCTTCATGCGCTTGGCACCAATGTGACCAAGGCGGCAGTGCCACAAGTATGTGGGACTATCGTTATCAACTTTACATCTTTTGGTATTCACGCTATGAATATGTGTAACATTATGCTCGAGATTCATTAAGAATAAACCATTGACCATAGGGGCATGACCATAAAAAATATCTCTCATATAAATAGAACAACCATTATTCTCAGATTTAAATGAGTAGCCATCTCGTATCAAACGAGATCCAGATACAATATTCATGCTCAAACTTGGCACCAAATAACAATTATTAAGGTTTATAACTAATCCCGTAGGTAAATGTAGAGGTAGCGTGCCGACGGAGTACTGGTAAGGTACACATCAATTACATGTATATCAAATATACCTTTACTGTTGCCGGCCTTCTTGTCCGCTAAGTATTTGGGGCAGTTCCGCTTCCAGTGGCCCTTCCCTTTGCAATAAAAGCACTCTGTCTCAGGCTTGGGTCCATTCTTTGACTTCTTCCCGGCAACTTGCTTACCGGGCGCGGCAACATCCTTGCCATCCTTCTTGAAGTTCTTCTTACCCTTGCCCTTCTTGAACTTAGTGGTTTTATTGACCATCAACACTTGATGTTCTTTCTTGATTTCAACCTCTGCTGATTTCAGCATTGAGAATACTTCAGGAATGGTCTTCACCATCCCCTGCATATTGTAGTGCATCACAAAGCCCTTGTAGCTTGGTGGGAGCGACTGAAGGATTCTGTCAATGACCGTCTCGTCCGGGAGGTTTATGTCCGGCTGGGACAGGCGGTTGTGCAACCCAGACATTTTGAGTATGTGCTCACTGACAGAACTGTTTTCCTCCATCTTACAACTATAGAACTTGTTGGAGACTTCATATCTCGACCGGGCATGAGCTTGGAAAACTAGTTTCAGCTCCTCGAACATCTCATATGCTCCGTGTTGCTCAAAACGCTTTTGGAGCCCGGTTCTAAGTTGTAAAGCATGCCGCATCGAACGAGGGAGTAATCATCAAGACGAGACTGCCAAGCATTCATAATGTCTTGGTTCTGCAGGATGGGTGCATCACCTAGCGGTGCTTCTAGGACATATTGTTTCTTGGCTGCTATGAGGATGATCCTCGGGTTAGAACCCAGTCCGAATAGTTGCTGCCATCATCTTTCAGCTTGGTTTTCTAGGAACGCGTTGAAGTTCATGTTGACATGAGCGTTGGCCATTTGATCTACAAGACATATTTGCAAAGGTTTTAGACTAAGTTCATGATAATTAAGTTCATCTAATCAAATTATTTTAATGAACTCCCACTCAGATTAGAAATCCCTCTAGTCATCTAAGTGTTACACGATCTGAGTCGACTAGGCCGTGTCCGATCATCACGTGAGACGGACTAGTCATCGTCGGTGAACATTCTCATGTTGATCGTATCTTCCATACGACTCGTGTTCGACCTTTCGGTCTCCGTGTTCCGAGGCCATGTCTGTACATGCTAGGCTCGTCAAGTTAACCCTAAGTGTTATGCATGTGTAAAACTGTCTTACACCCGTTGTATGTGAACGTAAGGATCTATCACACCCGATCATCACGTGGTGCTTCGAAACGACGAACTTTAGCAACGGTGCACAGTTAGGGGAGAACACTTCTTGAAATTGTTGTAAGGGATCATCTTATTTACTACCGTCGTTCTAAGTAAACAAGATGCATAAACATAATAAACATCACATGCAATTATATAGTAGTGACATGATATGGCCAATATCATATAGCTCCATTGATCTCCATCTTCGGGCTCCATGATCATCTTGTCACCGCATGACACCATGATCTCCATCATCATGATCTCCATCATCGTGTCTTCATGAAGTTGTCACGCCAACGACTACTTCTACTTCTATGGCTAACGCGTTTAGCAATAAAGTAAAGTAATTTACATGGCGTTCTTCGACACGCAGGTCATACAAAAATAAAGACAACTCCTATGGCTCCTGCCGGTTGTCATACTCATCGACATGCAAGTCGTGATTCCTATTACAAGAACATGATCTCATACATCACAATATATCATTCATCATTCATCACAACTTCTGGCCATATCACATCACATGACAATTGCTGCAAAAACAAGTTAGACGTCCTCTAATTGTTGTTGCATCTTTTACGTGGCTGCAATTGGGTTCTAGCAAGAATGTTTTCTTACCTACGAATAACGACAACGTGATTTTGTCAACTTCTATTTACCCTTCATAAGGACCCTTTTCATCGAATCCGCTCCAACTAAAGTGGGAGAGACAGACACCCGCCAGCCACCTTATGCAACTAGTGCATATCAGTCGGTGGAACCGGTCTCACGTAAGCGTACGTGTAAGGTTGGTCCGGGCCGCTTCATCCCATAATACCGCTGAAGCAAGATAAGACTAGTAGCGGCAAGCAAGTTGACAAGATCTACGCCCACAACAAAATTGTGTTCTACTCGTGCAATAGAGAACTACGCATAGACCTAGCTCATGATGCCACTGTTGGGGAACGTTGCAGAAAATTAAAATTTTCCTACGGTTTCACCAAGATCCATCTATAAGTTCATCTAAGCAACGAGTCATGGGAGAGAGATTGCATCTACATACCACTTGTAGATCGCGTGCGGAAGCGTTCACTAGAACGTGGATGATGAAGTCGTACTCGCCGTGATCCAAATCACCGATGACCGAGTGCCGAACGGACGGCACCTCCGCTGTTCAACACACGCACGGGACGGGAGACGTCTCCTCCTTCTTGATCCAGCAAGGGGAAGGAGAGGTTGATGATGATGGCTCCAGCAACAAGACAACGGCGTGGTGGTGGTGGAGCAAAGATTCGGCAGGGCTTCGCCAAGCACGTGACGGAGGAGGAAGAGGTGTAGCAGGGGGAGGGAGGCGCCAGAGTTTCAGGGTGCGGCTGCCCCCTCCCCCCTCCCTTTATATAGGCCCCCAGGGGGGGCGCCGGCCCTTGGGGATCCCATCTCCCAAGGGGGGCGGCAAGGGGTGGAGTGCCCCCAAGGCAAGTGGGCGCCCCACCCTAAGGTTTCAACCCTAGGCGCGGGGTGGGCCAAGGGGCGCACCAGCCCACTATGGGCTGGTTCCTCCCCACTTCAGCCCATGGGGCCCTCCGGGATGGGTGGCCCCACCGGTGGACCCGGGACCCTTCCGGTGGTCTGGTACAATACCGGGTGACCTCAAACTTTCCGATGGCGAAATACCACTTCCTATATATAATTCTTTACCTCCGGACCATTCCGAAACTCCTCTTGACATCCGGGATCTCATCCGGACTCCGAACAACATTCGTTATACTGCATACTCATATTCATACAACCCTAAGCGTCCTTTGAACCTTAAGTGTGTAGACCCTACGGGTTCGGGAGACACGTAGACATGACCGAGACGGCTCTCGGGCAATAACCAACAGCGGGATCTGGATACCCATGTTGGCTCCCACATGCTCCTCGATGATCTCATCGGATGAACCACGATGTCGAGGATTCAGACAATCCCGTATACAATTCCCTTTGTCAATCGGTATGTTACTTGCCCGAGATTCGATCGTCGGTATCCCAATACCTCGTTCAATCTCGTTACCGGAAAGTCACTTTACTGCATCAGTAATGCATGATCCCGTGACCAGACACTTGGTCACTTTGAGCTCATTATGATGATGCACTACCGAGTGGGCCCGGTGATACCTCTCCGTAACACGGAGTGACAAATCGATCTCGATCCGTGTCAACCCAATGACACCTTCGGAGATACCTGTAGTGTACCTTTATAGTCACCCGATTACGTTGTGACGTTTGGTACACCCAAAGCACTCCTACGGTATCCGGGAGTTACACGATCTCATGGTCTAAGGAAGAGATACTTGACATTGAAAAAGCTCTAGCAAAACGAACTACACGATCTTGTGCTATGCTTAGGATTGGGTCTTGTCCATCACGTCATTCTTCTAATGACGTGATCCCGTTGTCAATGACATCTGATGTCCATAGTCAGGAAACCATGACTATCTGTTGACCAACGAGCTAGTCAACTAGAGGCTTACTAGGGACGTATTGTGGTCTATGTATTCACACGTGTATTACGATTTCCGGATAATACAATTATAGCATGAATAAAAGACAATTATCACGAACAAGGAAATATAATAATAATGCTTTTATTATTGCCTCTAGGGCATATTTCCAACACCAGCACCCTGGGAGGGGTCCAGCAGGGGCGCCCGAGTCAAGGAGGAGAAGGCCGACGATGGCGGCGATTTCTCGGCCTTCAGCAAGTTTTTTTTGATTAGTTTTTATATGTAATGGTGTGCTTTAGCCCAAGTTTGCGAATATAAAGCCCAAGTTTGCCGAAATTTGGCGTGTTTTAGCCCAATTTTGCCTAATTTGTTTCAGCGCTGAGGGGCGGCGGTGAGGCCAACTTCGCCTCCAGCCCGTTTTTCTTGGGTCACCCCAGCGGCGATTTTAGGCGCCCCCTGAGGGGCCAACGGCTGGATTTGCTCTTATCTTCGTTCATACTTTGATACACATATTTAACTGACAATTCTTCTCTAACACAGTCTTGGGGTATTTACAACCATCAATGCAGCACCTCCCTTGTGGCCCCCAGTATTAGTTGCTTGTGCGATTCTGTCTTAAATAATGAAAGAAAATTATTTGTCTTTTAGTCCACTTCCTGCCCCTTGCCCTGTTTTACGTCGAATATCTCAAGCGACAAAATTTGCTCTTAATGCACTGCTGCAGGATCTGGATATCTCTCAAAATTTAGTACTTTCTGGTGTTGATCTCAAGTGCTGGCTCCTACAACATTGCATTTCACCAAGTGGAATGCTACATTTCTACTCTTAACCCATTCTCTCTTTCTTAGTATTTTTGTTATGCAGGTTGGAAGAAGATCCAGAGGAGATCTTAGTAATAAGATAGTTTTTAGGAAAATAGATATTTAGTATTAGGTCATTTCTTGTAATTTCAGATATGGAGTGCTTGTCTTTAGTTTTTGTTTTGACTTTGTGAAACTTGCTACCTATATATGGATGAAACCGTGTAATATTGATGAAACTATGTATATGTATGGATGAAACTTGCTACTATTGGTAACATGTGTGTGTGTGTGTGTGTGTTTGATTTTCTGTGAAAATGAATTGATATAAGAAGAAACAGAATTAATGCCTATTTGGTCTCTTTGCCATCTGCCAGCAGATGGCAAAGAGCCTGCAGCCTTTGTCGTCTGCCAGCACATGGCACAGAGCCATTCCCTTTGCCGTCCGCCTGCAGATGGCAAAGGCCTTTGCATCTTTGTCGTCCGCCAGCAGACGGCAAAGTACCCTTTGTCATAGCTCGTTCAACCGGACGTTTTGCTATCTGCTAGCTGACGGCAAAGCCTTTGCCATCCGCAAGGCATGCCTTTGCCGTCCGCCATGGCAGATGCCAAAGTTCGTGATTCCTATAGTGTGAGGGCGTTAATTGAACAAGAAACCAAAAGGGAAATACTATTTCCTTACAACTTCAAGTAAGTGTTATACTATCTTGTACACATCATTTTGTTTCGCTTACTCGTTGTTAAGTGTAATTTTGATTAGCTTTGCATGCGCTTGTTCCACTTTATTCTACTAGTCATTCAGCTTGACGCGGGAAAAGTACTTGTCACGGACTCATTACGTAATGATATGGAGGAGTGGGCGGACCTGAGAGAAATGCTCCAGAGGTAATTTCAATCATTATCGCACTATATTGGCAACTTTTGTTCATTTCCTGATATCAACTAATTAATAACTCCTTTATTCATTTTCTTTGCCGGGCAGGGTTTGGAAAAAGTTCACCAAAAAGGTTAAGGGTGAATGGAGAGAGGAACTACGATTTCAAAAACTCACAGTAAATAGTACTAGCTAGGTCCGCGCATCTTTTTGCTTGTAGTTTCAATACCACTATTATGCTTGATTATTATTTTGATTGAACTCTATTCTTGTAAAGTGCTCGAGGCAGGGATTCGGGAATAAATTATTTGGATACTACGTTTCGAGTTCGTTCGCCAGACGACCTATGAGACTGGCAGATTTTTGGAAAAACTTGAAGTACATAAACAACATTCACAAATTTATTTTGTTACCATCAATTGTGTTGAGTTTCATTCACACACACACACACACACACACACACACACACACACACACACACACACATGAACGGAAGCGGGACGAACTCGTACCAAAGACTCGCATATGAGCAATTCAAGAGGAATTGGCGGTATTCTTTCTTGAAGAGATCATAGCTAAAACCGGAGAATACCATCGAGATTTGGTAGTGAATGTTGGTAATTAGATACTCCCTCCGTTCCTTGATATAAGGTGTATAGATTTTTGAGAAAAAATTCAAAATATAAGGTGTATTGCGTTGCACCACTCGCCTGGATAATGTTTTTAGGGATTTGATTACATTTCCTTATATTAGGCAAGCTCCTCTATTTTCCCATGTCAATTAGTCAGGTGTAATCTCGCTCAAAACTTATGAAATTTTCCCTCCATATGCGTTTTTTAATTTTCGTGCCGAAATCTATACACCCAATATTAAGGAACGGAGGAAGTATTAGGGATCGTACGAGATGTTACATTGTACATATGCATGAATGTGTACTATACGTAGTAGTGTCGAATAAATATATGAAAACTTGTTGTTCGACCAAGCATGAAGAAGGAGAGGTCACTTCTCTCTATATTCATGACGATTTGTGTAATGGTTCCTTCATTGCTATATGTAGTAGCTAGCATCGAGTTGAATGGAAAACATAAAATAAAAACGATAACCCTAAATGTAAAAGAATTGAATGCTAAACACAAAGAGAAAAGGGGAACACAATATGAAACCCCTAAACCCTCCAAAGCGCTAAACCCCTCATTAAAAAAACAAAAACCACAATGATTGGCAGGTGCTGATGTATGGCTGCTTTTTAGTCATGGTAGGTGTTATCAACAGGGACTAAAGGTCCTCCTACCTGGGAGTAAAAGTGGCCATGTGACAACATGGAGCCCCTTTAGTCTCGGTTCGTCACACAACCGGGACTAAAAGTGGGGGCCTTTAGTCCCCATTGCTTAGATCCGGTCGCAGAACCAGGACTAAAGGCCCATAGGAACCGGGACCAATGTCCTGTTTTCTATTAGTGTTATTGTCTACCAGTTGAAAACAAACCCAGCCATGATGTGTTTTTATTACTCCCTGTCATTCTGTTTTTAAGACCCTTACATATTTTAGAATTTTATTTACAAATCTGGTCAACGAAAAAAAGAGTTATATCACATGGCAGCCGTGGTGAGCAAACGTCAAATCATCCAAAAATAAAATTATGAATTACATGTAAAACAATACAAGAATGTTAAAAAAAACGGTGTCCTATTTTTAAGATTTCCCAGTGAACACACAGAATTGTCATGCGGAAACAAATAAAATTAGCACTACAGTCACATCGAGTAGGGCACCGGATGGGCGACGTGCCGTCTGGGCACTTATATGGAGGTGCCCTGCTCCACCAAAGGTGTGTATCTTTGCATGGCGTTCGGTCACAAATTTACTGGCTACTTGGGTGAATAAAAAATCACAGAAACTTGAGGTGTCTAACCTTTGACCACTGTGTGCGATGGAACCGGAGGACACGTTCCACATATTCTGTAGATGCCCATTGGCTGTTGCTTTGTGGAACGCCATGCAGGAAAAATGGCTATTGCCGGACTTGGCTCCAGTGAGGAATACTGGCCTTGAGTGGCTTTTTGATCTTCTGTACAAGCTAAACGAAGATGATCGCATGCATGTGTTGATGGTGCTATGGAGAAGTTGGTATATGTACGTAATGAAATAGTACACCATAAGCTACCACCTCCAATTGAAGCTTCCGCAGATTTCTGATTAGCTATGCTGAATCTCTTCGATGCATCAATCATTTTCCAACCACTGACATCATCAAAGGGAAGATGGCGCTGCCGCCGATTGGGTATAGTTCTACAATGATAAATACACCAACACAGCATGCAGCCACGGTCCAATGGTCTGCCCCGCCGGCCGGTCGCGTGAAGCTGAATGTTGGCGGGTCGCTCGTTGATACGGACGGTGGATTAGCAGGAGCCGGTATGATCCTACGTAATAATGACGGCAACATTATCTTCTCTGCTTGTCGTTCCATATTGCATTGTTTCGGACCGCTCCAGGCTGAGCTGTTGGCATGCCAGAAGGGATTAAGCCTTACTCTACAATGGTCTACTCGCCGGTAGACATCAAGATGGACTGCATGGATGCGGTCAAGTTGATCAAGTCGCCTATCCTTGATAGATCGCCACATAGAATGATAGTTTAGGATATTAAGAGGCTCTTTGGTGAAAAGGATATCTCCATTGCTCATGTAAGTAAGAAACAGAACGTTGTTAGCCACACCCTTGCTGCTTTTGGACGATCGGAGGGCTGAACTGCAGTTTGGTTGCGCTCTGGACATGTAGGAACGAATATTCCAACCGTTGAGCAATGAAATCCATTTAACCCCACAACAAAAAAAAAGAAAATTATCATGTAGTCTGAAAAATGAGAGAAAATTTATCACGCTGCTCAGAGTAATTGCCATATGTTCAATCGGGGTCTGATGGTGCTAAGGGCTTTCGTTGGTATTGCTACAAAATTATGACCTCCGCTGTTTAGTGGCGTCCAACAATTATATAATTGTTCTTTTTTCTAATATGAATCCACTGATATAGTCAACTCAAGCGCTCTTGCGTGGCGGTGCCAGGCCCAATAGGCCGGTTCATGTTTTCTGTTTTCTTTTCTTGTTTCACTTTTTCTCTTTTCCTTTTCTCATTTTTCTTGTTGGTTCATAGTCCTTTTTTGTGCTTTCTGGACTGTTTTTATTTTTCCTGTCCTGTTGTTTTCGTGGGAAATATGCAAATATGTTTTGAAAGTTGTATTAATATGTAACACATTAACATTTCTTCCAACATATGTGAAATACTATTCTTAATTTTGTGACCTCTCAACTGTTTTAAGGACACATATTTTTTTGTAAGAAAATTAATCATAATTATTTTGTTGAAATGAAGGAATATGTGTTAATTGGGCAGATCGGCCGGCCCATTACCACAGCCTTAAGGCAGCATTATTGTATATACAGCTATAAGCGGTCAACGGGGCGCAACAATTATACCTTGGTAATTGTGAGGAATAGTAAGCACTTGCCGCACGGGCTGCCCGACTTAGCCCGGTCGAGTAGCGTTCGGCACTAAGTAGTTATTGACTTTTGGTTCTCACTCCAAGACATTTCCTTTTAGTTTTCGCATCTTCCTTTTTTCGCGGCTGGTTATTTGTGTTTGGTTTCTCTTTGTTAAATATTACTTTATATTTTCCTTTCTATTTGGTTTATTTTTTTACTTTTTGCTGATCTAATAATAATTGTTGACATAAAAGTTCATAATTAAATGAACAGTTTGAAAACTTTAGAAGACTTTTTAAAATTACAGACATTTTTAAATATAAGCAATCAATTTTTTAAATTCAATCAACACCTTTTAAAACATGTGAATAGTAATTACATTGCTTTTTATCACTGTAAAATATAGTGCACTATAGCGCTGCTAATAGCACACTATAGCATATAGAGAATAGTCTCGCTAAATAAATCAGTGTACAATGTCTTGCTAATAGCAATGCTATAGCACGATATTGCACGCTAATGGCGTAATTTAAGGGGCGGCGCTATTTTGTATAGGGCTATTTTTCCCCTTGTTTTTTATAGATGCATGAACACTTCATTATTACATAATTGATATTTTGGTAGAACATGTGAAAATTTTCTACGTAAACATTTTTAGTTATATATGAATTATGTTGCAACAAAAATGTTCATTCCTTTTAAATATTAAATAAATTATGTATAGATAAGTGGGATGTTCTTGGAGATTTATGGAAAAAAAATACATGTAATGAGCCAAACCCGAGGCCTGCCCAACAACCATGCATAATAGGCGAGACAATTTCCCGCTTACTATAAGCAAGGGCCCTGCCTAGTTATGATATAGTGGAGCACATGTACACTAATCAGAGTACGGATACCAAAGGTTGGCTCTTCGCCTGAATGAAACAATGCAACAACAGGATAATACTCGAATGATCGTGACATTATAGGCGATTTGGTCAGCGTGGCGGAAGGTAATCCACAAGGACATCAACTATACTTTGTTCTGACAAACTCATTCATTAACAATATCCTCGAAGAGATCAAGATTTTGCAGAAGCCAGCTACAGAGGCACCGGCTCCCTTCTATGGACGGCCATGCTAAGATAAATGTTGACGCGGAGGTGCTACGTGCAGGATGTAGATGAGCTATTGTTGCAATATTCATAAACCAAGGAGGAATTTACCAAGGGGCATCGGTGGTGGTGATCAATCATATTAACATCCGACAACCTTGAAACGTTGGTGAAACGAGAGGCTTTGGCACTGGCCGAGGACTCATACATCACAAGAATAGCGGTAGCATCAGATTGCAAAGTGGCAGTTGAAGCGATTAAGGAGGGAAGTGCACCATGTTATGGAGCAGCGATACATGAAGTCATGGATAGAGCTATTTTTTTATTTCTTGCTTTTCTAGTCATGAGTTTAGGACCTCAAACGTTGAGGCTCACAGTCTCGCAAAGCACTCACTGTTGGTAGGGGTTGGCTGCCACGTGTGGTTAGGCCGGCCAGAAGACCTTTTATTCATCCCTATAAATGTTATGATGGTCTAATAAAGCTTGCGAGTTTGCCTAAAAAATACTATAAGCAAGGTTCTTTTCTCTCAAAACAAAATCATGAGGTTTTGAAAAAGAAAAATGTACATATGTTTAAAATTTTATTTACAAACAAATGCATATTTCAAAGAAAAACTTTATTTTTAATAGGTTCATACACTAACGAGCTGAAAATTGGACGAAATTCATCAGAAAAATGGGAAGGGAAAGAAAAAGACTATAAAGGTCGACCCAGTGTAGTGACTACCCGAAAGGGGCACTTATGCTTCGATGTCCGCCGCAGAGGTTATTTTTTAGAAAAATAGGGAGTGATCACCATCTCCTTTAACCAAAATGAAACCAAAGAGTAGCCTGGTCGAGACGGGTTCACAAGGTGCAAAGTATGCAAAGAATACAAAAACAACAAAACAAGATGCATTTTTAAACGCAAACGAAGTTGCAACACATACTTAGATAACCTCAAAAACCACTGGCCTAAACAAAGAGGCCGCCACATATTGATTTTGCACGCCTTGCCTTCAGCGGAGGTGATGAGACCGGCTAGGGGACCAGATGCTCCCCATGACAAACATTGGGCCTGCACAATGCACATTTTCGCTCTTCACCGTAGAAGTTATCTCTCACCTATAGCAAGTGATGCCATACTCCCCCACAAGTCTTCATAATGGGAGAGACGGACCGTTTCTCTTGATGCAGGCTTTCCCTACAAAGTCTTCTTTTTATGATTTGTCGGATTTGGTGATTTTCTTCTAGGTCTCTACCCTTTTTTCGTTCTCTTTATTTCCTGTTTCTTCATCATTTCTCCTTTTTGGGTATTTCTCTTTCATTTTCCCTTTTCCCAATTTACCTTTTGTTTATGTTTCCTTTTTAATTGTACCTTCCTTTTCCTCGTTGTATCTTTTTTTATTCATGTTATAATTTTATTCTTATTTCATTTTATGTTGTTGCTTAATTCCTTTTCTCTTGGTTTTACATTTTTAATCATTGTGTATTTAAAATGCTCCTTGTGTACTTATAAAAAATGTTGTAGTGTAATTTAAAACATGTTCATAATTTATCCAAAAAATAATTTTGTATTAAGAGATGTTCATCGTCCATTGAGAAAATATTTATTGTGCATTTGAAAATTTATTGTAGTGTATTGCTAAAAGCTCATCACATATTACAAAATGTGCATCATATATTTTAAAACTATTCATCATGTATTTTACAAATGGTCAACGTGTATTCAAAGAATGTTTATGGTGTATTGAAACTGATCATCTTTTATTTCAAAAATGGTTGTCATCTATCTAAATAGTGGTAATGTTCTTTACACAGAAATGTTCATCATGGTTTTCAAAAAAATTGTCACTATTAAAAAAGTGTTTACCACATGATCCAGAGAATGTCTTCCCTGCTTATGTTTTCTATTTCTTGTTCCAATTACCATTTTCTTTTTGCCTCTTTATGTTTTTTAAAGGAGGAAGACCCCCGGTCTCTGCATCTCGACGATGCATGCAGCCATTTTATTAATAATTCATAAAGACCTTACAAAGTAGTATATCAATAAGTCTGAAGCCACCATCTTTGCAACATCTGTCGCTATTTCTATCCACTTGATGAAGGGGTGCAGATAGTCTGAGCCTAATACCAAACAGACCTCACACCTAAGCCTAACATCTAAAACCGGAGGCCCCAGCCAAGCCATATACCAGGTCTGGGGCACGCATCGGTCCGAGGCACTCTCAGAGTCCGCCGCCGCCGTCTTCCACCGATCCATCTTCAGAGCAGGTACTGACGCCATGGACTTGCCATGTCTACCATCGACACCACCACGACACCGGACAGCGCCATCCTCCTGAGCGGGTCCGTCTACACACATCGAACGCCGAGACTCCACACTATGCCACACCACTGAAATCCACAGTCGTCGATGTGTAAGATGAAACACCGATCCACCAAAGATGTTGTCCGCTGGTCCCTCAAGCCCATGCACACCTCCAAGACTGACGCCCCCTAGAGGGTAACGACACAAGAGCGCCGCCGTCATCCGATCTACCGATCTAGGGTTCCCACCGGAGGTAACAGATAGAGGTCTAGAACTTCTCCATGGCGATGTCTTCAAGAAGAGAACGCCGCCATTGTCGGCCTTGGCATCTAGCCGAGCGCTTGTTTTTCACCCAGATCTGTTCCAAGAACCTCCATCAAGTCTTGTGTATGGATCGCCGCCTTCTCTACCTGGGACTCGAAGTATGATCCAGGCCGCCGCCGCCTCACCAGTAGCCGCACCGCGCGAGAAGCATGGCCGCCCGTAATCCGCAGCCGCGCCACCGGAGAGCCCTACACCAGACCCCGCGGCCGGCCCAGGAGAGGACGACGCCACGTCGCCCAGGAGACATCGCGCCAGCCCATGCTGTCGCGCCGCCACGCTTCACGCTCGCGCGGCGTCGCCACCAAAAGAAAGCGTCCCGCGCCGCCATGCTCAGGCAGAGGAGAAGAAGACCCCGCCGCCGCCTAGGCCGAGCGAGCTTTGCCCAGTAACCTTCGTCGACGACGGCGAGGAGGGCCGGAGGAGGGAGGAGAGGCGAGGGGCAGCAGATCTGGGCTCCCCCTGGCCGCCCGCGGGGACGGCGCAAGGAGAGGAGGGAGGAGGGCCAGTGGAGATCTGGGGCAAGATTTTTCTTCTCCGTTGCCGCCTGGCTCTTGCGGGAGACTCGACCAGGTCTCTTCCTGTTTTTCGTGGTCCCAACCTTTATGTTTACATTTCTTTTAACTTATTTATCTTTTTTATTCTTATTCTTCATAATGTTACCTTCTATTCTTTACATTTTACTTTTTCTTTCCCCATTACAATTTCTAATTTTCTCATACTTCTATTGCTTCTTTTATTTTATTTTATTTGAATATCATTTTTTCCTTGTGTACTTATAAAAAAAATGCTAGCATCTGTGGTCGTGTGAGGTTGGTGGATGTGATATAGTCTGGGTGGAGTGAAGCCCTTCGATTGTGTCCAAGACATTCATTGGCTTGTGGGTGCTCAGAATCGTTCCACTTAACCGATGAGTAGCGGGTGATATTTGATGCACTTTGTGTTGTCTCGTTAGTGTGACGCCCTTCGACAGTGTCGGAGGAACTCCTCCATGTATTGCAAACGCGTGCGTCCTTGTATTTGTGTGCGCGCATGTGTCTGTGTGCGCGCGCGTGTTTTCTCTTCTCTTCTTTAGTTCCCATGTGCTTCTAGCTCACTTGAGCCCATCTTGTAATGGTGCAAATCCTTATTCAGGTGTGTATGCTCTCGTCCGATGACTATTCAAAAAAACATGTTTGAGTTTTCCTTTCTCTACAGTCTACCTAGCTCGACAAAAAAGTGCTCCACGCACATATGTTCCCAAGATATTTTTCTCTTCGCAAGAAAATTGATTATATTTTTCAAGAACAAACTGTTAAACAGCCGATATACATCAACGTGGATAACAAGTTAGGTATTTAGAATCTTAGTTTGCTTGATGCGCACACATGTATTCTGTTGTGATCTTCCCAGATCAATCTGTAACAACTTGACCTTGTATTCTCTGCATATAAATAGATGACCGCGGCCCATCGGTTTGATGTGTGCCGAACTGCAACTTCTCTCATTTTACACAAACAAGTTCTAGCTCTCATCTTCGAGCGGAAAGTTTTATGTCTATTAGCTAGCTGATTTCTTTGCTCTTCTGTAACAAAGCTAAGTTCTATGGTTAGGATTGTTAGAAATTAATCAGTCATATACCATGTTCAATGAAAAATAAACTTTCAGACCCCAATCTCCGCCAAACCTCCTCCACCCAAGCAGCCGCCACCAGCTCCGCCCTCGCGTCGCTCACCACCGGCGCAGTCACCACGCAGTCGCTCGGCGTCATGGCCTCCACCTCGCCATCTCCATCCCTCACGGGCCTCGTGACCGTGAAGCTTTCCCACGACACCCATCTCCTCTGGAAAGCCCAGATCCTCCCTGCTCTCCGCGGCGCGCACTGGATGTCCATCACCGACGGAACAGAACCGGCTCCTGACAAAGTTGTCCCCGGCGCGGCGGGCGCCCCCCCCCCCCCCTCCCCCCCCCCGGGTCCCAACCCCGACTACCTCTCGTGGGTGACACGGGATCAGCATTGTCTCAGCTTCCTCCTGTCCACCCTCTCCAACAACACCTTGCTGCAGGTCCTGTTCCTGCCATCATCTACGGCGGTTTGGAGTGCGCTGGAGAGGACCTATGCGACCCGCTCCATGGCGCACATCATGCAGCTTCGTCGTCAACTTGCTCACATCCAGAAGCGTGACATGACCATGGTGGACTACTTCACCAAGGTGAAGGGCCTCACTGACGCCCTCGCTGCCGCCGGGAAGCAGCTGGATGAGGAGGACATCATCATCTACGTCCTCACCGGCCTGGACTCCACCCACGACCCGCTCGTGACCTCTGTCACCACGCGGGCAGATGAGATCTCGCTCAATGAGCTCTACTCTCATCTCCTGGACTTCGAGCTTTGTCATCAGCACCACGACAACGTGTTTCAGCTCCCTCCCTCCGGCGGTCCCTCGGCGAACAACGTCAGCCGCAACTCTGGCGGTGGCGGCGGCGGCGGATCTGGTGGAAACCGCAACCGCGACTATGGAGGTGGCCGCGGCCGCGGCTCGGGAGGCAACGGCAGCGGCGGCAACGGGCGCACCTGCGGCTCCCCTGGTCATGGCCACAACTGTGACGACCCGAGCCACAACACCAATCGTGGCTCTGGTGCTCCCAACGCTGGCAGAAACGGGGGCAAGGGAGACATCATCTGCCAGCTTCGATCCGGCGTGGTACCTCGACTCCGGTGCCACCGACCACATAACTGGGGATCTGGACAAACTCACCATGCATGAACGATACACCGGCAAGGATCAAGTCCACGCGGCGAACGGGTCAGGTATGCCGATTTCTCATATTGGTTCCTCTGAACTCCGTACGTCTCACAGACCTCTCATCCTTCGTAATATTCTTCATGTTCCCCAAGCTACACGAAGTTTACTTTCCACTGATAAACTTTCCAATGACAATAATGTTTGTGTTGAAATTCACCCTACCTACTTTGTTGTCAAGGATCGTGCTTCGAAGAGGGTTCTTCTTCGAGGGGGCACTAATGGAGGCCTCTACCCCGTCACCGGTAGCCATGGCAGGACACCTCAAGCCCAAGCTCTCTCCGCCATCAAGCACACACACACACTAGATGGCATTACCGTCTAGGCCATCCAGCTTCTCCGGTGGTGGATCAAGCCCTTCGTCGTCAAAATCTAGAGTTTCTTCGTGAGTCCAATAAAAATAAAGTCCCTGTGTGCGATGCTTGCCAACAGGGAAAGAGTCATCAACTTCCCTTTCCTAGGTCGAATAGGTCATCCTCCAAACCTCTTGAGCTTGTTTTCTCGGATGTATGGGGGCCTGCGTGCACCTCCTCTGGAGGGTTTAAATATTATGTCAATTTCATCGATGATTATAGCAAATTTACATGGCTTTACTGTCTTAAATCTCGAGCTGATGTTTATCGTGTTTTCCTTGAATTTCAAGTCCATGTTGAACGCCTACTCAATCACAAAATTCTTTGCATGCAAACAGATTGGGGGGTGAGTATGAGAAACTCAACTCATTTTTTCATCAACTTGGCATTGAACATCATGTCTCCTGCCCACACATTCATCAACAAAACGGCTCCGCAGAGCGCAAGCATCGCCATGTAGTCGATGTAGGTCTTACCCTCCTTGCACATGCCTCCATGCCCTTTCGGTTTTGGGATGAAGCTTTTCTCACAACATGCTTTCTAATCAATCGTCTTCCTACTCGTACCATTAAAAATTCTACTCCACTAGAACGGCTGTTTGGAAAAGCACCGGATTATAATTTCCTACGCACTTTTGGATCTGCATGTTGGCCTTGTCTTCGTCCCTACAATGAACGAAAGCTTCAATTCCGCTCTAAGCGATGTGTTTTCATTGGTTATAGCATGATGCATAAAGGGTATCGCTGTCTTCATGTCTCTACCGGTCGCATTTATATCTCGCGTGATGTCATTTTTGATGAAAATCTATTTCCTTTTTCTGTTGACACACCCCGACCAAATCCTGGAACAAATCCTCGTTTTCTCTCCAGAGGCTATGGAACGTACGGAACCTAGTAACCAACATGCAGAAATTAGCGATACCCTGCCTTCTCCTGTTTGGACTAATCCGGCTTCACAGCCAATTTTTTCGTCATCGCATGTGCAGGAAACGGGTGCAGAAAATCCGGGCGGCTCGGATCCCCGCGCTGCTTCTGTTGCAGGATCGGTTGGCGCTGATCCCGGCGCTGATTCGCCAGGCTCCTCCACTCAGCCGACCGGCACGGATCCCACGGCTACCTCGCTGTCTCCAAGTGGGCCGCAGCCCCCGCGCTCCAACAACCAGGCGCCCTCAGCTGCGCCCACGCGCGATCCCGCCTCTGTGGTGGGCTCCACTCCACCGGCCCAATCGGCCTCGCCCGCGTCCCCAACACAGCGCCTGCCTGCGCTCGCTCGTGGCGGGCCCCCGGTGTCACCTGCGCCCGCACTGGTCGAGGAGCGACCCGCGCTTTCGCCAACCCCACGTCCGCGCACACGATCCCAGGCGGGGGTCGTCAAACCATACGTCCGGACGGATGGTACGGTCCCGTACGACACGCGCAAACGCGGTTTCTCTGCTACAACTACGTCTGGTTTGGTTCCAGCAAGCATCTCGGCTGCTCTCGCTGACCCCTCTTGGGCTGCAGCTATGCATGAGGAGTTTCAGGCTCTCCAGCGCAATCACACGTGGCATCTCGTCCCTCCTGCACCAGGCCGTAATCTTATTGATTGCAAATGGGTGTTCCGCGTCAAACATCGTGCTGATGGTACCGTTGAGCGTCACAAAGCACGACTGGTAGCGAAGGATTTCAAGCAGCGCTACGGAGTTGATTATGAGGATACCTTCAGTCCTGTCGTAAAATCTGCCACCATTCGTCTGGTCTTGTCTCTTGCAGTTTCTCGTGGCTGGGCCCTTCGGCAACTTGATGTCCAGAATGCGTTCCTCCATGGCGTTCTGGAAGAGGATGTGTTCATGCGACAACCACCTGGGTATGTTGATTCACGTTTTCCGCATCATGTCTGCAAGCTCGACAAGGCAATTTATGGATTGAAACAATCTCCTCGTGCATGGTACTCACGCCTCAGCTCCAGACTCCAGGAATTGGGGTTTGTCCCTTCTCGTGCTGATACCTCACTCTTTGTGTACAACTCTGGTGATGTTATCATGTTTATGCTTGTCTACGTGGATGACATTATTGTTACTAGCTCATCACCCTCAGTGTCAGTCGTCTGATCACAGATCTTCACTCTGAGTTCCCTCTTAAGGACCTTGGTGATCTTCACTCTTTTTTGGGCATTGAAGTGCGGCGATCAGGGGAGGATGTTGTCCTGTCTCAAGGGAAATATGCAGCTGATTTGCTTGCGAAAGCGGGAATGAGTCAATGTAAGCCAGCCACCTCGCCCATGACAGTCACTGACAAACTCTCTCGCGAAGGGGGTTCTCTTCTGTCTCCAGATGATGTCACCAAGTACCGCAGCACGGTTGGAGCTTTGCAGTATCTCACTCTGACGCGCCCGAACATCTCTTTTGCAGTAAACAAGGTCTGTCAGTTTTTACATGAGCCCACATATGAGCATTGGACAGCAGTTAAGAGGATCCTTAGATATGTGCAACACTCTGTGCATACTGGTCTTCGCATTCGCAAGTCCACTTCTTCCTTGGTCAGTGCATTCTCAGATGCTGACTAGGCTGGCTCTTCTGATGACAGACGCTCCACTAGTGGTTTTGCAGTGTTCTATGGTAGCAATCTTATATCATGGAGTTCACGAAAGCAGGCTACAGTGGCAAGGTCAAGTACTGAAGCAGAATACAAGGCATTAGCAAATGCTACAGCAGAAATCATCTGGCTACAATCCTTGCTTGGAGAATTGGGAGTATACCAGTCGCGTGCACCAGTGCTTTGGTGTGATAATCTTGGAGCCACGTATCTCTCTGCTAATCCTGTGTTTCATGCACGGACAAAGCATATTGAGGTTGACTTTCACTTTGTTCGAGAACGGGTTGCAAGCAAGGCACTGGACATACGATTTATTCCCACGCAGGATCAGCTAGCAGATGGCCTAACTAAGCCAGTTGGTGTGCAGCAGCTTCGGCTCTTTAGACACAATCTCAACCTCTCCGGTTGTGATTGAGGGGGTGTGTTAAACAGCCGATATATATCAACGTGGATAACAAGTTAGGTAGTTAGAATCTTAGTTTGCTTGATGCGCACACATGTATTCTGTTGTGATCTTCCCAGATCAATCTGTAACAACTTGACCTTGTATTCTCTGCATATAAATAGATGACCGCGGCCCATCGGTTTGATGTGTGCCGAACTGCAACTTCTCTCATTTTTACACAAACAAGTTCTAGCTCTCATCTTCGAGCGGAAAGTTTTATGTCTATTAGCTAGCTGATTTCTTTGCTCTTCTGTAACAAAGCTAAGTTCTATGGTTAGGATTGTTAGAAATTAATCAGTCATATACCATGTTCAATGAAAAATAAACTTTCAGACCCCAATCTCCCCTTCTTTAATGAATGATTGGCTTGACATCTTCAAGGGGTGCTGGGTTGTTTTTCTAATTAATGATGGTGTGCATAAAACCTTATCTTTGACCAGCTTCTAGCAGTCTAGTCTTGAGAAGTATTGAGGTCTTCCTGGTCTAATTGAGGCATGCATGTACTGTGCAAACTAATATAATGTGATGTGATGAAATGTTTACTTGGCAATACCATTGTTTAGGACTTAATGGTGCACATTACTCATTCCTAGCATATCCATTTAAGGACGCAAACCTCCTGTTTTATTATTCAATATTGCCCCCTTAATTATGAATGTCAGACATAGCAAAGGGGCAGTTGTAGTGAGGTGTACGAGTTCTTATCAATTATGACCGTCAGCTGCCAGAATATGCGAATATACGTGGTATAATGTAGATAAATACAAAGGTTCGATCTAGTGGAGTCTCTATTTCCGTGTACACCTCCTTTGACTATATATAAAATGTGTGATGTAGTCTACGTGCCGTCCAAGTCTAGAAAACTATGAAGGTCGATCTGGTCTATATAATTAGGCATCCCATTTTTTCTGTAGACTTCCTTGACTACATATTAAATGATGTGATGAAATTATGAGTGTGATAACTAGCTAAGTATTGTTGTACTTGCAAATGGGTGTTCGATCGTACGTAGTCAAACTCAACAGCTTTGCGATGTTACTATCACTGATGGTTGTTTCTTATTGGAACATCAGGATATGTTAGTGAATGAGAGAACCCTCTGCGATACGGCAAAGTATTCGTTCAACTTGCTGCTCATACGTCCACATGAAATAATATCATGCACATTGCGTTTTATGTGTTGATTTGCATCAGCTTAAGGGTACGTGCATGTGAATGTCGAGTTGGAGTATTTGTAACTGAAGAAAGACTGACCGAGTCATCTATCTACAGTCTTATTTAGTAATTAATTCATAGCCAAGTGCAACCTATACACAGTTTCTCACTCGACGGTCTGTTGTAAGATACATGCCTCGATCTCTAAGTTTTTCTAACACAATAGTCCTCTGTTCCCAAATAAGAACCGCTGATTTAGTAGTATACTAAAACAGTGACACTTATTTTGAGACGGAGGGAGTACTTGCAACCAATGCACGGGGAGCGGGGGTGTCTGTTGTGCAGGTCAGTATGTTGAATCGGTCCTGTAGCAAAAGATTGACTGAAAACCCTTACAAGGCTCAAGTAATCATCTGAGAAAAACCAAGCATAAAAACCCGACAAGACAAAAAAATACATAGTTAAAATAGCCCTAAAGCACCGCCAAACGGGCACACGGTAGCGAAGATGACTTGGTGAAACACATAAGCAAAGCACACATCTAAGAACCACAATCATGTCATCGTCCAATAGCCAATAGCACCAAAGACTCAACTACAACATCCTACATGAGAATCCCGTCGAGGGCACCGAATCGCTATAACCGTGACTACCAGCTCCGCCAACACAAGAGAGAGAACTTAGACCTTGAACTGGATACTTTTTTATGTTGACTAGCTACCTATTTCTTTGTTCTTTATGAAACAAAGCTAACTACTATATTTTGGATTAAGTAGAAATTAATCGTTCATACAACATGTCTAAGAAAAATATCAACTTGGGGACCCAATCTTTCCTTCTTTAATGCATGACTGACTTGGTAGATTCGTGTTGTGGTGGTTTTTCCAATCAATTATCGTGTGCTGACAACAATACAATTTGTCTTTAGCCAGAGCCCATGCATGAGTCTACTCTTAATAAGTATTGAGGTCTTACAAGCCTAGCTAAGGCTCTCTATACTAATATATAATATGGTGTGATAGAATTTTATAATAACGTATACTAACTAATTCCCATGTGTAGGACTTGGTGCAAATTACTCTTTCCTACAAGTCATCTATACAGAAAATTCAGGTTACCTACACCAAACTTCCTTTTTATTAATCCATGATTGTTCTAGCCTGGCAATGTGTCAGTTTCTACTCTCAGTGGTGACGGCCCATGCAGCGTGCGCATGTGGTGCCCACTGAGAGTGCGCCGGACCGGTGTGTGACCCAGTCCCCGCACTGTGGATTGGATGAGGTACTCGGCTTTACATGTTAAGCTTTGATACGATTCTGTTTGGTATTAGGCTCGGACATTCGCCCCCCTTCATCAAGGGGATATGCGTAGCGACATATGTTGCCTAGATGGAGGCTTCAGGCTTACTGATGTATTATTTTGTAAGACCCTTGTGAATAATTAATAAAATGGCTACATGCATCACTCAAATGCAGAGGCCGGGGGTATATCCTCCTTTTCTATTAAAAAACTAAAAATATTAGGCAATAGCTAGTGCACATTTTTTTTAGACAAAGCTAGTGGACAATTGTAATGGGAGGCAGGGGCGGAGCCACGCCTTGGACCTGGCCCTTGAGCGTAGGTTTTTTCCCAGCTATTACTTATACTCTCCTTTTTTACTTTGCATATTAGATTTGTGTCAAGTCAAATTTGGTAAAGTTTGTTTGAATTTGTATTAAAAACACCAATGTCTATGATACCAAATATGTATACTATGAAACTACATTTCATAATGAATCTAACATTTTTGATTTGGCATTTTGAGTTTTGATTTTTTTATAAGTGTGGTCAAAACTTTGACTTCGGAAGACATATATGCAGGACGGGAGAGAGTACTTGGATAGATTTTTGTATGGGCTCGGGTTCAGGCAGCCCAGCACAACCAAACAGGAGAAGTGAACGGGTTGGGATATACAGCTAGCAAACGATCTTGTACATTTCCATGTCCACCTAGCTCTCCACCACTGAACACACGGGCACGACCAAGGCATGGCCTAGCTCGCGAACTCTAATGCTCATGTGTCGCCGTTCGCCAGCGGCCGCCCTCCTCCCTAGCACCCCTAGTAAATTTATTTACACCGAAAGAAATGTCAATGCTCTACACCGAAAGAAATGTCAATGCAAAGCAGGCATTTGCAGACTAGTACAAATCGATCAATAAACCAATAGTCTATCTTGCATCTAAAATCAACTAAAAAAGCAAATGACTCACTTTCTTTCTTTACAAGTTAATCGATGTCCTTCGAGTTTCTTGTTTACTGTCTACTATTATATTGTTCTGGGTAATGTCAAACTGAGCTAAATTTTTTTTTGCGGGGTAAACTGAGCTAAATTTTAATTGAAAGAATTTTGGTGTGAATGAACCACCTATATGTATTGTTGAACTAAAGAGTGATTCACTTTTGTGTCAATTTTATATCATGTTGTAGAAACAGAATATGAAGAGATATTTTTCATTAGTGCCCACGACGGAAGTGTGTACACCTGGGGTTTCAGCTCTAGGGAATCAAGACAATAACAAAGCAAACCATTAATTTGGTACTCTTTTTTAGTCCCATACTGTTCTTTGTAGTTTTCGTCATGTTTTATCTATTTTGTTGTATCATGAAGCGGTGAGTTTAAATTCTAAATTTATTGTGCAATTGAGCCAATTTTGTATGTTTCGGCATGGGTTATTTTTTGAGGCAGTTATAGCCTTATGGACACTAACTTTTCCCTTTGCGCTAAAACAAAATTGGGCCTGGTGCTTGCTCCAATCCTGGCTCCGCCACTGATGCCAGCTGCACAAGTTACTGGAAATCAACCCTCAACCTCTATTGTAGGAATATGAAAAATGTCTTTTGTTGCTACTATAATTTAGAAAGATGAAGTTTGAATCAATCTAATCGAGGCACCGCTATTTCCACGCACACCTCCTTGGCTATGTAACAAATTTGTGATGAATTTTATTTATGTAGTCTACTGTCTACACTTTTTGTTTACGGCCAATAGTATAGCATAAAATAATTACATAATAACTATATCCGTACTGCTATTTCACATGGAATATTCTTATTATTGTAATTAGAGTAAATTCCACCTTTTACGCCCAGAATATGCGCTTGTGACAGAGAACATCACAAATCGGGTTTCTGTCAGATTTTTACCACTAATTTAAAGATTCCTTCCACATTCCACCCTCCCCTTGACACAAATTGCCCCCAATTTTACTGTTCATCCAGATTTGGTGCTAATTTGGCATTGCCAAGTATCTGGTTTTCATACAACGCGAACCGGCTAATCGGTGGTGCACCGAACTGGACCCAGTGACCTCTCCCGGCTGGTCTGGCCGCACTAGGTCGCCTTGCCTGCTCACATGGAATATTCTTATTCTTGAAATATTTAGCTAGTATAAGCTTATTAACATCTACTACCTCCATTTCAAAGTAATTTAATTTCTAACTTTATCCCAGGCCAAACTTCCTTGACAATTAGTAAACGGTCCATACAAAGTGTATTTATGATGCCGCTTGCTGCTCGAAACCGCCGGCGACTCAATGCGCCAGCTATAGCTTCGACTATGGCGCGGAGTTGAATGATTTCGCTCTCGGCTGTAAGAGTAAGCCGCCTATTGAGCAACAGCCGTCTGAAGAAGTTCTACGGCGTTCTGGGTCTCTATCGCAGCTGGGGAATCGCCTTCAACTGGCAGAGCCGGTAGCCGCGAAGCCGCAACAATCATGTTATCCAGTGGGTTAGAATAATGACCCGGAGGTGTCGGCACTCGCGGAGGCGGGGTCAAATTCAAACGAGGCGGGTCTGTTATGCGGGGCTGAGCCGCAACCCCTGTTGCGGGCGCTCGGCAGCCCGGGTCACACCGGGCGGATTACTCGGCCCTGCTCCAGGCGTACTAAAAAGGTTTCGCCCCTCAAACTGCGGAGGTAGGCGGCTCTGGTGCCTCCTTTCAAGAACAACATTTGACGCATTCTGATCCATGTTTAACCGGAAAGCTTCTACTTGAATCCGTTGTGACTCAGCCTCCAACGCAGCTCGCTCCGTTGCCATCCTGACATTCTCCGCATTAAGCTCCTCTCTAGACTTGGCTACCTCATCTCGCAGCTTCGCAACCTCCACATTATATTGTGCTTGAGTCGCCGGAGTCACTTTTGCGGCTAACAGAGTCGCCAAAGCATCCAAGAGCTTGGATAAGACTTGAGCCGGCGGGTGTGTAGAGCCGCTCGCCCCGGTCGTCAGAGCGGCCGTTGAACCAGAGGTCATAGCCGCGGCAGTCGATGAATTCACCATCTGTTGTATACCGGCCATGAAGATAGCAGTCCTGCTCGATGGCTCATAGGGGTCCGGAATACTGTCACCATCGGAGTAGCCCCCAAGCCCGCCGTCTTGCAATCGATAGATTGACTCGGTTTCGCCGGTTGAAGACTCATCACCTGAATAGATGGTTGTCTCACCAGACATGGAACCATCCTCAAGATCCGCTCCATGAATAAAGCCAATGAAAGCGAGCTTCCAGGCGGGTTGGACCTTGGCGGGTTGCATGCGCCGAGCCGTCTCAATGGTGTCGGTGCTGGCGTCCGGCTCATGCTCCGACTCGCCAATCTTGCCGATGAAGACGTGAATCTCGCCGAAGGGGACCCGGTACCCGTACTCGATTGAATTGGCCTCTGGACCTCAGTTAGCGTCGTCAATGTAGATCTTGCCGCGACAGCTCTTGGTCATCCGGCCCACGGCATATCCCTTTATCCCTAAGAAGGTGCCCTTCAAGAACTCGAAACCACCGTGCGAGATCCCCACAGTGGGCGCCATCTGTCGTGGATTTGTCATGGCAGATGTCCTAGGAAAAGGACTTAGGTGTGGAGCCATCGCGACGTAGTTATCTTGAAGGGGTTGAATGGGAACAAAAGACACAAAGAGTTTACCCAGGTTCGGCCCCTCCCAATGACTTTAAAGTCTACTCCTGCTTCTAGTAGTATTGCTTGAGTTTCGATTACAAGGGAGCGGATACGCTTGACCTAGTTCTCGATTAGTTGTTTTTTGAGTTAACCCGCCGCCGGGTCTCACCTTTATATACACAGGTTGAGCCCCAGAAGCCTACAGAGTCCTGATACGTCTCCAACGTATCTGTAATTTTTGATTGTTCCATGCTGTTATATTGTCATTCTTGGATATTTTACAATTATTTTATAATCATTTTATATTATTTTTTGGTACTAACCTATTGACATAGTGCCAAGTGCCAATTGCTGTTTTTTGCTTGTTTTTTACATCGCAGGAAATCAATACCGAACGGAGTCCAAACGCAGTGAAACTTTTTATGGATTTTTTCTGGACCAGAAGACACATGTTGGGACAAATAAGTACCAGAGGGGTGCTTCGAGGGGAGCACAACCGACGAGGGCGCGCCCAGGTGGGTTGTGCCCACCTCGGTGGCCTCCCGCACCACCTCTTTCCTCTATAAATACCCCAGTATTCCAAAAACCCTAAGGGCGTCCACGAACATCAATTCCAGCCGCCGCAATTTCCAGAAGCACGAGATCCAATCTAGACACCATCACGGAGGGGTTCATCATCCTCATTGGTACCTCTTCGATGATGCGTGAGTAGTTCATTGTAGACCTATGGGTCAGTAGCTAGTAGCTAGATGGCTTCCTCTCTCTCTCTCTCTCTCTCTCTCTCTCTCTTGATTCTCAATACAATGGCATCTTGGAGATCCATATGATGTAAGTCTTTTTGCGGTGTGTTTGTTGGGATCCGATGAACTTTGAGTTTATGATCAGATCTATGTTTTTATCCATTAAAGTTATTTGAATCTTCTTGATCTCTTATATGCATGACTGCTTATAGCCTCGTATTTCTTCTCCGATATTTGGGTTTTGTTTGGCCAACTTGATCTATTTATGTTGCAATAGGAGGAGGTGCCTTGTGATGGGTTCGATCTTACGGTGCTTGATCCCAGTGATAGAAGGGGAACTGACACGTATATATCGTTGCCATTAAGGTTAACAAGATGGGGTCTATTTCTACATAAATAGATCTTGTCTACATCATGTCATCGTTCTTATTGCATTACTCCGTTTTTTCATGAACTTAATACAGATGCATGTTGGATAGCGGTCGATGTGTGGAGTAATAGTAGTAGATGCAGGAAGGAGTCGGTCTACTAATCTTGGTCGTGATGCCTATATAATGATCATTGCCTCGATATCGTCATGATTATTTGAAATTCTATCAATTGCCCAACAGTAATTTGTTTTCCCACCATTTGCTATTTTGCTTGAGAGAAGCCACTGGTGAAATCTACGGCCCCTGGGTCTCTTCTTTTAAATATTTGCCTTCGCAATCTATTTTCATTTGCTTTTATTTTCAGATCTATTAAACCAAAAATAAAAAATACTTTGCTGCACTTTATTTTATTTACGATCTATTTATCCAATCTATTACAACTTTCTCCCATCCACTCGCCAATTTATGGCGCCGTTACCCGAAAGGGATTGACAACCGCTCTAACACGTCGGGTTGCGAGTATTTGTTATTTGTGTGCAGGAGTTGTTTACGTTGTGTTGTGTGGTTCTCCTACTGATTCGATAAGATTGATCTCATCACTAAGGGAAATACCTATCATCGCTGTGCTGGATTATCCCTTCCTCTTTAGGGAAATACCGATGTAGTTCTAGCAGACATCAAGTCCCGGCCAGCTCACACAACGTAACCGGCTCGGTTTCTAAATAATTATGCCTTACAGGGTAAGTCATCATATGACGGTTCATAGGCCCGGGCCTTGGGCTTTCACCAGGCCGTCTTCCATGAGCCGCCGTCTTCACACTTCTCCTTCGGCCTCCTTGGACCTTCTTCATATTAAACCGCCAACGGTGTAACCCGGCCCCTCCTGGACGGGTCACACCGCGGAGCTATATCCTCAACAGATTCCATGATCTATTTTGCACGGCCTTGAACATCATGTAAGTATCACGAAGTTGCACCAGTAAAGATGTTTTAGGGCTTTGCACAGAAAAACTACAACTTCAGGGGATTTTAATATATACCCCGGATTCGTGGGGTAAGTAGTAAAAATTTGGCATAATTTGCAAATTGCAAAAACAGAATCTGAAGAAAATCTTTACCAATACAATCTTCCTTTCCTAAGTATCCTGAAAATTTTGAGCACATTTTCCTTAGCGGTTTGTATGTTTGGACAATTTTTAAAATATTTGTACAATTTTAAAAGGTAGAACTTTTTTTTAAAATAAAGTATTCTAACAACCCAGTTCATCAAAGCTAAATATTCTATGAAAAATAGAGCACGTTTTAGTATTTGACAAACTGTTTCAAAGTCCACTTGCCAAAATTACTTTCCTTCTCCTATCTACACTAGTAGAAAAATGACCTTACATTCGCATCATTAGTCCCGGTTCGATTACAGCCTAGGACTAATGTGACCATTAGTCCCGGTTCCAACGGCTAGGGCGCGGGCATCATTAGTCCCGGTTCGTGGCGTATCTATAGTCTCGGTTTATGTAACAAACCGGGACTAAACGGGTGGTGGCGTGCTGGCGTCAGGTTGTGTAATGAAGATGAGCCGGCAATGGATGTACGATGAGCGATGCTCTCCCCAGTTCATTAATGGCGTGCATACTTTTCTGGTTGCGGGTGAGGCAAACAAGCGGGCAGACGGTTTTATGTGTTGTCCATGTGCTGTCTGTAAGAATGATCACAATTACTCTAACTCAAGAACCATTCACGTCCACCTGTTTAAGTCCGGCTTCATGTCCGGCTATAATTGTTGGACCAAGCATGGAGAAATAGGGGTTCTAATGGAAGAGAATGAAGAAGAAGAGGATGATGACAACTATCCTGGCCATGGGTTCCCTGAATATGAGGTTACTACAATGGGGGAAGAAGCTGAAGAAGTGGCATCAGATGAGCCCTTGATGATCTTTGTTGGGCGATTCCTGATGCAAAGAGAAACTGCACAAGTGAAAAGGACAAGCTAAAGCTGGAGCGCAAGTTAGAGGATCACAAGAACTTGTTTTACCCAAATTGCGAAGATGACAAGAAAAACTTGGGTACCACACTGGAATTGCTGCAATGGAAGACAAAGAATGGTGTATTTGATATGGGATTTGAAAAGTTGTTGATAATGTTAAACAAGATGCTTCCACAGGACAACGAATTACTCGATAGTATGTATGAAGCAATGAAGGTTGTCTGCTCTGTAGGATTAGAGGTGCAGAAGATACATGCATGGCCTAATGACTGCGCGATGAGTACGAGGATTTGAATACATGCATGGTATGCGGTGAATTTCCCTATAAGAACAGCCGCGATGACCCTGGTGATGTTGAGGGCGAGTGCCCTAGGAAGAGGATTGTGGGAGTCCTGGACAAGGGGGCCCTCGGGCGTCCAGTCTATTGAATATGGGCCGGACTGATGGGCCGTCAAGATACAAGACAGAAGATCACCTCTCGTATCCGTAAGGGACTCCCGTGTGTGTGGATGGCATGTATAGGTGTCCGGATATGTTATTTCCTTTCTGTTAAACCGAATTTGTACAATCCTAAGCCCCTCCTGTGTCTATATAAACCGGAGGGTTAGACCGGAGGCAGGATCACAACATTGCTAGGCTATACAATCTAGGGTTAGCCAACACGATCTCGTGGTAGATCAACTCTTGTAATTCCTATACCCTTCAAATATAATCAAGCAGGAGTAGGGTTTTACCTCCATTAAGAGGGTCCGAACCTGGGTAAACATTGTGTCCTTTGTCCATAGTTACCATCGGTCCTCAGACATACAGCTTGGGCTCCCCTACCCGAGATATGCCGGTTTTGACACCGATATTGGTGCTTTCATTGAGAGCTCCGCTGTATCGCTGATAAAAGGATCGATGGCTCGCGTCTTCATCAAAAATGATTTTTCCGTCCAGGGAAGTCTTTCTCCCCGGAAAGGTCTTTGTGTTTGGTGGCTTCGTGCTTCGTGCCAACTGGATCATCCGCCTCGAGCAGGTCGACAGTTACGCCCCCGGCCACCAGATCAGGTTTGAAAACCTGAACTACGTCACTGACATCCGAGGAGATATAATCTTAGAGGGGTTCGCGGCCTTGGCTGCCGCCCCGTGCCCCCATCAAGAAGTCTTTTCGGATCCCCTATTAGATCCATTCAAGGGTCGACCCTCATGTCTGCCCATGCCTTTGATCCGGAGCGGGTCGCATCGTCCGAAGACGGGAGCGTTAGCCCCGCCGGACTCCTCCCCCTCGTCGGGCTCCCGACCGAAGAACCAGATGCAATCTTGGACTTTCCTCTAGATGATCACTCCGAACTGTCTAGGTCTGCGCTCATTGGGTTGGATCAGGCGTCCCATGCCGAACTCAGCCCTGCAGATCCACTGTTTCCGGTCCATCTTTCGCTCCTAGATGAAGCATTGGGATTAATGCAGTCTCTCGCCATCACGGAGGCTATACCTCCGAATTGTATCCAGCTCAGGCTGGGGGCTGAGAGGAGGGAATTTTATACCCCACCAACCACCCACTTAATAGCCACTGTTGAGGATTAACCGACATGCTGGACTACGCATCCGAAGACATCGACAGTATGGATGACCATGCCGACGCTGAACCGAGCCAAGTCCCACCCATCACAGGGCGTTGGACGGCCACTTCAACTTATGATGTATACATGGTGGACACTCCTGATAAAAAGGATGACGAGGATAATCAGAACCCGGATGAGGACAAACCCATCGATAAACCACCAAAGGGCCGACGTCAGGGGCGCCGCTCACGACCGCCTCGGGCGAAGGATAGTAATACCAGCACCGGAGACAATGAGACCCCGGATGATGCCGAAGATCTTGAATGCCCCGTCGAGCCCACATCCGAACAGGACGAAAGGGAAGAAGGTCAATATAGTCCCGAACACGCTGATCATGAAGATTCGGAAGACAACAACTATATGCCAGAATCCGAAGAGGAAGTTAGCATCGCGGACGAAGATTTTATCGTCCCAAAGGAACCCATCGAACAAGATTTCCAGCGACAGCTCATCACCACAGCTCGGAGCCTAAAAAAGAAACAACAACAGCTCAAAGCTAAACCGGATACGCTTAATGAAAGGTGGACTAAGGTCCTGGCCGCTGAGGAATACGGCCACGAGCGACCTGTCAAAATTTACCCTAAGCACAAGCTGCTGCCACAATTCGATGACGAAGCCCTTGAGCTAATACCGTCGAAATACAATCAGGCAGATCAACCAGACCAACCACCACGTGGACGGGATAAAGCGGCATATCAAGCCGAACACCAACCCGCACCTTCTCGCCGAAGAGGCAAGGAGACCACAGCCACGGGATACACATACGACTTGCAATGAGACCTAGCCAATAAAGCTGGCCAGACTAGATCAATCTACGGATCAAGAGGTCGTGCCCCGGCGCGAGACAACGGCTATGAAGCCCGGCGTGACGACCATTACTATACTCGGGATCAGAACCGAACTCAGATGTTAGCCGAGCTCGGCCGTGATATCGCGCGATATAGAGGGGCCGTGCAGGGTTTAAACCCGTAAACATCGAACAGTATGATGGAACGATGGATCCGGTCGTCTGGATCGAAGATTTCCTTCTCCACATCCACATGGCTCGTGGAGATGACCTCCATGCCATCAAATATCTTCCTCTAAAGCTGAAAGGACCAGCATGGCACTAGCTGAACAGCCTTCCGGAAAACTTCATTGGAACCTGGGAAGATTTGGAAGATGCTTTTCAGGCCAACTTTTAGGGCACTTATGTCCGGCCACCGGATGCTGACAACTTGAGTCGCGTAATCCATCAACTAGGCGAATCGGCTCCCAAGCTTTGGAATTGGTTCCTAGTTAAAAAGAACCAGATCATGGACTGTCCCGAAGCCTTAGCGGCCTTCAAACATAGCGTCCGGGACGAATTGCTTGCCCGACACCTTGGGCAGGAAAAGCCAAAGACTATGGCAGCCTTAATTGCACTAATGACCAGCTTCTGTACGGGTGAGGATAGCTGGTTGGCTCGTAGAAGCAACAGCTCGGGCGACCCCGGCACTTCTGAGGCCAGGGATGGCAATGGTAAACCTCGCCGCAATAAAAATAAATGTCGGAACAACAACGACATCACAGACGATACGGCAGTCAACGCCGGATTCAGCGGCTCTAAATCTGGTCAGCGGAAGAAAACTTTCAAAGGCAACAGGGATGGTCCATCCAGCTTGGATAAAATCCTTGAGAGGCCATGCCAGATTCATGGCACACCCGATAAGCCTGCCAACCAGGTCGGTAAGATAAATACCGAACACAAGGGAAAGGGACTTCCCAGTGAAGACGATGATAAGCGCTGCCAGCTGAACACCCGGGGTCAGAAACAGTTTCCCCCGAGGTAAAAATAGTGAACATGATCTATGTCACACACATCCCCAAAAGGGAGCGCAAGCTCGCACTACGGGACGTCTACGCTGTAGAGCCTGTCGCCCCCAAGTTCAACCCATGGTCAGCCTGTCCGATCACTTTTGATCGCAGGGATCACCCAACCAGTATCCGTCACGGGGGTTCGGCCGCCCTGGTACTTGGTCCAATTATTGACGGATACCACCTCACTAGAGTCCTTATGGACGGGGCAGCAGTCTCAACTTGATCTATCAAGACACTGTCCGTAAGATGGGCATTAACCCATCAAGAATCAAGCCTAGTAACACTACCTTTAAAGGTGTGATACCGGGAGTGGAGGCCTGTTGCACGGGCTCACTAACCCTAGAGGTAGTATTTGGCTCCCCAGACAACTTCCGCAGCGAAGAGTTAATCTTCGGCATCGTCCCTTTCCACAGTGGCTATCACGCACTACTCGGACGAACTGCTTTCGCCCGCTTTAATGCTGTCCCGCACTACGCTTACTTGAAGCTTAAAATGCCCGGACCTCGTGGCGTTATTACAGTCAATAATAATATGGAGCGCTCCTTCCGTACTGAAGAGCACACCGCAACCCTCACAGCCGAGGTGTACGGCGGCCTTATCAAGCCGAACAGTTCATCGGCCAATAAAGCCAATGATTTATCTAAATGAGTCTGGTCCGCGCATAATTGCGATAAATCAATGGATCCGGACCTTGATTAATAGTTCGGCCTCCGCCGATCGCCCCATTAGGCTATGGCTTGTGTACAACACGTACATAACTACGCACTAAAAATACACTGGGCGGTGCCGGAGGCACACTGCGGAAAAGGTCCATAGTACGGCTCGACCCCATCTGGACCGCATATACCCTTTTTCTATTCTCACTGCAGGTTCATCAAGAGCCCTACTTGCTATATGGTCGTTTCAGGAGATCCTTTTAAGGCTAGCGTTTCCCAACCATCAAAATATTCCTATCAAAGGACTTATTACTAAGGAGAAATGGCGCAGACGTGCGACAGGGCATCACCGGAGTTTCTGAACTATTAATTTTAAGCCCTGTGTTAGACTTTCCCTTATGTAAAACTTTTTCTTTTTTCTCTTTAGGCATGTAACATGACCTTAATATTGAATGGCATTGTCTGTCGAAACACGCCTCGACGTATCAATAAGGATATAAAGGAAGCAGATGATGGTCACCTTCTTGGTGGGATTCTTGTATTATCTTGTCATCCGTGTCCCCCCCCCTTACGTTCGACTGATACACGTGGCTCGGCACGGCCTTCATACCAGGGGTTGTATCCAGCCCCACAAACTCTTAAGTCCGGACACCTATAGGGAACTCTTCGGCGTCCCGGATATTGCATTATATGCATCGGCTCCGAATCATGTCTTTGGTCTATAGTTGGGTTGCCCGGCTCCTGTGTTTGCCACCTTATGTTCCGGAAATTTGGCTAAGGTAGTAAAGGGAGAACTACTGCGATTATATTTCTGGTTCGTCCGGTTAAGTACCTTAGTAGAGAAAGCCGAAAACTGACTGTCATGATATGCGAGAGCGGGTCAATGATCCGATGACTCAGTGTTATACTACAAATCGTTCGCTATTTATGCTGTGTTATACGAGGGGCTGGGTTTCGACCAGCCGCGTTGCAAAGGCGCCGCACTCCAGATTGCCGTTCACGCAACAAGGGGCTAGTACTTAGCGCCACCAATGGACTATTATGGCTAAGTGAAAGTACTAAAGCCGCATAGTCTGATTGCCTAGTTCACCTCGCAAGACGCCTCCTACATCGGAGCAAGACGTTGGATAAAGTGTGGTCATGCGTTCCCGAATACCCCTGTAAAATTTACGTGGGGGCAGAAGCCGACGACTGGTAAACTTTCAGACTTATAAACGGCCAAACTGGAGGATAAACTAATCATAAAGCACAAGCATAACTATATTACACCACAAGTTCAGTACATGACTCTCACAAGCCGGACTCTACTAATCAAATATGATGTCCTTTGACTGGCCCTCTACAATGCGAGCTCCCTCGAGGACCTCGCCGAAGTACTTCTCCGGCCGCCGGTGATCCTTGCCTTCAGGTGGCCCCATAGTGGCAATCTCAGTGGCCTTCATCTTCGCCCATTGCACCTTGACTCGGGCGAAAGCCATCCGGGCACCTTCTATGCAGGCCGGCCGCTTGATGGCATCAACCCGAGGACACGCCTCGACCAACCGCTTCACAAGTCCGAAGTAGGTGCTGGGTATGGGCTCGGCTGGCCAAAGATAGACTACTATGTCCTTCATGGCTAGTTCGGCCACCCTGCGCAGCTCCATCAGCCACTTCAGCTGGTCGCTGAGGGGCGTCGGATACTCTAGCGCAAGGCATTGCGACCAGAATAGCTTCTCCGTAGAGCTCCCCTCTTCGGTGCGGAAGAACTCGGCGGCGTCAACAATGCTCCTTGGCAGATCCGCAAATGCGCCTGGAGAACTCCAAACCCGGGTCAGCAAAATATATCTCTTCCTTGTATATGTACTCTTCATGAGAAAGGCCTTACCAGCCGCTATCTGCCTCGCCTCTTGGATCTCCTAGCGAGCGCCATGGGCTTCAACCCGGGTTCTTTTGTGCTTTCCAGCACTTTGGTGAGCTCGGAGGCCTGTTCCAAACTCTTCTGCTCCGAGGACTCACACTTGGTGATGGCGTCCTTGAGCTCCTATTCGACCTCCCCCACCCATGCCTCATGTCCTTGGTGGGTGGGTTGCTCCACCTCTAACTCCTTGGCCTCTTTGTTTGCGGCTGCCTTGATTACCTCCGCCTCCTTCTTGGCTTGGGCGAGGCTGCTCTTGAGGGACTCGGCCTCGGCTGCACCAATTGTGAGTACATTTATAACATTTAGTTAGTATCAAAGATTAACACACATATCACTTTCGGGTGTGGTAGTGCCGCATACCTTGGGTTTCGTTAAACCGCTTGTTGATGCGGTTGAGTTCCTCATCGGATAGTCGAAGCTTCCGATTGAGCTCGTCAACTTCTGCGGCCTAGGTAGTAGCCGCCAGCATAAAAGCATGTCCAACAACATAGTACAATACACTGTCAATTTGTTTTTGATCCTCTATCTGGATTGTTCAAATCCGGACACAGTCTCAGGGGCTACTGTTTATACATGGGTTTAGCCTTATATATGAAAACTTGTAAAGAGCATTATGATACCTCTCCAACGTATCTACTTTCCAAACACTTTTTCCCTTGTTTTGGACTCTAACTTGCATGATTTGAATGAAACTAACCCGGACTGACGCTGTTTTCAGCAGAACTGCCATGGTGTTGTTTATTGTGCAGAAAACAAAAGTTCTCGGAATGACCTGAAAATCCACGGAGATAACTTTTGGAAAATATAAAAAATACTGGCGAAAGGATCAAGGCCAGGGGGCCCACACACAGTCCACGAGGGTGGGGGGCACGCCCCCTCCCCCTGGGCGCACCCCCTGTCTCGTGGGCCCCCTGATGCTCCACCGAACTCAACTCCAACTCTATATTCCGTTTCGTGGAGAAAAAATCAGGGAGAAAGTTTCATCGCGTTTTACGATACGGAGCCGCCGCCATGCCCTAATCTCTCTCAGGAGGGCTGATCCGGAGTCTGTTCGGGGCTCCGGAGAGGGGGATTCGTCGCCGTCGTCATCATCAACCATCCTCCATCACCAATTTCATGATGCTCACTACCGTGCGTGAGTAATTCCATCGTAGGCTTGCTGGACGGTGATGGGTTGGATGAGATTTACCATGTAATCAAGTTAGTTTTGTAAGGGTTTGATCCCTAGTATCCACTATGTTACGAGATTGATGTTGCTATGACTTTGCTATGCTTAATGCTTGTCACTAGGGCCCGAGTGCCATGATTTCAGATCTGAACCTATTATGTTTTCATGAATATATGTGAGTTCTTGATCCTATCTTGCAAGTCTATAGTCACCTATTATGTGTTATGATCCGACAACCCCGAAGTGACAATAATCCGGATACTTATCGGTGATGACCGTAGTTTGAGGAGTTCATGTATTCACTATGTGTTAATGCTTTGGTCCGGTACTCTATTAATAGGATGCCTTAATATCCCTTAGTTTACATTAGGACCCCGCAGCCACGGGAGGGTAGGACAAAAGATGTCATACTAGTTCTTTTCCATAAGCACGTATGACTATATTCGGAATACATGCCTACATTACATTGATGAATTGGAGCTAGTTCTGTGTCACCCTATGTTATAGCTATTACATGAGGAATCGCATCTGACATAATTATCCATCATTGATCCAATGCCTACGAGCTTTCACATATTGTTCTTTGCTTATTTACTTTTCCGTTGCTACTGTTACAATTACTACAAAACTGCTATCGTTACTTTTGCCACTGTTACCACTAATATCATACTACTTTGCTACTAAATACTTTGCTGAAGATACTAAGTTATCCGGTGTGGTTGAATTGACAACTCAACTGCTAATACTTAAGAATATTCTTTGGCTCCCCTTGTGTCGAATCAATAAATTTGGGTTGAATACTTTACCCTCGAAAGCTGTTGCGATCCCCTATACTTGTGGGTTATCAAGACTAATTTCTGGTGGTGTTGCCGGGGAGCATAGCTCTATTCTTTTAGTCACTTGTGATTTATATCTTCTGATCACTATGAAGAACTTGAAAGACGCAAGAACCAAGATTTTTCCCTCAACTACAAGGGGAGGTAAGGAACTGCCATCTAGCTCTGCACTAGATTCTCCTTCTGTTATGAGTAAGCTTGCGACACCTAAACCTCATTGCTGCTATGAATTCTGATATGTCGCATGTTATTGATGATGCCACTTCTGCTATGCATGATACTTATGATGAAACTACTTCTGTGTGTGATACTACTATGCCATTAGGTGAATATCTTGATGAACAACTTGCTAGGGTTAGAGAGAATGAAATTATTGAAAACGAAATTATTGATGATAGTGATGATGAAGGTTCTCCCCCTAATTATGAATTGCCTGTTGTTCCTGAGGGTTATGTTATGGATGAAGAAGCTGCTAGAGCTATTTTTTCTTGCAATGATAGATATGATCTTAAGAAGTTATTAGCTAAATGGAAGCAACAATCTCTTAATGCTAGAATGAAACATGACCCTGCTTTTGCTACTTCACCTATCTGTGTTACTGATAAGGATTATGAATTCTCTGTTGATCGTGAAATTATTACTTTGGTTGAATCTGGTCCTTTTTATGGCAATGAATCTGAAATTGTTGTGGCACATCTTACCAAGTTAAATGGTATAGCCACCCTGTTTACTAATGATGAGAAGTCTCGCTTTTATTATATCCTTAAGATATTTCCGTCCTCATTAAAGGGTGATGCTAAAACTTGGTTTAATTCTCTTCATCCTGGTTGTGTGCGTAGTCCCCAGGATATGATTTATTACTTCTCCGCTAAATATTTCCCTGCTCGTAAGAAACAAGCTGCCTTATGGAAATATATAATTTTGTGCAAATCAAGAAGAGAGTCTCCACAAGCTTGGGGGAGGCTTCTCCGATTACTTAATGCTTTGCCTGATCATCCTCTTAAGAAAAATGAAATACTTGATATCTTTTATAATGGACTAACTGATGCTTCCAAGGACCACTTGGATAGTTGTGTTGGTTGTGTTTTCAGGGAAAGAACAGTCGACTAAGCTGAATTGCTATTGAATAATATGTTGTCTAATGAAAATAATTGGACTTTTCCTGAGCCAATTCCTGAGGCAATTCCCGAGGCAATTGAGCCAACTCCTAAGCCTATTCCTAAACCAACTCCGAAGAAGAGGGGTGTTCTATTTCTCAGTCCTGAAGATATGCAAGAGGTGTAGCGACCCGACCCGAATGGATCAAGTCTCTGTGCTTTCGTGTCATCCCTGGATCGGAATGCTGACACACACAGTACTCAAAGGATTTATAACAGAGGTAAATCACATGTATAAAGTAGCGTAAATACTATTACCTCAATCCAAATATAGCGGAAGCAACAAGGTTGTGGATTCCCATCAACACCAACGGCAAAGTTGAGTATAGGAAATCTTTACCCTAACGTATCACTTACTCGTCGTAAGATCCTGCAACATGAGACGTTACAGCCATAGAGGGTCAGTACATTGAATGTACTGGCAAATTCACACTGTAGAGCAATGATGAATAATGGCTATCACTACATGCATATATGGCTGGTGGAAAAACTCTATGGTTACAGTTTTGCGTAAAGCCAATTTTTCCCTACTGCAAAGGAATAAATTTGTTTAACTATCATGGTGGTTGTTGAACATTGAGAATGGTTGACAGCATCCTCAATCCCAATTAAAAGTACTCATTAACCCAACAATATTAATTGGAAGTAACATGATGAGATTCACATGATATCCAAGTACTAGATACTCAAGATGTCCATAACCGGGGACACGGCTAATCATGATTAGTTTATACACTCTGCAGAGGTTTGCACTTTTCCCCACAAGACTCGATCGCCTCCGCTTGATTTCTCGTCTGCAGGATGTTTGAGAAGCGGATGACCGAGACATAGTCTTTCGTAAGCGCTTAGCACCTTACATGTGGGTAGACCGTACAAACCTACAACCCCTACATCTCGCTAGTCTACCCGTAAGAGTTCGCACAACTTAATCAACTATGCCAGAGCCCATAATGGCTTGTGGCTGCACACGGAAGTTTCTAGTTTGAATAATCTCATGATCCCTTTGAGCTTGGGTGGCGGTCCGAAGAAATACAAGAAAGTCCTGATAGAAACCAGGTGCCTCAATCCACCCAGATGTGTGTTTAAGTTGCCACCTTAAATAAACCATTAAATAACAATCTCACATCATAAAAGGATTCACTCACCCAATCCACGTCTACTAGCATAGCATGGCATAATAAGCAAACGTAGAAGTAACTCCCAAGGGTTTGAAAATAAACAGGTAATAGGTACTACCTCAACTACTTCCCAAAACCCACAATTTAATTAGATCCTAATCATGCAATGTTTGAGGATTGAGATAATACAAAAAAAAACTAGGTATGAGAAAAGGTATGATCAAAGTGTGAACTTGCCTGCAAAGTTGATGAAGATGATTCGCACTCAAAACTCTTGATAGATCTACTCGTCACACTCCGGTCAATCTATCGTAAGCAAGCAATAGTAACCACACATAAGCAATCACTCCAAAAGATCGGAAAGATCGAAGAAGACGATTCGGAAAACATCAAAACCAAGCAAATAAATCTTGCACGTAAAACAATTTCTAACAGTACCCAAATTATGTGAATTTGGCCTTATCAGAAAGTTTAGGTCAAGAGCTTCGATTTGCAAAAAGAATCAACTAAAACGGAGTTACGAAACTCAAGTTATGATCAAACGAAGTTTGAATTCAAATCTGATCTAATTCAAATTTTAAACTTTCAAAAACATGTTTGAGTTGGATTACTGGATAGAGGAGATCATAACGAAGACGTGGGCGTTGGTTTCGTTGGATTTGGACTAACGAGTAAAAAGTTATGATCATTTGAAAATCAGGGGCTAAACGGTAAAGAAACTAATTACGGATAGGTCCCTGACTAAAATAAAAAGAAAAAGAAAAAAAATCTACCGAGCGAACGCTCACATGTAAAGCTAACGAATCTAACTCGCTCACTACCGACCCTAAGCGATGAACGCCGCTATATAAACTAAAAAATAGGGTTTTTTAAACAAAACCGAAACCCTAAAAAATCGAACTTAAAGAAAAGAACTGGGTCGGTTTATACCGTTCTGGCGGTTTGCAAAGAAAACCGGGCGGCGGCGAGGTCGAACTCCGCGAGGCGGCTGAGGCTCCGACGGCGGCTCCTGGCTGCTCGTCGGAGGAGACGGCAAGACGTGAGGAGGCGGTGGGCGAGGAGTGCGATGGTGGCGGGCGGTGGGCATAGGCGGCGAGGGTGGCGGCTTGGGCGGCGGCGGCGTTGTCGGATCTCGCCGACGGCGGCGACTTGGGCGGCGGGGCGGCGAGCGAGGGGAGAGAGGAGAGACGGGGCTGGGGCGGGGTACTTATGGAGGGGGCGGCCTCGGTGGCGTGGGAGAGGGGCAAGAGGAGAGGCGGCGCGAGGAGTCCGCGGTGAGGACGGCAGCCATGGCGGCGGCGGTCTCCGAGCGGAATCCCGCTCGGGGACGATGGGCGAGGCGGCGCAGAGCTGGGCTTCAAGTGGGCTGGGCCGCCCAGGGGGAAGCGAGGTTTTGTTTGCTTTTTTAAAGAAAACAGACACTAAAATAAAATAATGTCAATAAAATAAAAATACAACATAGGCATATAATATATTAAAATTTTCAGAAAAATATGTTCTACAACATGAACATTATTTTAGCTTCAAATAAAATACACACAAATTCAAATAAAGCAAAGAGTGCTTCTGCTCTAATAAAATCCAACAAAAATCATTTTAAAAATACCAAAATTAATTCAAATTTATTTCTCTCCATTTTTCTGATGTAGGGAATCATGTTACCCTATTTTCCATATATTTTATTTTTGGAGAAAAATAATTTGAATAAAACTCAAATAACTCCAAATTGAAAATAAATTCAAAGGAACTTTGAATTTAATTCTTTGAAACTCTCAACTCATATTTCATATAATTTGAAGAAGTCATTTTATCTTCTCTCGTGAAAATCATTGAGTTGCATAAAGTTTCAGAATTGGAAATATTCTCAAATGAAATTCAAATATTTTCAACACCCTTGTCATTTAAATAAATGGAAGAAGTCATGTCATGTTCTCTCCAGGGTTTTGTGATGAAGAGTATTTGAATTCACGAAAAGCATAAAAGCAAAAATGAAAGTTTGGGAAAGTCCTTTTATTCCCTCTCATTTAACTTTCAAAAGTTTCAAATTCACTCACTTTCAGTCAATCAATCAAACAATCAATCAAAACTATCTATTTATTTATAACATTCCAAAATTTAGAATTTTGGGATGTTACAAAACTACCACCCTTAAAAATGAATCTCGTCCTCGAGATTCGGAGAGGCTAGCAAGAAATAGGTTAGGGTAGGGGTCTTCAAAATCCATCGATCGTCTCCGGGGTCTCGGGTGCTACCACCCTTAGAAGCATTGTTAAGGTTCCATCAAAAACTCATATACTCCATCCTTATTGTCGACAAAGGTCGGTCTTCTCAGATCTTAAGGATAATTCCTTCTCCGGGCTCTTAGGTAGTGGCATAACCTTTTCCTCAATTCCTTTGTCCTTTCCTCTTGGTAAGGTTATTCCGAGATTGGGTCTTCATAGTCGACGGTCCAGGCGCCAATACTAATCAACTATCGATATCTCATGGTGGTCATCAATTTATGGTTTGTCCTGTAGAAAACGGGTCTGGGTTGAACCTCACCGTATATCCTACGATTGGCAACAGCTGCCGTGTACAAGGGAAAAATACTTATACCATTCTAAGGTTCAAACATGGTTTTGATCGTCGTCTCACAACTATAGGTAAGTCACTCAGATTTACCATCCCACATAGCAAAGCGAATAATAAGAGTAAGTCGGTATGGTGATCAATCCATCCCGCACCCAAATCATTACCTTGTACATGGTTTAGCGAATCTCGCATTCTAACACTCGGTCATCCTCACAAGCATTGCAGAATTTCTCTTGTCGACAAACCGAGTTCGAATAAATCCATTGATTCTGCAAGCCAAACAAAGCAACTATCGTTCCTTAACAACTCTCGGGTTTTGCGTAAACTCCTATAGAATTCGTCGGTCGATAAAATCGTAACTTGTTCCAAGGTTTCTCCTTCATCAAGATTGTGCTTGCCTCTTGGCAGGTCCTGGAGCCTGTGGGTTATGGCCCATCTCATCACTTGCGAACCTTGAATTCATTATCAGGGCAACTGATCCTTATTCCAACTTCTAACTTCCTGGCATACTTAAAATCCATCCAATTGCAATGTCTTTCTTCCTTCTATATGTACCAAACTGAGACGTGATTTCCCAGACTCATCATGGAATTTCCATTGATCCATATTTCCAACATCATACCTCCTTTATATCCAATAATACTTCATCTCTTCATCCTCGTGGGCTATCCCACATACCGAGAAAAAAAACTTATATTTATGAAATCCATACTCCACTTCGTGGAACCTCATTATCTTTTCCAGGGTCAAGCGTCCTTACAGGGGAATATTGGCCATCTCTGCATGGCACTTCTTCAACTCGGAAACATGAACACATCATGAACTCCTGACAGTCCTTCGGGTGACTCCAACTTGTTAGCCAATTCTCCCATACGTTCCAAACTCGGTATGGTCCTACAAATCTCGGGGCTAACTTTCCCATAACTCCAAATCGTTTAACTCCCCACAGAGGGGGCACATGAAGACATGCTCTGTCTCCAATTTCTTAGACTACCTCCTTGCGTTTTTGAGTCTGCATAACTCTTTTGCTCGGATCGAGCTACCTTCAGTCTATCTCGAATCAACTTAACATTCTCTTCTGACTCCTTGATCATATTTAGTCCAAACAACTGACGGTCTCCAACTTCATCCCATATCAATGGTGTCTGGCTCCTTCTCCCATACAAAGCTTAAAAAGGGGCCATCTTCAAACTGGCTGGGTAACTGTTGTTGTATGAGAACTCCGCGTAAGGTAGATTATCATCACTACTAGATCCATAATCTTGCGCACAAGCTCTCAACATGTCCTCCAGAATCTGATTTACTCTCTCGGTCATCCATACATGCTGGGACGAAAGGCTGTACTGAACTCTAGCCTAGTACCCAAAGTCTGGTGCGGCTGATTCCAAACATTTGAGGTAAACTGTGTTCCTCTACGATGGTCCTCGGAACTCCATGCAGACATACGATCCTTGTCAAATATATCTTGGCCAACTTCGCACTTGTATAGGTGGTTTCACTGGGATAAAGTGAGCCACTTTGGTCAAGCAAATCAACTACTACCCAGATAGAATCATATCCCGATCGGGTTCTGGGAAATCCGGTATTGAAATCCATGCCAAGCGTATCCCTCTTCCATTCGGGTATCGGCATAGGCTGTAGTAATCCTGCTGGCTTCTGATGCTCTTCCTTTACTCTCTCTGGCATACATCACCTACGACTACATACTCCGCAATATCCTTCTTCATGCCAGTCCACCAGAAACACTCCTTCAAATCCAAATGCATCTTGGTGTTTCCAGGGCAAATCGAGCATGGTGAGTCATGAGCCTCCTGAAGTATTAACTTCCTGATCTTTGCATTATTAGGCACATATACACGATCCTCGTACCATAAGGTGTCGTGCTCATCCTTACGGAAACCTTTGGCCTTTCCTTTGCTCATCCTCTCTTTTACCTCAGCAATCTCTTTGTCATCCTTCTGAGTTTCACGGATCTTTCCCAACAATGTAGACTGAACTTCCATTACTGCAACAAAACCTTTGGGAACAATCTCCCATCAAGCTTCCCTGAGATCCTCGACTAACTCTTTTGGTAATCCTCCGATTATGAGGGTATTCGTCCTTGTGTTCTTTATGGTTGTGTCCTATTTCTCCACAAAGCTTGTATGCACAAGGTTTCTTCATATCCTTTCCATAAGGCTTCAACTTCTGGGACACAAACCGAGAATTTGGCAAAGTCAACTTAAATTCTTCCCAAGTGGTTACTCTTTGCCATCCATGGATAGTTTGGTATATCCTCCATCAAGTTGCAGCACCTCTTTCAAAGCACTTAAGAGCATGCTGGGTCATATCTTTTCTGACTATCGGGTTATTCTCCATTTGATCCTCCATGTTCTGAATCCATTGGTCTGTCTCCAATTGACTCATCGATCCAGATAATATGAGCTCATCTCCATCCATCCTCTAATGGGTTCATGGGTTTGGGGTGGGATAAGAGAGATCGAGAGGGATGCACACATTACAAACAAAAGTTTTGAAAATACAGATTTTATTGTGGCTGTCGGAAAAACATCAAACAAATGACAGCTCACAATCGTCGCATCTAACGCAGGTGTATAACAGGGGTTGGGTCTTCTAAAGGTCAATAAATCTTCAAAATCATCAAACTCTTCAAGTCTTGTTCATGTCTCCTGTGGTTACTTCCGATCATGCTTGTCCTTCTCAAGTTCTTTTGCCAGATCATCTCTGTTGACGCGAAGTCTCTCGTGACATCCTTTAATATTCTGTAGTTGCATTCCAAACTTCTAGGTTTCAACATCCTTGGCATGAACCATGTCCTAATGTCCTTTAGTTCTGATGAATCTCCGGTATCTCGAGGTTTTGCTCCTCCACTTGGCTACTTTCAGCTTGTGGTCCTGAGTTGTTCACGAACTGCTGCCTTGTCAAATACAGCTTCTCGAAGGTCCATCTTAAACTCCCTGATATAATATTCCAGATCCTGGTGATACACCAGCTAAGATTAAAACTCCAACGTTTGCTGATAGATGCTCCATCAGCCTTCTACCATCCAATCCTTCCATGCATCTACATGCTTAACTTCGCACGGTGACAATAACATAAGTGGCAATAACACCATGGTCAGCCGTGTCTATGCCCATATGTTATCGCCATGAGCTTTTATTCCATAGTTGATCTCTCATGTCTTGGGTTTCGACAAAAACTTTGAGTTCTAATGCTCCATATTCCGGTCTTTCTCCGATACTTTGATCTCGGGTATTGACAGCTTCAATAGCCTGACAAGTTCCATAAGTGTAGCCTTCTTTTGTCATACCAAATCTGGAACTTCTTCGAAGTCTTTATCCGTCGTAGTTTCCATCATTATAATGCTCGGTAAAATCCTCTTCATTCTGAAGTGGTCTTAGTTGTCCGATATCTGGTCCTTCTTGGAGTGGTCTCATCGGTCGAATCTTTGAGTGGTCAAAAGGGAAAAGGGGTATGGTCTCACTAAAAGGGAATATTTGAATAAGCTCAGAAGAGAAGAGAGGTAAAAGATCTTTTTGAAAATGAAGTTGTAGAGAAAAATCTTTCCTATGGGTTTGTTAGTTTCTAGGGTCACGTCCTACAGTCAACATGTGCTCTGATACCATCTTGTAGCGACCCGACCCGAATGGATCAAGTCTCTGTGCTTTCGTGTCATCCTTGGATCGGTATCTTTGACACACAAGGTATCAAGGATTTATAACAGAGGTAAATCACATGTATAAAGTAGCGTAAATACTATTACCTCAATCCAAATATAGCGGAAGCAACAAGGTTGTGGATTCCCATCAACACCAACGGCAAAGTTGAGTATAGGAAATCGTTACCCTAACGTATCACTTACTCGTCGTAAGATCCTGCAACATGAGACGTTGCAGCCACAGAGGGTCAGTACATTGAATGTACTGGCAAATTCACAATCAGAGAGCAATGATGAATAATGGCTATCACTACATGCATATATGGCTGGTGGAAAAACTCTATGGTTACAGTTTTGCATAAAGCCAATTTTTCCCTACTGCAAAGTAATAAATTTATTTAACTATCATGGTGGTTGTTGAACATTGAGAATGGTTGACAGCATCCTCAATCCCAATTAAAAGTACTCATTAACCCAACAATATTAATTGGAAGTAACATGATGAGATTCACATGATATCCAAGTACTAGATACTCAAGATGTCCATAACCGGGGACATGGCTAATCATGATTAGTTTATACACTCTGCAGAGGTTTGCGCACTTTTCCCCACAAGACTCGATCGCCTCCGTTTGATTTCTCGTACTACAGGATGTTTGAGAAACGGATGACCGAGACATAGTCTTTCAGAAGCGCTAGCACCTTACATGTGGGTAGACCGTACCAACCTACAATCCCTACATCTGCTATTCTACCCGTAAGAGTTCGCACAACTTAATGAACTATGCCAGAGCCCATAATGGCTTGTGGCTGCACACGGAAGTTTCTAGTTTGAATAATCTCATGATCCCTTTGAGCCTGGGTGGCGGTCCGAAGAAATACAGGCAAGTCTCGATAGAAACCACGTGCCTCAATCCACCCAGATGTGTGTTTAAGTTGCCACCTTAAATAAACCATTAAATAACAATCTCACTCACCCAATCCACGTCTACTAGCATAGCATGGCATAATAAGCAAACGTAGAAGTAACTCCCAAGGGTTTGAAAATAAACAGGTAATAGGTACTACCTCAACTACTTCCCAAAACCCACAATTTAATTAGGTCCTAATCATGCAATGTATGAGGATTGATCTAATACAAAAAAAACTGGGTATGAGAAAAGGTATGATCAAAGTGTGAACTTGCCTGCAAAGTTGATGAAGATGATTCGCACTCAAAACTCTTGATAGATCTACTCGTCACACTCCGGTCAATCTATCGTAAGCAAGCAATAGTAACCACACATAAGCAATCACTCCAAAAGATCGGAAAGATCGAAGAAGACGATACGGAAAACATCAAAACCAAGCAAATAACTCTTGCATGTAAAACAATTTCTAACAGTACCCAAATTATGTGAATTTGGCCTTATCATAAAGTTTAGGTCAAGAGCTTCGATTTGCAAAAAGAATCAACTAAAACGGAGTTACGGAACTCAAGTTATGATCAAACAAAGTTTGAATTCAAAACTGATCTAATTCAAATTTTAAACTTTCAAAAACATGTTTGAGTTGGATTACTGGATAGAGGAGATCATAACGAAGACGTGGGCGTTGGTTTCGTTGGATTTGGACTAACGAGTAAAAAGTTATGATCGTTTGAAAATCAGGGGCTAAACGGTAAAGAAACTAATAACGGATAGGTCCCTGACTAAAATAAAAAGAAAAAGGAAAAAAAATCTACCGAGCGAACGCCCGCTACAGAAAGCTAACGAACGAACTCGTTCACTACCGGACCCTAACTGATGAACGCTCGCTATATAAACTAAAAAAATAGGGTTTTTTTAAACAAAACCGAAACCCTAAAAAAATCGAACTTAAAGAAAAGAACCGGGGTCGGTTTATACCGGTTCGCGGCGGTTTGCAAAGAAAACCGGCGGCGGCGGCGAGGTCGAACTCCGGCGAGACGGCTGGGGCTCGCAGGCGGCTCCGGCTGCGTCGGAGGAGACGGCGAGGCGACGGGAGGGCGGCTGGGCGGCAAAAGCGATGGTGGCGACGGCGATGGGCATAGGCGGCGAGGGTGGCGGCCGGGCGGCACATGGTCGGATCTCGCCGACGGCGGCGACTTGGGCGGCGGGCGGCGAGGGAGAGAGGAGAGACGGGCCGGGCGGGTACTTATGGAGGCGGCCTCGATGGCGTGGGAGAGGGCAAGAGGAGAGGCGGCGCGAGGAGTCCGCGGGCGAGGACGGCAGCCATATGGCGGCGGCGGTCTCGAGCGGAGTCCCGCCGGGACGATGGGCGAGGCGGCGCATGAGCTGGGCCGCTGTTCGGCAATGGGCCGGGCTGGGAGGAGGTTTTGTTTGTTTTTTAAAGAAAATGTATAATTTGAAATAAAATAATGTCAATAAAATAAAAATACAACATAGGCATATAATATATTAAAATTTACAGAAAAATATTTTCTAAAACATGAACATTATTATAGCTTCAAATAAAATACACACAAATTCAAATAAAGCAAAGAGTGCTTATGCTCTAATAAAATCCAACAAAAATCATTTTAAAAATACCAAACTTAATTCAAATTTATTTCTCTCCATTTTTACGATGTAGGGAATCATGTTACCCTATTTTCCATATATTTTATTTTTGGAGAAAAATAATTTGAATAAAACTCAAATAACTCCAAATTGAAAATAAATTCAAAGGAACTTTGAATTTAATTCTTTGAAACTCTCAACTCATATTTCATATAATTTGAAGAAGTCATTTTATCTTCTCTCGTGAAAATCATTGAGTTGCATAAAGTTTCAGAATTGGAAATATTCTCAAATGAAATTCAAATATTTTCAACACCCCTTGTCATTTAAATAAATGGAAGAAGTCATGTCATCTTCTCTCCAGGGTTTTGTGATGAAGAGTATTTGAATTCACGAAAAGCATAAAAGCAAAAACGAAAGTTTGGGAAAGTCCTTTTATTCCCTCTCATTTAACTTTCAAAAGTTTCAAATTCACTCACTTTCAGTCAATCAATCAAACAATCAATCAAAACTATCTATTTATTTATAACATTCCAAAATTTAGAATTTTGGGATGTTACAAGAGGCAAAGAAATCTATGAAAGAAAAAGGTATTAAAGCTGAAGTTGTTAAGAATTTACCTCCTATTGAAGAAATACATGGTCTTAATATACCGCCTGTTGAAGAAACACATTGTCTTGATAACTTTGACACGGGTAGTAAAGGTAAATTCTCTCTATAGATATGATAAAGTTGAAATCCCGTCTACTAAATTTCATAGCCAATGCTTAGATGAATTTGATGACTTTATGGCTAGACAAGAAAGTTTTAATGCTTATGTTGGTAGAGAATTAATGAATAATGCTTTTGAGATAGGACGCTTGAGTGATTATATGGCTAGAGATAAAGGTGAACTTAAACTCATTAGCAAATATGCTTCTATGGTTACCACTCAAGCTGAGCAAGTACTTAAAGCTCAAAGTGATTTGCTCAACGAATTAAATAATAAATGTGATATTGCTGTTAGAGTGGCTACTAGAACTGGTAGAATGACTCGGGAACCTTTGTATCCTGAAGGCCACCCTGAGAGAATCGAGCAAGATTCCTAGAGAAATAATTTATAGGCACCTAGTTCTTCTACAAGAAGAAAAAGAAAAATGATAGGACTTTGCATGCTTCTAGTGAACCTGTTGCAGACACACCTGAGAATCCCAATAATATTTCTATTTTCGATGCTGAGACACAATCAGGTGATGAACATGAACCTAGTGATAATGTTAACGATAATGTTCATGTTGATGCTCAACCTAGCAATAATAATGATGTAGAGATTGAACCTGTTGTTGATCTTGATAACCCACTATCAAAGAATCAACGTTATGATAAGAGAGACTTTGTTGCTAGGAAGCATGGTCGAGAAAGAGAACCATGGGTTCAGAAACCCATGCCCTTTCCTCCTAAACCATCCAAGACAAAGGATGATGAGGATTTTGAGCGCTTTGCTGAACTGATTAGACCTATCTTCTTACGTATGCGCTTAACTGATATGCTTAACGTAAATACTTATGCTATATATATGAAGGATATCATTACAAATAAAAGAAAGATACCGGAAGCTGAAATTTCCACCATGCTTGCTAATTACACTTTTAAGGGTGGAATACCAAAGAAACTTGGAGATCCAGGGGTACCAACTATATCATGATCCATTAAAAGAAACTATGTTAAAACTGCTTTATGTGATCTTGGAGCCGGTGTTAGTGTTATGCCTCTCTCTTTATATCGTAGACTTCAATTGAATAAGTTGACACCTACAGAAATATCTTTGCAAATGGCCGATAAATCAACTGATATACCTGTCGGTATTTGTGAGGATGTACCTGTTGTGGTTGCAAATGTCACTATCTTAATGGACTTTGTTATTCTTGATATTCCCGAGGACGATAGTATGTCGATTATCCTTGGTAGACCCTTTTTGAATACTGCAGGGGCTGTTATTGATTGCAACAATGGCAATGTCACTTTTCATGTTAATGGTAATGAGCATACGGTACACTTTCCGAGGAAACAACCTCAAGTTCATAGCATCAATTCTATTGGAAAAGTTCCAACTATCATTATTGGAGGTTTTGAATTTCCTCTTCCTACTGTCAAGAAAAAGTATGATATTCTTATTATTGGGGATGTTCATATCCCTATTGAGGTAACCTAGTGCTATTCGAAATTTCTCCGGTTCCGTGTTATTCGGAATGAGTTTGTCAACAAGACTTGATCAACCTTGTTAGTGGATTCATTTTTATGACCATGTGATGAATGAAACTAGAAGGCACAACCTTCTCTACCCTATTTTTACTTTCTATTATTTAGATTAAATAAAGCAATAGTAGTATTATCTGTCTGTTTTCTGAATTATCCGTGCAATAAAAAATATCTCGAAAATAAAAGTGCTCTAAATGCCCTGCAAATTTAGTATGATTTTTTATGGAATATTTGATGATTTTAAGCACTGAAAACACAGCAGGGGGGCAAGCACCTGGCCACGAGGGTGGAGGGCGCGCCCCCCCCGTCTCGTGGGCCCACGGTGGACCCCTCCACTTATTCCTGCACCCACACACTTCATCTTCCTCCCAAAAAAAATCCCCATCCAGCTCAAGCACGAGTTCTAGCCCATTTTGCTGCGATTTTCAATCTCCTTGCTCAAAGCTCCTTTCAGAAAACTGCTTTGGGAGATTGTTGCTTGGTATGTGGCTCCTCCATTGGTCCAATTAGTTTTTGTTCTAGTGCTTTATTTATTGCAAATTTTTGCTGCATATTTGACCCTGTTCTTGGGCTTGCATGTCAAATTTATGAGGTCCCAAGTAATTCCAATGCATGATATAGGCTCTAGGCACTTGTGGGAGTAGTTGCTATCAATCTTGTTTAGCTTGATTCACTTTTATTTTGAAGTTACTAAAATTTCAGAAATTTTCAGAAAATGATAAGGAGATTATTGAGGGGCTCTTCTAGCCAAGGCTCCAAGGATAAACAAGCTAAGGAGAACGAAAAGGCCAAGTATAATCTTCCTCGCGTAGCGGAAGTAAGGCCTTGTGAGTGGCCATGTGATAATTTCTTGAGAGCAGCCGGGATTTATGAAGACTTTTATTCTTTGGCTAAAAATGCGGGCCTCACCGACTTCCTCCACAACCGGATCGATTAGTATCTCTTACTCACCAATACTTTCGTGCAAAACTTTTAATATTATCCTAAGAATTAACCTCCTTCAGTATCTTTTCATTTATATGATGAGGCTAAGGAAATGTCATTTCGTATTTTTTGTGCGGTTTGTAGAATACCATTTGAGGGCAACTTAGATGAACCACATCGTAAAGATGTGGATGGTTTTGTTAACACTGTTACTGTAGGGGATTCGAATAAGGGTTCCGATGCAAGAATCACTAGCATACATTTTCCTGTTTTACGCTACTTTACCATATTTGCTAGTAGATGCTTAATTGGTCATGGAAATAGTGGAAACTTTAGTGTTCCTGATATCATTATTCTGTTCCATGCCTTGTTTGGTGACAACACTTTTAGTATGGTTGCCGTTATTGCTAAACGGTTAAGCCTGAACCGTCCAAAGGGCCCCATCTTTGGAGGTATATTTATGCTGCACGCCTTGCTGGATATTTTGAGATACCTATTAGGCATTATGAGAAACAGAAGACGCTGCTGCCTCTTTCCTTTTTAGATTACAGGATCATGGTAGCGCATGAGTTTATTGTTGACAACAAAGATAAGATGCTTCTGTATAACTTGAGATTTAATAAGAAACACAATCATTTTATTACCCTACCTGCGCCTTTGTTATTTGATTTAACTGCAGACAATTACCTTGTCTTGCCGGAGGCGGTGTACACTCATCAAGGCCAGACATCCGCTCCAGAGCCTGAGCCGAAACCTCCACTGGACCCTTATCGTCCATCATCTTATCAGTGAGATCCGGAGGAGATCGCTAGCCAGTGGTATCCTGATGACACTCCTCAGTACACCGGGGAGAGTAGCCAGGCTACCCTTCGCATTAGACCAACTTAGGCCAAAAGCCTAAGCTTGGGGAGTACGTATTTCTCACCGACTTTACATTCATGTTCACACACTATTCTAGTTCTCGGTGCTCATACTCTTTCATTGTATTATCCATGCTAGTTTAATTTCTTTTTCTAGCTTTCTTCTTGTGTGTTTGATAAACCTTAAGAAAAACCAAAAAAATAGTTAGTTTAATTTCCATGCTTGTAGTAGTAATTAAAAATAAAACCCAAAAAATTTCTCGTTCTTATTTTGCTTGTTGGGAGCTTTCCCGTGTAAATAGTTTTATTTTCTTTCCTTTGGGGGTCAAGAGTAGAAGACCATATTGAAAATGCTTAGTGGCTCTCATATGCATGATCGTTTATTTAACTTAGAGCCCATATTACTTTGTCTTCTCTCTTGAATTGAATGCTTGCAGATTCCAGCTTAGTCCAATGCACGTGCACTATTATTATTATACACACCGTTCGGTCGTGCAAGTGAAAGCCAATAATGATGATATATGATGGACTGATTGAGAAGAAAAAAGCTGGTATGAACTCAACCTCTCTTGTTTTTGTAAATATGATGAGTTCATCGTTCCTGATTTAGCTTATTATGAATAAACATGTTCGAATGACATTTAGAGATCATAGTTACCTATGGCATGTGTAATTAGCTATGAGTTTATAATGGTTTACCTTGCGTGCCAACATGCTATTAAAATGGTTATAATGTGGTATGATGAGATGGTATCCTCCTTTGAATGAATTGAGTGACTCGACTTGGCACATGTTCACGCATGTAGTTGAAACAAATCAACATAGCCTTCACGATATTTATGTTCATGGTGGATTATATCCTACTCATGCTTGCACCTGGTGTAGATTAATTTTAATGCATGTTCATGACTGTTGTCGCTCTCCTAGTTGGTCGCTTCGCAGTCTTTTGCTAGCCTTCACCTGTACTAAGCGGGAATACTGCTTGTGCATCCAAACTCCATAAACCCCAAAGTTATTCCATATGAGTCCACCATACCTTCATATATGCGGTATCTACCTGCCGTTCCAAGTAAATTTGTATGTGCCAAACTCCAAACCTTCAAATGAAATTCTGTTTTGTATGCTCGAGCAGCTCATGTTTCAACTAGGGTTGTCTGTATCTTCCATGCTAGGTGGGTTATTCTCAAGAGGAGTGGACTCCGCTCCTCATTCACGAGAAAATGGCTGGTAACCGGGATGCCCAGTCCCATGATCAAAAAGATCAAAGAAAATCAAAATAATTAAAACAAAACTCCCCCAGGGCTGTTGCTAGTTGGAGGCACTCGTTGTTTCGAGCTAGCTATGGATTGATTCTTGTTGGTGGTGGGGGAGTATAAACTTTTACCAGTCTGTTTGGGAACCGCCTATAATGTATGTAGCATGGAAGATATCGCCATCTCATAGTTGTTATGCTTGATGTGAAAGTATACCGCTCAAAATGTTATTCATCTCTATTTTAAAATCGAGCTCTGGCACCTCTACAAATCCCTGCTTCCCTCTGCGAAGGTCCTATCTATTTAATTTTATGTTGAGTCATCACCTTCTTATTAAAAAGCACCCGCTTGAGAGCACGCTGTCATTTGCATGCATTACTATTAGTTTATATTGGTTATAACTTGACTGGATCTCTTTTACCATGAATTACAATGTTTAGTCAGTCCTTGATCTTTAAAGGTGCTCCACATTTATGTTTTGGGGTCTCAGAAAGGGCTAGCGAGATACCATTTTGTCATATCATATCATGATTGTTTTGAGAAAGTGTTGTCATCCGAGTTTTATTATTATTGCTCGCTAGTTGATTATGCAATTGACATGAGTAAACATGAGACCTAAGTGTTATTTTGAATATGTTTAGTTCATAATCTTTGCTGAAAACATGAATGCTGGCTTTACATATTTACAACAACAAGAGCAAATAGAGTTAATAAAAGTTTTTCTTTATCACTTTTAGTTTATCAACTGAATTGCTTGAGGACAAGCAAAGGTTTAAGCTTGGGGGAGTTGATACGTCTCCAACGTATCTACTTTTCCAAACACTTTTGCCCTTGTTTTGGACTCTAACTTGCATGATTTGAATGAAACTAACCCGGACTGACACTGTTTTCAGCAGAACTGCCATGGTGTTGTTTATTGTGCAGAAAACAAAATTCTCGGAATGACTTGAAAATCCATGGAGATAACTTTTGGAAAATATAAAAAATACTGGCGAAAGAATCAAGGCCAGGGGGCCCACACCCTGTCCACGAGGGTGGGGGCGCGCCCCCCTCCCCCTGGGCGCGCCCCCTGTCTCGTGGGGCCCCTGATGCTCCACTGACCTCAACTCCAACTCTATATATTCCGTTTTGCGAGAAAAAAACCAGGGAGAAAGTTTCATCGCGTTTTACGATACGGAGCCGCCGCCAAGCCCTAATATCTCTCGGGAGGGCTGATCTGGAGTCCGTCCAGGGCTCCGGAGAGGGGGATTCGTCGCCGTCGTCATCATCAACCATCCTCCATCACCAATTTCATGATGTTCATCGCCTCATGTGAGTAATTCCATCATAGGCTTGCTGGACGGTGATGGGTTGGATGAGATTTACCATGTAATCAAGTTAGTTTTGTTAGGGTTTGATCCCTAGTATCCACTATGTTACGAGATTGATGTTGCTATGACTTTGCTATGGTTAATGCTTGTCACTAGGGCCCGAGTGCCATGATTTCAGATCTGAACCTATTATGTTTTCATGAATATATGTGAGATCTTGATCCTATCTTGCAAGTCTATAGTCACCTATTATGTGTTATGATCCGACAACCCCGAAGTGACAATAATAAGGATACTTCTCGGTGATGGCCGTAGTTTGAGGAGTTCATGTATTCACTATGTGTTAATGCTTTGGTCCGGTACTCTATTAAAAGGACACTACTAGGGAAAACCCTAGCAGTAGCGCTGGTTTTGTGCTCACTAGTAGCGCGGGTAGGCGCGCTACTAATAAGGCGCTATAGCTATTGCTTAGCAAGAACGCTGCTTGCCAAGACGCCATCGCTAGGACAAATAGTTGTAGCGTTTGTTCATCCCTCACGCCATCGCTAATGAAACTAGTGGCAGCGCTGCTTTCTGTCCATCGCTACTAGTATTCATTTTTTATTTTTATTTTTAGTGTATTTATGCGGTTTTCTCTCCATCGCATAAATATTGGTACAATACCAGTTATGAGGTTTACATCATTATGTCCATAACAGTCGAATGAAGGTGGATTAGGTTCAAGTGGAGGCAATATGTGGTGCATGTCAGTACACTACTAATCCAAACTTGATCTAGTTTGGACTAGTAGTACTTTCGATGTGCACCACATGTTGCCTCCACTTGAATCTAATCCGCCAAAGACAAGCTATTTAATCATCATCATAGTAATTACCACCAACATTATTTATTTAATCACCACTAACACTAGCTAATAATAATCATCATAGTCATTACCACCAACACTAGCTATTTTATCATCATAGTAAATGTGTAGCACATCATCATCCTCAAACTCATTTCTAGCTAGCTAATCACTCCTGCTGCTCTCTCTTAGGTAAAAAAACATAAAACATGTGTAGCTCTCCTCCTTGATCAAGTTGGAGCATGCAGATGAACCTGTCTCCTAATCGTGGGTAGCGCCTGCTTTGCTGCCCCTAGTACTTCTCTGCGCTTCCCCATCACATATTTGGTCTAGTCTTGCACTATTAAGCATCCGTCGCTAATCTTGAATGCACTAAAGTAATCTGTAGGATATCTTGGTCAGAAGTGATAATACTCATGGTACCTTTAGTCTCGATCCCATAAGGCACAACATTCATCGGGAGTCCCTGTTGAAGAACATCGTATGGTAACACAGTTAGCAATGAAGTTTAGCTTCAAAAATAATGTATGGAAAAGATGCACTGAGGACAAATAGTAAAAATCTTACCATCCTTCCCAAATAGATGTGACCATAGTTCAATACGAACACTATTGGTCGCACGTTTTCAGTACTAACATTTCTAAATCCAGGAAGAAAATTTTTCTTGACAGTATCAAGATCCTCAAGCCATGAAACATAATGACTTAGCTCCTCGCAGTTTAGTTCAGCCTCGGGATAGTAGTAGGTCCTGTCTACCAAGCGCTGGACATGTTTGCTTGCAATGAAATAAGCTGACAATACAAATTAGTTGTCAACTATTTTTGAATAAACAATATCAAAGACATAAATATGGTTGAGAAACTTACATAATGGTATAATCGAGGCGTCAGACATCGACCCGGATGTCGGTATTACCTTCAATATCATCTTCGGACAAATATCAAAGGTGATAACCATATCAGGCTCAAATGCATAAGTCTTGCATAGTGCTCGCCATGTTTTGCATCCAAAATAGGTGTAGTCGTCTGAATTGTATAATTTTGCATGGAAAATATAACCATGCTCGGTCTTCAAATAAACTTTCTTTACCTCCGTAGTATGACTGAAACCTATCTTATCCAATACAAAAACTCTTGCATGGCAGGGGATACGCTAGTAGAATAGTAAAAATAATATAAGTTCAAGCAAATGAAGCAGATGTCATGCTTAATTACGAAAAAAGACTTGTCGTTATGACTTCATCAGATCCACTTGAAGTTCTCGTCCAGCTTGATGTCAAGCGCCTATCATCATCTAGGAAGATTCCGTCAGACAAAGCCGCGCTTCGTCTTCGCAGTATTTGCAAATACCGAAATCCTTTTCGTCGCCGACATTTCCTATGTTCATAGTTAAAACATTAATTGAAAATCGATCAAGACAACTACCAGGATACTCAACACACAAATCCGGGGCACTCGATATTTCCTACATATTCTAGCATAAGTCATGCCAAAATTCACGGAAAAATCCGGCATGACCTTTGCTAAAATAGGACATATCGAGCGCCTGAAATTTGCCGGAACGGAAATGAATCAACACTCCGGCAAAACATAGGCCACTCGGAGATGTAACCTGCAAACATGACCGGCCACTTGGATATTGAGCAACACAAGATATACATTTCAAAATATCTTATAGGACTCAAATTAGCATGTATTCAATAAGCAAAAGTAAATCATCTCATGCGTCCGTACATCGTCGAATATTATCACTAATACATCACGAATAGTTTCATACATATAACATCACTAATACAACTAAAACCCTAGCACACGACGGGTATCGGCGCGGGCGGTGGACACCCATAGAGAAGTAACCATCACGGGATCATAGCTCCAGTGAGATCCCTGGAGAACCTCCCAGGTATTGGAGAACCTGTGCTCCAATGCAAACAAGTAGCGACGGACGTGCGCGTGCTCCTCACTGACATGGTGACGCACCGCCTCCGCGGAGTCCTCTAGCCTCTGGACCGTCACTGGCCCACGCGACCGCCACCAAAGAAGGTTCGGGTCAACGACAGGCTGGCTCCTCACCAACCTGCGCCCCTCGGTAGGTAGCGCCCCAAGACCACTCGGGCGGAGCCCAGTCCCGGACATGGCCCATCTGGTGGAGAAGGTTTCCTCCGCCGACTCGTCGACGAGGATGCGGGATAGGAATCGTCGACGTTGATGCAGGAACTACTATAAATAAAAATAAACTTACTATAAATAAAATTACTATAAATAAAAATTAGTACCTAGTTCTTACTAACTAATTAGTACCTAGGAACTACTGCTAAGGGTTCATACTAACTAACTAACTAACACTAAATTAACTAACTAACACTAAAAATAGCCTAGGGTTCATACTAACTAGCACTAAATAGCTAGGGTTATACTAAGCAAATTAACAAGAGGGATCAGAAGGGGAGAGTGCTTACAGAGGGCGGGAGAGAGATGGGGTCGGGGAGACGGCAAGTAGGCGGGTCGGGGAGACGGGCGGCAGGCGGATCGAGGGAGACGGCGGCGCGGCGGGGCCAGGGAGCTGGTGGCGAGGCGGGGTCGAGGGAGACGGCGGCAAGGCAGGGTCGGGGGAGACGGCGGCGAGGCGGAGGCGGCGAGGGGGAGAAGAAGAGAGTGGTGAATTGGGGGAGGAAGATCGAGGAAGGGAATCAGGCCGCGCGGGAGTTAGGTGAGAATAGATATAACAATAGCGTCCGAGGGGAAAACGTGATGCTGCTAAAATCGGTAGTAGTAGCGCCGTTTCTAGAAGGGCGCTACTACTATACCTAGCACGTCGGGAACGGTGTGGCAATTATAGTAGTAGCGTGTTCTGTTCTGCTGGCCATCGCTAAGGGGTAACAAAGAGCGGTTTTGGTAGACGTGGTACTGCTAATTAGCAGTAGCGCCTCATTTTAACACGCGCTACTGGTAAGATTCTGTGTATAAGGTTTTCCCTAGTAGTGGGAGGCCTTAATATCCCTTAGTTTCCATTAGGACCCCGCTTCCACAGGAGGGTAGGACAAAAGATGTCATACAAGTTCTTTTCCATAAGCACGTATGACTATATTTTGAATACATGCCTACATTACATTGATGAATTGGAGCTAGTTATATGTCACCCTATGTTATAGCTATTACATGAGGAATCGCATCCGACATAATTATCCATCATTGATCCAATGCCTACGAGCTTTTCACATATTGTGCTTTGCTTATTTACTTTTCCGTTGCTACGGTTACAATTACTACAAAATTGCTATTGTTACTTTTGCCACTGTTACCATTACTATCATACTACTTTGCTACTAAATACTTTGCTGCAAATACTAAGTTATCCAGGTGTGGTTGAATTGACAACTCAACTGCTAATACTTAAGAATATTCTTTGTCTCCCCTTGTGTCGAACCAATAAATTTGGGTTGAATACTTTACCCTCAAAAGCTGTTGCGATCCCCTATACTTGTGGGTTATCACATTACATCGCATACCTCAAAGCCAGTCAGTAGGCTATTGAAGGCTTCGGTCAGTACGCTCTTCACGGACCGAACCTTTTCCATAACCGCACCCATCAGGATGCGTTGTTCGTCCACGATGGACGCACATTGCAGCGCTTCCTGTAGAGTGTCAGCGGCCTTCGGATTGACAGAGGCTGCTGTTGGAGCTGCTGCTCCTCGCCCCTCTTTCGAAGGGGGGGTGTTGGTCCGAACCCGGAGCCGTACTGGTCTCCGAGACGGTGTTCGGCAAGGGCCCGGACTGTTGAGGCCCCCTGAGGGAGTCCTGGATTAGGGGGATCCGTACAGCCGGACTGTGTACAACGTGCGGACTATTGAAGTATGAAGATACAAGACTCAAGACTTCGGCCCGTGTCCGGATGGGACTTTCCTTGGCGTGGAAGGAAAGCTTGGCAATCCGGATATTATATTTCCTTCCTTGTAACCGACTCCATGTAAACCCTAGCCCTCTTCGATGTCTATATAAACCGGAGAGGTTGATCCTTAGAAGGCCGATCGCAATTACAATCATACCATCATAGGCTAGCTCTTAGGGTTTAGCCTCTACGATCTCGTGGTAGATCTACTCTTGTACTACCCATATCATCAATATTAATCAAGCAGGAAGTAGGGTTTTACCTCCATCGAGAGGGCCCGAACCTGGGTAAACATCTGTGTCCCCTGTTTCCTGTTACCATCAGCCTTGACGCACAGATCGGGACCCCCTACCCGAGATCCGCCGGTTTTGACACCAACATTTGTGCTTTCATTGAGAGTTCCACTGTGTCGTCGCTGTCAGGCTCGATGGCCCCTTCAATCATCATCAACGACGCTGTCTAGGGCGAGACTTTCCTCCCCGGATAGATCTTCGTGTTCGGCGGCTTCGCACTGCGGGCCAACTTGCTTGGCCATCTGGAGCAGATCGACAGCTACGCCCCTGGCCACCAGGTCAGGTTCGGAAACCTGAACTACACGGCGGACATCCGCGGAGACTTGATCTTCGATGGATTTGGGCCTATGCCAGGAGCACCGGACAGTCACGACGAGCATGGCTTAGACCTGCCGTCGGACGAAGCTCGGGGTATCACCCCCGTAGTATCCCCGGACCTAGATCCGGAGCAGGCTGCGCCGCCTAAGGGCGGAGGGATGGACACCGCCCCTCAGGTCGCACGCTCATCGGCGGTGGAGCCGAACACGGGTCTTATCTCTGCGATGCCCTGCGACTCCGAACACCCGGATTCGTATCTGGACGTTGCTTCCAATCCGCGCACTCCCGAGCCTGTCGGGCCAGGATGGGCTCCGGTAATGGAGTTCACCGCTGCGGATATTTTCCAGCACTAGCCCTTTGGCGACATGCTGGACTCATTAAAGTCTCTCCCTTTGTCAGGAGGCTCTTCACCGAACTATGTCCGGCTCGAGTGGGAGGTAGGTGACGAAGGAATTCGTTGCCCACCCGCCACCCACTTCATTGCCACAGTCGATGATTTAACCGAGGTACTAAACTTCGACTCCGAAGACATCGACGGTATGGACGATGATGCAGAAGAACATGAACCACCGCTCACTGGGCGATGGACAGCCACCTCTTCTTATGATATATACATGGTGGACACTCCGAAGGAAACAAATGGGGATGAGGCAACGGAGGATCAAACCTCAGGGAAAAAAGCAAAGAGTGGGCATCGTCGGCGCCACTCCAAGCCCCGCCACAGCAATACCGTCCCAGGAGACGAAAACAGTCCGAATGGTGCCGAAGAAGAATACAACCCTGATCAACCCGCCTTCGAGCAGGCCGAATAGGAGGATGAGCAGGTCAGCCCAAAAGAATAGGCGACGGATGAATACCCGAAGGAGGAAAGCTACATGCCCCCCTCCAAAGACGAGATTAGCCTCGGCGACGACGAGTTCGGCGTGCCTGAGGATCCCGTAGAGCAGGAGCGCTTCAAGTGTCGGCTTATAGCCACTGCGAGGAGCCAGAAAAAGAAGCACTAGCAACTCCAAGCTGATCAAGACCTGCTCACAGACAGATGGACTGAAGTCCTGGCAGCCGAGGAATACGGACTCGAGCACCATATGGCTGACCGGCCACCTCGTGGCCGGGATAAAACGGCATACCAGTGCGCATACCAGCCAACACCCCCACGCCAACATACTACGGCTCGGGGCAACAAATCAGGACAACCAAGATCGATCTACGGATCGCGGGGGCGCGCCTCGGTACGCGACGAGGACCGTCATGCCGGATACACCTTCAACCAGTCCGGCTGGGCCGAATATAGCCACCCAGAGAAATTCGACCTGCATAGCCACATAGCCCGGCACAGAGGCGCCGCGCACCCCCTCTGCTTCACTGACGAAGTAATGGATCACGAATTCTCAGAAGGGTTCAAACCCGTAAACATCGAATCATACGATGGCACAACAGACCCCGCAGTATGGATCAAAGATTTTCTTCTCCACATTCACATGGCCAGCGGAGACGATCTGCACACCATCAAATATTTTCCCCTTAAGCTCAAAGGACCAGCCCGACACTGGCTAAACAGCCTGCCAGCAAATTCCATTGGCAGCTGGGAAAACCTGGAAGACGCATTCCTCGACAACTTCCAGGGCACATATGTGCGACCACCTGACGCCGATGACTTGAGCCACATTACTCAACAGCCTGGAGAGTCAGCCAGGAAATTCTGGACTCGGTTCCTAACTAAAAAGAACCAAATAGTCGACTGTCCGGACGCCAAAGCCCTGGCGGCTTTTAAGCATAATATCCGTGACGAGTGGCTCGCTCGACACCTCGGCCAGGAAAAACCCAAGTCCATGGCAGCTCTCACAACACTAATGACCCGCTTTTGCACAGGCGAGGACAGTTGGTTGGCTCCCAGCAAAGACTACGCCACATTCGCAATTCGGATGGCCGCGACAATAACGGCAAGCCACGTCGTAACAGACATAAGAGACGGAACAACGGCGACAGCACTGAAGAGACGGCAGTCAACGCCGGATTCAGCGGATCCAAGCCAGGTCAGCGAAACAAGCCGTTCAAAAGAAATAATTAGGGACCGGCCCACCGACCGTGATATCGAGCGCCGTGCCAAATTCATGGCACCCGGACAAGTTAGCCAACCACAGCAATAGAATAGACATTGCTGGGTATTCAAACAGGCCGGCAAGATAAATGCCAAGACAAGGACAAGGCTGCACAATGACGATGACGAGGAGCCCCGACGTCCAACACGGGGATCAAGAAATCCCGCCCCCTGTGTGAAAATGGTCAACATGATCTACGCCACGCACATCCCCAAGCGGGAAGGAAGCGGGCACTAAGGGACGTCTATGCGATGGAGCCAGTCGCCCCCAAATTTAACCCATGGTTAGCTTGTCCGATCACCTTTGATCGTAGGGATCACCCTACTAGCATCCGTCACGGCGGCTCGGCCGCATTGGTCCTAGACCCAATAATTGACGGATTCCACCTCACACGCGTCCTTATGGACAGTGGCAGTAGCTTGAACCTGCTTTATCAGGACACAGAGCGCAAAATGGGCATTGACCCTTCAAGGATCAAGCCCACTAAAACCACCTTTAAAAGTGTAATTCCTGGAGTGGAGGCCCGCTATACGGGCTCTATAACATTGGAAGTGGTATTTGGATCTCCGGATAAGTTCCGAAGCGAAGAGTTAATCTTTGATATCATCCCTTTCCGCAGTGGTTGCCATGCACTGCTCGGACGAACCGCGTTCGCTAGATTCAATGCGGTACCATACTACGCATACCTCAAGCTCAAGATGCCAGGACCACGCGGGGTCATAACGGTGAACGGAAATATGGACCGCTCTCTACGAACAGAAGAACATATCGCAGCCCTTGCGGCGGAAGTACAATGCGGCCTTCTCCAACAAACCAATCCGGCGACAACAACTTCGAGCATAGTCAAGCGAGTCCGAAGCACCCCGCAACAGGATCATCAGGCATGCCAAGAGCGCGACTAGCAGTCTGGCCTCCGCTTAAGCCCCATCAAAGTAGCATTCGTGCCACGCGCACACAATTACGCACTTAAAATACCATGGGCATAGGCGGAGGCACATCAACGACTCAGTCAATAATGCGGGTAACCGCCAAATACTTTCATACTCTTTCCCTCTTACCTTTCAGGACACCGCGTTGGCGTAGCATCCTCAAAAGAGCCGAATTGCCGGACTTATAGGGGAAAGACATCCAAGGAGGCAAATGACGCCAGCACGTATGAAATACCTGTGTGGAATCTATTTACGACCATTATACCTGCTTTATCTATCTGCACACAGCCTGCCCCTGGATAGGACATGTCAAATAGTCCTATTTTATCTCTGCTTAACGCATCCATTGTAAATGTACGCTTAAAGGTATTTTTCGTCAATGGGAGATTATATATAGCGTCAGCTTATTATTCTTATTTGAGCATTTTTTCTCTTATAAATGTTTATTTGATATTGCATCCGCACACCTTGGTGCGGCCGGTTTGCCAGGGGCTTCTCATGGCGCCCCGTAATATGGCAAATAAAGTCCGAACACTTTCAACAGTGCGGCACCCCGAACTTATAGCACTATATGCATCAGCTCCGAATCATGTCTTGGGTCTACAGTTGGGATAGCCCGGCTCCCTTGTTTTGGTGCCTTACGTTCCGTTATATCGGCTAAGGTAGCGCATGGAGAACTACTGCGATTGTGTCCCGGTTCTTCCGAACGAGCACCTCAGTAGAGAAAGCCGAAAACTGGCCGACATGATGTGGCGAGAGCTGGTCTCTATTCGAGAGGTTTTAAAATCCTTAAAGATTTTCTGCTTTAGGCGATAAATCGGCTTCGTCCAATCTAGGCATGTATAGCGCCCCGATTCGGCCTTCCGGATTCTAGGGGCTTCGCCGAAATTTAAAATTGTAGCGCATAGTCCGATTGCCTTGTTCGCTTCGCCGGACACCTCCTTAAGGGACCAAACATTTGGATAAAGAGTGTCTGGGTTTTCCATGAACACCCCAGTACTAGTTACGTGGGGGAGGAAGCCGACGACTGGCCTACTTTCAGAATTTTATAAATAGCCGCAAAGAAGGTAATATTTTAAATAACAAAAGCGCTACATAGCGCAAGTAACGTCGTCTTTAAATTACAACATGACAGAAGTGAACTCATTCCAAAATGGTGTCCTTGGTACACTCATCGGTGACGAGACGAGCACCCTTCATCACGCCATCGTAGTACATCTCGGGATGGCGATGCGCCTTTCCTCCGCGCCCATCCTTGACCAGCTTTTCCGCATCCAGCTTGCCCCATTGCACCTTGACGCGGGCAAAGGCTCGGCGGGCACCTTCGATGCAAACGGATTGCTTGATCACTTCAAGCCGCAGGCAGGCATCCACCATCCGCGGGATCAGGCCAAAGTAGCTAATTGGCAGAAGCTCACCAGGCCACATCCTGACTATGAAATCCTTCATAGCCAGTTCGGCCGCTCTGTGGAGTTCGATCAACTGCTTCATTTGGTCGCTCAGAGGCATCGGATGATTGGCCCCAACATACTGGGACCAGAATAGCTTCTCCGTTGAGCTCCAGTCCTGGGCACGGTAGAACTCCGCAGCGTCTGAGACACTGTGTGGCAGATCTGCAAACGCCCCTGGAGAGCTCCGTATTTGAGTAAGCAAAAGAAATGCCTCCTCCACATGTTTGCTTTGCATAAAGAATTTCTTACCCGCTGCTATCTTTTTGGCCTCCTGGATCTCCTGCTGTGCTTTCTCATCTTTGGCCTTGGCATCCTTCAAACTTACAAGGGCCTTCGCAAGCTCGGCCTCCTTCATCTTCAGGTTATGCTCCACTGACTCGCACTTCTTGCCGAGGTCCTGGAGCTCTTGCTGTACCTCGCCCAATCTAGCACTTTGCTTTTCGCGCTCCTTGCATTCTAAGGCAGCTTTGTTTTCGGCCTCGGATAGCGCTTTCTTCAGGGACGCCACTTCGGCGGTGGCCCCTGTTACACAGTCCCGACGCTTTGGCGTTAGACTGACAAATTTTGCCTATCTTGAAAATACATATGAACGGGGAATCACTTACCTTTATGCTCCTCGAGCTGCCTCTTCGTGAGGCCGAGCTCTCCCTGCGCCTTACCTGCACTTCGCCCGCAGTTCGGCAACTTCGGCAGTGCGGGCAGCAGCAGCAAGCAGCACGGCCTGCTTATTCACATAAACGCTTTTTAGACTCCTACGGATTGTAATTGACCCTCCGTTTGGCTTTTCTTTCCGAACACCAACCAGAGCATCAGGGGCTACTACCTATCGGGTGGTAATTTCATACATTTTTATTACTTACCTCAAAGCCCGTCAGGAGGCTTGTGCAGGCTTCGGTTAGTCCGTTTTTGGCGGACAGAACCTTTTGAATCACCACACTCATAAGAGTACGGTGCTCTTCTTCCATGGAAGTGCTACGTCTTGAGCTTGCGTTGGTTTTCCCCGAAGAGGAGAGGATGATGCAGCACAGTAGCGTAAGTATTTCCCTCTGTTTTTGAGAACCAAGGTATCAATTTAGTAGGAGGCCACGCGCAAGTCCCTCGTACCTGCACAGAACGATAGCTACTCGCAACCAACACGATTAGGGGTTGTCAATCCCTTCACGGTCACTTACGAGAGTGAGATCTAATAGAGATAATATTTTTGGTATTTTCGGTATAAAGATGCAAAGTGAAAAGTAAAAGGCAAAGTAAAATAAAGCAAGTATAAAAGTGATGGATATTGATATGATGAGAATAGACCCGGGGGCCATAGGTTTCACTAGTGGCGTCTCTCAAGAGCATAAGTATTCTACGGTGGGTGAACAAATTACTGTTGAGCAATTGACAGAATTGAGCATAGTTATGAGGTTATCTAGGTATGATCATGTATATAGGCATCACATCCGTGACAAGCAAATCGAAACGATTCTGCATCTACTACTATTACTCCACTCATCGACCGCTATCCAACATGCATCTAGAGTATTAAGTTAAAAACAGAGTAACGCCTTAAGGAAGATGACATGATGTAGAGGAATAAATTCATGCAATATGATAAATACCCCATCTTGTTATCCTCGATGGCAACAATACAATAAGTGCCTTGCAACCCTTTCTGTCACTAGGTAAGGACACTACAAAATTGAACCCAAAGCCAAGCACTTCTCCCATTGCAAGAACTACCAATCTAGTTGGCCAAACCAAACGGATAATTCGAAGAGACTTGCAAAGATAACTCAATCATACATAAAAGAATTCCGAGAAGATTCAAATATTATTCATAGATAAGCTGGATCATAAACCCACAATTCATCGTTCTCAACAAACACACCGCAAAAAGAAGATTACATCGAATAGATCTCCACAAGAGAGGGGTAGAACATTGTATTGAGATCCAAAAAGAGAGAAGAAGCCATCTAGCTACTAACTATGGACCCGAAGGTCTGAAGTAAACTACTCACACTTCATCGGAGAGGCTTTGATGACGATGTAGAAGCCCTCCGTGGTGGATGCCCCCTCCGGCGGAGCTCCGGAACAGGCCCCAAGATGGGATCTCGTGGATACAGGAAGTTGCGGCGGTGGAATTAGGTTTTGGCCTCTGCTCGATCGCTTGGGGTACGTAGGTATATATAGGAGGAAGGAGTACGTCGGTGGAGCTCGAGGGGCCCACGAGGCGGGGACGCGCCTAGGGGAGCGCCCACCCTCGTGACCGCCTCGTGGCTTTCTTGACGGAGGGTCCAAGTCTCCGGGTCTTATCTCGATGAGAAAATCACGTTTCAAGATTTCATTCCGCTTTGGACTCCGCTTGATATTCTGCTTCTTCAAATACTGAAAAAGGCAAAAACAACAATTTCGGGCTGGGCCTCCGGTTAATAGGTTAGTCCCAAAAATAATATAAAAGTGGAAAATAAAGCCCATTATAGTCCAAAACAATAGATAGAGTAGCATGGAGCAATCAAAAATTATAGATACTTTGGAGACGTATCAGGCATCCCCAAGCTTAATTCCTGCTCGTCCTCGAGTAGGTAAATGATAAAAAGAGAATTTTTTGATGCGGAGTGATACTTTGGCATAATTTCAATGTAAATCTTCTTAATCATGGTATTAATATTCAGATCCGAAAGATTCAAGACAAAAGTTCATATTGACATAAAAATAATAATACTTCAAGCATACTAATCAAAGTAATTATGTCTTCTCAAAATAGCATGGCAAAAGAAAGTTCATCCCTGCAAAATCATATAGTTAGGCTATGCTTCATTTTCGTCACACAAAGATGTTCCCAACTTCTATACCCCGGCGACAAGCCAAGCAATTGTTTCATACTTAAATAATCTCAAACTTTTTCAACCTTCACGCAATACATGAGTGTGAGCCATGGATATAGCACTATGGGTGGAATAGAATATGATGATGGCGATTGTGTGGAGAAGACAAAAAAGGAGAAAGTCTGACATTGACGAGGATAATCAACGGGCTATGGAGATGCCCATCAATTGATGTCAACATGAGGAGTAGGGATTGCCATGCAACGGATGCACTAGAGCTATGAATGCTCAACAAAAGAAAACTAGTGGGTGTGCATCCAACTTGCTTGCTCATGAAGACCTATGGCATTTTGAGGAAGCCCATCGTAGGAATATACAAGGCAAGTTCTATAATGAAAATTTTCCACTAGTATGAAAAATACAACTTATGAGACTCACTATATGAAAAACATGGTGCTACTTTGACGCACAATATATGAGACTCACTACATGAAGAATAAGGTGCTACTTTGAAGCACAAGTGTGGAAAAAGAGATAGTAGCATTGCCCTTTTTATTTATTTTCTTTTTTAGGCCTTTCTTTTTTTTCGTTTTGGCCTTTCTCTTTTTTTTATTTGGGCAATGCTCTAATAATGATGATCATCACACTTCTATTGATTATAACATAAGGATTACAACTCGAAACTAGAACAAGGTATGACTCTATATGAATGCCTCATGTGTATCGGGATGGTGCAATGAATCAAGAGTGACATGTATGAAAAATAATGCATGGTGGCTTTGCCACAAATACGATGTCAACTACATGATCATGCAATGGCAATATGACAAAAGTAATGTATGTCATGATGATGATGAACGGAACGGTGGAAAGTTGCATGGCAATATATCTCGGAATGGCTATGGAAATGCCATAATAGATAGGTATGGTGGCTGTTTTGAGGAAGATATAAGGAGGTTTATGTGTGAAAGAGCATATCATATCACGGGGTTTGGATGCACCGTGAAGTTTGCACCAACTCTCAAGGTGAGAAAGGGCAATGCATGCATCGAAGAGGCTATCAAAGGCGGAAAGGTAAAAGTTCGTATAATCCATGGACTCAACATTAGTCAAAAGAACTCATATACTTATTGCAAAAAGTTTAGAAGTCATCAAAAATCAAGTACTGCGCGCATGCTCCTAGGGGGATATATTGGTAGGAAAAGACCATCGCTTGTCCCCGACCACCGGTCATAAGGATGCACAAGCCAGGTACACTTCATGTTTCAAATTTGTTACACAACTTTAACCATACGTGCATGCTACGGGATTTGCTAACTTCAACACAAGAATTTCTCAAATTCACAACTACTCAACTAGCACGACTTTGATATTATCACCTCCATATCTCAAAACAATTATCAAGCATCAAACTTATCTTAGTATTCAACGCACTCAAAAGAAAGTTCCACATATCTTGAATACGAAGTATATTAACTTTAAGCAAATTACCATGCTATTAAAGACTCTCAAAATAATCTAAGTGAAGCATGAGAGATCAATAGTTTCTTTAAAACAAATCCACCACCGTGCTCTAAAAGATCTAAGTGAAGCACTAGAGCAAAAATTATCACGCTCAAAAGATATAAGTGAAGCACTATGAGCATAACTATCAAACTCAAAAAATATAAGTGAAGCACTATGAGCATTCTATCAAATTCCAATTCATGTATGGCTCTCTCATAAGGTGTGTACAACAAGGATGATTGTGGTAAACTACCAAGCAAAGACGCAAATAATACAAGACGCACCAAGCAAAACACTTATCATGTGGTGAATAAAAATATAGCTCCAAGTAAATTACCGATGGAAGTGGACGAAAGAGGGGATGCCTTCCGGGGCATCCCCAAGCTTTGACTTTTTGGTCTCCTTAGATTATCTTGGGGGTGCCATGGGAATCCCCAAGCTTAGGCTCTTGCCACTCCTTCCATAATCCATCAAAGAATTCACCCAAAACTTGAAAACTTCTCAACACAAAACTCAATAGAAATCTCGTGAGCTCCGTTAGAGAAAGAAAACAAAATACTACTTTAAGGTACTGTAATGAACTCATTCTTTATTTATGTTGGTGTTAAACCTACTGTATTCCAACTTCTCTACGGATTATAAACTATTTTACTAGCCATAGATTCATCAAAATAAGCAAACAACACACGCAAAACAGAATCTGTCAAAAACAGAACAGTCTGTAGTAATCTGTAACTAACGCAAACTTCTGGAACTCAAAAAATTCTACAAAACATAGACGGCCTGGACAATTTGTTTATCGATCAGCAGAAATTGGAATCAGTATTTTATCACGTTCTGGTGATTTTTAACAATTCGGGCACTGAGCGCAAAGTTTCTGGAAATTACAGCAAGATCAAATAACTAGCATCCAAGAAGATCCAATAGGTCTAGCTTGGCACAAACACTAATTAAAAGATAAAACCACATCTAAACAGAGGCTAGATCGATTATTTATTCCTAAACAGAAGCAAAAACAAAAAACAAAAAATAAAATTGGGTTGCCTCCGAACAAGCGCTATCGTTTAACGCCCCTAGCTAGGCATAAAAGCAAGGATAGATCTAAGTATTGCCATTAATTTTCAGTTTTTTAGCAGAGTCATGCTCGAGTCCCGGTGGTTTTTCTAGCTTCCCTTCATACTCGGAAATTTTTAGATCTATAGAATCCAACCGCTTATTACAAAGAGTAATCGACATATTCATGCGGTGAAGATTTCCGCTAACACTTTTAAGAGGCTCAAGAGACTTTTGTAATTTTTTTGTTACTTCGCAAATCTTCTCAAACACTTGGGTTTCTTCCTGGGTAGGATGAGATCCTCCCTTTTGGGGTAGTGTTCCCACTATTCCCTCTATAATCTCATGCGCAATACTGGGATCAATCTCAATGAAATTTCCCTTGGCAATGCAATCCAAGAGTTGTCTATGCGTCATATTTAACCCAACATAAAATTGCGAAGAAGAATTCTAAAGTTCACCTCTAGGGTGCACTTACGATAAGATTCCATCATCCTATACCAAGCATATTTTAAGTTTTCTCCTTGCCTTTGCTTGAAGTGAAGAACTTCAAACTCGGCAGACATAGGAGCGGATAAGGAATTCGACATAACGACAAGCAAGCAAACAAAAGGCAAAGGGAAAAAAAGAGGAGGAGATTGGGAAAGAGAGGGCGAATAAAACGGCAAGGGTGAAGTGGGGGAGAGGAAAACGAGAGGCAAATGGCAAATAATGTAATGCGAGAGATAGGGATTGTGATGGGTACTTGGTATGGTTGAATTTTGCGTAGAGTCCCCGGCAACAGCGCCAGAAATCCTTCTTGCTACGTCTTGAGCTTGCGTTGGTTTTCCCCGAAGAGGAGAGGATGATGCAACACAGCAGCATAAGTATTTCCCTCAGTTTTTGAGAACCAAGGTATCAATCCAGTAGGAGGCCACGCGCAAGTCCCTCGTACCTGCACAAAACGATAGCTACTCGCAACCAATGCAATTAGGGGTTGGCAATCCCTTCACGGTCACTTATGAGAGTGAGATCTGATAGAGATGATAAATAATATTTTTGGTATTTTTGGTATAGAGATGCAAAGTAAAAAGTAAAAGGCAAAGTAAAAACAAAGGAAGTATAAAAGTGATGGAGATTGATATGATGAGAATAGACCCGGGGGCCATAGGTTTCACTAGTGGCTTCTCCAAAGAGCATAGGTATTATACGGTGGGTGAACAAATTACTGTTGAGCAATTGACAGAATTGAGCATAGTTATGAGTATATCTAGGTATGATCATGTATATAGGCATCACGTCCATGACAAGTAGATCGAAACGATTCTGCATCTACTACTATTACTCCACTCATCGACCGCTATCCAGCATGCATCTAGAGTATTAAGTTAAAAACAGAGTGATGCCTTAAGCAAGATGACATGATGTAGAGGGATAAATTTATGCAATATGATAAAAACCCCATCTTGTTATCCTCGATGGCAACAATACAATACGTGCCTAGCAACCCTTTCTGTCACTAGGTAAGTACACCGCAAGATTGAACCCAAAGCCAAGCACTTCTCCCATTGCAAGAACTACCAATCTAGTTGGCCAAACCAAATGGATAATTCGAAGAGACTTGCAAAGATAACTCAATCATACATAAAAGAATTCAGAGAAGATTCAAATATTATTCATAGATAAGCTGGATCATAAACCCACAATTCATCGGTCTCAACAAACACACCGCAAAAAAAAGATTACATCGAATAGATCTCCACGAGAGAGGGGGAGAACATTGTATTGAGATCCAAAAAGAGAGAAGAAGCCATCTAGCTACTAACTATGGACCCGTAGGTCTGAGGTAAACTGCTCACACTTCATCGGAGAGGCTTTGATGATGATGTAGAAGCCCTCCGTTGTGGATGCCCCCTCCGGCGGAGCTCCGGAACATGCCCCAAGATGGGATCTCGTGGATACAGGAAGTTGCGGCGGTGGAATTTGGTTTTTGGCTCCGTATCTGATCTGTCGGGGGTACGTAGGTATATATAGGAGGAAGGAGTACGTCGGTGCTGCAACAGGGGGCCCACGAGGCAGGGGGCGCGCCCCCCACCCTCGTGACCACCTCTTTTGTTCCTTGGAGTAGGGTCCAAGTCCCCTGGATCACGTTCGGTGAGAAAATCACGTTCCCGAAGGTTTCATTCCGTTTGGACTCCGTTTGATATTCTGTTTCTTCGAAACACTGAAATAGGCAAAAAACAACAATTCTGGGCTGGGCCTCCGGTTAATAGGTTAGTCCTAAAAATAATATAAAAGTGGAAAATAAAGCCCAACATAGTCCAAAATAGTAGAAAAAGTAGCATGGAGCAATCAAAAATTATAGATACATTGGAGACGTATCAGGCATCCCCAAGCTTAATTCCTGCTCGTCCTCGAGTAGGTAAATGATAAAAGAGAATTTTGATGCGGAGTGATACTTTGGCATAATTTCAATGTAAATCCTCTTGATTGTGGTATGAATATTCAGATCCGAAAGATTCAAGACAAAAGTTCATATTGACATAAAAATAATAATACTTCAAGCATACTAACTAAGCAATCATGTCTTCTCAAAATAACATGGCTAAAGAAAGTTATCCCCAACAAATCATATAGTATGGCTATGCTCCATCTTCCCCACACAAAATATTTAACTCATGGACAACCCCGATGACAAGCCAAGCAATTGTTTCATACTTTAACATTTTCAAAACTTTTTCAATCTTCACGCAATACATGAGCGTGAGCCATGGATATAGCACTATATGTGGAATAGGATGGTGGTTGTGGAGAAGACAAAAAGAGGGAAGATAATCTCACATCAACTAGGCGTATCAACGGGCTATGAAGATGCCCATCAATAGATATCAATGTGAGTGAGTAGGGATTGCCATGCAACGGATGCACTAGAGCTATAAGTATATGAAAGCTCAAAAGAAACTAAGTGGGTGTGCATCCAACTCGCTTGCTCACGAAGACCTAGGGCAATTTGAGGAAGCCCATCATTGGAATATACAAGCCAAGTTCTATAATGAAAAATTCCCACTAGTATATGAAAGTGACAAAATGAGAGACTCTCTATCATGAAGATCTTGGTGCTACTTTGAAGCACACGTGTGGTAAAAGGATTGTAACATTGTCCCTTCTCTCTTTTTCTCTCATTTTTTTATTGTTTTTATTTGGGCCCTTTTTTTATGGCCTCTTTTTTTTCTTTCTCTTTTTTTTATTTTTCGTCCGGAGTTTCATCTCGACTTGTGGGGGAATCATAGTCTCCATCATCCTTTCCTCACTTGGGACAATGCTCTAATGATGATGATCATCACACTTTTATTTACTTACAACTCAACAATTACAAGTCGATACTTAGAACAAAGTATGTGTCGGTGTGGAACGACACCTATGGGATCACAAGAATCCCTACTACGGTCGCGGGGCGCAGGGTCGTGAGAAGAGCGGATCAAACAGATAGCACACGGTTCCTTTATCCAGGTTCAGGCCGCGAGGATGCGTAATACCCTACTCCTGCTTTGTTGGTTGGTTTATCTGTGTTCTTGAACTAGCAATGGTGCGCGAGGAGCTCCAAAAAGCCGAATCCTCCTCCTGGTAGCCTTGGGCCTCCTTTTATAGGGAAAGGGGTAGCCACAGTGGCACATAGGAGGTGGAAAGGGTACAGTGATGCGAGTTTATCCCTCGCATTACATGATAAGGCGCCTTTAATGCGTCTTGCTTAGGTGTCCTTGCTTTATCGGGGGCGGGGGAGAGCCCTGTCTCGTCCGTCGCTGCTTCCTTTCGTGGCGACACGCGCCCTAGCCAGCGGTGCCCGCTGTGCCATGTAGGCAGGCAGGCAGTTGAGGTGGCGCAGTGGTGGGTCTCCACGGAGATCCGCTTGCCGCCACGCAGGTGCCTGCCCAACTGGTTGGGTCGGCAGCTTGCATGCAAGCGGTGGTAGAGGTTTGACTGGTGTGGGCCTGATGGTGGCCCTACGGGTGTCCTTGGCAAGGGCCTCGCCGTAGCCCCGGCAAGGGTCTCGCCGTGGCGCCTGCTGTCATCCCCGGCAAGGCTCTTGCTGGGGGCCTTGTGGTCCTCCTTGGCTCGGATCGCGCCAAGGGTCGTCATCCTCTATAATGTGTATCTGATCTTGAATGTCTTCACAAAGATCTGCATGCCACCACGGGGATGTCTCCCGAATCCTTGCCCCATGGGGGCAGTGGACTCAAGGGTGACTCGCTCCGTAGGTGTGGGGCGAGCTGCCACGGCAAGGGTCTTGCTGGGTTTTCTAAAACCGCCTCCCGGCAAGGATCTTGCCGGCAGAGTCCGCAATCCCCTTTGCTCTTTGTGGTCTTGGTCTTGGCGCTGCTCGCCTCTTTCGAAGCTTCGCCTTACCTTGGCTCACCTCCTTGCCTTGCTCAAGGCGGTGGTGCCCGCGGCTCAGATCGCCTGCACAGTTATAGGGGTACAAAAGTGTACCCCTCTTTTGTACACCGACAGAGCCCCGGCCTGGGCCACACGTAAGCGCAATCGCGTGCTGGGCTAGCCCCAAAAACGGTAAAAGGGCAGGCGGGTGGTTTTTACCATGGTAAGTCTCTACAAGATCGCACTTCCCATGCCTCCCGCGCGTGGCCCGGCATGGGGAGGCGTGCGTGACGTGGGCGGCATGCGTGGGGCTGAGCTCTGCACGCATGTGTCACGTCGTAGTAAAGGGGGCGGTTCGCGCCTTCCCCATAAACGGAGGGAGGTGTGGAGGCGCGGCCCATTTACTGAACGGGGCCAAGGCGTGGTCTTCAAGGTGTCCACTCCCCACGATCACGGGGTGGGGAGAGGACGCCTCACCCGTCGTCTTGGTCCCGCACGCCTGCCACGTGGTTCTCATGCGCTTGGGGCGGCGAACGGTGGAGGCGGGAAACCGGGCCGTTGCGGGCTGGGGCAGCGGGCTGGTCCTAGTTCCCTGCGCCTTCTGCGTCTTGATTGGTTGAGCGGGGTGGCCGAGCCCCCACCCCGTTCCTTTTATAAAGAGCGGGAGGGAGGGGGGGATGGCGTCCCGCATTCTTCCATCTCCTCCTTCCTTCAGCTTCTGCTCCCCCCTCCATCCGCCATGGAGAGAGGGAATCCTGGCTCTTCAACGCTGGCGGCGAGGGTCGCCGCCGACAACGCCGTCCTTCCTTCTCCTGCACTGCGGTGGCAGAGCCAGCCATGAGGGAAGGGGAGGGGCGAGCAAGCGCCGGGGAAGAGGAGGACGGGGCGCTACCGCCTCGCCTCCGCCAAGAGTTCCTCCCCATGGAGAGCCATGTTGGGGATGACCCTTGCGAAGTTCTTCGTCAAGGCGCTGCCGCCTCGCCGCCTTTCGCCTCCCAACTCTGTTCAAGGGAGATGGAGCTGGATCCACCGGAGTCATTGCGGCTGCACATGAGGGGCTGTGGGATCAGCGGTACGCGAGTTCGCGTCGACTTCCCAGACCCTCACGTGATGTATCTTCGTCGGGGATGGAAGACGTCCACTCGTATCCACAGCTTGACGGAGGGGCTCACTCTCCATTTTAAGCTGATGGAGCGTGACCTCCTCTCCGTCAAGGTCTTCGGGTGCTTCGGGACCCGGGAAAGGTGCTGCGTGGAGAGTTCCTCTGATAGCGAAGACTCCTCCTCGGGCGAGAGTGGCGAGGAGGACAGCGGCAGCGACGACCAGGGTAGCGGGCGGCAGGATGACGGGTCCGACTAGGTGTCGGGCGCCGCTTTGTGCGGCACCGGCGACCCCATCATCCGTGTCGCCGGCTCCCTGAACTTCTCGGGGTCGTCTCCTTGGGTGGCTGGTGTTGGGAGGCTGCGGAAGAGGAAGAGGGCGGGCGGCAAGGCCGTCAAGTCGGAGTACGTGGGCAGCGATGCCTTCGACGCGTGCTGACGTCCTGCGCCTCGTCTTCGAGCTCTGCTTCCGGCGTCGCCATCACCATCCAGCCTTCGGACGACCACCGAGATGTTCTCTTGGTGTCTCCTGCCACCCGTAGCTCGGCTAGGCGCCCCTTTTTCCCTTTTCGCCTCCTTGACCTACCTACTAAGGAGAGGGACAAGAAAGGGGTTACGGGCACCTTATATCTTTTTAGCTTGTAAGCCTTTGGGCCTTGACTGAATTTAAAACATGTAATCCCATCATTCATGTTTTTCATTCCCCATGGGCTGTACCTGAGTGGAATGTTTTTAATGAAAAAGGGATGCTTGTCGGGTCATTTGTTTGCGGGTAGAACCCACGACAAGGAGTAAATTCTTGATATCTCTAAGATACACATTTCCTTGCCAGGCAACAGGCCCTGCCGTCTTCCCACTTCGCTCGACCTTTCTCACGCTTTTGGCGGAGGAAGGGATGAGGTGGGTTCAGGCTCCTCGTTTCATCCTTTTGCTGCCGCGACCATTTGACCAAACCTGGCCCTGTGAACGAGCCCTAGGGCCTAGAGTTTTAGGGGAGCACGGTAGCTTTTGGGAAAAAACGAGGTTTCACATACCTCAGTCCATAAGGGAATGCATGATAAGGGATGAAGAACTTATCTGAAGATGTAGCCCTCGGCAACTCTGATTTGTCGTGGGTGAATCTTTGCACTCGCAGCCCCCGGCAATACTGGCTTGCCGGGGTCTAGATGCCGATCTGTCCCTCTTCTCTTTTTCGTCCTCAAGTGATCCGGCAAGGATATCTGTGAGTCCTGCGAACCAAAGAAGACAAAAGAACGGCAAAGGGACGCACACTCGACCTCTAAGCTAGGGGTTAGTCGGCGCTAAGCACTATCAACCCTAACCAAGGACGAGACTCGACCTAGCATGCATGCCATAACTTAGGGCGCCAGCGCTTCATTTATTTATGCTCAGGGTCTGCGCCTGGCTTTGTACGAAGGGTTACATGCATCATCGGCAAGGCTTGTACAAAAGATGGCTTGCCGGGGGGCCCGGCAAGCCGCGCCTCCCGGGTAAAACTTGCGAAGATGCTCAATGTTCCAGGAGTTACTCACCAGAACGGCATCTTCGGTCTCCGAGGACTGCGCCGGCCTGGTGACTCAGACACCCGATAAGGGCCTTCCCACTTTGGCGTCAACTTGTTGGAATTCTTGCCCGATTGAACGCGCCGAAGGACAAGGTCGCCTTCCTCAAGGCTTGGGCATGAACCTTGCGGCTATGGTAGCGGCGCAAGGCTTGCTGGTAGCGATGCAGCTCTCACAGCTGCTCAAGATGATCTTCCTCAAGGAGCATTGCGTCATCTTTCCGCAGTTGCTCTTGCTCAAGCTCGTCATAAGCGAGCACTCGAGGTGACCGGTATATGAGTTCAGTGGGGAGAACTACTTCCGCCCCGTATACTAGGGCAAAAGGTGTCTGGCCGGTGGCTCGATTTGGCGTCGTCCTGATCAACCAAAGAACCGCCGGCAACTCATCAATCCAGCGCCTTCCACTCTTGTGCAGCCTGTCAAAGGTCTTGGTCCTTAAGCCTCGCAGTACTTCAGCATTTGCCCTCTCAGCTTGACCATTGCTTCGCGGGTGAGCAACGGAAGCGAAACAGACTTTGCTGCCGAGGTCTTGGGTATATTGCATGAAGGTGCGGCTTGTGAACTGTGTGCCATTGTCGGTGATAACCCTGTTGGATACGCCAAAACGGCACACTAGTCCCTTGAAGAACTTGACGGCTGACTGAGCTGTGACCTTCCTCATCGCCTCCACCTCCGGCCACTTTGTGAACTTGTCGATTGCAACGCATAAGTACTCAAAGCCCCGACAACAAGGGGGAAAGGGCCCAAGATGTCGAGCCCCACACCGAGAAGGGCCAGGAGAGAGGAATGGTTTGAAGGGCTTGAGCTGGCTGATGAAGCTTCTTTGAATGGAACTGACACGCTTCACACCTGGTGACTAGTGTCGTCGCATCCTGGAGGGCGGTGGGCCAGAAGAAGCCTTGCCGAAATGCCTTTCCGGCAAGGGCCCTTGACCCAATGTGGGATCCACATATGCCCCCATGTATCGCCGCCAACAGCTCCAGTCCTTCCTCTCGAGGGATACACTTCAATTTCACACCGTTCGGCCTCTTTCTGTACAGGAAGTCATCGACGAACTGGTACATGGTAGAGCGACGGGCTACTTTTTCCGCTTCTTCCTGCTCCTCGTGAAATTCCCAGCTTTGGAGGAATCGGACGGTATCTTGTGCTGCACGCTTAGAGCCTGGGCTCGACGGCAGGGACTAAAGGCATTTCCTCCGCTATAGGAGCGGCTGTCTCGACGGCAAGAGCTTGACGCCCGCCGAGCTGGGCCGTCGTGGCGGGTTTAAAGATCCCCGGCAACATCCTTGCCGGGCGGCTCCGGGATCTCGCCGGAAAGTACTTGCCGGGCCCTGATTTCCTTCTCTTGTTCTGCTCGGTCGATGGATCAACGGATGGTTGAGTTAGCTGAAGCACAAAGGTACCTGGTTCCATAGGTAGCTTGAGGGAAACGCGCTTCGACAGGTAATCGGCGATATCGTTCTCCGCCGGGGAACATGTTCAGCCAGTATACCGTCAAACGCTTCTTCCAGATTTCTCACTTCATCGACGTAGGCCTTCATCAACGGGCTCTGGTAATCCTTGTTGACTTGCTTGACGACAAGCTGCGAGTCTCCCCTGACGATGAGTTTCTTGATTCCGAGGTCCGCCGCGATCCTAAGACTGGCAAGCAGCCCTTTCTACTCTGTCGTATTGTTTGTTGACACCTCCCTGGGGAAGTGCATCTGGATCACGTACTTGAGGTGCTCTCCGGTGGGCGCGACAAGCAGTACGCCAGCCCCGGCGCCTTGCAAGGAGAAAGCTCCATCAAAGTACATGATCCAATCACAACTTGCCTCCTTGCCGGGGAGAGCAGTCTCTTGGGCTTCTTCGTCAGGCGTTGCGGTCCATTCTGCAATGAACTCCGCTAGGACTCGGCTCTAAATCGTCGAGTTTCCCCGTAGTGGGAGGAAAATCGAGGAGCAACTGCGCGCGCGCCATGGCTTCTGCTGGCGTTGGTGGCAGCAAAACCTGCACGGATCACGACGCGCTTCGACTTCTGACCATGTCAGAAGGAGCTCTATCACGACCCCGCGGTCGCATGCCATCTTCACCAGCGCCACGGCGAGCGGGCAGGTCTTCTAAATCCTGGGAGTGGCACTCGGGGCTCTTTCCGCGGCGACGCCCGGGGTCCTCGGCGTGATTACGCCGTTCGTCGCGCGCCGCTTGAGAGGAGCGCACCGTCGGCGCCGGCGTGGGAGTCTTGGAAGCCCTCGCGTCGCCTTCGGGCGGGGTGGCAGCGATCTTGGAAGGCCCCGCGCCACCCGCGGAGGGCCTGGCTCCGTCTTCGGATTTGGCGGCGTGCGGCCCGTTACCAGGCGCACGAACATCGCCGCCTCCCAAACTTCGGCTGCTGGGACGGTGTTGGTGTTCGCGAAGGGCACCCCGGGTCCTTTCTGCGACCGGTCCGCTGCTCGCCCGCATCGGGATGGGATGTCCGGCCTCCGACGGGTCAACCGCCACCGTCATCTTCTTCTTGGGCGCCATGACGATGAAGAAGCGTCGAACTAACTGCTAGAGCCGATTCTCACAGCAGCGCCCCCTACCTGGCGCGCCAAAGATGTCGGTGTGGAACGACACCTATGGGATCACAAGAATCCCTACTACGGTCGCGGGGCGCGGGGTCGTGAGAAGAGCGGATCAAACAGATAGCACACGGTTCCTTTATCCAGGTTCGGGCCGCGAGGATGCGTAATACCCTACTCCTGCTTTGGTGGTTGGTTTATCTGTGTTCTTGAACTAGCAATGGGGCGTGAGGAGCTCCAAAAAGCCGAATCCTCCTCCTGGTCACCTTGGGCCTCCTTTTATAGGGAAAGGGGTAGCCACAGTGGCACATAGGAGGTGGAAAGGGTACAGTGATGCGAGTTTATCCCTCGCATTACATGACAAGGCGCCTTTAATGCGTCTTTCTTAGGTGTCCTTGCTTTATCGGGGGCGGGGGAGAACCCTGTCTCGTCCGTCGCTGCTTCCTTTCATGTCGACACGCGCCCTAGCCGGCGGTGCCCGCGGTGCCATGTAGGCAGACAGGCAGCTGAGGTGGCACAGTGGTGGGTCTCCACGAAGATCCGCTTGCCGCCACGTAGGTGCCTGCCCAACTGGTTGGGTCGGCAGCTTGCATGCGAACGGTGGTAGAGGTTTGACTGGTGTGGGCCTGATGGTGGCCCTACGGGTGTCCTTGGCAAGGGCCTCGCCGTAGCCCCGGCAAGGGTCTTGCCGGGGCGCATGCTGTCATCCCCGACAAGGCTCTTGCCGGGGGCCTTGTGGTCCTCCTTGGCTGGGATCCCGCCAAGGGTCGTCATCTTCTATAATGTGTATCTGATCTTGAATGTGTTCACAAAGATCTGCATGCCACCACGGGGATGTCTCCCGAATCCTTGCCCCATGGGGGCAGTGGACTCAAGGGTGACTCGCTCCGTAGGTGTGGGGCGAGCTGCCACGGCAAGGTTCTTGCCGGGTTTGCTAAAACCGCCTCCCGGAAAGGATCTTGCTGGGGGAGAACGCTTCGTCCCCTTTGCTCTTTGTGGTCTTGGTCTTGGCGTCGTTCTGCTCCTTTCGAGCTTCGGCCTTACCTTGCCTCACCTCCCTTGCCTTGCTCAGTGCGGTGGTGCCCGCGGCTCAGACTGCCCGTGCACAGTTATAGGGGTACAAAAAGTGTACCCCTCTTTTTGTACACCGACAGTATGACTCTATATGAATGCCTCCGGCGGTGTACCGGGATATGCAGTGAAACATGAGTGACATGTATGAAAGAATTATGAAAGGTGGCTTTGCCACAAATACAATGTCAACTACACGATCATGCTAGCAATATGACAATGATGGAGCCTGTCATAATAAACAGAACGGTGGAAATTTGCATGGCAATATATCTCGGAATGGCTATGGAAATGCCATAATAGGTAGGTATGGTGGCTGTTTTGAGGAAGATATATGGTGGGTGTATGATCCCGGCGAAAAGTACGCGGTATTAGAGAGGCTAATCCATGGACTCAACATTAGTCATAAAGAACTCATATACTTATTGCAAAAATCTAGAAGTTATCAAAGCAAAGTATTACGCGCATGCTCCTAGGAGGATAGATTGGTAGGAAAAGACCATCACTCGTTCCCGACCGCCACTCATAAGGAAGACAATCAATAAATAAATCATGCTCCGAGTTCATCACATAACGGTTCACCATACGTGCATGCTACGGGGATCACAAACTTCAACACAAGTATTCTTCAAATTCACAACTACTCAACTAGCATGACTCTAATATCACCATCTTCATATCTCAAAACAATTATCAAGCATCAAACTTTTCTTAGTATTCAATGCACTCAAAAGAAAGTTTCACATATCTTGAATACTAAGTATGTTAACATTAAGCAAATTACCATGCTATTAACGAGTCTCAAAATAATCTAAGTGAAGCATGAGAGATCAATAGTTTCTTTAAAACAAATCCACCACCGTGCTCTAAAATATCTAAGTGAAGCACTAGAGCAAAAATTATCATGCTCAAAAGATATAAGTGAAGCACTATGAGCAAAACTATCAAGCTCAAAAGATATAAGTGAAGCACATAGAGTATTCTATCAAATTCCAATTCATGTATGGCTTTCTCAAAAGGTGTGTACAGCAAGGATGATTGTGGTAAACTAACAAGCAAAGACGCAAATAATACAAGACGCTCCAAGCAAAACACTTATCATGTGGTGAATAAAAATATAGCTCCAAGTAAATTACCGATGGAAGTAGACGAAAGAGGGGATGCCTTCCGGGGCATCCGCAAGCTTTGACTTTTTGGTTTCCTTGGATTATCTTGGGGGTGCCATGGGCATCCCTAAGCTTAGGCTCTTGCCACTCCTTGTTCCATAATCCATCAAAAGAATTCACCCAACACTTGAAAACTTCACAACACACAACTCAATAGAAATCTCGTGAGCTCCGTTAGAGAAAGAAAGCAATAGACTACTTTAAGGTACTGTGATGAACTCATTCTTTATTTATATTGGTGTTAAACCTACTGTATTCCAACTTCTCTATGGATTATAAACTATTTTACTAGCCATAGATTCATCAAAATAAGCAGACAACACACGCAAAACAGAATCTGTCAAAAACAGAACAGTCTGTAGTAATCTGTAACTAACGCAAACTTCTGGAACTCAACAAAATCTACCAAAATTAGACGACCTAGATTTTTTTTTATTGGTCAGCAGAAATTGGAATCACTATTTTATCACGTTCGGGTGATTTTTAATAATTCGGGCACTGAGCGCAAAGTTTCTGGAAATTACAGCAAGATCAAATAACTATCATCCAAGAAGATCCAATAGGTCTAGCTTGGCACAAACACTAATTAAAACATAAAACCACATCTAAACAGAGGCTAGATGGATTATTTATTTCTAAACAGGAGCAAAAACAAAAAACAAAAATAAAATTGGGTTGCCTCCCAACATGCGCTATCGTTTAACGCCCCTAGCTAGGCATAAAAGCAAGGATAGATCTAGGTTTTGCCATCTTTGGTAGGCAATCCATAAGTGGCTCTCATGATAGATTCATAGGGTAATTTTATTTTCTTTTTAGGGAAGTGTTCCATTCCCTTCTTTAAGGGAAATTGGAATCTAATATTCCCTACCTTCATATCAATAATTGCACCAATCGTTCTAAGGAAAGGTCTACCAAGTATAAAGGACATTAAGGATTGCAATCTATATCAAGAATGATAAAATCTACGGGCACATAATTCCTATTTGCAACAATAAGAACATCATTAATTCTTCAAATAGGCTTTTTAATAGTGGAATCCGCAAGATGCAAGTTTAGAGAGCAATCATCAAAGTCACGGAAATCTAGCAAATCACACAAAGTTTTAGGGATAGTAGAGACACTAGCACCCAAATCACACAAAGCATGAAACTCATAATTTTTAATTTTAATCTTAATGGTAGGTTACCACTCATCATAGATTTTTCTAGGGATAGAAACTTTCAACTCAAGTTTTTCTTCATAATACTGCATCAAGGCATCAACAATGTGTTCGGTAAAGGCTTTATTTTGACTATAAGCACGAGGAGAATTTAGCACGGATTGCAACAAGGAAATACAATCAATTAAAGAGCAATTTTCATAATTAAATTCCTTGAGATCCAAAATAGTGGGTTTAGCAACATCTAGGTTTTTATTTCTTTCAATCCCACACTTATGAATTTCATCATCGAGATCTAAATACTCCGAATTTTTAGAACGCCTTCTAGGTAAAGGAAGATCATATTCAGTTTCATCAAGATTCATATTGCAAAACAAAGATTTAATGGGGGACACATTAATAACTTTTAGATCTTCATCTTGATTTTCATAGGAATTGGAAGAACACGCTTTAATAAAGGCATCTTTGGAAGCACGCATCCTAGCGGTTCTTTCTTTGCACTAATCAATGGAAATTCTCATGGCTTTGAGAGACTCATTGATATCATGCTTAGGAGGAATAGATCTAAGCTTTAAAGAATCAATTTCAAGAGAAATCCTATCAACGTTCCTAGCCAAATCATGAACTTTAAGCAATTTCTCTTCAAGCAAAGCATTAAAATTCTTTTGTGAATTCATAAACTCTTTAACACTACTCTCAAATTCAGAGGGCATCTTATTAAAATTTCCATAAGAGTTGTTGTAGGAATTTCCATAATTATTAGAAGGATTACTAGGATAAGGCCTAGGATTAAAATTCCCTCTATGCGCGTTGTTACCAAAATTATTCCTACCAACAAAATTCACATCCATAGATTCATTATTATTCTCAATCGAAGTAGACAAAGGCATATCATTAGGATCAGAAGAAACACTCTTAGTAGCAAATAATTTCATAAGTTCATCCATCTTTCCACTCAAAACATTAATTTCTTCTATCGCATGCACTTTTTTATTAGTAGATCTTTCAGTGTGCCATTGAGAATAATTAACCATAATATTATCTAGAAGTTTAGTAGCATCTCCTAGAGTGATTTCCATAAAGTGCCTCCCGCGGCCGAATCTAAAAGATTTCTAGAAGCAAAATTCAATCCGGCGTAAAAGTTTTGTATAATCATCCACAAGTTCAAACCATGAGTAGGACAATTACGTATCATTAATTTCATTCTCTCCCAAGCTTGTGCAACATGTTCATGATCAAGTTGCTTAAAATTCATAATATCGTTCCTAAGAGAGATAATCTTAGCGGGAGGAAAATACTTAGAGATAAAAGCATCTTTGCACTGTTCAGAGAATCAATACTATTTTTAGGCAAAGAAGAAAACCACGCTTTGGCACGATCTCTAAGCGAAAAAGGAAATAGCTTCAACTTAACACATCATTATCGACATCTTTTTTCTTTTGCATATCACATAAATCAACGAAGCTATTCAGATGAGTAGCGGCATCTTCACTAGGAAGGCCGGCTAATTGATCTTTCATAACAAGATTCAACAAAGCAGTATTGATTTCACAAGATTCAGTATTGGCAAGAGGAGCAATCGGAGTGCTAAGGAAATCATTATTATTGGTATTGGTGAAGTCACACAATTTGGTAGCATCTTGAGCCATCGCGACAAACAAGCAATCCAACACACGAGCAAACAAACGGGCGAGGAAAAGGAAACGGGAAAAAGAGGAGGAGATTGGGAAAGAGAGGGCGAATAAAACGACAAGGGTGAAGTGGGGGAGAGGAAAACGAGAGGCAAATGGCAAATAATGTAATGCGAGAGATAGGGATTGTGATGGGTACTTGGTATGCTTGACTTGGTCTTGCGTGAGCCTCCCCGACAACGGCGCCAGAAATTCTTCTTGCTACCTCTTGAGCACTGCGTTGGATTTCCCGAAGAGGAGAGGATGATGCAGCAAAGTAGCGTTAGTATTTCCCTCAGTTTTTGAGAACCAAGGTATCAATCCAGTAGGAGGCCATGCACAAGTCCCTCGTACCTGCACAAAACGATAGCTACTCGCAACCAACGCGATTAGGGGTTGTCAATCCCTTCAAGGTCACTTACGAGAGTGAGATCTGATAGAGATGATAAATAATATTTTTGGTATTTTTGGTATAGAGATGCAAAGTAAAAAGTAAAAGGCAAAGTAAAAACAAAGCAAGTATAAAAGTGATGGAGATTGATATGATGAGAATTCAGAGAAGATTGACATAATGGCTTCTCTCAAGAGCATATGTATTCTACGGTGGGTGAACAAATTACTGTTGAGCAATTGACATAATTGAGCATAGTTATGAGTATATCTAGGTATGATCATGTATATAGGCATCACGTCCATGACAAGTAGATCGAAACGATTCTCAAGATCTACTACTATTACTCCACTCATCGACCGCTATCCAGCATGCATCTAGAGTATTAAGTTAAAAACAGAGTAACGCCTTAAGCAAGATGACATGATGTAGAGGGATAAATTCATGCAATATGATAAAAACCCCATCTTGTTATCCTCGATGGCAACAATACAATACATGCCTTGCAACCCTTTCTGTCACTGGGTAAGGACACCGCAATATTGAACCCAAAGCTAAGCACTTCCCCCATTGCAAGAACTACCAATCTAGTTGGCCAAACCAAACGGATAATTCGAAGAGACTTGCAAAGATAACACTATCATACATAAAAGAATTCAGAGAAGATTCAAATATTATTCATAGATAAGCTGGATCATAAACCCACAATTCATCGGTCTCAACAAACACACCGCAAAAAGAAGATTACATCGAATAGATCTCCACGAGAGAGGGGGAGAACATTGTATTGAGATCCAAAAAGAGAGAAGAAGCCATCTAGCTACTAACTATGGACCCGTAGGTCTAAGGTAAACTACTCACACTTCATCGGAGAGGATTTGATGATGACGTTGAAGCTCTCTGTGGTGGATGCCCCCACCGGCGGAGCTCCGGAACAGGACCCAAGATGGGATCTCGTGGATACAGGAAGTTGCGGCGGTGGAGTTAGGTTTTTGGCTCCATATCTGATCTATCGGGGGTACGTAGGTATATATAGGAGGAAGGAGTACGTCGGTGGAGCAACAGGGGGCCCATGAGGCAGGTGGCGCGCCCAGGGACGCGCCCCCCACCCTCATGACCACCTATTTTGTTCCTTGGAGTAGGGTCCAAGTCCCCTGGATCACGTTCGGTGAGAAAATCACGTTCCCGAAGGTTTCATTCCGTTTGGACTCCGTTTGATATTACATTTCTTCAAACACTGAAATAGGCAAAAACAAAGCAATCGGGCTGGGCCTCCGGTTAATAGGTTAGTCCCACAAATAATATAAAAGTGGAAAATAAAGCCCAATATACTCCAAAACAGTAGATAAAGTAGCATGGAGCAATAAAAAATTATAGATACGTTGGAGACGTATCAGCGAGCGCTCGGACGGAGGCGCTCGAGACCCACTCCCAGAAGACGCAGACGCTGAGACGCTGGAAGCACGCCGCGTCCAGATCCTCGAGAGCGCTGGTCGACTGGCCAGCGAGCGACGCCTACCGGCGCAAGATGTGCCGGGCCGTTGGTGGCACGCCAGCCCCTAAGGGGCCTAGCCGCATCGGCTCGATCCGGCAGCATGGCGCGACCATCGCCAGCATGTTCGGGACGGAACGCCCCGTCTACGCCACGCCTGCGGAGAACATCCGGGCCGCCTAGGCGGTGACGGATGAGCTGAACAAGTACGAGGGCGACGAGCGTCACCACATGATGGGGCGAGTCCAGCAGCTCCTAGACGCAGCCGCCACACAACACGAAGCCGTCTGCCGCGCCGAAGTGCCCGTCCGACGGAACAACGAACCGCCCCTTTGCCGGGACCACGGCGCAACATCCCGGATGCCGACTGGTGGCGCCCGCAGAAAAAGAGGCAATGAGCCGGCTGCCAGCCGTAGTCGGACTCGCCTCTCCATTGAGCGTGACGAAGACGGCCGCCCTCGAGCGGTGGAGTGGCGAGGCGACCCGCCTCCCCCTCCGCCTCCCCCTCCGCCTCGTGGAGCAAGGCATCCCACTCCGCCGCCTGTCACACACCCGACACTCGGCGACCGCCTTGGCCACCGAGAGGGAGTCGGAGAGAATGACACCCGCCATCGGATCGACCACCTCAACCGATCCCTGGCGTTAGAAGAAGAAGACGCGTTGGGACCGCCTTGTTTCAGCCCACGAATCCGAGATGAGCCTTTCCCCAAAGGGTTCACACTCCTAAGAGATGCACCCAAGTACACAGGCTCCATGAAGCCGGAGGACTGGCTGGTCGACTACTCCACGACCGTCAGTATAGCGAACGGCAACAAGCTTGTTGCCGTGAAGTACGTCCCGCTCATGCTTCAAGGCACAGCCCGGACGTGGCCTAATAGCCTGAAGCCCAGAAGCATCAACAGCTGGGTTGATTTCACTGAAGCCTTCATCCGCAACTTCACCAGCATGTACAAGCGGCCTCCCAAGCCCCGGCAGCTCTCCTTGTGCCTCCAGGGACCCAGCGAATCGACTCGCGTCTATCTCACGCGCTGGGCCGAGCTGCGCAATTCCTGCGAAGGCGTGCACGAGGTGCAGACAATCGAGTACTTCACCGGCAGGTGCCGAGAAGGCACACTCCTCAAGCACCGACTTCTCTGTGACGAGCCTGCGACTCTCGACAAACTGCTAATCATCGCCGACAAACACACCATGGCCGACTCCTCCATGAAGGCGGAAATCCTAGTTGATGCGTCCGGCAAGGTGGCGCCTCAGGCTCCTCGGAGTCCGGCTGGTGACACCAGTCGGCGACAACATCCAAGCGACAACAAGCGGAAGGCCACCCAGCCGGCTTCCACCAGCCGACAGGTGGCGACAGTCGAAGACCAGTAGTCGGACGGGCAGCCAGCGCCCAAGCGTCAGAGGGGCGGCAAGCCCAATTGGTTGCCCACCATCTCTTATGAGCAGACTCTTGATGCGCCCTGCAAATTCCATAGTGGTGTGAAGCCGTCCAACCACACCACTCGGAAGTGTCATTGGCTCACCAGAATCGCCAAGGGAGATGGACTCCTGCCTCTCCGCCTGCCGGCCCGTCACCTCCTCTGCCCCAGTAGCCGGCGGTTCGGCCAGTCGGCGCCATACAAGACGAGTATCCAGAGGAGCACAGAGCATATGTTGTGTTCACTAGTGTGGCCGGTGACAGACGCAGCAGACAGCAGCAACAGCAAGAAGTATAGGCAGTGGCCTCGCATACTCAAGAATTCATGCATTGGTCTAAAAAGCCGATCAATTGGAGCAGGGCCGACCACCCGGAGGTGATGCCCTCCCCTGGTTCCTACGCCCTGGTCCTAGATGCTACCTTTGCAACGGAGAGGCGGGCAGCTCGTTTCTCCAGAGTCCTGATAGATGGCGGCAGCAGCATCAATATCCTGTACCGTGACACAATGGAGAAGTTGGGAATCAAGCAGAAGCAGCTCCACCCCAGTCGGACTGTATTCCATGGCATAGTCCCTGGCCTTTCCTGCTCTCCAATCGGCAAGACCCAAATTGACATTCTCTTCGGAGACAAGAATCATTTCCGCCGTGAGCCAGTTTGGTTTGAAGTGGTGGACCTTGAGAGCCCCTACCATGTGCTGCTTGGCCGGACCGCCCTGGCCAAGTTCATGGCGGTCCCCCACTATGCTTACCTCAAGATGAAGATGCCGAGTACCAAGGGGATCCTGACCGTAGTTGGAGACTACAAGAAGTCATCTGCCTGCACCGCGGACAGCAGCCGGCTGGCCGAGTACCTTGTGATTGCAGCTGAGAAGCGGATCCTTGACCGGGTTGTGGCGATGGCAGGTAAGAAGCCGGAAATGTCACCCATCCACAAGGACTCGGAAGTTGAGGGCTCGTTCAAATCGGCGAAGGAAACAAAGAAGATACCCTTCGACCCAGAGCACCCGGAGAGGCACGCTGTCATAGGTGCGAACCTTGACAGCAAATAGGAAAGCGAGCTCTTTGATTTCCTCCGTGAGAATCGGGAAATCTTTGCATGGTCTCCCAAAGACATGCCGGGTGTTCCGACGGATTTCGCCGAGCACAAGTTACATGTCCGACCTGACGCCAAGCCGGTCAGGCAGCCCTTGCGCCGCCTGTCGGAAGAGAAGAGAAGAGTCGTTGGAGAAGAGATAGCCCGGCTTCTAGCAGCCGACTTCATCATGGAAGTATTCTTTGCAGAGTGGTTGGCCAACCCAGTTATTGTGCTGAAGAAAAACAAGGAGTGGCGCATGTGTATTGATTACACTAACCTCAACAAAGCTTGCCCCAAAGATCCCTTTGCCCTGCCGAGAATCGACTAAGTGATAGACTCCACAGCCGGATGCGAGTTGTTGAGTTTTTGGATGCGTACTCAGGGTACCATCAGATAAAGCTGAACCCGACCGAACAGGCTGAAGACCGCCTTCATCACGCCATTTGGAGCCCTCTGCTACCTGACCATGACGTTCGGCTTGCGAAATGCCGGCGCCACGTTTAAGCGTTGCATTTACAAGTGTCTCCTCAAGCAACTCGGCAGAAATGCCCATGTCTATGTGGATGATGTGGCGGTGAAGACGAAGAAGCATGGCACGTTGCTGGAAGACCTCAAGGAGACCTTTGAGAACCTGCGCTGATTCCAGATCAAGCTCAACCCAGAGAAATGCGTCTTTGGAGTACCAGCCGGCCAGCTTCTTGGCTTTCTGGTCTCAAAGCGCGGCATAGAGTGCAACCCTGTAAAAATCAAGGCCATTGAGAAGACGGAGGTGCCCACCCGACTACTGGACGTGCAGAAATTCACCGGCTGCCTGGCATCAATCAGCCGTTTCATCAGTCGGCTGGGCGAGATGGCTCTTCCCTTGTACCAGCTCATGAAGAAGACCACTTTTTTCGAGTGGAACGACAAGGTGGACGAGGCTTTTCTCCAGCTCGAGAAGATGTTGACCACCCCGCCTATCTTGGCGACTCCGACTGAGAAAGAGCCCATGCTCCTCTACATCGCCGCCACCAGTCGGGTGTTCATCACAGTCATAGTAGTAGAACGCAAGGAGGAGGGCAGAGTATTGCCGGTCCAGAGGTTGGTGTATTACTTGAGTGAAGTACTGTCCGCCTCCAAGCAAAACTACCCCCACTATCAGAAGATGTGCTATGGTGTGCATTTTGCCGCCAAGAAGCTGAAGCCTTACTTTCAAGAGCACCCAATTACTGTTGTCTGCAGTGCTCCACTTGTTGAGATCATTGGTAGCCGAGATGCCTCAGGCCGAGTGGCCAAATGGGCCATTTATCTGCCCCCCTACACCATCTACTACCAGCCTCGCACCGCCATCAAGTCACAAGCACTAGCCGACTTCCTCGTCGACTGGGCTGAGACCCAGTACTTGCTGCCAGCGCCAGACTCTACCCATTGGCGGATGCACTTCGATGGTTCAAAAATGTGCACCTGTTTGGGAGCCGGCATCGTCCTCACCTCTCCCAAAGGCGACAAGCTCAGATATGTGCTGCAAATCCACTTTGGCGCCTCCAACAACGTAGCTGAGTACGAGGCACTCATACACGGGCTCCGGCATGCCATGGAACTCGGCATTCGCCGGATCCTGTGCTATGGTGACTCCGAGTTGGTGGTCCAGCAGTCGTCAGGCGACTGGGACGCCAAGGACACAAATATGGTAAGCTACCGCTTCCTCGTACAGCAACTCAGTGGATATTTTGACGGGTGCGAGTTCCTCCACGTGCCAAGAAATGACAATGAGCAAGAAGATGCCTTGGCACGGATCGGGTCCACCCGGCAAGCAATACTAGCCGGCGTCGCCCTACAACGCCTCCTTAAGCCGTCTGTCAAGCCATCACCTGAGTCCGACTCCATCTTTGTGCCGACCCCTCCTAAAGCAGTCGGATCCGACTTGAGGGCCCCAGAAGCCGGCGCGGGGACTTCGGCAGGCGGCCCGGGGACTGCAGCCGTCGCACCTGGCCCGGGGACTTCAGAACCCGGCCCGGGGACTGCAGCAGTCGGCCCGGGGACTTCTTCAACGCAGCAGGCAGCAGCCGACTCCAACCCGCCGCCTCCCGGCCCAACCGCCCTTGTACAAATTGCAGTCGTGGCAGTCGAAGAAATAGCAGCACCTTCATGGGCTCAACCCATCCTCAACTTTCTGGTGAACAAAGAGCTGCCGATTGATGAGATTCTAGCCCGACAAGTGCAACAGTGGGCAGCTGCTTACACCATAGTCAACAAAGAGCTGGTACGGCGCAGTGTCACTGGTGTGTACCAGCGCTGCGTGGAGCCAGACCAGGGTCAAGCAATCGTCAAAGATATCCACCAAGGCGAATGTGGTCACCACGCGGCTTCAAGATCACTTGTTGCCAAAGCTTTCCGCCATGGTTTCTTCTAGCCGGCTGCTCTAGAAGACGCCAAAGAGTTGGTTCAGAAGTGCAAAGGGTGTCAGAAGTTCCGCTCCAAGCCACACTTACCGGCTTCTGCACTCAAGACCATCCCCATTGTCTGGCCCTTTGCTGTTTGGGGGCTGGACATGGTGGGGCCATTCAAGACGGCTCGTGGCGGCATGACACATCTTCTTGTTGCTGTGGACAAGTTCACCAAGTGGATAGAGGCAAAGCCAATCAAGAACCTGAATGGGCCGACTGCCATGACTTTCATCACCGACATCACCACTCGGTACAGCATACCACATAGCATCATCACCGACAATGGCACAAACATCGCCAAAGGGGCTTTGGCTCATTTCTGCGCGACGCAGGGCATCCGACTGGACTTAGCGTCCGTTGCCCATCAGCAGTCAAATGGCCAAGTAGAGTGAGCAAACAGCCTCATTCTGTCCGGCATCAAGCCCCAACTGGTCGAGCCTCTAGAGCATTCGGCCGGCTGCTGGCTCGATGAGTTGCCGGCCGTCCTCTGGAGCCTGCGCACAACTGCGAACAAGTCGACCCGCTTCACGCCCTTCTTCCTCGTCTATGGCGCCGAAGCCGTCATCCCGACGAACATAGAGTTCGACTCCCCACGAGTCACCATGTACACCGAGGCGGACGCCAAGGAGGCACGAGAAGACAGCGTCGACCTGCTGGAGGAGGGCTGACTGTTGGCACTCAGCCGGTCCGCCAACTATCAGCAAAGTCTGCGCCGATACTACAACCGCAAGGTGAAGCCAAGATCCTTCCAAGAGGGAGACCTTGTGCTCTGGCTGATCCAGCAAACAGCCGGCCAGCACAAGGTCTCGGCACCTTGGGAAGGCCCTTTTATCATCAGCAAGGTGTTGGGCAATGATTCCTACTATCTGATCGACGCTCAGAAGCCCAGAGCACGCAAAAGAGATGACCCAGGCAAGGAGACGGAGAGGCCATGGAATGCCAGCCTTCTCCGAAGATTTTACAGTTGAAAGCAGTATGTATCACGCTACCTTTTGTATTAAGTACGAAGACTCCGGGTTCCCCGAGAAGAGCTCGGGGACTACCCTCTTTTATCTATATGATCAGTGTTATGCCTATGAGTATGTGTTGTTTTATTATTCCGTCTGGCACCGGGTTCGACCAGTCGGCCCGGAGGCTCGCCGACTTCTACTATATGCCGCCTCCTGCAGCCGGACAAGTAGTGTGTCGGCACCAAAAAACTTTCCCTGTCAGAAGCCACAGCTTGCAGAGCGACTATACAGCGGGAAGGGGTTGCAAAACAATGCCCACATGAAAAATGGCTAAGGAAAGAACGCATATAGCCGAGGCCGGCATCCCACCTTTTCGGCCGGCTGCCGAGCAGCCGGCGGGCCGGCTTCTGCTCGCCTTGCCGACACTCCAAACGGCTAAGTACTTGCCCTCCCACAAATAGCTAAGTACTTGACCTAGCCACAGTCCGCAGAGCGGCTGTTTGACTGGCAAAAGGATAGCCAAGGGAGGACGACAAAGGAAAAAAGCAAGGAGCATAAAGCAAGAAAAGTCAGAAGCCGGCAAAGCAAAGCATGAATTGCGACAACATATTTACATAGATAATGGCCCATTGGCCAGCATTCGACAAAGTTTGATATACACCTCGCGGGTGGAATTGTGCAAATTTAATCAAAGTTGTCCAACCTAGTGAGCAGAAGAAGAAAAAGATAACACCCTAAGGGGCAGCGGAAGGCTCCGACTGGACGGTGGAGTCGGCGGTGCCGGTTGGTGTAGCAGAAGGCTCCGGCTGGACTGTAGAGTCGGCGGTGCCAGTTGGGGCAGTGGACGGCTGGACGGCAGAGTCGGCGGCATCCGTCAGAGGAACGGGCGGCTGGTCGGTCTCCGCCTGGCCGGCTCCCACAGCAGTCGGCGCTTTAGAGCGCGGGTCGTTGCTCGAGGCCCGGTCAGGTTGAGGCTGGCCATCCGCTCCGTCTTCCGACGCGTCCTCCTCGCTTTCCTCCTCCTCCTCCTCCTCCCCTTCATCGCTGGAGTTGATCACCTCAGCTGAGTCCTTGCTGTCCTCCGGGTTCAGCCCGAGCCACTCCAGCGGCGCTTCGGCACCCTCTTCAACCACTTCCCGGATGAAGATGCTGGTGTCGGTGTAGTCGGCGATTGCCGCCGCCCTGCTGATAAGGTCGGCCTCCACCGCCACCAGCTCCTCCTGCGCCTCCAATCGAAACGTGGTCAGCTGGGCTAGATCTAGCCCAGGGCACCACGCCTTGATGAACTCCAAGGCCCGGCGCTCCTCAGCCCGGGCCGCAGAGCTCTTCCATGCCTCCAGGCGGCCGGCCGTCACCTCCAGCCAGTCTGCAGTCCGATTGGGAGTGCGCGTAGCCTGCACGCCTGGCTAGAGGGCGGAGATCGCATGGGCCCCGACGCGCTGAAGGTGGCGCATCATCTGATGGGCAGGCCTGGATGCTGAGGAGCTACCCGTTAAGGGTCCGAGGGGTGTCAGCGGCAATCTGTACACCTTCCGCCCTCCGCTCCTGGCGTTGGGCCTCGATGATCTGGTTCGGGCGACAGAGTGGCTTGGGAAGAAGTCTGCTCGAACAAGGGGCAAGAAAAGCTAAAGGTGAGAAGCCAGCTGTCGGCCTAAATAAGGACCGACGAATCAAAAGTAAGAAAGAAAAGAAGAAGAGGCTTATCGTCGACCAAGTCTTCGGTGCTGCTGAAGTAGGCAGTCATCTGCTCCTCCTTGTCGGTCCAGGCAGAGCGCTCGATCTCGAACTCAGCAAGGAGGTCGGTCTCCTTCACCTTCGCCTCCCTCTGAGCCGTCTTGAGAGCATCCGACTGCTCCGCGAGCTGAGCGACCAGTCGGTCACGCTCCTCGGCCAGCTTGCTGCACTCCGCCTCCTTGCCGCGTAGTGCGGTGTTGGCTTCGCCCAGCTGCTGCTGCAAGGCGGTGTTGGCCTCTGCAAAAAGGGGAGGAAGAAAAGAGCGTCAGTCCATCAACAAAGAAGGGATACAGTTTCCTGGGAGATCCGGCCCGACTGCTTAGCTGTTGGCCCGAATCTCGGGGATTACAGCCCACGGGTGCGCTACAGCGCCCCCGCAGAGACAAAGTTGTCAACAAAAATAAAGTCACTGGAAAGAACCGTCCTGACTGCACAGCAGTCAGCCCGAATCTCGGGGACTACAGCCCGCGGGTGCGCCAACGCGCCTCCATGAAGGAAGGAAGTCAAAAACTCACTCCAGCTCTCGGACAAGTTGGCGGTCTGCTTTTCCAGCTCCCGGACTCCGGAGTTGAAGGTGGCCGCGCGAAGATTGTGGTAATCCTGAAAGAGGGATGTCAGATGAAGTTAGCATTCGATGCTTGCAAGTTAAAGTTCTGGACCGCCTGCTCAGCAGCCGGCCCGAAACTTGGGGACTACACCCAGTGGGTGCGCCGGTACGCCCCCACGAAGGGAGCAAGAAGGTCAAAAATAAAAGAGAAGCAAGAAACTAACTCGGATGGCTGCCCGCGAATCCAGGAACGCCTCGTTGCATCGCTTGAGGGCTTCTGCTTCGGCCCGGAGCTTGGCATGGAAGTCGAGGGCCGCCTGGTTCAAGGCCCCTGTCCCGCCTCCGCTTACCCAGCCGGCGGGCGCGGCGCTGGTCGCCTCGGTGTCGGGGACGGACGAGCTCGCGGCACCGGCCTCCAGCGGCCGCGGTGCCGAGGCCGCCTTCGCAAGACGGCGGCGCACGGGTGTGCGGACATCAGGAGCTAGGTCCATCACCACCTCTTTCTCGGCTGGTGGCACCGGCGGGGCGGCCGGCTGCTCGTCTTGCGTTTCGCCGGTCGGCGGTGGTGGCGGCATGATGACGTCCGGCATGGCCACGTCACCGCCCTCCCTTTCCATGACCGGCTTCTCGCCGCCGGCTCCCCCAGTCATCGCCACAAATTCTGGTGGCGGCGGCGCGGTGTTCAGGGGAGTCACGAGCAGCGGCTCCTGGCGGCGGACGGCCTCTGCAAGCCGTTCCTTATCTGCAGCGTCAGCCTCCGCCTGCGCCAGCTTCCTCGCTGCGGATGCCGCCGTCTTGTCAGCCTCCGCCTTCGCCAGGCGGTCGGCTTCCTGTTCCTCACGCACCTCCCGCGCGTTTCTCTCCTGCGCCTCCCGGAGGTCGGCGGCCGGATCGATTCGCCGGTTGGTGGTGGAGGTCTCCGCCGACCTGATGACCGAGGCGGAGGCCGACTTCTCGAGGGTGAGTGGGGCCCTGAGAGAAGGAAACAAGATAAAGAAGTTTTTTAGGCTAGATCGGCAAAAAAGTGGAAGCGTAAGAGGAACACTTACGCTGACAGCATCGGCGGCACCTTCGGTTGCCTCTGGTACATGGCCACCTTCGTCGCGACCTCTTTCCGCCTGGTCGCCGCCGCCGGGTTCTTGGGCTTCTTCGACGCGCTGCCAAACAGGGCCGCGCCCTGCTTCCGCTTGCGCTTGCTGCCTCGAGCGGACGGACCGTCAGAGGGGCCCGCGCTGGTGTTAGCGGTGCTCTGGGAGGGGCACGGCTCGTCTTTGTCATCGTCATCATCGGGCCAGGTCTCCACGTCGCCGCCCTCTTCGGAGCCTCCTACTCCGTCGCCGTCGCCTGCTGCATTGTCCTCCAAGGCGGCCGCCCCCAAGTCGGGGTCGTCCTCGTCGCTCACCTCCCGGTCCGGCTGGTAGTCACCACCTGGCCCCATGATGGCGGCCGTCGCCGTAGACATATGCATCTGCGCTCCGGAGATGGAATTGTTTCACACCGAGAACAAGACTAAAAGTCAGAATCAAAAAGAAGAAGTTAAGGGACTTACGGTAGGCGGCGGGTTGTCTCGGGAGTACGGCCGCTTCCCGAACCGCCAGGATCCCTCCGACACCTTGAGGTTGGAGATCTCGTTCACCATCCTTGCCACCTCGGCAGTCGGCATCTCCTTTGTGCACATCCTGCTCGGGTCGTGATGCCTGCTCATCCTACAGATCAGATGAGGGTGGCCTTGAAGCGGGAGAACCCGACGCTCGACGAAGGCGATGACGAGGTCGGACGCCATGAGACCCTCCGACTCCTGGAGCACCCGGAGCCGGCCGATGGCGGCAGCCGTGTCCGCCGACACCAGCTTCGGCTTGTAGCCCCAGTTGGGCCGAAGCCCGACAAGGGGGGCGGCCTCGTAAGCCGGCATGTTGATGAAGTCGACTGCCGGGTCGACATTCTCGACGTAGAAGTAAGATTGCTGCCACAGTTTCACCGACTGTGACAGCTTGATGACCGGGAAGGCATTTCTCTTCGCCGGCCAGTGCATGGCAATGAAGCCGCCGCACTCGGCCGCCGTCTCCTTGGCGGAGGTGCCCATCTTGCCATAGAAGATGCCTCCCCACAGCTCGAGGGTGGGGAGGATGCCGAGGTAGCCCTCGCACGCCGTGACGAAGGCGGAGAGCAGCGTCACGGTGTTGGGCATCAGGTGATGCGGCTGGAGGTGATTGAAGTCCATGAACGAGCGGAGAAAGCTGCTCGCCGGGAGGCCGAAGCCGCGGAGGAAGTGCGAGCGGAAGACGACCCTCTCGTCCCCCTGCGGCGCCGGCGAGATCTCCTCCGATGGTGGCACCCGCACCTTGAAGAATGCCACGTTGGGTATCCAGCGCGTGTTCCGGAGGAAGGTGAGGTGATCTTCGATCACCGTCGAGCCATCCCAATCGCCGCCCTTTTCGCGCGCCATGGCCTCGAGCGGAGCTACGTTGGGAGGAACAGCACGACGGCGGCGAACTGCGGCAGCACCACGGCGAGCACTAAGTAGCAGCAGCGGCGGCAAAGAGGGAGAGAGGAAGAAGAGAGTGTGGGGAGGAGGGCGCGCGTGCTCCGCCGCTCCCCTGCCTCCCCCTACTTATAGCCCTCGGGCTGCGAAGACGAGGGGGCGGGCGTGGGATCGTGGGATTAACTGCGACCACGACCCCACGACCCCCAATTACTGTGTGGAATTACTGCGCCATAATGCCCACGGGAAGTGCAACCGCCCGCCCCGGACGCAGCGGATCCGCCCGCGTGCCGACGCCCGGTAGTGGCGGGCCCGGCCACTGTCACGTCCCATCAGGAGCGTGGGGTGGCAGACTGGCCGAGCTGAAACGCGCCGCGTGGTGTGCGTATGGCGGGCGGCGGGCCTGGGAAGCTTAGCAGGCACGCCACCTGTTTCCCGCCTTGATGTTCAAAATTGGGCGATGAGCCCGCCTTGTCAAACCAACTCCAGCAGTCGGCATGTCACAAGGCAGATCAAGCATTCTCCCAGAGCTTGGTAAGAGGGGAAGCCGCTGAGACTTCGTGACCCTTCGGCCGCAATGCCTCACCAGCTTCGGGGACTACTGTCGGAGTAATGGGCCACGGGTAGCCTCACCCAAGCCCTCGAACCTTTAAAGACTTTGGGCAGGCTTCGCCCCATGAGACCTCATACTGAAGCGCCGCCTGCTGGTGGCCGGCTGGCTTAACGGTCGGCTGCCCGTAGATGGCCAAGCACCAACAGACGGTACCAAGACCGGCCGGCTCCTAGAAGACGGCCTCCGGAGAGGCCAACGTCTTGCAGGCGGCCACCCAACGCCCTCAGAGTTTGCACCCTCATCAATAGGACAAAATAGGGTGAGGCTACAGCGTAGTCCCTCACCCCTGAATCTTGGGTTTGGCATGGCTACAAGTGCCACGTACAGGCGGAGATCTCCGCACGGCGCAACACTGTAGCCACTCCCCCCTTGACGTCACTTCTAACAGGCGGAGTCCTGTTCCCCATGACAACCTGTCGGTACGGCCTGCAGGCGGCGGGCCCTACCAGGCAGCGAGAGCCCGGAAGACGGCGGAAGCCAGACAGCCGGACCTGAGGGAGGCCAGCCTTCGGCAGGCGCCCAGTCCTTCCCTTGGGGCCCGTGCGCCATCAACCAGATAAGACCTGGTGTGGCTACAGTGATCTCCCGCCAGGCGGCGGGACTGTAGCCACACTCTGCTGACCAAGCCAGCGCCATTAGCAGCACGGCTACATTGAACAGCCACCAGCCAGACCCGCCAGCGGCGGAGACGGCCTGTCGGCTCCGTACCAGACCAATCGGCGGGTGAGGGAGTCCCAGATTAGGGGGTGTCCGGATAGCCGAACTATCACCGTTGGCCGGACTCCTGGACTATGAAGATACAAGATTGAAGACTTCGTCCCGTGTCCGGATGGGACTTTCCTTGGCATGGAAGGCAAGCTTGGCAATACGGATATGTAGATCTCCTACCATTGTAACCGACTCTGTGTAACCCTAACCCTATCCGGTGTCTATATAAACCGGAGGGTTTTTGTCCGTAGGACGGACAACAATCATACCATAGGCTAGCTTCTAGGGTTTAGCCTCTCTGATCTCGTGGTAGATCTACTCTTGTACTACCCATATCATCAATATTAATCAAGCTGAGTAGGGTTTTACCTCCATCGAGAGGGCCCGAACCTGGGTAAAAACATCGTGTCCCTTGTCTCCTATTACCATCCGCCTAGACGCACAGTTCGGGACCCCCTACCCGAGATCCGCCGGTTTTGACACCGACAGTGGGGCCCACCAGGAGGCGGGCCCCAGCGGCCGGCGGAGAAGCCGGCGACTAGACACACTGACAGCCGGGACCAACACCCGGCCAGATTACCATTGTACCCCTGGGGGGCAGGCCTATATAAGCCCCCCAGGGCACCCATGCAAAGGGTTCGCACTCCATTAGAACTAGCCACTACCCTAGAGGAAGAAGAGAGCTAGCCCTGCCTCCTTCTACCTCTAGCACACAGCTCAAGGAGCACCATTGTATCACTTGTGCCTTAGTGATCATGCGGAGACCCTGCAGAGCAGGACTAGGGGTGTTATCTCCTAGGAGAGCCCCGAACCTGGGTAAAGTATGCCGGCGTTCGTGTCTACGCCTTATCCCGCTTCCAGGCACCGTCGACGTTCTACTTGCTCCCACCATGATAAGCCACCTGTTGCCATATGTCGTACCCAACCCCCGACATGATCCCTCAAGGATCAAGCCCACCAAAACCACCTTTAAAGATGTCATACCAGGTGTAGAGGCCTGCTGTACGGGCTCAATCACATTGGAAGTGGTCTTCGGATCCTTGGATAATTTCCGAAGCAAAGAATTACTCTTCGACATCGTCCCCTTCCGCAGTGGTTATCACGCACTTCTCGGACGAACCGCATTTTCTCGTTTCAATGCGGTGCCACACTATGCTTACCTTAAGCTCAAGATGCCCGGACCACGCGGTGTTATAACAGTCAATGGAAACACGGAGCGCTCCCTCCGTACTGAGGAGCACAACGTGGCCCTTGCAACAGAAGTACAGAATATCCTTCTTAGGCAAAACCTCAATTCGGCAATAAAGCCCCCGGACACCGTTAAGCGGGTCCGTGCTACTCTGCAGTAGGACCATCCGGCTCGTCCAGAGCTCAGCTAGCAACACGGCCTTCGTCCCAGCCCCAACAAAGCGGTAAAATCCATGCCGTGCGTACACAACTACGCACTTAAAATACCATGGGCATGGACGGAGCACAACTAGACTACGGTCCACAATGCGGCTCAACCATTCCTAGATCCGCATACCTTCACTTTTTCTCTTGCTTTCAGGTTTTTTCTCTTCACAAGGCCTTTTCTGATAAACCTGCTCATCGGACCCGTAGCGGGACGGATACACCAAGAAATCTAGGTGCTCAGACGTATACGGGAATACCCAGGTGGTCTCTGCTAATGATCGTCATACCTGTTTTAAAATACCCGCACGCAGCTCGCTCTTGGTCATGGCATGCTAAATAGCCTTATTTGCTTATGGCACTACTTGTACACATACACCTTGACGTATTAATTAAATTACAATGAAAAATAATTGGCAGCGTCAACTCATTACATACTTTTTTCCTTGTCTCTTTATTTATTATAAATCGCATCCGTACATTTTGGTACGCCTTAATTCGCCAGGGGCTCCATTGTACCCCATAACACGGCAAGAAAGTCCGAACACATTTATAGTGCAGTTCGGCACCCCGAATTCATAGCATTATATGCATTGGCTCCGAATCATGTCTTTGGTCAACAATTGGGTTGCCCGGCTCCTGTGATTGCTACCTTATGTTCCGCTATATCGGCTAAGGTAGTAAAGGGAGAACAACTCCGATTGTGTCCCGGTTCTTCCGGACGAGCACCTCAGTAGAGAAAGCCAAAAACTGACTGTCATGATGCGGCGAGAGCTGGTCAGCTGTTCGAGAGGTCACAAAATCTTTAGCGATTTCTTCCGCATCATGCGATAACTAATGGATCGTGCGACGGGTCGATTTTTATCCGATCGGGCGTTTTACAATACCCCAAGTTTGGTCTTCCGAACACGAGGGGCTATGCCTACCTTCCTTTTGTCAAACTCCTATGGCTAAGTGAGGGTGATAAAGCCTTATAGTCCGATTGTCTAGTTCATCGCGCTAAACACCTCCTTTAAGGACCGAAAATCTGGAGTAAAGAGTGTTTAGATTTATCCCGAACACCCCCGTAATTCCTACGTGGGGGCAGAAGCCGATGACTAGCCAACTCTCAGAATTAATTTAAAAACAGACGCACAGGAGGTAATAGTCCAAATAACAAGCATTATTTTACATAACGACCTTGTTTCATATTACAACATAGGATAACATGCATACATTCATGGGAAGATAATATCCTTGGAACACTGCTCCGCCACAAGGCGGGATCCCTCGAGGACACTGTCATAATACAGCTCGGGATTGCGGTGCTCTTTCCCTTCGGGCGGTTCTTCGGTCATCAGCTTCACAGCATCCATCTTCGCCCAATGCACCTTGGAGCGGGAAAAAGCCATTTGCGCACCTTTGATGCGGACCGACCGCTTGATGGCGTTAAGCCTAGGGCAGGCACTAACCAGCCACTTCACGAGTCCGAAGTAGCTGCTGGGAATCAGTTCGGTAGGCCATAGCCGGATAATCAAATCCTTGAGGGCTAGTTCGGCCACCCTATGCAGCTCGACCAGCTGCTTCAGCTAATCGGTAAAGGGTACTGGGTATTCTGGCGCAAGATATTGCTACCAGAAATGCTTCTCCGCAGAGCTCCCCTCTTCGGCTCGGTAGAATTTTTCGGCGTCAAACACGCTGCGTGGCAGATCCGCAAACACCCCTGGAGAACTCCGAATCCGGGTTAGTAAACGAAATCTTTCCTTCGCGTATTTGCTCTGCATAATAAAGGCCTTACCCGCAGCGATCTTTCAGGCCTCCTGGATTTCCTGGAGGGCGCCTTGGACTTCAGCCCGGGCATCGCGTGCGGATTGGCGAGCCTTGGTGAGTTCGGACTCTTGATCCTTTATACTCTGCTCCAAGGTCTCGCACTTCCCTATGGCTTCTTGGAGCTCTTGTTGAACCTCAATGAGCTGGGCCTCGTGGTTTTCATGAGTGGCCTACTCCTTGGCCGCCCTTTTCTCGGCCTCGGCTACCGCCTTCTTTAGAGCCTCGACTTCGGTCGTCGCTCCTATTACATAACACGGAATTTTTAGTCAAAATAACTATTCACTTGTATTTAAATACAAACAAAGTTATCCCATACCTTGGGTATTCTCCAATTGCTTTTTCACTTGGCCGAGTTCCCTTTCGGCCCGCTCCAGCCTCTGCCTCAGTCCAGAGACCTCCATAGTATGAGCGGTTGCAGTCAATAACAACGCCTGATCATTCACATAGGTATTTCCTAATTAGTCTCCTGCAAAATATATTTGATCCTCTGTCCGGCTTTCTTTTCGAAACACCGAACAGTGCATCAGGGGATACTATCTATATTATGGCATTCTTTTAACTTCATTACTTACCTCAAATCCTGTTAGAAGGCTGGTGCAGGCTTCGGTCAGCCCGCCTTTGGCGGACTGAACCTTCTCAATCAACTCACCCATAAGGGTAAGGTTCTCGTCAACGATGGAAGCACTTTGCAGTGCCGCCAATAAAGTATCCGGCACCTCCGGGTGAACGGAGGTCGCTGGTGGAATAGGCGCACCGCCTCCTGTTGAAGAAGGTTGCGGGCCCGGTTTCGGAGCCGTATTGGTCTCCGGAGTTGTCTTCGGACCCGTCACATATTGGTCGTCCCTTCAGCATCCATGGGGGTCTGCTCCCCCATGTGTCCGGTCGCCGGGGTTTGGCCCTCCGGCGCCGCCTCGACGGTCTCCCAAGCCTCTCCCTGGCCTGGGCCCCTTTGGGACGACACCTTAGTGTTGTCCATGTCTTTGGGGGAAGAGGTCATCGGGAGGGTCTCACTGTTCATCGCATCCGGGTCCAAGGAATCTTCTGACGAATACCGCCCGATGTCGGACCTGGCCGGACTGCAGAATATGTGACTCAATACATTAATTCTATGCAAAAGTGAGGCTGAATATATGAAGATGTCCGGGTTTTCTTTGTACTCACGATTTGGCCAGGGGCTTGACCCTGGGTTCCCACTCCGGGCTGCTGTCGGTGGCTGCGGTGGATTCATCTGGAAGGGAGGCTTTCCCCTTCTTAGACGTTTCGGCCTCCAAACGTGTGGAGGCCGTCCTCTTCTCCCCCCCCCTCGCGGGGGGAGACTGGATTTCCTCTTCTTCCTCCTCCTCTTCCTCGTCTTTTTCGGTGGACGAGTGGGCTTCGGTGTCTTCGGACACCACATCTGAAGTACCCTTGCAACGGAGCCCGCCCCTGGTCTCCTTGGCCTCCTTCTTGGCTTTCTTCTTCGGCACCTTATATGGTGTCGAGACCAGCATCTTCATTAGAAGTGGGCCGGCTTGCTCTTCAGGCAGCGGGGCCAGACAGTAGATCCGCTCTGCCTTGTTCGTCCAGCCCTGCGAGAGTCGTCGTGGAAAAATTAGGTGTTTTCCCCAAGGTATACAAATAGAGGATACACCTTGAAAACATATAAAGACTCACCAAACTTGCGGGGCGGGACGCTTTGTGCCCGCGATCCTTGGCGGTGTACGGCCACGACTTGCCAGGCTTGAATAGCACCTTCTAGATGTCTTTGTGCGTCGTGCCGAAGAAGTCCAGCAAGGTTTGGTGCTTGGCCGGATCAAACTCCCGTAGATTGCAAGTCCGCCGTTGGCAGGGAAGGATCGGGCGAACTACTATCACCTGGACCACATTGACAAGTTTGATATTCTTGTCCTCCATGCTCTTGATACGCGCTTGGAGTGCCGTTAGCCCGTCGGACGAAGGCCAGTCTAGGCCCTTTTCGGGCCAGGACATGAGCCGCAGTGGGGCTCCAGATCGGAACTCAGGGGTGGTGGCCCATTTGGCACCACGAGGCTCGGTAATATAGAACCACTGTTGTTGCCAACCTTTGAGGGACTCATTGAATTTACCCGATGGCCATTTGACGTTGGGCATCTTGCTCACCATGGCTCCTCCGCACTCGGCGTGTTCGCCGCCGACCACCTTGGGCTTCACGTTGAAAATCTTTAGCCACGGCCGAAGTGTGGCGGGATGCGGAGGATGGCTTCGCACACGACGATGAATGTCGAGATGTTGAGGAAGGAATTGGGGGACAGGTCATAGAAATCTATCCCGTAATAGTACATAAGGCCGCGAACAAATGGGTGGAGGGGAAACCCCAGCCCGCGGACGAAGTGAGGGAGGAATACAACCCTCTCCGGGGGTTCTGGAGTACGGACGATCTGTCCTGCCTCGGGGAGACGGTGGGTGATCTTCTTGGCCAGGTATCTGGCCTCTCGGAGTTTCTTCATATCCTTCTCCTGAATGGAGGAGGCCATCCACTTGCCTTGCGCTCTGGATCCAGACATGATTGGAATGCTTTTTGGGAGGGAGAGATGGGTGCTTGGGCGCTGGAGCTCGAGAATGAATGAGCAGTGGAAGAAGAGGGTGATGACCCACAAGTATAGGGGATCTATCGTAGTCCTTTCGATAAGTAAGAGTGTCGAACCCAACAAGGAGCAGAAGGAAATGATAAGCGGTTTTCGGCAAGGTATTCTCTGCAAGTACTGAAATAAGTGGTAACAGACAGTTTTGTGATAAGATAAATTATAACGAGCAACAAGTAACAAGAGTAAATAAAGTGCAGCAAGGTGGCCCAACCCTTTTTGTAGCAAAGGACAAGCCTGGACAAACCCTTATAATAGGAAAAGCGCTCCTGAGGACACATGGGAATATCGTCAAGCTAGTTTTCATCACGCTCATATGATTCGCGTTCGGTACTTTGATAATTTGATATGTGGGTGGACCAGTGCTTGGGTGCTGTTCTTACTTGAACAAGCATCCCACTTATGATTAACCTCTATTGCAAGAATCCGCAACTACAACAAAAGTATTAAGGTAAACCTAACCATAGCATGAAACATATGGATCCAAATCAGCCCCTTACGAAGCAACGCATAAACTAGGGTTTAAGTTTCTGTCACTCTAGCAACCCATCATCTACTTATTACTTCCCAATGACTTCCTCTAGGCCCAAATAATGGTGAAGTGTTATGTAGTCGATAATCACATAACACCACTAGAGGCTAGACAACATACATCTCATCAAAATATCGAACGAATACCAAATTCACATGACTACTAATAGCGAGACTTCTCCCTTGTCCTCAGGAACAAACGTAACTACTCACAAATCATATTCATGTTCATAATCAGAGCGGTAATAATATGCATTTAGGATCTGAACATATGATCTTCCACCAAATAAACCAACTAGCATCAACTACAAGGAGTAATCAACACTACTAGCAACCTACTAGCACCAATCCCGGACTTGGAGACAAGAATTGGATACAAGAGATGAACTAGGGTTTGGAGATGAGATGGTGCTGATGAAGATGTTGATGGAGATTGCCCTCTCCCGATGAGAGGAGCGTTGGTGATGATGATGACGATGATTTCCCCGTCCCGAAGGGAAGTGTCCCCGGCAGAACAGCTCTGCCAGAGCCCTAGAATGGTTCCACCAAGGTTCCGCCTCGTGGCGGCGGAGTCTCGTCCCGAAAGGTTGCTTATTATTTTTTTCTTGACGAAAGACTTCATATAGGAGAAGATGGGCATCGGAGAGCCACCAGGGGGCCCACGAGGTAGGGGGGCGCGCCCCAAGGGGGGGAGGGCTCCCCCCACACCCTCGTGAGCAGGGTGTGGGCCCCCTGGCCTTCATCTTTGGCGATGATTTTTCTTTATTTATTTTAAGGTATTCCGTGGAGTTTCAGGACTTTTGGAGTTGCGCAGAATAGGCCTTCAATATTTGCTACTTTTCCAGCCGAATTCCAGCCCGGCATTCTCCCTCTTCATGTAAACCACTGTAAAATAAGAGAGAATAGCCATAAGTATTGTGACATAACATGAAATAACAGCCCATAATGCGATAAATATCGATATAAAAGCATGATGCAAAATGGACGTATCAACTCCCCAAGCTTAGACCTCGCTTGTCCTCAAGCTTAAAAGCCGATAACAATAAATATGTCCTCATGTTTAGAGGTAGAGGCGTCGATAAAAATAAAATACGGACATGAAGGTATCATGATTATTTTCATAACAGCAACATATATAGATTTTATCATATGACTACTTATGTTCAAGTGATGATCTTTTCACAATGCAAAGGTATGAATCAGAAACCCTATTGAGCTCCAACAAATTATAACCTCAGTCATTGAAGCAATTGCAATTTATCATAACATCGGAAAGAGTCTATGTCAGAGCTTAAAAGCAAGTCCACATATCCAACTATCACTTAGTCCTTCATAATTGCTAACACTCATGCAATACTTGTGGTTACGGAGTTTTAATCGGACACAGAGAAAGATAGGGGCTTATAGTTTTGCCCCACGACCTTTTACCTCAAGGGTAATGTCAACACTAACAATTTATGCTCCCCTACATCCAACTAGATATATATATCAGGTTCTTTCCAACATGCTGGGCTTGCCAAAGGATAAAATGAAAAAGGAAAGGTGAAGATCACCGTGACTCTTGCATAAGGTAGAAGATAATAATAAAAGATAGGCACTTCGCAGATGGAAACAGAGGTTGTCATGCGCGTTTAGGGTTGATGCACAAAATCTTAATGCAAAAGAACGTCACTTTATATTGCCCCTTGCATGTGGACCTTTATTATGCAGTCCGTCGCTTTTATTACTTCCACAACAAGTTCATACAAAGCTTATTTCTCTGCACTAATAAGTCATGCATATTTAGAGAGCAATTTTTATTGCTTGCACCGATGACAACTTACTTGAAGGATCTTACTCAATCCATAGGTAGATATGGTGGACTCTCATGGCAAAACTGGTTTAAGGGTATTTGGGAGCACAAGTAGTATCTCTACTTGGTGCTGAGAATGTGGCTAGCATGAGGAGGAAAGGCATGCTCAACACGTCAGGGGATCCATGACAACATACTTTATCTGAGACGTAAGAAAACATAACTCATTATGTTGTATTCCTTGTCCAACCACAACTCTTTAGCATGTCATATTTTAAGGAGTGTTCCCAATCATAAAAGATGTCAATGATAATATATCTATATGTGAAACCTTTCTTTCCTTATTACTTTCTATTAATTGCCACGATGACCAAAGCTATATTTGCCAACTCCCAACAACTTTTAATCATCATACTCTTTCTATGTGAAGTCATTACTCTCAACAAAATCAATATGAACTCTTTGTTTCTTTTTATTCTTTTCTTCTATTCACCCAAGATCATGGCAAAATAATCAAGCCCTTGACTCAACACTAAACTTTATTATATAGCTCACAGACTCGATTGCGTAGAGAGGTCATAAAGCAAAAACTCAAAAGTAGATCATGCCATAAACTTTATTCCACTAAATCAAGATACTACTAATAGGATCGAACTAAGAAAAACGGTAAAGATAGGAGTTGTGATGGTGATACGATACCGGGGCACCTCCCCCAAGCTTGGCGGTTGCCAAGGGGAGTGCCCATACCCATGTGATTATGTCTCCTTTGCTGATGAAGAAGGTGGAAGTGTTGTTGATGATGCGGGCTTAGACTTCTCCCTTAATTTGCGCTTGAGAACGGCATTTTGGTCCCTCAGATCATCAATCTCCCACTCCAGGGTTAATATCTTTTTGCAGAGGTCCTGCTTATTTTCCTGCAAGAGACGAAAAGGGATAAACTCGAACTTGGGTTTCTTTACCCTATCAGGGAGAATTGACTTCTTGAACTCCACGTGCATATCCCCAGGTTGAGGTAAGAGGGCTTCATCTTCATCTGAGCTCGTCCCCTCCTTCCCCTCGGGTTCATAGTCCTCTTCTTCCTCCGTGGTCCAACCATCGTGTTCCACGTCTCCATAGACCTTGGGATTTGCTAAGTAATCATCCACATAGCATTCTCCTTCCGAATATTGGGAAGACATGTTGATCTAATCTGCAACGGAACAACTCGAAACGAAAACAGAGGATATTTGTGTGATACAGGAGCCATAACCTTCGGGAGAATATATAATGACTTTTTACCGACCAAAATACGTATCGTGCAAGAAAACGGAGTCCGGAGGGTGCACGAGGAGCTCACGAGGTAGAGGGGCACGCCCACCACCCTCGTGGGGCCCTCGTGTCCTTCCCGGACTGCCACTTATTTTTCTATTTTTCTAAATATTCCAAAACTGAGAAATATTGCCTTAAAAATTGTTTTGGAGTCGGTTTACTTACCGTACAACATACCTATTCCTTTTCGGAGTCTGAAACGGTCAGGAGAGTGTCCCTTATGTATTCCTCCGGGGTTACGGTTTCAATAATATTGGTTTCAACATTTATAGGATTACCTGAGATATAGTGTTTGATCCTTTGACCGTTTACCACCTTGGATTTGTGCCTTGAAGTTGTTGATTTTTATGGCACCGGAACGATAGACCTCCTCGATAACGTAAGGACCTTGCCATTTAGAGAGAAGTTTTGCTGCAAAAAATCTTAAACGAGAGTTGTATAGCAATACATAATCACCTACATTAAACTCACGCTTTTGTATCCTTTTGTCATGCCATCTTTTAACCTTTTCTTTAAACAACTTAGTATTTTCATAAGCTTGGGTTCTCCATTCATCAAGTGAGCTAATATCAAATAACCTTTTCTCACCGGCAAGTTTAAAATCATAGTTGAGCTCTTTAATAGCCCAATATGCCTTATGTTCTAGTTCGAAAGGTAAATGACATGCTTTTCCAAGACCATTTTATATGGAGACATACCCATAGGATTCTTATATGCAGTTCTATAGGCCCACAATGCATCATCAAGTTTCTTGGACCAATTCTTTCTAGACCTATTAATAGTCTTTTGCAAAGTTAATTTGAGCTCTCTATTGCTCAATTCTACTTGACCACTAGACTGCGGGTGATAAGGAGACGCAATTCTATGATTAACGTCAAATTTAGCAAGCATTTTACGGAAAGCACCATGAATAAAGTGTGCACCACCATCAGTCATTAAATATCTAGGGACTCCAAACCTCGGAAAAATAACTTCCTTAAGCATTTTAATAGAAGTGTTATGATCAGCACTACTAGATGGAATAGCTTCTACCCACTAAGTAACGTAATCAACAGCAACCAAAATATGTGTATATCTATTAGAGGCAGGAAAAGGTCCCATATAATCAAAGCCCCAAACATCAAATGGTTCAATAACAAGTGAATAATTCATAGGCATTTCTTGACGTCTACTAATATTACCAATTCTTTGACATTCATCGCAAGACAAAACAAACTTACGGGCATCTTTGAAGAGAGTGGGCCAATAAAAACCGAATTGCAATACCTTATGTGCGGTTCTATCTCCAGCGTGGTGTCCTCCATAAGCTTTGGAGTGACACTTGTGTAGGATCTGTTCCTGTTCATGCTCAGGTACACAACGTCTAATAAAACCATCTACTCCTTCTTTATAAAGATGTGGGTCATCCCAAAAGTAATGTCGCAAATCATAGAAAAACTTTTTCTTTTGCTGGTAAGTGAAGCTAGGTGGTATAAATTTAGCAACAATATAATTAGCATAATCAGCATACCATGGAGTGCTAGGAGAAGTGCTTATGACATTTAATTGTTCATCACGAAAGCTATCATCAATAGGTAGTGGGTCATCAAGAACATTCTCTAACCTAGATAAGTTATCGGCAATGGGGTTCTCAGCTCCTTTTCTATCAACAATATGCAAATCAAATTCTTGTAGCAAGAGAACCCATCTAATAAGTCTAGGCTTTGCATCTTTCTTTTCCATAGATATTTTATAGCAGCATGATCAGTGTGAATAGTTACTTTAGAATCAACAATATAGGGTCTGAATTTATCACAAGCAAATACAACTGCTAAAAGTTCCTTTTCGGTAGTAGCATAATTTCTTTGAGCATTGTCTAGCGTCTTACTAGCATAATGGATAACATTTAATTTCTAATCAACTCTTTGCCCTAGAACAACACCTACAGCATAATCACTAGCATCACACATAATTTCAAAGGGTAAATTCAATCGGTGGCTGAACAACAGGTGCAGAGACTAATTATTTCTTAAGTATTTCAAATGCTTCTACACAATCACCATCAAAGACAAATGGTACATCTTTTTGTAATAAATTAGTTATAGGCCGAGAAATTTTTGAGAAGTCCTTAATGAACCTCCTATAAAATCCGGCGTGACCAAGGAAACTTCTTATACCTTTGATGTCCTTGGGACATGACATATTTTCAATAGCATCAACCTTGGCTTTATCAACTTCAATACCTCTTTCAGAAACTTTGTGCCCCAAGACAATGCCTTCATTAACCATAAAGTGGCACTTTTCACAATTCAAGACAAGATTAGTTTCTTCACATCTCTGCAAAACTCGATCAAGATTGCTCAAGCAATCATCAAAAGAGAACCATAGACGGAAAAATCGTCCATGAAAATCTCAGAATTTTTTTCACAAAAGTCAGAGAATATAGCCATCATGCATCTTTGAAAGGTAGCAGGTGCATTACATAGACCAAAAGGCATACGTCTATAAGCAAAAGTACCAAAAGGGCATGTAAAAGTGGTCTTTGATTGATCTTTAGCCGACCACGGTATTTGAGAGAAACCAGAATAACCATCTAGAAAGAAATAATGTGTATGTTTGCATAATCTTTCTAGCATTTGATCAATAAAAGGTAAGGGTAATGATCTTTCTTAGTAGCTTTATTTAATTTGCGGAAATCAATTACCATCCTATAACCTGTGATAATTCTTTGAGGGATCAATTCTTCTTTATCATTAGGGACAATAGTAATACCTCCCTTCTTAGGGACACAATGGACAGGACTTACCCACTGACTATCAGCAACGGGATAAATTATACCTGCCTCCAGAAGCTAGAGTATTTATTTTCTTACCACTTCTTTCATTTTAGTATTCAAACGTCGTTGAGGATCACGAACCGGTTTGGCATCCGCTTCCAAATTTATTTTATGTTGACATAGAGTGGGACTAATGCCCTTAAGATCATCAAGAGTATATCCAATAGCAGCGCGGTGCTTCTTCAGAGTTTTTAATAATCTTTCTTCTTCATGCTCTGAAAGGTTAGCACTAATAATAACAGGATATATTTTCTTTTCATCAAGATAAGCATATTACGATTATCAGGCAATGGTTTAAGCTCAAACACGGGATCACCCTTGGGTGGAGGAGGATCCCCTAGGATTTCAACATGCAAATTGTGTTTAAGAATAGGTTCCTGTTTAAAGAATACTTCATCCATTTCCCTTCTTTCATTCATGAACATATGATTTTCATGGTCTAGCAAATAGTGTTCTAAAGGATTACTAGGAGGTACGGCAATAGAAGCAAGACCAATAATTTCATCCGTACTAGGGAATTCTTCTTCACGGTGTTGTTTACTAAATTTAGAGAAATTAAACTCATGAATCATATCATCCAAGCCAATAGTAACAACATTCTTTTCGCAGTCTATCTTAGCATTAACAGTATTCAAGAAGGGTCTACCAAATATAATGGGACAAAAGCTATCTTGTGGAGAACCAAGAACAAGAAAATCAGCAGGATATTTAGTTTTCCCACACAAGACTTCAACATCTCTAACAATTCCCATTGCAGATATAGTATCTCTATTGGCGAGTTCAATTGTAACATCAACATCTTCTAACTCAATAGACTTTATATAAATCAATGGGTATCACACTAGCACTAGCACCCATATCACATAAGCCATGATAACAATGATCTCCTATTTTAACAGAAATAATAGGCACGCCTACCACAGGTCTATGTTTATCTTTAGTGCACGGTTTAGCAATTCTAGCAGTTTCACCGTTGAACTGAATAACATGCCCATCGATATTATCAGACAAGAGATCTTTAACATTAGCAATATTAGGTTCCACTTTGACTTGCTCAGGAGGTGTATAAGTTCTAATATTGCTTTTACGAACAACAGTTGAAGCTTCAGCATGATCCTTTACTCTAACGGGAAAAGGTGGTTTCTCAACATAAGAAGTAGGAACAATAGGATCATTATAAGTGACAGTCTTTTCTTCAACTTTAATAGGTGCAGCTACTTTTACTTCTATGGGAGGATGATATTTAAACCACTTCTCCTGGGGGAGATCAACATAAGTAGCAAAAGATTCACAGAAAGAAGCTACTATCTCAGAGGCAACTCCATATTTAGTGCTAAACTTACGGAAAATATCGGTATCCATAAAATATTTAACACAATCAAAGTTAGGTGTCATACCTGACTCCTTACCTTCGTCGAGGTCCCAATATTCAGAGTTGCGTTTAATTCTATCCAATAAATTCCATTTGAATTCAATAGTCTTCATCATAAAAGAGCGAGCAGAAGAAGTATCGAGCATGGTGCGATTGTTATCAGAAAGACGAGCATAAAAACTTTGAATAATGATTTCTCCTGGGAGCTCATGGTTGGGGCATGAATATAACATTGATTTAAGCCTCCCCCAAGCTTGAGCGATGCTTTCTCCTTCGCGAGGCCAAAAATTATATATATAATTGCGATCACGATGAACAAGATGCATAGGATAATATTTTTGATGAAATTCCAATTTCAATCTTTTGTAGTTCCATGATCCCATACCATCACATAGCCTATACCATGTCAATGTGTCTCCCTTCAAAGATAAAAGGAAGACATTCTTCTTGACAACATCATCGGGTATACCTGCAGGTTTAAATAATCCACAAACCTCATCCACATATATTAAGTGTTCGTCAGGATGCTTTGTTCCATCTCCTACAAAAGTATTAGCTAGCAGTTTTTCCATCATACCCGAAGGAACTTCAAAAGGAGTTTCATTTTCAATAGGTTCAGTAGGTTGAGGAGCAACTCTTTGCTCTACTGGACGGGGTGAAGATACCCCAAACAAGCCCCTCAGAGAATTACTTTCCATAGTAACAAGTGACAGTAAATTTCAGTACACTATATAAAATTTTCCTTACCAAATACCACCTACCAAAGGTGCTACACTCCCCGCCAACGGCGCCAGAAAAGAGTCTTGATGACCCACAAGTATAGGGGATCTATCGTAGTCCTTTCGATAAGTAAGAGTGTCGAACCTAACGAGGAGCAGAAGGAAATGATAAGGGGTTTTCAGCAAGGTATTCTCTGCAAGTACTGAAATAAGTGGTAACAGATAGTTTTGTGATAAGATTAAATAAAGTGCAGCAAGGTGGACCAATCCTTTTTGTAGCAAAGGACAAGCCTGGACAAACTCTTATAATAGGAAAAGCACTCCTGAGGACACATGGCAATATCGTCAAGCTAGTTTTCATCACACTCATATGATTCGCGTTCGGTACTTTGATAATTTGATATGTGGGTGGACCAGTGCTTGGGTGCTGTTCTTACTTGAACAAGCATCCCACTTATGATTAACCTCTATTGCAAGCATCCACAACTACAACAAAAGTATTAAGGTAAACCTAACCATAGCATGAAACATATGGATCCAAATCAGCCCCTTACGAAGCAACGCATAAACTAGGGTTTAAGCTTCTGTCACTCTAGCAACCCATCATCTACTTATTACTTCCAAATGCCTTCCTCTAGGCCCAAATAATTGTGAAGTGTTATGTATTCGACGTTCACATAACACCGCTAGAGGCTAGACAACATACATCTCATCAAAATATCGAACGAATACCAAATTCACATGACTACTAATAGCGAGACTTCTCCCTTGTCCTCAGGAACAAACGTAACTACTCACAAAGCATATTCATGTTCATAATCAGAGGGGTAATAATATGCATTAAGGATCTGAACATATGATCTTCCACCAAATAAGCCAACTAGCATCAACTACAAGGAGTAATCAACACTACTAGCAACCTACTAGCACCAATCCCGGACTTGGAGACAAGAATTGGATACAAGAGATGAACTAGGGTTTGGAGATGAGATGGTGCTGATGAAGATGTTGATGGAGATTGTCCTCTCCTGATGAGAGGACCGTTGGTGATGATGATGACGATGATTTCCCCCTCCCGGAGGGAAGTGTCACCGACAGAACAGCTCTGCCGGAGCCCTAGATTGGTTCCGCCAAGGTTCCGCCTCGTGGCGGCGGAATCTCGTCCCGAAAGGTTGCTTCTTATTTTTTTCTTGACGAGAGACTTCATATAGGAGAAGATGGGCATTGGAGAGCCACCAGGGGGCTCATGAGGTAGGGGGGCGCGCCCCAGGGGGGGCGCCCCCACCCTCGTGAGCAGGGTGTGGGCCCCCTGGCCTTCATCTTTGGTGACGATTTTTCTTTATTTATTTTAAGGTATTCCGTGGAGTTTCAGGACTTTTGGAGTTGCGCAGAATAGGCCTTCAATATTTTCTCCTTTTCCAGCCCAGAATTCCAGCTGCCGGCATTCTCCCTCTTCATGTAAACCCTGTAAAATAAGAGAGAATAGCCATAAGTATTGTGACATAATGTGAAATAACAGCCCATAATGCGATAAATATCAATATAAAAGCATGATGCAAAATGGACGTATCCGAGGGTGTGGGTGAAAGAGGGGAGTCCTTATCCCTTTATAAAGGCAGTAAAAATCGTGCGCCTCCCCGCTCGCCCTAAAACCCGCTTGTTTCCCAAGCGTCGTGCTGATGGCATGGTTAGGTTACCCATGCCCGCATTGATGAGAATCCCGTGATAAGGGGACACGATCTCTGCTTCGACAAGACGTGCCAATAAAACCGCGCCTCGAAATACGGAGATGCGGGATAAAAACGGTTCGAATGAAGACCAGGCCGAGGCGTGAGGTCACGCTATGAGTTATCAGCAGATTGGACTCGTGGGATATTATACTCTCTACAGCGGTATGTGGAATTTGTTTTGCAGAGCCGAACACGATTCTTTTGTTCAAGATCTACATTGGAGTATTCGGAGAAGGAACCTGCCTTGCAATGTCGAAGACAATCTATGCGCTGGACTCATCGTCATTGAAGCCTAGTTCAGGGGCTACTGAGGGAGTCCTGGATTAAGGGGTCCTCGGACAGCCTGACTATATGCGTATGCCGGACTGTTGGGCTATGAAGATACAAGATAGAAGACTTTGTCCCGTGTCCGGATGGTACTCTCCTTTGCGTGGAAGGCAAGCTTGGCGATTGGGATGTGAAGATTCCTTTCTCTGTAACCGACTCTGTGTAACCCTAGCCCCCTCTAGTGTCTATATAAACCGGAGGGTTTAGTCCGTAGGACAAGAACAATCAGGACCATAGGCTAGCTTCTAGGGTTTAGCCTCTACGATCTCGTGGTAGATCAACTCTTGTAATACTCATATCATCAAGATCAATCAAGCAGGAAGTAGGGTATTACCTCCATCGAGAGTGCCCGAACCTGGGTAAACATTGTGTCCCCCGCCTCCTGTTACCATTAGCCTTAGACGCACAGTTTGAGACCCCCTACCCGAGATCGCCCGGTTTTGACACCGACAATGCCCTTTGGGACGACACCTCGGTGTCCTCCATGGAAGGGGGAGAAGGCGCACGATGGTCCGTCGCTCTCCGCCTCTCCAGGTGCTAGAGACTTCCCCTCTGAAGAGGAGGGAATCGGGATCTTGCGCGGAGGGCTGAAAAGCAGAGAAAAGATTGGATATGACAGATGCAGATTAAGTGATAACTGAACGAGTAAATTTTCGATACTTACGTTTCGGCCAGGGGCTTCTCTCTTTGGATCCTCTTCGGGATGTGTGCGGACTCTGAGTCCGAACTATCCGAGAGGACCACCCTCCCCTTCTTCGGTGTCGCTCCCTCCAGGTTCTCGGAGGTTGTCCTCTTTCGCCTCCTCGTCTTGAGGGGGGAGTCGCTCTCCACTTCCTCCTTCTCCTCCTCATCCTCTTTGTCCTTTTCTTCCTGATGAGAGGAGACGGCCTCGGTCTCTCCGGACACTGCTTCCAGATGGCCTTTGCGGCGGGGCTCGTCCTTGGGCCCCTTGCCCTTCTTCTTGATTTTCTCCTCCAGCAGAGGAGTGACTGGGTCTTCAGGCAACGGAGCCAGAATCTTAATCCACTCCGACTTCTTGGTCCAGCCCTGTAAAAAAGATGGGCTGAGGAGTTTTGTATCGATCAAATATATAAACTGGGTATGTCTTTGGAAAGTTAAATACTTACCGGAGTGGCCGGATTCTTGGCGTTGAGGCCGACTTCTTCGGTCTCCATGGGCCAGCTCTTGTGCACCTTGAAGAGCAGCTTCCACATTCCCTCGTGCGTGGTACCGAGGAAATGCTGCAGAGTCCGCGACTCCTCAGGATTGAGCTCCCACATGGGGGAAGCCCGGTGCTGGCAGGGGAGGATGCTGCGGAAGAGCATAATTTGCACCACATTGGTTAGACCAACGTTTTTGCTCAGCACGTTGGTGATACGCATTTGCAGCGTCTGAACCTCCGTATGAGACCCCCAGTCGTGGCCCTTCGCGGTCCAGGAGACGAGCCTCATGGGGGATCCAGATCTGAATTTCAGGATCGCTGCCCACTTAGTGTGGCGCGGCTCAGTGATATAAAACTACTCCTGTTGCCAGATCTCGACGGTCTCCCCAAAGGCCCCCTTGGGCCACATGGTGTTGGGCAGCTTGCTGATTATAGCTCCGCCGCAGTCCGCGTGCTGCCCGTCAACCACCTTCGGCTTTACATTGAAGACCTTGAGCCACTGGCCGAAGTGTGGGTGGATGCGGAGAAGAGCCTCACACACAACGATGAAGGCCGAGATGTGGAGGAAAGAGTTCGGGGCTAGATCGTGGAAATCTAGCCCGTAGTAGATCATAAGTCCACGGACGAATGGGTTGAGTGGAAAACCTAACCCTCTAAGGAAATAAGGAAGGAAGACGACCCATTCACCGGGCTCCGGAGTGGGAATGATTTGACCCTTGGGGGGAGCCTGTGCGCGATGTTGGCGGCGAGGTATCCCGCACTCCGGAGATCTTTTATCTCCTTCTCCGTAATGGAGGAGGTCTCCCACTTGCCTTTGGAACCGGATCCGGCCATGTTCGGAGGAGGTGGTGGTGGTGGTGAGAAAGACACAGACTTCTCGGGCACTGAGAGCTTGGGAGATTGGAAGGCAGAGGAGACTGGAAGAAGTGGGGAAGAAAAGAGAAATCTATTGCCCTCTTATAGGCGGTTAAAATACCAACCGTCCCCCCACTTGCGCCTTGAAGCTCGCCTATTCCCAATGAAAGCGTGCGCCATAAACGGTAGGATTACCCAAATTCTATTGATGAGCAGTCCCGTATTAAGTGTGCACGATCTCTGTTTTGACAGGATGGGCCAATGGTGCTTGGCCTCGAAACATGGAACGCGGGGTGTGAAAACGGTTCAAAACGTCAAAGGGTCAAGTCTGACGCTTCGCCGAAAAATGTTGTCAGTAAAAGACACACACACACACACACACACACACACACACACACACACACACACACACACACACATATATATATATATATATATATATATATATATATATCATGCCTAAGGGTTGTGTTCACTACGCAAAGCCGGATACAATATTTTTATGCAGGAAAGCCGATATGTACTATTCAAGGAACCCGCCTTGCAATGCCAAAGACAATCTGCATGCCGGACACGTCGTCATTGAAGACTGGTTCAGGGGCTACTCTCGGAGTCCTGGACTAGGGGGTCCTCAGGCGTCCGGTCTATTGGATATGGGCCGGACTGATGGGCCGTGAAGATACAAGACAGAAGATCACCTCTCGTATCCGGAAGGGACTCCCGTGTGCGTGGATGGCAAGTATAGGTGTCCGAATATGTTATTTCCTTTCTGTTAAATCGACTTTGGACAACCCTAAAACCTCCGGTGTCAATATAAACCGGAGGGTTAGATCGGAGGCAGGATCACGACATTGCTAGGCTAGCCAATATAGGGTTATCCAACACGATCTCGTGGTAGATCAACTCTTGTAACTCCTATACCCTTCGAATATAATCAAGTAGGAGTAGGGTTTTACCTCCATTAAGAGGGCCCAAACCTGGGTAAAAACTATGTGCTTTGTCCATAGTTACCATCGGTCCTCAAACATACATCATGGGCCCCCCTACCCGAGATCTGCCGGTTTTGACACCGACAAGGATTCTTGCCAAGGTGATGTGGTATGTTCCTATAATACCATGGTTGAAACGTTTGTTCCAAAACAAAGAGCAAGCCAAGTTGATGCAATGGCACAAACAAGACCATCAGAAAGACGCAAAGTTGAGAGTACCCGCTAATGGGTCGCAGTGGAGAAAAATCGAGAGAAAGTGGTGGGACTTTGCATATGACACAAGGAACGTATGGTTTGGTTTAAGTGCAGATGGCATTAATCCTTTTGGGGAATAGAAGAATAATACAAGCACATAGCATGTGACTCTATGTATCTATAACCTTCCTCCTTGGTTGTGCATGAAGCGGAAGTTCATAATGATGCCATTGCTCATGCAAGGCCCCAAGAAACCCGGCAATGACATTGATGTGTACCTAAGGCCATTAGTTGAAGAACTATAATAAGGCCATTAGTTGAAGAACTTTAATAGCTGTGGGACAAAAAAGGTTGCGTGTGTGGGATGAGCACAAACAGTAGGAATTTGACCTACGAGCATTCTTGTTTGTAACCATCAATGATTGGCCTGCTCTTAGTAACCTTTCAGGACAGACAAACAAGGGATACCACGCATGCACGCAATGTTTAAATGATACCAACAGTATATATTTGGAAAAATGCAGGAAGAATGTGTACCTGGGACATCGTCGATTTCTTCCGACCAACCATTTCTTAAGAAAGAAAGGAAAGCATTTCAAAGGTGAGGCAGATCACCGGAAGAATCCCTTCCTCCGTATTGGTGATGCCATACTTGATATGGTTAAGGATTTACATGTAATCTATGGAAAGGGTCCTGGCGTACAATCTATTCCGAATGAAGCTAAGGGATGGGCACCCATGTGGAAGAAGAAATCTATATTTTGGGACCTGCCCTATTGGAAAGACCTAGAGGTCCACTCTGCAATCGACGTGATGCACGTGAAGAAGACTCTTTGCGTGAACCTGCTAGGCTTCTTGGGCATGTATGGGAAGACAAAAGATACACCGGAGGCACAGGAGGACCAGCAACGTGTGCATGAAAAAGACGACATGCATCCAAAGCAGTATCAGGGTCATGCCAGCTATGCTCTTACCAAAGAAGAGAAGGAAATCTTCTTTGAATGTCTGCTGAGTATTAAGGTCCCGTCTGGCTTCTCGTCGAATATGAAGGCAATAATAAATATGGCAGAGAAAAAGTTCCATAACCTAAAGTCTCATGACTGCCACGTGATTATGACACAATTGCTTCTGGTTGCATTGAGGGGGCTTCTACCGGAAAATGTTCGATTAGCCATTGTGAAGCTATGTGCCTTCCTCAATGCAATCTCTCAGAAGGTAATCGATCTAGAAATCCTACCAAGGTTACACAATGATTTGGTGCAATGTCTTGGCAGTTTTGAGTTGGTGTTCCCACCATCCTTCTTCAATGTCATGACGCACGTCCTAGTTCACCTAGTCGATGAGATTGCCATTCTGGGTCCTGTATTTCCACACAATATGTTCCCCTTTAAGAGGTTCATGGGAGTCTTAAAGAAATATGTTCATGATCGTGCCAGGAAAGAAGGAAGCATCTCCAAGTGCCATGAAATAGAGGAGGTCATTGAGTTTTGTGTTGACTTTATTCCTGACCTTAAGCCGACTGGTGCTCCTGAATCGCGGCATGAGGGCAGACTGGGTGGAGAAGGGACGCTAGGAAAGGACCAAGTAATATGTATGGACGGGCATTCTTGGGCGCAAGCACACTACATAGTTTTAGAAAATTCCGCCTTGGTGGCTCCGTATATCAAGGAACACAAGAATATCCTACGCTCCAAACACCCAGAGCAGACTGATGACTGGATTACACGTGAACACACGGGGACTTTTGGCTGTTGGTTGCAGACACGTCTCATGCATGGCGACACTGTTGCAGATGAGATGTACTTGCTGGCCAAGTTACCATCTTTGACTATATTGAATTTCAAAGGTACGAGATAAATGGGAATACATTTTACACAACCGCCCAAGATAAAAAGAGCACCAACCAAAACAGTGGTGTTCGCTTTGATGCAGCAAACACCAATAGGCCAAAGGTATTATGGTTACATAGAGGAGATATATGGGAACTTGACTATCAATGTGAGCTGAAGGTCCATTTGTTTCAGTACAAATGGATCAATCTGTCAGGAGGCGGGGTAAAGGAAGACCCACGGTATGGAATGACAACAGCGGATCTCAACAATGTTGGGTAAGAAGATGAACCATTTTTCTTAGCCAATGATGTGGCGCGGGTTTTTTATGTGAAGGACATGTCTACCAATCCGAGAAAAAGAATCGATAAGGAAGCGAACACATCATACGATGAGCCAACGCGCCACATAGTTCTTTCAGGGAAAAGAGACATCTTGGGAGTGATAAGACAGACATGTCGGAAGATTATGAAAAGGTTCATGAAATTGCTCCCTTCAAAGTGAACACTAACCCAAGCATCCTGTTCAATGATGAAGATTGTCCATGGTTACGGCGCAAAGGGAAACGTGCGAAAAAAGTTTTATACCCAAAGATCCCACTCTGGGATGTGACCGGCTTCACCGTCCTCACTTTCTTCTCTAGTGAGTTTTCGGACTTACATTTCTAAAAATTCCCACTTCGGACAAACCGGAGGGAATCTTTGTAATAGTTAGGGTATATATGTTTTTTGGCATTTGAAACGCGAAGACATATTTTGTTCATGCATTTACTGATTTTTTTGAGCTAAATGACCCTGAAATTGAAAAGCACTATGAGTGAACTCTTAAAAGGTTCAAAGTTGGCATGGTATCATCATTTCACCCACATAGAATTGGCTAAAAAGTTGAGAGGGTTACAACAAAAACTGGATGCACTTCGTGTACAAAATGGACAATCTCTTTCGAAGTGTCAGGGTTTCGGATGAAAACTCATCTGTTACAAAGGCTTTTCATTTGTTTAAACTTATTTCAACTCCGGGTTTTAAGTGTTCAACATCCACCATTCAAAGTCACATCATCAGTTTTCAACCCTTTCTGGCTTCATTTGCTATTTTTCATGCATTTAGTGAATTTTTTTGAGCTAAATGACAATGAAATTGAAAAGCACTACAAATGAACTCTGAAAAGGGTGAAAGTTAGCATGGTATCATCATTTCACCCACATAGCATGTGCTAAAACATTTAGAGGGTCACGACAAAAACTGGATGCACTTCGTGTACAAAATAGACAATCTCTTTCGAACTATCAGGGTTTCAGACGAAAACTCTTCTGTTACAAAGGCATTTCATTTTTTTTAACTTATTTCAACTACCGATCTTTTCTGCATTCAACATCCACCATTCAAAGCCAGATCATCAATTTTCAACCCTTTCTGACTTCATTAGCTATTTTTCATGCATTTACTGATTTTTTAGCTAAATGACCCTGAAATTGAAAAGGACTACAAATGAACTCTGAAAAGGTTGAAAGTTGGCATGGTATCATCATTTCACCCATATAACATGTGCTAAAAAGTTGAGAGGATTACGGCAAAAGCTGGATGCACTTCGTGTACAAAATGGACAATCTCTTTTGAAGTATCAGGGTTTCGGACGAAAACTCATCTTTTACAAAGGCATTTCATTTTTATAAACTTATTTCAACTCCACATTTTGTTGTGCGTTCAACATCCACCATTCAAAAGCCACATCATCAATTTTCAACCCGTTCTGAGTTCATTTGCTATTTTTCATGCATTTACTAATTTTTTGAGCTAAATGACCCTAGAATTGAAAAGCACTAGAAATGAACTCTGAAAAGTTTGAAAGTTGACATGGTATCATAATTTCACCTACGACAAAAATTGGATTTACTTCGTGTACAAAATGGACAATCTCTTTCGAAGTATCAGGGTTTCGGACGAAAACTCATCTGTTACAAAGGCATTTCATTTTTTTAAACTTATTTCAACGACCAATTTTTTTTCATTCAACATCCACCATTGAAAGCCATATCATCAATTTTCAATCCTTTCTGACTTCATTTGCTATTTTTCATGCATTTAATGAATTTTTTGGAGCTAAAATGACCCTGAAATTGAAAAACACTACAAATGAACTTTGAAAAGGTTGAAAGTTGGCATGGTATCATCGTTTCACCCATAATAGCTTGTGCTAAGAAGTTGAGATGGTTACGACAAAAACTGGTTGCACTTCGTGTACAAAATGGACAATATCTTTCGAAGTATCAGGGTTTTGGACGAAAACTCATCTGTTACGAAGGCATTTCATTTATTTGAAACTTATTCAACTCCATATTATTTGTTCTTCAACATCCACCATTCAAAGCCACATCAACAATTTTCAACCCTTTCTGACTTCATTTTTCCTATTTTTCATGCATTTACTGATTTTTTAGCTAAACGGCCCTGAAATTAAAAAGCATTACAAATGAACTCTGAAAAGGTTGAAGCTTGGCAGGTATCATCATTGCACCCATATAGCATGTGCTATAAAGTTGAGAGGGTTACGACAAAAATTAGATGCACTTCATGTATAAAATGGATAATCTCTTTCGAAGTATCAGGGTTTCGGACGAAAACTCATCCGTCACAAAGGCATTTCATTTTTTTAAACTTATTTCTACTCCAGATTTTTTGTGCATTCAATATCCACCATTCAAAGCAACATCATCAGTTTTCAACCCTTTCGGACTTCATTTGCTATTTTTCATGCATTTAATGGTTTTTTAGCTAAATGACCCTGAAATTGAAAAGCACTACAAATGAACCATGAAAAGGTTAAAAGTTGGCATGGTATCATCATTTCACCCACATGGCATGTGCTAAAAAGTTGAGAGGGTTACATCAAAAATTGAATGCACTTCGTGTACAAAATGGACAATCTCTTTCAAAGTATCTGGGTTTTGGACGAAAACTCATCTGATACAAAGCCATTTCATTTATTTGTAAATTATTTCAACTCCAGATTTTTTGTGTGTTCAACATCCACAATTCAAAGCCACATCATCAATTTCAACCCGTTCTGACTTCATTCGCTATTTTTCATGCATTTAATGAATTTTTTGAGCTATAAAATGAAAAAAAACAAAACAATATATGTTTTTGATTAAAACACCAATTTAAAATAACCTAAAACTTACCAAATTTAATATAATGATAAAACACAGTAATATTAACCAAACAGGATAAACAATTACTCAAAAATCTATTTTTAAAGTAAAAGATATTCACAAACTAGTGATTCAGAAAAATTTCAACGAATTCAAATTTTGAACTATTCAAATTTGGAAACTATTAGCACTAACAGAAAGTTTATAATTTTTGTGACCTAAATAAAAAAGATTCACTCAAAAACTCTAAATATTTGTTTGTAAGTAGAAACAAAAGAAAATAAATAAAGCAAAGAACAAAAAAACTGGAAAACAAATAAATTAAAAAAATGCCCACCTACTAGGTCGCCATGGCCTGCATACGACTAGAAACCCAACTAATAGTTGGGCCCGGATGCAGGCCCATAGGGCAAATAGACCCCACTGGGCAAGGACAGGGTCGTTAGGCCCACAAAGGCCTGCTTTAGAGAGGAGCTCGACAGGGAAGCCGCGGCAGGGCTAATAAATCGCTGCGAGCTCCTCTCAACTAGCGAGGTGGGACTAAACTTTCGACACCGGGAGGGACAAAACTTAGTACCGGTTGGTGGCTCCAACCTGGACTAAATGCCCCCTTTAGTCCCAATGCGAGCCACCAACCGGGAGTAAAGGTCTGGGCTTCCCGCAGCTTATCTGGTGAAATTCACCTTTAGTCCAGGTTGATGACTCGCACCTGGACTAAAGGGGGCCTTTAGTCCCGGTTGGAGCCACCAATCAGGACTAAAGGTTTGGATGCCTTTTGTATATAAGAGCGGACTTAGGAATCCCCCCCCCCACGCTCTCTCCATTCTCTCGATCAATGCCGCTAGGCTGCTGTGCCATCGCCTTCCTCGTCGACGGAGATCATCGTTGTCCCCGGCGCCGGCCGCCCGCGCCTCCTACCCGACGCCGCCCGCACCTCCTCCCCTGGCCGAGCCCCGTCATCGACGCCGCCCGCGTGCGCCCTCCTCCCCGCGCCCGCCTCCTCACCGTCCTCGACCTTGCCATCATCGCCTACCTCGCCTGCTGTGAGCTGGCCGCCCCCTCGATTTCCGGAGATTTTTTATCACTAGATTTTTTTCATACAATGTATATGTATGTATGTACTATATTTCATTAGATTTTTTTCACTAGATGCTTATTAATTAGTATGTATGTATGTATGTTTTAGATTTTTCACTAGATGCTTATTAATTAGTATGTATGTATATATGTATGCATAGATTTTCCTTTTTTTAGTTTTTTATACTTTTAATGTTGTATCATAGTATAAAAAAATTGTCATGTACTTGCAAAATCAAGTGAACAAGAATTACAAAAATCATAATCAAACATTTAAAAAATGTTAAATTTGCATAGAAACATTTTTGGCGTCGCCGTGCCCAGCCAGCATCCTCGTCGTTGACTCGGTGGGGACAACTTGCTTGAGAGGCGCAATGTCCGGGACTGGGCTACGACGGGCTGGCAATGGGCGGTGCTACCTTCCGGGGTGCGCAGCTTGGTGAGGAACAACCAGACTCCCGCCATCGACCCGGAGCTTCTTCGGGGCCGATTGCATGGGCCACTTTCAGTGCGGAGGCAGCTGGCCCCCGCGGATGTTGTATGTCGCCGTGCCAGGGAGGGAGACGAACACGGTCATCGCAACATGGTTGTGTTGGACGTTAGGTTCTCCAATACCTGGCAGGTTCTTCAGGGATCTCACCCGAGCTATGATCCTGTGATGGTTCGTTCTCTTTGGGTGTCACCAGCCCGCGCCTCAGGAACCGCGAGTGAACTAGATTATTAGATAATATTCGATCTATATTAGCTAGTGATGTTATACATATTATAATATTAGAGAAGTATGAGTGTCGGTGTACAAAAGTAGGGGCTCTCCTTTTGACCCCTTTACTTGTGCACGGGCAGTCAGAGCCACGCGTCGTGGCCACGCATAGCAGGGCAAAGTAGGGAAGTCGGAGGGAAGCCGAAGGCTCGAGACAAACAAAGCAACATCAAGGACCAAGGACACAAAGTGCAGACGGGCGAAGCAGGTTCCCCCGGCAAGGCCCTTGCCGGGGCGGCCTCCGTAGCCCCGGCAAGCCCCTTGCCGGGGCGGCTCGGCCACACCAGCGGAGTGAGCCACCCTCGAACCCACGGCCAATGTCAACAACCACGTTGGACTAGGGCTCGGGAGGCACCTCCATGGTGGCATGTAGATCTTTGTGAAGACAGAGAATGCTCAAGGTCAGACGGGGGTTGAGAGGCGACAATCCTCACCGAAGATCCTTACCGAAGGAACCCACAAGACCCCCAGCAAGATCCTTGCCGGGGACGCCAGCGTGCCACGGCAAGCCCTTGCCGGGCCACCTGAGAAGACCCTTGCCAGAGGCGACAGCAGGGCCACTGCCAGGCCCACACCAACCAACTCCCTGCCGCCGTTCGCATGCAGCTGCCAGCCCAACCAGCTAGGCAGGCACCTGCGTGGCAACATGCAGCCTCCAGACCAACTTAGCACGCACCTGCGTGGTGGCATGCAGATCTTCGTGGAGGCTCCACCACCGCGCCACCTCAGCTGCTTGCCTTCCTACATGGCGCCGCATGCATCGCTGGCCAGGGCGCATGTCGAAGCGAGGAGGAGCGGCGACAGACGGGACAGGCCTCGCTCCCGTCCCCGATAAAGTGAAGGGACACCTAAGCCATGCATTAAATGCATCTTGTCATGTAATACGGGTGATAAGCTCGCAATAATGTAGGCTCTTTCCACCTCTTGTGTGCCACCGTGGCAGCCCCTTTCGCCTACAAAAGGAGGCCCATGGCATACAGGGAAAGGATTCGGCTCTTTCGAACCACGCAGCATCCATAGCTAGTTCGAGAGCTCAAGAACACTCAATACATCCACCAAAGCAGGACTAGGGTTTTACGCATCCTCGCGGCCCGAACACAGGTAACGATCCCGTGTCAATTACTAATCCTGCTCTTCTCACAACCCCGCGCCGCAACCGTAGTAGTGATTCTTGTGATCCCATTGGTGTCGTTTCCCACCGACTTCTTTGGCGCGCCAGGTAGGGGGCGCAATTGTGAGAATCTAGTCTAGCAGTTGACCTAGTTGTTCTTCATCGCCATGGCTCCTAAGAAGAAGACGACCACGACGATCGGTTCGTCGGGGACCGGGTTGCCAGTACCGATGCGGGCTAGTAGCAGGCCAGTCGCGGAGAGAACCCGTGGCGCGGCCCGCGAACATCCACATCACCCTGGCCATCCAGGCCTGGCGAGTGGCGCTGTTCACGCGCCAGGCGACGAGCCACCAGTCGCGGGCTCCGGAGACGGAGTCGGGCCCCCCACAGGCGGCGCGGGGCCCTCTAGGGGTGCCGCCATCCCGCCAGACGGCGGCACGGCGGCCTCCAAGACGCCAACACTGGCTCCCACGGCGCGCTCTTCTCAGGTTGTGCGTGACGAGCAGCGCCGCCCTACTGGTGACCCTGGGCGTCATCCTGGGAAGAGTCCCGTGCGCCCTTCACATGATGAGGAAGGCTAGCATGCGCGTCGAGGTGCTGACGGGGATGGCGAACGGCTGGGGGCCGTGACGCGGCTCCTTCTAACGCGGTTAGAAGTCGAGGCGCATCGCGGTCCACTCAGCTTTCGCCACCACCAACGCCAGCAGAAGCCCTAGCACGCGCGCAGCTGCTCCTCGATTTTCCTCCCGCCACGGAGAAGCTCGATGAATGGAGGGCCATGCTACGTCTTGAGCTTGCGTTGGTTTTCCTCAAAGAGGAGAGGGTGAGGCAGCAATAGTAGCGTAAGTATTTCCCTCAGTTTTTGAGAACCAAGGTATCAATCCAGTAGGAGGCTCCTCAAAAGTCCCACGCACCTACAAAATCAAACTGAGAACTCGCAACCAACACAATAAAGGGGTTGTCAATCCCTTCACGGCCACTTGGGAAAGTGAGATCTAATAAAGATAGTATGATAAGATAAATATAGTTTTGGTATTTTATAATATAGATGCAAAAAGTAAAGATGCAAATAAAAGTAGATTGAAAGCAAATATGATAAGAGATAGACCTAGGGGCCATAGGTTTCACTAGAGGCTTCTCTCAAGATAGCATAAGTATTATGGTGGGTGAACAAATTACTATCGAGCAATTGATAGAAAAGCGCATAGTTATGAGATTATCTAGGCATGATCATGTATATAGGCATCACGTCCATAACAAGTAGACCGACTCCTGCCTGCATCTACTACTATTACTCCACACATCGACCGACTCCTGCCTGCATCTAGTGTATTAAGTTCATAAGAACAGAGTAACGCATTAAGCAAGATGACACGGGGGCGCGCCCTCTAGGGGGGGGGGGCCTCCTATCTCGTTTGGGCCTCGGCTGCTTCTTGACTTGCACTCCAAGTCCTCTGGATCACGTTCGTTCCAAAAATCACGCTCGCGAAGGTTTCATTCCGTTTGGACTCCGTTTGATATTCCTTTTCTTCGAAATACAGAAATAGGCAAAAAACAGCAATATGGGCTGGGCCTCCGGTTAGTAGGTTAGTCCCAAAAATGATATAAATGTGTAAAATAAAACCCATAAACAGACAAAACGGGTAATATAATAGCATGGAACAATCAAAAATTATAGATACGTTGGAGACGTATCAAGCATCCCCAAGCTTAATTCCTGCTCGTCCTCGAGTAGGTAAATGATAAAAATGAAAATTTTGATGTGGAATGCTACCTAGCATAATTCTCAATGTAATTTTCTTTATTGTGGCATGAATGTTCAGATCCAAATGATACTAAATAAAAGCTTATAAAACAAAAAAATAATAATGCTTCAAAGCATACTAACAAATAATCATGTCCTATCAAAATAACATAGCCAAAGAAAGCTTATCCCTACAAAATCATATAGTTAGGCCATGCTTCATTTTGATTACACAAAATACTCCCATCATGCACAACCCCGATGACGAGCCGAGCAATTGTTTCATACTTTTTAACGTGCTTCAGCTTTTTCAACTCTTACGCAATACATGAGCGTAAACCATAGACATAGCACTATGGTGGTATATGGTGGTTTTGAGGACAAAAAGGGAGAAGATAGTCTCACATCAACTAGGTGTATTAACGGGCTATATAGAGGTGCCCATTAATAGATATCAATGTGAGTGAGTAGGGATTGCCATGCAACGGATGCACTAGAGCTATAAATATATGAAAGCTCAACAAAAGAAACTAAGTGGGGGTGCATCCAACTTGCTTGCTCACGAAGACCTAGGGCATTTTGAGGAAGCCCATCATTGGAATATACAAGCCAAGTTCTATAATGAAAATTTCCCACTTAGTGTATGAAAGTGACAACATAGGAGACTCTCTATCATGAAGATCATGGTGCTACTTTGAAGCACAAGTGTGGAAAAAGAAATAGTAGCATTGTCCCTTCTCTCTTTTTCTCTCATTTTATTTTTTCTTTTTTCTTTGTTTTTTTTTCTTTTTTTCTCTTTTTTCTTTGGCCTTTCTTTTTTTCTTTTTGGCCTTTCTCTTTTTTTTCTCATTTTTTTCTTTTTTTTCTTTTTGTAAAGTCTGAAGTCTCATCCCGACTTGTGGGGGAATCATAGCCTTCATCATCCTTTCCTCACTAGGACAATGCTCTAATAATGAAGATCATCACACTTTTATTAATTTACAACTCAAGAATTACAACTCAAAGCTAGAACAAGATATGACTCTATATGATTGCCTCCGGCGGTGTACCGGGATATGAAATGAATCAAGATCGACATGTATGAAAATTATGAAAGTGGCCTTGCCACAAATACGATGTCAACAACATGATCATGCAAAGAGCGATATGACAATGATGGGACGTGTCATAATAAATGGAACGGTGGAAAGTTGCATGGCAATATATCTCGGAATGGCTATGGAAATGCCATAATAGGTTGGTATGGTGGCTGTTTTGAGGAAGGTAAATAAGGGGTTTATGATACCGGCGAACTTGCGCGGTAATAATAAAGGCTAGCAAAGTGAAAGGATGAGTGTGCATATATCCATGGACTCACATTAGTCAAAAAGAACTCATATACTTATTGCAAAAGTCTACTTAGCCCTCGAAGCAAAGTACTACTATGCATGCCCCAAGAGGGATAGATTGGTAGTAATAGACCATCGCTCGTCCCCGACTGCCACTCATATGGAAGACACTCAAAAGAGCACCTCATGCAACAAATTTTTCACACAACTTTCACCATACGTGCATGCTACGGGACTTGCCAACTTGAACAAAAGTATTTCTCAATTTCATAATTACCCACTAGCATGACCCTAACATTACTACCTTTATATCTCAAAACAATTATCAAGCATCAAGTTGATCATAGCATCCAATTCTTTTTTTATGATAGTTTTTATTATACCCAACTTGGATGCTCATCATTCCAAGACCAACTCTGTAACCATAGAAAATACCATGCTGTTCTAAAAGACTCTCAAAAGGATATAAGTGAAGCATGGGAGACTAAAAGTTTCTTCAAAATTAAGACACCACCGTGCTCTAAAAGATATAAGTGAAGTACTAGAGCAAAAAACTATCAAGCTCAAAAGATATAAGTGAAGCACATAGAGTATTCTAGCAAATTCTAATCAAATAGGCTTATCCCAAAAGGTGTGTACAGCAAGGATGATTGTGGTAAACTAAAAAGCAAAGACTAATATAATACACGACGCTCCAAGGAAAACACATATCATGTGGCAAATAAAAATATAGCTCCAAGTAAAGTTACCAATGAACAAAGACGAAAGAGGGGATGCCTTCCCGGGGCATCCCCAAGCTTAAACTTTGGCTATTATTGAATATATTGGGGTGCCATGGGCATCCCCAAGCTTAGGCTCTTTCCACTCTTTATTCCATAGTCCATAAAAGCTTTACCCAAAACTTGAAAACTTCACAACACAAAACTCAACAGGAAATCTTATAAGCTCCGTTAGTGAAAGAAAACAAAACCACCACATAAGGTACTGTAATGAACTCATTCTTTATTTATTTTGGTGCTAAACCTACTGTATTCCAACTTCTCTATGGTTTATAAACTATTTTACTAGCCATAGATGCATGAAAATAAGCAAACAACACACGAAAAACAGAATCTGTCAAAAACAGAACAGTCTGTAGCAATCTGTAACTAACGCAAACTTATGGAACTCTAAAAATCCTACCAAAATAGGAAGTCCTGGACAATTTGTTTATTGAACATCAGCAAAAATAATCAACTAAAAATCACGTTCCTGTGATTTAACAAAATTATATTCGTGCGCGCAAAGTTTCTGTTTTTCAGCAGAATCAAATCAACTATCATCGTAGGTTATCCTATAGGTTCTACTTGGCACAAACACTAACTAAAAGATAAAAACACATCTAAACAGAAGGTAGATGCAAGATTTATTACTAAACAGGAGCAAAAACAAAAAACATAAAGAAAATTGGGTTGCCTACCAACTAGCGCTATCGTTTAACACCCCTAGCTAGGCAGAAAAGCAAAGATAGATCTAACGGGTGCCATCTTTGGCACTAAATTCATAAGTAGCCCGCATGATAGATTCATAAGGTAATTTGACTTTCTTTCTTGGAAAGTGCTCCATGCCTTTCTTTAATGGAAACTGGAATCTAATATTCCCTTCCTTCATATCAATAATCGCACCAATCGTTCTAAGGAAAGGTCTACCAAGAATAATAGGGCAAGAAAGATTGCAATCTATATCAAGAACGATAAAATCCACGGGCACAAAATTTCTATTTGCAACAATGAGAACATCATTGATCCTTCCCATTGCCTTTTTAATGGTGGAATCCGCAAGGTGCAAATCTAAAGAGCAATCATCAAGATCATGGAAACCTAGAATATCACATAAACTTTTCGGAATCGTGGAAACACTAGCACCCAAATCACACAAAGCAAAACACTCATGATCTTTAATTCTAAACTTTATAGTAGGTTCCCACTCATCATTAAGTTTTCTAGGTATGAAACTTCCAAATTAAGTTTTTCATCATAAGATTGCATCAAGGCATCAACGATATGTTTGGTAAAAGCTTTATTTTGACTATAATCATGAGGAGAATTAACAAAGGATTGCAACAATGAAATACAACCTTTTAAAGAGCAATTATCATAATCAAATTCCTTGAAATCCGAGATAGTAGGTTCAATGTTATTAGAAGTTGAGGACTCTCCAATCTCACTTTTACCAAATTTAGCATCAAGATCTAAAGACTCCGAATTCTTGGGACGCCTTCTAGGCAAGGTTGATTCATCATCAGTCCGATAATCATCAAAATTCATATTGCAAAACATAGATCTAATAGGAGACGCATCAATAACTTTAAGATCTTCATCATTATTTTCAGGGAAACTAGAAGAACACGCTTTTATAAAGCTATCTCTTTAGCACACAATCTAGCGGTTCTTTCCTTACACTCATCAATGGAAATTCTCATTACTTTGAGAGACTCATTGATATCATGCTTAGGAGGAGAAGATCTAATTTTAAGAGAATCAACATCATGCGAAAGTCTATCAACGTTCCTAGCCAAATCATCAACTTTGAGCAATTTTTCTTCAAGCAAAGCATTAAAATTCTTTTGAGAAATCATAAATTCTTTCACACTATTCTCAAAATCATAGGGCATCTTATTAAAATTACCATCAGAATTATTGTAGGAATTTCCATAATTATTAGAGGAATTACTAGGGAATGGTCTATCATTAAAGTTCCCTCTATAAGCATTGTTTCCAAAACTATTTCTACCAACAAAACCCACATCCATAAATTCATTATTATTCTCAAAGACAAAGGCATATCATTGGAATCAAGAGGAGTATTTTTAGTAGCAAACAATTTCATAAGTTCATCCATCTTTCCACTCAAAACATTGATTTCTTCTATAGCATGCACTTTTTTACTACAAGATCTTTCGGTATGCCATTGAGAATAATTAGCCATAATATTATCAAGAAGTTTTGTAGCATCTCCTAACATGATTTCCATAAATGTGCCGCCCGTGGCCGAATCTAAGAGATTTCTAGAAGCAAAGTTCAAACCGGCATAAATTTTTTGTATGATTATCCATAAATTCAAACCATGAGTAGGGCAATTACGAAGCATCAATTTCATTCTTTCCCAAGATTGGGCAACATGCTCATGATGAAGTTGTTTAAAATTCATAATATCGTTCCTAAGAGTGATGATCTTAGCGGGAGGAAAATACTTAGAGATAAAAGCATCTTTGCACTTGTTCCAAGAATCAATACTATTTTTAGGCAAAGACGAAAACCAAACTTTAGCACGATCTCTAAGTGAAAACGAAAATAACTTCAATTTGACAATATTGTTATCCGTATCTTTCTTCTTTTGCATATCACGCAAATCAACAAAGTTGTTTAGATGAGTAGCGGCATCTTCACTAGGAAGGCGGGCGAATTGATCTTTCATAACAAGATTCAGCAAAGCAGTATTGTTTTCACAAGACTCAACATCATTAAGAGGAGCAATCGGAGTACTAAGGAAATCATTATTATTGGTAATCGAGAAATCACACAATTTGGTATTATCTTGCGCCATGGCAACAAGTAATCCAACACACAAGCAAACAGAAAAAGGCAAGCGAAAAGAGAGAGGAGGAGATTGGGAAAGAGAGGGGGAATAAAACGGCAAGGGTGAAGTGGGGGAGAGGAAAACGAGAGGCAAATGGCAAATAATGTAAATGTGAGGGAGATGGGTTTGTGATGGGTACTTGGTATTTCTTGACTTGAGCGAAGACCTCCCCGGCAACGGCGCCGTAAATCCTTCTTGATACGTCTTGAGCTTGGGTTGGTTTTCCTCGAAGTGGAGAGGGTGATGCAGCAATAGTAGCGTAAGTATTTCCCTCAGTTTTTGAGAACCAAGGTATCAATCCAGTAGGAGGCTCCTCAAAAGTCCCATGCACCTACACAAACAAACTGAGAACTCGCAACCAACACAATAAAGTTGTTGTCAATCCCTTCACGGCCACTTGGGAAAGTGAGATCTAATAAAGATAGTATGATAAGATAAATATATTTTTGGTATTTTATAATATAGATGCAAAAAGTAAAGATGCAAATAAAAGTAGATTGAAAACAAATATGATAAGAGATAGACCCGAGGGCCATAGGTTTCACTAGAGGCTTCTCTCAAGATAGCATAAGTATTATGGTGGGTGAACAAATTACTGTCGAGCAATTGATAGAAAAACGCATAGTTATGAGATTATCTAGGCATGATCATGTATATAGCCATCACGTCCATGACAAGTAGACCGACTCCTGCCTGCATCTACTACAATTACTCCACACATCGACCGACTCCTGCCTGCATCTAGAGTATTAAGTTCATAAGAACAGAGTAACGCATTAAGCAAGATGACATGATGTAGAGGGATAAACTCAAGCAATATGATATAAACCCCATCTTGTTATCCTCGATGGCAACAGTACAATACGTGCCTTGCAACCCTTTCTGTCACTGGGTAAGGACACTGCAAGATTCAACCCAAAGCTAAGCACTTCTCCCATGGCAAGAAAGACCAATCTAGTAGGCCAAACCAAACTGATAATTCGAAGAGACTTGCAAAGATAACTCAATCATACATAAAAGAATTCAGAGAAGATTCAAATATTATTCATAGATAAACTTGATCTTAAACCCACAATTCATCGGATCTCGACAAACACACCGCAAAAAGAGTTTACATCGAATAGATCTCCGCAAGAGAGGGGGAGAACATTGTATTGAGATCCAAAAAGAGAGAAGAAGCCATCTAGCTAATAACTATGGACCCGTAGGTCTGTGGTAAACTACTCACAACTCATCGGAGGGGCAAGAATGTTGATGTAGAGGCCCTCCATGGTCGATTCCCCCTCTGGGAGAGTGCCGGCGAAGGCTCCAAGATGGGATCTCGCGGATACAGAAGGTTACGGTGGTGGAAATTGTGTTTCGTGGTGCCCATAGATGTTTTCGGGGTACGTAGGTATATATAGGAAGCAGAAGTACGTCGGTGGCCGCCCGAGGGGCACACGAGACAGGGGGGCACGCCCTACAGGGGGGAGGCGCGGCCTCCTATCTCTTGGGGGCCTCGGCTGCTTCTTGACTTGCACTCCAAGTCCTCTGGATCACGTTCGTTCCAAAAATCACGCTCCCGAAGGTTTCATTCCGTTTGGACTCCATTTGATATTCCTTTTCTTCGAAATACTGAAATAGGCAAAAAACAGCAATATGGGCTGGGCCTCCGGTTAGTAGGTTAGTCCCAAAAATGATATAAATGTGTAAAATAAATCCCATAAACGTCCAAAAGGGGTAATATAATAGCATGGAGCAATCAAAAATTATAGATACGTTGGAGACGTATCAGGCCACCGTCCAGAGCCTCGTCGGCATCGCCAACAACGATGAGTTGCGGCCGGCGGCACCCGTAGGTCGTCGCTCAGTCGGGCCACTGCATGCCAGCACTGGCCGGGCCGGAGGCGATGCGGCCACGATGCACTCCCCTCCTCCATCCCGACCACTGCGGCTGTTGGTCCGTCGTGACGACGCCCGTGATGATATCTCCATAGCGTCCTCCGACCCGCAAACCCACCGCGACCAACACCAGGTTCTTCGGGAGCGAGTTCATGAAGACGCTCGAACCACCATCAAGCGCCGGCGTGACGCGCGCCACCAGTCGGACAGGCGGGCAGGGCCCACTACGGACCACCCAACGTCGGGAGGCTACGGTGGCCTACCTTACGAGGTAGGTTGTCCGGCCTTCACCCGTGAGCTGCGGCAGTTCCAGTGGCCCTCCCACTTCACGTTCAAGCCCGACGTTGGCGAAAAGTACAACAGCAAGACTCACCCGTCGGAGTTCCTCAGCATCTACACCATCGCGATGCAAGCTACTGGGGCCCGCGATGACAAGGTGCTTGCCAATTACTTTTCGTTGGCACTCAAGCCCAATGTTATGTCATGGTTGATGCACTTGCCAGTAGACTCCATTTCATCTTGGGCGGATCTGTGTCATGAGTTTGTTGGCGCCTTTACCAGAGGCCACCAAGCTCATGGCCAGGCAAGTGATCTTCATATCATCCCCCAGAAGGAAGGAGAAAACTTGTGCAAGTACATCCAAAGGTTTAGCCGAGTGCAGTACAACATCCCCGATGTTCATCCTGCCGCTGTGATCAGTGCATTCCATAAGAATGTGCGCAATCGTAAGATGCTTGAAGAGCTGGCAATGAACAAGGTCAGGGATGTGGCCGAACTTTATGTTCTGGCCGAACAATGCGCTCGTGCTGAAGATGGGAGGAAGTACCCCGGTGAAGATGCTGGCACGGAAACTGACTCCACAGATGATACCGCCGCCTCGGCAAAGAAGGGCCGGCGCCATAACAGGAAGCGTAGTGGAAAGATCGTGCTTGCCGTCGAGGGATCCGACGACACCGGCGCCACCAAGAAGCCCAAGGCAAGTGACCCTGGCAAGGAGGTTTCCGGTTGTGCCGCTTGCCGGACCTTGGTGGCTGCCGACAAGCCAGGAGGCTCCGACAAGCAGTATTGCAAGATCCACCACACCAAAGGCCACGATCTCCAGAACTGCCGGCAAGTAGAGCTGCTCGCTGAGAAGCAGAAACCCGAGTACAAACGGCAGGACAAGGAGAAGGGTCAAGAGGGTGCCGAAGGATCCGGCAAGAAGCGTGGCGGCCAAGGAGGCCGCCGCGGCAAAGATAATAAGTAAGAGAGGCCCGCTCGGGGCCGCGACAAGAAGCAGGAAGACAATGATCATGACGAGGGTGATGAGTCCGGCGACCACGAGTTCCAGAAAGCCAAAGAGGCCATTGATACGTCTCCAACGTATCTATAATTTTTTATTGTTCCATACTATATTACTATGTGTTTTGAATGATTATGGGCTTTATATACACTTTTATATTAGTTTTGGGACTAACCTATTAACCGGAGGCCCGGCCCATATTGTTTTTTTATTGCCAGTTTCAGTATTTCGAGGAAAAGGAATATCAAACGGAGTCCAAACGGAATGAAACCTTCGGCAACGTGATTTTTTGGAAGAATATCATCCTAGAGACTTGGAGTTCACGTCAGAAGATACTCGAGGAGCCCAGGAGATAGGGGGGCGCCCCCCCTACTGGGCGCGCCCCCCTGTCTCGTGGACCCCTTGAGCACCCCCCGACCGACTTCTTTCGCTAACGGAGCTTACGAGTTTTCATCATCCCGGCGCTCTCCATGACGAGGAGGGAGTAGTTCACCCTCGGGGCTGAGGGTATGTACCAGTAGCTATGTGTATGATCTCTCTCTCTCTCTCATGTTCTCTCTCGTGTTCCCTCTATGGCACGATCTTGATGTATCCATAGCTTTGCTATTATAGTTGGATCTTATGATGTTTCTCCCCCTCTACTCTCTTGTGATGAATTGAGTTTCCCCTTTGAAGTTATCTTATCGGATTGAGTCTTTTTTGAGAACACTTGATGTATGTCTTGCCGTGCTTATCTGTGGTGACAATGGGATATCATGTGCCACTTGATGTATGTATTGGTGACCAACTTACGGGTTCCTCCCATGAACCTATGCATAGGGGTTGGCACACGTTCTTGACTCTCCGGTAGAAACTTTGGGGCACTCTTTGAAGTACTTTGTGTTGGTTGGATGAATCTGAGATTGTCTGATGCATATCGTATAATCATGCCCACGGATACTTGAGGTGACAATGGAGTATCTAGGTGACATTAGGGTTTTGGTTGATTTGGTTCTTAAGGTGTTATTCTAGTACGAACTCTTGAATAGATCGATCCGAAAGAATAACTTTGAGGTGGTTTCATACCCTATCATAATATCTATGTTTGTTCTCCGCTATTAGTGGCTTTGGAGTGACTCTTTGTTGCATGTTGAGGGCTTGTTATATGATCTATCTATGTTATTATTGTTGAGAGAACTTGCACTAGTGAAAGTATGAACCCTAGGCCTTGTTTCCTATAATGGCAATACCGTTTACGCTCACGTTTACCACTTGTTACCTTGCTGTTTTTATTATTTCAGATTACAAATACCTATGTGTACTATCTATTTTGCACTTGTATCACCATCTCTTCGCCGAACTAGTGCACCTATACAATTTACCATTGTATTGGGTGTCTTTGGGGACACAAGAGACTCTTTGTTATTTGGTTGCAGGGTTGTTTGAGAGAGACCATCTTCATCCTACGCCTCCCACATATTGATAAACCTTAGGTCATCCACCTGAGGGAAATTTGCTACTGTCCTACAAACCTGTGCACTTGCAGGCCCAACAACGTCTACAAGAAGAAGGTTGTGTAGTAGACATCAAGCAGTTTCTGGCGCCGTTGCCGGGGAGGCTAGGTAAAGGGCACTCACTCACACCCCGTCAACTAAGCTCTTTTCTGGCGCCGTTGCCGGGGAGGTGAGTGCTTGAAGGTATATCTTTAGATCTTGCAATCGAATCTCTTTGTTTCTTGTTTTAGCACTAGTTTAGTTTATAAAAGAAAACTATAAAAAAATGTAATTGAGTTTGTCTCATACGCCCGTCTTTTTAATATCTTTCGTGAGTATGATGGGAAGGAAAATTGTGCTCAAGTGCTAGAAGAAGAATGCATTAAAATGCTTGGTACTAGATCTTTGTATGATGAGCATGATTGCAATGTTGTTAGTATGAATTCCTTGAATATCCATGATGCTAATGATATGCAAAGCCACAAGCTTGGGGACGCTATGTTTGATGAATATGATATATTTTGTCCCCCAAGCTTTGATGAGCAAATTTATTTTGACGATAGCATGCCTCCAATTTATGATGATTATATTGATGAAAGTGGGTTTGGAAGAGTGTCAACTTTAGAAAGTAGTGATCCCACTATTTTGGAGGATGTTGAATTTTGTTTAGATGAACATGAAAGTGGATTTGGAAGAGTGTCAACTTTATTTAGTGATGATTCCACTATTTGGAAGAGGTTCCAATTGATTATGAGAACAAAGTTGCTATCTATGATGATTATTGTGATGACTTGTATGCTATTAGGAATAATGATAACCATGAAACTTGTCATCATGATTTTAGTTTTCAATTGGATTATGCCTCACATGATAATTATTTTGTTGAGTTTGCTCCCACTATTATTCATGAGAAGAAATTTGCTTATGTGGAGAATAGTAAATTTTCTATGCTTGTAGATCATGAAAAGAATGCTTTAGGTCCTGGTTATATTGTTGAATTCATTCATTATGCTACTGAAAATTATTATTAGGGAAGAATATATGCTTGTAGGAATTGCAATAATGTCAAGTTTCCTCTCTATATGCTTAAATTTTTGAAGTTATGCTTGTTTTGCCTTCCTATGCTTGTTGATTATTGTTACCATTAGTTGTTTTCTAACAAAATCCCTAGCTTATGTAGTGGGTTATACTTAAATGTGCTAGTCATATTCTTAATGATGCTCTCTTCATGTTTCAATTCTTTTCTTTTATGTGAGCATCATTGAAACCATCATGCCTAGCTGTGGGCGTTAAACGTTAGCGCTTGTTGGGAGGCAACCCAATTTTATTTTAGTTTCTTGATTTTTGGTTCTGTTTAGGAATAAATAATCCATCTAGCTTCTGTTTAGATGTGGTTTTATGTTTTAATTAGTGTTTGTGCCAAGTAGAACCTTTGGGAAGACTTGGGTGAAGTCTTTATGATCATGCTGTAAAAAACAGAAACTTTAGCGCTCACGAGATTAGCTTCAACTTTTTACTGGTGAGTGCTATTTAGTTGATTCTTTTTTAAGATGATTACTAGACAAATTCCTCAGGTCCATAAATTTATTTTAGAATTTTTGGAGTTCCAGAAGTTTGCGTTAGTTACAGATTACTACAGACTGTTCTGTTTTTGACAGATTCTGTTTTTCGTGTGTTGTTTGCTTATTTTGATGAATCTATGGCTAGTAAAATAGTTTATAAACCATAGAGAAGTTGGAATAAAGTAGGTTTAACACCAATATAAATAAATAATGAGTTCATTACAGTACCTTGAAGTGGTGTTTTCTTTTCTTTCGCTAACGGAGCCTACGAGTTTTCTGTTGAGTTTTGTGATGTTGAAGTTTTCAAGTTTCGGGTAAGGATTCGATGGACTATGGAATAAAGCGTGGCAAGAGACTAAGCTTGGGGATGCCCAAGGCACCCCAAGGTAATATTCAAGGACAACCAAGCAACTAAGCTTGGGGATGCCCCGGAAGGCATCCCCTCTTTCGTCTTCGTTCATCGGTAACTTTACTTGGAGCTATATTTTTATTCACCACATGATATGTGTTTTGCTTGGAGCGTCATTTTATTTTGTTAGTATTTGCTTTCTGTTAATTAGATTAATGTTTTGCATCTTTATTTTCAATAAAAAAGTCAAGTATAGCCTTTGCCATGCTTATTTTGCTACTATACATGTTGCTGTTTGAAAACAGAAAGTTTACCGCTGTTGCAAAAATTCTCTAGAAAAGTCAGAGAGTGGTATAATGTTCAATATTTTTGCATATTGAGCTCTGATAAATTTATTACAGTGGGAAGTTTAGTTCATAATTTTTGGAGTTAGGGAAGTATTGATACTCTTGCATTCTTCACAGACTGTACTGTTTTGGCAGATTGCTGTTATGATTGCATTGTTTGCATATGTTTGCTTGTTTAATGATTCTATTTGAGGATAGGAGTATTAATTATGAAGAGGCATTTAGTATGAAATGTTGAATAATAATTTTAGTAATTTGTTACAGTAGAAAATGATAAGGTTTTGCATTGGTTTATACTAACCTATCTCACGAGTTCTTGTTGAGTTTGTTGTGAATGAAGCTTTTTGATAAAAAGAAACGATGATACGAGAGGAATTAAAGAGACACAAAAGTTCAAGCTTGGGGATGCCCAAGGCACCCCAAGATAATATTTCAAGAAGTCTCAAGCATCTAAGCTTGGGGATGCCCCGGTAGGCATCCCATCTTTCCCCTTCAACAACTATCGGTTAGTATCGGTTGAGCCTAAGTTCTTGCTGCTTCACATGAGTTGTGCTATCCTTGCAATGTAACTTTATTTTTTTTCTTGCTGTTTGAATAAGATACCAAGATCTGAAATTCTTAAATGAGAGAGAGTCTTCGCATAGTTACATAATTATTTAGCTACTCATTGATCTTCACTTATATCTATTGGAGTAGTTTGTCGTTTGCTCTAGTGCTTCACTTATATCTTTTAGAGCACGGCGGTGGTTATATTTTGTAGAAATTAATGAACTCTCATGCTTCACTTATATTATTTTGAGAGTCTTAAACAGCATGGTTATTTGAATGAAAACTATCATAGGAAGTGAATTGGATGCTATGATCAATTTGATACTTGATAATTGTTTTGAGATATGGAGGTAGTGATATTAAAGTCATGCTAGTTGGGTGATTATGAATTTAAAGAATGCATGTGTTGAAGTTAGAAAGTCCTGTAGAATGCACGTATGGTTAAAGTTGTGTAACAAATTTGAAACATGAAGTGTACCTGGCTTGTGCATCCTTATGAGTGGCGGTCGGGGACGAGCGATGGTCTTTTCCTACCAATCTATCCCCCTAGGAGCATGCACGTAGTACTTTATTTTTGATGACTTCTAAATTTTTGCAATAAGTATATGAGTTCATTTGAATAATGTTGAGTCCATGGATTATACGCACTTTTACCTTTCCGCCATTGCTAGCCTCTTGATGCCGTGCATTGCCCTTTCTCACCTTGAGAGTTGGTGCAAACTTCGCCGTGCATCCAAACCCCGTGATATGATACGCTCTATCACACATAAACCTCCCTATATCTTCCTCAAAACAGCCACCATACCTACCTATTATGGCATTTCCATAGCCATTCCGAGATATATTGCCATGCAACTTTCCACCGTTCCGTTCATCATTATTATGACATACATTACTTTTGTCATATTGCCATTGCATGATCATGTAGTTGACATCGTATTTGTGGCAAAGCCACCATGAATTATTTTTCATACATGTCACTCTTGATTCATTGCACCATCCCGGTACACCGTCGGAGGCATTCATATAGAGTCATAAGTTGTTCTAGTTTCGAGTTGTAATTCATATGTTGTAATCAATAGAAGTGTGATGATCATCATTATTAGAGCATTGCCCAAAAAGAAAAAAAGGAAAAAAAGGAAAAAAAAGAAAGGCCAAAAGAAAAAAAAGGGTCCAAAAAAAAGAGAGAAAAAAATAAATAAAAAGGGCAATGTTACTATCTCTTTTTCCACACTTGTGCTTCAAAGTAGCACCTTGTCCTTCATGTAGTGAGTCTCATATATTGTGCTTCAAAGTAGCACCATGTTTTTCATATAGTGAGTCTCATAAGTTGTCTTTTTCATACTAGTGGGAATTTTTCATTATAGAACTTGGCTTGTATATTCCTACGATGGGCTTCCTCAAATGCCCTAGGTCTTCGTGAGCAAGCAAGTTGGATGCACACCCACTAGTTTTCTTTTGTTGAGCATTCATTTATAGCTCTAGTGCATCCATTGCATGGCAATCCCTAATCCTCATGTTGACATCAATTGATGGGCATCTCCGTAGCGCGTTGATTATCCTCGTTAATGTGAGACTTTCTCCTTTTTGTCTTCTCCACACAATCCCCATCATCATATTGTATTCCACCCATAGTGCTATATCCATGGCTCACGCTCATGTATTGCGTGAAGGTTGAAAAAGTTTGAGATTATTTAAGTATGAAACAATTGCTTGGCTTGTCATCGGGGTTATAGAAGTTGGGAACATCTTTGTGTGACGAAAATGAAGCATAGCCTAACTATATGATTTTGTAGGGATGAACTTTCTTTTGCCATGTTATTTTGAGACATGATTACTTTGATTAGTATGCTTGAAGTGTTACTATTTCTTTTATCAATATGAACTTTTATTTTGTATCCATTTGGATCTGAACATTCATGCCACAATAAAGAAAATTACAATGAATTATGCTAGGTAGCATTCCACATCAAAAATTCTGTTTTTATCATTTACCTACTCAAGGACGAGCAGGAATTAAGCTTGTGGATGCTTGATACATCTCCAACGTATCTATAATTTTTTATTGTTCCATGCTATATTACTATTTGTTTTGAATGATTATGGGCTTTATTATACACTTTTATATTACTTTTGGGACTAACCTATTAACCGGAGGCCCAGCCCATATTGCTGTTTTATTGCTGCTTTCAAAGATTTCGAGGAAAAGGAATATCAAACGGAGTCCAAACGGAATGAAACCTTCGGCAACGTGATTTTTTGGAAGAATATCATTCTGGAGACTTGGAGTTCACGTCAGAAGATACTCGAGGAGCCCAGGAGATAGCTCCCCCCTACTGGGCGCACCCACCTGTCTCGTGGACCCCTCGAGCACCCCGCGACCGACTTCTTTCGCCTATATATTCCCTCGTACCCTAAAAACATCGAATATCAAGATAGATCGGGAGTTCCGCCACCGCAAGCGTCTGTAGCCACCAAAAACTTCTCAGGACCCCATTCCGGCACCCTGCCGGAGGGGGAACGAATCACCGGTGGCCATCTTCATCATCCCGGCGCTCTCCATGATGAGGAGGGAGTAGTTCACCCTCGGGGCTGAGGGTATGTACCAGTAGCTATGTGTTTGATATCTCTCTCTCGTGTTCTCTCTCGTGTTCCCTCTATGGCACGATCTTGATGTATCCCAAGATTTGCTATTATAGTTGGATCTTATGATGTTTCTCCCCCTCTACTCTCTTGTGATGAATTGAGTTTCCCCTTTGAAGTTATCTTATCGGATTGGGTCTTTTTTTAGAACACTTGATGTATGTCTTGCCGTGCTTATCTGTGGTGACAATGGGATATCATGTGCCACTTGATGTATGTTTTGGTGACCAACTTGCGGGTTCCATAATGAACCTATGCATAGGGGTTGGCACACGTTCTTGACTCTCCGGTAGAAACTTTGGGGCAATCTTTGAAGTACTTTGTGTTGGTTGGATGAATCTGAGATTGTGTGATGCATATCGTATAATCATGCCCATGGATACTTGAGGTGACAATGGAGTATATAGGTGACATTAGGGTTTTGGTTGATTTGTGTCTTAAGGTGTTATTCTAGTACGAACTCTTGAATAGATCGATCCGAAAGAATAACTTTGAGGTGGTTTCGTACCCTACCATAATCTCTACGTTTGTTCTCTGCTATTAGTGGCTTCGGAGTGACTCTTTGTTCCATGTTGAGGGCTTGTTATATGATCTATCTATGTTATTATTGTTGAGAGAACTTGCACTAGTGAAAGTATGAACCCTTGGCCTTGTTTCCTATCATTGCAATACCGTTTACGCTCACTTTTACCACTTGTTACCTTGCTGTTTTATTATTTCAGATTACAAATACCTATATCTACTATCTATTTTGCACTTGTATCACCATCTCTTCGCGAACTAGTGCACCTATACAATTTACCATTGTATTGGGTGTGTTGGGGACACAAGAGACTCTTTGTTATTTGGTTGCAGGGTTGTTTGAGAGAGACCATCTTCATCCTCGCCTCCCACGGATTGATAAACCTTAGGTCATCCACTTGAGGGAAATTTGCTACTGTCCTACAAACATGTGCACTTGCAGGCCCAACAACGTCTACAAGAAGAAGGTTGTGTAGTAGACATCAGCCATCTGCGTCGATTGTGGCGCCTCGCTGCATACATCCCACTGCCAGCTCAAGCAGTGGGCGCGTGAGATCACAACGATGGACCCATCGCTCGACGCACGGAAGCCGCTAAGGTGGTGCAGCACACCCATCATCTTCGACGCCGAAGATCATCCTGACCGCACCATCGCGGTCGGGTGCTTGCCGTTGTTGGTCTCACCAACAATCCGCAACCTCGGGGTGACGAAGATGCTGGTTGACAGCAGGGCTGGTCTGAACCTGATCTCGCCTGTTGTGATCAAGAGGCTGCAAATCCCTGATGGAAACCTCGAGGAGACGGGTACATTCCAAGGGGTCAACCCGGGGAGGAGCCAGCCGAAAGGAAAGGTCACGCTGCCCGTGACGTTCAAAGGTGAGCTAAACCATAGGACGGAGAGGATTATCTTTGATGTAGCCGAGATCCCCTTGCTCTACAACGGGATCCTCGGGCGCCCGGCACTAGCCAAGTTCATGGCGGCTTCACATTACGCCTACAACATGTTGAAGATGCCCGGGCCGATGAACAACATCACCGTCCCTTCAGACAAGAAAGATGCGTTGATTTGGGCCGACCAACTCTACCAGGAAGCAGTTGCAGCAGCTCCTGCCAAGGTACCTGCTCCTGCCGACAGAGCACCGGGAGGGAAGAAGACCGGCGAGACCCCTCGCACCCACTCCGGCAAGCGCACCTCTTCGGGGTGTTGTGCTCCCATTGAGAACGTGCCAAAGAGCTCCGCCGGCAAGAGCAAGAAGTCCAGAGCTGCACCACCAGAGACCAAGAAGGTGTCCGTCAAGGAGGATGGTTCGGGGGGAGCTTTCACCATAAGCTCCACCCTCGACAGCAAATAGGAAAGTGAGCTCGTCACTTTCCTGCGGGCGAATGTCGATGTGTTTGCATGGCAAGCCTCCGACATCCCCGACGTTCCCAGGGAAATGATTGAGCACCATCTTGTTGTCTGTCCTCATGCACGGCCCGTCAAGCAAAAGGTCAGGAAGCAAGCTCTGGAAATGCAGGAGTTCATCACGGAGGAGAACAGAAAACTAGAGGCAGTAGGCTTGGTAAGAGGAGTACTCCATCCGACGTGGTTGGCCAATCCGGTGGTGGTGCGCTAGGCAAAGGGGAAGTGGAGGCTGTGTATTGATTACACAGACATCAATAAGGCTTGTCCAAAGGATCCCTTCCCGTTACCGCGCATCGACCAGATTGTTGACTCCACGGCTGGGTGTGACCTGTTATCATACCTCGACGCCTACTCATCATACCACCAGATCTTCATGACGAAAGAGGACGAGGAGAAGACGGAATTCATCACCCATGTGGTACGTATTGCTTTTTACGGATGCCTTTCGGGTTGAAGAGTGCTAGCTCAACCTTTGCAAGAGCGGTCCAAATTGGCTTTGAGCCCCAGCTAGATAGAAATATGGAAGATAATAAGGATGACATAGTGGTCAAAACCAAGGACAAAGCGACCCTTGTGCAAGATCTGGAGGAAACATTTGCAAACCTGCGCAAGATCAACCTCAAATTGAACCCTGATAAGTGTGTCTTCGGTGTTCCGTCTGGCAAGCTTCTCGGGTTCTTTGTGTCCCAGCGCGGGATCGGGGCAAACCCAGATAAGATCAAGGCCATCAAGCAGATTGAGGCACCCAAACGGATCAAGGACGTGCGTCGGCTCACTCGCTGCGTTGCCTCCATGAGCCGATTCATCTCCAAATCCGCGGAGCGTGCCCTTCCTTTTTCAAGATCTTGAAGAAGCGGGGCGATGGAGTGGACCACTGAGGCCGAGGCAGCGCTGCAAGATTTGAAGAAATACCTCTCCTCTACCCGAGGTCGACGAAGAGGCAGTGGCAGCGGCAGAGTCAATGGATGGCAAGCCGGAACCCTCTCCGGCAGGGCTCGATCCCGGCAAGACTGAGTCCCCGGCAGAGGCTGACGCCAGTGCGAGAGGGCCCACGCGACCGGGTGAAGAGGCACAGAAGAAGAAAATGGTACAGCACCCAGTTTACTTCGTCAGCTCCCTCTTGTAGGGGGCTAGGTCGAGGTACTCAGGTGTGCAAAGGCTCCTCTTCGGTCTCCTTATGGCCTCGAGGAAGCTGCACCATTACTTCCAAGCGCACGAGATCACGGTGGTCACTCGCCTCCCATTGCAATGGATACTGCATAACCCAGACGCAATAGGGAGGATCGTGTAATGGGCCCTAGAGTTGTCAAGTTTTAGTTTGAAGTTCGAAAGTACCTTGACAATTCAAAGCAGAGTCTTGGCGGAGTTTGTTGCAGAATGGACCTCGACGCCCGACGAAGAGGTGCAGGAGACCACTCTCCCCGGCAAGGAAACAAGCTGCAACTGGATCATGTACTTTGATGGTGCCTTCTCGCTGCAAGGTGCTGGTACTGGTGTGCTGCTTGCCGCACCCACCGGAGAGCACCTCAAGTATGTCATCTAGATGCACTTCCCCCGGGAGATGTCAACCAACAACACCGCCGAGTACGAGGGTTTGCTTGCCGGTCTCAGGATCACGGCGGACCTCGGAGTTAAAAAGCTCATCGTCAGGGGCGACTCGCAGCTCGTCGTCAGGCAAATTAACAAGGATTATCAAAGCCCGTTGATGGAAGCTTATGTAGATGAGGTGAGGAAACTGGAGGAGCGCTTTGACGGTATACAAGCGGAGCATGTCCCTCGGACGGAGAATGACATCGCCGACTACCTGTCAAAGCGCGCTGCCCTCAAGCTACCTGTGGAACCAGGTACTTTTGTGCTTCAGTTAACTCAACCATCCATTGAGCAGTCAACCAGACAGAACAAGCGGAGGAAGCTAGGCTCCGGCAAGTACTTCCCCGCTGAGCTCCCCGGAGCCGCCGGCGAAGATGTTGCCGTGGATGCCGATCCTGCCGCGGGACAACCGACTCCGGCAGGGCCCCAGGTCATGGTCGTAGAGACGGCCGCCCCCGTGGCAGGAGAGATGCCTTTGGTCCTTGTCATCGAGCCACAGGCTCCGGCATGGGCGCAACACACCGTCCGATTCCTCCAGAAAGGAGAGCTTCCTGAGGAGCAGGAAGAGGCAGAAACAGTAGCCCACCGGTCTGCTCTGTACCAATTCGTTGATAATGTATTGTACAGAAAAAGACCGAATGGGGTGAAATTGAAGTGCATCTCCCGGGAGGAAGGACTAAAGCTGTTGGCAGGTATACATGGAGGCATATGTGGCTCCCACATAGGGTCGAGGGCCCTTGCCGGCAAGGCTTCTTCTGGCCCACCGCCCTCCAGGATGCGACGACACTAGTAACCAAGTGTGAAGTGTGCCAGTTCCATTCGAAGAAGCTTCATCAACCAGCTCAAGCCCTTCAAACTATCCCTCTCTCTTGGCCCTTCTCGGTCTGGGGGCTCGACATATTGGGCCCCTTCCCCCGTGTTGTCGGGGGCTTTGAGTACTTGTATGTTGCAATCGACAAGTTCACAAAGTGGCCAAAGGTGGAAGCAGTGAGGAAGGTGACGGCGCATTCAGCCATCAAGTTCTTCAAGGGACTAATGTGCCATTTTGGGGTACCCAACAGGATCATCACCGATGACAGCACACAGTTCACAAGCCATGCCTTCATGCAATACATTGAGGAACTCGGCAGCAGGGTCTGTTTTGCTTCCGTGGCACATCCACAGAGCAACGGCCAAGTGGAAAGAGCAAATGCTGAAGTTTTGTGAGGCTTAAGAATGAAGACTTTTGACAGGTTGCGCAAGAGTGGAAGGCGTTGGATTGATGAGTTGTCGGCGGTTCTTTGGTCGATCAGAACGACGCCAAATCGAGCCACCGGCCAGACACCCTTTGCCCTGGTCTACGGGGCAGAAGCAGTTCTCCCCATGGAACTCATGTATGGGTCACCTCGAGTCTTCGCTTATGATGAGCTTGAGCAAGAGCGATTGCGTCAAGATGACGCAACGCTCCTTGAGGAAGATCGTCTCCGGGTGGCTGTAAGAGCAGCATGCTACCAGGAAGCCTTGCGCCGCTACCATAGCCGCAAGGTTCATGCCCGGAGCTTTGAGGAAGGCGACCTTGTTCTTCGGCACGTTCAGTCGGCCAAGAATTCCAACAAGTTGACGCCAAAGTGGGAAGGCCCTTATCGAGTAACACGAGTCACCAGGCCCGGCGCAGTCCGACTGGAGACCGAAGATGCCATTCCAGTGAGCAACTCCTCGAACATCAAGCATCTCCGCAAGTTTTACCCATAAGGCGCAGCTGCCAGGCCTCTCGGTAAGCCACCCTTTTGTACAAGCCTGGTCGGCAAGGCATGTAACCCTTTGTACAAAGCCAGGCGCAGAACCTTAGCATAAATAAACAAAGCGCTGGCGCCCTAAGTCATAGCATGCATACTAGGTCGAGTCTCTTCCTCGGTTAGGGTTGATAGTGCTTGGCGGCGGCTAACCCCTAGCTTAGAGGTTGCGTGCGCGTCTCTCTGTTCTTCTTTGTCTTCTTTGGTTCGCAGGGCCCATGAGTATTCTTGCTGAACTATTTTGGAAGAAAGGGGATGGACCGGCGTCCGGGCCCCGGCAAGCCAAAGTTGCCGGGGGCTGCAAGAGCAAGGATCCATCCACGGCAAGTTAAGGTTTCCGGGGGCTGCAGGTCCAGATAAGTCTTCTATCCTCTATCATGCATTTCGTTATGGACTGAGGTATGTGAAACCTCGTTTTATCCCTAGGCTACCGTGCTCCCCTCTTTTCGTGCCCTAGGACTATCTCCTGGGGCTGAATTTGGTCGTGGTCGCGGCAGCAAGGAAATGAAACGAGGAGCCTAAGCCCACCTCATCCCTACCTCCGCCAAGGGCATGAGAAAGGTCGAGCGAAGTGGGGGGACGGCGAGGCCTATTGTCGGGCGAAAAAACGTTGATCTTAAAAATATAACGAGGATTCGCTCCTTGTCGTGGGTTCCACCCGCGAACGAAAAACCCGGCAAACATCCCTTTTTCATTAAAAAAACATCCCATACTGGTACAGTTCATATGAAATGAAAAACATGAGCAAGGGGTTTACATGTTCTAAAGTTAACAAAGGCCTGAAGGCTTACGAGACAAAAAAGAGATAAGGTGCCCGTAATCCCTTTCTTGTCCCTCTCCTCAGGAAATGGAACAAGAAAGCAGAAGTGCAAATGGGGCGCCTAGGCGAGCTACGAGTGGCAGAAGACACCAAGAGAACATCTCGGTGGTCGTCCAAGGGCTAGATGGTGATGGCGGCGCCGGAGGAAGAGCTCAAAGACGAGGCGGCAGGATGTCAATACGCGACGAAGGCGTCGGTGCCCGCGTACTCCGACTTGATGGCCTTGCCGCCCGCCCTCTTCCTCTTCTGCAGCCTCCCAACGCCAGCCGCCCAAGTAGACGACCCCGAGAAGTTCAAGGACCCGGCAACACGGATGATGGTGTCGCCGGTGCCGCTCGGAGTGGCGTCCTACGCCTAGTCGGACCCGTCATCGTGCCGCCCGCTAGCCTCGTCGTCGCTGCCGTTGTCTTCCTCGCCACTCTCGCTGAAGGAGAAATCTTCATCATCAAAAGAGCTCTCCACGCAGCACCTTACGCGAGTCCCTAAGTGCCCGAAGATCTTGACGGAGAGGAGGCCACTCTCCATTAGTTTGAAGTGGAGAGTGAGCCCCTCCGTCAAGCTGTGGAGGCGAGCGAAGGTCTTCCACCCTAGGCGGAGATACATGACATGACGGGCGGGGAACTCGACGTCGGCCCATGTGCCACTGTTCCCACAACCCCTCATATGCAGCCGCAACGCCTGCGGCGGATCCAGCTCCATCTCCCGCGCAAATGGGGTTGGGAGGCGAAGAAGACGGCGCGGCGGCTGGCGCAGCCTGACGAAGAATTCGCAAGGGTTGTCCCCGACGTGGCCCTCCATCGGAGGAGGGGCCGCTGGCGGGGGCGAGGCTGATCTGTCGCCCCGTCCTCCTCTCCCTCGACCGCCACGACGGCCTCGACCTCGCCCCCTCCCCCTCCCTCTAGCGGCCGGCTCCGCCGCCACGAGCTCTTGGGGAGGGGCGATGCGTTGTCGAGCCGAGACCCTCGCCGCCACCGATGAAGCGTCGCCACGCCCCATCGCCATGGCAGAAGAAAGGAGGAAGCGGGAATGGGGAGGGGAAGATGACGAAGGATTAAGAGGCGCCGTCCCTCCCGCTCCCCACTTTATAAAGGGGCGGGGGCGAGGCTCGGCCGCCCCCTCTCGGCCAATCTGGCCCGTTGAAGTGGCAACAAGCGGGGCCATCGACCGCCCTCCCCGCTCCATTGAAGGCGCGTGGGAATCAACCCACGTGCGCGCACGACTTCCCACATCCCGCGCGCCTGTCATTCGCTCTGCATTATGCATGCAGCGTACGTGGCGCAAGGGATGGGCATAGTGGGACGCGTGGAGCGACGGTTCCCAAGCGAGGGCAGTAAATGAGTAGCGGCCCTGTGGTCTCGAAGAGACACGCAAGCCGCCTCCTTACTGTCCACCACAAGATGACGCCAGCATGCTTCTGTCATGCGCGCACGCGACCCCCACGTCGCCTGTTCAACGCGGGTCATGGGGAAGCATAGCGGACGGAGCAGTTACCACAGTAAAATCCGCCCCGCCTGCCCGTGCACCGTTCTAGGCCTTGCCCAACAACATGTCGCGCTTATGTATGGCCCAGGCCCGGGGGCTCCTGTCGGTGTATGATACATCTCCAACGTATCTATAATTTTTGATTGCTCCATGCTACTTTATCTATTGTTTTGGACTATAATGGGCTTTATTTTCCACTTTTATATTATTTTTGGGACTAACCTATTAACCGGAGGCCCAACCCAATTGCTGTTTTTTTTGCTGTTTCAAGTGTTTTGAAGAAACGGACTATCAAACGGAGTCCAAACAGAATGAAACCTTGAACGTGATCTTCTCACGAACGTGATCCAGGAGACTTGGACCCTACTCCAAGGAGTGCCAGAGGCGGTCACGAGGGTGGGGCGCGCCCTCCCCTGCCCCGCCTCATGGGCCCCCTGACACTCCACCAACGTACTCCTTCCTCCTATATATACCTACGTACCCCCAACAGATAGGAGACGGAGCCAAAAACCTAATTCCACCATCGTAACTTTGTGTATCCACGAGATCCCATCTTGGGGCCTGTTTTGGAGCTCCGCCGGAGAGAGTATCTACCACGGAGGGCTTCTACATCATCAACATAGCCCCTCCGGTGAAGTGTGAGTAGTTTACTTCAGACCTTCGGGTCCATAGTTAGTAGCTAGATGGCTTCTTCTCTCTTTTTGGATCTCAATACAATGTTCTCCCCCTCTCTCGTGGAGATCTATTCGATGTAATCTTCTTTTTGCAGTGTGTTTGTTGAGATCGATGAATTGTGGGTTTATGATCCAACTTATCTATGGAAAATATTTGATTCTTCTCTGAATTCTTTTATGTATGATTAAGTTATCTTTGCAAGTCTCTTCGAATTACCCGTTTGGTTTGGCCAACTAGATTGGTAGTTCTTGCAATGGGAGAAGTGCTTAGCTTTGGGTTCAATCTTGCGGTGACCTTACCCATGTGATGTAAAGGGTTGCAAGGCACGTATTGTATTGTTGCCATCGAGGATAACAAGATGGGGTATTTATCATATTGCATGAATTTATTCCTCTACATCATGTCATCTTGCTTAAGGCGTTACTCTGTTTTTAACTTAATACTCTAGATGCATGCTGGATAGCGGTCGATTAGTGGAGTACTAGTAGTAGATGCAGAATCATTTCGGTATACTTGTCACGGACGTGATGCCTATATACATGATCATTGCCTGGATAACCTCATAACTATGCTCAATTCTGTCAATTGCTCAATAGTAATTTGTTCACCCACCGTAGAATACTTATGCTCTTGAGAGAAGCCACTAGTGAAACCTATGGCCCCCTAGTCTATTCTCATCATATCAATCTCCATCACTTTATTTACTTGCTTTTGCTTTTACTTTTTACGTTGCATCTTTATACCAAAAATATTATCTCTATCAGATCTCACCCTCGTAAGTGACCGTGAAGGGATTGACAAACCCTAAGCGTTGGTTGCGAGTAGCTATCATTTTGTGCAGGTACGAGGGACTTGCGCGTGGTCTCCTCTTTGGATTGATACCTTGGTTCTCAAAAACTGAGGGAAATACTTACGCTATTGTGCTGCATCATCCTCTCCTCTTCGGGAAATCCAGCATAAGCTCGAGGCGTAGCAAGAAGAATTTCTGGCGCCATTGCCGGGGAGGCTTACGCAAAAGTCAACATACCAAGTACCCATCACAATCCCTATCTCTCGCATTACATTATTTGCCATTTGCCTCTCGTTTTCCTCTCCCCCACTTCACCTTTGCCGTTTTATTTCCCTCTCTTTCCCAATCTCCTCCTCTTTTTCCCTTTGCCTTTTCTTTGCTCGTGTGTTAGTTTGCTTGTTTGTCGTAATGGCCTTACCTAAATCTGGTGATCTTCACCATAAAAGGCTAGAGGAGATCGAAAATAATGTCAGGAAGTTTATGGTTTTACAATTTGAGCATAATAATTTCTTTAGAAACGAGCTTAAGGAACAAAAGAGTTATATGAGTTATATGAATAAAGAGCTCGATGACATGTCCAAAGAATTTGATGGTATAAGAGCCCAAATCGCTCGTCTTGAAAAGATGACCGCTGAAATTTCGGATATGCAAGCCACCTTAGTCAATAAGACGGCCGCTAAACCGAATTCCTATGAAAATCAAGATGAAGATCTAAAAGTTATTGATACGTCCCCTTTAAATCTTTGTTTTGCAATATGAATCTTGATGAAACTGAATATGATCTTCCTTTACCTAGAAGGCGTTCTAAGAATTCAGAGTTTTTAGATCTTAATGATGAAATTGATAAAAGTGGGATTGAAAGAAATAGAAATCTAGATGTTGCTAAACCCACTATATCGGATCTCAAGGAATTTAATTATGAAAATTTCTCTTTAATTGATTGTATTTCCTTGTTGCAATCCGTGCTAAATTCTCCTCATGCTTATAGTCAAAATAAGGCTTTTACCGAACACATTGTTGATGCCTTGATGCAATCTTATGAAGAAAAGCTTGAGTTGAAACTTTCTATCCCTAGGAAACTCCATGATGAGTGAGAACCTACTATTAAAATTAAAAATTATGAGTTTCATGCTTTGTGTGATTTAGGTGCTAGTGTCTCTACTATTCCCAAAACTTTGTGTGATTTGCAAGATTTTCGTGATTTTGATGATTGCTCTCTCAACTTGCATCTTGCGGATTCCACTATTAAAAAGCCTATGGGAACAATTAATGATGTTCTTATTGTTGCAAATAGGAATTATGTGCCCGTAGATTTTATCGTTCTTGATATAGATTGCAATCCTTCATGTCCTATTATTCTTAGTAGACCTTTCCTTAGAACGGTTGGTGCAATTATTGATATGAAAGAAGGAAATATTAGATTCCAATTCCCTTTAAAGAAAGGTATGGAACACTTTCCTAGAAACAAAATAAAATTACCATATGAATCTATCATGAGAACCATTTATGGATTGCCTACCAAAGATGGCAATACCTAGATCTATCCTTGCTTTTATGCCTAGCTAGGGGCGTTAAACGATAGCGCTTGTTGGGAGGCAACCCAATTTTATTTTGTGTTTTTTGGTTTTGGTTCTGGTTAGGAATAAATAATCCATCTAGCCTCTGTTTAGATGTGGTTTTATCTTTTAATTAGTGTTTGTGCCAAGTTGGACCTATTGGATCTTCTTGGATGATAGTTATTTGATCTTGCTGTAATTTCCAGAATCTATGTGCTCAGTGCCCGAATTGTTAAAAATCACCAGAACGTGATAAAATACTGATTCCATTTGCTGCTGATCAATAAACAAATTTTCCAGGTCGTGTAATTTTGGTATAAGTTTTTGGGTTCCAGAAGTTTGCGTTAGTTACAGATTACTACAGACTGTTCTGTTTTTGACAGATTCTGTTTTGCGTGTGTTGTTTGCTTATTTTGAAGAATCTATGGTTAGTAAAATAGTTTATGATCCATAGAGAAGTTGGAATACAGTAGGTTTAACACCAATATAAATAAAGAATGAGTTCATTACAGCACCTTAAAGTAGTCTTTTGTTTCCTTTCTCTAACGGAGCTCACGAGATTTCTATTGAGTTTTGTGTTGTGAAGTTTTCAAGTTTTGGGTGAATTATTTTGATGGATTATGGAACAAGGAGTGGCAAGAGCCTAAGCTTGGGGATGCCCATGGCACCCCAAGATAATCCAAGGACACCAAAAATTCAAAGCTTGGGGATGCCCGGAAGGCATCCCCTCTTTAAATCCACTTCCATCGGTAATTTACTTGGAGCTATATATTTATTCACCAACATGATATGTGTTTTGCTTGGAGCGTCTTGTATTATTTGAGTATTTGCTTGTTAGTTTACCACAATCATCCTTGCTATACACACCTTTTGAGAGAGCCATATATGAATTGAAATTTGATAGAATACTCTATGTTGCTTCACTTATATCTTTTGAGCTTGATAATTTGCTCATAGTGCTTCACTTATATCTTTTTGAGCGTGATAATTTTTGCTCTAGTGCTTCACTTAGAACTTTTAGAGCACGATGGTGGATTTGTTTTAAAGAAACTTGATCTCTCATGCTTCACTTAGATTATTTTGAGAGTCGTTAATAGCATGGTAATTTGCTTAATGTTAATATACTTGGTGTTCAAGATATGTGAAACTTTCTTTTGAGTCGTTGAATACTAAGATAAGTTTGATGCTTGATAATTTTTTTGAGATATGGAGGTAATAATATCAAAGTCATGCTAGTTGAGTAGTTGTGAATTTGAGAAATGCTTGTGTTGAAGTTGGTAAATCCCGTAGCATGCACGTATGGTTAAAGTTATGTAACAAATTTGAAACCTGAAGTGTACCTGGCTTGTGCATCCTTATGAGTGGCGGTCGGAGACGAGCGATGGTCTTTTCCTACCAATCTATCCCCCTAGGAGCATGCACGTAGTACTTGATTTTTGATGACTTCTAAATTTTTGCAATAAGTATATGAGTTCTTTTGACTAATGTTGAGTCCATGGATTATACGCACTTTTACCTTTCCGCCATTGCTAGCCTCTTGATTACCGTGCATTGCTCTTTCTCACATTGAGAGTTGGCGCAAAACTTCGCGGTGCATCCAAACTCCGTGATACGATACGCTCTATCACACATAAACCTCCCTATATCTTCCTCAAAACATCCACCATACCTACCTATTATGGCATTTCCATAGCCATTCCGAGATATATTGCCATGCAACTTTCCACCGTTCGGTTCATCATTATTATGACATACATTACTTTTGTCATATTGCCATTGCATGATCATGTAGTTTACATCATATTTGTGGCAAAACCACCATGCATTATTTTTCATACATGTCACTCTTGATTCATTGCACTATCCTGGTACACCGCCGGAGGCATTCATATAGAGTCATATGTTTTTCTAGTTTCGAGTTGTAATCCTCATGTTGTAGTCAATAGAAGTGTGATGATCATCATTATTAGAGCATTGCCCAAATAAAAAAAAAGGAGAAAGGCCAAAATAAAAAAAATGCCCAAAAGAAAAGAAAAGAAAAGGGCAATGCTACTATCTCTTTTCCCACACTTGTGCTTCAAAGTAGCACCATGTTCTTCATGTAGTGAGTCTCATATTTTGTGCTTCAAAGTAGCACCTCGTTCTTCATGTAGTGAGTCTCATATATTGTGCTTCAAAGTAGAACCATGTTTTTCTTATAGTGAGTCTCATAAGTTGTCTTTTTCATACTAGTGGGAATTTTTCATTATAGAACTTGGCTTGTATATTCCTATGATGGGCTTCCTCAAATGCCCTAGGTCTTCATGAGCAAGCAAGTTGGATGCACACCCGCTAGTTTTCTTTTGTTGATCATTCATAGCTCTAGTGCATCCTTTGCATGGCAATCCCTACTCCTCATGTTGACATCAATTGATGGGCATCTCCATAGCCCGTTGATTATCCTCGTCAATGTGAGACTTTCTCCTTTGTCTTCTCCACACAATCCCCATCATCATATTCTATTCCACCCATAGTGCTATATCCATGGCTCACGCTCATGTATAGCGTGAAGGTTGAAAAAGTTTGAGATTATTTAAGTATGAAACAATTGCTTGGCTTGTCATCGGGGGTATAGAAGTTGGGAACATCTTTGTGTGTGAAAATGAAGCATAGCCTAACTATATGATTTTGTAGGGATGAACTTTCTTTGGCCATGTTATTTTGAGATGACATAATTATTTTGATTAGTATGCTTGAAGTATTATTATTTTTATGTCAATATGAACTTTTGTCTTGAATCTTCGGATCTGAATATTCATATCACAATTAAGAAGATTTACATTGAAATTATGCCAAAGTATCACTCCGCATCAAAAATTCTCTTTTTACCATTTACCTACTCGAGGACGAGCAGGAATTAAGCTTAGGGATGCACGATCGTCTCCAACGTATCTATAATTTTTGATTGCTCCATGCTACTTCATCTATTGTTTTGGACTATAATGGGCTTTATTTTCGACTTTTATATTATTTTTGGGACTAACCTATTAACTGGAGGCCCAGCCCAGAATTGCTGTTTTTTGCATATTTCAGTGTTTCGAAGAAACGGAATATCAAACGGAGTCCAAACGGAATGAAACCTTCGGAAACGTGATCTTCTCACCGAACGTGATCCAGGAGACTTGGACCCTACACCAAGGAGTGCCATAGGCGGTCACGAGGGTGGGGGGTGCGCCCTCCCCCCTAGACGCGCCCCCTGCCTCGTGGGCCCCGTGACGCTCCACCGACGTACTCCTTCCTCCTATATATACCTACGTACCCCCAACAGATCGGGGATGGAGCCAATAACCTAATTCCACTGCCGTAACTTCCTGTATCCACGAGATCCCATCTTGGGGCCTGTTAGGAGCTCCATGGGAGGGCATCTACCATGGAGGGCTTCTACATCATCACCATAGCCCCTCACGATGAAGTGTGAGTAGTTTACTTCAGACCTTCGGGTCCATAGTTAGTAGCTAGATGGCTTCTTCTCTCTTTTTGGATCTCAATACAATGTTCTCCCCCTCTCTAGTGGAGATCTATTCGATGTAATCTTCTTTTTGCGGTGTGTTTGTTGAGATCGATGAATTGTGGGTTTATGATCCAACTTATCTATGGAAAATATTTGATTCTTCTCTAAATTCTTTTATGTATGATTAAGTTATCTTTGCAAGTCTCTTCGAATTATCCGTTTGGTTTGGCCAACTAGATTGGTAGTTCTTGCAATGGGAGAAGTTCTTAGCTTTGGGTTCAATCTTGCGGTGACCTTACCCAGTGACAGAAAGGGTTGCAAGGCACGTATTGTGTTGTTGCCATCGAGGATAACAAGATGGGGTATTTATCATATTGCATGAATTTATTCCTCTACATCATGTCATCTTGCTTAAGGATTTACTCTGTTTTAACTTAATAATCTAGATGCATGCTGGATAGCGGTCGATGAGTGGAGTAATAGTAGTAGATGCAAAATCGTTTCGGTCTACTTGTCACGGACGTGATGCCTATATACATGATCATTGCCTGGATAACCTCGTAACTATGCTCAATTCTGTTAATTGCTCAATAGTAATTTGTTCACCCACCGTAGAATACTTATGCTCTTGAGAGAAGCCACTAGTGAAACCTATGGCCCCCGGATCTATTCTCATCATATCAATCTCCATCACTTCATTTACTTGCTTTTGCTTTTACTCTTTACTTTGCATCTTTATACCAAAAATACCAAAAATATTATCTCTATCAGATCTCACCCTCGTAAGTGACCGTGAAGGGATTGACAACCCCTAAGCGTTGGTTGCGAGTAGCTATCGTTTTGTGCAGGTACGAGAGACTTGCGCGTGGTCTCCTACTGGATTGATACCTTGGTTCTCAAAAACTGAGGGAAATACTTACGCTACCGTGCTGCATCATCCTCTCCTCTTCGGGGAAATCCAACGCAAGCTCGAGACGTAGAAGTGTACAAAAGTTGGGGCTATCCTTTTGACCACTTTACTTGTGCACGGGCAGTCAGAGCCACGCGCCGCGACCACGCATAGCAGAGCAAAGGAGGGAAGCTGGAGAGAAGCCGAAGGCTCGAGACAAACAAAGCAACATCAAGGACCAAGGCCACAAAGTGCAGACGGGCGAAGCAGGTTCCACCGGCAAGGCCCTTGCCGGGGCGGCCTCCGTAGCCCCGGCAAGCCCCTTGCCGGGGCGGCTCGCCGAGACCAGTCGAGTGAGCCACCCTCGAACCCACGGTATCCAGTGTCAACAACCACGTTGGACCAGGGGTCGGGAGGCACCTCCATGGTGGCATGCACATCTTTGTGAAGACATAGAATGCTCAAGATCAGATGGGCGTTGAAAGGCGACAATCCTCACCGAAGATCCTTACCGAAGGAACCCACAAGACCCCCGGCAAGATCCTTGCCGGGGACGCCAGCGCGCCACGGCAAGACCCTTGCCAGGCCACCCGGCAAGACCCTTGACGGGCCACCGAACAAGACCCTTGCCAGAGGCGACAGCAGGGCCACTGCCAGGCCCGCACCAACCAACTCCCAGCTGCCGTTCGCATGCAGCTACTAGCCCAACCAGCTGGGCAGGCACCTACGTGGCAACATGTAGCCTCCAGGCCAACTTAGCACGCACCTGCGTGGTGGCATGCAAATCTTCGTGGAGGCTCCACCACCGCGCCACCTCAGCTACTTGCCTGCCTACATCGTGCCGCATGCATCGCTGGCCAGGGTGCGTGTCAAATCAAGGAGGAATGGCGACGGACGGGACGGGCCTCGCTCCTGTCCCCGATAAAGTGAAGGGACACCTAAGCCATGCATTAAATGCATCTTTTCTTGTAATACGGGCGATAAGCTCGCAATACTGTAGGCTCTTTCCACCTCCTGTAGTGCCGGTTCGTAATGGCCTTTAGTGCCGGTTGGCCAACCGGCACTAAAGAATGGGGACTAAAGCCCCCCCCCCCACTTTAGTACCGGTTCGTCACGAACCGGCGCTAAAGCGACACCACGTGGCACGAGCCAGACCAATTGTGCGCGTAGGACATTAGTACCGGTTGGTAACACCAACCGGTACTAAATGTTTGGGGTTTTTTTTGCTTTATTTTACATTCCATTTTTTTTGTTTGCTGGTATTCCACGATACTACAAATTTTACACGTTCGGCATATATATAAATAGACTTTCTCGTACGGAGAACCCCATATATATATATATATATATATATATATATATATATATATATATATAACTAGTAGAAAAAGGACCTAATATGAGACACATTAGTGCCAGTTTGTTATTGAGCCGGCACTAATGTGTCCAATAGTACCGGTTCCAACGGCTAGCCGGCCGTTCTCATTAGTACCGGTTCGTGGCGAACCTATAGTACCGGTTCGTGCCACGAACCGGTACTAAAGAGGGTGGTGGCAGGGTGTTGTCAGTCTGGGGCCCGTCCAGCACCTTTAGTACCGGTTCGTGGCACGAACCGGTACTAAAGGTCGACGTACATAAACCCTTCGTCCCCCCGAGCCACTCTGTTCTTCCCCTTTCCCCTCACATCCTCTGTTCTTCCCCTCTCTTCCTCGAGCTCCTCACAAATTTTGCCCAAAATTTGTCAAGATTTGAAGGCCCCCATCCATTCAAATGATCACAAAGGTTAGCAACTTTGTCCTTTCAACTCTCATTGCTAGATTAGCTCTTGCAATGCTTTGTACAGTGTTAATTTGGGAGGAATAATTATATTTGCTAGTATTTGATTTATATGCAATTTGAGCACAAAAATAACACTTAGTTTGCATATGTAGGTGTGGTTTACTTAGTGCCTTCTAAATCTCCGTCGTAACCACCGTCGATCGCCCGCACCGTCCCGTCACCGGCACCACCTTGTGGTGAGGCTCTTGTTCATGAATGTTTTACATTACCAAATTGATGTTTGTGTGATTTGGATATATAGTTACTCGTATAATTATCTTACCCGTACGTTGTTTGTTATACATAGTGCCATGGTTTTGATATCCGTCCCGTCGGCCCTCGTCCTTGTTATGATTCGGATGTGGTATATTCTCTTTTAAAACTAGTTGTTGCATTTCGTGTTTATGAAAAATTATGCCCATCAAGTTGACATAGATATTTTTATCTAGGAGGTATGTGAACCGGAAATTCCAACCGACCCTTTTGTCGAGAGGTTAAATTTAGTTGAAAGAGAAGCGAGTATTTGAAAGAAAATTTGAAAAGAATTGAGGGGAGAAGATGGAATTGGAGTTGCATGTTGCCGATGTAAATCGATGACCACAAGATCAAGATGGAGAAAATGAGGTTGAAGATTAGAAAGATTAGAAAATATGCCATTGATAGTGTGGCTTGGTATCATTATGTTGTTGGATCAATTGTTACCTTAGTTGCGATCTTCATCGCATTTGTTGTTGCATTTAAATTCTTTAGCTAGAGAGTTATTTGTATGTTGCATTTAATTAAGTGCTGTATATGAACTTTATCTATGAACTTTATGTATGAACTTGTATTAATTTGGTCTATTCGGTGTTGTGTAATGAAGATGAGCCGACAATGGATGTATGATGACCGATGCTCTCCCGAGTTCATTAATGGCGCGCATACTTTTCTGCGGGCCGCTGAGGCAAACAAGCGGGCGGATGGTTTTATGCCTTGTCCATGTGCTGGCTGTAAGAATGGTGACAGTTACTCTACGTCAAAAACCATTCACGTCCACCTATTTAAGTCCAGTTTCATGGCCCACTATAATGTTTGGACCAAACACGGAGAAATAGGGATTATGATGGAAGACAATGAGGAAGAAGAGGACGACGAAGGCTATCCTGGCCATGGGTTCCCTGAATACGATGATACAACAATGGGGGAAGAAGCTGAGCCGGCAATGCAGGAAGAAGCTGAAGAAGAGGCATCGATGAGCCCGCGATGATCTAGGTCGGGCCATTGCCGATGCAAAGAGAAACTGCGCAAGTGATCTGGAGAGGACGAAGTTGCAGTACATGTTAGAGGATCACAAGAAATTGTTGTACCCGAATTGCGAAGCTGACAAAAAAAAGTTGGGCACCACACTTGAATTGCTGCAATGGAAGGCAGAGAAATGCTGTATCTGACAAGGGATTCGGAAAGTTGCTGGTAATGATAAAGAATATGCTTCCAAAGGACAACAAATTGCACGAGAGTACGTATGAAGCAAAGAAGGTTGTCTGCCCTCTAGGGTTAGAGGTGCAAAAGATACATGCATGCCCTAATGACTGCATCCTCTACCGCGGTGAGTACGAGGATTTGAACGCTTGCCCGGTATGCGGTGCATTGTCTTATAAGATCAATCGCGATGACCCTGGTGATGTCGAGGGTGAGCGCCCCAGGAAGAAGATTCCTACCAAGGTGATGTGGTATGCTCCTATAATACCACGGTTGAAACGTTTGTTCCAAAACAAAGAGCATGCGAAGGTGATGCGGTGGCACGCAGAAGACCGTAAGAAAGACGGAAAGTTGAGAGTACCCGCTGACGGTTCGCAGTGGAGAAAAATCGAGAGAAAGTACTGGGAGGAGTTTGCAGGTGACCCAAGGAACGTATGGTTTGGTCTAAGCGCAGATGGCATTAATCCTTTTGGGGAGCAGAGCAGCAACCATAGCACATGGCCTGTGACTCTATGTTTGTATAACCTTCCTCCTTGGTTGTGCATGAAGCGGAAGTTCATTATGATGCGGTGCTCATCCAAGGCCATAAGCAACCCGGCAACGACATTGATGTGTACCTAAGGCCATTAGTTGAAGAACTATTACAGCTGTGGAATGGAACAGGTGTACGTGCGTGGGATGAGCACGGACAGGAAGAACTTGACCTAAGGGCATTGCTATTCGTGACCATCAATGATTGGCCCGCTCTCAGTAACCTTTCAGGACAGACAAACAAGGGATACCGCGGATGCACGCACTGTTTGGATGATACCGACAGTATATATTTGTATAGTTGCAGGAAGAATGTGTACTTGGGACATCGTCGATTTCTTCCGACAAGGCATCCCGTAAGAAAGAAAGGCGAGCATTTCAAAGGTGAGGCGGATCACCGGACGAACCCTCGCCACCGTACTGGTGCTGATGTACATGATATGGTCAAGGATTTGAAGGTAATCTTTGGAAAGGGTCCTGGCGGACAACCTGTTCCGAAGGACGCTGACGGAGGTGCACCCATGTGGAAGAAGAGATCTATATTTTGGGACCTGCCATATTGGAAAGACCTAGAGGTCTGCTCCACAGTCAACGTGATGCACGTGACGAAGAATCTTTGCGTGACCCTGCTTGGCTTTTTGGGCGTGTATGGGAAGACAAAAGATACACCAGAGGCACGGGAGGACCAGCAACGTATGCACGGAAAAGACGGCATACATCGTGGTCGAGCCAGCTAGGCTCTTACCAAAGAAGAGAAGGAAATCTTCTTCGAATGCCTGCTCAGCATGAAGGTACCGTCTAGCTTCTCGTCGAATATAAAGGGAATAATAAATATGGCAGAGAAAAAGTTCTAGAACCTAAAGTCTCATGACTGCCACGTGATTATGACGCAACTCCTTCAGTTTTCATTGAGGGGGCTTCTACCGGAAAACGTTCTATTAGCCATTGTGAAGCTATGTGCATTCCTCAATGCAATCTCTCAGAAGGTAATCGATCCAGAAATCATAACAAGGTTACAGAATGATTTGGTGCAATGTCTTGTCAGTTTCGAGTTGGTGTTCCCACCATCCTTCTTCAACATCATGACGCACGTCCTCGTTCACCTTCTTGAAGAGATTAACGTTTTGGGTCCTGTATTTCTACACAATATGTTCCCCTTTGAAAGGTTCATGGGAGTCTTGAAGAAATATGTTCATAACCGTGCTAGGCGAGAAGGAAGCATCTCGAAGGGCCATCACAATGAGGAGGTCATTGAGTTTTGTATTGACTTTATTCCTGACCTTAAGCCGATTGGTGTTCTGAATCGCGGCATAAGGACAGATCGGAAGGAAAAGGCACGCTAGGAGGGCATCAAATTATATGTATGGACGGGCATTCTCATTGAAGCACACTACACAGTTCTACAGAATTCCGCCTTGGTGGCTCCGTATATGGAGGAACACAAGAATTTTCTACACTCCAAACACCCGGAGAAGTCTGACGACTGGATTACACGCGAACAAACGAGGACTTTCGCCAGTTGGTTGCAGAAACGTGCCTTGAATGATGGCGATATTCAAAATGACATGTACTCGTTGTCCCAGTTACCATCTTCGAATATAATGACTTTCAAAGGGTACCAGATAAATGGGAATACATTTTACACGATCGCCCAAGATAAGAAGAGCACCCAAAACAGTGGTGTCCGCTTTGATGCAACAACCAAAACGAGAAAGGAAACATATTATGGTTACATAGAGGACATATGGGAACTTAACTATGGATCAGGTGATTTGAAGGTCCCTTTGTTTCGGTGCAAATGGGTCAATATGACACGAGGCGGGGTAACGGAAGACCCGCGATGACGGAATGACAACGATGGATGTCAACAATCTTATGTATGCAGTATTTAACCATTCGTCCTAGCCAATGATGTGGCGCATGTTTTTTATGTGAAAGACATGTCTACCAGGCCGAGAAAAAGAAAAGATAAGGAAGCGAATGGATCATACGACGAGCCAAAGCGCCACATAGTTCTTTCAGGAAAAAGAAACATCATGCGAGTGGATGACAAGATAGACATGTCAGAAGATTATGAAAAGTTTGATGAAATTGCTCCATTCATAGTGAATATTGACCCGAGCATCCAGTTAAATGATGAAGATTTTCCATGGCTACGGCGCAAAGGGACACACGCGAAGAAAAATGTTCACACCCAAAGATCTGGGATGTGATCGGCTTCACTATCGTCACTTTCTTCTGTGTTTCACACCCAGGAGGGAATGTCTGTAATAGTTAGGGTAGTTAATTATGTGTTTTGGCATTTGAAACGCAAATAAATTTTATGTGCAAACAAATTCTTTTCATGCATTTACTGATTTTTTCCAGTAAAATGACCCTGAAATTGAAAAGCATTTGAAATGAACTCAGAAAAGGTTGAAAGTTGGCATGGTATCATAATTTCATACAAATAGCATGTGCAAAAAGTAGAGAAGGTTACGTAAAACTGGATACACTTCGTGTACAAAATGGACAATCTGTTTGAAGTATCGGGTTTCAAGCGAAAACTGAACTGTTACAAAGGCATTTCATTTTTAAATAACCTAAGCATTACCAAATTGAATATAATGATAAAAACACACTAATATTAAACATAAGAAAAAGAATCACTGAAAAAACTTTTTCAAAGTTAAGTTATTCACAAACTAGTGATTCACACAAATTTCAAATAATTCAAAACTTAAACTATTCAAATTTGAAAACTACCGGCACTAACAGAAAGTTTGTAACTTTTTGTACCTAAAGAAAAAATATTCACAAAGAAACTCTAAATACAGCAAAAAACAACTCAAAAATAGATAAAACAAAAATAAATAAAGTGAATATAAATAAAGTGAAAAAATTAAGAAAATAAAAAAGCCCGCCTACTGGGCAAAAGCGGCCTGCATACGACTAGGAACACAACCTTTAGTTGGGCCAGGATGCAGGCCCGCAAAGGCCCAGTAGGCCCACAGGGTAGAAGAGGACAGGTAGGCCTAGTAGGCCTGCTTAGGAGAGGAGCTCGAGAGACCTACCGCACTGGGGCTTATAAACCAGTGCGGTAGCCCCTCGGGTAGCGAGGTGGGACTAAACTTGCACACCGCCTGGAGCCAGCACACCCCCTTTAGTACCGGGTCGTGGCTCCAACCGGTGCTAAAGACCCCCTTTAGTACGGTTGGAGCCACCACCCGGTACTAAAGAATGCGCTTCCGCCGCAGCCTTTGGTTAAACAGACCTTTAGTACCGGTTGGTGGCTCCAACCGGTACTAAAGGTCCATCCTATATATACAACACTTGAAAAAAATTCAGTTTCCCTCTGTTTCTTCCCTCTGTTTCCTCCCTCCGTCGCGCCGCCCTGCCCCGATCGACGCCGTCCCCGTCGACGTCGCCGCCCCCGCCCCTCGTCGCCGACCCCGTCCCGCCCTTCGCCGCCGCATCGACGACATCGCCAGCCGTCCCTGTCCCGTCGTCCACGTCGTCCCGTTGCAGCCCGCCCGCCCGTCGTTGCCGCCCGTCCCGTCGCCGCCCGCCCGTCGTCGTCGCCGTCTCCGTCGCCCGTCGTCGCCGCCCGTCCTGTCTCCCGTCGTCGCTGCCCGTCGTCGCGCCTGCCGGTGAGCTCGCCTGCCGGTGAGCTTCGCCGCCATGTCCACACACACACACACACACACACACACACACACACACACACACACACACACACACACACACACACACACACACACACAAAACTCGCACACACACACACACACACACACACACACATTATTAGTTTGTTTGTTATAATTTTTTCTGTTTTTTAGTTATATAAATGTTATAAATTATTCTGTTTTTAGTTATATAAATATTAGAAATGTTAGTTATATAGAAATGTTATAAATGTTTTCTGTTTTTAGTTATAGAAATATTTATAGAAATGTTAGCAATTTTTCTGTTTTTTAGTTATATAAATATTAGAATTGTTACAGAAATGTTAGTTATATAATCAGGAAATTTTAGAATTAGTTTTAGTTAGATGAATTAGATTAATGTCAAATTGTTAGAATTTGCATATATATAGAATTTTAGTTATCACAATCCAATCATTTCAAAAATGTTACTTTTTGCGGGCATATAGTATTTGTTCTCGACGATATGCCCGGCCCGCATCCTCGCCGTCGACCCGTTCGTGACGACGTCCTTCTTTAGAGGACCCATGTCCGAGACTGAGCTCCGCCGGGCTGGCACTGGGAGGTGCTACCTGGAGGGGCGCGCCGCTTGGTGAGGAACCCGACCTCGGGTCCCGTCGTCGACCCTGATCTTCTTTGGTGGCGTTCGTGTGGGCCACATTCGGTGCAGAGGCAGCCGGCCCTGCCGGAGGTGGTTCGTCACCGTGTCAGGGAGGAAGATGAGCACGTCCATCGCTACATGGCTGCTATGGACGACGTCAGGTTCTCCACTACTTGGCAGGTTCTTTGGGCTGATGACCGGAGATATGATCCTGTGATGGTTCCTTCTCTTTGGGTGTGCACCGCCCGCGCCCCAGGAACCGCGAGTGGTGCCCTAGATTCTTCTGTAGCACTCGGTCTTTATTAGGTACCTAGCCAGTGATGTATTCGATATATAATATTCGAGACGATGTATTCGAGATTATATATATTAAGACGATGATGTATTCGAGATTATATATTCAAGACGATGTATTCGAGATTCAGTTTTTCCTTATTGATTAATTGCATCAATGCATTGTAATTTGAATACTAAATTGTTTTATATTTCTTCTGTATTAATTAGTAAAGTAAAAGCTATGGAGGACAATACCGGCAGAGAGAGAAGAGGAATTGTTCGACATCATACGCAACCCTCATAGGCTAGATGATCTGAATGAAGATGACGGCTCCCAATATCTGAACAATACCGGAGAGGGTGATGAAAAGATATTTGATCTCGACGACCGAGCTGATGAAGTCATGAACTATGATTATGATGACCTGAGACAATGTTAGTGATGACACAGACAATGCTGATCTTCAAATAACAAAGACTTCCGACGAGGTATATATTTATATAAGCATGCATCCTGGTGATCATCACATGTTTTTTATTGAAGATATATTAACGAATCGATCTTTCTTCTTTCAGCCCTCCGGATTGAGCAAATCTGCTTCTCTGACAGCAAGACAAAGCGAGGCCGGGCAGATTGTTGAAGGATGGTGTAAAGTACCACATCGAATCCACCAAACTTAGTGGCGAACCCCTCACGCCTAAGAACGTTGCGGACAAGTGGACTTGTCAGTGCGGAGTTCTTGTGAAGGACAAACTCCCGATCTCCATTCAAGAATGGAAAGAGCCAAAGACTAAACGTCCAGGTGTTACTTGGGTCGATGTGAGCCAAAAAAGACCTGGTGAAATCTCTGATGGAACATTTCACCGTACCAGATCATTTCACTAAAGCAGATGTGGAGAAAGTCAAGGCCGCTGCTCTTAAGAAGATGGCAATTGCATTCAACGCCCACAAGGAAACTGTATGGGCCAACTACCTCGCTAATGAAAGGAAGACTCCGGATTTCAAGGGAACACTGGAGAAGCAAAGAGAACACTGGGACGATTTCGTGACCTTCAAGGATTCAGAATTATCTAAGGAACGGTCGATGAAAAACAAGGCAAATGCCGCAAAAAAACCTTGATTCCATAGGCTGGGTCCAGGTGGCTCTGGTGGGATTGCCTAGGTGGGATAAGTCTAAGCAAGAGATGGAGGGTGCAGGGTCACTCCGATAACTAGGAGCTGGCCCCAGTGTGCAGAACTTGGTTCTATGCGCATGGGGGCGTTGGACCAAGACAGGCCTGGTTTCAAGAAGGCAAGTCAAAAGGAGCGAACAAAAGATACTTGACGCAATAGAAGAAGCTCGGCGGGGTGTTCACGCCCAACAGAGAGAACGACGAGCTTACGCGGCATACTGGGAAATCCTGAACACCCGGGAAGAACACGAGGCATGGGCGTTATTCCTTGGTATGAGGGCTTTTCGGAATGGAATGACGACTACAGGTCCCGTGCAAGAAAGAAGATGGAGGAGGAGAAGAAGAGGAAGCTGGAGGAGGAGAAGAGGAAGCACGACGCAGAATGCCTTCAAGGCCTAGAAGCAAGGCACACGGACCTGGCACTCAAATTCCAGCAGCAGCAGCAGCAGATCGACTCACTTAGCCAAGAAAGGGGGTCTCAGCAGCGGCAGCAGCAAGCGGATGATCGTCCAGCATTGGATAGCACCGTCCCATCCATGCCGAGAAGCAGCGTTGGTTCTGCCCCGGGCGACACACTGCTGGATACATACCCTGTGGATGACATCATAGAGAACACTAACTGTGAGCTACACTCCAAAATGAAGAACATATCCATGAAGGTGGCGGACGGCGTTGCTTTTTCAGTGACCCCCGAAGCAACCTACCATTGCATCCCGATTACAGAGGGCTATGCTTGTGTCATGGTTGATGAAGTGGTGGACCCATATTCGGGCTAACGCTTGACATTCCCGGAGGTGAAGACGGCGACACCTTTGGGAGAGGCCATACATCGTATCATCCTATGGAGAAAGGATTGCATCATCTTTCGAAGTCCACCGACACCGCGTCGTCTGCCGACTCCTCGAAGTCCGCCACCGAGTCAGCAAACTCCCGCTCCTCCAAGTCCACGAACGCGTGAGACAACTCCTCCTGGAAGTCCGCCACCTCCTCCGCCAGTTTCAAGTCCGGCACCGTGTCAGGCCACACCTCCTGCTTCAAGTCCGGCACATCGTCAGGCCACTTCTCCTGGTCCAACTCCACATCAGCCGTCTCCGCCGTCTCAGCAATCGCAGAAGAGACATGCCGCAGCTTTGGTGCATAGCGGTACGAGTCGAGGTAGTTCAGAAGTACAAAGGAGACAAGCGATATAAATATGGTCCAAGCCTCGCTCCTCTTCCTCAGAGGCCTTACGACATGACCGAGGAGCAAAACGCAGCCATAGTGCAGGCCCAAGTGGACGCCCATTTTGGACCAAAACCGGCACCGCCGCCAAAGGAGAAAGTGCCTGAGAAAACGATTGACCACTTCATTCATATGGCTAGAGCACCAGCTCCCAAGCCTGTTGCCTCAGACTATGAGCGTCAAATCAGGAAGCTACATCGAGCACGGCTCTGAAGGAAGCGAGCTCGAGCTCGAGCCAACAAGCAGTGGCAAAAATGCGGAAAACTGTTCCCAAATTGGGAGAACAAAGCGCATAGCGATCCCCGCTTGTTGTGCCAACAACACATGAGAGGAGTACGCGCGCCAAATATTATTGTGGGCAAACCGTTAGCGTTCCCAATGAGGCGATGTGGTAATAACGGAGGAGCATATCGTGCAGGCTGAAATGCTCAAGATCTCTGTTGGACAACTCCTCGAAATCGAGCCCATGTCTCCGCTTAAAGAATCGGAAATAAAATGGAAATATGCATGGGGCCAACCTTTGGTCCATCCAGACAAGGTCAAGGACCTCCCAACGAGAATGTATGAATTGCATCAATGGTACATGAACATGACCAAGATTTCCAATCGAGTCTCCCTCATGGTGAATGTCAAGAAGGAGCATTATTACCATGAGAAATCTCTGTCCATTGAGTATACAGAACTTTTTCAGTTATACAATCAAGACGCACTCGACAAGTCTATCGTCAGTTGCTATTGTCTGTAAGTGATTTCTTTCCGTAATTTAAGTCTCAAGCTAATTATGTAGTGATAATTTTGATCAATCATTACATGTAATTATCCTCACTATATTCTTTTCTGTGGTATTATATGCAGGATGAAGATGTATGAAATGAAAAAATCTGACGCTATGGCATTGGGTTCATTGACCCAAATACCATTATTGAGGACATATGGAAGTTTCCATTTTATCAAGCAGGTGTAGAGGAAAGCATGGTAGAGTTCTTGAAGCGCCTCAATAGCAATGAAGATATACTACTTCCTTACAACTTCCCGTGAGTCACACTGTCTTGTACTACAAATTCTGTTTTTGCTTACTAGCTAGCTAGATGTTAATAATTAAGTGTATACGGTTTACGGTAGTTGATTAATTTTATGCACATGCCCGCTTATTTAAGACATGCAAACGCATTAATGCATGCAGATTAACCTTGGGTCTTGATAGACATCAAAGTTGAGGAAGGAAAAGTTGAATTACTCGACTCACTAACTAAAGAAGAAAGTGACTTCACCATCATGAAGGGGATAGTCAACAGGTAATTTCAATCATTATTAATTATATATATCTCGGCCTATTATTAGTTCGTCATTTCCTGATATGAACTATTTAATAACCCCTTTATTAATTTTCTTTGCCGGCGGGCAGGGCATGGGCAAAGTTCATCAAGGTGACTCCAGGCGAATGGAAACAAAAGTTGTTTTGGCATCGACCAAAGGTAAGTAATTAAGTAGTACTAGCTAGCTACCATCTCTTTAATTCTTGTTTCAATATCATTAATTAATTACCATGCTTGATTAATCATTATCTGATTCAATTCCATTCTCGTAAAGGCCACAAGAAGCGGTAGCGGGAATAATCTGTGGGCATTCTACGTTTGCGAGAACATTCGCATGATGACGTCCGAAAGGAGCAGATCTGATAGACAGGACTGGGTACGTTTGTTAGAACACTGTTCACACCATTATCGATATCTAGTCACACAACTAACACACATGCATATTGATCTCCTTCTTAACAGTTCAGAGAGGTGCGGGATAAGCTCCTACCATCGGACCGCATACTAGCACTTCAAGAGGAAATAGCCGCATTTTTGCTCGACCAGGTCATAAATCCCAAAGGATAATACTATTACCTGCTACCGCCCCCATGAACCACTTGTCATCGTGCTCCGGAGGCACCAAGGCATCATATGTAGGAGAAATTGTATATGTATATACATGTGTATGTGTGAATAATGGTGTTGGTTGTGAGACATTCGATGATATATATATATATATATATATATATATATATATATATATACACATGCGGTTCTATACGTATGAGAAAATCTATTTATATATATGCATAACGTGTACAATTTGTAGTATTGTGAAATACCAGCAAACAAAAAAATGGAATGGAAAATAAATAATAAACACCCAAACATTTAGTACCGGTTGGTGTTACCAATCGGTACTAAAGCCCTACGTGCACCCGGGCCTGGCTCGTGCCACGTGTTCGCACTTTAGCGCCGGTTCGTGACGAACCGGTACTAAAGGGGGGGGGGGACCTTTAGTCCCCACTCTTTAGTGCCGGTTGGAGAACCGGCACTAAAGGCCGGTTCTGCACTAGTGTTCTGAGAGATGGCATTGAGGAATGCACATAGCTTCACAATGGCTAATTGAACGTTTTCCGGTAGAAGCCTCCTCAGTGCAACCGGAAGCAGTTACGTCATAATCACGTGGAAGTCATGAGACTTTAGGTTCTGGAACTTTTTCTCTGCCATATTTCTTATTCCCTTTATATTCGACGAGAAGCCAGACGGTACCTTCATGCTGAGCAGGCATTCAAAGAAGATTTCCTTCTCTTCTTTGGTAAGAGCATAGCTGGCACGACCCGATGTATGCCGCCTTTTCCGTGCATACGTTGCTGGTCCTCCCGTGCCTCTGGTGTATCATTTGTCTTCCCATACACGCCCAAGAAGCCAAGCAGGGTCACGCAAAGATTCTTCGTCACGTGCATCACGTCGATTGTGGAGCGGACCTCTAGGTCTTTCCAATAGGGCAGGTCCCAAAATATAGATTTCTTCTTCCACATGGGCGCGCGTCCGTCAGCGTCCTTCAGAACAGGTTGTCCGCGGGACCCTTTCCAAAGATTACCTTCAAATCCTTGACCATATCATGTACATCAGCACGGTATGGTGGCGAGGCTTCGTCCGGTGATCCGCCTCACCTTTGAAATGCTTGCCTTTCTTTCTTACGGGATGCCTGTTCGGAAGAAATCGACGATGTCCCAGGTACACATTCTTCCTACAACTCTCCAAATATATACTGTCAGTATCATCCAAATAGTGCGTGCATCCGCGGTATCCCTTGTTTGTCTGTCCTGAAAGGTTACCGAGAGCAGGCCAATCATTGATGGTCACGAACAGCAATGCCTTTAGGTCAAATTCTTCATGTTCGTGCTCATCCCACGCACGCACACCTGTTCCATTCCACAGCTGTAATAGTTTTTCAACTAATGGCCTTAGGTACACACCAATGTCGTTGCCGGGTTGCTTAGGGCCTTGGATGAGCACTGGCATCATAATGAACTTCCGCTTCATGCACAACCAAGGAGGAAGGTTATACAAACATAGAGTCACAGGCCACGTGCTATGGTTGCTGCTCTGCTCCTCAAAAGGATTAATGCCATCTACGCTTAGACCAAACCATATGTTCCTTGGGTCACCTGCAAACTCCTCCCTGTACTTTCTCTCGATTTTTCTCCACTGCGAACCGTCAGCGGGTACTCTCAACTTTTCGTCTTTCTTACGGTATTCTCTGTGCCACCGCATCGCCTTCGCATGCTCTTTGTTTTGAAACAAACGTTTCAACCGTGGTATTATAGGAGCGTACCACATCACCTTGGCAGGAATCTTCTTCCTGGGGCGCTCGCCCTCGACATCACCAGGGTCATCGCGACTGATCTTATAATGCAATGCACCACATACCGGGCAAGCGTTCAAATCCTCAGACGCACCATGTAGAGAGGATGCAGTCATTAGGGCATGCATGTATCTTCTGCACCTCTAATGCTAGAGGGCAAACAACCTTCTTTGCTTCATACGTACTCTCGGGCAATTCGTTGTCCTTTGGAAGCATATTCTTTATCATTACCAGCAACTTTCCAAATCCGTTGTCAGATACACCATTCTCTACCTTCCATTGCAGCAATTCCAGTGTGGTGCCCAACTTTTTTTTGTCAGCTTTGCAATTCGGGTACAAGAATTTCTTGTGATCCTCTAACATGCGCTGCAACTTCGTCCTCTCCAAATCACTTGCGCAGTTTCTCTTTGCATCGGCAATGGCCCGACCTAGATCATCAGCGGGCTCATCTGATGCCTCTTCTTCAGCTTGTTCCCGCATTTCCGGCTCAGCTTCTTCCTCCATTGTTGTATCATCGTATTCAGGGAACCCATGGCCAGGATAGATGTCATCGTCCTCTTCTTCTTCATTGTCTTCCATCATAACCCCTCTTTCTCCGTGCTTGGTCCAAACATTATAGTGGGGCATGAAACCGGACTCAAATAGGTGGACGTGAATGGTTCTTGACGTAGAGTAAATGCGACCATTCTTACCGCCATCACATGGACAAGGCATAAAACCATCCGCCCGCTTGTTTGCCTCAGCGGCAAGGAGAAAAGTATGCACACCATTAATGAACCCAGGAGAGCATCGGTAATCATACATCCATTGTCGGCTCATATCTTCATTATACACAACACCGATTAGACCAAATTAATACAAGTTCATACATAAAGTTCATATACAACACTTAATTAAATGCAACAAATAACTCTCTAGCTAAAAAATTTAAATGCAACAACAAATGCGATCATGATCGCAACTAAGGTAACAATTCATCCTACAGCATAATGATACCAAGCCACACTATCAATGGCATATTTTCTTGTCTTTCTAAACTTCAACCTCATTTTCTCCATCTTGATCTTGTGATCATCGATGACATCGGCAACATGCAACTCCAATTCCATCTTCTCCCCCTCAATTCTTTTCAATTTTTCTTTCAAATACTCGTTTTCTCTTTCAACTAAATTTAACCTCTCGACAATAGGGTCGGTTGGAATTTCCGGTTCGCATACCTCCTAGATAAAAATATCTATGTCAACTTGATGGGCATAATTTGTCATAAACACGAAATGCAACAACTAGTTTTAAAAGAGAATATACCACATCGAATCATAACAAGGACGAGGGCCGACGGGGACGGATATCAAAACCATGGTACTATGTATAACAAACAACGTACGGGTAAGACAATTATACGAGTAACTATATATCCAAATCACACAAACATCAATTTGGTAATGTAAACTATTCATGAACAAGAGCCTCACCACAAGGTGGTGCCGACGACGGGATGGTGCGGGCGATCGACGGTGGTTACGACGGAGATTTAGAAGGCACTAAGTAAACCACACCTACATATGCAAACTAAGTGTTATTTTTTACCTCAAATTGCATATAAATCAAATACTAGCAAATATAATTCCTCCCAAATTAATCACTATACAAAGCATTGCAAGACCTAATCTAGCAATGAGAGTTGAAAGGACAAAGTTGCTAACCTTTGTGATCATTTGAATGGATGGGGGCCTTCAAATCTTGACAAATTTTGGGCAAAATTTGTGAGGAGCTCGAGGAAGAGAGGGGAAGAACAGAGGAAAGTGAGGTGAAAGGGGAAGAACAGAGTGGCTCGGGCGGACGAAGGGTTTATGTACGTCGACCTTTATTACCGGTTCGTGCCACGAACCAGTACTAAAGGTGCTGGAGGGGCCCCAGACTGACAACACCCTGCCACCACCCTCTTTAGTACCGATTCGTGGCACGAACCGGTGCTAAAGGTTCGCCACGAACCGGTACTAATGAGAACGGCCGGCTAGCCGTTGGAACCGGCACTAATGGACACATTAGTGCCGGCTCAAAATCAAACCGACACTAATGTGTCTCAGATTTGCCCCTTTTTCTACTAGTGTGTGTGCCACTATGGCAGCCCCTTTCACCTATAAAAGGAGGCCCATGGCATACAGGGAAAGGATTCGGCTCTTTCGAACCACGCAGCATCCATAGCTAGTTCGAGAGCTCAAGAACACTCAATACATCCACCAAAGCAGGACTAGGGTTTTACGCATCCTCGCGGCCCGAACCTGGGTAAACGATCCCCGTGTCAATTACTAATCCTGCTCTTCTCACAACCCCGCGCCTTGCAACCGTTGTAGGGATTCTTGTGATCCCATAGGTGTCGTTTCCCACCGACAATGAGTGATAATACTCGAGATGTATTTGAGATTATATTCGATAATATTCGATGAAGCATTAACTGGATTATTTGAGATTATATTCGATAATATTTGATGATGTATGTATTAGTGATATTATTCGAGATGCATTCTAATTTGAATACTAAATTGTTTTATCTTTCTTCTGGATTAGTTAAGCTACGGACACCAGCGGCCGAGATGACCATGATCAAAACGAGATCTTGTTTGACATGATCCGTAACCCAGCTGAGGGTGAACCTGAATTCAAAGATGACAGCTCACAATACCTGAAAAATTCCTGCGAGGAATATTTCAGGAAGAACAAATAGACAAAGGCCACACAAACAATGATGGCGAAGGAAGTGATCTTCAATTAACAAAGACCAGCAAGGTATATATAAGGCCTCTAGTGATCATTACATGTATTAATTGATATATATATATATATACACACACACACACATACACATATATATATACATATATATATAACGAATCGATCTTTCTTTCTTTAGCCCTCCTAAAGCGAATGCGGATAAATTTAAAAATCAATGCGGAGTTATTGTCAGGAACCAAATACCAATCTCCATTCAAGAATGGGATAAGCCAACACTACTAGGGAAAAACCTATACACAGAATCTTAGCAGCAGCGCGGCTCAAAAAGGAGCGCTGCTGCTAATTAGTAGTAGCGCGTGTGCGGGAAACTCGCTGCTGATAAGTTTTTATCACTAGCGTGCTCTGTGTAAACCGTGCAGCTACAAATATCGACCGGCGGTGTTCACCGAGCTCCATTTAGCAGTAGCGTCGTGGCCAGAACCGCGCTACTGCTACGGATGTAGTAGCAGCATGCTTTTACTGAGATCGCTGCTGCTACATTTCAAATTGGCAAATTTTTTTGTCACTGTTAGCAGTAGCGCCATGGCCCAAAGCGCGCTGCTGCTAATTCTTTATCAGCAGCGCGTTTCTGCTCCAGCCATCGCTAACCCGCACCAACCCACCACACCTTTCCCCACACCGTGCCTCCCTCCCCTCCTCTCTTCCCTTCCCCTACCTCCCCACATGCTCCCACTCTCACTCTTCTTCTTCCTCAATACTTCTCCCCATTACTCTCTCTCTTCTATCCACCTTTCTCTCTCTTCATTACTCCTATCTAACTACACCACCTCCATTAATGCATCTCCTTTCTCTTTTCCTTTCCCCTCCACTAGTTGAAGTTGTCTCCTCCCAAATTAGGTAGCTAGGTAGAAGTAGGATTTAGTTAAGTGACCTATTTGCCCCTAAATAGATCTATCTTTGTCAAGAAGAGCTTTGTGCACTTTTGATCTCCCTACAACATCATCTCCACCGTGTGCTCGATCTCGATCGAGATAGAGGTGATGAAAATTTCATGCTTTTGCAAAATGGAAATATGTTTATGTGTGTGTGATATGTTTGTGGAAATTGTGTGTGTGGCACGCCAAATTGTGCTTTTGAGTTGCCTATGTTTTGCGAAATGTCGATTTATTTCCGTTTCGCCAATTCCGGCAAACTCTAGATCCATATATGTCCTATTTTTAGGGAAGGTCATGCCAAATTTTTGTATGACTTTCATGCATGCATGCATTTTTATAATCAATTTGTTTATTATTACCGTGCAGAGTTGACGATGGTCAGTGGAACGATGGTGGACAGGTGGTTGTGGTCGGCGGTGCAGGACATGAAAGAAAATAACCGGACAGAGGTTTTATGTCCGTGTCGAAAATGCAAAGGAACAGTTTGGCTCGACCCCCATGATGATGGTCGTGTCGAAGCGCACCTGCTCATGACTGGTTTCATGGATGGCTATACTCGGTGGATAATTGAAGATGAGGATGACGATGTTGAGGATGCCGACGGGCAGGCAATGATGACACGGGCAAGACGAAGAGATGATCGATAATGGCGGCGGGGAAGAGGCCGGACATAGCGGAGGAGAAGGGGCCGGACATGGCGGCGGAGAGAACGACATGGACTCCACGCAGTAGAGTTCGTCGGTACTAAGTTCAATCGTGCGGTACCCTCATGTTCAAGCATTGCTTCGCAAGGAGACGAGTACTAAGAGAGCTGCTTCTAGAGAGGAGGCTAAGCTGGAGCAACTGGTCGTAGACTCGAACACTCCATTGTATGATGGTTGCAATCCTGAGGTGACCCGCTTGAGTTTCACGCTCCAACTCCTAAAGACGAAGGCTAAAAACAAATGGACCGACACTAGCCTCTATGAGCATCTCAAGTACCTAAAGGATGTTCTTCCCGCAGGGAATCTATGTCCTACTAGTGTTGATGAGGCCAAGAAGATCGTGTGCCCCTTGATCTGCCACACGTTAGATACCATGCATGCATCAACGATTGCATAATTTATCGGAAGGAGCACGCGGAAAAAACAAGCTGTCCGGTGTGCAATGCTTCTCGATACAAGAAGGCCGGAAGAAATGTCCCCGAAAGTTGTATGGTACTTACCGATCACTCCCGTCTCCAGAGGTATTTTGTAGATCCCAAGGAAGCAAAGCTAATGCGCTGGCACACGGAGAGGAAGAAGCACGACGATGGAGATGATCCGAAGCTGAGACACGTGAAGGATGGAAGTCAGTGGAGAGCCTTGAACAACTTCTATCGGTATTTTGAATGTGATGCAAGGAACATCGTGCTCGGCGCGTGTACCGATGGCATGAATCTGTTTGGCAACCAGAACACCAACCATAGCACATGGCCCGTGTCTGTATGGATGTACAACCTCACACCTGGTTGTGCATGAAATCGAAGTACATTCACATGAGCATGCTTATTCAAGGGCCGAAACAACCAGGAAATAATATTAATTTGTATCTGGGGCTTCTTCAAGAGGAGTTAGACACGTTATGGAAAACACCGGCCAAGACATGGGACGCCAGCAAAGGTGAGTATTTCAACATGAGAGTCGCGCTGATCACGACAGTGCAGGACTATCTCGGTTACGGATATGTGGCAGGCCAGGTGTGCCATGGATATTGTGGATGCACGCGGTGCATGGATGATACGACATCTCAGTAGCTAACGTCAAGGAAAGATGGCGGGTCTGGGAAAATCGTGTACATGGGGCATCGAAGATGGCTTGAACAGGATGACCCATGGACAAAACGTGGAGATCTATTCAATGGTCACGCTGAGCATCGAGGACCTCCACGTAAGTGGAGCGGTGCCGAAATCAATGAGCTGTTGAAAAACTGGAAGGAGTGCCCCGCGCCGGGAAAGACGATGAGAAAGGCGCCGGAGCCGCTCTTTGAAGGTATGGAAGACGAGGTGCGTGTTACGGGACTTGAGTCTTGGCACAAACTCGATACACCTCATTGCCTTGATCAAATGCATATATGTAAGAATGTCCTTGAGAGCTTGCTCGCAACACCGATGAACATGCCGGATAAGACCAAGGATGGGCCGAAGGCAAGAAAAGACTTGCAAGATTTGAAAATTAGGGAAGATATGCACATGCCGCCCCGTAAAATGTCGACGAGATGAGACGGAGACAGAGGCACGGGAGAAGAAGGGCAAGAAAATAAAGAAAGAGGATTATTGCCCCCCTTCTTGCTTCACCTTAAGTCAGGCTGAGACCAATGCCTTCTTTAAGTGCCTTACTGGAGTCAAAGTTAGTTCCGATTACTGTGGCAAGATAAGCAGTTATCTAGACACGGACAAGAAAAGGTTCAGCAGGATGAAGTCTCATGACTGTCATGTGATGATGACGCAGATACTACCTGTTGCCCTTAGAGGGATAATGGAAAAGCACGTCCGTGACACGCTTATTGGTCACTGCAACTTTTTCAACGTCATCTCTCGAAAGTCAATCAGTGTAAAGCAGCTCCAAAGGCTACAGGAAGAGATCGTTGTGATACTGAATGAGCTTGAGATGTACTTCCCGCCCGCGTTCTTTGACGTGATGGTGCATCTGTGTGTCCATATTGTGGATGACATAATAGACCTGGGGCCGTCATTCCTGCACAACATGATGCCATTTGAGAGGATGAATGGAATCATCAAAGGATTTGTTCATAACATGTACCGTCCGGATTGAAGCATCGTCCAGGGGTATTTGGCACAAGAGTGCATCTCTTTCTGTGAGAATTTTCTATATCGCGCAGACCAGCCGCCTGGTGTTAGTGTTGGTTTGCCCGTTAACAAGCACGATGGGAGGCTCGAAGGAGATGGTCACTGCAACGGTCGCAGGGAACTGCACGTGGCATACTCAGATCGACGCAGCAACTTTGACAGAGCAAACTTGGTAGTGCTACAACACCTAGACGAGGTAGATCCTTTCGTGGCACTGCACAAAGAAATTATCGCAAAGAAGTATCGTGACCGTAAGTACGTAAGGCAGACGCCTGAAGTTACTAGAGAGCACAACTCCACTTTCTGCATTGGTTCAAAGAGCATATTATTGCTAATCCTCCGGAGGAGGGCTCCAAGGACGGATTGCTCATATACGCCTTTAGCACATGGCCCTCGCCCAACCTCGTAACCTATCGGGCATATGATATCAACGGATACACGTTCAACACGGAGGCCAAAAGATATGGACGGTGATGATCGTAACTTCAGGGTGACGATGGAATGCATGACCGGCAGCGACAACGGCGCAACTAAACGATTTTATGGAAGGGTCGAGGAGATCTGGGAGCTTGACTACTCTGGACTGCACAACACGACGATGTTCCATGTCAGATGGGCTAAGAATTTCGAAAGAGAAAGCCGGATTTTCACTACCATGACTATACCCGACGCCAAGAGCGCTACCGTGAACGCTATCGCAAAAAACGAGCCATGGGTACACGCTAAGCACGTGACACAATGCTTCTTCATAACTGACCCGCGCAGTCCCAGCCGTGTTGTCGTGAGGAGAGGCAAAAGGAACATGATTGGAATGGATGGAGTCGCCAACGAGGAAGACTATGATCAGTACGGCAACCCAATGAGGGAAGATGACGATGATGATGAAGTATCGTCAAAAGAAGAATCAATACTACATTACCTAAGAAAAATCGTACTCCATGGAAAAGGCAAAGTCACAATGAGGGGCTCAATTATTCTTCGATTTAACAAGAAGGGAAAGAAGCTGACTCAAAAACGAAAACGTCAGCACTGAGGAAACTTATGTTATCGGTCAAATGATGTAATATATATATATATATATATATATGTTCCTATTTTGTATACACACTTAGCCATTATTATGCATGGGTCCAATGATGTGTAATATATATGTTCCTATTTTACATACATATTTAACCGTCAAATGATGCAATATATATCGCCCTCCCTTCGTTCACTGCCCTTGGGAAATAAAAGTGGGAAAAAATAAAGGAAAAGAAAAAGGAAAACTAGCAGTAGCGAAGGTAGTAGCAGCGCGTTTTGTATAAAGCGCTACAGCTACTGAAGGTAGTAGAAGCGCGTTTTGTCCAAATGCGCTACTGCTACGTCCACTTAACCCAAAATTCTCACCCGCCCTACTTCATCCTGCCTTTTCCCCTCCAAATCCCCACTCTCCCCGTCGACCGCCACTTGACCAGGCCCGAGCTCGCCCCGACTCCGGCGCGTGGCGCTTAGCCCGACCCGGCGCTTCGCCCCGACCCGATCATGACGCTCGCCCCGACCTGGCCCTCGGCCCCCGGCGCCGCGCTAACGCCCCGACCCAGCGCGCTCGCCCCCGACCCGTCGGCCCTCGCCTCCCTCCTCTCCCCTCCCGGCCGTCGTCGGGCCTGCCTCCTCGCCTCTGCACCCTCTGTAAACCCCCCTCTCTCTCTGCTAGGGTTCTTCGGTTAATTTACTTAGGTTTTAGTTAGGGCAGTATGTTAATTAGGTTATCTATTTAGTTATGAATTCAGGTAGGTTTCAAAATTTGAACTGGACATGTGATATGTGCAGATTTGAACTGGACATGTGATATGTGCATATGTCATGTTTTGGACATGTCATGTTTGGAAAATGATCCGAGTGGCCTATGTTACGCCGGAGTGTTGATTCATTTCCGTTCGGTGAATTTCAGCGCTCGATATGTCCATTTTTAGCAAAGGTCATACCGAAATTTCCCGTGAATAAAGGCATGATTTTGTGCTACATAGTTGGCATATCGAGTGCTGGCACATAGATTTCTTTTTATGTCATTTCTCATTTATTCATACTTTTAGAAATAAATGAGGACACTTAATCATAGGAAACATGTCGAACAACGAAGAAATGGGCCTTCTGACCAAGATGCAGACAAGATGGATTATGAGGGTGAACAAGAGTACCTCAACTATTTGACTGCTAAACAAGGTTTGCAGGTCGGCCTCGATGATGGTACTGACGCCAACATCGACACCGACAGCGCCGGCACCGATGGCGGCACCGAGACCGGTGGGGAAGGTACCGGCGGGGAAGGTACCGGCGGGGAAGGTACCGGCAGGGAAGGTACCAGCCCCGATGCCGCTACCGAAAACAGGAAGCATAAGAAGCAGAGGATACGAAAACCTAACAAACTAGGGATTGGACGACTTGTGATCACAAAGATGGCACCTGGCAAGTTTGAGCTGTTAGAGCCGGAAGAACCTCGCAAGTGCTATGGGAACCAAGTAGGATGCATCCTACGGGAATGCGCGTGCATCAACAACGATGACTTAAGGAGTAAAGAACATTTGACGCAGTTGCTCCTAACAAAGTTGCACAAGAGATTCAAGTTCCCCAACCGGGATGATAACATAGAACAACCGTGGGATGATCCGAAGATGAAAAAGATTAACAATCACGCCATGGACATGTTCAGCAATGATTTGGCCTCCTGGAAAACGAGGGTGAAACGAGCTATTGAGGCTGATGAACCCATGTCCAAGATTCTGGAGGAAAATCCGACACTTACGGAAGAGGAGTTCGAAAAGTTCAAGGACACTTGCGCTACCGAGGCAGCCAAGGCTAAGGCTGCGAAATTCAAGAGCCTTCAACAAAGGAACACGGGGAAGCATCGCCTCGGAAGCCGTGGCTACCTCGGTAAAAGGCCCATATGGGATAAGGAGGACGCGGAACGTGAAGCCGCGGGTCTCCCAGACCCCTTAGCAAACTTCACCAACCCCTTGGAGCATGACTTCATCAGGGCCCGCTACAAGTGGGACAAGGAGAAAAAGGTTTTTTACACGGACAAGATCACGAGGAAATTGATTAGACTACTGGAGAAGCAACACCAGCTTGCAGCCAACAGCCCTACTTCTCCGATGAGGCCCAAGTGGGACACCCCTCTCAACCGGGCCTTGAACAAACTTAAGGGACTCCCTTTGGATCAGCAGCCGCAATATGGTCGTGTGCACGGCGCTGGAGACGGCGCCACGTGGAAGGTGTTTTACAACGAGGGCCCGGAGGCCAAGAAGCTGAAAACGAAGTTTAGTCAGGCGGACATCGACGCGAAGGTGAAGCTTGCGGTCGAGAAAAAAGCAGCCGAGGACGCGAAAAAAGCAGCCGAGGGCAAATATGAGTTGCTACAAAGAAAATCAATGCAGTCAGAATCTGCCTGCATAAATGATTTTGCTACTAACTTGGTTCCAATTATCATCAACTGGGCGAAGGAAAATCCAGACAAGACGGTACATGATTTCCCGATGCCCAGTTTTGTCGGGAGCAACTCCATGAACAACAACACCATCGCACCATCACTTGCTCATGCAACCGGGCCTCCTCTCTCAGCCGCTCCCGCTCATAGCAGCCCATCCTCAGTCTCAGGCGTGCTAGGTGGGCCTTCGTCTTTGGGTGAGCTCGACGCCTTCACGGTAATTACATGTCGCACCAACATATAATATTCCATTTTTGTTGCCTTTCGGTTGTTTTACGCCACAGACATATGTGTTTGCAGGCGAAAGAAACCCCGTGCAACATACTCTACTTGATCAAAGGCCAGAAGGTGGACGTGGGAAAGGGGATGATAATGGACCCCTCTCAACGCACGTTCCACAACCAGCCGATCCCCCCTGGGCACTTCTGGGTTAGCTTGACCAGTGTGAAATCGGGGCACGAGGATTTGCCTCCTCCAGTACAGCATGTGGGAGCAGACGACGAGACCCCGCCATGGATTGGAAGCTGCAAGAATTGGGTGCTGCTATGGCCGAAGAATCTTATTCGTCTGGAGCCGGCTCAAAGCACACCAATAACTACCACACATCAACAAGCATGTGCGAAGACCACCACCCCACCTACGCAATTACCAGCTCATGTAGTGCCAGGTGAGAGCGGTGGACGACATGATGAAGGGGGTGCAATAGTTATGGCTGATGTAATTTCTCCTGTAGAACAGAGAATGGATGATGAGACGGAGGTCGACCCTATGGATTACCTCAATACAAACGCGTATGACTGTGACATAGATATGATGAGTCAACCATATGACGAATCGGGCTATCATCTTGCTAATGAGGATATGGATGATATGCCCAGGCAGGGTCGTACCATGGATTGCAAAAAGTCTCTCTTCATGAAATCCTCACAGGACACGCCTGAAGATGCCGCCTCAACACAGGCTCAACTAGCCGGGCGCGAGGGTCGTATATTACTTAGCACGGGAACACTGGGGCAGGGGTTAAGGAAGGGTCTGGAAGGTGTGCCCAAGAAAAAGGAGAGGAAGAGATCGAGGAAGGTAATCGCCTCCAAACAAGCGAGCACATAGCAGCCAGACGATGCATTACGAAGAGCGTGTACCCATGAAAAGTGCGGTCATGTTCCATCTCACGGGCAAGCCGATGCTACCGCCGAAACCGCTGGAGGCACTATCGGGGATCTCGTGAGACTGCACGACCATGTCTTTGTCGACCGAGATAAGCCTACTAGCCTCAAAGGATCCAGGGATATCCGACATACGCGGCTCGTGTGCACGAGGGGAAGTGCTACGTCGACACACGGTAGCGGAGGTGTTCTTCCTGCGGTTTGACCATATCTTTGAGATGTTTCTAACAAGGCGGCTTGATTTTACTATCGTCCGCCTTTTTGCGCTACATATGAGCTCCGTCATGAAGAGTGAAGAAGTCTCGCAAATCTGTGTGGCGGATCCGTACTACATGCACGAGTCTTTCTTGAGTCTCGGCGACTTTGAGCGATGAAACTACTAGGAGTACCTCCAAAACTTCATGGTACAGAATAAGGACCGGAAATTGTCCTCGTGCCTTATCATCCAAAGTAAGTCAGTTCAGGACAACCCTTTCGTACATTTCAATCATTCCTTCTCTCTCATATGGGAAATAATTTGAGGTGTCTTTTCCCGCAGCAACAAAGCGCCGTCCTTATCGTTCTTTACCCGCAAGTCTCCCACGCCGTGTATTTTGACCCTTCCAGAGACTACGAGAAAAAAGACTACACTCACATAATGAATATTCTAGATGATGCTCTCCAAGGCTTCAACTTTAGAGGTGGCCACGTGTAGATCAAGAAACAAAGGAACAAGAAGATGGGTTTCGCGCATAAAACTAACTTCTCCTGCATCCATGTCCCAAAACCAAGCAAGAAGGATGGATACTACATCGTCCATCTCATGATTCAGTTCAACACGGATCACCAAAAGCATCGCATTAACAGCAGAAATGATGATCGTATCCACAAGTGGCTAGAATCTCATGGAGAAGTGGATTATAAACTTAGAGATGACTTCTTTCGCATCCAAAGCGACATTGCGACGATCATCATGAAAGAAGTCCTCGATGAGAAGCGGATGTTCCACCACGGCCCTATATCACGAGCTGACGTCCGAACTCACATAGGCATGCAACGTCTAGACCTCACGACGTTCAAGAAGCTAGGGTTCGTCCTCGATGATATGGAAGGATGGAACTTCTAGTGATTTATGATGCCGATGATGATGATATGTGTCGGTTGAACTTGTATACTTTTTGTAGCGATGAAACTTTGTGATGTCCACGGTCCATGCCGAACTTGCGTAACGCTACTTTGTTAGTTTGCGTACGATGACCTGCGTACCTCTAGTTAATTAATTTGCGTACTGTATGTTGCATCTAGTTGCTAACCCTTTCTTTTTCGGTGTTGCTCTAGTATATTTTGTTGCATATATGTGATTGTACATCCTGTTCATGAACATGCATCTCTAACGGTACCTAGTTTCTTGATGGCGAGATGGAATTGCTATGTCGTGGTACAAAGGGAAGGTTCCGGGGTGTACAACGAGTGGCATGAGTGTCAAAGCAAGTGAATGGGTTCACGGGCGCCAGCCATAAAGGCTTCAAAAGCAGACAAGAAGGAGAAGCTAGTTACTTGAGGTTGACGCTTAGCGCGAGAGAGGACTCAGAATCGCCACCTCATGTACTGCATAGTTCCGCTCTCACTCATAGTGATAGCAATTCTTGCGTATACCTTTGTTTAGATGGATGACGTTGTTGTAGTTGCAAGTATTCGAGACTTGCATGTATCGCTATTTTCGAGATGATGACAAGATATCACTTTGTGTTGGATGATGATTATGATGAGACTATTTGTATGTACATGCTATGATTACATTTGTGGTCTCGCAGGCATTTGTATGTGTATCATGATGACATTTCTATGTGCTAAAGATTCTTCTATAAAGCCTGTTCAAATACAAAACAAATATGCCAAAAAAACAAAAAAACCTACTTAAATTAGCATTAGCGATTGTATAAAAGTTAGCAGCAGCGCCGCGATAGCAGCAGCGCGTAAAGGCAAAGCGCGCTGGAGCTACTAGCGGCAGCGAGCTTCCGCAAAGAGCGCTGCTGATACACTTCTGTAGCAGTAGCGCCGGTTAGCACGCCGCCATCGCTATCTCGTTAGTCATGAAGCCTTATTAGTAGCGCCTATCCCCGCGCTACTGATACATCTAAAACCCGCGCTGCTGCTAGCCTTTTCCCTAGTAGTGCAACAATGGGAGATCATGGAGTTACTTTTTTCTCTGAAAGAGCAAAAGATCTGCTTTGGGAATCATTCATGTCACATTTGACCCTACCTGATCATTTGACAGATGCAAAACAGGAGAAAGTCGAGAAGGGTACTTTTAAGAAGATGGCCAGCATTCTGCAACCACAAGAAAAGATTATGGGCCAGCTACGTCGAAGCAGGAAAGCAGACTCTAGAATTAAAGGGATCACTGGGACTCTTTCATGAAGGTCAAGGAATCAGAGGCAGCTTCCGAAAGGTCGAGAAAAAACAAGATTAATGCTGCGAAAAAGAGTGGCACCATACTCTGGGTCCAGGTGGCTAGAAGATCGGCCGACCTAATTAGGATGAAGCTGAGGAATAGATGATTACTGCAGGGGTCACTCCAGTTACATTGAGTTGGGCCGACAGGTGCAGGACTTGGTTTTATGCAAATGGGGGAAAGTTGGACCCAAAGACAGGGCTGGTTATGGAGCGGACAAGTCTTAAAGAAGCCTCCGAAACTTTACTTGTTGCAATAGAAGAGGCTCGAATTGCGGCGTTCAAGCCCGAGAGAGAGAACGACGAGCTTACGTGTGCCCTGAAGAATCCTGAACACCCGGAACGAACACGAGGCAAAGGCATTGTTCCATGGTTTGACGGTTTGCGGATTGGAAGCCCACTTACAGAAGTCGTGCGAGAAAGAAGAATATGGAGGAGGAGTAAAGGAAGCTGGAAGCATACCACCTTCAACAGGTAGAATCAAAGCACGCGGACTTGGACTGCGCTTTCATACGGCAGCAGGAGCAGATTAACTCACTTAGACAGGAAAGGGCGTCTCAGCGGCAACAGCAAGCAGATCTAGCATTGGATAGCACCGTTCTATCTATGCCGAAAAGCAGCATGGGTTCCACCCCGGCCGATGATGCACTGCTGGCTAGATTACATAAAAGTGAAGAACATATTCATGAAGGTGGCGGATGACTATGCTTTACCAAATCTCCCTGAAGCAAAATTCCATGGCAATCCAGTTCTATCTGTCTATCCTCGTGTCGGGGTGGATGAAGTGATGTCGGGATATGACGAGCTAAAGCTTGACATTCCTGGAGGTGAGAAGGAGCGCACACTAGGAGATGCCATACGTGTATGATTATATGGAGAAATGATTGCATCGTCTTTCCAAGGCCACCGACTCCTCCTCCAAGTCCACCGCGTCAGCCGACTCCAACCCTGCCTGAGACGGAGTGCGGCGCTAGTCCGCCACTGCGTCAGCCGACTCCACCCCACACCGAGACAGGGCCCATCAGCGCAATCGAGTACCCCATATCAATCTTGATCGCGTCAGCGTTCTCCGAAGCAGAAGAGAGCACCTAGCAAGAAAGCCTCTCCTCCTACCAAAAAGAAGTTGGCTTACGACAGGAGTGACGAGGAAAACAAGGCCATAGTGGATGCCGAAGTGAATGCCTTTTTTGCCAAAGAAACCGCCCCCGCTGCCAAAGGAGAAAATACCTGAGGAAGTCATACAACACTTTCTGGATATGGCTAAACTGGCTGTGAAGACAACGGACTCAGACTATGTCGGGGAAACCGATCACCTATGGGGGCACAAGGATCCTTTCTACATTCGGCGGAGGATTAATTGCACGAAGAGCAGGTCGAGTCGTTAGCACACAGAGGATTTTTATCCAGGTTCGGGGCATGAGGATGCGTAATACCCTAGTCCTGCTTTATCTGGTTATATGGGTGTTCTTGAGCTTTTGAACTAGCTATGGTGCGTGCTTTGTCCAAAAGTACGAATCCCCTCTCCGTGCACCTCGGGCCTCCTTTCATACACAAAGGGGTTGCCACAGTGGCACACAGGAGGTGGCAAGCTATAGTGATACGAGCTTATCGCTCGATCAACGTAGGATAAGCGCATTTCATGAGATGCATACGTTTCCTTTCGCTTCATTGGGGACGGCAACAGAGGCCATCCCATCCTTCGCCGCTTCCCCTCGTGTTGCCACGCGTCTGGGTCGACGAGGCATGCAACGCCATGCTGGCCAACCAGCTGATGTGTTGGCAAAGTGGTAGGCTTCCACAAAGATCTGCATGCCGCCACGCAGGCGCCTGCTTTGCTGGCATGCTTATCACCGCATTGGAGTGGTGGTGAAGTGGCCAAAACCTTGCCGACCATGGGCCCGGCCACGGCCCAGCGATCGTCCCCGGCAAGTCTTGCCGGGGGCCTTGGAGTGGTCCCCAACAAGGGTCTTGCTGGGGGTCTTCATCATTTGATCCCACGTGGACACGTGGGCTATCGATCTTCGTGAGGAGCCGCATGCTATCAGGCATGTGCTCTTCAAGTCTTGATCTTTGAACATTGTCGATGGTGTCAGAGCTCTCAACCCCAAGGGTGGTGGTCTTGCTGGACTCTTCGCACACTACAAGAAATATGTCAACTTGTGACCTTGACTATTGGTCACTGAAAGGTCATTGTTTTTCATTTGCGACCTTTTTGTGACCAAAAGCAAAAGGTCAAAAGCTGGCGGTCATAAACTGAAATTAACGGCCTTCTCTGTGAGAAGGTCGTAGACGTTTACGACCAAAACAGAAGGTCGTTGAACCCATGACCTTTTGTTTTGGTCATCGGGTTATTCGCTGTGCCACGTCGGATCCGACGTGGCAAAATTGCGACCAATTGAAAAGGTCACTACAAGATTCAGCTCGGTCCGATTAGGTGTTTTACATGGGCCGAGCCCAACAATTCAGCCTTTTATTTTCTTTTTCCTATTAATTTTGGTGAGCTACATGGGTTAGGCCCAACATTATAGCTTTTTTATTTTTGGGCCGTAAACTTTGTTTCTCTTTTTTTTAATGCACCCAAATTGTCAGATTTTGGTAAGTGGGTCCCAAATGTGACGTTCTAGTTTGTGGGACCCTACTGTCAAGGTCATGTTCTTCATATTTCAATTTGCAAATACAGAAAACAGACACAATATTTCAAATAACAGCAGGAAGCAATCTGCTACATCATATAACATACATAAAAATGTGATCGACATCAAGTTTACAATTAGATAACACACATACAGCCCAAGTGTATCAGCCCAAGTCTATCACCTGAGTCTATGACAGGAGCCCCACAAGTTATGCTACATCACATAACACACAAATAGGATCAGCTCCCAGAACTAGCACACATAGAAGTTCTGCTATAAGGAGTTCGTTACTCCCAGAACTAGCTCAATGTGGTAAAACTATGCTTCATCCAACTTCTTTGTCTTGAATGAAATGCCAGCATCTGCACATTGTAGAACAAAATGTTTAGGAACAAAATAAAAGTAAATCGAACAGCAAAGTATCAAAAAGCCCAAAGTATTAAAAACTGCAGTAATTTACTCGTAGTTGGCAGGCACAATACCATGGTTTTGATTTAATATATAGAGCAAGTGGTTGGCTACAACATGGAATGCTGTAAAATTTGTTGACTAGCCCTTAAGCAGTTGCATCTAGCTAGTCGATGTGGCAGCCAATGCAAACACGAGCTGGCCGGTTGTGTACTGTTCATGTTATGTTAATCTAGCTAAGTAGGTTGGCTAGCCCTTGCCATTCAGGTCCATATTAACCGAAGCATACATAGACGACAGATTTTGGCATGCTAGAATTCCTACGGCAAACAAGATTGTTTGTCCAGTAAATTATTCGTTAGGAACATCTCAGATATACAAGAAACGGGATAATGATTCATTATCCATATGAGGGTGACCTCTGTGGTGTAGTCTATTGACGGAGGGTCTAGCTTACTGCGGCTACTCCACATATCAAATTTTACTTAATAGAGCAAGATGGAGTAACCCAAAAAATTAACAAGGAAAGCAAATGTACTCGAAATGGCTGTTCACTAGAGATTTTCAAGTTAAAAATACTCCCAGGGGTAAACAACAATGACACGGACGGAGTAAAGGATGGACTTGTAAATTAATCAAGTAATTCTTTTTTGTTCTCATATTTTTCACCCTCTAGACACTGCCTAGAGCACTTACAAGATGACAAAGTTAAATTTGCATAACACATATGGATTCTTATCTTCTTCAGTAAGGGGAGCACATTTACAGCTAATTAAGCACAATGAAAGGGACCATCCAATTAAATTCCATTCTTATCTTCTTCAGTAAGGACAGGCAGAACATCCCAGCGTATCTCAAGTTGATGAATTATTCTAGCAATAACCAAATTAGAAACATCCCTTGCTGTTCCATTTAATCTTACTACAAGATAGTAGAAGAATCACTCTTGGTGAATCAAATCATAAAAATTCGAGCAATAAATATAGGAGGCACATCAAGCCTGGCCATTTTCATTTCAGTAATTTAGAAAGAGGGGCGATGGGGAACAGAACCTTGAGGCCCTGTTATGGGGTTGTGTCTGATGAAGGTTGCCCTTTGGGGCGGCAACTGCAGCTCCACTAGATGTAGCAGCAGCACCTCCAACTGGCACAGCGACGACGGCAGCACCAATGGTCACCTGTGTGACATTTCAGATCATCATTACAGAATTTTATTTATTTATTTAAGACACAAGCAGCAAAGATCGTGTCTACCTTCGCATATATTTCAATAGCCTACTTCTATTGTCATGTATGTTAAATATGCAAGAGGTAAAAACGACAGTTATGTACATCCAATGCAAACATGCTTATAAAGAAGAATATTTGGTCTATTTACTGATTTTACCAACAGGGTAAGTTGTGTTCTCTTCAATTTACTGATTTAATCTAACATATGAATGCTCTTCTGCACTGTTCCTAATAGAAAGAATCATATAATGTTCTATACGGCATTCATTGATGGAGAGTTGTAGACATGAAATGTGACTGCACTGTACATGGGAGAAGATCATCTTTCCGTAAACACTCCAGCAACAGCAATCCAGGGCCTTCTTCTCCTGCTCGTTGTTTTTATCCTGGGCTTGCTCCTTCTTCTCCTGGGCGTGCTCCTTCTTCTCGTACAACAGCAAAGAATGAGGTTAATGACAACAGTAGTTTGACAACAGCACGGTCAATAACAACAGCATCAACCCCTAGGAATGCTTTTAATTTAGTCCATTTCTTTGATCAACAACTTATCCTAAGGATGACGTACTATCGAACTTAAAGTAAACTACAACAAAATCAGCTGTGTCGGATATAAAACAAACAAGTTGCTCAGCTCGTGTCGATATAAAATAAACTACAACAAAATTATCTGGTACGTGAAAGAATGTGCCTCGAGACTTAATAGCATATCCATAAAAGGTGTATACATCTAATGTCAATTAAAAGAAAAAAGAATACTCATGTTCCTGATAATCAGGCTAAAAAATTACAACACCAGCAACTCCTTCCAAAACTCTGCATGGCATGGTCAACACTAAGCAGTCTGCTTGAAATTAGCCCAATAAGTGACGATAACTATAGTCGTAGGCAAGCAGAACTGTTTCTATTGAACTTCAATCATAGCTGCGACAAACTGAACTACAATATTTATTTACAAGCGTAAATAATCTAGAACCAGTAGGAGGTTCCTCCACCGGTGCGGGAGGCTGATCTGCAGGCGGCGCGGGGAGGTCGATCAGCTGGCCGGTAGCGGGGCTTGTGAACAACAGTTACTCGTAAGTCCAGCTTAAGTAGTCAATTTTGGATGTATGAAATATAGATACTTGTAGATATCAATAGTTTGATGCGTACTAATGATTATCTATGATGACAATTATAAGGATGTATGACAACCCGCTTAGATGGGCTTACATATCAACATGAAAAGATTAAAAACAAAAAACAGTTACTAAATCTGACTAATACTACAAAAACAGCAAAGCATTTAGTCCTAAACTAAATCAGATTAACAGGTAAAAATATATCTACATCCAAACGATTCTCAACAGGAATAAGATGCATCTATAGACCAGAATACCTTGTCAAGTAGCCAAGCATGATCTAATCTGGAAGGGCGAATCCTCCCAGCTTCTCGCTTGATTACTTCTTGTAGACGACCTTCAGCTTGCTGTCAGGCGCGGTGTAGTGCGAGGCCACCAGGATCTTGGCCGCGTTCCTGGAACCAATCATCATGCAAAATCAGTCACTGCCCCTGAATGAAATCATCACAGATTCAAGCTACGAGGGATTCAGTAGCGTGCGTGCTTACATCAGCTGTGCTTCAGTGAAGCCAGTGTTGTGCTTCAGAGTGTCGGTCCACAGAGGGGTCTTCTTCAGGGTGAGCCTGGCCGCGTAGACAGCACCTGCTGCGACCATGGAGGCCTTGGACTGCACCAGACCATACTGTAGCAGCGCCAGCTCCGCAAAGAAGAAGACAATGTTCACGGATGAGTTCACGGATCAAATCTTGCACATTTGTCCTACGACAGTGCGTAGCATAAGGGCGTTGGTTGAGTGTGTACCGTATGAAGGAGTCGGAGAACATCTTCTCGGTCTGGCGGTGTCGGAGGGAGTTGAGGTCGACGCCGCCGCAGCGGTCGATTGCGAAGCCGACGACGGCGTCGGTAGCGAGGACACCGTGGAGGGCGGGGAGCAGCGGGTGGTGCAGGGCCAGGAGCACGTCGCGCTCGAACCAGATCCTCTTATGTCCGTCCCCGCCGCTGCTCCCGCCGCTCTTCTTGTGCCGTGCAGCCTCCCGCGAGACCGCCTTGAGCGCCATGGCGACGTCGCCGGCGCCACCCTCACCTTCGGGCACGATGTGGAAGACGACGCACTTGGCGCCGCAGCCGAGCACGGAGACGGCCCTGAGGTCCGCCAGGCTAAGCTGTTGCGGCTCCGGCGGCGGCGTGAGCGCCTGCGCCGTCATGGGCACTGCGAGCGTGCACAAGGACGGCGCCGCCTTGGATTGGGTGTTGTGACCTGCGCCTGCACCTGCCCGAGTGAGAGGGAGGAAGGGTGGGGTGGGAATTTGTTGCGGTTTGATTTTTGGTATTCCCCTATTTGATTCTCAGCTCCTCTGTGTGCGTTGGTTATATGCGGCGTGGAGGGCTTGGATCTGATGGGTGAAGGCGAGGGGGAGTGTGGGTGGTGGAGACGAGGTCGACGTTCGGTGGAGGTGGCGGCGTTGGGTGGGGCGGCGGCGGTGGAGCTTTCCACGGGTGAGAGACGGAGGCAGGGCGGCCGTGTGCCTCGATCTGGATCAAGGAGAGGGAGGCCGCCGGAGCAGAGAGAGGGAGGGAGGAGCAGAGCGTGGGGATCTTGCCGGAGGGGAGGGAGGGAGGAGCAGAGCACGGAGATCTGGATAGACGACAACGAGGGGAGGGGATCGAGAGGTGCTCGACAGATCTAGAAGAGGAGAGGAGGAGAAGAGAGCGAGGGAAAGAAAGGAGGCGGGGGGTGGATGCAAAATGACCACAGGGCAGAGCTAGTGTTTCGGGGATGGTGTGGAAGGGCTGAGGACCGCCGTTGGATCGACGAACATGCAACAGTGTTCAATGCAGGATCCGCATGAGAGTCCATGGACCAATCAGAATACAGTACGACGTTATGACCATCTAAATTGGTCAAAAAAATAATTTCTATTTTCTGAGTGCTTAAATTGAGTTTTTTTGTAAACGACCTACCATATATTTATTGCAAAATGGGACCAGATCATTTTTATAATATATTAGGCCATATTTAATGTAAAATTGACAAAATGGTTGGTTGTCAAAAGTTTTTATACACCTCTGGTGAAAAATACAAAATTCCGCCGTTTCAGCAGGAAGCGGGTCAAATTTAAACTACAGCTGCCTCATAGTTTGCTCTTTATTTTTTCCAAAAATCATTTCTAGGTACATAAGTATCTATTTAATCAGAGAAACACCAAAAAAAAATCCAAGATTCAACCATTAGCTAGGAACGGTCATTCCCGCCGTTTTGACCGCATTTTGAAACGGGCATAAAAATTTCAGCTCAAAACGAGGAGCCTAGGTGGTACTTGCTTTGCAAAGTAGCACACTGATACGAATGTTGAAGCTGGGCTCAAAATAAGTAATGGATTGAGCTGGCATTTGGTGGAGGATGGTTATTTGGGCATAGGAAAGCATTATAGAAAATGGATACCATTTGGACATGCCAAAGTGGTACTTCCTTGACAAAGTGTTTTTCTGAACAGAATAGGAAAATGAATATTTTTGAATTACTTTTGAACTAGGCAAGGAAGGTTTTTTACATATTTGACGAAGATATGACCCAAAGAATTTATGAGATTTTTTGGGGAAATTTGGGAATGACACAAATATAGGTTTGCTTCACAACCTAGGGCAAAAACTGACACATGGACATGACACATAGGCAAAACTGATGAGATGGTCGTTAACAACTCGAAATAAGGCAGCGGACCAGTGCTATCTGCTTTATGACCATTTTGTGTAAGGAAATTACGACCTTTCTGACCAAAATGGTCGTTATAGTTTAGGGTTTGGAGCCCCCCGAACAGCTTTTGACCAATTGGTCTGAAATGGTCATAAATCTATGACCAATTCTTCCAGGATCACTGACAGAAGGTCACTAGATGACATATTTCTTGTAGTGGCAAGTTGCCCCGGCAAGCCTCGCAGGTCGCGTCGACAAGGGTTGTTGCCGGGCGTGGCCCTGCTTGCCTCTTGCTGCTCGCTACTCTGAGCATTTGTCTTAATGTTCATTGTTCTTGTCTCCTTCTGTCTTCCTCTACCTCGCCATGCCCTGCTGTAGGGGTGGCTGCGACCGTTCGTGCACAAGTAAGGGGTACAGAAGTACCCACACTTTTGTACACCGACAGGAGCCCCGGGGCCTGGGCCACACATAAGCGCAAGGCGTAGTTGGGCCAGGCCCAAAGCAGTGCGCGAGCGGGCGTGGCAGAGGCAAACCGCCACGATCTTTCTGGCAGTTGTGCTTCCCCACAACTCGTATCGAGTGCGTGACATGGGGTCACGCGTGGGTTGATCGCAACATGCTTGCGTCACCCCATGGTGAATAGTAAAGAGGTGGCCCGTTTCTGCCACAAAAAAGTGAGGGAAATCTTGGGGTCACTGCTCATTTACTCTCCTTGCCATCCTCAATCTTGGAGCCGCCATTCCACGTTTCCTCCTACGCCCGCCTTTTCCGCCACGTACGCCGCATGCATGGCGCCGGGTAGGTGATGGATGCATGGGGTATGGGAAAGCGTGCTATGGCCGATACCCATGCGCCTATGATTGGTGCGGGGAGGGCGGTCAACGGCCTTGCTCGTTATCAGTGGCTTTAACGAGCAGGATTTGAAAGGGTTTTTCAGAGGCGCAAAGCCAGCCTTCCGTCTCCTTGGTTTGGCTATAAAAAGGGGTCCAGGAAGAGGAGGAAGGCATCTTCTCGCGTCTTCTCGTTTCCCCGTCCTCCATCCATCACCATGCCGAGAGGGCGCGGCTGTGGTCGTCACTCCGCGGAGGCGACCAGATCTTCTTCCCGCCAGAAAGCCATGGTGGTAAAGGAAGAGCCAGATGCTCAAGGCAAAGTCGTCTGACGAGGCCGTGGTCGGCGAGGTGGTCGAGGCAGAGGTGGGAGTGGAAGAGGGGCATCCATGGCGCTGATACATCCCCGTCGTATCTAGACTTTTTGATTGTTCCATGCCAATATTCTACAACTTTCATATACTTTTGGCAACTTTTTATATTATTTTTGGGACTAACATATTGATCCAGTGCCCAGTGCCAGTTCCTATTTGTTGCATGTTTTATGTTTCGCAGAAAACCCATATCAAAACGGAGTCCAAATGGGATAAAAACGGATAGAGAATATTTTTGGAATATTTGTGACATCTGGGAAGAAGATTCAACGCGAGACGATGCCCGAGGGGGCCACGAGGCAGGGGCGCGCCCCTGACCCTCATGGGCACCCCGTAAGGCGGTTGATGCTGTTCTTTTGCCGCAAGAAAGCTATTATTTGGAGAAAAATCTAGGCGAAGGTTTCAATCCAATCGGAGTTACAGATCTCCGGATATATAAGAAACGGTGAAAGGGTAGAATCTGAGAACGGAGAAACAAAGAGAGAAAGAGAGACAGATTCAATCTCGGAGAGGCTCTCGCCCCTCCCACGCTATGGAGACCATGGACCATAGGGGAAAACCTTCTCCCATCTAGGCATAAGGTCAAGGAAGAAGAAGAAGAAGGGGGGCTCTCTCCCCCTTGCTTCCGGTGGCGCCAGAGTGCCACCGGGGCCATCATCATCACCGCGATCTACACCAACAACTTCACCGCCTTCATCACCAACTCTTCCCTCCTCTATGCAGCGGTGTAACCCCTCTTTTACCCGCTGTAATCTCTACTTAAACATGGTGCTCAATGCTATATATTATTTCCCAATGATGTATGGCTATCTTATGATGTTTCAGTAGATCCGTTTTGTCCTATGGGTTAATTGATGATCGTGATTGGTTTGAGTTGCATGTTTTATTATTGGTGCTGTCCTATTGTGTCCTCCGTGTCACGCAAGCATGAGGGATTCACGCTTTAGGGTGTTGCAATATGTTCATGATTCGCTTATCGTGGGTTGCTTGAGTTACATAAGCATAAACCCGAGTAAGGGGGTTGTGGCGTATGGGATAAAGAGGACTTGATGCTTTAATGCTATGGTTGGGTTTTACCTTAATGATCTTTAGTAGTTGCGGATGCTTGCTAGAGTTCCAATCATAAGTGCATATGATCCAAGAAGAGAAAGTATGTTAGCTTATGCCTCTCCCTCAAATAAAATTGCAATAGTGATTACCGGTCTAGTTATTGATTTCCTAGGGACAAATAACTTTCTCGTGACAAAAAGCTCTCTACTAAAACTAACTTAGTTGTGTCTTTATCTAAACAGCCCCTAGTTTATATTTACGTGCTCTTTATTATCTTGCAACCCTATCCAAAAATACCTGCAAAATCCTTCTAGTTTCATACTTGTTCTAGGTAAAGCGAACGTTAAGTGTGCGTAGACTTGTATCGGTGGTTGATAGAACTTGAGGGAAAATTTGTTCTACCTTTAGCTCCTCGTTGGGTTCGACACTCTTACTTATATAATGAGGCTACAATTGATCCCCTATACTTGTGGGTTATCGGGCACCACCTTCTCCGCCTCCGTCTCCTCCTGCTTCGTTGAGCGGCCATATTGGAGACACGGCGCTGGAGTTTATCTTGCAGCTGCGCGAGCCGCCGTGTAGCCACCTCCGCCTCCTCGAGGCATTCGCAAGGGTGATGGAGATCGACCAGCCGCCGAAGCTGAGGCTTCACATGAAGGGGTGTTGCAATGGAGACATGTGGGCGAACACAAGGTTCCCCGTCCCTCATGTAATGCTCCTTCGCCGGGGTTGGAAAACCTTCGTGCGCGCCCACTGCTTGATGAAGGGGCACGTTCTCAACTTCAAACTAGTGGAGAGTGACCTGCTCTCCGTCAAGGTCTTTGGGCGCTCGGGACACATGTTAGGATGTTGTGCAGAGAGCTCGACCGATGACGAGAGCTCCTCCTGGAGCGACGGCGGCGAGGACGACAGCGACAACGACGACGGGGGTAGCGGGTGGGAGGATGACGGGTCCAACTAGGTGCCGGACACACCGTCCCTGGGCAACGCTGGCAGCACCATCATCTGCACCTGGCGTCCTCCCCGGTAGAGCAACTTGTCGGGGAGTAGTTCTTGGCGGTGGCTTCCCAAGCCAGCTCCTTGAACTTCTCGGGGTTGCTGCTTTGGTGGCTGGCGCTAGAGGGCCGGAGAAGACGAAGAAGGCGGGTGGCGGGCCGTCAAGTCGGAGTACGATGGCATCGAAGCCTTCGTCTCGTATTGGCGAACCGCTGCCTCATCTTCCAGCTTCTTCCCCGGCACCGTCATCACCAGCCCTCTTCTGGACGGCCGCCGGGAGGCTCTCTTGGTGCCTTCTGCTGCTCGTACCTCACCTAGGCACTCTTTTTGTCCTCCTGTTGTCCTAGTCTGCTTCCTGAGGAGAGGGACAAGAAAGGGATTACGGGCACCTTATCTTTTTTTAATCTTAAGCCCGCGGGCACTTGTCGAATTTAGGCTTTGCAATTCCTTGCTCATGTTCACATCCCGTATGAATTGTACTTGTAAACAACATATTAATGAAGAAAAGGGTGCTTGCCGGGTTCTTTTGTGCACGAGCGAGGCTCACACCAAGGAGCGAGTCCTCGTTATCTTAAGATAAACATCGTCACCCGGCAACAGACCTTGCCGTCCTCCCGCTCCATAGCTCATCTACACTCATGCCCTTGGCGGGAGTAGGAGCGGAGCAGGATGAGGCCCTTCGTTTATTTCATTCCCAACGCACGACAACCAAGTTCCGGCCTAAAGAAGGGTTTTTGGGGGCGGAAAGAGGGGCACGGTGGTATCGGAATGAACGAAGTTTCGTATGTCCAAGTTTCATACCGAAGTACATAGCATGGGACAAAAAGACTTAACTAAGTCTGTAGCCCCCGGCAACTTTGGCTCGCTGTGGTTGGATGCTTGAAGTTGCAGCCCCCGGCAAACTTGGCTTGCCGGGGTCGGGACGCTGATCTATCTCCTCTCCTCCAAAGGGTTTGGTAGAAATGTCTGGGCAGCCTACGAACCAAAAAGGACCGGAAGGGACAGAAAGACGCGCACTCGACCTCTGTGCTAGGGGTTAGTCGCTGTTAAGCACTATTGACACTAACACAGAGAGAGAGAGAAACTTGACCTAGCATGCATGCTAAAACTTAGGGCGCCAGCACTTCATTTATTTATTTGTTGCTCAAGGTCCGCGCCTGGCTTGTACAAAGGGTGACATGCCTTGCCGGCAAGGGTTGTACAAAAGGTGGTCTACCGGGGGGCCCGGCAACCGCTCCTTATGGGTAAAACCTATGAAGATGTTTGTTGTTCTAGGCGTTGCTCACCAGAACGCCATCTTCGGTCCCCAGGCGGACAGAGCCGGGCCTGGTGACTCGTATTACCCGACAAAGGCCTTTCCACTTCGGCATCAACTTGCTAGAATTCTTGGCCGACTGAACGCGTCGAAGAACAAGGTCGCCTTCCTCAAAGCTTCGGGCATGAACCTTGCGGCTATGGTAGCGGCGCAAAGTTTGCTGGTAGCACGCAGCTTGCACAGCTGCCCGAAGACCAAAACAGCATTGGCGCAAAGTTTCCTCAAGGAGCGCTGCATCATCATGCCGCAACCTCTCTTGCTCAAGCTCGTCACAAGCGAGGACTCGAGGTGACCCGTATATGTGAGTTTCATGGGGAGAACTACCTCTGCCCCGGATAAGAGGGAGAGGGGTGTCTGGCCGTTGGCTCGATTTGGCGTCGTTCCGACCGACCAAAGAACCGTCGGCAACTCATCAATCCAGCGCCTTTCGCACTTGCGTAGCTTGTCCAAAGTTTTTGACTGTGCCGTCGAGGTCTTGGACGTACTACACGATGGTGCAACTTGACAATTGCGTGCCGTTGTCAGTGGCGACCCTGTTTGGCACACCAAAATGGCAGACTAGCCCCTTTAAGAACTCCACGGCTGATAACCTAAAAAAAGGAAGAGTTACTCAAGGTTAAGATAACTTAGCTTTTCGGTCGCTATGCGGATCATCATTGCGGCCATGGGCGCCGCCGCTTAACTTTCTTCTTCGGAGCCATGGCGACGAGAGAGTTATTGTACTAACTAAAGACTAGATTCTCACAACTAATTACCCCTACCTAGCGCGCCAAAGATGTCGGGAAAACCGATCACCTATGGGGTCACCAGGATCCCTTCTACGTTCGGCGAGGGATTAGTTGCACAAAGAGCAGGTCGAGTCATTAGCACATAGAAGATTTCTATCCAGGTTCGGGCCGAGAGGATGCGTAATACCCTAGTCCTGCTTTATCTAGTTATATGGGTGTCCTTGAGCTTTTGAACTAGCTATGATGCGTCCTTTGTCCAAAAGTCCGAATCCCCTCTCCATGCGCCTCGGGCCTCCTTTTATACACAAAGGGGTTGCCACAGCGGTACACAGGAGGTGGCAAGCTACAGTGATACGAGCTTATCGCTCGATCAACGTAGGACAAGCGCATTTAATGTGATGCCTACGTGTCCTTTCGCTTTATTGGGGACGGCAACAGAGGCCATCCCGTCCTCCGCCGCTTCCCCTCACCATGCCACGCATCTGGGTTGACGAGGCATGCAATGCCATGCTGGCCAACCAGCTACTATGTTGGCAAAGTGGTAGGCTTCCATGAAGATCTGCATGCCGCCACGCAGGCGCCTGCTTTGCTGGCATGCTTATCGCCGCATTTGAGTGGTGGTGAAGTGGCAAAAACCTTGCCGAGCGTGGGCCTGGCCACGGCCCAGCGATCGTCCCCGGAAAGGCTTGCTGGGGGCCTTGGAGTCGTCCCCGGCAAGGGTCTTGCCGGGAGTCTCCATCATTTGATCCCACGTGGACTCGTGGCCATCAATCTTCGTGAGGAGCCGCATGCTATCAGGCATGTGCTCTTCAAGTCTTAATCTTTGAACATTGTCGATGGTGTCAGAGCTCTCAACCCCAAGGGTGGTGGCCTTGCTGGTCTCTTTGCAATTTGCCCCGGCAAGAGACTTACCGGGGGGCCACGCAGGTCGCCTCGGCAAGGCTTGTTGCCAGGCGTGGCCCTGCTTGCCTCTTGCTGCTCGCTACTCTGAGCGTTTTTCTTGATGTTCTTTGTTCTTGTCTCCTGCTGTCTTGCTCTGCCTCGCCATGCCCTGCTGTAGGGGTGGCTGCGACCGTCCGCGCACAAGTAAGGGGTACAAAAGTACCCACACTTTTGTACACCGACAGACTATGAGCGCTCTACTAAGAAGTCATATCATGCACAAAAAGATAAGGAGCGCAAGTCGAGCTCGAGCCAAGCAGGTAATCATAAAAGCGGGAAAACGGTTCTCCGGCTGGGAGAACAGGCAGTGCAATTGATCCGCCCGCTCATTGTACAATCACGGGTGAGTACTGCTGATAAGCCAGAAATAACCGACGCTCATAGACAGATGGGCTGGTGTCACTGTTGAACAACTCCTAGACATCGAGATTCTCCCCGGGTTTAAAGAGGAGGAAATTGTTGGGGATCATTGCAGAAATTAAAAAATTTCTACGCATCACCAAGATCAATCTATGGAGAGACTGTCAACGAGAGAGAGGGGAGTGCATCTTCATACCCTTGAAGATCACGAAACGGAAGCATTGCAAGAATGTGGTTGGAGGAGTCGTACACGTAGCGATTCAGATCACGGTCGATTCTGATCTTAGCGCCGAACAACAACGCCTCCGCATTCAACACATGTGCAGCCCGGTGACGTCTCCCGCCCCTTGATCCAGCAAGGAGGAGGAAGAGGTTGGGGAAGACAACTCTAGCAGCAGCACGACGTCGTGGTGGTGGTGGAGCAGCGGTTCTCCGGCAGGGCTTCGCCAAACTCAAACGGAGGAGGAGAGGTGTTGGAGAGGGGGAGGGCTGCGCCTTGGATGAGGTGCAGCTGCCCTCCCTCCTCCCCTCTATTTATAGGGTGAGGGGTGAAGGGGGCCGACCCCTCTAGATGAGATCTAAAGGGGGGCGGCGGCCAAGGGGAGGGGGCTTGCCCCCCAAGCCAAGTGGGGCGCGCCCTTTAGGGTCCCCCCCAACCCTAGGGGCATGGGCCCTAGGGGGGATGGCGCCCAGCCCACTTAGGGGCTGGTTCCCTTCCACATACAGCCCATAGGGCCCTCCGGGGCAGGTGGACCCTCCCGGTGGACCCCCGGAACCCCTTCGGTGGCCCCGGTACAATACCGGCAAACCCCCGAGTACTTTCGGTGACAGTATGATGACTTCCCATATATAAATCTTCACCTCCGGACCATTCCGGAACTCCGCCTGATGTCCGGGATCTCATCCGGGACTCCGAACAACATTTGGTAACCACATACAAACTTTCCCTATAACCCTAGCGTCATCAAACCTTAAGTGTGTAGACCCTACGGGTTCGGGAATCATGCAGACATGACCGAGACATCTCTCCGGCCAATAACCAACAGCGGGATCTGGATACGCATGTTGGCTCCCACATGTTCCACGATGATCTCATCAGATGAACCACGATGTTAAGGATTCAAGCAATCCCGTATACAGTTCCCATTGTCAATTGGTACGTTACTTGCCCGAGATTCGATCGTCGGTATCCCAATACCTTGTTCAATCTCGTTACAGGCAAGTCACTTTACTCATTCCGTAATGCATGATCCCGTGATCAACTACTTAGTCACATTGAGCTCATTATGGTGATGCATTATCGAGAGGGCCCAGAGATACCTCTCCGTCATACGGAGTGACAAATCCCAGTCTTGATTCGTGCCAACCCAACAAACACTTTTGGAGATACCTGTCGTGCACCTTTATAGCCACCCAGTTACGTTGTGATGTCTAGTACACCCGAAGCATTCCTACGGCATCCGGGAGTTACACAATCTCATGGTCTAAGGAAATGATACTTGACATTAGTAAAGCTTCAGCAAACGAACTACATGATCTTGTGCTATGCTTAGGATTGGGTCTTGTCCATCACATCATTCTCCTAATGATGTGATCCCGTTATCAATGACATCCAATGTCCATAGTCAGGAAACCATGACCATCTGTTGATCAACGAGCTAGTCAACTAGAGGCTCACTAGGGACATGTTGTGGTCTATGTATTCACACATGTATTATGGTTTCCGGTCAATACAATTATAGCATGAACAATAGACAATTGTCATGAACAAGGAAATATAATAATAACCATTTTATTATTGCCTCTAGGGCATATTTCCAATAGTCTCCCACTTGCACTAGAGTCAATAATCTAGTTACATTGTGATGAATCGAACAACCATAGAGTTCTGGTGTTGATCATGTTTTGCTCATGGAAGAGGTTTAGTCAATGGATCTGCGACATTCAGATCCATATGCACTTTACAAATATCTATGTCTCCATCTTGGACATTTTCACAAATGGAGTTGAAGTGACGCTTGATGTGCCTGGTCTTCTTGTGAAACCTGGGCTCCTTGGCAAGGGCAATAGCTCCAGTGTTGTCACAGAAGAGAGTCATTGGGCCCAACGCATTGGGAATAACTCCTAGGTCGGTAATGAACTCCTTCATCCAGATTGCTTCGTGCGATGCCTTCGAGGTTGTCATGTACTCCGCTTCACATGTAGATCCTGCCATGATGCTTTACTTGCAACTGCACCAGCTTACTGCCCCACCATTCAAAATATACACGTATCCGGTTTGTGACTTGGAGTCATCTAGATCTGTGTCGAAGCTAGCATTGACGTAACCCTTTACGACGAGCTCTTCGTCACCTCCATAAACGAGAAACATATCCTTAGTCCTTTTCAGGTACTTCAGGATATTCTTGACCGCTATCCGATGTTCCTTGCCGGGATTACTTTGGTACCTTCCTACCAAACTTACGGCAAGGTTTACATCAGGTCTGGTACACAGCATGGCATACATAATAGACCCAATGGCTGAGGCATAGGGGATGACACTCATCTTTTCTCTATCTTCTGCCATGGTCGGGCTTTGTGCCGAGCTCAATTTCACACCTTGCAATACAGGCAAGAACCCCTTCTTGGACTGATCCATATTGAACTTCTTCATTATCTTATCAACGTATGTGCTTTGTGAAAGACCTATGAGGCGTCTCGATCTATCTCTATATATCTTGATGCCTAATATGTAAGCAGCTTCTCCAAGGTCCTTCATTGAAAAACACATATTCAAGTAGGCCTTTATGCTTTCCAAAAGTTCTATATCATTTCCCATCAATAGTATGTCATCCACACATAATGTGAGCAATGCTACAGAGCTCCCACTCGCTTTCTTGTAAACGCTGGGTTCTCCATAAGTCTGCACAAACCCAAACGCTTTGATCATTTCATGAAAGCGAATGTTCCAACTCAGAGATGCTTGCTGATACGTCTCCAACGTATCTATAATTTTTGATTGTTCCATGCTATTATATTACCCCTTTTGGATGTTTGTGGGCTTTATTTTTACACATCTATATCATTTTTGGGACTAACCTACTAACCGGAGGCCCAGCCCGTATTGCTGGTTTTTTGCCTATTTCAGTATTAGGAAGAAAAGGAATATCAAACGGAGTCCAAATGGAATGAAATCTTCGCGAGCGTGATTTTTGGAACGAACGTGATCCAGAGGACTTGGAGTGCAAGTCAAAAAGCAGCCGAGGCGGCCACAAGGGTGGGGGCGCACCCACCCCTACAGGGCGTGCCCTCCTATCTTGTGGGCCCCTCGGGAGGCCCCCGACGTACTTCTTCCTCCTATATATACCCATGTACCCCGAAAACATCCAGGGAGAAAACGAAAAACAATTTCCACCACCGTAACCTTCTGTATCCGCGAGATCCCATCTTGGAGCCTTCACGGGCTCACTGGGGGAATCGACCATGGAGGGCTTCTACATCAACACCATAGCCCCTTCGATGAGTTGTGAGTAGTTTACCACAGACCTGCGGGTCCATAGTTATTAGCTAGATGGCTTCTTCTCTCTTTTTGGATCTCAATACCATGTTCTCTCCCTCTCTTGTGGAGATCTATTCGATGTAACTCTTTTTCCGGTGTGTTTGTCGAGATCCGATGAATTGTGGGTTTATGATCAAGTTTATCTATGAGAAATATTTGAATCTTCTCTGAATTATTTTATGTATGATTGAGTTATCTTTGCAAGTCTCTTCGAATTATCAGTTTGGTTTGGCCTACTAGATTGATCTTTCTTGCCATGGGATAAGTGCTTAGCTTTGGGTTCAATCTTGCGGTGTCCTTACCCAGTGAAAGAAAGGGTTGCCAGGCACGTATTGTATTGTTGCCATCGAGGATAAAAAGATGGGGTTTATATCATATTGCATGAGTTTATGCCTCTACATCAGGTCATCTTTCATAATGTGTTACTCTGTTCTTATGAACTTAATACTCTAGATGCATGCTGGATAGCGGTCCATGTGTGGAGTAATATTAGTAGATGCAGGCAGGAGTCGGTAGAGTTGTTGCGGACGTGATGCCTATATACATGATCATGCCTAGATAATCTCATAATTATTCGCTTTTCTATCAATTGCTCGACAGTAATTTGTTCACCCACCGTAATACTTATGCTATCTTGAGAGAAGCCACTAGTGAAACCTATAGCCCCCGGGTCTATCTTTTATCATATAAGCTTTCAATCTACTTTTATTTGCATATTTACTTTTCCTATCTATATTATAAAATACCAAAAATATATTTATCTTATCATACTATCTCTATCAGATCTCACTTTCATGAAGTGGCCGTGAAGGGATTGACAGCCCCTTTATTGCGTTGGTTGCGAGTTCTTTGTTTGTTTGTGTAGGTGCGTGGGACTTTTGAGGAGCCTCCTACTAGATTGATACCTTGGTTCTTAAAAACTGAGGGAAATACTTACGCTACTATTTGCTGCATCACCCTTTCCTCTTCAAGGAAAACCAACGGAAGCTCAAGACGTAGCAAGAAGGATTTCTGGCGCCATTGCCGGGGAGGTCTTCGCTCAAGTCAAGACATACCAAGTACCCATCACAAACTCATCCCCCTCGCATTTACATTATTTTCCATTTGCCTCTCGTTTTCCTCTCCCCCACTTCACACTTGTCGTTTTATTTTCCCTCTCTTTCTCAATCTTCTCATCTCTTTTTCTCTTGCCTTTCTCTGTTTGCTTGTGTGTTGGATTACTTGTCGCCATGGGGCAATATAATACCAAATTATGTGATTTCTCCAATACCAATAAAATGATTTCCTTAGTACTCTGATTGCTCCTCTTAATGATGTTGAGTCTTGTGAAATCAATACTGCTTTGCTGAATCTTGTTATGAAAAATCAATTCGCCGGCCTTCCTAGTGAAGATGCCGCTACTCATCTAAACAACTTTGTTGATTTGTGTGATATGCAAAAGAAGAAAGATACGAATAATGATATTGTTAAATTGAAGTTATTTCCGTTTTCACTTAGAGATCGTGCTAAAGTTTGGTTTTCGTCTTTGCCTAAAAATAGTATTGATTCTTGGAACAAGTGCAAAGATGCTTTTATCTCTAAGTATTTTCCTCCCGCTAAGATCATCACTCTTAGGAATGATATTATGAATTTTAAACAACTTGATCATGAGCATGTTGCCCAATCTTGGGAAATAATGAAATTGATGATTCGCAATTGCCTTACTCATGGTTTGAATTTATGGATGATCATACAGAAATTTTATGCCGGTTTGAACTTTGCTTCTAGAAATCTTTTAGATTCGGCCGCGGGAGGCACGTTTATGGAAATCACTTTAGGAGATGCTACAAAACTCCTTGATAATATTATGGCTAATTATTCTCAATGGCACACTGAAAGATCTTCTAGTAAAAAAGTGCATGCTATAGAAGGAATCAATGTTTTGAGTGGAAAGATGGATGAACTTATGAAATTATTGCTACTAAGAGTGCTCCTTTTGATCCCAATGGTATGCCTTTGTCTACTTTGATTGAGAATAATAATGAATCTATGGATGTGAATTTTGTTGGTAGGAATAGTTTTGGAAACAATGCATATAAAGGAAACTTTAATCCTAGACCGTTCCCTAGTAATTCCTCTAATAATTATGGAAATTCCTACAATAATTCTTATGGTAATTATAATAATATGCCCTCTGATTTTGAGAATAGTGTGAAAGAATTTATGATTTCTCAAAAGAATTTTAATGCCTTGCTTGAAGAAAAATTGCTCAAAGTTGATGATTTGGCTAGGAACGTTGATAGACTTTCGCTTGATGTTGATTCTCTTAAACTTAGATCTACTCCTCCTAAGCATGATATAAATGAGTCTCTCAAAGCAATGAGAATTTCCATTGATGAGTGCAAGGAAAGAACCGCTAGATTGCGTGCTAAGAAAGATTGCTTTGTAAAGGCGTGTTCTTCTAGTTTCCATGAAAATAATGATGAAGATCTTAAAGTTATTGATGTGTCTCCTATTAGATCTTTGTTTTGCAATATGAATCTTAATAATAATGGGACTTGATATGAGTCAACTTTAGTTAGAAGGTGTCCCAATAATTCGGAGTTTTTAGATCTAGATACTAAATTTGGTAAAAGTGGGATTGGAGAGGTCATGACTTTAAATAGCATTGAACCCACTATCTTGGATTTCAAGGAATTTGATTATGATAATTGTTCTTTATAAGGTTGTATTTCCTTGTTGCAATCCGTTGTTAATTCTCCTCATGCTTATAGTCAAAATAAAGCTTTTACCAAACATATCGTTAATGCCTTGATGAAATCTTATGATGAAAAACTTAATTTGGAAGTTTCTATACCTAGAAAACTTAATGATGAGTGGGAACCTACTATTAAGATTAAAATTAAAGATCATGAGTGTTTTGCTTTGTGTGATTTGGGTGCCAGTGTTTCCACTATTCCGAAAACTTTATGTGATATTCTAGGTTTCCATGATCTTGATTATTGCTCTTTGAATTTGCACCTTGCGGATTCCACCATTAAAAAGCCAATGGGAAGGATCAATGATGTTCTCATTGTTGCAAATAGATATTTGGTGCCCGTAGATTTTATCGTTCTTGATATAGATTGCAATCTTTCTTGCCCTATTATTCTTGGTAGGCCTTTCCTTAGAATGATTGGTGCGATTATTGATATGAAGGAAGGGAATATTAGATTCCAATTTCCATTAAGGAAGGGCATGGAGCACTTTCCAAGAAAGAAAGTCAAATTACCTTATGAATCTATCATGCGAGCTACTTATGAATTGAGTGCCAAAGATGGCACTACTTAGATCTATCTGCGCTTTTATGCCTAGCTAGGGGCGTTAAACGATAGCGCTAGTTGGGAGGCAACCCAATTTTATTTGTGTTTTTTGTTTTTGTTTCTGTTTTGTAAAAAAAATTGCATCTACCTTCTGTTTAGATGTGTTTTTATGTTTTAATTAGTGTTTGTGCCAAGTAGAACCTATAGGATAACCTATGGTGATAGTTAATTTGATTCTACTGAAAAACAGAAACTTTGCACGCACGAAATTAGTTTTGTTAAATCATAGAAACGTGCTTTTGCATTGATTCTTTTTGCTGCCGATCAATAGACAAATTTACCAGGACTTCCTATTTTGGTAGGGTTTTTAAAGTTCCAGAAGTTTGCGTTAGTTACAGATTGCTACAGACTGTTCTGTTTTTGACTGATTCTATTTTTCGTGTGCTGTTTGCTTATTTTGATGCATCTATGGCTAGTATTAAGTGGTATGAACCATAGAGAACTTGGAATACAGTAGGTTTAACACCAATATAAATAAAGAATGAGTTCATTACAGTACCTTATGTGGTGCTTTTGTTTTCTTTCACTAACGGAGCTTATGAGATTTCCTGTTGAGTTTTGTATTGTGAAGTTTTCAACTTTTGGGTAAAGATTTGATGGACTATGGAACAAGGAGTGGCAAAAGCCTAAGCTTGGGGATTCCCATGGCACCCCAAGATATTCAAGAATAGCCAAAAGCCTAAGCTTGGGGATGCCCCGGAAGGCATCCCCTCTTTCATCTTCGTTCATTGGTAACTTTACTTGGAGCTATATTTCTATTCGCCACATGATATGTGTTTTGCTTGGAGCGTCGTGTATATTATTAGTATTTGCTTTTTAGTTTTCCACAATCATCCTTTCTGTACACACCTTTTGGGAGAAGCCCACTTGATTAGAATTTATTAGAATACTCTATGTGCTTCACTTATATTTTTTGAGCTACATAGTTTTTGCTCTAGTGCTTCCCTTATATCTTTTAGAGCACGGCGGTGGCTTAATTTTGTAGAAATTGCTAGTCTCTCATGCTTCACTTATATTATTTTGGGAGTCTCTTAGAACAACATGGTATTTGCTATGGTTATAAAGTTGGTTCTAGAATGGTAGGCATCCAAGTTGGGTATAATAAAAACTATCATAGGAAGTGAATTGGATGCTATGATCAATTTGATACTCCCTCCATCCCGAAATTCATGTCGCAGCTTACATTTTGCAAAAAAAACCCTCCATCTTATACCGACAGAACCCACAGTCCCCGTTCCTCCGATCACAGCTCGCCCACGCTCGGTCGCTCGCCCACTTGCCGGGCTGACGCCTAGCAGCTCCCCACGCCGAGCCGCAGCTCCCCGCGCCACTGCCGCGCCGCAGCTTCGCCAGCGCAGCTCCCCGCCTAGTTCTCTCCTCCCTACCACTGCAAATACTGCTTCCGTCGCGCCACAGCTCCCATGAAGCTCAAGGAACGGCTTTGCCCCTTCCTTGAGTCCCTCGTCGTCGCCTTCCTCGAGTCCCTCGTTGTCGGCTCGTTGCCATGGCTTGTGCCCTCCTTCCTTCTCCATGGTGAGCTCCTCCCTGCTGCCTCCATCCATGTCCGCCATCGAGCAGCCATGGTGGCGGCCAGATCCGCGCCTGCTCGTCAGGAGACGGACGCCATGGAGTTGTTCGTCAAGGTCCGACCTTGGTGAGTGCCGGCGCCAAGCAGGCGTCGGCGGCGTGCTCCGCCCGGTGAGTCGCTCTAGAAGGTACCAAATCGAGCTGAGTATGACTCCTTGGATGCGGTATGCCGTAGTGATTGGGGGAAGTGATCGATTATGTGCGTGCAGGAGCTTGAGGAGATGGGTGTGCCGGTGTGTCAAAATCTGTCGCTGGTGTCTTTGTAAGGAGTAGAATTCTGAATTTAAGTTGGAGACAACATTTACGAACCTTGTTAGTTCTGAACCTTGTTTTATTCAGAATCATTTAAGTTGGAGTACTTTGATTGGAATTTCGTATGGACTTTGATTGGAAATTCTTCCCAATCTGAATTTTCGTACAGAACTGGGCTTTACACACCGGGTGTTTTCAGTACTCCATCGAGGAGCAGCTCTTCCATGGGGTCCAGCAGCGTTTCGATCGCAGGTATACGTATTATGCGAAACTATGTACTCCTCCTTGCGACGAGCCAGACGACAAGAGCAAAGGCTCCCCCTTGCAAGCTCGACGGCAGCGGTGGCGTCTTCTTCGCATGTCAATTCCAAGATGTTTAGTGCGTCAATTCCTTACTGCAAATTACTCCAAAATGTGGTGGATCTGTGTAAATTGTGGTGTGTCGGGAGTAGCTCTGCTTCATTTTCTACGAATTGTGGTGTGGTTGGTATAGAATGGTGTAGGCACTGCATTTTCAGCAGTTTCGATCATGAGCAAATTCTGTTAGTCCTGTCATTTAAATTCAGTAAACGAATTTGAAATCAATGTTGTTGTTGTTGTACGTAATGCTCAACAACAATCAAGAAGATCTTAGTAATACTCATGCAACAATAGTTAGTAAGATCTCAATCTTACTAATATCTTATTACAATCTTTGTTTACAGCGATTTAAGAGATCACAATCTTACTAAGATCCTGTTCTTAAGGTGTTAGTGGCCGTCGACCACAACCACCACCACCGATGGCCGGCGGCGAAGTGGACCAATGGCGGCGAATCGGGCGAAGTGGACCAGCGCTGCGGTGGGCGGCAGAATTGGGGGCAAATTGGACCAGCGTGGCGGCGGTGGGCGGCAGAATCGAGGGCAAAGTGGACCAGCGCCTTGGCGGTGGGTGGCGGAGGCCACTGGTGGGTGTGGGCAGCGGAGGTCCTCTGGGCGGGCTCGTCGGCGGCGTGGGGCCTGTTGTGGCGGCCTCTGGGCGGGCTCGTCGGCAGAGCAGGACCTGCTCGGGCAGCAGGCGGCTAGCCATGGCGCCTTGTGTGAGCGGCAGACGGAGGAGGAAGAACGAGATGGGGACTAATTTGTCTGAGCTTTAGAAGTTCAAGGGCTTTTCCGCAAAAACATCACTGTACTGCATGTGCGACATGTTTTTCGGGACGGAGGGAGTACTTGATAATTGTTTTGAGATATGGAGGTAGTGATATTAAAGTCATGCTAGTTGGGTGATTATGAATTTAAAGAATGCTTGTGTTGAAGTTAGCAAGTCCCGTAGCATGCACGTATGGTTAAAGTTGTGTAACAAATTTGAAACATGAAGTGTACTTGGATTGTGCATCCATATGAGTGGCGGTCGGGGACGGCGATGGTCTTTTCCTACCAATCTATCCTCTAGGAGCTTGGCGTAGTGCTTGGTTTTTGATGACTTCTAAATTTTTGCAATAAGTATATGAGTTCTTTTGACTAATGTTGAGCCATGGATTATACACACTTTTACCTTTCCATCATTGCTAGCCTCTTGATTGCAGTGCATTGCCCTTTCTCACCTTGAGAGTTGGTGCAAACTTTGCGGTGCATCCAAACCCCGTGATATGATACACTCTATCACACATAAACCTCCTTATATCTTCCTCAAAACAGCCACCATACCTACCTATTATGGCATTTCCATAGCCATTCCGAGATATATTGCCATGCAACTTTCCACCGCTCACATTTATCATCATAACACACATTACTTTTGTCATATTGCCATTGCATGATCATGTAGTTGACATCGTATTTGTGGCAAAGCCACCATGCATAATTGTTCATACATGTCACTCTTGATTCATTGCACCATCCCGCACATCACGGAGGCATTCATATAGAGTCATATCTTGTTCTAGTTTTGGGTTGTAATTCTTGTGTTGTAAACCAATAAAAGTGTGATGATCATCATTATTAGAGCATTGCCCGAAAAAAGAAGAAGAAAAAAAGAAAGGACAAAAGAAAAAAAGGCCCAAAAAAAGAAAAAAAAGAAAAAAAAGAAAAAGAGGCAATGTTACTATCTCTTTTTCCACACTTGTGCTTCAACGTAGCACCATGTCCTTCATATAGCGAGTCTTATATATTGTGCTTCAAAGTAGCACCATGTTCTTCGTATAGTGAGTCTCATATGTTGTCACTCTCATATACTAGTGGGAATTTTTCATTATAGAACTTGGCTTGTATATTGCTACGATGGGCTTCCTTAAATGCCCTAGGTCTTCATGAGCAAGCAAGTTGGATGCACACCCACTAGTTTTCTTTTATTTAGCTTTCATTCATTTATAGCTCTAGTGCATCCGTTGCATGGCAATCCCTACTCCTCATGTTGACATCAATTGATGGGAATCTCCATAGCCCGTTGATTATCCTCGTCAATGTGAGACTTTCTCCTTTTTTGTCTTCTCCACACAATCCCCATCATCATATTCTATTCCACCCATAGTACTATATCCATGGCTCACGCTCATGTATTGCGTGAAAGTTGAAAAAGTTTGAGATTATTTAAGTACGAAACAATTGCTTGGCTTGTCATCGGTGGTGTAGAATTTGGGAACATTTTTGTGTGACGAAAATGAAGCATAGCCTAACTATATGATTTTATAGGGATGAACTTTCTTTAGCCATGTTATTTTGAGAAGACATGATTGCTTTGATTAGTATGCTTGAAGTGTTACTATTTCTTATGTCAATATAAACTCTTATTTTGAATCATTTGGATCTGAACATTCATGCCACAATAAATAAAATTACATTGAGAATTATGCTAGGTAGCATTCCACATCAAAAATTTTGTTTTTATCATTTACCTACTCGAGGACGAGCAGGAATTAAGCTTGGGGATGCTGATACGTTTCCAACGTATTTATAATTTATGAAGCATTCATGCTATTTTATTATCTGTTTTGAATGATTATAGGCTTTATTATACACTTTTATATTACTTTTGGGACTAACCTATTAACCAAAGGCCCAGCCCATATTGCTGTTTTATTGCCTGTTTCAGTATTTCAAAGAAAAGGAATATCAAACGGAGTCCAAATGGAATGAAACCTTCGGGAGCGTGATTTTTGGAACGAACGTGATCCAGAGGACTTGGAGTGCAAGTCAAGAAGCAGCCGAGGCGGCCACGAGGGTGGAGGGCGTGCCCACCTCACAGTAGCGCCTGTCTCGTGGGCCCCTCGAGGCCACCGACGATACTTCTTCCTCCTATATATACCCATGTACCCAAAAACATCCAGGAGAAAACGAAAAACAATTTCCACCGCCGTAACCTTACAGATCCGCGAGATCCCATCTTGGAGCCTTCGCGGTAACCACGGAGGGAGGAATCGACCACGGAGGGCTTCTACATCAACACCATAGCCCCTCCGATGAGTTGTGAGTAGTTTACCACAGACCTTCGGGTCCATAGTTATTAGCTAGATGGCTTCTTCTCTCTTTTTGGATCTCAATACCATGTTCTCCCCCTCTCTTGTGGAGATCTATTCGATGTAACTCTTTTTTACGGTGTGTTTGTCGAGATCCGATGAATTGTGGGTTTATGATCAAGTTTATCTATGAGAAATATTTGAATCTTCTCTGAATTCTTTTATGTATGATTGATTTATCTTTGCAAGTCTCTTCGAATTATCAGTTTGGTTTGGCCTACTAGATTGAGCTTTCTTTCCATGGGAGAAGTGCTTAGCTTTGGGTTCAATCTCGCGGTGTCCTTACCTAGTAACAGAAAGGGTTGCAAGGCACGTATCGTATTGTTGCCATCGAGGATAAAAAGATGGGGTTTATATCATAATGCATGAGTTTATCCCTCTACATCATGTCACCTTTCTTAATGTGTTACTCTGTTCTTATGAACTTAATACTCTAGATGCATGTTGGATAGCGGTCGATGTGTGGAGTAATAGTAGTATATGCAGGTAGGAGTCGGTCTACTTGTTGCGGACGTGATGCCTATATACATGATCATGCCTAGATAATCTCATAATTATTCGCTTTTCTATCAATTGCTCGACAAGAATTTGTTCACCCACCGTAATACTTATGCTATCTTGAGAGAAGCCACTAGTGAAACCTATGGCCCCTGGGTCTATCTTTTATCATATAAGCTTTCAATCTACTTTTATTTGTATCTTTACTTTTCCTATCTATATTATAAAATACCAAAAATATATTTATCTTATCATACTATCTCTATCAGATCTCACTTTCGCAAGTGGCTGTGAAGGGATTGACAACCCCTTTATTGCGTTGGTTGCGAGTTCTGTGTTTGTTTGTGTATGTGCGTGGGACTTTTGAGGAGCCTCCTATAGGATTGATACCTTGGTTCTCAAAAACTGAGGGAAATACTTATGCTACAATTGCTGCATCACCCTTTCCTCTTCAAGGAAAACCAACGCAAGCTCAAGACGTAGCACTTGCACCAGCCCATAGATGGAGCGCTGGAGCTTGCATACCTTGTTGGCATTCTTAGGATCGACAATACCTTCCGGCTGCATCATATACAATTCTTCCTTACGGAAGCCGTTAAGGAATGCCGTTTTGACGTCCATTTGCCATATCTCATAATCACATAATGCGGCAATTGCTAACATGATTCGGACGGACTTCAGCTTCGCTATGGGTGAGAAGGTATCATCGTAGTCAACCCCTTGAACTTGTCGATAACCCTTAGTGACATGGTAACATTATCATCCGCGACCATCTTCTTCTTAAAGATCCATTTATTTTCTATAGCTCGCCGATCATCGGGCAAGTCTGTCAAAGTCCATACTTTTATTTCATACATGGATCCTATCTCGAATTGGATGGCTTCAAGCCATTTGTTGGAATCTGGGCCCGCCATTGCTTCTTCATAGTTCGAAGGTTCACCATTGTCTAACAACATGATTTCCAGGACAGGGTTGCCATACCATTCTGGTGTGGAACGTGTCCTTGTGAACCTACGAAGTTCAGTAGCAACTTGATCTGAAGTACCTTGATCATCATCATTAACTTCCTCTCTAGTCGGTGCAGACACCACATAAACATCTTCCTGAGCTGCGCTACTTTCTGGTTCAAGAGGTTGTACTTCATCAAGTTCTACTTTCCTCCCACTCACTTCTTTCGAGAGAAACTCTTTCTCCAGAAAGGACCCGTTCTTGGCAATGAAGATCTTGCCTTCGGATCTGAGGTAGAAGGTATAGCCAATGGTTTCCTTAGGGTATCTTATGAAGACGCATTTTTCCGACTTGGGTTCGAGCTTTTTAGGTTGAAGTTTCTTGACATAAGCATCGCATCCCCAAACTTTTAGAAACGACATCTTAGGTTTCTTCCCAAACCATAATTCATACGGTGTCGTCTCAACGGTTTTAGATGGTGCCATATTTAAAGTGAATGTGGTTGTCTCTAAAGCATACCCCAAAAATGATAGCGGCAAATCGGTAAGAGACATCATAGATCGCACCATATCTAATAGAGTGCGATTACGACGTTCGGACACACCATTACGCTGAGGTGTTCCAGGCGGCGTGAGTTGTGAAACAATTCCATATTTCCTTAAGTGTGTACCAAATTCGTGACTCAAATATTCTCCCCCACGATCTGATCATAAGAACTTTATTTTTCTGTCACGTTGATTCTATACCTCACTCTGAAATTCCTTGAACTTTTCAAAGGTCTCAGACTTGTGTTTCATTAAGTAGACATACCCATATCTACTTAAGTCATCAGTGAGGGTGAGAACATAACGATAGCCTCAGCGAGCCTCAACGCTCATTGGACCGCACACATCAGTATGTATGATTTCCAACAAGTTGGTTGCTCGCTCCATTGTTCCGGAGAACGGAGTCTTGGTCATCTTGCCCATGAGGCATGGTTCGCACATGTCAAATGATTAGTAATCAAGAGACTCGAAAAGTCCATCTGCATGGAGCTTCTTCATGCGTTTGACACCAATGTGACCAAGGTGGCAGTACCACAAGTATGTGGGACTATCATTATCAACCTTACATCTTTTGGTATTCACACTATAAATATGTGTAACATCACGTTCGAGATTCATTAAGAATAAACCATTGACCAGCGGGGCATGACCATAAAATATATCTCTCATCTAAATAGAACAACCATTATTCTCGGATTTAAATGAGTAGCCATCTCGCATTAAACGAGATCCAGATATAATGTTCATGCTCAAAGCTGGCACTAAATAACAATTATTGAGGTTTAAAACTAATCCCGTAGGTAAATGTAGAGGTAGCGTGCCGACGGCGATCACATCGACCTTGAAACCATTCTCGACGCGCATCGTCACCTCGTCCTTCGCCAGTCTCCGCTTATTCCGCAGCTCCTGTTTTGAGTTACAAATATGAGCAACCGCACCGGTATCAAATACCTAGGAGCTACTACGAGTACTGGTAAGGTACACATCAATAACATGTATATCACATATACCTTTGGTGTTGCCGGCCTTCTTGTCCGCTAAGTACTTGGGGCAGTTCCACTTCCAGTGACCGTTTCCCTTGCAATAAAAGCACACAATCTCAGGTTTGGGTCCATGCTTTGGCTTCTTCCCGGCAACTGGCTTACCGGGCACGGCAACTCCCTTGCCGTCCTTCTTGAAGTTATTCTTACACTTGCCTTTCTTGAATCTAGTGGTTTTATTGACCATCAACACTTGATGTTCCTTTTTAATCTCCACCTCTGCTGATTTCAGCATTGAATATACCTCAGGAATGGTTTTCTCCATCCCTTGCATATTGAAATTCATCACAAAGCTCTTGTACCTAGGTGGAAGCGGTGAAGGATTACATTAATCCATCAAGGCGTCATCCGGAGATTAACTCCCACCGAGACAAGCGGTTGGGCAACCCAGACATTTTCAAGATGTGCTCGCCGACGTAACTATTCTCCTCCATCTTACAACTATAGAACTTGTCGGAGACTTCATATCTCTCGACTCGGGCATGAGCTTGGAGAACCATTTTCAGCTCTTGGAACATCTCATATGCTCTGTGCTGCTCAAAACGCTTTTGGAGCCCCGATTCAAAGATGTAAAGCATGCCGCACTGAACCAGGGAGTAATCATCACTATGCGACTGCCAGGCGTTCATAACGTCTTAAGTTGCTGGGAAAACAGGTGCTTCACCTAGCGGTGCATCAAGGACATATGCTTTCTTGGCAGCTATGAGGATGATCCTCAAGTTATGGACCCAGTCCGTGTAGTTCGTGCCATCGTCTTTTAGCATGGTTTTCTCTAGGAACGCGTGGAAGTTGAGGGCAACATTAGCGTGGGCCATTTGATCTACAAGACATATTGCAAAGATTTTAGACTAAGTTCATGATAATTGATACGTCTCCAACGTATCTATAATTTATGAAGCACTCATGCTATTTTATTATCTGTTTTGCATGATTATGGGCTTTATTATACACTTTATATTACTTTTGGGACTAACCTATTAACCGTAGGCCCAGCCCATATTGTTGTTTTATTGCCTGTTTCAGTGTTTTGAAGAAAAGGAATATCAAACGGAGTCCAAACGGAATGGAACCTTCGGCAGCGTGATTTTTGGAAAGATTATGATCCAGGAGACTTGGAGTGCAAGCCAGGGGAGCATCCAGGAAGCCACGAGAAAGGGGGGCACCCACCCCCTGGGCGCGCCCTACCCTCTCGTGGGCCACACGAGGCTCCCCCGACCGACTTCTTTCGCCCATATAAGCCTACGTACCCTAAAAACATCGATAACGAAGATACATCGGGAGTCCCGCTGCCGCAAGCCTCTGTAGCCACCAAAAACCTCTCGGGAGCCCGTTCCGGCACCCTGCCAGAGGGGGAATCCATCACCGATGGCCATCTTCATCATCCCGGCGCTCTCCATGATGAGGAGGGAGTAGTTCACCCTCGGGGCTGAGGGTATGTACCAGTAGCTATGTGTCTGATCTCTCTCTCTCGTGTTCTCTCTATGGCACGATCTTGATGTATCGCGAGATTTTCTATTATAGTTGGATCTTATGATGTTTTCCCCCCTCTACTCTCTTGTGATGAATTGAGTTTTCCTCTTGAAGTTATCTTGTCGGATTGAGTCTTTAAGGATTTGAGAACACTTGATGTATATCTTGCCGTGCGTATCTATGGTGACAATGGGATATCACGTGCCACTTGATGTATGTTTTGGTGATCAACTTGCGGGTTCCGCCCATGAACCTATGCATAGGGGTTGGCACACGTTTTCGTCTTGACTTTCCGGTAGAGACTTTGGGGCACTCTTTGAAGTACTTTGTGTTGGTTGAATAGATGAATCTGAGATTGTGTGATGCATATCGTATAATCATGCCCACGGATACTTGAGCTGACAATGGAATATCTAGGTGACATTAGGGTTTTGGTTGATTTGTATCTTAAGGTGTTATTCTAGTACGAACTCTTTAATAGATCGATCCGAAAGAATAACTTTCAGATGGTTTCGTACCCTACCATAATCTCTTCGTTTGTTCTCCACTATTAGTGGCTTTGGAGTGACTCTTTATTGCATGTTGAGGGATTGTTATATGATCTATCTATGTTATTATTGTTGAGAGAACTTGCACTAGTGAAACTATGAACCCTAGGCCTTGTTTCCTACCATTGCAATACCGTTTGTGCTCACTTTTATCATTAGTTACCTTGCTGTTTTTATAATTCCACGGTACAAATACCTTTATCTACCATCCATATTGCACTTGTATCACCATCTCTTTGCCGAACTAGTGCACCTATACAATTTACCATTGTATTGGGTGTGTTGGGGACACAAGAGACTCTTTGTTATTTGGTTGCAGGGTTGCTTGAGAGAGACCATCTTCATCCTACGCCTCCTACGGATTGATAAACCTTAGGTCATCCACTTGAGGGAAATTTGCTACTGTCCTACAAACCTCTGCACTTGCAGGCCCAACAACGTCTACAAGAAGAAGGTTGTGTAGTAGACATCAAGCTCTTTTCTGGCGTCGTTGCCGGGGAGGCTAGATAAGCGGCACTCACACCCCGTCAACTAAGCTCTTTTTTGGACCCGTTGCCGGGGAGGTGAGTGCTTGAAGGTATATCTTTAGATCTTGCAATCGAATCTTTTTGTTTCTTCTTTTATCACTAGTTTAGTTTATAAAAGAAAACTACAAAAAAATGGAATTGAGTTTGTCTCATATGCTTCGTCTTTTTAATACCTTTCGTGAGTATGATGAAAAGGAAAACTGTGCTCAAGTGCTAGAAGAAGAATTACATAGAATGCTTGGCATGAAATATGTGAATGATGAGCATGATTGCAATGTTGTTAGTATGAATTCCTTGAATATCCATGATGCTAATGATATGCAAAGCCACAAGCTTGGGGAAGCTATGTTTGATGAATATGATATTTTTGTCCCCAAGTTTTGATGAGCAAACTTATTATGATGATAGCATGCCTCCTATTTATGATGATTATATTGATGAAAGTGGGTTTGGAAGAGTGTCAACTTTAGGAAGTAGTGATCCCACTATTTTGGAGGATGTTGAATTTTATTGTGATGAATATGAAAGTGGATTTGGAAGAGTGTCAACTTTATTTAGTGATGATTCCACTATTTCGGAAGAGGTTCCAATTGATTATGAGAACAAAGATGCTATCTATGACGATTATTGTGATGACTTGTATGCTATTAGGAATAATGATAACCATGAAACTTGTCATCATGATTTTAGTTTTCAATTGGATTATGCCTCGCATGATAATTATTTTGTTGAGTTTGCTCCCACTACTATTCATGAGAAGAAATTTGCTTATGTGGAGAGTAATAAAATTTCTATGCTTGTAGATCATGAAAAGAATGCTTTAGGTGCTGGTTATATTGTTGAATTCATTCATGATGCTACTGAAAATTATTATGAGGGAGGAATTTATGCTTGTTGGAATTGCAATAATATCAAGTTTCCTCTCTATGTGCTTAAAATCTTGAAGCTATGCTTGTTTTACCTTCCTATGCTAGTTGATTATTGTTCCCATAAGTTGTTTGCTCACAAAATCCCTATGAATAGGAAGTGGGTTAGACTTAAATGTGCTAGTCATATGCTTCATGATGCTCCCGTTATGTTTCAATTCTTATCTTTTATGTGAGCATCGTCGTCATCATCATGCCTAGCTAGAAAGGCATTAAAGAAAAGCGCTTGTTGGGAGACAACTCAATACTTATCCTTACTATTTTTGTGTGTCCACATGATTATGCTACTGTAGTAATCATGTTTTATAGCTTTTGTTTCAATAAAGTGCCAAGTAAGACCTTTAGGATAGCTTACGGTGATAGTGGTGTTGATCCTCACGAGAATCGAAACTTTTGCACCCAGTAAATTAGTTTTGTTAATTCACAGAAACGTGCTTCTTATCTGATTCTTTTTGCTCGGGATTGGTATACAAATTTCTTAGGACTTCCTAATTTTGTAGGATTTTTGGGGTTCGACAAGTATACGTTGGATACAGATTACTACAGACTGTTCTGTTTTATATGTGTTGTTTGCTTATTTTGATGAATCTATGAGTAGTATCGGAGGGTATGAACCATAGAGAAGTTGGAATACAGTAGATATTACACCAATATGAATTTAGAATGAGTTCATTACAGTACCTAAGTGGTGGTTTTATTTTCTTATACTAACAGAGCTTACGAGTTTTCTGTTGAGTTTTGTGTTGTGGAGTTTTCAAGTTTTGGGTAAAGATTCGATGGACTATGGAATAAGGAGTGGCAAGAGCCTAAGCTTGGGGATGCCCAAGGCACCCCAAGGTAATATTCAAGGACAACCAAGAGCCTAGGCTTGGGGATGCCCCGGAAGGCATCCCCTCTTTCGTCTTGGTTCATCGGTAACTTTACTTGGAGCTATATTTTTATTCACCACATGATATGTGTTTTGCTTGGAGTGTCATTTTATTTTGTTAGTATTTGTTTGCTGTTATTTAGATTAATGTTTTGCATCTTTATTTTAAATAAAAATGTCAAGGATAGCCTTTGCCATGCTTATTTTGCTAGTATACATGTTGCTGTTTGAAAACAGAAAGTTTACCGCTTTTGCAAAAGTTCCCTAGAGAAGTCAGAGAATAACATAATGTTGAAACTTTTTTCATATTGAGCTCTGATAAATTTCCTACAGCATAGTATTTTTCTCATATTGTTAGACTGTACTGTTTTGGCAGATTGTTGTTATGTTTGCATTGTTTGCATATGTTTGCTTGTTTAATGATTCTATTTGAGGATAGGAGTATTAAATATGCGCATTTATTTAGTATACAATGTTGAATAATAATTTTAGTGATTTGTTACAGTAGAAAATGATAAGGTTTTGCATTGGTTTATACTAACCTATCTCATGAGTTCTTGTTGAGTTTGGTGTGGATGAAGCTTTTGATAAAAGAGAAACCATGATATGAGAGGAATTAAGGAGACACAAAGTTCAAGCTTGGGGATGCCCAAGGCACCCCAAGATAATATTTCAAGAAGTCTCAAGCATCTAAGCTTGGGGATGCCCCGGTAGGCATCCCACCTTTCTTCTTCAACAATTATCGGTTAGTATCGGTTGAGCCTAAATTGTTGCTTCTTCACATGAGTTGTTCTATCCTTGCAATGTCATTTTATTTTGCTTTGCTTGTTGTTTGAATAAAGTACTTAAGATCTTAAATTCTTAAATGAGAGAGTCTTCATATAGTTACATAATTATTTATCTACTCATTGATCTTCACTTATATCTTGTTGGAGTAGTTTGTCATTCACTTGTGTGCTTCACTTATATCCTATGAGTAAATGGTTGAATGAGTTGAATGTCATAAATCTGAAATTATATATGTCTCATTTGCTTATCCCATGAGGAGTAATGACTTCACATCTAAGAAGTAGAGGTTGTAAATTTATTGAAGGTTAGCAAGCATTGTATTAGTCATTTGAACAATTCATGAAAGAATATTGAAGGAAGAGATTTCACATATAAATACACTATCCTAGACATCTTTTATAATTGGGAGCACTCATTAAGTATGACATGCTAAAGAGTTGATGTTGGACAAGGAAGACAACGTAATGGGTTATGTTTTCACACATCTCAGTTAAAGTATATTGTCATGGATCATTCAAACATGTTGAGCTTGCCTTTCCCCCTCATGCTAGCCAAAATTCCTTGCACCAAGTAGAGATACTACTTGTGCTTCCAAATATCCTTAAACCCAGTTTTGCCATGAGAGTCCACCATACCTGCCTATGGATTGAGTAAGATCCTTCAAGTAAGTTGTCATCGGTGCAAGCAATAAAAATTGCTCTCTAAATATGTATGATCTTTTGGTGTGAAGAAAATAGCTTTATACGATCTTGTTATGGAAGCAATAAAAGCGACATTGCATAATAAAGGTCCATATACAAGTGGCAATATAAAGTGACGTTCATTCGCATTAAGATTTTGTGCATCCAACCCTAAAAGTGCATGACAACCTCTGCTTCCCTCTGTGAAGGGCCTATCTTTTACTTTATGTCTTTTACTTTTATGCAAGAGTCAAGGTGATCTTCACCTTTCCCTTTTTCATTTTATCCTTTGGCAAGCACCTCGTGTTGGAAAGATCCTGATATATATATATATATCCAATTGGATGTAAGTTAGCATGAACTATTATTGTTAACATCACCCAAAGCTGAATACGTTGGGAGGCAACACTATAAGCCCCTATCTTTCTCAGTGTATGATTAAAACTCCATAACCATTAGTATTGCGTGAGTGTTAGCAATTATGGAAGACTATATGATAGTTGAGTATGTGGAGTTGTTGGGTTCTACGGTAGGGTGCGTCAACTGCAAATTTAAATTTCTTACGCGCAGAACAACCAAGAACATGCTACGGGAGATGGATCACAGATCGTTACCACTAGAAGCGCAGTGTCGTGAAGCAGAAGAAGAGTTGGGGCAGCGCGTCCGCGTGGATCGTCTCCTCCTCGTCCGATCTCCCTCGAACAGCCGGTCGTCCGATCCCACGTACAAGTTCGCCGGAGCGGCGCAAGTGCACCGCCTCTAACGGTATCCGCGCGTGCAGGAGGAACACCATGCGGCGGACTGCTAGGTCCGATCACACAGTCGGCGGCGAGTGGAGGTGGCTATTCGCAACACATGCAAACCCTAGTCGCAGCACCGAAGAGATCAACCCCATGAGTGTGCCGCACCTCCACTTTATATAGGCGTCCGTCGCAGGCTCAACACTTGGGCCGCGCACGGACCCTAAAGCCCACAAGTCTACTCGTCCATAATCCGAATACAGCTCGGATCCCATCCGACCAGTGTCCTCGGATTCTACCTCGTAGGTTCCTTCCCTTAAGCGCGTGACCCATTAGGTTCAAGTCGGCTTGGTCACAGTTCGGATCACCTCCGACCTGCACGGTTGGTAGCGGCCTCTAAAAGGCGTGTCGACCACCAAGCAGACTATGAAGCTGGTTAGGCGAACCTGTACAACATGTCACACTTCTGTTCCCTTTGCCTCACGATATATGTTGTCGGGCTCAAGGCGAGACTGTCATCCTTGTGCTAGCCCGACCTCTTTCTCGTTCCAGTGATGCCGACCACAATCCGGATTATCTCATAATCCTTGTCGCATGGCCATGCTTATCCTGGTCGGATCACACGAGGGGCCCAGAGTATATCTCTCCTTATCGGAGGGGCAAATCCCATCTTGCTCGACCATGTCTCGTAGCATGGGACTAGACAAAGCCGAAACCTACCTTTGTAACTACCCAGTCACGGAGTAGCGTTTGGTCGGCCCAAAGTAAGTCTGTCACCATCTCAAGTACATGCATCAGCTCAGGTCTTAGGACATAGAACGTATGTTGTACTAGAGACTCACAGATGACATATCGCTGCGTCTCATAGTTGGGTCTGTCCGACTCGGACCTTATCTCGACTCGGATCTGACTACGTCGAATCCGACCAGACCTTTCCAAGTCCATATTATCCGGTTAGCATCCAATGATCCATGGCTAGTGAGACCAAGCCATCGACTGTGTCATATGCTAGTCTAATCGGCCGCGCGTCCACACAGCCCTTTCGACTAGGGACCTTTTAGGACAGTCATCATACAATGCATAGTCCCACAAACAAGTCACGTACTTGCTGATACACATCATTGATAATGTCCAAAGGACTATCTTTATTCATAAACACATAGGAAATATCATCATACATGATTGCCTCTAGGGCATATCTCCAACAGGAGTTTGCTATTCCTGAAAATAAGATGAATTGCAATTGTTTGATGAGTGAGAATGAGTTTGCTAGTTTTCAAGAAAGTTTATGGTCTATGCTTTGACATGTGAATTGCTTGTTACTTTATCGTGAGAAGTTTTATGAGATGAACTACTGTTATGACTTATAATCATGCTAGAAAAGGTGATTGAAATTATCATTGATCAAACTTGTGCACCTTCTAGCATTTACACTTCATAAATTCTTTCTTTTATCATTTACCTACTCGAGGACGAGCAGGAATTAAGCTTGGGGATGCTGATACGTTTCCAACGTATTTATAATTTATGAAGCATTCATGCTATTTTATTATCTGTTTTGAATGATTATAGGTTTTATTATACACTTTTATATTACTTTTGGGACTAACCTATTAATCGGAGGCCCGGCCCATATTGCTGTTTTATTGCATGTTTCAGTATTTCGAAGAAAAGGAATATCAAACGGAGTCCAAATGGAATGAAACCTTCGGCAGCGTGATTTTTGGAAAGATTATGATCCAGAAGACTTGGAGTGCAAGCCAGGGGAGCATCGAGGAAGCCACGAGACAGGGGGCGCGCCCACCCCCCTGGGCGTGCCCTACCCTCTCGTGGGCCCCTCGAGGCTCCCATGACCGACTTCTTTCGCCCATATAAGTCTATGTACCCTAAAAACATCGATAACGAAGATAGATCGGGAGTTCCGCCGCCGCAAGCCTCTGTAGCCACCAAAAACCTCTCGGGAGCCCGTTACGGCACCCTGCCGGAGGGGGAATCCATCACCGGTGGCCATCTTCATCATCCCGGCGCTCTCCATGACGAGGAGGGAGTAGTTCACCCTCGGGGCTGAGGGTATGTACCAGTAGCTATGTATCTGATCTCTCTCTCTCTCTCTCGTGTTCTCTCTATGCCACGATCTTGATGTATCACGAGCTTTGCTATTATAGTTGGATCTTATGATGTTTTTCCCCCTCTACTCTCTTGTGATGAATTGAGTTTTCCTCTTGAAGTTATCTTGTCGGATTGAGTCTTTAAGGATTTGAGAACACTTGATGTATGTCTTGCCGTGCGTATCTGTGGTGACAATGGGATATCACGTGCCACTTGATGTATGTTTTGGTGATCAACTTGCGGGTTCCGCCCATGAACCTATGCATAGGGGTTGGCTGCGTTTTCGTCTTGACTTTCCGGTAGAGACTTTGGGGCACTCTTTGAAGTACTTTGTGTTGGTTGAATAGATGAATCTGAGATTGTGTGATGCATATCGTATAATCATGCCCATGGATACTTGAGGTGACAATTGAGTATCTAGGTGACATTAGGGTTTTGGTTGATTTGTATCTTAAGGTGTTATTCTAGTACGAACTCTTTAATAGATCGATCCGAAAGAATAACTTTGAGGTGGTTTCGTACCCTATCATAATCTCTTCGTTTGTTCGCCGCTATTAGTGGCTTTGGAGTGACTCTTTGTTGCATGTTGAGGGATTGTTATATGATCTATCTATGTTATTATTGTTGAGAGAACTTGCACTAGTGAAAGTATGAACCCTAGGCCTTGTTTCCTACCATTGCAATACTGTTTGTGCTCACTTTTATCATTAGTTACCTTGCTGTTTTTATAATTTCAGATTACAAATACCTTTATCTACCATCCATATTGCACTTGTATCACCATCTCTTCTCCGAACTAGTGCACCTATACAATTTACCATTGTATTGGGTGTGTTGGGGACACAAGAGACTCTTAGTTATTTGGTTGCAGGGTTGCTTGAGAGAGACCATCTTCATCCTACGCCTCCTACAGATTGATAAACCTTAGGTCATCCACTTGAGGGAAATTTGCTACTGTCCTACAAACCTCTGCACTTGCAGGCCCAACAACTTCTACAAGAAGAAGGTTGTGTAGTAGATCTAATCAAATTATTTAATGAACTCCCACTCAGATAGACATCCCTCTAGTCATCTAAGGGATACATGATCCGAGTCAACTAGGCCGTGTCTGATCATCACGTGAGACGGACTAGTCATCATCAGTGAACATCTTCATGTTGATCGTATCTGCTATACGACTCATGTTCGACCTTTCGGTCTCTTGTGTTCCGAGGCCATGTCTGTACATGCTAGGCTCATCATGTCAACCTAGGTGTTTTGCATGTGTAAATCTGGCATACACCCATTGTATGCGAATGTTAGAATCTATCACATCCGATCATCACGTGGTGCTTCGAAACAACGAACTTTCGCAATGGTGCACAGTTAGGGGGAACACTTTCTGGAAATTTTATGAGGGATCATCTTATTTATGCTACCGTCGTTCTAAGAAAATAAGATGTAAAAACATGATAAACATCACATGCAATCAAATAGTGACATGATATGGCCAATATCATTTTTCTCCTTTTGATCTCCATCTTTGGGGCACCATGATCATCATCGTCACCGGCATGACACCATGATCTCGATCATCGTGTCTTCATGAAGGTGTTTCGCCAACTATTACTAACTACTATGGCTAACGGTTTAGCAATAAAGTAAAGTAATTACATGGCATTATTCAATGACACGCAGGTCATACAATAAATTAAGACAACTCATATGGCTCCTGCCGGTTGTCATACTCATCGACATGCAAGTCGTGATTCCTATTACAAGAACATGATCAATCTCATACATCACATATATATCATTCATCACATCCTTTTGGCCATATCACATCACATGGCATATGCTGCAAGAACAAGTTAGACGTCCTCTAATTGTTGTTGCAAGTTTTTACGTGGCTGCTATAGGTTTCTAGCAAGAACGTTTCTTACCTACGCCAAAACCACAACGTGATATGTCAATTGCTATTTACTCTTCATAAGGACCCTTTTCATCGAATCCGGTCCGACTAAAGTGGGAGAGACAAACACCCACTAACCACCTTATGCAACTAGTGCATGTCAGTCTGTGGAACCTGTCTCACGTAAGCGTACGTGTAAGGTCGGTCTGGGCCGCTTCATCCCACGATGTCGCCGAATCAAGATAAGACTAGTAACGGCAAGTAAATTGACAAAATCGACGCCCACAACAACTTGTGTTCTACTCGTGCATAGAAACTACGCATAGACCTAGCTCATGATGCCACTATTGGGGATCATTGCAGAAATTAAAAAAATTCTACGCATCACCAAGATCAATCTATGGAGAGACTAGCAACGAGAGAGAGGGGAGTGCATCTTCATACCCTTGAAGATCGCGAAACAGAAGCGTTGCAAGAACGCGGTTGGAGGAGTCGTACACGTAGCGATTCAGATCACGGTCGATTCCGATCTTAGCGCCGAACAACGGCGCCTCCGCGTTCAACACACGTGCAGCCCGGTGACGTCTCCCGCCCCTTGATCCAGCAAGGAGGAGGGAAAGGTTGGGGAAGACAACTCCAGCAGCAGCACGACGGCGTGGTGGTGGTGGAGCAGCGGTTCTCTGGCAGGGCTTCGCCAAGCTCAAACGGAGGAGGAGAGGTGTTGGAGAGGGGGAGGGCTGCGCCTTGTATGAGGTGCGGCTGCCCTCCCTCCTCCCCTCTATTTATAGGGTGAAGGGTGAAGGGAGTCGGCCCCTCTAGATGAGATCTAGAGGGGGGCGGCAGCCAAGGGAAGGGGGCTTGCCCCCCAAGCCAAGGGGGCGCCCCCTTTAGGGTCCCCCCCCCCAACCCTAGGCGCATGGGCCCTAGGGGGGATGGCACCCAGCCCACTTAGGGGCTGGTTCCCTTCCACATACAGCCCATAGGGCCCTGCGGGGCAGGTGGACCCCCGGAACCCCTTCGGTGGTCCCGGTACAATACCGGCAAACCCCCGAATACATCCGGTGACCGTATGATAACTTCCCATATATAAATCTTCACCTCTGGAGCATTCCGGAACTCTTCATGACATCCGGGATCTCATCCGGGACTCCGAACAACATTCGGTAACCACATACAAACTTTCCCTATAACCCTAGCGTCATCGAACCTTAAGTGTGTAGACCCTACGGGTTCGGGAATCATGCAGACATGACCGAGACATCTCTCCGGCAAATAACCAACAGCGGGATCTGGATACCCATGTTGGCTCCCACATGTTCCATGATGATCTCATCGGATGAACCACGATGTCAAGGATTCAAGCAATCCTGTATACAATTCCCTTTGTCAATCGGTACGTTACTTGCCCGAGATTCGATCGTCGGTATCCCAATACCTCGTTCAATCTCGTTACCGGCAAGTCACTTTACTCGTTCCATAATGCATGATCCCGTGACCAACTACTTAGTCACATTGAGCTCATTATGATGATGCATTACCGAGAGGGCCCAGAGATACCTCTCCGTCATACGGAGTGACAAATCCCAGTCTTGATTCGTGCCAACCCAACAGACACTTTCAGAGATACCTGTAGTGCACCTTTATAGCCACAATGTTACGTTGCGACGTTTGGTACACCCAAAGCATTCCTACGGTATCCGGGAGTTACACAGTCTCATGGTCTAAGGAAATGATACTTGACATTAGAAAACCTTTAGCAAACGACCTACACGATCTTGTGCTATGCTTAGGATTGGGTCTTGTCCATCACATCATTCTCCTAATGATGTGATCCCGTTATCAATGACATCCAATGTCCATAGTCAGGAAACCATGACCATCTGTTGATCAACGGCTAGTCAACTAGAGGCTCACTAGGGACATGTTATGGTCTATGTATTCACACATGTATTACGGTTTCCGGTCATTACAATTATAGCATGAACAATAGACAATTATCATGAACAAGGAAATATAATAATAACCATTTTATTATTGCCTCTAGGGCATATTTCCAACAGAACTAGCATGGAAATATGTCCCCGGCTAACCTCTGGTCAGGCTCGAGGAGGTCCCGCTTCTATCAACATAAATGCACAGATTGCATGACTGGTACTTGAGAAAAATAAAGAACGGGCAAGAGGCCCTCGTGGTGAACGTCAAGGAAGAGCATTACTTCCATGGAAAAGATTTGTGGATTGAGTTTGAAGAAATGTTTCAGTCATCCAATCAAGACGCACTCGACAAATCTCTCATCAGTTGCTATTGTTTATAAGTGATTTCTTTCTGTAATTTAAGTCTCTAGTTGTGCTCGTTCATTGCCTATAATTATCCTCACTATATTCTTTTCTGTGGTATTGTGTAGAATATGATGTATGAAAAGAGATAGACACTATGGCATTGGGTTCATTGACCCAAATACCATTAATGAAGGTGTGTGGGAAATCAGCAAAAAAGACACATAGAAGAGCTTGCTACAGTTTTTGAAGCAACTAAATACCCAACCAGAAATAGTACTTCCTTCCAACTTCGGGTGAGTGTTACTATCTTGTACTACAAATTCTATTTTGCTTACTAGATGTTAATAAGTGTACTTGATGAGTTATGCACATGCCTGCTTAATTATACAAACGTGTGCGCATGAAGTTTTCACTGGATCCTGCTAATCATTGAAGTTGACGAGGGAAAGGTTCAAGTACTGGATTGACTACTTCAAGAAAATAAAGATTACATAATCGTGAAGGGAATGCTCGACAGGTAATTTCAATCATTATCGCATTATGTCAGCCTCTTTAGTTCATTTCCTGATATCAACTAATTAATAACTCATTTATTCATTTTATTTGCCGGTCAGGGTTTGGCAAAGGTTCATCAAAGAGGTTACCGGCGCATGGAAACAAGAGCTGACATGGGTGTGACCCATGGTACGTAATTAAGTGGTACTAGCTACGTCTGCGCATCTCTTTAATTCTAGTTTCAATACCATTATCATGCTTGATTAATTATATATATACACACACACAACTAATATATTCATATTGATCTTCTTCTTTAAAGATGAAGGAGATGCGGAATCAGCTCTTACCAACGGACCGCATACGAGCACTTAAAGAGGAAATTGCGTGATTTTTGCTTGACTAGGTCAAAGATCCCGAAGGAGAATACCATTACACGTAATGACTGCATGTAATGATCTACAAATTATAGGAGAAATTGTACGTATCAAATTGTATGTGTGTCTATATATATATATATATATATATATATATATATATATATATCAGGGTGGGCACGGTCCGGGCCGGTCCGGTCCCTGACCGAGCCGTCGTTTGGACCGGCCATCGGCGGTCCGGACCTGACCGGACCGAGCAGCGTCGCGGTCCTGTTTTCAGGGACCGGACCGCAGCGACGAAAGCACGAGCCGGACTGTCGTGGATTTAACACGCCAGATGTCCTTAGCAAGGCCAACGCATCTATGTGGTAGCTTGAGAGGGGTTGAGCGGAATCGAGAGATGCAACACAAGACAGGGATTTAGACAGCTTCGGGCCCCGGGAAACATCATCCGGTAATAGCCCTACGTGCTGTTTGAGGCTAGGTCTCATTATGATCATGAGGGAGTCGCCGTAAACAGGCTCTCCTCTAGTTGTGTCTAGCCCTAGATATTTGTTGGGGAACGTAGCAATTTCAAAAAAATTCCTACGCACACGCAAGATCATGGTGATGCATAGCAACGAGAGGGGAGAGTATTGTCTACGTACCCTTGTAGACCAAAGCGGAAGCGATCACAACGTAGAGGAAGTAGTCGTATGTTCTCCTCGCGATCCAGCCGATCCCAGCATCGTTACTCTGGCGCCTCCGAGTTCTTGGCACACGTACAGCTCGATGATGCTCCTCGGGCTCCGATCCAGCAAAGCTCCGGGGAGAGGGAGTTCCGTCGGCCTGACGGCGTGGTGACGATCTTGATGTTCTACCGTCGCAGGCTTCGCCTAAGCACCGCTATGATATGACCGAGGTGGAATATGGTGGAGGGGGCACCGCACGGCTAAGGAACGATCTCAAGGATCAACTTGTGTGTCCTAGGGTGCCCCCCTACCCCGTATATAAAGGAGGGAGGGAGGAGGTGGCCGGCCTCAAGGGGGCGCCATAGGGAGGAAACCTACTCCAAGTAGGTTTCCCTCTCTTTTCCTTATCTTATTTGGAGGGGGAAGGAAGGAGTACTAGTATTAGGAAGTAGTACTAGTAGTAGGAATAGGAAGAGGGGAAAGGAGAAAGGAAAGGGGGGGCCGACCCCCTCCCCAATTCGGATTGGGCTTGGGGGGGCGCGCCCCCTTCCCTTGTTCCTTCTCCCTTCCTCCTACATGGGCCCAATAAGGCCCATATACCTCCCGGGGGGTTCCGGTAACCTCCCGGAGCTCCAAACTTCTCCGAAACCTTTCCGGTGTCCAAATATATCCGTCCAATATATTAATCTTTATGTCTCGACCATTTCGAGACTCCTCGTCATGTCCGTGATTACATCCGGGACTCCGAACTCCTTCGGTACATCAAAATACACAAACTCACAATATAACCGTCATCGAAACCTTAAGCGTGCGGACCCTACGGTTCGAGAACAATGTAGACATGACCGAGACACATCTCCGGTCAATAACCAATAACGGGACCTGGATGCCCATATTGGTTCCTACATTTTCTACGAAGATCTTTATCGGTCAGACCGCATAACAACATACGTTGTTCCCTTTGTCATCGGTATGTTACTTGCCCGAGATTCGATCGTCGGTATCCAATACCTAGTTCAATCTCGTTCTTGGCAAGTCTCTTTACTCGCTCTGTAATACATCATCTCACAGCTAACTCATTAGTTGTAATGCTTGCAAGGCTTAGTGATGTGTATTACCGAGAGGGCCAGAGATACCTCTCCGAGCAATCGGAGTGACAAAACCTAATCTCAAATACGCCAACCCAACATGTACCTTTGGAGACACCTGTAGTACTCCTTTATAATCACCCGATTACGTTGTGACGTTTGGTAGCACCAAAGTGTTCCTCCGTAAACGGAGTTGCATAATCTCATAGTTACGGGAACATGTATAAGTCATGAAGAAAGCAATAGCAACATACTAAGCGATCAAGTGCTAGGCTAATGAGAATGGGTCATGTCAATCAGATCATTCTCCTAATGATGTGATCCCGTTAATCAAATGACAACTCATGTCTATGGTTAGGAAACATAACCATCTTTGATTAACGAGCTAGTCAAGTAGAGGCATACTAGTGACACTCTGTTTGTCTATGTATTCACACATGTATTACGTTTCCGGTTAATACAATTCTAGCATGAATAATAAACATTTATCATGATATAAGGAAATAAATAATAACTTTATTATTGCCTCTAGGGCATATTTCCTTGAGTCTCCCACTTGCACTAGAGTCAATAATCTAGTTCACATCGCCATGTGATTTAACATCAATAGTTCACATCTATATGTGGTTAACACCCATAGTTCACATCGACATGTGACCAACACCCAAAGGGTTTACTAGAGTCAGTAATCTAGCTCACATCGCTATGTGATTAACACCCAAAGAGTACTAATGGTGTGATCATGTTTTGTTTGTGAGAGAAGTTTAGTCAACGGTCCGCCACATTCAGATCCGTATGTATTTTGCAAATTTCTATGTCTACAATGCTCTGCACGGAGCTACTCTAGCTAATTGCTCCCACTTTCAATATGTATCCAGATTGAGACTCAGAGTCATCTAGATTAGTGTTTAAAGCTTGCATCGACGTAACCCTTTACGACGAACCTTTTGTCACCTCCATAATCGAGAAACATATCCTTATTCCACTAAGGATAATTTTGACCGCTGTCCGAATGATCTACTCCTAGATCACTATTGTACTACCTTGCCAAACTCAGTGTAGGATATACAATAGATCTGGTACACAGCATGGCATACTTTATAGAACCTATGGCTGAGGCATAGGGAATGACTTTCATTCTCTTTCTATCTTCTGCCGTGGTCGGGCTTTGAGTCTTACTCAATTTCACACCTTGTAACACAGGCAAGAACTCTTTCTTTGACTGTTCCATTTTGAACTACTTCAAAATCTTGTCAAGGTATGTACTCATTGAAAAACTTATCAAGCGTCTTGATCTATCTCTATAGATCTTGATGCTCAATATGTAAGCAGCTTCACCGAGGTCTTTCTTTGAAAACTCCTTTCAAACACTCCTTTATGCTTTGCAGAATAATTCTACATTATTTCCGATCTACAATATGTCATTCACATATACTTATCAGAAATGTTGTAGTGCTCCCACTCACTTTCTAGTAATTACAGGCTTCACCGCAAGTCTCAGATAAAACTATATGCTATGATCAACTTATCAAAGCATGTATTCCAACTACTGAGATGCTTGCACCAGTCCATAGATGGATCCTTGGAGCTTGCATATTTTGTTAGCACCTTTAGGATTTACAAAACCTTCTGGTTGCATCATATACAACTCTTCTTTAATAAATCCATTAAGGAATGCAGTTTTGTTTATCCATTTGCTAGATTTCATAAAATGCGGCAATTGCTAACATGATTCGGACAGACTTAAGCATAGATACGAGTGAGAAACTCTCATCGTAGTCAACATCTTGAACTTGTCGAAAACCTTTTGCGACAATTCTAGCTTTGTAGACAGTAACACTACTATCAGCGTCCGTCTTCCTCTTGAAGATCCATTTATTTTCTATGGTTTGCCGATCATCGGGCAAATCCATCAAAGTCCATACTTTGTTCTCATACATGGATCATATCTCAGATTTCATGGCCTCAAACCATTTTGCGGAATCTGGGCTCATCATCGCTTCCTCATAGTTCAGAGGTTCGTCATGGTCAAGTAACTTGACCTCGAGAATGGGATTACCGTACCACTGCAGTGCGGATCTCACTCTGGTTGACCCACGAGGTTGGTAGTAACTTGATCCGAAGTTACATGATCATCATCATCGCTTCCTCACTAATTGGTGTAGTAGTCACAGGAACTGATTTCTGCGATAAACTACTTTCCAATAAGGGAGAAGGTACAATTACCTCATCAAGTTCTACTTTCCTCCCACTCACTTCTTTCGGGAGAAACTCCTTCTCTAGAAAGCATCCATTCTTGGCAACGAATGTCTTGCCTTTCGGATCTGTGATAGAAGGTGTACCCAACATTTTGGGTATCCTATGAAGACGCATTTCTCCGATTTGGGTTCGAGCTTATCAGGACGAAACTTTTTCACATAAGCATCGCAACTCCAAACTTCAAGAAACAACAACTTTGGTTTCTTGCCAAACCACAGTTCATACGGTGTCGTCTCAATGGATTTAGATGGTGCCCTTTTTAACGTGAATGCAGCTGTCTCTAATGCATAGCCCCAAAACTATAACGGTAAATCGGTAAGAAACATCATAGTTGCACTATATCCAATAAAGTATGGTTATGATGTTCGGACACACCATTATGCTGTGGTGTTCCGTGGTGGCATGAATTTGTGAAACTATTTCACATTGTTTTAATTGAAGACCAAACTTCGTAACTCAAATATTTTACCTCTGCGATCATATCATAGAAACTTTTATTTTCTTGTTACGATGATTCTCCACTTCACTCTGAAATTCTTTGAGCTTTTCAAATGTTTCAGACTTATGTTTCATCAAGTAGATATACCCATATCTGCTCAAAAACATCTGTGAAGATCAAAAAATAATGATACTTGCCACGAGCATCAACACTCATTGAATCGCATACATCGGTATGTATTATTTCCAATAAGTCAGTAGCTTGTTCCATTGTTCCGGAGAACGGAGTTTTAGTCATCTTGCCCAAAAGGCACGGTTCTCAAGCATCAAATGATTCATAATCAAGTGATACCAAAATCCCATCAGCAGGGAGTTTCTTCATGCGCTTTACACCAATATGACCTAAACGGCAAAGACACAAATAAGTTGCACTATCATTATTAACTTTGCATCTTTTGGTTTCAATATTATGAATATGTGTATCACTATGATCGAGATCCAATGAATCATTTTCATTGGGTGTGTAACCATATAAGGTTTTATTCATGTAAACAGAACAACAATTTATTCTCTTACTTAAATGAATAACCGTATTGCAATAAACATGATCAAATCATACTTATGCTCAACACCAAATAACACTTATTTAGGTTCTATACTAATCCCGAAAGTATAGGGAGTGTGCGATGATGATCATATCAATCTTGGAACTACTTCCAACACTCATCTTCACTTCCCCTTCAACTAGTTTATGTTCATTCTGCAACTCCCGTTTCAAGTTACTACTCTTAGCAACTGAACCAGTATAAAATACCGAGGGGTTGCTACGAACACTAGTAAAATACACATCAATAATCTGTATCTCAAATATACCTTTGTTCACTTTGCCATCCTTCTTATCCGCCAAATACTTGGGGTAGTTCCGCTTCTAGTGACCAGTTCCATTGCAGCAAAAGCACTTAGTCTCGGGCTTAGGTCCAGACTTGGGTTTCTTCACTTTCGAGCAGCAACTTGCTTGCCGTTCTTCTTGAAGTTCCCCTTCTTCCCTTTGCCCTTTTCCTTGAGACTAGTGGTCTTGTCAATCATCAACACTTGATGCTCTTTCTTGATTTCTACCTTCGTCGATTTCAACATCACGAAGAGCTCGGGAATCGTTTTCGTCATCCCTTGCATACTATAGTTCATCACGAAGTTCTAGTAACTTAGTGTTGGTGACTAGAGAATTCTGTCAATCACTATTTTATCCGGAAGATTAACTCCCACTTGATTCAAGCGATTGAAGTACCCGGACAATCTGAGAACATGCTCACTAGTTGAGCGATTCTCTTCCATCTTTTAGCTATAGAACTTGTTGGAGACTTCATATCTCTCAACTCGGGTATTTGCTTGAAATATTAACTTCAATTCCTGGAACATCTCATATGGTCCATGATGTTCAAAACGCCTTTGAAGTCCCGATTCTAAGCCGTTAAGTATGGTGCACTAAACTATCAAGTAGTCATCATACTGAGCTAGCCAAACATTCATAACGTCTGCATTTGCTCCTGTAATAGGTCTGTCACCTAGCGGTGCATTACGGACATAATTCTTCTGTGCAGCAATGAGGATAAACCTCAGATCACGGATCCAATCCGCATCATTGCTACTAACATTTTCAATACAATTTTCTCTAGGAACACATATAAAAACATAGGGAAGCAACAACGCGAGCTATTGATCTACAACATAATATGCAAAATACTACGGGACTAAGTTCATGATAAATTAAAGTTCAATTAATCATATTACTTAAGAACTCCCACTTAGATAGACATCTCTCTAGTCATCTAAGTGATTACGTGATCCAAATCAACTAAACCATGTCCGATCATCACGTGAGATGGAGTAGTTTCAATGGTGAACATCACTATGTCGATCATATCTACTATATGATTCACGCTCGACCTTTCGGTCTCTCGTGTTCCGAGGCCATATCTGTTATATGCTAGGCTCGTCAAGTTTAACCTGAGTACTCGCGTGTGCAACTGTTTTGCACCGTTGTATTTGAACGTAGAGCCTATCACACCCGATCATCACGTGGTGTCTCAAAGACGAAGAACTTTCGCAACGGTGCATACTCGGGAGAACACTTCTTGATAATTTTAGTGAGAGATCATCTTATAATGCTACCGTCAATCAAAGCAAAATAAGATGCATAAAGGATAAACATCACATGCAATCAATATAAGTGATATGATATGGCCATCATCATCTTGTGCTTGTGATCTCCATCTCCGGCACCGTCGTGATCACCATCGTCACCGGCGCGACACCTTGATCTACATCATAGAATCGTTGTGGTCTCGCCTTCTATTGCTTCTACGACTATTGCTTCAGGTTAGTGATAAAGTAAAGGAATTACAGGCGTTTGCATTTCATACAATAAAGCGACAACCATATGGCTCCAGCCGATTGCCGATAACCGGTTACAAAACATGATCATCTCATACAATAAAATATAGCATCACGTCTTGACCATATCACATCACAACATGCCCTGCAAAAACAAGTTAGACGTCCTCTACTTTGTTGTTGCAAATTTTACGTGGCTGCTATGGGCTTAAGAAAGAACCGTTCTCACCTACGTATCAAAACCACAACGATAGTTTGTCAAATAGACTCCGTTTTAACCTTCGCAAGGACCGGGCGTAGTCACACTCGGTTCAACTAAAGTGAGAGAGACAGACACCCGCCAGCCACCTTTAAGCACGAGTGCTCGTAACGGTGAAACCAGTCTCGCGTAAGCGTCTGGCGTAATGTCGGTCCGGCCGCTTCATCTCACAATACCGCTGAACCAAAGTATGACATCTGGTAGGCGGTATGACTTGTATCGCCCACAACTCACTTGTGTTCTACCCGTGCAAAACATCAAACCATAAAAACCTAGGCTCGGATGCCACTTTGTTGGGGAACGTAGCAATTTCAAAAAATTCCCTACGCACACGCAAGATCATGGTGATGCATAGCAACGAGAGGGGAGAGTATTGTCTACGTACCCTTGTAGACCAAAGCGGAAGCGATCACAACGTAGAGGAAGTAGTCGTACGTTCTCCTCGCGATCCAGCCGATCCCAGCGTCGTTACTCCGGCGCCTCCGAGTTCTTGGCACACGTACAGCTCGATGATGCTCCTCGGGCTCCGATCCAGCAAAGCTCCGGGGAGAGGGAGTTCCGTCAGCACGACGGCGTGGTGACGATCTTGATGTTCTACCGTCGCAGGGCTTCGCCTAAGCACCGCTATGATATGACCGAGGTGGAATATGGTGGAGGGGGCACCGCTGCGGCTAAGGAGCGATCTCAAGGATCAACTTGTGTGTCCTAGGGTGCCCCCTACCCCGTATATAAAGGAGGGAGGGAGGAGGTGGCCGGCCTCAAGGGGAGCGCCATAGGGAGGGAAACCTACTCCAAGTAGGTTTCCCTCTCTTTCCTTATCTTATTTGGAGGGGAAGGAAGGAGTACTAGTATTAGGAAGTAGTACTAGTAGTAGGAATAGGAAGAGGGGAAGGAGAAAGGAAGGGGGCGGCCCCTCCCCAATTCGGATTGGGCTTGGGGGCACGCCCCCTCCCTTGTTCCTTCTCCTTCCTCCTACATGGGCCCAATAAGGCCCATATACCTCCCGGGGGTTCGGTAACCTCCGGAGCTCCAAACTTCTCCGGAACCTTTCCGGTGTCCAAATATATCCGTCCAATATATTAATCTTTATGTCTCGACCATTTCGAGACTCCTCGTCATGTCCGTGATCACATCCGGGACTCAACTCCTTCGGTACATCAAAATACACAAACTCACAATATAACCGTCCATGAAACCTTGCGTGCGGACCCTACGGTTCGAGAACAATGTAGACATGACCGAGACACATCTCCGGTCAATAACCAATAGCGGGACCTGGATGCCCATATAGGTTCCTACATTTTCTCTGAAGATCTTTATCGGTCGGAACCGCATAACAACATACGTTGTTCCCTTCGTCATCGGTATGTTACTTGCCGAGATTCGATCGTCGGTATCCAATACCTAGTTCAATCTCGTTCTTGGCAAGTCTCTTTACTCGCTCTGTAATACATCATCTCACAGCTAACTCATTAGTTGTAATGCTTGCAAGGCTTAGTGATGTGTATTACCGAGAGGGCCCAGAGATACCTCTCCGAGCAATCGGAGTGACAAAACCTAATCTCGAAATACGCCAACCCAACATGTACCTTTGGAGACACCTGTAGTACTCCTTTATAATCACCCGATTACGTTGTGACGTTTGGTAGCACCAAAGTGTTCCTCCGATGGCAGGAGTTGCATAATCTCATAGTTACAGGAACATGTATAAGTCATGAAGAAAGCAATAGCAACATACTAAACGATCAAGTGCTAGGCTAACGGAATGGGTCATGTCAATCAGATCATTCTCCTAATGATGTGATCCCGTTAATCAAATGACAACTCATGTCTATGGTTAGGAAACATAACCATCTTTGATTAACGAGCTAGTCAAGTAGAGGCATACTAGTGACACTCTGTTTGTCTATGTATTCACACATGTATTATGTTTCCGGTTAATACAATTCTAGCATGAATAATAAACATTTATCATGATATAAGGAAATAAATAATAACTTTATTATTGCCTCTAGGGCATATTTCCTTCAATATTGTTGTTTGCTTGTAGCCTGTCCCTTTGGGGAGCCCTGCCCCTCCTTATATATGTTGAAGGGGCGGGTTACATGTGGAGTCCTATTAGGATTAGGACTAGTCTATCTCTAATACAAACTGGATACAAGTCCAGGTCTTAACTCCTTGTAAGACAAATATTCCTTATGTCTTTCCTCTTAAACCGGCCCTCCGTAGTTGAACCGGCCTTCATGAACCGCCAGTCGGGCCACCGGGTCTTGTTGCTCCTCTGACCTGCCTGCCGGATTACCAATGAACCGTAAAACGCCGGGTCGCCAGTGAACCGCCAAGTGTCGTGGGGTTCTTGAGTAAACCGCCAAGTCCGCCGGGTTATACTTCCGGCCGGTTTACGCCATGGGTATATCCTCGACATTAGCCCCAGTTTAATTTGGATTTATCCATGTTAAACTGATCTGTGAAATAAATACAAGAACAAACTTGACAGATTATGCTCCGGGTTAAGAATTCTTGTAAACCGGCGGTGATCATCCTTAAATCCTTGTCATTTCCTCCTTCTAGATAATTGGTCAACAAGCCAGCTTCATACTCAATTTGTCGACGTTGATTTCTCACGGAGAAAATTTGTGAAGAATAATACACTTGAGTCGGCCTTCAATGCTCTGATTTGACAAAAATATTGGTCTTTAGATATTCCACTGATACCAGCCGGTTTGAAAATGTAGAACTTGCCGGTTTATCATTGCCAAATTTGCCGGTTTGTAAATATGGATGGCACCGAGTCATAATTGTTATCAACGCTGGCTCATAATTGTTGCAGACACCGGGTCAATCTGGTTTGCTCAGAACTGAGAATAGAAATTTTTTCTCCCTTATATCCATATTACACCGTAGCCCCCAAGTCTTGAGCAGAACAAAGTGATGGTTTAGGACTTGTTTCCATATAATTACTGCCACATTGAAGAAATCCATTTTGTTCATCTCAGTCACTAGTAAAACTGAATACTCCATATATGTAGCCCCCAAGTGCGGGGTTGTCATGCTTACGAACTCGGGACTTGTAATTTCCTGATGCTCATAAAAACTTCAACCAGTGTAGCCCCCAAGGGCCGGGTCATTATGCAAATAATGAGCAGGGACTTTGAAAATATGATCATGTAGAATGTAACAGCAACGTGTAGCCCCCAAGGGCCGGCTCAGTAAGATAATATTGAGCTGGGACTTTATATATACTTGAATTGCTGACAGGAGCAATTGGTAGCCCCCAAGGGCCGGCTCATTATTATGCGATGAGTCGGGTCTTCCATAAGACTAAAAAATGACTTTGCATTAGCCCCCAAGTATCGGGTCGTAAGCTTGCAGCGATTTGGGACTATTCCTTCAATTATAAAATAAATCATATCCATTGATAATATAATAGCCATTACGCTAAAGCGACTTTGAAAACCTTAATCATAATACTGGTTGCTGATAACCATAATAAAATCAAGCCATGTTGGCTATTTGAAGATTTGAATAATGTAATCCAATGATTTATGAGCGCATGATTCCAATGGCGCAATCCAAATATGTCTTGGCGACTTATAGTCCAAAACCAGGCCGGGTTAACAAACACCGGATAATTTCTCATCATATCGGGCGACTTATCGCCTTAAAGCCAGGCCGGTTTAATAAACACCAGATACTTTATCATCATGCTTTATTCAACTTGTCTCGCATACAACAAGTTGAAAGTGTCCCGGCGGTTTATCACGGACGGGTCATCATGCCCAACATATAACCCAGGTTTATAACCAAGGCTGCACTTAAGAATAATCAATGAAATATATCATACTGTGACATTGAATCACATCATTGGTTTACCAACTTTTTGTAGTAAGGGTGATAACCCCAATCTTGAGTCTTGATAACTCCTTCCATATTGTGCGGTTTATGATAAAACCGTGCCGGGTTGTGATAAACACCGGATTAACCATATATAATACTGGTGACTTTGAGTCAAAGCCAGACCGGGTTGATAGTCTCCGGATTAAGATTTGAGCATGTTCCGTCAATTTTTAATTGACAGTCGAACCAGTTTAATAATGTCGGTTTGTAAACGCAACAAAAGAAATGTTTATCAAAAAAGAAAACAGAATTCAAGCAAAGGCAAAGATAAAACCATTGCAAATGAGGCTTTGAGCCGATCAAGAGGCATTACCATGGTCGGACCCGACCAAGCTCCCAAAAAGGTGTAGCTATGGTTCGAGTCAGCCAGGTCCCCAAATGATGCTTTGGCATTACGCCGATCAAGAGGTGTAGCGATGGTTCGGGTTCGACCAAAGCCCCCAAGTGATGCTATGGCCTTAGGCCGATCAAGAGGCGTGTTGGTTCAGACTTGACCATGTCCCCAAGTGATCTGGTGGCTTTCGCCTATCAAAAGGTGTTGCATTGGTTCGGACACGACCAAGCCCCCAAGTGATATAACATGATGCTTTTAGCAAAGCGAACTCAAGGGGTAAACCGGAGGCCGCTTTAGAGCAACTCCGTGTAACCTCACATGATGTAAAAGAACAGAGACCCCGCTTTATGAAGCAGAAGCCCCATGTGATCAATAATATGTCGGAATGAAGGCGGGATACCCATGTTTGAACCGCGCATCATGGCAGCCGGTCCTCTTTGGCGATTTTTAACTTTTTTGCAAGAGATAAATTCTTCTTGAACCGGGATTTTGAACCGGATATTGAGAGCTTCAAAGCTTTGTGGGAGACATCTTTCCCTTGAACCTTATTGTAAACCGGAATCTTCATTTTCAGCCGGAAATTTTCTGATGGCCTTTCAACTCGAACTTGCGAGAAGTTAATTCCTTTTGAACCGGACATTTTAAACCGGATTTGAGCGCTTGAGAGCTTAGTGGGAGAATATATTTCCTTCAACGGATTTTAAACCGGAATCCTTTCTGATGGTCCGGAACTTCTTCATTGAGCCGGGATTTTGTAACTGTCATATACTTACTAAGCCGGAAATTTTCTGACGGCCTTCAAATAACAGCAACCTCCGGGACCGGGTTATCTTTCCCTCCATCGTCCTGGGGTTCTTAAATTTGCTGAAACTGGCAAGATTTGCTTAGTCATGTCATCGTAGCCCCCGAGTCTCAAGGTGACTCGAGGAGTTGGCTTGAAACTCTCCATATTTGACCGCGATATAAACCGGCATAACTTGTATATCATTGGTGTTGATAACACGATGTGAATCCACAGAAGGTTGTGATGACTGCGGCGGGTTATAAATGATCCCGTATGAGCCGTGGTCGACCTTTCGGCCAATGGTTCCTTCAATGGCGATTTGAAGTTAATCGATCGTAGTGGCGGCGACTTGTGCGCCTGCCCATTGAGCCATGCGGTGTAGACGGCGGTTGATAGTATATGATAATTTGCCTCCATTTTGAAAGAAAACCGGGCTACCCAAGCTGTGACTTGCTCATGCAGACAGGTGCGGCCTGGTATGTTGATGTAGACCAGGCCGCAATAAATGGACGGTAGAGACGTCCACAGTATTAAAGGTGGCTTGGACAGATGAACCGGCCACGGTGTTGTAAACCGGCGCGGACAGGCAAGTTAATCACATCGTTTTGATGTAGTGAACAATTGTCCTGCATCAACAATATTGCAGACCAAGACAAAGATAAACTGCTCTTTGACAAAATAATATGTACCAATAAAATATATTTTAGATGGATATCACCTGATGTGCCAGGCCGGAAATAATCCGCCATGAAATTGATGATCGCTAGGTGAAGTTGAAGTCGTTCATGGGTGAACCGGCCGCGGCATGGTAAACCGGTGCAAACGGGTGAGTCGGCCGCGACGTTTGTAAGCCAGCACGGACAGTGAGTCGGCCACGGCGTTGTAAGCCGGTTGCAGACTGCGAGTCAATCGTAGGAGCGGTAAACCGCGCGGACGGCGAGTCGATCGCGGGCGTGGTTCCAGCGAGTTGATGTAGATCAAGCTGCACGGGAGGCAGCTTGCGCACATCCATTCAAACTGGTGCGAACGCCAGTGCATGATGGTGCTAACGCACGCTCCATAGGCACAGCATGGCACCAGCTTGATAATGAAACATTGTCCTGCACAAAATATATTGCGGACCAAGTAATTGTCCCTTGATGAAACAATACGTAAAAATAGATAGAAAAAATAGCACCTGATATATTTGTCAGATGAATGTGAATGCTGATTCTAAGTAACACCGGACGCCGCTCCACGTGACCTTTCTTGTTTTGTCTCTTTCTTTTTCTTTGTCTTGATGTGATGAAGAAACGGTAGTGGCTCTTGATCTCCACGTATAAGTAGCACAGGCCGCAGTCCCAGCTCTTTTTAGAGACTAATTCCTAGCGGTTCACTCGCGAACAATGGCACTCTGAAGATCATCTTGCCCGTGTAAGGATAGGCATAACTGCAAGTTGCATGGTCGGTTGACGCGGCTTAAAAGCGACGCGAAAGATGAGAAGCAAGGCGGCCAGCGGCTTGTGGCACAAACTGCTGGTGTGGGCAAAGCCCAGCGGCGGAGTCAGAGTCATGACTGAGGGCCGGCCGAAGCCTGCGACAGCAAGGTGGTCATGAGCAGCAGCCCGGCCGAACGCGTGATCAACTTGGCGACTTGAAGCAGCGAAAACCGCGGCGGCTCGGACAAGAGGAGTGGCGGCGCGGGCCGCGTGGGCAGCTCAGAGCGAGGCCAAGAAGTCGTCGGTCAAACCGGCGCGAAGTGAGCCATGGCGCAGGGGCGCGGTGATTCCAGCGAGTCCCGAGTCCGCGACCACGTCTCCCCCCGGGTCGTTGTTTGTTTGACTATCCCCGATCCGTGTCTGCCAGGTCGTGGCCCCCTGCCGACTGATTAGCTGGCTTCATGTGCATGTACGTGGTAGTGCTACTTAAACTTCAGAGCAATTAGACCTCAATCCTTGTGCAAGCATTAGTGGCCCTCTGGGATTTCACGTGGAGTAGTCTTCAATTAACATTTATGGAGTGCTAGTGAATCGTTCTAACAAGCAATCAGACTGCGTTAGTGGCGTTGCAGCTTGTTGTAGTACTTTAACTTCGATTTGATGTCTGACACAAGTAGTCCCAGCCACGCCTGCCTCGGGACTTGTTTGCTGTATACTGTGGTTTGTACGATCTGTGCATACGGCGGCTGCAACACAATTTTTGTCGGTCTCGGCAACCCACGACTGCAACTGCAAAAACTGATTTTGATTCGGATTCGACGCATCGCGTCGCGTCGGCGAGGTACACAAGAACGCAAAACCTTAAATTTCCTGATGAACTTGCAGTCCATGTATTTCCCAGCGAGGAAGCAGGGGCTTGACCCGGCGGCGACTCAGCAATTTTAACAGAGGCTCTTGATCCAAGGGTCACCACAACGGCAGGTCACAACAGCCATATTTTCAATGCAGCAGATACCGATTCGTTTTTTGACTCAACGGATTGCCGGATCATGATCAACCGTCGTACTGCACGAAACCCTAATTTTCATCAAACGTATATCTCGCGGATTGCAAACGTAGACCCTTCCAAACCGATTCTTCTTTATCCGGAAATTTACGAACTTCTCAACCTTTGGGAGAAATCCCTCCAAGAACTCAAGACCACTGTGCGCAGGCCCCACGGTGGGCGCCAACTGTCGTGGATTTAACACGCCAGATGTCCTTAGTGTCAGGACTTAGTCGCGAGGCCAACGCATCTATGTGGTAGCTTGAGAGGGGTTGAGCGGAATCGAGAGACGCAACACAAGACAGGGATTTAGACAACTTCGGGCCCCGGGAAACATCATCCGGTAATAGCCCTACGTGTTGTTTGAGGCTAGGTCTCATTATGATCATGAGGGAGTCGCCGTAAACCGGCTCTCCTCTAGTTGTGTCTAGCCCTAGATATTGTTGTTTGCTTGTAGCCTGTCCCTTTGGGGAGCCCTGCCCTCCTTATATATGTTGAAGGGGCGGGTTACATGTGGAGTCCTATTAGGATTAGGACTAGTCTATCTCTAATACAAACCGGATACAAGTCCAGGTCTTAACTCCTTGTAAGACAAATATTCCTTATGTCTTTCCTCTTAAACCGGCCCTCCGTAGTTGAACCGGCCTTCATGAACCGCCAGTCGGGCCACCGGGTCTTGTTGCTCCTCTGACCCGCCTGCCGGATTACCAATGAACCGTAAACCGCCGGGTCGCCAGTGAACCGCCAAGTGTCAGCGGGTTCTTCAGGTAAACCGCCAAGTCCGGCCGGGTTATACTTCCGGCCGGTTTACGCCGCGGGGTATATCCCCGACACGGACCGAGTGGCTCGTTTGGACCGGCCGGTGGTCACCACAGAGCTTGCGCCGGAGCACGGCGACGCGGGGAGGGCGCTGGAGGCAGAGGGGCTCGTCGTGGAGGTGTCCGGCGACTTCTGTGACTCACGGTGGGCACGGCGGCGGCAGAGCTCGGGAAGCAGCAACCACGAAGAATGCAGCACGACGGCGGTGCACGACGGCCAGTGCAACGGCGGTGTAGGGTCTCCCACTTCAAGTTCTACCTTCCGGTGATAGATCCGGGCATGGCGCATCCAAGAGACATGCTTGCCAGCGTCGAGGAGGCCGGTGGCCGCGCGGATGAACGACGGCGGCGCTGACCAGTGCACGACCGACGCGCCCGCCACGCAGCTCCGGCCACGCGTGCTCGCCACGCGCTATCCACGACGCCGACACGCCGCCACGCCACAGGCACGCCCCGCCTCGTCCCGACATGCCCCTGCCATGCTCCCGCCATGCCACAGCTCGTGTTCGTCCGCTCGGTCGGACCGAGCTTTAACCGGACCGGACCGAGGGATTTTCGGTCCCGTTTGCTGGGCCCGGACCGGCTGGATTTCATGCCGGGCCAGGACCGAGCCTGGCCGGATCGAGCGGGCCAAGGACCGGCTCGTGCTATCCACCCTGATATATATATATATATATATATATATATATATATATATATATATATATATATATACACACACACACACAGACGGTCTATTCTGCTAATATTAGCAGAATAACTATTCTGCACACCACTTCCGCACTGCACGCTGAACGCAAGTGCACTGCATCATTTTGACGACAAGCACTGCAATAGAGACTAGTGAACTTCGCGTCAAAAAAAATTGCATGCAGTGTTTTTCTGGTACTGTTTTCGCTCTAGTTTTTTAACCGTTTATCGGAACGAGGCGTATCCAATGGGGCTAGGCAGCGACGGCGTTCTGCTCCATTCTCTCTCTTGGGCGAGTTGTCTAGGAGCTTAGGTGTCCTAGGGTGTTGCGTGATTGTGCTCCATTCTTCCCGTTTTCTCCTTCGGTAGCGTAGTTGTTTGTCTGCTTCGTGATTCGGATAGCCTAGGATCTGCTTTGTAAGAGGGTCATCTCACCACCATGTATCGTTCCGCCGTGTACCTTGTTCAGTTTGTGCCTTTATTTATAAAGGGGGGCGAAAGCCTGTTTCGAGAATATATGTACATGAAATTGGACAAAGGCCAAGCGAAACCTTGCATCTTTTAAGTAGGGCAGATATACATAAATATATGAGATGACAATGGGTCGGAGTTTGCAAGGGCCATTGAACAATATCATATCCTTTACTTATACTTGTGCGGATATTGCTCGCCCAAGAACATATCCATATAGAAAATTCCGTCCTTGCTCATACCTGATCCATGGGTAACCCCTTTTGAAGTAAATGGCCGTTGGCGTTGCACGAAGTTGTCAGAATCGCGATTCTGTTATACGATTCTATGACTTTAAGATCCAAACTACGCCATCTGATTTTATGATTTTTGTTTGTAGAATCTATGTTTTTACAATCCTGATAGTTAAGATTTTATGATTTGCGATCCTGACATCAGAGCTGTGATCGGATTCAGAATCGCACCGAGATGTCAGTATCAGTAGTGAGTTTGTAGATGGGTTGGAATTTCATTCAGAGGGGCTCGCTTCCCAACCGAGTCTAGCCAGAACCACGTGGATTCTCATTTTGGATGTGAAATTGGGCTCCTAACCCAAATGCCTGTTTGACCGCCTGCATCCGCACTTAGTGGACTCAAAGAAAGTGCCGTTCCAAAAATATTTGGCTTTAAGTTTCCAAAGGCTCAAATCATTATGAGAAAGTTTCCAAATCCATTTGGTGAGAAGGGCTACGTCCATCAGTTTTGGATTAAGAATGCCATGGTGTTCTACTCTTTAGGCAGGCGCACGATCCAACAAATTTGGTAGGAACCTGTTACAGATGAAAAGAAATAAACAGAACCTCCATCGACCAATCAAATTTTCAGCTGATCACAGAATCACAAAAAACAATGAAGGTTCGGACAAGATGAATACAGAATACAAAAGTATACAACAAGCTTGATATTAATACAGTAGTATTTCTACATCAGGCTTAATAAGGTTAAGACCTATAATACTAGTTCCTCGACCGTATCTAAGCCGCCAAGATTGCTCCCCACTCGCGACTTCCCTACTCTAGCCGCCGCCACGCCAGGCAACTAGGGAGGCGATTTTCTTCCTCTGATCTCAGCCGGCCAGGCCGTTGGCCCCCTCTCCCTCTGGCTGCTCCCGCGGCAGGAGGGAGGGGGGACCCCGTTCCTCCGTTCTGTAGTTAGGTTTATGATTTGTAGGTTGTGGTACGCCGTTGGGGTGGTGGGAGCGGCGCCCGGACGAATAAATCTGCCTCAGCTTCACTCCCACACCGGCGGTGCCGTTCCTCGCGGCGTCTCGGAGTTGATGGCATCGTGTGATTGCCGATCCTTCACATCAGCTGTGTTAGGGTTTATGGATGATGTCAGCAAGGCGGCGGCGGTGACTCCATCAAGTGTGTCTCTCCTTCTGCTCTGTCCCGGTTGCTGTGGCGTTGTCTCCGACGTCATGGTGGAGCAGGGAGGTTTTGTCATCCAGGAGTACGCGTAGACGGATGTCTACGGAAGTGACAGCTGGAAGATGGTGCATCCCGTGCTGGGTTTGTGGTTGGTGGCTGACAGTTCTGGTTTCCTCCTTCAATGTCATTGTTGTGCGGGGGTGTCAGATCTAGAGTTCGATGGCGTGTCCGGGGACATGTTGCCCCGGTCTGATTCTTTTAACGGCAATGGTTTTGCTTCTGGCAAACTACTTTCGAGGTCCGTAAAGTTGCTGATCAGCGATGGAGCCGCGTCGAGCTCGGGTGAAGAGGTGATCTGTTTACTTTCCCTTTGGTGGCCGCTTCGGTGGTGTTGGAGGAGAGAAACAGGCGCTGGTATTTTGCAACGGATTATCCTATCTTTCCAGTCTTGTAATGTCGGTGCTTACGTGCTTTGTAATCGGATTTTTATTTTATAAATGAGATACGTATTACATTGCAAAATAATAATAATAATAATAATAGTTCCTCCCGTTGTTAAAATTAATACTCATCTCTCTCCTGCAACAACTCTTTTTGACGTTCACAGTGCTTCCTCATATCGTCTGCAAACTGCGTATCACTCCTAAAATCGAACATTAAATCCACGTCGAGCATTCCGTCCGTGTGCCGCATTCCATAGCAGGTAATATCATGATTACTCTTAATAAAGTCTGCTGAATCTGGATACACAATCTTCCTCGCGGTTCCTTTTCCATAGTAGCAGCGGCCTGTCACCAAAACCAAAGTCAAATGCTTGGCAAACCATGTCTATCTGCACTGGTTTCACTCACCAGACCATTGGTGTGCAATAGAAAACCATGACAGTAGTACTGAACAACAGTTCTTGACAAGAAAAAAGAAGAAGTTAGAAGTACACTTTGTATCGTAGAGAAAGTGTATCCCAAAATAATCTTAAGATGTTAATCTTTTTTACACACGATCAACAGCAAAAAGAGCACATAAACGTTTATTTATGTCAGAATTGTTCATAGTTTTAAATAGCCGGCCGCTATAGCCCGCTATAGCTTTTTGAGAAGAGTGCCGCTAAATAGTCGCCTTCACAAATAGCCCGATATAGCTCCGCTATAGCTGATTTGAAGGCCCGTCGCTATTTTACATAGCCCGCTATTTAAAACATTGAAATTGCTACACTGAAGCCGTACTAACCTACTTCCTCCATCCCAAAATAAGTGTCTCAATTTTGTACTAACTTTAGTACAAAGTTGTACTAAGGTTAAGACACTTATTTTAAGATGGAGGGAGTATAATATATCCTATGCACATGATATGCACCCGGATTCAGAGGTGTATATCAATGTTGTAATTTTGTACATGAGTATGAGCACATGGCTGTTTCAACGGACTAAATGGGACCTAAGATTGCTGTGGCTTCTATTGCAGGAACCAGGAAGGAGTGTAGATTACAGATTCAACTCATACATCCCCATTCGAGATGATAAACAGGTGTACAATCGCGGCAGAACTGTAAACTGGGTTGCAAATCCAGAAGAATACACATTTCAAATGGGGTAGCTATCGAAGGATAGGGATGGCAGTTTTGCTCATGGGTATGGGTACCCGTGGGTACCCTACCCGAAAACAGTGGGCATGGATGAGACTTTGTACCAATTCATACCCATGGATAATGGGCATCCATACCCGCACAATGTACGGATAGGGTATGAATATGAAATTATACCCAGGGGTAACCCGATGGATACCCAGAAAAATTAATAAGAAATCAAACCCTATAATATATGGGTAAACCTACAGTAATTAGCATTGCAAGTTTGCAAACTTAATTTTTTTTTTAAAGTTCGTTTGTAATGGAGATTAAGACATTTGTGTGTCAATCGTCATTGTGTTATTTTGATGTAAGTGCGAACGAGATTTTGATGGATGAGTACCTAACTTTAGTTTTAGGCCCTTTTCTTGTCTTACCTTTATCATGCCAATGTTATATATTATACCCACCGGATACCCATCGGGTATAAGATACGCGATGGGTATGGCATGGGTACCAATTTATGCTCATGGATATTGAAATGGGTGGGTATAGAAAAAAGTTTTGGGTATGGGTTTGGGCACAAAAAGGTCGTACCCACCCACACCCTACCCATTGCCATCCCTATCGAAGGATGACTTTCTGGGTACTTAAAAGGGGCAATATGCATTGCAATTTGGGTTCAGATACTAAGCTTCTTGACCTGCTGCTAAGGTCATCTGATGTGGTGAAACATAGTTGGCAGACAGTGAGGGGTAGGAGATTCCTGCTGTGGTCAACGAGAGGCATGCTGCGAGATATGCCTGCAGAAAACAAGGGAGAGGAGGAGATGCATGCTGATATGGATAAGGGGCCAGAATGGAGAGAAGAACCTAAATATGGTCAAACAATTCAGGGCCATCGTGTTTGCCACAATTAATTAAAAACCTCTCAATGGACTCTTCAGTTTACTTCTCTCTCCGAGATTCTCCTCTGTCTACTACCTATCTGCAGCAAGGGATAAACCGAATGCATTAAAAACGATATGGATTGCTTGGTGACGTGTATTTGTTCCCCGAGAGGATTTGGTGCAGGGTGGGGATCACCCAATCCTCTAGAGGATTAAACACTCTTGAATCGAACAAGGCCTTATATAAGGCGTGGCCGATCAGTGTCTTTCCGGGCGCGTCCGAGCGTGTCCGCGTACGTTTGCGGGATCGGATTTGCCTAGTCTAATTATAGATGCTCTAATACAGGATTATATACAGTTTTTTTTTGAGCATCAAGATGACATATTTCATATACACGCCAGATACACTCACCTCTACGAACGCATTACACACGCACACCCTATCCCTATGAAAGCACCTCCGGTAGATCGAGCCAAGATATTATCTTGAGATTTACTGAAGTCACCAGAGGCGCTCGTCATCGACGGAACGCCTCCTCCCATCGAAAACGCATCGCCGCCAATCGAAAAGCGATCACGGAAATCTCAAAATAAATCCAGGAATAATGCGAGCACCAGGATTTGAACCCTGGTGGGTTGGGGATACCACTGTCCACCTAACCAACTCAACCACACGTTGATTCGGTTGTTGAATAATGAAAAGGGAGCATTGCAGAAGTGCATGCTCTAGCCAATGCAATGGCTCCCACAGGCCTAAACGTGGACCGAAAATGGACTGCAATTTAATTTTATCAGTCGAATCTTAACTTAAGCCCTCTTAATTTTGATACCATATAAAAGTGCATGCCCTAGCCAATCTATCTACTACCCCTATAAAAGAAAAAGAGAACAGAGAACCAAACAATCAGACCCGTCCATCAAAAAGATCTAATGACCGTTAATCCTTCAATGTTTCGCACAACGAACCACGCATTAAGGCACTACAATCAATCGATCGCTAATCTGCCCCGCACTAAGAAAACCGCTCGCCCGCACGACCTCCACCTTCTCCTCCCGCACGACCTCCTCCTCCCGCGCCGTTCGCCTCCCGCAGCCTCGCGCCGAGCCACGGGAAGCCGCGCCCTTCACCGCCGCCTCGCGCCGCCGGAGCCACGGGAAGCCGTCGCAGGTCGCCGGGAGCCCGCCCCCGCCGCGCCGTTCGCCGCCTCCCCAGCCGCGTGAGCCCGCCCCCGCCGCGGGTCGCCGCCTCCCCCGCCACGGGAGCACGCCCCCGCCGCGGGAGCCGCCCCGCCGCGGGTCGTCGCCTCCCCAGCCACCGGAGCCGCCCTGCCGCGCCCTTCGCCGCCTCCTGCAGCCGCCGCCGGTCGCCGCGCCCGTCGCCCCGGGAGCCGCCCCACCGGAGCCGCCGCCCGTCGCGCGCCGGGGGAGCCCCGCCGCAGGTCGCCGCCCTTCGCGCGCCGGGGGAGAGCCGGAGCCGCCGCCCGTCGCGCGCCGTGGGAGAGGCGCCCCAGGTCGCCGCCCTTCGCCACGGGAGAGCCGGAGCCGCCGTCCGTTGCGCGCCGGGGGAGAGCCAGGTCTCCTCCTCTGCTGCCGCAGGTACGCCGACGCCTTGCTCCCCCGCGCAACGCCGTCCGCTGGACCATCTTGCCGTGCCTCACACCGGCCCCACCGTGCTGCCCGCAATTCTTCGCCTTGTGGCGGCGCTCGGCACGCATGCCCTGCACCGGCGCTTCTCCGTCGTCCGACCATGCAGTCTACCCGTTTCGCGAGGCCGCGCGACTCGCGTGATCGATGGAGGCGAGGCGAAGTGGTCTTTTGGGTCTTTGAAGCCAGTACACGTTTACAGTTTCAGTCATTGCACATGGTATTATTCATTCACCCTGCACGAGGTACAACCATGGTTTTGGGTACCGCCCGAGAAAACCGGATACCGGGCGGTTACCGCGTTTCTCGCCGCCCCACGAGAAATACCTATCCCGAGCAAAAAATACCGAAATTTTTGAATAATTTGAATTTGAACGCTCAAGGTCTAATAAATTATCTTTGTTTCTCATTTCTGACAACACCCTTACTCTGGCGTAGTGGTAATCATCTGTTATGCGCCTCGGGAGGTAGCTGGTTCGAGTCCTCCTTCGTCACTTTTTTCTGTTCTTTTTGTTATTTTTCAGAATAGGCAGTTAAAAACGTGAAAAAAGGATGGCCCAGAAAATCGAACTGGCGACCTTAAACACAGGTTAGGGCGCACGTAGTTGTGGCACCACTGCGCTACTACCTCTTTTCTGAATGAAGTCAGTTCAAGATGTTATGATATCTAAGTTAAAATTGTTTGAATTCAAAATTTAATTGTAAATTTCGTCCGAAATTTGTTCGGTATTTCTCGGTAACCGTGGTTACCGGGAATATCGCCCACCCACGAGAAAATTTGCCTATTTGGGATCCAAAACCTTGGGTACAACCACACCATGGATCTGCTTAGTTCTTTTCTTTGATCTACTCTATCCCGCTAATACCGCTCCTAACCCTCCTCCGTCCTCATTTTCCTGCAGAGCAGCCGAGCCTTGACAAACCCTTCGCAAGAAACAACTTCCACCGAAAGGCACCAACAGTTCTTTCTAGACACCCCTATCGTTTCCTTTGTATCTTCAGAATCCATCGCAATTGATTTTACATAGAGCAATTCATCTTTGGTACACCACTGAAGAAATTTGTAGCACCTGATTTGTGTAGCATGATCTTTTTTCAGCGACTTTGAAGTGAGATCCCCGTCCTTTAGACATCTACTAATTCAGAGAATCCCCTCTTAAGAATAGAATATTTGTCTTCACGTTTAGTTTGGGTTCTCCACTAGGACAAACTAGCAAATGTACTCATCTATTTTTTACTGCTTCATAATTGTGGTGATGCATGGAGTAAGTACTAACAGACTTCTGCATGTCTATCTTTGACATGGATTATATATATACAACGTGAGTATATATGATTTAGCTTAGATATTTTTCGCACCAGAAGTCCAGAATGGTCTAGAATGACACTGAAGGTTAGAATCACCCTTCTTCCAGATTGATTAATTGTAGAGTGCTTTTTATATGAAACTACCAGTTGTTATTTTCCTCCTTTGCCTTACCCAATGACACCATGCATTCTTCATAGGTTGAGACCATGGGCATCGCCGAAATCCCAATCAGAGCCATGCTTGATGCCATGTTGAAGGACCTGGACCTTCCACAACCACTGTCCACTTTTACCCATCAGTATCCTGAATGATGAACGATGAACAAGTATCTTTGTCTAGCAAATGCTTTAAAGTTTGCACGCACGGCTCAGAACTAGGATGCAACTGAAGCACTCAAGTAGAAAAGACTAGGCAGTAGTGAAGTGTGGATGGGGTGAGAAAGAGAAGGGAAAAAAGCGTTCTCATTTTAGAAAAAAGAGGTCCTGACCTGTTTTTTTAATACTCAAAACATACAGTATATATGATACTATGGTTTATAACTGCAATATTTGTTGATGCCAAACACCCTAAATTATTTAAAACTATATTATACACGTACATTTCTCCCAAGTCATATAGCGGTTAATACTCAAATCTTTATTTTATTTTTATGAAACTGATTGGTGATGCTTTGTACATAATAGTCAGGATCTGGTTCACATTACTATACTTCGTGCCTAAATGATATTCACCACTATCTTTATGCCCTTCTATATATTGTTTATCATTTGTACTTTTATATCTGCAAATGAGTAAGAAAAAAATTGATGTGCCTCTGTTTGAATCAAGAGAATGTTCCCTGTTTAAGGAAACATAACTATGGATTGTAGTGCAAATATGACACATAATCCAACGTTTGATGAGAAGAAAGCGGAATACAACACGAAACATCATATATCCTGATCACAAAAGGGAGTTGCAGCTCTCGACTGTCTTAACCATGACCAATTATCACAAACATGTGTTTTTCTATTAGACTGTGCTATGGTTCATCTCTGTACAACAATTCTCATATCTAACATCATGTGTTTCTGCTTGCAGCTTTTGGTCAGGCCCCACTTGTTTCTAGCTATTCGTGGTTCCAATTAAATGCAAGAGCATCTATAATGCTTTTTGCCGCATTCATTCAGTATGTATTAACTCCTCTCTCCCATGATGACAGTATAGCATAAATTCACCGAAAATCGGCCACTCTCTCCTGATGCCCCCTCATGGTGCCAGATAAACTCGCAGGTCAGAAAAACTCTCATAATCGCTGAAGCATTTATCTCTTCAAGCTGTAACAAGAGTTCTCTGATAAGGCTGCCTTGCAATATTAACCTCACCTGTATTATTTTCTGGAGATTTTATAGCCTGACCATGAATTTGGCTTGAAATGCTCCTGATGAGGCTTTAAAGTCCTTGGAAGTGTGGTAAGACCCACTCTCACATTGAGGTTTATTCACCATTAAACTTCTATAAACGGGGTTACCAAACCACCCACCTTACACACCGCATCAAAAAGTTGTGTTTCCAGAGAGCATGACTGTTGAAATATATTTTTCTTACATTTTAACCTTTGGCCAGGGAACTTTGTAAAACACGACATGGTGATGAAAATGTCTTCTTAGAAAATGAATTTATAATTAAAGGTTGTGTTCTAATTTGCTCTCGCTGTAGAATTATTGAAGACGGGTTAAGAGTAGTGTCTTTTAATTAGCATGAATTATATAGTAGGCTGGCTATGAACTGAAATTATGCCCTCTTGTTCACTGATTATCTATGAACTAAATATACCCTCCTGTAATACATTGGTCTTTCATATGCTGGTTGTGCACACATGGCATTAGCTTCCCTTTTATTACTATATTTCTTCAGTTTACTAAAAATAGAAATATCACTTCAAACTTCTATGCCTGTGGCACCTTAGATCTTCAGTTCATCGGTCTTCCAAATGCTGGTGATAGAGGCAAATCGTCTTGAGCTGAAAGTCGTAAATTATCCTTTGGAGTTGTTGCTTTCTTTAAAGTATTTTTGTCCCCACGAATGATATAATCATGTCTTTGCAATTTTACCTCGATGCACTCATTCACCTGGACTGGAATGATGTTTGTTTATTGGTTTCTATGCAAACAAATGTAAGATAGTACATCAAGTTTCTTAATATTTGTACCACGGCTAATATTTGAACTTCTACTTTTCCCGAAACTCTCAGAGGTGTAGCATGTGAGAGTTGAAAAATGGTTTGAGATTTCACAGTTCATCTGTCCAATGGATTGTAACTGTAGCTAGAGTGTCCATACTCAGATGCAACACTGCAGTTTAAGACCTCTAAACAGTGGCCTAGCAAGATTTCCGATGTCAGCTTCTGTGGCTTGAGTAAGCGTCCACGGCATCCCTAGGCCCAACAACAATCACACAAGAGCAATCAACGGTGGCAGATCTTTCCATAATGTACCTTGAATTAGGTTGTGACTGTTCGATTTATTTATGTATCTTGAAATTTTCTGAATAATGTAACTTGAAATGACATCCTTGGAACTCAGTTCTGAATAATCAAGCTGGTGCATCTACTAACATTTCATCTTGACATCCTTGGAATAACTTGTACAACTTCTTTTGTGCTAAAGACACATGTTCCTATAGTCTCTTTTGTTCAGTGTTGTACACCTCAAACGTTGTCATAAAGAAAGAAGCAACTTCAGTTTTTGGAAGATACTATGTACATATGTACGTTCTTAAAGAACTTCAGTAGTGCAAAGTTTATTTTCGGACTGAGAGAGTAGAAGATGCTATGTACATCTTTATTATTTCGGCAAGTTTAGGTTATTTTTGCTATACATTTAATTTTTGCAAGTTATGATCTTATTTTTACATCAAGTTATGATTATTTCCAAATTGTTAAACATCTCTAATTCTCTATTGTCTTGCTTATATTTTTGTTCATTTTATTGATATTTCAGACGATAATACGCATGTTGCACGCGCACGCTTACTTAAGATAAACCAAAAGTTAATCCGATCCGATTTAAAAAAACTGAAAGAATACATTTATACGTCAACAAACCTCTACTGTTGAAATGACAGTGGGTCCGTTGCAGCTTTCCTGCATGTTTGATGCGACTACCCAACTTGATGTATGGTACAGATTCGAGTTGTGCGCTAACCAGTTACTACATAGATAAATCCACGTCCAGCAGACATCGGTCGGTGGTGGACTAATCACTGCTAGTTTTATTCTTTGTGAAGAGCTGGCGGTCGGTCACGATCGACATTCTTTGTGCTCAGTCAGAGACGACGACGGGCGTAAGCAGCGGTGTGCCCGCGAAGAAGGCATCGAGGTTGCCAACGACGAGGCGGTCGAGGTCGGCTATGGACTCCGGGGTGAACGCGGCCCGATGAGGCGTCAGCACGACGTTGTCCATGGCCATCAGCTCAGCCGGCACGTCGGGCTCGTCCTCGAACACGTCCAGCCCGGCGCCGGCGAGCCTGCCCTCCGCGAGCGCCCTCACCAGCTCCGCCTCGTCCATGTTCGGGCCGCGCGCCACGTTCACCACCACGCCGCCGCTCCCCAGCGCGTCCAGCACGCGCCTGTCCACGACGTGCCGGGTCTCGGCCGTCAGCGCGCACGCGACGATGAGCACGTCGGAGCACGCGGCGAGGTCGCGCACCGCGGGGTGGTAGCTGTAGGAGACGTCGTGTTTCCGTCGGCGTGAGTGGTAGGAGACGACGCAGCCGAACGCCTCGAGCCTCCTCGCGACCGCCGACCCGATGCTGCCAAGGCCAACGATGCCCACGCGCTTCCCGCGGAGACCGGATCCGAGGGGAACGAAGTCGCCGCGCTCCGGCCAGAGTCCCCGCCGCACGTACCTGTCGGCCGCCGATACGCGCCGGAGCACGTCGATGACCAGGCCGACGGCGTGGTAGGCGACGTCGGCTGGGTTTTGATTTTCGGCCGAGAAAATCAATTTTCGGCCGAAATTCGGCCATCTCGCTTGGGCCCGGTAAAAGCCTCTCTCGGCCGAATTTTTTGGCCCAGTTTGAATACTTTTGGCCCAACCCAGCTTCTGGAGGATATCCATTACGCTCTGCATCAGCCGAAAAGAACGCCCGAACCCTAACCCATCTTATTTGCTCCTCCCGTGCTGTGCGGCGGCGCCTCTGCCCACAGGGCACAGCAGCAGACGCGCGTCCCCCACCTGTCGCCATCGGCCTCCTAGCTCACGCCTCCCGCTCCTGCATCGTCCGCGCCTCCGCCATCCTGCCGTTGATCTCTGCCGGTGCTGCTAAAGCTGTCGACAACTCCTCCCCAACTGTATGGCCTGCAGCCTCTCAGATTCGTTCGATGGTCGATGCAATTACCAATCTTTTTCCTTTCCCTTTGGTTCTTGAAGACTGCGGTATGGTAATCCACGGCAGTCTGTATGTCTTTTTTCTGAAAGATGTTTGTGTGGAATGTCAGGTTTTGAACTAATCTGCGACTGTTATGTTGGATTGCTATTCCTTTTATGCTGAGTTTTAATCCCCGGTGCCAAACACTTTATTTTCTATTCCTGAGAATTATGTTGCACTACTTTCGCTTGATTTCAATTTTTTGCTCAAATTTATTTAAATTTTCATCAAATTTTGTCCAAATTCAAATTTTGGTTATACAATTTCGTCCGAGATTTTTCCGAAATTTTTGAAATGGCCGAATTTCGGCCATCTCGTTCTGGGCCGAGAAAAATCAAAAACCGAAATCCAAAACGCAGCGTCGGAGGAGTAGACCCCGGCAGCGTTGGCCACGGCGACGCCGCGGCGCGCGCACTCGGGGAGGTCGATGTGGTTCAGGCCTGCACTGACCGTGACGACACAGCGCAGCGACGGGACGACGTCCAGGAAAGCCGCATCAACGCGGACGCCCCCGCCCGGGACGAGGGCCAGGCGCGGTGGGTCGTCCGCGGCGGCGAGGAAGGCTTCCATCGAGAGCGGCGAGGCGTGGCGGTCGAGGAGGCAGAAGCGGGCGGCGAGACCGGCGAGAGGCGGCGGAGCACTAGCACCCGCCGCGTCGCTGCTATCGTACGATGTTGCGCAAGAAGAGGGCGTGAAGGATGGCCAGGTAGTTGATCTGGAGTTGCAGTTCGAAACCGACGTCATTTCTGTTTCGATATAGAATGCCGCGTTGCCGTCGGGGGCGCCACCATGAATCTAGGAAGGGTTTGTCTACGTCTCAGTTGACTGAGACTTGATGAAGTCTCGGTCGACTGACATCATCAACGTATACAATCAGATGTTACGAATCGTCCTCACGTACGTAGCGCTACATCGTTCGGTTTAGGTTTTTCTTAGACAACCTCGCGAAGCTTTTATTAACCCATCACAATGTTTACAGGGACGAAAAAAAGATCTCCAGGATGACCTAACTAGACATGCCGGCCACCCGCGAGAGATAAAGCATGCTTCGCTAAGTTGTGAGCCTTAAAGTTTAAGCTCCTAAATTCATGAACTATTTTACAAAGTTGAAAACTAGCAGAATGTTCTATGATTTCATGTATCACCGCACCATATGGAGCTGAAGTACCGTTCTGTATATCTTCTACCACCGTCTTGCAATCGGAGCCCACATGAATGCTCTGAACGTATAAGTCCTCCGCCAAAGCTAGTGCTTCCCTTATGGCCAGGGATTCAAGTGTTTGAGGATCATTGATTTGCCGGAAACCAACGACCGAAGCTCCAAGAAACAGGCCATTTTGGTCCCTACACACAGCAGCAACCGCACCATACGTGCCTCCTCTCGACAGCGCTGCATCCACATTAACTTTGGCGCATCCTTGGACCGGAGGCAGCCAGCGTTTTGGTCTTGGCGCAGAAGTAGTAATTGGCCTTGGTGACCTCTTACTGATCTGTTGCAGTTCTGATAAGTAACTCATAATGAAGCCGTTCGTGGAGTATGGAGACTGGAAAATGTCCTCATAGATCGTCTTCCTCCTTTCACTCCATATTGCCCATGTTGTAACCACAAGACGAGTGAACTCTTCAGACTGTAGCATTTCGTGTAGAGCAAACAGCCATTGCTTCGGATTATCATGCTGGCAGCTTATCACCTTTTAAACAAAGTCATCGGGAGCTAAAGCCCAGATGCTCCTCGACATCGAGCAATTCAACAACGCATGTCTCCATGTGTCCGTGGCTCCGCATAAGTGGCATGCATTTTCGCCCGCCATGTTGCGGTGGTGGAGGACCTCACCTGTAGGCATCGACTGCCTGGCTAGGCGCCAAACGAACATCCGCAGCTTCGAGGGTACTTGTATGTGCCAAATTGCACTCCACTGCTTACTTTCCTGTATATTTGAAGTACCTTCTTCCTCATGAAGCCATCCTTCCATGCTGATCTTCGTTCTTAGTATCATCCGGTAAGCAGAACGCACCGTGAAAACTCCCCGTCTCTCTTCATGCCATGCCCAAAAATCTGTTATGTTCCTCGTACACAGCGGTATCTTGAGGATCTCTACAACATCAAAATGACTAAAGACAGACCGTACCAGGTCTTCTCTCCATTGAGCTAAAGTAGCATCAATCAGGTCAGTCACTCTTTCTGGCGGATCAAGAAAAAGTGAAGTGATCGGCCTCTTGAAGTTATCACGAGGAACCCAGTTATGCTGCGAGATACTTGTCAAGCCCCATTACCAATTCTCCGGACCACTCCTTGTGCAACAATGTCCCTACCATCAAGCACCGCCGCCATATCTCGAGAGGGGTGGGTTCCCAACTCAGCTTCCAAAGAGTGAGCATTGAGGGAAATATACAACCTTTAACACCTTTGCACTAAGCGAGGTCTCATCGGTCATCAGCCGCCATGCTTGTCTAGCCAAGAGTGCTAGATTGAAGATCTCCAAATCAGGAAAACCGAGACCACCCAAGTGCTTAGGCCTGGTCATCATATCCCATGCAACCCAGCTAGGTTTCCTCTTACCTTGTTTGCTTCCCCACCAGATTTGGCGAATTATGGATGTGATACTGTCGCACAAACCCCTTGATAGACGAAAAAAAGACATTGAAAAAACAGGGATCGCTTGTGCAACTGACTTAATTAAAACTTCCTTTCCGGCCGCCGATAGTAATTTCTCCATCCAACCTTTGATCCTCTCCCATACTCGGTCTCGCAAATACTTGAAAGTGCCATTCTTCAACTGGCCTACATCAGTTGGCATACCCAAATAACGTTCATTTAATGATTCATTTTGGACGTTTAAGGAATTCTTCACCTCTTCCTTTATGGAATCCGGACATCTTTTGCAAAAGAAGATGGAAGACTTCTCATGATTTATCCTCTGTCCTGAAGCTCTGCAAAAAATATGAAGCAGGTTTGACACTTCCCACTACTAGGGAAAAGCCTAGCAGCAGCGCGGGTTTTAGGCCTATCAGTAGCGCGGGACGATGCGCTACTGATAAGGCGCTACAGCTAATGTATAGCAGTAGCGCCTGTCGTCCCACGCTACTGCTATACATGAATAGCTGTAGCACGCTTTAGAGAAGAGCGCTGCTGATATTATCTGCAGCGCTGTTTACAAGGAAGCGCTACTGGTAAGGCGACGCTACTGCTAAATTTTCCTCCCTCGCTATACTAGTTTTATTAGTTTTTTTTCCTCCATATTTGTTTTGTATTTGAATAGGCTTTATACAATAACCTTTAGCATATCATACACATACAAATGTAATCATAGCATATACATACAATTAGTCTCATCAAATCATGTCATCATCATAATCATCATCCAACACAAAGTGGTCTCTTGTCATCATCTCGAAAATAGCGATACAAGTCTCGATTACTTGCAAATACATCGTCATCCATCTAAACAATGATATACGCGAGAAGAGCTATCACTTTGAGTACATGAGTTCGTATCCCTCTCTCGCATTAGCGTGAACCTAAACTAACTATTGCCTGTCGCTCAGAAACCGGAAACCGGTACACCTGGCCTGACACTCCGGCCACTCGTCGTATATATACTCCTGGCGTAGCACTTCTTCGCCATATATGATCTATGCACTTGCATCGTCACATGAGTCGATGATATGCAACATATATAGTTGAGCAACAGAAAGAGACAGACTTGGCAAAAATAAAAACAACATATCATAAGCATAAAAAACAAAGTTCATCGTACCCAAAATGCCCTAACTAGAGTGATCTTCGCTAGTCGAGGAGGAGGACGGTTTAATTACATCACAAATAAAGTTCCACCGTGCATAACTCAAAGTTTTGTCATCTGAAAAGTATGGACTAAATGGACACATTGTCATATATCGACAATCACTCCACCATGTCGTGCCATCCATCCATGTCAGGGAGATAGTCCTCGAGCTTAGTGAAAGGCTTCATGTCGAGACGCTGAGAGGCTATCCATGTTCGGACGTCTTCCCGCGACATTTGTCCTTCTCCGTAGAACATCCCTGTTTTTCCGATGACCTCCTTCATGATGATTTGGGCAAGTTCGTGCTGGATGTTATAGAACTCAGCTCGAAGTCGATGATCCTCGATATCTCCTATGTCCTTTGCCCATTGCGAGAATATGGGCATCGCCGGATCTAGGTGACATGCGAAGGTTACGGTGATCCCGTCTGTACTCCAAAGCATGTGGTGTAGGACATAGAATCCATCATTAAGAGAATCGTTCGGTTCTTTGGATGCAGCAGAAGTCGGTCTTATGGCTGAAGGCGACCACCGCCCTTCTCTTCTTGTCCTTGACCTCTCCACCCGTGCTTGGTAGTAAAACATAGCACTGCCGAGAACATCCTTGATGTGGGTGTAATCCTTTTGTGAATGTTCTTCGACGAGTCCAAATAAAGAGCGTGGGAGAATCGGGGTAGAGGATGATGAGGACGGCGCTGGCCAAGCAAAAATAAGTACACCTCAAATTAATTAGCCTCCACCGTGCAAATGAATGATTGAAATCGAAGGAAGGATAGCAGCGGATGACTTACACGGATGATAAGGCACGAGAATCGCCTCCTTGTCCTTATTGGCGAGCATGAAACCGAGGACGTAATCCTCGCGTATTCACAGTGCTTTGCGCAGACTCCCAAGAAGCCCTCGTGCATGTAGTACGGGTCAGCGACACAGATATGAGGTATCTGCTCAACCCCGATGATGTAGTTCATGTGCAAGGCATAAAGGCGGACAAACGTAAAATCCAGCTTCTTCACGTGAAACATGTCGAATATGTAATCGAATCGAAGGAAGAACTTATCCGCGGGGAAGCGATCGACGTCACGGCATTTGTCATGAACGTTAACCACGAGAGTGGGTATCCTGGATCTTCGAGGTGATGAGGCGTTTCTCTATCCGCAGCACATCGTCATGAAGTCTCCTTAGATCGCCGAATCTGGCCCGTAGCGCTGTTGCTGGTAGGATTGGTTGACCGGGGATATGCCATTTATCCGCATCGGGGATATCTATACGGTCCTGAAGCTGAGGCTGCTGGATCATAGAATCAGCTTTTTTGCCTTTCCTCGCTCTCTTCCTAGACTTCTTTACTACCGGAAGGTCGTCCGTAATACGTTCAGCCTCCGGAGAGGGCAATTCAGGCACCGACTCATGACGCTCAAACCCTGAGTAGGCGCCAGTATAGACATACTGTTGAGTGCCATCGTCATCCTCATCCTCATCCATGGCGACATCATCAGCGACTAATGGAGTCTCCTCCTTACCCCATCCGCTATCACCCAACCCGACACCCGACGCTAATTGGGTAGGTGGGGTGTTGATGTTCATACCTTGCTGAGGCTGCGTGCTCGTGGGTGTGCTCCCGGCTGCCTCCAGACGAAGCAGACTCTTTGGCCACAACAGGACCCACCCATTGCAACAATCACCAAGACTCCGAGGGTTCTTGTCGTCATCCCCCACTACTATCAGAGGAGGCAGATTCTCGTGGCCCGGTTTGACACTGGCCACGAAAACCTTGAAGACGTTCGGGGGGATCGGCCGGCTGTGGAACAATGGTTCCTTCGAATCCATTATCGTCGCCTTCCCACGCCCACCTTCTAGTCGCCGATGGTGTACAATATGGTGCACTGGGTTTCGTTGGCCTGCAAAGAAAAGTCTGGGACGTGAGACATCCGAAAGGCAACGAAAACGGGAGATTATACATTTATTGAAGGGGCCCGGTGTGACAGATACCGTGAGGGCGTCGAGCTCAGCAAAAGACGAAGCACCGCCGAGCACGTCCGGCGCCGGAGCCGGTGCGGGAGCAGGTGCTGGTGCAACACTAGTTGAGCTGCTCCCCAAGAAGTCAGCAAGGGGAAAGTCTGCTGCATTTTTTCTGGATTTTGCTTGGTCCAAGTGAAAACGGCCGGAACCAAGGAAGTAGATATATCTGCAACCACCTGTTTTGCGGCAGCTACCGCTGTTGCGACAGTCTGAGATGATTTCTTCTCAATAGCAACCTCAACCTTCTTGTCGATGTTTTCTTCAGTTAACCTCCGTCTTTCCTTTCTCTCCTCCGTGGTCTCACGGTAGTACTTCTTCCACGTGGCGCCATCTCCGACACTGTGCATGCATCCATACGACGGTCGAGTATCCACCAGGAGTCGTTTCAATATGTTCAACGCCCGGTTGAATGGAGTGTCCCACTTGGGCCTCGCCAATGCCTCAGACGGCGAGTCGCTTTCGACCGCAATCCTGTGCTGCTCTCTCTGCAAAAGGCACAATGATCGTTTACATATATGACTACCTGTGCAGTCGAATTGATCAGAAACTAAAATTACCAGCAGTCTCATGAACTCCGTCGTGACCGGGTTTGTCTCGTAAACCTTCTTCACTGGGTCCCAACGGTGCCGGGCCCTGAGGACGTCACGCTCCTGCCGGACGGTGAACACCGCCAACGGGTCTGGGATGCCCAGGCTCGCGGCTTCGGCATCCTCCTTGGCCAATTTGGACCTATTTCCGCCGTAACCACGGCTTCCGAGGTGGTGGCTCCCAATGTTCCTCTCTTGAAGCCCCTTCATGTACTTAGACTTTTTTTGGAAAGCTTCGGCCTCGCAAGCCTCCTTGAATATTTGAAAATGCTCTGCCGTGATTGTCGGATTATCCTTTAGAATCTCGGAGTAGGGTTCCTTGTCAATGATCCTTGCTTTCACCCTTGTTTTCCAGGCGGCCAACACGTCGCTAAACTTGTTCATGGCGTGTCTGTTTATCTTCTTCATTGCCGGGTCCTTATCTGGATCTTCATAATCCTTTTCATTCCGGCCCGGGAACAAGAATATCTGGTGAAACTTCTTTAGGAGGGAGGGCCTCATATTATCTATCTTCTGTACTTTCTCATCGTTGATGGTGACGGTTGTCCGTACGATGCAGCCAATTTGATTGCCGTAGCACTTGCGCGCTTCCTCGGGCGCCTTTGGCCCAAAATTGCCGTCGTCCACCTCCGTGACCACCAGTCTAGTAGTCCTGAGTTTGTTAGGAAGCAGTTGCCTCTTTGCTTTTGGTTCTACACCGGCTCCGCTGCCCGAGGCAGCGCCGGTCTCGATCTCAAGACCGGTCTCGATGCCGGTCTCGAGTCTCAAAGACCGTCTCGATTTGCACCGTCTGCGTGTCGGTCTCGATCCCGATGCCCTTTGGTGGGCCCAGCAACAACATCGGTTGATCGTCAGCAAGGCTCAAAAACTCGTCTGCCGCCCGGTAGACGTTGTCGCAGTCACCAGAACCCTGTCCTTCATCGTTGTGAAGGAAATATGCCCTAGAGGCAATAATAAAGTTATTATTTATTTCCTTATTTCATGATAAATGTTTATTATTCATGCTAGAATTGTATTAACCGGAAACATGATACATGTGTGAATACATAGACAAACATATAGTCACTAGTATGCCTCTACTTGACTAGCTCATTAATCAAAGATGGTTATGTTTCCTAACCATAGACATGTGTTGTCATTTGATTAATGGGATCACATCATTAGGAGAATGATGTGATTGACATGACCCATTCCGTTAGCCTAGCACTTGATCGCTTTAGTATATTGCTATTGCTTTCTTCATGACTTATACATGTTCACGTAACTATGAGATTATGCAACTCCGTTTACGGAGGAACACTTTGGGTGCTACCAAATGTCACAACGAATCGGGTGATTATAAAGGAGTACTACAGGTGTCTCCAAAGGTACATGTTGGGTTGGCGTATTTCGAGATTAGGTTTTGTCACTCCGATTGTCGGAGAGGTATCTCTGGCCCTCTCGGTAATGCACATCGCTATAAGCCTTGCAAGCAATGTAGCTAATGAGTTAGTTACGGAATGATGCATTACGTAATAGTAAAGAGACTTGCCGTAACGAGATTGAACTAGGTATTGGATACCGACGATCGAATCTCGGGCAAGTAACATACCGATGACAAAGGGAACAACGTATGTTGTTATGCGGTTTGACCGATAAAGATCTTCATAGAATATGTAGGAGACAATATGGGCATCCAGGTTCCGCTATTGGTTATTGACCGAGAATAGTTCTAGGTCATGTCTACATAGTTCTCGAACCCATAGGGTCCGCACGCTTAACGTTACGATGACAGTTTTATTATGAGTTTATGAGTTTTGATGTACCGAAGGAGTTTGGAGTCCCGGATGAGATCGGGGACATGACGAGGAGTCTCGAAATGGTCGAGACATAAAGATCGATATATTGGACGACTATATTCGGAGTTCGGAAAGGTTCCGAGTGATTCGGGTATTTTTGGGAGTAAGAGAGTTACGGGAATTCGTATTGGGCCTCTTTGGGCCATACAGGAAAGGAGAGAAAGGGCCAAAGAGTGGCCGCACCCTCCCTTGGACTAGTCCGAATTGGACTAGGGAAGGGGCGCACCTTCCTTCCTTCTCCTTCTCTCTTCCCTTTCCTTCTCTCCTACTCCTACTACATGGAAGGGTTCCTAGTTGGACTAGGAAGGGAATCCTACTCCGGTGGGAGTAGGACTCCCCCTAGGCGCGCCATAGAGAGGGCCGCCCTCCTCCTCCACTCCTTTATATACGGGGGCAGGGGGCACCCCATGGACACACAAGTTGATCTACGGATCGTTCCTTAGCCGTGTGCGGTGCCCCCTCCACCATATTCCACCTCGGTCATATCGTCGCGGAGTTTAGGCGAAGCCCTGCGCCGGTAGAACATCATCATCGTCACCACGCCGTCGTGCTGACGGAACTCATCCCCGACACTTTGCTGGATCGGAGTCCGGGATCGTCATCGAGCTGAACGTGTGCTGAACTCGGAGGTGTTGTACGTTCGGTACTTGGATCGGTCGGATCGTGAAGACGTACGACTACATCAACTGCGTTGTCATAACACGTCCGCTTACGGTCTACGAGGGTACGTGGACAATACTCTCCCCTCTCGTTGCTATGCATCACCATGATCCTTGCGTGTGCGTAGGAAATTTTTGAAATTACTACGTTCCCAACAGTGGCATCCGAGCCAGGTTTTATGCGTAGATGTCATATGCATGAGTAGAACACAAGTGAGTTGTGGGCGATACAAGTCATACTGCTTACCAGCATGTCATACTTTGGTTCGGCGGTATTGTGAGATGAAGCGGCCCGGACCGACATTACGCGTACGCTTACGCGAGACTGGTTTCACCGCTGCGAGCACTCGTTGCTTAAAGGTGACTGGCGGGTGTCTGTCTCTCTCACTTTAGTTGAACCGAGTGTAGCTACGCCCGGTCCTTGCGAAGGTTAAAACAGCACCAACTTGACAAACTATCGTTGTGGTTTTGATGCGTAGGTAAGAACGGTTCTTGCTCAGCCCGTAGCAGCCACGTAAAACTTGCAACAACAAAGTAGAGGACGTCTAACTTGTTTTTGCAGGGCATGTTGTGATGTGATATGGTCAAAACATGATGAGATATAAGTTGTTGTATGAGATGATCATGTTTTGTTGAAGTTATCGGCAACTGGCGTAAGCCCTATGGTTGTCTCTTTGTTGCATAAGATGCAAGTGCCAAATAATTGCTTTACTTTATCGCTATGCGATAGCAATAGTTGCAAGAGCAATAGTTGGCGAGACGACCATGTGACTATTACATTGATATAGATCAAGATGATGAAGATCATGGTGTCGTGCGGTGACGATGGAAATCATGACGATGCTTTGGAGATGGAGATCAAAGGCACAAGATGATGATGGCCATATCATGTCACATATTTTGATTGCATATGATGTTTATCTTTTATACATCTTATTCTGTTTGGCTTGACGGTAGCATTATAAGATGATCTCTCACTAATTATCAAGTAGTGTTCTCCCCGAGTATGCACCGCTACGAAAGTTCTTCGTCTTTGAGACACCACGTGATGATCGGGTGTGATAGGCTCTACGTTCAAATACAACGGGTGCAAAACAGTTGCGCACGCGGAATACTCAGGTTAAACTTGACGAGCATAGCATATAACAGATATGGCCTCGGAACACGGAGACCGAAAGGTCGAGCGTGAATCATATAGTAGATATGATCAACATATTGATGTTCACTGTTGAAACTACTCCATCTCACGTGACGATTGGACATGGTGTAGTTGATATGGATCACGTAATCACTTAGAGGATTAGAGGGATGTCTATCTAAGTGGGAGTTCTTAAGTAATATGATTAATTGAACTTTAATTTATCATGAACTTAGTCCTGGTAGTATTTTGTAAATTATGTTGTAGATCAATAGCTCGCGCTGTTGCTTCCCTATGTTTTTATATGTGTTCCTAGAGGAAATTGTATTGAAAAATGTTAGTAGCAATGATGTGGATTGGATCCGTGATATGAGGTTTATCCTCATTGCTGCACAGAAGAATTATGTCCTTAATGCACCGCTAGGTGATGCACCTATTGCAGGAGCAAATGACGTTATGAACGTTTGGCTAGCTCAATATGATGACTACTTGATATTTTAGTGCACCATACTTAACAGTTTAGAATCGGGACTTCAAAGACGTTTTGAACGTCATGGACCATATGAGATGTTCCAGGAGTTGAAGTTAATATTTCAAGCAAATACCCGAGTTGAGAGATATGAAGTCTCCAACAAGTTCTATAGCTAAAAGATGGAGGAGAATCGCTCAACTAGTGAGCATGTGCTCAGATTGTCTGGGTACTTCAATCGCTTGAATCAAGTGGGAGTTAATCTTCCAGATAATATAGTGATTGACAGAATTCTCTAGTCACCATCACTAAGTTACTAGAACTTCATGATGAACTATAGTATGCAAGGGATGACGAAAATGATTCCCGAGCTCTTCGTGATGTTGAAATCGACGAAGGTAGAAATCAAGAAAGAGCATCAAGTGTTGATGGTTGACAAGATCACTAGTTTCAAGAAAAGGGCAAAGGGAAAGAAAGGGAACTTCAAGTAGAATGACAAGCAAGTTGTCACGCCCACGAAGAAACCCAAAGCTAAACCAAAGCCTGAAACTGAGTGCTTACACTGCAAAGGAAATTGTCACTGGAAACGGAAATACCCTGAATATTTGGTGGATAAGAAGGATGGCAAAGTGAACAAGGGTATATTTGATATACAGGTTATTGATGTGTACCTTACTAGTGTTTATAGTAGCCCCTGAGTATTTGATACTTGTTCGGTTGCTAAAAATTAGTGACTCAAACAGGAGTTCTGAGAATAAACAGAGACTAGTTGAAGGGAAGTGACGATGAGTGTTGGAAGTAGTTCCAAGATTGATATGATCATCATCGCACACTCCCTATACTCTCGGGATTAGTGTTGAACCTAAATAAATGTTATTTGGCGTTCGCGTTGAGCATGCATATGATTTGATCATGTTTATTGCAATACGGTTATTCATGTAAGTTAGAGAATAATTATTGTTCTATTTACATGAATAAAACCTTCTATGGTCATACACCCAATGAAAATGGTTTGTTGGATCTCGATCGTGTGATACACATATTCATAATATTGAAACCAAAATATATAAAGTTAATAATGATAGTGCAACTTATTTGTGGCACTGCCGTTTAGGTCATATTGGTGTAAAGCGCATGAAGAAACTCCATACTGATGGGCTTTTGGAATCACTTGATTATGAATCACTTGGTACTTGCGAACCGTGCCTCATGGGCAAGATGACTAAAACTCCGTTCTTCGAAACAATGGAACGAACAACAAACTTGTTGGAAATAATACATACTGATGTATGCGATCCAATGAGTGTTGATGCCCGTGGCAAGTATCATTATTTTCTGACCTTCACAGATGATTTGAGCAGATATGCGTATATCTTCTTGATGAAACATAAGTCTGAAATAGTTGAAAAGTTCAAAGAATTTCAGAGTGAAGTAGAAAATCATCATAACAAGAAAATAAATTTTCGCGATCTGATCGTGGAGATGAATATTTGAGTTACGAGTTTGGTCTTCAATTAAAACAAAGTGGAATAGTTTCACAACTCACGCCACCTGGAACACCACAATGTAATGGTGTGTCTGAACATCGTAATCGTACTTTACTAGATATGGTGCGATCTATGATGTCTCTTATCGGTTTACCACTATCGTTTTGGGGTTATGCATTAGAGACAGCTGCATTCACGTTTAAATAGGGCACCATCTAAATACGTTGAGACGACACCGTATGAACTATGGTTTAGCAAAGAAACCTAAGCTGTCGTTTCTTAAAGTTTGGAGTTGCGATGCTTATATGAAAAAGGTTTTCAACCTGATAAGTTCGAACCCAAATCGGAGAAGTGCGTCTTCATAGAATACCCAAAGGAAACTGTTGGGTACACCTTCTATCACAGATCTAAAGGCAAAACATTTGTTGCTAAGATGGATCCTTTCTAGAGAAGAAGTTTCTCTCGAAAGAAGTGAGTGGGAGGAAAGTAGAACTTGATGAGGTAATTGTACCTTCTCCCTTATTGGAAAGTAGTTCATCACGTAAAATCAGTTCCAAGTGATTCCTACACCAATTAGTGAGGAAGTTAATGATGATGATCATGAAACTTCAGATCAAGTTGCTACCAAACCTCGTAGGTCTTCTGAGTAAGATCCGCGCCAGAGTGGTACGGTAATCCTATTCTAGAAGTCATGTTACTAGACCATGATGAACCTACGAACTATGAGAAAGCGATGATGAGCCCAGATTCCGCGAAATGGCTTGAGGCCATGAAATCTGAGATAGGATCCATGTATGAGAACAAAGTATGGACTTTGATTGACTTGCTCGATGATCAGCAAGCCATGTTAAATAAATGGATCTTCAAGAGGAAGACGGACACTGATAGTAGTGTTACTATCTACAAAGCTCGACTTGTCACAAAAAGGTTTTTCGACAAGTTGAAGGTGTTGACTACAATGAGATTTTCTCAACTGTAGCGATGCTTAAGTCTGTCCGAATCATGTTAGCAATTGCCGCATTTTATGAAATCTGGCAAATGGATAAACAAAACTACATTCCTTAATGGATTAATTAAAGAACAGTTGTATATGATGCAACCAGAAGGTTTTGTCAATCCTAAAGATGCTAACAAAATGTGCAAGCTTCAGCGATCCATCTATGGACTGGTGCAAGCATCTCGGAGTTGGAATAAACGCTTTGATAGTGTGATCAAAGCATATGGTTTTATACAGACTTTTGGAGAAGCCTGTATTTACAAGAAAGTGAGTGGGAGCACTACTGCATTTCTGATAAGTATATGTGAATGACATATTTTTGATCGGAAATAATGTAGAATTATTCTGCAAAGCACAAAGGAGTATTTGAAAGGAGTTTTTCAAAGAAGGACCTCGGTGAAGCTGCTTACATATTGAGCATCAAGATCTATTGAGATAGATCAAGACGCTCGATAAGTTTTTTCAATAAGTACATACCTTGTCAAGATTTTGAAGTAGTTCAAAATGGAACAGTCAAAGAAAAGTTCTTGCCTGTGTTGCAAATGTGTGAAATTGAGTAAGACTCAAATCCCGACCACGACAGAAAATAGAAAAGAGAATGAAAGTCATTCCCTATGCCTTAGTCATAGGTTCTATAAAGTATGCTATGCTATGTACCAGACCTATTGTATACCTTGCTCTGAATTTGGCAAGGGAGTACAATAGTGATCTAGGAGTAGATCATTGGACATTGGTCAAGAACATCCTTAGTGAGGACTAAGGAAATATTTCTCGATTATGGAGGTGATAAAAGAGCCCGTCGTAAAGAGTTACATCGATGCAAGCTTTTTACACTGATCCAGATGACTCTAAGTCTCAATCTGGAAACATATTGAAAGTGGGAGCAATTAGCTAGAGTAGCTCCGCAAGAGCATTGTAGACATAGAATATTTGCAAAATACATACGGCTCAGAGTATGTGAGACAGATTGACTAAGCTTCTCTCACGAGCAAAACATGATAATACCTTAGTACTCTTTGGGTGTTAATCACATAGCGATGTGAACTAGATTATTGACTCTAGTAAACCCTTTAGGTGTTGGTCACATGACGATGTGAACTATGGGTGTTAATCACATACAGATGTGAATATAAGTGTTGAATCACATGATGATGTGCACTAGATTATTGACTCTAGTGCAAGTGGGAGACTGAAGGAAATATGCCCTAGAGGCAATAATAAAGTTATTATTTATTTCCTTATTTCATGATAAATGTTTATTATTCATGCTAGAATTGTATTAACCGGAAACATGATACATGTGTGAATACATAGACAAACATATAGTCACTAGTATGCCTCTACTTGACTAGCTCATTAATCAAAGATGGTTATGTTTCCTAACCATAGACATGTGTTGTCATTTGATTAACGGGATCACATCATTAGGAGAATGATGTGATTGACATGACCCATTCCGTTAGCCTAGCACTTGATCGTTTAGTATATTGCTATTGCTTTCTTCATGACTTATACATGTTCCTGTAACTATGAGATTATGCAACTCCCGTTTACGGAGGAACACTTTGGTGCTACCAAACGTCACAACGTAAGTGGGTGATTATAAAGGAGTACTACAGGTGTCTCCAAAGGTACATGTTGGGTTGGCGTATTTCGAGATTAGGTTTTGTCACTCCGATTGTCGGAGAGGTATCTCTGGGCCCTCTCGGTAATGCACATCACTATAAGCCTTGCAAGCAATGTAGCTAATGAGTTAGTTACAGAATGATGCATTACGTAACGAGTAAAGAGACTTGCCGGTAACGAGATTGAACTAGGTATTGGATACCGACGATCGAATCTCGGGCAAGTAACATACCGATGACAAAGGGAACAACGTATGTTGTTATGCGGTTTGACCGATAAAGATCTTCATAGAATATGTAGGAGCCAATATGGGCATCCAGGTTCCGCTATTGGTTATTGACCGAGAATAGTTCTAGGTCATGTCTACATAGTTCTCGAACCCGTAGGGTCCGCACGCTTAACGTTATGATGACAGTTTTATTATGAGTTTATGAGTTTTGATGTACCGAAGGAGTTCGATGTCCCGGATGAGATCGGGGACATGACGAGGAGTCTCGAAATGGTCGAGGCATAAAGATCGATATATTGGACGACTATATTCGGAGTTCGGAAAGGTTCCGAGTGATTCGGGTATTTTTGGGAGTACCGGAGAGTTACGGGAATTCGTATTGGGCCTCTTTGGGCCATACAGGAAAGGAGAGAAAGGGCCAAAAGAGTGGCCGCACCTCCCTTGGACTAGTCCGAATTGGACTAGGGAAGGGGCGCACCTTCCTTCCTTCTCCTTCTCTCTTCCCTTTCCTTCTCTCCTACTCCTACTACATGGAAGGGTTCCTAGTTGGACTAGGAAAGGGAATCCTACTCGGTGGGAGTAGGACTCCCTAGGGCGCCATAGAGAGGGCCGCCTCCCTCCTCCACTCCTTTATATACGGGGGTAGGGGGCACCCCATGGACACACAAGTTGATCTACGGATCGTTTCCTTAGCCGTGTGGTGCCCCCTCCACCATATTCCACCTCGATCATATCGTCATGGAGTTTAGGCGAAGCCTCGCTACCGTAGAACATCATCATCGCCACCACGCCGTCGTCTTGACGGAACTCATCCCGACACTTTGCTGGATCGGAGTCCGGGATCGCCATCGAGCTGAACGTGTGCTGAACTCGGAGGTGCCGTACGTTCGATACTTGGATCGGTCGGATCGTGAAGACGACGACTACATCAATCAGCGTTGCCATAACGCTTCGCTTACGGTCTACGAGGGTACGTGGACAATACTCTCCCCTCTCGTTGCTATGCATCACCATGATCCTTGCGTGTGCGTAGGAAATTTTTGAAATTACTACGTTCTCCAACACGTTGCTAGCCATGTTTCCTATGATTAAATCTAGTCAATTAATTCTAGACCTAATAAAATGAATAATGACATAAAAAAGGCCTATTGTTTTGCAGGAATGTTGACTCCTTCCTGGTGCGGCAAATCCCAGGCACTCGATATGTCCTAGTTTGTAGCACAAGTCATGCCGAAATTCACGGAAAATTTTGGCATGACCTTTGCTAAAAAGTGGACAAATCGAGAACCTGAAATTTGCCGGAACAGAAATGAATCAACATTCCGGCAAAACATAGGCCACTCAGCTTCATTCCCTGGAAACAACAATGCCACTTGGGCACAATCGAACCACTTCAATGAAAAGATATGACATGAGCAAGCACTATTGAGGAATTTGCATATAACATGGCCACTTCAATGAAAAGATATAATCAACAATAATGGAATATGCAAATGAACATCAATGACATATATCATATAACAACAATCTTGTTTTTTGTTTACATAGCAACAATTAGTTTGACCAAGTTTTTGAAAAGAAAAACAATTATGTTTTTTGTTTATAGCTAAATGCCATAGCTATTGTTTTTTATTTATAGCTAAATACTTTTGTTTTTTGTCTAAAGCTAAAAGTCTAGGAACTCCATTTTCTCTAACCCTTCTGACCTCACCAAAATTTCCACAGCAAGACCATAGTACCTACACCCAATTTCTTCAAAAATATTCAGGTCCATAGTCCAAATAATTCAAATTTCATTTGAATGAAATTTGGAATAAATTCAGGTCCCTAGTCCAAATATTTTTTATAGCTAAGTGTTATTTGTTTATAGCCTCTGTTAATTTAAATCTAAATGCTACTATTATTTATATACCCTCTATTAGTTTAAAGCTTAATGGAATTACTGTTAGGGATTTTCATAAAAATTGCCCTAGCTAATTTACAAAAAAAATTGCTAATCATTTTTCCTAAATGCTATAAAATGCCTACTGCCCTAAAAAAATCTAGGGTTCATATGAACACCTAGGGTTCATATGAACATCAACACAGTATCAACCTATATATGAATTGCCCAAGCAGAGAGAGAGAGGAGGGTAGGGGACAGGAGAGGCAGAGCCTTACGGTCGGCGGCAAGGGCAGGCTCTGGCTCGGGCGGCGGAGGTCCTGGAGTTGCTGCTTTAGCACTCGCTCGCGGTGCTACTGCACGACTTCCTCTCTGCTAGTGTGTTCCCTGCTCGAGCGTCTGCTGATTTAGATCACTACTTCTCTGCTACTAGTGCTCGAATGCCCTAAACATCTATTGCGATGCTCTGTTACTAGTTCAATCAGTTTCGACAAAGAAATTCAGTTTCGATCAGAAAGTTCATTTTCTTGATTAAGTTGAGTGAATAGTACTTACAACATCTCGCCGGAGCAGCCGTGGCGCGGCTGATGCGTTTTACATCTAGCACTTTTTGGTGATGTATTTTACATCATCTATTGCAGATGATATTAGGGTCCCACTTCAGATTAACGTTGTCTGTCTTGTCCTGCTTCAGCCTCGTCGCCGTACACCTTAGCGGAGCTGCTCCAACGACAGAGCCGTCCATCACAGCAGAGCAGTACCCTCGCTGCCATTTCCAGAGGCCTCAGATCTTCTTCCCGGCCTCCGACAGTCACACCAGCATCATCACCATCCTCCACGTCCAACCCAATGATGCTGAGGTCCACAAGGCTATGCCAAAGAGGTTGTACACTCGTCGCATCACTTTGTTACTCTGCATTCATGTCGATCCCTCAGGGATCCTTTGCTATGGAACTACTATTCGTGCAAGTCTGTTAGAAGGAGTGGAGCAAAGAAAACTGGAGAATTTTTTTCCTTTGGTGTGTCTTTTGAAGAAAAAACGTAGGAATTTTATTCACTTGGACGTCCTTTTCAAATTAATATGCATGAAGAACAGAACTAATTGCATTACTGGCATATAAGATTCTTATTTTTTTCATTTTCACGTGGTTTGACTTTAATTTGATCACACTTCTCCATTCCTCTGTTCTTCCAATTCATGTGAACCAAACACCCAGGTTGACTGAAATTCTATGTTTCCAAATGCTCTGTTTTGCACGTGCATTCCTATCCTATTCCTGTGTTTTTCCTGTCCCTGCATATATAGAATCCTCCAATTCTAAGGAGCCCTTACAGATTTACTTCATTTTCAGATAGGCGTCAAAGAAAACTATGTGTGTTATGTCCTGCTCCTGCTGTGCCGTCATCCACCCCACTTGAGGTGCACCGTCGACAGAAGCGTTCACTGCAGAGATCCCCCCTGCAGACTTTCTTTCGCCGCCTCAGATCATCTTCCCCGTTGCCTGCAGCCACGCCAACTGCATTACCATCATCGACTGAGCAGATGAACCTATGGACTACACAGTTCCGGAAGAGAGGTCGCAGTCTTTCGTGTTTGCTTATGTTATACATCGGTTATTATTACCTGCTACTTTATCGTTCAAACTTGAGTATTTGTCTACTATCTAGTTCGTCTAAGATCTTCTATGTGGTTCATGTTGGTTGGGCAACAAACAATAGATGATCCATTGTCTATCTTTTTAAACTGAAGCTATAATCTACCCGCTATCATTAGTTTTGGATCCATCCACTCGTTTGCTACCATCAGTCTTGCTTGTTGCACGCACCCCTTAGGCCTTACAAAATCTAACTATTTTTTTATTATGCATGTCAGATATTGTATACAATCGTACTGAACATGTAGAGAAAAAGAGAAGACCGTTGCGTGGGAATATAATGTCATGCAGACGCCGCTCCATGGTGGGCGAAGTGCCCCCCCCCCCCTCCTGCATTTCCAGATTGTATTCCAGAGGAAGATAATTGTTCAGATGGAGATTCAGAAGGAGCCGACCACGCCTGTTTACCACCTGAGGTGTTTGCTCTAACCTGGCATGCTGATGTTGGTCATATCATGCATATGGTGCCTTGCATTGCTTACATTATACATCTTATATGTCATCAGCTTAGTTTAGATTTGCTTTGTGTGAATGCCACCTGTTTGGTTTCTATATCATACTCCCACCATTCCTAAATATTTGTCTTTTTAAAGATTTCAACAAGTGACTACATACGGAACAAAATGAGTGAACCTACACTCTAAAATATGTCCATATACATCCATATGTGGTAGTCCATTTGAAATCTCTAAAAAGACAAATATTTAGGAACGGAAGGAGTATATGGGAATTATGCAATGCCATCTTCTTTAGCCAAGCATCATATACGTGAAGCATGCAATGCCATCCTGTTTAGCCAGTCATCGTATATGTGAATTGTATCGTGCCATATTTTTTTCCATTATGTATACCATTTGTCAACAATGTTTATACATTCGTCTACTTCTTCCTGTGCATCAGCCATTTGAGTTGGTGGGAAAATCTGGAGTGAAAACAAGGTCTTCTGAGCAGTCAGTGCTACCTGTCGATGCATATTTCTTGCTGGTTACAGATAGCTCCTCAGAGGAGGACTCAGAGACAGATGACCAGTCGTATTCCCCCCTGATACGTCCATTTTGCATCATGCTTTTATATCAATATTTATTGCATTATGGGCTGTTATTTCATGTTATGTCACAATACTTATGGCTATTCTCTCTTATTTTACAAGGTTTACATGAAGAGGGATAATGCCGATACCGGAATTCGGCTGGAAAATGAGCAAATATTGAGACCTATTACATGCAACTCCAAAAGTCCCGAAACTCCACGGAATATCTTAAAATAAATAAAGAAAAATCGTCGCCAAAGATGAAGGCCAGGGGGCCCACGCCTGCTCACACGAGGGTGGGGCGCGCCTCTACCTCGTGGGCCCCGGTGGCTCTCTCGATGCCCATCTTCTCCTCTATGAAGTCTTTCGATGAGAAAAAAATTAAGCAACCTTTCGGGACGAGACTCCGCCGCCACGAGGCGGAACCAATCTAGGGCTCCGGCAGAGCTGTTCTGCCGGGGACACTTCCCTCCGGGAGGGGGAAATCATCACCATCGTTGAGGGAGTCCTGGACTAGGGGGTGTCCGGATAGCCGAACTATCATCGGTGGCCGGACTCCTGGACTATGAAGATACAAGATTGAAGACTTAGTCCCGTGTCCGGATGGGACTTTCCTTGGCGTGGAAGGCAAGCTTGGCAATACCGATATGTAGATCTCCTACCAATGTAACCGACTGTGTAACCCTAACCCTATCCGTGTCTATATAAACTGGAGGGTTTTAGTCCAGAGGACGAACAACAATCATACCATAGGCTAGCTTCTAGGGTTTAGCCTCTACGATCTCATGGTAGATCTACTCTTGTACTACCCATATCATCAATATTAATCAAGCAGGAGTAGGGTTTTACCTCCATCGAGAGGGCCCGAACCTGGGTAAAAACATCGTGTCCCTTGTCTCCTGTTACCATCCGCCTAGACGCACAGTTCGGGACCCCCTACCCGAGATCCGCCGGTTTTGACACCGACAATCGTCATCACCAACGCTCCTCTCATCGGGAGAGGGCAATCTCCGTCAACATCTTCACCAGCACCATCTCATCTCCAAACCCTAGTTCATCTCTTGTATCCAATTCTTGTCTCCAAGTCCGGGATTGGTGCTAGTAAGTTGCTAGTAGTGTTGATTACTCCTTGTAGTTGATGCTATTTGGTTTATTTGGTGGAAGATCATATGTTTAGATCCTTTATGCATATTATTACCCCTCTGATTATGAACATGAATATGCTTTGTGAGTAGTTACGTTTGTTCCTGAGGACAAGGGAGAAGTCTTGCTATTAGTAGTCATGTGAATTTGGTACTGCTCGATATTTTGATGAGATGTATGTTGTCTAGCCTCTAGTGGTGTTATGTGAACGTCGACTACATAACACTTCACCATTATTTGGGCCTAGAGGAAGGCATTGGGAAGTAATAAGTAGATGATGGGTTGCTATAGTGACAGAAGTTTAAACCCTAGTTTATGTGTTGCTTCGTAAGGGGTTGTTTTGGATCCATATGTTTCATGCTATGGTTAGGTTTACCTTAATACTTTTGTTGTAGTTGCGGATGCTTGAAATAGAGGTTAATCATAAGTGGGATGCTTGTTCAAGTAAGAACAGCACCCAAGCACCGGTCCACCCACATATCAAATTTATCAAAGTACCGAACGTGAATCATATGAGCGTGATGAAAACTAGCTTGACGATATTCCCATGTGTCCTCGGGAGCGCTTTTCCTATTATAGGAGTTTGTCCAGGCTTGTCCTTTGCTACAAAAAGGGTTGGGCCACCTTGCTGCACTTTATTTACTCTTGTTACTTATTGCTTGTTACAATTTATCTTATTACAAAAACTATCTGTTACCACTTATTTCAGTACTTGCAGAGAATACCTTGCTGAAAACCGCTTATCATTTCCTTCTGCTCCTCGTTGGGTTCGACACTCTTACTTATCGAAAGGACTACGATAGATCCCCTATACTTGTGGGTCATCAAGACTCTTTTCTGGCGCTGTTGCCGGGGAGTGTAGCGCCTTTGGTAGGTGGAATTTGGTAAGGAAAAATTTATATAGTGTGCTGAAATTTACTGTCACTTGTTACTATGGAAAGTAATTCTCTGAGGGGCTTGTTCTGGGTATCTTCACCCGTCCCAAAGAGAGCAAAAGAGTTGCTCCTCAACCTACTGAACCTATTGAAAATGAAACTCCTTTTGAAATTCCTTCGGGTATGATGGAAAAACTGCTAGCTAACACTTTTACAGGAGATGGAACAAGGCATCCTGATGAACATTTACTCTACGTGGATGAAGTTTGTGGACTATTTAAGCTTGCAGGTATACCCGATGATGTTGTTAAGAAGAAGGTCTTCCCTTTATCTTTGAAGGGAGACGCATTGACATGGTACAGGCTATGTGATGATACGAGATCATGGAACTATAAAAGATTGAAATTGGAATTTCATCAAAAGTATTACCCTATGCATCTTGTTCACCGTGATCGCAATTATATATATAATTTTGGCCTCATGAAGGAGAAAGCATCGCTCAAGCTTGGGGAGGCATAAATCAATGTTATATTCATGCCCCAATCATGAGCTCCCAAGAGAAATAATTATTCACAGTTTTATGCTCGGCTGCATTAACAATCGCACCATGCTCGATACTTCTTGTCTCGGCTCTTTTATGATGAAGACAATTGAATTCAGATGGAATTTATTGGATAGAATTAAACGCAACTACGAAGATTGGGACCTCGACGAAGGTAAGGAGTCAGGTATGACACCTAAGTTTGATTGTGTTAAATCTTTTATGGATACCGATATTTTCCGCAAGTTTAGCACTAAATATGGACTTGACTTTGAGATAGTAGCTTCTTTCTGTGAATCTTTTGCTACTTATGTTGATCTCCCCAAGGAGAAGTGGTTTAAATATCATCCTCCCATAGAAGTAAAAGTAGTTGTACCTATTAAAGTTGAAGAAAAGACTGTCACTTATAATGATCCTATTGTTCCTACCTCTTATGTTGAGAAACCACCTTTCCCTGTTAGAATAAAGGATCATGCTAAAGCTTCAACTGTGGTTCGTAAAAGCAATATTAGAACTTATGCACCTCCTGAGCAAATCAAAGTAGAACCTAATATTGCTATTGTTAAAGAGCTCTTGTCTGGTAATATTGATGGGCATGTTATTCAATTCTGCGGTGAATCTGCTGAATTGCTAAACCTTGTGCTAAAGATAAACATAGACCTGTGGTAGGCGTGCCTGTTATTTCTGTTAAAATAGGAGATCATTTTTATCATGGCTTATGTGATATGGGTGCTAGTGCTAGTGTTATACCTTATGATTTATATAAAGAAATTAAGCATGAAATTGCACCTGCTGAGTTAGAAGATATTGATGTCACAATTAAACTTGCCAATAGAGATACTCTTTCACCAGTGGGAATTGTTAGATATGTTGAAGTTTCGTGTGGGAAAACCAAATATCCCGCTGATTTTCTTGTTCTCAGTTCCCCACAAGATAGCTTTTGTCCCATTATATTTGGTAGACCCTTCTTGAACACTGTTAATGCTAAGATAGATTGCAAAAAGAATGTTGTTACTATTGGCTTGGATGATATGATTTATGAGTTTAATTTCTCTAAATTTAGTAAACAACATCGCGAGGAAGAATTGCCTAGTAAGGATGAAATTATTGGTCTTTCTTCTATTGCCGTACCTCCTAGTGATCCTTTAGAACACTATTTGCTAGACCATGAAAATGATATGTTCATGAATGAAAGAAGGGAAATAGATGAAGTATTCTTTAAACAGGAATCTATTCTGCAACACAATTTGCCTGTTGAAATCCTAGGGGATCCTCCTCCACCAAGGGTGATCCCGTGTTTGAGCTTAAACCGTTGCGTTATAATCTTAAATATGCTTATCTTGATGAAAAGAAAATATATCCTGTTATTATTAGTGCTAACCTTTCAGAGTATGAAGAAGAAAGATTATTGAAAACTCTGAAGAAGCACCGTGCCGCTATTGGATATACTCTTGATGATCTTAAGGGCATTAGTCCCACTCTATGTCAACATAAAATAAATTTGGAAGCGGATGCCAAACCAGTTCGTGATCCTCAATGACGTTTGAGTCCTAAAATGAAAGAAGTGGTAAGAAAAGAAATACTCAAGCTTTTGGAGGCAGGTATAATTTATCCGTTCTTTGATAGTCGGTGGGTAAGTCCTGTCCATTGTGTCCCTAAGAAGGGAGGTATTACTGTTGTCCCTAATGATAAAGATGAATTGATCCCGCAAAGAATTATCACAGGTTATAGGATGGTAATTGATTTCCAAATTAAATAAGCTACTAAGAAAGATCATTACCCTTACCTTTTATTGATCAAATGCTAGAAAGATTATGCAAACATACACATTATTGCTTTCTAGATGGTTATTCTGGTTTCTCTCAAATACCGTGTCGGCTAAAGATCAATCAAAGACTACTTTTACATGCCCTTTTGGTACTTTTGCTTATAGACGTATGCCTTTTGGTTTATGTAATGCACCTGCTACCTTTCAAAGATGCATGATGGCTATATTCTCGACTTTTGTGAAAAGATTTGTGAGGTTTTCATGGACGACTTTTCCGTCTATGGATCCTCTTTTGATGATTGCTTGAGCAATCTTGATCGAGTTTTGCAGAGATGTGAAGAAACATATTTTCTTGAATTGGGAAATGTGCCACTTTATGGTTAATGAAGGTATTGTCTTGGGGCACAAAGTTTCTGAAAGAGGTATTGAAGTTGATAAAGCCAAGGTTGATGCTATTGAAAAGATGCCATGTCCCAAGGACATCAAAGGTATAAGAAGTTTCCTTGGTCATGCCGGATTTTATAGGAGGTTCATTAAGGACTGCTCAAAAATTTCTCGGCCTCGACTAATTTATTACAAAAGATGTACCATTTGTCTTTGATGATGATTGTGTAGAAGCATTTGAAATACTTAAGAAAGCATTAGTCTCGCACCTGTTGTTCAGCCACCGATTGGAATTTACCCTTTGAAATTATGTGTCATGCTAGTGATTATGTCAGAGGTGCTGTTCTAGGGCAAAGAGTTGATAAGAAATTAAATGTTATCCATTATGCTAGTAAGACTCTAGACAATGCTCAAAGAAATTATGCTACTACCGAAAAGGAACTTTTAGCGCTTGTATTTGCTTGTGATAAATTCAGACCCTATATTGTTGATTCTAAAGTAACTATTCACACTGATCATGCTGCTATTAAATATCTTATGGAAAAGAAAGATGCAAAACCTAGACTTATTAGATGGGTCTCTTGCTGCAAGAATTTGATTTGCATATTGTTGATAGAAAAGGAGCTGAGAACCCCGTTGCAGACAACTTATCTAGGTTGGAGAATGTTCTTTATGACCCACTACCTATTGATGATAGCTTTCCCGATGAACAATTAAATGTCATAAGCACTTCTTGCAGCACTCCATGGTATGCTGATTATGCTAATTATATTGTTGCTAAATTTATACCACCTAGCTTCACATACCAACAAAAGAAAAAGTTTTTCTATGATTTGCGACATTACTTTTGGGATGACCCACATCTTTATAAAGAAGGAGTAGATGGTGTTATTAGACGTTGTGTACCTGAGCATGAACAGGAACAGATCCTACGCAAGTGTCACTCTGAAGCTTATGGAGGACACCACGCTGGAGATAGAACTGCACATATGGTATTGCAATCCGGTTTTTATTGGCCCACTCTCTTCAAAGATGCCCGTAAGTTTGTTTTGTCTTGCGATGAATGTCAAAGAATTGGTAATATTAGTAGACGTCAAGAAATGCCTATGAATTATTCACTTGTTATTGAACCATTTGATGTTTGGGGCTTTGATTATATGGGACCTTTTCCTGCCTCTAATGGATATACACATATTTTGGTTGTTGTTGATTACGTTACTAAGTGGGTAGAAGCTATTCCAACTAGTAGTGCTGATCATAACACCTCTATTAAAATGCTTAAGGAAGTTATTTTTCTGAGGTTTGGAGTCCCTAGATATTTAATGACTGATGGTGGTTCACACTTTATTCATGGTGCTTCCGTAAAATGCTTGCTAAATATGACGTTAATCATAGAATTGCATCTCCATATCACCCGCAGTCTAGTGGTCAAGTAGAATTGAGTAATAGAGAGCTCAAATTAATTTTGCGAAAGACTGTCAATAGGTCTAGAAAGAATTGGTCCAAAAAACTTGATGATGCATTATGGGCCTATAGAACTGCATATAAGAATCCTATGGGTATGTCTCCGTCTAAAATGGTTTATGGAAAAGCATGTCACTTACCTCTCGAACAAGAACATAAGGCATATTGGGCTATTAAAGAGCTCAACTATGATTTCAAACTTGCCGGTGAGAAAAGGTTATTTGATATTAGCTCACTTGATGAATGGAGAACCCAAGCTTATGAAAATGCTAAGTTGTTTAAAGAAAAAGTTAAAAGATGGCACGACAAAAGGATACAAAAGCGTGAGTTTAATGTAGGTGATTATGTATTGCTATACAACTCTCGTTTAAGATTTTTTGCAGGAAAACTTCTCTCAAAATGGAAAGGACCCTACGTTATTGAGGAGGTCTATCGTTCCGGTGCCATAAAAATCAACAACTCCGAAGGCACAAATCCGAAGGTGGTAAACGGTCAGAGAATCAAACACTATATTTCAGGTAATCCTATAAATGTTGAAACCAATGTTATTAAAACCGTAACCCCGGAGGAATACATAAGGGACACTTTCCGGAATGTTTCAGACTCCGAAAAGGAATAGGTATGTGGTACGGTAAGTAAACCGACTCCAAAACAATTTCTAAGGCAATATTTCTCCGTTTTGGAATATTTAGAAAAATAGAAAAATAAGTAGCAGTCCGGGAAGGACACGAGGCCTCCACGAGGGTGGAGGGCGCGCCCTACCCCCTGGGCGCGCCCCCCTACCTCGTGAGCACCTCATGTGCCCTCCAGACGATACGTATTTTGGTCAGTAAAAATTCATTATATATTCTCCCGAAGGTTTTGACCCCTGTATCACGCAAATATCCTCTGTTCTTGTTTCGAGCTGTTTTTCTGACAGGTATAGATCATCATGACGTCCCCAAGTGTTTCCAAGGACAAGTTCTTCGAGAAGGTGATCAACCCTTACCTCGCGGAGGTGCTGTGACACCCTCAAACCATTGAGATGCGTGATGGTTTGATGGACATCCGCGATGCCGAGGGACCCAAGGGAACCGGAAGCATGGAGTCAAGGCTCGAAGCAATGGAGCAACAAGTTTTCAAGTGCCAGGGGATGGTGGAGCGTGGAATCAACGCTACCCACACGATGCTCGTGGAGTTCACCAACAACTACGAGCCGGATGCCAAGAACACCGATGAGGCCATCTTCAAGCAACATGAGAAGATCGAGCACCTCCAAGCCCAAATCTATGATCTGTAAAATCAAAACTATGAGTATGAATATAGATTCAAAAGGATGAGTTTGGCTGCAGATTTGAGGATTCCGGAGACTCGATCATCCTTCTATGATGGTGAGCCTATGCCATGGAAGGTAGACGACAAGCCTGCATCATCAACAACACCTCCACCTTCACCGACAAAGAAGGAGACATAATCACATGGGTATGGGCACTCCCCTTGGCAACTGCCAAGCTTGGGGGAGGTGCCCCGGTATCGTATCACCATCACAACTCCTATCTTTACCGTTTTTCTTAGTTCGATCCTTTTAGTAGTATCTTGATTTAGTAGAATAAAGTCATGGCATGATCTAGTTTTGAGTCTTGCTTTATGATCCTTCTTTGTAATCGAGTCCATGAGCTATATAATAAAGTTTAGTGTTGAGTCAAGGGCTTGATTATTTTGCCATGATCTTGGGTGAATAAAAGAAAAAGAATAAAAAGAATCAAAGAGTTCATATTGATCTTATTAAAAGTAATGACTTCACATAGAAAGAGTATGATGATTAAAAGTTGTTGGGAGTTGGCAAATATAGCTTTGGTCATCATTGCAATTAATAGGAAGTAATAAGGGAAGAGAGGTTTCACATATACATATATTATCATTGACATCTTTTATGATTGGGAGCACTCATTAAAATATGACATGCTAAAGAGTTGAGGTTGGACAAGGAAGACAACATAATGAGTTATGTTTTCTTACATCCGAGATAAAGTATGTTGTCATGGATCCTCTAACGTGTTGAGCTTGCCTTTCCCCTCATGCTAGCCAAATTCTCAGCACCAAGTAGAGATACTACTTGTGCTTCCAAATACCCTTAAACCAGTTTTGCCATGAGAGTCCACCATATCTACCTATGGATTGAGTAAGATCCTTCAAGTAAGTTGTCATCGGTGCAAAGCAATAAAAATTGCTCTAAACATGTATGATTGATTGGTGTGGGAGAAATAAGCTTTATACGATCTTGTGATGTGAAAGTAATAAAAGCGACGGACTGCATAATAAAGGTTCATATCACAAGGGCCAATATAAAGTGACGTTCTTTCGCATTGAGATTTTGTGCATCCAACCATAAAAGCGCATGGCAACCTCTGCTTCCCTCTGCGAAGGGCCTATCTTTTATTATTATCCTCTACCTTATGCAAGAGTCATGGTGATCTTCACCTTTCCTGTTTCATTTTATCCTTTGGCAAGCCCAGCATGTTGGAAAGAACATGATATACATATCTAATTGGATGTAGGGGAGCATGAATTATTATTGTTGACATTACCCTTGAGGTAAAAGGTTGTGGGGCAAAACTATAAGCCCCTATCTTTCTCTCGTGTCCGACTAAAATTCTGTAACCACAAGTATTGCGTGAGTGTTAACAATTATGAAGGACTAAGTGATAGTTGAGTATGTGGACTTGCTTTTAAGCTCTGACATAGACTCTTTCCGATGTTATGATAAATTGCAATTGCTTCAATGACTGAGGTTATAGCTTGTTGGTGCTCATTAAGGTTTCTGATTCATACTTTCGCATTGTGAAAAGATCATCACTTGAACATAAGTAATCATATGACAAAATCTATATATGTTGCTGTTATGAGAATAATCATGATGCCTTCATGTCCGTATTTTATTTTTATCGACGCCTCTACCTCTAAACATGAGGACATATTTATTGTTATCGGCTTTTCGCTTGAGGACAAGCGAGGTCTAAGCGGGGAGTTGATACGTCCATTTTGCATCATGCTTTTATATTGATATTTATTGCATTATGGGCTGTTATTTCACGTTATGTCACAATACTTATGGCTATTCTCTCTTATTTTACAAGGTTTACATGAAGAGGGAGAATGCCGACGGCTGGAATTCTGGGCTGGAAAAGGAGCAAATATTGAGACCTATTCTGTGCAACTCCAAAAGTCCTGAAACTCCACGGAATATCTTAAAATAAATAAAGAAAAATCATCGCCAAAGATGAAGGCTAGGGGGCCCACACCCTACTCACGAGGGTGGGGGGCGTCCCCCCCCCCTAGGGCGCGCCCCATACCTCATGGGCCCCTTGGTGGCTCTCCGACGCCCATCTTCCTATATGAAGTCTTTCGATGAGAAAAAACATTAAGAAACCCTTCGGGACGAGACTCCGCCGCCACGAGGCGGAACCTTGGCGGAACCAATCTAGGGCTCCGGCAGAGCTGTTCTGCCGGGGACACTTCCCTCCGGGAGGGGGAAATCATCACCATCGTCATCACCAATGCTCCTCTCATCGGGAGAGGGCAATCTCGATCAACATCTTCACCAGCACCATCTCATCTCCAAACCCTAGTTCATCTCCTGTATCCAATTCTTGTCTCCAAGTCCGGGATTGGTGCTAGTAGGTTGCTAGTAGTGTTGATTACTCCTTGTAGTTGATGCTATTTGGTTTATTTGGTGGAAGATCATATGTTCAGATCCTTTATGCATAATATTACCCCTCTGATTTATGAACATGAATATGCTTTGTGAGTAGTTACGTTTGTTCCTGAGGACAAGGGAGAAGTCTTGCTATTAGTAGTCATGTGAATTTGGTATTCGTTCGATATTTTGATGAGATGTATGTTGTCTAGCCTCTAGTGGTGTTATGTGAACGTCGACTACATAACACTTCACCATTATTTGGGCCTAGAGGAATGCATTGGGAAGTAATAAGTAGATGATGGGTTGCTAGAGTGATGTAAGCTTAAACCCTAGTTTATCGTTGCTTCATAAGGGGCTGTTTTGGATCCATATGTTTCATGCTATGGTTAGGTTTACCTTAATACTTTTGTTGTAGTTGCGGATGCTTGCAATAGAGGTTAATCATAAGTGGGATGATTGTTCAAGTAAGAACAGCACCCAAGCACCGGTCCACCCACATATCAAATTTATCAAAGTACCGAACGCGAATCATATGAGCGTGACGAAAACTAGCTTGACGATATTCCCATGTGTCCTCGGGAGCGCTTTTCCTATTATAAGAGTTTGTCCAGGCTTGTCCTTTGCCTCAAAAAGGGTTGGGCCACCTTGCTGCACTTTATTTACTCTTGTTACTTATTGCTTGTTACAATGTATCTTATTACAAAACTATCGGTTACCACTTATTTCAGTACTTGCAGAGAATATCTTGCTGAAAACCGCTTATCATTTCCTGTTTAGGTACTCATCTATGTTGAATTATGCCATTATATCCTGTTAAGTTATCCATCATATATCTGAAACTGTGTCATGCTATCCTGTTTAGTTAGGCACCATATATGTGAAATTGTGTCATGCTGTCCTGTTTGGTTAGACAACATATATATGAATTACCACATCTGTCTATCATACAATGTCTGTACGTTCAAATTCTTTTCTTGTTTATCAGCCATTTGAATTGGAGGGGTGATGGCAGTATCTAAGGGAGCAAAAACCCGTTCTTCACAAAATACAGTGCTACCCGTCGATGCAGATAGAACCATGGTTGTACTGGCCCACAAACTAGCCCCACCACACATAACCGAGACTCTTCCAGATTGCACACTCACACCGTTGGGCAGAGAAGCAGCTACAACCCATCTAACCGCAACCCCAGCGGATAGTAACCCACTTCTAGTTGACAAAGCACCATGTCCACCACAGAGTACCCCCACACGAGCAGTTTGTAAAGCTACTGCAGTGCCCACAGCACGAAGACCACCACAGCTAACCCAAACTCCACGTTTAAAGCAGAAGAGCAAGCTGTTCTCGTGTCAGATTCCATAGCTATGGTACATACTCCTTGTTGTTGCATCACTGTATTTACTCATACCAACTACTTTCGAATTTGAAGGATCCAATTGAAACTCCAATGGCGCAACAGGTATGTTTTAAACCTATTTCTTTAAATGGATTGCTGTTCTAACTTCTTGCTCTATGTTGATTTCAGTTTAAGTTGTATAAACAGTTACGTTCTCATGTGATGCACATTACAAGTGCTGCCAATCTCGTGTAGTTTCTCAGACTTATATTCTGTCTATGCTGTTGTGTCTTAAAAATATATGAGTTGAACTGTGTCTCTATCTTGATTAGGGAACATAAACTAGAATGATATGGACAATACAGTGACCATAGTACATAGATATATGTTTGTTTCATGTTGTTATCCTGTTAACCTGTTTACGAAAATGAGTTTCGTATACTACAAGCTAAACCTGTGATGTGTCTGCTTGTTTCTCTTGTAGTATGCAAACAGAATATTGGAGAAGAGCACCCCACTATGCAATGGTAGAGAAAGTAATGCAGATAAGGTTCAAGATAGTGAGACAACCCTGTTGGTCTCCAAGAAAGGTGATAAAAACGATATTGTAGATAGTGAGAAAACCCCACAGTCTTGCATTGATGTAGTGTTCGAGTTACTAGCCAGTACGCCTGGCACAAGCTCTTCGAACTTCATGCTGAATCACTTGACTTCTTGGGCCTCAGCTACAAGCTGAAAGGCATCGATCGGCTGTCTTTGTGGCAAGAAGTCAAGGACTGAGGAAGTCCCTGCAGAATTCAGATCGTACTTTTCTTGTGCAACAAAGTTTGGAGGATTTAAGCGCCAAACAAGAGAAAGTTAATAAACTTGCTAAGCATCTTGCCAGCATTATGGGTACCCAGGATATTGTTTCTTGAACTCTTCTGAAGTGGTTTCAGTTATGGACTTATTTCGCTACGGCGTTTATATGCTGCTTTGTTCCCTATATTTGCACTAGTGGCGAACTTTGATGCCCAGTGGATGTAATATGTGTAATAGCCGTGATAGCCTAGCATAAGTTGCTTGCTTATTTATTTCCTTGTTGTCTTGTTTATTTGTTTGCTTGTAGTCAGTGCAGTTCTTTTTCCGCGGTTTGCTAGTGGCTGCAATAACCTATTTTTTAAAACTAGGCCACAATAACCATGGGCTAATATTTACTGTAGTGACAGTGGGCCTCCTACGGGCCGTAGAAACAGTGGGCCTTCTACGGGCCGTAGAAACAATGGGCCTTCTACGGGCCGTAGAAATAATGGGCCTTGTACGGGCCATAGAAACAATGGGCCTTCTACGGGCCGTATCATCAATGGGCCTTATACAGGCTGTATGATCGATTGGCCAAACATGGGCCAAATATACCGCATTATGGTCAGAAGCGGACTCTGATTGGAATCGTCCGTTCATGGGCCGACCATAACGGGCCATCGTTAATAGGCCGTATTTGATGATGCTATGAAAACGGCCCAATGTATTAACGGACCACAAACGGGCCAACTGTAACCACGGGCTGAATTTGGCCCACAAGCAGAAAATGACAGTAACGGGCCGTAAGTAAACGCATGCTGGAAATGAGCTCAGGAATAAATGGGCTCTGAGAAGGCCGAAAGATAACATGGGCTGGAAACGGCCCAACGGAATAACGGGCCGTTAATGGGTATAAAGTGATACACTGTACATTACGGGCCAATTTCACCACGGGCCGCTAATGGGTGTAAAGTGATACACTATTCATTACGGGCTAGTTTCACCATGGGCCGTTAATAGGCCAAGAGTTACATAAGGCCTCATATGGGCCGAAAGACATCATGGGCCATACATGGGCCAGAAGTGAAAACGGTGTTGGAAATATTCCCTAGAGGATATAATAAATTAGTTATTATTATTATATTTCCTTGTTCATGATAATCGTTTATTATCCATGCTATAATTGTATTGATAGGAAACTCAGATACATGTGTAGATACATAGACAACACCATGTCCCTAGTAAGCCTCTAGTTGACTAGCTCGTTGATCAATAGATGGTTACAGCTTTCACGACCATGGACATTGGATGTCGTTGATAACAGGATCATATCATTAGGAGAATGATGTGATGGACAAGACCCAATCCTAAGCCTAGCACAAAGATCGTGTAGTTCGTATGCTAAAGCTTTTCTAATGTCAAGTATCATTTCCTTAGACCATGAGATTGTGCAACTCCGGATACCGTAGGGAATGCTTTGGGTGTACCCAACATCACAACGAATCGGGTGGCTATAAAGGTGCACTACGGGTATCTCCGAAAGTGTCTATTGGGTTGGCACGAGTCAAGATCGGATTTGTCACTCCGCAGACGGAGAGGTATCTCTGGGCCCACTCGGTAGGACATCATCATAATGTGCACAATGTGACCAAGGGGTTGATCACAGGATGATGTGTTACGGAACGAGTAAAGAGACTTGCCGGTAACGAGATTGAACAAGGTATCGGGATACCGACGATCGAATCTCGGGCAAGTACAATACCGCTAGACAAAGGGAATTGTATACGGGATTGATCGAATCCTCGACACCGTGGTTCATTCGATGAGATCATCATGGAACATGTGGGAACCAACATGGGTATCCAGATCCCGCTGTTGGTTATTGACCGGAGAACGTCTCGGTCATGTCTGCATGGTTCCCGAACCCGTAGGGTCTACACTCTTAAGGTTCGATGACGCTAGGGTTATAAAGGAAGTTTGTATGTGGTTACCGAATGTTGTTCGGAATCCCGGATGAGATCCCAGACGTCACAAGGAGTTCTGGAATGGTCCGGAGGTAAAGATTTATATATGGGAAGTCCTGTTTTGGTCACCGGAAAAGTTTCGGGTTTTATCGGTAATGTACTGGGACCACGGGAGGGTCCTGGGTCCACTCAAGTGGGGCCACCTGCCCGGAGGGCTGCATGGGCCAAGTGTGGAGGGGACCAGCCCCAGGTGGGCTGGTGCGCCCCCCAAGGGCCCAAGGCGCCTAGGGTTTGGGGAGGGGCGCCCCACCTTGCTTGGGGGGCAAGTTTCCCCCTCCCCCCCTTGGCTGCCACCCTAGATGGGTTTGGGGCTGCCGCACCCCTTGGGGTGGAAACCCTAGAGGGGGTGCACCCCCTTCCCTCTCCCCTATATATAGTTAAGGTGTTTGGGGCTGCTAACACATGAGTTTTGACCTCTCCCTGGCGCAGCCCTACCTCTCTCCCTCCTCCTCTCCCGTGGTGCTTGGCGAAGCCCTGCAGGATTGCCATGCTCCTCCACCACCACCACACCGTTGTGCTGCTGCTGGATGGAGTCTTCCCCAACCTCTCCCTCTCTCCTTGCTGGATCAAGGCATGGGAGACGTCACCGGGCTATACGTGTGTTGAACAGCGGAGGTGCCGTCTGCTCGGCACTAGGATCTCCGTGATTTGGATCACGACGAGCACGACTCCTTCAACCCCGTTCTCTTGAACGCTTCCACTTAGCGATCTACAAGGGTATGTAGATGCACTCTCCTTCCCTCGTTGCTAGTCTCTCCATAGATAGATCTTGGTGACTCAGAGGAAAATTTTGAATTTCTGCTAGGTTCTCCAACGGTGGCATCATGAGCTAGGTCTATTATGTAGATTCTATGCACGAGTAGAACACAAAGTAGTTGTGGGCGTTGATTTTGTTCAATATGCTTACCGTTACTAGTCCAATCTTGTTTCGACGGTATTGTGGGATGAAGCGCCCGGACCGACCTTACACGTACACTTACATGAGACAGGTTCCACCGAATGACATGCACTTGTTGCATAAGGTGGCTAGCGGGTGCGATCTCCCACTTTAGTTGGATCGGATTTGATGAAAAGGGTCCTTATGAAGGGTAAACAGCAATTGGCATATCACGTTGTGGCTTTTGCGTAGGTAAGAAACGTTCTTGCTAGAAACCCATAGCAGCCACGTAAAACATGCAAACAACAATTAGAGGACGTCTAACTTGTTTTTGCAGGGTATGCTATGTGATGTTGTAGCGACCCGACCTCAGATGGTCAAGTCTCTGTGTTTCAGTGTCATCCCTGGATCGGTAATGCTGACACACACAGTACTCGAAGGATTTATAACAGAGTAGCACATCTGATTCTCCTGACGTCGAATGTGCTGGTTTAGCTCCTGAATGTAAGTTGCAATGGATCTATCCTTCTTGGTGCTGATTACTTCCCATTGCTCGTCTCGGCGCCCACATATTTGGTAGATGGTGTCTTTAAGCTCCTGTTGTAGACTTCTCCAATGCGTCCTATGGTAATGTGAGCTGCCATACTCTTGCCAAGACTCCAGGTGGGTGCTTCGAAAGAAAACTCTATGGGCTTAGAAGTTGGCGAGAACGTCCTTCCTGGTACTTGTACTTGAATCATCTAGCGCTCCTCTTCTGGTAGAGTGGCGTTGTACGTCCCGGTGAAGCTTGTATTCCAATGTTCAAGTACCTAGTGACTTCCTTCAAGTGGCGTCCAAAAGGTGTGTCTTCATCCGGTTGTACAAACTTGTTCTTCATCTCAAATCATCCTAAAGAGTGGAAAAATGAAGAGGAGTCGAAATGAGTAGAGAAGAGTGACCTATGGTTTATCTTAGTGGTCGCGTCCTACACTCAACAGGTGCTCTGATACCATCTTGTAGCGACCCGACCTCAGATGTTCAAGTCTACGTGTTTGAGTGTCATCCACTGGATCGGTAATCTTTGACACACACGATTACTCGAAGGATTTATAACAGAGTAGCAATCACACACTTATTACATCGAATGTCTCAAAAGAGAACTTATTACAATAATATGGCTTAAGGCCATCTAATGTGATAACAGCGGAAGGCTTGGAAGATAAAGTGAGTCCATCAACTCCAACGGCATAGCTGAGCTGCACGGCAACGACCTAACGATCCTTACTCCCTGTCTCAAAAGTCTGCAACATAATACGTTGCAGCCCGATAACGGGTCAGCACATGGAATATGCTGGCAATATAACACAGTAGAACAAGAACAGAATAATGCTATTACTACATGCAATATTTGGCTGGTGGAAAGCTCTATGGTTATAGTTTTTGCGAAAAGCCAATTTTTCCCTACAACAAATGAATAGATTTTACTTTAACTATCATGGTGGTTGAAACATCATTGAGAAGGTATAACCCCAACTCAATCCCAAATTAAAGTAGTTAACATCCCAGCAATATTAATTTAGAGTGATGGGATACATGTGAATACTCAAGTACTAGATACTCAGAATTGTCCATAACCGGGGACATGGCTAACCATGATTAGATTGTACACTCTGCAGAGGTTTGCGCACTTTTCCCCACAAGACTCGATTGCTTCCGTTGATTTCTCGCACTACATGGTGTTTGAGTAACGGATGACCGAGACATAGTCTTTCAGAAACATTAACTCTCTACTCCGGGTAGACCATACCAAACCTACAAAACCCACTCATCGCTTATCTACCTCTTCAAGAGCTTCACGTAACTTACTCAACTATGCTAGAGCCCATAATAGCTTGTGGCTGCACACGGAAGTTTCTAGCATGAATAATCTCAGTTCCCTTTGAGCCTGGGTGGCGGTCCATAGGAAGATCACACGGGTACCCCGGGATTTCCAAAAAAATACAGGCAACACTAGGTTCCCCAGGTGCCTCAATCCACCCAGATGTGTATTTAAGTTGCCACTTTAAGTTGAACCATTAATTAACAATCTCACATCTGTCATGGATTCACTCAAACCCAATCCACGTCTACGAGCATAGCATAGCAATAATAAGCAAGCGTAGAAGTAACTCCCAAGGGTTTGATAGAAACAGGGCAATAGGTTCTACCTCAACTACGAATTCCCAACCCACAAGTTAATGGCATCCTAATCATGCAATGTTTGAGGATTGTAACTAATGCATAAAAACTGGGTATGAAAAGATTATGATCAAAGTGTTACTTGCCTTGCTGACGATCCGTGAATCCTAGAGCCTCGTAGTAGCACGCTTCGCACTCCGGGAATTCTATCGCAAGCAAACAATAACATAGATAAGCAACAAGCAAAGATGCACAAGCAAAACTCAACTCAAAGAGGTTGACCGGAGAGTTCAACTTAAGAACTCCGGTTTGTAAAAAGAAATCAAACCAAACCGAGCAATGAAACTCAAACGGCGAAAGGAATAAGATCCGTTTACTAATCTGAACTAGGGTCAAATTTTACAGAGACAAAATATGGTTTGAGTTGGTTATTCGGAAAGAGGGTTCCGAGATGAAACTCCAGGCGCTTGAATCGTCTGATTCCGATAAACGAGCGAAAAGTTATACTAGATCGAAAATCGGATATGAAATCGCGATCAGGAAAATCGCGGAATAAATCCGATAAAAAGAAAAATGATGAACAGTTTAACGAACGAACGTTCGTTGACTGAAACTAAACAAAGAACGCGTTCGTGGGAACGAACGAACGAGCGAACGCTCGCCAAATAAATAAACCGGAGAATAAAAGCGATCTATAAAAAAACCGGAACTAGGGTTTTTCAAAAAAAACCGAAGTGGTATTTTTCTTTTTATAAAAAAACCGGCGACTCGGGCGGTACCTCCGGCGAGGTCCTCCGGCGGGGCGGGCGGCTCGGCGAGGGGCGGGTGGCGGAGGCGGCGGCGGCTAAATGCGGCGGCGACAGCTCGGCAGGCGCGGGCGTGCGGCTCGGCTCGGCTCGTGGCGGGAGGCGGCGGCGGTGGTGGTGGTGGTTGGCGGCGGCGGTATTTAAGGAGGAGGAGGGCGGTGGCTTGAGGAAGGGGCACCCGGGAGGAGTCGCTCGGGCTCCCCTCGGCGTCCGTCTTGGCGCAATGTATGTGAGGAAAAGCGGCGGTGAGGCGGGCCCGGCTGGCTGGGCCTTGGGCACAGTCGAGGCTGAGGCGCAAGTTTTTTTTAAATAAATAAATTCCGCCGGAACTTAGAAAAATCCTAGAAAAATAAATAAAAATCTAAAAATACCCAAATAAATTTTCACCGTCTAAATGAAATATTTAATACGAGGTGAACATTTTCTTGGCCCCTAAAATGCAATTTTTTAAAACGTGCAAATTTTTCTAGGGCAAATAAAATTCCAAGTAAAATCAAATAAAATCCAAATAATGATTTTAACATTTTTCCTCCAATATTTCAATTGTTTTGGAGAAGTCATATTATCTCCCCTCATTTATTTTAATAAGAAATATTTTACGTAGAGTAAAATAATTAAAATCAAAATAGTATTTTTTTCCAATATTTTATAAAATTAAAATACGAAAAATCGGAAAATCCCCAACTCTCTCCGAGGGTCCTTGAGTTGCTTAGGAGTTCGAGGATTACGGAACGAGGATGCAATAAAATATGATATGCATAGATGACCTATGTATAACATTCCAAATTGGAAATTTGGGATGTTACAAACCTACCCCCCTTAGGATGAATCTCGCCCTCGAGATTCGGGTTGGCTAGAGAATAGGTGCGGGTGGTCCTTGCGAATATCATCTTCTCGTTCCCAGGTGGCTTCTTCCTCAGTATGGTGGCTCCATTGGACTTTGCAAAACTTGATAACCTTGCTGCGGGTGACTCGGTTGTCAAAGTCAAGAATCTTCACTGGCTTCTCCTCATAGGTCAAATTACTGTCTAACTGAATCGCCTCCAGGGGCACTGTGTCTCTCAACGGTATATCAGCCATCTCAGCATGGCACTTCTTCAACTGTGATACGTGGAACACATCGTGAACTCCTGACAATCCTTCAGGTAACTCCAGCTTGTAGGCCACTTCTCCCATCTGTTCCAAAACACGGTACGGTCCTACAAACCTTGGGGCTAGTTTTCCTTTAACTCCAAAGCGTTTCACTCCTCGCAAGGGTGATACTCGCAGATAGGCTCTGTCTCCCATTTCATAGGTTACTTCCTTGCGTTATGAATCTGCATAACTCTTCTGTCTGGACTGGGCAATCTTTAATCTCTCTCGGATTAGTTTAACCTTCTCTTCGGACTCTTTGATCAAATCTAGCCCAAACAACTGACGGTCTCCTACCTCATCCCACATCGGAGGTGTTCTACACCTCGTCCATCTGAGCTTCAAACGGTGCCATCTTCAAACTGGCTTGGTAGCTATTGTTGTACGAGAACTCTGCGTAAGGCAAATTGTCATCCCAACTAGATCCATAATCTAGCACACAGGCTCTCAACATGTCCTCCAGAATCTGATTGACTCTCTCTGTCTGTCCATCCGTCTATGGGTGGAATGCGGTACTGAACTCCAATCTGGTACCCAAGGTCTGGTGTAGCTGATGCCAAAATTTGGAAGTAAATTGGGTTCCTCTATCTGATACAATGGTCCTCGGAACTCCATGCAAACATACGATCCTGGACATATATATTTTGGCCAACTTCGCACTTGTATAAGTTGTTTTCACCGGGATGAAGTGAGCTACTTTGGTCAAACGATCCACTACTACCCATATTGAGTCATATCCTGCTTTGGTTCTGGGTAGTCCGGTGATAAAGTCCATGCCTAGTTTATCCCACTTCCATTCGGGTATCGGCATAGGCTGTAACAGATCCCGCTGGCTTCGATGTTACGCCTTGATCTTTGACATACATCACATACGGCTACATACTCGGCAATGTCCTTCTTCATACCTGTCCACCAGAAACGTTCCTTCAAGTCCAAATACATCTTGGTGTTTCCGGGGTGTATCGAGTATGGTGAGTCATGGGCCTCCTGAAGTATTAATTTCCTGAGCTCTGGGTTATTGGGCACATAAACTCGGTCCTCAAACCATAAGGTATCGTGCTCATCCTCGCGAAAACCTTTGGCTTTTCCTTCGCTCATCTTCTCCTTTATCTCGGCAATCTCTTTGTCTTCCTTCTGAGCTTCCCGAATCTTGTCCAACAATGTAGACTGAACCTCCATTGTTGCAATGAAACCTCTTGGAACAAACTCCAACCGAAGTTCCATAATATCCTCAGCTAACTCCTTTGGCAGTCCTCTACTTTCAAGGATATTAGCGTAACTCTTCCGGCTCAAGGCGTCTGCTACGACATTAGCTTTTCCTGGATGATAGTGCAACTTCATGTCGTAATCCTTTATAAGTTCCAACCATCTCCTCTGCCTAAGGTTTAACTCCTTTTGGGTGAAAATGTACTTCAAACTCTTATGATCCGTGTACATATCACAACGGTTTCCAATGAGATAGTGTCTCCAAGTTTTCAAGGCGTGCACTACCGCTGCTAGCTCCAAATCATGCGTGGCATAGTTCAGCTCATGAGGCTTCAGTTGTCGTGAGGCATACGAAACAACCTTTCCGTCCTGCATAAGGACACATCCTAGTCCCAAGCGAGAGGCGTCACAATACACTTGAAACTCCTTATGTATATCTGGCAATGTCAGTACTGGGGCTGTAGTCAACCGTTTCTTCAACTCCTGAAAACTGGCCTCGCAATCTGCTGTTCATTTAAACTTAGTATCCTTCTTCAGCAATTCAGTCATTGGCTTGGCAAGTTTGGAAAAATTCTCAATGAATCTCTGATAATATCCTGCGAGTCCAAGGAAACTGTGGATCTCGCCAATCAAGTGGGTGCCAACCATTCGGTGTTGGCCCGAACCTTCTTGGGATCTATCGCTATACCTTCTCCTGATATAACATGCCCAAGAAATCCAACTTCCTTCAACCAAAACTCGCAATTGCTGAATTTGGCGTATAACTGGTGTTCCCTGAGTTTCTCGAGAACCAACCACAAATGCTCCTTGTGCTCCTCTTCGTTCTTCGAGTATACCTTAATATCATCAATAAACACCACAACTAACTTGTCCAAATACTCCATGAACACCTTGTTCATCATACTCATAAAATAGGCAGGGGCGTTAGTCAGTCCAAACGACATGACCGTATACTCATATAATCCATATCGCGCGGTGAACGTTGTCTTGGGTATATCCTTTTCTCGAATCTTCAACTGATGGTATCCCGATCGTAGATCAATCTTCGAAAACACCTTAGCTCCTTGCAACTGATCAAACAAATCATTGATCATTGGTAATGGATACTTGTTCTTTATCGTTACATCGTTCAAGGCTCGGTAATCAACGACCATCGTTAGGGATTTATCCTTCTTCTCGACCAAAAGTACTGGTGCTCCCCAAGGTGATGAACTTCTTTGAATGTACCCTTTCTCCAATAACTCCTTGATCTGCTTCTTAATTTCCTCCAGATCATTTGCGGGCATCCGATAGGGTCTCTTGGATATTGGCCATGTACCTGGCAATAACTCTATTAAGAACTCGATGTCTCGATCCGGTGGCATGCCTGGTAACTCCTCTGGGAAAACATCCAGAAAATCTTTTACTATGTGCACCTCCTCCTGCACAACTCCCGTGAGGGCATTCACTTGGCTCCTCCTAGGCACATGCCCGGATACATACTTAATCCTTTTCCTCCGGGGTGGCAAGATATATTGATTTGCTAGCACAATCAATACTTCCTCCATACTTTGACATCCAGTCCATACCTAATATCACATCCAATCCTTGTGACTCCAAGATAATTAGGTCAGACGGAAAAACATGTGTGCCAATGGTTAGGGGTATCTGGGTGCACCATCTGCTAGCCATGTACTCTGCTCCAGGCGAGCTCACTAAAAGAGGGGTTCTAAGGGTTTGGGTTGGTATCTTAAACTTATCCACAAATCCCCTTGATATGTATGAATGCGGTGCACCAAGATGTCGAAAAGAACAATAGCGGTAAATGACTTAACCAAAAACTTACCTATTACCGCGTCCGGCTGCTCTTCAACTTCCTCCACGTTAACGTGGTTCACTTGGCCTTTGTTGAATGGATTGGGCTTCTTCCCAGCGCTCCCATTTCCGTTTCCATTCCTTCCTTCAAGGCAGTCATTGGCATAGTGCCCTGTGTTCCCGCACTTAAAACAAGTGACTTGACTTAGGTCCCTTTTGGCGAGTGTAGATGGGTTTGGGCGGTTCTGGTTGTTATTTACTCCGTTCCCATTCCCATTCTTCGGACCATTGTGGTTATGCGATCCTCCTCCAGTATGGTTATGGCCTCCATGGTTATGAACAAGTCCTCCCGAGTTCGGGGTTAAGCGGGCTTCGGTGAGCTCTGAATTGTACTTCCCTTGTCCGCATTTCCTCTTACGACTCTCAATTTGTTGCTGCTTTCCTTCAATCATTAGGGCCTTGTCTACCAACTCCTGGTAGTTGTTGAAAGTTGCCACCATCAACTGCATGCTCATCTCATCGTTCAGCCCTTCCACAAACTTCTCCTCGCTCATGCATCCGTGGCCACATCATCGTGGGCATAGCGTGATAACTTACTAAACTCATCCACGCATCGGGCAACGACGGTTCCTTCGGGCGTAAGTTGCGAAACTCGCTTCTTCATTTGCATGTCTCCGGTTGAGACATGGGCCGTCTGAAGGCTTGCTGAAACCGGTCCCAAGTGACATTGGCTATAGGGAAAGTAGCTGTGTAATCCTCCTCACCATGCGGCTGCCGGTCCATCCAATTGATGTGCGGCAAAGCGCACCTTCTCAAAGCATCCGTGCATCCCGGTGGTTAACTCCTTCCAACACGGGCGTAGCCAATCATCAGCAACTATTGGCTCGGTGCTACTGGAAAACACCGGCGGTTGTAACCTCAGAAAACGGGCTAAATTGTCCACTGGCGGCGGGTTGTTATTGTTGTTGTTGTCGTTGCCCTGGTTCTGAACTAGCAATTGCATCAAGGCATTCTGCTGCTGGATCAACTAGGTGAGCTCCGGTGGGAAAACAAATTCGGGGTCACGTCTCGGAGGCATCTGATGGGTTTAGATGGAAGAGATTAGAATAGAAAAAGGTCTAGTGAGAGAACACTACCCACACTTTGATCGGTGGAAGACTCCATGATGTCTGCTCCAGCTTCATCTTCATAGTCATCATCACTTGGATCGGAATCGGTGTTGTCGATGATGATGTAGTTATCCGGGCAAGTGGGATCTTCTTCCTCTTCTTCCGGTGCGGATCCTCCCATGAATACTCCGGCCTTCTTGACTAGATCGTCGTTCTTCTCCAGTAGTATCTTGATTTCCTCCTCATATCCATTGCGTGTAAACTTGAGTTCTTCCTCCAGCTCGATAATCTTGGTCTTCGCCTTCCTCAAATCCATCATGTCTGCGCACATCTGATTCTCCTGACGTCGAATGTGCTGGTTTAGCTCCTGAATGTAAGCTGCAATGGATCTATCCTTCTTGGTGCTGATTACTTCCCATTGCTCGTCTCGGCGCCCACATATTTGGTAGATGGTGTCTTTAAGCTCCCTGTTGTAGACTTCTCCAATGCGTCCTATGGTAATGTGAGCTGCCATACTCTTGCCAAGACTCCAGGTGGGTGCTTCGAAAGAAAACTCTATGGGCTTAGAAGTTGGTGAGAACGTCCTTCCTGGTACTTGTACTTGAATCATCCAAATACCCTCTTACGGTAGAGTGGCGTTGTACGTCCCAACAAGCTTGGTATTCCAATGTTCAAGTACCTAGTGACTTCCTTCAAGTGGCGTCCAAAAGGTGTGTCTTCATCCGGTTGTGCAAACTTGTTCTTCATCTCCGTCATCCTAAAGAGTGAAAAAATGGAGAGGAGTCAGAAATGAGGTTTATCTTAGTGGTCGTGTCCTACACTCAGCGTGTGCTCTGATACCATCTTGTAGAGACCCGACCTCAGATGGTCAAGTCTCTGTGTTTCAGTGTCATCACTGGATCGGTAATGCTGACACACACAAGACTCAAGGATTTATAATAGAGTAGCAATCACACACTTATTACATCGAATGTCTCAAAAGAGAACTTATTACAATAATATGGCTTAAGGCCATCTAATGCGATAACAGCGGAAGGCTTGGAAGATAAAGTGAGTCCTTCAACTCCAACGGCATAGCTGAGCCGCACGGCAAAGACCTAACGATCCTTACTCCTCGTCTGAAAAGTCTGCAACATAATACGTTGCAGCCCGATAACGGGTCAGCACATGGAATATGCTGGAAATATAACACAGTAGAACAAGAACAGAATAATGCTATTACTACATGCAATATTTGGCTGGTGGAAAGCTCTATGGTTATACTTTTTGCGAAAAGCCAATTTTTCCCTACAACCACGGAATAGATTTTACTTTAACTATCATGGTGGTTGAAACATCATTGAGAAGGTATAACCCCAACTCAATCCCAAATTAAAGTAGTTAACATCCCAGCAATATTAATTTAGAGTGATGGGATACATGTGAATACTCAAGTACTAGATACTCAGAATTGTCCATAACCGGGGACACGGCTAACCATGATTAGATTGTACACTATGCAGAGGTTTGCGCACTTTTCCCCACAAGACTCGATCGCCTCCGTTGATTTCTCGCACTACATGGTGTTTGAGAAACGGATGACCGAGACATAGTCTTCGTAAACATTAACTCTCTACTCCGGGTAGACCATACCAAACCTACAAAACCCACTACCTGCTAATCTACCTCTTCAAGAGCTTCACGTAACTTACTCAACTATGCTAGAGCCCATAATAGCTTGTGGCTGCACACGGAAGTTTCTAGCATGAATAATCTCAGTTCCCTTTGAGCCTGGGTGGCGGTCCATAGGAAGATCACACGGGTACCCCGGGATTTCCAAAAAATACAGGCAACACTGGGTTCCCCAGGTGCCTCAATCCACCCAGATGTGTATTTAAGTTGCCACCTTAAGTTGAACCATTAATTAACAATCTCACATCTGTCATGGATTCACTCAAACCCAATCCACGTCTACGAGCATAGCATAGCAATAATAAGCAAGCGTAGAAGTAACTCCCAAGGGTTTGATAGTAACAGGGCAATAGGTTCTACCTCAACTACTACTTCCCAACCCACAAGTTAATGGCATCCTAATCATGCAATGTTTGAGGATTGGAACTAATGGATAAAAACTGGGTATGAAAAGATTATGATCAAAGTGTTACTTGCCTTGTCGACGATCCGTGAATCCTAGAGCCTCAGAGTAGCACGCTCGCACTCCGGTAATTCTATCGCAAGCAAACAATAACATACATAAGCAACAAGCAAAGATGCACAAGCAAAACTCAACTCAAAGAGGTTGACCGGAGAGTTCAACTTAAGAACTCCGGTTCGCAAAAAGAAATCAAACCAAACCGAGCAACGAAACTCAAACGGCGAAAGGAATAAGATCCGTTTACTAATCTGAACTAGGGTCAAATTTTACAGAGACAAAAGCTGGTTTGAGTTGGTTATTCGGAAAGAGGGTTTCGAGATGAAACTCCAGGCGCTTGAATCGCCTGATTCCGATAAACGAGCGAAAAGTTATACTAGATCGAAAATCGGATCAGAAATCGCGATCAGGAAAATCGCGGAATAAATCCGATAAAAAGAAAAACGACGAACAGTTTAATGAATGAACGTTCGTTAACTCAAACTAAACAAAGAACGCGTTCGTTGGAACGAACGAACGAGCGAACGCTCGCTAACTAAAAAAAACCGGAGAATAAAACTGATCTATAAAAAAAACGGAACTAGGGTTTTTTTTTAAAACCGAAGTGGTATTTTTCTTGTTAAAAAAACCGCGACTCGGGCGGTACCTCCGGCGAGGTCCTCCGGCGTGGCGGGGCGGGGCTCCGGCGAGGGGCGGGGTGGCGCGGGAGGAGGCGGCGGCGGCTAAAGGCGGCGGCGACGGCTCGGGCAGGCGCGGGCGTGGCGGCTCTTCTCGGCTCGGGCGCGGTGGGAGGCGGCGGTGGTGGTGGTGGTTGGCGGGCGGGCGGTATTTAAGGAGGAGGCGGCGGTGGCTTGGGAAGAGGCGCCGGGGAGAGTCCGGCTCGGGCTCCCCTCGGCGTCCGTCTGGGCCTGTGTGTGTGAGGAAGGCGGCGGTGAGGCGGGCCGACTGGGTGGAGCCATGGGCCTGGTCTGGCGCAAGATTTTTTAATAAATAAATTTCGCCGGAACTTAGAAAAATCCTAGAAAAATAAATAAAAATCTAAAAATACCAAAATAAATTTTCACCGTCTAAATGAAACATTTAAGACGAGGTGAACATTTTCTTGGCCCCTAAAATGCAATTTTTTACAACGTGCAAATTTTTCTAGGGCAAATAAAATTCCAAATAAAATCAAATAAAATCCAAATAATGATTTTAACATTTTTCCTCCAATATTTCAATTGTTTTGGATAAGTCATATTATCTCCCCTCATTTATTTTAATAAGAAATATTTTCTGGAGAGAAAAATAATTAAAATCAAAATCCTCGTTTTTCCAATATTTGATGAAATTCAACACGAAAATCGGAAAATCCCCAACTCTCTCCGAGGGTCCTTGAGTTGCTTAGGATTTCGAGGATTATGGAACCAGGATGCAATAAAATATGATATGCATAGATGACCTATGTATAACATTCCAAATTGGAAATTTGGGATGTTACAGATGTGATATGGCCAAGAAGAATGTGATGAATGATATGTGATGTATGAGATTGATCATGTTCTTGTAATAGGAATCACGACTTGCATGTCGATGAGTATGGCAACCGGCAGGAGCCATATGAGTTGTCTTAATTTATTGTATGACCTGCGTGTCATTGAACAACGCCATGTAATTACTTTACTTTATTGCTAAACCGTTAGCTATAGTAGTAGAAGTAATAGTTGGCGAGACAACTTCATGGAGACACGATGATGGAGATCATGGTGTCATGCCGGTGACGATGATGATCATGGAGCCCCGAAGATGGAGATCAAAAGGAGCAAGATGATATTGGCCATATCATGTCACTATTTGATTGCATGTGATGTTTATCATGTTTATGCATCTTATTTTCTTAGAACGACGGTAGTAAATAAGATGATCCCTCATTAAAATTTCAAGAAAGTGTTCCCCTAACTGTGCACCGCTATGAAAGTTCGTCGCTTCAAGCACCACGTGATGATCGGGTGTGATAGATTCTAACATTCACATACAACGGGTGTAAGCCAGATTTACACACGCAATACACTTAGTTGACTTGACGAGCCTAGCATGTACATACATGGCCTCGGAACACAAGAGACCGAAAGGTCGAGCATGAGTCGTATGGTAGATATGATCAACATGAAGATGTTCACCGATGATGACTACTCCGTCTCACGTGATGATCGGACACGGCCTAGTTGACTCGGATCATGTAATCACTTAGATGACTAGAGGGATGTCTATCTGAGTGGGAGTTCATAAGATGAACTTAATTATCCTGAACATAGTCAAAAGATTTTTGCAAATTATGTCGTAGCTCGCGCTTTAGTTCTACTTTTGGATATGTTCCTTGAGAAAATTTAGTTGAAAGTTGATAGTAGCAATTATGCGGACTGGGTCCGTAAACTGAGGATTGTCCTCGTTGCTTCGTAGAAGGCTTATGTCCTTAATGCACCGCTCGATGTGCTAAACCTCGAACGTAAATCGTGGATGTTGCGAACATTTGACATGCACGTTTTGATAACTATATGATAGTTCAGTTAAATGGTTTAGAGTTGAGGCACCAAAGACGATTCCAAAACGTCACAGAACATATGAGATGTTTCGAGGGATGAAATTGGGATTTCAGGCTCGTGCCCACGTCAAGAGGTATAAGACCTCCGACGATTTTCTTAGCCTACAAACTAAGGGAGAAAACTTCGGTCGTTGAGCATGTGCTCAGATTGTCCGAGTACAACAATCACTTGAATCGAGGGAGTTGATCTTCCGAGATGAGATCGTGATGTTTCTCCAAAGTCATTGCCACCAAGCTACTAGAGCTTCGTGATGAACTATAACATATCAGGGATAGATATGATGATCCTTGATGTATTCGCGATGTTTGACACCGCAAAAGTAGAAGTCAAGTAGGAGCATGAATTGTTGATGGTTAGTAAAACCACTAGTTTCAAGAAGGGCAAGGGCAAGAAGGGATACTTCATGAAACGGCAAAACAGTTGCTGCTCTAGTGAAAACCCAAGGTTGAACCCAAACTCGAGACTAAGTGCTTCTGTAATGAGAGGAACGGACACTAAAGCAGAACCACCCTAGATACTTGGTAGAGGAGAAGGCAGGCAAGGTCGACGGAAGTATATTGGATATACATTATGTTAATGTGTACTTTACTAGTACTCCTAGTAGCACCAGGGTATTAGATACCGGTTCGGTTGCTAAGTGTTAGTAACTCGAAATAAAAGCTACGGAATAAAAGGAGACTAGCTAAAGGTGAGCTGACGATATGTGTTGGAATTGTTTCCAAGGTTGATATGATCAAGCATCGCACGCTCCCTCTACCATCGAGATTGGTGTTAAACCTAAATAATTGTTATTTGGTGTTTGCGTTGAGCATAGCCATGATTGGATTATGTCTATCGCAATACGTTTATTCATTCAAGGAGAATAATGGTTACTCTGTTTATTTGAATAATACCTTCAATGGTCTTGCACCTAAAATGAATGGTTTATTGAATCTCGATCATAGTGATACACATGTTCATGCCAAAAGATATAAGATAGTAATGATAGTACCACATACTTGTGGCAATCGAGTCATATTGGTGTAAACGCATGAAGAAGCTCCATGTTGATGGATCTTTGGACTCACTCGCTTTTGAAAGTTTGAGACATACGAACCATGTCTATTGGTGTATATGCATGAAGAAACTCCATGCAAATGGACCATTTGGACTCACTTGATTTTGAATCACTTGAGACATGCAAATCATACCACATGGGCAAGATGACTGAAAAGCCTCGGTTTCAGTAAGATGGAACAAGAAAGCAACTTGTTGGAAGTAATACATTTTGATGTGTATAGGTCTAATGAGTGCCGAGGCACGCAAAGGGATATCGTTATGTTCTTACTTCACGGATGATTTGAGTAGATACTGAGTATATTTACTTGATGAAACACAAGTCTGAATTATTGAATGGTTCAAGTAATTTCAGAGTGAAGTTGAAGATCATCGTAACAAGAGGATAAAATGTCTATGATATGATCATAGAGATGAGTATCTGAGTTACGAGCTTTGGTACGCAATTAAGACATTGTGGAAATTATTTCACAATTAATACCGCCTGGAACACCATAGTGTGATGGTGTGTCCGAACATCATAGTTGCACCCCTATTGGATATGGTGCATACCATGATGTCTCTTATCGAATTACCACTACCGTTCATGGTTTAGGCATTAGAGACAACCGCATTCACTTTAAATAGGGCACCACATAATTCCGTTGAGATGAAAGCGTACAAACTATGGTTTAGAGAAACCTAAGCTGTCATTTCTTAAAAGTTTGGGACTACGAAGCTTATGTGAAAAGTTTCAGGCTGATAAGCTGGTACCCAAAGCGGATAAATGCATCTTCATAGGACACCCAAAACAGTTGGGTATACCTCCTGTCTCAGATCCGGAAGCAAAAGGGCTTGTTTCTAGAAACGAGTACTTTCTCGAGGAAAAGTTTCTCTCGAAAGAATTGAGTGGGAGGATGGTGGAGACTTGATAAGGTTATTGAACCATCACTTCAACTAGTGTGTAGCAGGGCACAGGAAGTTGTTCCTGCGGCGCCTACATGAATTGAAGTAGAAGCTTATGATAGTGATCATGAAACTTCGGATCAAGTCACTACCAAACCTCGTAGGTCGACAAGGATGCGTACTACTTCAGAGTGGTACGGTAATCCTGTCTTGAAGGTCATGTTGCTAGACAACAATGAACCTACGAGCCATGGAGAAGCGATGGTGGGCCCGAATTCCGACGAATGGCTCGAGGCCATAAAATCCGAGAGAGGATCCATGTATGAAAACAAAGTATGGACTTTGGAAGAACCACTTGATGGTCGTAAGGCTGTTGGGTGCAGATGGATTTTAAAAGGAAGACGGACAATGATGGTAAGTGTCACCATTAAGGGAGCTCGACTTGTCGTTAAGATATTTTCTGACAAGTTCAAGGAGTTGACTGCGGTGAGACTTTCTCACTCGTAGCGATGCTAAGAGTTTGTTGGAATTATGTTAGCAATTACTGCATGATTTATGAAATCTTGCAGATAGGATGTCAAAACATTGTTTCCTCGATGATATCCTTGAGGAAAGGTTGTATGTGATACAACCAGAAGGTTTTGTCAATCCTGAAAGATGCTGACAAGTGTGCAAAGCTCCAGCAATCCTTGTAAAGACTGGAGTAAGCATCTCGGAGTTGGAATATACGCTTTGATGAGATGATCAAAGATTTTGGGTTTATACAAAGTTTATGAGAAACTTGTATTTCCAAAGAAGTGAGTGCGAGCACTATAGCATTTCTGATGAGTATATGTTGTTAACATATTGTTGATCGGAAATGATATATAATTTCGGAAAGCATATAGGGTTATTTGAAAAGTGTTTTTAATGGAAACCTGGATTAAGCTACTTGAACATTGAGCATCAAGATCTATAAGGATAGATCAAAACGCTTGATAGTACTTTCAAATGAATACATACCGTGACAAGATTTTGAAGGAGTTCAAAAATAGATCAGCGAAGAAAGAGTTCTTGGCTGTGTTGAATGGTGTGAGTATTGAGTAAGACTCAAGACTTGACCACGGCAGAAGAAAGAGAAAGGACGAAGGTCGTCCCCTATGCCTTTGTCATAGGCTCTAGACGGTATGCCATGCTGAGTATCACACCTGATGTGTGCCTTGCCACATGTCTGGCAAGAGGGTACAAAGGTGATCAAGGAGTGGATCACCAGATAGCGGTCAAAATTATCCTTAGAGGAATAAGGATATGTTTCTCGGTTATGGAGGTGATAAAGAGTTTGACGTAAAGAGTTGCGTCGATGCAAGCTTAACACCTATTCAGATAGCTCTGAGTAGAGATACCGGATACGTATAATGGAGCAACAATTTGGAATAGCTCCAAGTGGAACGTGGTAGCAGCATCTACGATATGACATAAAGTTTTGCAAAATACATAGGGATCTGAATATTGCAGACCCGTTGACTACAACCTCTCTCACAAGCATAACATGATCAAACCCAGAACTCATTAAGTGTTAATCACATAGTGATGTGAACTAGATTATTGATTCTAGCAAACTCTTTGGATGTTGATCACATGGCGATGTGACCTATGAGTGTTAATCACATGGCGATGTGAACTAGATTATTGACTCTAGTGCAAGTGGGAGACTGTTGGAAATATGCCCTAGAGGCAATAATAAATTAGTTATTATTATTATATTTCCTTGTTCATGATAATCATTTATTATCCATGCTATAATTGTCTTGATAGGAAACTCAGATACATGTGTGGACACATAGACAACACCATGTCCCTAGTAAGCCTCTAGTTGACTAGCTCGTTGATCAATAGATGGTTACGGTTTCGACCATGGACATTGGATGTCGTTGATAACGGGATCACATCATTAGGAGAATGATGTGATGGACAAGACCCAATCCTAAGCCTAGCACAAAGATCGTGTAGTTCGTATGCTAAAGCTTTTCTAATGTCAAGTATCATTTCCTTAGACCGTGAGATTGTGCAACTCCCAGATACCGTAGGAATGCTTTGGGTGTACCAAACGTCACAACGTAACTGGGTTGCTATAAAGGTGCACTACGGGTATCTCCGAAAGTGTCTGTTGGGTTGGCACGAATCAAGACTGGGATTTGTCACTCCGTGTGACGGAGAGGTATCTCTGGGCCCACTCGGTAGGACATCATCATAATGTGCACAATGTGACCAAGGGGTTGATCACAGGATGATGTGTTACGGAACGACTAAAGAGACTTGCCAGTAACGAGATTGAACAAGGTATCGGGATACCGACGATCGAATCTCGGGCAAGTACAATACCGCTAGACAAAGGGAATTGTATACGGGATTGATCGAATCCTCGACATCGTGGTTCATCCGATGAGATCATCGTGGAACATGTGGGAACCAACATGGGTATCCAGATCCCGCTGTTGGTTATTGACCGGAGAACGTCTCGGTCATATGCGCATGGTTCCCGAACCCGTAGGGTCTACACTTAAGGTTCGATGACGCTAGGGTTATAAAGGAAGTTTGTATGTGGTTACCGAATGTTGTTTGGAGTCCCGGATGAGATCCCGGACGTCACGAGGAGTTCCGGAATGGTCCGGAGGTAAATATTTATATATGGGAAGTCCTGTTTTGGTCACCGGAAAAGTTTCGGGTTTTATCGGTAACGTACCGGGACCACCGGGAGGGTCCCGGGGGTCCACCAAGTGGGGCCACCGGCCCCGGAGTGCTGCATGGGCCAAGTGTGGGACGGGACCAGCCCCAGGTGGGCTGGTGTGCCCCCCCCCCACAAGGGCCCAAGGCCCCTAGGGTTTGGGGAGGGGGCGCCCCACCTTGCTTGGGGGGCAAGTTTCCCCCTCTCCCCCCCCCCCTTGGCCGCCACCCTAGATGGGTTTGGGGCTGCCGCACCCCTTGGGGTGGAAACCCTAGAGGGGTCGCACCCCCTTCCCTCTCCCCTATATATAGTTGAGGTCTTTGGGGCTGCTAACACATGAGTTTTGACCTCTCCCTGGCGCAGCCCTACCTCTCTCCCTCCTCCTCTCCCACGGTGCTTGGCGAAGCCCTGCAGGATTGCCACGCTCCTCCACCACCACCACACCGTTGTGCTGCTGCTGGATGGAGTCTTCCCCAACCTCTCCCTCTCTCCTTGCTGGATCAAGGCATGGGAGACGTCACCGGGCTGCACGTGTGTTGAACGCGGAGGTGCCGTCTGTTCGGCACTAGGATCTCCGGTGATTTGGATCACGGCAGTACGACTCCTTCAACCCCATTCTCTTGGACGCTTCCGCTTAGCGATCTACAAGGGTATGTAGATGCACTCTCCTTCCCCTCGTTGCTAGTCTCTCCATAGATAGATCTTGGTGACTCGTAGGAAAATTTTGAATTTCTGCTACGTTCTCCAACAAACGGACTGGAATCATATTGGATGGCCCAGATGATGCTAGTGGGCTATATGCGAACAGGCCGTTAACAGGCTTTATGCGGGCTGTAAATGGGCTATATGCGAACAGGCCGTTAGCAGGCTTTCCATGGGTCGGCCCGCCACCTTTTGACCAAGTCAAACGGGCCGGCCTTTTCACAGGAATGGGCCTCTGTTGGGTCGTGCCACGTGTCGACGTATCATAGGCGCCTTCTGTGCAATGAGTGGATGACATCTGTCCGAACGATGAGCCGACACGTGTTTCCTCCAGCCAACGATGATTTTACACGTGGAAAATCCCCCTTGGTCGGGGCTGTTAACGGGTTATTGGATCCAAAACCCGACCCGATAGCTTAACGGCGTTCGCTACGGTGGATGCCACGATGTCGGTCATCATTGACGAAAGCACTTCGTGACGCGTGATTTATCGTCATGGAAGTGAACACTTTCGTGATGATAATTTTGATAATGTCATGGAACACTTCTACGACAAAGACAGTATGACTATCTTGATTCTATCATAAATTTGTCATGTATGTACATGCATGACAAAAAACGCGACCTACTGTGACAAACACGTATCATCACGGAAGTGTATTTTTTTGTAGTGTGAGCTCAAGGGGAAGAGAGGAAGAACAGAGAGGGGGAGAGGGGAAAGGGGGGAGAACAGAGCGAGCTGGACGAAGGGTTTATATGTAGGATGACCTATAGTACCGGTTCGTGGCAAGAACCGGTACTAAAGGTGCTGGATGGGCTCCAGTCTAACAACATCCTGCCACCACTCTCTTTAGTACCGGTTCGTGGGACGAAGCGGTGCTAAAGGTTCCGCACGAACCGGTACTAAAGAGAGCGGCCCGCCTAGCCGTTGGAACCGGCACTAATGGTCACATTAGTGCCGGCTCAATTTCAAACCGGGACTAATGAGCTGCACATTAGACCCTTTTTCTACTAGTGTATGTGAGTTTAGTTGATGACTATAACAAGTACAATTGGATCGATCTCCGTAAAAATGCTCCGATGTGTTTCAAGTCTTTCATAACTTTCATGCTCTCGTTGAACGTCAGTTTGATAGTAAAATTCTTGCCATGCAATCTGATTGGGGTGGGGAATATGAAAAATTGAATTCTTTTTCCAAAAGATAGGTATTTCTCATCATGTTTCCCGCCCCTATGCCCATCAACAAAATGGTTCTGCTGAATGAAAGCATAGATATATTGTTGAGGTCGGTCTAGCTCTTCTAGCTGCGGCCTCCAGGCCTTTGAAATTTTGGGATGAAGCTTTTCTCACCGTCGTTCATCTTATCAACATGTGGCCTAGTCGCACCATTGCCAATGAAACTCCCACTGAACGTATTCTTCATGTCACACCCAACTATACTACTCTTCGTGTGTTTGGCTATGCGTGTTGGCCAAACCTTCGTCCCTACAATACTCGCAAACTTATGTTTCGCACCACACAATGTGTCTTCTTGGCTATAGTGCACAACACAAGGGTGTCAAGTGCCTAGATGTTCCTACTGGACGTGTGTACATCTCTAGGGATGTTGTGTTTGATGAAACACGGTTTCCCTTTGAAAAACTGCATCCCAATCTTTGGGGCTCTTGTTCGCAAGGAGATACTTATCCTTCCTTCTCACTTGACCGGAGATGCTTCTCTGGGCAATGATGATTGTACTGAATAAAATGCGACTAATTCCTTTAATCATTTATCTGAGTGTGCTGCTATAGGTACTCATTCTGCTAAAAATGGTGTACAAAATGCTGAAAATTTGGGAGAAAATGGTGTTGATACATGCCCTGGAGCTGCCAAAGAAAATTCGCTGCGACCTTCCTTGGGATTGCCGCGTCTGATCGTGCCTAGGCCGACAGGATCGGTCTCGGGATCGCCTTCTTTCCAGGCGGACCCACGTCCCACACCTGCCCCTGCCTCGCACCATCCAGCCGATGGCCCTTTTTGGACACTCTAACACAGTTAGAGGTTAGAGTTAGATTCTAACCCTGAACCAATCATGAACTAACTCTAACCAAAGAGGTGTTTGGATGGCAGGGTTAGATTGGCAATAAATGCCCTTTCTCAACTATTTGGCTACTAGACCCTATTTCCTGCCGGATTTGGCGGAGCGAGCCCTGGCAGAGGTATGGGGACGCGCCCGGCAAGGATCCGCGCTGGCCTCTTGCGTAGCCCGCCAACTGAATCCGCCGTCCCTAGGAAAGGAGTCGCGCTAGCCGAGGCCGGCGGGGATGGGCCGCGCAAGGAGCCGCGACTGCTTACTGGCGGGTGGATAGGTCGCGGGGAGACGAGGGGGTTGGAACAGGAGGATAGGGCGGGGCTACTTACCGGCAGCTGACGAGGTGCCTGAGGGAGTCCTGGATTAAGGGGTCCTCGGACAGCCGGACTATATACTTTGGCCGGACTGTTGGACTATGAAGATACAAGATTGAAGACTTCGTCCCGTGTCCGGATGGGACTCTCCTTTGCGTGGAAGGCAAGCTTGGATATTCGGATTTGTAGATTTCCCTCTCTGTAACCGACTTTGTGTAACCCTAGCCCCCTCCTTGTCTATATAAACCGGAGGGTTTAGTCCGTAGGACAACAACAATCATAATCATAGGCTAGCTTCTAGGGTTTAGCCTCTACGATCTCGTGGTAGATCAACTCTTGTAATACTCATATCATCAAGATCAATCAAGCAGGAAGTAGGGTATTACCTCCATCGAGAGGGTCTGAACACAGGAAAAACATCGTGCCCCTGCCTCCTGTTACCATTAGCCTTAGACGCACAGTTCGGGACCCCCTACCCGAGATCCGCCGGTTTTGACATCGACATTGGTGCTTTCATTGAGAGTTCCACTGTGTCATCGTGGTAAGGCTTGATGGCTCCTTCGATCATCTTCAACGATGCGGTCCAGGGGGAGGTTTTCCTTCCCGGACAGATCTTCAGATTCGGGCGGCTTCAGATCGCGGGCCAACTTCGCTTGGCCATCCGGAAGCGAATCGATAGCTACGCCCCTGGCCATCAGGTCAGGTTTGGAAACTTAAACTATACTGCGGACATCCGCGGAGACTTGATCTCCGACGGATTCGAGCCCATGCCAGGTGCGCCGGACGGTCACGACGGGCATGACTTTGATCTGCCATCGGACAGTATTTGGGAGATCGCACCTGCGGTGGCGCCGGGAATCAATCCGGAGCAGATCGTGCCTTCCGAGGACGGGTGGATGGACCCCGCCATGGAGGCCGCACACTCATCGGCGTCGGAGCCGAGAACTGATCCCGCCTCCTGTGAGAGTGGTATCATCGGACCCTCGGACTCGTCTCCGGCTACAGGATCCAAACCGCATGCGTCCGTGCCTGTCAAATCTGATTGGGCACCGGTCATGGAGTTCATTGCCGCGGATATTTTTCAGCACTCACCCTTAGGTGATGTGCTGAACTCATTAAGGTATCTTTCCTTGTCGAGAGATTCCTGGCCGAACTATGTCCGACTCGAGTGGGAAGCGGACGACAAAGAAATTCGTTCCCCACCCACCACCCACTTCATAGCCACTGTCGATGACTTAACCGACACGCTCGATTTCGACTCCGAAGACGTCGACGGTATTCACGACGACACAGGAGAAGAACAGGAACCACCGGTCACTTGGCGCTGGACTGCCACCTCATCATACGATATATATATGATGGACACACCAAAAGAAGACGGCAGTGATGATGCAACGAAGGATACTTCCCTCGATAAGCCACCAAAGCGGCGCCGTAGACGCCGCTCTAAATCCCGCCACAGTAAAAACAACAACAACAACGCAAGAAATAATAATACCCTGGTTGATTCCAAAGGAAACGACGACCCCATGGACCCAGCGAAGGAGCAGGGTGAGCCAGGGGATGGTTAAAACAGTCCGGAGCCGACGTCAGATAACACCGATCCCGAGGGTAAAATTCAACAACCTGTCTCCGGAGAGGAGAACAGCGCAGACGATGATGCACTCATCATCCCAGAAAAACTCTTGGAAAAAGAGAACCTCCACATAAGGCTTATTGCCACCGCGAGGAGCCTAAAAAAGCAGAAGCAAAGGCTCAAGGCCGCGCAGGATAAGCTCAACCACAGGTGGAACAAAGTGCTCGACACGGCAGAAAAATACGGCGGCGATCGTCACACAAAGAGCTATCCAAAGCGCAAGCTGCTGCCCGAATTCGACGACAAGGCCATAGAGCCCATTCAGCCGAAAACGACCGATCAGCCGGACCGACCGCCCCGTGGCCGTGACAATACGGCTAATGATGCCACACACAAGTCAGCACATGATTTACATGAGCTCCTGGACAAAAAGTCTGGTTTGGCCAGATCCATCTACGGATCTAGGAAGCGCGCTCCGGCACAGGATGAGCTACCGAAATGATCACATTGATCGAGCGCCAGCTAGGAATCAGAACCGAACACAACAACCGTCGACATCATGCCATGACATGTCCAAATACAGGGGTACCACACACCCCTTGTGCTTCACCGATGAGGTGCTGGACCATGAATTCCCGGAAGGATTTAAGCCCGTGAATATAGAGGCATACGACGGAACTACAGACCCTGGGGTCTGGATCAAGGACTTTATCCTTCGTATCCACATGGCTCGCGGAGACGATCTCCACGCCATTAAATACCTACCCCTCAAATTCAAAGGACCAGCTCGGCACTGGTTGAAAAGCCTTCCTGAGAACTCAATTGGAAGTTGGGAAGAGCTGAAGGATGCTTTTAGGGCCAATTTTCAAGGGACCTATGTCCGACCTCCGGACGCAAACGACCTAAGTCACATAATTCAACAGCCCGGAGAGTCAGCCCGAAAACTCTGGAACCGATTTCTTACTAAGAAGAATCAAATAGTTGATTGCCCGGACGCCGAAGCCCTAGCGGCCTTCAAACACAGTATCCGGGACGAATGGCTTGCTAGACACCTCGGCCAAGAAAAGCTGAGGACAATGGCAGCTTGAACAAGCCCCATGACCCGCTTTTGCGCGGGCGAGGACAGCTGGCTGGCCCGTAGCGGCACCAACGGCCAGGGCACATCCGAAGTCAGGGATGGCGACGGGAAACCGCGACGCAACAAAAACAAGCGTCAAAACAATGATGACAGCCCAGAGAACACGACGGTCAACGCCGGATTCAGGGGCTCTTGACCCGGTCAACGGAAGAAGCCATTTAAAGGCAGCAGAGATGGACCGTCCAGCCTAAACAAGATTCTAGACAAATTATGTCAGATTCACGGCACCCTCGAAAAACCTGCAAACCACACCCACAGAGAGTGTTGGGTTTTCAAGCAGGCCGGCAAGCTGAATGCCGAACAAAAGGGGAGGGAGACGCCAAGTGAAGATGAGGATGAGCCTCGCCAGCCGAACACTGGAGGACAAAAAAAATTCCCACCAAAAAAATATAATTTACGCAACTCACATTCCAAAGAGTAGGCGCAAACACGCACTCCGAGACATATACGTTGTAGAGCCCGTCGCCCCCAAATTTAATCCTTGGTCGGCCTGCCCGATCACCTTTGATCGCAGGGACCATCTGACTAGTATCCGGCACGAAGGATCGGCTGCCTTGGTGCTCGACCCAATAATTGACGGATACCATCTCACACGAGTCCTTATGGACGGCGGCAGTAGTCTAAACCTGATATACCAGGACACTATCCGCAAAATGGGGATAGACCCTTCAAGGATCAGCCTAAGTAACACTACCTTTAAAGGAGTGATACCACGTGTCGAGGCCCACTGTACGTGCTCTCTAGTACTAGAGGTTGTATTCGGTTCCCTCGACAACTTCATAAGCGAGGAACTAACATTCGACATCGCTCCATTCCGAAGCGGCTATCACGCACTACTCGGAAGAACGTCCTTTGCTCGTTTTAATGCAGTACCGCATTACGCCTACCTTAAACTTAAGATGCCCGGTCCACGCGGCGTCATAACAGTTAGCGGAAATACAGAGCTTCCCTTACGCGCAGAAGAATACGTGGCGGCTCTAGCAGCCGAACACTGAGCGGTCCCTCCAACCAGGTTAAATGGTCGGTCATCAAGACCACGGACACGGTTAGACGAGTCCGGCGCTCCACCCAATGTAACAGCCCAGTAGGGATTTCCCCATAAAAGATGCTAGGGGCTGCCCGCAAAAAGAGCCCATAGTTTGGCTCGACCCTATCAATACATTAACATATTGCACTTTCATGGTTCATTCATATTAATGAACTCCTCGCATGTAGTCTTTCACCTGGATTTTTTCCTTTTACAGATGATCATCGTGCTACACCCTTCCAGGATACGGCACAACAGAGATAAAGGCGCAGACGTGCAGCAGGGCCCCGCTCAAAGGTTTCTTTTTAGATTAAGACCCTGCGTAAACCTTTTTAATGTCTCTTGTTGCTTCTTCCCCTCCGGAAACTTTATACAACCGGGAGGGATACTGGCGTTTTCGGCATTTTTGTCACACCAGACTATTGCTCATACCTGGAAACTCAGGGCTTATTATCAAGGGCGTTATTCAGCCCAGTACACATCATAAAGTCCGAATACCTTAGGGACTGTTCGGCGTCGTGAGTTTGGCCTTATATGCATCAGCTCCGAATCATGTCTTTGGTCAAATGTTGGGTTTGCCCGGCTCCCGTGTTTTGCTACCTTACGTTCCGCTCTATCGGCTAAGGTGGCACCGGGAGAACTACTGCGATTGTGCCCTGGTTCATCTGGATGAGCACCTCAGTAGAGAAAGCCGAAAACTGACTGTCATGATACAGCGCGAGACTGGTCAACCACTCGATGACCCAGCGGAATCTTCGCGATTCCTCCGCATTAACGAAGGACCGGTTTCCCGGTCACGTACATACGCGCACCATATCCGGATGAACTCGAAAGTACCAGTGGCTATATAGTAGCCCCACTGTCAAACTCCTATGGCTAAGTGAAAGTGTTAAAGCTCTATAGTCTGATTGCCTGGTTTGCCGCGCTATCACCTCCTTAATGGACCAAGACGTTGGATCAAGTGTGACTACGCGTTTTCTCAAACACCCCCGCATTATATGCGTGGGGGCTGAAGCCGACGACTGCAAACTTTCAGGAAGGGGGTCTCGAACAGGAGGCATTATAATACTTTCGGGCAAAAGTATAAACACAGCATTTATAATCAAAATAGCATTGTCTTTACAATCGAGATACATGTCATTCGAACATGGCACTCTTCGAGCACTAAGCCTCTATTAAACGGTCGCCTTCTAAGACTTCTTCAAAATAGTGCTCGGCCGGGTCCTGGCCTTCCCCCGCACCCCGGGTCACAATAGCGGTGGTTTCCATCCCAGCCCAGTATGTTTTAACATGGGCAAGAGCCATCCGCGCACCCTCTATGCACGTCGGCCTCTTCACAGCATCGATATGCGACACATCACCAAGGAATTGTTGCACCAATCCAAAATAGCTCTCCGGCCTTGGTCCACGTGGCCAAAGATGATCCACAACAGACCTCATAGCAAGTCCGGACAACCTGTGGAGTTCGGCCCAGGCGGCCATCTTTTCATTCAACGGCAGCGGACGCGTCGGGGCACTGAACTGCGACAAGAATAACCTTTCAGCCTTATGGTCTTTTCGATCTTTGAAAAACTCGGTCGCATCAAGAGCACTCTTTGCCGTGTCCGCATACGCCATCCGCAGACTCCACAACCGATCCAGAGGGGCATACCGGATCCCGAATTTCATCCGCAACAAATAGGGCTTCCCAGACACGATGTCTCCGGCTTCACGAAGCTCCTCCCTTATCCCTCTCATTTCAGCGCGGGTTTCCTTGGCTGCTTCCAGGGCCTTCTTCAGGTCGGCTGCTTTTGTTTGATTTTCCTTTTCAAGAAGCTCACGACGGTTGGCGGCATCATTCAGCTCGGTAGCCATCTGGGCTATCTTTTCTTCGCTCCGGCGATGAGGAGCCTATTCGGCTCTTAATTCTTCGACCGCCTTCAGGGCGGCCGCATCACTTCTTCGAGCTTGTTCCTTGGCTCGGGCAAGCTTCGCCCGACGGGTCTCTACGGCAGCAGCCCCATCTGCTGTCACAATATATTATAAGATACTAGCACAATGCTCCTCTTACAATTTACTGACATGCCGAACATACATACCCTGGGGCTCGTCAAGCCGCTTGTTAACAAGCGCGATGTCGGCATCCGCCACGTCCAGCTGCCGCTTCAGTTTGGCAAAATCAGCAGTCCGGTCAGCCCCCGGACAATCAGCCGCCTGCACATACAAAGTAGCGCGATTATTACATGGGATTACGACCCTCTGTTTGCCACCTCTGGGCGGTGACCAGAGTCTCAGGGGCTACTATCTATACAGAGCACACCTAGCATGTGCGGCACCATCAGAAATACATATATTATTTTGCATACCTCGAAGCCGCTCAGCAGACTTGCAAAGGCTTCATTCAATCCGCTTTTGGCGGATGAAATCCTCTCAATCACCGTACCCATTAAGGTACGATATCTCTGAGATGGCCGCTCGCCCCAGCAGACCCATCAGTGTGTCCGGCTGTATACCGGACAATCCCGGACTCCTCCTATCGTTCTCCTTGGGAGCCGAATAGCCCGAACCACGGGCTGCCGAAGTGTCAACTTCCGGCCTCGGCGGGTCGGGAGAAATCCTCCGTGACGACACCTCGGAGTCGTCCGCCCCATGTGACGGGGAGGCGGGGGGAGGCATTTCGCTCTCCATCATCTTCGGAGGAAGATCCCCCAAAGACGAACTCTATGGAGAAGGGCTACGAGCCGGACTGCAACAAATATGTTTCGGTTACTACCCTTAGAGACAAAACGGGGTATGTTTACCAAAGTACTCTTTTACTTACGGCTCGGTGGAGGGCTGGCCCCCTTGCGGGCGCTGCGCGGTAAGGACACCCCCTGGGGCAGGGCCCTTTGGCGAGGGTGTCTTCCCTCGTTTGGAAGCCTCCGTTTCCAAGTCTTCAGAGGCGGCCCTTTTCTTACCCTGAGGAGAGGGGATTTTAGATTCCCCTCCCCGATTATCCTCCTTCGTGGAGGCACTTACTCCTCCGATTTGGATGGCTAGAATGTGAGGCCCACCTGTGGCTTCTCTATTCCTCCCCTCGTCTTCTCCTGATGGCACCTGATACGGCGCGCGCTCAAGCATCCTGGTCAACAAAGGATTCAGCGAGCCTTCGGGAAGAGGGGTCGGACACCTAATCCTCTCCGCCTTCCTCAGCCAGTCCTGGCAGAGAGCAATTTTTTAGAATGATTTTATAATAAACATAAAGGATGGTGTGTTCGGTAACAGAAGTATTTACCTGGGTATCCGGACGGTTGCAATTGAGACCCGCGTCCTCGATGGTGTCCGGACACTTTATTTGTGATCCGAAGAATGACTCATACATCTCTTTGAGCGTCATTCCAAAGAATTGTTGAACAGTTCGCGGTCCTTCCGGGTTGAACTCCCACATACGGAGAGGACGACGTTGGCAGGGCAGGACTCGACGAACCAGCATCACTTGCATTATCTTGACAAGACTGACATCCCTCTTGAGAAGGTCTCGGATGCGGCTTTGCAATGTCAGCACGTCATTAACCGGCCCCCACTCCAGCCCCTTGTTGACCCATGACGCCAGTTGCGGTGGAGGGCCCGGGTGGAACGCTGGAGCAGCCACCCGCTTTGTACCTCGGGGAGCTGTGATGTAAAACCACTCCCTGTGCCATAAATCAGAAGTCTCCACGAAAGAACCGTTTGGCCATGGGGCGTCGGCGCCTTTGCTTATTATAGCACCTCCGCACTCCGCTGGATGCCCGTCGATCACCCTCGGCCTCACATTGAAGGTCTTGAGCCATAGGCCAAAGTTGGGGGTGATGCGGAGGAAGCCTTCAGACACGACGATAAACGACGAGATATGAAGGACGGAATCCGGAGCTATATCGTGGAAATCTAGTCCGTAGTAGGACATGAGCTCTCTTACGAAGGGATCAACGCTAAAACCTAGCCCTCGGAGAAAGTGGGAGATAAAAACAACGCTCTCGTTGGATTCGGGAGTGGGGACGACCTGCCCTTGAGCAGGTAGCCTGTGCGGAATCTCGGCGGTTAGATACCTGGCCTCCCTAAGTTTCTGGACGTCCTCCTCTGTGACGGAGGAGGCCATCCACCGGCCTTGAAGGTTGGATCCGGACATGGTTGAAGGTCCGAAGCGTTTGGCTTAAGCCTTGGGTGTTGGAACTCGAGGTTTGGGAGGGGAAGGATCAAGCGTGGGAAGAAAAGGACAGGCCTTGGCCCCTTTATAAAGAGGACGAATATCAAGCATCCCCCACATGACCGTTTGGGACTTGCATAAAATCAAGGATTCATATTAAACAAACACGGTTGGGTTACCCACACCCGTATTGATGAGAATCCCGTGATAAGGGGGACACGATCTCTGCTTCGACAAGACGTGCCAATAAAACCGCCTCGCAGCACGTGTAGTGGCTGGTTAGAAAAATGGTTCGAATAAAGACTGGCCCCTGGTGGGACGTCAAGCTATGAAAAGTTGTCAGCGGATTAGATTTTTGGAAAATTATACTCTCTAAGGTGGTATGTGGAATTTATTTTGCAGAGACGGACACGATTCTCGTGTTACGAATCTTCTATGGAGTATTCAGAGAAGAACCTGCCTTGCAATGCCGAAGACAATCTGCGCGCCGGACTCATCGTCATTGAAGCCTGGTTCAGGGGCTACTGAGGGAGTCCTGGATTAAGGGGTCCTCGGACAGCCGGACTATATACTTTGGCCGGACTGTTGGACTATGAAGATACAAGATTGAAGACTTCGTCCCGTGTCCGGATGGGACTCTCCTTTGCGTGGAAGGCAGGCTTGGATATTCGGATATGTAGATTTTCTTCTCTGTAACCGACTCTGTGTAACCCTAGCCCCCTCTGGTGTCTATATAAACCGGAGGGTTTAGTCTGTAGGACAACAACAATCATAATCATAGGCTAGCTTCTAGGGTTTAGCCTCTACGATCTCGTGGTAGATCAACTCTTGTAATACTCGTATCATCAAGATCAATCAAGAATGAAGTAGGGTATTACCTCCATCGAGAGGGCCCGAACCTGGGTAAAACATCGTGTCCCCTGCCTCCTGTTACCATTAGCCTTAGACGCACAGTTCGGGACCCCCTACCCGAGATCCGCCGGTTTTGATACCGACAGTGCCTTCACGGGAAGCTTCGATGAAGTGGGAGGGATCTGCTGTGGGGAGAGCGAGCGAAAAAGGTGTTTTTAGTGATCCCAAGGGGAACTGACCCAAATAAGCACCTCTTGGGTTGGTTAGATTTTTTGGGTGGGTTAAATGCATCTAACCCAAACTAACCCTCCCGTTTCGATATTTTTGGGTTAGTTGAGTCCAAACTAACCCAAACTAAGTTTAACTCATGGAACCAAACAGGGCCGATGACACACTGTAGGACCTTGAAGTATGTCTAGAGGGGGGGTGATTAGACTACTTGACCAATAAAAACCTAACCTTTTCCCAATTTTAGACTTTGGCAGATTTTAGCTACTTTTGAACAAGTCAAGCAATCTTCACACAATTCAAGCAAGCATGCAAAGAGTATATAGGCAGCGGAAATTAAAGCATGCAACTTGCAAGAATGTAAAGGGAAGGTTTTGGAGGATTCAAACGCCAATTGGAGACACGGATGTTTTGTCGTGGTTCCGATAGGTGGTGCTATCGTACCTCCACGTTGATGGAGACTTCAACCCACGTAGGGTAACGGTTGCACGAGTCCACGGAGGGCTCCACCCACGAAGGGTCCACAAAGAAGCAACCTTGTCTATCCCACCATGGCCGTCGCCCACGAAGGACTTGCCTCACTAGCGGTAGATCTTCACGAAGTAGGCGATCTCCTTGCCCTTACAAACTCCTTGGTTCAACTCCACAATCTTGCTCTGGAGGCTCCCAAGTGACACCTAGCCAATCTAGAAGACACCACTCTCAAGAAGTAACAAATGGTGTGTTGATGATGAACTCCTTGCTCTTGTACTTCAAATGATAGTCTCCCCAACACTCAACTCTCTCTCACAGGATTTGGATTTGGTGGAAAGAAGATTTGAGTGGAAAGCAACTTGGGAAAGGCTAGAGATCAAGATTCATATGGTTGGAATGGAATATCTTGGCCTCAACACATGAGTAGGTGGTTCTCTCTTAGAACTGGTAAGTTGGAAGTGTAGGTTCGTTCTGATGGCTCTCTTCACGAATCAAGAGGAGGTGGAGGGGTATATATAGCCTCCACACAAAATCTAACCGTTACACACAATTTACCAAACTCGGTGGGACTGAATCATCAAACTCGGTCGGACCGATTTAGTAAACCTAGTGACCGTTTGGATTTTTCGGTGGATCGACATGCATCTCGGTAGGACCGATATGGTTAGGGTTAGGGCATAACGTAATCTCGGTGAGACCGACATACAAACTCGGTGAGACCGAATTTGGTAATTAGCTAACCGGAGAGTTGGTCGTAAACTTCGGTGGGACCGATTTGCTCTTCGGTGAGACCGAAAAGTTACAAAAGGGAAACAGAGAGTTTACATTGTAATCTCGGTGGAACCGATCGCTCACTTCAGTTAGACCGAAGCGTTCTGAAGGGAAACAGAGATATTACAATCCCATCTCGGTGAGACCAAGATCCTATCGGTGAAACCGATTTGCCTAGGGTTTGTGGCGGTGGCTATGACATCCCCGAACTTCGGTGGCGCCGGATATAAAGAATCGGTAGGGTCGAGTTTGACTTTGGGTTTAGGTCATATGTGGATGTGAGAAAGTAGTGGAGGGTTTTGGAGCATATCACTAAGCACATGAAGCAAAAGGCTCATTAAGCAACACCTCATCCCTTCTTGATAGTATTGGCTTTTCCTATAGACTCAATGTGATCTTGGATCACTAAAGTATAAAATGTAGAGTCTTGAGCTTTTGAGCTTGAGCCAATCCTTTGTCCTTGATATTTTGAGGATCCACTTTCATCATCCATGCCATGCCATTCATTGAGCTTTCACGAAATATTCATCTTGGAATAGCATTAGCTCAATGAGCTATATGTTGTTATGAATTACCAAAACCACCTAGGGATAGTTGCACTTTCACACACGGTGCCCCGCAGCTGGGTGTCCGCCTCCACTCGACACGCACCAATCACCAGGTGCCACATCGCCCCTTCTAGTTGCAGCACTCGCGCGGTTTGCCGTTGAGTCCCGTGTCTACATCAGGCGGGCCCCGTGCCTGTCATCTGCACCTGGTGACAGTGCTCCCGCAGGATCCGATCATCCTCCTGCCTCTTCACCCGGATCTTCTGTGGCTCCCTCGTTGTCTCCAGCTATTGATCTGGCCACAGAGGATCCGGTGGGCCAAGACGATGCTACAAAAGTTGTCTCGGGATCTGTTTCGGGATTCTCTCCTGGACATGCAGCTGATTCTGCAGTAGGATCCTCTACACCTCGCATTGCTACACCATCGTGCAAATATCTATGAACAGGTGTTATTCAACCCGTTAATTACCAAATAAAATTTGGTTAGGCTGCATCCACAGGAGAGCCATGCACACATCATAAGGCTCTTGCTGATCCCAAATGGAAGGCAGCCATGGATGATGAATTTCAGGCTCTTCAGAAAAATAACACTTGGCATTTGGTTCCTTCATGTCAAGGTAAAAATGCGATTGATTGCAAATGGGTGTTCAGGATGAAATGAAGGTCTAATGGTACAATTGATCGCTATAAAGCTAGGCTTGTTGCTAAGGGTTTCAGGCAAAGGTATGGTATAGACTATGAGGATACTTTCAGTCCGGTTGTTAAAGCTTCTACCATTCATCTTGTTTTGTCCATTGTAGTATCCAAAGGATGGAGTCTCAGGCAGCTAGATGTGCAGAATGCGTTTCTTCATGGTGTTCTGGAAGATGAAGTTTATATGAAGCAACCTCCTCGGTTTGAAGATAAGGCTTTGGCAAGTGTCTCTATGGACTGAAACAAGCACCTGGAGCCTGGTACTCTCGGTTAAGTACAAAATTGCAACTTGGTTTTATTCCTTTAAAGTCTGACACTTCACTGTTCATTTACAATAAGTCCAACATATCCGTTTTTGTGCTCATTTATGTTGATGATATAATTGTCACAAGTTCCTCAAATGAAGCAGTGAGAGCCGTTTTGTCAGATTTGAACTCAGAGTTTGCTCTCAAGGAGTTGGGTGATTTGCACTTCTTTCTTGGTATTGAGGTTAAGAAGAATAGAGAAGGTGGGCTGCATCTGTCCCAAGAAAAATATGCAACTGATATTTTGAGAAGAGTTGGATTGCAGGGTTGAAAACCATTATCAACACCATTGTCCACTTCAGAAAGCTCTCTCTTACTTAAGGTGAACCACTGAGCTAAGAATATGGCACCAGATACATAAGTTTGGTGGGTGCACCTAGTCTTTGACCCTTATTCGGCCAGACATTTGTTTTTCAGTAAATAAAGCTTGCCAGTTTCTTCATGCACCCACTACTGCTCATTGGACTGCAGCAAAACATATACTGAGATACGTGAAAAGTGTTGGACTGACTTTCAGTAAGTCCTCATCTACTCTTGTGAGTGCCTTCACTGACTCGGATTGGGCAGGTTGTCTGGATGACGGAAGGTCCAGGGGGGTTGCAATTTTCTTTCGCCTTAATTTGATCACATGGTGTGCAAAGAGACAGGCTACAGTGTCACGATCAAGCACTGAGGCAGAGTATAAGGCTTTGGCAAATGCAACAGAAGAAATTATTTGGGTCAAATCCATTCTCAAGGAACTTGGTCTCCATCACACTAAAACTCCTTGTATTTGGTGTGACAACCTTGGTGCTACATACTTGGATGCTAATCATGTTTTTCATGCAAGGACCAAGCACATTGAGATGGATTATCACTTTGTGAGAGAACGAGTTGCTAACAAGGAACGTTCGTACACTCCAAGGATCAAGTTGTAAATGGTTTCACAAAAGCCTTGGCCACAAAATAATTTGATGAGTTTAAATGTAATCTAAACCTGCGGAGGCGTTTAGATTACGGGAGGGTGTTAAACGTACGTGATACTTGGGTTGGTCATAGGCTGACTTGGGTGTTACTTCCTGTGATGGTAGGATAGATATACTCTTCTATTTAAAGTGTATCTATCTCTCCTACCTCATGTAATCTCTCCCTCCACGTATATCTCTGTAACAACCGTACCACTTGTAACCTATCGAGAGGACTCTCGCACATCAATATATTCACACGCGGGCTCCCCTTTGGGAGTTGAGACGCTTTCATCAATCTTTACACTCCTGTCGGGTTTTGCCATGTCCCTGAAGTCGCGGGGGAGGAGGGCGAGAGGATGATGTTGGTGACGGGGACCACGCAGGCAAGAAAATTGGATATTTGCCACTTTAAACATTGGGCTTCCAAAAATGTCAGTCTCAAGATGGGCTTCTCAAAAATGTCAGCCAGCTCAGGGACATCTTGATTACTATTGTCATTTCCCCGTTTTTCTGCTTATTTTCAGTTTTTTTCATTTACCTGCGCTTGAAAGAACCAAAGTACCCTTGTCTCTCCAAACCTTGTCTGGTTTGTGTGTGGCTCAGTAGGGTCGCCCATGGGATGCTCCGATGATGTCGATTGCTCGCTGTCGTAAATCGGCCTCGCCTGCGCGTGCCGCCAAAGCTCGTTCTTGCCGATCACCCACACCTACTTGCAGCTGTAACTCGCTGTCACAGACCTGATCTAGAGCTCGGGATTGAGCAGAGGGGAAAGGAGGAAAGGGGATCAGGTAGAGAGAGGATGAAGATCAGCTTCGTTCCTTCGCTCAGTTTTGTTACAAAGACAACTCGACACCGATTCGGTGCACTCGATATCTTATCCCTCCCTTGGCACGCAGGCCACACCTACTCTTACACCTAGGCTCACCGGCAGCCTCGCCACAATCCCTTGACTAATTCTCTCTTGCTGCACTGCTTGCATCTTCAACCACCGTGCTGGCAGGTGGGGCCGCCTCGGCAGGCGTGACATTCCCCCGTCTTGAGTGCCGACTTGTCCCCAAGGCGGTGACGTGGGAAACTGTTGTTGTAGTCTTGTCGGATCCTCCCAGGTAGACATGGATGCTGGAAGATCACTCCACTGGACTCGAATGCGGGTCACAGAGCGCCGGATACACGAACTTGTTTGTGCTCCAGCACCCTCTCCGACACATGTTTAGCCTGCAACACAGAATGGTGAGGAGTTAACGTCCCGCTTACCGGCACTGTTGCACCCTCCGCCTTCTTTAGTTGGGAAACATGGACAACGGGGTGGATTTTGCTCTCTGGACGCAGCTGTAACTTATATGCCACTTTACCCACTCGGGCCAACACCCGGTACGGCCCAAAGTAACGGAAGGCCAGCTTCTGGTGCGGTCGTTGGGTGACGGAAGATTGGATGAAAGGCTGCAGTTTGAGAAGCACGGCATCACCAACCTGGAACTCTCTATCAGTACGGTGGCGATCAACCTGGGCCTTCATGCGGTCTTGTGCTCGTTTCAACTGCTGTTGTAAGTGCTTGTCGGTGTACTAATGTAGGGGCGCTTCTTTGTACCCCTTACTTGTGCACGGGTAGTCAGAGCCGTGCCCACAGCCAAGCTTAGCAGAGCAGAGGGATAGGGAGCCAAGGATGCAAGATGGTCAAAGCAACGCCAAGGCAGAGACACAAAGAGCAAGAAGGCGAGATGGGTTCCCCAGGCAAGACCCTTGCCGGGGCAACCTCCAAGGCCCAGGCAAGGACCTTGCCGGGGCAGCTTACCCAACGCTAGCAGGGCGCGCCACCCTTGAGCCCCAGGTTTACCAACGCCACCAACCACGTTGGGACCAAGGCTCGGGAGGCGCCTCCATGATGGCATCCAGATCTTTATAAACACAAGAAAACACTCCAAATCCGAAGGGGATAAGAAGACGATTTAACCTCGGCGAGATCCTGCGCCGAGGAAGCCCACAAGACCCGGCAAGACCCTTGCCGGGACGATCACGACGCCACGGCAAGACCCTTGCCGAGGATCCCATGAGGGCCACAGCCAGGCTGCATTCGCCAAGTTTTTACCACCGCTCCCATGCAGCTGCCAGCCCAGTAGCTAGGCAAGCACCTGCGTGTCGACATGAGGTTTCCAAACCAACTCAGCGCATGCCTACGTGGTGGCATGCAAATCTTCGTGAAGGCCCTACCACCGCACCACCTCAGCAGTCTGCCACCACATGGTGACCGCCTCGTGGCGGCGCATGTTGAAGCAGGCGAGGCGGCGGTAAAGCAAGGGGACACATCGGGCGCATTAAATGTGTCTTGTCCCGTAATGGCTAAGCGATAAAGCAGCCACATTACACCGATGCCACCTCCTGTGTGCCACTGTGGCGAACCCCTTGACTATAAAAGGAGACCCAAGGCATCCAGGAGAAGGATTCGGACCCTGGGACAAGTTACACCCGTTGTAGCTAGCTCAAGAACTCCAAGAACACAGATATACACATCAAAGCAGGACTAGGGTATTACGCATCCTTGCGCCCGAACCTGGGTAAACGACCCGCGTGTTGTGCTGACTGCTGATCCCGCTCTTCTCACGACCCCGCGCCCCACAACCGTAGTAGGGATTCTTGTGATCCCATATGTGTCGTTCGGGCGAAAAATGTTACTGTGGTAAAAAATGACACGCCTGCCCGCGCACTGTTTTGGGCCTAGCCCAACAACGCGTTGCGCTTATGTGTGGCCCAGGCCCGGCTCTGCCGGTGTACTAAAGTAGGGGCGCCTTTGTACCCTTACTTATGCGACGGGTAGTCGAGACGTGCCCACGGCCACGCTTAGTAGAGCATAGGGACAGGGAGCCAAGGCTGCAAGACGGTCAAAGAAACGCCAAGGCAGTAGACACAAAGAGCAAGAAGGCGATATGGGTTCCCCCATCGAGACCCTTCTTTGAGGCGACCTCCACGGCCCGGCAAGGACCTTGCCGGGCAACTTACCTTAACGCCCGGCAGGGCGCCACCCTTGAGCCCCAGGTTTACCAACGCCACCAACCACGTTGGGACCAAGGCTCAGGAGGCGCTTCCATGATGGCATGCAGATCTTTGTGAAGACAAGAAAACACTCCAAATCAGAAGGGGATTAGAAGACGACAAACCTCGGCGAGATCCTCGTCAAGGAAGCCCACAAGACCCTCGGCAAGACCCTTGCCGGGGACGATCACGACGGCATGGCAAGACCCTTGCCCGGCCCCGAAGGCCCTTCTTGCCGAGGACATCCATGGGGCCATAGCCAGGCCTACACCCGCCAAGTTTTTACCATCAGCTCCAATGCAGCTGCCAGCCCACCGTGGCCAGGGCAGCACCTGCGTGTCGACGTGAGGTTTCCAAACTAACTCAGCGCATGCCTACATGGTGGCATGAAAATCTTCGTGAAAGGCCCTACCACCGCGCCACCTCAGTAGTTTGCCAGCCTACATGGCGCTGACTGCCTCGCTGGCCCGGGCGCGTGTCGAAGCAGGGCGAGGCGGCGGTAAAGCAAGGGGATACATCAGAGGCGCATTAAATGCGTCTTGTCCCGTAATGGCTAAGCGATAAGCTTAGCCACAATACACCGATGACACCTCCTGTGTGCCACTGTGACGATCCCCTTGACTATAAAAGGAGGCCCGAGGCATCCAAGAGAAGGATTCGGACCCTGGGACAAGTTACACCCATTGTAGCCAGCTAAAGAACTCCAAGAACACAGATATACACATCAAAGCAGGACTAGGGTATTACGCATCCTTGCGGCCCGAACCTGGGTAAACGACCCGCGTGTTGTGCTGACTGTTGATCCCGCTCTTCTCACCACCCCGTGCCCCGCAACCGTAGTAGGGATTCTTGTGATCCCATAGGTGTCGTTTTCCACCAACAGTGCTCTATCATGATCTCTCTCTCTTGAAGCCATGTAGCAAGATCTGGCACTGTGCATTCGTCGATTTGTGCCACCCCAAATTCTCTAGGCAGGTGCCCATAGACCATCTCGAATGGTGTCCTCCCTAGAGCGAATGGAACGAGGTATTGTACCAATATTAGCTGGTGGCAGCCATTTAAACCAATTCCCCTGGCAAGAATGCACCACGCACTCGGAGATATCCCTCCAAGCATTGGTTG